>OX579645.1:13423777-16240131 GCA_951230895.1 Carpatolechia fugitivella
TACACAATATATTAGAAAACATCTACACAAAACAAAAAAAAAAAATGCGTGTTTGTCTCTGGTTCATCTAAACAAATTGCCTATGAAATGTTTTGTATTTGCCATGGAAAACATTCGTTCAGAAATCTTGATTGCAAAGATCGCATTCCGAGACGCGCTGAAATCGATTAAATTACCCGTAATCGCGTTCCGAATCACTGTCAGCCATAAATTTTTTTGCTTTTCTGATCGCTGACAGCGCTGAAAGTCTGATTCGGAATGCGCCCCTTACCTAACGCAGCACTGCAGGTTGGTTGAGTTAAGTCACAGGTGACCGACAGTAATTCGGAACGCGATCACGGGTGCTTTAATCGATTTCAGCGCGTCTCGGAAGGCAGGGCAGGTCAGGTCGAAATCTCCGTTTTGAAATTGTACCTTGATGACTCATAGACGCAAATAATGATTTTTTATGATTGCAACATGCAATCGCAATTTTCGATATTTTATTTCAGTCTATCTTGCGTTTAGTCATATTCACCTCTCTTTTATTTGATGTAATCATTCACTCATCTGTCAAGTCAAGTCATTCAATCAAGTCAATTTCTTCATTTTGTTCCATTCCGTGCTCGCTCTTTTCAATTCATCAAGGAGACAAGGAGCTGTAACTGGAGGACGTTAGGTAAGCGAGATTAATTTTTTCTTTAGTGTTTAATATTATACGTACTTGCAATAAATATTAATGCAATTTCTAAAACTGACACATCACTATTTTCACAAATACTCAATTAATGAATTTCCTGACACCTTGTCGCCTAAATCATGGATAAGAGCCGTTATTTTTTGAGATTTCACAAAGGTCAATGTGCTTTCGATATCTTTGTAGAACGGCAATTACTCATCTATTTATTGGTTTCTTTGTCGTATATTATAAGGCATCAGATTGACGCATCTTTCTCTTCCTGTAATGTTTCACATGAAAGTCGCGTGTACGCCATGTCAGACAAAGAAACCGTTAATATTGCCGCATGAATGGGTCGAGCGCTCGCTCCGTGTGTCCGATAGATTGGTTCTTTATGATTTACAGTTAACTACATATAATAAATATGAATTTATCTATACTAATATTATAATGAGGAAAGCTTTGTATTTCTGTATGTTTGTAATGGCTAAACTCTAGGTACTCTATTAGCCCACGCTTTGAGGGGTTCGGAATTTTTTGGTAAAGAGAATTATCATTTATAACTATATCATTTTGAAACATTTGTGCAAAGTTTCAAGTTTAGGAAACTTATAGTTTTCCAGAAAAAAATATTGAAAATGTATAAATTTTATTTTTTATAGAGCGTTTTTTTTTTGTGGATAGTAAGTTCCACTATGTTCATACAGCCAAGTAGAAAATATCTTATTGGACTAGCCACTATATATTTACTAAATACCTAATCAAAATAAGAATTATTTTAGAACATAAAAATCTGCTAAAAGTCGCTCTTGCTGTGGTAGAGACTAGTCGAGTTTGGGGCACCCCGACATTAGGTTAGAAGGCGATAGCAGAAAGAGCTAGGCGAGCGAAGCTCCCTCCGCCATACCCTTTGGGGTTAGGTTATCTTGCTTGCAGGCATGACAAGAGCTTGTCACTTAATGTACCTATGGGTTTGGGGGAGGCCCCCTTAGCCTCCCACTCTCTGGAAATGTATGTCTAATGTTCCTATAACAACAGACATAACCTCAAACTTTGACCTCAAATATCTCAAAAACTAAGTGACTCTCAGAGGGGGGTAGTAAATTATAGTTTTACCTTTGTAATGAATAATCTAAAACTAATGCAACCACAATTTTAAAAATTCTTTCACCATTAGAATGCTACATTATCCCTGAGTAACTAAAAGGCTAATAACTAGAAAAAATAAGGGATCCAGTAGCGTGAACCAAGGTGTAAAAAAATTTGCTTAAAAATTTGTTACATCGCATATGCAGCAGAAACTTGCTGCCATCAAAAACATAACTTGTAAAAAGACCAAGTCTCACAACTCAGTTCTTCTACCAAAGTTGTGAGATCCATGTAATACCAAGTCAGTTAATTTATTCAGTCCCTACTTAAGGGTCCTTCTGTTTTTATTTAATTATTAATATTTTATATTAATATTTTGTAATATTTTATATTAATATCTAATTATTACATAATTAGCTAACCTAACAACATTTTATAGTGACCATATCAATACTAAAAATCTTTTATTATTTAAATAAATAGTTTGACTTGGCCATCGCATGATAACACACTGACTTATTTTTATATTATAAATCCAAACTTCTTAGTTCCTGCTATCGCACACTAAAATACTTTTTGCTCTATCTTTAAAATTGACCGAGTTATAAAGGTTTGAAATTCAAGATTAGACAGGGAGGCACATACCCCACTTGTGACGTCATTTGTTAGTAACGCCATATAATCTCCATACAAAGAATCGTTTTTGAAAGAGACAGACATATTGAAACTTTAAAAAATCACTGTAAATTCGTTTTTCAACCGATTCTGTTTTTTTCTTCGCGAATCGTCAGCTACTAATCTATATTTTAAAAATAATTAATAAAATATGACAGTTTCATAAAATATAGTGAGCAGTACGATCCCCCACGGAGACAAATACACGTGCCACAAGCAACTTAGTCCCGTCTCATAGCGGACTAAGTACTCTTACTACTAGCTATCAGGCGTCGCTTCTGTCAGTGTTACTTTGGATTTTATGGAAACGACACGAATATGACTTGGTTTGATTACAACCATTTTAATTGAAATTAGTGACGCAAAAATTATATGCTGTGTTGTAAAGTGCAACAGTACGAGTAATACAACTATTTCTAACGAAAAAAAGACATATTTCCACTCGTATGTATTTTTTAATGCAATTTTTAATGCTCGTAACTTATTCCTTCGAGAAAGTGCAACGCCATCTATCGCCAAGTAGAATAACTTCTTGACTGTAGAAGGTTATATGACCTGTTTCATTCATGCTCATTCATTCATGTATTTTGTATAGTAAGCTGGGTGGCCAGATATGGAATCTAAAAAAATATATTTGTATAAAATATTTATTTTTGTAGCATACAATTAAATAATGCAGATAATATTGATGAACTTACTCAATATTTATAATTGAATACATGACATCAAAATATCACATTTTGGGCAAAGATGTTTCCTTATACTTGGTAGTAAGTAAGTGATGATGATAAAGGACTTACGTGAAATCCCGTGTCAAAATTGAACAGATCTTTTTATATAATATATTCTTTATATATATATATATATATTCTTTATTGCACACTTAAATTTACAGGATAATTAAGAGATCTTCTTATCAGATCTTTTTATGTCTTATAGTTTCAGAGTTACCCATACTGACCCATTTAAATGGGCCATCCTGTATATCACAATTGCTCATATTATAAGGTAATCCTACATTAAAAACGACTACATAATAAAAAAAAAAGAGAGAGATCAATTTTTAAAAAATGGTCCGGCAACATTATACAGCGTAACGAACTAACGAACAGAACCATCTTGTGTGTAATAGCGGAATTAAGTACGGTTTATTAGTGTCTAGCTGCAAAGCTAGTTTTGCCATTGACCGCTAGATGGTTAGCAGAACTTCATCTCCCCGCACCCCCTCCCAATGGCGACCCCCGCTATCATATAGAAAACGTCTTAGGGCAGCTCCTCTTTGTATTTGTCTCCGTGCGATCCCCTATTGGCGATTGCCAAGTCAATCTATTAATTTAAATTTTTAAGCTTAATTAAAAATCCTTTTTAAACAAGCTTTTAAAGACGTGGAGTGGAGTATCCTTGTTAAGACAAATCCAACGAGCCCAAACATGACCAGGTTGTGGTGTGTATTTAAGGAGTTCTTATGGACACCTTCCGGCTCCATCATGAGACCCTGGACATCACAAATCCAACGAGCCCAAACACGACTAGGTTGTGGTGTGTATTTAAGGAGTTCCTATGGCCACCTTCCGGCTCTATCATGAAACCCTGGACATCACGTATAACTAAAGATCTTGTTAAGACAAATACAACGAGGCCAAACACGATTAGGTTGTGGTGTGTATTTAAGGAGTTCCTATGGCCACCTTCCGGCTCCATCATGAGACCCTGGACATCGCGTATGACTAAAGATCTTGTTAAGACAAATCCAATGAGCCCAAACACGACTAGGTTGTGGTGTGTATTTAAGGAGTTCCTATGGCTACCTTCCGGCTCCATCATGAGACCCTGGACATCACGTATGACTAAAGATCTTGTTAAGACAAATCCAACGAGCCCAAACACGACTAGGTTGTGTTGTGTATTAGAGGAGTCCCTTCCCTATGGCCACCTTCCAGTTTTTTTACAAGTTATGTTTTTGATGGCATCTCATTTTTTTTAGATAGTTCAATTTTTTTCCCTTTCCGGTAAATTTACTTCTTGAATATGAGCTTTTCTTATTTAGGGCCACACTCGTAAAACGTCAGTTAAAGTTAATCCTTATGTAAAATTTTTATCTCTCATTCACTATAAATACTGTCAATGTACCTAACAAAAAATTACAACATCAAGCTTACAGAGGATTGACTTGAACTAATGTACGGCACTCACTGCCGCACTCAAAGTTTTTTAAATTAATAAATTACTTAATCCATTATTTTTCTATAGCATTAGATATAAAGACAAGCGGCCCACGGCTACGCCCGCTTTATGTAACATTTTCCCGTGGTATTTCCTACCACTCTTTTATATTGAAGCTGATGGCTGAAATACATTACCTATTTTAGTTGTTAGGATAGTGATTTAGTTTAGCTCATAAAATCTTACTAAAGCAGCAGTTGTTATAAGTAAGTAGGTACTTAGAATACAAATTTAATAATAGTTGGTATTTCCTTGTTGTGCGGTTAGGGCCTTACTAGCGGCAAACAGGACACCTAAGCAGGACACTATTCTTATTATTATTAATGAGGTAGTTTTATCAGTCTGCATTCTGAAGTAAGTCATTTAATGTATTCATGTGTGATGATGTTGTGCACACAATGATAACATTCTTTTAATATGCCACCATGCTTATCTATCACCCATTGAAGTCAACTCTGTTAGTCATGATCAGAAAAGGTAATAAATGAGTCACATGAAAGAATGATGCTCAGTTCACATGTTTTAATAACAGTCTTTAGTTTCATTTCATGTAGGTATGTATTTTACTTATACATAATATTATGCTATGCAAGTACTTCATGTATTGTTTAAGAAAATATGGTACCTACTGTCCTTTGTTTTTATTTGCATACAGAATCAGAGCCTTTATGTTGTGCAAATCATTTGGAGCCTTGTTCAATTATGTATTAACATAAAGTACAATCACTTCACAAATGTTAATTAAGTGGGTGGTAGTTCATTATGATATCTCCAACTAGAATAAGGATTTGAGAACTACGCAAAGCAATCAGAATAATAAAATAATTATTACATACTTTGTTAGATTATTACAGATCTCGCCAAACTTCTAGTCCGTTCTGAACATGGCACGATTCGCATCGCAGTAGCAAAATAGAGGTAAAAGCGACAACGCGCAATGCGCGAAGCAACTTCAGACCGGACTAGAAATTTGCCGCGATCTGTAATAGTACCGAGCTTTGCTCGTGCCATCCGTTGGAAAACTTATAAAAGAAATTTTAATTTCTTTGATTTTTGTATTTAAATAACTAAATGAAAGATAAAAAAAATAAAAAAAAACATAACGATAAAAGAAAACAGAAGTCGAGATTCGAACTCAAGACTCAAAAATCAAAATAGACTTTGCAAAGTTGCAAACTCACGGTTTTCCCACTGAGCTATAATTGTGGCGTTGCAAAATGGTGACGAAATTACCTTTCTACTTCAGTGATATAGTGTATCAATTCTTTTAAGCCTGATAACACGGGAAAATTAATTTTCACTAAAAATTAAACCTAGCCAGATCGATTTATCGCTCCCGAAACCCCCTATATGCTAAATTTCATCGAAATCGTTGCAGCCGTTTCTGAGTTTCGTATTATATAATATATAGATATATAGGTACCTCAAATATTACAAGAATTGCTCGTTTAAAGTATTAAATTTAGGCTATAAAGTAAGTTTTCTATTTATAACCTGAAACTTTTGTTACAAACTGCTCTCTAATGATATTGTATAGCCACACATTGATAAAAAAGCACAGCCCCCTGCCAGGTAGACTGATGACCTGAGGAAGGTCGCAGGTGGTGGCTGGATGAGGAAAATGGGTGATCGTGCGCTTTGGCGTGTCCTTGGAGGCCTACGTCCAGCAGTGCACTGCAATAGGCTGATTGATTGATACAAAATAACTTGCCGTTGCTTATTCCATTGCACTTCTTTGCATTCCAGATTAGTCATAAAGGACCAGATTAAGGAAAAAAGTAAAATGACTTCTACATCATTCAACATTGGTTTGGGCGACAACACGCGTCTGTCGAGCCGCGTGCTACAACCCCCGGGTGGCGGCCACACCGACATCTTCGGCGGGGAGCCCGAGCCGCCGCGCACGGGCCGCCGCATGGCGTCCAACCCTGCCGTCGCGGCCGCTAATGCCGCCACTGCTGCTGCTGCTTCTGCTGGTAATGACTTTTAATAATTTGACGGATTGAGGAACGATGCTTTTAATGACTTGTTCAATCTTCAATTTTTCGTAAGGCAAAGGTTCGTGCCCGGCTGAAGGCGCTCCTAGGTGTCATGCTTTGTAGCGGTGTCATGACATCGTACGTCCGTACGCAGTCTGTTATCACGAAAATGTACGGTAAATGTACGAAATTGTATAATACATAAAAAAATAATTACTATGAGGACAAAGGAAAAAACCATAGTAAACGTGTCACCGACAGGGAGCATACTTTCCAGCGGGCGCTATCTATTATATATTGCTAGTAGCAGTCGAGTTTTCGACTTTTAATAAACCTGAAAAAAATGTTCGTGAAATGTACAAACGTACCCCCCGGTTTCACGAACATTTTTTTTCCCAAAACCCAAACGGGTTTAGACTGCTTTTGGATATTATCATTGCTCGTATACGTGTTACTTTAAAATTAAAAATATTTTGATAGAACATGGTTAATTATGAAATTTAATCAATTACATACATGAATAAGTGACTGGTGATTGCCGTGGAAGTGGATCGGAAACTAATTTCAATGGCCAACTTTAGGTACATATTGCAGATGTGATAAACATTAACGAGAAGAACGATAGGAAAACGTTCATCTATCACAGAAAATATCAAAAATTATAATGTGTAATATAGGGTGTAAATTACAAGACTCCACAAAATAATAGTACAACGAAATAAGTCCAGAAATGTTAAAGTTAAAAAAAATCTAATTTATTTTATTTTATTCTACGCAGTGTATAAACACGCTCAGAGCCGCGCCGCAATCAAATGCGCGCCCTTGCGTCTTAATTTACAGTACATTGCTGCATTTTTAATTCTAGCTTTTAAGTTACAAATAATTAAAAAGTAAAAAATATTTTTTAACATAACACGTTTTAACACACTAAAAAGTATAATATAATTTAATTGTGATTTTTTTTGGTGTCGTACTCTTGTAGGACTTAAAACGAAAAAGTGGGGTGCATCTATGCACTATATATATATATTTCTATTTATGTATATTCTAATATACATAAATAGAAATATAGATAGAAATGAGGTGATGCCTGAAAAACAGCATAGCTGCATACCTTAGTCAAAGTCAAAGTCAAATTTTTTTATTCGAATTAAGATTTTTACAAATCATTTTTACCTTAGTCAAAGTCAAAGTCAAATTTTTTTATTCGAATTAAGATTTTTACAAATCATTTTTCGACGTCAAAGCTATCATGGATGGCACGTTCACTACCAGTGTACGCCCTCTGTGGAGAAGAACGGCCAGAAGAAACTCCACAGGAATTGTATCTTTTGTACTTTTCTTTTAAATATATAAAGAATCATACATGAGTCATAATTACTATCTACTCCGCTGATTTGGAACAACAGTTGACCAGACGTTTTTATCATCTAAGTAATCATTTATCGTATAATAGGCCTTAGAACATAAAATAGTTTTAATTTTAGCTTTAAATTGGCTATCGGACAGATTTACAATATCATCTGGTATTTTATTATAAAAGCGAATACAGTTCCCCATGAATGAATTATTAACTGTACACAGTCTAAACTTTGGGTGCGCTATTTTATTTTTATTTCTAGTATTTATATTATGTATATCAGAATTCTTAGGAAATAGCATTGTGTTCTTCCGGACATACAAGATGTTTTCAAATATGTACTGTGAAGATACCGTGAGGATATCAATTTCTTTAAACAATTCCCTTAGGGAATCGCGACCACGCAATTCATATATGGAACGTATCGCCCTCTTCTGTAACACAAAGATGTTATTTATGTTAGCAGCTTGACCCCACAATAAAATTCCGTAGGACATAATGCTGTGAAAATAGCTGAAATATACAAGTCTGGCAGTAGCAACGATAGTCAGTTGACGAATCTTTCTGACTGCGTATGCCGCCGAGCTGAGCCTTGCGGATAACGCATTTAAATGAGGGTCCCATTGTAACCTTGCGTCGATAGTGATCCCCAAGAAAACTGTTTCATTTACATATTGCAAATTTTCGTTATTCAAGACAATAGCTAAGTTGTTGTTCCTTACATTAGGCAATGAAAATTTTATACATTTTGTTTTCTTGGGATACAACATTAAATTATTTGTCGTAAACCAATCATGGATCTGGGAAAGAGCGTCATTTACTTCGTCAATATCTTGATTATGTCTGCTAGCTTTGAAAATTAGAGAAGTATCATCAGCAAATAACACTATCCTAGATCGGTTTTGTACCATAAAAGGCAGGTCATTTATATATACTAAGAATAGGAACGGTCCAAGAATTGAGCCCTGTGGCACGCCGATTTTGACTTTAGATCCCAGTGACTTCGTGCTGTTTATTTGAACTCTTTGAATTCTATTTTCTAGATAGGAACTGATCAAATTTAGGGCTCCGTCTCTAACTCCATAATGTTCCAGCTTTATTAGCAGCATCTCGTGATCGACGCAGTCGAAAGCTTTAGATAGGTCACAGAACACTCCAATAGCATCCTGCGATTCCTCCCAAGCCCCGTACACGTGATGTAGGAGAGCAACTGCAGCGTCGGTGGTCGAACGCCCCTTAGTAAATCCGAACTGTTGATTATGGAGTAGATGGTTCAGATTAAAATGAGACAGCATTTGATTATATTATCCTTTCAAAAATTTTACTGAGTACCGGAAGTATAGACACTGGCCTAAAGTTACCGGGATCCTTTTTATCTCCTGACTTAAATAAAGGTATTATTTTACTATGTTTCATTAAATCTGGAAATACACCCTGATCAACACAAGAATTGAATAAAAATGCTAGGTAAGGTGCCAGAGTTTCGATTATAGAACTACACAACTTAACCGACATACCAAATAAGTCTTCAGTATCTTTTGGCTTTAATTCCTTAAAAGTTTAAGTCACTACCTGCGGGTTTATATGCCTAAACTCAAACGCAGTTGGGCACCTTTGAACATTAGCATTCAGCAGATCGCGAGCAGAAGAAGGTGAGGAATTAAGCGGCTCTGTAGCTTTTAATGGAATGTTTGTGAATTGTTTTTCAAATTCTTGAGCAATATCTTCATCTGCAGTAATGATACCACTAACAGTATTTAATGAATGTCTGTT
The DNA here is from genome assembly GCA_951230895.1 of Carpatolechia fugitivella. Classification (NCBI taxonomy): domain Eukaryota; kingdom Metazoa; phylum Arthropoda; class Insecta; order Lepidoptera; family Gelechiidae; genus Carpatolechia; species Carpatolechia fugitivella. The sequence continues at coordinate 13,433,535 of OX579645.1, forward strand.
GTCGTATAGTTTAGCTTTTCACGTTTTGCAGTTTATCACCTTCCAAATCGTCTTTACAACATTATCAGCCGAAACTATTTTGTTTTTAATATAGTTGGCCTTTGCTAATGCACAAACCTTTTTAAAAGTTTTTGAAAAAGTTCTAACATATTCAATGAAGATTTCACTATGGTTATACGCCTTTTCAGCATAATTCGAATAACCTATCTCTACTAATGCGAATGCCCCTAGTAGCCCAGTCACTAAATCTGAATCTAGGCTTAATGTTAATTGTCTTAACTTTAAATATATCCTCAAACTCACAATGTAATAAAGACAAGAACTCTTTATAAAAACAATTTGGATCATTCAAATCATAATTTGGAACAGGCAGCTTATCGCATAATGCTTTATTGTATTTTTCAATTTTACTCGCGGTTACAGACCTTTTCATTGTCTTAGTTATTTTCATGTTTCTCTGTACTACTTACTATAGTCAATGTAAAGATAATAATAAATGTTTTCTAGTTCTTATTAGTGCAGGGGTTGTTACGTGTAATGTCTTGAAACTTACAAATAGTTATTAGTAGTAGGTATATTTCTTGCAGTGCAATTCAATTGTTGTTTTTTTTTTATATTGGAAAGACTTGCGTTTGACCATTATTCTAGCTGATGGAAATTGATTATATATAAGGTGCTAGATGGACCACGCTCGCCTAGAAAATGTCTATGATTTTTTTATAAAGGGGCTAAATTCTAATCTATAGTTTATTGAGAAACACGGTTATGGACGTATTTATGCTTCAAAATCTGTTCCATGCACCCCACGTTTTTCGTTTTAAGTCCTACAAGAGTACGACACCAATAAAAATCACAATCAAAATTATTTCATACTTTTTAGTGTGTTAAAAGTGTTAAAACGTGTTATGTTAAAAAATATTTTTTACTTTATAATTATCATCTTCATCATGATAATTATTTTGTGCTTTTTAGTCCAGCGTACTTAAATTTTGCAAGTTACCCTCAACATCACATAGGACTAAATTGCTAAGACTAAAAAGCCCAAGTATGACGAGATTATGTTGTTATGTTGAGATTACCTTCCGGCTCCATCATGAGACATCACATATGACTAATGATCTTGTCAAGACAAATCCAACGAGCCCAAACACGACGAGGTTATGTTGCGACGTTGAGGAGTTCCTATGGCCACCTTTTGGTTCCATTATGAGATCCTGGACATCCCAAATGACTAAACATCTAGTCAAAACAAATCCAACGGGCCCAAACACGACTAGGTTATGTTGAGTATTTGAGGAATTCCAGTGGCCACCTTCCGGCTCCATCAAGAGACCCTGGACATTACTTATGACTAAAGATCTTGTCAAGACAAATTCAATGAGCCCAAACATGACGAGGTTGTGTTGTGTATTTTAGGAGTTTCTATGGCCACTTTTCGGCTACATCATAAGACCCTGGACATCACGTGTGACTAAAGATCTAGTCAAAACAAATCCAACAGGCTCAAACACGACTGGGTTATGTTGAGTATTTGAGGAATTTCTGTGGCCATTTTCCGGCTGCATTATGAGACCCTGAACATCACGTATGACTAAAGAGCTTGTCAAGACAAATCCAACGAGCCCAAACACGACGAGGTTATTTTGTGTATTTGAGGAGTTCCTATGGCCACCTTCCGGCTCCATCAGGAGACCCTGGACATCACGTATAATTAAAGATCTTGTGAAAACAAATCCAAACACGTCGAGGTTATTTGTGTTTTTGGAGTTCCTATGGCCAACCTCCGGCTCCATCATGAGACCCTGGACATCACGTATGACTAAAGATCTTGTCAAGACAAATCTAACGAACCCAAACACGATGAGGTTGTGTTGTGTATTTTAAAAGTTCCTATGGCCACCTTCCGGCTCCATCATCAGACCACCTCCATGATATCGTAATATTGCATTGTCATCGAGGTTACATAAGTTTCCCAAATTTCAGCACAATCAAATGACAGCACGTGCTCCAAAAATGAGTTGCAAGATTCGGACCAAACAAACAAACAAACCGACAAACAAACAAACAGACAGACAAGAAAGCGATTTAATAAAAACGTGTTAAAACATGGCACTGGATGCAAAAACGTAAGCAATATAAGATTTATTTCTTGTAAGTAAACTTTTTAAATCCCACTCGCCTGTAAATTATTTTTGTCTTTAATTCATATATTTTTTTTAATTTCAAAGGTGTACGAGTTATATTCAATTAAAAAAACAAAAAACCCGACTGCGTGATTAATAAATGAACTGAAAAGATGCAAACTAGTTATTTGTTTTGTTTTGAATGATCTTGGTTGATAGTGGTCACAATAGTAGTCGGAGGCATCAAAATATTCATAATTCACAAAACCGCTATGATGGAACATTTTGTGAATATTATCAAATATTCCCTCCGACTGCTATTGTGACCACTATCAACCAAGATAATTCAAAACAAAATAAAAAAAAACTTGTTTGCATCTTTTCAGTTCATTTATTAATCACGCAGTCGGGTTTTTTGTTTTTCTAATATTTTTTTTATTTCATACTTTTTAGTTTTTGTAATGTCTGACCGATGTTGTTGTGTCTCTTCCACACATTATATAGAATCAATTTAAAATGTTGAAGATTTTGTTGTTTTTTTAGCATTTCTCATTCCAAATTACATTTAAACATATGTTGTATATATTTTGTGAGACCATACATAAACCCCTTTATTTTGATACCCCACTCGATAGGTTATGGAGAAAAAAAAAATTTGAAGTCTATATGTTTTGGCGCCAAAAATCGGCCATATTAGTTTTTTATAATTTTCATGTACCCAGTTTCACTCTCATAAGAAAAGACGAATCTAACTATACCTCTTAAGTGCTAAAATCCATCAAGCCATTTGGGCTGTAGAGTGTGCCTAAGAAATATACATACACACAAACATACACTCATAACCCTCCTTCTAAAGCAGTCGGGTAATAAACCTAAACGTAGATTTCACGAAAAATTTTTTCAGGTTCATAATAAAGTCGAAAACTCTACTGCTAGTAGCGAAATAAACAGCGCTCGTTAGAAAGTATGCCTGTCATGTCGGTGACACGTTTGTTATTGCTTTTTCCATACTTATTGTTTTATTTAACGTATAATTTCGTACATTTACCGTACATTTTCGTAATAACAGATTGAAGTTCGTAAGATGTCATGACACCGCTAGAAAGCATGATACGCTCCTAGGCAAGTTTTCATACATTTTATAGAGGTCTGAATCATCCGCTGCTCCCATAGTGCAATTCGCGCCATACTACTACTTTGGTATAGATAGCTACCATTAAAATTGCTTCAGGCGAAGCGATTTTGTGTCTTCTAAGCGTGTTTTGATTTACACACTTCAAAAATACCTACAAATAACATTCAAACGCCGCCGTGTGGTGACGGCAGAGTAGAATACATTTTTCACCAACCCCTACTCTTCCCGTGGGTGTCGTAAGAGGCGACTTAGGGACTACACATTGAACAGGGAACGGGCAGCAGCGCTCTCCGATACCTACCCGAGTAACCTTTTAATCTGCGATCTCCAACCCGCCTGCCAAGCGTGGAGATAGTATGGCAAAACCCTCCACTTAAGTGGAGGAGGCTCATAGTCCAGCAGTGGACTGTAACGGGCCGTTGATGTTGTTGTTGATGTTGAACATTCAAATGATGTTATAACGTTTTCTATTTTGTAGGAGAGGCAGCCAAGACGACTGTCGTAGACAATGCTGTGGCGCCTGTGGCCGAACAACCCGCGCCAGCCGCGCCTGCCCCCGAGCCGGCTCAAGAAGCCAAGGCTGCAGCAGCTGCGCCGCCGCCTCAACAGACGAACATGGCGCCGCCTCCGGCACCGACGCGCGTGCGCGTGCCTCCGGGCGGATTTTCCTCCGGCCTGTGGTAAAACTACCCCAATTTTTACAAATCTTTTACATTGTGGCATATTGTAAAAATTCTTGCAGGGACCAGATTGAAATCGCTAGGTTAGTTTTCATTGTAAAATTTAACTAAAATGTGCCTTTGTTGTTTAAAAGCTAGATGTTTATTTTGGTTGTAATTAGGAGTGATCTTGTTAGGATTTACTGGTCCCGCGCTTGATTTCTCAGTAGCGCCTAATTGCTTTTCGGAAATTATAATGGTAGGGTTTGTATGTACTTACACAAGTTTAAATTGTATGTCGCTTGTTTAACCGAAAAAAAAAGACTTATAATGCTCACAGTGGTCCTTCCTTTTAACATGACGTAATGTTAGTACGTTAGTATAAATAACATTTAAATCCAGAACTATGTACTTATTAAGTACATTAATTGCTCTTTTTAATTAATAATATTAAATTTTTAAATTATTTTTCGTAAAATAATGAACAATAATTTTTTTTTGAAGATTGTATCGTAATATTCTTCTTCATTAGTATTATTCACGAGATTATTTTATGTTGACCTTCTTGTCAAAATGACCAATGTTACATAAGTTCAAAATGTATATCGCTTGTTTAACAGAAAAAAAACTTATAATGCTCACAGTAGTGGTCCTTCCTTTTGACATACGTAATCTTAGTACGTTAGTACAAATAACATTTAAATTCAGAACTATGTACTGATTAAGTACATTAATTGCCCTTTTTAATAACAATATTAAATTTTTAAATGATTTTTCCTAAAATAATGAACTAAACATTGAAAAATTTTTGAAAACTTTATTGTATGTTTTGTAAATTGTGACGTAAATTGATCTTCATTACTTTTATTCACGATATTATTTTATGTTGTCCTTCTTGTCAAAATGGCCAATGTTGTAGCCAATCACAAGCCTTCGTGTCACAATCGGCTATAAAATATTAGGCTTATGTATGGTTAAGACTGTTCTAATTAGCATTTATATTTTCTCTGTACTCTTTCATTACCCAGACATATACAAATTTTTGTGATGGGATATGTTTTTGCTCGCGATTTATGTATGCAGGGTTAATAGGGGTAGGACTGCCTGGGCCCTATTTCTCGAAGCAACAATTTACTAGTAACTAACAAGTTACTATATGATATTCGTTGGGTAGCCAAAACGCCTAAACTGTAAGCCCTTATCTTTTTATCTCATTGTCTACGCAATGTAAATCGAATTGTAATTTGTAACTACGTGAAAGGGCCCCATGAAACTGTTTTATCCCTGTTTTTCAATATTATATAACATATTTTTGTATGGCACTTACTGTGTTTTATTTAATGTACCTAGGTATGATAACACTTTACAAATCGAGATAAAATAAAGAAGTACCTACTTCAAGGTGGTTGCCCAAAAAAGGCGAGTCGACGAGCTTTAGAAATCTTTCATATTCTGTGTGCGGGATCCTTCATCGAAACAGTTTTATACTCCGTGTAAAGGTTGATAGGTTACTAGTGTTATTTAATAGGTATTTACATAGTACCTAAAGAGTTATGGAATGAGAAGCAAATAAAACTTATTCTTGTATATCAGCTGTCGGTACCCATAGTACAAGCTCTGCTTAGTTTGGGATCAGATGGCCATGTGTAAAGATGTCCCCACATATTTATTATTATTATTATTCTTCGCCAGCGAGGCTCTTTGCTGATTCAAGTTCTTTTGATCTGAATCGTGTGTTTTCAGGAAGGGCTGTATTAGTACCTACTAAATAAGTTTATTTTTTATATCTATTGTTATAGTAGAAAAATCTTTAACAATCTATTTGTAGGCCAGCGGGACACACGGTAATTTTTGCGCCCAGGGTCAAGATCAAGACTATGTTTGCAAGTAGCATTATATTAGTACCTTCCATTATTATTACGTTTATAAAGTAATTTTTCATTACTCATACTCGGAAAGTAGGTCTGAAGTTGCCTGAGAAGCGGATTGAAGATAATACTTTTCAACCCAGAGGGAGAACCGTTTTCAACTGACAGCTGTCAAATTATAAAAATAAAACTAGTTCACATTTCTATTGAACTATGTTCCATCTTTCTATATACAGCCACTCAATAACAGCGCAATGTTAAAATAATATATATTTTTTAAATTACTTTATTATAATTGACTTTCAAATTTGGGAAAAATATTAACCATTTTTCAATGATGGAACAGCCCTTCCTGAAAATACACGATTCAGGACACAAAAAACCTTGAATCAGCAAAGGGCCCCGCTGGCGAAGAATAAGTTTTTCATTACACATACTCTGAAAGTAGTTCGGAAGTTGCCTGAGGAGCGGATTGAAGGGTAATACTTTTCTGCCCGGAGGGAGAATTACTTTAAACTGACAGCTGTCATTCATTTTCATTCATTCAGGCAAATTATAAAAAAAACTGTTTCTAATTTCACATTTCTATTGAACTATGTTCCATCTTTCTATACAGATGTTAAATTGAAATGACATAAGGTACAGTATTAATTAAAGAATATATATTTTTTAAATGACCTTATTATAATTAGCTTTCAACTATTTCTTTAAAATAAAATAGATTGGGCAAAATATTTAACATTTTTCAATGATGGAAATTAAAATTAATGGCTAAAAGCTGGCCGGCGCGGCCACAGCAAAAAATAAAAAATAGGCGGGAAAGCAACAATCCGATTATCATTTGTTTCTCGAGTTGTAGGGTTTTATTTACAATAAAAGTTCATCTGATTCAGATATGGAAGTCACTCATTTTTTCTTTAGCTAATTCGTTCTGTACGTATCGTCCAATATATTGTAGGAATATTCGAAGTCACTATTTTAAAACATTGTACCCGAATGCGTTCCTTTCAAAACAACTTTTTTATACTTAGTTATATTCATTTATAAACATAATTTTCTTGATTGTGTATTTTTTTAATCCTACAAACAAACTGCACAAAACGGGGTATGGTGATCCTTTTTACCCCAAATTTATTCATCAAAATCGGAAAAATGGCCTCGGCGGTCCTCGGTACTTTTTTATCCGAGATATTTTTTCAGTCATTTGCTTCACGGAGCTCTTCTCCACAGATTCCGCCATTGTGTTAGTGAACTCACCCAAAAAAATGTAATGACGGATTTAAGTGATGTAATAACATCCCACGGAGACAAATCCATGTAACTAAACTTTTCTTCGTGCAGTCCTTGAGGTACGAGCTACTGTCAGTTGAAAGTGGAACTTATTAGGTGAGTACATTTTTGGTCAACATTTTTTTGCTTATTTGGTGATATTTACTGTGTTTTTAGACAAATACCTTTTGTACCCATCAATTTCATAAATAAACATTGTCCGGGTGGTAAAACTTTGCGAAAATCTAAGCATTTACGTGGTTGTTTTAACTATCAAAATTGAAGTGCACGTCCGTGCCCCACTGGCCACGAATCAAAAGGCGGTTTATTCGTGGTTTTTGTTAAATAAACCACAGGTAAGTAAATTTTAAATGTTGTTTTGTTATCACAAGGATCCATTCCAAGCATACAATCTGCCAAATTGCACACGATTATTAAATTATTGCAGTTTTAAAAGTGAGCGAGCTTCGGATTGTAACGGTCTGATGAATTTATACCTAGGGTCAAGGTGTGTTTTTTCCATACAAAATCCCACAAATCTCTTATTGACCCTCAGTATAAAAATATCCGAAAATTTACCTTGACCTTTGGATAAAATCTATCCAGAGGTTGGATAGGGTTTCGAATCGTAAGATTATTTTTACATTATAGTCCTCACATTTAAGGTATAGAATCATATGAAATGGCTTGGCTAGATGGTATTCTTCACAAAAGCATACAGAACCAACCACACACAGACATACAAACTACTCTGGTAAAAACGAATTGAAGTATGCCTACGCAAACTGACACAAATTTGTGCTCATTTCCAGATCATATTCTGAAGTGCTATTCTAATTAAATGTAATAAATCTCATTCAGAACATTCATAACATAGTCTAGTTTTAGTGTACAGGTCTATTTTTGGTATACGAGGAGGGATAAAAAAGTAGTGAGAATGAAATAGAATATAATGACTATTGATAACTTAATAATTTATTTTTCTACATAGTCTCCGAGTCTCTCTACACACCGAGTCCAGCGCTTTTCCAAGGCTTCAATCCCTTTAAAAAAAAAGTTTTGTCTTGGTCCTGCAAAAAGCTCTCCACGACATCCATCACCTCGTTATCGTCTTCGTACCTGCTTCCCCTTAAGTATTCTTTCAATTTGAGGAACAGATAAAAATCGCTAGGCGCCAGATCTGGTGAATAAGGGGGGTGGTCAACCAATTCGAAGCCAGCTTGCTGAATGGCAGCCATCGCAACTGCCGACCTGTGCGCGGGTGCGTTGTCGTGATGAAACAGCACGAAGAAACCCTTCGAAGTTTCCCTCTCCTTTTCTCTTTGATGGCGTTCCTCAACTTGGGAATTAAAGCTGCATAATATTGGCCTGTAATAGTGGTTCCACGCTCCAGGTAATCAATCAACAATATCCCTTCTGAGTCCCAAAATATTGAGGCCATAACCTTGCCAGCCGATGCCACGGCACGAAACTTCTTCGGTCGGTGATGATGGCCGTTTCCATTGCGAAGATCGCTGTTTTGTCTCAGGATCAAAATGATGGACCCATGTTTCGTCCATATTGTTACGAAACGAGACAAAAAGTTCTCAGAATCTTCTTGAAACTTGTAAATACAACAATATCTTCGAAATGTCAAGTCGATTTTGTTTCTGACTGTCGGTTAACATTCTCGGCACCCATCTTGCGGAAACTTTTCTCATATTCAAAGATTGTTTCAATATGGATTGAACACTTCCATATGAAATGCCCGTTTCTTGAATTAAGTATCGGATGGTAACTCTTCGATCGCTCAATACAATTTTCTCGACTTTCGCAACATTTTCTTGGGTGACTGACGTCGATGGACGGCCGCAACGATGTTCGTCTTCCGTGCTCGTTCTCCCTACTCGAAATTGAGAAGCCCACCTTGCGACAGTAGAATACGGCGGAGCAGACTCTCCTAATGTTGCCTCCAAATCGCAATGAATCTCTTGAGTCGTTAACTTTTTTAAACAGAGGTATTTAATAACGGCTCGCACTTCGTTTTTCTCCATTTTCGAGAACACGTTCCGACACGAAGCAAACAAATGAATACATTCAGAAAAAAACAAAAGAGGATGGAAGATTTTTTTTCTTTATTAATATTACAAGTTTGTATCTGAGCTATGCCTGCCAGTATTTTTTTTTCTTATCAAGGAGTATGTCGTTCTCACTACTTTTTGATCCCTCCTCGTAAAATAGAAACAGTAAACACAGTAAGCGATTAAATGAAAGCTTAATAATATTTTCTTTCTTTCTTTCTTTCTTTCACTAGAAATTTCCTACAATTTTTAATTGACGATATTTTTTGTTTTTACTATAGAGCAATGCTTTAATAACCTTTTATAAATATTAAGCAACTATTTTATTTACATTCTAAAGAGCATCAAATATCCATATTATGTTACCGATTTAGATTTCGTAATAACCTGAATATTCTGAATAAAGAGCATAAAATTCCCCATGCCTACCGGTTTGAACGCTCAAAACAAAGAAATCATGGTATTTATTAACACGCACCAAATAGAAAAACGTTCTTGAGAATAGGCTTAACAAATTCTCAGAACAGCCGGACCCATAAATAAACATTCCATGGGGGTGAAAAAAGCGTTCAAATGTCGGGTGACGCAAAGTGCGCACTCACAGCGGGTAAGGCGGGGTAAATAACGGTCCCCGGATAATTTTGGCGGGACAAGTGAGTGGTTATAAACCGATTGCTTCCAAAATCGATATCTACAGGGCTTGGACAAATACAGGGCTTGGACAAATTAATTTGTCCAAGCTACAGGGCCACGTTGTTTTCTGTTTATTCAAATCTCGCTATGTACGCGCCAACTTCAAGTCTATGTTTGTTTTCATCTGTTTATAAATGAATACAACTAAAAAAAGTTGTTTTGAAAAGTACGCATTCGGGTACCTACAATTTTTTAAAATAGTGACTCCGAAAATTCCTACAATACCTATATTGGATGATACGTACAGAACGAGTTCGTATTGTACGCGCCAACTTTAATTGGAGTTTACGCGAAAATTGAGGGTGCTCTCTGGCACGCGTAACATCTGTGATCTTATTATTGAAAGTCATAAAATGTTTGCCATATAGTTTTTTTTGCATAACTGTTTATTGACATATTTGTTTATAACCATAATGCTTCGATTGTCATAACTATTATCTATAATTTTTTTCAGCATAATGCTTACTAGAGTAGAAGTCATATTTTTTTTTATTAGGCCAGGCAACATAGTAACATATTAACATCAACATCAACGGCCCGTTACAGTCCACTGCTGGACTATGAGCCTCCTCCACTTAGATGGAGGGTTTTGCCATAGTGTCCACGCTTGGCAGGCGGGTTGGAGTTCGCAGATTAAAAGGTTACTGTATCAGAGAGCGCTGCTGCCCATTCCCTGTTCAATGTGTAGTCCCTAAGTCGCCTCTTACGACACCCACGGGAAGAGTAGTGGTTGGTGACAAATGTATTCTACTCTGCCGTCACCACACGGCGACAACATAACATATTAAACTTAAATAAAATACATGCTTACAATTTTTTTGCCAATATGCACCGGTTCCATAACATTGAATTGCATAATGTAATTTAAATTAATGATACTTACGCATAATATAATATAAGCAGAACACATAAAGTATAATATATTAACGTATAACAACTATTGCCATAATCAAAATAAAACATAATATACAAAATCATAAATAAAAAAAGCATAATAATATCAAGCCATAATCAAAATAGGCATAAACATATCTAACGCAGAATAAGAACTCCTAAAATGCTCTAAGAGAAAAGGTAAGTTTCAACAATTGTGAAATAATTTTATATGTTTGTACCAACAAAATAAAGAGACGGCTTAGCCGCACCTTATTTTATTTTGAGTCTTTTTATTATCTAAGTAATAAGTATGGGTTAAAGTACCTTTTTTTTAATTTTTAGATTCAAACAACCATCAATTTAATTGGCTGCCATTTAACCTTTAGGACAAAAACTTTTAGTCGACAAAACAATATTTCAATTATGCAAAATAAAAGCAGATATAAATAAAATAGTCAAAAATAGCATTATGCCACAATAAATATTATGTTAAAAGAAAATTATGGCAAAGAAATAATAGGGAAAAAAATATTTAAACGAAACATGATATGCCAAAATATATTAGTAAAAAAACATTATGTCAACGAAAGGGATCCCATATGCACCACACTTATGCTTGTTGTAAATTATATAATTAATTTAATTTAAACAATGTATGCAATATAAAGGACTAAAAGGTAAATAAACTAACAAAACAAATAGCCTAAACTTTAGGCCTTTAGGCCCTAAAGGCTTTCTAAATCTAAAGAACACTATATATGTTTACATTTTCTTTGAAGACTGCGACCGAATCGTGAAATACATCAAAATTTGCTTTATCAGCCATTTCATTGTAAGTTATAATTTATTCTATTTAATGGTGCAGATATACCCACGTTTGTTCGGGATGGCAATGTCTTAAAGTGAGCATAGTTTTTGCGTCTGGTATGGATCTGTGGCACAATTAAATTTATTGATTGTAATAATAGAGGAGAGTTTATTTGACAGTTAACGACTTTGTGTAGAAAGGACATGTCGAGCATACATCTACGGTGAGATAATTAGTAATTTATATTTCCTTAATAGGGGATCGGACAACTTTTTTTTTATTTTATAAATCCAATCTTCTTAGTTTCTGCTATCGAATACTAAAAGAATCTTCAAAATTGACCGAGTTAAAGGTTTGAAATTCAAGATTAGACAGAGAGGCACATACCCACTTGTGACGTCATTTGTTTGTAACGCCATATAATCTCCCTTCAAAAAATTGATTTTGAAAGAGACAACATTTTGACACTTTAAAAACCGGGTTTTCAACCGGTTCTGGTTTTTCTTCGCGAATCGTCTGCTTACTAATCTATATTTAAAAAATAATTCATAAAATATGGTAAATTAATAAAATATGGTGAACAGTCCGATCCTCTATTGGTGAGTGTACGATGGATGAGACCTTTGTGCTCTGTCCTTAAAAGCAATGCGACGTAGATTTTTTTTTTGTAATCTTTCTATACGGTTACAGTGAACTTTTTAATATGGATTCCACACGATTGAGTCGTATTCCAATATACTTCGCGAAAGGGAATTGAAAATAGTTAACCTAGTGGCAGATGACTTAAAGTCTTTCGTCGTTCGTATAATATAAGCCCAGAAACTTTAAATGCTTGTTTTATAATAACAAGCAAGTCATAATCGGGTATTATTACTTGTAAATATTTGGACCAACATGTTTATGATGATTGACGTTAAATGTTATATGTTAAAACAATATGCTTTATATTTTATGCTTAAGATCATTATGACCTTAGCTGTTATGAGGAACAAAAGTATACGTTATGAGTTATTCGGTATTAACGTTATGTGAAATGATGATTATGACGAAAACAGTTATGCGCATTTAGAATATGACTAAAAAATATATGCGATCCAATATGGACCCGAAAATTGAAACAGGTACGCATTTTTTTGTAATACATAGATCCCAGCTATAATGACTAGTACGTCTATATGTCTTGGAAATTGAAGTACAACTCTTGGCGGGTATGGGACGTGCTATTACACCCTTTATCTATCCAATTCTTGGCTTCAAGATCCAAGTCTAAATAAGGCTTCAACAGCTTTCCGTCAATTATATTTTTATTTAGCTTATATTATCGGCCTTGCAATGGACACTTTTCCTTCGCTTATGGTGTTAAGTGAGCGACAGGTGTCAGCCGTCACTTACAGTCAGACTATGTCGTGGCTTAAATAATTAACTCAAAATATTTTTGTACATTTAAATAACATTTTCATGCGTAATAATATCGAAAACATGTTAAAAAAGAAGGACTTCGTTGATCAAACTACCGCTTTAAATCAATTAATTCCTTTTTGAAATATGTATCTTCAATAACAACTTCAGAACGTGTGCAAAAAAAATTGTAAGCTATATTGTTTACTGATATTTTCTTCTGTATTCTGATGACTGTTTATATGTTTTGTAAGTCCCAGATAACCTGAGGTAGCATAATCATACTTATGCGCTATCCTAAATAGTGTTTAAATTTAAGTATTTTTTTATTTTTGATCAGACTGATAGAAATAACAACTAGCCGACATAAAATAGACATAGCATTATGACAAGTAAGGTAGATCTAATTTGATAGTAGAACTGACGGCTCCTGGGAGAAAACTTTCAGGTCTTCTTCTTCGTGTGGGTTGTAAGATCACTAATCCTGGTGTCAGTGTTATAACCACCAAAGGCCACTGACTGGGCTTGTGTAACGACTCTTTTCGTAGATAGCTGCCTTCCGAAGCACGGGATCATCTTTCTTTTCAGAAAATCTGGTGATTCAGCTTTCAATATGTCCTAACTACACTAGGGGAAAGTCTACAAAGAGATTCTTGTTTGACGGCGTCCCCACCGGGATTCGAACCCGCAACCCCCGTAATGAATGTCGAACGCTCGACCAGTGTGATGATATCGCTGGATGCGGGCACCGCGAGACTAGTGCATTTGTTGGCTTATTCCAAAAATCCCCTGCCTAAAATCCCTTGGGGATTTCTAGGTACTTAGCTCAATGTAAAGAATCTTGATATAAAATAATTTGAGCTATTTGCAAATAAAACGCAATAAAATAACAGCAATCACAACTTGATCTAATTATTTGATAAAAGTTACAATATTTTATTTTAGAAATGTGTTTTTCGATAAAATGACGTACCTTTTTGTGCCTTTATTTTAAATTAAACAAATTTTAATGGACTAAAGGTAGCAGTTTTAAATATGTATGTAGGTAGGTATATGTATGACACGGTTTACTTGTTTTGAAATGATAGAGACCTGAATCCGAATTCCCGACGGGGCTGTCACAAAGCCGGCGTGTCATGGAGGGTGGAGGGAAGCAGTCACGTCGGCTCGGGCGACTGCTGAGCAAGTTGCGGGGAGAGCATCGTCTCAATAGCCTTGACAAACAAGACTCCTTTAGCTCTAATGGGTAAGTGGCTATTGTGAGTTTATGAAGAACATTTGGAAGGCTGCATTGGTTAGACCTCAAAAACGTAAACAACTAATTTATCTTTTCAAGTTATAATTAAGTTCTTACTTACAAAAGTATTTACAGCTATGTGGATGAACCTTCAGCCTCTCTCTCTTACTTATAAACAATCCGTGTTACCAATAAGCAGAAAATAACAAATTTTTGGAACTACAACAAAAATCTTGCTTTTCTGCCAGTTCCCAAAAACATGACCTTCAAAAATCAAAGCTTCAGTGAGGCTGCTAGGACCTGACCTGACCTACTGAGTGAAAGTATTAGCTCCCTTCCCACATTCAGAATAAAATTATTTCCACTTATTCTTTTTTTTTCGATGTCGCATATCATAAATCTGCATTAATTAATGATTCAGTTATAACAATGATAAAGTAAAAAATATCTTTTAACATAACACGTTTTAACGCACTAAAAAGTATAAAATATTTTATATTGAGATTTTTATTGGCCGCAATGGGCGGTCGATATTCAGAGTAGGTTCCATCCAGTCCAGCGCTACTCGTGGGCGGATAAATGAGCTGGTATGGCAACAACAACATAACACATAATGCTTTATTTTATTTAGTAAGTTAACTTCTTCTCTGCACGTCACATGGTAGCATGTTGTTGAAGTAGTCTTATATAATTTTTGCATGCCAAATCTGGTGAAATGTGAGAGACTTTTTCAAACTAAACCATCTTATGTACCATATTTTGAGCAAATAAAAATTTCATTTCATTTCATTTCTCCTTCGTCGTGTGGGTGTAAGGTCGACAACCGCCCTCATAAACCCTAGTTTCAGTGCTATAGAGCCGCCAGTGTTAGAGGACATGACTCGTGTAACGACTAGACAATATTCGGGACCAACGGCTTAACATACCTTCCGAAGCACGGAATCATCCTTCTTTACGAAAAAACAAACCGGGGAAAGTCTCACAAAGAGATTTTACTGACTGTGTTCCTATCAGGATTCGAGCCCGGAACCTCCGTAATGAGGAGCGTTGAAATCCCCACAGTCCTCGTGCGATCTGAATCTATTCGTGGCCATAAGTCACATACCACATCAAAAAAAGTTTGCGATCACTTTGAAAAATCGATATCTTTAAAATTCCTGTTACAGTTATATTATGATTAATTATTCAATTTTTGTTAATAAAAAATAAAATTAGTTTTAATTTTTGAATTCAAACAGGGTATTTATATTTAAAGAAAACACGTAAGTTAGAATTTATCTTGATAAAGTTAAATTTAAAAAAATATTGTAGCTTAAAATTAAATGCTAGTGATCACAAACTTTTTTTGATGTGTTACTTCAGAGCTGCATTCGGATCGTGGGCGAACTATACCTATAGGATAATATGTATACCTTACAGTCTGACTTGACTTTCTTTGTTGATCTTTTTAAGTGCGTAGTTAGTATGCAGCAGTGGACGTCTTCTGGCTGAAATGATAATGATAAATATACACTGTGAAAAAATTAATAGTTAATTTTCGTTAAAGGAAATGTTCAGTCCATTAAATTGAACAACTTTCCCTAAGAAACATGGGCTCACAAATGAAAAAACATAAATGTATCCCCGATGTAAATCGATCAGCTGGCCGCGCGGTTTTGTGATTCTTAGCTATTTATTTTTTTCGTTTTACATTACAGTCCCTGTTCTTTGGGGAAAGTTGTTCAGTTAAACGGACTGAACACTCCCTTTAACAAAAAACAACCAGTTAAATTTCACGGTGTATTTAATTTTCTTTAGTAAATAAATTTATTTTTAGAATGAGTGATATCACAGTATGCGAGAACCTGCCCATCGAGGAGGATGAGGTGGATGTCCTGATATCTAATGTCCCAAGTACCGTCACGATGTCACCTCCGCCGCCGCCGGCCGTCTCCAACACTCAGCTCGATACCGAACAGTTCGCGGTTAATATAGACCTCAGGTTATGTTCTTGCTATATTTTAATCTATACAAATCATAAAATTGTATCTGGCTGATGTCTGTACATAGAAGATATATGAGGGGTTTTTGTAAGACCAATAGAACTTCGATCAAAGCATTAGAGCAAAAAAAATATTTTTTAGACTTTTTGTTTGTCTGTCTGTATGTTTTGTTGTAAGCGCATCACGCCGAAACTACTGCACAAAGCTAGATGCGGTTTTCACAGTTGTATTGTTGAAGTTCTAATTTAAAAACTGGTCCATGTTTCATCTTGATAAGCCGCGCATAGCCTAAAAGCGGAGGAGTTACCTAGTTATCCGACTGCTTTACTTTAAAAAGTTGATCTCGGAGATTGATCACGCAAGCGAATTGCGGGCAGAGCGAATATGTAATGAATTATCTTCATGTTCCATATCGGGTGTGTGTGACAGGTCTCTACAAACTGACACTAGTGCATTTAGTAATCATGCTTATAAAAAAAGTTCAGTAATAAACGTAAAGTTACGTACTTAGTTCTAAGTGCTTAGTTCTAAGTACCTATTGAATTTATGATTTTTCTTTATGCAAAAAATAATGTTAGCTCATATTTATTTAAAATGAGTTTTAATTCATTCAATTGTTGTAATTTCATTTGAAGGAGTTATTGAGAGAATGAGTAAAGATGATTGAATGACTGAATTAACTGCCAATAATCATTCGTTCTGTCTGGCGTTTCTGTCTGTTCACTCACAGTTGGATTTTCTACTGCGTTAGTGACGGTGTAATATCTTCATTAAATTTGGTTCTTAATCATAATCCTATTTTCCTATAGAAAGGAAATCTGATTTTTATTATTCTCCCATAATCCTACGCAATGTATCAGAAATGCGCGCAGCGAGCGACTAGCCAATGCAAGATCAATAATTTTGTCCTGTGCACAATACACTGCTGCCTTTTTAATTCTAGCAATTTTACTAGAAAAAAATCGTAGAGTGGAAAACGTAATTTTGTTGAGATAATGTTTTAAAACCGAAATAATAGATGACTAAAAATATTTCTAGTAAGATATGCCGGTGGGATATGATTCAAAATCATGGGCTGTAGGTATATACCTTATATCCCACCTGACCTCTTACACTCTGTATAAAAATCCTGTTTGTTGCATCCTGCACTCAAAGCATCCATTGAGAATGGCTGGTTTTAACTGTTTTTATATAAGTATATTCTTTACTTGTCTGCCGCAAGATTTGACGCCCTCCAGCCTCCGGAACAAGCTGGGTTTCGAAAAGGTTTCAGTAACGTAGACGACATCTACACAGTGAGACAAGTTATACAGAAGTCGCAAGAGTATAATCAGCCGCTGTGTATAGCTTGTGTGGACTACGAGAAAGCCTTCGACTCCATCGAATCCTGGGCTGTTCTGGAATCCTTGCAGCGATGCCAAGTCGATTGGCGGTACGTGCGGTACTGAGAAGCCTGTACAGTATGGCGTCGATGTCCGTCCAAGTACAGAGTCATAAGACAAAACCCATCCAGTTGCTCAGAAGAGTGAGACAGGGGGATGCATCTCTCCGAAACTGTTCTCCAACACACTAGAGGATGTCTTCAAAACCATTAACTGGAACGAATTGGGCATCAACATTAATGGCAAATATCTCAATCACCTCCGCATTGCCGACGACATAGTGATAATGGCTGAATCGTTGCAGGATCTGCAAAAAATGTTGCAGTGTCAGTCGGTCTCCGGATGAACTTGGACCTACCAAGGTCATGTTCAACGAACTAATCATTCCGGAACCGATCTCGATCAATGGCGAAGTGCTCGAAGCTGTCCAAGAATATGTCTACCTCGGGCAGACATTGCAGTTGGGTAGAGACAACTTCGAGCGTGAAATTGCAAGAAGAGTACAGTTGGGCTGGGCAGCATTTGGGAAAATGCGTCATATCTTCTCGTCGCCACTACCATAATGCCTGAAGAGCAGGGTGTATAATCAGTGTGTCCTATCCGTATTGACATACGGAGCCGAGACGTGGAACATGACGGTGAAGCAGGCCCATTGGCTACATGTTACTCAGCGAGCCATGGAAAGATCTATGCTTGGTATTTCGCTACGGGATAAAATCCGAAACGAAATCATCCGGCAAAGGACCAAAGTAGTTGATATCGTCCAGAAGTGTAGCAAGCTGAAGTGGCAGTGGGCTGGCCATGTCTGTTGCAAAACCGACGAGCGTTGGAGCAGACGCCGGGTTCTCAAATGGAGACCACGTCTCGGGAAACGTAGTGTGGGACGCCCCCCTGCGGTGGGCTGATGACCTGAGGAAGGTCGCTGGTGGTGGCTGGATGAGGAAAGCGGGTGATCGTGCGCACGATCACCCGATCGTGCGCTTTGGCGTGCCCTTGGGGAGGCCTACGTCCAGCAGTGGACTGCAATAGGCTGATTATTTATTTATTTTATTTATTAGGTCCTTACATATGAAATTGGCGTTTTGTCGTACTGGCCACTTTGATCACAAATTTCTCCTATTTGGTTAGGAATTCGAAATTCAAATTTATACAGCTATTTCCACATGTAGTTGTGTTTCGTAAACCGTCATTCATTTGTTTTTTTACTTATCTTTTTTCTGTTTGCATCGCTCGATTTACAAAATGGAAAATTTGAAATATCGCGTTATTTACGAGTACGAGTTCCACCGTGGCACCAGTGCTGCGGAAACGGCTCGAAGGGTTAATGATGTGTATGG
This sequence comes from Carpatolechia fugitivella, assembly GCA_951230895.1. Lineage (NCBI taxonomy): Eukaryota > Metazoa > Arthropoda > Insecta > Lepidoptera > Gelechiidae > Carpatolechia > Carpatolechia fugitivella. Next base: position 13,452,362 of record OX579645.1, read on the forward strand.
CGGTTGTGTCGCAAAAGAAAACACAGTGCGTTTTTGGTTCCAACGTTTTCGTTCTGAAAATTTCGACCTGCAAAACAAGCCCCGTGGACGGCCGGAGACCCAAGTTGATAATGAAGCATTGAAGGCTATTGTGGAAGCGGATCCATCGCAAACCACGTCCGAGTTAGCTGCAGGCTTCGGTGTTAGTGATAAAACTGTTTTAATCCACTTGAAGCAAATTGGGAAGATTAAAAAACTTGAAAGGTGGGTTCCTCACGAATTGAGTGAAGCAAACCGGCAAACGCGCGTCAACTGCTGCGTTACATTACTTGACCGGCACAATAACGAAGGGATTTTAAATCGAATCATTACCTGTGATGAAAAGTGGATTCTCTACGATAATCGGAAGCGCTCATCGCAATGGCTGGACCCTGGCAAGCCAGCCAAAGCCTGCTCCAAGCGAAAATTGACCAATAAAAAGTTACTTGTAAGCGTTTGGTGGACTAGCGCCGGTGTCGTTCATTACAGTTTTCTCAAATCTGGCCAGACGATTACGGCAGATGACTATTGTCAGCAATTGCAAACCATGATGGAAAAGCTAGCTGGTAAACAACCGAGGCTGGTCAATCGCTCTACGCCACTGCTGCTTCACGACAACGCTAGACCACACACTGCACAACAGACGGCTAGCAAATTAGAAGAGCTTCAATTGGAATGTCTAAGGCATCCACCGTACTCCCCGGACCTTGCTCCAACAGATTACCATTTTTTTCGAAATTTGGATAACTTCTTGCAAGGGAAAAAATTCAACTCAGATGGGGCAGTCCAAATCGCCTTCAAAGATTTTATTGATTCCCGTCCGAATGGTTTTTTTAGTAAAGGGATCAATGAACTACCTATGAGATGGCAAAAGTGCATAGATTACAATGGCTCATACTTTGATTAAATAAATATACTATATAAAAATTTTTCGACTTTTTGTTCCTCCCATACAAAACGCCAATTTCATATGTAAGGACCTAATATTATATTCTTTACTGTACACTTGGTACATCAAAATTAATGGAAAAGGCGAGCTTAACTCTATAAGAGATCTACAAGGTGGTGGAAAAGGTAATGACACAGCGGGCACTAATTATATATAAATAAACCTAAACAAGAATTTCATAGTAGATTCTTAACCAAGGGGTTAAACGAGGTAAAAAGTCACATGGGCTAATACCTACCACATTTACACCACACGTGCGACACACACATCAATGCACTTATTTCATAGTCAAACTGCGAAATTTTAAGTTGGTTTTAATGACATCACTGTATATTAGCTTTTGAAAAGTCACGCACAAGTCTAAATTAACCTAATTTTAACTATTTCATCGTTGAAATTGACAAAATAATAAAATATGTATATTGCTTTAAAACCACAGATAACATTTTTTTTCGGCATAAATTTTCTCCCGCCTTTTTTATAGGGCGCGTCCGTTTCCAGCCAGGCATGATTTTTGGCAAAAATAAAAAAATATTTAATTCTTTTTAATGCTTTTATTGTTATTTCTTTTTAAATACATGTATTTTGTATTTATCTTGCTTAAGAAATTATATTCAAGGCATTTTTTTTATTGAAATTAAATTAATTGTAGGCTGTATACGTCTATTCCTTTGCCATTTATCGTGTGGAATTCCTATCTATCTTTTTTAAAAATTTTTAGCTTTATAATTTTATCCAACGTCGCTTAATTTAAATTATAGATATGGTGGACAATATTTAACGCCAGAACAATTGCCGGAGTTTTGCGATCAACTTCATAATTTGGTGCAAGTGATACGAAATATTCAGTCCTACGCTAAAATTACAGGAGAGTATCCACGGTAAGCAAAATAACATAATCACACTATCACATCACACTAATATTATAAAATGTGAAAATATATTTGGATGTTTGTTCCGCTTTCACGCCTAAAGTACTAAACAGATTTAGATGAAATTTGGAATGGAGATGAGATAGATTGACTGACTGGACTGGATTAACATATAGGATACTTTTTACGGGAAAAAACTTACAACGTGAGCGTAGCCGCGGGCGGAAAGCTAGTTTAAAAATAAATAAACTTTTTCCCGTGAAAATGACGCCGTAGCCATAAAAGTGCCGTGATGTTTTTTTGTTAATTTAGTTAATAAAGCCTTAGTCATTCGGGCTGATGTATTAATTCTAACGAGACCCATACATCCATCTATTCAGACATTTAGAAGTTGTGGTGGAATAAAGAAACTCACATAGGTTAAGTACATACATTCACAATGAACCCTAAACACTTTTACACCCCTTTTTTGGGCAGTCGTGTAAAAATAATGACAGGTGCCAAAGAAAATATAAACAACAATGTTTTCAAAGGACAGTCGTTATTATGACGAAACTATGTTATTTTATGAAGATGATCGACACTGTTCGGGATAGTGTAAATATAGCGTGGAACCGATACAAGTGACTTCAGTAACACGGTAAGGTCATTTCACATACTTCCATTGGCATTATTTGGCATAACAGGTTTCAATATCGGATTTCTAAAAATGCACGATATTCTCGTCACAAACTACATATCTTTTTTTTTTGTTATTTAGGTATTAGATTCAGTATTTTTTTGCTTTCATTCACTGTCATATGATGTTTCAAGGGCGCCGCCTAACCTTGTCCCGCTCATCTACGTTACTCCATACTTTTCGAAGGCTTCTATAAGTTAAGTCATATCATAATGTGTATTTTTAGAACGTTAGAGCTTCGGTTGCAAGAGGAAGCCGAGGAGGTGGCTGCACTAGCAGCGGAAGCGCGCAATGCACGAGACGTGGTCGCGCGCACTCGCCTTCAGAGGCGAGCAGTGCGTTCCCAGCGCAAACAACTGGTCTCACACTTGGCCACCTTGCGAGAAACAGGTGAGATCAAAGGCCGACAGGGTGAGCGTGAGTGACTGTAGGGTTGTTCAGCCTTAAAGGACAATCGGTCATATAGTAACCCACGCTGGCGGACGCCACAACAACATAACTCATCATCGCTATCGGAGTGGACAACAAACATTTTCTTATTAAATTGCTCATTCAGATACAAAACTGCTCGAATTATCTAATTCTTTCTTCTAACGATTTAATTTTCAATCTTCTTCTTCTTTGCCTACTTTTCAATGCAGGTAATAAGAAACAAGAAAAACACAACAACACCAAAAGTTTGATGACGTTTCTATTGGTTCCATAGTCAAAACAAATTTTATAGGAACCATCCTTAAACTATCCCTACTTAACAATTTGTTTCTTTTTAAATAAAAACATGACTGCGTGAACAATTTTAAACTAGGTACTTAGTTGTTTTTTTTAATTATTTTTTTTAATGATCGTTGTCAAACAATATGTTCCACCATAGTGTTTTTGTGAATTATGAATGATGCCTCCGACTGCTATTGTGAACACTATCAAATCAACCACGATCATTCAAAACAAAATAAAAAAATAGCTATATACATACGTACATACATACACTCGAAAAACATAACCCTCCTTCTAAAGCAGTCGGGTAAAAATAACTTAAATCTATCTAAGTCAATGTTTAAATCAGACATCACATTGTAAAGAAATGTCGCTTAGTATACATAATGAGCTATTGATGATGATGATGATATATAAAAAGTTCCTATTCTAGTTTCTGCGCTTTATTTAATAAGTTTCGATGTGTAATAATATAAGAACTAATAATAATAATAATAAAGTAAGTATGAAAAGTCTATCTATCTATATATATCCTTTTCACCTTTTAAAGAATAAAAAAGGGACTGGAGATGACCATCCTAATATTAGCCCTGTCAAACATCGAATTTGAACCTTATGGCCGCGTCGATTGCACAACTTTAGAGAGCACTTAAAACATGCGACTTAAAAATATCCTAATCTGTCAGCTACGCCTTTATTTTAGGTCTTTATTCATTAAAAATAATATAATTTGTTCATCTGAATTCATTTCCTCTCTTTCATCATCATAAAAACGAAAAGGATAGCTGGATTTCAAAATTAGGACGTGAGCATGACTGTGTTAATCGGGGCCAGTAATTATTATTGTTATGTATAAAATAACAAATTCTAATAAATATTTTGAGTTTGAGTTGGAAAAAGATCATTCTGACGAATAAGGAATAAAACTGGAACTAAATACGACGCCACATAAGCATGTAATGTTTATTGGTTAAATTAGTCAGATAGTTTTTTGACGTTTTGTCATCCTATAGCGCCCATTTGGTACCTACATACTCTTATGTGCTCTTGTGGCGCCATTTAGTTCCAGATTTATTCCCTATAGAGAACCTCCTCATTACCCGACTACTAAAAGGGTTATGAGTTTATCATCTATGTATGTATGTATGTATGTAAAAGTTCAAAATTGGATGTTCCACCATAACTTCTAAACCACTAGACCGATTTTGACATATTTACTATCGTTAGATAGCTCTTCACAGCGCGGGTAAAAAAAATACACACGATGACGACGACTATAAAAAATATAAAGCTGACTTCACACTCTTACTCATAGCAAAACACAAAAACACGTTGCTCTACAAAATCTAAGAAACTTTATGGATTTTAAAAATGAAGATAGCCTAGTCTTTAGCTTTGTCTTTACAAAATAAAACATTCTGTATACTCAATTTCGATAACTCATCACAAAAAAAGTAAGAAATTACTGCACCGATTTTGATAAATGATGTATGTATCATTGCTATCATGATACACTTGCAAATAGTACTGTCAAATAAAAAAAAATTACCTCCACTTTACAGTGAACCCTTCAGTGAACCCCACTTTCATATATGCTGACATAGCTCTCAACTAATTTGGACTAGCAAAATAAACATAAATTAGAACTTTGCCTAAATTAAAATGACTACAAAACTTTGTCATATTAAGATGAGATGAATGTAACAAAATTTTACTATCAGGAGGTAGGGACTAAAATGCTTGTCCCCCATACAGAAAAAAAATAGTCAGCTGCTCTTACCGACGTCATTAGAGAGTCAATAGCCGGGGGGGGGTGGGGGTTTTTGAGGGGAACTTGCCCCCCTCACAGAAGAAAAAATACTAAGCTGCTCTTACAGACGTTAGTAGAGAGTTAACAGACGGGGGGGCTTGCCCCCCTCACATAAGAAAACAAAATACTCAGCTACTAATTACAGACGGTATTACAGAGTTAATAGCCGGGGGGTTGAGGGGTACTTGCTTGAAAAAAAAAAAAAAAAAGAATTACTCAGCTGCTCTTACAGAACATTTTTTTTAAGTAGTAGGAGGCCAAAACTGTTATTGACTGTCTCCAAACTCATTTAATTAATGTAATTGACCTCCGACAACGCAAAAAAAAAATTGTGGTAGATCGCTATCATATTTTTCGTTAAAAAAATAAAATAAATATCTTTTATAAAAATTATAGTAATACAAGATAAACTGATTTATTTCTTTCTTTTACGTAAATTGTATTTGTTTTCCAAGTAGTCGGATTTCAGTTTTTAACTTAGATTTTATTGCTGTAGTCCAGCGGACTGAGAGTAGCGAGAAAGAGAATAATAATTTTATCATTATACTGCACCTATATTACTTATTTGTTGCAGAACTCCGCGAGCTGGAGAGCACGGTGCGCCTATCGGACCGAAAGTTGTTTAAAAGCTGGGAAGGCTTAAAAGACTCAACAGATCCGTCTGATTTCGAACCGCTATTAGAAGAAGTGAAGGTACCTAATTTAATTATTAGAATATATTTATAATATTCGGCTACTTTTTTATTTTACGAATTCAAAGTTGTTAGTTTCTGTTATCGAACAGTAAAATAATTATTGCTCTATCTTTAAAATTGACCGAGTTATAAGGGTTTGGAATTCAAGATTAGACAGAAAGCACATATTTGCTTCTGACGTTACAAGCGTTTACCTAAAGAGTGAGTGAGAGAGTGAGTCTGGCAAGATGACGTAATTATTTTTGAAGAAGGCGGGAGTGGCCCTTCTGAACAAGTAGCACCATATAATCTCCGTACAAAAAAATCATTTTTGAATGAGACAGTAATATTGAAACTTTAAAAAATTACTGTATGTAATTTCGTTTTCCAATCAATTCTGTTTTTTTCTTCGCGAATCGTCTGCTACTAGTCTATATTTTAAAATTAAATCATAAAATATGGTAAATTTAGGAACAGTCAAATACCATATTTAAATGCGTTCTAAACACAGACAAACAAACATTTTTGTCTCCGTGGTTCTAAATCAGTAGTGCTAAATTGCTACGCCGTAGCAGTCGTAGCACTCCCATAGCTCCGCCGCCGTAGAGAAGTCTACAAAATACTACCAATTATTAGCTTTCCTATTTCTTATACCCTTTCTCACTGAGATAACTTACTTACACTTACATGCCAATCTGACTCTAGCTGACAAGTGTGAATCATGAAAAACTTTTTTATGCCTTTGTATTTTACCATATTATGCAGGCTCCTTAACTTGATCTATTTTAGTACGTCTGGAACAAATCTTACAACTACATTTTCAACCATTTCTTCTGATCTTACGTCCTTGTAACTTTGCATGCTTGTTCAGTTCTGATGACAATACACTAAAATGATATAAAATACCTGATGATGCAGCCAGGGTTGCCTTCTCACGAGGGAACTCTTCAACGTTTAATAGCATGGACTCGTAACTTTGCATATATATGTATATACGTAAAATTTTGATAGCCAGGATTTTATTCTTAGATTCAGGGTAGATTGCTTGCAAGGTTCAGTGGTTTAAAAGCTCATGTGTAGAAGGATTTTTAATTAAATTGTTGTTCTGAAATGAGGAACATTAATAATTTTCCCGAAATAATGTCAAAAGCATTTTATAAAATTTCAGTAACTACCTACTTGTTCGGTAGCTAATTCTAAATAATATTAATTAATAACGTGTTTGATCAACGTGTTGATAATTTTGGTAAATGTGTGATGTGAAGTTACCAATCACAAAAAGACATAATGGCAGTTAGCTTCTGGAAATAAAAGAAACACGTCTATGGATTATTTTGTTAGTAAGCGAGCCATCTTTAAATCGAAAGTTATTCCTCAGAACAAGCAAGTTGCGTTGGACAGCCTGGTGCGTCTGATCGGAAACAGAAGACTAGCTATGGTCCGGCACGCAGGCCCTGCCGTCGTCACCCCTCAGCCCTTGCCTCCGCCACTGCCTCCGAATAACCATGAAGGTTTTTATAACAACAAATAATCCTTTCAAATACGCCGTAGGTAGCCTTGAAAGATGTTTTCCCCGAGCTGTCCGATTTCATTTAAAGTCGTGTTGGCTAAGCAACTAAGAAGGACCTTAGGGTAAGTGCCACATAGGCGATAAGCTGGCAACCCGTCCACAGTCTCACGTAAAAAAATAAAAAAATACAACCACTAAACATAATAATTTTATCTAATTCATTTAACTAGATGACTTAAATAACATCGAATTTTATTTAAAATCTTACATCCCGATGATTATTCGTTATATATTATGAGGTTACTTTGATCACTGTTAGTGTGCGGTGGTCAAAGTGAGCCGACGCACATTTAAGGGCGGCTTGCGATTTTGAAAATGTGAAAAGCCGCAACGCTTGACATACACCAAGATGATAGAAATACCACTGACCTTTAGGTTTACGGTCCAATCCTGGTGAGCACACCAGAAGACAGATCCTGCAGGAACCTTGCACCTCGTGGTAGATGACCAGCTAAAGATCACACGAATATAATTTGTTTCTTGTAGCACACTTCACAGATTTGTTTATAGCTCACACGCGAAAACAAGGTTTTTAGTTTATTTTAAGGAAAGCTGGTGATGGTTCGGCGACCGGCCAGAAGAGTCTCTCCACTCACGGCAGGGAGCGCGCGTGTTGACGTCGATGTCGATATTGGACGGAGGGTATGATGAGTCTTTTCGACTCTGCCATTAGTCAATATTTCCACCATATTAATGAAATGACAATCGTTGTGGCGCCAATCTTGAATTGAAATCACCTATGATTTATTACGATTACAAAACAGTTATACATGATACTTTTTAATAGTACATTACGATATAAGGATCGTAGGTGGTATATTGCAGGCGAGGGTTTATAATGTCACGAGTTTGCTAAAAAGCCTAAGATACGTGTGTTGTACGACGTTTTTCAATACACTTGTGAGAAAACAGGTAACGCAACATGAAAAACAATGCAAATTCTACAAAATTTGCGCCAAACTCGTACTAAAAATTGGTATCCTATAAAAATATATAAATGCTTTTTTCTTTGTAAGAATCGATTCCATTTTGTTTTTTGATATTCGAATGAATCTGGCTGAAAATATTTCTGTTAGAATATGTAGAAGAAATAAATAAATAATAATAATAAAATCACACTTGTTCGGTTAATGACATTACCGTACAGTTTACTGCCGTCGTAAGTTCATTTTTAGTATCATTCGCTTGCCCTTATCCCATCATTTGGGGTCAGTTTTTTTCCTCCATTAATCCCTATCAGCCGCACTCAAAGTTTTTTAAATTAATAAAATACTTTACCCATTATTTTCTATAGAATTATATTTATAGAATAGAATTTGCGTAAGTTAAATAAAACGTGCTTTGTGTGTATACCTGCGATATCGCAGTAAAACTCAATGGTTGCCCGGAAGAAAGTGGCCGCCTTTCTGTGATGGACGGGAAGCGTGGAAGCCACGGCGGCGCGGGCAAGCCACCTCCTCCGCCGGCCGCGGTTATCATTCTTTCTTTCATGGCAATTTCGGGCAATTTATTCTATGCGGGATTTTGATACAATTTCATAAGACATGTCCCATTCTTGCTTTTTAATTCCGTTGACCATTTTACAAGTTACCTTTGAACATAATTATACCTATCTACACCTATTATTCCATTATACAGGTACACTGATTCATTCACCGCAAATGTTTGTAATTCTATATATTTATATGGGATTTCTTATGCAGTTGATGTATCTAGAAAACTGGAACGAAATTGCAAAATATTTTAGTTTTTGCACAAAACACTAATTGTATTCTAAATTTGAAGATTTTACAAGTATGTCTGCTAGAAGTGCTTCTTCAGTCAGTGTGTGACAAAATTAAGAAACTTTGACTAGCTATAATTCTTAAACTATAGGTTCAAATTTAATAAAATTTGAAATATACCTGCTTGGTTACTGAAAATTCAGGCTTCTAGTATTATCCACAACGAAGTTATATGGGGGTTGAAAATGGCCTGAACTGCTTTAAAAAAAAGCGGCCAAGTGCGAGTCGGACTCGCCCATGAAGGGTTCCGTAGCAGCAAGTAACATAAAAGTTCTTGTAGTTCGTTGTAACTTTGATCGATGTTTTAATAATAGTGTATATTTAATGAAAGTTAAATCGCGGTTCTTCTTCTTCATCGTGTGGGTTGTAAAGTCGACAACTGACCTCACAAACCCTAGTGTCAGTGTTATAGAACCGCCAAAGGCCACTGGCTCGTGTAACGACTAGACAGTAGCCGCGGTTTACGATTTACGATTTATGACGTATTAAAAAAAACTATCTCGTTCAAACCAATTTTCGTTGGAAGTTTTCATGGTAATGTACATCATAAATTTTTTTTAGTTTTATCATTCTCTTATTTTAGAAGTTACAGGGGGGGGACACACATTTTACCACTTTGGAAGTGTCTCTCGCGCAAACTATTCAGTTTAGAAAAAAATGGTGTTAGAAACCTCAATATCATTTTTGAAGACCTATCCATAGACATGCCACACGTATGGGTTTGATGAAAAAAAAATTTGAGTTTCAGTTCTATGTATGGGGAACCCCCAAAATTTATTGTTTTTTCTCTATTTTTGTATGAAATGCGGTTCACAGAATACATCTACTTGCCAAGTTTCAACAGTATAGTTCTTATAATTTCCGTGGCTGTGACATACGGATGGACAGACAGACAGACAGACATGACGAATCCATAAGGGTTCCGTTTTTTGCCATTTGGCTACGGAACCCTAAAAAGTGTGGTACGGCCGTGCCGCTTTTTTGTTCGACTTGGCTGTCGTGCCTCCAGATAATAATAAATAATAAATAAATATGTGGGGAAATCTCATACACGGCCATCTGACCCCAAACTAAGCAAAGCTACAGACAGCTGATATATATTACTTAAAATAGATAAATATATACATAATGAATGTTGGGCGGGATTCGAACCCGCGACCCTGTGCTTCGTAGGCAGGCAGGCTTGAATTGGTACTCAAGCTTACAAACATTGGTATGTTTGTAAGCCTTCGAACAATAGTCTCATACGAAGTATTGATATGGATATCGGAGCCATGCTATGGTAAACTTGCAGGTTTGAAGAAACGAGAATCATGACGACTTTCTACGTGCGAGTGTTATCTCAAAACATGACAGAGGCCCCGACTCGGGATGTAATGCTCTAATTCCAATTTTAAAATCCAGCTATCCTTTTCATCTCTATGACCAATAAAAGATAGGTAATGAATTCAGATGAATGAATGATATTATTTTGAATGAATGATATAAAATAAGGGCATAGCTGTCAAATTAAAATATTTTTAAGTCTGATTTTTATGTGCTTTCTAAAAATTGTGCAATTGACGCGTCTATAAGGTTCAAATTCGATGTTTGACAGCTCAAATATTAGAATGGCCATCTCTTATCCCTTTTTAATCTTTAAAAGGTGAAAAGGACTGACGAACTTAAATTAAAGATTAGAGCGTGACTGCCAGAATATGATAAAAACTAATAATATTATTGCATAGGTTTTGAAGCAGTAGCAGCTATGATGGTACGTTGACCATCATAATAGCTGCTAAAATCCCTGGAAATAACGATTTAGGTTTGGCACCTAAACCAAACATCAAATTTCAACTCACATTGTACGAGCATGTTTCTGTTATGTATTTAATAAGTACCTATATATAATTGAAAAAAATCACAAGCATAGAAAGAATTACTTAAAATTACCTAGATCTTTTTAAAATATGGTAGATAGGAATGTTGAATTAGGTTGTAATGTAAAATATATGTTTTTATTATATTTGGTAGATTCTGCGGGTGCGAGTGCATCGAATGAGTTCAGGCGCGAGGGAAGACGCGCATGCGCTAAGCGAAGGCGAAAGGAACGGGAGACACGCTCCGTGCCACTCTCTGGCGATCCCAGCCACCACGACTCACAGCCTCAGGTACACTAATTCAACAAGATGCTAGAGTCGTGCTTTGTGCCACTCTCTGGCGATCCCAGTCATCACAATTTAGTCTCAGGTACACTAAGTAATTCAGCAATATGCGAGAGTCGTTCTCTGTGCCACTCTCTGTCGATCTTAGCCATCACAACTCAGCCTCAGGTACACCAATTTATCAAGATGCGAGAGTCGTCGTGCTCTGCGCCACTCTCTGGCGATCCTAGCCATCACAACTTACAGCCTCGTGTACACTAATTCAGCAAGATGTGAAACTCTTGCTAGTTGCTCCGTGCCATTCTCTGGCGGTCCATCAGCACAACCCCAACCATGACATTAATTGATTGATTAATTGATTGATATATGCACCAAAAAGGATGTACAAAGGCAAACTTAATGTTATATAGCATTTTCTACCAGCTAGCCTTTGGTGGTTAAGAGCAGGTTGAGGATAGTGCCGCTAAAAACAGCGTTCAGCTTAAACTGCTACATTAATAAATATCAGACAATTAATAAACATACTCATACATAAATATTACAAATTAGTACCTATACACGCCATTTCCAAGGATCAGTCTATTGAGGTTGGTTAGCACGGAACATAATGTTCATACAGACATCTGACAGACTCAGTGATATTTTAGAAAAAAAAAAAAACCGAGAGAGAAGTCCAGTTTTAAAATATTAGTCTGAAGTACATCAGCATGAAAAGTTAAAATATAGGGTTGTGAATAGACGAATAGAGCCATGATGCCATGAACAAAAAAAAAATTGGATGGTCCGTGATTTGAGCTGATAACTGCGTAGCAGCAAGCACCATGGGCAATAATAATAATAATAATTCTTTCGGTGTCATAAAGTGGTCCCAAACTGAATTGATGAATTTGCAAAGAATAATAAACACAACTCTAACTAAATATCGCAAGCATCACCCACGAGCATGTGTTCAAAGGCAAACACTACCCAGGATCGAAGGAGGCAGGGGAATTATCGATATACAGAACTTGCATAACAAACAAATACTCACTTTAAGATCTTATTTTCACTGCAAATCACAGAGCTCCCCCTTACATCATGCAATATTGAATGCAGATAACAAATTTACTCCACTGCACCTCAAAAACAACACTGTATGTATTAATAAAACAACTGATGTTCAGAAAATAGACACATGGACACCAAAGTCTCTTCACGGGAGACACCGCCTCGACTTGACCAATATGAATGTTGACAAGAGTGCGTCCAACGCGTGGCTCAAGCGGGGCGAAATGTTTCCCGAGACTGAAGGGTTCATGATAGCAATTCAGGACCAAACAATAGACACTAAAAACTACAGGAAATATATTATACGGGACCCCAACCTCCAAAACGATCTTTGCCGACACTGCCATTGTAGCCCAGAGACCATCCAGCATATCACGGGAGCTTGTAAATCTATAGCCCAAACCGACTATAAACATAGACACGATCAAGTTGCGTCTATAATCCACCAATACTTAGCGCTTAAATATCAGTTAATCACAGAGAAAACATCGTACTACAAATACACACCACAAATCATTCTCGATTCTACCAACTGCAAATTGTACTGGGACAGGACTATTATGACTGACAAGACGATACATCACAAGACAACAGACCCGACATAACACTTCTTGACAAGATAAACAAAATTGTGTATCTCATAGACATAGCAATTCCAAATACCCATAACCTACAAACAACTTACACCAACAAAATAACCAAATACACAGACCTCTCCATTGAGCTCAAAAACCAATGGAGAGTTGAGACTGTTCGTACTGTACCCATCATAATATCATCTACAGGAGTAGTTCCAAAATGACTTCATGTCAGTTTAAAAGCATTAAACATACACCCTCTTACTTTTGTCCTCATGCAAAAAGCTGTTATTCTTAACACTTGCAGAATAGTCCGGAAGTTCCTCTCAGATAGATAAACTCACTGCACCATCATTTACGCTTTGGTCAAAAGCCCGTGTAAATGATGTTTATTATCTCGTTAGACGAGAAAAATAAAGTTAAAATTATATAAATAATAATAATAATAGATACACTCGTATGTATCAATGAATTTTCACTCCAACCAATTTTCAGTACCTACTAGGCGATAAAATATTGCACATCAGGTGTTCGGTTTTGTAGAGCGTCGTCTCTCTCTCGCGTAACACTAACAAATTACTCTCTTTCTAATGCCCGATATGCAATAAGATTTATCACCTGTACTGGCTCTTTGTCTCCTGCAATACCTAATACATTGTTAAAAATATATTTGAAAAATGAGTCATTTCTAAAGGTACAAAGATTATTAAGGTTATATTATTTTCTAAAAATTCACAGGTAACACTAGTTATCCAGGGTACAGAACATCGCCCGAGGTATCGAGTCAGCAGCGCGGGTGCGGTCGCCCTAACATCTCTTGAGTTGCCATCCAGGGATAGTGTCAGAGACATTCTGTTTTTTACTTCAAATTGATCCAAATACAGTAGATACCTCATTAACTGTGTCAATTTCTAAACCTCCCACTGTTTTCATTTATACAACAAAATTGTTGTTTGTTTATTTCATAGCAAAACAATACCTTCTTCACACAACGTTTACCTTGACTTCACAAAACAAAGAAAACTACGTTTTGTTATGTGTTTAAAAACTCGATTTTGTTTTTATTTTATATAGGTGGTTCAGATTTTATATACTACATAAAAAAACAACCTTTAAAGGACGTGTAATTTTTGGTAAATATTTGTTATTTTTCTTGAATGATACCTTGCATTATTTCCTCTACTATCTTTCAGACTAACTTTCGCATTGAACAACCGTTAATTTTTCACTATATCAATGAGTTAAAGTCTCGTTTATTCAAATGTGTCGTCTATTTTTATTATTTTATTTCATTCAATCATATCCTTTTAACGAAACGTAACGAGATGAAAATAAAAAACATCGTTAAGGACTTACGCCTTTATTAGATATAAGTACGTTGATCTTTCTCGTTTTGTATTAATGTTGTGGTATGGTAAACGACGACGTATCTTTTGGAAGGAGACGGAGAGAAGACTTGAAGTGAGATTTATGGCTTCTTCTCTTCAGCCGGAGCCGGCGCTGCAGGCGCTGCTGGGGCTGCACTGCTTGACTGCAACAATTTTTGAAAATGCGTTTTTTTATTAACTTGGTACTACTTGTATACGGTGGCCCATTTAGATGGGTCAATATGGGTAACTCTGAAACTAAAAGACAGAAGATTCTTTAGCTGATTCATGTCTTTATTTTTACTTTCCTTGTATTCGTAATGAAAAGCAGAGTGTTTAGCTCTGGTTAAAGACTTATTTAGTGCCTCGAACTATTAGGGCGCTACGCTCAGGCCCCAAACCCCGTCTCGGCGATAAATAAGTTGCTTTCACCCCTCGTATAACATATAGTACACAATTTAGTATTTTTGGTCTAAGAACGATATATTTATGGCGTCATGAGAATATTTTCAGGACTTTGGAGTAAAAGTTAACTGAGTTATGGTGCTATAAATTGCATTTGTTGGTGTTACCAATTTTGGTTGTGGATTAGTAATTCTGGTGCAAAATAATTTAAATGGTTTCATGGCGATTTTTTAGGGAAAGTTATCGATTGGTATACAAGAAAGTCGGAATAATTTTTACCGGAATTTCATTTCTATTTCTTTTTAACGTTTTCATTTTTAGTTATTTTACAAGTAACCTAGAACGAAAAATGCAGTTATGTATTATTATACATTTTGGCATATTGACCTTGCAGAGCAGCCAGTTGTTACCAGGGCGCGTGCATAATATATTGCATGAGTAGGAAAAAATCCTATAGAAACCCAGTTTTTTTAATCACTTGCTTTAACGTCCTTCGATAACAGGCAAGATAAAGAGATTGACAGACGTGTCCTAAACGCCTGGAAGAGCTACTGGTCCATGAAGAAGCTAATGAAGGGAAATCTTCCACTATCACTAAAGCGGAAATTGGTCGAAATGTGTATCTTGCCCATCTTAACTTATTGTGCATAAACATGGTCTTTGACGGAAGCGCAAAAGTCCAGACTCAAGGTTTGGCAACGTGCCATGGAGCGTAGCATTCTGGAAGTAAAAAGAATAGACCGTATTCGAAATACAGAACTACGCTCCAAAACTGGCTTCCAAGATGTTGGACAAAAGTCCGCAAAGCTGAAGTAGGATTGGGCAGGAGTCAGGACATGTCTGCTGCATGCACCCGGATAGGTGGGCTAGAATAGCTACGGAAAGGGTGCCGGAGAATGGTCGCCCGACCTCGAACACGATGGCGAGACGACATTAACAGTTTCCACAAGGCTTGTCATCTGGAGGCTCAAGATCGAGACAGCTGGCGAAAGCGAGGGGAGTCCTTTGCCTAGCAGTGAGACACGAATACGACTACATAAAAAAAAATTTAACGTAGTTGTTTTTTTTTTTACAATGCGAACAAAATAAGAGTAGAACCTGTTGAGTTGCATTTTTGTGTTTCTGTCAAACCAACTTTACTCTATAACATAATGTTATGGTGAATATTGGTGAAGTGCGATACGGGATCTCAAAATTCAAATACCCAAATCACTGAAAGTCAAATGAACGAAATCCCAGTTCACGCTTTACCAAGAATATCAAACCAAATCACATATTTGACCAAAGGAACAAAAACGAAATACAAAATAACAACATTAGTCATAATAATACCATATAAGCTCATAAAACTAAATTTTTAACGAATCTTAACCGAACTTGAAAGTAATGTTTTTTTTTTACTTTAGTATACACACAGAAGTACATAAGGTAATACATAAGGTATATACACCTATAATCTATATATTTGAACCAGAGAGTAAAAAGTCATTTGTTATTGAAGTTATACTCATAGGTAATATAAATATGCAGTCTAAACAACAAAAATATTTCTTCCTTCCTATTCTTATTTTAATTGCATTATACCAGTTTGAGTCCCTCGGTGGGGACATATTATATGAGCTGTTGATGATACCAGTTTGTAAGGCCTTGTCACTTACACCTTGTATATTAGGCGTTGACAAACTACAACCGTTTGACCGATATATCTAAGTGGTTTTTATGGAGATAGTGATTTTATAATTTACATTAGCGCTGTTTATTTTTTATTCGCACGAAAAATAAAAAACTACGCGGACAGCTAGTTATTTTTATACAAACTCCTAAATAATGCTCCTATCTATTATTATTATTATTAAGAGCCTCTGTCCCACTGCAGGGCAATGGTATGGGTAATTAAGTATCTAAATCACATAAAATTCTTCAGAAAAATATGTGGTTCCATTTAGTTTAGCTTACTGACGTTGCAAAATACCGGGTGGGAGCAAAATAGATCGGTTCAATTTCAAGGTCCTCTGGGTTCTTCAGCGGGCGGGTTCTTTACCTCAGCAGGAGCCACTGCCGCCGCGGGGGCAGGGGGCGCAACCGATGCAGGCGCCGCTGGGGCCGGTGCCGCTACAGCCGGCGCTGCTGGCGCCTCCTTCTTTTCTTCCTCGGGGACCGGCACGGCGAAGCTCATCTGAAATACCGCGTACTTTCTAGATCCTCTCCCTTTTTTTTACCAAAAACCACGTAAGTATTAATAGTACATTACGATACGAAGATCGTAGGTGGCCAATTACAAACGAGCTGACTTTTGTAAGCCCAGCCGTAGGCGAGGGTTTATAATATCACGAGTTTGTTATAAAACCTAAGATCCGTGTGTGTTGTACGACGTTTTTCAATACACTTGTGAGAAAACTGATGATAAATAATTATAAAGAAATGGTTATAAGAACGTTAAGGGGACCTTATAACTAATAGTATAACTTGATGGAAGAACCCTACAAAAGCCATGATAATGTTCATGAAATAGATGTAAAAACTAACCTTTATTATGTCTCGCGCAGCTTTAGTTGCTGTACTGTTCACATTTATAATTAAATATCAACACTTAAATAAAAATTTCACAAAACTAGCGCCAATCTCAAAACAATAATATGTTTCTTTTTTATAAGCATAATTATGGAGAACTACGAATCGATTCTTCATTAAAATCGAGATTATTTTATTTTTATTATTAAAATATTACTGGCTGATAATATTTTTGATACAATTTGTTGATATAAAAAAATATAAACTACTTTTCTCTTTGTAAGAATTGATTCAAATATTTTTTTATTATTTTAATGATCCAGGCAGAATAAAATTATGGAGACCGTAGAAAAAAAAAATTAATGAAAATAGCACTAGTACAATAAAATTTTCAAGCAAGGTGTATTGAGAAAATATTAAAGCAACTCACCTGAACAGCCACGAAGGCGCACAGGGCAATTACAACGAACAGTTTCATGATTCTGGTACAATTCCTTCGAGACACGTACTGACAGTAAGACCTGAGGCTGGTTTGGATCTAATTTATAACAAAGCCGCCGTAACCCCGGATGACGTATACCAAAATAACATATTACGAGCTGCGCATTAACGATCGGTGTTTATAAAACATCGCGCTTGGCAGAACAATTAAAATCGTAATCGTTTTCTTAGTTATGATTTACCAAACTGCCAGTCAATAGGTATTGTTTTGAGAAGTAACGTCCTTTACAGGGTGATTGACAAAAAAATATTGGAATATATATAGGTACTACTCAGTTCATATATTTACAAAATAAAATTTAAATATTGGTCTATTAAGAGTTGAAAACTTGTCAATACTAAAATTGTTCCGTGGTCATTAAATCCGTTCATGATTGAAAAAGGGTCCGGAACCTTTTGCCAACTTTACCGCAAAACTTTTCTGTTTATTCATACATTGTTTACTTGCGTTGAAATGCCAAATTTAAATTGCTTGGAGAACGATTGGAAAGGAATGGAAACTACTAACTCGTGTGTAGAGTAGGAGTAGGAAAACGATAGGTCTTGACGAGAATTTAATTTCAAATGATAGCTGTTAAAATGAAACGAAAATAAATTAATATAGGTAACGGAAACTACCGATATTCGAGAGTAGGGTGATAAAATACTTCTCGTGTAACTGACACACAGAAAAGTTTAAGCAACATAAATACCAATGACCCATACTTGGAAGATATTATAATCATCATAAATATCTGCCCGACCGGAGCGTATACATCTTATGGGATAAAATGTAACAAAATGGAACATTCCGTAAAAAAGATCTGTATTTACATCCATTGCTAATTATATCGAGCGAGCTGTAAAGTCGATGACCGACCCCACAAACCTTCGGAATAAATTTCCGATATACAGTCTTCTTTTTCTTCTTTCGAGTCGATGGCTCGTCAAAGATTTTATATTTTATTTGCCCAGTATGCCGCCACCCTGATTGCTCCATCTGAGGCCTCCATGAGCTCCTCCAGGGAGCACGAGTCAGGACAAGCAGGACACGATATATAATGTTTCAGACAGAATTATGGGCTGAAGTATGTACGAGTATGTAATGTAGGCACTAGGCAGGCACCATACCAGTTTGTGAGACCTGTACCCTGTATACATTACGTTATAAAATCAGCAGTCGGCACTACATAAACAAGGTACTTATATTTGTTTTTGCCTAAGAGTAAAAAAAAGTTAACATCATAGTGGCAAAGGCGGCGAAAGTTCCGGTCGGCTTCGTCAAATATCGGTTCACCCTGTACCCATGGCTTGATGTACTGACTGATGATTTCCAATTTAACCAAACACGGGAAATTAATTATGACTCATTTGGTATACTTGGGTAGGTACAGTGCCAGGCAGGTTGTTATCACGTTGATTTCACGGAATTTTTATCGATTATATACACATGTTACCTACTTATAATTTAAGTATCTACTACGTACTTAACATTGTGAACAGTAAAAATATTAAAATGAAAATAAAATTGTGATGAAATTACCTTCTTATTTAACTACTATACTACGGTTTGTTGTGTTAATTTTTTAATAAATAGCTACTTAACGCAACTTTTGAAACCTATATGCTTTTGTTCGATGAAATGACAAAAAGCGTGATGTGCATTGTTGAAATTGAAGAAAAGCGCCCCAAGCTTTAAAACATCTCGAACACGGACATCTAATCTCCAACTAGTAGAGCAGAGCCTGTAACTTGTACATATATACCTATAGGTACATAAATAAACATCACACGAATATTTGTTCTGGGCGAGATTCGAACCCGCAACCCTGTAGGTGTAGTACCAACTAGCCAACGGAGCCGTCAAATAAAATCTGTCATTTTTAGGATTTTGTATTTATAAGGAAAAACCGGCCAAGCACGTTTTAGGCCACGCAAAGTAAAGGGCTCCGTAGTTGTCCAATACTACTTAGGACCTGTTTAAGACAATTAAAGTTCAACAAAATAATTTTCTGTGATATTTGTACCGAATTTCTTACTTGTACAAGTACATTTTAAAGGTTGGTCTATTATTCGATAACCTCTAAACCTACTTGATGATGATAATTTTCCTTTTAAACACTTGACTTTAACAAAAATTAGCACTTTAAAACGAAATATTTCTGAAACGTATACTACCATCGACGAATGGAGTTAGCAAACCCCCATTATTTAAAAAAATCTATCCAACGATGTCTCACACACACTATAAGGTGGTCAAAAATAAAAAAAATTGCCCCCACTTCACGTGTACCAGAGGAACCCTACAAAGTTCGGCTTTGTCGGCATAATTAATATGACGTATATCCCACGCCAAATTGGAGTACATCTTGATGAAACCTGCGAAGAAATTCAAAGGTTGTGTGTGAAGTCGACCAACCCGCACTGGGCCAGCGTGGTCGACTAAGGCCTAATCACTCTAAATCAGGGTTGGCTCGAGCCCCTCGGTGGGGACGTATATGAGCTGTTGATGTTGATGATATCCATGCCAAATTGCAGCCTTCTAGTAGTAAGAGTCTCTGAGCTATGCCGCGGACAGACAGACATGGCTAAACTATAAGGGTTCCTTGTTGACTACGGAACCCTAAAAACGAAACTGTTATAAGATCACTCCGCGTCCGTCCATCCGTCTGACACAGAGGTTTTTCTCAAAAACTGTGAATCGTAGAAACATGAAAGGCATTGTGATACATCTCTACATAAACCATACAATAATAAGTAATAAAAAATATATATTAATTTAGGAGACCAATGTTAAAAAAACACTTTTAGGTAATAACCCGGTAGATAATTGTGTGTTGTCAATAAAAAAAGTTTAAATAACATATTGTGTAGGGTATCATTTGAAAGAGCCAGAAGTCTAATTTTATTTTATTTTATTGTTAGTTCAGTTTTTTAATGTGCAAAAAAATACCGTTCCCCCCAGTCAGTCAGTTCAGTCTAGGTTTCTCTTAGGTTTCTAAAGCTAAAGTTTTGATATTCTCAGGGTTAGTAGATATTAAGCTATCTACATTAAAAGGAAAACTGCAGGATTTTTCGATTTCGTAAAAAATAATTTGGGGAAAAAATTTAGTATTTTTCATAAAAGTAGGTATACACTTACTGGCGTTTTTTAACCTGCATACAATCAATTCTTATCAAAATCAATAAGTTCTGTACCTACATTATGTACATATCGTAGAGTCCTGTACAGGTACATTACGTAGGGCCCGGTGCGAAAGCTTTTTATAGTTAAAAAAAGAAATACCTACTAGTAGCCGGCCTCAGCCAGCATCTAATATAAGATGAAAATGTCCTTTGCTGTGAGTTCAGTAAGCAGGTAGAGACGTCGTATTCTAATTTAAAACTTTATCATAGTGTTATAGAATATAGTCGGGTATCAGGCACTTATTGCAATATTATTAGTAGAATATTACATTAATTTTGTGCTAATTGAACTAAACTTTTACTTTACGGCTCAGCTCAGTCAGCCAAAAGAAGTCCACTGCTAGATACTATAATATACTTATCATGTAATTTAGTACGAAACCCTGATTGTGCGAGTCTATCTTGCTTTTGACTGATTTTTATTAATTTAGCATTAAATAGTTATCGAATATTAAGAAGAGACAAGTTTATCCAGAGTACATAGGGTATAAAAAAATGTTTACTGTTTAGTGCGTACAGGTATGTTACCTACCGGTAAGCGGGTTTTGTACTTTGTTTTTACCTAAGTAGTTTATAAATTTTCTTCTCTTCTTATTTCCAGTTAATTCGACCATATTTTTAGTAAGTTGCATTATTTGGAGCGAACTATGCAGTGTGTGTCGGTCACTACATTAGTCCTGTTATAAAGCATTATTAATTAGACACTTTTGAAGCAGCGATTAAGAGTTTCACCATTATTCGGCTCTTGGTCTTGGCTCCATCACCACCACACTTTCGCCACCAAAAAAGTGCACTGTATTGGACTCGTCATAACAAATCAAATAAGCTCAAAGTTTGAAGGAGAAAAGAGTTCCACCATCCAACTTGTAGCTCCATCACCAGACACTCGTTTAGAGTGTAATGTACTATACTTACACACCACAGGACCCTTAATAAGCTATTGAAAAGTTCCAGTATCCAACAGCCCCCGTAGCCGAGTGGTCAAGCGTTCGACTATTCGACGGTTCGAATACCGGTAGGGGGAACTGTCAAAACAAATCATCTCTGTGAGGTTTTTCCCAGTTTAGCTTGGACATAGCAGGCTGAATCCCCGCAGGCTGAATTCCCTCGGGACCCTGATTGTCCGAAAATAAAATATATGATTCGCCGTGGGTCCTGGTTACCCGTTATCTAAGGAGGTTGTCGTTACTCGAGCCATTTTTTCCCCTAATTGGCTATACTCGTACGCTATTGTATACCAGGCCTAAGATGCGCACAATTTGTAGACAAACTGGGCGGTCTCATACAGGCATGGACCTAGGCCTAGGACATATGCCATGGGGAAAAACGTGTCGGGGCCTTCCTGGATGAGTTAAGAGTTCTTCCGCATTCCCGCTGGTGGGTGAGGTTTCTACCTGAACGGCATTCTGTGGTAGCATTGGGCCTACTCGCAATGGCAGCTCACGACGGTGGTGATCATGGCCCGGATGCGACTTTACAAAGGCTAACGCATTTCAGCTCAGTCTGGAACCATACTGCGTTAGGTTTTATTTATCAAAAATCTTGCAAAGCCTAAGCGATTTCAGTTCATAGTTTGACTCAAATCGCTTAGGCTCCGTTAGCAATATTCTTTTAAAAAAGCTAAGTGGTTATGGATCTCATTACACCGCCATCTTATCACAATACTACTAGTATAATACTACTTTTTATTACGTTACCAATCAATTTTAAAAGTCTGCTATATTTCTTAACAACCAAATAATTCTAAAATATGATACATTAAAAATTAATCTATTCTATAATGAAAAAATAAATATTATATATTTAATTCATGTAAATTATTATGTAGGTATACCTACCTACTACTCACAGCTGTCAGGTTTGAGATTTTATTGTTTAACCTAAACGATTTGAGTCAAACTATGAACTGAAATCGCTTAGGCTTTGCAAGATTTTTGATAAATAAAACCTATCGCAGCATGGTTCGAGACTGAACTGAAATGTGTTAGCCTTTGTAAAGTCGCGCCCGGGAATCATTATACAAAATAAAACATTTTACAATCTAGTATTTTAAATCAAACACTAAAATGACGTTAGGAGTACCTTAACGACATTTTAGTTGTGTGTTCATGAAATAATATTTGAAATAATACTAGATTAAAACGTATGAATTTAAAACGTATGAAATTAAAACGTAATGAATTGATTTATTTCGAAACATATTACACATAGCGATGTGGGAGATTAAGTACATTAAAGCTCTTTAAAATATCTACCTACCTACACCTATGTAATGGTGTCATTAAGTCATACATTATAGTTATTTAGTTTTCAAACACGGCACGGCTCTGTGTGACTTGGGCTTTAATCCCATTTTATTTTTCTCGGACGTAGTGAAGCGCCGAGTGAGGCTGATTCGAGTAAGTACTGGCTCAAACGAATATCCAAATCTCACACAGATCGTTTACAGTTATATTTCATCTAACTGTATTAATTTTAGTATCTAGAAAGTGTTTTTACGGTAAAAAGATAAGATAAGTCTAAGGCGCAATGAATTAACTAACTATGAAACTTTCGAAGCGTAAATAAAAAAATATTTTGGTTAGTAACTGGTATCGTACAGAGTATTTTTTCTTCTATCGTAACTAGTTACGAACCTCCGGTTTCGTACGCGGCCGGAGGGGCGATAACATGTCTCAATCAACCGGTGGTGGTGGGTTGCGCAATAGAGTTTCTTACAAAGAATACTGAACATTGTTACTGAACGACGCTTACTGCTAAAGTTGCGGCGGTGCCGGATTTGAGTGTGGGTGGGGTGCCGAGATGTTGTGCAATAATACTCGAATGACCGAGTCCACACTAAATAGGTTCCTTTTTTTATGAGTACCTACTTGAATAGGTATCTAAAAGAATATCAACTCACTTGGCACATCGCTAGTCTACATACCTGTAGTTGTGATGTGAGTAAAGTTGTGTTGGCTGGTTTGGCTTAAAGGTCGAGTAACCAGGCAAAAAAAAAAAAATATTGTTTTGCTGGCACTAGAAGTAGGCACGTTTGGTTGGTTGGCATTTGTCAGACAGATTAGAATAGATAGGGAGCCAGAGTCACTCTGATGCAAGTGATCTATATTGCGAATAATTATAATTATAAAATTATAAATATCGATATTAAATAATTAATATCAACCAATTGTAACTTGTAATTTAAAGCAAGTAAAGTCATTATTTAAAAATAATTTTATAAGAAAAAAAAACTTACCTAGGGTTATGGCTTCGGACTAATTTCACCTAATTTTAACTTCAACTTCCATTAAACTCTATTATAGCAATCGCATCGTAAGGGCGCATTCCGAATCAGCCTTTCAGCGCCGTCAACGATCAGAAAAGCAAAAAAACGTATGAGTTTTGGCAGCTGACAGTAATTCGAAACGCGATTACGGGTGCTTTAATCCATTTCAGCGCGTCTCGGAACGCGGGTAAGAATGCGGTCCTGACAGCAGGCAGGAAACATGAAAACCAAGTGGGTGCAAATGAGACAGATAAAAAAATTGTACGTGTATGACAGGTGTCAGGATGGCATTCTTACGATACGATTACTTTAATTATGCTCTAATTCGACTTCAATGCATTTGAAAAACTTAACAAAACAATGAAATGATAAAAGATAAACAGCTGTATTAAGGGGATATTTTCCCCCTCTTTCTTTTATCAAAGTTTTTTCCTTTAACCTGTCATCAAAGGTACTGAGGTGGAATTTTTAGTAATTGAATTGAACAGGATGGGTTTTTCATGGAACTCTATTTCTTTTATTAGAACTTGACTTCAATGCAAAATGGTAAGTATTTATTTATAATATGACTAGCGGCCCGCCCCGGTTTCGCACCGGTAGATTAATTCATAATAAATGTGACTCAGGCTGGCTGGACAATTCTTCCAAATGAGCTGCGTAATCACGCTTATTTCAGTTTATGTGACGCTAGAGAACCCGAGATAATCGAACGCAAACGTGTCCAGCCAGCTTGAAAACCGCTTTTCGCATGGTCTCTCAATCTCCGAACAGCCGGTCGATTGCGTAAGCGGACTTGCTTTGCTTGGGGCGGGTTTGAAAACCGCCAGCGGCTTTCAAGCGATCGTGTAAGGAGCAAGCCAAGTCAACGAAGACGATTACAAGTGAATATTTTTACTCTTTGTCCCCAAGACGATTACCGTCCCACAATTCCTACAATCGGAATCGGAATACCGTTCAACTTGCTTGAAGCCAAGCCAAGTGAACGAAGCAAGCTCGACTTACGCGATCGAGGCCCAGAAGGGATTCTTACTATTTTTTGCTTATTAATACTGCGTGACCTAAAATTGTGACAGGCATCCAGTTTGAGTTTTTGAGATACGTATAGCCATTTAGCTAAAAAACAACGAAAAGCGTGGCCAAACGTTTGCGTTCGATTATCTCGGGTTCTCTAGCGTCACATAAACTGAAATAAGCGTGATTAGCCGTTACCTAAAATTGTGTATTGACCTACTTAAACGAGGCTCATTTGGAAGAATTGTCCAGCCAGCCTGAGTCACATCATAATAATACTTTAAGACATTTTCAACCAACTTCAAAAAGGAGGAGATTTTCAGTTCGCGTTTCAGTTTTTTTATTCTTAT
The DNA here is from genome assembly GCA_951230895.1 of Carpatolechia fugitivella. Taxonomy (NCBI): domain Eukaryota; kingdom Metazoa; phylum Arthropoda; class Insecta; order Lepidoptera; family Gelechiidae; genus Carpatolechia; species Carpatolechia fugitivella. The sequence continues at coordinate 13,477,779 of OX579645.1, forward strand.
TCTATCCTTACCCTAAGGGGAAGTAGCGATTAGAAGTTTGTATGCAATACATATTAGTTTAAGTTAGGAACTAAAACTATATTATGTAATTAGACTGTTTAAAAGAAATTATTTGACGTGTGTTTTAGCATTTTTTAAATATTTCTACTCAAAGAAAGGATGTAAGCATTAGAATTTATGTTTTAGTCTGACCACATTTTTTTAGTTACGTACTAACTTAAAAAATGACCGACTTTCCATACAAAAAATGAATTCCCACTTCCTTATCATAATAGGGATTTCGAAAAAATGCTAAAACACGTATCAAATTATTTATAGTTATCTCAGTATCAAGTTTTCAAGTTCCTACCTTTAGAAATGACATACTTTCCTTAAAACATTTAATCCCTACTATAAATGCAAAATAGATGTTTTTCGTTTTATAACAAACAGGTTTAAAACGAAAAAAAAAACCGCTTTAAACCAATTCGGGCAGTGTAAAATGAAATTTCTGGGGACAAGATGACCACGTTTTTGTTGCATAATACAGACAATTCAGATATTAGGAGCTGTAATTATATACTTTCATTGATAAACATGGTTCCGTTCTTCCATAGAACGAGTATAAAAAAACCAAGCATACCTACATCTATCAATTTTGTTGAAATATCAATGCAGAAACGAAAGTATCGTGCATTATTATTATCTTCATACACATATTAATTGTTTATGACTTTTTACTTGATAATATTTACCTTATTTATTCAAGAAATACATAAATTACATAAAAGTCACGCTTTCTAGGAAGAATGAGGCTTAGTTAGAGATTTTATTTTATTTTAAATACGTAAATATAATTGTCAACACCAGACCACGTGACTACGGTTTTAAATAATTTAAAATGGTTTTAAACCGGTTTTAAACGCTGGATTTTGGTTTTAAACGGTTTATTTACAACTATAATCCCTACATTTGAGTCAGTCAGTCAATCATCAGATAATATTAGTACCTACTTATATAATTGGGATTCCAGGAATGAGGCTCACCCCAAAATCCGCACTGAAGCACCTCAATGACTCGCGTTTCCTTGAAACTGTGTTTTCAGAATATGGCAAAGAAGGAGTTCTAAATTTTGCTCTATATTAGAGAACAACAAGCGTTTTGATAACTTTAACCGTTTTTATAATATAAAACATAATAAATAGCTTTTATCTATGAATATCTCCGGAGAATGCAACGGACGGATGACGCAAGGACTATATTTTCCTTTGAGGCTCTAATTATTGGCACAATTTGTTTGCAATAATGGTATAGATTACAACAGATTAAAATTATTTGATGGTATTTTGTATTGTGTCACAAAAAAATTGTAAGCATTGCAAATCCGGCTCAAGATCCCAATCTATTTTTTTTTTTTTCGTTTCGCTCCCTATTTTGGCATCAACCAACCAAGGGCGTATTCCGAATCAGACTTTCAGCGCTGTCAGCGATCAGAAAAGCAAAAAAATGTATGGCTGGCTGACAGTGATTCAGAACGCGATTACAGATTTCAGCGCGTCTCGGAGCGCAGGGCAAATTCAATCCATCCTCCACTCATTTGATCGCTCACTCACTCGCTCCCTCACTCGTTCTTTCTCTTTTCTTTTGTACATTTGGCTTGGCATGTGAGGTTACAGTAATGAATTAACCGAAAAAGACGTAAAATTATAAAGAAAATCTCTATAATAATGTATTTTTAGTGATTGACGATATTCTACTGTATCATTCTAACAAAATTATTGCAACATTTAATTTATAAAATGGCTTCGCGAGGAATTATGGTGACGGGGACGAACGGTGCAGATTTTGAGCACAGGGAAAAAATAGCTGCTCAGTATCAAATAAGGTAAGATTATTAAAAAATATGCTCTTTTATCATCTAGCAAGCAAGCAAAAGTCGATGGAGATATGATACAACAGCCACTATACAGCCACGAACACTTGTTTTAGTTCATAAGTTCCGTCAAATTATTTTTAGACAGAAGCAATGTGTAAGAAAACTATTTCGCGCGTTTTGTATTTTAGCAGTGTTAGTTTATCTTCACCCTGGTTTTTGTTAGTTGATCATCAATTAGGCTTTGGTAGTTGATATACCTACTAGTAATTTTTTTTTTGTAGTTGAAACATTCTATTGAATTTTCTATAAAACTTAAGTATGGACTTGTTTATAATTGGTAGCAGTCTAGCAGTATACAACAATAAATTGAAACAATATTATTATTGATTGTATAGTATTAAACTACAATAATTCATCTTCCAATCCGTTCATCCCAAGAACACATGCTTTTTTGAAAATGTAGGTACCTGTATTGATACTTTTTCTCATTTATTTTTACCTATAGGTACCTACTAGCTTTTTGCTTGCATCTATGTTAGTGTTTTTTGTGGATTTCTTGTGGAAAAAGACTTTTCCTGTGGTTTAAAGTGGCCTTCTATGTCAATGTATTAACTTATATTTGTGACTTTATTTTGAATAAATTGGTAGATTCTATGTATTTAATTATTTATGCGTTTTTGTTTTGTATTTAAAAAAAAATATTTTACTATTTTAGATAAATGACTATTTTAATATTAGTAGATTAACCATGAAAATATGACACACAGAGTTTTAGGTTTAAATATGTTCAGCGCTAGGGCCATTTCTGTGATTATGGGGAAGAATTTTTATTAAACTTGTAACTTTCTAATTTTAACATAATACTGTCCCAAAATACTGTCAAATACTTAAATACTAAAAGTTGATAGTCTTGGATTTTTTACACTTAATTTTATATTTTTGTTTTAGTGCGCTCAACAAGTCTCGGTTGAAATACTGTGTGTTCTTCCACCATGTATTGTTCCTGGTGATGATGGCAAAGCTTTCAGCCGATATCCTTGACAAGCTTGACATTTTCATTCTGGAAATAGAGGAGTTGCAGATACCGCAAGTAGATACTTTTCTTATAATTATGTTGTCAGCTCATAACCATCAAATCAGGCTTTAGTGAATCATGCTCGCCCAGTGTGGGTGGATAGGTCAACAATGTATTACACATAAGATTTTGAAACTACAATTAGGAATTTGTATGCGATTGTATGATTTGAAATTTTACTCTTTTCACACAAGGGACAATTTAAACTGTTAACTATTTTATGGTTAGGTTTTAGTTTATCTAAAGATTTCCTATCCTAGTCTGTAATAAATAGAATTTTTGTTCTTTATTGTGAGAAAATATTTTAAGACAAATAAGGTGATTGAAGTGGTGAAATGTATAAAAAAAAATTGAAAACCGAGAAAAAATAATTTCTCTTCCAATGGGATCTAATACTGATCTTTTACTTTTGGTTATTCAATAATAAGAATCAAACTTGCACTGAGCGAATATTTAATTAGCCTGTTTAAAATGGAATTGACAGATCTACAATTTAACTAAAAGTGTAGCCAGAACAACAAAAATATGATTATTAGTAAATATCTAAATATTGTTTCATCTGCAAATTCGCATGCATTTCACATGTGAACATGTTCCCTGAACCTAATATATTTCCATAGGTAAAAAGTAACTTCCTGTGTGTTGTCCTTCTTAGAGTGCCTGCCTTTCTTTAAACAAGATCAGTTTAGCTGGTTGAGACGTGAAAGAAAAAAACAAATAAACTTTCGAATTTGTAATATACTTCTTATAAAAAAAAATCGAAACACCTTGCAAGTTTATGTTTTGTAAGGAATAACAGAAAAATGTATATTTAGGAATAGGCAAATGTCGTTTAATAGTGAGTAATGAATGATCACATAGGATTTGAAAACCTCATATTACTCACTATTAAACAAATTTGACATATATTCCTAAATATAAAAATTTTTTTGTTATTCCTTACAAAACATATACGTGAAAGGTGTTTCGTTTTTTTTTATGAGAAGTGTATTATGTTAGGATTGGCGTTGTTTTGGCGAAAATCATTTCAAGGATAGGTTTGAATTTCATTATATATTAATTGTTGCTTTTGCGATTGAGTTACTAAGATAAGAATTGCTAAAATGATGTATGTTTCTGCAACTTAGTGAACATAAGTTATATGTGTATTAAGCCCATTGTTGCATATAGTCTGCAAAAGTGCTTTAATTAGGTTTGCTCAAATAAAAGCTTACTGGAGATGTTGCGCCATTGCATTCAAAATTATTTTAATTTTTACTAGTCCATAATATGTTGTCTTGAGTTAATCTTTCGCGTTTGTAGATTTGACCTTATCACTGTTACCTACCTAAAGGTGTTGCCCTTTGTCTGACCTGTCAACTGTTAGGGTTTGTCCCTATTGGATTTGGCTCTATGGATTTTTGTTGTGACTATAATAAAATACGCAAACATTGGCAATTAGTTAAACAATATAAAAAAAAATAGCTCTCACTAGAATTCTGTGTTCGAGATACCATGTAAACACGTACACCCAGACGCAAATAACACGAAGTTCTAAAAAAAAGAAAATAAATATAAGTATTTTTTTTTTGCTGTGTATATACTGTTAATTATACTGTTAATTTTTGTATATACTGTTAATTATTTGTGTATATACTGTTAATTATTTTTGGTAAGTAATAAAATGTCGTTTCTGTTTTGTGGTTTCCAGCCCCTCTGGTGGGAGTACATTTGGTGTCTTTCATTGCTGCTATCGTTCCTTGGTTTATCTGCAATCAAACGTAACAACATTCGCTTCTTGCGTCGCTACATGTATGGAATCACAGCACTGGGTTTCGGACCTCTACTCTACTGCGTAATATATTACTGCGGCGATGTATGGAGATACCTTTCCAAAGACGAGGAAGAAGATGACAGCTCTGAAATTGAGATTGAAATTTGGCAGGTTAGTGTTTTATGGTTCAGGTAACAACCTCACCGCAGACCCGTTAGGCGGACTCTGGTGCGCTTTTAATTTGCGTTAAGGTCGTGTCTATACACGTGTGTGTGCTCCATTACCTCCAGCTCTATCATGAAAAAGGAGTAACTAAATAGCACGATAAAAATAAAAGAGACGAAAATTTACAAACCGCCATTTGCATGCTTTCCTTTTTTTGTTCTGTGCCAGTGTCATACAGAGCATACAGCCAACTCCAATCACTACGATTCGTGTACTATTCATATAAAATTAAAGTTTAGAACATAAGAGTATGCTGTAAAAAGACTCAAATACATTGAAATTTCTAGACGAAAGTTACTTTGCTAGGCCGTTTGAGGGCACATTGCTGGCCGCTGTTTTGTATGGGGAAATGTTTGGTCCAAAAATGAGTTACTTCGCGTACTGTTTTTTGGCAGTAATTATCACATTTTCAAGCGTGTCGGAGAAAAGTATATTCCCTCACAAGAAATGCATTTTGCATTCCCTGAAACCACTGTACAAAGCAGTTGGACCAGTCTTCCTGGATTCATGGAACGCATCACCGCCGATTCAGGGCTCGTAAAACGTGTGCCTCTAAGTTTGTCTTTAATTTTTGGAAACAAAAAGAAGTCGCAGGGTGCGAGGTCCGGGCTATAAGGCGGATGTGTCATCAGTTTCACATTTGAAGCCTTCAAATAGGCTTTTGTTACCTTAGCGAAATGTGAGGATGCGTTATCGTGGTGAAGGAGGACATTGCTTCGAGGACGCTTTTCGCGAACTTTTTCTAAGACTGCAGTCACTATCCTATGATCTTCAAGCGATATTCTTGTGTAATATCCTGATTTGGCGAAAAAAGAAGCAACAATTCTTATACCAATGCTTCAAATTTTCTTAACTTTTGTCGGCAAATCATCAAAAGGAAAGACCCACTCTGCCGACTGGCATTTTCTTTCGGGTTCAAAGCAGTACACTCAGGTTTCGTTCCATATGAAACAAATTTTGTGGCGTTGGATACCCCGGTAGCTAACAGGGGGGGTTCCATGTGAAAATAATTTAGTGGCATTGGCCACCCCGGTAACTAACAGGGGGGAGTGCCGAATAAAGGGCGATGGCAGATAAATACGTGAAGTATATACCAACCTACATACCAATTGGCTAAAAATTAGGAATGAAACCCTCCTTCATTCCTAATTTGTATGTAGGTTGGTATGTATACCATACACCTTCCAAGTATTTAAGGTCAAGAGTGAATCGGGGGACAACAAGCGAATGTGAGTTCCTCGTGATCCCCCTAGCTTTAAATAAATATTTTTGTTTTATCATTTCAGGGATATCCGTATGGGTTGCTGTGGTATGCCTTCGTGCTGCTCGCGTCGCAGGTACACTTCTTTCAACTTTACTTCTCGTACAACTTGCTCAAAGCTTGGCGGGCACGAGGCTCCCTCAGAAAAGCCGAATAAAAACTAGTGACAGGTACAAAACCTTATTTATTAGATTCCACATTCGAAATAATTTTCTCTATTTGGTAAAATTAAACTACACAAATTTAAAACACCCGCTAGATCAAATAAAATGTCACCGAAGTGACTCGTCATACATAGGTAGGTACGCTAAAAGCACAGGATTTTGCGCACTATGCACATTACTTGTATTTACATCTAGTGAATGAGGAATATGACGAATAGGGTTAAAATATTTATATATATATTTGTTACTTAATCTTTAGATTTTGGAATTAAAGAGGTTTTTGTCTGATATTTTTTTTATTATTTTAACAAATCGATGCATTATATTGCTGGACAAAATATTTCTAGGAAGTCCGCGATTGCCTCATTTATATTCGACAGAGAAGCCTAGAGCGTTTTATACTAAAAGCAAAGTCAAGTGTCAAGAAAACATACGCAAAAAGTTAAATGCTGAAACTCGACAGTTAAGATTTTATAACTATTGTAATTATCAATATTCTTGTTTGTAAATTATACTTTATTCTCACTTAAATGTGTACGAAATTGCTCAGTTACCGCACGCCGCGCCGCCGTGCGCTGCGATTTTTTTGCGTTGCAATCTACTACATTATAATCTATTATAATAGGAATCAAAGATATTTATCTAATATTATAGAAAAATTTCCGTCGATGTCCGTTCAAGTACAGAATCATAAGACAAAACCCATCCAGTTGCTCAGACAAGTGAGACAGGTGGGATGTCATCTCTCCGAAACTGTTCTCCAACGCACTGGGGGATGTCTTTAAAACCCTAGACTGGAACGGAATGGTCACCAACATTAATGGCGAATATCTCAGTTACCTCCGCTTTGCCGACGACATAGTGAAAATGGCTGAATCGTTGCAGGATCTGCAAAAAATGCTGCACAGTCTTAACGCTGCCTCATTGTCAGTCGGTCTCCAGATGAACTTGGACAAGACTAAGGTCATGTTCAACGAACTAATCATTCCAGAACCGATCTCGATCAATGGCGAAGTGCTCGAAACTGTCCAAGAATATGTCTACCTCGAGCAGACATTGCAGTTGGGTAGAGACAACTTCGAGCGTGAAATTGCAAAAAGAGGACTGTTGGGCTGGGCAGCATTTGGGAAACTGCATCATATCTTCTCGTCGCCGCTACCGCAATGCCTGATGAGCAGGGTGTATAACCAGTGTATCCTACCCGTTTTGACATACGAGGCCGTGACGTGGAACATGACGGTGAAGCTGGCCCACCGGCTACATGTCACTCAGCGAGCTATGGACAGATCTATGCTTGGTATTTCGCTACGGGATAAAATCCGAAACGAAATCATCCGGCAGAGGACCAAGGGTCGCAGAACCGACGAGCTTTGGAGCAGACGGGTTCTCGAATGGAGACCACGCCTCGGGAAACGTAGTGTGGCACGCCCCCTGCCAGGTGGACTGATGACCTGAGGAAGGTCGCTGGTGGTGGCTGGATGAGGAAAGCGGGTGATCGTGCGCTTTCGCATTGATATTCAAAACTTATTGAATTTATAATGGACTGCTCTATGCTACTTTTCAAAGCCCGAATAATTAACAAAATCATTAAGCACAACGGCTACAATGCAGATTTTATATCTGAGCATTCGTGATTCCTTGACTGAAATTGAATTGGTTTTAAAATCAGGGTTGCGCCATTTTTGTAAAATTGGGCATTTACTTTTTCCTTATTTACTGTTTTGTTTACTGTTGTTTTATTTTATTTCCCTATACTTGCAAATATATTGAAATAAAAAAGTATGAACCATGGGTGTTGAAGTTATTATTACAGACAAACTGACGACATGAACCCTCGCCTACGGCCTAGGTCATCTTTTTGTATATCCTTCATACCGCCCTAATTTATTTTGTACGTCTTCTATTCAGATGCCTAAAACTATCAGTAAATTAATTTGCTCATTAATTGCCGCACCGCAATTACTTAAAATTAAGAGTAAAAGTATGAGTACTTTTAGTAATATTTTTAAGTAGTGCGGTACCTAATTGTGACAAAACAATTATTGATATTTATTATGGTGTAAAATATCTCGATGTCTATTTTATATACATATTATATACCTACTTATTACATGTTTAAATGTTTCAATATATCATAGTAAGTAGTAAACTATAAGTAAGTACATACATACTTACTTAATTTTTTATCACTTTTCCATCTTATTTTTAAAAAGAATGATATCTGTTTTTTTTTACAAATTCTTTGATCGAACAATTTGAAGATCGTATTTAATGCGAAAGTGAATTTAAAACAAGCTGTTTGCAGTTACGTTTTAATACTGTAGGTGGACGTTTAAATATAACAAACTTGTAAATAAACTAAATAATTTATTACCTTCTGTTCTTATTGTTCAATTTTAAGGTGTTAAGAGTTTGTTGGTTTTTGAGGTTGTCCCTAAAACACTTGTTTTTTATTAAATAAAATATTTTTAAAGTAATAAATGTTTCTTTTAAAGGACCATACTCTCTAGTGCATTAAACCTTATTTTTATTTTTTATTGTACTATTTAGATTAATTTTAATTGTGTGCATAAAATTGAATCGATATTTTCGCTTTACTTTTGGGTTGGATGTTACAATGAGAGTCAGAATGGCGGGTGTACCTTGAAGATTCCTATCGAATAAAAAAATGCACCTAAATTGTACTATTCAGTACCTATGCTTGAAAAATCTGTACCTCTGTTATAGCGAAGTTATAACGATATCAAGGAACACCCGCCATATTGACATCAGAATAGCGGGTGTACCTCGAATTTATCAGTAGTTATTCATATATATTTAAAGACAATAACTCCGAAAAAATGTACCTAAAAAGTACCTGTAATTAAAGAAAACGCGCTCGTAATACGTATGTACGTACTGTGGTGAGCGTCCTCCTATTTCTCTGTGGTCCTACTTTATAGATGCTGGCTGGCTGTTCGTCTGTTTCGTTCGACATAGTTTATAATATTTGAATATCGAATGGTTTCTTTTTTGTTATTGAGCCTGATCGCCGCCGTCGTGCCACGGTCCAGACCACAGAGTACCTTCCAGACGTTTTTGTGTACCTCGTTTCCTCATTCTCGTTTCATTAGGCTCTTAGAGCAACGCCCCCTCGCTCTTTATTGTACGTACGTACGAAATAGTAACATTTTTGTCAAACTTCCATGATGAAAAGTTGTCTAGGCCGGAGAGTTTTTAGACGGAAAACTTCGTCTCCTGGACCATGACCTAATTAAGTTTAGAGATACACAGAGGATCGAGACAGTGCAGTGGTGTTGTTTCAAAGACGGATGAAAGTCGGATAATAAACCGACAGAAGTGTTATAAGATTAACATAGCAACGACGCTTAGTAACACAGCAGCAGCATGCGCACTCGAACGTGAACACTATGGAACCTAGTCCAGGTTCCTCAACTATGGAGCCTGTCAGCGGCGGCGGCGGGTTCGGATCTTGCGCAGGGCAAACATTTGTGTTATGTTTATGTATGAGACACTTGTATTTGCCTTTTTTCAGAAAAAATATCTACGACAAAATAAATATATTTCTTTAACTAGAATGACACTTTGACAGTAACTTTTCTTTGTTTACATCTTAGGCCTGAAATTAAAAATTCGGGTTTAATTGAGCACTATGCTTATATTAAAATTGTACTTGTCATTTGTCTTTTTGAAGTTAACTAGCGACCAGCCCCGTTTACGCACGGGTAATTTAGCCAGCGTAAAGCATGCTCTAGTGGCTAGAGCCGCTGCCTCCCATCCGGGAGACGTGGGTTTGATCCCCACCACGTACCAATGTGTTTTCGAATTTTAATTCATATCTACGTTTATTCGACACTCTAACGGTGAAAGAACCACCATCGTGATGAAACCTGCACACTCTTGTGAAGAAATTCAAAGGCTGTGTGTGAAATCGATAAACCCGCACTGGGCCAGCGTGGTCGACTAAGGCCTAATCGCCCTAATTCAGAGTAGGCTCGAGCCCCTCGGTGTGGAAATATGAGCTGCTGATGATGAAACCATGAGCACAAAAATTATTTTTTTGACGACTAGATTGAGAAATTACTTACAATACTGAAAGTTTCTGGATTCTGATAAACAAGACTAGTTATAAGACTACATTACATTACACGATACATTTATTGTTTTTCAAAGTATATTCCCTCACTATTAATGCATTTTTGCATTCATTGAAACTACTGTACAAAGCATTGGACCAGACTTCCTTAGGGACCTCTTCAATGGCTTCATGGAACGCATTCACTGCCGATTCAGGGCTCGTAAAACGTGTACAAAAAACTTTTGGAAACAAAAAAAAAGTCGCAGTGTGCGAGGTCCGGGCTGTAAGGCGATGCGAAGCCTTAATTAGGCTTCTGTTACCTAAGCGGAATGTGAGGATACGTTATCGTGGTGAAGGAGGACATTGCTTCGAGGACGCTTTTTGAGAACTTTTTCTAAGACTGGGCAAGCAAGTGTTGACGTACCAATCTTCAGTCACTGTCCTTTGATCTTCAAGCGATACTGTACTGTATCCAGATTTGTCGAAAAAAGATGCAACCATTTTTTTTTTACCAATGCTTCGACTTTTCTTAACTTTTGTCGGCAAATCTTCAGAAGGAAAGACCCACTCTGCCGACTGGATTTTTTTCGGGTTCAAAGCAGTACACCCAGGTTTCGTCAGCTGTCACGATATTATAGACAGCCAATGACTGTCCTCCGTTAAAGTTTTTCATCATTGTACGGCACATGTAAAATGTTTTTCACTTGGCTCATTCCTATGCCTAACAAAGCACGAATTGCCGTACGGTGTCAATATTAAAGTCTGTAGCCGCAGTCGCCGGCTGACCTTCACGTACCTCGTCATGGAGATGTTCACGTCTACGTCTAAATTCTCCAAACCACGAATACACAGAGCTGCGACATAGCGCTTCATCACCAAATGCCAATTGAAGTCTCTGGCACCTCTCTTGTTGACTTAGTCACAACAAAAACCATTGAACGAAAATGTTCACGAATGTTCATATTATTAGTATGCACGGTTTGCCTAACAACCGCTCAAATATTTTATAAATTTGGCACATTAATGAAATCGATTGAAAGTTTCCGGGGTTGTCTGTTGGTTTTTGGCTTTAGTATAGCTATAACTTTGGTCCTAGTCAGGGCATTAAGGCAGATTCTAGAACCTGTTGAACAATTGAAGCAGCCATGATACAGCAAATGAGGATAAAAATATCCGGAATGAAAGCTAGGTACCTATACAGTATGTTATACTAAAATTGTTTATTGAAATAAACAACTACGTTACATCATAAACAACTACGTTACATCTCACAGGAGCAGCATGGGTTACGACCCATGTGGCCATATTTATGGTCATATAGTTACATCATTAGTTTAATCGTTTTTGTCATTCATCACTCAACCGCGATTTGAACGTCATCATCAGAGCCATCGTCGCCGGACGGTGGGCTGCCTGGGTCTGCCGCATCCGGTGTCGTCCGCCGCCATTTTGCGCGCCGGTTTTGGAACCACGTTTTTACCTACAACAAATACAAAAATTCATAAAAGCGAATTTTAATTATTTTATTTATATGCAGCGGGACACCTTATAAACAAATTGATGACAGTTTTTATTGAAAAACGGTTGTAAAAATTTGTAATTATAAGTAAATAGATACTTGGTCATCATCATCATCATCAATTTAACTGTTTACTTAGTGCCTTGCGGCGTGTTGTGTTAACCAATTATAAAAATGGATTCTAAAGTGTAAGACGTGTCGGCTAACAAATGGGCATGGCAATTTACATAACTCTAACTGTAATAAATAGTTGATAGGATTCTTGTTTCTACTTCCAAGTAAAGTTAGTTACAATATCTTAGGTATGAAAGACTACCTACGGATGACGACACGTCTTCTGGGGTGTAAAGATGACTGCACTCTCCGAGCGAAGGCCGCAGCCTTTGCCGTTCCAGACATGATTCCGTATTTCGTAAGTCATTTTACATTTTAGTCTTGTGACGCTAATTTAAAATGAATGTTAGAACGTAGATTAGACAAACATACATTACTTACATGGTAATAGGTATTCTTGTGGTTCAAAGTATTAGTGTGATAATAATATTAGTAGATTTACTATGGGAGAAGCGTTTTTTTGTCATTTGGTATCTTGTATTCCATAGGGAAAGCGGTTCAATTGCGTGGGCTGAACCTTCTTGCAAAGGGTTTAAAACGTATTAAATTCCACGGTGTATAATACAGGGTTACCTCGGAGACAGGTCGCATATTTTTTCGTATCGTTAATAGAACACATTTCAAGAAAAAAACTCATGTTTTTGCGCACTATTAGTTTATCTCCCGCAAAAATCAAATATCATGGTCACTCTTCGCACGGGCTGTGGGTACGGGAGTGCAAGGGAGTGAGGGCGCGGCGCGCGGGCGTACGCTCTTATCTCGTTGTCGTAACTACGGGTTTTGTTGTGGATATTTTCATACGATGTTTTTTTTTTTTATATTTTTGTTCCAAACATGTTAAAACAAAAAAACACGTGTCTTTTAATTTTTTAAAACCTTTCTGTACGTAAAATTGAACCCTGTATAACACCGAACCGCGTCCACGTATATAGCCACGACCGCCGCCGCCCCGGTGCAATCAGACCGCTACGAAGTGAAAAAGGAAAAGCACTTGGCACAAACTAACACTTATAATTTAATTCTATTCTGTTAAAAATGTTGCGTAACACTAAAACAATCAAATTTTCAGGTGTGAAAAATGAAAATCATATACATGTAAATCTATAACTTATTTATTAGACAGGTATTTATTTTTTATTACGTCATCGTCATCATCAATAGCTCATACACGTCCCACCGAGGGGCTCGAGCCTATGCAATATTTTATTTACTTATAGTAGCGAGAAAGCCGCGAAGCTTAAATGGGAGTGGGCGGGTCATGTGTGTAGAATGCACCCCGAGAGATGGGCCAGAGCCACTACTGAATGGGTTCCCCTAGACAGCCGTCGGGGAAGAGGGAGGCCTAAGAAGCGTTGGCGCGATGAACTAGATGCATTTGAACGGCAATGGATGAAAGTGGCCCAAGATCGAGATCAGTGGAAGGAAAAAGGGGAGGCCTTTGCCCAGCAGTGGGACAACTAAAAATGGCTATTAAAAAAAATTGTATAGATAAATATTCAACTTAGTTCAAGTAGGTATTAATGACCCTGTAGTATAGCCCATAAGTTGTCTGACAACGTCACACAAAAATATGTCTATCCATTGCAACGGGAAAAAGAAGACGAGGAAGACCCGACCATCTGAGAGTTGGACGTTTTGCTACATGGACCTTTTCCTAATTAGGCTTACTGCTCATTAGACGTTTGGATGTCATTTAAGTAGGTATATGGAAAAACTAAATGAAGGAAAAGAAGGTAATAATTATAAAGCAGAAAATGAAAAATATTGTCGATCTTGGACTGAACAGGACTCGAACCTTGGCTATCCAGGCCAGAAACAGGCGCATTACCAAATTATGCCACCAAGCTCTGTGAAAGGTCGAAGAAATTTGACACTGCTTTTAACTGGCCATTCCTAGAAGTGGTCATTTATAGAAGTGGTAATTTTAGACGTCATTTAAAGAAATGGTCATGTTAAATTGTGGTCCTAAACCGACGAAAGTTTTAAATCGCCTACTAAATCACCCGTGTGCGAGATGTCCCCAGATATTAATTTATTTTTATTTATTTTTGTACCTATATGTTTAGAGAATTCCGGCTACGGAAGACGAGTGAGAAGACTAGGTGCTCATGCTACGATTACTACGCCGTAGCACAACTGAGCTCAGTAATTAATTACGCGTAGCCAGCGTTTAGCGTTATCGTCATGCTAGCTCATGAAGGCCTGAGATGGAGCAATCAGGGTGGCGGCATACTGGGCAAATAAAATATAAAATGTTTGACGAGCCATCGACTCGAAAGAAGAAGAAGTCATGCTAGCTGCTATTGCTACGAGTGCTACGTCGCTATAGCACAACTAGGATCAGTGTTTGCTATTGCTACGCCGTAGTACAACTGAGATCAGTAGTTAATTACGCGCATATCCAACGTTTAGCGTTAGCTGTCTGTGGCTGACGAATTTAGTGTCAACTTCGACTCGCAAACTTACTGTACGTACGCTAGGAAGCGGTCTTACTTGTCTGTCGCTAAGCCTGAGCGTTGCGGCCAGCGCGCGCCTCTCCTCAGGGTTGAGGTACTTCCCGGCGTTGAACCGGCGCTCCAGGGCGCCTGTCTGCGTCGCGCTGAACCGCACCTGTCCTCCCTTCCGCCGGCCCCCTATCCCCCAACACGGGCCGCAACAACTTGCCGACGACGTCACTGCAACAAAGCCATAACTTCAGCATGTGTAGTCAGTACCAACTTACAAGAGAGCAAGTTGGTTACTTCATTTTACTTTCTTAAAAATAACAGAAGATTAGGAGCGTGATTTTAGATAGATAAATCGTCTATACGATTATTCCTTGAGGCTAATGTACGCCAGTCCTGTATAGCTGAATAAAAGATGTAAGCAGCTTCCCGCGGCTTAGCTTGAACTGTTCGCGATTCTTCCCATGGGAATAAAAAAAATCCTTCTGTAAATGGTAGCCTACTTCGTCCTAGGGTGTCAAACTATCTATTCAAATTGCATTCATGTCAACCTATAATAGAAGAAATTATTAACTCACTCGCTTCACTCGCTTGAATTTTTTGTGCAAGTTAGGATTGTGTGACTGACAGAATTAAGTTTACAGTCAACAAAACGACAAAGCCATGTACTGTTTTTTTCTCAGTCATGTTTTGTTTTCTATCCTAGTGGAAATATACGTCGTTTCCTCACAGCCAAACTATTTCGTCAAAAAATGATAATTGTCCTGTGATATATACAGGATGGCTCATTCAGATGGGTCACTATGGGTAACTCAGAAACTAAAAGACATACAACGATCTGTTTTATCTAAGAAACCATGTCATCGATCTTAGTCTCTCATCTTAGTGACAAGAAAACTGCATTCATAGATTTAAAAAATAACTCTTACTTAGTTAGTGAGAATATGTCGATATCAATTATGTAGGCCGTAAACAGTATAAATGGTTAAAATATGATCCTAAAATAATTAATATGCATTTTTATTTCATGTTGTTTTATTCTTTAATAACGACCGGGTTAGAATTCCGAACTGAGTATTAGTTTTTTTTTAAATCTATGAATGCAGTTTTTCTTGTCACTCAAAATGTATGAAATGGTTCCTTAATACAAATCATTCCAAGTCTTATAATTTCAGAGTTACCCGTACTGACCCATCTAAATGTATAAAATGTTTGAACTGGTAAATTTACAAATGGTTATTTATTAGTCAACTACCTTGTTTATTTGGTTAGTACCTACTTACTGATTTATCGCATGATTCGATCGATTGCTTTCTTAATTAAAAGTAATACTCTAGGATTATCGCGGGCAGGTAATTATTGTAATCTGATAAACCCGAACAACTTAATTTTCTATATTTTGCATATTGATAATACGATTGCCGATTTTTTTAATGCGCTTATTTTATGATCTTATGTAAGAAGTTGTTACTTTTATGTTTTTACTGTACTCGTAGCAACAGATCACGGATTCATGCAACAATATTTATTTGCGAGGCAAGAGAGGCATTTTTTCACACAGAACCTGATATTGAGTTCAGAGCAGCGAAAGAGTCGATAATTCTAAAATAGACTCGTGGTCTAGCGAGGGATTCTAAGGTTCAAGATGGAAATGAAATAAAATTTCGGTCGCACCTCTACCAGCAAGGACATCATTATCTATCTTTATAAAATTAAAGAACCTACGCTTATAATCCAATCTGTACAAGTGGTTGATTTTCGATACATAAAAGACTTCAGGATGATTAGCCATATATATTTTTTGTTAAAAACAAAAACAACCGAGAGGCAACAATCAACAAATTTTGAGATTCGGCTCCGTGCCCTAGTCGGAAGTACGTCGAGGGTTCGAATCCCGCCCAGAGCAAACGTGTGATGAGCACTTGTGTTTGCCTTGTGTCTGGATGTTGTTTATCTATGTAAGTATATATTTATCTATTTAAATATATTAGCCGTCTGATACCCATAAACTCCGGTTTCATAGACGGCTGAAGGGTTGGGATCAGATGTCCGTGTGTGAGCTGATGTCCCCACATATTATTATTATAATAAGGGGAAACCTCTTTATTACTTCGTTATTTTTAAATATTTCGATAGGAATACATAAAAAAAAACACTTCATGCTTATTATTAATCGGTTTGGGATGTCAGTACAAGCAAGATACAAATAATTTTAAATAGGGTCGATCAGTTCCCTGTTAAAATACTTTCGCATTGCATTAAATTATGATATGACATACGAGTATAAGTTATGTTCTTTGCTTTCATGTTGCGATGATCTGTAGCTGAGCATGTCTAATTAAGAGTAATATCTAATTTATAATTAGGTATTTCTTTGTTATGTTTATGATAAATTGATAAGGAACTGGTGATTCAACAAATTTTATTGCTTTATTGTACAATGTGATCGCTATCGGCCCATCGTCACTTATTAAAACGTTAAAAATATTAGTTTTACTCGTTATGAATATTAGATAACGGCAATGTACAATTGCTATAAAGATTAGGATTACTCGTATCGTGATCCGGTGCTTGAAAATGTTAGAAATTCGGTCGAATAATAATTATAGTATGTTTTTGTACTGTTGGTAGATGTAGGACCAGCAACGTCAGATTGTATTGAAGTCACAAATCGCCACGCCTTGTAGCAGTCTCACTCAACCGCCAAATCGAAAAATCTCAGAGAAAACGTAAAGAATTATGTATTTTTTGAACTCATAATAAATCCCCTAATATATAGTACCGAATTGCCCAAGGGTTCATTGTAGTGCTAAAAACTATCACTTTTGTGGAAGTGGCATCGGAGCCAACGTCAGGGTCTTTAGCATAGGCCTTGCTTGAATAACTTTCGCTAGCAGTAAAAGCCGCTTTACACATGGTCTAAAATCGCGTGCTAAGTACAGGACATTGCTGTTGCCGTATTAATTTACTGTCCTAAATGCGACCCAAACTTAGCAGTGTATACTGAACTAGACTCAGCATTTAGCCAAGTCTAAAGGCGCTTTATGACAAATACTTTTCATACCTCTATCCAATCCATACATTTGCCGCACAGTGAATGAGTGTGGCATAAACCCATTAGCTGCGAGCTGACTTCTCAGTATCTGATCGGAGTGTAGCATTGATTCGCTGAAGTAACTGAACGGGTGGCGCGCTTCCACTGGATATACTGCGGCATTTTTAATTCTGTAGGGCGGATATTGTAGATTGGCTTTTAACGGCGTCGGATACAATGGAAAGGTGTTTCGCCTCTGCTCGAGATTAACTTTCATGTTGCTCAATTCTAGTTCTTTTTGGACTTCGCACACGACATTGAATTTGACATGTTTTTCGTCAAGTTTCGGCGCCGGTGCATTATCGGTTCTCTTGTCGTTACGAACGACATTCGTTGTGTTAGCAGGTGTCGAGCTTCGACTGCACGATAACGGCTGGGTCGGTTCTTGGCTCAAGTTCTTGTAAGGTTTGATTTTGGCATCTTGAAGTATATCTTCGATGAAAAACGATTTTTTCTTTTGGCGACACGCGCACATTCTGGCGACCTGATTAGCACTGCCGAATTTATTATCTAGTGTTAGTATTATCGATACGAGCACGGTAATTGATAGCTACTTATTTAATGGACACGTCTAATCTACGTGGCGATTAGGTATATCCGATAGGTGATGGTAACCACTCTGGAATATTTTTGTATGAGCATATTGACAGCGAGAGGATTAGTGTTTCATAGATAATGCTAACGATAATGCACGCCAAATATGTAATCTGTTATAAGTGTTTAAAAGCTTGTAATTACTTAAGAGGAAAAGGGGTGTTTATAATGTGAGAGAGAGTTTATTTGTTTACTATAAGAAAAAAAAAAAGATTTATTATCCGCCTTTAACAATATCATCAACAGCTCACTTTAGTTCCCACAGAGGGGCCCGAATTAGGGCGATTAGGCCTTAGTCGGCCACGCTGGCCTAGAGCGGGTTGGTCGATTTCACACACAATCTTTGAATTTCTTCGCAGGAGTGTGCAGGTTTGATCACGATGTTTTCCTTCACCGTAAGAGCGTCGAATAAACGTACATATGAATTCGAAAATCGAAAACACATTGGTACGTGGTAGGGATCGAACCCGCGTCTCCCGGAAGACAAGGCCATAGCCACTAGACCACCGACGCTCTCACAATATAACAGTATACAACGTGTTACAAAAAATACCAAAAAAAATAATATTGTTTTCGAAGGCATTTAATTTTTCAATTTCTAGAGATTAGGCAGTGTCAAAGAATCATCGGACCAGATATGTCATTTCAGGGCAATGGGCTTATTTTCACCGCTATGGTTAAAAATGTTTACGTATTACTTGTACCGTAACATGCACATCAGAACAATTATTTTAGAAATTATAAAAATTGCATTTGATCAAAAAAATATTCATTAAATTTTGTTATGATATAATAAATTAATAAACTAAATATTTCAAAATAATATTCATGTTTGTAAATACGTAAACAAGATAATCAAGGCAAAAAAAAAAGTTTTCTAACATAAATTGATTTAAGTACATCTCTTTTTAAAATGTAGGCACAAGTGATGTACAAACACTTATCAATACTTGTCTGTTCTGAGAATCGATAGTCTATACAATATCAAGGTTGATTGACATTAGAGATGGGAATATTTTGATTAAATGTCTGTGGTGAACAGTATTCTTTTTTTTGGTATTATTTGTAACACGTTGTATATTGTTTTATAGAACCTGTACAATGCTTGGTGGTATGTTTTATTATTTCCCTTTTTGTTACTTTCGCCTAGTCGAATAGAATAGGTAGGTCGTAAACGCCCTTTAGACGAACAGAGCGTTATTCAACATATCGAATATTAATCAATAACAGTCAACTACGTTTATTATTTAAGTTATGCATTTTTTTTTGCTTTATTTTCATAGAACTGTTCTGAGACAGGTAAACAAGCGCGACTGCTAAATATGTGACGGTTTCATCGCAAACAAGTGGTTTTCAGTGCAACTAATTAAAGTATCAATTCACATGCGATGTTGTAACGGAACCAACCTGGGTCCATTAACAATTTCACAAATAAATTCCAAATCGGTGGAGACTTCGCGGAAAGTAATCCAGAGGATACTTGAGGTGGGAATGCCTCGCAACTTCCCTCGTGGACAATAATGTACTACAGATTATGAAATTCTTAGATTAGTTATCAACTAGATCTTAATACATTTATAAGTAAAACTATCCAGTAGGATGGTAGGAAAATATGCTCATGGTAAACACATGGTAAGAAAAGATCGCATGATAATACAAGTTAAGAAAAGCTGCATTTTTCACTAGTCTAGCACACATCTATAGTTCTCACGAAAAGTATCAGGGTTACTAATGAGCGCGGTTCAAAATGTAGAGTTTATAGCACTAAACGATTCACTTGGCCATATTACGAGTATTAATTATTTACGTCATGCAACTTTCATTTAGTAAAATTTTTAGGTAGAACAGTTAGTATTAGAACTAGAGCACAGTTAGCATAGAGCGGTTAGAGCCTAGAGGGCTAGATTCAGTTACGGTCAGTTCTGAGGGTTTAATTAAGGGGGCTGGGGTGTTACAATGTAATTAAGCAATATTAATTCAAATGGATTATGCATTTACCATCACAAAGAGTCTTCGTAGATTTTGCGTTATTTGTAAAACAAATTGAATTACGTTACCGAAGCATAGACATTATTTATACGTGGGGCACACGGAAAGTCTCTGGATCTGGCCACTTACAATAAAATAATGAAAAACAATTATAGAACTCTTTGGGAACATGTTACTTTTTAATTTGCGAGACTGTCATTTGTTTTTTCATTGTGACGTCCTTTCGAAAATAGTTTGTCGCTATCATGATGAATTTAACTCGTGATAATTTTCGTTCAATGATTTTTTATGATTTTCGTTGTGGCTTAAGTCAACAAGAGAGTTGCCAGAGACTTCAGTTGGCATTTGGTAATGAAGCACCATGTCGCAGCTCTGTGTACCTATTCGTGATTAGGAGAATTTAGACGTGAACGTGATCATCTCCATGACGAGGTACGTGAAGGTCGGCCAGCGACTGCGTTACAGACTCTAATATTGACACCGTACGACAACTTATTGAAACTAACAAAATACTTGCCAGCAAATTCGTGCTTTGTTAGACATTGGAATGAGCCAAGTGCAAAATATTTTACATGTGCATCTGTTCGGAAGCTTTGCACTCGACGGATACCGCATGACTTATGGCCGATGCACACCAAATGCGTGACGTGACGTGACGTGATGTGCGCACGCACTAGTTGTAATGTATGAAACTCTATAGAAGATGCCACACTGGATGCGTGACGTGCGCGTTCACGCAGCTGTCAAGCGCACGCAGAGCTGCGTCTGACTGACAAACCGAGTCCGTACACGCGCGAGGCGGAACGGCAACGTCGCACACGCGCGTGCGCTGATGACGTTGTATTATATGGCGCTCCTTGTTAGGTGCCACACCGGCTACGCACGCGCACGCAACGCTCGGTGCTGCACGTGTGCACGCGTGTCCCGTTGTATTTATTTACAAACCAAATAGTGTTTTCCTCGCAATGGAGACAATTTTGAAATAAAATCTAATAGAAATCGTAAGAAAATGTGAGTTTATCTACAGCACCAAACACAGAGTATAAAAATAATAAATCATTGTTGTGGGAGAGAATCGGCTTAATGCTAGAAATAGATGGTAAGTAAAATTATATTGTTTTTATTCATTTAAATCAGTACAAAAATTAAAAATTTTAATTACTTAAGTATGTGACAAATTTTTCTCGAATGTTTATTGCATTTCTGGATGATCTTGCGTTAGTACATAGTATATGGCGGCTTGTACACGCGCGCGTCGAATAGCCTGCGTGACGTGTAGCGTGCGCTGCGTGACGTGTGCTGCACCACTCTTGCCGGTGTGACAGTGCTGGCACGCGCACGCACACGTCACGTCACGTCACGCATTTGGTGTGCATCGGCCTTTGACGGAGGACCAGAAACGACTGCGTGTCCAGTGGTTCCGTAAAATGATAAAACAGTTCAACGGAGGACAGTAATTAGCTGTCTATAATATCGTGACAGGTGACAAAACCTGGGTGTACTACTTTAAACCTGAAAGAAAAAACCAGTCGGCAGAGTGGGTCTTGCCTTTTGAAGATTTGTCGACGAACGTTAAGCATTGGTAAAAAATGGTTGCTTCTTTTTTTGGCAAATCAAGACATTACCCTACCTACTACAGTATCGCTTCAAGATCAAAGGACAGTGACTGCAGATTGGTACGTCAACACTTGCTTGCCCAGAGTCTTAGAAAAAGTTCGCGAAGAGCGTCCTTGAAGCAATGTCCTCCTTCACCACGATAACTCATGCTCACATTCCGCTATAAGGTAACAGAAGCCTAATTAAAGGCTTTAAATTTGGAACTGATGACGCATCCGCTTTACAGCCCGGACCTCGCATCCTGCGACTTCTTTTTGTTTCCAAAAATTAAAAACAAACTTGGAGGAACACGTTTTACGAGCCCTGAATCGGTGGTGAATGCGTTCTATGAAGCCATTGAAGAGGTCCCTAAGGGGGACTGGTCCAACTGCTTTGTACAGTAGTCGAATGCAAAAATGCATTAATTGAATACAATACAATACTTACATCTCCGAGTCTTATTTATCAGAATTCAGAAACCTCAGTTTTGTTCACTCTCGCTTTTATTCTAGACGACGTTTTACGTATTATTTAAAGTGTATTAACAGACAGAACTCCGTATTATTATTTACAGCCTCCGTGGCCGAGTTGTTGGGATTTATATTATCATTACGGAAGTTACGGGTTCAAATCCCGGTGGGGACTTTGTCAAAAATATATTTTAGAGACTCCCCAGTTTGGTTAGGTTACCTAACTTTCCGAAAAGAAAGATGATTAAGATTCCGTGCTTCTGAAGATGCCTTAAATGGTTGGGTTAATGCTCTAAGCTTAAATGCCTCAGATGCCACATATCAGTGGCCTTTTACGGCTCTATAATACTGAAAACCGGATTGTGACATCGTTTGCTGACCTTACAACCCGCCCATTGAAGAAGAAAGCAGAACTTTCCTCGCTTTGGCCAACCGTCTCGATCCTGAGCATCCGGATGCCATATCTTTGAAAACTATCCAAGTCGTCTCGCCATCGACTCCGAGGTCGGTCTCGCTCGACCATCCCTCGGCACCCATTCCATATTTATTCTGGCACACTTATCCGGTTGCATGCGGCAGACATCCTACGCCAGACATGTTTCTACGGCTTATTACCACGTTATGGTTGATTATAATAAGTTTATAATGAGCTCACCAAGTTACATGTGTGATATTATTATTAACAACAGCAAAATTTTTAAGTGTTTATTGTATGCTAGTTTTGGAGCGCAGTATTTTATTCAGAATACTGTTTTCTCATTTCACTCCTAGACTACGCTTCAAGGTAAAAAAATAATCTTGTGTCTGGAGTTCTGATACCGTCAAAGACCATGTTTGTGCATCGTAGGTTTAGGATGGTTAAGATCAACTAATTACGAGTACAATAGGTTAAGATACACATATTGATCAATTTTCACTTTAAATCACCAACTCCTATGGTCCAGTATAAGATCCAGAATGTAACGTGTAAAACTATCAAGTACCTATTAGTTCATGCGACAAACGTCTAAGCGTTATTTTAATTCGGCCCTTCTCCACACGAAAATTATAGTGAAGATGCCAATTATTTTCCAAATCCCACTTCGCGGTTCATCGTCGCCCTAGACACGTTCTCTCAAATCCGAACGATGATATCACCGTCGCGATTCAAGCTGCCATGCCATTGCAAGTAAAGTAGGCCCATCACAATACACTCGGACCAACGTATCACAGAATGCCTTTCAGATAGAAACCGCGTCCGCCGCCGCCGCCAGAGGGGATGCGGAAGAACTCTGACTTATCTAGGAAGACTCCGTCGCGTCGATGCGTTTCATCTCCATCTCCATCGCGTTTTTCCTTGGCCGAGGTCCGTGCCGGACTAAGGGCGTCTCTAGGCATGTTGTATTTTTTTTTAGGGCTCTGAGCCTTCTGCTCCTCCGTAAGTCCGCGCCCGCTATATTTACACTTTGGTTTGGTATACATAGCGATTAGATAAGTAAGAAAAAAAAAACATATATATACTTATTTCAAATAAGTCTGGTACATGTAGAAGCTCCATAGACACCTTGAGTTGAGTTGCGAGTATGGTTTATTCCTCGTTCGTATTCCGGCACCGACTCGCGGCTGTCACGGACTTAACAGCTGATCCTCCAATAGATTCATGTTCAAAAACAAAGGGGAGATTTCGCGAACGTACCTGCCTGCCTCTCGCCCTCTTTGCCTCGTAATTAATGGGAAGAGTTTTTCTACCTTTTGTTGCAGCCGGAAGGGCGGCTAATTGTCTCTAATTAATTGGACCGGACGTATTTTTAAACCCCTTTTATTCTCTTTGTCTACGGTACTTTTCGAGTTCAAATACCTACCAACAGTGGTCCGCAATTGTCGAGTTTACCCTGATTTACAGTTTGAAAGTTGGGAGTTAATTGGTCGCTTATTGTTTGTCTCCCCCGTTTTAAATGATAAATAATTAATTGTGCACGAAGGTAATTGATTATTAAATGAATGTTGAACTTTGATGGATTACTAGAGGATAAACGACTTAGGCTTTATCATGGTACATATAAGTTATCTGATATTGATGATTTTTTAACAATTGTATTGAATTATAAATAAGTTAATTTATCCTTATCGCTATTTATTTGGGACAAATATGCAATCAATCATTTTCAAAAGTTTTAGGTATCCTATAGTTTGCCAAGTCCTAATATGAGTACATTTTTTATTTTACATTGTCTTTATTTGTTGCTCTAAACAGGCTGTAATCGTTAAGTGTGCCCAGGCGATTATTCCGTAACTATTACATATATCAAAATAGTACATTACGATACAAGGATCGTAGGTGGCATATTACAAATCTCTAAGATCCGTGTGTTGTTCGTTTTTAAATACACTTGTAAGAAAATTAATAGTAAATAATTAAATTGAAATGGTAAAGAAAGGTGCATCCCTACAAAAGCTATGATACTACAGGTAAAATTGATCATGTAGAAGTTGTAAAAACCTTTATTATCTCGCACCCAGTTTGAGTATCCTTACTATTCACATTCACCATTAAATATCAACACTAAAACACTCATAAAACAACATTCAATGTAAAACAATTAAATGAAAATTTTACAAACTTGACGCCAACTACAAAACGATGCTATGTTTCTTTTTTATAAGCATAATTACGGAGAAAAGGCTCTGGCGGACATTCAGCTTCTACGAATATTATTAGCTAAATCGAGATAATTTTATTTTAGAATTAAAATATTACTGGCTGATAATATTTTTGATACAATTTGTTGAAATAAAAAAGTATAAAATACTGTATGAATCGACTTAAATATTTTTTATTGTCAAAATGATCCTGGCTGAATAATAATTTTGAAGACCGTAGGAATTAAATTTTTTTTTTTAATAAAATTGCACTAGTACGGTAAAACGCATTTACCGCACAGTTTACTGCCTTCGTAAGTTCAATTTTCGAGCAAGGTGTATTGAAAAACTTTAAACTGATATCGAAAGTACGTTACCTAATGAGTAAAATGACTTCAATAACTTCTTAAAAATAAATCGAGAAATATCCAAAATTATGACATTTTTGACAAAATTCTGTAATAGTTACGGAATAATCGCCTGGGCATACATAACGATTACACCCTGTATAGACGAAATATAAAATGTAAATGGACGACTTTTCCCTGAGATATTTTGTTTGTATTGTAATAAATCGCTTTCCTATGATGCTACTCAGATATCCACTGAAATGTGAACAGAACAAACCAAACGTAAAATGATTTTTCACCTCTACCTCGGAAAGATGGCTTTTTATGCCAGAAAACAGGGCCGAATATAGCATATTCATTTTAGGCCAGTCATATGTTACATTTGAAATAGACATAATTGCGGTAAACTTGCTCTTTTGGTATGTTATTTGGGTCCACCTAGATAGTAATTATCCAGATTTTCAGCAATCTGAAATTCTCGTGCGCTGAGTAGTTGCTGTAAAACCACCAAAAACGACATTGGAAGGCTCTGACGACCAAGGTCACTACCACTTTTTTAAAGTGTACAAAATTCCTGACAGTTTGAGCCCTAATTCAATTGTGTAGGTCTAATAGGTCACAAATTAGACATTTCCAGTTTTCAACATTTTGGGGAAAATAGTGAATATTGGGAACCCTGTATCGTGTGACCTATTAAACCTACACATTTGAATTAGGGCTCAAACTGTCAGGATTTTTGTACACTTTAAAAAAGTAGTAGTGACTTTTATCGTCAGAGCCTTCCAATGTCATTTTTGGTGGTTTTTCAGCAACTACTCAGCGCGCGAGAATTTCAGACTGCTGCAAATCTGGATACTATCTAGGTGGACTCAAACAACATACCAAAAAACTAGTTTACCGCAATTATGTCTATTTCAGCCTTTTTATTTGTACGATTTATTTGTATAACTGGCCTATTTCTAGACATGCAAACCATTTTCATGTCTAGAGATGAAAATTCGCATGAATTTCGAACATTATTTAACACAGTGTCGTGTATCCGCGTGAAAAATAATTGACGTGTTCCATACAAAAATAAAAATTAAAAACAAGAATTGACGTCTCATTTTAATGACGCGTTCTTTTGGTATTTCACGGAATTTTATTCAATACCAACATTATTGATATATAGGTAAAGTTATTTATAACAAGCCATCCATTTATTAATTAAATAATTATTATTTAAGACAATTTACAGAAAATAAACCAACATAAGTATTTAACATGTTATTTGTATGATTTTCAGATTTTCATTTTAAATACAATTTTAGAACGCATCCTTAAAAACATAACCTAACAGTCTGTTTTTGTCTATTTCACTAAAAGAGTAGGTAAACAATATAATGATAAAATACATAGTCTTAATTTACAGAAGTATATTAAATATTGTAATTTACGTAAGAAGTAGTTACTTAATGGTTTCCTTGCCGGAACAGGTGAAAAATTGTGTGTTGGGTTAGAGAGGAATCTTATTCTCACCTCGAACCTTAGAATCCCTCGCGAGCCTCAGGAGTCTATTTTAAGAAACACTCACTTCGATCGTGCTTCTAAGACTCCTTCGCATGCCCTGGATTCAATATGAGTTCTCTGAGGAATAATCAACATTTCTCTCTTACCCAACTAATAACTATTTCAAATCTGAATATAAAAGCATGCAGGTAGGAGAAACACGCAATATTTCACGGAATGCTTGTATTATTAATAGTACATTACTGCCGCGGCCGCAAAATTAGTTATTGCTGGACGAGGGCACGTTTAAAGTCCGAGGCGCAGGTGAGGACTTTTATTGTGTACGAGTCCAGCAAGAGTTATTGCGGTACCTTGAATTTAGATGTCTACTTGTATTGCACTAAACTTAAAATTTCTAATCTTTATCACTTTCTACTTTGATTTCTTGAACCACGTATTGTTATAATATTTCCCCAATTCAATGATTAGTTAACTCCATCATGAAAAATAAGTTATAACAAAATAAATACATAGTACGATAAAAATAAAAGCGGTGAAAATTACAAACAAACCGCCATATTGTGCACTTTTCTTTTTTTTTGTTTTGTGCCAGTGTCATACAGAGCATACAGCCAACTCAAATTACTTCGAGTCGTGTACGATTCATATAAAATTTGAATTTAGAACATTAAAACTTATGAAGAGTATGCTATAAAAGACTCAAAAACATTGAAATTTCTGAACGAAAGTTATTTTGCCGGCCTAGGCCGTTTGAGGGCACATTCCTGGCCGCTGTTTTGTATGGGGCAATGTTTCGTCCAAAAATGAGTCACTTCGCGTATTGTTTTTTGGCAGTAATGATCACATTTTCGAGCGTGTCGGAGAAAAGTATTATACCACTCGGTTAGTTCGGAGACGAGAAATCTCCTTTGTGGCAACAAACATTATTGCGTTACCTAACGCGGTGCCCTGTGCCCGTACGAGTACTTGCGTTTTTTATTTGTGTCCGTCCTGAATGCCTAGTTGGTATTTAAGCTGATAGTAGGTACGCCTGCTTGCAAAGCTCAGAGTCGCAGGTTCGAATCCACTGATGCGATGGTCACTTGTTTGCATTATGTCTGAATCTGTATGAGTATGTAGGTATGCATTTATCAATTTATATACGTCTGTATATTCTATCTCTATTTCTATAGTACTAATTTATTTGTGCCGATCTCTAGAACCAGTAGGTATACTTAGGCCATACTGAAAGTTTCTGGATTTTTATAAATAAGACTAGATATAAATCTTACGATACATTTATTGCTTTTCAAAGTATATATTTCTTAGCAATTAATGCATTTTTGCATTCGCTGAAACTACTGTACAAAGCAGTTGGACCAGTCTTCCTTAGGGACCTCTTCAATGGCTTTATGGAACGCATTCACCGCCGATTTAGAGCTCGTAAAACGTGTGCCACAAAAACCTTAGTGGCATACGTTTGAATTTGTTTGTTTCTGGCCCGGAATGCCAAGGAGATGCAGGTTCGAGCCCTGTCCAAGATCGTAATTTTTTTTCATTTTTCGCTTTATAATTATTAGATTTTTCGTTAACAGACGTAATCTGTAACAATAATAATTCATCTCAGTTGCTGGCTGAGGCTGGCTACGAGTATCAAAGATTTCTGACACGAGTCACCTAAAGTAGGATTTTTAATTGAACGGAGTAATCTGACATATGGTGGGTTGCCGCTTTTTTGAGAAAAAAATATAGTGTTGTGCTAAAAAGATATGATTCAATCACTCATCTGGGCCACGTTTCACGAGGCAACAATTTACTAGTAACAAGTTACAATTTGATATTCATTGCGTAGCCAATTCGCCAAAACTGGAAGCCCTTATCGTTTTACCTCATTGTCTACGCAATGTACATCAAATTGTACTTGTAATTTGTAACTTGTAGCTTCATGAAACGGCTCCCTGGTGATATGGTCACTAAGTAATGTGGACTCCTGGGGGAAGGACTAATGTCCTATAACACAGGTTTAAACTTAGTTTAGGCAACAGCCCTCCACAAAAAATGTATCTCCTGTGCTGAAATGTACATACTTAGTTTTGTGGTGTGGAGATAAAACATTTTTTTATTTGTATTATGTAAAACTAAGTCTATGTCAAAGTAAGTATGCTTAAGCTAAATAGATAGATAGATAGAAGTCATTTATTCATCCAAAAAAATATTTACAAAGGTATGAAAAGGCAGAGTCTCAGCATAACTGTTGCTTTTCAGACTTACCCTAAGCTAACATATATCAACTACCTTAAATTAAAATATTCATATTTATTTTTATTTTTAAAGGCTTTTAACTTTCTTCTTTATGAGGGTGTATTACTCGTATTTTAGAAAAGTTATTTTGGTACAATGAAAATGCATGTTATGTGTATGAAAATAATTTTATTCACTTTCTGATATATTGCTATCATCATCACTTTCGGTAACATTAATAATAAAACTATCGATAATGCTGTCGATACGGGGATCGAGATGGCACATTTCGTCCTCAACTTTTATGACATGGTCCACGCAGCTCTTCCACTTCTCTGCAGTGATATTGGAGAGTGCCTCTTCGAACAGGGTTTTTACTTCATTCATTTTAAATGTTTTATTGTTTCTTGCGACATGCCCCTTTGCCTGAGCCCAAACCATCTCGATAGGGTTGAGCTCGCAGTGATAAGGGGGCAGTCGCAAGATTGTGATACCCTGCTCTTTTGCCATCTCGTCCACAGCGTACTTGACGCAGAACCGATCTTTATGCTGCTTTACAATGTCAAGGAGAGTAGCTTTAGTCATTTTTTCTTCATATTGTATATCTTTACCAGAAAGCCACTGTTGTATTTTTGACTTGGTCCATGACATCGTTGGCAAAGTTTCAATCTTCCGGGAGTGGTAGGGTGCATTATCAATTATCACAACCGAATCTCTTTTCAATTTTGGTAAAAGCCCGCGGATTTTTTTTTTTTTTTTTTTTTTTTTTTTGACAAGGACCTAATGCTTGTGTCGCAAAATCGACGTATCAAGCGTAACCGGACTTTTGGGGGAGCGGAAGGCTCTTACCCCTAGTATTATAGCAACAGCCTAAGGGCGCCCACTTGGGGGCACGGACCTCGGCCTAGGACGTTGCCATGGCGAGAAGCGCGTGGGAGAGGAATGACCCTGACGGGGTCTTCCAGGATTATGCAGAACTTGATTGGGTCTACCGCGTCCCCGCCGGCGGGTGCGGTTGCTACCAGAAGGGCATTCTGTGGAGTGTACTCTATTGGCAATGGCTCTCTCAACAAAAGACTGGATGGGATCAACAGGATCGGACAGAACATGCTTAGGCCGACGTTTTGTACGCGTAGCGGGGAAAGGGAAATAACCGGCGGTTTTCACGACCAGAGGATTCGGGTGGTGAGGCGCGGCATCGAAATAGCGACGTGAAGCGTCTATCATAAAACCTTTAATGGACGGTAGCTCGAGATCTACATGAAGGTCGACGTTGCGAACGAACCACGGGCAACCGGTTGCCCGACGTAAGAAGCGATTTTGAATGAGTTGAAGCTTACGAATGTGAGTGACACCGGTGTGAGTGAAAACTACACTAGCATATGTCATGATAGGACGGATACAAGCGGTGTAAAGCCTCACCTTATTCCTAAGAGAGACTTTACTCCGCTTGCCTATCATGGGGTGAAGACGGCCTAAAACGAACGCGGCGTGATTGCGAACTTTCTGGATGTGCTTACCGAACGTGAGCCTAGCATCGAGAGTGACACCTAGATATTTCACCTCACGCACCCAGGGTACCGGGTGATCGAGAAGTTTGATCTGGGGGAGCGTGGGCTCAGGGCCACGAGTGAAAATAATGGCGGAACTTTTGTCGGGGTTCACTTCTATTCTCCATTTGCGGAACCATTGCCCGAGGGCATCTGCCGCAGTCTGGAGATTCGAAACTATCTGAGAGAGACGGGGGTGATTGGAATAAACGGCAGTGTCGTCCGCATAGAGGGCGAGTTGCACGTTCCTAGGTCTAGGCATGTCGCTAGTGTAAAGAGAGAAAAGGATGGGAGAGAGCACGGAGCCCTGAGGGACTCCGGCGCGAATCGGTCTGCGAGTCGAGAGCACGCCTTCGTATCTGCAGCGAAAAGAGCGATCGGTTAAAAAGTCTCGTATGATGTGTACGAGACGGTCAGGCACCTCGAGTTTGTAAAGCTTAAAGCCCGCGGAACCAGTTCTCAAAGCATTCAGCATTCATCTCTTTGTGATAGTCTTCGGATCCCTTTTTCGCTTCAAACAGCATTAAGCCGTCTTCTATAAAACCTTCTTCTCCCCCGATATGGCTAATTATAAGTCTTTTGCCTTTTCCTGACGGAGATTTCAGGCCTGTGGTCAAACCTTCTATAAATGCTTGCCGTGATGAAGTAATGGTAGTGTCAACCCAGCCCTTTTTCGTAGTATGCCCTGAGGAAGAAAGAATAGTAATTTAATATCATAGATAAGCAACGACATTTGCATTTACTTTCATGACATATTGATTAGTATTCGTACCTTCGTTCAGCCAGGTCTCATCTTGGTAATAAACGTATTTTACCTGTCTTCTGTATTCTTTTATTTGATGTAAGTATTTTTGGCGCCAGAGCACGATGTCTTCTCTGTCAATAAGAACACTTCTTCTCGATTTAGTAACAAATTTAAAATTTAGATATTTCAGTATTTTTCTCATTACACTCCAGGAAAAGTTTGGTAGACATTCGTCATCATTGACGCTTTTCAGAACCTAAAAAAGAAAATAGTACCACTAATAAAATATAACATGTATTAAAAGAGACAGTTACTATAATAAATACAAAATAATTCTTCTGACCCATTCCATGGCAGTGGACGTCTTTTAGCTTCTAGTGTGTTAAAAGTAACTAATTTCTCACCTTTTTAATGGTAGGAGCTTCATTTTTAGAATAAAACTCGTGCACCTTTTTTCTTATTGCAGAAAACGTAAAATCGTCCAATTTATCTTTGAATGTTTTCTTCGGTCCAGATTTTTCAGGTGCTTTAAATTCTTTGTTTTCTTTATATTCTTTAAGAACCTTGAATACAGTGCTTGCAGTGATTCCCAGTATTTCAGCAGTTTTAATAGCACAGTTTTGAATATTTGGAGATTCCAACAGAGAAGATTGCTCTTGGACTACGTACTTATAAGCATTGCGCACCATGACTTTTTCAGTCATACTTAAAGCACGCTTTGGTCTCTTTTTTCTCGGAGACATGAAATTGTCATTACTTGAGGTCCCTGGGCCAGGATCCATAACAGTTTTATAAACAACAACGAAATAACAAAAACAAAACAAAACTTCACCAAAAACTTAACAAAAAACTTAACGAAAAGTTCAACGATGAAATGCAAAGGCAAGAGAAACATTCGAACACTCAGACCGGAGGTAAGAAGCCGAATGACGAACAATAGGAAAGTAATAATAATAAAAAAAATAGACGCTTCTCCCGTCATCCAATAGGAAATTAGTTGTATGGATGAGTCATTCGTTTGTGTCGCAGCTGCAAGTTATCTCTTAGAAATAAAAAAAAAACACTAATTACTTTTATTACCTACCTACATAAAAAGCCTGACCGTTGTTACCAGTAATACTAAAACCAACTCACCAATTCTGATGGATTCCAACTATTGCGAACTGCATGATATGTAGACGAAGTCTATGTTTATAGGCTGGGGTAACAAGCATTTTTTTATATTTAATAGTGTGAATGATTCAACTCACTTGAGTTAGAGTTGAACTGAAAACATCACTAAGATTATGGAGCTGGCAACATTATTTTTCTGTCTAATGTCAAATTACTCCGTTCAATTAAAAATCCTACTTTAGCGAGCCTATCCAACCTCTTAAGTCCGCGCCCGCTATATTACCACTGGTAGAAATAGCGATTAGTCCGTTAAAAAAATAATCTTTGACGAGTGTTTCAAGTTTTGCATTTGGAATTTTTGGGGTGCGTTCGGATTCGATTAATGGGCGAGTGAAAATTCACTCGGAAAAAAATAAAAGAGAGGAAAATAATAACAGCAAGAGAGATGAAATGATGTGACTCAGCCTGGCTGGACAATTCTTCAAAATGAGCCACGTTTAAGTAGGTTAATACACCATTTTAGGTGACGGCTAATTACTCTTATTTCAGTTTGTCTGACGCTAGAGAACCCGAGATAATCGAATGCAAACGTTTCCAGCCAGCTTGAAAACCGCTTTTCGCTGGTCTCTCAATCTCCGAACAGAAGGTATTCTAACTATTTCTTGTTTATTAATACGGCGTCCTAAAATTGTGACAGGCATCCAGTTTGATTTTTTAAGATACGTATAGCCATTTAGCTAAAAAACAACGAAAAGCGTGGCCAGCCAGCCTGAACTTACGTATTAAACTTCTGGCTGGCACCTCGGAATCTCGACAACGAAAGCGTTTTCGAGCTAGGTTCTTTTACTAGCTTCTTTTATTTAGTGACGGAATTCGTGACAGTCATAGTGTTTGTTTTATGGCCTTATATAAAAGCGTTTACGAAAAATCAATAAAAACTTGGTGCCAGCCAGCCAGACATTCTGGCTGGCTAGCTCGTTGTATCTGCGCTGTCTGATGGTTTACGGCTTCCAAATTTTCTTCAACATTTAGTGACGGGGACGATTAAGATAACAGGTTAATGTGACGTCAATCCCTTCCATAGTTTCAAAGATATTAATCTTTGTTATTTTCCTATACAAACTTAGCAGTAGGGTGACCAATATTACACTGAAAAAAAATTGTTGCCATCGGAACAAAAAAACTTTGTCACTGGAGAGCCGTCAAAGGTGAATAGTTAAAAAAGCAATGTTCTTATTGTTACATTTAAATTGTGTTGATCAAAAAATTTTGTCATTCAAACAAGATCAAACTGATAACTTGGCAATCGGTAAATTGTTCTTAGCACAAGTACCTATGCTCTCATGACAAGGAAACAAAAGCATTTGTCCCCACGTCTACTTTTCCTTAGCTGCAGTAGCAAGAGTGCTTATTGACCTGCAATATACTTTAGTTGCAATGACAAATCTGTTGCTAATATAACAAAAGGTTTATTGTCACTAGATCTACTTTACTTTTTGTCCTTTGTTGCTTAGACAAAGCCACTTTGTCGCATTCACAATACAATAATAAGGTAAATATAACCTTTTAATCTGCGATCTCCAACCCGCCTGCCAAGCGTGGAGATTATGGCAAAACCCTCCACTTAAGTGGAGGAGGCTCATAGTCCAGCAGTGGACTGTAACGGGCCGTTGATTTGATTTGAACATCGTTTCATTGTAGCTATAGCTGCGGGCGCTTACTTTCGTACGTGCGTTTACGAAGTTAACGCTGTGCCAATGCGTGCTTCATCATCGTAAGTGTAGTAAAATAAAAATATTGTGAAATAGATAAATTCTATAGTATTTATTTTGCGTATGGAGTTGTGGTTAGGTTATATTATAGACGGTAATTAAACCAATGGCCAATGGACCCTTTTCTTGTGGCGATAAAATGTAACGGTGATAAAAGTCACTAAAAGCTATATAATTATCTTAAGTTACGCTTTCCATTTTCTATCAGTCAGTATTATCATTTAATGTCGGTCTAGGCAATTAGGGATTAGCGCCAATTAATGTTTTTCTAATCTAAATATATTTATTTGCACTAAGTTCAGTATTAAGTGCTAATACGTTTCATTTTATTACTTAAAGGTACATACTTCGTACTGTATTCATATCACACGTAATTACTTGGATAACATTTTTTATTTATACTATAGGTAGTTCTAATTAGTTATTATTATTGACGTGTAAATCTTCACTTTACCAATAAAATTATTACGATTTTCTTCTAGTTGCATTTATGCATTATTGCATTTTGTGAAGATGTATGACATTGATATTTTAATATTATTCAGTGTTTTCCTAATATTGTATTGCAGTAGGTACCTCGAAGTATCAGAATCTGTAATTTTCTCCTAGGAATAGGCACGTTTTTCTGCATGTTTCTTCAACCTCCTTAGCTATCAGCTATCTGTGTGACAAACAACATCTATCGTGTTCCGAAGTAGTGTTACCGACCGACTTTCAAAGTCTGAACGTAACGTACTTGTACTTACTAATCTTTTGTCTTTGTTGTGTAGTTTGTGTTTTTGTGTTTGCAGTTGTGTTGTTTGCTTTTGTTTGTGATAACGTCTTAGAACTAGTGGCTCTGTGAGCTGTAGATGTAGACCTCGCGAGTCTGTATGTCTCTTTATATTTATTTTTATTTTTTCTCCACTAAGATCCCCGAACTTTCGAAATTTATTTAATTATTTATTTTATTTTAATTGAGCAATGTGACTTGTGGAGACATCAGTTAACCTAACCAACTTTTCGGTAGATTTATTTTATCAGCACTTTTTTACATTTATCACCCATACATACACACTTACATACACACACACACTGTTACACAGTTACACACACACACACACACACACACACACTACATTGCATTGCAAAGCTCATGTGCGGCCTTATCCTAAGTCGAAATAATATTATTTATACCTACCTATTTAACTATATCTATGTCTAAGAGCTAAACTTTTAATTAAAATTTTAGTACTTGCTTAAAGCTGTAAAAATTATAATTATAATATAATTTTTCTTAGTTGTACTAACACTAAGTTGCCTAGTTTAGTTTACTTTTAGTTTTATATTGTAATATTTTCTCAGTAATGGAAGAGTGGAGCCTCCTGACACAGACTGTTCAAGCCTAAAAGGAGGCTCCAATCACAGTCCATATACTGAATCACAGTTTTTTTTTTTTTATCAATAAATACTGACCAAGAACCCAATATTTCGTTGTTTGTTTTATTATTTTTACCTAAAACAGTCGTGAATTATTAATAAAAACTGATAAAAGTGATGAATTATTTATCAAATCGTGAAGTAATTATTAATACTTACCTATATTTACCGTAACATAATACACGTAACAAATCCGCTTAATTTTTAACTATAAAAGCAAAAATAATTTTACAAAACCAAAATTGTAACCTTTGTTCCACGAAGTTTCCCGGCTTTTTTCCATTTCGCCGTTTTCATGAAATTATGATTTAAATCTAGTAATAATGAACTCTTATAACATACAGAAAAAATATTTTTTCATTACTCATACTCTGAAAGTAGTTCGGAAGTTGCCTGAGGAGCGGATTGAAGGTAATACTTTTCAGCCCGGAGGGAGAATCACTTTCAACTGACAGCTGTCAAATTATAAAAAAAAAAACTGGTTCTAATTTCACATTTCTATTGAACTATGTTCCATATTTCTATACAGCCACTCAATTACAGCGCAATGTTAAATTGAAATAACATAAAGTTAAGTATTATTTAAAAAATAAAAATTACTTAACTTTCAACTCTTTCTTTGAAATAAAATAGATTTGGGCAAAATATTTATCATTTTTCAATGATGGAAATTAAAAATAATGGCTCAAAAGCTGGCCGGCACGGCCACAGCAAAATATAAAAATAGGCGGGAAAGCAACAATCCGATTATCATTTGTTTCTCGAGTTGTAGGGTTTTGTTTACAATTAGTTCATCTGATTCAGATATGGAAGTCACTCATTTTTTCTTTAACTAATTCGTGTTTTTATTTTTACTTTCCTTGTATTCGTAATGAAAAGCACAGTATTTACCATGGGTTAAAGACTTATTTAGTGCCTCGAACTATTAGGGTCCTCGCTACGCTTAGGCCCCAAACCCTGTCTCGGTGCTAAATAATTTACTTTCACCCCTCGTATAACAATGTACTATTATAACACCTTCGTTTTGACAAAACTGTTATTACATATCTATTGTTCTCGTTTTAACATTGAGCTGCCCGCAAACCAGAGCCCAAAAGTGATTTTTTAGATGGCATGTTATTAGTCGCCAAGTCATTATTTATAGCTCCTCGCCTATTATTTTAACTGGCTTGAATAATTTATTCGCTACTTTAACGCAGCTGCCATTTTTAAGTTCTTATAACACCTTCTTTTTGAAGGTTATTTAATATATTTGTCGCCAAAATATTTAATCGCTACAAAGTTATTTTATTAGTTGCAAACACTACCTGGGATAGGAAAGCTCTCGAGTAGCGACCACGCGCCGGAAGACGTAGCGTGGTCGTGGGCAGGCTTCCACAAGGTAGACCGATGAAGTGGAAGTCTTTTGGCAAACTTTTTTTACATAGTCAAAAGTAATGTAATATTTTTATACCTATATTATATTATATAAATAAATAAATTATAAATCTTTCAGTGTCGAATGTTGTTGATAATCACCCTATTTACCATTAATTTGTTGCTATTTACCTATATAATAAGTAATGTGACAAAGCTTCCAGAATCAAAATACAACACGTGAGATACCTCTACATACCTACTACGATAACTATAAGAACATTTTGAGGTCATCCAATTTTTATGGCCTTTTGGTAGCTGTGTTATTTATTATTATGCCATTCGTCCCTCTAAATGCTTTAGGTTCGGTTTATAGGTGTATTTTATTATGTCGCATATACGCACGCATATTTAATATAGCTACAAGTATTAACAACACTATTAAGTATGTATAAGTTATGTTTTATA
The DNA here is from genome assembly GCA_951230895.1 of Carpatolechia fugitivella. Classification (NCBI taxonomy): domain Eukaryota; kingdom Metazoa; phylum Arthropoda; class Insecta; order Lepidoptera; family Gelechiidae; genus Carpatolechia; species Carpatolechia fugitivella. The sequence continues at coordinate 13,515,131 of OX579645.1, forward strand.
GCCAGTTTTATTGGCTCGTTAAGTTACTGTTTGACTCCGTTTCTCCGAAACTTTGTCATAAGTTTTACGAATTCATTTAGGGACCCATCTACCTAACCATTTTTTGTGCCTTTAAAAGCCTTACAAAATATTATTTTAGAACTATTTTAAAAAGTTCAGTTTTAGAGACATTTTAGGTTGTACGCGGTACTAGTGGTAGGTCAGTTTATATCGTTTTTAAAACTAGGTAGGTACCTTAGTTAAAAGTTTCTGCGATATTTATATCTGAAAATGTATGGAGTTTATCCCTTTTTTCCACTCATGTATCCTACCTCGTTTGTGTTAGGCATGGTGGGGTATTATAAATTAGAAGTTAGAAGGGGGTTGGCTCTGGCAACATATATTTTTAAAGTTATCACAGGAAAATTAATCAATCCACAGATTTTACAATTGCTTGCATTGTGCATCCCAAACATGAGGCTAAGACTTGGACCTCGAAACCAGCTGTTTGCGTTACCGGTCTGTAGGACAAATATCCTAAAGCATGCCCCGGTTCCCATAGCTCTCCGAATATTAAACGCAGTGTCCTTAGAAATTGATGTTTTTAATTGTTCATTGGCAAAGTTTACTCAAGTTACTTGTAAATATTTAAGTTCCTGAAATAATAACAATTATAATAATTGATGCATATAATGAATTTTTCGGTTTAAACAAAAATTGTTATTGTTTGTGGTGATTTATATTGTGTTGATTTTAATCATAAGAATGTATATTTGTGTTTTTAACTAATTTAAATGTGGCGGTATCGACTTGGGATCTTCCTGTAATGATACCGTTTTCTTTGTATACTTAGTTTAATAAATAAATAAATAAATAAAATAAAAATAAATAGTTAGTCAAACGAACAATTGAATTACCCGTTCGAATAAAACCCACAAATGAACAAAATTTCGAATATAATACAATTTGCGGTGCCGAAATACAGCGCGCCAGCAACACGCGCGTGTCGCATACCAGACATCGATTGTAGTTAATTGAATGATTTTACACCAAAAATGTATCGGATATTTTTCATTGCGAAAACACATGCAAACAGCGTCATTGTAATTCTATCTGAAATACGTGCGTGTGTAAGCCACTCTGATATAGATACTCGACAAAACACGACGCAGTGGACGCATTTATATAATAATAGAGTTCAATTTATGACAATGCGTATAACGCGGTGTTAGCTGCTGTGTAACACCGCGTATATGTGCTTTGTAGCCGTAGCACGTGACGTGCGCGTAGAGCGTAGAGCGCGGCCGCTACGCCGTAGCTGCTAATTGCGCGCTTGTGCCGCACTACAAAGACCCTTATGAACGCACTGACTCACTAATCAAATGAACTTGTTTCGTATATGGAAAATTAAGGCTAATAACGTTACAGTTCGCTATGATTGCTTGTGTACATTTATTAATTTAATTTCAAATACTTATAGTGTGCCGCAAACTCGTTTTATACGAATAATTTGGTACGCCTTTTCCTAAATAGTGTAATTATAATTTAGAATTATAGTTCGACATCCAACCTACTCGTATTCCTAATTACTATACTAACGACTACTTACGAGTCTCTAAGAAACAGTTTAGAATGCGTAGTTTGCGTTTTGATCCCCAAGAATACGACTGCCCATGGTGTCGATTCGGCATACGCCCAACTAAACTAAACTAAAATTAGTCCTGTCACTTTCTATTATTTTTAATTGAAAAGGGACCGAAGATCATCGGTTTTGTTTTTCTTTGACTTCACGACTAACTGTCAATTTTATAGTGGCTTTTTATTCGTCATGGTGTTAGGTAGGCACTAAATTTGACAGTTTTAGTTTAGTTTAGTTGTTTATTAGTTTAGTTAGGCGTATGCCGAATCGACACCAATGTATCTGGAATGAAGTCGACATGAAGTCCTTTGACTGCGCCCCGCCGCGCGCTTCCGTTTTAATCGTAATGGGATTCATATTTCAGTAACTGTCAGCGCGTGATAGTAATACACAATTTTATAAAATCGTATGTTTTTATGCTTTTATAAACCCCAATTGGACATGGACGTCTTTTGGCTGAGATGATGATGATGATTGTGTGTCTAGAAATTCTTAGTAGTGAAGCTGTTAATATTCTGTCATGCCAATCGTTATATATTATAGTATTTATTTTACGTACTAACTTTTATGCAACACGCAATTAACATTACAACTGAGTTAAATTCTATACTATTGACACATAACTCTCTATCTATACCTATATCCGGAAATTATTATAAAATGCTAGCCTTTATCCCATTATTCGGGGTCGGTGCGTAATTAACTTATCTATTTATATATGTAAGCAAGCATATAGGTATATATCCATAAATACAGTCATAATGTCAAATGGATACATAGTAAAATAACAATGCGATGGAATGGCAACATACACAATTAGAGTCTTTAACCTCTTCGAACGATAAGGGTGCGATGAATTTACTCGTATTGTGACGACACGGCTCATCCTCGAACTACATACATCTGCAAACATGACGACGTTTTTTTGACTAATAGTCTTAAAAGCCTACAGTTCTAATTCACACATCGCTCAGGTAAACCAACAACATGTATCAACTAAACCTAAATTGTGGATCATCTGAAAGGCTAAAAAATATGTTTTGTGCACTAACTGTGATATCATTTCATTTGAAAGACGTCTACTGGCGGACGAAACCCCCCAAGGATCTCCACAATGACCGGTCCTGCGCAATGGACCTCTCCTATGCTCGAAGTTACCCTGCGAGAGATGATCAGAAATGATGAGATCCGCAGGCAAAAAATATATTACCGACATAGCCTGAAGAATTGCAAAACTGAAGTGGCAGTGGGCGGAGCACTCAGCACGAAGAACTGACGGGCGTGTCAGCTGAAAAACTCTCGAATAGCCACTGCAAGATACAGTATGCACCCGCTCCTATACTAGTACGCACCCGCAGCATCGATCGTTGTTGAACTTAGATATTTATTTTATCTTATTTATATAATAACTGTTGAAGCTTACACGGCTATTACAGTGTGATTCAGACATTTCTTTTTAAATTAATATACCTATATTTATGTTCTGTGGCTTTTAGTATGCTTAAAGTCAACTAAAGTTGTGTTTGTTTGAAAGATTGCTCGTTATTCTAGCGAGCGTGAATTCATCTCATGCGACAGGCAGAAATATGCTTGCACGTGTGCGCACGCGCGCTTGTGTGGGTTCTGTAATAGAGCGATGACGTGATTTCCTGCTCTGAGTTATTGCTACTGTACCGGCGCTAAATGGTTCGCACGCGGTGACCTCTCCTCCGCGAACATTAGCTTTGTTATAAACATTATTATATGATACTATCGTATATTATTCATACTCAGACAAATTACTTTTCAAATTTAAAGCACGTAAGTAGATGTTGGTGAGTATATGTAGGGTTTTCAAAAGAGAGATCATTTAAGGAGAGTCAAATGAATCGCTATGTACAAATTACTTAGCACATAGGTAACTGCCTCTTAGTATTTGCTACGGGTTTTCGATCATGTAAGACTACGCCGTAGTCGGGACCAAGAACTCAGATTCTTACTCTAGTTAGAGCAACTGTGAATAGTCATAGAGTGGGTATAACGTGTAGTTTCCATGATTATAATAGAACATGAGATAATAATATTTATTTAGAAGGCGTTAAAAGAGCTTCTGTTTTGTCATAATCTAGTTTAAGAAGGTACTCAGTAACTTTCTTTTTTGCCTGGACTTTAGTAAGCGCATAGATATCAAGGTCTTTAATTTTTATTAAGATTATTGTAAAATAGTACATTACAGTCGCGGCCGCAAAATTTGTTATGGACGAGGGCACGTTTAAATTGTTTTTGTTTAAGAGTCCAGCAAGAGTTATTGCGGCCAAAGCTTGTATAGTGCTTTTTTCTGAAATATGCGAGGAAATTATGAAATACTAAAAACAACAAACAGACTTTCAAGATACCATCTCAAACCTGAAACTCCTTACGAATAGCCCAAGTATCGAGGTAAACTATAAGCTTATTAAGAGGGAAGAATAGTACGTGCTCGTCCATACAAAAAGAGAAAACGTTTTTCCACTTCTAAATATTTTCCAATCTCCATGATTTTTTAGTATGTTATTGACACAATGAATGACTAGGTTTATAGATTTTTCTTTTTACAAAATTCGCTATAGATTCAAACTTATATAGGCACTTCAAGTAACGTAATTTTTATGATTAAAACTGTGTCGAATTAAGCCGTTTGTTGAACAAAAACAATGTTTTTTTTTTAAAACCAAACCTATGAACCTAGAATATATTGTGCTGAAACGATCGACATCAAAATAAAAGTGATTTGTTGAAATTTAGTTATTGGAAACCGTTTTCTCCCGAAATGGGAATTTCATCAAGAAAAGTACCTATTGTCAGTCGCGAGCTGCAACGCTCTCGCTCTCTCTCCCGGGGGCATGAGCGCACGAGCGATAGCAAATGTTTTCCTAAATATCTATTTCGTTAGGATCGCGAAGTGATCGCGAAGCTATTCTTTCCTCTTAGCATTGTCAGTTTAGTGGCCAGCTGGACTACTAAATGACCTCTTACTTCGTAGCCTCTTACCCAGTTTAACTTATGTTATTTTCGAAACAGTCATTAATAATATAATAAACAACTAAACGCGCTTGCATAGCACGAAAGACGCAGTCTAAACTAAGCTGATTACATACAGATAGTGAACGTAGGCTGGCTTCTTCTTTTTCTTCATATTGTGGATTGTAAGGTCGACAACCAACCTCACATACCCTCACACAGTTAATATCGTACCGGGCCCATGTCAAAACCCACTGACTTAGCACGAGTAACGACGCCTTCTGTAGATATTAGAGCCGAGACACATGGCTTAACGTGCCTTCCGAATCACGGAATCATCTTTCTTTTCAGACAATCAGGTGATTCGGGCAGCAATGTCCCAACTAAACTGAAAAAAGTCTCACAAGGACATTTTCGTTTAAGAGTGTCGTCACCGGGATTCGAACCCGAAACCTCCGTAAAGAGAGTAAAACACTCGATCACTCGGCCATAGAAGCTAAATTATTTGTGATATCAAATACAATATCCGAGCAGGTTCTCGTCCTGTCACGGTCGCCAAAAAATGTGATAAAATCGAATAATATAATTTTATATGGAACAACGGAAACGTAGATTTTCAGCAAACTGACAAAACAAATTTATTTCGTTGCCTAGCAACATTCCACCACAAACGGTATCGCGCGCGATGCATGTTGCTATCACTGGTTGAGGAGTTTCCGCTTTTATCTCTTATTTCATCATCAGATTTTGACAAAATTTATATGGATCTATCCCTAAAGCACGTTCTATCGAATGAAAAAAGAATCATCAAAATCGGTTGAAAACTGACTGAGATATGACTAAAAGAATAGACGAATAACGACGCGAATGCATTCCGTTGAGGAATTTCCAAGTTTTACATCATGTTCCACCATTAGATCTTGACGAAATTAATATGGGACCACCTCGAGAGTAAATCCTATCGAATGAAAAAAGAATTATTAAAATCGGTTAACAATTGGCGGAGATATCTAATAACATACATAAAAAAAAAAAATACAGACGAATTGAGAACCTCCTCCTTTTTTGAAGTCGGTTAAAAATAAGAACATAGTACGATAAAAGTAAAAGAGTCGAAAAGTACAAACTGCCGTATTGCGCGTATTTCAAATTTTTTCTGTTCTGTGCCAGTGTCATACAGAGCATCAATCAATCAATCAGCCTATTGCAGTCCACTGCTGGACGTAGGCCTCCCCAAGGGCACGCCAAAGCGCACGATCACCCGTTTTCCTCATCCAGCCACCACAGAGCATCAACCAACTCAAATCACTATGATTCGTGTACGATTCATATAAAATTTGAATTTAGAACATAAGAGTAGGTATGCTGCAAAAAGACTTAAAAACATTAAAATTTCCGGACGAAAGTTACTTTGCTGGACTAGGCCGTTTGAGGGACATTATTGGCCGCTGTTTTGTATGAAGCAATGTTTCGTCCAAAAATGAGTCACTTCGCGTACTGTTTTTTAGGGTTCCGTAGTAAAAAAGAAGCCCTTATAGTTTCGCCATGTTCGTCTGTCTGTCCGTCCGCGGTTTAGCTCAGAGACTAGTACTAGAAGGGTGTAATTTGGCATGGATATACATATTAATGATGCCGACAAAGCTGAAGAAAAAAGTTAAGAGTTTGAGTTCATTTGATTTGTCATCATCATCATCATCATCATCATCATCATCATCGTGTGGGTTGTAAGGTCGACAACCGAACTCACAAACCCTGGTGTCAGTGTTATAGAGCCGCCAAAGGCCACTGACTTGGCTCATGTAACGAATAGATAGTAGCCGGGAGTCAATACATTGCAGTTGGTTACGAGAGTCTGGTGATGGAGCCAGGAGCAGGATCGTGGTTAGTGGTTTCTATGACATAACAGTTACTGGTTAGTGTTTTTTAAAACTATGAGTATTATATTATGTACTCCATAGAAAATTGCATACAATAAAAGACAAAGAAATTACCTATACTATTCTTGGGTTACTATAGGATGGGCTCTGACAGATTAAAATTTTAAAAACTTTTTAATATTATTTCGTTTATTTATTTATTTATTTATTAAGTTAAATTACATACTGTTTAATGATAAAATAAGAGGTGAAGTTACTTTATTTAATATTTTAGCTATTATGGTTTTTAAACTGAATATTATAAAAAAAGTTGTTAACGTTGTATGAAAAATTTTGAAGCTGTCAGAACTCATCCTATAATAACCCGACTTATACTACTTTTACGTAAGCTGTACTACTACTTCTTAAATTTTGTTTCTTTTTAGTAAAAAATAAAATATTACGCTTGAATATACTTTACTATGCAAGATGAATACTTAATTAAGTATTCATCTTGCTTAATTCAAGTATTTACCCAGAAACAACAATAAAAGGGTAAATAATAAAAGATACAATATTTTTTCTTATTTTTTTGTCAAACATTAACGACTAGCTGGAAAGAAAGCACCCCTTAAAAAGGCGGGAAAAAATAATGAAATATTTTATCTGTGGAGATTCAAACAATATTTTGATAAGTTATTTGATTGATTTGGCGTGAATTTCAATTTACAGTGATTTCATTAAAATCAACAGAGAATTTTCCAGTTTGTGTATGAAATAGGTGCTTTAATATAGCGCGTCTGGTATGTGATTTTTTAACAAACTCTCTTGTTTTCTTTTCTTGAAATCGAGATAAAAAGCAGAGTATTCACCCTATGGGAATCTGATCAATTCTTCTTCACGCTATAAACGCCCTCGCTACGCTCGTGCGCCAAAATACTTCCGGTGTAACTCTGATCAATTTCACCCCTTGGTTAAATAACAATCTACTATAGTTGATCAGTTTGTAAAAAAATCACATACCAGACGCGCTATATTGAACTTTAGTAATGGCACAAGAACATTTTATTTGCTTTAAAGATATTCTGACTTATGAAAATCGTTGCACAGGCGCTACTACAAAGTCATTTCGTTTGCTTCTAGTGAGGGGGTGGAGAAGGCAACAACTCATAAAATTAAGCGATTTGGATGTGAGTTAGTCTAACTGTGAGGATCGCCGCGTTAACAGCTCGCTACCTATCTCCCTCGTACACTCCTACCAGCGGGTGCGTAGCAGTGTTCGTCGGAGCCCACGCACACATCGGGCTGGGCTCCAGCCGGTGGTGCTCGGCTGCTGAGTACCAGTGCGACGTCACTTCGGCTCGAACACGTTCCGTTTCTCGATCCTCGCGACATTCGCTGCTTCATCGGAAACAATTCTGCGAATCGTACGGACCCATTGTTCGCGCCACAATGCGTTGACACTTGCTTCGAAGTGGCCTAATTGACGAGAATTGTTCTTCATTCGACTCAATTCTCAGATTTGATGTTTTAAGGAGCTTTTATTAATTTGTAACTTTTTTATCGCTCGAGTGCAGTAGTGATGTTTATGTGACCTGGCGGATATCGGACTGGTCCGTGAGGTGAGTGGGATTATACACAATTAATTTACAAATGCTTAATTAACTTTTAATTAAGTATAATGAAGCGATGAGTTGTGAAGTTTATTAAGCGACATTTTTTTATTAATTGGTCTTTGATGCGAACTTTAGTTTATTGGACTTCTGTTGTTGAAATCTGTATGTTTTTTTTTTATGTCAAGACAATTAATAAAATAGCGTTGCTGTAGTAACAGTTTCACCCTAAACTAATAAATACACATTTAAGAACCTCGAGTACTCTTTTTTATTCTTTAAAACTCTTGGAGTGGTAATTTTTTATTAGTTAAGGGCATGCAAGCGATTGTTTTGTAACTTTTTTTGATGTTGTATCTTTTTTGTTGTTCATATTACTTACTTACTGTAATAAGTTTTTAACAATATCATAAAATTAAATTTAGTTTGTTTGTTGTTTAGTTTTGAAATATTTTAGATTTGCAATGATGCTTTTAGATATAGTAATATTTAATATAATGTGCACATAAACGTTTTATTAAGCGACGGCGAATTTAATTTCTATATACATGGCGCAGTTTTGTTGATGTTCCGCTGGTGCAGTCGCCGTAGTTAGCCTGTGTAACACAAGTTGTGTTAGAGGTTCTAGCGTATTTCATTCACTTTCAGGTCACCGTCAGATTGAAGGAGCTTTTATTAACACTTTCCTTTACAAAGAACGCGCTCACTTTAACTCCAAGATGCTTTTAGGCAAAGTTCTTTTAATATATTCACACATTTTGGTCGAAATTAAAACAAAAGATGGCATAGGTAGTCGTATTGTCTGAAATCAATGTATTTTTACTTGTGCGATATTCATGTACCCACAAAACATTACTTACCTTTTTTATTTCTAGTTTAAACAATACCAACTGCAACTAGGTACGTTAACTAAAAATTTGTGTAACAAATTTTTATACCTGTTTTATATACCTAACGCAAGCAACTTTAATTATAACGCAGAAGGCAGAAAATTAGTTGCAAAGTGTAAAACTTAAGTCTTCTTAGGAGTAGTGGGTTATAAGGTCGCCAACCGACCCACTTAAGAGTTATAAATAAGTAATGGAAGTAGTTTTACAGAGCAGGTTCTTTTTCAACTAATACCCTATCAACACCCAAGAAACCGAGCTGAGTTTCTAGGAACTATAAAAAAGTAACAGAATCAACACAAAATAAGTAATATGGAACCAGAGACAAAAATATAATTCCTCCAAGCAAAAATCTAAATAGTTACTAGCGGCCCGCCCCGGCTTCGTTCAACCAACTTCAAAAAGGAGGAGGTTCTCAGATCGCATTTCAGCAATCCGCCCTCGGCCGCGTTCTAAGCGGTCCGCCCGCGGCTACGCTCGCATTGTGTAAGATTTTTCAGTAGGAATAAGACTTTTCCTCGTAAAAATGATTCTATGTGTTATTCCAGGGTACAAACTATCTCTATGCCAAATTTCATCCCAATCCATTTAGTAGTTTTTGCGTGAAAGAGTAGCAAACATCTATCCATGCATCCATACTTAGACATAATGCGTTTTTTTTTTGTAGATATACCTATAGATGTGTCCCCTATAAAACTGTAGTAAATAACTTTGCTCTATTTTGGTTTTTTTTTTACACTTTGGGTTACATTATTGAAGTTTTCATACGGATCCCTAACGTTTTTGAAAATATTTATTGCCTATGTGCATCAGGGATAATGTAGGATTCAAATGGTAAAATAATTTTTCATATCGATCCAGTAGTTTCGGAGCCTATTCAATGCAAACAAACAAACTGTCAAATCTTGTCAATTTATAATATTAATAATGTATAGACATACACTAATCTGTTTGGTGACGGCAGAGTAGAATACATTTGTCACCAACCACTACTCTTCCCGTGGGTGTCGTAAGAGGCGACTTAGGGACTACACATTGAACAGGGAACGGGCAGCAGCGCTCTCTGATACAGTAACCTTTTAATCTGCGATCTCCAACCCGCCTGCCAAGCGTGGAGATTATGGCAAAACCCTCCACTTAAGTGGAGGGTTTTGCCATAATTTCCACGCTTGGCAGGCGGGTTGGAGATCGCAGATTAAAAGGTTACTGTATCAGAAAGCGCTGCTGCCCGTTCCCTGTTCAATGTGTAGTCCCTAAGTCGCCTCTTACGACACCCACGGGAAGAGTAGGGGGTTGGTGACAAATGTATTCTACTCTGCCGTCACCACACGGCAAACTAAGTTATATTTTATTACATAATAAACTCAAAAATGATTAAAAAAGAATTGGCGAGAAATCGTGTGTCAATGTTTTTTATCACAAGTTGAAGTTCGTCGTCAGTAGCAAAAATGGAATTAACGCAAAAAGATTTTAGAGCGATGATTTTTTTATGATTTTAAAAGTTCACTAATACTCGACCGCAAGACTGCACTGCTCGTCTTCAAAATGCTTTTGGGTGGGAAGTACCTCATTTGAACACCGTAAAGCGTTGGTACGCAGAATTTGATCGAATTTGATCTGCCCTCAACAATGTAATGAAAATGTGGCTACTGTCAGGCAACAAATTGAAGAAAACCGGCGTATCACCTGAGAGGACATTTGGGGATTAGTATGAGCCAAATCCAGAAAATCTTACATCAATATTTAAACGTTAGAAAACTTTGTTGCCGTTGGAATCCTCATGAACTCACCCCAGAATAAAAACGGACTCGTGTTGATTGTTGTACAAAATGTTGTTAAAGTACGATCACAGACATTGTGACAGGAGATTAAACATCGAAATTTTGTTACATGCTGGAAAGACATTAACAATCTACTGTATGGGTGTTTGAAGGTGACAGCAAATCAACAAAATTGAGGCAGACGAGAAACGTCAGTAAAAAATGATGCGTTTTTTAACTCCCGGACGGGTCCTGTCTCTTGAAGAACAAAAGACATTGCTCAGTGTGCACCATGACAATGCTTCGGCGCACACCACAAACAAGACAAAGTAATTTTTGGCTTCTGAAAAGTTAGAGCTAGTGGTCCAACCTGCACATAGTCCAGACCTGGTACCATGCGATTTCTTTATTATATCAAAAATTAAAGATTTGATGAGAGGTATGACATTTACGGGGCCCGAAGAGGCCTTGACAGCTTTCAACCAGTCGTGAAAAACATGCTCTTAGACAAGTCTTAGACCAATGGTCCCCATAGTTTCAAAAATGGTTCGACCGAATGAAAGAGTTTAAAATGTAATGGAAAATACTTCGAAAAGCAGTTAATATATTACTTTACCATTTAAATTGTTTTATTAATGAGTTACGCTAAACTGTCAGTGTACCCACCCATAATACAATATTATGTAGATCAATTTTGTTTGTTAAATTTTAATCGGTATCTAAGTACCCATCTTATTTTTACAATAGCGGAATGTGCATATTCTTTTCAAAAATAATTATAATACCCTTACAGAGGTTAAATACGAGTATAACGTTAAATTAATAAGTAAATTAAATTTTAAGAAAGGTACTTGTAAAAGTTTTAAGCTATGCTTTTTGAATCGTCTCTTTCTGTGCCGCAACAAGTTGATAGCATCTACAGTAAATATTTGTCTCTTTGTCAATGTAATAATTATTCAGACATTTCAAAAACCAATTTTTTTTACTATTCGGTATCAGTACACACATATAAAATAGTTTGCGTTTACTTTGAGCAGTTAGATATTTATCGATAAGATATAACTAGTATTTAAAAAAACCCTTTTTAAAATCATTACACAATCAACTCATCATCATCGTCGTCGTGTGGGTTGTAAGGTCGACAACCGACCACACAAACCCCGGTGTCAGTGTTATAGAGCTGCCAATGGCCACTGACTTGGCTCATGTAACGACTAGATAGTAACCGGGACCAACGGCTTAACGTGCCTTCCGAAGCACGGAATCTTTCTTTTCGGATAATCAGGTGATTCAGTCTGTAATGTCCTAACCAAACTAGGGAAAGTTTTACAAAGAGATTTTTGATTGACAGTGTCCCCACCAGGAATCGAACCCGGAACCTCCGTAATGGGCGTCGAAATCTCGACCACTCGGCCATAATTACCTAGTACATTATCTAATGTAACATTATTTTAATTTAATAAAAATAAATAAAATGATGCTCTTTAGCAAAGCATTCGATAGTATAAAAAAAGAGCAAAAGAATTCCTATAATGTGTGCTCGGGCCAGGAGAGAAGTTATACTAATTATATATAAGTACCTGGTTGACCGAGCTTAGCTCGTTTTTTTTTGTAAGACACCTAAGCATTTAGTTAATTACTTTACTTACTTTATGCGTTCAGACGAAAGCACACGCGGCTAAACATAGTAGCACTTTATAGCATTGACTTATGAGTTATTTTGCTACTAAATTTCCTAGCAGCACAATCTGTGTATAACATTACACATATAAGAAATCATCGTCATCTTAGTCGAATGACGTCCTCTGCTGGATACTCCAACCAAACAATACCTCGTATTCAATTTTATATTACTACTAGCGCTGCCTTCACCACTACTACACTTTGTTTGCCCAAAGGCCCGCCCTTGCATAGTCTAAAAACGTGAGAGCATAGAAGTAAGGACATTGAAGGTAATAACTAGTGGCTCTGTGAGCTGTAGACCTCGCGAGTCTGTATATATCTTTTCAATTTTTTTTTCTCGACAAACATCCCCAACCCCTTGATTTTTTGTATTTTTAAAGTTTTTTTTTTATTTTTTATTTTTTTATTTTTTTATTTTTTTTTTTATTTTAAGAAATGTGACCTGTAGAGGAAAACAGCCTCAGCGGTAGACCTTGTAAGCTGGCAACCCCCATAACTCCGTCATTTATAAAATTTCCAAAAACTGACTCGACAAAAAAAAAACGATTAATTTATCGAACCTGCTCACGAAATTTCACGAGAATCGGTTGAGAAACGCGACCTGTAGAGTGAAACAAACAAACAAACAAATCCACAAACAAACAGATGGACATACAAAAGCAAAAGCAAATTTGGCCAAGCTGAAACAGAGACGCTTCGCTCGCTCGGTCAATAAATATTAAAAATATAAAAAAAAGATTGAATAAATTAAAAAAGTTTGGTTTGTAAGTAGATTGTCCGCTTTGGACGATTATGATATTAATCGGAGGAGCCGCGTCCACGCACAAAGTCGCGGAAGTCGCGCGACTACGTGTGTGGCCCTTTTGATATCACCGCCATTTCCTTTACATCTCACCACTTGCAACACAATTTATTCCCAACACCTATGTCTCTGCTTTTATTCTATTGGATAGAATGTTAGTTGTTAGTCAATAAAAGAAAAACTGTTAGAGTAGAAATTATTTTTATGAGCTTCGGAAGTGGACAGTTGTTGCTAATCAAATAGAAGTTGTTAGGATTGACTCAACGCCACAATCCGGTGAATGGTGTGATAATTAACAGACACGCTTTTAGATTATGTGATTCTTTGATTAACATAATAATATGAGGATAACTTTACAAAAACTTATAAGGTTCTCTATGTTTTAATTACTTTCATTATTGATTTTTACGTTAAGTTTATATAACATAAAATTGCGAAGAGAGAAGTTGTTTTGCATAAATAAATTAATGATACACGAAAAAATAACAATTATGATTTTTAGGTTACATAAGTAAGTTCATCATGAAATCCGCTATTACTTTTGTGCTTTTGTGTAAGGATACAATGGTTAGACTTGCTGTGAAAATATTTTTGAATCTTTCTGTTTTTCTTTACAACTTTTTTCGTTATCTTTTCTTTTCTTTTTCTTGCTTTTAATCTCTTGTATTTTCTACTGTCTTAGCCGGGCTTTTTATTCAACCCTAGGTTAGCATTTAACTACTGACAATTTACTTCACTTATTTGCGGTTTACTTTCATAGTTCCTCCCAAACGGCAATCAATCTTTAGACTTGCTGTTTGCTACATGGACTGCTTACTTTCAGTGCAACTTAGTGCTTATTTTGCTAATGTTATTTATAACTTACAAGTACCTTACTTTACATTTGTATGTTGATCGTATTTGCTTATATTTCATAAAGGTACGTACGTACAAATGTGTGTTACTTTTAAGTGGAATCATTTTACGAGCACTTACACAAAATAACTTACTTTGTAATAATATTTGTTTCTGTTTTTTTTACTGTAACTGTACGTTATATTATAAATGTAAGATTGTATATACAAGACTAAAAACATTTATGACTGTACTTAAGAACGTGCTCGTTCATGTATAAACAATGGGGTTGCATAGCCGAAGCAGTTAAAAACGGCTCAAAAATGTTGTCTAACTTGTAATAGATTGCAAGTAGAAAACAAAGATTAAATATAACATCGTACAATTTTACATTGGGTTGTTCGTCATCTCCGTTACTATGGTGCCGCGTGCGGTTGTATTATTCTAGCAGTGTCTGCAAATAATGCTCACGATAAGCATAAATTTACGTCATTAGCGTTGTCCTAGATTGAATAGAAACGTATCAGATAATTGTTGTAACGACGCAGATTGTATTGAAAAGTGCCTACCTACTTGCTTTTTAGAGTCTTTTAATTAAATAATCTTTAACATCTTTATTTTTTGTATGTTTCAAATATTAAATAATCGATTGTATCATACAAGAGTTAATAATATTTCTTTACGGCTAGGGTGCTATGTTTAATTCAGAGCAAAGCGATGGTTTCTAAATTGACCCTAAAATAGAATCTGCAGCGAGGGATTCAAAGTAAGCATAAATATGATAAAAACAAATAAAACGCACATTAGGCAAAATTCATAAATATATTTATTTGAAATGGTTTGGTGTATACAATTTTAATTCTTTGTCTATTTTAAATTATTTTTTGTCCCATTAACTACTAGAACTTTTGTTACTATTCAATAATATTTTTTAAAGCCGAGTTGGGTTTGTGTACGCGATTTTCATTTCGGCGCTTCGCTCATCCGCCCGGGCCCGCCCCCCGCCGCCGCCCGCCTTTTGTACAGACTGGTAACTTTGTGCAATTTATGGACCTATTGTGCTCGCATTTATTGAAACCGATCGTCGTCGTCGTCTTTCGTATAGGTGGGATAATAATAAACGTGTTGCTAGGAATTTAAAATATTAATTGAGGGTTAATGGCACCTAATTAAATTGTTTATGTAGCCAAAAAGAAATTGTGTACACATTCGTATTTTTTAAGTCGTAGTGAGTACCTATAGCAGTGGTACCTAGAGTGATGATATTTTTAAAGCTGAATAAACAAACAGACCCACTGGTATGTGATAAAACCATATATTATATATAGTAGACACTTTAATAAATAAATAGTTCTTAACTTTCTATGGATATGAGGGACAGAACTTCCACGTCACATTCAGGGTCAGCGCTCATAAAAGGAAAAAACGAATTTGTTTCCGGCTTATGCTTCGTCCAAACTAATGCACTTTCAAGTATGAAAATTATACCAGGAAAACCACTTTTTCAGAGTAAAGGTTGAACTCATGATTGCGACAGAAATGAGACGCGTTGTTGACATTTTGTAGGCGCAGGAGCACGCATAACTATTACGTTCTCTGTGCACAACACCAACTTGAAAATAAACAGCTAGAATGAATGAAGTTCGGTGGCTTGCTGCGGCACTTGTGCGTGTGATACATTGCAAGTAAATAACGGAATCCCGATTTATTTCTTTACCTTGACTGATAACCCTGATTCTTTTTCGTTTGTCGATTAACTTAGAATGCAATACTAAATGTGCTGTATAAGTATACTCTGTAAATGTATATATACAAGTATTTGATCATACATATCAATTTACGTATTGTTTCTTTACAGAGCAGTTCTTTATTTTTTACTTTATTGTGAGCAATCGAATATAATAATGTGCTGGACGGATCTAATATTGGTATAATCCCAAATGATAACTTATTACTTGTCTATTTAATCTTATGTAAATTAGATATGTTTTGTAAATATATTATTAATTTCTTATCAAAATATGTAAGCAAACGGTTATTAAAGATTATCTATACATGAACGTTTAATAATATCAGTACTTCCGTATTAAGTCGAGGAATAATCTGTCTTCAAGGGCTTAAAAATTATTGTACACAGAAAATCGTTCCAATTTGTCTTTGTAATAAAAATCAATCATTGACGAAGTTGAGCGGCTGGTTTAGCAGGGATCAGCGGGGGTCCACGCGGACGCGGGCGAGGGGGCCCCCACATCACCGGCGACGGCGGTGGCGGCGTTCGCCCGAGATAGAGCATGCAGCTTTCCATGAGGGTCGAGGGGAGTTAGAACAACATCACGCAATTACTCATACTATCATCAATAAGTACACAAAAAATCTCCTCAATGCTATTAGCACATGATTTTTTCAATTAACATTTTTGTACTAAATAAATTTAACGTAATAAAACTCTGACAGTATCATGCACCGTAATACATTTCACATGAAATTAATGAGCCGCAAGCGGCCATTTGGCTCGCAGTCTAGTTTAAGTCAATCAAGTCAAATTTATTCACTCAATAAGACTCAAATTGAGCGTCTGTTTGTTACAGGAAGTTCCCGAAACATTGCTACGAAACTTCAAAGACCGCATTCGACATCAAACGACCTCTCACCAACATCAATCCCAAGTGGCTATTAAACGCTAATTCAATCATAAAAACAAACATGACAGACTATTTCTGAGCGAAACGCGGGTGAATAATTTAACACATGAGCGCTAAACAAGAAAACGCGGGTAAATGTAACGGGAAAGAGAAAGACGAGCGAGGAGGAAAGACAGTAGCCATGCAAACAGTCATGTCATCGTATGCCACGTCGAGTTTGATCCAGCAGGTGGACGGTCGGTTGATCAAACACGAAGAATACCACATTGATCCGAAATATAATGAAGAGTGTCATTATGCTGATGAAACGGGACAATCAAGCTCTGATGCTGGAGAAGAAAAGATTACTGTGGATGAAGATGATAATGAAGAGGATCTGATCATACCTGATGATTTGTATGTACAAGGTCAGTTTCAACCTTGTTATAACGATAATTCGGAAAGTACTAATCCTCTGCATGAAACTGAATCGTTTTATGACGATCAAGACAGAGATACTCTTTATTTATATAGAGAAGACGAAAAAGTCTCGAAACAGGAGGCTAAAGAAAAGATTCGTAAGGCGTCATGGCATCCACACGTTTACGGGAAACCGCCGAAAAAACCAACAATACATACGATTGAATACATTTTAGGTTTGACTACAAAGGATTTAACAGCTAGTGCACAACATACGAAGAGGTCAAATATCAGCCAACTTATAACTGTGAAACGTAACGTGGAACTGAAAAAGTCACATTTATATCAGGAGAAAGGTACACAAGTACAAACCGATTTAACTGCTCGAAAGTATAATACAAGCATACACAAAAATAAGTTACAAGAACAGTTACTTCAGAGGGGTGCAAGAGCTTCAGAAACTGTGACCAGTTATGAGAATAGATCATATACATACACTTGCGAAGATCAGCCTCTTAACTTATCAGTGCCAAAGTCTCGAGATACATCAGGATGGGGCGCAGGCTTCGAAGAAGATAAAATAACTAAAGGTTAGTAGAGTATTAGACACTAAGGTTAACAGTTTTTGGTTGTAGGTTTGAGTAGGTCAGATCAAGATTAATTACTATACAAATATTATTTATAGACACCTTGAGGAGTAAACTAACCAAATTAAAAAAGAAGTGTTAACGTTTAGTGCGTTACGTTAAGTTTCAACTTAAAAACAAAGTACCTAGGTGTTATTCAGTAATCCTATACCACGTTTTTAGAACTCCTAAACGTGGGTAGTAACCACCCAAATCCCACACACGCTGTTAAATAAACAAATACGTTATTCCACGAAGTTTCCACCAAAGAGGTCGGTATTGGCTATAAACCAGCAAAGTTGTAAATCAGAGTCAATTAGTCGAAAGGGGTCTACATAAAGTGCTTGCCGTTATAAGGAACATAATAATAATATTAATAGGTTCACTTCGATGGCTCCAGATCTCATATGGACTGCGTATTAATTTACTCCATCTGGGATATCCTCTAGTTATCGATTAACCAAAAGCACAGAAACTAAAGTGTACTCGTATTTTTTTAGTTATAATCAAACCGAAAGCACTCTATCTCCAGTTTGATTTGAAGCAAATAGTCCAGGTTAATATCAGTGTGTATTCCAATTTCAACCTTAAATAACTACTGTCAAAGCTTTTTAGTCTACAGTTGATTACAAATGTATGTTTGCAAGTTATAATTCGAACATTCAGAACGTCCAAGCAATAAGCTATTGGTCTTTGCAGCTGTGGCATCCATCGCACTTAGGGTTGCCAATTTATTTTTGGACATAACATATTATGGATTAATAGTAGACGGAATGTTGATGTAGCGTGTTTATTGCCTTAGTCGAATATAGAACACTCTTGTAAGGCTAATAATAATGTAAACATATTACGAATGTATTTGCTGACTATTTGGTGGACGCCGTGAAGGTATAACTTGTAGATATTATTTTTGAAAGCCCTACGGGGATCATGATTTTATCGTATCATCTGTCTACGATCCGCGAATTACGGCGTCAGTTGATGGTTTAATTTGTTGATCATATTAGTACCCTTCTTGTTTAGACTACACTTAGGCATAGGAAGCTAAATTTACTTATCTTATCGTTTACTTTTTGAAATAGGTACATAGACCTTACTTGTTGTTTACTTAGCTTGTGATCTGAGCAGACGAGTAACAATATTGTTAGCATCATCTCATATAGGTTTCTCTATGCTCTTTATGTAACGGAAAAATATTTATTTTACCCTATTCATACATATACATATTCAATGTGGAAATAGTGTATGTTGTTCGAAATTGCATTCGATGGATTTGCAAAGAAACAAGTTTACAAAGCACAGCTTATTAACACAGTTGAATAAGGCAGCATTATCATTTTTCATCCAGGACTGCTAATACCCCTTTTTGTGACAGCATTTTATTATTTTGCCTTGTCGAAATGTTTAATGTACATACTAAAAACTCATTTACTTGTTAGAAGCGTTGGTTATTAATAGGCGGTAAGATGGTATTGGAAAGTGACTTGGAGAGGAAGCTAAATATAATGGCTGTGATAGTTAAGCTGGGTCCCGTGGGGGTTTGTCGAGCGCGTCGTCGGCTTTAATCTCACTGCTGCTGGGCCGGTGTCGCCGGAGACGTCCATAAATCACATTATACATGCGCCTGGATTAGACGCGCGAGTTGTCTGTGTCAATTATCTCATTACACAACGCCGTGCCGCCGATCTGAACTCCCTAATGCCTATTTGCATTGATAGCATCAGCAGATCTGCAGTACCGCAGCGAATTCCAATTGCTTAAAAGTAGCCATACTTAGAGGACCAACATTGATTAAATTATTAGGGGTTTAAATATGCATAGAATCCTCTCTGCCGTGCCGTATGGAAGTAATCTTAGAAGTTAGTAAGTATAATGTATTATAATAATGCAGGTCAAGTAAAAAACTAGCATACTAATCTTTTAAACTTAACGAACAATATTTGAAGAATGTTAATTAAATTTGCAAGCATTAGCTGAACGGTGAATAGAAATCTTTATTTCTATTGCTAACTAGGTACCTACACGACACTCTATTTGCAATTATTTATAACCTCAATTAACCTTATAAGCTAGTGCCAACTTCAGAGAGACATATTTCATGCACCTGTGCCTCTTCTAGATTAAAGTGTGTTCCCGTTTCCGACCATAACTAAGATTATTTACTATGCTTCCCTACGTATAACGATATTAACCCTAACTATGATTGTTATCTTCAAATAGAAAATAAAAACAACATTCAATTTTCATTCAATGTGTACGATACGATACCGTTGACAAATGAAAAAAGAATTATTAAAATCGGTTAACAATTGGCGGAGATATCTAATAACATGCAAAAAAAAAAATACAGACGAATTGAGAACCTCCTCCTTTTTTGAAGTCGGTTAAAAAGAAAATACTGCCAAGTGCGAGTCAGAATGACATCTGAGGGTTACTTTTAGGACTGCAGTTTGTTTGATAAAAGCATTGACTTTTGAGTCAATGCTCAAAAGGTTAATTTTGCTGATTTCTAATTTTATTTGTCAAAATTCACTCGTGTTCTTGACAGGCAATTTTCATTTTATTTTTATGTAATAAGTCAAAAGACTGATTTTCAGATTTTGATTTCAGACGTAGGAGTGTGATTTTTAACAGTTTCAAGGGGCCGTTGATCCAAACTTACTGGGTGTAAGTAACAGGTATCCACAAACTGATACAATTAATTAAAATATGCTCCTACGCAATGTAGAACGTACGTGCGCAGCAAACGAGTGACCGTGCTTTCAGTTTTATTAGCACAAAAATAGTGTTGTGTACAATTTTATGTTGAACTAATGTAATAAAACTGTTAAAGTTGATAACAAGAATATTTGTGGAATATTATTCAGAATCATGGGCTGAATGTACTCCATTTTGAACAGACCTGCCACATACACTCTGTCTGTATAATATTAATTACAACTTGGTACTACCACGCGTTCCTGAAAAAAAAGGGTCTTGAACAGACAAACAACGAAGTAATCCTGTAAAAGTTGAAGTCTGAGCCCGATCTTCTGCTGGTCGCAGTCGCTACTAACGCGGTTCTGTTCCCACTTATTCCATTCTACACTCAGTTTACCAATTCACGATCTCCACCCTTTTTGTCTAGGTCATGGTTTCACCCGTGAAAACTACATCCAGATTTATGACTGTTAATCTTTTAGATTATTGATTCTAAAACGCCCACAAATGCAGTGCACGTAGTTTACTTTTAGTATCGTATTTATTAAGTGTTCGACTTCCTACCAATAATATTATAATCAGCATTTTATTTTCATAGCGAACACAAGCGTTCTATTAATAGACTAATAAATGGAGTTGCTCATCTGTGGTGTATCGCATAAAATAGGAAGTGATCTTTTGAAGTCAGTTTGTAATTTACGCGAGTCGCCTCGCGTTCGTTTGCGGTCGTGTTTATAGCTCCGCATTGGACTGGGACATTGTTGTTTTCTATGTCTACTACAATAGTGACACTACGATTAGGTTTGTTTGTCTGGTTAGAAAATATTTAAATGAACTGATTATGTAAGCAATATCTTTCAAATCATAAGATAATTTGCTGAATTAGCTACATCCTTGAATACTTACTTCTTCTTCAGCGAACTTAAACGGATTTGATTTTATTTCAGTTTCACTACGATCAGTTTAAGAATAAATAAATCTATGAAACTCAGTAAACTGAAATCCTTGCTTGCTCATTAACAAGTTGATAAGAAGTAGAGTAACAGCTGGATTAAGAGGTGACGTTTCCGGCGACTTGCGCCTGCGCATTGATGTTACAGGTGTCCCACATCCCGAAAACTCTAAGCCCGCGTCAATAGTTCTTCGGGATTTATTCTTTCCTGTAACTGTTTATTTAACCAGTGTTAGCACAAATACGCTCCAGTGTTTTATTTTGTGGTTTCAGCAACTTTTATTGGGTTTTAGTGGCGTTTTATTAGCATTTTAAATCTATAACCGGTTGGAGCCCTTCCACTCAATTTATTTAATGAATGTCTTCTAGTTAAACACGCAAGTAGTATTTTCTTTTATTAAATACTGTAAGTGTAATGATATTTAAATTATATATTTATCTGAAAGTCACTTGAGTATTATACTGTGATATCACACTACGAAAGAGTATATTTACTACCTACAAGCTAAAAATCGATTAACATTTATACACCGTGTATAACACAAAACCTCTTAGATGGTATTTTATCCAATGAATCAAACTGAATAACTATTGTTCTACGACTTCCTTAATAAAATGTAATCACCTTTTTGTCTTTTTACAAATTCACTTGGTCAATCAATCAATCAGCCCATTGCAGTCCACTGCTGGACGTAGGCTGGCCTGATTCACTTGGTGAGCTGTTGTTTATATTGTATTTTCGTTTGTCGCATTTTAAAATGATATAGTAGGAAAGATTTGTTTTAATAGGCTGAGCTACCTTAGTGGTTTTGCGTAATTTAACTAGCACGTTGTACATATAAAACCTTTTTCTTTGAAACACTTCAGCAGCAGTCCAGCAGTAACAATATAAGGTATGGCAATCTTAAATTCTCAATTGCTGTCAATGATTGCTGTCCATAATTGCTATTACGCATTGACAATGTTCGCAACTGCTACTTGAACTTTGAACAACAAATAAGTAGCCCCGAGATACATTGACACTGCTGATACGTAAACTCGCGTCTTTAATAGAGACACATTTTGTAGCACACTATTGCAATTGCAATGTAAGCCGAACTAGAATATGCGTTGAAACACAATTTAGTAGTTTAATGCTCTATAACTACAAAATATGGCAAAACGCCGACGCCGAGAAATTGAATTAAAATAGTCCCAATTAAATTTATTTTGTGCTCATGTCCCTATCCGGGAGAATGTCGAATTAAGCTATATTAATGTTGTAAACAGCCGATATATCAGTCAATACGGACATGGTACGGAGTATACATAGTTTGTCGCAGAGCCGCGCATTCGTACCGATCGCAATTAATTCGCCCCTTTAGCCTGTCCTCGGCAATTAAAATACTTGGCTGGGATGCTACTTCGCAGCCACTCTTGGCATGTTTGCTCTTAGTTGTCATTTATCTGTCAAATGGTACATGGGCCCCGGGCCCTGCGCCATATTTTGTATTTATTACGTCACTCATCATATTTCTTGATGCACTTCCCTGATAGAGTTGGAGTTTCAATAGCTTATGTGAATGTGAACATCCGTTAGAATGGTAATGATTCTTGCCTGTCAATCGTTTGCTGAGTCGTAACTTCGTTATAAGCGGTGAAGCAATTTAGTGAAAGTATTTGAGGTCTAATAAAGTGGTTGAAATACAGACAGGCTATGATATAGGAGAGGACAGCAATATTCTAGCCAGCTGCAAGTCTTCATGAATGACAAACAACGGCCGACGCCAAATCAATTAACATTTAATATGATAAATTTACAATGCGCTATTACATCTGATTCAGACGTGTTTAATCGCAGCATTTTCAATTCACGCTATCGCTTATAATGAGACAAAATAATTTTAAATGTAACGTTGAAAATTAAATTAGAACTACTCCAGTTAGGCAAGCATTACTAAAGCGTTGTCATGAGATCTGTTTGAACGTTATTTCTCGAACCGGTAATAATTTACGGAATATTAACTAAATACTCGTATATCGTGAGGGAAATTTAGCAAATGATGTCAAGCTATTTCGTCCCGGTATTGCGATGTAGTTGACTGTGGTGCCGTGTTATAATGCCCGGTTTTATTTTAGAGTCGACCAAGTTGAACAAAAGGAAGAAATCGACAGAAGAAGTTTGTTCCCCGCTAGGGGGCGAGGGGTCCATGACTAGCGAGGACGGGGAGGAAGGCGGCAGTCGCAGGAAGAAAGCGCGCACCACTTTCACCGGTCGCCAGATCTTCGAGCTGGAGAAACTGTTCGAGGTGAAGAAGTACCTTTCGTCGGGCGAGCGCGCGGAGATGGCCAAACTGCTGAACGTCACTGAAACTCAGGTGAGTTGCTTGACAAATTTTTTGCGGTCGCGATTTTTATAGTCCACTGTACAAACTGCAAACTGCAATTTTTTCTTAATGCATACGAAGACCAATATGACTACTCAAAGCTTTAAACATTAATAACTCAAGCTTAACGCTTTTAACATAGATGTATTTTGTATTAAGAATAACTATTATTCTTATAAATACCTCGTTAATTCCGCGGAACGCGTATAAATACCTGTTATAGAGTTCAACATTGTAATCTTTAACTTTCAACAAAACGAATTAGTTAATGGGTCATCACATCATTTACGACACTCATCTCTCACTGGTTTGTTCCACGAAATTAAATGTTTTAAACTGTAACCCACACGTCGACCATGTTTTTCTTCTAAGTGTCGGTGTCAAGTTTGCGACGGCAGCGGCGCGTAAACGCTCAATCGTACAAAAGCTTCCGACTTTGATATTAGCTAAAGACATCCAAAAATGGTTTTGTAAAATCTTTACTTCGAATGAGGATGTGCTTTCTTCTTCTTTATTTCTTATTACTTAAAGCGCCCATGTCTATTTTACAAGCTTTTTATTAACTTGCAATGTATGTATGTATGTATGTATGTTCGGGTGAAATCTTGCAACAAAATTTTAAAGAACTTGCTGTCATTCGATTTTGCTGAAATTTGGTACACTTATGTAATCGCGATGACAATGCAATATTATGGTACCATGGAGCTGGTTTGATGATGGAGACGGAAGGTGGCCATAGGAATTCCTCAAATACACAACATAACCTCGTCATGCTTTCTTACAATATGGATATCAAATGAAAGGGCTTGCTGAGAATTTCTAAAAACTAAAGTGATGTCACTCTGAAAGGTCGCCTGCTTACAAGGATACTCCACTCCAAGGCTTTAAAAAGTTGTGTTTAAAAAGGATTTTTAATTAAACTTATTTATTTGCTCTTTCTTTGTTTTGCCAGAAGCACATTGTCGCGAACGAAGCCTTGCAAGCAGACTTTACGTCAAAGTCAATAGCAGTCAAAGAAAGTTACGCAAGTAGCATTTAAACTTTTAACTTAATTTGAAATAAAGTTGCAAAAAAATATGACTGGTCTATTAAGAGTAGCTTTAGGTGTTACGTCATCATGAAGTTATCCTTTGTATCATTTACTTAATAAATTATTAATATAATGTTTTGCGCAATACTTATTTTGTTAGGTAATAATAGAGAAAACTGTTAAAGTTTATCCTCCAGCAGCAATGTAAAACAAATCTACGTCATGACAGGCTTAAGGGTCCCACCCATGCCAACTCGCAGTTTTTGAAGGCCGAAGGTTCGTAAACGAGCCGGCAGAAAATTCCAGAAAACATATAAGTATATTAAACTTGGATACCATAACCTTTATTTCGCGCAGACTGATTTTTATTAAAAACATTAAATATTATACCAAAAACGCCATTGAAGTCGAGCTGTTCCTATTGTTAAATTCGCTATTACTTCTAAACTACAACAGACGCGGACACGGTTCCTACGGGATGTTATTGGGAATACATTTATCTTTCATCCGTACAAAAAATAATAATCATAGGTAGTTCAAGAAAAAAGTACAATAAAACGAGTTTTTCGCACGACTCCTGCGCAGTGTCGGACGTAACTACCGTGAAGCATCGCACGCTAATATAAACGTTATTTCAGTAGTGCGTCGGTTGAACTTTCAACTAAAGCGCGTTGAGTTGCTAATTTTGCCATTGTATGCCCCTTAATATATTACATTGATTGCTAATCTGTATTTAATTATGTTTATCGACAATAAACACCTTTTACGTATAAAGTGTTTATGATGATTGTGTTGATCTGTGCACTTTAGTATATAACTTAATATAGTACTTTAGTAATTACAACCGATCGTATTCCGAATCGATCGTGAACGCGAAATAAGAGATATTTGTTGATGTCATCCTAGGTAAGTAGGTAGATAGATACTCGTACGTAAAATGCTACGTGACTGATGAAATCTTCCAGCAAATTATCAGTATGATAAAAGTTAGATAAATTGTTGTAGCTTTATTCCGTGTTAGATGTTTGGTGTTCACTCATCACTTAGACCACGATTATGAGCGTCCTAAAGTGAGATAATTATACTATCACCAAGGTGGCACGAGGGCTGTGGGGAGGGAGTCTGTCCCCCGCGACGTGAGCAGACACATATGGCGTCACTAATTAAAACTATGAGACTATGCTTGATGATCTACATTCTAAACTAAACTATACAGTAGGCAAACGAGGCCCAGTCCGGCTACGTGCTGAGCCCGGTCCGGTCTCGCAGCACTCGGCTCTTGGTAGATAATTGTTTTTCATTCATAACTAAATTGATTTCTGTACTAGTCAGGGTGGCATTCACGGGGTTTCAAAGTTCCTGCATTTTAAAGCCTTTTGCGAGCTTCGTTAGTTAGTTTAGCTTTAGAATGATGAAGTTCAGATTTTCTGAACTTTGCTAGATTCCAATGCATCGTGTATGCATTTTCTTAATTAGTAGGGCTACAAATATTTTCTAACATTTTATCCCAATGCTTCTGAAATAAATACTCGTAAGTTTATTTGCAAGAACAAAGTCAATGGGATGTTCAAATTATTGCTGTTCTTGTATTCAACATGTGTGCAGGTGTGCAAATTTTACATTAAAAACATTATTTATGTTTAAAATCTAAGAAATTGTTCACACTTTAAAAACATTTATCTAATAGCCAGTTTGTCAAAGTCTTTTTTAAAAGATAAGGAAGATTAACTTAGCACATCTATGTTTAATTATAATGTAACTAACTACTATCATATCAATTAAAATATCAACGTGAGCCAGCTCATCATCTACTAATCAGAAAGCGTGATAGCCACGTGTTCCGATCCTGGCTAGAAACACAATCATATCTACAAAATGTTATCCTTAATGACTCAACAAGCAAGCAGCAAAAAGCAGCGGCAAAAAATATTTGTTGGGTATCTAGAACTGAATAATTCCTACCATTTTGATGCCAGCCTGCGAACCTTAAAGGTTTAGAAATGTCGAGACGAAAACTGTCTTTACAAATATTATGAGGCATTGCAAGAACCCTTAGAGTTTTGTTTCATATCTAGAGCTTTTCATAGAACTCGCGAGCTTTTGGTGGTTCTTAGAATTATGTATTATTTGATTGGTAAACTGTCCATAAATATAATATTCACATCATCGGTAGTAAAATCAGAAACAAAGACGACGGTTCTTAAAAATACTTTATTGAATTCCTTGTATTGGTAGATGAGATGCTGTCTGTCATATCCACGTCATATCATTATCATTTGTTTTGTGTATTAATTATGCAAATTCAATTACGTAAATTTCATCCTATAAAACTAGCTGTATAAATTATAAAATATCTATCAAATTGGTATCTTATTACTACTCTTTTAAGGCTACCATCTTAAACAAAAACGGACCTTCAAGTATTATTTTCACGTTATAAAGATAAAACTATTTACATCAAGCCATGTTCTATTTTTAATCATAATGACTTTTCTAAGACATGTAATTAATATTTCTTCACAACTCTGCTTCTTTAACGAAACGCTAATTGAGATGAGGCCGGTATATGTACGCTGATGCACGATTTCCGCCCTTTTTACCAAAGCTTTGAACGTATATTAGTGTGAAATTGAAATATATTTATAACTCTGTTACCACTAAACCGCACAGCCCAGTGAGACCGCTGCGCATACAGGGCGATCAAAAGTTAAAAGGAATAAGCTTAAACGTCAATACGTGGTCAATTGATTTTTGTAACTCAGTCTGATAAATGTTGCAACATTGTATTTGCATTTTTATGAATTTTACCTGTTATCGACTGTTTTAGTAATAACTGTATAAAGATGTGCTCTAAGAAAACATAATTTAACGGTTCCATAATGTATATCATTCAACCAATCCTGCTTATTTAAAAATTTTGTTAATTATTCTATGTATTGAGGGTTCATCCTGTAGGAATTCTTTCTCACCATATGTCATTCGTTAAGTGCAGCGCGTTTTTTGTTGTCCCCCGCGGCCAAAATGGTCGTCTACAAACAATACTCGGCTGTTAAATGTTTTAGCACAATGAGGATAGTAGATGACCCCGTAAAAACCGCGCGAATATTAAAACCGCTTGCATACATTAAAATTACAATAAAAGTTTTCGTATCACGTTATATTTTTGCCATAGTTTCACATTAGAATTCCCTCTATGTCATGGATACTCGTTCTGAAATAATTTAGATGTTTATGTTCCTAACATTAAAACGGACTTCGCATACAATCTTCTAATACCTACATCCCCTTTGAGTAGTAATTGCTTGCCTATGTTATAAGTGCTGTACAAAGGTGTTCCTAGCTTCAGTTGTTTCGGCCCTGGGTTGATGAGTCAGAGGGATAGAGGAAGAAGACGATATAACACTAAAAATGAAAAAATACCCGATGGATCGTGTACATACCTAGTAATTTATGTAATTTGATCGATATGTAATAATTATAATGCTCTATGTGATGCTTTGCATAATGCAATGTTAAGGGAGGTTAAGGGGTAATTAGTACGAGTAAATGGTCTGCATTGTCTGTCTCGCATCCACAATGCGCAGCGCATATAGCTGAATTTGGTTCTTGAAAATATAGTTAATTATGTCAAGCTAAAGCTCTAAAATATTCCATGCAAAGACGATTGTAAGGCAGTAGTATCGATTTATCACAATCGATATTGCTACCTTGCTGTTGGTTTTGCAGTTGTTTGTATAGTTAATTAATTCAGTACAAAAACTGAAAGTCGGTGAAGTAAAACATGACGAGGAAATATGCACACTTTTGCGAAGTAATTCAAAGGTTTTGTGTGTAATGTCGATCAACCCGCACTGGGCTAGCGTGCTTGACTATAATATGTCCTGAACGCCTTATACTAGAGAGTAGGCTGAGCTGTTGATAAAGATTAGAGATGTGTCGGTGGGGAATGTTCCCGTGTTCCCAGAATTTTCTCAATGGGAATATTCCCGGTAAATTACTGAAAGTTTCCAATGTGTAATTATGAAACATTCATTAAAATTTTGAAACATCTTTTTTACTTGGTATTTTAATTTGGTATGGTTTAATATATACCTTACAGTGTGTCTAGTTACCGGTGTCCGACCCGTTAAGGCTAAGTAATATGATCAATTTCACCGGAAAATCCAATAGGTCAAAAATAAAAATATGAACTATCAAATACTTACTAACAATTTCCCTATTCATAACGATAAACAAACTATATGAAGATATCAATTTGTCACCCATTTTGCTTTGTTATCACTTACTTTGTGACCTCCGAAATCAAAGCAAGCTAAGTTGCATAAGTGCATAATTATTAATGAATCATTTTACATTGTTCGTATTATGAAGATTTTTCGTAATATTTATAATAATATTTATATTTATGTTTTAAGTACAATATTTCTGAAAAAGGCATGTTTTTAATATTTTGTCGTATTTTTTAAATATTTGTGTCTTATTATGTGGAATATTTACGTGCTACGCCATGGAATGTTTTGATATTTTTTTAGCTTATCTTTGATTTTACGCAGACCTATAAAAACATCTAAATAAATCCAAGCGTTCTTACTTACTTTACAATTAGACTGCGTTTTACCAAAAATATAAGTTTCGTTTGCCTGGGTTTGCCTGCACCGATGCTGTGTACCTAGAGATGGGCGGTGGGTTAAAACCCAAACCACCTGACCAGGTAAAAACCCGGTGATTTGGGTTTTAACCCGGTTTTTACCCATAACAACCCATTTTTGTGGGTGTTTATTATAATAATTGATGATAAAATAAAAATAAAAACTTTATTGTATATCTTGATGAAAATACCCTGTTTATATGCAATATGCGCAACTTCAATAATGTGGAAAGCCCAAGGTAGCAGCCAATTGTTTTGTTTATGAGACAATTTCTATGAAACTTTGTTTAGAATTTGTTTGTATTTGTATATTCTAGCGTAAAGCATTTTACTAAGTTTAAGAAAACCTACATGCGTAAAAGATATTGATGTATATCAGCGCTCCAGCCGCTTGACTCACATCGACTCAAATAAGTTCAACCGAATAAACATTTTTAAAATAAAACAGTAGAAATCTGTAAAATGTCGCCATCTTTTAATGCTCAAGGTGCATGAAAGGAGCCTCCCCGAGCGACGTACCGCTACCGCTACTCGGTAGTACGTCTGGCGCACCCTGGGCAACAGTCTAGCGAATTCTATTTCTAGCTGACTGGCGAATCCTTTCCCCACGATGGCAAATCAAAATCAACCATACAGTCCAGTGTTAAAGCCGGCACTGTATGTAGTCTCGATTAACATCGAGGGTTTCTCGAAAGACAAATCAGAACTCTTATCTGAACTCTGTCGCAAGACACACTGCGATGTACTGTGTGTACAAGAAATCCATCGAGATGAAACACAATGCCGACCACACGTAGCTGGACTCACTCTTATCTCTGAGACTTAACACCCGAAACACGGTAACGCAGTGTTTGTTACTCCCGGAGTAAGAGTAAAATCCTCTGAATGTTCGACCCAGAATGGCATCGAGGTGATTACCTTGGACCTCGACCACTGCTCTGTTACCTCTGTTTATAAGCCCCCCGGGACGCCTTTCCGGTTCTCCCCTCTCTCAAACTTTGACGATCAGCAACGGGTGAAAATTGTAATCGGTGATTTTAACAGTCATAATCCACTCTGGGGCTACAATGACCTTGACGACTGTGGTCAAGCGGTCGAGACATGGGCTGAATCTAACAATTTGACTCTTGTTCATGACCCAAAACAACCGGCTTCCTTTAATAGTGGCCGATGGAAGAGAAGATACAACCCAGATCTAATCTTCACCAGTTCAGACATAAGTTCTCAGTGCGTTAAGACCATATGCCCACCTATTCCTCGCACTCAACATAGGCCCATTATGTGCGAGATCAGCCCAGTCGTCCGTCCTCTACAGGTCCCCCTTAAACGCCGATTTAATTACTCCAAGGCAAATTGGGAGCAGTACGCAAAGTCAGTCGACGACGCCCTCTTGAATGTACCACCATCCCCTCGAGAATATGATCGGTTTGCTGACATAGTCTCTGAGGTGTCTCGCCACTGTATCCCCAGAGGATGCCGTACCTCCTACATCCCAGGATTATCGAAGGAGTCGGGGGAACTGTTGATGCGATACGAGATTTTGTATTGCGGTGATCCCTTTTCCGAGGAGACTACACGAGTCGGGGAAGAGTTACTGTCGCGGATTGATGAAAGTCAGTGGGACAGGTGGATTGATACTGTAACCAACATCAACATGACGCATAATAGTAAAAGGGCACGGAAAACAAGGGCATGGTGACATCATCACCGCCATTAAATCCATAAAGTGCGGGAAAGCCTCCGGAGTTGACAACATCTCTGTGGAGCAAATTAAACACCTTGGCCCCGTCGCAGTATCATGGCTGCTACAAATGTTCAACAAGTGTCTGGAATCTGCCCTAATACCAAGACTCTGGAGAAAATCGAAGGTCACAGCTATACCAAATCCAGGAAAACCAGCAGATAACCCCAAAAATTTTCGGCCCATTTCACTCCTGTGCCATACTTATAAATTATTTGAGCGGTTGCTGCTGGTACGCCTAACTAGCTTTGTTGACCCGAAATTGATATACCAACGACCAGCCGTCCAGTCCAAATACCTCCCGCTTTGTGTATGCTGATGATCTTGCTCTCACTTCTCAAGCGACCAGTTTCGAAGAGGTTGAGGCCAATCTGACGGTAGCTCTCAAGAACCTGAGTTGCTACTACGCAGAGAATTCCCTTAAGCCCAATCCGTCTAAAACTGAGTCATGCGTATTTCACCTTCGCAATGCACAGGCGGGTCGAAAGCTCAAAATCACGTGGCGTGGGGTGCCTATTTCCCACAGTAACTCCCCCAAATACCTCGGCGTGCTGTTGGATAGGTCTCTTACCTTCCGAAAGAACTGTGAGAGTGTGAAAAGGAAGGTGCATGCTCGAAACAATCTAGTGCGGCGCCTTACCACCACTAAATGGGGAGCCACACCACAAGTTCTGCGGACTACTGGTTTGGCGCTTGCCTTTTCAGCTGGCGAATTTGCATGCCCAGTATGGGACCGCTCTGCTCATGTCAAGCTAGTGGACACAGCCTTAAACGAAACTTGCCGGATCATTACTGGTTGCCTGAAACCGACGCCGGTTAAGTTGCTGTTTCCATTAGCTGGCATAGCGCCTCCAGATGTCCGCAGAGCAGTTGCAAGCTCCCTTGATAGGCGTAAAATGGACGACGACACTCGGCACCCACTGAGTGGCTATAAACCAGTGCCACAACGGCTGAAAAGCCGAAAAAGTTTTATAAAGTGCGTCGAACCACTGACCAACGACCCGCCACAAGCAAAATGCAACCTCTGGCGCCGCGGAGTCTCCCTTCCTAGCCCCTTTGTCATGCCATCTGAGAATCTCCCACCCGGACATCAGTTGTCGTGGCCGATCTGGAAGTCTTTAAATAGACTTCGGACTCAGATCGGCCGGAGTAAAGATAACATGTCTAGGTGGGGATTTTCCGATAATACTGGCATAAACTGTGTGTGCGGAGAAGTACAGACGATGGCCCACCTGACATCATGTCCTGCGTGCCCTGCCACCTGCACGCAGCAAGATTTGATGGACGCCACACAATCCGCCGTCCAAGTGGCCACATTTTGGGCTACAACATTATAAAATTCGACTTGCTATCGACTCGCTAAGAAGAAGAATGCTCAAGTTCTAACGGGATGATCAAAAGAAGTTGTAATTACAGTTAGCTAGCACTACACTCACTCATACCTACACTGCATGCGAACGTGGCAAGTACAAAGGTAGGAGCTAGCGCGCACGGGCGACAAAAGTCACGGTGACAGTATACTAAATGATGGAAGCTGCCTGATATTACGATTGGCCTAGGACATGTTATAACACTGTGTATAGTTTAATCGAAGTTGACCCAATAAACGAAAAAGTTTGCTGCCATCTCGGATATTGATATTTTAAACATAATTGGTACTGTTGTTTCTCTCGTTTCTAAACATAGTACCCTAAACCATGGTTCATGACTTACGAACAATAATTTTATCGCCATCTTTTTTTTTATGTTTCTTGTTCAAATACCGATTTGCCCTTAAAAACAATATTTTCTGCAGATTTTGTGCTTTACGCCGTTTTATCCATTGCTTTGTTGGTATCTTGCTAAAATAGATGTTCTAAGCCCCTGCATTTACTGGCAAATAAGTGAAAAAATGTCACATATAATGTGCATACGCAAAATCTAATGATATATGGATACCTATGTAAATTTTGTTATAAAAATAATAAACACCCGAATTTTCACCCAGTGGGTGGGAATAAATGGGTGTTTATCGGGTAAAAACCCAGCGGTAGGTTTAAACCCGGTGGTTTGCCCATCTCTATGTGTACCCTCTAGGACAGTGCGCGCGTGATCGTAGCAAGTGCGAAACACGCAACAATTTTTAAATTTATTTATTATGGTACTTTGAAATGCACGTTTTCAAGGTTACATTTCTTAGAAATTCGGTCAAGCGCGAGTGGAAGTGCTTCACAGAAATGTAAATACGTGTTGCAGACAGACCATGTTCGTATCATTTGAAGAATATTGTTACTAATGATTTAGTTCTTCGGCTATTTACCTATATATACTTTATGCAAAAATATTGACTACTATTGGAAAATTCAATTAGAACTGAGTCTAGGATATTGAATATTAATTTGATACTGCAGGCAGACCAATACGTTTCTAATTTTTAAAATAAAATTCTGAAGTACCTATCTGAGGATAGTAGGGGCGTTAAGCTGCCAAAAATCAGCAAACCTTTAGAAAATATGACTCCGGCTTGAAACTTGGTACAGTTGCTCATGGGGTCAAAAGAGGCCGATCGAGATCGGTACTCAACGGGAACAACCCCTCTGGGGAGGGGGGGGAGGGTCAAAGGGACGCTCCGACCGGACAAACTACGTAGGTTAGCCGAGTGGTGACGGCAGAGTAAAATACATTTGTCACCAAACCCTACTCTTCCCGTGGGTGTCGTAAGAGGCGACTTAGGGACTACGCATTGAACAAGGAACGGGCAGCAGCGCTCTCTGATATAGTAACATTTTAATCTGCGATCTCCAACCCGCCTGCCAAGCGTGGAGATTATGGCAAAACTCTCCACTTAAGTGGAGGAGGCTCATAGTCCAGCAGTGGACTGTAACGGGTCGTTGACGAACTATGTAGGATGGCAAAGTATGTTCTGCATTGAGTAAAATCGTGTAAGTGTTATATTTTTGGGGCAACACCAAAAGGGATGAACGAAATAGACGTCAACGAAGAATCGATGATAAATCCAATGTAGTAGAGGCTGAATGTTCGCGAGTGCCTTTTCTCAATTATTATGAAACCAATTTTAAGAACGAGATTGGCGCTAATTTTGTAGAATTTGCATAATTTTTCATGTTGCGTTACCTGTTTTCCAAAAGTGTATTGAAAAACGTCGTACAACATCCTGTAGGTTTTATAACAAACTCGTGACATTATAAACCCTCGTCTACGGCTCGGGATTACAAAAGTCTCCTCGTTTGTAATTAGCCACCTACGATCCTTGTATCGTAATGTACTACTTCTTCTCTCATGCTCTGAAAGTAGTCCAATAATGAACCCAAAGAAAGGATGTAAATCCAATTTACATCCCAAGGGATGTAAGTAACTTTGAAATTCGTACCTTTCTTTTTCCATTATGCATAGAATACAGCATAGAATATATAAAAAAGAAAAAAATGCTTGAATATACATACTTTAATTACCTAAAAATATCAATAGAAAGATTATTAATTATAAAATAAAACAATTATTCTTTAAAATTTTGGCAAAAATGACACAAACGCAAACCTTTAATAAAAGCGGGAAAAAAATATTGTTATCTGTGGTTTGTAATAAATCTTTTGATTAATTATTATGTTTATTTTAACCATGAAAGAGTAAAAATAAGTTAATTTAGGCTTGTGCGGGAATTTATAAAATTAATATGAAGTGATTTCAATACAAACTTGCTGAATATTTACCAGTTTTTGTGTCAAATAGGGTGCGGCACACTAATATGGCGCTTAATGGTATGTAGCCCATACATATTTTTTACAAACTGTTTTGTTAATTTCCTCGCAATCTAGTGTTCACCACGTGGGAAAGATCAATTCCACCCTCACACTATAAGCGCCCTCGCTACGCTCGTGCGCCAAAATACTCGGATGTGATTAATCGCTTTCACCCTTTCGTTAACAATCTACTATTTTGCTAGGTATGTTAATAAGGTATATGAATAATAATAGCAACAATAACTAGGTGAGTTATGTACGCACGCATGTTTTATAAAAAAACTAACTTATTAAAAAAAAGTTTTGTATCCAAGACAAATATTAAAAAAAGCCTTATAAAGCTGACAGCAGCGGTGGCGGCGCGGGCGGCGTAACGATGACTACGGCGCGCGTTGGAAATTCCGCGATCGTCTACGTCTCGAGGCCAAATAAGAATCAATAAACAACACTGGCAGCTATTAAAGTTTGATGGATGGAGCATTAATCGGGCCGCGACAGCCCTACGCGCATCAAACGTTTAGCCGCTGCCTCATTAGCCCACAAAAACAACGAGCCGGCCGCCCGGCACGCTCCCGCTACGGATTTGTCATTAACAAGATAAAAACTCCGCTCTACATCATTTTTCAGTATGACTGGGACTGAGGATAGTAATAATAGTCGTTCGGACTATTAGTAAGTAAATTAAGAACTACTAACATAGCTACGCGTTAATCGGTAAAATTATCGTTTCCTCCGTAATTATTTTTTCCCTTATGACTTTTCCCGTGTGTTTTTGTTGTTTATTTTTTTTAAGCCTATTTTTATATCCCACTTTCATATTAAGTCATCTTGCTTTTGTGCTTGCATAACAACTTAGCTAGACTGGCGTTTAGCTACATTCTTGGCTCAATATACAGACAAACCTCAAGAACACCTGTTCTTATTATACCTGTAATCATAATCCTCGTATTTAAATTTCCTAATGGTATAATTTGATTGAAGCTTGTTTGCCGAACGGGGCACCGCCCGGCGAGCGCATCGCCTATTAAACAAACATAATTAATTTAAATTATCATCTCGCTCTTTCGACCGGATAAAAGAGCCAGGGAAGAAAAAAAAAACAACAAACGCTAACGTTTTAATTTTGGGTAGCTATCCTGCGCGCTCGCGGCCCCATAACTTTTTGTGATTTAGATTCTATTATTTTAGTGGCCGGAATCGGGATGTACTTCTTTATTGTCTTAAGTTATGATTTGTTGTTAAGTAGATTAAAAAGTAGGTATGTCGTTTTGGTATGTTTGTATTTATAGTCGGATCCATATAAAGAATTATTGTTGTTTTAATGTTCATAGATCTCTTAATGGTTGGTTGTTAAGACATGCTTGTATTATCGGGCTTATAATGGATCCCAGACAATAAATTCGATTTATTGATCCGGTTTTTAAGTTACGCCTCTTATTGATGGATATTGCAGTTTTAAGGCTTAGGCTCTAATAAAATCTTTGAATACAGATTCTGCATTATTATTAAAAAAACAGTACCTACTTCATACTTATTATATAGTTAAATGGCGTTAAAGAAAAACTAAATAACAGATTTAAAAATGTGATATTTGTTTCTATCTTTTTACGCCTTAACGGATCTTCAATATCGGGTTAATTGAGGATGACACTAATCGAAGAAAACTAGGTTCTTATTCGTAGAAGAAAACAACATGACGTTATTGCACGGAAAATTAAAAAAGAAACGGACAACACTGTAGGTGAAAATCTAGTTCTATTTTAAAACACTTATTGAATTGACACATCTGGATTTGTATGTGGGGTGGATTTTTTTCTAGATTAATGTAGAGGAAAAATTTACTTAGTAAATTAATAAATTCCACACTGTAGCATGAAACATGACGACACTTTGATTATTTACATTGTATGAGCAGTAATGGGCACGGCGGCGCGGCGGCGGCGGCGGCGCCCCATTCCTGTAACGTCACAATTATAAAGTCCCGTGGAGTCATTGCTCATTGGGGCGTGACTTATCACATTGAGCCACGATCCCTCTGCTGACATTTAAAAAAGCTATTAAAATCCCTGACGTGACACTCATTGCGTCCTACCTATCTATTGTTTACGGCTTTACGGAAACAGATAGTACAAAATTTATTTTATAACACATTTTATTATTTTTGCGGCATCCAACATTCAGATGTTTAGTAACTTTTTACGATATCATTCGGTGGATGATGAAGTCTGTCTGTGCCTTTTATTTCTGTCTCATACAGAAATGAGATGCAAACTAATCAAAACCTGCATGTGCATCGGATTGGATAGAAATAAAATAAACGCCATGAAATCCGGTTGCCGTTCTGCACTCACATTTTATCAGTGTCTCAATAAAGCCGTATGAGCTTTAATTTCCTACACTTGAGCTCGGGGAGAGGGCGCAAAGGGAACACATATACAAATCACACAAATAAACAATCAAATAAAATCACGAGAAGCACTCATCGAGCACTTAATGCCTCCCGCGTTACAAGCGCGCCCTCAAGACGTCGTTCTCGAGCGTATCGCTTTCGGATAGGGTACAGATTGAAGGCGAAACGAGTTTATTAACTACCCAGTATCGTGGCAGAGAGTGAGTACCCATTCCAGTTAGTGATGCGCTAAATGTGATGATAGTTGTCGATAAATTGGCATTTTGTACTTGGAGATCGGCTATCCCAATTGAGTTGCATTCCTGTCTGTCTGACTATTACTGTGCTTATATTACTACTTACGTACTCACTCTAAAGAAGTTTTTCATAAGATTTGGTTTACAAACAGGATATTAAATTAATTAAGTCTAAAAAATAATAAAAATAAAAACGAACAATAATGGAAAATAAATAAATAAATAATATTATCATACTATTATTCGATATTGTAGGTGACATTTTGGTAAAAATCCACTTGGGTGTAATGTTCTTCAGATTCATACGTGTTAAATACATTTATTGTTTCAGCTTGGCCAAAATTACTGTATGTCCATCCGTCCATCTGTCGATCTCTGTTTGTTCCACTCTACAGGTCGCGTTTCTCAACCGATTCTCGTGAAATTTTGTGAGCGGGTTCGATAATTTTTTTTTGTCGACGCAGTTTCTGGAAATAAAAAAAATTACGGAGTTAATTGGGTTGAAAACATAAAAAAAAACAATTCAACATTTCGAAAAATTAAAAATACTCGCGAGGTCTACAGCTCACAGAGCGACTAGTTTGTAATTTAGTTGAATTTCTAATTATAACTTGTGTCATTGAAATCCTACATCATTTACACCTTGTTATTGACCGAGCGAGCTCAAAGCGCAAAAGAAGCGTCTCCGTTTCAGATTGGCCAAAATTGCTTTTGTATGTCAATCTGTCTGTTTGTTCTCATCTACAGGTCGCGTTTCTCAACCGTTTGTCGTGAAATTTTGTGAGCAGGTTCGATAAGTATACGAATTTTTTTTGTCGGATCAGCATTAATTGGAAATTTTATAAAATGTTGAAGTTATGAGGGTTGAAAATCGAAAAAAAGAGGGCCATTTCGAAAATAAAAAAATACTCACTCACGAGGCCTACAACTCACAGAGCCACTAGTTATAAATGCCTCTTGTATACAATACAAAATATTTTAATCGATATGTCGCTATGGCGATTTCCAATCACACCCTAACAATTTTGAAAATACAGTTCCCCCTACACATTGGAATCTCATAAACCATATTCAACGTATTCTCAGTTTGCTAAGAACAGGATGAAAATATTGCGGGGACACTCGTTAGAAAGAGAGCTGAACAAAACAGGATGATGTACGCTTTTATGAACACTATAATGGGTTAAATTGGTCCTTTAATAAGCAGCGGGCGATGTCATAAAGTGTCTCAAATAAAACTGTCAGCTTTGAGACGCGATTGTTTACGGCCACTGTTATTTTGGATGTTAAAACGACCATTTTAATTTGACCCCCTATACTCTGTTTACCTTTGTGAAGCACTCTTTGTACACAGAATTACACATGATTGGTGAACATAGGGTAAGCTCCTAAAAGCTTAATTATTTTTGGTCAAAATTATCTTTGTTCGTGAATAAGGTTTCACAAAAGTCTAGTTGTAAATTGTTTAGTATTATGCCATCAAAAACATAACTTGTAAAAAAACCAAGTCTCGCACGCAACTTAGTCTACCGTAAAAAGTTGTGGGATCCATGTAATACCAAGTCGGTTAATTTATTCAGTCCCTACTTAAGAGTCCTTCTGTCTTAAGTTATTACGTAATTAGCTCACCTAACAACATCTTATGGTGACCAGATCAATATTAAAAATCTCTTATGTTTTAAATAAATACATAGATTGACCTGGCAATCGAAAATGGCCCGAACTGCTTCGAGAAAAGGATGGTACGGCCGTGCCGCTTTTTTGCTCGACTTGGCGGGGGACTGCCGTGCCCCCAGATTAGAGTTTCATCGATTATTAAAATGGAAACCTGGCTGCTTAGCCGATGAAAGTATTACGAAGTTTCAGTAGCGTAGACGTTGGTTTAATAAAATCTGATTCCTACCTATAGATACAAGTATATAATACTGTACCTTTATACAGTTGCAGTGCTACCTCTTTGAGCTCTAAACTAAAAAGCCATAAATTAAATACCTACTACTCGTATATTATCCTACTAATATAATAATTGCGAAAGTTTGGATGTTTGTTACTCAATCACGCTTCTACCACTGGACAGATCGGGATGAAATTTGGCACACATATAGTTTGGGTCCTCGAATAGGACATAGACTACTTTTTACCGCGGTAAAACACTTTATTCCCACGGGAAAACTCATGTAACGCGGGTGAAACCGCGGGCGGAAAGCTAGTTGTCTATAAAAAATACACTCATCCAGTCAGAAGTCAGACTCTGTCAAAAAATAGTATATGTAGATTGTTGAAAAAGTTATAATTTTTATGGTGAGGGCGCTATTGTTGCATCCTTACCGAAGTAATGAAATTTACAAGAGTTCTTAAAGCCAATGCATTAAGTCAAGCCAAGCCATTAGGACAATTACTTAGAAATCATAACAATCATTGTGATTGTCCGTAGATAATAGTTCATTGTAATAGATTGTCTCTATTACGCCAATATTGTTTTTTCGGCCGAGTGATACATTCAATTTTTTGTCCGTTTCTATGAGAAATATATTAAAGAGCGCTTTTAATTAGATCTACTTCAACACATTCAAGTTATATAACTTCTACTACTCTGCGAACGCCTTTTTTAAATATTATCCCGTTACCAATCCGTTATTAGATTTGATTGGTTTTCTGTTTTTTTATTCAGCCAGAGTGTAATCCATCTTTCCGGCCAGTAGCTTTATCCATACATGTTACAGTTTTCTAGTCGCAAAACTGCAAAATATTCATTTTTTAAAGTCTAAACTCATTATTGCCCTCTGAAAGGTCTGTCTCTCTTAGGAAAAAAATATTTTGGGCGCTCTTATTCACAAACCCATTGTTGTTTTTCTGATAGATGGGATAAAAATATATTTTTTCAAATCAGTAGTAACTGTCAAATTTTAACTCTTTCGCAGCAAAGTACCAGATATACGCACTTGGCCAATAAACGCATTTAACTGGGTGTATTAGAAACCAGGATCGTAAATATTAAAGCAACAGCGACTCTGTTCGTGACAATTATATTACACCAACCATATTAAACTTCAGTTGGCTTATAGGCTCTTCTAATTCTCCTACATTAAAGTTCAAATTAGAAAAATTTTACAAAGTATTGAACTGGAAACTGTGAATACTAAGCTATAAATTGTTTGTCAATAGTAATGGAACTCTAAATCACAGGCAGTGAAATGAGAACGGTTTGACGAGAGATCAAAGTGTAGTATGCACTGTGTGCATGTCACACTGTGACATTCCCTGCAATAACACGTAAAAGGCGTTAAGGGTTAGCCACGCTAGTGTATCATGCGACGTATGATTGTGAACCTCAAGGAAAGTGTAATTTTGGCTATTAGTTGCTTATTTTGTGTTAATCGATTCCGTTTTTATATTTTTCTTTTCTTCTTTTCATTACGTAAATTAGACCTAAATTAGAAAATAAATCTTACCCACCCTTTTTATGATTACTCGCTGTGAAGACGTTAAGTAAGTTTAGCTGGTAAAATTATATTTACTTTTTCTATTTCTTACTTAGTATTTGATATTACACGACTTATTAAAGAAGAGAACTGCAATAAATGGTGGCACCGAAGTGAGAAAGGATAATCATTCTCTGAGCAGGCATCTTGTCGAGTCGCGATTTGCCGCCGCCGCTAAGCTGAACACTTTCCTCTCTGCGCTGTGGAGCGAGCAATTTGCTGGAAAGCAATGTTTCGAGGACTCGCATTTGCAAGTTAAAATTTTTTACAGAAATAATATAAAAATGTTATCAGGTTCTGTATGTGTTTTTTATAATATCTTTTTTCTTGATTTTTATAAACAGCATCTATTTATCGCCAATCGTATTTTTAATCAAAAAAAGTTTGTAGTATGTCTTTGAGTCGCCAATCGCCAATCCCAAAACCGATTTATTTAACTATGATGAATTTGCCTAATCCGGCCCGACAGATGGAGAGGAAGCGTGCGACAATATCATTGCTTTTACTGCTCCAACTAACGCTTAATACGTACTACGTTTGATCGGTGCACACTTTGAAATACGTTTAAACGATCTGAATCATCGCTAACTGAGCGGTTATATTCGGTTCCCTTTACACATGACACGGCTTTGAAGTATTCAAATTAGAATACCGAGACCGACATACTTCACACACATCCCTAATTTTACATTTATGTTGACGCCACCAATTTAAGAGGAAAACAAAAACGTTTGATTTGTTTTTACTGTTTATAGGTTAGCTCATTACAACAAGAGTTCGATAATTCTTTGCAAAGTTAAGCTATACACGTTCTCGTGCAGGTATTATTAAATCACTAGGATTTCTAGATGTGAGAAATTCAATAACCGATGGCGCGCAAACGGAAGTTACAGGATTGAATATTGAATTTTTTGCTACACTACAAATATTTGCAGCGTCTTGCATTTGCATTAGGATATTTATATATACATTTACTCGTGTTTATTCATCTAATCACATACAGATATAAGGGCATCTTTGTGATATATTTAAAAAAAATCACAACAATTACGAAAACGCAGATAGTCCCTAGTCGTCGGTCGCTGGGAAGCAATAATACAGTCGACAAAGGTTAATTAGGCCGACCCTCCTGTCTACCCCTCCCGTCCGCCGCACCCGGCCTTCACCTCGCTCCCTTGCGCCCTCTTCTCTGAAACAATTGTAATAATATCTATTGTGGTGCTCCTTACACAAACTGAATAAAATACCGATCTCCGATTATATATCTTGTCTTGTCCGTTATTCGAAATTATCTTATTCAAAGGACTAAAGAAGATGCAGTTAGAAAATTGTCAGTAGTAAGGATATCGGCGTCTGAGCCTTAGGTTTGGGCACATAAATAAGTGTTAGTGAAATCACACTTTAATCTCACCCAAGGGTGAGAGATCAGCTCATGAAACTAAACTTTTGTTTTACAACTTTTCAACTTTCAATTTTTTTTTTCTATAATTGGCTCGGTCAGCTGATCAGTTTGCAGGAAAATAATATTTTATTTTTAGGATTTCGGTAAAGTTTCAGGTCGGTTGGTTATTTATGAACTGATCCGATTTAGAAAATTTTCCAATTAACCCTTCTCGAAAATAGGTTTTGCGTTATCGTTAAGTTTGGATCCAAATTTGAATCAAATCGAAAAGTTTCTTGTGCTTGAAACATCAGAAATAAAGTACATCACTTAATTGCCTCAATTTATAGATTAAAGCATAATAACATTTAAAATAAAATAGTAATACGAAAATGATGAGATAAAAAAAGATATAGGGTCTGTGAATCACTCTGCCTGTAAGGAAAGTAAAAAACTTAATATTAAAATAGAAAGAATAACCAACTTATGAAACTAACGAATGGACAAAGTTGCTCATATACTGTTCTATTGCACGCTTGAATATTGAGGTTGCTGCATAAAAGGTCAAAAGTGAAGTTATATGGCAAAACCCTCCACTTAAG
Source organism: Carpatolechia fugitivella (assembly GCA_951230895.1). NCBI lineage: Eukaryota > Metazoa > Arthropoda > Insecta > Lepidoptera > Gelechiidae > Carpatolechia > Carpatolechia fugitivella. The sequence goes on from OX579645.1 coordinate 13,558,118, forward strand.
TGGAGGAGGCTCATAGTCCAGCAGTGGACTGTAACGGGCCGTTGATGAAGTAATATGCGTCTCTTACTTCGAGAAGGGTTGGAAAAATAATCTACTGAAGGTTGAAATTTTAATATACTCGTATGCGTCCGCGCGACATAACGAGCAATTAATGTGAGGCATCCGCGCCACCGTAGCACAGTTCCCTTTAAATTCCTCCTGCAAAATATTTTATGTAATGTATGCACTTTTTAAAATTATTGTCATGCCAATTTGGTCTCAATTTGTTTGAAATTCATAAAATTTTATTATAATAAAGTATAACAAAGTTGGGAGAAACCCAGGTCGAAAAGAAGCTTGAAAAATAACATAATCTCTTGGACTTATTGTTGATGGCTTGCTCTAGTCCTACCGTAAGTAATTATTTACTGTTCATTAACTTACTTTCTGTTATTTTTTTTGTAAGGCCCAGTTAAATTGTATGTAATTTTTCTCTTCTGTTGTTTCGTCAGTTCTATGATGTGGCTACCTTAAAGAGTTGTGCAATAACCTAGATCCTACTTAGTATGTTCTAATTAGTTATATAATTGTAACAACTACTTGTGGTCCATAAAAAAATAAAATAAAAAATAAAACACGTGACTAACTAAATGATCAGTCATTCCTGTCAGTTAGCATCGAAGCAAGTAGTTGTCGTGATCCGGTCGGAGCGATGCACCCGCGCCGCCTATCTCATTAATTGCGGGTTTCCTGCGCGTGCGATCGGGTTACAGCGGCCGCCGCCGCCGATTGATCTGCGCATCCGTCATTTGTGACTTGCGCCGAGATGCTTGAGCTTGAGCAGAACCGAGGACTCTACACTCTGGACCTGCTTTAATCTAACATAGATATACTTTTTGATGTCTCATCATCCTAAAGTACTCCAAGTCATGAACTACTGGTTTGACGTTGGCGAAGAAAAAATACTCCGATAAGACAATTTATTTATTTTATTCATGTAAAATGTTTACAGCTTCAGAAAGTTAACAAATGAAAGAAAATAATCTTGATTCAAATATATTTGTTTTTTTAGTTGTTGCCAATAATTTTGTAAGTTGCTGGTAATGCTTGCTTAAATTATGCTTGCGTACATATGCACAGGCACATGTCTATGACCGGAAAGTGCAAGGGTGCTGGTCCCCTGACTGGGGAGATTTAAGAGAGACCGTACCGAATAAAAAACAGTTAATGTTGTAGCTAACTATATATTGGTTGGTAGGTTAGGTTAGGTTTGATAATCACTCGTAGTAAAGTGAGGGAAGAAAAGAAGAAAAATAGAATAGAATACTTGTTGCTAACAAAACATTTAGCTTGTGTTTTGTAAATATTATAAACTAGCGGCCCGCCCGCACATACGCCCGCGTTATTTAAGATTTCCCGTGGGATTAGGATTTTTTCCCGTAAAAAGTATCCTATGTGTTAATTCAGGTACACAAACTATCTCCATTCCAAATTTCATCCAAATCCCTTGAGTACTTTAAGCGTGAAGGCGGAACAAACATCTAAACATCCAAATATATTTTCACATTCATAATATTAGTATGAAGTGTAATAGTGTAATCAAGTGCCTAAACACAAAGTTATATGGTGTCATCTTTGATAATGACGAACTTCCATACAAACTTTCATCCCCTATTTCAACCCCTCCAAGCCTTATTTTCGCAATAAAAGGTAGCCTATGTCCTTTTCAAGGTCTAGTCTATCTATGTACTAAATTTCATCAAAATCGATTCAGGGGTTTAGGCTTGAAAGCGTAACAAAAAGACAGACAGAATTACTTTCGCATCTATAATATTAGTAGGGATAAATGTAAAGCTTTTGATTTAGGTTTAATTATTGTGTTTAACATCGTATATGCATGGTTTATATTTTAGGACATTGTTCCTTACAAATATTTTACGTACATTAATATTATTCTAAACTTCATAATAATTCGAGACATTATCCATAGACAAAGACAAAGTGTCAACTAAAGCTTTCAGTCAAAGCATTCTGGATTCGATGAAAACGAGGATTTATTTTCATTTTGTATTTTTTAATCCAAACATGTGATGACACGGACCCAATAATCTGCTGGAACGGCGACAGGCACGCCACGCGCCGTGTGCCGCTGAAAAATAGGTTTACAGGAATTTAGGCGAGTGTCATGGCAGTAGTGAGTCTTTATTTGACACGGACACGACGTACGTGGCAGAGCAGCGAACCATGGGAGAAAGCGGCACGCGGCAGGTCGCACTCTCAAAGTTCACAGTTTAAAGTGATACACAGTGAAAAAATCCGATACACAGTGAAAAAATCCGCCAACAGAGAAGTCTGACTGTGACATTATGTGCTTTTGAACTGTGCTTTTTTGTGTTTTTATTTACAGACATTCAATTTTGCTGCAGTACAAGTATTTAATAAAATAGTTACTGTTGACTCAATTCTTTTTTTTAACGTACTATCGCTATTTCTACCAGAGTGTTATATAGCGGGCGCGGACTTGAGCTGACTCAATAGGGGATCGGACTGTTCACCATGTTTTATGAATTTACCTTATTTTATGAATTATTTGTAAAACATAGATTAGTAGCAGACGATTCGCGAAGAAAAAAAACAGAATCGGTTGAAAAACGAATTTACAGTCATTTATTAAAGTTTCAATATGTCTGTCTCTTTCAAACACGATTTTTGTATGGAGATTATATGGCGTTACTAACAAATGACGAATTCTTTTAGTGTTCGATAGCGGAAACTAAGAAGTTTGGATTTATAAAATAAAATAAAAATAGTCCGATCCCCTATTCTTTCACATTAGTTTAACCTCAAAGTGAAAAGTTTGTTTCGTAATGCCATCTGGTTGATTCCTCTTTGGTGTCTGCCAAAATATGTCTTAATTGTAAAATTGTAAGTAGCCCCAAAATGTATGAAATTAGATACTACTGTGTTTACTAATTTCTTGCGACAATCTTGTGGCACAATAATTAATAAGAATCGCGCAACGCTCCAGACCTGGCCCACAAGACTGCCTGCCCGTATATTTATTTGACAAGATACTGCCCACCACTAATAGCCCTCTTTCCGCGTAATATTACGATTGAATGTTTTTCTAATGAAACGTCCGAGTAGTCTTGTAGAAAATCTGTTTCAGTTTTCAACGCGCGCTTTTTTATTTCATCTTCTTAGAGGCGTGCGGGTTATTTCGATATTAAAACAGTCTTTCGACATCGACATGTGTATGCGCAGCAGTGCGATTAAACTATTATATTTTTATAATGCTACGACATATTGCGTTCATTAAATTAGACTTTTGAAGATTCGGTGGTTGATCAATAAGAAATTTGGGATACTTATATAACTTAACTACTATTATAACTTATACCCATCTTCAAAAGTCTAATTTAATGAACGCAATATGTCGTAGCATTATAAAAATATAATAGTTTAATCTAAAACTAGTTTCAGTTTTTTACAGTTTATTCGTACAAAGCGTTAGCAATTTAATACTGGCAGAAACCAGACAAGTCCTCAATTTGTGATAGAAATCCGCGCGGGGGCGTTTGGGCGCTGAGTGCAGGGGGCGCCGGGTGCTAGCGCCCTTTTGCGCCCCCGCCGCGCCGCCCACCTCGAGTGAAGCTCGTTGCACACACAAATGCACCCTCTCAATTATGAACACTCTTTCAAAGCGCATCGATATCAGCTAGGAGTACTGCATGCGTATCATCTGATTCTCAAATTCAAATTCTGAATCAAGAATAACGAATTAATCTTTGTGACGCAGTTTGGGTTATTCAATTAAAATTAATAATATGTAATTAAAATTAATTATAAAAACAATGTTCTGTCTTTATAATTTGCGAATCTCTAACTCCATCTTACTCGTATGTCCTTCGATTCGAGTAGAGTAGGTATGAGCAAGCATATATAATTTTGACTTTAAAATTGTGTTTCTATACTATACTATATATATTTCTTGTTCCGAGTTCGAATATCTTTTATTTTATTTTTTGAAGTAAACTTCTTTACATTAAATAACTGCAAATCAATAATGAACAACAACCTCGCGTAGAGCTTCGTTCGTAGTGAGGTATATGACTATCGCATGTAAGGTTTTTTGTAATTGTGAGCAGGGGCTGATATTGATGTTGTCGCCAAGCAAACACTCCATATCCGACACGAGGTGGGGAATGATCGCTCAGTGGCACCGCTACAGCGAAATCCGAAGATGACGCGCCCTGTACAGCTCGCTAATTACTTCCAACAAACGCTTAACAAAAGCCTATGCTTACAAATAGGAATAACTGATACCGGTAGACGGTAGTTTTGTAATAACTGAATAAAAATGAATAATTAGGATAGTGAGAGAGGATAGACTATTTTCTCGTTAACATTAGACAGTAACATTAGTATGTAAATGGTTTCTCCAAGTTCGATTGATTAATAAGTACTGGGTGTAAGTAATAGTCTCCACAAACTAATACGTAACCCCGATCGTCATCAGTAGCTCATAATATACGACCCCACCGAGGGTACCAGGCTCGTGCGGCGGTGCTCGTGCGGTTAGGGCGGTGGGGTAGCCTTAGTGTAGGCTCCTTAGGGTAGGCTCGAGTGATTCAGCCCAGTGCGGGTTGGTCGACTTCACATAGAATCCTTGAATTTCTTCGCAGAAATGTGCACGATTTTTTTCCTTCACCGTTAGAGCGTTGAATAAACGTACATATGAATTCGAAATCCAAAAAACACATTAGTACGTAGTGGGGACCAAACCCGCGTCTCCCGGATGGGAGACAATACAGCACCACTCTTTGCAAAAAGTATTTATTTTCCACATTTAAGAATTCACAAATTTTGTTCGTAAGCAAATGTTTACGTATAGTTTACAAGCACTGTGCGAAGATAGTCCACTTGCCGTGATTTTAATGGTCATTCAGTTCACTCACAGAGATAACAGTATCACTATCAATGTTCAGCGGCTATTGTAGCTATCCAAACAACTGATGTTGCTAATCTGTGTAATAGCCGTGACTACAATTTGAAGCGGGCGCGCTCCGGCGGGCGACCACAGCTATGTGATTGACGTGTGGTCTCCTCTGCGTTCGCCAACTCGCCTGGAATAGTGATAGTCGTGTCTGCGAGTATGGTATTTACCGCAAATCATCGCGGAATGCAACGGTATGCTCAGTGACATAATATTATTATGAATTAGAAGTTATTCACGACTGCGAGATTGCATAAAACTACCCTTGTAGATAAGAGCACTTCTTATCTCGTGTCTAATAATATTTTATTTTTATCATGTATGTATTTATTTATAATAATATATCTGCATATGTATTTTTATTTTAATTAAGTAATGTATATGTAACTTATTTATCTATATATGTAGGTATTGGTAGTGTATGTATGTATAATATGTAATAGTATAGGTATATCTATGTACTATTGTGTTGTTTAGGTGAATTCTAACTTTAATTTAATTTTTATATTCTGTGCACTTTCTTTTGTTTACTCTGCGATCTCATTTTCCACCACTGTGAAGGTTGGCTGGAAGATATAGAGATAGCTCGCATTTGTATATTCATTTCTTATCTTGTGTATGTTTAATTGTGCAATAAAATGTTATATATAATAATATAAAAAACTGTCGTTTTAATGAAAATCTTCATGTCCAAAAATCTTGAATTTTAATATTAGATAAATTAATTTTTGTGTCCGAGTAATATCAATATCGGGTTGCAAATGTTTGTTTCAAACATTGTACCTGTTACTGCGAGTACTACTTCCCCGGTAGGTTTCCTAAAGGATAGAGTTAATACTGGTTGCGCCATATTGAAGCAAATATTCAGCAGAAACATAATGATTTAAAATGTTCGTAAGAAGTTATCATTATGGTGGTAAAGTTCCTGCCTGGTATATGTTAATATTCTATGAATACTTTTAATAAATCTAGCTGGGAGTTTCATAAATATCGATCCCTATCGTAAGTAAAAAGTCAAAGTTATGTCATAAATAATTACTCGTAATTACTTACAAAATAGCGTATTCTGCGTAGATATGTTTTGCCCTGGTTGCAAAAGCATGGTGGTCGCCTTCCGGGAGAGGGAGGGTTGGTTTATAAATCAGGGTGGTGGTATCAGTCCGTCATTTTGGAAAGGTTGGTTGTTCGGGTTGGTCCACTGGTTAATTAGGTTGATGGGGTCGGTCAGGGTAACATATCTAGTAAAAAAATAATAATAAATATAAATGAAATAGAATAGAACTTGTTTTACAATCCAAACAAAAACAACGTTCTTTTTGTAATTTTTTCTAAAAGGTAAACAAAAAAGAGCTTGTGAGGTGGTGTGTTTTTTAAAAAAAACGCCACATGTTTATTTTTTTTTATTTTTTTTATATTACTTTTAGATGGTATTTTTTGAAATTTAATTAAGGCTAGTTACAGTACATACGAGTAGTTCTACGTTTACATAATCATCCGAGCACGGAACGCACAGACTAATAGGTACAGTTCATATTCCAAGAAGTCAATAAATGTGACTGCTTGGGCTTAAATCATATTGGTTTACTTTGTCTACTTTTTTAATAAAATAAGCCACTTAAAAAAAAAACGGCAAAGTACGTGTCGAGCCAACTAAAGTGTAGGGTTCCGTAGTTGCCCAATACACTTAGCTATTTCCGAGAGTTAAAGTTCAACAAAGTCGTTTTCTATGATCTTTACACCGAATTTTCATACTTTTTTAAAATTGATTTAGGTTAACAAACAGTGTCACAGTGTATGTTAATAACAGAGCATAGTTACATAAATATGAAACCAGCACCCTTAACCCCTGTTTACTAAACATTCTAATTTGATGCAGGTGGCATTATTCAAACAGAATTTGATTTATATTACTTACATGTTACTCTTAAACTAATTACATTAAATTATAAGTCTCAAATATGCCTTTTCTAAAAGCGCCGCGACGCAGAAACATTATATCAAGATCATTGAAATACTTGTTGTAAGATTCGACAATTCTTATTGGCGCTCGCTTACCAGCGTTCGTACGACAACGCTTTATCGCAAATATCTTAGGTTTTCTACAAACTACACAACGAGCAGGCACACTATAGTGAAAACTATTAATAAGTGTAACTTATAAAATACTTTTCACTTCTCATGCTCTGAAAGTGCTCATTTGTGCAGGATATCTAATCGAATTTTGTGCACAAGTGCATTAACATAATCTACTCATAAATGTATCTATATTAAGGCAAAGAAAATGAGCCATACAGCCAAACAAAATAAGAAGTTCATAGATAGAATTTGTTATTTTATAATATTTACTTTAATTTATTTGCCTTATATGTTTTTAAGACATAAAAGATGTTAAAATTTAAATTCAAGTACGGTAGGTTATTTAATTAATTCAAGAAAAATATTATTACAAAATTCATTTAATAGTAGGCTGTAGGTCTGCAGCCCAAGCCTAATATAAATGTCGTAAGATTTAAAAAAATTAAGCGGCGGGAAATAGCTCTTGTTTTTTTATGCGTTTATTAATTTGTTCAATTTGCTAAAATTGTTAAAAATATCCAGTGACGAAGAGGATTTAACACTCTCTCCTAATACGCTTATGGAAATTAATGCATAGAGAGTTGTGTAACAAATATTACCGCCAAAGTCTCGGGAAAAATATCTCAAAGTTTACGATAATTTTGTAAATTGGTTAATGAAAGAAATGTTATGTTATACTACTGTTTTATTTCCTCGCAATCGAAGGAAAAAGCAGAGTTTATAACTCGTCCACAAAACCATTTTATCCTCGACATTACTATCAGCCCTCACCTTCGGCTCGGGCTGCTAAAAGTCTCGGATAAAATGGTTCATTTTGTGCACTTGTTGTAAAATCTACTATATTTCATAAGTTGGTCTATTACTCGTTAACCAGTAAAGCTTACTTGATTTTGATAATATTCCTTTTAAATTCGTTATATGCATTACTTCCATGAATTTTGTCACGTTTCTGGTTTCAGGAGTGGGCTCTTAACTCCAACCAAAATATGCACTTTGAACGAAATATTTCTCAAACGTATGCTAGAATCATAAAAACTGTTTTCGCATACCTCCAATATTAAAAAAAAAACTATCCAACGATACCTCATACTATGGGGTGGTCAAGAAAAAAATATATAAAAAAAGTATATAATTTCATAATTTTGATAGCGAACGAACGTCAACAGATAATCTAAATATGCGGTACACAGATTTGATGTTAAATGGATGTTAAATGGAAGCCAGATTTATACGGCAACTTTCCAATATGAAGTAATTTCATTGGGACAGCCATAGTTTCCCTTTTAGTAAGCTTCTCAATTTCACCCGTATTGCATAAAGTACTCGTACGTATTGATAATACTGAACGGTTTTCATGGAATAAAACGTTTATTGGGTAGAGTAAGTAAGTATATGAAAAATGTACTCTTCTGGTATTATATTTTAGTACAGATGTCAATTAAAGTGTTTTGTTTTTTAAGATGGCATTATAGAGTGTGGAGTTAGCTTGGCTGCAATCAATTAAGGCGCGTGTCCGGGCATTTTTATGCTAATGTAGACACCGCCGGTGGTCCGCTCGCAGGCGCAGGCGCCGGGTTCCGTAGGAAATCACGTTCTAGTCGCTACAGATCTTATCGCTACGAAATTATTTGCAATTAACACAAGACGTACTAATGCGCTTTATGTGCTATGCTGTAAAAAGGAGGTTCTTCAATCTGTAAAAATAAGAGATCATAGGAACTGGAAAGCAGATTGCCTAGCCTGTAGGTTATTATATCATCACAACACGATTTTTTAGCGCCTTCTTTTATTTTCACATCAGCTGCTGACGGCAATTGAAATCACGGCAAACCCGAAAGTTCAAGGTGCTGATCCATTGAGCTGCACTGCAGGTTTACTTGCGTAAATGGATTTATAAGTAGGGTTAGGATTATAAAATAAATAAGTTTGGAAGATAAAAAATAACACTGCAAATACCAGCGACAGGTCGACGTAGCTCGATTAGGCTTAATTAGCACCTGTGATTATCTTTAAACATTCTATTTCATTCCTCCATTAAGGCAGAATTCTCGCAGCTCGCTAGCTAACCTAACCACCGGTTTGCTTTACTCTTTAATAAAGTTTATTGCACTTGAATTTAATTTGCGTACGAACTCTACATGTTTTAGAAGCCAATAGAAGACCCTGTTTGATTAACTATGTTGTATTGAAATATAATCTATTTAGAATATGATAAACGGCGAGATAAATGATATTAAATATTGAAACACATGCCTATGTAACTAATAATCTTCTGATGATAAATTCATAAGTCTTAATTAAACTAAAAACTGTTGCATTAATACGGTACGTAGTTTAGAACTTTGTAAATAGTTGGCGAGCTGTATGCAAAATTAGCGGGATCGTTTATCAACAGATTATTATGTTGTAGAGTGACCCTAATAATCGTTGTCAATAACTGCGACTGTCATCTCGACTAATCTAGGTGACAGCTCATTTGTTACAAAATTATAACGTTAGTTTTCAAACACTTTAACCACGCCCGCTTGAAGAGTTGCCAAATTATAGTTGTGAAAGCTGATTACCCAATAGGAATGATCCACTCCATCGGCCTAGATACTAGCGACCAATCGCGTGCGAGCGAGACTTGCCCACGCGCAATAATTGCGTTTTGCAATTCAATGAGCACGATAATTACTGTTTTGTTTGGCATCCATGGATTTCGTGTTTCATGGAGTTTTGTCGATGGACTAAGGTCCCTTTTTTAAGGTAATATAATTGACGTGAATAGAGATTCTGTCCATAGTTATGATTTCTCCATAGAGGTACGTCATATCAAACCACGATCTGTTTATGATGTTTATTCCGTACATACATATCAATTCTTGATCTGAGAGAGGTTTCGATGATACTGTTGACTTGACATTTAAAATTATGATTATTTTCGCGCTTCACCCTACTTAGTTACTTGTTATTTGGATAAACATGAAGTTTGTATCCGCACCACTCTCGTGGTGCTTAAAACTAATAACATGAAGATCTATACTAAACCACTCTATGCAGCAATACTTTAAACTACTTTATATACAATTTGGTGATGTGCCAAACTTTCGCCTCTTGATACGAGCCGAGTAGCAAATTGCTGCATTGCCAAAAGTCCGCGTACTAGTGCAGGCGGCGAGTGCAGATGTTAAATGAGATAACCCGGCATGCTGACAATGAGGCTAATTCTCGCTCTCAAGCTCTAATTCTTAATTTAAGTTCGTCCGTCCTTTTCACCTTTTAAGGATTAAAAAGGGACAAGAGAAGGGCATTCTAATATTAGCTATCAAACATCGAATTTGAACCTTATGGCCAATTTTAGAAAGCACTTAAAACATACGACTTAAAAATATCTTAATCTGACAGCTATATATGCCTTTATTTTAGGTTATCATTCATTCAAAATAATCATTCGTTCATCTAAATTCATCTCCTCTCTTTCATTGGTCATAAAAATGAAAAGGATAGCTGGATTTTAAAATTAGGATTAAATATGACTGTATGAATCGGGGCTAAAGTTTTTTTAATGCTTTTGGTGTAATTTTTATCAGACAAAATAATATAGCGCAAACGCTTGTCGCCTCTCTTAAAATATTTTAAAATTTGGTTTTATACTTGCTGCATAATTCACTTTAGTGAAAAAGAAAGTATTAGAACATATTTCATAAAATGTACAGTCTTGATTTGCAGTCTTGCGTAAGTGTTTCATTTGTCTAGCATGTGGAACTGCATCTGCATCACGCAATTCTGCAGACAGCAGCTCTTGAGTGCATGCATGCATAGTCCAAGCGGCCTTTGATGTTGCCAGCTCATTTCTGCACCTTAACTAAACTTAGCAACAATAGCTACTAATATTTAGTAAACGTTATGACGCCTTTTAATTATTATGCGCGCTGATATCATCGATAGGGATGATATGTCCTCGTTGCTTTAAATTATATTTTCGTAACAATTGCCGTTCTACAGGGAGAAAGGGAACTGAAGCTATAAGTTTTATATGGCTGTACACTTATTTACTATTCCGCAAAGATTATCCTTACAAACCAGACGTATATAGACTGATAACCCAACCGAGGAGATCGAGCCTACCTTGAACTAGGGCGATCAGGCACAGTCGATCACATGGCCCGGTGCGGGTTGGTCGACTTCACACATAACCCTTGAATGAAGAAGAGAAGAAAACCATTGAATTTATTTATTTACCTTTGAATTTCACATTCACCTTTCGTTGTTTGATAGTGCCATCATCATCATCATCATCATCATCAGTGCCTTTTTGTAAGCATGAAAAGTTGGTATTGGTCAATACCAATACCAACTTTGCAGGGTTATTTTCAATAAAATAACCCTGCAACTGCAAAGTATATAAAAGTGAAGTTACCTGAAAATTAATTGTATCAGTATGAAGGAAAAGACCAAAGCGTTTTAATTAATTCATAAATATGGCAGTCTGCGTGTTTGAACAACGTATTGCTTTACTAATTTATCAAATTCCATTAAAAACACGGTTTTTGTAATGACTTTTCGACCTGTTTTACGGGTTTGGGCCCAACTCATTGCAAACTTGTCTCGAATTCGATTAATCTAGATTTTAAAACGACCTATTTATAATAATACTTATAAAGGGCTGTACTTTTCACTTTCAACCCCCGATGATAATAAAAAGCGGTGTTATTACACGTAAGTTTGACGTGTTTGTTTATTTGTGCGCCTGCACGGCATCGCACTCGTAGCTCCCAAACAGTGATGGACCAATTTCAAATCTGTTTTTTATTTATTTTAAAACTGGTTTGATTGGAATAGTTCCTATCTATGGTTTCGTAGCTCAAAAGGAAAAAAAGAACCTGTCGGTCTGTTCTGAACTAACCACTAAGCATATATGCTTTCCCTCTGAGTCCTCTAACTCTATGCTATCTCTCCACCCTTATCAATCTTGCATAATCTTTTTCGGAGGCATCCCGCTACCTTTTGTGAGTTTTAATTCTCCCACGTCATTTACCATTAGGCACCCACTCAGTGACAAACCCTAGTCCCGGTGCATCCTTCAAACGTGTCCGCTCATTCTCATTTTAGTTTCGAGGTCTTTTCGTCCACGCTTTTGAGCGCAGGGTGGTGTTCCACTATCTATCCTTTTTAACCGCTGCTGCCCGCTAGCAAATAGCTAGTTTGAGCTAAAAATAGAATAGCAAAATACATGTCATGCCGACGAGATTACGCAACGAAATGAAAGGTCTCCCTTCATCGAATCCTTTATGGACCAGTAGCCCCGACATGCACTTTGAACTCGGCGGCGTTGAAATCGAAAACACATAACGAATACAGATATTTAAACTAAATAACAAACTTGCTTTTACCACTACTTTATTGAAGTGTACTATGAATGAGTATAATATACCTACCTATTATATTAGGTATGTAACACCAAATTATTTAGTTGGAAATCTGATTAAGTGAGATTTACATTACCCAGATCATCGCAAGCATAATATGTTTTTTCATCCAATTTGTGTCAAACTCATATCGGTGCTTCTAAACAGCACTTAGAACAAAATGGAATTACAAAAAAGTATTTATTTAGTTTTTTTTTATTACAGTACCTTTCCAAAAATGGAACAGTAGGACAATATTATGCCTCTGTATTTTCTTCCTTATAAGACTGAGAAGGTTATATAAATAGAAATGTATTAATGATAAATACTGATAAATTTTGTTGGATATCTAAGTTAATTAATTACTAAGTAATTAAATTAATTCGTATTATTATTAATTAAAATTACACGATTTGGAAATTAAATGATACTTGCTGTGGAAACAAATTCAATATTTATTGTAGAGATTTTTATTGCAAGTATCACATTTATGCTTATTTTTGTTGTAGAAACCACACCGGAATTGTTTGTACAACCTCGCACCCTGCGACTTCTTTTTGTTTCCAAAAATTAAAGGCAAACTTAGAGGCACACGTTTTACGAGCCCTGAATCGGCGGTGAATGCGTTCCATGAAGCCATTGTAGAGGTCCCTAAGGAAAACTGTTCCAACTGCTTTGTACAGTGGTTTCAGGGAATGGAAAAATGCGTTAATTGCGAGGGAATATACTTAGCAATAAATGTATCGTAAGTCTTATATCTAGTCTTATTTATCAGAATGCAGAAACTTTCGGTATGCCGCCCTTTAGCAAATGCAGTATAGAAGCGGTGGCGAAAGTCATATTCGGTGACCAACGCCGCATCATCGGTATGACATTCAAGAACATGAAAGCCTATGGGAGCTTTTAAGTGTAGCTTGGTTTCTAGAGACGCTCGACCTGTGACCGACCGGTGACTTAGAAGAAGCGCATGTCAATTGTTTTTCTGGGATTAATGACGATGTGCTCAATTATATATTTCGATACTTGTATTCAAAATGTACTGTCATGTTTTAAAAAAATGAAAGCTGAAATTCTGATCTACAAATTCAAACAAACAAATCTACTTTTTTTCTATTTTCCTTATATTTAATAATACAGAAATACGACTCTAGATGTGACTTCCGGTCACTTTCGTAGTAAAGCGAAAATCAAAGCGAGCGTCTCCGGTTTAGCTTGAGCAAAAATGCTTTCATATGTCTGGCTGTTCTCCTCTACAGGTTGCATTTCTCAACCTATTCTCGTGAAATTTTGTGAGCAAGTTCGACGGAAATCCATTATAAAGCTAAATAAGCCGAGTGACCGGTCATTCTGACGCACACGATAACTTAGTTTTTTTTTTTTCGAAATTTTTCAAAAGTTTTGGAAGGATATGGTGGTTGAAAACGAAAAAACACTTACTTCAGCCATTTCGAAAAATGTTCAAAAAGAAATTACACGCATAAACTAAAAAAAACGCGAAAACACAGACTTGCGAAGATTAACTTAAAAGCTCACAGAGCCTTAGTCATATTATAGGTAGATAGTAACAGATAATATATTTCGGTATGTCTAATTGAAGAGTACAGGTTACCCGGGTGTAAGCGACAGGTGAGAGCGTCGGTGGTGCAGTGGTTAGGGCCGATTTCTTCCGTCCGGGAGGCGCGGGTTCGATTTACGTACCGATGTGTCAAAGTCAAAGTCAATTTTTTTTATTCGAATTAAGAATTTTACAAATCATTTTTCGACGTCAAAACTATCATGGATGGGTTTTCGAATTTCGAATTCATATGTGCGCAATGATTTTGTTTAAATAAAGTGAGGTAGATGTCGCACTAGCGCGCATAAACTAAAGCGGTCAAATTAAGACATAATTGTCGTAATTTGATTTAAGAAAAATGCTTTAGCATTAAAAAGGAATCAAATTTGAACACCGAATAGTATAAATATACGCATCTTTTGTATGTGCGTATATTCGACGCTCTTTACGGTGAAGGAAAACATCGTAATGAAACATGCATATTCCCGCAAAGAAATTAAAAAGTTATGTGAGAAGTCGACCAATCCGCACTGGGCCAGCGTGATCAAGTAAGGTCTGATCGCCTTATTTCAGGGCATGGTGTCACAGTAGTACATTGCTGCCTTGTGTACAGAAAACGTAACGTTTTGTAGAAATTGTATAGAACATTACTTCGGCAAAACACAAGACACAACTCGTAATACAAACTGTTGAGCTGATTGCATCATGTCAGTTTGTTAACACTTGCTTATGACTGAGATTACTATAATTTTTCATACTATAAAACGTATTTCTTTCATACAAGAAAAAAGATAATAGCATGTTTTATAATTTACCCATCCATTTAAGAAAAATAAATACTTGAGTACTTGGTTTCTTCTATTCCAAGCAAACTTGTAAACCTATTTCTTTTGAGTTTCACGTCAAAGTTTTAACTTTCTCAGTGAAGTCAAAAATTATTTCAGAACTTGGTTTTGCAAAAACAAGAAACTTGTCCTAGAGTAGTTAATTTTATTTGGGGACTGGTGGACTACCGTGATTGCACAAAACATTTTCAAAAATAGAATTTGTTTTGTCAAACATAACCTACGAGTATAAGGCTAAAATACGGCTGTTGATGTGGTTCCAGTTCTGTACTTTCGTTAGTATGTACAAAACTTGCTTAAATTGTACCTATAGGTATGTAGTGCATACATGTCTAGAGAGGAAATTATTATGTAGAGATTTTGTAAGTAATTTTCTTTTTCAAGCAGGAGTCGTAAATTATTACCTGTTATAGTGATGTTGAGTACTAAATATTCAGCCAAATCAGCTTGTTGTACGAAATGGTAACAAACTGTTCGCTTCTATTTTACTCAGTAAATTAAGTTACCTGAAATCAAGGCTGGTGAGATTACTGCACTTGCTTGTTGCCTCTCCAATGATGTAACTTAACACATACCTAATTTCACAAGCATTTTTTTTACTGGTGGATAACACAGAAGTCCTTCGTTGATTTCAAACAATACTTCGGTCATGCTTTGAAGACCTGAATGCACTTCGATTAGTACTTACGAGTGCGAAAATACGCATACTATAGACACTTACGTACGGACTTACCACGACTTACGTTGACCTATATGTGTATATAGGTCAACGTAAGTCGTGGTAAGTCCGTACGTACGGATATCAATCAAGTGATATTGGATTTCACGTGTTTGTACATGCACTCGCACTCGCACCAATCAAAGTGCAAATAAGCATTGAAGCAAATTCAGAAATGCATTGGAACGAGTGAATCCAAGCTCCGGTCGGATCGCACAGGTGCGGGACTATTTTCGATGATTAATAAAATTGTTAAATCGTTATTGTTAGAGCCTTCAGTCGTCGGTCGATCGCAATGGCTCAGATAAGCCGCCACCTACTGTAAAATTTATTTACACATTTTTATAAACAAACTAACTTAAATAGACCAACTTAATTAATGCAGATTCACAGACTGATTTCTACTTTATTATTCTTCGTTCACGATGAAAGATAATTTTCGATTACAACTGGAATAGATAACAAAGGAATACCTTCCACTACTAATTGGATTATCTACTGTTCTGCTTTATAAAACATAGAAAAGGTAGCGAAAAAATCACTAAGAAAACAAGAAAACCATCATGCATAACCTAACGGTACAATCTTAAGAAATATTATTACGCGTCAGTTTACGTGAAATTTGTAAGCATTAAAAGTTAGATTTATAGCAAATATTATTATTATTATTTTTGCGGTTATTTCATTGCTGTCAAATACTTTTTCAGAAACTGTTTTTGAAATAAACAACTATCGACATTTTTGAAGCAGCCCCGCACTAACCCATAGCCGGCACTAATAGGGTCATGTACAACGATCCCGTGAACAAAGCTACCCACTCGACACTATAATATTGATTGCCCTTTCCAATGTCTGTCTGCAAAAACATTCGTGTAGCCGATTTACCGAAAATTAACTCATGTATACAGCGTAACACATCTCAAAGTAATTTTGTAGGTACCTCCTCAACTTCAGCAACCAAAATAAGTATACGCTCATAATAATAATTATCATTAACTTGGTGGACCACAGGAAAAAAAACCTGCCCGTGGTCCACCAGGTGGACCAAAAGGTGGACCTTGGGGTTGCAGCGCTCGCATCTTCTTGTAAATTAAAATAGTCGTAGTTGTGTATGAATAAATATTTTTGGATCTAATCAGATTAAGAATTTGACTATACTGATGCTGAATGCTACGGCGTAGCAATCTCGTATGCTACGATTTGGAAGTTGGAACGATGTCTACAAGGATTAAAATTTGTATTGCAACGTGTTTTGTATGCCAATATTTTTGGTCTTTATAATTATTTTGGAATATTAGTCTACCTTTTGAAAAATCTACTTATTTAATAACTTTATTCTCGATCAATGCTAAACCTTGGTGCGTGTACTAAAATTTTGTGAATGTAAGAAATGATGAATTCAAGAAGTGAATGTGCATTAAAATGATGTCGATTCGTTTTGATTCCGTGTTTCAAGCTTGTGTAAGCAAAGCAGCTACGAGCAATACAAATTCAAGTTCACACGGCAACTTGACTGAGCAACAGAAATACACACGCGAGCTACTCTTGCACCCCTTTGAACGCTCTATCTATTCTTCTCATGATACTAATATCATATTTATATTTACAGTGATTTGATTCAAAATGCAGATTGTTATAGGTTCTCATATCACTTCTTGGTTTTTTACTTTTTAGTCGACGAAAGAGCTTTTGCTGAAAAGTAAGATACAATCATATTCTTTTTGAAGAAAATATTTTCAATAATAAAAGGCATAGTAATGTCCCTATCGTAATAATAGTTACGTCATTATAGTAAAGTTGATCAATGTTCTTGAGGGCTGCGAGCTGCCACACGCATGACGGACGTGCGACAGTAACGCACAATAATTATTAGCGCGACTTGATATGTTACACATAACCCTGCGTTGTATCACAATCATCTCTGCCGTCCTCGTCTCCCGCAGGAGCTCCCCCATATCCTATCGCACTCCTGACACACGGCTAATGCGCAATCAATAATAATTATCTTCATGTTTGCAAGCAAGTGGATTGCATCGTACGGTAATGGGACGGTGTTTAGTGTATTCAGTGTTTAGGTATACACTAGTGGCCGAGTCAAATGTCACATGTTAGCCGGATTAATTTGCGAGGCAATTACACAGAACGTCCATGTGACGCGCATTGTGGCGGCATGATGTATGAGCAGGTATTTAATGAGGCCAGGCATAGCAGACTACAACTCAACGAATAATTATGCCTTATAAATATACGCGGGTTAATCACTTCATACTTCTCGACATCTATGATCATGCGTATTCATTAAGAAAGTTGTAAGAAAATAAGGAACCTTCATCGGTGTAAAGAAAAGAAAGCGTATAAAAATAAGCTTAGGGAACACAAAAGATTGTTATTGTTGCAAACTTGCCTCTTCGTTTTTATTTATTAGATTCGATAAAATAAATCTTTACTTCAAGTACACTTTATGTCAGTACACAAACTGTCGATCTAATCATACGTACAGTTTATACCTTGATTAACTTAATTCAAAGAACTGATTATTATACAGGCTGTCCTACAACTCTGCCACATAAAAAGAAACTACTTTTGACTGAAAGAAGACTTCGCTCTGATTTTAAAATATATTTAACTGCATTTAAGATTTCAAAAAAACGCCTGCACTAAACCGGAGTTGAAATTTTATTGACTTACATAAAAAAAAAACTTGTATTTTTATAGTACTCATTGAAAAATAAAGTCATCACAATTTTTTTTAAGAAATATAAGTAGTGTATTTAATTTAAGGAATACCGTGCATTCATTTTATATTGAAACATCATTTTATCTATATATATCAAAATAAATCACCGAACGCGCGTAACTTCCAAACGACTGCTCCGAATTGGATAAATCTTTCTTTTATGTGTTCGTTATTGTCAAGAGAAGGTTTGTATGAAAATAAAATAATAATAATAATAGTAGGTGTAGGGTAGGTCTACACCTACGTAGGTAGGTGTAGGGTGGGTGTTGGTTAGATGTAGGGTAGGTGTAGGGTAGGTGTAGGGTAGGTGTAGGGCAGGTGTAGGGCAGGTGTAGGAAAGGTGTAGGGCAGGTGTAGGGCAGGTGTAGGGCAGGTGTAGGGCAGGTGTAGGGCAGGTGTAAGGCAGGTGTAGGGCAGGTGTAGGGCAGGTGTAGGGCAGGTGTAGGGTAGGTGTAGGGCAGGTGTAGGGTAGGTGTAGGGCAGGTGTAGGGCAGGTGTAGGGCAGGTGTAGGGCAGGTGTAGGGCAGGTGTAGGGCAGGTGTAGGGTAGATGTAGGGTAGGAGTGGGGTAGATGTTGGGAAAAATGGCAGGACAACGTCTGCCGGGTCAGCTAGTATTTATATAAAACATTCAAAATGGTATCCATTAATTTTTTTATGATTTTCTTTAAACAGTAAACTGAAATTTCATGTTCTTTCTTTAATTAAAGACACTACTGTTATTGACTCTTTTGATCAGTATCATAATCTAAAATAAAAAAATCACGACTTCCCTGCCAAAAAATTATTATAGCTAGTATTATTTGGGATGACAAAAAGGATTCTAACGATACCATACACATCCAAATCTGTTCAGTATAGAAGTTATGAACAAAGAAACGCACAAACATACATACATGAACCCTGAACACATTACACTTTTTATTTTGGGCAGTCGTGTAAAAGTTAGGTAGGTAAGTATGTCTATTTTTTCATATTTGTCGGGTTCGATTCGCGAGTCAGGCAAGAATAACCTTTTTTTTAATTCTTGAATGCAGTTTAAAATTAAAGTGAAATCTTGTTTCAGTAAGATTTCCTATCTACAATATTTCAAGTACTTTACACGTGGCACAGCCGTGGGCGTGGGATACCCACTGCGTAGGTAATCAATGTAGGCAGTGATACTATATCAGCCGCTTGAAAAATATTCAGCTCTTGTTTTTTGTATAAGATTTAAGTGTCTAACTGTCTAAACATTTAGTGTAGCACACATAGGTGGCGTAAAGCACATTATTGCAGTACGTTAATGCGTTTTTTATAGTTCTCGCCCTCGGGTGCTTGATGAGGCGAATCGGTCCACTTGTGCTTTATTGCTGCCACTTCATTTAGCTACAATTCCAGAGCGAGCTCTCAGCCTAACTTTTATTTTATTACATCACTTATTGAGAGACTCGGTTAGTATCAATAATGGAACAATTGTGTACCTTATTGTTAAACGTACCTGTTAGGGAAAGTTGTTTATTTAGGTCAATATGAAATAACGATGTCGATTTCTACGTTCTGGTCCGTATTTTATAAGATTTACC
Source organism: Carpatolechia fugitivella (assembly GCA_951230895.1). NCBI lineage: Eukaryota > Metazoa > Arthropoda > Insecta > Lepidoptera > Gelechiidae > Carpatolechia > Carpatolechia fugitivella. The sequence continues at coordinate 13,577,978 of OX579645.1, forward strand.
TACCTATTAGTAATTTAAAAAGGTATACTAAGCAATATAGAACAAATTTTACGTCAGTCCAATATATTTTACGTTAGTTCGTAGTTCAATTTTGCATTTCAATTCATAGAATATTGAATCATAGGTAGCTTTGACTAGTAAGTTGTCTTGTTACCTATCGACAAGTGTATTTTGATGGCAGTCGCGGGCATGCGTCCCCGGGCGGAGATCGATCGTGCCGTAATTAACTGTTTGTTAACCGATACTCGGTACTATTGTTCTCTTACTACAAACACAAACTCTATATATGTACATTACATTATATACACACGGCACAATAGAAACTTAAAACCTGTTGTTGTGTTTTATTGCAAGTAAGTAAAAGCTCCATTACTGTTTACTTGAGTTTGTTTTTTATTTACAGGTTAAGATATGGTTCCAAAACCGTCGAACGAAGTGGAAGAAGAAGGATAACATTAGCAACGCAGAAGTCGCAGAAATGAAGCAGCAGAACAAACCAGTTGCCGAGGACAAAAACCCGGAAGAACCAACAAAAGATGACCCATTGGTTCTGGATATGACCAAGCGCAACTGCAACAAAATTCTCAACGAAAAACTTAAAAGCTCAAAACAAATCATAATACAAGAAAATCTTCAGCCAAAACCGCGTAAAGTAGAGAGCGGTGTCGTTCTGGAGTCGATTTGCGACACGAATGACATTGAGAGTCGCATTTCGATAACTAAAATAACCAACAAGTTATCATGTACCGATTTATCTAGCGACCCTCCTAAAATTTCAGTGAGAAGCTTTACGCCTGAAGATGTAAACGATTTAAGGTTCGAGGGCCTCAATAGGGATCCCTTCTAAATGAAAACTGGGATTATCAGGGAAGATAGGAATGCTTGAGTCTTTTGGGTAATTAGTTTGGCACGTGGTATTCGTAAGGAAATTCGACCAGATGGACAAGGACTTGTGATTAACGCCAAATATTATTTGTATTACGATCTACATTTAAAAGTCTAAGTCAAATAAATCTTAGTTGAATAAATTTAATCAGTTTGGTTGCAACAGAAGCAGAATATTAACTCTTGCACTGCACTCTTTTTAGATTCAATATAATTTCTGATGGTGTTGAATGCTCGGTAATAACTTACCTAGGTATATTTTATTAAGTTTCTTACAGTACCTATTTAACATTTTTATTGGATTGGTTTACTTGGATTGGTTTACTGTACAATAATCTTAAAATCGTTATGAAGCCAACATTAAAGAATGAAAGAAGTTTTATACTTTATTTATACTATAGGTATAGAAGTGAAATACCTGTAGACTAACGAAATTATTCCCTAATAATGTATTATCTGTTTATCCACGTACTAGATAAAGCACTATTTGCTATGAGTGGCCTAACTTTTATGAAGCTTTAAAATCATTGGTGAATGTGTAAAACAAAGTAGGACTTGCAGTGATCTCAGCTCGGCCGGAAATGAGAGATGGCGTAAAGTCGTGCGAGGAGATTGAACATAATTATCACGTCATTGTATATCTATGTATGTTGATATTTATTGATGTTCTGCATTTTTGTATAAGTAGCAGATTTTCCTGTACATAGTTTATTAAATGAATCCAGTGAACTCTTATTTAAATCTAGATTTAAATTTTAAAATAAAATAGTAACAGTATTATCTCATAAAAATACTCTGCAGGTTTCCATGGGTACTGAGCGTGCGACCGAATGCTATAAGCCTCTTCCATTCGGCAAACTAATTGTCTTCTGCTATTCCAAACTGGTGGCTTCCTGGTCGTCTTAGCGTTATGAAAATTCTAGCAAAAATCCTGTCCATTCTCGAGAATGCAGTCGTAAGAAAATGCTAATCAAACAAGATTTACACGACAAAGGAAGTTCCAGTATTAGATATGATTTATGTGCATAGGAAACTATCGTGTGCTGTAATGTGTAAGTATGTCATTATAAAGTTTTGAATCTATGTGTGCGAAAATAAAAACTATACCAACGTATATTAATTGTGATAGATAAATGTCATGTACTCGCTTTTTAACGGACTAATCGCTATTTCTACCAGAGTGGTAATATACTCGCACGAACTGTTTGCTTAATTGATACATCATATGTTTACTGTACAATAATTGATAATGAAACAAACTTTCGTGTACGCGAAGTTCGATCATACTCGTATCACGATCAGCTTCATTATATAGTGTCTATTGTAAGTAGAGTAGGAGTACGCTCGCCCAGAGTCATAGATGTATCAAAACAAAATCTACATTATATCATTAGGTATCTAAACGTGCAAGCTTAATATAAGTAAAACTTGTATCTACATAATATTTGTTTTAGATTTTATTTTAGTGCTTTGTAAACATAAAATGTTACGTGTTTCTCATAGTATTATAGATGTTATAATGAGCATCTAGGTAAAGATGTATCGTAGCGAGGTAGTAAAGTGTTGTGTTTAAAATACTTACTTATACTGCACATAGCGCGACGCCAAACTACTGGAAATAAAAACAGCAACAGGAACATAATAATTGTAATTGCAAAATAAAATGTTTTGTGTGTAGAACTTACGCCATATTACGCCAAATATACTGCTTCTTTAGCCTTCACATAAGTAAACTATTAATGTATTTGATGTGTTTTAAACTTACTGATAAAGGTATCAGTTAACATAAAAGTACATTTTAAGAAAATTTAATTCTCTCTGATTCAAACTATATTCATTCTACGCTGTAAGGTGCATATGCATCATTAATAAAGTGTAAGTGTAAGCATTATTTATATAAGGTATAAATATCGAGTTAGATTTTTATTTAATATCCTTTGCACTTTCTCCTTTGTCAACATCGTTATTTAAAGTGATCAAAAGTCCTGTTATTTTTCGTTATTAATTAGTACGCGTACTTATATACGTCTTATATATATATATATATATATATATATTAATGTAAAATGGGTTCACGTTTGACCACAGTCTCACCTGATGGAAAGTGATGACGAGGTCGAAGATGATACACGCTCACCCAAAAGATGCCTATTCACTTTTGCCTTGAATATACCAAGATTAAAAGACTCCGGAAACACAGACGCCGGAAGAGCATTCCACTCTCGTGCTGTACGCACCAAAAAAGACGACGCAAAACGTTTAGTGCGGACTCCGGGAAATTCAACCACGTGAGGGTGGAAACGCCGCGTACTCCGGTGGCAGAAGGTGGATGGAGTGATAAGATCGTGAAGTGCCTGGGCACACTCTCCATGATACACCTTGTAAAATACCGAGAGGCTGGCAACTTTGCACCGATGGTCTAAGCTTTTAAGCTTGGTTCCAGCGAGCGTAATGTCGCCAATGAGTCTCCTAGCTCTTCGGTCTACCGAATCCAATGCATCCAGCTTTATATAGATATATTAACAAATCAATAAATTAATGTATGTATAATACAAAGAACAATCATATTCCATGTCAATGGATATAACTATTTTATATATAAATATAAAATAGTTATATCCATTGACATGGAATTGATTTTATATTTATATATAAAATAGTTATATCCATTGACATGGAATATGATTGTTCTTTGTATTATACATACATTAATTTATTGATTTGTTAATATATCTATATAAAGCTACGAAAGCTAAGAACAATTATATATAAATATAAAATAGTTATATCCATTGACATGGAATATGATTGTTCTTTGTATTATACATACATTAATTTATTAATTTATTCCATTGACATGGAATATGATTGTTCTTTGTATTATACAACTTCTTTGTATTTTTTCAAGTAATAATACTTGAGAGCGTATCCCTATATAGTTTTCTAAAATTAATATAAAATGAATGTTCGAGCTTAAAACGATTGTACAACTAGGTATGCCTCTTGAATCCTCGTCCTCGTATGTACGTACAGTCAGTATCAAAAGCTGTGTGATATCAATTCAACGTTCCTAACGTAACAAAGAAAAAGGGCTGGGACCACGCTACGAGGACGCTACGACGCGGTGGCGGCGTAGCAGCCGTAGCGCTACAATGCCTACAACGCGCTTTTTGTTTAAAAAACCATAATAGGCTGATAGAAAATTTTATTATATTTGTTATATTAATTTTGTAATATTTTTATAAATATATAGGTAATGAACTGGCCAGGTAGGTATTTAGATGAAAATGTAAATGATATTGGTTTGATGATGTAAATTTACGATATATTGGTGTACCATGATCCCTTAAATTAAATGTGTAGGTATTTAGATGAAAATGTAAATGATATTGGTTTGATGATGTAAATTTACGATATATTGGTGTACCATGATCCCTTAAATTAAATGTGACATTATACCATAATAATTAAGTACATAATGTAATATTTATTTAACGTATGTTATAAATGTTAGTCTGACTGTTTTATGAATTTGCTGTCTTAATTGATGTATTTGCTGTTTTACTTAGTAATAGTAAATTTTGAAAATAAAGAATAGTTTTCAAGATTCTTTAATGGTTTATTATTTGAGCTCAAAAGTCCAAATTAATTAAAGTGCGAATTACAGAGCGTTCCACGACTACCACATGAAGGAAAGTACTTTCAATCAGATTCAAAGATTGTACTTGGGGCATACTGAAAGTTTCTGGATTCTGATAAATAAGACTAGATATAAGACTTACGATACATTTATTGTTTTTCAAAGTATATTCCTTCGCAATTAACGCATTCGCTGAAACCACTGTATAAAGCAGTTGGTTTCAAGTGCCAATTGAAGCCTCTGGCCACTCTCTTGTTGACTTAAGCCACAACGAAAATCATTGGACGAAAATGTTCACGAATTAAATTCATTTTGATAGCGACACACAATTTTCGAAAGGACGTCTGGCAATGAAAAAACAAATAGTCTCGCAAATTAAAAAGTAACATATTTCCAAAGAGTTAGGTAAATTTTCAAAGTCCATAATTGTTTTTTCATTCTTTTATTGTAAGTGGCCAGATCCAGAGACATAAAAAAGTCGAAGCATTGGTAAAAAATGGTTGCTTTTTTTTCGTCAAATCAGGATATTACACTACAGTGTCGCTTGAATACTCGGAGGAAAAAGGACTCCGAGCTTGAAGATCAAAGGACAGTGACTGCATATTGATACATCAACACTTGCTTGTCTTAGAAAAAGTTTGCGAAAAGCGTCCTCGAAGCAATGTCCTCCTTCACAACGGTAACGCATCCTCACATTCCGCAAAGGTAACAGAAGCCTATTTGAAGGCTTCAAATGTAGAACTGATGACACATCCGCCTTACAGCCAGGACCTCGCACCCTGCGACTTCTTTTTGTTTCTAAAAATCAAAGACAAACTTAGAGGCACACGTTTTACGAGCCCTGAATCGGCGGTGAATGCGTTCTATGATGCCATTGACGAGGTCCCTAAGGAAGACTGGTCCAACTGCTTTTTACAGTGGTTTCAGCGAATGCATTAATTGCGAAGGAATATACTTTGAAACACAATAAATGTATCGTAAGTCTTATATCTATTCATATTTATCAGAATCTAGAAACTTTAAGTATGCCCTAAGTAGCAGCGCCGCGTTGCTATTCCTAAACTGACGTCGGGCGACAGACGGTGTCGGTCGGTGTCATTTCCTGACGACTAGTACCTACCAACGGTTTTGCCTTGGTTTTGCCCAACTATTTCTATAATAGGAATATCGATAATATATTTTTTTTACATTGGAATAAAAGAGATAGACCAAAAATAAATAAAAATAAAATAAAGTTATAAAGGGACGTATACCTACAATTAACTTTTGTTTTTGTTCGATCTTAATAATGGCTGGGCTATCTACATCTTTTGAGCCGTATTAAGTAGATAAATGAAATTTTCACAAAGCGTTAAATCTGGTACGATGTTACGGAAACCTTTGCTTTAGTCGGTTTTTTTGGTTTGCTGAAGCTTGCAACCTCATTGCAACCGTAGTAGGTTTTTGAAGCGATTGCTAAGTACAACAGACGAAGAAGTCGTCGATCCTGCCAAAAACATTAGTGTCTTTTATGAAAAAAAAGAACTTAATATTTGCAAAGCACCACAGATATTGTAACAATAAATTTTACGGTTATAAAACAGTTATCTTTAAAATAATATTTTTTAAATAATTGCCCCAAAAAAGTTGATTTTAAATGTTTTGTGTTCAGACATAATTTAGAAAATAAAGTGTTTTTTTTTTAACATTTCTTTTTTGGACTACCCACTTAATACAAACCTCTATAGCCTTAACAAAAAATTGAAACGATTAAAAGCAAGAAGAATCATCAAACTAAGTAAAATGGGACTGTTATTAACTCTGTGACTGGTATATAAGCAACAATAGATGGTATATTTTTTTATACCTACTTGATTTATTTATAATATCTCTAATTCAAATGGGTCAGCAAGCTGAGTTTCCTTCGCCGCGGGCTTGATGAAGCCGCGGGATTTAATTTTGCGAACGTCTTTGTGCAGTTCTGCCTGGCAGCGCCATCTATTAAATTTTTCATAAACTAACGTAGCTGCATATCAAGCGCCATCTGTGTATCACCGGTTCTATCGCCTCACTTTCTATACAGTTCTACAGCGAGCGTGGCTTGTTGGAGCTTAAATAATGTCATTGATGATTAAGATGGCGCTAGTCGTAGCTGAACAACAACGAACGGTGCATCGGAAGTTCTGGGTTCTTATCCCGGAGGGGGCACTGCACGAAGGTTCAGCGGTCAAAGAAGAGCAGCGGTCAAAACATCCTAACTATTTTTTGGATGATGTTTTCGTATTGTCAATGATGTAAAATGATGACGAGAGATGGTTTTAATAATTTAAAAAAATAAGTAGAGGCTTGTCTCCTGCCATGTTTTGCTGTACGCAATACACATAAAACATCTCAACCAAAGATTTCTGACGCGCGTCGCAAGGGAGCGAAGCGATTGTCTTTTGTTCCTCTGAGATCTCAACAAAACAAAAAAATATACATGTTTATCTATGGTTCCTCTACACAACTTCTCTTTGAAATGTTTTGCATTCCCGAAAAAATGTTTTAGAAAACATCCAGGGTTGGAATCAGAGTCGTTTAAAAATATTTTCTATTAGCTTTCCGCCCGCGTTAAATGAGTTTTCCCGTGGGAATGAAGAGTTTTACCGCGGTAAAAAGTAGCCTATGTCTTATTCCAGGACCTAACCTATATGTGTGCCAAATTTCATCCCGATCTGTTCAGTGGTTGAAGCGTGATTGAGTAACAAACATCCAAACTTTCGCATTTATTATATTAGTAGGAAGACAATAAAAAAAGATAGTACAGATTTTGCAAAAATAAATATGTAGTACATCAATAATCCACTTTTAATTTAACATCATTTATTATAGTTATACAGTGCCTACTAAAATAATGTAAAATTATAGAAGTCTCAAAGTACGGTTCGAATATTATAATTTGTAGTACAAAATCAAACCCTGGGTAGAGCTGAACTATAGAACTGATGGTAATTATTTTTATTTTTGTCACATTATCACAGAAAATACATCCTAGTATTAACTTACTAAATATAATCCGGGGAAAATTATGGTATTTATTTTACGAACGATCCTGCCATTTAGGATTGTACATAGTACGAACCATGAAAATATAGTTCAAATACGATATTTATTTATTTATTGTACGGAATCTAACCCTGAAAACATCCCCCGTGCGGGTGAGACAAAACAAGCGAGCCTATCAGACCTCTTTGTCGAAACCGGAACATTTTATCCGAAACACCTCGAAACATTTTAGAGCGAGACGTCGTCGTTTGAAACATTAGATTTTGTGTATGTGTAGACGAATTTGTGTACAGTGTAGACCAAAACATTCGCAGGAGACAAGCCTGCTGCGCCGTTTTACCTACTTTGTGCTATTAATCAAATTATGAATGATATGGAAAAGTACAGGTACTACTTTACCTACGTTACTCGTATAAAAGTCGAAACAGTTTTATTCTTAACAAATTAGTACTAAAATGCATTTAACTTCTTCTTCTTCTTCTTTCGAGTCGATGGCTCGTCAAAGATTTTATATTTTATTTGCCCAGTATGCCGCCACCCTGATTGCTCCATCTGAGGCCTCCATGAGCTCCTCCAGGGAGCACGAGTCAGGACAAGCAGGACACGATAAAAGGTGGGCCATTGTCTGCGGAGTCGCGCCACACTCGCACCGAAGGTCCGCCCCGTCTAAAAAACCCCACCTGAGACGGTTTTCTTTACTCCGACCGACCTGGGTACGGAGTCTGTTTAAAGACTTCCAAAGAGTTCTTGGAAGTTCACACCCAGTGGGGAGATTTTCCGAGAGCGGGACGAATGGAGGAGACAGCGAAATTTGCGCCCGCCAGAGGTCACATCTGGCTTGAGAGGCCTCGCCATGAATTTAACTTATAAAATATCTTTGAATAATAGTTCAATATATACTCTTAACAAAAATATATATTTTCATCTCTCATTTTCTAAAAGAAATACAATAATGAAACGAGCCCAAAGAAAAGATGTAAGTGACTTTAAAATTCGAACCATTATTTTTACTATTTGCATAGAATGTTGCATACAATAATTTGCAAAGGAATAAACGCATACAGCCTAGATAATAGGGATAGGGTATTTGACAACTATTTTTTATTTTATAAACCCAAACTTGTTAGTTTCTGCTATCGAAGACTGAAAGAATTTTTGCTCTATCTTTAAAATTGACCGAGTTATAAAGGTTTGAAATTCAAGATTAGACAGAAGCACTTACTAGCATGTTATGTCACTTGCTAGTAACGCCATATAATCACTATACAAAAAATAGTTTTTGAAAGAGACAGACATATTGAAACTTTAAAAAATCACTGTAAATTCGTTTTTCAACCGATTCGGTTTTTATCTGCGCGAATCGTCTGCTACTAGTCTATATTTTAAATTTAATTCATAAAATATGGTAAATTTAGGAACAGTCAAATACCCTTATTTGAACAAAAATATATAATATAATTAGCTTGAATTTACTTCAATTATGCGAGATGCATACGAAATTATTGTATTATTGTTATAGGAATTAAAAAATCAAAATAAAATCATTAAGTATTTTAAATTTTGGCTACAATGACACGAACGCACACCTTAAAGCTGGTAATTTTTGTTGTTATCTGTGGTCTTAATGTTTTGATAAATTATTTTGGAATTTATGTTTATTTTAACGTGTGATTTTAACCATAGAACAATAAATATTTATCTGTTATTTAACTGTGATATAGTAAACAAGTAATTTGTATGAAATAAACAAGTTACTTACATTTTAGTAGTGCCACTTGTAGTTTGATTAGTACGTAGCTTAGTTATATAAAAAATAAATGTTTGTAAGGTAAACCAGTTCTGGTACAATGTGCTGGTTATTTTCGTCCTGGATGATCCGTTTTTTTTTTTTTTTTTGTGAAATTAAATAATATGTACTGCTGTCAATATTCTTGTTTACGATTAGTTGTCATTTTCTGACATGGGTTCTCATTTCCTCACAATTAGGTCAGAGGATAAACTCGAGAGGGATAAAACACGGACTCAAGACGGACTCGAACGCCAACTCATCTCAGGAAGTCGACTCATCTCAAGAAGTATCTCTGCAACCGCTGAGATTCTCACAGGCCGTCTTGGGAACTCGTCCCCATCTTGAGAAGTATAATATTAGGTCCTTACATATGAAATTGGCGTTTTGTCGTACTGGCCACTTTGATCACAAATTTCTCCTATTTGGTTAGGAATTCGAAATTCAAATTTATACAGCTATTTCCACATGTAGTTGTGTTTCGTAAACCGTCATTCATTTGTTTTTTTACTTATCTTTTTTCTGTTTGCATCGCTCGATTTACAAAATGGAAAATTTGAAATATCGCGTTATTTACGAGTAGGTACGAGTTCCACCGTGGCACCAGTGCTGCGGAAACGGCTCGAAGGGTTAATGATGTGTATGGCGGTTGTGTCGCAAAAGAAAACACAGTGCGTTTTTGGTTCCAACGTTTTCGTTCTGAAAATTTCGACCTGCAAAACAAGCCCCGTGGACGGCCGGAGACCCAAGTTGATAATGAAGCATTGAAGGCTATTGTGGAAGCGGATCCATCGCAAACCACGTCCGAGTTAGCTGCAGGCTTCGGTGTTAGTGATAAAACTGTTTTAATCCACTTGAAGCAAATTGGGAAGATTAAAAAACTTGAAAGGTGGGTTCCTCACGAATTGAGTGAAGCAAACCGGCAAACGCGCGTCAACTGCTGCGTTACATTACTTGACCGGCACAATAACGAAGGGATTTTAAATCGAATGTAATGTAAAGTGGATTCTCTACGATAATCGGAAGCGCTCATCGCAATGGCTGGACCCTGGCAAGCCAGCCAAAGCCTGCTCCAAGCGAAAATTGACCAATAAAAAGTTACTTGTAAGCGTTTGGTGGACTAGCGCCGGTGTCGTTCATTACAGTTTTCTCAAATCTGGCCAGACGATTACGGCAGATGACTATTGTCAGCAATTGCAAACCATGATGGAAAAGCTAGCTGGTAAACAACCGAGGCTGGTCAATCGCTCTACGCCACTGCTGCTTCACGACAACGCTAGACCACACACTGCACAACAGACGGCTAGCAAATTAGAAGAGCTTCAATTGGAATGTCTAAGGCATCCACCGTACTCCCCGGACCTTGCTCCAACAGATTACCATTTTTTTCGAAATTTGGATAACTTCTTGCAAGGGAAAAAATTCAACTCAGATGGGGCAGTCCAAATCGCCTTCAAAGATTTTATTGATTCCCGTCCGAATGGTTTTTTTAGTAAAGGGATCAATGAACTACCTATGAGATGGCAAAAGTGCATAGATTACAATGGCTCATACTTTGATTAAATAAATATACTATATAAAAATTTTTCGACTTTTTGTTCCTCCCATACAAAACGCCAATTTCATATGTAAGGACCTAATATTTAAGTATACGGGCCTAAGTTAATTTTAATATTAAAAACCAAATGAAATATCCCAGTTTGTGTGTCAAATAGGGTGCGGTGCACTAATATCGCGCCTATGGTATGTTATATAGCTCATTTATTTTTCTTACTAACTGTTTTGTTTACTTTCTTCATAATCGAGATGAAAAGTAGTGGACCCAGGACTAAGTGAAGACCTTGGCATCAGTCACCACCTCTGTGAAAGTATTCAACAAGAGAGTTGATGTTGATCCCTTTACCATATTCCTAAGAGTCTGCGTCACAAAACATGAACAATTGAAGCAGCACCAGGACCATTAGTTTAGCCAGTACGTGTCTTTGAATATGACCCGAACACAAAATATACACTTTTTTTTTTAATAGCCTACCTTTGACAAGTTGTATCTCTGTAACTAATAGACGTAGAGTGTTGAAATTAAACTCAAATTGTAGAAAATTTTGTTAGCTTTTTTAAATTATATAGCAAACATACCTGAAAAACGCTTCCTTAGGGTAGTTTTTTCGAAAAAACTGAAACAAGTGCCAAAATTTCGCAGTTTTTCGAGTACCATGGGTGTAGCACAGGGTTTTCAGGGTTGCAAACTTGGGTGTAAACTACTCTCAAGGAACCTAACAACATATAAAAAAATCGTAGATACATGCGCGTTTGCGATGTTTGATGTCGATATTGACTGGCCTATATACCTATAGATAAACAACATCCAGATACAAGGCAAACAAGTGTTCTTCACACGAGTATTAGAGGATTTGCGAAGCTATTTTCTCCCATTCAGTATTAATTCTTATCCAAATAAAATACGTTCTTTACTTTGTACATTTAATGTAGATTAAAATTTCTGTTTACAGTATATCATTTAAATAATTATTTTATAAGATATCAAAGCCCAAAAAAATATAATTCAACGTAGCGGACTTTTCCCCCATGGACACTGGACAGCTTTACGTGGTCCTTTTGCGCGTCACATCCAAACAAAATTTGTTCGTATTGTGTAACGAAAAGTCAGGTGCAAACATTGTTTATAAAAAAATCTAATAATCAAAGAAAGTAACTTCACATTTTTCACCTCTTTTCGAGGGTTTCGTAGTCAACAAGGAACCCTTATAGTTTCGCCATGTCCGTTTGTCTGTCTGTCTGTCTGTCCGCGACATAGCTCAGAGACTCTTAGTACTAAAAGTCTGAAAATATTGGATTCCTTTGGTACCTACACTTAAAGTGAGTTAACTTACCTACCGCGCGTGAGGTGTCATTGGATAGGTTCTAAAAAATAATGAGGGTTTACCATTTTTCGATGCTAGTGCTCGTTTCAGAAAATATTTGGTTTTAAAGTGCTCATTTTTGTTAGAGTCAAGTGTGTCCCCCCCTACCAGCAAAATGTGATTAAATTAATGTGATGAATTTAAAAGGAAAACTATCAACATCAAGTAGGCTTTACACTATAATTTGATAAACGTTAACTGTCTTAAACAGGTACCAAAGTAGTATTATTGGACAATTACGGAACCCTACACTTTGCGTGGCCCGACACGTGCTTGGCTGCTTATTTTTTAAGTTACATCCGTGCGAAGCCAGGGCGGGTCGCTAAAATTTAGTTAACATAACTGGAACCTCTCGACAAAAGATATTGATACTTGTGATGGTTATCTATACTTCCATCGATAATAATCTGAACTAAAGTACGTGCTTCTTCTTTATAAATATTATCTCCCCAGTTAGTGGTGAGGGTTTTTAATACATATTTAAAAAATATGCTTAAAACTTGACCAATGTCGATCGTGTCGCCATTTTTCCAGTTTCGTAACGCTTTTATTGTTACAGAAAAATGTTCAGCGACAACATCAGTCTTATTCACAACGAAGGCTTTATCTATCATATCCAACAAGATTCTAAAAGCTTTATCTTTTTCTGTGAATTTCTTCCACCTGTATCTTTCCAATATATCCTTACGTTTATCTGAAAGTGATCTTCTTATTTCAGTTAGTTCATCATAAACCAACTCTTTTAAATGATTGCCCAGAACTTTTACTAAATCTTCACCTAAAAAGTGTGCAATATCATCTCGTTTGTTTTCAACTATCGTCATTGTCTTCATAACCAATGTATGGAATTTACTGTCTGATAATTGTATAACTTCGTCTAGAGCATCTACTAGATATTCCGAAAAGCCTGGGAACGGCCTACATATACGAGTCATATTACAAAGTAATTTAAGATCTTGTCTCTTTTTGCGAAGGGTCTTTTTAAAAACTTCATCTGATACCGTTTTAATATCGGCTGTTTGGTTAGGTAAATGTCTGTCTATCATTACTTGCAAACATATTAACGTTCCTTCGTATAAGAGACTACAAGAAGTATCAATAATATCCAGTAAAATTAGATCTTTATCTATTTGATTTTGCGGATTCTCTGTCAGTAACTTATTAATATGTTTATGAAAATTTAATTTGTAGACGGATAATGTAGCATTGACTTCAGGAGTGATTTCTAAATGAGTACCCCCTTTAATGAGTACTTTGTAAAATTTTTCAATAATAGATTGAAATCGTAAATTACTGCTTTTCATTAAATAATTGACTAGCTGAGGCACTGCTCTTAGATCCCGATGCCACACCGGATTGATTTCTTCAATTTTGCTAGTTCTTAAAGCGTTCTGGTTTTCCAGTAGAAGACCCAAAGACTTCGCTAAATTTAATGGGATCGTAATTTCTAATTGAATATTTCCTGGTTTAAGATCACCATTATAACTCCTAAATAACTTTTTATTCAACACAATTTTAGCTTCTAAATCCTGAGAAACCTGGTTAAGAGTATTACCGAAACCTGAAAACAATAAATTTTACATTATAAGTACATACATGTATTGAAATTGAAGTACATAATTCTAAACAAAGAAAAACTGCTTACTATAACTTATCAGCGTAAAAATTAAAAACACACGCATCTTGATTCCCCTTTATGCTATGCTGTAACTAAAAATGGAATGGAGTGCTATGTATAGTTCTAGGAATTGTAATCACGACATTGCGTAACTAATTAGTATGAACCATTAATTACATGAACGATTTAATTACCAGCCATTTTTAATGTCTAATTTAATTACGGAATAAAATTACACAGGATATGTATTATGTAGCTCTCGTCTTATTTATAGCACCTAGTTATTACGTGTACGCAAGGAGGTTTTCGAGGATTTAGCACAAACTAAAAGAGAATGAAGATTTTTACTGGTATATGATGACGTGTTGTCGATGTTTATTATTCTAACAACCATTCAAACGTCCATAGGCACTGTGGTGCCTAATGTCAAGAGGCGGTTGTCTAAGTAGTTAATTTCAGCATAACCTATGATCAATATCACTACTGTGATATATCACCAGCTTCTTGAGAAGACAAACCGTAACCTGACGTAACTGCAGTTTTACATATTTGAGCCAATCATTTATCAAACATCACCAAGAATATACGTAATGTGGTTGCAAGTGAGAGAAAATTATACTGGTTTTAAAGCTTATTAATTTGCTTTTTATGGTGGTCTTTTGTGTGGTGATGGTGGTGGTATACCATTCAAAAATTGAGAAGGAATTTGACCTCGATTGGTCATTATGAATTAAGTTAGCATAAACTTCTTATGGAAATAAAATACATGTCAGACGGGAAGTGAACACGGGCGTTCATGCTATTCCAGGAATGGTGCCGTAGCATTCAATTAGCACGGCCCTTCAAGCAGATGTCGCTGCCCTGGAGGCAACAAATGATTCGCGATGTAAGCCGGGATCGGCATTAACCGGGATTACGTTTGTTATTCCTTATTTAGTGCGAGTGAGACGAGAGACCGACTGATACGTGAGAGAACCAGAGACGGACGATAGATGACGCGTCAATTTGTCGTAGAGATTCAGGAAAAACAAACACCTTGAGGGGCTTGTCCGTCCATGCCTGCTTGAGGAAATTTTGAATTTATTCGGAAAATTGAGTAAAGAACGGTTTCAGCCCGGGGATTTATTTAGTTTTAATATGATTTTGGAAGGTTTTAGGTTTATGAATATGTTATTATGTAATGATCAGTCTCACATGCGATAAATTTAAACAAAGTAAGTGTTCTTATACAAATTCATTTATTATCATGAAAATATGAAATTTTCCTATTTTTGTTTTTCATTTCGAAATGTACAAGTATTTTACAATTCCTCATAAGTACTAATTTTATATATTGTGTTCAATTTATATTTGATGTCACAGTAATTAATATCACAGTTTGTAAATTGTTCACAGAATATTCCCAAATTCTCAATTTGTAAAAAGGAAAGCGTGTTTGTGAAATATTTTATTTTTGCTCAAAATCGGTCGTCGGGCGGACAGGCGACGGCTTACAAATGTGCGACTTGAAGAGTGATCGCCGCGATTACGGCGGGCCCGGGATTAGCTCCAATTTTAAATTGTTGATTACTTTCACAACCCCCCCCCCCCCCCTCCTCATGCCGACTGCCTTGCCACTTCACCGTTCCTTCCCTCACTTGGCGAATCTTCGTACAAATGACAGCCTGTTAAATTTTTAAAATCTTTCTATTCGGGTAGTGGTAGCGGAAAAAATATAGAAAAGTGTCATTTTTCTTTTCAAATAAAAAAAAATATATCGAGTTTGGGTGCAATATCTCATTGTTTGTTTTGATATTTAATATTTTATTTAGCATTTTTGCATATTAAAACTAGCATTATTGCTGAGTTATTTTATATTTCGGTGGGGAAGTACCTGTTGATGATTTAATATTTCAATAAAATCTATACGTATAGGTAATTAAGTATTCCAAGATTGTTTTATTAAGTTACTACTATTTGTCTTTACCTAGACATTTTAAATTCACTGAGTAAGAATACGAAACCATTCGAAAGGTATAAAATAAATGAGAAGGTCGGTGTTATTTTTCACGGGCAACGCTTCTGTGGCGATTAGCGTGCGGTAAACAAGGTAATAGTGTTGGAGGACGATGGCTGCAGCGGCGGCGGCGGTCGGCGGTCGGCGGTCGGCGGGCGGCGGCGGTCGCCGGTAAATCTCCACCTACATCACAGATCCCGTGATAACACCTACATGGTAAAAACAAAGTGAAAGCCACTACAAGTCCCCATGCTAATGTCTGATTTAGATCAGATCTATCTTGTTTTCGATAGGTGGAGGTTCTATTTGTACTTCAGAAATATTTAGGATAGGTTCAATAATAATTTAAAGATGACATGGCAGGGAATACAATAAGGTAATTTAAGTACTTCCCTAGAACACATAAGCTTAAGTTTTTTCAAAGTTGTTAGGGTTCTTCATCACTCTATATAGGTACCTATGTTAACGAAAAACAATTTAGAAAGCAATAAAATTAATTACTTCTAAGGCAATAATAAAATTATTTCACGGCACCTTTAATAGATCAGAGCCGGGACGGGACACGAATATACAGATGTTCGCACACACCGTGCTATCATTCGTGCCATTACACACTTTGTCCGTTGTCAATTTGTCGCAAATTGTTACAAATTCAATGCCCGGGATAGAACCGGCGACCCGGCAGATGTGAGCACTGACAAATTGTAAGCAAGTATGTATTTAGCGTTCGCGCTTATTTGGGTACAGTAATTTTGGTGTTATTAGGTACACATACCTACCTACAGGAACTAGCTCATGCTTCATAGCTTCTTTATACTAACAAACAAGAATTCCTAGTACATTACTTATATATTTTTGATTAGATCGACTTTAATAAACAAAAATGTAATAGGAGAGGCATAAAGCATTATAAGGCAATGAATAACTTTTTCTCACAAAAGCTAGAAGTTTTACGATTTCAATAACTCCTATGCGATTACTATAATTGCTTTCGATTGCTTTCTGTAAGCACAAAATATTGTATATTTCGCCGCTTTTAAGTGTAACTATGGCAGTTTTAATCCTATTCAGATCGCACGTCCACGTAATCCGATTATTTGTAATAGATCGGCACCACTTTTCACACCATTTGTCCCTAAATATTCAATATCCGAGGGACCCCAAACGCACACAACATGCACCTTATCACTACTATTATTTAGGACCACTTTTCACTACGCTACCAGCAAACATAAATAGAAATTGGATAATGTGAATTATCCACACAATTGATATTGATACGAGTAAACCAATTTTTGGGAAATTCCGCCAGATTGCCGTTTTTTGACACCTACCTTTACACAATCAATACAATGTATCTGCGTTTGATTGACAGTTCGCTAATAATATCGCACATGTCCGTCATGTCATGTTAAGTAGCTTAACCAGCTTAAGAGACAAAAAATCATATCATGTATATTTAGCTGAACTAGGTAAAAATTTGAGGCTACGTTTTTCGCGAAGTTACTGGAGTAGGCGGATAAAATAATCAGTAAAGTTACCGTTCACTGTGGAAGTGTTTAACTTTAACCACACGCGTGCAGAGGTATTATAAAAGTGCGCTTAACGAAACAAAACGTACAGTGAGAATATCAAATGATAATATATTAGCGCTTGTTGATCTGCTTATCAGCGTAAATTATGTTCAGATTATGGCTATAAAAAGTTATTAAATGAATATATTTGTTTACGCTGTGCGCGGCGATGGAGAGTGTGCAGTGCTTTAGGCCGGAACACATATGTTTATTTTTATCTTGTCGCCTTGTGTTTATTTTTTGTAATATCAATGTTTATCATAGATAAAGGTACCTAGTTTTCTTTGGTATTTTTTTTATTTATACTTTTATGAATGCCTTGGTATCTTTCAATGTATTCTTATTCTAACTTTACTATTCTGAGTGTTGTTTTCTTATTTAATTTTGCTACTTTCTTAAAATTTACAAACTGTCCCATTAATATATGTATATGTATATATTTATATATATATATATTTTAATAAGTTACTAGTTTTACAGCTGTACCCGTGTGCACCCAGCTTGAGGATTAAACCATCGAGAATATTATTAAGGCGAGCCGTCTTATTCTAATTTAACACAGAGGTAAGGGGTCATTTATTAACTATTTAGTGACTATTATACAGGAAAATCGGACGAATATGTACCTACCTACTCATCACTTTCCAACCGTGAATAACAATCAAGAGATAAACCAAATATATCCAAACAAACTTTCGCAATCAGGGCATACTGAAAATCTCTGGATCTGGCCACTTAATGGAACTTTTTGGGAACATGTTGCTTTTTAATTTGCGAGACTGTCATTTGTTTTTTCATTGTGACATCCTTTCGAAAATTATGTGTCGCTATCAAAATGAATTTAACTCATGAACATTTTTGTTCAATGATTTTTTATGATTTTCGTCAACAAGAGACTTGCCATAGACTTCAAATTAGCATTTGGGAATAAAGCACCATGTCGCAGCTTTATGTATTCGAAGTTTGGAGGATTTAGACGTGGACTTGTTCATCTCCATGACGAGGTACGTGAAGGTCGACCGGCGACTGCGGTTACAGAATCTAATATTGACACCGTATATACGACAACTTATTGAAATTGACAAAAAATTACTTGTCAGCAAATTCATACTTCGTGCCTCCTAGGCATTGGAATGAGCCAAGTGCAAAATATTTTACATGTGCATCTGGAGGTTCGGAAGCTTTGCACTCGATGGATACCGCATGACTAAACGGATGACTAGAAACGACTGCGTGAAAGTAAAATGATAAAAAAGTTTAACGGAGGACAGTCATTGGCTGTGTATTAATATCGTGACAAGTAACGAAACCTGGGTCGGCAGAGTGGATCTTTCCTTTTAAAGATTTGCCGATGAAAGTTAAGAAAAGTCGAAGCATTGGTAAAAAAATGTTTGCCGAAAAACGACAAATCAGGACATTACACTACAGTAACACTTGCTTGCCCAGAGTCTTAGAAAAAGTTCGCCATGGGCCATGTTTGATTTATGTTTACTTCGCACATCATTGATTACAAAACGACTTCAAAATCTATATAACAAAAAATAAAACTTGCTACCTTTCTCGTGGCAATAACCTAACACCAAACACTGATAATCATTAATTTGTAGGATGAGACGAGGCTAACGAACAGGTAGCAAGGTAACAAGTTCGAGGCCGGGGCGGGCACAGAAACTGAAGCAAAGAGAGCAAGACACTAAGCCGAGTCTGATAAATGAGGGACCATTGTCGGCTACCGGTCTTCGCCGGACCTTGGCCAAGCTGTGCCATGATCGAAAGTCCTGGGTGCCGTAGCTTTTTTATACAGAACAACTTAACTGTTGGCTGTACGAGTATACATAATATTGTTATACATAGGTTCATAGATTAATATTAATTAACATTATAGCATTAGATTTTTATTGTTCAGCCCAATTGAGCTAAATGTAATTTTTTGCTGCATAGTATATCGAAGCATGATGATGGTAGAATTTCAGTGACACCTTAGCAAGTTAGCAGTGGCACACAGATTGCGTAATGTATCAGTAATGTTGCAAAAATATTATTTGAATACATTTTTAAATAAATACAAATGGATGGATATTGTTTTTGTTTTAAGTCATCTCTATGCGAATTAGACTCATGCGTAACCCTAGCAATAGACTCGCACTTGACCATTTTTAAGAGAAGGTACCCTACCCTAGCTAGACCCCTGTGGAGGAGACGCGCTGCAACCCCAAGGTCCACCTTTTGGTCCGCCTGGTGGACCACGACGTAGAAAGTTTAGCGGACATGGTAAGCGTCTTTAAATTGTCTCATAGCAATCTACCTATATAATTTCTTGTAGGTATTATTACTTCATGCCTAGTTAAAATTTGAAAATTATCTTTTTAATAAAAACCGATAAGAAATTTTTATTGGTCAGCCTGATTAGCTGCTTGCTGAACCCTAAACATATGAAAATAAAAGGCAGTAGGACCTTTTGTGCGGTGGTGTATTAAAAGTTAAAAAGTTAGACGTTCCGAAGTTTATTGACACTCGATGTTATAAAGCATATTTTTAGTGCATCAGAGGCTGTATGGTCAAATGATCTTTGCCCGCCAATACACAATGTACAGCGAAGAAAAAAATAGTGCATTAGTTAGTGGATATCCTCTCATATTTATTAGGTATATAAGTATAATGTGTTATCATATAATGCAGTCTCTCGGGTGGGAACTCAGATTATAAAACTGAACAACTTTTGAATAAGAATTTTAAAAAGTCATTTCCTTGTGTGGGTTTCTGGGCGTTTTTTGTGCTTCATATCACACGTAACTTTGGCTATATTATTTAGTCGAGACATTAATATTGAGATGCAAAATTGATCATAAAGTCTTCTATTTGATTTAAAAGAGAAAATAAAGTTCTTTAGAATTCGATTGTTTGTTTGTTGTATGACCCGAGTCTAACTAGACTCAAATCAGGTACTTCTAGGGTATTTTTCCTTTCACTTCTCAATTATGCTAATGTAAGAAGACATAATTATTCGATTGGTGGGAAATATAAGATGGTATTACTACTGCCAGTGTCAAAAGATAAGCTAAACTAGAGCTAAACATTGTCATTAGCAAACTGTCATTAGTTCCTTGTTGTTATAGGACGGAGTGTCAGGATGTTGTAGCTGAGATGATCATTAGCGTGTCAGCGGTGTCATAATAATGTGTGACCTGCTCTTCCGGTCCCCACTAAACATATGCATAATTGCCCGTTGCGTATTATTTGTTCTTTTTGTTTTTTATCCTTGGTAGACATACAGGCGGCTTGATTAGTCAATGACTGTTGCACTGGGTTCGTGTTTATAAGACCATCGACGCTGGCTTCAATATTTGTTACTGGTGGCAGTCAAAGGGTTTTGATTTGAATCATGTGTCCACTTTATTGTTAGTTTTGATTACTTTTGATATTTAAGCTTTTTATTGTCCTGAGCATTATTATTCGAGAAATCACCAACGGCTAGGCCCGCCAGTCGATTATAGTTAAATGTCACATAAGACGATTGTTATTTTTTTTGTTTCGTGATACGATATGATTACTCCAGCCTTTCATATTTGTGTTCCAAAGAAACCAAACTTGAATTTTTCATTTATGTGTGAGTGAAGTGTCCTCAGATAATCTCAGCGAGTAAGTGTGTTACATTAAATAATCTTCATTGTTTATATTATACATTACTTAAATATACCTCTGGCCTAGAGCCGAGGCCTAGGCTCAAACTAGTTCATTCTAAAGGCTGGTATTGTCGCCTTTACCGGTAACATACGTACATGAAGATTATTTATTTCTGTAGTGTTTCTTTACTATGTTTCTGCATTATTCCAAACTTGCGGTCCGCCCGCGGCTACGCTCACGTTGTGTAAGATTTTCGCGTGGGAATAAGACTTTTTCCCGTAAAAAGTATCCTATGTGTTAATCCAGGGTACAAACTATCTCTATTCCAAATTTCATTCTAATCCGTTTAGTAATATTTGCGTGAAAGAGCAACAAACACTACTAATTTCAAGATCTCACGAGTATTCAATTACATTTACATTCGTCGTGATGGTCGTGTCTACTCGTCTTGCAAAAGTTGTCTTCTATACACATTAAGTAAATTAGTTCGCGGATGGTGTCATCTGAATTGACATTGAAGTGATCCTATTTTACCCTGAGATTCAAACAGCCCAAAAAGGGACCAAACTGATTCAGAGAAATTAATCCCGATATCAAATAACAAACATACGACAGCGGCACAATTACTTCAAAGCATTCAGGGAGGCAATAACGTCCGTTCATACAATACCGGAGTCGGTTTTAAATTTTCGCAGTTCCTCCGTTTTTACACAATAAAGTGTAAGTGCAGGATATTTGGCATAAAGCAACGAACCGGAAACATCGACTCATAAAGGTGTATGGATCAATGAAGTCAGCTTTTTCGTTATTATTCATTGTGAGGTTTTTTCTGCATTGGTCGCCGCCAGTGCGTTTCTGAATGGCCCCGCCAGTCCATTATAGTCAAATGTCCCATAAGACGATAGATTGTTTTTTTTTTGTTTCGTGTTACGGTATGATACTCTAGCTAGCTTTTCATAGTCTGCTCTAGATTTTGGCACGGGTAGTAGGCCAAGTGTTTTGTATTACACAAAATCACACTAATATTATAGATTTGAAAATATATTTGGATCTGTAGATGTTTGGATGTTTGTTCGGCTTTCACGCTTAAAGAACTCAACGAGTTTGGATGAAATTTAGAATGGAGATAAATTGTAACCTGGATTAACACAGAGGATACTTTTTACGGGAATGAGTCTTATTCCCACGGGAAAATCATACACAATACGAGCGTAGCCGCCGGCGGACCGCTAGTGTAGGATATTGTTGATGCTCGATCGATATGCTTCGAGTGGACCAACTTAAAAAGAAAGAAGAAGGAGGCTGACTAAGATAAAGACGTACTTAGTAGACGTAGCCGTCCATAGAACCATAAAAATATATAGATTGTTATCATACGATGCAGGTATCCGAATCCTCCGATAAATTAATATCATCATTACTGAACAGATAACTAGATTTCGGCAGTGAGTAAATAAGTTCACGTTAATGATAATTATTGTCAAATGACATGTCGCGCGCGGGTATCAGCATGCCTCATGTGTACTCAGAGGTGACAGACAGATCCAAAAAGTCATCGAAACTGTAAACGGGCCGCTTGCGCAGACAGCGTGGCACCGATCACAATGCGCGTGCATCGCTCCACGTCGCTCACTGCACCGAAGTTTACTCACTCACTATAAAAATAACAAGACCATGCTGCCTCCGGAGAATTAAACCCAAATAATTTTGAACTCTAAGCTCTCGTAGCAATAGAAACAAACAAACGTAGCAACTTTACTTTGTCAACGCTTATTCGATTTAACTTTTACAGAAAGAGCAGCCGCTCTATAATCAGCTTTATTTTGAATGCCATAAAAATCAAATTTGAATTGACACTTTGAATGTAACTTGGTAGAGGTGTTATGGTATCCATTTAACTGTCAAAGTGCAGGAATGTCATTCACGGTAATGGATCCTTGTAGGAAGGAAGTTGCAGGTACGGACAGAAAAAAACATTTGAATGGATGCGTGCGCGCAGCGAGCTTTTATAGGGTGGATTTTGTGGCATCTCCCTTAATTTGTAAAATTTTTTTGTACTTTGTTCGTATTGGTTGATAAGAGGATATTAAACTTGTTTCTATATTTTATAGGGATACAACTAACACTTTAAAGAAACAACTATAAAATATGTTGACGTAAAATGAAATTAATAAAAAAATATAAATAGGAACAACTCAATGTCTATGTCGTGGCCTGGCCAAATCGTAGAATTGCTCACATCATGAAATGCTCGAGAATTTCATCAAATGGTCGCATTTTATGATGTGGGCAACTAAATTTGACCAGATCATTAAATCGTGAACATTTCACGATTTTGTCGTCCACGATTGGCCATATCGTGAAAATAGAGCGTCTATGAAATATTTAATAAGAATCTAAATTACTTATTGTTCTCTAAGTCCGACAGACATTTTCAGAGTACTTTTTATAAATTTTACGATGCGATCAAATAATCTTGACCATTTCATGAAGTAGATGCGTTTTAGTTGAACGTATCGACAAACTATTTTTTATCATTGATCTGGCCAAGGCACATCAAAATGTGGCCAATGAAATGATCGAAAATTTCATGATGTGGGCAATTCTACGATATGGCCAAGACATCAACATATTTAAAGCAAATGCAAACCCATGAAGAGGAAAACCTCTATTTTAGAATAAATAATAATAGGTAAGTACTATCCTCTTCACTAACTACTTCATACTGCTATCACACATCGTAAATGAGGCAAGTAGAATACTGTATCTACGTCTATAGGCGAATAATTTTAATAATTTATTTTGTAGTTCTTCATGTCTGACGGTTATGATGATTATCATCCTTACCTGTACTGCGCATCATAGGTTATATCTTAGTATGTTAGTACTAAGTAAATCGGGGGGATAAATGCATCGAATTAGTTCCCTGATCTGCGTGGGCGCTTGCTTGATGTATCTCGTTATACCGCAGAACGGAACTATCGGATATCTTTTCACGGCTCGCACGTGTTCAGACCACGTCACTAACCAAAACACAATGAAATTAGTTCTTTTTAGAATTTTGTAACATACAGATTGGATTGTTTTTTTTTTGTAGCCCATTACCTATCTTAAACCATCAGCACTACATTGATGTCTACGCAATAGATTAATCCTTTTCGGCTACCGGTTATAATGCTGGTAACACTTTTTATTGTGGGGGATTAAAAACTAGCATGTCCTCGCATACCGTTTCGACTTTAATTCAATCCAATAAGGTCCACAACATCTAAAACGTTTCCAAATGTTCCTTCATAGAGTTATTAATTCAGGATTTATTGGTCTTTTGAAATCGGTTAAATAAATTATGATGGGTAAGGTTTTTTGATGGAGTAGCGCTACGCTAGCCGAGGCCGGATGTGCGCGGATGCCTGCGCCGACGCGCCTGTTATTGGCCTATAATCTGTTAAAGCTATTAATTTATTAATTAAATTATGATTTAGATCTAAATTATATACTTTTAAACTTTTGCGGTCATTATCATAACATTTATGAGACATTTTACGGGCTTACTGCGATATTATTTTTGTTGAGGAAACCCGATATTTCGCGGTAAGCCCGTAAAATGTCTCATAAATGTTAGATCTAAATTATACAAAACTGATATCACTTATCATAGAAAAAGTAAAAAAACAATTTATACCTTGATTCTAGTTCTATCTTTAATTAGGTAATGGAAACTTTATCTTGGATAGTAATCGTTTTATACTCTCCTTGAGATTTATGTGCCTTTTCAAATTAAAAATTAGCCTACGTCCACAAAGCAGGTCTGCTCATGCGCACACGAACAGCCACGCAGCCTCGGATCGTAGCTTTATTATTACTAATATAATATCACTAACAACCCGTCCGTTCGTCTGCGTCTGTCGAAACGCGTCATTAAATCGCCATCGACTGCCACAATGACATAAATAACATGGGATTTATTTCTCTATTTATTTATTTATTTATATGTTTTATTTATTTATTGCCCGTCCCTCGACTTCGCTCTTCTTTATAGTTTTTTGAATTAGTGATATTTTGATGGAGATTTTGACCTTGATCTTATAGGTATTTCATCGAAAAGTGCTAAACTTTTTCAATCAGCTAATCGCTGACTCAGGCTTTAAGGATAGAGTGTAATTCTTGCAAACATGAGGCAGTTACAGCAGTATGAATGTTTTATTATTTATTATACAATTTAAATGATAACGGACGACGGAATTATAAGTGGACGGCCCCGTAGCCTAGATCGTATTCGTAGTAGAAGCTTTCGGTCGCGGGCTCGAATTGAATCTAAATCAATCTCTCTATTCTATTCTATTCTACTCATGTGATGATGAGCACAGTCTTGTGTTTACTGTGTGTCTGGACATGGTCTAGACACAGTATAGTATCTATGTATGTATGTATATTAGCTATCAGGTACCTATAGGTATAGTACAGGCTCTGCCTAGTTTGGAATCAAATGACTGTGAGATGTCCAATTTATATTTTATTTGTAAAAAATGGCGATGTTCTTAGCGTTTCCAGCCGGAGTGGTGTAAGTATGGAGGCAAGAAAGGAACCCACGCGAGGGAAGGTACTCGCGAGGTACTCGCTCTGCAGGTACCTCTCTCACTCATTTACATGTAATAAAAAGTAGCATTAACGTGAACTCGTGATTAATGGCAGCTCATGTCTCCGTCGTTAAACGGTGTTATTTATTACATTTTAAAATGTTTTAATGCATACAAACGAAACTTTATCGTCCCCCAAGACGGTTTAAAAACTTGAATTGTGATCGTCGACGAGAACTTTTATTGATGTCGATACAGAGACAGGAGACAATAACATCAACTAGTTGATATTTTTTTTATCCTACTAATTTGTAATTTTATTTTATAGTACATTACTGCTGCGGCCGCAAAATTAGTTATTGCTGGACGAGGGCACGTTTAAAGTCCGAACCACAGGCGAGGACTTTTATTGTATACGAGTCCAGCAAGAGTTATTGCGGCAGAAGCTTGTATAGTGTTTTTCTCTGAAATATGCGAAGAAATTATAAAATACTAAAAATATTGTGGTACCTTGGATTTAGATGTCTACTTGTATCGCACTTAACTTAAAAGTTCTAATCTTTATCACTTTAACCTCTGATTCGATTTCTTGAACCATTTATTGTTATAATATTTCCCTAATTCAATGATTTGTTAACTTTATCATGAAAATAAATAACAAAATAAATACATAATAGGTCAGGGAAAAAGCTGCTTCGTATTTTACATATAAAAATGAAGACAATTTATTTCATAGTATAATTAAATTTATTTATAATTCAATGACTTTTTGCCATCTTGTGGGTAATTTTCGGACTTATAACATCAAAATAGGCGATTGTCGGTCGACACACCGCCCGCACTGGTGTATTTTAACATCGGACAGTTACAGTAACATAAATGTTCTTTTGCGAAATCGTGTATGAACTCGTAAATAGTGCTGAGCGATCGCGAGCTGGTGTGAATTGTTGATTGTAATTACATAGGCATCTCGTCTTATTAAATAACGACGCCTCGCTTTTACAGCCCTCATTGTAAAACTAACTCTAAGATTTAAAATTCTTTACTTAGGTAGGGAAAATCGCCTCGTTCTCTTTCATATTTCTCTACAGTCTTCTGTGTAAACTCCTCAGAATTAGATGCTTTTAATCTTTCTCATGGTATCTTTATTGGTATCTTTACCTAAATAGTGCCTGAAGAGATCGTTACTTTAGGAATAAGGCGGCCTGTTGACACAAGTTAGATTTGCAATACGTAAAATAATAAGTGTTGTTCAGTTTCACGGACACAACCACCTGAGAGAGTTTGCGTTATTATTAATAATAGTTCACACGCTGTAGGAGTAAGTAAGAATGCTCCCAACCGTGGTAGAGAAACGTAGCACTCTACGTTGCAGCAGAGCAGGAGTGAAGTATCGAACACTGAACGGTTTACGGTCCGCGCGACGTCCATTCACTTAGCACGGGGATACCATCCATATCGCGCGGTATGGGTTAGCTCCTGTAGTAGTTAGATCGATCTCCTGTACCTAACTTCACCCGCTTCAGAGATAACACATTCACCATTCATTTTGTGGAGACACCATATTCTATCGGATTCTATCTACTTAGTTTATATCAGCCCACTGCGTGCCTCGTCTTTTCTGCGCCATTCACAGCGGGCCTGTACTGTCCTGAGCCAATGTTCCCGGAGTGGTAACAATGTCGACTGACCATCATCAGGCAGGCCATTCGAATGGAAACTTACACGTAAACACGAATCTTGAGTGTATAAGAAAGAAATTAATAATAAAATTAAAAAAGCCTGTAAGTTTTCCTTTAGCTGGAGTTGGGAATGGATAGAATGGAAATACGTGATACGTATTACGTGATTTAAAGTTCCATTAAAAACAAAGTTTAGATAGAACAAATTACTAGAATAGAGTACCTCTTTATTTAACTTGCTTCGTCCGTATGTCCTTTTTTATTGATTTTAATCTTGCATTAATTATATAAACAGAAGAATGACATGCAAATACAAGGCAAATACGAGTGCACTTTACAATATTATTTGCCTTGGAAGGGATTCGAACCTGCGACTGACTACATAGGATGCGAACGTCCATCTCTAGCGTGATTGTAATGTTTACAACTTTATAGGAAAGCTGTCAAAATAACGGGTTGAATTAGTAAATATAACTATGTATGTACCTACATATGAGCCTAATCTATACATATAATAAATTTGTTATAAAAATAACAGTTATTCCATCACACAAGGAAGTGAAGCCGTATCTTTAAATGATTTGTGGTTACGATTCTTTGTTTTAGATGTCCCATCGTTCTTTTTATTTGATATCTTTATTTATATCGTTTGTGTCCAAAACTAAACCCATTTATTATCGTTTTACAGCTTACAGTTAAACACTTAAACAATCTACCTATAGTACAAGGGCAGTATTACAACAAATAACGAATTTAACTTAGAAAAACACTTTTATATTTTTATTGGATATTTTTCATTACATACTGTTTCCACGAAAATGGTATTGTGATTTGTGCAAAATACTTATACATATATGCCTCTTTTTTTCCTTTTTTTTCTTTCATAATATTTGAATGTTTTGAAGGTTTGTTTTTTATCTATACTTTTAAAATTATGTTTTGTCTAAGCCTAAATACAACAAAAAACAGGTAGAGTTGTTATCAACAGCGTTTATACGCAGGCTTATAGTCTGAACCATTGGGAACACGTATGAATGACAGTAAAGAATACGATATTAATTAGGTTGGTGTGGGCGATGTGGGTGAATGTATAAATCAAGCGGACGGACAGACGGACGGACGGATGGACGCGCGCAGTAAATCTACGCTCGACGTGAATCACTCACCGACCGGTGTAAATGTAGCCGAGTTATTTTACAACAACCATGGACCTATTCTGCGAGGCTTAGTTTTGTACATGTTTCTAATCTGCCATTTTTTGTGCCTTGTTCCCTGTAAATTAATTTCAAGTAAATTTGAAAATAATACCCAATGAAAACTTTTTAACTTAAAGCCTTTATAGGCTTAAAAATACCTACTTGGTTGTTTAATTTATATTAGATAAACCAAAAACCAAACAAACTTGCCCACGTGAAAACAACCAAGTAGAAAATAATATTAATATTTATTCCTAGACAAATATATAGAAAATTAAGACAATTTTTTAATTTATATTCATTCATTCATTATATATTTATTTTATTTATGATCGGTTTTCAGACGAATTTTTTTTATACTATTATATTATCATACCTAGAATTATTTTTTTACTAATCATTAAAATTGGCATTAACTATCAGATATGTAATGTGACATAACCAGAATAAAACTTCTAATCACTGTGTGTGGCCGATTGCTCTAACCAAACCAGTGAAATAGTAAATACCAGCGCAATATACGACCATTTTTATACTAAGGCAAACGGCGCGTAGGCTCGTTTTTATTATATTTTTATGTTTATATTTATAGATCGGATCAACCGCGCCTGTCACTCCAATTAGTAGGCCCTTTGTTGATTGAGTGTTTGTTAATTTTTTAAACGACTTCAAAAAGAGGAAGTTCTGAATTCGACAATATTTTTATGTATTTATTGGAAATGTCCTCGTTTTGTTTTGGGTTTTGGAACTACGCAAACTTTATAACCAAGTGATTGATTATTATTGAATGCGACTTACTCTGTTTTGTATTTTGCACTCGTGTTTATTCATTGTATATTTTGATTTAAAAATAAAGAAGTAGGTTATCTCCTTAAAAACCGTAAGTAGTCTTTCAAAATTTAAATCGAGTTGAAATCTACGAGAACACGGTTCCCTAACATCACGGTAAGAAATCACACTCTTCCAAATTGCGTAACATACTTACCCCCAGTTTAAAATGGAGTCATAAATAAAAGGTAGACGCCGCCGCACCTTATCGCTTCAAACCTCCGAGCCACAACAAATGAAAGAATACCTCCCTGATAACCCCCATCTCTCCCAAGAACACACCGTCCTCCTCTCTCGTTAAGTTTTGTATTCGCTTTCTCACTCCGACTTGGAACAGTAAAACGATGTTTTACATTTATAACTACAAGCCACATTCGCAAGTGACGCCACAGAATCGCCTTACGCTACTTTCCAACAAAACTGAGCTCTATTTTCAGCTGTTACAGAAATTTTTGAAATGGAAACCTCCCTGATTGAGATTCAGTTGGTTGCTATGACGACAGGGGGAGCGTCACGAATTTTGCCCGGACGCCTTCTTCGATTACCTTCGAAGGTTTTTCTGATCACTTCCAATGTAGAGAGGAAGGAAGAGGTACTCAGACGATTTTATCGCAGGAGGGTTACTATCGCACTTTCATGTAGAGTATGGATTCAATAGGTATTGTACGCAATGTGGTGACTTATTTGTTTTGTCAACCAAATTGAGTAAATAAACAAATAATACAAAAACTGATGTTTTTTCTAACTGTTTATTTCTCAACCACATAAGTAGATTTCCACGCTCATACCTAAGTATGGTCTAAATAATTATAAGGAAGTACGTAGTATCATTGTTTCTATCGTTTCGTTATTTGGTGGTTTATAATACAATATATTGCTATTTTCGAAGCACAATAGACAAAGAACTCTTATAATTTTCTCTTTTGCAAGCCCGCAAAGTTATTTTAGTCTTTGCCTGAAGCTCGTTGACTATGTTTAGCTTATTGTAAATAAGTACGATTTTTTTCTGACTTTACAATAAGATTGAGACATTTCTAGATACAAACCTAACGAGTTGATAGTTAAGTTTATCAGTATTGAAACTTGTTTCTTTAGCGACAATGCTCGTTTGATTTGCATCGCAAGCTCTTGATACAAATAGGTGATTACCATTAAACCTGTGTTGCGTGGTCATTACTACCAGTAGTTATCATTACAATAAAATTGTTAAATTCGTTTAAATATTTATTTACACTTCATTGCTTATCTATAACATAATATTAATAATGTACAATTCATATTGCAGTACGCTCCGCAGCGTCAACATTAAAATACTATAATGGTATCTTATCTTTATTTACAAAGATCGGAATGGCTTCGATTTAAATCTCCATCAAAATGAACATCAGTCAGCGACCTGATACATGCGATAATAATAAAGAAATCACAATTACTTTATTTGCGAGACACATCTCCATCTCGAAAATAATTGGCACCAAGAACGTTGAAAGTCCAAATAATATACCACCGCAATACACTATTCTCATGTAAAATCTAATTTATAATAAGTTAACTTATTATTTACCACATGACTACTTAGTTAGATGGTACGTAGCTATTTACAAATTATATAAAACTATACTTAAAATACAATTCTCACATAGTGCTTTCGTTAAAAGTCCTTTAAAAATGGTAGTACGCGAAATTGATAGGCTGCTGAGCGTCATCGTCAGCGTGCGCATCATGGTGCGCCGGCGCAGGCTCCAGCTCGCTGTCCACCGAGCCGTTCGTGTTCGTCGCCTCGCGCTCGCTCTCCTCAAACTTGTTCAAACTTCTCATTTGCCAATTCGACAAATCACACGGAGCGTCGTCGTTGTTAGACTCCTTACAGAAAGGTCTTGGCACTAAGTATTCAGGATACATCCCGTTTACATTGAAATAGTAACCATTAACTTCGTCGAAGTTACGATCTCCAGTCTCGCTATTAGCACTGCTACCACCGAAGTTGCTTCGGGGGTAGTTGAAACTGAATTTATCATTTCTGCAATCGCCTTTATATTCTTTATAATCGACGAATCCTTTGTTGTAGTCTAAATCGTGGTTGTTTGAGTTCCGTGTGGAGATACTTATATCGTTAACGGGGGACTCGAGATCAAGTTTAGCTTCTCTCGCGTCGCATTCGTCGGCGGCGCAGGCGGCGTCGGGCGCGGGCGCGGGGGCGAGGTCGCCGGCGCCGGGGGGGAGCGATCACTGGCGGTGGTGTGGCAGCGCGTGGTGCGGCAGGTGCTGGTGGTGCAGCTCCAGGCGCGGCCGCTTGGCGTCGTCGTCGTCGCTGCACTGCTCGTTGTCATGCGCCTCCTGGTCGTCGCACTCCTCGCCCAATTCCTCCTGCTTACGTTTTGCGGTCGCCATTTCTGCTGCGTGCTTTTTCCGCCACTTCGTTCTTCTGTTTTGGAACCATACCTGTAGAAAAAAGAGCTTGGAATTAGATTTGAGATTAGAAAATAAATGACGTTTTTGTTACAAACTAAACTATCCTCAAGTGTAGACATTTGAAAATATATCACTAAGTTTTCACCCAACGTTTGCGTTCCAGAAAGCCAAATATAAAGAGCAGGTAAACAATTTTCAGCGCCATGTGAACCTAATCTGCACAAGCGACATCATAATGCCTCATTAAATACCGCCTTTAAGTCGAAACACAAACTAATGGATATCTCTTTCGCTCAAGAGGTAGTTCCTTAAGCGAGATAAGGATAGGGATAGTAGCCGTGTTCTACGGTAATTAAGGGTCGTTTTGCAAATTACACGGTACTTAACCAGCCATATAACGCTCATTAATCACAGGACCGGGGAGTTTTCTCTCTCGCTTGTTCTCCCGACGGGCGGCGCTGGTCGTCTTTGCCCGGCGGCGGTGGCGGGCGGCAGACAAGAGTTTAATTAGGTCATAAATACATTTTCATTATTAGAGCCGGGGCTTCAGTAGAGCTTGTTGATTTTTCTGAGGATATTGACGTCAGATCGAGCGCAAAGGTGGCAGACATTTCGTCGTCTTTTTTACGAAGGGACCTCTGAAGTTGGATTCCAATAAAATTCCGATAAAAATGTTCCATGAAACACATAAGTACATAGGAACGTGCACCACAGCTTTTGAGTTTTCTATGCTTAGAGGAACAACATTGTACACAATATATCAGATGTACATAAACACGTCATCGTATTTTCAAAACTTGTACATCACTTCCAGTATAATTCAGAACGAGTTTTTTTAACGAAGGATAATTTTATTCATTTCTTTATTTGTTATACCTAACTAAGGTATTTATACTATTATTACTATACCGGGTGTCCAAAAAGGGTATTTACACTTTTAAATATCAATGAATCGTCTTAATGAGGGTAGATAGCAAAAACAAATATAATGTCATACGTGGAATTTATTGGAAATTTTGTTAAAATGGATTCGTATACCCGAGCTCAGCGCGCATTTTGTGTAAGAGCTTATTATCAAAACAATAATTCGATAATAACAACTCGCCGCTTACATCGCGCGCAGTTCAATGTACGGGACATTTCTTTATCTCCCAGTGCGAATATCATTAGAAAATGGATTAAGACGTAATGGACGTCATTTGGACAACATAATATTTTTGTCGTAAACTTTCCATCGTATGTACTTTTTGCAAATAGTAATAAAATTATGAAATGATATATTTTTCATATATAATTTTTGGGTATAAACTGCCAACACCCTTTTTGGACACCCTGTATTAATTCTGTGCTATTATTAACAGAAATCAAATTTTATTTTTTCATTAAACACTAACATTACTCGTGTTTAGGAATGGAGATTGAAAAAAGAAAAAATAAAATTCTGAAACGTGTTAGGCATAATCAATATTCACTTAAATACTCATATTTATGGTTGTACGTACTCGTACGTATGTATTTCGAAGATGTATTCCTGCCACAAACTATTAATTGTATTAATAACGGCGGAAACCTAGAAGTGTTTATATTTATTGTATTTTTTTATTACAATAAATAGTCTTTTGAAAGTTATCTAAACAGACATGAAAACGCTTTTCAGGTTATATCCATTATAAATTAAAACAGTAACTTAATGATATTTTTGAATAATTCGTTTAGTTTTAAATAAATAGTATTAGTATTTAGTACATACTTACATACTTTGCATTGCTACTCGATGTCTGTAACGACATTTTAAAATGTAATTTAATTGGCAAATCGAGTTAATAAATGAAACTAAACTAAACTAAACTTTTGGTGAACTACGTGTTTCATGTTTCATTACCTGCTAATATAGCATTGAATATAATAGGTATTTTTTATATCCATTTCGATAGAGCAAGCAAAATGTTACGGCTCGGCAGCGTCCTAATTAATTTGGTACCGACATATGTATAGAGGTAGATGGGCTCATAAAAATCGAAATAGAAAATAATAATAAATATTTTCTTGGATATAAAAGCAAAGCTGGATTGTAATAAAAAATCAGAGCGCGAACAAAACAAGACATCGTAAGTTATACGCATTATCATTGGGCCATTTGTTTTTATTATGGAAAAGCTGATGTGCGGAAAACAACATGCACATACGTTTTATGTGCCTCTTAATGAAAACTGAGCGAACATTTGTAACTTTATATACATTTATTAAAATTCATAAAAGACTCTGACTACTCTGCTCTCCTAAGTTTGTTGTATAAAGAAGAAGTACGTGGGGCATACTGAAATTCTCTGGATCTGGCCACTAACAATAAAATAATGAAAAAACTATTATGGATTTCTAAAATGAAACTCTTTGGGAACATGTTACTTTTTAATTTGCGAGACTGCCATGTCATTTGTTTTTTCATTGTGACGTCCTTTCGAAAATTATGTGTCGCTATCAAAATGAATTTAACTCGTGAACATTTTCGTTCAACGATTTTTTATAATTTTCGTTGTGCTTAAGTTAACAAGAGAGTTCCCAGAGACTTCAATTGGTATTTGGTGATGAAGCACCATGTCGCAGCTCTGTGTATTCGTGGTTTGGAGAATTTAGACGTGGACGTGATAACGTGATTATGACGAGGTACGTGAAGGTCGACCGGCGACTGCGGTTACAGACTCTAATATTGACACCGTACAACTTATTGAAACTGACAGAAAAATTACTTGCCAGCAAATTCGTGCTTTGTTAGGCATTGAAATGAGCCAAGTGCAAAACATTTTACATGTGCATTTGATCTGAAGGCTCGGAAGCTTTGCACTCGATGGATACCGCATGACTTAACGGAGGACCAGAAACGAAGTGGTGCCGTAAAATGATAAAAAGTTTAACGGAGGACAGTCATTGTCTGTCTATAATAAAGGACAGTGACTGCAGATTACTACGTCAACACTTTAAAAAGTTCGCGAAATGCGTCCTCGAAGCAATATCTTCCTTCACTTCACCACGATAACGCATCCTCACATTCCGCTAAGGTAACAGAAGCCTATTTGAAGGCTTCAAATCTGGAATAATGACGCATCCGCCTTACAGCCTGGACCTCGCACCCTGCGACTTTTTTTTGTTTCCAAAAATTAAAGACAAACTTAGAGGCACACGTTTCGCGAGCCCTGAATCGGCGGTGAATGCGTTCCATGAAGCCATTGAAGAGGTCCCTAAGGGAGCCTGGTCCAACTGCTTTGTACAGTGGTTTTAGCGAATGCAAAAATGTTGCGAGGGAACATACTTTGAAAAACAATAGATGTAACGTAAGTCTTACATCTAGTCTTATTTATCAGAATCCAGAAACTTTCAGTATGCCCCAAGTAGTTGCGACTCTCCCGCACGTAAACGTGAGTCGACAAACACCGTGACGTATGTTTATTATTATATTTACGAGCCGACTAAACAAGTTGCGACCCTTTCACGCGACGACGACGCCAGAAACATTATTACTTATATTATTATTTTCCAGTCTTCCTTTATGCCTCGACTTACCCGAGCCCCCTGTATTCAATTACTTAAGTGCTTGCAAACAAACCACGAGAACTATATCCGTCTCTTTTTCGACATATGCCAGTAATATTGCTTCTATCTCGCTTAGGCGAGGAGGGTCGAAATAATTATGTGAATATCTATTATTTTTCACAAGAGAGCTCTGTAATGGCTTGATAGAGATAATGCGCTTTCAGTGGCGTTGACGAATAAATACTTCTTAGAATGTCAGCCATGTTGCTTTCCAGGTAATTAAATTGAATGAATAAGAAAATACCGGCTTTCCGAGTTTTATTGTGTTGTTATGAAATGTATGGCGCCATGACGTGGCTTGGGAGAGATATAATGAGCAAGAAAGCGGTAGCTCTAGCTACTAATATAAATAGAGGCCACACTGTGGCCTGATTTATAAGCGGTGGTGGTTGGAGCTTTTATCACAAAATAAAATAATATATACTCTCTATTTTTAGTCTTTTATACGATTCGTACCTAAATCTTCGAGAGGCCAATTCCACCGGCTGTCAATATGATAAAATAAATCAAACATGTTATCTAGCCGGTAAAGAAAGTTTAGCCCGTGGGTACGTGACTAGGATATCGATATGCGGTTTTGTGAACTTTTATAAAGGTACTTATATGAAGTACATCAGGCATACAATCTTATACAATCAATCCGTTAAGTTTAAAAAGATCTATTATATTTTGATTTAAAAAACACTTGAAGGTAGCATATTGTTCTTCGGAAGATTTATCTATGTAAAAATTTTTGAGCTATCGCAACCAGAATATAAAAAAAGAGTGTTTCAGGGTTAGTATAACAGCACACGCAAAAGCAACATCGTTAGAGTCGGCGTTAGAGGCACGGGAGTCATTTGTCACGCGCGACTTATCGCACCCTTTGCTTCAGTTAATAGTCGCCGCGATTTGTCGCCGCCTAATGGCCCGTGTGTACTCGCCTTGATGATGCTTCTCCATCCTCAGCCTCGGACCCAAATTCAATGCTTGATAAAGATTTTTTTTCACGTGTGTGATGTGAATAAGGTTTACAAAAAGTTTTTTAGTTTTTGTATCTGTCTCATACTACTGCTATCACAAGATACTGAACTGATGAGCTGGATGATAATGGTTTTAATATAAATTTATCATAACCTAAGCTATTTTTATTTTTTCGTCATTTCTGCCTTAATTATAATCGGACAAAAATACACTGAAATATTTTTTCGTTGCGACGACGATTCGTTCGTTCCTTGTTTCGTTTCGTTTTTTCGATCTAATCTGTAAGTATGCTAATTCCTACACGCATGATGTAGTAGTGAGTGATGTAATTAAATGCATAAAACTAATTATTATTATTATTGCCTGAATTATCTAATATCCCTACTAGGTACTACATTCATAAAAAATATACTAGGAACTATAATTAAGTACCTGTTTCCATTCCATCGAGCACAAAGTGTGGTAGCGAGTCAGTGGAACTTAGGTGATGTGAACAGCGTGAGCCGGTACTACGAGTATGTTCTCAAGAACAGTTCTCATTATTTATCAATTGAGGCCGGGCGTACCTCCGTGTTGCAGCTTATTGTTTAATAATAGTTGGATAATATTTTCTAATGAGATTCACGCTTCAGTTAGAGTCATTATAGAGACCCGTATGGTGGGCAAGCGCCGGAGTTTCTATACCGTATGAAACTGCTAGTATGAATGTAGTTATTTTGTAATGCAACGCCTAATATTTTAATATTGCTTAATGAAATCATGAGGGAGGCTCTTCTCAAAATTTGTTATCGCGTAATTGCAAATAAATTTTATTTTGAAAAATCTAAATGTGCCTTGGTAATGTAACGTTTTTAATTAGGTAATTTAGATTTAGCATTAATGTAGTAATATCTATTTACGAGCACCACGTAAATAAAATCTACTTACACATAAAAACTACGTGTACGTTGTGGAAATGCGTCAGAAACTGCCGCAGCACCGCAAACCGCTAACGGCGTTTATTTTTATCTTTATTTGCGAGACCGGACAGTCGTTTTGAAGAATTTGTGGCCGATAGGTAAATTGAAATTGTGTTTTTGATCGATGGTTCGCTCACACACACTAATGGGTGCCGGCTGCAAAAAAACACGACAGCATTGCGCGCTGAATTTCATTCGCTATGCACAAACAATTTTTGGAAAATTGATTGATTACTTCCAGACGTTAGTTTGTTTCACTGCTTTGTACGACCAGTTAGGAAATAATGCTCAAAGTTAGAATACAATGAAAGAAGTAACAATTATATAATAGTACTTCCATAAAATGACAGTTTGCTTCATTGAAATTTTCCGAAATTTATAGTTTGGTATCTTTTTACGCAAAAAATATTTTGTTTATTTTTGTTCAACTTCTTCTGTTTCCAAATACTTGCTTCTAGGTATTTGATAAAGATTGAAGGAAAAAATCTTCATTAAGAAAGTATTTATCCGCATGACGGCTATAAATCACAAAAGGATTAGAAGAGCGACCCACCCGCCCGCCGCTACAAATTTGCCATTATTAAAAAAACTCGTTTGCAAATTTAGAAAGACAAAGAGATATTAAAGCGATAAACTGAATTATCTTCAATTTGGTCGGTCCCCGGTGGGCGATAAAAAAATACACCCCTTTCGCATTTTTTCTTGAAGTGAATATAAAAATGTTAATGTGGAGCGTTAGCATTATCTAAGGCGTCTGTAATAATTATATCACGGTGCGCATTTTATTAGACGTACAACGTGTTAGTAAAATAACAGAAAGACTCCTGGGTAGTAGCTCGCTCGACCCATGAATCCGAACAACTTTCCTCCAACAATTTCAGAAATTTGCTGTATAAATATAATAATATGAAATTTCATACAAATTGACTCGCCTTGTCAGTTAGAGTATAAAAGTTCTAATTTCTACTTAAATTACAGAATATATAATACTACTACGTACAGAAGTTGCACTCCTTTGATCTTGAAGGAAGACGACATTTTAAATACCTAAACTTCACGCATCCTACCTAAATTGCACCTTAACGGCGCGAATTAACGTATGATATTGGTCAATCCGACGCTTCGTGATCGAACGCGAGGGATAGCAAAGGTTTTCCCTTATGGTAAAAATAAAATAACTACCAACATTATCGTATTATATTTATGAAAATACAATCTTAACGAGTAGATGTAATAATTTACAACTTTTTATTACCATATAACGTCTTTAAATGTTTTTGTAGAGTAAATTAGTCCTACTGCAATATTAGATCTATAGTATCTAGTAGTCTAGGAATTCGAATAACCACAAAGAGTAATAAATTAAATTGTTTTTAGTAGGTATTGCTAAAAGTGACAAGTAATAATTGTCGCATTCCTACAGTCACAGACACTTGTTTACTTATAAATATATTTTTTTATAATAAACAAGTATTTCTGGTTGTACCAGTACTACGTCATAATAAATAACACACCAATACGAGCGAGTAAGCATAAGCGCGCGAATCGTTTGGCGACGCGCGCATCCCGAAAGCGCGACAGCCCTACTGAACTTGCACTCACGCGACTCACCGAGCGGTAGGTAATTATCCCATACCTACGCACGGAGTGACGGATTTTTACATGGGGCCCTAACTAAATTAACCTTTGACATTATCACAAGTCCCAGAAAAGGGTCTAGAAGAGGTGTAATACGCCTATTTTCTCCGAAACAAATCGCAGGAGGCCAAGTAAAAATCGGACAAGCCCAATGCAGCTCGAACGAGGCTGAAACTTTGCAAATTAAGAAAATGTAATTAGTGTGCCCCTCCCCACGCCGCTCCCCCGTCGTCCTCCACAGACATAATTAAGGCGAATCTTGTTGTAATTTTGACATTTAATTTTTTCCCGCCGTCACCTCTCCCTTATTAATTAATTTAGAAAAAGTGCTTTTAAAATTTAATCTCTGCTTTTCCATTTTTTCGACGACATTTTTTTTCTTTCACTGAGTTAATGAAACGACTGAGATTTTTGATAGGAGTACTGCCGGTGCCGGGGAAGAAACCGTTTTTAATTTTTCCTTTTTAATTCTTGTAAGATTAATAAATTCGAATATTCTAATTCTACCCACCTTTATTATTAATGTATCAAACTTTACTTAATACTTTTTGGATTACTTTAAAATTACTTTTTGGATCCGATAATATTTTAAAATAAATAATCTTTATAAATAGCAGGGTATGAAATATTATTGTGCTTATAGTGCTTGTAGACACCTTTATACACGTAGTACTCGTATCTACGATAGAAACAGACGGCTGGGGTGGGAGTTTCAGCCGATTCACCCCATCTAAATCCGAGCAATCACACACGTACTTACAGATTTTATCTATCAGCGGATCTTAAGCCTGAAATTTTAAAGTAAGGGTGCGCGCACACCGCCGACATCCATCGCATTTGCCGTGTAATCCTACCCTTATCACCGTGTAAGCTACTCATCAAGTCGGAATTAGCTTACGGCCTTTTATTTTGCACCGTCATCTATCTACCTCTTCGCCTTATCATGAACATACTGAATAATGGTTATAATATCTACCTTCAGTTTACAAATAATTGTCCGCTTTTATTTTAATTTTCCTATGAATTTGTTCAGTACATCTTTCTAATGGCTCTTTAAAATGACGATAATAGCTTCAATAATTATAATAATTATTATTAATCAAATGAAATCAAATGGTATCGACTATTTAATAAAAAAATGTATAAATAAGTTTTGACGCGGATATTTTAATACCCTCAACTCTTCTATTTCATTGTATAGATATTTTAACATACCAAACAATTTAATATGTTTCTATTCACTAACCTATTTACACAGGAAATCTGTACGTTTTGTTTGTACAATGGGCCAATTAATTGTGCGGTGTGCAAGGGGTTTGAGTGCGTCGCGCGATGGGTGAATGCCCGTAATGATGTGACCGATTTTATCGCCGCCAGCTTAGATGTCATTTAAATTTAAATTAGGTATTACGATGTTGTTTTGACTGAGCCACCACATTTTGAATGCGCATTCGTTTGTCTTATCGCGACACGTTTTAGTCAAGGGTGATTGTGGGTGCATTTTAAATTGTATCCGCAACCACCTTATATATAACATTATTGTCCACAACTATTAAATATATATTTTTATATAGTCCGCGTTTTTATGTATCATCTGCCAAAGGGTCACTTATAACATTTTCAGGCGCACATTTTTATCCAGTAAAATATCTTTAAAAACTATCTGATTACCGCACAAACAGTTCAATTACACAGTTACGACTATCAATAATAAAGCCGGGATCTCGTGAAAAACATCCCGATTGATCCCTTTGTCCCCAAGGAGCGAACAAACGACGCAATCCCCGATAAACCGAATCACCGCCGAAACAAATTGAAAATTCCCCATAAAACCGCGCCTATCGCGCCCACCGCACATATCGCGCGATCGGAATCTCACTCCGAGTGTTTTATTATTTATCAAGCTTTTAATCCGCCAACGCTATAAATCTGCGCGGACAGAAGCCAACATGGCGGCAGTTTTTTGGCGCGAAAAAGAATCGGCCGCGGAAAGCGGGAATGAGCGGCAGATTAGACCGGGATAAGTCCGCGTTATTAATGGACCCGAGATACACACGACAAAATGGATAACAAATGGATGTGCTCCCGTGCGCGGAAAAACCCAGTAGCGAATTTGTTTATGGCGACAGTTCTCTTTCAGTTCACTTA
Organism: Carpatolechia fugitivella; assembly: GCA_951230895.1. Lineage (NCBI taxonomy): Eukaryota > Metazoa > Arthropoda > Insecta > Lepidoptera > Gelechiidae > Carpatolechia > Carpatolechia fugitivella. The sequence continues at coordinate 13,619,037 of OX579645.1, forward strand.
TATACCGCAGTCATACTGGCGTACCCGCTATCGGGGTATTCTCTTTACCGCTGCCTGGCGCCTGGATATGACTCCCTGCTCGTAATTTTATATTATGCTATTCGAACTAAGCTGGTCCAATGTAAATAATGTAAAACCGAGACAGTAAAATCATGCTAGCATTACCACGAGCCTGAAAAGAATAATCGCAAAACGTTAACCATCAATTAATGTCTCTAGTTACCTAATACAATAACATATAAACCGAAATGTCTACTCTTTACAACTACGGTATTATAACAGGCCAATAAAGTATAATAATAGCAAAATATGTGTGGTAAGCAAGTCCGTCAGTGTCCCGAATGGGCGATATCGTGCGAGTGGGACGTAAAGCGTGTCGATCATAAACTTGGAGCTGACTCGGACGTTTGTCCACATAATATTGTTGCGAGGGGACCTCAGGACTCAGGACAACTTCGAGAACGCACCGTGCGCTCTATAGTTCTGTCATGATAAGCTTACTAGTTATTACAACACAAATTTCGTGCGTATACATTAAAAACTTCTCATAATGTATTTACCGAGCTTTTATTTAAGGTGATACGAGATAGCGGAGCGGTTTTTAAAGCTGGTCTGGTCGAGCTCGGCAGCCGTCTCGCGTTACATTGTAACGCACTTCACTCGGAAGTTTTCCAATAACACTTTCAGACCATCAACTTCATTGCGCTTTGCGACAAAGGACGCGTAGCTATATAGTTTAACTTGTGCGGGAATCTTAACAGGTTCCTATCCTATTATAAGTATTTCCTTCATTATAATCTTGGCTTTTATCTATTTTCACAATAGTATCATGATAAATACTTAGCATAAACAAACGTGTGGTAAATTACATTACTAAATGCAGTAGCCAAAGGGAATAGGCCCCTATGATTATTCAGTAATATCTATTACACAGAATATAAGAAATTATTTCATAAGAATCGGAAAAACACAATCACTACACGAATTCATTATTCACGTAGTACGAGTGAAAGGGCAATATATATTCATGAATCGATTCGGGTCGGAAATCGAACGGAATCGAGACGGACGGTCCTCGTAATATCGATATGATGGCGCATCAAATTTCATGTTCGCGATATGTGCTGATCGTACACAGATTTTATATAGACACGCTTATAAAATTGAATTGAAAATATTCTCGGTATACTATAAATGATATACCTATAGAAATAAAAGTTATGTTTAAAAAGGTAGAGGTTTTTTAATATTATATCTTTTTACAATAATAATATGAATGATGATGTATGCTAGTATATCGAAGCACCTTTGCACCCAAGACCAAAAGTAAAACAGTTTCGCATTTTTTTTAAATAATACAGGACACGAAATGTACTTATAAGAGCTGAAAGTTGTATTATTAAAAATTTATATCACCCTCTTCCAAGTCATTAAGTCAACAAGAAGGAGAACAAAATTCAATAATCACAATAAATCCAATCCCTTCGTTCATCGTGCACAGAATAAGCAATAACGAAACAATAGTGACTTAAACTACCATCGCAAACATCGACTCGTTACCGATGCTACAACGATAATACAACGATAATGCTGCGATACGTATGCGGGCCGCGCGAGCCTTTATTATTATTTCCACATATTGACTTTGCGTTGTCTATTTCACCCCCCCAGCTCCGCCTCGTGGGGGAAGATGGGAAGATGTAGTCGCGAAGTAGACACATGTAGTGGTCGAATCGATCGGATAATGCGTTTAGGATTGGCTGGGCGCAGTGTGCCCGTCGCGCTTGTTTAAAGTAATATTGTAGCCAGCAGGGGCGGGCACATTGAAACTAATGTAGCGACATGAAAACTGAAAACCTTCTTTGTTTCAATCTGTACACAGACACTCAATATTAATAGTCAAGTACTATTCCTTTTTTTTGCTTACAGATCAGTCGGTCAAGAGTGCGTTGATGTCTTTCGTATTGAATTTACACTATTACATGATTTTAAAGATCTCTCCTCATAGAGACTATAAATAAGTAAAAGAAAATATATTTTTATTTATCAGTCGTATCACGTTTCTTCTGTCTTTCAGCAAATATAGAACAATTTAAACTAATATCTACTAAGATTCTAATGTGACGCATAAACTCGTTCAGCCGTCGACAATAAAATAAATATATAAATAAATATGTGGGAACATTTCACACAATCCAATTTCGATGCCTATTGATCGTGTTGTAGCCAAAAAATTATAAGAACTATATAATATGGTAGTATGGCCAATGGTATGATGGGTTCTGTCTGAGCGCAAAAATGGACTAAGAAATTAAGTATGAAGAGTACCTAAGTAAATGCTTCATACTGCGTTTCTTATTGGGTAGTTTATGACGCGGTCCATATTGCGTTGATTTCGGGCTAATATTAGACGGGGCCATTGCGTTAGGTAGTGGCTAGTCTGTGGCGCGGTGTTACTAATTAATCTATGGCGTGGCCGGTGTAGTATGTTACTGGTTAATCTATCCCTGCGTTCCGAAACGCGCTGAAATCGATTAAAGCACCCGTAATCGCGTTCCGAATTACTGTCAACTGTCAAAACTCATACTTTTTTTTGCTTTTTTGAGCGCAGACAGCGCTGAAAGTCTGAATCGGAATACGCCCTATGGCGTGTGATTCTTTTGAATGGTCACTGACTAGAAAAGTTGGGTGCTGAATGGTTTAAGGCGCGTCTGTTGCGTTTGATACTGGTCTATTGTCTGTTGTCTGAGCCGCAAAGATGAATATCCGCTATCGATTGTAACCATGGTGGTGCGCGATATATTTTCATTCTTAAATGACCTCACCTTTTTTAATCTAGATATATAATAACGTTTTTTACAGTGAAAGAACACTACTAATAATTTTCATTTATTTATCTTTTCATATTGGTCGTGAATTTCAACAAAATATTATTGAAGATACCTATTAAAATTAGCCTTTCAATATATTGTAACATATCGTTCAAAATTGACAAAAAAATAAGTTGAAATTAAAATGCCAATAAATATTTCTAATTTATAACTATCAATCATTTTAAAAGCGTCGCTTATATCGGGATCAAACAGACGGCCCGCTAAGCACGATGTCTAAACGAAGAAATTAACTATGCCTGCCAATAATGAGAACTGGCCTTTTTATCTTAATACCATCGAGATTTAATATATCACTCGATCGCGTATAACACGGGCAATCTGTCCGGCCGGCCGTCCGACGCCTGACAAATGAAAGCGTCAGTCAGCCGCCGTCTCATCGGAGAAATTAAATACAACCGTCGATAATTATCTAATACCAAGAATGCCTTCACCATCCAGCAAAGATTTATTTTCATTTCCTATAAATATAAGAGTTAAATGTGTTTAATCGTTCCACATGAGCCTTAAGATCTTATTCGATCGCAAGCAGATCAAAGCTGTCAAATCGATCTACAAATTATAAATTCTAAACGACATAAAACACGGACCACTGAATGTTGAATATTCATTTTAAGTCGTTTTAATAGAGTCTAATTTTTAAATCAGTGCGCTGTGAAGTTAAGTCTGCCGAGGATGGCGTTCTGTAGAATCGTCGATTGTCATGTCAAAATGGTAATTATTGCGCGCGACAGGCTGGAATGCCGTTCGGTAGCGGCTGACGATTTCATTAATGTCATTGGCTACACTAATGACTTTTTGAAGCGAAACACGCGTGAGAAAGTTACACCGTGTACAGCGGCTTAGGATTTTTATAATTTAGTCTTATTGTCACAGTTTATGTGGGCATTACATTAATTAAATTAAGTATTTCAATTTGTGATTACTCGTGTGTGTGATTTTAAAAGACGTTATTGGTATCGATTTTTTAATAACATAAAATTATAGGTAAACAATGGTAATGCTTTACAAACAATACCTATATTGCGCGTTCGCAGATAAAAGTGACCGAATTTTAATTTTAACAGTATTAAAGTGAGTCTGTTTGCATGGCTATATCCAAAAAGCACACAAAAAGCTTTCATTCATTACGCTCGATGGAATGTGGGATTTTGCATATTAATCGTAATGTTTTAGTTACAGCCTCTTAATTAAGTGCTACAGCAAGGAATGAAGCTGGCTGTGTAAAAACATTGTAATTATCCAATGGATACAAACTGCCGGGCTGGATTAATGGCGTGCCGCGGTTTCCGTTATTGCAACATTAATTATAATATTAATTATTAGCTAACTCGTGTCCTACCCTACCCTTAAGGGACGTGCCCTTTAGTACAGACAGCAAATTTACCTCAACCTAATTATTCGTATGTTGATTTTTTTTATTGCGTGACTAATAAAATAATCGTCGATGTTTTTGCTCATGTACTTGTACAAGTAATTTGCATTAATGGTTACTTGTATGCTTCGACGGCTACGGCTTGCTACGGCGGAGCAGTAAGCGTAGCAAACAATACGTACGCAATTGCTCTAGTGAATGTTGTGATTGTGGTGTGGGCTGGTGTGTGGGAAGTAGGTTCTTATTTCATGTTAAAAGTTCCTCTTAATATTTAACTCAAATAAAGTAAAATATTTACCTTCATCAACAGCTCATATACGTCCCCACCGAGGGGCTCGAGCCTACCCTGAATTAGGTCGATTAGGCCTTAGCTTACCACGCTGTCCCAGTGCGGGTTGGTCGACTTCACACACAACCTTTGAATTTCTTCGCAGGAGTGTGCAGGTTTCATCACGATGATTTCCTTCAAGAGCGTCGAATATACGTACATATGAATTCGAAATTCGAAAACACATTGGTACATGGTGTGGATCGAACCCGCGTTTTCCGGACGCAGGACGAGGCAGCGACCTTTAGCCACTAAACCACCGACACTCTCGAAAATATTTACCTATTGTTTAAAAATAAAGTGAAAATTTAGAAAATTTAAATTCTAGCGAGGTCAAAGCTCTACCAAGGCTCCAGTCTCGCTGATCAACAGTAATTGGTTCTGCAAACGGTACTTTAAACTCGCACATAAGCTCGAAGACGCGAGCGACATCTGTTGACGTAATTGAGGGATTAGGTAGATAATTGAAAGTGTGCAAGCGAGAACAATAAATAGAGGGAGCAAGGGGGCAAGTGAGAGGGATAGATCCTCTCGACCCTGGCGTTCGAGAGAACGGTTAACAACGTGTCTTCTTGTATATTGTATTATCTTTCGTTTTATGCCCTATTAATCTTGCTCGACTGAGGATCGGAAGATGCTTTGCGATCTGGGATCTTAGAATTAGGAGTTAAAAGCTCAGTTTGGCTCATCCGGGGTGGATGTGTATAGGGTGTTTGGTTGTTTTCGGTGCAATAAATAATTGTTTGCGCGCGTAAAACTGGAGTATCGTCGTTTAGTCGGCTGTCACTGTCAGCCTTGGCGTCTATTGTTTTATTTAAAGACGTTGTTAACAGTAATCTGGGATAATAAGGATCTTGTTAGTTAGTTTTTCATGTGTATTTAAACATCGTATAACATAAAAAACTGTTACAATTTCTTACATGTACTTTTGTAACGATAACCAAAAATACTACTTTCTATGTAGGTAATAGAAAGTAGTATTTTTGGTTATACATTGAGTAAATATCGTTACTTAGCTAAGGGCAACTTAATATGAGTAAAACCAAGATACAACAGACTTAGAAATAGAACTCATACAGGTATCATTATCCATTGAATTGAGTAGTCGCATATCATTTTATTTTTCTATATGTTTAAGTTTGCTGTAGCAATCCTAGCAATATAATGTTGTGGCATCTCCACAGAAAACTTCATTTGTGTATAAAATATTTTGTGCGCCCACCACCTCCTTTCCATCTCCGAAAATATTCTTTTCGAAAACAATAAACGGCGGGATCCGGAATAAAATCCCGCAATAATAAGGAGCGGGCGGCGTGTGATTGATACAACAATGAAATCCCTAGTCGACACCGCCATTTGCATTTTTATGGGCGCCGCCCTCCCGCCCTGCCGCGCCCGCCCGCCCGGCTCTAATACACACCTATGTCGTAACATGGTACACGCCACGACACACGAACACCTTACATTGTTGCAACAATACTTAGCTTTCCGCATGGTTGTTGTTTGATTACATAAAATAGGTATATAATAGATATAAAAAATTACAACAATAATTTATAAATAAAGTAGTTTAGAGCTTACTGAAATCTATTAGAATTAAAACACGTATTTAGATTTCAACTTCTTTTTTTGTACGACCCAAACAAACGCATTTCACGTAACAAAATCTCATTTTTGTACCAGTAGCTTGCAATTCTGTAGGAAACGAAATAGTGTTACTGGTAATGCTATAGTACGGCACTGAGCGTTTGCAATTTATTGAAGGTGCTTCCAGCGAGAACAGTATGTTCTTGAGTGTATTGTGGCGGGAATTGAAAGAGAGCCTGTATATGGATCAGCAATTGGTACCGTCGCAACCGCTATAGCACCCCATTCGCTTGCTACAATTTAGTTGCAGATACCTGTGAAGATTTACAGATAGCTGAGGTGCAGTCAGCGATAATATCAGGGACACACGGACACAGTAGAAACTACTCTGTAGTATTTGTATTTGCAAAACAGAATTACAGAGTCTATGTTACTATGCCCCACAAATTTTTGGAACAAATTATGGCATGAAAATAATAAAATAATATTTGTCTAGAGTATTCGGCAAATCACGTCACAATCGAACAGTAAAACTGATCGCATTTGAAAACCATCTGTCATGTGGCAAATAAATCCGGCGTTAGTTGTGTTTAGGGTGGGTGGGCGCACACTGGCTGCGCTGGCACGCTTTGTGATGGTAATGCGCGGCAGCAGTTGTTGTCGGATCGTTGTTTAATACAGGCGCACGCGACTAAAGCCGCGTCGGACACGCCCCCGTGCCACAGCCGCGGTCGCGGCCGCAATGAACACGGAGCGTAATGATCTGCCTCTTTAACAAAAGATACATGGTGACACCCGTAAGTCGTAGTCAAACAGGAGATGACTTCCGGTTTCAGTCCAAATAAAGCATAGTAGTAGTGGTATTTAACGCAATGTAACATGCAGTTACTCTGCGAAAGTAAGTATTTCATGCTGCTTTCAGCTTAAATGAGATTTTTCTTTTATATTTTGTAATGTGAAATAGAAATCAGAAATAGCTAGAAGAACAGACCACATATTTGCGGCAGGTAAAGATTTTACATCTTCCTTACATAGATATAGTTTTTTGTTAGAAAACGTAAGAAAAAACCTATTTCTTTTGCATACTATAGCCAATTTTTCGTGATTTCTTTTATCGAGGGTTTATTCGATCAAATGCCATTATTGGCTTAGCCAACGTTGCCGTTGTTGACTCCACTAACGCATGCTACAAGAGTAAGAATGAAAAATTGTAAATTCAGAAAACATCAGATTGAAATACCTAGTTTCAAATATCGACTATTGAAGACGGCGATATAACATAACTTGCATGGTTCATGTTGTATGAAGTCGCAACAGTCATGATGACTACTAATTCAAGGTTCTAAATTACATTAACCTTCACAAAATGAGGTATACCAATGATGACACCCTAATACTACAAATAGTACAACAAGCAATATATTGTCGGAACTGAATCGTTAGCGACAATAAACAGGATAAACCTAGCTGTTTGGGAGGTTGGCAAACCATCAAATTAATTTATAGACGATAAATATAGCGATTGTAAACGAGTGTCCTGGCGACTACCGAACCCTAAAAACGCGTCGTTAACACGAGCCAATCAAGTAGGGTTCCGCGTGTTGTCGTCAAACCGCCCACACGCCGTCCTAATTGACAAGTACCTACGAGTATATATGTATTCAACACAAGTCAACTGTCTACTAACTAATAAATAGGTGCATATAAATAAATAGATTTAGGTAATATGTACTATTTACTTGTTGATAAATATTAGGTGCGTTTTAGTTATTGATCTAACGTATTTTATCACATGTACGAGTTCATAGAAGATTCATGAATGTAGATGCTCCATAATATGATAAGAAAAAATACTATGATTGGTAGTAACTTGGAGGGCAATATAAAGTGTAAAAGTTCTTATAGTTTTGGAGACTTCATGCTTCTGGTCAGGTCACGCTGAAGATCTGTATGTATGTATGTAAGGTAAGCAATGTGGTGGTGGTGGTGGTGCTGTAAGGAGTTTATGTGTGTGTGTAGTCTTTTTGGCCTTTAAAAGAAGTGAATTTAACAACAGAGATCGGAATCTCTCATCTGTGAATTATGTCATGTAGCTATGCTACGCAAATTGTTTGTACCCAGCCTCAGAGGAATAAGAGACGAGCGAGGCGACGCGCGTCGGAAATCTTTGTAAGCAGCAAGCATACTATAAAGTATAGTTGTAACCAAAGTCGATGCTTTCGATTAATGAGCGTCGATTACCGCTTGCTCCCGTTTGTCATCGAGGCTATCGATTGATCCTCGCAACACCAAAAACAATTCCAACCTTACCACTCTGGAATAAACACGCATTTCTATCATCAGTACTGAGCACATGCTACTACCACCGTGATGTATGGAAATAACATGAACGTCTGCCGAATCGATTCAGCTGGAATTTAGGCGGATGTATGTCATCGAGTGTTATGTCAATAGGTAGGCAAGCATTAAAAGTTAAATCTATTTGACAAAAGCTGTGATAGTTACTAATGTTCGACGATAAATTTGATTACTACGAGTAGTAAGTCAAATCGTCACTTCGGTCGTAGTCACTTGTCTTTCTTTCGCAATTGGCTTCTTATTTTTAGTGTTGAGGGGCCAGTTCGAAAATCAATGAGGGTGACATCAACCATCTTTTTCAGTAGGTTCTTTCTTCTCGTGAATGTGCCAATTTAACCAGATGACAACTTTCTGTAATCCTAATGAAAACGTAACATTTTAAATCTTGATTTATATTGTTTCTTTTTAGGTTTAAGTTTGATAATCTATATAATCTTACAGTGATGACCAGAATATATAATAAGGGAACGATAGTAATTTCTGTAGTATCATCATCATCATCAACAGCTCATAAACGTCCCCATCGAGGGGCTCGAGCCTACCCTGAAATAGTATCATCATCATCAACGACCCGTTACAGTGAATTAGTATACTTAAAGTAATTTAGAATGAAAATTAATAAGTCAGCAAGTTAGTTTGCACAATACTTGAACTTCCCCCAATGTATGAGAATATCAAACGCCTACACGGGAGACACATGTCGCGCTCGCGCCACACTGCACGTAATTAAACAATGCCCCGCGCCATTTACACGATCCACTCGATGTACTCGCACTACATCAGATAAACCTATACTGTAAACAGTCACCAACACACCGACTCATTTAATTTATTCCAACATTCTACGTACTGAATTTTCGAATTTTCGCCATTATAGTCAAGTTGCTACAAAATTATTACGAAAGAACTCAACAGAAAATGAATCAATCAAATTGCAACGTCGTTAATTAATTCTATCTAGAAGTATGCATCTCCCGTTTTTACGCTCCAATGACGCACTCGCAAATTATATTTCAATTACGATAATACTGATTTAAAATTATGCAATCGCTAAAAAAAAGACCATTAAACGGTTCCACGATTTAGCATTCATAAAAGGTCTATTTTATCAAAACACATTAAAATTAAATTATAGTGTCATCCATCATGATAATTTAATATGCTCAAATGTTGTATTGTACCCCAGCCGGCCGGCAGCGTTGCCCCAGCCGCGCGCGGAGCCATGCCTGGCCCTCGCATCGCGGTCTGCTATCAATACTCATCTACATGAGTTTAAACTGTCGTTTATCTTATCTATGACGTCATTAGGGGTGACGCGAACTTAAATATCCCATAATAATTTTAGTGATGAATATCTTGCCATGTTATTTATAAAATTGTCATATTCGAATTCTGTCTATTCTGTCATAAACCCGCAAACCGGGTCATAGATCGGAATCAAAAATTAATACGTGGCAAGGATCCATCATTCTCGCGATAATGAAGAAAGGTGCTGGTATGGTTGTGGGAAGCATCCAGCGATGGCTCACAACTAATTCAATCCAGCTTTATAACGGCCATAAAAGGAATGATAACGATACATTCTGATTTGCATTTTAAGTACGCGAGAAGGAATTATGATATGCAATAAGCGGGCTCGTTGTTATGATCGCTGTATATCACTCGTTATAATAGCTGTAAAGTTTTAAGGCTTCGCGGATAGTGACGAACGAACAATTTATATGACAGGATTAAGTATATAGAAGGTCACTTTTTGTAATTTTTATTTTTCGAAAGACCATTTAATTTTAATGTCCATAGATGAGTAAAGACCTCCCTCTACCATAGATGACTATTAAACTGAACTACAATCTCACAAATTGGATCTCGACGGTGTCCCAAGTAATATAAAGAGCAATAATAACAAAACTGGTCACCGAAGATCACAATAAAAGCGTTCCTACATGACAAGACAGACACCTAATTTGATATATCAGTAACTACTTTATGATATGCAATAATTATAAACAATACAGAGTGTACAATTAATTGCATTATGCATTCCCGTTGCAACGGTGCGCGAAGTCGGGCAAGCGTCACATGTGTAAATATGCAGCCCTCCCAATGTTAATCTTCCCTATGGATTAATTTTATCGAATGCCAAATGAGCTATGACACCCATATAGGGGAATTGAAAGAACGTACACAATTATATTTGCTCGTGGTGTATATCTTAACATCACCCAGTAAAGTCTATTATGCAATACAGACCATGATGTAAACTAAGTTAGCAGGGTAATTTGGCCCCCTCATGGTGCATTGGCTTTTGAGCTCAATTTGTGAATGAAAGCACTCATTTGTTGGGTGACGCGTATTTAGCATTGTAAAGGATTATAGTGCGATTTACTATCGCGGTAAATGGTGAATAGAGATTTAGCTTAGATAAGTGTAGGTACTTATAATAAAAAATGAATCTTGGAATTTGTATGATTATGGTTATGCTGAGACTCTATTTGTCTAAGTAAAATATTTATCCACGTTTATTTTTAATATTACCTCTTTAATGTAATCAAGAGCACTCTGTGGCAGAGTATTGGTCTTCCCAAATTTAGTCACCGAATCGACTCGAAAAGAAAGAAAGAATCTAATCTCGAAACATGTAGTACAATAATGTTTGTCAAACCATAGTACATCAAAAAAAAATGCGTGTGTTTTGAAAAGTTAACGCATAACTTTTATAAAAGGACATTTCTAAAATGTAAGAGCTCCGCCGCCTGCGGCTGTAGTTATAGTACGGTGCGTTATTTTGCCCGTGCCCATGTGGACGCATTTTCATAAGTAAAATAACTTAAGGCGAGGCCCTATCCTAAATTAGCAACTCAACGCGCTTTAGTTGAAAGTTCAACCGACGCACTACTGAAATAACGTTTATATTAGCGTGCGATGCTTCACGGAGGTTACGTCCGGCACTGCGCAGGAATCGTGCGAAAAACTCGTTTTTCTTGAACTCTTTTCTCTTTTTTGTGAAAAATATAGAACGAATTAAAAAACTAGCTGATTTCGCCGTTTAGGTATTAATATAGCCACCCAAAAAATACAAAAAAAATATGTTGTTGTCGCTGAAAATATTGAGAAAACAGATTTGCAAATTTTGAATGTGGGGTGATTTTCTGTGATTTTAATTATTTATTTTTGCTTTATTCCTTGATTATATGTAAAATCTACTTGGTTACGTCGCCAAATGATAAACTCTTCTGTTGGTTGTAATTTTCTTGATTTGGTACATATTCCGAAACGTGAGATCCGCGAGTTCAAAAAGGGGCCCAAGGATGATTTTTCAAATAGGGTCTCGCCTTAAATCTTTGTTATTACATTATTTTTTAAGTGAACTATTTTTTAGGGTTCTGTGGTCAAAAAGGAATCTTGTAGTTTCGCCATGTCCGTCTGTCTGTCCGTCCGCGGCTTAGCTCAGAGACTCTTAGTACTAGAAGGCTGTAATTTGGCATGAAAAAAACTGAAGAATAAAATCTTTAAGAAAAAGTTTTTTTAGGCTTCCTCGATCTGGTACACGTGAAGTGGGGGTTATTTTTTTATAGCGTGAGGTATCGTTGGATAGGTTTTTAGAAATAATGGGGGTTTGTTAAAACCATTTTTCGATGTTAGTGTACGTTTCAGAAATATTTCGTTTTAAAATGCTTATTTTTGTTAGAGTCTTGAAATACCAGCGAAATCGTTGTATTTGGAAATGTGAATAAAATGTGTAGTAGTGTATTATCAACATCAAGTACGCTTTACAGGTTATCGAATAATAGACCAACTTATAAAATGTACTTGTACAAGTAAGAAATTTGGTACTACAAACTATCACAGAAAAATCTTTTGATGAAGACAGTTATCTTAAACAGGTACCTAAGTAGTATTGGACAACTACGGAACCCTACACTTTGCGTGGCCCGACACGTGCTTATTATTTTTATGTGGTGTAGATATTCGTATGTATACTTATCGTGATTTAAGGGAATGAATGATTAAATTCATAAATTAATAACTTTATTTCTCAGTTACACATATTATAAAAACTCTAATGTACACTACATTAGAGTATCTACTGTGAGTCGGAATCATCACGTCGCATCAAATTATAAGCGCTGTAAATATTGCGCACTCGCAGAGACGATCCATCGCGATCATTAATCTTATATTTCACTTGCGACTTCATCGCGGACATTCATTCAAACTTATCGATACTATTTGAATCATTCTCCACTAGATAAAATGTTCAATCAAAGAATTTATTCGTATAATTGTGTATAAGTAGTAGGGTGGTCATAACTCCTAAGAAAAAAAAAAACTTTTCAATACACCTTGCTCGAAAATTGAAGTTATGACGGCAGTAAACTGTACGGTAATGCCATTTACCGAACAAGTGTGATTTTATTACATTTTTATTTTATTTCTACATATAGAAATATTTTCAGCCAGGAACATTCAAATATCAAAAAACAAATGGAATCGATTCTTACAAAGAAAAAATCATTTATGTTTTTTACAATACACCTTGCTCGAAAATTGAACTTACGAAGGCAGTAAACTGTGCTGTATAAATGCGTTTGTCCTTGCATCGTCATGTCATCAACATCAACGGCCCGTTACAGTCCACTGCTGGACTATGAGCCTCCTCCACTTAAGTGGAGGGTTTTGCCATAATCTCCACGCTTGGCAGGCAGGTTGGAGATCGCAGATTAAAAGGTTACTGTATCAGAGAACGGAGAGAAAATCTGACAAAAATACAGTAATTATTACTAAAATATTTCTAAATCCGCGGACAACAAATGTCCTGTAATAATTGGTAATCGATTTTTGTAAATGCAGTTAGTAAATATTACATGTAACGTTTTTGTAATTTCAAGTGTTTAGTATTTACTATTTAATGATGACGTCATAGACAAATACTAAGCGTTTTGTAATTTTAAGAATTCAGTTGTAATATCGTAAATGATGACGTCATAGACAAATACTAACTGTTTTGTAATTTTAAGAATTCAGTTGTAATATCGTAAATGATGACGTCATAGACAAATACTAACTGTTTTGTAATTTTAAGAATTCAGTTGTAATATCGTAAATGATGACGTCATAGACAAATACTAAGCGTTTTGTAATTTTAAGAATTCAGTTGTAATATCGTAAATGATGACGTCATAGACAAATACTAAGCGTTTTGTAATTTTAAGAATTCAGTTGTAATATCGTAAATGATGACGTCATAGACAAATACTGAGCGTTTTGTAATTTTAAGAATTCAGTTGTAATATCGTAAATGATGACGTCATAGACAAATACTAAGCGTTTTGTAATTTTAAGAATTCAGTTGTAATATCGTAAATGATGACGTCATAGACAAATACTAAGCGTTTTGTAATTTTAAGAATTCAGTTGTAATATCGTAAATGATGACGTCATAGACAAATACTAAGCGTTTTGTAATTTTAAGAATTCAGTTGTAATATCGTAAATGATGACGTCATAAACAAATACTAACTGTTTTGTAATTTTAAGAATTCAGTTGTAATATCGTAAATGATGACGTCATAGACAAATACTAACTGTTTTGTAATTTTAAGAATTCAGTTGTAATATCGTAAATGATGACGTCATAGACAAATACTAACTGTTTTGTAATTTTAAGAATTCAGTTGTAATATCGTAAATGATGACGTCATAAACAAATACTAACTGTTTTGTAATTTTAAGAATTCAGTTGTAATATCGTAAATGATGACGTCATAGAAAAATACTAACTGTTTTGTAATTTTAAGAATTCAGTTGTAATATCGTAAATGATGACGTCATAGACAAATACTAAGCGTTTTGTAATTTTAAGAATTCAGTTGTAATATCGTAAATGATGACGTCATAGACAAATACTAAGCGTTTTGTAATTTTAAGAATTCAGTTGTAATATCGTAAATGATGACGTCATAGACAAATACTAACTGTTTTGTAATTTTAAGAATTCAGTTGTAATATCGTAAATGATGACGTCATAAACAAATACTAACTGTTTTGTAATTTTAAGAATTCAGTTGTAATATCGTAAATGATGACGTCATAGACAAATACTAACTGTTTTGTAATTTCATGACATTATTATTAATATCGAAAATGATGACGTCATAGACAAATACTAAGCGTTTTGTAATTTTAAGAATTCAGTTGTAATATCGTAAATGATGACGTCATAGACAAATACTAACTGTTTTGTAATTTTAAGAATTCAGTTGTAATATCGTAAATGATGACGTCATAGACAAATACTAACTGTTTTGTAATTTTAAGAATTCAGTTGTAATATCGTAAATGATGACGTCATAGACAAATACTAACTGTTTTGTAATTTCATGAAATTATTCGTAATATCGAAAATGATGACGTCATATGTAAATACTAATTTTTAGTGAATTTTAGTGCTGTAGTTTTAGTAATTTATCTAGTTTAGTACCTAATTATAAGTAAAGACCTATACAAGATGTTCTAACAGAGACATCGCAAGAGTCTTTAGGAGGTGATTCTATCCGTCATTGTGAGTCACTTTTGTGCAAAATGACGTATAGGTTCACCTTTTAAATCTCTTTCGACACCTCTGTTAGCACATCCAGTATAGGTCTTTACTTATAATAAGGTACTAAATAAATTACTAAAACTACAGCACTACAATTCACTAAAAATTTGTATTTACATACAGCACCAGGTTACTATGTTTAAAGCAATGAAATACTGATTCAACTTTTCTTATTTTATTTCTTAAAGTTTATCATATAAACCATAATTAATTTACATATTTGTTATTTTATATATTTGTCTGCATATTAGATGTCAATTTCTTATCATAAAAGCGATCTTTAAGTTTCCTAAAAGATCCCTGGTAAGATTGTCCATCCCAAAAAAAGACTTATTTATGCTTTTTACACTGATTTTAAACATTGAAACTTTAAGAACACACAACTGACAACTTGATTGTTTTAGCACATACATAGTTACGAATAAATTGGGCATAAATTGTACTAAAACAATCAAATTTTCTTTATTTTTATTACATTATTGTTGACCGCAACGTGACCCCTGGAGTGCTTGCAAACTTGAAATGGCAGACAATTGGTGCCTGTGCCGTGAGCATTACTTGGATTGACAAAATGGCTACTTGTAATTGCAAAACAGATTAGTTTTTATTATTCTAAGAAATACGTTAGTAGTTTCAAGTAAATCATATGTAAATACAAAAATGTGCTTACTTGGAATAACAAAACATTATAGTTTTATTATTATAAGAAATACGTTAGTAATTTCAAGTAATTGATATGTAAATACTAAGATGTAATTATTAATTATAACAAAAGTTTGTAATTTTGTCTTGTACTAAAAC
The DNA here is from genome assembly GCA_951230895.1 of Carpatolechia fugitivella. NCBI lineage: Eukaryota > Metazoa > Arthropoda > Insecta > Lepidoptera > Gelechiidae > Carpatolechia > Carpatolechia fugitivella. The sequence goes on from OX579645.1 coordinate 13,634,978, forward strand.
CATTTCTTGACACTATGAATGAGCTTTTTAAAAGATATTAAATTGGTTTGCAGTAATTAAAAAACTTTAACAATATTTACTATAATTTGCGATAACAATGAAATTTTGTAATATCTGTCATTGACTAAAACCGACTTTTAGGAATTATAATTACAAATACAAAGGTTTTGCTAAAAATCAGTAGTATTTGTAAAAACAGCGAAACGTTTGTAAGTAATATTAAAACTTAGTATTTGCGTCAAATACAAAACAGTTTTTTAATTTCTGGTGGTGTCTTTTTTCTCCGTTGCTGCCCGTTCCCTGTTCAATGTGTAGTCCCTAAGTCGCCTCTTACGACACCCACGGGAAGAGTAGGGGGTTGGTGACAAATGTATTCTACTCTGCCGTCACCACACGGCGTATTATTCTTTATTTTTGTGTATCGTCATGTACTATTATTTAAACAATTTATGTATGATAAATATTATCAGCTAGTATCATTTTCAATAATAAAATAAAATTAGCTTGGTTTTAACGAAGAATCGATTAATGATAATCGAATGTCGTAGAGGCTGATAGTTCGCGAGTGCCTTTTCTCAATAATTATGCTTTTAGAAAGGAAACCAATTTCTTGTACGAGTTTGGCACAAATTTTCATGTTGTGTTACCTGTTTTCTTACAAGTGTATTGAAAAACATCTTAAGTTTTGTAACAAACTCGTCGTGACATTATAAACCCTCGCCTGCGGCTCGGGCTTACACTTACAATAGTCACCTCGTTTGTAGTATGCCACCTACGATCCTTGTATCGTAATGTACTATTAATTTCCCGGGGCTCCACGTAATTTGATTATATACCATAAATAAATAAATAAATATGTGGGGACATCTTCACACACGGCCATCTGATCCCAAACTAAGCAGAGCTTGTACTAAGGGTATCAGACAGCTGATATACATTACATAAATAGATAAATACATATATAGATAAACAACAACCAGACACAAGGCAAACACAAGTGCTCATCACACAAATGTTTGGCCTGGGCGGGAATCGAACCCGCGACCCTGTGCGTCAGAGGCAGACACACTACCACCTGGGCTACGGAGCCGTCGAAACAAGAAACAATTTCAATATTGACTTTGAATTTTTAAATGACATTTAAGGTCTCTACTAAGGATTGAGTTTTAAAATTTTACTGACGATATGTTTTTTAATTTAAATGGTATACCTACTAGCTTTTTCCCACAAATTTATAACTTCGCAAGCCGCCAAAGTCGCAGATTCACGATTTTTTTTTATTTTCTTCATTTATGTAGTAAAAAAACAAACGCAATACTTCACCGATGGATGGCATCGTTGATTGGTTTAATTTGGATAATAATTGACCGATAAGCTAAATCTTGAACACCGAATTTCATATTTAGATGCGTATAATAAAATGACAAAGTGCCCCGGGGATAATTCAAAAGTTGAAAAATAAGGACCACCCTAATAAGGAGAAACCAAGACCTTGTCTACAGCACCTATCCAGCGTTCGAGATACGATTTAATAAACAAATTCATATTTCTAAATCAAGTATGAGTACAGCACAATCTAATGATATCATACTTCATGTTGTGTTAAAAAGCGTGCAGTTGCGAAATATTTGCCCCTCTAAATGGAACGCACCACTTAGAATAATATAATTTGGACCCTCTGCATTGAACGCTTCCCTGGCTATGATGTACGATTTGAGACAGTTTCGGATTGAAAGGGAAACTCAACGCGAGCATCCTGATAACTTCTGACGTTATTGTTCTTTACTGTTATAGATTGATATTGTATCTACTTACATTTGATTGAATACAAGGAATTACGGCTAAACTTCGTCATTATTTTGTTACTGATATCCTGATGAAAATTTCTAAGTATAAATCATACTAAAAGTGAATAACATGTAAGTATATAACATAATATTATGTCAACTGAAACTCTGCTGCTCTTTTTAGGGATAGGAGCGTGACTGTATTTATGTGTATATATATACTAAAATTATAAAAAAAAAGTAAAAAGTATTTATTCAGCTAAACAATTATAAAAAACAACAAACATTTAGCGCTAGTTGGTGTTCCGCGAAACGTTGCTAAGGCGCGTGACCGCAGCGCGGTGGGGTAAGGGCCGCAGTCGCAGTCCCCTGGACCCGCGTGGGGCCCACAGAACTCGGCCCCCGCAACGCTTAGCCTTCCGCGGTCGCGACCGTTTAGTACAGGGGTCACCTTGTCACTCTTTAATTACTTAAACTAAACGGCGCTTTTTCTTATTTTTATCAAATAGACCCATCAAATGTTTCAAAATTGCCACAATTCTATATAAGTAAAATATTAAGTAATTGTTCATATTTGACGAGCTACAGAGCAATATCCTGTCCAATTTCTAAGAGTCAAGTCAAGTCAAAGTCAATTTTTTTTTATTCGAATTAAGATTTTTACAAATCATTTTTCGACGTCAAAGCTAACATGGATAGTCAAATAGGGGTTTATTTGGCAATATCTTTCATAACACATCTCCTTTTTGATTGGCTGCGTTCATAATAGTAAGAACAAAATAAAATCTAGCGTGGATAGGTGGACATGTGGACTGTGTTTAATCCCCAGTAATAGAGCGAATCGTTTGATTGCGCCGCGCCGCGCCACGACCGGCTAAGTGATTGACTTTTCAATCTGTGTAATCGGATTACAGTACGCGGGGCGAGTGTCGCTCATTGGCGGCTTTACCCTACTCGTCACTGTCGCCCACTCTTAGTTGTAAGTTAATTGTCTGTACTATATTACGAACCGTGACAATATATTTTTTACACTTCATTACTATTAATTGAAATTATTGTACAGCACCTTTGGTTTATTATTTGGAAACCACTGGTTTCAAAGTAATGCATGTGATTTTGAAAGCTCTCTGACATTAAACTATTGCCAATCCGGAGCCCGAAAAAGTATGAACTCTTGCTTTCATTTTATTTTACTAAGTGCTGGGAATCGTATTTATTTTTCATCTTACCTATTACAGTTATGACTCGTGAGAGGAACAACTTGGCTCGCTCAAAGTTTTTTCACGTATAATCGTGACATAGTCTAGTGTTACTTTCCCTAAATTGTACCTAATTCCAGTCCAGCTAATCGGATAACTCTAAATTGTGATTGTAACGTCAAGCACATACCTTGACTTGTGATTCGGTCATGCCAAGCGCGTACGCCAGCTTGGCTCGTTCAGGGCCGGCTAAATACTTGGTCTGCTCGAAGGTCTTCTCCAGGGCGAAGATCTGCTGCCCACTGAACGTGGGTCGCGTGTGCTTCTTCTTGCCGTCTTTGTCCATGCCGCTCGCCTGCGCTGCGCACGCGCTGAGGGCGCCGTTGCTCACTACAACAAAAAGGATTACTTACAGTTTTTTTCTGGATACTTGACAACAGACCCCTATTATGAAAATTTGAAGTACTTTATGTATCGACAGTTATAAACGTGGCGGATACAGGATAAATTTTTGTCGAAGGTCGATTTTGTCGTGATATTTTAGTAAATTAGAATAATTGCCTTCAACGGCCCAGTGCCACTTCACCAGGAAATTAGATATACGTAGTACCTACATAAACTAGACAAAGGTACAAGATTTTTTTTATGTTTTGGGGGAAGATTTGAATTTGCCGCGCATTATCTTTGACGTTAGTCCAACCTGTCATTGATGATTGAGAGGTTATTTTTGGTACTTACTTATTATAAAAACATGTGAAACCTATGTAAAATTTTAAGCATAAAAGAATGTATACATTCATTCATAAATTATCGTTTGACTTTGAGTTCAATTCAATGTGTAAAGCTAGATGTGATCCTGATTGTATTGCTTATATTATAAATAAGTAAATGAAATATGCGAGGTAGGTAATTTTCTTGAAAAATCAATTAGAGGAATGTCATGTTCGTTTCAAGTCTACGGTATAATACGAGTATACCACTGTTCATTGATACTTCCATAATGTCAGACTGCAGTTTCATCTGCATCAGATAAAGCAAATTAGTAGGACATAATGGTGAGTTGCAGCGCGTATAGACGTCAGTAATTAACGGATAATACAATCGGTCCATAATCCAACAAATAGCTACGAGGTGATTGGATATATGATACATTTGCAAATAAACTTTTACTATGGTCGTATATAGAATGCATTAGCAGCTCTTATACTCGAGCCTACCCTGAATAGGCTAATTCACTGTTCCTGAATTTACCACCTTTTATGAAAGAATATAAAAATACGGATTAATAGCAGACGATTCGTGTAGTAAAAACAGAATCGGTTAAAAACCAACTTACAGCGATTTTTTAAAGTTTCGATATGCCTGTCTCTTTCTAAAACACTTTTCTGTTTAGAGAATGTATGACGCTAAGTGAGCTTAGTGCGGTCACTGGTCTATATTTGCTTCTCTGTCTAATCTTGAATTTCAAACCAAGTGTTAACCAAGAGTTATTAAACTCAGTCAATTTTAAAGATAAGGCAAACAATATTTTATTGTTCTTTAACAGGAAATGAATGGATTTATAGACAAAAAGAGAAAGTGGTAAAATACCCTATTAGGGCGATTCGGCGAGTTGCGAGTTGGTTGACTTCACAACCTTTGAGTTTATTCGCAGGAGTGTGCAGGTTTCCTCACGATGTTTTCATTCACCGCATAAATAATTTTAATATAATATTTTTCACATCAAAAGTGATGAAAATACCTACAAGTTTTATTAATTAATTATTAGTATTAAAAAGATATGTCTTTAAAGAATATTTACACCTAATAACAGAGTGCACATATTATTCGCACTTGCACGCGTCAATATGCAAGTCGATTGTAAAGGAAGCTGGTTGTCGATTTATCGGCAATCACTTTATTGCTATTTACCGATCCGGCTACATACTCATGACTATAGAATATGGCATGTACTCTTACGAAACTGACCTTAAAATCATGATGTTATGCTTGAGCACTTTTATTCTCATCGTGTTGCTACAATACATCAAAAATATTTTTGATTTGGATACTAATTTTCTTACTGAAATCTAAACTTCAAAATAAACTTTGTTCGCCTGGATATCAAAGAACGGTGTTCCACGAATCAAGCGGCTGATGGTCCCTCCTGTCTCCGCGTCGTCATTTTTATCATTATTTTCATTTCATTTTTTCACCCCCTCTTCCACCCAGATCGGTTGGAAGACCCACCCCACCCCCTCTCGCGGGAGCTTTATGTCGTCGACTGTACCGGCGACGCTTCATCAAACCATTTTATACGTCGCGAAAAATATCACAATGGGGAATATGATGCGTTTTTTGTCCGTTTAAAGCGTTTTTTATTTGGGATGGAACGAATTTGTTTTTGATGAAGTATTCTGTCGCTGAGTTTAATTAAATTCGGACTTCAATACCATTTCTAAAGGCTGGGCATGAATAGTACATCAATCCGCTTAAGTTTGTACTTATTTCTAAAAATCTTTCGATTGGTAAATTTATCCTTCTCTCTTACGAAATTATTTTTATCTAACCTAAATAGTAGGTACCTGCTTTAATATATTTTTCAATACACCTTGCTTGAAAATTAAACTTACGAGGGAAGTAAATTGTGCGGTAAATGCGTTTTAGTTAGAAGTGTTAGTAGTTTTACCATAAAAATAAAAAATTAAAATTGTAATGATACGATTAACATAAATTTTATTCGGCCAGGATCATTTTAATAATAAAAAATAAATTAAATCGATTCTTACAAAAAGAAAAGTATTTATATTTTTGTATGTATACAAAATATTATTAGCCAGTAATATTTTAATAATAAAAAAATAATAATCATCGATTCAAAGAGGCTGAATGTTCGCGAGAGCCTTTTCTCCATAATTATGCTTATAAAAAAGAAAACTATTACATATTGTTGGCGCTAATATTGCAAAATTTTTAATGAAGTGTGTTACATTGATTATTGTTTTGTGAGTGATCAAGTGTTGATATTTAATGATATATGTGAATAGAGCAGCAACCAAAACTGTGCGCGATATAATAAAGGTTAGTTTTTACAACTTTTACATGAATAATTTTACCTGTAGTATCGTATCTTTTGTAGGGTACCTACGTTTTTTGAAACATTTCATTTCAATCGTTTATTATCTGTTTTTTCATAAGTGTACTGAAAAACGTAAAGCACACGGATCTTAGGTTTTAACAAACTCGTTACATTATAAACCCCTTATTATTTGCCATTTTCATCAACAATATTAGCGATTATTTCTGGCATTCTGACGTATTATAATTCGCCGATGACATGAAGGTGTCCAAATCTATCACATCAATAGAAGACTCAATTAAATTACAAAACGACTTACTTAGACTAGAACAATATTGCTTTATAAATAAATTTGATTTAAACATTAAAAAATGAAACATAATTTCATTTACTAGAAGCCCAAACCATTCCTTTTCCCCTATAAAATAAACAACCAACTTCTGGAAAGGACAGATAAAGTGAGAGATCTGGGCATAATTCTTGACTCTAAATTCTTCTTTGACCAATATGTTGATGCTATATGAGGGTCAAAACTATCAAAATATTGTATTGCGCTCTGGTAAGAAGTCACCTTGAATATAGATCTCAAATATGGAACCCAATTAGGGTTCCAAATTTACAAAGTCCACGAAAATCAGATCGAGAAAATCCAACGCAAATTTCTCAGAATCCTTAATAGGAAATTCAAAATAGTTAGCTCCAGCTATGAGAACAGTTGCAAGCACCACCATATGCTGCCTCTTAGTCTGCGCAGAGATTCTGCAGATCTTTTGTTTCTGCATGACATTCTCAAGTCAAGTCAAGTAATTTTTTTTTATTCGAATTAAGATTTTTACAAATCATTTTTCGACGTCAAAGCTCTCAGGTAAACTCGACGTGCCTGATCTGCTCTCATCCATAAAACTTAGTGTCCCTATCACCAACTGGAGTAGAAGATGCACAGATCTCAAACTAAACCTTCATTTCACACGAACTAAATACAGAAAAAACACCTTTCTCTGGCGAGTAACTAAAAAGTTTAAAGATACCAACTCTAAAACACTTGACCTATTCTTTTCTAAACGGGAAAATGTAAGGCGTCTGTTTAGCGATGGTTTTTTTTGGCAACGACCCATTTAGTGATTTAAAATAGCATACAAATTATACATTAATAGTTAAATTATTTTTAATCATAACTACTGTCATACTTACCGTTAGTATCATACTCACTGGAACGTTTATTTGTATTGTACTATCTTACTTTATTTAACTTCCATCTGGCTACTTTCTTTGTGCATTGGCGGACCTACAAACGTTCTATAGGCGAAAACTTGTTAATGGCTTTGTTTGTGTGAATTTATTTTTATATCCTCTGTTTGTATTATTTAGCTGTAAGTTTTCCAAATAAAGTAAAATAAAATAAAATAAACCCTCGCCTACGGCTTGGGCTTACAAGTCAGCTCGCTTGTAATTTTCCACCTACGATCCTCGTATCATAATGTACTATTATTATAATACTAAGTAGTACAATTTTTTTATTTCTAAAATCTCTAACCAATTCAAAGTAAACAAAAATTATACTCCAAAAAAATATCTGCTACGGTGGCAGCTCGCGTAGCAGTCATCGTAGCAATGTTCCCGCTACGGCTACGACCGTAGCAAAAGCGCGTTTACTGAAATACGGAAAACAATTCTGCTAGCCTAAAAGCCATTGTTATATGAAATTAAAGCGTATTTGATGGACAATGCGAAAACATTGTGTGTGTGATTATCAAGGTTAATAGTGAAAACTGTTGTTTTTATTAATTATATAATATAGAACTTAGTTTTATTCACCACGTTATCTTATAATATGTCCTTACTTAGTCGTCTTACGCATTTAGCTACAAAATATGCCTATATATCACGTAGCGTAGGTTTTACGTCATCGTTTCATTAATATTAATATCGACTAGTTCTATGCAGAGGTGGTTTATTTATGGCCTTGTGCTTACGTATTCGCTAATGTATTTGCTCTCTTTACCAAATAACAAATATAAAAATATGTGCATAAATTGCTACAAAAAAATAAACAATAAGATGACACATAAAATTGATAGAGGCCTGCTTTCCAAGTCGAAACAAATTATATTATCATGTTATTCAAATTATGTAAGTAGCTTTAATTATCTCTGTTATCTATCACCAGTATGGTTAACTATAACGCAAATTCTATAAAATTGCAAAAAAACCGTAATTTTATCAAAAGTTTTCATGAAAAAACAACCTTGTAAGGCACTATATTGCTGAAACATCGCTGAAACGACACCGGTTTGTTCACTGACCGCCGCTAAGTATACCTGACAAACTCTTGAATACACATGTATTTGTTTTTCACCTGAAACTCAACTTTACGAACTAAAACCTAAGGTCGCTAACTATTTGAGTCAAACAGCACCGTGCGACATATTCAGGTAGAATGAGAATTTAATTTGAACTCTATCGTCAATGGATAAGGATTAAAGTTGTTCGAGTGAGTAAAGTCGTTTAGCTTGGGTCGGACTAACTTTCGGTTCGGCAGAGCTGCATTTATTTAGTAAACGATGCAGTATACCTCGTGCATGTACGTGTTGTTTGTCCTGCAGTGCCCGCGATCTGCCGGCTTATTGCGCGATCCACCTAATGTGAACAATGCTAGCAATATATTTATTAGAGTAATAAATATGTTTGTTTTGTTCCACCGTGTGTATTCAGCGCATTAAGCTTGTAAATTGCAGTTCTTGTTATACAGTTCTCTTTAGTCACGAAACATGACAATTATTTATGTTATCTGGTCGCTACGGTTTAACTATTAAACTGACCAAATGCAACTGAACTGAATCAGAAATGTTATTTCTTATATTTTGTCTTTATGCAAAGCTTGGTGATAGATCGTATAGTTCAGTACAGGATATTGTACGAGTAGGTGTCACTATACGAGAGAAAAGTAATACTGCACAGAGTCCGGCATGTCTGTGAGTAGGCGAGCTGGCGGCGACGCGGGCGCGGGTGGCGCGGCGACGACGCGGACGGTCGCGGGAGTTTTTGCCGGCCCATATTGCAACGCGTGTTCACCTGCCGCGCGCGCCCGCCCGCGCCGCCTCGCGCTGCGGACCGCGTCATGCATTATGCAGCCAACTGTTTGTTAATATTGTGTTTCGTCGCCGACACGGCGCAGCCCAGCCGCCACCGCCGCCGCTCGCCTGCACCGTATTGCACACATCGCCCAATATTAAACCGAACTTCGGTGAATTAAGTTTCAGTTGGGGTTATCGAATTTGCAACAACTGTCAACTGCGAACAACCCAGAATTTGTTTACTTCCGATCTTTTCGTTTTGTTTCCAAGTCAACCCCTTTAATACTGCGATCTTGATAAGCATTAAAACATTGGAGACACTAAAACATCAAATAACAATTATATCGTAACATGGGTACAATTACCCAAATTGAATCCGGCAAATCTGTGCACTTATTTAGCAAGGCATTCGGTATGCGGGCGACGGCGCGAGCGCTCTCAGACCGCACAACCCCTTCGCCAGGGGATCCCCGCCCCGCCCGGCACCCCACCCTACCCCGCCGGAGCCCTAACGTCCTCGTGTCTCAATTTGTAGGGGACTAACGAGGAGCGAACGGCGGGGGAGGCTTTAGACGTTAACGTGTGTACATATTCGTGAGGGTTTGTTTCTTCCACATATAGTGGGGCGTATTGCTGTACCTGTATAATACGAAAAAATAAGGGTAGACGTGAATTATGTACAAGATGTGGCTAGTTCAAAATCGATGAAATATTATGATACGAAATCATAATATTTGAAAACTGGTCAGCTGGTCGCGAGACTTAAAAATTGTAAAATCATAATAGTCTACCCAATTCTGTTTAAAATATCAATCACGAAATGTAACCACGCATTTTATATTTTTTACTTAAATAAGGTTTTGTAAATGTAAATTTAAAGCGTCTCTTACTGTAGTCACAGTTCTCAGGTTGTACTATACAAAGAGACTTAACAAAATCCCAGGTGAGACACGCACCAATGATGCCTATTGCACCCCCGCCCCATACGGCACGTTCGCCGCGTACGTGGAACTAATTCATCGCGTTGTCGACAACAATACAAACACGCCAGTTCCCTGTACCGCATAAAATCTGCGCTCTATCATGTACAAATAAATCCTACTCTCATTTACCCCCATCTCCCTGCGAAGGGAGGCTGGCGAAGCCGCCGCGATACTTCGCGATATTTACCTCGGTGTCTCAATGCGCCCCCGCAAACTTGTACAGAAGTAATTGTAAAGGGGTAGGTACATGTCCCACCATTGAGTGTGAAAGTTTATCTGCTCAGTTGCGGAAATGTATAAACATGAAGCAGTTTTAATTGTTACGTTGCTTTTGGGAGTTATTTCATTATTGTCGCTGTCGTAGCCAGAGTAAAATAATTAGGAAATATTTGAGAGTTAAATACAACCTGGGTCTGACACCAAATATCCGTAATTAAATTGAATAGTTACATATAAATTATAAACGATACCTACCCTAGATTTAAAAAATCTATTACAGTTTTCAGGAATAAGAAGTAAAGTTTGTCTTTTCATTGTGCTACTTGTGTTTCGCGTAGTTTTCGTTTTATTTATCGTAGGTATGAGAAGTTTTTCAGCAAGAATAAGATGTACTTTTCGGTTTCCAACTAATTTAAAAAAAAACACGAGTTTTTCATTATAAACTTATTTTTCAGTCCTGTCCCACCCTAAGTTGAGAAATTTAAGAATATACTGAAACACGTCTCTTCTAGTGTCGGACTTCAAAATCCACTTTTGGTCACTGAGTGATAGTAGTTGGTTTTCCTTCATTTCCATGCATAACTTTTAAATACTCTTTAGGAAAATAACATTAAATTGGGAATATCTGTTTACTCCCAATTTCACGTTTGTAGACCCAGTAGTTATCGCTCTGCCCTTTCTAGGATATGATAATGGATAGGGTGATGAAACCTGCACATTCCTGCAAAGAAATTCAAAGGTATGAAGTCGACCAACCCGCCCTGGGCCAGCATGGTCGGCTAAGGCCTAATCGCCCTAATCCAGGGTAAACTCGAGCCTCTTGGTGGGGATGTATATGGGCTGTTGATGATGATGATGACTTCCTAGGAGAACCTACACAGGTTCACTCTCAAAACCCTTTAAAAAACAAATAGCGAGTTAGCTGAATAATAAAACTGAAACGCCGTAAAACGCGAGTACTATCCTCGTCGTCCTGCAGTAACCGTAACTAGCCCTCAGCTCTTGGTATTCATGGCACGCAGTTCTGAAAGAATAGTAATAATCGCGAGTAGTACACGCAATATCAGAGTGCGGTACAAGCGATTGAGTGTAATAAAGCGATACGGTAAGGCCGCGACGCGCGTCTGCGCCGGGTGTCCGGACACGGGCGACACCTGCTCGAGGCAGATAACGCTCGAGGACCGACATACGCCGACATGCACTTTATCTGTCGTATATTTTGTTATGAACTGTTTACTCCACATTATTGGCAGATCGAGGATTTGTAGAAGATCTGAAATTTTCTTGTGGTGTAATAGACCGAAAAATTTTTATGTACTGATGATGATATAGCATGAATTTTCAAAACTTTTCTACAGAAACGTTACAGATACGTAACAATATTACAAGAACATAACGTACCTACCTTGCAAGTATTGCATGACCTGCCATTAAATATAATAAGACTGGCTTTCCGTCCGCGACTTAATCCGTGTGGTTATATATAGAAATTGTATTGTTTTCCGCAGTAAAAAGTAGTTTGTGTAATTATACAGTACGATTCGTAGCTCTTCATTAAGTAAAGATGTCTACTCGCGGTAAGCTGTTTTCCGATTTTTCCATGGAAACAAAATTATAGGTATATTCCCGTGATAAAGAGCATGTAAAATATATTATTAACGAGATCTGTTAAACCTTTAAACTTCAAAGTAAGTATTTCACGTTAATTCCACTTCGAAAGTAGAACTTTTAAAAATGCACACATGTCCTTTGATTTCTATTGATTTCTATTTCTATTTTTAAATTCCTTGATTTTAAACTGATGGGCCTGGTATACAAACTTAAAGGAATTTCGAAATATAAAAAAATAAAGTTTTTTTTATAATAATGACGACGTAGTTAGATGACTGCCCAAAAAAGGAATGTAATGTGTTCGGGTTCATGTATGTATGTTTGTGCGTTTCTTTGTTCCATCATAACTTCTAAATGTCTGAACAGATTTGGATGATTTGTATTTTTTTTTGGCAGGACTGTCGTGTTTTTAATTTTATACAAGCTCCAACACTAACAACTTTTTACTTTTTAAGCGAATTAATTCCACATCATCAAACCAACCTTCTGGCCAACTTTCAGTTCGCCTCTGCGTTAATCTGTCAGTCAGTCAGATTCTTCTTTTTAAATCAAGAAAAATACTCAAAAAAGAACTCAAGGGTAGTACTCGTATAGTACTCTTGAATATCTTTATATATAAGCCCGAAGACATGCCTGTTTGTTATATGAATTTTCAGCCTCGTCATGGCTTCAATCACTACTATTATACAAACACATTTTAAACGTAGTGCATTAATAAGACATGTTAGGTTATTGTTTTATGTAGATAGTGTAGTGTACGAATGAGATGTCAAGAAATAGTATTACGTAACTTCTATCTTATAGTCAAATTAGAATCTAGTCAGGCTTGAATTACAGTTACTACATAATATACTAACTTTACTTAATAATATATATAATATACTAACGTAACTTTGTTCTGTATCAGTGGGTACAATTCATTTAACATTGTAATAATGTGTAATATTTTTGTACCCATACAAAAGTGTCTATCTTCCCTTTATCAACGCTAAATAGGCGAGATAAGAGTCAAGTGGGGCTCAGGGTGAGCAGTAATTTTATTAAAATATTTTATCGCGTTCGTCGCGCAATCCTACACCCCATTGTACCGACGGAACACCCAAATTGTAGCCCCACCGTATTTCAAACTGGTAGACTGATTTCGCATAGGTATGATCTAGGGTCTTTTGCAGGGTCACCATGTAATCTGAAGTATTCATCATCTAGCTTTCCTGGTGATGGCATTGTGCTAGGAATAACGTGTTGTAATTTTTTTATTGTGTTTTTTTTTTATAATTTGTTTATTTTACAACAAATGCAAATATAGGTAACTTAGCAGTTTTAATTGCGCAATATAATTCACACTAACCATTACCTAGCATTTAATATATTTTGATACGGTTCGTTAATCTCTGTTACCAACAATGTAGTGCAGTAAATCTACTTAAAAATTAAAAAACAGACCTGTGTTACCGTGGTACTACTCTTATTGCACTCGCTGCTACATTGTCCCACATTGACCGAGAAATATAATAAACCGACACTTCGCTTCCAAAAACAAAGATGGTGGCGGTGGAGTGAGGGAGGGGAGGCAGGGGTAAAACGCGAAAATGTGCGGTGCGGACCTCTCCCACGAAGGAATTATGTTATTCTTAATTTAATTTCATTAGGCCCGGGCGAGATTGTACTTTAGCTTTTATGTCGACCAAAGTATAATTGCTCGGCTACACTGAAACAGGAGCGAGTTAATTGTTACGAAATTGTAATTGAGATTTTTAAAACATTAACAACGTTCCTACCTGCTGGTTCTGATAATGGATTACTGTTTTACTGCATGTGAACTAATAAGGACTCACATGAAGCGAACTTTGTGTATGTGCTTACAATTTCAACTAAGTATTATCGGATTTGATTTTGAACTGAAAAAGTTTATTTATTTTAGTAAATTATGATTTTCTGAAGGGTTGTAACGAATATTTATTTTTATTGCTGAAGTTTCGCAATAGCTACAAAAAACTACGAGCGAAACATTCTGATCTTAGAAGATTTGGTATTGTCGCCTCTTTAGATTGATCGCGATTTTTGTGAAATAAAAGAATTCATGAGTTGCCTTCTTAAAAGTCTGCATCATGTTTGGAATAAAAATGAGGAAAGAACAAAATGTTTCGCTTAACATTCGCATCTGTGGACTAAAATTGAATTCGTTGCAACCTTAAACAGAAGTATTTATTTATAGTTATAAAATAAGACGATTTGGTATTCGATAAAAGCATCAACCCAAACTGCTTCATGAATTAAATTCATGTCGGCTATTCAATAACTATAACCCACCGCAGTGCAATTCAAAACTGCATCCGAAAACTGAAATTTTAATTCCCGGCAACATATGCCGTGCACAGTTCGGGCAGGGCGTCGCGCCGCCCGAGCGGCCGCGTGGGGAGGCAATCACACGCCCGGGGGAGGGACGGTAATTAAAAAAATGTGTCCCACTTCATTCGAGCGAGCCCAGTGTGACCGCAGCCTAACGTGAGCTCTGCCCCCGCCCTTAACTAATTAATAATTTCTGAACAAACTGTGCGTAATGTTCTCAAATGGGATGAAACGGGTTTGGGATTTTAATAATCATCTAGTGTTTTTGAACGGTACGTAATTAAATGCTGTCCTCATGATAATGTGGGGTTATGAGCTTTAGTTTCAGATAGGGTGATATTATGAAGGTTTTTTTATCAATATTGTATGATTTTGTATTAAAAATTATTTAATTATTTCTATCTTTTCTTTCAAAAGATAGATTATAAACTGAAATCGGTGCTTATTTGCGTTTATTACATATTATTAGCTGATCTCTCTACTATCGGTGTAATAAAAGGGGACCATGATACGGTAAATGTTACCCGTTACAGGTATTAGTTATCGCGGTATCTGTTATCTGGGTATCGGTTAATAAGCTGCGGTATCTGTGCGTATACCACGTTATTAAAATGTTTATTGAACCATGAGCAACAGACAGCAGATATATATTTGATAATAATCGTTAATTATCACAAAATGCACTAATCTTTAGACAAGAAAATAACGATACAGCAGTAGAATTTCAATAAAAAAGATAAAAGTAATAAATCATGTACGACCGATATAAGCAATGATTTTTAAACGAAAAAAGTTTTTAGCCCAATTTCTCCTGTTTTATTTTAAAATAAAATAAATATTATTTTATGGATAGAGTATTATACTAGTGTTGGATAGCACTTAAAATTTAACTTCTGTTTAGGGTTACATGAAACGTAAGTTCTCGCAACAGACAACTAGCCTTCGCTGTGCGAATGTTCGGCGAAACACATTGTAAACGTACTCAGATGTATGAGTAATATTTACCCTGAATTAAAATACTGGGCAGTATTTTAAAAAGTATATTTCTCGAAAATATACTGGAATAGTATTTAAGCCACCCATACTTGTCTTTACTTACTTGGTCACGAGTTTCGGGAGACCAAGATTTCTGCCTTGAATATTCTTGAGCCTCCTTTCCTGCCTCGGAGCTGATTCCGGATCGCGTCAATAGCTCCGAAGGTCCACATCCCCGGGCGATGGCTTCCTACAGCTTCAACTTCAACGCGCTATGTTCTGCATCATCCAATCATCATCATTCGTCAGGAAAGAACCAGTAAAAGTCGATCTTTCGCATTCGCACAAACATTCGCTTCAGCAGAAAATTTTAAAGATAAAAATATTCGTTACAACCCGAAAGTAAAAACAAGAAGTAATTAACAGTAAAGTATTTTTTTAGTTTAGATTTGAGTAAGTTTCTGGTATTCTAGTTGGTTGGTGTCATTTTATTATTTTTTAAATATTTTTATTTCACAATAACTACCAAATCTCTTCTGATTTTATTAAAAGAACAATTCAATTAACGATTTTATTTTCTTGTGATAACAACGTAAAATAGAGTTAAAAAAAGATTTAAATATTTCAGCTACGTACATATATATTTTATTAAATCTTATTTATTCGGGTGATTTACTCGATAGTTAGCCAATTTCAAATACGACAAACAAATGTCGTTTTTTTTGTCTCTTATGATTATACTACAATCATAAGGTTTTCTAAATATGCGTCATAGTTCTGTAGACCATAGACAATGGTTTTTAAAAATCTGGATAATTTGAAGAAATAAAAATAAAAGCCTCACAGAATGTCATTGAGTGCTTTTCTAAGGCCAGCCGTATTACAAGAAAAAGACGGTTCAATAAATACTGTTTAAGAAACTGGATTAAAAGCTTTTATGTTTTTTTATAATACATAAATAAATGTCTATCGCGAATTTAATAAGCTTAAAAAACGGACAAGCTGTGCAATATACAAAACATAAAGTTTTTACTTGTTTTTACTTTTACTTGATTGCACACAGCGAATGCAGAATACTTACAAACAAATGACAAATACTACAAATAAAAATAATACAAATTACTTCTGCAAAGTGTAATAATTTTAATTGTATATAATCTTATTAATATTATTTTAGCACATTAATGTATTTTTATCTAGGTAAGCCTCACATGTAACTGGCAATAAATGATTTTGATTTTTTAATTGTCAGTAGGTGAGTGTGAAAGATTTCTTGCATCTCAAAAAAGAGTTTTTTTTTTTAATACGAGTATAAGAAAGTATATAACATAGTTTAATCTAATATTGACAGAGTTATTTACCATATTGACTATGTAAAAAGCTCTGCTCATCCCAAATCCAAGCTATAAACTTTAATAAAACTAACCGATTTAGATGTGATGTTGATGATGATGAGCTCCTGATAGATTTATATTATAACAGCGACTACTTCAAATCAGATTATTGTTAGGTATCTAAAATTTTAGATCGAAATTATTATGTTCAGAATCAGAAATAAAAAGAACAGTAAACTAGAGGACGGCCAGCTTTTTATGACTTTTAACTAACTGCGTAAATATTTTTATTTGATACTAGTAAAAGAATGTAAATTTTGTCATGATTATTTTAAAGTTAAAATTGCTGTATTTATTAATTACTCCTTTGACCTTATTTACACTTATTAGTAGTTTGTTGTTTTTAAAATTCAATGATATGGCCACTGAATTTAGAAGCAGAAAGTTATAACTGATGGATTAATTCTTTCCAGTTAATATTATTTATATTATTATTATTTTATAGTATAATCGGTTGAATTATAACAGAGTGTTCCGCATAAATAACGATTTTTTTTTATTTATTATCTTTTTATGTCAATCAATTTTCCATAAAATTAATTGTGTTAGCATAAAAGCTAGTTAATTTAAGAAAACGTTCTATAATTATTTTTTTAATAAGAAAGTACTTAACTATATTTAAAATAATACTTAGTAATTTAGTACCTAAAAGGTTCTTTTCAAAACAATCCGTTTGTGCCACAAAAATATATGAAGAGGGTACAGAAAACGGTTTGTAGTCATCTGTGAAATAAACCTTGTATCATTACCTAGTGCGTACAATATATTTGATTGCTCGTAGTCGGTTGTAGCAGGCCGCAAATGGTGGCAAGGTAGGGCAATAAGGGCCGGAGCCCGACGGAGCCCGCCGCTCGGCACTTCCCCTAAAACCGGATGTAGCACACCCGACGCGACGACGACGTGACGCCCCGCGCCCGACGGCATGTTCCAAATTCAAAACCGCCCACATTAATTGGATTACATTATCGACATCTTTTTAATATGTTTGCTGAATGAGCATTTTGATCTCTCATTGTAGGCTTTATTTGTTGTAGTGTGAAATATTTGTTTTATTAGGTACCTACCCTACCTAAAAAAATCGGTTGTTGTTGTTTGCCTAAAATAAATTAGAGTTTGCAATTGGTTTTTATAGAATTAATTAACTGTTTCTGATATTTTTATTATTTTATACTGCACGGTTTAGTACATATGCTTGTACGTAATACTATTTTGTTGTTAACTCTTCGTTGCTTTGTAATTAATTACCTATTGGGAGTTGTCCTAATTTGTTCGCAAAGCTCAAAGAAGCAAAGGAAAAAATACGGTCTAATCTAATTAAACTAAAAAAATAAGAAATAAATAAATTCAACATATTTTTTGAGGAGCGTGTTGATATTTTTTTATATCAACGAAATGTAGGAAAATAAAAGGCAATAAAACACAAAGAATAAAATACTAAATATCTTTGGACGGGAAAAATAAAATCTATTTTATCCACAAAGAAGTTATAGGGGGGTCGAAAATGGCCTAAACTGCTTCGAGAAAAGGATGGTACGGCCGCCGCCGCGCCGTGCCGCTTTTTGGTCGACTTGGCGGGGGCGCACTGCCGTGCCCCCAGATACAAGAAAATTATTTGATGAAGAGTGCGTTGATGTCTTTTGTATCAACAAAAATAAAAAAATAGATAGCAATTAAAACACATAATTTTTTTATAGAATAATTGGAATTGACTGGTAACGTAAAAGTGGATACTTGGGAACATACTAGGATAGAATGAAGGCGGAGCTTCGATAGGTGGAGTAAATTAATATAGTACGTGAACAAGACTCACTGGACTGCAGTCGGTCTCTCCAAGCCATCGGGTTGGAGACGAGGCCCTGGAAGCCGGGCCAGTAGAGTGGCTTGTGCTGCAGGTAGTGCGCCATGCCGGCCGCCGCCGCCGCCAGTGACAGCCGCGGCGCCAGCAGCCCCGCGCCCATTCCCGCGCCCACCGCCGGCCGCGACAGGATGTGGTCGATTCCGTGCGGGTTCGGCGCCGGCGGCGGAGCCTCCGCCAGCGAACTCAACGCCGCCAGCGGCGCCCCGAAACCGTTCTCCAGAGCCCCTCGCGACAGAGGTGGCGACCCACGCAGATCAGACATTCTTCTCCTCCAACCTCACTGCATTCAAATTCTCAAGTTTTGACTCTACTTTTAAGCTCTTCTGCTCCGACGGTGTTCCCCAATATCGCTCTCGGGTTTAATCTTCGCGCACCGGCTGTCTCTCTTCACACAGTCATAACCACAGTTCAGTGGCACAGGCACAGGATATTCAATGAAATTCGATTATCGAATAGTTTGGTAATCGCACGCGAGTGCCTGCTGACGCGACCCGACACCAAATGAAAAGCTTTCCGAACGAAGCTCGGCGCAAACTAAAAAAGTGAATAGAGAACGCCGCCCAGTCAATCTAAACCTTATATCGTTGACGCCGCCCCCTGCAGAGGCCATCACTTCAAACCTCTGTGTGTCTCGCTCTTCCTTTTATACAACAGATAGAGAAGGAAGACGTGTGGTGTTAACACGAGAGCGTAGATTTAACGAATCGCTATTTAATGGCGCTTCTTGTCTCTTTATAATTAAGTCGGGTGCAGTTTTTGCGGTCCCCCGCCCCACCCCTCGCGCTGCGCGCTCCTGCACTACCTCTAAAAACTATTGTATCTCAAATAACAACTGCAAACTTGAATGGGACAGTTTATTTTCTGACGCATTGAGAAAATGATAATAGAACCGGAAGGATCACGGAGTCATTTGTCGTTAAATAATTTATGTGACAAATATTTTATTAATTGACAGTGTTGTGTGAATGGCACTCGATTTGGGACGGAAATAAAACACCCATACAATTAATTGAGTCAAGCTCGCAACATCTGCTGTCTGGGGGTTGCTGAGACACTAATAGTGCCGTTTACTATTCTTCGATTTCAATAATTTTTATGTCTAATTATTAGGGATGGGCCGAAATTCGTTTAACATACGGTTTAACCGAATTTCTAAAGTTTTAACCGAACTCGACATTCGGCCGAAATTCGGTTTAAATGCCGAACATTCGGTGCAAGAAAAAAGTAAAATACCAGCTTGCGCTATTTTGACTGTAATTAATAGAAATCGTATCTGTTGTAACCATAAAATAAAATGAAGGTCTTATATACCTTTACACTTTTATTTTAGTTAGAAATATGTAACCCTTAACTTGCAATTTAATGATATTTAAATTATCAAGTTGAAATTAATATCAAATACTAAAGTATATGGCCCCTTAGAGCTCTAAAAGTTTCAAACTTCCAAGCAAGTAGGTATTTTACTTTTTTCTTGCACCGAATGTTCGGCATTCAAACCGAATTTCTGCCGAATGTCGAAGTTAGGCTAAAGCTGCCGAAATTCGGTTAAACCGATTGTAAAACGAATTTTGGCCCATCCCTACAAATTTAAATACTCACAAAACCTATAGGATTTGACCTAGAATCATGAAATTTGGCAAGAAGCAAGCTTTTATAGCAGAAATAAGGAAAAAATGTGAATGTGAGCATTTTGTGCTTATTTAAAGTATATACATTTTTTACTAATTAAACCCTCCACGTGTAAAATAAATCAAAAAAATTAGCAAACCAAATTGTTTTTACCATCAAAATGCGTAAGGTACATAATCGTTAATACGCGAGTCAGACTCGTACTTACGTATGTACGGATATTCTTTTATTTATAATGCGTAATTTTAATTTTTTAAATAACTTCTGACAGACAACAACTTGATTGAAATATTTTTTTCATTATACAAACTAAACATTACTAAAGAATTTACAATATGGGTTGTTTTTTTTTTTAAATAATAAATAACGACGTGTCGCCCTCAATAAAGCAAAACTAAACCGAAGTGCGGCCGAATTTCAGCCGAACTTTTTATTTTAACCGAATGTTCGGCCGAAGTTCGTATTCGGTTCAAACCACATTCGGCCCATCACTACTAATTATTGATTAACGCACAAAATCATCAAAAGGAAAATTACTCGGTATCCTGTTTCATTAAATTCTTGTTCTTATTGCGTGATCTGTACAGATTTATAGGTATCGAATTAAACGCATTCATTGTTACTTCTTAAGTTTAAATAAAGCTTTAAATTAGAAGTTTTTTATTTTATGATTCTTTATACATACTAAAATCTTTAATAAAGCCCATTACTAACAGTTAGGTTTGTAATAGTAACCATTAACTTAAAACCGCTCCTCTATAAAACACGGTTACACAATAAACGAGCAAAGAACGCTTTTAAATTCATAAATTGATTTCTAAATACTACCGATAAGGAGCGTCCTGTTTGTATGCAACTATTCGGATAGAGCTTGATAAAAAGCGCAATTTTTAAGTTTTATCTAAATAATAATATGAAGTCAAACAAAATTCGTAGTATAGGGAATATTATCGTGGATTATTGTGCAACGATCAAATTAATTGGCAACAATGAGTGGTACGATACCATGGTACGGTACAGTCAAAGGGCCAAGTCGCTTTGTTCCGCGCCGGATGTACTGCGGACCGCGGCCCGCCGCGCCGCCGCCGCACCCCAAACGGCCCTGGGGTGTGGCCACACTAACAACAGCATACACTCAGTTTTTGCTGCGTACAAATTAAGTACTAAAATTTTAGAAGTTATACTAAAGTATTTTTTAGCACAGAAAACATCTAACAAAAAATGATAATTTATATTTTTTGGAAAATGTACTCTAACGACTTACTCGTGCTTATCTCCTAGGATTTTAACTGAACATTTTTTTTAATGAGTGGAAAGTTTATTAGATGTCAATAGATTGTCCTTTTCTTGCATTACATTATTTTTCAATTTTCACACCAGACAGTAAAGATAAGTTTACATTGATACTGATTCACTATCGCATTAAAATACAGCTAGCCTTTTCGTTTTTATGGCCAATGTGATGAAAGAGAGGTGATATTAATTTGAATGAATGAAATAAAATAAGGGCATAGCTGTCAGATTAAGACATTTTTAAGTCGCATGTTTACTCTAAAATAAAAAAAATTGTGCAATCGACGCGTTCATAAGGTTCAAATTCGATATTTGACAGCTCTAGGATGGCCGTCTCCTGTGCCTTTTTAATCTTTAATAGGTAAAAAGGACGGACAAACTTAAATTAACCGCTACCATTATTTCAGTCATTGAGAAAGTGCATTAGTTAAGAGTTTTATTAGTAAAAACGTTCTATTCACTTACCCAATGTACTATCGTAATGTCGAAGATAATGTAAGCCGACTTTTATTAAGGCCAGTCAATACTTACACAAGTACAATGGCGAGTTAACTTTATGAACTAAACTCGGCATATAGTAAGTAGCTGTCAAAATAAATAAGGCTTCTATTTTGTGTTTTGTTCCTACTTACTACTTAAGAACTTATTACCGAAGTGTAAATTAGCCTTTAATCGAAGTAAAAGCGACCGTTGTCAGTGTGACTCTACCCCATGGTTCTCTCCACACCGTAAACTCGACTCCATTCATTCCGACGTCAATTAGGGCAACACCTTTGCTTTGTCGGGATTTTATCATCCCCTTATATTCCCTAATATTATGATCATGTTCCTTTCAAACAAATTTCAACCTTACCTCTTTAATATAACAAACGTTATAAATACAATATTACATTTGCCTACTAAACCAGGATTAGTGAAGTAGAGAACTAATTATGAGACCGTTACAAATCGATTTACAACGGAAGAGGCTAATTTAATATTAACCATCCATTTAAAAGTAATTCACTAGTTACTACTTATTAATAGCAATACAGAATGTATTACTAGACTCTACAAAAGACTGCAGGCTTGCCAAACGTACACTTATTGTTATGATCTGAGTTGTGCTAACTTTAAATTGCAATAAAAAATCAAGTTCTAGATTATGAAGAATCGACTACGGTAATCTACGAATTGAATGAGACACTAGACAGGAAGGAGCGAGAGGGAGTGCGTGACTGGCGCCCGGATTGGGCGGTCGTGTGGCGCCGCCCCGCCCACCCCGGCAACGTCTCCACGTGTTTTTGTTGCGTGCGTGCGGGCAGACTATTTTCAGAGCCGGCTGGGTATGGACGTGCTGACCGACGGGGAACTTCCTAGTTACGTGTTCATACACAACGCTTTCTAAGTTCTCTAATTTAGTATAGATAATTAATAAATAATAATGATAATTAATAAAATTAATAGTTTATTAACTTTTGGATGTTACATCTCTTAGTTGACGACATTACATTTTTTTGGGAGGAGGAGGATATTCCGAGGATAGTCCTCTAAATAATCAGATATTATATAATAAAAAGTTATATAAATAATTGAGAACTAACTATACCTATATATCGAATAGTAATAATCAAGCTTGGTGATATCAATCATATTAACAGGCACAAATTATAAAAAGATATATACTACCACCTATAGAGCGTTTATGACTGTTGCACTGTAACATTTATACTACCACCTATAGAGCGTTCATGACTGTTGCACTGTAACATTTATACTACCACCTATAGAGCGTTTATGACTGTTGCACTGTAACATTTATACTACCACCTATAGAGGGTTTATGACTGTTGCACTGTAACATTTATACTATCACCTATAGAGCGTTTATGACTGTTGCACTGTAACATTTATACTACCACAGAGCGTTTATGACTGTTGCACTGTAACATTTATACTACCACCTATAGAGCGTTTATGACTGTTGCACTGTAACATTTATACTACCACCTATAGAGGGTTTATGACTGTTGCACTGTAACATTTATACTATCACCTATAGAGCGTTTATGACTGTTGCACTGTAACATTTATACTACCACAGAGCGTTTATGACTGTTGCACTGTAACATTTATACTACCACCTATAGAGCGTTTATGACTGTTGCGCTGTAACATTTATACTACCACCTATAGAGCGTTTATGACTGTTGCACTGTAACATTTATACTACCACCTATAGAGCGTTTATGACTGTTGCACCGTAACATTTATACTACCACCTATAGAGCGTTTATGACTGTTGCACTGTAACATTTATACTACCACCTATAGAGCGTTTATGACTGTTGCACCGTAACATTTATACTACCACCTATAGAGCGTTTATGACTGTTGCACTGTAACATTTATACTACCACCTATAAAGCGTTTATGACTGTTGCACTGTAACATTTATACTACCACCTATAGAGCGTTTATGACTGTTGCACTGTAACATTTATACACCTATAGAGCGTTTATAACTGTTGCACTGTAACATTTATTCACCCATAAAACAGTTAATTTTTAATCTCACTGAATGAACACTAAATCAATTGAATCGGCTCATAGTATCACTAAACAAACTAAAATTAAATCACCGAGTGCCCCTCAAAACTGGATAAGTTGCCTTCACGGGGAGGGTTCTGTAATTCGATTATTTAGGGGTCCCTGTCCCTAGTCCCTACCCCCGAGTGTGCGCTTGTATTAAAAGTTAAGTAATGCGTTATTCGGCATATCTATTATTACGAGTATTATATAGAATTATTTCACTCGATTTACTTGCAGTTTTGCAAACATCAGCTTAATGAAAGTGTTAACTTTGTTATCGTAGCGCTGGCGTTATTCCATGACACGGTATGAATTTATAAATGTTTTAATGTGATCTAATAGATGACTGCGTTAATTAAGTTGTTTAAAATTAAATGTGGCACATTAGTGTGTAACTTATAGCAAATCAAGCAAAGAGCGTACTATCCTGAGCATCTGTGGACAGCAACTAAAATCACTCACTGCCCTCTGGACGAGAGATCGCGATTCGAACCTGGCAGGGTTTCGAGTACCAAAATCATATCTTCGTTTACTCAAAGCTCTTCCGTGAAAGGAACAAAAAATGTAATAAAGAATGTAACAACTTCCTAATACAATTTCATATTATACCTATATAAATTATACGTTTTCATATTCATTATCATAAAATGAGCAGTTGGAAAATTCGAAGGAATTAAAAAATAACTTATCGTGATGGGTTGTAGGTCGACAGTCAACCTCGCAAGCGTTTGTCAAAGACCTCGGACATGGCTCAATACATATCGGAGAATTAGTAACAACGACTTGATTAATGTCTTCGTAGAAAGTACTACGAGGATCTTCTATCAGTCGATATAAAGAAGGTGAAAAGAATGTTGAAAGACTATATACCGAGTTCCAGAAGACGAAACTGAACTCCTATGATATGAGCCACTAAAATAAATTTTAAGTGGAGTTCTCTTTTGAACTCGTTAATTTTATAGTTGGTTCAAGCAAGTATGCATTCTACATAGTTGCATTACACTACATCTTACACCGCTACGTAATGGCTACGACCGCTACGTCACTGTAGCCCGTAGCATAGGTATGTTTAAGATTTAATCAGTTTCAAGAAACTTGAAGCATTATTGAAAAATTGACCACACGGTGGTGTAGTGTAGAGTGTAAAGCCGAGGGTGGTGGTGTATACTCGAGTCGTTTCCTGAAGCACAACAATAAACATGGCGCGCAGGTGTGGCCGTATTGGAAAACTTGCAGAATTAACGAACGCTACTGG
Organism: Carpatolechia fugitivella; assembly: GCA_951230895.1. NCBI lineage: Eukaryota > Metazoa > Arthropoda > Insecta > Lepidoptera > Gelechiidae > Carpatolechia > Carpatolechia fugitivella. The sequence goes on from OX579645.1 coordinate 13,660,233, forward strand.
TTACCGGTACCACACCGGTGAGCTAGGGAGGCTCGCGTTACATCGATGTCGATGCTATTTTGCTTTAGCGCAAGAAATTAAAAGATGTGTAACACCATGGCCGCGATCCGGGAAGTCATGCTCTAATGATAATCTAAATTAAGGGCATAAGTGGCTGTCAGATTGAGAGATTTTTAAGTCGGATGTTTTACGTGCTCTCTAAAATTGTGCAATCGACGCGTCCATAAGATTCTAATTTGATGTTTGACAGCTCTAATATTGGGATGAGCATCTCCTGTCCTTTTTAATCTTTAAAAAGTGAAAAGGACTGACGAACTTAAATTAAGGATTAGAGCTTGACTGTGTGAATCGCTACCGATTTGTTAGCTAAATAACGAAAAATATAGGTAGTTAACAACTTTTGTTCCACAACATTTTTTAATTCGCTTACTTATTATATTTTATACAAATTGCTTGGTCAGCTTTTCGTCAGGTCAGTTTCATTTTTATTTTGGGGTACTTTTGGATCAAAAGTTGTTTGGTTTGATGGGACTGCCCCCGAGAGGTCCTTCGTCATTTAGATAACACGTAGTAGCCCATGGTATAGTAACCTAGTAGAGATTTGCATAGCCGTTTAACTTATATTTAATGTAAATATTAAATACGCACATTTACTTAAAACCCAGCTGATAGTAGTATAAATATCTTTCTCGCGTGCATTAGTCATGTTCTATATGTTGTTTTAATTAAGATTAGTTGTCCTTTATGGAAACATTGAATGCACCAACTACCACAGGTCAGATCAGAGCCAGCCATAGAAATAGTCTAAAGGTCTATTCTTTACAGTCTATTCTTCTTTACTCACTTCTGTGTGTAGCCATTTCATTAGAATTAATCTATTACATTGCGTATCACTTAAAGCTTTGTTAACTCTGTATGAAATCTTTTTTAATTTGTTCTCTTATACTTAGCTGAATTTTGACACATTTTTATAAATAATGGACACGAGGATCCTGTGTAGGTTGCCGAGATAAATGTTAGTAAAATATATTTAACAATATACCTAAGTACTATATGTAGTAAGTAATTTTCTGTTAAAACTCAAAAACGATAAAGAAAAAATAAACGGGAGAAAACTCTCGAACAACCTATCTATCGATGGTTTCTGGCTCCATCACTATCGCAGAACACAGTGCAATATCTAAACGTTTATTTTATATCGGAGCGAGTGATGGCGCCTCGGCACCGCACCAACGAAACTCTTTATTATCGCTTATCGACCACCGGAATTAAAAACAATAAATTTATCCAACCCCAACCAATAAACCTCTCAAAGCGATTAAAAAAGTTACTGAAATATTTATTATTTTTTCGTTGTAAATTAATCGGTAGCGCGTTAGTATTAACATTGAAAAAATATAGAAACATATATTTAGTTGTACCTGTTGGAGATGAAGGCACAGGATACAGCCGAAATTATTTATAATTACTATTGTAAATTACCTTATTAATAACAAGGCAATAATAATACTAATCCGCGAATGAACCCTTCATTTTTTTTTTTTTTTATAATGGCTTCACGTTTATTTGACCACGAACACTGACACTAAAGGCCAGTTTATACTTTGACAAGTACTAGTGCGAGTTGCAAGTGCAAAAATTTCATATCTTCCTGTTGTCAAAACGCATATTATTTGCTGTTGCCAAGAAAACACTTGCACTTGCAGAAAATAGACCGGACTTCAATTTTTTTAAAGTGTGAGTGTTTCCTTGGCAACAGGAAAAACTTGCAACTTGCTACTTGTCCAAGTGTAAATCGGCCTTAAGAAGAAGTTTTGTTAAAAAAAACTGAAAAAAGCACGATTTTTCATATAAATAAGTTTATTAGTACTCAGCGCTAATCATCCAATATTTAGTGCGGGCGAACGGCCATCGTTAAGCCGGACAACTATACTCATTAACCGTACAAATTACAAAGACGCAGTTCACGAGTTATTCGCACATAAACAAGCGACCACCGGCCACGGTCGGGTAAACTCGGGACATTAAGTGGACGTAACGAGTGTTGGGTCCAGTTGTAATTCCAGTTTGCGCCTTGTTTCAAATAATTTACACCGTACGTAAGTACTGTATTTGTAAGTATAAGAAACAAAACTAAACTACCCACGAAACCAGTTTAATGGTTGTATGCTATTTTAATACAATTATTTTGTTATATTTATTTTATAGCATACAATTTATGATAAAAATAGTTTTATGGTGTGCGCTGGTGACTTTTAGACGTTATGCAAGGTATTTCTTTTCTGTTTTTTTTTTTATCATCAACAGCTCATATACGTCCGCACCGAGGAGCTCGAGCCTACCCTGAATTAGGACGATTAGGCCTTAGTAGACCACGCTGGCCCAGTATGGGTTGGTCGACATTTTTTTTCACTACCTGTTGTTTTACTTTGACATAAACGCAAAGCTAATCAAATATGAACTTTTTTCAGATTATTAAAAAAGAATGCTGCTTATGGTTATAAATTGTGTAAAACTTATTTACTTACTATGGGAATGACCTCGGTTTCTTGTAGTAAGTTTCACGTAGCTGTTGTACAAGAAACTGTTTAGGTAGGTAAGTTTTTCATTATTTAAAAAATAGTTGACACATAATTTTCCAGACTAAAATGTGTTTTTATTACAAAAGGCTTTTATTTCATTACATCATAAGTCAGGATGCCATTACTGGAGGCCAAGGGGTGGCCGGGGGGGATAGATTAGCAAATATTGTAACTCTCAGAGACATCGAGAAATGTGCCCGGAAGTGTTAAAAGCCAATTTTGTAGAGCTAACAATTTTTAGATCTGATTATTATGGTGTACAAGATTGTTGTATGAATTAAATCGAAGCATTTTTACAAGCTTTTAGAACTCTATGTGGGTTTATGTTCGGGCGAAATCTCGCAACTCAATTTTGAAGCACTTACTGCCATTAGATTTTGCTGAAATTTGGTACACTTATGTAACAGCGATGACAATGCAATAATATGGTACCATGGAGCTGGTCTGATGATCGAGACGGAAGGTGACCATAGGAACTCTTCTAATACACAACACAACCTAGTCGTGTTTGGGCTCGTTGGATTTCTCTTAACAAGATCTTTAGTCATACGTGGTGTCCAGGGTCTCATTTTGGAGCGGGAAGGTGGCCATACGAACTCCTTAAATACACACCACAACCTTGTGGTGTTTGGGCTCGTTGGGTTTGTCTTAACAAGATTTACAGTCATACGTGATGTCCAGGGTCTCATGATGGAGCCGGAAGGTAGCCATAGGCACCCCTTAAATACACACCACAACCTAGTCGTGTTTGGGCTCGTTGGATTTGTCTTAACAAGATCTTTGGTCGTACGTGATGTCCAGGGTCTCATGATGGAGCCGGAAGGTGTCCATAGGAACTCCTTAAATACACACCACAACCTAGTCGTGTTTGGGCTCGCTGGATTTGTCTTAACAAGGATAATCCACTCCACGGCTTTAAAAGCTTGTTGCAACGCGTCGTCGCCTGGATCAAAAAGTTTACAAGATTACAGTTTTTTCTCACTTTCTTAAGTTATTGAAGTATCTTCTTCATATTTTGGCCCACGAGCGCAGCGAGTGTGGAATTGATCTATCTCGATATCATCTGTTAAAAAAGCAAAATGAAACGCAATATCTTGCAAAGCTTGTGAAATCTATTAAACAGTAGCCGAGTTGTCTGATTCCTACATCTACAACGGCTGAACAAAGGCGTCGATCTTCACTAGCAGATCTGGCGACAAATTGCAATTTACGATCTGCCGTGGGTTGGAGCGAGCGCCGCTTCTGCCGGCGCGGGCGGCGGCGGCGCGGCGGCGCCTTGCGGTCGAGTGCCCTACCTACTTGCACCACTCGCACGAGTGAGTTATACGCACTCCACTCCAACAGCGTGTCTCCGTGCTGCGGCCGCGACAAGCTTGGAGACGTTCCACCAGAGCTAAGTGACTTTTTAATATGTAATGTTAGATGGTCTATGGGCTTTTTTGGTTCTGTAGCAGGAGTTATGTACGAAAATCGAAAATTAGAGTAAACGGCAGATTGTTCGGCTGAAAGTCATATCTAGCTATTTTTAATAGGACGTTTTGTTTAGTTATACGATTATTTGCCTAAATGTATTCTAAAGTTCAATGTTAGTAAAGTTTTATAGTGCATAAAAAAGTATATTTTAGAAAAATTATAAAAACCTTCTTCATAAGTAGGCTTCATTCACTAATAATAACGTGGAGATGCGTTAACTTACTTCAAAGCTTGAGGTATCTCCTTAATTTCTAACAAAAAAAGAACCATTAATATCGGACAACGTTGAAAATAATATTCGCAGAGCATTCTTGTTTTGAAGTTGGCTAAAATTAAAGCAAAAGTTGTATTGTTACAAGCTTATTTGTGACTAATGAATTAAGACGATTATTATTAATTAAAAGAGTGTCTCTATAATTATTTATTGGTGCAAACAAGTATTGCGTTGTCAAGAGTTGGTGGAAGTCGTTACCGCCCTAGAGCCTTGCCGCTAAGCGGGCGTCGAACAAATTCAATTTATCTCGAGGCGTCGCCGGCTAAGTGTCAGTTAATAGGGCGGAATTTACGCAGCGGTCACGCCAGCTAATGTGCGCCTGGCTTAAGATTTATTTCAACGATAAAACGTTTCAAATAACAAAGACTAGAATAAATGTGTATGATATTGTGTTCTGTGCTCTATTGTTTTTTTCGTAAACATGTTCAGTCTTTACGAGTACGTCACATTTCTGTTTGTCTTAAACTAATCGTTTTATCAAAATATAGGTATATCAGTCTATATTGGCAATTCTAATGTGGGCTTCGTAACCTAGTTGTTAGTACGCCTGCGTATGAAGCTAAGGGTCGCGGGTTCCAGGACAAACATTTGAGTGATAAGCACTTGTGTCTGTTTTGTATCTTGACGTCCAACTGTATAAAAGAGTATCTATCGAAATATGTATGTTTATTCATGACATGAGATAAGACAGCCCTGTCTGAAATGTACATTTGTTTATATTATTAACCTTATTTTAATTCGAAGATCTTCAAAATCACGTGTATCGAAGAAATAAGTAAATCGTGGTAATCAAGCAATCAGTGGGGAATAACGGCATGCCCATCCCTATATTATAATTTGCATAACCCCTTTACCGGTCAATTAGCAAATTGAAAATCACCATTAAGATAATTGAAGAAAAAAAGGAAATTTCTTCATAAATACATTCAAATTAATCCTTTGACAAAAAGAATCCCATTAGTTTAGTTGGAGTGTCGAACATAGCGACTGGCGACTCCGGAGTGGACTCTAAATCTCAGTTTGGTTCCATAACTCATCGCCGCTAAAAAACACCTCATCTACAAATGGATCCGGAATAAGTTCCAATTCTTCGATTCCAATTTCAAACCGAATTCGTTCCGATATTTATTGGAGATTCGGATTAATCTTTAATTCGCCCCCGGAGCGAGCCGTTTTAAAACGCGCTTATGAGTTTTCCGCTCTCTCCTGTTGTGCACTCTACAGCAATAGGAGTAAGAGATCAATTCCTTTGTTACTATTTCGATGGAAGTAGTAAAAGTGGGAAATATTTATGAGCTTTCGAAGGAAATTCTTTCTGAATGTTTGCATTTATGAAAATATGCTCGAATGAAAAGGGGGTTGGCGATTGCTCTGTTCGTACAGGGTGCTGCAGCATGTTCATATTGTAACAGGCAATTTGAAAATGGGCATTGTATATACATACAAAATATCCTTTCTTACATTCACTAATCTCATCCACTAATTATCACTAGGTATGCAAAACAACTTAACGGATTTTGATGATTCCTAGACAGAAAGAAATGGCACTAATTACCACATGGGTTACTTTTTACTGCGGCAAAAATCTTATTCCCACGGGAAAATCTCAATAAAGGCGGACAGCTTGTTAAGAACTTAGGACCCGGTATGTAAGTTAATTTTCTGTCCCCGAAACTTTACAAATATTTGTGAATGCAGCAAATATCTCTAGGTATATGAACTAGAGAACCAATAAAATTTATGATCCAGCAAATCTTACCGATAATAATAAACGGCAAGTAATAAATGTGTTTAGACAACGTTTTGCTTTATCATCTTAATAATCCTAGTAATATTGTAACTGCAACTGCCTCTATATAATATAAAGCAAGTTCGGACTTTGTAAAAGTTTAACCACTTCTGTGAGTCACTCTGTATATGGAACAATGATTCCGATCGCAGGGTGTAATTTATACGGGATGATGTGCAGGCTAATATCAGGACTACTCCATTCTCCGTCACAGCATCCAACTCCTCATTGTTTATATAATGAAACTTGTTTTGGTTTGCTCATGTACATTTTGTCTTATACCAGCGGCCCGCAGCAGTTTTTATATACTTACCTACTCTAAGAAGATCCCTCTCCTTAGAGTAGGTAAGTATATAAAAAATGCTCGGGATTTCTAAAACATTTTGGAACTCGAAACGAATAATTCAGTCTAAATAAAGTTTTTAAGTTCCTAACTTTAAAAATGGCTGACATTCCATACAAAAATTTAATCCTCACTTCCCTTTTAAAATTGGGAATTTCAAAAAAATGCTAAAACACGTGCCAAAAGATTTATTAATTGCAGTCTAAATCAAAATTTTCGTGATCCTAACTTTTAAAATGACGGACTTTCATACAAACTAGTATCCCCCTTTTCCCCCCCTAAGAGGGAGAATTTTCCAAAATCCCTTCTTATTGCTTGCTTACGTCATAAATGTCACTTACTGTGTTTTGCTGTTTCTAGCTTCAGTAGTTTCGGCTGTGCGGGTAGTCAATCAGTACACGGACTTCTCTCTTTATAATAATATATTATACGAGTATATTATAGGTAATTAATAATTATCCTTCAAAATACAACAGTAAAAAATACATAATAGAACAGGTAAGTAAGTACTTTAATAAAACCAACTGGGGTCTTACTTATTAATTAAATACGACCAATCGTCATAAATTCCACGATCCTTAAACTTAATACACCAAAAATCATTCACGATCGCGAAGTCAGGGTCTAATATTAAAAAGCATTACTTTTCCAATGGCTTTCCTATACACAAGCATACACGCGGCAATGAGGTTCCATTTAAGTGAGCCTTGGATTTTCTACTTTGTTATAGTGTTCAAAGAGACCATTTTCTTTTGAAAAGTTACAAAGAAGGTTAGCTTCTTAAAGAGCTTCGATTCGTAGCGAATTCTTTTAATAAGTGCGGATGATTTACGCGACGCCAAGCGCACACGGCGCTCCGACCCCCCTTAATTAGAGTCGGAAAAAATTCACAGCCTGCGAATACCTTTTGCTACTCAATTGTCATGGCTGTAGTCTGTGTCTGCAGCTCACTGCTCAGCAACGGGAAATTAGCTGCCAGAGTGAAATACTTAATTATAGTCGTACTTCGCTCCTGGTTTCACGTTTACTATCATAGTTGGCAAGTTTAACTTATAGGGTATAGCTGTCCGCCCGCGGCTACGCTCGTGTTGTGTAAGATTTTCCCGTGGGAATAAGACTTATTTCCGTAAAAAGTATCCTATGTAAGTACCTATCCTATCCAGGGTACGAACTATTTCCATTTCAAATTTCATCCAAATCTGTTCAGTTGTTAAGGCGTGAAAGCAGAACAAACATCCAAACATGTAAACATCCAAATATCCAAATACACTTTCACATTTATAATATCAGTGTGATCTCTTTCTTTATAAGGATAACTTGAAGGACTTCAAAAACTCTCGATTTACTGACACAAAATAAAAAGGGTCTTTTACCTACTTACTTTGTGTCACTGATGTAGCACTCCCACATCAAAAGAGATGAAAGTCTGTTTTATATTATTATTTATGAATTAAGTCATGAGTGGGTGGTTAAATTTTTCCAAATGACCCACTCACCTTTGAACATCGTCGTATAATTTTATTGTCTTTGGTTTGTTTTTATTTTCTCTTCTCTCTTCTCCTTTGATTTTCTACCTTGTATTACAGTGAGTATAAAATGTAATAATAAGTAACTACTAAAATCAAAACATACAGATGAAATAACAAACATCCCCTCTCGTACTAGAACGGCCTCATTCTAAATAAAAACATTGCTCCCAAATCGCTTCTATTTTCCGACATCTCTATATTGACTTGCAGATACGTTTGCTCTCATGTAAGATTATACTAAGCTCTTTGTGTTTGTGTTAAGGCATAGAGAGAATATATTTCACCGAAACTTCGTTTGTAATGGATCAGGTATAAGATTGCAAGCACTCGCGTGTGTGGCAACATTAAGGCAAATAAAATTTAAATATGGCAACAGGCGCGTGCTATAAAAGAAAGAAAGGAGTGTAAAATAATACGGAAATACCTAGCGAAGATGCTTCGGGTCCTCCGTTCACGTTGACTGCAATATGACTAAGCATGTGCCGAAATGAATATTCTACCTATAAACTGAAGATGGTATAATATGCAGCTTCGCTGCCTAGTTGGTAGGTAGTAGGTACCTGACTGCGAAGCTTCGAATTGAATTTTCAAATCCTGCTTGAAAATTGGGTAGAGAGAAACGTGTCGTGACTAGACGTTATTTATTTGTATTATATTGATGTATGTACGAGTATACCAGCTACCTGATTCGCTACTGGCTCTGCCCAGTTTAGGATCGCATGGCCGTGCGTAAGATATTTCCAGTCAGATATGATGTTTTTTTATTTATTTACTACAACAGTTCCTTGAGTTCCAAGGTATTTTTCTTGCATGATACCACTAAATAGGTACGTTGTAAGGTAGGTGCGATTGTTTTTAATAGAGTAAATCTAAATCTGTTTGGGAACTGGCAATGAATGTGTATGCTTACTACTTAAGTTATTATGTATGATCCAGGTGCAAGTTAAGGTAAATATTTTTGCGCGTTACAAGTAACATTCGGCATAGCTCGTATTATTCAAATGTGGACCAATAAGAGAGCATTTACGGCCGGCCATAAAACTACAATCGAACCGAACGAATAAATATCCCGACCTCTGTAACTTATAACCTTTGCTTCAAGGAAATAAAATAGTTGAGCCTAGAAGAAGCACGGTAATTTAATTATCTAAATTAATAATAAGTTTAAAAAAAATCAACACTAGCTTTTAAGTATAAAATAAAAAAGTTGAGTCAATGCTACCAACTGATGAAAAGTTCCCTCATTTACAGTTTACTTCTATCATCTTAGTGTATTGTCATCAGTGATAAAGCATGCAAGATTTGAACTAAGAATACATTATACATGTTAAATATAAGCTTGTACTTAATCTATACAAATAATAGAACTGTAAAGAGGCTAATTCTGTACATTGAAAATTAAAAATTAAAAATACCTCTGGGGGTCTTTTTAAACGTAACAGATGCCAAAAATATGATTTTTGAAATTTTTGTTTGTCTGTGTCTTGTTCGCGATTCACGCAAAAACTACTGAACGGATTTTGATGAAACTTTTTTTGTTGTATAGCTATTGGTCCTCGGTAACATATATATAGGCTATAATTTATTTTGAAGATCGGAATACCTGTAGTGGAATAAACTATGAGAGATATGAAAAAGTGTTCCTTTGGAGCCGCCTTAGGAAAAGTCCGTCTCCTGGTTCTAAGCTACCTCCGCACCAATTTTCAGCCAAACCACGAGTTTCTTTTATACCTATATGTAGGTATATAGTAGATAAAACACCGTAAACACAAAATGCTTGCGCGAACAAAGTCGCGGTCACTACTAGTAAATAATAAAAACATTAGACACCATTTTAATCTTAACGTTGTAAAATAAAGTAATAATAAAATGGTACAATCTAATGCTTTAGACTAGACTATGACATGAAAACGAATAGTAAGTACAAACAACATAGCACAGCGTAGCCTCTTGCTACGAGCGTAGCGTTTAGCTACGTGACGTGCTACGCAAGTACGACATTAGCTTCGATCAGATAGTATTTATAGTTTTTTATTCAGTATTCTAACATTCAGTAAAATATTTTCAAATCTTCTTTTGAATCAATGGCAAGTTAAACTTCACAATATGTGCGGTCCAAATGGTCTAAACTTCGAATTTGAAATTTTATAGCTTTTGGCAAAGAATTACAGATAATAATATTTTTAGATGTTTTGTTCAACGCAATAATAAAATTGTATAAATTTATGAATAAATAATCAAGTTTTATTCATACTATGAGTTTTTTTTTAAAACAATAGATGTCATGATTACTCTGGTGTCTATTCCAGCACGAGGGTTTGTATCGTTGGCGGAGTTATAATAATACAAGTCATAACGCACGGGTTATGGGTTAGGCCGTAACCCCGCGGAAACAACCGGACGGAGGTTAATGTTGCACCTGTACTTATTTGTGTTTGTTTCATGGCTTATATCACTCAATATACATAGAACATACTTAGTGCTTATAGGGCTGAAACTCACAACTGCCATAAGCACAGGTATAGAAAATACATGCAAACATATAATCACGTTTATTTCCCGAAGGGTTGAGCAGAGCTTTAGTGGGCTCCCAAGGAGCAATCACTAAAACCACATCTGGCAATATTTATGTGTTAAGTTGGGCAACACATGTTCCAATAATCTCTTTAAAAATCATATCATGTAAATAAGGTATTTTATAAATAAATATGATTATATGGTAAAAATAAAATACTAGGTGTATGCTTAGACTTTTCATAACGACCGACGGGTCTTCTTGCTTCTTGTAACGTGTCTATTTTGTATTAAAAAACTAAAAATTTACCTATATAAGCCTGGATTCATACATAATAAAGAAGTAATTGATGCGTCGTAGTCGCACGAGCTCACTGTACGGTTTTGAGTTTCAAGATTGTACAGGTACACAGAGAACTTTGTAATAGACCGGAAATCTCCGCTTTTGACCTTACAATAATTAAATATCTACTAAATGTATTACAAGCTGGAAGGCACCACACTAATATATAAATAAAAAAATATTTCGTAATATAATGCTCTCTAGGTATATACGTATGTATTTGAACATAACCGAATATACTCCTCGCCTAAAATCGATGATAGCTGACCGCAGTCCGTGACAGGTGGCGCGGGTGTAAACTTTTATATTTCATGCGGAACCCGACGCCGATTATGACATAAAACTTGGCTATATTGTGACGAATCTAACAATAAATTTGAAACATAGTGTCTATACAGGGTGTAAATGACAGATCTCCGATTTTGATTCATATTACACCTGAATTTCTTTCAGGAAATTTTTTGTCCTACTCGGTTTCTTTAGTTGCTTAACCATTTCTGACTTTTTTTCGTGTGTCTATAATTTAGCTGGATATCTCAGATCAAAAAATATATTTGGATCATACTATCTTTGAAACTACGTACCAAACCCGACAAAAACAACCTTTAAAAAAAACAATTCGGTGGAATATGATTCAATTTTAATGAATGTATCAGTTTGTGAAAATGTCTCTTACACCTTATAATGTAAAATGTACATAACGATTTCGGCGTCGTCACCGGGCTCAACGTTACCGGAACTCGATGCAAACGGAATCATTCAAAAACTATTAGAGCGAAACTACGAATGATTAAAAATTATAAGTATTTTTACATTTTTGTTAAAGAGTGTGCTTAAGTAAAAATATAATTATTGTGAAGAAGAAATAAATCGACTGTAAGTTTTCTCCAAATAGAAATTGCAGATATACTGCATTTTATTTTTGTTTAATAAAATGCAAAGAGGAAGTCATTTAATAAATAATTGTGTTGTGGGCCCATATGACATATTCTATCCTGTCGACACATTCAGGCAGACATAAATCAATAAATCATCCAGACTACACTATAGAAACTTACTTCCTCACATGCAGTAGTTTCTATTTTAATAATATATTGAGATTCCCGCTCATTAGACCTAAGTTTTAAGTAGTGCCAAAGTTGGATAGGCATATAATCGTAGGCAATAAATTAACAACCCACTTAAACTACTTAATGCCCTCTCTCCATAAGTCCAGAGATCTTGTAAAGTTATAATAAGTTGGCAGTAAGTTGCGACAAGTTTTTGTAAGTTTCCCTACTTTGCGACAAGTGTAACACCCTTCCACTATTTCCAGTTCACTACTTATTTGAATAATATTTCGGTGGTACACTCAGTGATAAAATTTGAAAGGCGTAAAAATTATTGAGTGGTAAATTAAAAAGCAGAACTTTACAAAGCACAAACTTTTAGAATGGTATATTTTCAACGAATAATTCTGGTGATTATTTAGTTATCATATTTTTTTCTAGACCAATATTTAGCTTAGTCACACAAATTTCGTCACTCTTTGCAAAATGTCTATCTAAGTACCTTTGTAATTTTTTGTAGCGCTATGCCGAGTTTCTCCAAAATCGCGTCTTTTTGTCGTTTGAAACTACTTATACCTTTTTTCGCTTTACGAAAATTTTACAAGATTTACGAAATCATGGATAAATAAATAGTAGGTATTAATTAGTCAAATATAATGTTCGCTAGATGTTCACAAAAGTAGAAAGATTTTTTTTTGTTTAGCCTTTGTGTCCAGAACCTTCATAATAACAGCCAAACTATATACAAACATACACCATCTTATGTAACTACTATTACTTTAAAAATATATATTTTATTATATACCTTTTACTACTACACCATGTCAAAACGGATGGCGCTGATTCAAAATTGATAGCTGTAAGATGGGCGGACTCCCTTCTCCACAAAAGCCATAAGGTGCTATAAGTCCTTTTTGTGAATAGTGCGTGCGAGCGCCTAACATTAAACCATGTAATGAATGACTAATGACGAGTAATAGTAAATAATACCACTACTTCTTTTTTCAAAATGAGTTTTTCCGCTCATTTATAATTTTGTAATTTCGAAGTAGGTATTGATCAGTTTGTTATTTCGTGAAGCTTATTCAGCTATATTATGTTACGTAGGTACTCTAGTTCCCAATACTTTTAAAATGCAAATTAAAGTACATAAATGCATGAAAGTAACTGTTATCAGGGATGATGATGATGACGTTTTTGTTGACATGATATTGATAGTTCCTTGGCTTTTAACCCTCGCTATAATATTATTATAGATAATACTCGTACTATCTGGCGATCGCGCGGACACGCCCGCACGTGGCACGCGCGTGGCGCACACGCGGCACGCGCATACGCATCCATGTTCTGCGTGACAACTACTAACACATTGCAATCATGTAAGCGGAGGATTACGATTACGACCTTTGATGTATTCACAAAATATTTATATGTTGTTATTAAAAAATTGTAATGACTCACTCTTGTAGCGGAAACACCATCAACACTTTTATCTGCACAATCAATCAATCAATCAGCACAGTGAAATTTAATTCTTTTGAAACATTTTAGAAGCGTGTTTAGTCAATTGTCCTCCATCAGTGAATAGATGTGCTTTTGGAAATATGAGAAGTACACAGTGTTTTTCCACAAAATCAGGGCCCGCGCAGCTTTGCCTATTTTGTGGTAACATCTCTTTGGTGACGTTCTCGTCTTCGATATCTTGCTTTGTATCATAGTTGAAGACATTTATTTCCCCGCGCTGCAAACAGTACGAAGTTCGATCTTTTACAATTGCATAGATAAGAATATGGATAAGGCTATTAATATGCATTTTTAATTATTTTTTTAGGTAAATAACGGAAACACATTGATAAATAAGACAGATTATTTGATTCAGTGGTTACAAGGTTACAACATCCAGACAAGGCAAATACAAGTGTTCATCATGTCACACGAATGTTGGGCCTCGGCGAGATTCGAACCTACGTGCCGCACCGCGACTCTATTCTTCGTAGGCAGGCGTCCTATCAACTAGGCTACGGAGCTGTTAAGGGCCATATCATATCTTTTGAATGCCTTGATTTAGAAACTTAAGATTGTTACACCTCAAATATTTTATTAGATATCTCAACCCTAAGTGACTTGTATTAACGGACCAACAGACAGACAACAAAAGGTATAGTTATGTCACCATACTACATCAGCAAATTAGATATTAATTTCCTTGTAATAAAAACACACTCATGAAATAAAATTTCCTAGTAAAGTTTATTGTTTTTTTTTGTATTTTATATCAATAGCTGGGCTTATCCATAAGAGCCGTTCGGCCAATCTCGATTGATATTCAATTCTGAATTGCAAGGAGAAAGATCGCCCCGGGACAGGGCCCAATTGAATTTGAAAACAGAACATCGCTTCCCCCGCACACCCCACCTCACACCCTCCCTCGCCTTCATAGGAACACCATGAGTTTAAAAATAAAAAGGACTAGTTAACAACTGGGTAGATACAAGAGTTAAATTAAACAAAAGTTGGAGATCAGATCCATTCACATAATTTTTGTTATTTATTTCATCACATCATCAACCACTCTTAGAACATCAATTAAAGCAATACAAACAAAATCAGCTGGCTATGCACAAACGTTGGGTTTTCTTTTATAGTAAAATTATAGCGACATTTTTTTTAGATAATATTACATTTATTATCTGTGATAATTACAAATCGATTCCATCAATTTCGCAAATGCATAAAGAAAATTATTTTCTGAATTCATTAATAACTAGGTTCTCCTTATTAAATTATCCTAGCTAGCACTATGATAGCTCAATTAAAAATTAATAAATTATAATTTTAATATATTACCAATATAGCACTAGTGGCGGAAATTACTCTGACGACACAGTTCACAGCCATCGTTGGTATAATTTTCGAGCTAAGTGTAGAAAAATTTATTTTCCTGAATTTCCAGTTCACATAATATTATTTTGGTTTGATGGGTCTCTTCTATGTTGCCACAGCCGAACATAATTTAGAAAGCTATTAATATTTTTCTTTTTTTTCTTTAATTTCTCCTCTTCTCTTCTCAACTTTCTCTAATGTGATTAGATTAATTAGATAGAAATAAATTACAAATACAGTATAGTAAGCTTATTTATCGAAAATGGTCACTCTACCACCCCCTGTCCGGCGCGGCCATTTTCCCGCCCATAGACAACAGTTTTATTGTTTTTATATTTATTTATCCGCCGCTGTTTTTGCGATATTCTGTCCTATTGTTTTTGGCGCGTGCCTTTATGACGTAGCAAAGGACGGATGAATGGTCAAGCGTAAAGGCTATACAGATATGCCACTTTATTGCCACTGATACTCTATAGCTACTTAATTTAGTAATCTCACAAAACTAAAATTAATATAGGTCCTTTGTTTTTTTTTTTCAATACCAAACAAAATATTCAAATAAAAGTAATTAGAACTAAGTATTACAACTTTTTTCTTATTTGACATTTGCTACTTTCCCGGGAAGAAATTGTCGGTGTATTCTACTTTTCACCTTACCTCAATACGTTGAAGAAAATTGGTGTCAAAATGGAAAAGAACTAGATTGGCAAAATAGGAAAAGTAAACTCGAGCAGTTCTGAAACGCGCGCCCTGCCTGACATAACAAGTCATTAGATGCTTTTTAATACACACTGTTGTCAAAGAAACACTCGCTTCCTAGGTCTGCTGTAAGACATTTCTTTAGAAATAAGCAGTACCTGTTGTGTCGTTTTATTTTTTGTTTGTATTTAATGTAATGTTTCTGTGTACAATAAATAATAAAATAATAATAAAAAATAATCATAAAAAAAATATAAATTTGAATTATTATTTAACCCTAAAAAACGAGCAGGGCACAAACATTAAAATATCCTCCGTTAACTACGGTTAACAAATCAATCGGTAATTTCTCTATAAGATAAGCTTGCATGTCCTTGTTATGATAACAGGGTCAGGTGAAGCAAAGATCCAACTAGGATACGTCAGCGCGATT
This sequence comes from Carpatolechia fugitivella, assembly GCA_951230895.1. Taxonomy (NCBI): domain Eukaryota; kingdom Metazoa; phylum Arthropoda; class Insecta; order Lepidoptera; family Gelechiidae; genus Carpatolechia; species Carpatolechia fugitivella. Next base: position 13,676,144 of record OX579645.1, read on the forward strand.
TAGAATAGCCACCCTCGTACACCCCAACAATCTTATTGAAAACACTGTTATCACACAAAACGGATTCAAGTTGCTTGCAAATAAGGATCAACTGGTAGCAATATAATATTATGGTAAGTGTGTATGATATCGGTCTCGTCCCGTTGTTACATTCAGTATCAATTCAATATCACTGCACGTTTGATCGCAGCGTTTTACAAATATTAGTCATATTATGTTGTCGCTTACGCTTTTGTGCTTTGTTTTGATAGAAATGATTGAAACATTTAATGCTTACTTAAGTATTATAAATTTCTCAATAGGGGATCGGACTACTTTTTTTTTATTTTATAAATCCAAACTTCTTAGTTTCTGCTATCGAAAACAAAAAGAATTTTTGCTCTATCTTTAAAATTGACCGATTTATAAAGGTTTGAAATTCAAGATTAGACAGAGAGGCACATACCCACTTGTGACGTCATTTGTTAGTAACACCATATTATAATCTCCATACAATAAAATGTTTTTGAAAGAGACAGACATATTGAAATGTGACTCAGGCTGGCTGCAATTCTTCAAAATGAGCCACGTTTAAGTAGGTCAACACACACTATTTTAGGTGACGGCTAATCACCCTTATTTCAGTTTATTTGACGCTAGAGAACCCGAGATAATCGAACGCAAACGTGTCCAGGCAGTTTGAAAACCGCTTTTCGCTGGTCTCTCAATCTCCAAACAGAAGGGATTCTAACTATTTCTTGCTTATTAATACGGCGGCGTCACCTAAAATTGTGACTGGCATCCAGTTTGAATTTTTGAGATATATTTATCCCTAAAGCACGTTTTATCGAATGAATAAAGAATCATCAAAATCAGTTAAAAACTGACTGAGATGTGACTAAAAGAATAGACGAATAACGATGCGAATGCTACATTTCGTTGAGGAGTTTCCAAGTTTGACCTCATGTTCCACCATCAGATCTTGACGAAATTTAAATGGGACTACCTCGAAAGTAAATCCTATCGAATGAAAAAAGAATTATCAAAATCGGTTTACAATTGGCGGAGATCTAATAACATATATAAAAAAATATACAGCCGAATTGAGAACCTCCTTTTTTTGAAGTCGGTTAAAAAGTCGTCAGAGTCATCACAGGTATAGTGACAGGACATCTACTTGTGATGACTATTAGCAGACATCTTAGCATCATGCATAGAGCAGAGAACCCCGCATATCCAGAGTGCGGCGAAGATGAAACTAGTCTACATTTCCTGGCAGAATGCCCCATGTACTCGTTGCCAAGATGGGAAATACTAGGAACAGACAGCATTGAAAATGAAGAACTAAGGAACCTGTCATTCAAGAATATACTGAGGTATTGTAGATCAACGAGCAGATTTAAGGGGGCTACGATGCAGGAGTTACTGTAAAAAGTACTCCTCCGATGGGAACTCCGAGGGTGGGCGACTACAGGCCCAGCTGACTACGATCTCACGGGGGGAGAACAACTGTGTGATGGAAACCCGGTGTCTCGAAGCATAAGGCGTGGGGGATACTGGGTGCCTGCGCGGCGCTCGGGTGGGCTGGCTGTTGATGGCAACTAGCCATCGCCAAGCTGGTTCTTCCTGGAGTCGCAGGGGCCCTGGAGTCATAATATCTTATGCCAGAAGCAGAGAGAATATGGGATAGACCTCACACAACTCACCTACCGTGGGTAGCACGCGGAATGGCTGGGTTGATGCGACGCTATCATGAAAGGAGTAACCATCACGACTGGGATTAAGGGTGAAATAGTTCTTAATTATAGAGCAGATCACCCATCTGCGCTCCTCGCAGACGTCCCCCAGCATACATACATACAAGGCAATTTACCAACATCTAGAGAAGAGTAGCGATTAATAAGGTGGCGATCGATGGGTGGCTGGACAAGAAAGCCGAACACCCGACAGAGATGATAAAAACGAAATGAGTAAAGTTTACAGCGCAAAAACTGACCGCTCCTCTTCCTAGTTACAAACTTTGTTTATTAAAACCCTACTGCTGCCTGTTATACTCGTAGCTGTGTCGTCTGTGTGTGATAGAGGTACCTAAGATGCTTCATGGACGTTAATTTATCAGTCGGTGCGACCGAGGGTACTCGCTGCAGGTCCTTAATTGAACTACTGAGAATAGAGGCCTTCTTCCCCGTGTTCCCTCTCGTGGTCCCACCACGAGCATTTTTTTCTAAATATAACCGTACATTAAGAATCAAATAAGTATACTTACTGGTCTAGAAATTAACTGACAATAGTGCTTGTCGAACTCACTTATCAATATAATATATTATGGCAAAAAGATGTACTTTCCCACTCGACTACAGCACCAAACGAAGATCAGATCCGGTTGTGGCACAAATAAGTCAATTACATTGTGTCATTTGTGCTCTTGTCCATATATTCGCTGTGCTCCTTAACTTTAAAGAATCTACAGCATGAAATGTACATCGTTTTGTTCCCGCCGTGTAGTGATAGTACTCGTCAAACTGAACAACTTTTCACGAAAAAAAAAATCCTACGACAAAAATATTTTTGTGCTCTCCATACAAAATGGGTCGGTCGGGAGTCTCACTTTGTATGGAGACCAAAAATGTTTTCTAATACTTCGTAGAAGGTTCTTACATTAAAAAAAATACAACATCTGCCGGGTCAGCTAGTTTAGTGAGTGTCAGGATGGCGGGTTGACGTAGGAATTTTAAATCGTGAACTAGTCGTCAATTCAGTACTTATTAGGTACTATCTAGTACCTTTGTTCAAAATTAAGGTACCTTCGTTTCTCCCGATTTATACCGTAAATTATGTTACCCGCCATTTTGATATCAGAATGGCGGGTTGGGTAGTATTTTGGACAGTAGCATACCAAATAACTGTGTGCCAAGTTTAATCCCGATCCGTCCAGTGGTTCAAGCGTGATTCGGCAACAAACATCCAAACTTTCGCATTATTATAATATTAGTGGGATAAAGCAAATAAAACGATTTTTCCATTCATTTATGAAAAATAATCGTAATATACGTACCTAACTTTGTAACGGTTATATCTACAAGGGTGAAACTCAAGTATATGTAGGTACCCATTAGGTACTGAATTATTGAATATAAACAACCCAGTTATTTGGTATGCTACTGTCCAAAAAACTACCCAACCCGCCATTCTGATATCAGAATGGCGGGTTGGGTAGTTTTTTGGTAACATAATTTACGGTATAAATCGGGAGACACGAAGGTACCTAAATTTGAAGCAAAGGTACTAGATAGTACCTAATAAGTACTGAATTGACGACTAGTTCGCGATTTAAAATTCCTACGTCAACCCGCCATCCTGACACTCACCTAGTTTACAATATAATACAAGAGTCCTGGATTGGTCCTAAATAGGTCAAGTAAAATAAATTAGTACCATCTTTATTCCAAAGTTATAGCTATTTGTTGCTGAGGATACCGTGCCTTGGAGACTATTCTTAAAATTGGTCCTGAAACACGCCATTTTAATAAGATTCCATCAAGGATTCCAAGGTTAGAAAGGTATGTACCTTGGTGAAGATTTAGTGTGAAGGGCTCTTATAAATATTTCTGCGGTACGTTTACGTATATCAATTTAAACTTGGTGTCAAAAATTTGTTCAGAAATAACGATATTTTTTTACCTATTAATTTTAAATCTGTAGAAGTACGAGTAGTCGAGAATGTTAAAAACCCATGTTTACTTCTACATACATTTTGTTAAAAACATATATTCCCTGAATATGTGGCGAGATAAATAAATTATTTGGGGAAACTTCTTCAGTTCATTATTATTATTTCTCATCTCTCATGCTCTGAAAGTAGACTAATAATGACCCCAAATAAAGGATGTAAGTCCAAGTTACATCCCAAGGGATGTAAGTAACTTTGAAAATGGAACCTTGATTTTATAATTTCTGCATAGAAAATTGCATTTCATGTTTGGCAAAGAACTATCACATACAGCCTTTACAGTGTCACAATATTTTTTGATTTTTTTAAAACTAGAAAACTCCCTTGCAATTTATTAATTATGCTACATGAACATGAACATGAACGGCCCGTTACAGTCCACTGCTGGACTATGGGCCTCATCCACTTAAGTGAAGGGTTTTGCCATAATCTCCACGCTTGGCAGGCGGGTTGGAGATCGCAGATTAAAAGGTTACTGTATCAGAGAGCGCTGCTGCCCGTTCCCTGTTCAATGTGTAGTCCCTAAGTCGCCTCTTACGACACCCACGGGAAGAGTAAGGGTTGGTGACAAATGTATTCTACTCTGCCGTCACCACACGGCATAATTATGCTAAATTATAATAAATAATCAAGTCGCGCGGGTTTATTGCGGACTAGCAACCTGGCCGAAAAGAAAAAAAAATAGAACTCGCCTTCAAAAAAAAGGGCAGGAACTTGAAATATATTTCCATAAAGTGTACACATACAACATGAAAGCAATAAACATTTGAATCTGAATTCGAAATATTTTTACAAAATATTTTGCTTGGAATTTGTTTTGACCAAAGTTAATTAAAAATGTGCTCTAGTGAAGAAGACATGGATTTTACGCCTGAATTTATAAGAGAAGAGGCAAATGAGGTTATGGAAAACCTTTTGCCTGAAAAATCTAAAAAGAGATACATGAAAACGTATGACGATTTTATGAAATGGAGATCTGACAAAAAAGTGAAGTCCCTGAGAGTGTATTTATAGCGTACTTTCACGAGCCTTCAAAGAAACTGAAGCCATCATCTTTGTGGAGTATTTATTCAATGTTAAAATGACTGTAAGTACAAAATATGACGTCTAACTGAAGAAGTTTCCAAACTAACTTCGTTTTTGAAACGACATTCGGATGGCTTTAAAAGCAAAAAATCAAAGATCATGCCGAACAACCCAAAGCAATTTTAAATGACGCTCCTGATGAAATTTATTTAGCGATAAAGGTATGTCAAATCGGTTACGTAAATACAATGCAATATGTACATAGGCTCTTAATTTTTTGGTTGAAGATGTTGTTCAACATGGTCAGATGTTATCTGTAAAACTGTGAGATACTAAAACTAAAACAGATCGAACTTTTATTATTAACTTTAATTGATTTTAATAAATGTATTTTTATGTATGAAATGTCCGATTTTATTTACTTTCCTCGCAATTGATATGAAAAGCAGTGTTTACCTCGGGAAAAACTGATCAATTACACCCTTGCACTATTAGCGCCTTCACTGCGCTCGTGCGCCAAAATACCTTGAGTGTAATTGATCGCTTACACCCCTTGGTTAACAATCTACTAACTAATATTACATGCAAACCAGACAATTTAAAAATAAATTTAAAATCTTAGAATTACTTAGTATTATTTTAGGTAACTTTTCAATTAAAAAAAAATATAGTTTAAGCTTATCACAATATAATAATGGGATGTATTTAAAATCACTTTAAAATTAATTGCAAAGTCTACAAAAATATGTAATATAACGCTAAACGGTCTATTCCTGCTGTCCAAAGATTAAAACACCAAAACTACTTGATTGACCAGAACAATACGGCGCGTGAAATATAAAATTAGGAGTGAAATACAAAAATAAAATAACAACATAACTTATTAAGATTAAAATAATATAATACGAACGTAGGTAGGTACTTCGTACATACAGGTTCGTTGTAAGCGCAAGTAGCTACAGAAACCTTCAGGGTTCTGGATTCCGAAACCACAAATCTGTCACGGTGCTCCTACATCGGTGTTTTTAAAATTATTCTTAACAATTATAAATATCCGGTGTGGGAGCAATTAGAGAATTGTCTTCAAATGTTTGGAAAAAATCGAAACGTTTGTAAACATTTTACAAAACCGAAATGACAGTTGCAAACACTTTCTGTACCCAGATGACAAACATTTCTAAACAAAAAGTAACACTTTGAGACAAAAAGAATGCTTGAAACTGTTTACAATAGTTGTAAACTCCTGTGTGGGGCGGAGCACCTTTATTGCTCTAGTCGCGTAGTTATTAGATGCTATTATACATATTATAGCGGGCTATGAGCAGCTATGAGCGCTAAACTTGAATGCGCAAGTAATATCACTCTCTTCTGGTTTCGAGATTTACGGAGTGCGAGACGAACGAGAAATGAGAGAATGAAACAGGCACATTCAAGGTCAGCGCTTATATCAACTAACGGCACTGGTTTACGCTACAACAAACGGAAATGGTTACGCTAATTCGGGAAGATACGCTCTAATACTTATTTAATTTCGTACTTAGTTTGTAGCAACAGATAGCAAAAGTGCAAATAATGGCCGTTTTTAGCTACAATTAGCCACATTTTCATTTTATCAGTTTCTAAAAATACTACACGACCTATGAAACTATTTTACAACCGGAATTTTGTTATATATTTTGTTTTGAGCTATGTTTTTGTATTGAAGTAGAGCCAGGTAGCCCCAGTGTCTTTAATTCAAAATATCATTTATTTCATACATCACTTGATTCATCACTTCTAGAAACAAAACAAAAAGAACATGGATTTTCTATTAAGGTCTAGCTAGAGCATGACTTCCTGAATCAAACAGGGCTAGTGACGCCAAAGAAGGCGCAAGAAGGCTACCCATGCTATGGGCCATTAGGATTATAACAAAGTACTTAATCATAAGTTATTTTTATTATTTGTGCTGTATATTATAGATAACTCTTTGACAATCTGTCTTTCTCCTTCTGCCCAAAGAATAGTGGCAAGTCGCCCAAGAGAGCCATCTTTATCATTGCGCATCCAGTCCAGTAAAAGTTGGTATCGTGCCTGGTGGAGAAATAATAGTAGTTTATTGCATGATACAAACAATAGGTAGCAGATATATTGGAGTAAGCAAGGGAGTAAGTTAACTTACGCGACCAAATCAATTAGGCAAACGTCAAACGATAAGTATGTATGTATGTATGCGCTATAAAGGCGCTCATAAGACAAAGCATTCACTCGCAAGTCCGTGCCCGGTATATTACCACTCTGGTAGAAATAGCGAATAGTCAGTCAGAAAAGAAAAACAGTGTTCACTCGCATGTGCTGGCTACTGTACTAATTATAATCTCTCACTCACTCGCACGCGAACGATGTTTTTTTTAACTTGCATTAATATTAGGAAGATTATGTTTTATACATAAAAATATATTTAACTTATTACTAAACATATTGCAGAAAATTTCCTATCAAAAACTTTAGTAACATATAATAAAAAATTTGTTTGGTCTCTTAAAAATATAAAAAAAAAACATCATAACACGAAACTATTTAAAATCGCGGAAAACACCACCCGTAGCATACATGATTGATCAACATTCTGTATTCTCCTCCAAGTATTAGCTATAATTTGCCTAATTGTTATGGTCATCAATACAATAATTAAAAATTGACTAAGCTAGTTTCTTACCTCAGACACTCCATTCCTAAATGATTCATCAATTTCAAATGTTTCAATTCTTCCTTTAGTGTAGCCAAGCTTTCTAAAGAAGCTATGCCAATTTTTGCCAAGATTTTTTGAAATGTAGTCAATATAGTCATGTTCTGGCTAAAAATCAAATCATAAGTACATAAATTATATTTTATCTTTGTTTATGTAGGATAAGTGTGATAATGACGATAACATGAGTACAGGTCGCCGCCCGCCGGCTGTTGGCAGCGCGGTTCTATGCCATCAATCACCGGCAGATCAATAATAACAACCAAAATACTACCACTGGTAAGAGTCAAATGAACTGTTGTCATCGGCAAATCCCAAATAAAATCTCCTTTAAAAGAGATTTTTTATATCTGAATCGAAAATTACTGGCTGTCTGAACGGACAGGAAGATGAAGCTTAAAAATATTTTGTGGTCTACATTACTTAGCCAAATTTCCAAAAACAAAATAAACCATAAGAATTGTTACATTCACTCAATCATTCTCTTAAGTAAGCAATGCCTAAAGTTATGTACAACACAGTTAGAAAGAGGCTGATAGTGCAAACCAAAATTTTAGTTAGGCTGCGCTTAGGCTCAATCTTTTTTGTTAGGAACCTGTGCTGGCTATGTGTTTCTGAATTAACATAATATACAGTGCATATTCCTGATTACTGCTAGAAATTTTTTAGGCCAAGGAAATTTTTCCTTTCACTCCTCTTAAACTTTATGATATTAGAGTTGAATAAAACAGATATTACTAGTAATAAACACTTACTGATATCTTTGCTTCCATCAGAAGGATTATGTCATTGCTTTTTTCAATATGTTCCTCATCTTCATCTAAACTTTCTGATGTTTTACTGTTCTGTTGTGCTGGACCCATGTTATATACAAATGTATTACCCCAGTGGAAACCAGGTGATTTCAATACAGTAAAAACACTGCCAGTAGCTGTAACAAAGACATTTATTGCCTGCATATTATGGTTGACTTTTTGCCGTTGTACTGGTTGAACCATAGACTTATAATATACTGGCGTATAGACCAACAAAGTGTGCAAGGGAGAAGAAATTTTCTTACGGAGATTTAGCAAGACAGAAAAGGAAAGCGAATCTATTAGAACTGTGACCGGTTTTGGTTGACAGGTCGTCACAAGTCGGCACGCATGGAAGAAGCTCCTCAGTATTTTGTATTTTTTGTGTAAATTGTGGTTTATTTTTAGTAAATACAATTGTATTCAACAATGGTTACATGTTCTGTGAGTGACTGTGGTGTTAATCATAGAAATAATCATGAAAATTGCACATTTCACATTAGGATGTTGTCACTGCAATGATGCATTTATTTTTGGTTAAAGCTTGTCTTTTATTCTGTCAATAATACAAAACTATGTTAATATTTTGTGTAGATAAAGTTCTGTTTATTGATAAATTTGTTTATTTTGGTAAACTATTTTGTAAACTATTTTGGTAAACTATTTATCATCATTAGATTTTACACTAGCTAAAGTACACATTGACAAAATTTGGCATGCATAATCGGGCTGTCAGGTTGTCTATACGCCAGTATATATTATTTAAGATTGAACAAAAAAATATTATAGTATTATTTTCATCTGTTGCTACCGGCATTCAAGCAGTCTTTTCATGAGTGTCCATGTCTTACACGGATACTAAGAGAAAAGCTGCTGCTGATTTGAAGCATTAGAATTGACCAAACCATGCCTTCCTGTAAGAGTATCAGTGGTCTATGTACTCATACCAATGTATTTTTGAATTTCAAATTCATATGTATATTTATTCAACACTGGTGAATATGGATGGATGTTTGTGAGTCACGCATAAACCCCCTAATAATTTCCCTTTGTTGCCATTGTTACTTACAATCAGTATTTTCTGATTATCTTATGGTACGACATAAAACCGTAGGAAGATAGTTTATATTTCTCGAACAAAATAGTTACCTTACCTTGAGTATTCAAATTGTAGATTTCATCACCATTATTTTCAGGTTTAGAACCACCATTAGACTTTTCACTTGTACCAAACTCAGATTTTTTCTTTGATTTTTTATTTTGTTTGACATCTTCAGGTCCTATGAATATCTCTTCTTGGTCATTTAAGGTGGACGACCCACTTTCATTGTTAGGGTTTTCCCCAATGACGTCATCGAAAGTTTCTTTTGGTGGTCTTGGATCTCTGGGTACAGCATCGGACCTCAGTGCTCCGCGCAATGCTTCAATGATTTTGGCCATAGCTGTTTGTAGGTCACAAACCCAAAAACCTAAAGGTTCGTGTCAACAAAAAGTTATCTGCGTTGGCGCAACAAAACGAACGAACTTTGTTGTTATTTTTTTTTATATATATATATATATGGGTTTACGGTTCTGGCTACGATGCCTTTTGAACCGATCGTAAAAGGTTCCACTCCGAGTATGATCGTTGCAGTGCTGCCACCTCTCTGAGGCCAATCAGCGCTAAAAGCTTGGAAATAGCGCTATATTCCGCTAGACTGCATAACAAAAAAATTGCGCTAGAATCCGCTAGCATGCATGAACAAAAAAAGGCGTAAAGTAAGATTTTTTTATTTATTTCAATACAAATTGTATTTATCACCTTAAATCTAAAAAAAATAATATTTATAAGTATGATGGCTACCGACTGATATTCGCACTTGCTGCTATTGCGCCTCCAGATATTCACAGGAGCGTAGCGTGTGCCCTAGAGAGAGCCAAACTTGAATCGGACCAATGGCACCCTATGCACAATTATTCTCCTGTGCCACAAAGGCTGAAAAGTCGCAAAAGCTTTTACAAATGTACAGCTCCGATTCATGGCGAGGCCTCTCAAGCCAGATGTGACCTCTGGCGGGCGCAAACTTCGCTGTCTCCTCCATTCGTCCCGCTCTCGGAAAATCTCCCCACTGGGTGTGAACTTCCAAGAACTCTTTGGAAGTCTTTAAACAGACTCCGTACTCAGGTCAGTCGGAGTAAAGAAAACCGTCTCAGGTGGGGTTTTTTGACGAGCCATCGACTCGAAAGAAGAAGAACCGACTGATTTCGATGAAACAACTTATTTTATTCGGAGAGTACCCTAAACATATGGAACGGAAGCTAACGACTTGCAGCTTTGCTGCTAACTTCTTACTTTTTGCCGAGATTGCGACGTGATTACTAGTAAGTTTGGTTTGTCATAAAAAAGCGCTAGATTTTCCGCTAGGAGTTAATATTAAAATTTCAGCGCTAAGTTTCCCAAAAAAGCGCTAGATCTAACTCCGAAAGCGCTAAGGTGGCAGCACTGATCGTTGTTTTTTATTATTCATGTCTCGACTGACTGGGGGTGTATTCCGAATCAGATTTCACGGCTCAAAGTACTGACAGCGATTACTCGCGTACCGATTCAGGAATCGCGATAATACGGTTCATGAGCGAAATAAAAACGGAACGGCGTTTGAGCGCGCTGAAACTGCTTATAACTCAGTCTTGCCAGATGCTGATTAACGTACCAAAACTGGCAAAATACTAAATTATTATACGTATTAAAAAAGTATCGTACAACTGTGAAAACAGCACTTTTCGCATAGCTAGTACCCAAAATAAGAAAAAGTATGCGAATTTAAAAAAATGTAGATGTAAATAGGCATGATATTAAAAAAAAACAAAAAAGAATGTTTGATATTTATATTTTATCAGACTGCCTATGATATTATCTTATATATGTATGTACCTGAGTCAAAACTATCGTAATATATACATAACCTACTAGATACTTTTACTATCGAACATCTGGCAACCCTAACCCTACCCTAAACTGATTGATTTAAGATATTTCAGTAATTTATCGCCATTTCATAATTGAATAACGTGTTTTTAATTTTGTTCAACCAAACAAATATAAGACACGTTAATTTTAAAAAATTTAACTTAATTTAATTTATCTTTTAAAAATAAATAAACAATATGTCAACGTCGAATTTGACATTACGCTTACGAGAATTTCGCTCTGGAGCATGGGCGCCGTTAGCGGAAGATGGCGGCGGTCATGACGCAATCCGTGACGTCACAATGGCTGCCGTAATCCCACTGACGGTTTTGGGTACTCAAAGTGATTTCAGCGCAAATCGGAACGCGGCCTGGTTCGTTTATTCATTCGTTCATTTACTCATTCCATTCAACCAACAAACAACTCACATTTTGTTTCGTTCATTCATCAACGCGGGTTGCAGGAGGCCGGTCGTCTTACTATTTACGTGTGTTAAATTCTTGTAAAATAACTTTTCCAAAATGAAAGGCGACAAGAACGTAGATATCCAGGCCCTTAAGGACATAGCCAACAAGTTGAGAATCGACAGTATCGTCGCTACAAATGCTTCTAAATCCGGGTGAGTGATATTATAACCTCACTTTACTATGCTCTGACTCTTCGGTGCTTGCTTGTTTGAAGGACTAATGAAGGTTAGGATATAGACTGTCGATTGATCAAACTTCTTCGACTATTGTACTGTTGTAGTATTTTTTTCGTTTGCCAAGCTAACTCACTAGTTCTGATGTAAGTTTTTACTAACAATGTGCTATCATTTTACTACCTGCTGCGCGTCGCGTCTCGGTTCTCACACCGGCATTTTGTTGTGGTATAGCCATGTGCCTAGTAGTTTATCGCGGCAGCTTTGGACTTTGACCACTTCTTAGTTGGACTAGCTTTGCTAGACTTTTTAAATTATTTTAGTCTTCATGTGCTAGCTGTACGTTTATAATCTGGATTTCTGGTTATATCTAGGACATCTTATAATGTTTGATTAAAAACTAATTTATATTGACCTACCTTACCTTATTATATACCTTATTTTAAATAGTAGTACATTGCTATACCTGATTGTTAATGGAAATTTTATTTTATATGATTTTATTATACCAATTACATTATTTCTTACAGGCAACCCCATCTTAATGCTGGCAAATAGGTTGGCTAATTAAGCCAGCCAATTTTTTTTTTTTTGTGATCCAGCCATACAGAATATACTCCTTTAGTATGAGTTGCACTTTATTACCATTTTGGTATACATAGTAATAGGGCTAGAGTTGGGAAAAAATATATACTGCTTTACACAACAGTTTGTTATTATTACCTATATTATTAGCAAAACATTGGCATAATATACATGATATATAAAGTACATTATTATTTATTTAAAACACACATGTAAAATTGAAACTTTGTCTTTAATAAAGTATTCAATTCATAAAACACAATTAAGTGATTGCTTGATTATGTAAGATAAAAAAATTGCAGTATACTGCAATACTGAAAAGTGTAAAACTCTTAAGCTCTTTTTATGTTGTCTTTTAAGTTAAAGAACAAGGTGCTGGAATACTGAAGAATAAAGATTCTAGTGCAGCCAAGCATATCCAGTATCTATAGGTCTTTTAAAATTAAAGTAAACTTATTATTGAGTTAGATGATACATTTGCATCTAAAGTAGTATAGTGTGGATGTCCCCTTCGTGTTCCCTTTTTCAGCTAATGTTTGTATAAAGTATAGTAGATACGAGTATAACTTTTTTTAAAAACAAGGATATTTTTAGTTAAAGATACACAATTTTAAAATTGGCATCTGTTTTTGACGAGAAAACTAAAATATAAAAATAGCCTAGCAAAGTACAATATTTTTCACACCATGCAAAAATTATATGAAAATATATACCTAAAGAAATGATGATTGCAAACTATTCAATAGTTTACATTGGGTTCAAATTCGTTGTATTGTATCTGTATCTTTGGTTTTCTTTTGGATTTCTGCAAATTTGGGGTAACCCCCCCCCCCCATCCCCCAACACCTTCCAATATTTCTGTCCTTTGCCATCACCAACCAAACGCTTCCCCTCTCTCTCTTTGAAATATCATCTTCCTACCTTTTTTAAGTATTACTCTTTTTCTTTTTCCTTCTCTTTGTATCCATTTTACAATTCTTTGTTTCTATCCGTTGTCATTTGACCTGAACAAATATGGCCAGTCTTGTTCCATTTAAGGATTAAAATGGGTGTGTAAGACATCCCATAATAACAGAAAATATAATTTCATGTGATATAACATTCATAATTTTCATTTCCTATAAAAATACTTGCTATAAATTTAATTTGTATAACGTTTAATTCCTATAATGTTCATTTCGTATAACACCAAATTACTATAGCGTTATTTTCCTATAACTAAATGTAGTTAAAAACAATGGTTTTAATTATTTTATTTTTAATGTTGGGGTGCCCCTAACTCCCGTGCTCGCTACGCTCGCACACGCCCTAACTTTGCAGCATTAGGTGACGAGCTCTTGGCATGCCTGCAAGCAGGCATGGGTGGTCACAAGATAACCTAACCCCAAAGGGTATAGCAGAGGGAGCTGAACTCACTTTGCTCGCCTAGATCCCTCCGCTATCCCCTTCTAACCTAATGTCGGGGTGCCCCGAACTCCCGTGCTCGCTACGCTTTTAAAATCACGAATTATCACATTTCCGATCGGGATTTAAATTTTACGAGAAAATAATTTTATTACTATTTTAGGAACTAATTATTATAGAAAATGACAATAATAGGAAATAATATTTATATGAATTGTTAATTATATAATATCAAATAATATCAAATGAAATTATATAATTAAATCATTATTACTAATGAAATTATGGGATATATAACACACCCTAAATTTATATGCAGTAGTACCTATTTCTGTTTTCTGTCGAATTTTTTGATAATACCTTCCTAAAAATATTAACAACCTTAATTTGACATCTGGCTTAAAACCTAGATAGGACTGTAGGTAGCTGATTCTTGACCTTGTAAGTATGTGGTTATTGATTATACAAACCGTGTCGTGACTTCGGTGTGCCTGATAACCAGATAACTGAGGTCTGCAATTTAATTAACCACACCGCATAACAACAGACACTTTTGCATGACATATTGACCTTGAATATTTTACACATTGATGAATGCTTCTGCCACTTGTGACATAATACGTATAAGATCTTATTTTTTACACTTTACGCGCACGTACGAATCTAAAATAATAAGGGCAATTATATTTATAGTAGTGTAATTTATTTACAGTTTATTTTATTTCTAAGTCGCATTTCATAGTGCTTTCTACAAAGCTACAAACAAAGAATTAAGTAGTAAAATTAATCAATAAGTAATTGCATAATAAATCTTTCTAGCTACAAGCTATAAGGAACAAAAGTAAAATTATTTATTTTATGTTCAGTATAATGATAATTCATAATTAATAACAGATTTTTACGTGCTTATGCATGCGTAGCCACAGACTTTGTCATATATGACATTCTGTCTTCACTTGTATCTTTTACGATTACGAGTATGGTCTAAATGCTTATCAACGTCGTTAGTTCTTATGTCGTGAAATTCCTATGTAAAGAAGACAGTTTACGTGATTATTATTTTAAAAATCTACGCTTTTGCGAGATAGGCTTTTATATTCAATCGAACTTGAGTAAAACACTAATCGATTTTGAATTTTTAATAAAGCCACCCTACATCATGCGCGTCCATGGCAGAGGTCATGTCTGTGTTGTTCTTCCACACAATGCGGTACAAGATCTCCGCTCCTAGGGATGCCTCAGCTGACAGATTCATCCTCTCCAAGGTAAGTGCTGTACCAACCTTCTTTTATAGACAACTCACTGTTGCACGTGTAAATCATGGTTACGAACACTTATACAGAGAAATACATATAGAGATGTACTACGGAAGGGGTGAACAGAACTTTAGTTGGTACCCAAGTAACAATCTAAAACCACGACAACGATCTATTGTTTCTTAGTACTTCCAGAATTTGGTATTTTTTATTCACTAATTATTGTTACTTATAAATTATTTGCTAGCAATGTATTTAAATGTGCATATTGACTAAATACTTGTATGCTAATTCTTTCTGAAATGGCGTATAATGGTCTTGTGCTATAGAAAATTGTTTGTCGTACTCATGTCGAACTTAATGGCGAATGTGGGCAGTAACATTCAAACATGAATTTATTTCAAAACAATATTATTACTTAGTTAAATATATACTTATACGTAAATAATGTACACAATTAAAAATATTAATCTTAGGGTCACGCCGCTCCTATCCTATACGCTGCATGGGCTGAGGCTGGCCTATTCCCGGTTGAAGACCTAAAGAACCTTCGCAAACTGGAATCAGATCTTGAAGGACACCCTACTCCGCGCCTCAACTTCGTGGACGTGGGAACCGGCTCCCTGGGCCAGGGTCTTGCCGTCGCCGCTGGTATGGCCTACGTGGGCAAATACTTCGACCAAGCACCTTACAGGTAAAGTAGGAATATTATTAAATAAGTACAGTAATTTTCCGATGACAGAATGAGATTATTTTAACATTTTCTTCATTATTTTAATATTTGAACTAATAAATAACTGAGTGAACTGAGTCTTAATGAGATTTTAGTAAAAAAATAGTAACAAACAAATATAGATGGCTAAAACTATCTTGTTTACTTTGCCACAAAGTGAATGTTATGATAATTTGACAGAGTGTACTGTCTGGTCGGTGACGGTGAAGCGGCTGAAGGTAGCATCTGGGAGTCGCTGCACTTCGCCAGCCATTACAAGCTAGATAACCTTGTCGTCATCTTCGACGTCAACCGTCTGGGCCAATCCGAACCCACTTCCTTGCAGCATAAGGTAATTTGTATTCGTAACTTTTTTATCTACAATTTTTGTAAGACATAAAATGTACTGAAGCAGGAAATAAGTTTAGTGTTAAATTTCTTTTGCTGATATCTGTACATATCTTAGTTTCTTAGATAAATTGACACAAGCACAATGCTTACGATAAGATACAATAGTTGCTACATATAAATAAATTTAGATTATTATTATTATTGTTACTTGCTGATTTGAAAAGAATTTGATATTTTAGATAGGTACTAAAATCTGTTCTCTGAAATCTCGAATGATTACTTCTTATCTATTGCGTTTTATATAGCTTACTTTATAGTTCAAATAAATGAACAACTATAAAATTACCTATACTATCAATGTTATGTTAATATAAACTTGAGCAATGTCAAAAATAAAAGATTATTGTTTGTATAGTTGGATGTGTACGACGCTCGTATGAAGGCTTTCGGCCTGCACTCACTGGTGGTCGACGGTCACGACGTCTCCGAGCTGGTAAAAGCCTTCGACGAGGCAGCATCCACCTCCGGCAAACCGACCGCCATCGTCGCTAAGACTTTCAAGGGCAAAGGCTTCCCTGGTATCGAAGACCAAGAGAACTGGCACGGAAAGGCCCTCGGTGCTGATGGCGAAAAGATTATTAAAGTAAGTTCTGTTATTCGACAACAATAAAGCGATTGGTTGACCCAGATATTTTTTCTTTTAGATTTTTATGATTGTTGTACTATAAAGAGTATAATTTTTGCGTGTATTAGATGATTCGAAATTTTATGATACTCCAAATTATTGTATCTTTGACTTTTGAACCAGCTATTCAGTAAGCTTCATCCACAAATTGTTTATAGCTTTTGTGACATTTCTGAATTTTCAGCACTTGCAATCTCTGATCAAGAACAACACTGTGACTCTGAAGCCCAAGCCGCCGCTAAGCGAAGCCCCCAAGGTGCACATTGGCGACATCACGCTGTCCTCTCCGCCCGCGTACAAGGCCAACGAGTTAGTGGCCACTCGCCTTGCGTACGGCACGGCGCTAAAGAAGATCGCGGACACCAATCTGCGGTATGATTGGCGATAAATCGAAGTAGCCGTCTACATTAATGGATAAATTCAAAATCGTAATATCAACAACATCTCTCCTACGATCCATGTCAGCGGACTGACTGATCCACAATAGGGGAGCGGTAAAATTTTCAGAAAGTGTTTTAAATTAATCTTTATGGGTACTTTTTTCCATAAAAAATAAAATTTTATTTATTTATAGCCTTTTAGGTACTCAAAATCATGTTTTAACATTCCGCCTAAACGTCATCTGAGAGCGCGTGACGTCGTTTGTGGTCATACAGTGGTGTACCCGTCATAGCCCGTAGTACCCGTGCAGTCAGTGATTGCCCACAAATGACGTCACGCACTGTCATTGGTGTTTCAGTACAGATTACAAATATTGTAAATAACAACATTTTATTTCTTCAATTAAAAATATTTAAATGAATTATATTAAATTATTATTAGATAAATAATCGTAAAACAGTATATTTATTTTATCTAAGTACATTTTAGATTTTAATCTGATTACTGTCCGATCCCCTATTATAACAAAAATATAGCTTAAAGTAACGGAAAAAAATCGCAACGTACTGTGTATATGCATCTCGGTTTGGATCCTAGACTGTCTTAGAACACAATTATTTCTGTGCTTTACTAGCTAGATGAGAAGATTTGTATTTTTATAGAATTTGTTGTTTGTTTTAGTGTAATTGCTCTGGATGGTGACACCAAAAACTCTACCTTCAGTGACAAGCTGCGTGCCGCGTACCCTGACAGGTATGGTCTTATATTTTTATTTGTCTCCCTAGAAACAGAAAGGTTTTGACCCAAAACACCTTATGGTAGTATAAAGTTCTAAGAATTCGGTTGTATATTGAGTGGATTCTTTATTTTTACACAACTACCCAAAAAAAGGAGTGTTATGTATTCAGGGTTCATGTAAGTAAGTAAGTTGATGTATGTGAATTTCTTTATTCCACCATAACTTCTAATTGCCTGAACAGATTTGGATGTATGGGGTATCGTTAGAATTCTTATATCACCCCGAGTGATACTGGCTGTATTTTTTTGGCGGCGCAGGCGTGTTTTAATTTTAAGATGTTTATTCTTGAGACAACCGTTTTAGTGACTTGTATGCCTGTAGGTACATCGAGTGCTTCATTGCCGAGCAGAACCTGGTAGGCGTTGCGACCGGCGCCGCTTGCCGAGACCGCGCCGTAGTGTTCGCTTCGACCTTCGCCGCCTTCTTCACAAGAACCTTCGACCAGGTATGAAATAGTATCCTCGAAATGGGGGCAAAGAATAACAAAATATCTGTTATCTTCTAAGGTGACTTATTTGGAATGGAATAGAATAAATAGTTATTTTCCAGTAGTAAAAATATAAAGTAGTCAAAGCACTAATGACTATATAATGCAAAATACTGATATTGTTTTTTGCATCCAGATTAGTGCAAAAGAAAGTTTGTTTGTCGTACTCATGCGGTCGTCGACATCGGCCGATGTGGGCAGTAACATTCATACAAAACCTCAATAGCCTACTTGAAACCGATTAACTGAATACTATAATACTAGTGGCCCTGTGAGCTGTAGACCTCGCGAGTCTGTATATATCTTTTCAAATTTTTTTTTCTCGACAAACATCCCCAACCCCTTGATTTTTTTTATTTTTAAAGTTTATTTTGTTTTATTTTATTTTAAGAAATGTGACCTGTAGAGGAAAACAGCCTCAGCGGTAGACCTTGTAAGCTGATAACTCATTTTCATTTTTTTATTTCCAAAAACTGACTCGACAAAAAAATCGGTTAATTTATCGAACCTGCTCACAAAATTTCACGAGAATTTGTTGAGAAACGCGACCTGTAGAGTGAAACAAACAAACAAATCCACAAACAAACAGATGGACATACAAAAGCAAATTTGGCCAAGCTGAAACAGAGACGCTTCGCTCACTTCGCTCGCTCGGTCAATAAAAAATGGTGCATGACTGGCACTCATTTATTTTATAACCTTCACAAACGTGGGTCCTTTTAATCATACATAATTTTTATTTAACTTGAATTGCTTTTGAAATTAGACTGAACTGATCTCAAAAACAAAATATTTTCTGCTTTATATTTATTAAATATTTCGTTAACTGATGTAATCTATAACAATAATAATCTATAGTATTGAGTAAGCGCATCGTATACAAGATAATTTCAAAGTAACTTGAATGTCGGTAGTTTGTAACATTCACCGACAGATGGAGCTGTAATGCGCTAAAAGCAGTGACAAATTTCGTCGACTTTTTACAGAGCTTGGTGCCATAATTGGTAATGCGCCTGTTTCTGGCCCGGCCAAGGAGATGCACGTTCGAGTTCTGTACAAGATCGACAAAATTTATTTTCTGCTTTATAATTATTAGAACTGATCTAAGTCGATCTACAGATCCGTATGGGAGCTATCAGTCAGTCGAACATCAACCTGGCTGGCTCCCACTGCGGCGTGAGCATTGGTGAGGACGGTCCCTCCCAGATGGGCCTGGAGGACCTCGCCCTCTTCCGCTCAGTACCCACCGCCACCGTCTTCTACCCATCGTGAGTATTTCCTATGAAAATCGCACAATTCTCATCCTTGTCAGAATAATGGCAAACATATTTTTAAACGTTATTTATTATTTAAACTTAGGTATGATTTTTTATGTATTTAAAAACTAGAAAAAAACAATAATGAACAAAATCAGCTTAACGAAAAAACCTATTATCATCAATCTATCTTAACTTTGTATATGTCACCACCGAGGGGCATTTCGTGTCGTATCTATAAAATCCAAAGTAACACTGACAGAAGCGACGCCTATAGCTAGTAGTAAGAGTACTTTGTCAGCTATGCCATGGGTCTAAGTTGCTTGTGCCACCTCCTCTTGGTATTTGTCTCCGTGCTCGAGCCTATCCCAAATCATCATCAATTTGAATAATAGTATTTACGGAGTCGAAGTAGATTTATACGTCCTTAAGGATAAAACATATTAGTAACAACTATGCGGTTGATAAGCTGGTATGAAGTAATTAGGTATAGTGATACACTTGATAATAAATAATACTAGTCATTCAAACAATTTTATGTCATTTGTTACTTCTATGCCTATTGACGATGAGTTTACTAATGCTATCGTCAAAACAATCATTACGTCAACAAAAATGAATGATCTGAGTCCGCATCCTTGAATATTGTACATTTTCCCAGATTTAATGTTGGTTATTATGACAAACGCACTTGAGTGTGCGCTATAATTTTCAAACAAATTGTCTTAACATTAAAACTCAGTGCATTTGACGTATTCAAACAAAGTATCACTAAATATAAAATGTAAGTCTCTAAAATTGTCACATTTTTTGGGTTTGTTACCACGGTTATACTTAATATTGTTACCTCGATATTTCGGAACGACTGCACGCTCCATGGTCACGAGTAGACAGGTGTGGCGAGTGGATAACTCCTAAGAACAGACATATCTGTTTACCCTCTTTCGGATGCGGCGACTACCCTCGTGTGTGACAATTTTAGTGTAGTGAACAACCACGAAAATCTTAAAATATAAAATGTAAGTCTTACCCGAGTTGCAGTAACTTAAGCCTAATGCCTGGCGCACTACATAATTACGTATGTTTGTCTAGCTAGACCTTACGAATAAAAGGAAGCTAGACCCTTATTTTCTCTAGAAATATGGATCGAAAGGTGACAAACATTTTTCTTTAGTTTCTTATAGTCTTTCGACATACGTTTCTTGTAAAAAGTGGTTTTATATGACAGTCATAATACTACAAGGTGTAAATAAATTAGCTGACACTATTTTAAAGGATCAACCTACCCATGAAACTGAACAACTTTCCGAAAGAAATATGGGCTGTCTTGCTGTGTGGCTGTTAGCTGGCCGCGCGGTATTGTATGAAAGAAACAACTTTTTTTGTCGTCTGACAGCCCATGTTTCTTGGGGAAAGTTGTTCAGTTTCATGGGTAGGTAGATCCTTTAAAATAGTGTCAGCTAATTTATTTACACCTTATATATTTTAAACACTGATTAAATACTAATCCAGTAAGTATAAATAAATCATATTAATCTTATCACTATTTTACGAAACAGAGACGCTGTATCGACCGAGCGAGCGGTGGAGTTGGCTGCGAACACCAAGGGCATTTGCTACATCAGGACCTCCAGACCTAACACTAGCTTGCTCTACCCCAACGACGCAGTGTTCAAGGTGAACCATTCAACGCTTATAACATTATTATCAAACTTGGAAGATATCTAGTTTTTTAAATCAAAGTTTGAATAAGTAGTTGACCATCAAAAACCAATCTCAAACTCAAAATATTTATTTGCATTTGTCATTATACCTAACAATTACTGTATTGTACAATGACGCCCTGTTAGAGCACAGCAAACATGACATTATTTATAAGAACAATCTTTCTTAAACTTACAACATACTTAAGAAATGTACATAGTAGTCTTTCATACTTTTAATGTAATCTCAGTCAGTAACCTCAAGATCAGTTTAGTTATTACACATTTAATTAACTACTGGCCTAGTTTTTATAAACTTCTCGTTTCATAAATTTGAGATATTTTTTTCGTAATCATGCGATATTTACTTTCATAATATGCTCGCGTTGTGTTTTATCACACTATGGGCTTGAGCCAACTGGGTTGCTTGCATATTATTCTTCTTATCGTGGGGGTTGTAAGGCTGATCGACCTCACAAACCCCTTTTCAGAGTTATTTAGTCTGAAAACGCCTATAATGGCTTGTATAGCAAGTATTTTCCGTAGATGACTGACGTGCCTTCCTAAGCACGGAATCTTGTATTTAACAATCTGACGATTTATCCTGCAAAGTCTTAAATGTATCTATACTGGGGATAACCTCATGAAGTCATTTCTGTTTGAGAACTTAACTCCACCGGGAATCCAGAATATCTTTAAAGAGAACCGAATGCGCGCTCAACCGATCGACCATTGAGACTGTTGTTTGCGTATTTGTATCTATCGCCATTCATTCAAGGTTGGACAAGCTAAAGTGGTCCGCGAGTCTGCCAAGGATAAGGTTCTGTTGATCGGCGCCGGCGTGACCCTGCACGAAGCTCTGGCGGCCGCCGACAAGCTGAAGGCTGAGGGCGTAGACGCGCGCGTACTCGACCCCTTCACCATCAAGCCGCTGGATGAAGCCGCCGTCTTGAAACACGCCCGCGCCGCGCAAGGAAGAATCGTCGTGGTTGAAGACCACTACCAAGCTGGTAAGTTATGTTTTAATATAATACAGAACGGCCGGCCACCGCGCGCGCTGTCAGACGTACAGCGTACTACGCATCCTACGCTGGTGACGATAACCTTAGAAGCTTCACAAGCACTTTGCTGAGTAGAAGGCATTTAAAACGCGACAGGTGTATGGAGTGGACGATGTGACAAATCCACATAGTCTAACGGCCAGCCCGATGAGATCTTCAAGATGCGATGCGTAGTGCGGCTATGAGAGTATTCATGCAGAAGTGTTGCTTTGTATACAGAAATGCGCCGCACCACGCTTTGAGTTTCCACAGGCATACGCCGCGTTCAAACGTACCAGTTTTCAATACTTACCTGAAATAATTATGTACTTACGTGATCTTATGTGTGTACATACACTTATGTACTTTATGACTAGCCCTTTACTTTACGGATGTAAATTCCAAAGTCTCAAGAGATCCGCGTACGTCCACCAAACAGCTGTGCTGTTGGGTTGAAGGTCGATAACCGACTTCTCAAACCCTGATGTCGAGTGTTATAGAGCCGCCAAAGGCCACTGACCTGGTTCATGGAATGTCTACTTCTGCTGATAGCAGCCGAGACCCACGGTTTCACGTGACTTACGAAGCACGGAATTATCTTTCTTTTTGGACAGACAGGTGATTCAGCCTGCAATATCCTAATCCTAACCAAACGTTAAAGTAAACCTCGCAAACAAACTGATTACCCTAAATAAGCCTCAACTACAAAACTACCAGAATAGCGACTACTAGTTTGATTGTGAATTATTCTCATTGTGGAACTAGGTCGAAGAGCAATCTATATTACGCTTTTTACATCGGTAATAATTACAATTTTGATTAGGTTATATTTTGATAAGTATTCAAATGTTTGAATAGGGTAAAATGTTAGTTTCTTAAATTTATGCACTGGTTGTTTAGAAACAATGTATGCTCTCATACGTTGCAGTCGGCCGAGTGCTATAGTAAAAATTGTTTGTCGTACTCATGCAACCATTACCATTGGTTGATGTGGGCAGTAACATTCAGACACATCCATATAAATTTCTAATTCAACACTAATTAATTCATCGCTGTACTAGGTATAGTGAGTTATAAAGTAACGAACTGATTTGATATAAAAAGGGCTCTAGTAGTAATAAAAAAAATATGAGCATAGCTGAAATGAAACAATCCTGGATAGCATGAGTATTGAGACTAAACAAATGATACTAACATTATAATATGTTTGTTAGGAGGAATCGGGGAGGCGGTGTTGTCTGCCGTGGCTCTGGAGCGCGACATCATCGTGAAGCACATATACGTGAAGGAGGTCCCGCGCTCGGGCCCGCCGGCCGTGCTGCTGGACAAATACGGCATCTCCGCGCCGCACGTCGTCGCTGCCGCCAAGGCCCTGCTCAACGCCTAAACCGCGGCAACTATCAGCTGTTACTGTCTTTTGACTCACTAGGGTCCTACATCGACAAATAGGTTACAGAGTATTCGTGCGTCGAAACTGCGAGTAAGCTTTTCTATATTACTAACACACCAATATCAAAATGTAATGCGGGTTATGTTGTATATTAAGTACCCAGTGTTTTTCAAAAACGGCATCAGCTCTTCCCAAGCCATAGAAAATACACCAGGACATTCCTAAAATATGTACGCACATTCCGTTCTCCTTATGGTGTCAGTGGTTTATTGGGTCCAATTTTTGAATGAGTCTTTATTTTTATGGTTTGTTAACTCACAATTTATTCTAGTTCAATCAATGATCATGTATGGAGTGATCATGTTAATTATTTAAAAAAATACCGTTGATTCTAAACATACATCTCTAGTTCCTAAGTACGTAAAATCAAATCACTCCTATCTATCAGTGTTACAAATGTTTTTATAAGAACTGATCATGGTTTATTGCAATGGTTGTATATGTAGAGTAAGTATAAGAAAAATCGTCTTTTTTTCTAATCTATATCATATTTTTATAATAATATTACTATATTATAACAAAAATGCCTTTATAATGCAAGTAGCACAAGGTGTATGAGACTGTTGAGGGATTTTGGATTGATTTATAAAATTAAGATACATAGGTAAAAGTACATTATTTTGTAATGTGAATAATTTTTCCTCTGATACGAAGAGTTCATTTTGCTTACATTCTGTATAAGAGCTTCCTATATTGTGGTAAATATGTTGAGAATTAATCACAAACTGTTTAAAACTGTTAAACTGTTTATTTCTTATTGGTATTATATTACATTCCTGTTGGTTGCATTCATTTACGATTTATCACAGAAATATGTTTGTATCTGCAATAAAGTTTGTTACATATAAAATGTGGTTTCTTTAGTACAAATTTTATCAAAATTAACCTACCTTGACTTACAAAAGATGTGAATTTAATGAACTATGGAATTAGATTGACGCGGAGCGCACCGCACGTCCCTCTGTAGTAACAGAATACAAGTTGTTCGGACATTATTTTCGCCCCCAATCATCCGTCGACGTCCGTCCAACGGGGTTGCAGGTTGTAGGCCCTTCGTCAATTTATTTATTTAACCATTTATTGTACACATTAAACAAGAAAATGGCAATAACACAAAGAAAAACGATACAACAGGCCTACTTATTTCTAAAGAAATATCTTCCAGCAGACCTACGTCTATCTTGTAGTTAATTTTCAAAGATGGAAAGATTAATGCAAGGATGAAGATCTGGGAACTCTGTCTTAAGTCTACACAACGTTAATATTAATGTTGGTATTGTACACTGGATCAAATCAAAACAATAACCTATATCAAATGACTAGAATAACTCTTTTAGCCCAAATATGTACAAAGTTGTTTAATTCCACTATCTAGCTATTAAATACTGAAATAAGTACCTAAGTTACGTGAGGTGTTAGATGACTAGTTTTAGTATTTTTTACTCTAAAATAATTATGTACATGGCTATTCTGCAACCAACTTAAATTGATAAGGTACGTACTTACATTTAACTAGTCACAGCAATGATGATAACATTCTGTGTAGAGATTATTACAAAATCGATATTTTTAATGCAGGCATGCTGACTGATGTGACGTGTTATGTGCGTGTTATGATACGAAATTATTCATCTAATGTTCTTAGATACAGTCGCATTTAAAAGTGGAGACATTCATTTTTATAATAAAAACTTATTGTCTATTTATATTTTTGTAAATAAAGTCCCGTATCCTTATTTCTTAACGGCAAAATCAAACAAAAAATACTTTAAAAAAAGTTATTATTTTAAAGTGTAAAGGCATGCGATAGTACCCACTTATAAAGGCGCCTGTACATTGCAATAAATAACAGTTTATTTCTCCTTACCGTAACTTAAAACTATATTTTCTATAATATATATGTATTTAACAGGTATATAAATCTATACACGAATATTAACACATCCATCTCACAATCACCTATAATTTAAGCACTCAATAATAAGTTAAAATATTACCGTGGACGGAGTGGCAATCAACAACACAAAACCTTTATCAATGTTAAATTTGTTAAATCTCACTATTTTCACGTTTTCTTTAAATGCATTAATCGGCCACTAGCCATTAGTAGCCGACATCTTTGGCCTGATCTAAATCAAATTGGAAGACAGTTGTGTTCACACTGCGTTGTAGTGTTCACCCCCACTCGCCGTCGACAGCGGCGTCGCTAAGCGGGGCGGGCGGCGGCGGCGCCCCGGGCGCGGGCGGAGGCGCCTGCTCTCCCGCGCGCTCCTCCAACTCCCCGGGGAGATAGTCCTTCCAGCTCCTAAATAGGTAACGTGTAAACTTTCTCAGTTGTCTAAATTTACAGTAAGTCGCCCCTTCCGCAGACTGAAGCTGTTGTGTCTGAATTAAAAATCCCTTCTCTTTAAAAGTTTGCTCAAGTTTTTCTCTTTGTAGACTTTTCCTCGATTTCCTCTTTTTCTTACTCAAGTCTTCTTTGCTTAGCGATGTACTCTGTCCTTCGACCTTTGGCAGCATCGAACCTGACGCTTCTACGAGAGGCTCTGCATTTCTGCCTTGATTAGAATCTCTATGTAAATATTCATAACCCTTGTTTCCTTTGGTCCCTGTGCCACTATAATATCTAAAGTTTCCTCCGGAATCCACAGACAACATTTTCTTTTCCTGTAGTGAAGGTTTAGAGCCTCCAGTAAACTTAAATTTACAAATACTAACTTCAGTAGTTGGAGTGGTAGAATTGGTTTTAACCGGCACTGGAGGAATAAAAATTGCTGACCTTTTTCTTTTAATGGGTCCCGGCGGTGGATTAGGAGATGCTCTCTTCATTTTTGACTGGTCGGGACTTCGTTTTGATTCCTCAACCTGTTTTATTACTTTTGGATCTAGCAACTCTGATATTTGTTTGAGCACTAGTTTATTTTTACTTTCATCTACTGAGGGGGAGTTTGGCTCCGTTGGAGTACTTTCATTTGTGCTGTTGGGTGTCGATAAAACTCGCTCTTGTTGTTCAGGTGATAAAGGCAGTTGTCCCGCTGCTGCTAATCGTTGATAGTAAAGTAATTGAGTTTGTAAAGCTAATGGATGCATGTACATGCCTGCATTCGGCCAATAAATATACCCCGGGAATTTGCCATCTGCATCAGGACTTGTTGTAGATTGTGCAGGTTCAGATAGAGCTGGAGAAATGTTCCTCGGCTGTCGCGATAAGTCGGGAGAGCTGTTTGCAGTAGGTAAATTCGTGTTTCTTTGTATAACAGATATAGCATTAGGTTGTTCACTTTTCGCATTTTCTTGTTCAGCAATATCTGCGTCATTTTCAGTCTTGACTTCTGGCAACGATGTATAAATGTTGCCAAATTTCTTCTGTATTTGTATCTTTAGGTCATGTAGATCTCTGATGCAGAGATTGAGCGGTTCGTCGTCGCTGTGCAGCGGGCCGGCGATGGTGAGCGGCGCCGCCGGCATCGGCTCGTCCGGATTGTTGAACCTTGGCGGAGAAATATTCTCCAACCGTCTCTTATTTTCTTGAGACAATTTACGCTCTAATAAACTCGTTATAATTTTATTTTGTAAATCTGTTTTTGGTGTGCTCATAGTATTTTCTGTTCTATATGGCGAACTCGTGTTTAACTGGTTCGAGCGATTTTGAGCAGGTGGAGGTTGCCCGGGTACAACAGTGCCATAATTCTCATAAATTAAATGACAAATATCTGCTTTCTTTGGTTTACGCCCTCTTCGTGGTTTAGAGTTGTTGAGGGTCATCTCTCCCATATACGGTAAGTCTTCATATGTAATTATTTTACTAGGTGCTATGGCTGGGCTCTTCTTTTTCCTTTCCTCTGCTTTACTTGGTGGCTTACTAGCCATGTTTAATACGTTTGACACTTGAGGGACAGTCAGTGTCCCGGTTTCATTCTGTATTCCCGCTAGCCTCTGTGCCCATATTTTAAATGTCTCATTGGTAAAGTTGTTGATGTCGACGTTCGGTTCAACTTTCTGTTTTTCAACTTGTTTTGATTTTTGTTGTGATGTCTTAGCATTTGCTTTTTGTAGGCTCTGCTCGTAATGGTCAAGATATTCCTGCGGCAGTGCCTGGTGGTGGAACTTGAGCTTCCAACGATTCTTCTGTCGGTTTCGTGGGTGTTTAAGCTTAGGTGGCTCCGATTTTTCTGCTCGTTCTTTGCTGGCTGACAGCAGTTGTTGACGCAGCAATTCCTTGTTTTCTGATGTCCTGAAACGGGGAAGGCTTTGTTGTAATATTTCCCGTAAGGTTATCAAATGTTGATACGATTGATGACTAGAGTGTGTAAACATACTTGTTGTTTGTTTGTGAGAGCAGAGGGGCGGGTGTAGGGCAGACGTCGCCGCACGCCGCGCGGCGCATCACTTCTGAAACAAGACAAACGTTATATTAGTTTTCTATTTTCTTTTAAAAATAAAAAATAAAATAAAATATGTTTATTTCATTTCAAAACAATTTTTACAAACAAATGGCAAGTGACTCCCGGTAGGCTAAGAAGAAACCTGTGTTGGGAGGCACTGCTCTTCATAGCTGATTAGAGATAAACAATAAACAAACAAAACAATACCAATAAATCAACATAAACCAAAATTTAACATAACAAAGACAAACATTACATCACAACATATTAAACAGAAGAGTACGAGTATGGTATGATATTGTATGTATGTATGTATGTGTGTGTGTGTGTGTGTGTATGTGTGTGTGTGTGTGTGTGTGTGTGTGTGAGTATATGTGTGTGTGTGTGTGTGTGAGAGAGAGAGAGAGAGATAAATAAGTAGATAAATAAGAAAGAATGATAGATGCATAGATGCATCATCAACCTAAATATCACTATATCACTATAACTTGTCTTAACCTTCCAGCAGCTTCTCGACTTCGTCATACGATTTAGTTTGCAACCAGGTAATTATAGACTTTCTGCACTCATATAAAGTTTTCGGGTAAATGTCAAGTTTTTTATTCAAACTATTATAGAGATGAGCTGCACGCCTATTAAACTGTCTGAAGGCAAAGGTAGTTTTTGTTATGGGCACATTTACAACAGAACGTATTCTTCTTCCATGAACCAAATTTGGGTAATAAGTTAAGTTTTTGTGTGCTCTTAAGATGGTATGAGTAATATATAGTTTCCTGATCGTAGCTAGTTTGGTCTGCTGGTATAAGCTTTCCGTGGAAAATCGTCGTTGTTTAAAGTACATTACTTTAATTAAATTTCGCTGTGCGCGTTCAAGTTCCAAAAACTTTGTTTTAGCTGCACCTCCCCAGACTGTGATGCAGTATATTATAACCGACTGTACTAACGCTACGTATATTTCTTTTAGTAAGTCACGACTTCTACCCACTGAATCAGCAGCCACTCTAGGCACCACACATCTCAACGTTTTAAAAATCCATATCAATTTTCTAATTCTTGAGCATACGTGTTCAATGTGCGGATACCATGAGAGACGCTGATCCACATAGACACCGAGGTATTTGGTTTGATTTACATTCTGTATAGAAGTGCAAGAACAAGGCCTAGAGGAGCGGTTACAAAAGCGATCATGAATTTTGATACAGAATTTTTTATCTGGTTCAGTCTTTATATTAATGCTAAAAGTGATGTAGTTAGTCTTACTAGTATTTAAGGTCAGTACGTTATTATGTAGCCATTTACTTATTAGACTTAATCCACACTCAGCCCGTTCCTTAACTAGATCCCACGAATCACTAGTAAACACTACAGCTGTGTCGTCGGCGTATGAGAAGATTTTAGCGTCCTTGATCTGTAATTTACATAAGTCATTAATGTAAATTAGGAATAGGGACGGACCAAGAACGCTACCCTGCGGTACGCCGTACGAGATCGCGTCGCATTCACCAGTGTAGTCACCTATCTTCACTTTCTGTTGCCTATCCATTAAATAGCTAGTAAACAAGTGAAGAGTCTTTTGTTTATAAATATCATAAAAACAACTTCAGACAATCTGAAAATACTTAATTTTAGATTAAAGTATTTAAGTACCTGCTTATATATTATATATAGGTACATTTCAACACGCTTTCTGTTTCTGAATTCGATTTTCAATTGAAGACATAATAAAATGATATTGCTTTAGAAAGGTCTGAAACCCGACCGGCTCGAGTGTGGCTTGAAATACCCGCGGGCGGGCGCCGTGAATGGCGCGCCGCCGCCGCCGCCGCACGCGCTCCACCGAAATAAAAGACGATACCAATTTCGCAATACGACTGCGACTCTAAAATACGCTCAAGATTAGCTTTGAAAAACACCCCAGCTAGCCAGAAGCCTCCTTCATCGAAAACAATTAATCCATTTTAAATTATTACTAATCAGTATTTGAAACAGAAGCAGAAGAATTATCAGGAAGTTTGAATTTTCGTTAACTCAACATTTATCAATTTAGGAACTGGAAATTTATCAACCTAATATAAATGATATGTATTAGATACCCATAAATCTTTTGTTAGTCTAAAAAATCAAACTTGCAAATAGACCATTCGAAGCTAAGATTCCAGTAGAATAAATTGTGTGAAAATGTAGTCACTGTCAATAAATATGGCTTTGTTATTTGGAAACATCTTCTGTCATGTAAAATAATCTTGCCATAAAGAGGAGGTATTCAAGTTTGTTTTGGTAGAGCTTTGTTATTAAATGTTAATAAATAATGCGAGTTGTAGCGTCCTACGCGCGCACATGATTCATTCTCTGCTCTCTGACTACTCGGCTGTTCGCCATCTGCCTTATAAGGTCGCTATTAACGTGCCATTTATGTCATTTATTTATCTCAATTCGTAACGTCTTCCCTAAGCGGATATGTATTATTATTTACTAAGTCTATAACTGGATACCGATGTTATGTAATAATAAACTAGAAATACTTAAGAGCAGTATTATAGGTTTGCCCTTTTATCATAATTAGATAGGTAATTAAAATAAATAAGCACCTGTAAGTATCAGCCTACGTATCTCTCTTACAGTGGGTAACTCAGGCATTCGCAATGGCACTTAAATACATTTGCTGCATAATTTTCGCAAGTCCAGATTCTGGTGTTCTTTCGCTTTTGCAATTACTTATGTACCTACCTCTACCTACCTATATACTTATTTCGCACGCAAGTTTTGCAAATAATCTAATGACAACAAATATAATTTTTCAATAGAAACTTTTCTCAAACTGTGTTACGAAGTTTTTGATGTTTATGCCTTGTTTTTATTGTTAACGACAGGATATTAAGAATTAATTGACCTGCCTACAAAATACGTATACCAGAATTGTGACTACATAATTTTTTTCAGATACGCTGAATAAAAACTTTGGCGTTGTGTTAAAGTGACTGTAACAGTTCCAGATTAGTGTAAGTCGTTGGCATAAAGACCCAGTTGTAAAGAGCGGCATGTTCCGAGCCACGCTCCCGTGACGCGGCCGTCCATCAGCGCCGGCTGGCGCTGCGCCAGCGCATGCCTCATACGTAACCGAGTGACGTCACACGCAATTATTTATCAATTCGATATACAACGGATCTCAAAATGAGTTTGGTATTATTTAAATTATCTACTATCCCGCTCTGCCTTGATTTGATTCACGTTTTTTATTCCGTCTCATAGACGACGCTACGTGACGCGGATTTATTCTCGAACTTTTGTATTTTTGATTTCGTCTAATTCGTTTCAACCGTGGTTTCAGCTCTTCACTTACCACCTGCATTTTGAAACATTATTTGACATAATAAAATGTGCATTTTGGAGTACTTAATTATAAATGTTATTATAATAGATAACATTTGTACTGTTCACTACACTGCACTGTACAGTGCATTTTAGTTAAAGTACTTAACAACAATGTTAACATTCTTGGATGCATTGCTGCAGATATTCAGCGGGTCCCTCTTGCGTTGTTGTTTATCATTCATTTATCGTGTCTACTGGGTCAAGTAGGAAACAACCAAATTGATAAGTTCGTATCTAAATGTTAACATACTGTTTTAGAAAAGACACCATGTAGTAGGTAACTGCTTGTTCTAATATACGTTCAATAATATTCGATTTCATTAAGTTACATAATTATACGACTATATATCTACGAGTATTCATAATACCTAAGTATTCCAATAATTCTACTGAGGTAAGGACCCAAATGCATATCACAATTGCCATTTTCTTGTGATTGTTTGACAAAAATTTAGTTCCAGCATAGTTACGAGTCTTCATCAACAGCTCATATATACGTCCCAAATTCTTCTTCTGAATTTGGGCGAGTACTTTGCATAAATGAGCAAGGTGGTCATGACGATCCGAACTAAACTTCATCTGGTGCTATTTAGCGCTAGTAAATAGATAGAAGTAAACGTTGATTTCAAAAACTAACGCCCTTACCTACTCTTGTCATGTGATAACTCAAAACACCTCGGAGGTTAATTTATACAACGATATACAGATAAAATCTAGCACATGCTAAAATGATTTCGCTAGTATTGGTCGAAGTGACAATTTGACACTTTCCTTGTAAGGGCAATCTGCCGCTATGCTTGCAATGGAGCTTTCTTACACCAATTACTTGGACAAACAATTTGACAACGTAAACTAAACACACATGACACACATTCCAACTATCGTGTTTTTTAACAACTATTAGTAGGTACTATCAGATTGAATATACACATTGAATATTAATAAATAGAAATGAAGAAAACAATTGCAGGCTTATGCATACATTAGTCATCAGGTCATCAAACACACAACACGTCGAAAAATTGTTATATGTAAGACTGTAGGTAATACTAATATACGATGTTAGTTAGCGATATATAGTCAGAAATATTTAGTAACAATTCTAGATACTTACAAAGTTACACCCCGTTGGAATTTGAGATAATGTCGAAAAACAATCCAATGTTGATGTTAACAAATAACTAACGGGACCATAATTAAATCACCCAAAATAACAAACAATATGCTGATAATCACCTCCGCCTTCGGGTAGCATTTGTGACATCCAAATCCGTTATGTGAACACTAAACAGTAACTCGAAAGTTTTCATGGAGTGTGAACTGGTATGCGTCAATCTGGATGCGCCTGCGTCGTGATTGACGGTGCAGTGCACTGGTCGAGGAGCGCAGGGCTTTGGGCGCTGGGCACCTCCGGTTCGGCGCGGGCTCTGCAGCAGAAGCGCGGGCGCGCGTTATCAGCCGCGTAGAGGTCGGAGACGTGAGTCGCGGCCACTGTGCGCCGCTGTGCCCGCTCCCGTCTAATCTAAATACAGACAACTCGGCCCCAACCAAAATCGCTCGTATTACTTTCGGTTTCCATACGGCCTAAATTTAGAGGCCGCTCGCTACAGAAATAAAAACTTTTTACGTGTTTTTCACGAGTATTAGACGGGAATAGAGGGCGTTTTTGCAGGCTGGTGGTGTGCCAGCGACGACGCGCCGCGCGAAACCCGAGATTCGTGCCATATTTGGCAGCCGCTGGCGCGATCACAAAACGCTTTTGGGTATTTAGTTTCGGGCGCCCCGTGCCCGGCACCGGCTCGCGATGCGCGTGCGGCTAATTTCAGCTGCTTCCGTTGCGTTATAATCGCTCACGGATCGAGGATGCATTACCTTCGCAAGAACCACTCCTAATATGGAATTTTTATGATTAAGAAATATATGAGATTGACTTTTTAAAATTTATCCTCTGTTTCTTCCCTCTGACTCAAAATACGGTTTGACCAATTCTCACAAAAGTCATAAATATTGCTTACTTTTTGGGAAACTATTTTAATAAATATCCTGTCATTTCTGTGGGAAAAAAAACATTACTCTAAAAATTTAACAGAATGCTCATTGTATATTTAATTAATCTACCATCATTACCTACCTACCTATCTGTCTATTTAACCCTTAAAAATGAACAGTTTATTAAAAAAAATAGATAATTTCTCATAGCAGACCTGCCTGCCCTAGGTACCTACGTAGTATATGAATAAACTCTACTAGGTATTCATTCAATAGGAAACCAAAACGAAGGTCTGTTGTCACTAATTGCCACATTTCATAAATAAATAAATTCGATTTCGAGATAAATTCTTGGTAGGTATTCTATATTATTATTATAAAGAGAGAAGTCCGTATTGACTGACTGTCTGATTGATTGACTGACTGACTCATCAACGCACAGCCGAAACTAAAACTACAGAAGCTAGAAACACCAAATTTACACATTATGACATAGGCAAGCAATAAGAAGGGATTTTGGAAAATTCTCACTCTAAGGGTGGGAAAACGGGGATTCAAGTTTGTATGAAAGTTCGTCATTTTAAAAGTTGGGATAATGATAATTTTGATTTAGACTGCGATTTGACACTCATTTGACATTTGATCAAAATCCCTAATTTGAAGGGGAAAGTAGGGATTAAATGTTTGTATGGAATGTCTGTCATTTCTAAAAGTAGGAACTTGAAAATCTGGATTTAGGTTGAGATTAATAAATTATTTGACACGTAATTAAGCATTTTTTCGAAATCCCTATTAAAGGGGAAGTAGGGATTAAATGTTTGTTTGGAAAGTCTGCAATTTCTAAAGGTAGGAGCTTGAAAATTTTGATTTAGATTAAGAAAAAATATAAACGTTTGACATTTGTTTCTCAATTTCTTGAAATCCCTATTTTGAGAGAGAAGTAGGGATAAAATGTTGTTATGGAAAGTTTGTCATTTCTAAAGGTAGGATAATATTAAAAATTTGGATTTAGACTAAGATAAGCAAATCATTCGACATGTATTTTATCATTTTTTTTAAATCCTTATTTTGAAGAGGAAGTAGGAATTAAATGTTTGGGAGTCTGTCATTTCTAAAAAGTAATAACTTGAAAATTTTGATTTAGTTTGAGATTAATAAAGATTGATACGTGTTTTAGCATTTAATCAAATTCCCTATTTTGAGGGGAAAAGTAGGGATTAAAATGTTTGTATGGAAAGTCTGTCTTGGCCCTGCAAAAAGCTCTCCACGACATCCATCACCTCGTTATCGTCTTCGTACCTGCTTCCCCTTAAGTATTCTTTCAATTTGGGGAACAGATAAAAATCGCTAGGTGCCACATCTGGTGAATAAGGGGGGAGGTCAACCAATTCGAAGCCAGCTTGCTGAATGGCAGCCATCGTAACTGCCGACCTGTGCGCGGGTGCGTTGTCGTGATGAAACAGCACGCCCCTTCGAAGTTTCCCTCTCCTTTTCTCTTTGATGGCATTCCTCTACTTGGGAATTAAAGCTGCATAATATTGGCCTGTAATAGTGGTTCCACGCTCCAGGTAATCAATCAACAATATCCCTTTTGAGTCCCAAAATATTGAGGCCATAACCTTGCCAGCCGATGCCACGGCACGAAACTTCTTAGGGGTCGGTGATGATGGCCGTTTCCATTGCGAAGATTGCTGTTTTGTCTCAGGATCAAAATGATGGACCCGTGTTTCGTCCATTGTTACAAAACGAGACAAAAAGTTCTCAGAATCTTCTTGAAACTTGTCCAACAATATCTTCGAAATGTCAAGTCGATTTTGTTTCTGACTGTCGGTTAACATTCTCGGCACCCATCTTGCGGAAACTTTTCTCATATTCAAAGATTGTTTCAATATGGATTGAATACTTCCATATGAAATGCCCGTTTCCTGAATTAAGTATCGGATGGTAACTCTTTGATCGCTTAATACAATTTTCTCGACTTTCGCAACATTTTCTTGGGTAACTGACGTCGATGGACGGCCGCAACGATGTTCGTCTTCCGTGCTCGTTCTCCCTACTCGAAATTGAGAAGCCCACCTTGCGACAGTAGAATACGGTGGAGCAGACTCTGGAAGGAGTATGTCGTTCTCACTACTTTTCGATCCCTCCTCATATTTTAGCATTTTTTCGAAATCCCTTTTTTAAAAGGGAGGTAGGGATTTAATTTTTGTATGGAATGTCAACCATTGGGAACTTCAAAAATTGTATTCAGACTGAATTATTCGGTTCAAGTTTTGAAATCCCAACTTAAAGGGAATCCTTAGTAGG
The DNA here is from genome assembly GCA_951230895.1 of Carpatolechia fugitivella. Taxonomy (NCBI): domain Eukaryota; kingdom Metazoa; phylum Arthropoda; class Insecta; order Lepidoptera; family Gelechiidae; genus Carpatolechia; species Carpatolechia fugitivella. The sequence goes on from OX579645.1 coordinate 13,712,150, forward strand.
AGGTAAGTATTTAAAAAAATGCTGAGACACGAACGTAGAGCCTCCTCCATTTTGAAGTTGGTTAAAAATATGTTAAAGTATGAATTAATCTATCCGTGCGAAGCCGGGCGGGCCGCTATAACTAGCGTTATCTGTAACCAGATAAATTAGCAATTAAAATTGACTATCATTATGCAGTTCATTTAAACATAATTTGCATCGGAGAAGGTAAGTAACAACGTAAATTACCTTGCAAAGTGGCGTGCATAATGTGCAGATTAGTGGGGGTGATGTTCTTGTCTGGGCATTATTTATCCAGTTTTGACTAAGAAAACAAAGAGAATATTTTTAAATATTGATTTTTGAGTTAATAATTTTCGTAACGATATACTTAAAAAAATACAATGCAACTAAAATTCGACTTACTCCACCCGAATCTGGTACAGAGGACAAAGGATATAGTCAGACCAGGCTGCTTGAAACGGATTAAGTTTTCTCTGATAATTATTACATCATGAAAGTCATGAAATTTCTCATAATTATCCAGTTCGGTAAACTATACATGTAAACAAAGTTTCATATAAAAATATAAAAAATCTCTTGAGGAAATTCAAACCGTTTCAAGCGGCTTGTAGTATATTTGTCCTCTGTACGATCCGCAAAAAATATAGTGAATTAAAATTAATATTTGTAGTAGTACTTAATGTAGAGTCACCAGAATAAATTTTATTCAGACATGTATGTATGTATTGTATATACACCTTATACAGCTATTTATCATCATTATAACGAAAATAAATAATGAAGGTAGAGTAGACGGTTAATATAATAAAAAAACACAGAAAAAATAAATGTCTGTAATGGTACAAATTAACAACTTGAAACGAATGCGCAGGCGCAGTGCACTGCAATATTAATGCTAGATCGCCATATCGCCGTCATTACTATCTGCCCCTATAGGAGTACCTAAGTCCTAAACCATCATCTCCATTGCTAGCTAGCCGTTACCGTGTTTTTCTTGTTACTTTTGGAGATATTTGGATACTTACCTGAGTACAAAATTTTACCAAAATCTGTGCGATGTGGTCTGATTTTGATTTCAAAAATAAATGAATAGGCACATTAGTTATATACTTAGTCGAAACTAGCTAGGCGTTGCAACCGGTCGGCATCGCCCACACCCGAGTAACACGAACTGACCCAATTCGTTGGCAAGTAGGAGGTACCTCTAAAACTGCACTGTTATGCAAGTCTTACTGATCGTTAGGTGCTTAACTTATGGATAAAACTAACTAAATCAATCAAAGTGGGTATGGTTATCATCATTTGATGTCATCGGATGAACTCGCAAAAATGAGTAACGAGCTAAAATACTTGAAGCGTGGGTGTTGCATAGTGTACAGTTTTTTGTCTACATTATTATGACCGGTTTGATTTGTTTAATATCGTCTTCACTCAAAATACTTAAATGTTTTTTATATCTATACTTGGAACTATTTTTAATTTATAAAGTCAGTCCAGATCCAGAAAAGAGGACCAATTACTTACTCATTTTTGAAGATGAATCATCGCGCATCGCTATAAAGGGTAATTTGTTTGAATTTCAAAAAGTTTTCCTACTTTTCCAAGCACAAAACGATAGAATTTTCTGAAGCGTAAAGTTGGGGTTTCCGCCTAGTTGACTCTAATCTAATATTAATGAAAATGCACCTTTCACTGTCACTAGACGAATGCAGAGGGCGTGGTAATCTACACCCCCGCATACTCTATAGCGGATTTCTCTTCGTAGTCGTAGCTGGCGTGACTATGTCATTCCGTAATTTATTATAACGAGTATTTTTAATCAATGTAAGTAAATCGGATTATAAGTAACTTACTCACTTTATTACAAACCATAAACCCAAATTACAGACCATGAATAAACTTGATCTTAAAATATATTTTTGTGACATAATTAGGTATGCCTAGATTGAATTATCTTTACGTTTGTAGCGGTACAGCTATAGAATCTAACTATTATTTTATAAATGTGAGTTTTTATGTTTGGATAGTATTTGATGTTTGTTTCTCAGTTACGAAACAAGAGAAAAGGATTTGGGTGAAAATTGGCAAACAGATAGTTTATAACGTGGATTAACACATATGACACCTTGTTACCGCAAAAAGGTCTTATTCCCACGGGAAAATCTTACACAACGCGAGCTTAGTCGCGGGAAGACAGCTAGTGTCAAATAAAATAAACTGTCGCTACATTTGGTGTTGTTATTTCGCGTCTGGAAGGTGTCCAAATAAGGGCAGAGCGTAATGATTGATGCTGTTCAAATTCGCCCACAGTCCCGTGTAAAGTAACATGTGGCGCAAGTAAAGAAGTAGGTATTAGTAAAGACAACTGACTATCGCGGTCCTCGAACCCACTCCCCCGCGAAGTCAACTCAACACGCGCGCACTTCCCAGCAATAACTGTCACATACGAGTTATTGACAACTGACGACAGTACATAATCAACCAATGTAGTAACCACATTTTTCAGCTGGATACCTTACCTTCATTGACTGTATTGTGTACAAAATATAAATTATACCATAGCTAGCACATTATCCTATGAAAGATTCAGATAGTTACATTTCTTCGCAGGCGTATACAATGAAAACAATGCTCAAGACTGAGTTATGATGATGACTATGACTTAGTCTTGTTAGAATTGAACTTTTATTAGAAGGAACTTTCTTCATTCTCTTTTACAGCGCTAGTCCTGATTTTTTATTTCTCTTTTGAAGTGCTCCGTCTTTTCAACAACGTTTTTTATTTATTATTGCGTAGAATTATTATCTTAATGATCCGCCGCCTGTCTCTGTTATGTTTCACCATTGGTTTTCACGGCTGAACCACTGAACCGATTTATATTTGTCTGTTACGTTTTCACAGCTAAACCACTAACTTTGATGAAAGGGCCAAATACAGTTCAATAACTAAAGATGGACATAGGTGAAAATTTTTTGCCTATCAGGAAAAATCTTAACACGCGGGTGTACATCTAGTACTTACTTAGTATCATCATCATCAACGGCTTAGTATAGGTACCTTTATTAGAACAAAGATGGACAATACTTATAATCTTACCGGTAGCATGGCGTGGGATTATATTTTGGCTCTTGCGTGCCTCTTCGCCTAATGATGGACTGCGGCCTACACGTCTTGACGTATGACAGTAGTTAGTACGCTACTTCATAACAACTTAAGAAGGTTATTCCTTCTTTAATGTGCATATTTTAATAAGCATAAAAATAATCCTAACGGAAAATTACATTGACGAGATTTTACATGAAATATTAGGTAAAAGTATAATTGTTTTGTGAATAAATAGTTCAACATTTTGGTAATTCAAGATTTTGGAATTCAACATTTTGCAAATTCAACATTACGGTCCGGAACGATATTTTCTTATAAGTATAATAAAGGAATAGAAACATAAAGAAATATGGCTAACATTTTCCACAAAAGCCCGTAAAAAACTGAGTGTGGTTCGATGATGAGTTAATTTGATAAACTGATGAGATGTGACCAAAATAACGTCTTCCTGCTCAGGTCGAGCCGTTCAAGGAGCGTATACGATTACGTTTGGCCGAAACTCAAGTTGTTGTGTAGGTCAAGCATAAAATGAAGACGATGGACTTACGTACAATATTATTTAATGTAAAAATAACTTTAATTAATTAAAAATTATTGTTGCTACCTGATCAATAAATGATCAAGAGGACAAGAGTTGCCACATGCCACAAAATATACCAGTATTACAGAATGATTTCTAATGTCACCCTCGCTAAATGAAACAATTTGTTGACTCGAACGCATGACGTGTCGTAATCAGATACTTATCTATCGAAAATCAATAACAATACCAAATTTGTTGTAATGGGATTCGATAGTAATGTTTTGATCTTACATCGCTCCGTCCAAAAGCAGGAACCAATAAATATAATACATTTTAGTCGAACTCCGAATGTGGCCTGGCGTCCTCGTCGTTATTTCCTTATACCCTGCCAATAAGACCATACTTTTGCCCATATTCCGCAAATAGCATTGTCTCTGCTCCGGTTATGGTTTACGGCCGACCGCCGCGTTGTTGTCGCCATCTTCGGAGATCGGTTACTCATTAGTATTTTGGGGCGCAAAATTAAAGGGCATTTCGCACTGACCTACACCAGAGAGTTAATTAATTAATATAGTACTCTACACAACCTAAACAACAAGAAGCTCATCATTTTATTTATAACAGTGTGACTAAATCGACGTACATAACTCTTCAATACTATTTTACATTTTGTACTGCACGCATCTTCTCGTTTTTTTCGCAAGAGCAAGCTAGAAGCAGTACCAAAACTAAAATAAAATAAGTAAGTATTATTGGTCTGAATTCGCAGTTGCAGTCTTTCGCTGATATTGTTTACCTTCTTATTTGAAGAATAGTTTCACAGATTATTTTATATTTGATCACAAAAAAGCGAAAATTGCCCCATTAATTATAACCATGGAGACGGAGTCGGTCAGCGATCATATTATAATCATACTGTATTAGGAATAAGTTATTTTTTATTGTGATTTACCTACTGCTGTTTGTGTGCCTTTAATGTATGAAAATTTAGACTACGATTATTATAATGAGTAATCACGTACAAAACTTACACTTAGGTAGGGTGACTTTATGAGCTAAGTAGTAAATAAATTGCTTTAATTTGTTCATACATAAAGCCGTGACTCCTGCGAATGTTTTGGTCCACACACCACACAACAAATGTTTCAAAGACGACGTCTCCTGCTCTGCAATGGTTTGGACAAAATGTTTTGGTTTCGACAAAGAGCTTTGCTAGGCTCGCTTTTTCTTTTTTTTTTTGGTCAATGAGTCTTACCCGCACGGGGGATATTTTCAGGGTTAGATTGCGTACGATAAATATCGTATTTGAACTATATTTTCATGGTTCGTACTATGTACAATCCTAATGGCAGGATCGTTCGTAAAAAAAAACAATAATTGTATGTACTACAAATTATTATATTCGAGCCGTATTTTGAGACTTCAATAATTTTTAAAATAATTTAGTAGGCACTGTATAAACTTACTATAATAACAAAAGACAAGTGGATTTGATGTATGTATCTACAATATTTTTTGTAAAATACTATCCTTTTGATTGTCATAGAAAATATTTTTGGAAGACTGATTCCAACCCTGGATGTTTTCCATCGGAAATGCAAAACATTTCATGGAGAATAAGTGTAAAGGAACCATAGATAAACATGCATTTTTGTTTGTATTGTTGAGATGTTTTCTGTGTATTGTAAAGAATTCTGACGCGCGTCGCCCTGCGCTATCGCGATCGCCTTTTGTTCCTCTGAGGTGTATGACCTACAGCCTCAGAGGAACAAAAGACGATCGCTTCACACATATCTATTATCTACTGGGCTTATTACCACCAGCTTACCTACAGCAAAATATAGCAGGAGTCACGGCAACATACAAAGTCTTCTTCGTGTCAATAAGCGCAGACTAAAATGACCTTGAAAGGTTCTCAGCCCAGCGCTTCACAAGTTTCACCACAGGGCGGCGTGCGGCATCCCGGTTATATGACGCCACATAAAGATCCTCTTCAGTGCAGTCATTTAGTGAATGAAAAAATAATGACCAGGGGGTCAGGGAAGAAAGGATCTAAGTTCAACTTACATCTAAGGGATGTAAGTAACTTTGAAATTAGAATCTTTCTTTTTACCATTTGCATAGAAAATTGTAAACAATAAATGGTAAAGGAAGAGACGTATAACTAGTTAATTAGATAATAGATAGATAACTCATCTATTTGCCAACAAACCGTACACATAACAGAAGGTTCTGACTCAGCAAAATGTCGCAGCCAGGCTACGACACCGCTGATCATTCTGCCAGAACCCAGGGAACAGTCGTCGGCGCGTGCTTTGTTACGTACGTGTAACCATCAAATAAAGTTATATGTGATAGTGTGTTTGCTCTTAACACTACTGAGTAATAATAGAAATATATAAAATGCCTAAAGAGTACAAAAATAAAATAAAATAGGCATGCACCTGTTCATATTTAAAATACTTATAAGAAAAACGAAAGATAGACAAAGATAAAGATAGAAGTATGTAGTCTCAGATACACGGTCAAGTGTTATTTTCTCGAAGTAGTAAAAGTTTATAGTTACGAGCTGTTCAAAGAAGAAAGAAAGAAGAAAAAAGAAGAATTCTACAATTAATTTTAATCCGATAAAAAATATTTTTTTTTTGCTTGAATATACTTTAATTTAGCAAGTCGGATAAGAAATTCGCGTATTTATCTAGAAATATCAATAAAATTATTTATAAATATAAAACCAACAAATTATACTTTTAAATTTTGGCTAAAAAATTTGTTTAAAAACTAAAACCCGACTACGATAAAAACGAGCTCTAAATGGCATGAAGCAAGAAAATATCTTCAAATTCTTACTTATCTATTAATTGACCGAGTGAGCGAAGTGAGCGAAGCGTCCCTGTTTCAGCTTGGCCAAATTTGCTTTTGTATGTCCATCTGTTTGTTTGTTGGTTTCACTCTACAGGTCGCGTTTTTCAACCGATTCTCGTGAAATTTTGTGAGCAGTTTCGATAAATTAATCGAATTTTTTGTCGAGTCAGTTATCGGAAATTTTAAAAAATGACGGAGTTATGGGTGTTGCCAGCTTACAAGGTCTACCGCTGAGGCTGTTTTCATCTACAGGTCACATTTCTTAACCAATAAAATAAAGTTTAAAAATTAAAAAAACATTAAAAAATCAAGGTGTCGGGAATGTTTGTGGAGAAAAAATAAAAATAAATATGAAAAGATATACAGACTCGCGAGGTCTACAGCTCACAGAGCCACTAGTTAATAGGGGATCGGACTGTTCCTAAATTTACCATATTTTATGAATTATTTTTAAAATATAGATTAGTTGCACGATTCGTGAAGAAAAAAACAGAATCGGTTGAAAAACGAATTTACAGTGATATGTCTGTTTCAATATGTCTGTCTCTTTCAAAAACGATTTTTTGTATGGAGATTATAATATGGCGTTACTAACAAATGATGTCACAAGTGGGTATGTGCCTCTCTAATCTTTAATTTCAAACCTTTATAAATCGGTCAATTTTAAAGATAGAGAAAAAAATATTTATCTACACTCATGTCGTAAATCCTTCATTTACTTATCAGAAACGCTAAGCAAATGATATACCTTTCGATGGAGCCGTGACTAAGGATCCATACAAATTTCATTTCGTTATCGCAAAGTTGTAACAAAATGAAGTTTTTTTTTTTTATTTTTACGCAGATGCTTGCTATTTGAGCACACTAGCGTGTTTCGGAACGCAACCTTGGCGGCGCGCATGCGCGGTGCGATATTACTGCAAATTTATTTTCGCGCCATTAACGTTTGTAATGTCAATAATTATTACAATAAACAATGATTACTTTATTTTGTCTTTAATTTAAATTTGTTGTATGAGTGTAGATAAACTATTGTATGCAACTGTACATAATTAGTATTTAACACTCGTGTATACTTTTATGAAACTCGCTGCGCTCGTTTCATAAACCACACTCATGTTAAATACCCCTCATTATGCAACAGTTGCATAAATAGCTATTTAGTGTTCGATAGCGGAAACTAAGAAGTTTGGATTTATAATGAGACAGTTTACGGCCTTACCGCGATAATACTTTACTGGGGTCTCCTCAACAAAAATATTATCGAAAAAGTAGTCCGATCCCCTATTATTCAGTTATTTATTTAATATCTAATAAGTAGTAAACAGCTTACCTATAGATGTTTCAATTTAACGCATAGATAGGTATTAGTGATGTTCAGAGAAGAGCCGTGGTCCATATTTATATACAAACTGTTTTATTTACTTTCCTCGCAATCTAGATGAAAAGCAGTATATTCACCTCGTGGGAAAGGTCAATTCCACCCTTGCACTATAAGCGCCCTGGCTACGCTCGTGCGTCAAAATACTTCGCGTGTAATTGATCGCTTTTACCTTCTGGTTAAGATCTACTATAGTTTAGCCGCCGCCGCCGCCGGTACGAACAAATTATAAGCTATTGAGTGCGAAATTGCGCCATAATCGCCTAATGCGCATGTTTTTACATATTTATTGATATAATTATTTCAATTGATTGGTCGGCGGAGTCGTGGGTGGCACCTACAGCATGATTCACGACAACCCATGGTTCCTTCTTAGAAGCGAGTCATCATATAGGTATATGCTGTTAAGCACTACTAGACACAAACCATTGCCATTTTGCACTTTGGTGAGTGACCAATAAGAAATAATGTTTGAAAATTCGTCACCTTATTTGTGTAGAAATTCGATAGAATGTCCTATATTATGTTTAGATATTTGGATGTTTGTTCCGCCTTCACGTTTAAAGTACTCAACGGATTTGGATGAGGAATTGAGACAATTTGACCTGGACCATAGGATACTTATTACGGGGAAAAGTCTTATCCCCACGGGATAATCTTACACAACGCAAGCGTAGCCGCGGCCGGACCGCTAGTTAAGTATAATATAATCAAATCAATATACTGGGTAAATTGTCTCAAAATATTTAAATAATTTTGTAATTGATTACAATATACCTACTACGGCTAACTAAGTCAAAACGCAAAACCTGTGTGAAGTTATTAAAACGCGCCAATCGTTTTTTGAATTGGGACATCTAAGTACAGTTTATAATCAATGTATTTTCCACTGTATCAAATATAAATATGGTAAGAAGAAGGTGTAATGTTATTGCTCTATGCAGAAAAGGCCTTAATGACCATGTAAGTTTGGTTCTGCTGTATTGGTCGTATAAGTCTTTACGAAATTCGCCGTATACGTATAATAGATTAGGTGTCGTTTGTCGAATACCTGGTTATGATATCGCATTTGGTGCAGGGTGCCCACCAAAAGTTGAGCCTCCGTAACGCCCACTGGTTAGACACTTCCAATCTTCACGGTGTCAGATGATTTTATATCTGTCACCAGATATGCGATTTACGCCATTTAATGCACTCAAGGATTTAGTGCCAACTAAAAACCCTATTTCAAGTATTCTAGTCTGTGCCTGAAAACGTTCATACACAACTATCCATGTACAGTTCCCGAGCCGAAAATAACGCACATCGTGTGATCGGTTTTGTAGAATGTTGTCTTTTTCACACGTACGAGTACACTAACAGATACTGTACGTACTTTTCGAGGACGTTGTAAAAACAACAGAATATCGTAAAAAACGCTTAATACTCTTACTTACACCTGCATAATTCGAATCTACGAGTACCTGGATACCATTAAGGCGAGGCCCTATTTGAAAAATCGTTCTAGGGCCCTCGCGTTTTTTAACTCGCGTATCTCACGTCTCGGAATATGTACCAAATCAAGAAAATTACAATCAACAGAAGAGTTTATCATTTAGCGACTAACCAAGTAGATTTTACATATAATCAAGGAATAAAGCAAAAATAAATAATTAAAATCACCGAAAATCACCCCACATTCAAAATTTGCAAATCTGTTTTCTCAATATTTTCAGCGACAACAACATATTTGTTTGTATTTTTTGGGTGGCTATATTAATATCTAAACGGCGAAACCAACTAGTTTTTTCACAAAAAAGAAAAAAGAGTTTTTCGCACAATTCCTGCGCAGCGTTGGACGTAACCTCCGTGAAACATCGCACGCTAATATGAACGTTATTTCAGTAGTGTGTCGGTTGAACTTTCAACTAAAGCGTTATTAAATTGAGTTGCTAATTTAGGATAGGGCCTCGCCTTAAGTGAAAATCAAAGACTTTTCCACTAATCTTTCCTGGTACAGACGTTAGGAGGTTTTATTTTGCAACACATTTAGTAGATTGTTAACCAAAGGGTAAAAACGCGATCAATTACACCAGAGATATTTTGGCGTGTACGAGTGTACCGAGGGCGCTTATAGTGTGAGGGTGGAATTGATCAGTTTCTTACGAGGTAAACACTCTGTTTTTTATCTCGTTTGCGAGGAAAGAAAACAAAACAGTTAAAAAAAACATATATAGGTAGGTAGGCTACGTTACATACCATCCAGTTGCAGTAGTTCGGTTACGCGCCATATTAATGCACCTATTTCATACATAAACTAGGAAATTTTCAGTCGTTTTTCAAAGATTTCAGACGCGCGTTGGTCTTTTGAGTCGTTTTTAATAAAAAACACTTCATATTGACTTTTGAAATTCTCGCACAATCTTCAATCAACTCAATTTTCACAATTTCATGGTTAAAATAAACTTAAATCACAAAATAATTTACACAAATATGGTTTAATACCACAAATAACAATATTTTTTCAGCTTTTTTTTCTTCCGCCGTTAAGGGCGCGTTCTTTTCAATTATAGACTATTTGACTGTATTTCCTAGAGATTTGGTTTGTTCTGGTGAATACTGTTTCAAGTACCCAGTAGTACCACAGGTAGTACCATCAATGGCCAATATGGACAAGTAGTAGTCCAGGGGCGCAGAAACTATAGACATGGTAGAGATTAATACACCTATAAACCTAAATACATACACTAGTACTCATAGAGTCACACTACTATTAGTATGAAGTATTAAAAATCTTGTTTTTATGTTACCTACCTAAAGATATCGAACAACGTGGTAATAAAATCCTTAATGCGCCAGCAATAATAAAAATAATCATCATTATTCGTCATAAAAAACTTACGCTTACAAAAAACCTCCTGAATCCTCTGCCGGTTTCCACACATTAGATTTTAAAACAATGTTGCACTTCTGTCTGATAAATAAAAATCTTTTGGTATGTTATTGTTCCGAGGTGATGCAGTTACATTTTTCTGTATGTACGAACTTTCAAAAGCGCGCGAAGTTTTAGCGGGTGAACTATCACCAGACGAAAATTGTGAGACCGCGTACGTAGCCACAACACTGGCACCAAGACTGGCACTTACTGACGCAGGCTCCCACTCGGACTGCTAGCTAGCAAGCGTACGGCACGGACTGCTTGTGGGTCACCGCCCACAACTTGCAATGAGATCATAAAGTTGATTCTCATAACTTAATTTACACTTATAGTGCAACTATATAAGTGGTGAGCAAGTACGATGCAGGCCCATCTTATTTTTCCTCCATTTTCCATAGTTCTGGGGTGGTCCACGGTAAGTTATACGAGTATTTCCATGGAAAACTAATTTGGTAAATTGAAAATCGGAGGTTATCTTACACAGCGGGATCCTTCTTTTGGACAAATAAATTAAAAAGTGGTCCTGTGCAACAGGCAAGAGCATAATTGGTGTAGTGGCTAAGGCCACCGCTTCCCGTCTGGCAGACGCGGGTTCGATTCTCACCATGTGTAATAACGTGTTTTTAAATTTCTAATTTATATGTACGTTTATTTAACGCTGAGGGAACCTACACACTCCTGCGAAGCTATTCAAAGGTTGTGTGTGTGAAGTCGAGCAATCAGCACTGGGGCATACATAACTAGCCATAAGGCACACGTCGATCCTTTGTGAGCATAAGGACAAATTTCTCAAAAATAGTTCTCAATAGGACATACTCTCATAAGGACAGATTCATTCTTATTACTCCTGGGGAAATACATTAGGAGCAATGATGGACTGACGGGAACAACCAAGAAACCCCTCATCGCCTTAATTCAGGATAATAGGTTCGAGCCCCTCGGTAGGCTGTTGATAATGACAGGCCACCACCACCAAGACCACCACAAGACAAGAAGTACGTGGAGACCAGTTATTTTTGGATCGAATTATCTCTTTTGTATGTAGTCATTAAAAACCCTCATTCCAAATCCATCCACCGCCAGACTCCACCGGTGTAGCTATTTAAAATATCCATCGTAGCCACCAAGAGTATAACCAGAGGTACGGTGGTGGGTCCGAAGGGGTTGTGGCTTTTGTGCGTGGCTACAACGCGGTGATCTAACACATGCATTGGAGTAAAATTTATGTCGAGCAAGGTAGAGTTTAAATAAATAAATAAATAAATATGTGGGGACATCTTCACACACGGCCGCCTGATCCCACACTAAGCAGAGCTTGTACTATGGGTATCAGACAACTGATATACATTACATAAATAGATAAATACATACTTATATAGATAAAAAACAACCAGACACAAGGCAAACACAAGTGCTCATCACACGAATGTTTGCCCTGGGCGGGATTCGAACCCGCGACCCTGTGCGACGGAGGCAGATACACTACCACTACGGAGCCGTTTGTAGAGATAGTTTTAGAATTTCATAGTATTCGGATATTTTTTTATCCGTCATGACATGACAATATTGAATGATAATTATACCGGTTCGAGTCAACGGAAATGTGTCGAATCAAAAATCACTTTATATTGGCACATAAAACAGGTCAATAGATTAAATTAGAATATTCTGAAAATGAAAACATTAAAAATAAAACACAAGCTTATGGGAGAGTATGTTTAAGTTAAACAGATTAAAAAAAAAAACAAATCCGTAATACAGTATATGTAAAATTAAAAATTTACATAAGGAAATTTTGGCAGAAAAAATATGCATTTTGCGTTTATGTTTTTGTATAAATATAATTTTAAAAAGATATACGCCTACATTTTGATCTAAAAATTATATTCTGAAACTCTTTGAGATACAAACTTTGCAATGGTTGGCATACAAATTGGACCAGTTATTGATTACGAATACAAAACATTGTATGTAGGCATAATGGTACTTAAAAAATATTCATGAAAACTACAATATTCCGGAGGTCGATTTACGAGATTACCATTCAAAGAATATAATTAAGTGTGAACGTGAACTTATAACGAGATCTAAAGGGCGTCACAGACGGTTAAGATACGATATTATAGCAAGCCAGCTCTTTCGTCACCATTCACATTTTATGCAAAGCGGGGGTCAAACAAAACGGCGAATCAATCAGTGGACCGGCCATTCTGCTTGACCCCCGCTTTGCACAAAAAGTGAATGGCGACAAGAGAGCTGGCTGTCTCGTGCTATAATATCGTATCTTAACCGACTGTGACGCCCTTAATCCAGGCGATATTGAACACTGGAGTTACGTGGTGAATTCTAAAAAATGTATCTCCACATTCCTTTTTACAGAATGGTAATATGAGAACGAAGTTCAAATGGCGTAATACAAATATTTTCGTTTTATAAGCGCAATTTATCAAGTATTGTTTACCTAATGAGAGAGTTCAATAGCATTTGTCATGGACCCCCAGAACATAACAATGACCATAATCCATTGCTGGTGGTGTAATGTAAGTGACGGTTTAGTTCAAGTTGCTTTCTAGGTCGGAGTGGCCCTCGCCGTTGGTGGGCATGTAGTTGAAGAGTACGGCCTTCTTGTCATATCCGCATCGCAGGAGATTCCACGCCAGGTCTTCGGGAGTGTCGCCGGTCTGGTCTGCACAGCTCTCTACCATCTGTAAATGATGATTTCTCTGATTGAAAGATGTACTTACTTAAAAAATTGTTTAAGGTAGAAAAATATGCAAACTTGGTTAAGCATTGATTGCACAAAAAGTTTCATCTGCAGTGCAAAGTAGTCTCTCAGCCCACCAAACTTTTATCACGAACTAGAAAAACTAGTTTTTATTCGTAGAATCAATTTAAAAAAGTATTTCCAAAAAAATATAAATATAACAATTTTAACGATATGATTAAACATCCCTGTCCCTATATGGTCGCTAACTATTGGTCTCATGAATAAGCTCAAGGTCGCTCAGCGTGCGATGGAGAGAGCTATGCTCGGAGTTTCATTCACTACGTGATCGAATAAAAAATGAGGAGATAAGTACGTAGAAAGACCAATGTCATCGACGTAGCTTTCAGGATAAATAAGTTGAAGTGGCAATGGGCAGGCCATATAGCTCGACGAACTGATAACCGATGGGGATGAAAGGTTCTCGAATGGCGACTGTGGGCCGGAAGGCGTAGTGTTAGACGGCCTCCCACAAGGTGGACAGATGACTTGGTGAATGTTGCTGGGCGCCGGTGGATGCAAGTAGCGCAGGACCGTTCACGGTGGAAACCTATGGGGGAGGCCTATGTTCTGCAGTGGACGTCTTCCGGCTGAGATGATGATGATGATGATGATGATGATCCCTATAAATGCACTTACGTATCCATACAAAAGGCATCAATGCGACCTTGTTTGCGTTTGTCTTTTTAATTGTTTAATAATTTAGGGCCGGTTATCTCTATGATAAATACTTACTTAGGTATTATGTATAAAATTACATATTAAATATTATTTATAGCTAAGTAAGTATTAACTTAGCTATAAAAATATTGAATATGTCATCAGTCGGTTTTAGGTTGAATATGTCACGTTCTGTGACCTCTTTAACCCATGTCTTAAAGGCCCAACATCTCATAGAATGATATATTAAGTCGTGTGTCGTGTGTTGTACTGATATCCAAAATAAAGATAGCCCTACACTTCCTAAATCCTTCTTAGGGTTCTTTAGTTACAGGTCCCTCAATAATCTTAAAACGTCAAACACCTTAAACACCGTGAAATTTAACTGGTTGTTTTTCGTTAAATGAAGTCTTAATGGAGTGTTCAGTCCATTAAACTGAACAACTTTCCCCAAGGAACACGGGCTGGCAATTGAAAAATAATATTGCTTCCCCCAATAGTAAATCGATCAACTGGCAGCGCGGTTTTGTATGAACGGGACATTTTTTTTGTCGTTTTACAGCCCGTGTTCCTTGGGGAAAGTTGTTCAGTTTAATGGACTGAACACTCCATTTAACGAAAAACAACCAGTTAAATTTCACGGTGTATTACAGGCTAATTATATAGGACATGTTGTACATATTACTACATTATTTAAAATAATTAAAATATATAAATAGAGATTAACGGCCCCGTATTCTAATTGGTAGTACGCCTGCTCACGCAGCACAGGGTCGAGGGTTCGAATCTCGCCCAGGACATTCGTGTGATGAGCACTTGTATTTGCCTTGTGTTTGGATGTTGTTTATTTATCTATAATATGTGTTTGTATTTATCAATTTAAGTAATGTACCTTATAGTCTGATACCCATACTACAAGCTTTGCTTAGTTTGGGAAATTTATTTATATTACTGTTCTGTTTCCATTTCAACCAATATTATATCTTGTTTGACACCAAACCATAATGCCCCGTTTTCAGTGCCAGGCCAGGATGTGTTGTAACCTGGCGCTAAAACCAGCTGATAAAGCAGCAGCTTCGTTACCGATGAGACCAATCGTTATTCTCAACACTAACCTTCATTGCGTTTTTGCCGTCGGCTTTGTTAGCCATTTTGCCAAGCACTGCCGCTTTCTGGAGCTTGCCGTCTTTGCTGATGACCTTGCATTTGAGCAGCACACAGTAAACATGGCTCTTGAGTGCAGGATTGTCGGTCAGTTCGCCATGGAGCATCAGGTCTACCAGGCGAGGCTCTACGCCCGATCGGGACAGACATGCATCCGAATGAGCGCGAAACATCGCCTTCTCCTCCTTACCCAGGTTCTGCAACAAGAAATAAATACTAAACAAAAATACCTACGTCCAGTGCCGGATTTAAACATTTGCCGCCAGTAGGCTATCTAAATTTTGCCGCCCCTACAGACATCAACAATTCGATACCCTATTTTATTTACAATCATTAATAATAAAAAATACAATGAAATTAACTTTGTGATATTTTGTGCACTATCAATCATCCTACGCCGTTTTTCCGTAATAAAGTATTGTGAACTAAGGAATCAGATGATGTGTCAATTCCTACATTCTAGATAGTTTTTACAGCCCAACGATTTAGTTAAAATGACACAAAAATAGTTTTGGGTTCAAACAATTACTAATACTGACCGAGCGAGCGCCAAGCACGAGCGAAGCGTCTCCGTTTCAGCTTGGCCAAAATTGCTTTTGTATGTCCATCTGTCTGTTTGTTCTCCTCTAGCTACAAGTCATGTTCCTTAACTGACTCTCGTGAAATTTTGTGAGCAGGTTCGATAAATATATTGAATTTATTGTCGAGTCAGTTTTTGGAAATTTTAAAAAATGACAAAGTTGAGAGGGTTGGAAACTTAAGGCCGGGTTATGGCAAAAATTAGCAACTCAACGCGCTTTAGGTGAAAGTTCAACCGAAGCTCTACTGAAATAACGTTCAGATTAGCGTGCGTTGCTTCACGGTAGTTACGTTCGACACTGCGCAGGAATCGTGTGAAAAACTCGTTTTTCTTGAACTCTTTTGCTTATTAACAGAAAACGGCAGAGTAAATGAAAAATGTAATCGATTTAAAATCTAAGTCAATAATAGACAAGTTATATTAACGAAAAAAAACTATGGTTATCGCTTTAAGTTACGAGATCAAGGATGTCAAAAAATATTTTTGCTGCTTTTTTTTTAAATCTTGTGCTTCTTATTTCTAAATTATCATAATGTATTTTAAAATACTACTCGATTTAAAATTTAATAAAGGATATATTCTGTTAGCACATTTTTTTTTATTTATAGCATCAGTAGAAGTGCTTAGTATTTGATCGTCAAAGTAGCGACTATGGGCGGTATTTCCACATAACCCCGCCTTAAATAAAATCATACATCAGCCATTTTGAAAAAAAATATATACTTGCGAGATCTATTTTATTTTATTTGTTATGAAGAAACAATAGTCTACAGCTCACAGAGCCACTAGTTAAGTAAATCGTCATATTATATGGATCGAGCGAGCGCGAATCGCGAGCGAAGCTCCTTCGTTTCAGCTTGGTCAAAATTGCTTTCGTATGTCGCGTTCTGTCTGTTTGTGCTCCTCTGCAGGTCGCGTTTCTTAACCAATTCCTGTGAAATTTAGTGAGCAGGTTTGATAAGTTAATAGATTTTTAAAAACACGAAGTTTTAGGGGTCGAAACGGTAAAAAATGTAAAAAAATAATATTTCAGCCATTTCGAAAAAAAGGAGACGCTGTGCTCGCGCTACACGCTCGCTCGGTCAATTATTTTATAAGTAGTACCTACTTTAAAGCCTGCTCACGAAATTTCACGAGAATCAGTTGAGAAACTACCTGTAGAGGAGAACAAACAGACAGATGGACATACAAAAGCAATTTTGGTCAAGCTGAAACGGAGACGCTTTGCGTTCGCTCGGTTGGTCAATAAATATGAGTCTCTTTAATTTCTGTGACACATAAAACAAAATATCTGGCCCCAAATTTGCCGCCCCTAAAATCTGCCGCTATAGGCTCCAGCCTACTCAGCTTTTCTGATGCCGTTTCAGAAATACAAGTGTCCCCCCCCTACCAGCGAAACCGTTGTATAAAATTGGAAATGTGAAAAAATTCGCGGTAGAGCTATAATATTATTAGCTATATTATTTCATATGATGAATGTAAAAAACAGATTAACAAATAAAATTTAAACCAACCAACTCCAACTTATAAAATGTACTTGTACTAGTAAGAAATTCGGTACAAATATCATGGAATATTATTTTGATATACGTTAACTGTCTTAGACAGGTATCTAAGTAGTATTGGACAACTATGAAAACCTACACTTTGCGTGACCCGACACGTGCTTGGTCGTTTTTTATATTATTATTTATTGGAACTGCCCTACCGCTTAAATTTATAATCGAGTTTTAAATTAAAATATACTTTACACTTACACACAAAAGAAAATAATGTAACTTAAATGCAAAGTATCGCACTAGTAAGTAAGTGAGCATCTATATAAAGTTGATGCAGCAGAATAACTCATGTCTCCATCTCCATGTCATGTCCATGTCATGTCTATCATTTCATTTCAAAGAGAAAATGTACTTACTATGCAGTTCTTGCATCCAGTTGTTGCCGCCTGAAATGAAAATAAATTATGTTAGATAAAAGCATAGGTGTATCAGATTAGGTCAGATAGCAAAAGTAAAGGTACCTGATAGAATCCGGCTAATGTGACGAGCACAGCAAAAGCTAATAACCAGGTCATCTCGACAAAAGTTAAAAGTCCTTATGGCAATCACAGTTACAGCGACACGCACAGCACATGCGCAACCAGTCGAAACCAAAGCAGAAGGCGCACTCTCGCGCGATGTTATGCACCCGGTGATTTATGCGCGCACGCATCGCACTCTGACTAATGCTCGCCTACCACGAGTCTCCACTTTTTTCCAGAGTGAGATTTTGGAGAGCTTGAAAGTAAAAATTACAGCACATAATAAAATGGAGTAGATACCGTTACTAACTAAGTATAAAAGTACAAGTTGGACGGCCTCTGCAACTAACTAGGTTTTTATATTTATATATGTAATTGTTTATATATATTTGTGTGTATTATAATTTAGTTATGTATTTATTAGTCTAAATTTTGTCATAGTCGAGTATCATATGATTATCTTTTAGACAAATATAACCTTACCAAACTCAAACCAGACGTAAGCTGCTGCAATCCATGATGTTATAAATATGATCTGTGCCATAACAAATATAATTGTATACCGCTAATTAGTAAGATTTGTTATAAAACTCCATTTAGAACCCACTCACGTAGATTACACACATTGTTTTCCACCACATATTGTCGTACTAACGCTGGCAAGCGCTTGCCGATGTATATAATGTTAAATTTATATTATTCTTATTTAAGCTCCATAGATATTTTTGTAACACGAGTTAGCGCATTTAAAAAAGATAGTTTATCTCTTTTGAACGATTGTTTGGGTTAGTGCTGGCCTGCATTGTTGTTTAAACTAGCTACTCTTAGTTCATCTGATTTCTTCGCTTTTAGACATAAGTAAACAACTTTATGTTTGTAATAGTTGTACACCACCACCTCTCATTTCTTTTTACTCAATCCGTGGTTAACGGTGTTGGTAGCAAAATTAATCACACCATTAAAATTATAATTTTAGTTTTAAATATACATTGTGCGCACTGTTTGTTGACCCAAATAAATAAAATAAAATAATTTATATTTATTTATTATACTTTTTTAGGTTTTATTTTACGTAGGTATGTTTATCATGTATGTATGTGTAGGTACATACGAGTATTATTAATTGAAATTGTTGTGCACGTTACTATCCGCTTCTTTTCTAAATTCTCACTTCCAAGGTCTGCTGTAAAACATTTCTTTAGAAATAAACAGTGCCTGTTGTGTCATTTTTCTATGTGATCATTTTCTGTTAACTTTATTGTGTACAATAAATAATAAAATAAAATAAAAATAACTACCTTGCACCTCTACTCTTCAACAAAAATAAATGAATTACCCAGTTTTTATAGTAAACACTAAATTATCAGCGTGTGTAAGGATATGTATTACGATTATTTTGTATGTATGAAGACAATCATTTTTAATACATGTGCCCTGAAACTAAAAAACTCAGGTATATATATTTTTTATTAGGGTATCGTGGTATGGGTTGGAATGTTGCGAAATCATCAATACCGAAGTTTGTTTTGTCAATATGTAGCGGACACGAATTCACAACATTTCAATGTTTGCACCTATTGTCTCCTCTGTTATTTATTGAAGATCAAACATTCACAAAGACGTAAGTATATAAGTAACCATAAAAAAGGGAAAAATACAAATTTTAATTGACACGTTCCTTAATCCATATCATGTGATAAGTGTTTATAACAGAACCTCCCACGACGCCATCCTAGAGGAAGTTCACAAAAATTTCCCTATCTCAATGGCTTGCAGTGACAGGACTCAAAAACAATTTGTTTTCGACGAGAAATACAAAACACAATTACACAAAGATCACCGGGTTGAAGGGCTCGACATTAAAGAGGTCAGAATCTTCACCGATGGATCCAAAACTGAGACAAGCACAGGTTCAGGGACACCTTCTCGGAGGACCTAAACATCAAGCTAGCCCTTCCACTGGGTGCCCATAATGCAGTCTTTCAAGCTGAATGTATAGGCAGAATCACGGCCGCTAATGCTATAGCATCGAGAATGGTAAGATGCTCCTCCATTCGAATCCTCTCAGACAGTATGGCCGTCTTACAAGCCCTAAAAAGCAACATCATAAACTCGGGGCTAATCTACGAGTGTCACAAACGACTAATGGAGGTATGTCAACACAACTGCGTAACCCTTCAATGGATAAAAGGACATAGCGGGTCTAGAGGTAACGATGCAGCGGATGAGTTGGCTCGTAGAGGTTCTAGCTTAACAGCATATGGACCCGAACCTATCATCCCTCTTCCCTTCAGAATGGTACGTACACTACTTAGAGAATCAACTAGGAACGAACATGCCATTCTTTGGACGAACCATGAAGAGAGTAGACAGGCTAAGCTGGCCTTGCCGTCCCCCAGCGCCAGCCTCGCTAAGACACTGCTTCGGCTAAGTAAACCATGCTTGCGATTGGTGACTGCAGCATTGACTGGTCATGGTTTTTTTAACAAACATCTATATGTCTTAGGTGTTACTGACAGCCCCCTTTCCAGAGCCTGCTTGGAGGCAGAAGAAACGGCTGCTCACGTCCTCATCCCGTACACTCCACGGGAGTAGCGGACTACAGGGCTAAACACCTCGGTCAAGCGAGGGACCTTCCAGGGATAACCGGTAACGTAAAGGGCCTGCTGGGCTTCCTGGAGGAGTTGGCTCGAATGACACTGCATTCCCACCCACACGCAAAATAGGCGCTTAAAGGTCTATCCACCCAGCTCAGTGCCGTGTCATGGATGGGGCCGGAACGTGGCAAATATCATAGAAAATGTATGTACCGATATTTTTTTAGACTCGTAACGATGACGATTTTCTATGACATTTGCCACGTTCCGGCCCCGTCCCTGACACGGCACTGAGCTGTGTGGATAGACCTTTAGACGTCGAGTTGCGGAAACCGGCCCGTTTGACAATCGACACATCATGTGATATAATTATTGTAGAAAATTGTGCTTGTTTGCAGAGATTTTCTATAAAACACTTGCTTTTACCATAAATATAATAATACTTTTGTACCACAAATATAATTATCCATAAAGTCCATAGTACCTTTTCAAGTTTCTGAAAAGATAGTACACCTGAAAAGAACATTTGGCAATTTTTTTTTTGCTGTCCGTATGTCTAGCTAGTTACTGGTTTACACATTGTTAGGGTTCCGTAGTCAAAAAGGAACCCTTATAGTTTCGCCATGTCCATCTGTGTATGTCTGTCCGTCCGCGGCTTAGCTCAAAGACTCTTAGTACTAGTAAGCTGTAATTTAGCATGGATATGTCGTGGCCATATCGTGAAATTTTCGATCATTCGATGTGGCCATAAATTTGACCAGATCATTAAATCGTGTGCATTTCACGATTTTGTCTTCCACGATTGGCTATATCGTGAAAATAGGGCGTCCATGAAATATTTAAAAAGAATCTAAATTATGTTTGGTACTTATTGTTCTCTTAGTCCGACAGACATTTTCAGAGTTCTTTTTCATCATAACTCTTTTTTTCTTCCTCATTTTAATAACAACTAATTCCCTTTTTACTGCGAGAAATAACGCAGCCGCCATGTTGGTACATAAACAAAGTGCTTCCAGCGCCTCTATCGGCAATAAATGTAATAATTTTACGATATGATCAAATAATCTTGACCATTTCATGAAGTAGCTGCGTTTTAGTTGAACATATCGTCAAACGATTTCTTATCATTGATCTGGCCAAGGCACATCATGATGTGGCCAATGGATAGTGACAATTTCATGAAATGTGACCATTTCATGAAATGATCGAAAATTTCATGATGTGATCAATTCTACGATATGGCCACGACAGATATAGCATCAAAGCCATGGATATTTAATCCTGCCATCAAAGCTGAAGAAAAAACAAATTTTAGTGTTCCTCTGGTACACGTGAAGTGGGGGTTCTTTTATTATTCACGACTATAGTAATCGTGAATAAAGAAAATAATAGTGTGTAAATAATCGTTGTATAGTTTTATTTTAAATAATGGGGGTTTGCTAAAACCATTTTTATATGTTAGTGTCCGGTTTAAGAAATATTTAGTTTTAAATTGCTTATTTTTGTTAGAGTCAAGTGTCCCTTCCCCTACCACCGAAACCGTTGTATTTGGAAATGTGAAGTAAAAGTATCGTTTTTGTTTATTGGATAGCTTGAGAAAATCTAATAATTTATTAGATTTTCTCAAGCTAAAATGATCTTAGATAAAAAAAAAAAACTAAAGCTACCTAATGCTGATCCATTTGCTCTTGGTACTTCTACAGTACTATAAAGGAGGTGTCGTTGTTATGGTTATGACAGGGCGCAGGCAGGAGCTAGTAGATAATTTTCTCCTGATAGGAGTTGATTGGCCTTAACAGCTGATCACTAGAGATGGGAATATCTAATTAAATGCCTTAGAAAAATTAAATTGGTATTTTTTGTAACACGTTGTATGATGAATTTAAAATTAAAATTATCAATATCAAGTAGGCTTTACAGGTTATCAGATAATATACTAACTTATAGAATGTACTTGTACAAGTAAGAAATTCGGTACAAATATCATAGAAAAATATTTTGATGAATGTTAACTGTCCTAACAGGTACCTAAGTAGTATTGGACAACTACGGATCCCTACACCTTGCGTGGCCCGACACGTGCTTGGCTGATGATTTTTTTATATAATAGAAGAATAATTTATCTACTTGTATCATTTAATTTTGTCAATCATTTAATGTTGTAACTTAACATACTATTTATTACTGAAAATTGTTTTTTTTTCCTGGGGCTACCCGTTTACTGTATACAAGTATCATACGAATGGAATAAAAGGAAACACGATCAATACTACGTATTAAACAATGACGATGACGGACTTTGCAAATTCAACATTATGGTCCGGAAGCACATTCATTTCCTATTTTAATAGGAAGCAGAAAAACTCAGATTGGTCGTTTTGTAATGTTTTCACATTGGTCATTCATTATTATGCATTATAGGTAGGTACTTGTGCAATTGGTCATTTTGCTAATTTATGACTGTCATCGTGATTGGTCAATATGCATATTGGTCATTCAGCGTCTGAAAAATGCTGAGGACCCCTCAGTCCTAACTTTAGCTGTAAGTGGTCTAATAGATATGTATACGAACAATTTTTGAGTAAGATATTTACTTCCCAAAACATACAAAACATAAGTCTGAATCAAAATATCATTTTTGGATAGTGAAATGCTTATAGAAACAGTACTTTTTAATTTAAGTAAGGAAATATTGGTATTACTATACTTACCACTTTTGTGACATATGCGTATGTCACAAAAGTAGTAAGTAAAGTAAGATGATGTATGTATGTATGTGTGTAATGGCCCCGATTCAGGAAGTAATGCTCTAATTCTGCCTGTCTAACCTTTTCATTTTCAGGAGATGAACAAATTTCATTTTAATATTATAATATTCCCAAAGGAATAATCGAAAAAAACTGGGCCATAACCGCGAGCGACAACTAGTCAGTTATAAAAAATAATTCCTTAACTTACGTAAAATCATGGTCACCACGCAATATTTATATAAATTTGTATGGGAAAATAACAATGATCAATATCTCTGAAACCATGGGAGGGATCGTCGTCACATTTACATGTTATCTTAATCGTCCCCGTCACTAAATCTTGAAGAAAATTTGGAAGCCGTAGATCATCAGACAGCGCAGATACAACGAGCCAGCCAGCCAGAACATCAGGCTGGCTGGCACCAAGTTTTCATCGATTTCTCGTAAACGCCTTTATGTGACGCCATGAAACAAACGCTATGACTGTCACAAATTCCGTCACTAAATGCTAGTACAAGAACCTTGTTCGAAAACGCTTTCGTTGTCGAGATTCAGAGGTGCCAGCCAGAAGTTTAATACGTAAATTCAGGCTGGCTGGCCACGCTTTTCGTTGTTTTTTAGCTAAATGGCTATACGTATCTCAAAAATTCAAACTGGATGCCTGTCACAATTTTAGGTGACGCAGTATTAATAAGTAAGAAATAGTTAGAATCCCTTCTGTTCGGAGATTGAGAGACCATGCGAAAAGCGGTTTTCAAGCTGGCTGGACACGTTTGCGTTCGACTATCTCGGGTTCTCTAGCGTCACATAAACTGAAATAAGCGTGATTAGCCGTCACCTAAAATTGTGTATTGACCTACTTAAACGCGGCTCATTTAGAAGAATTGTCCAGCCAGCCTGAGTCACATAAATCGCGAGGTCTACAACTCACAGAGCCACTAGTGTTTACATTGCTTACATACATACCTCAGGTATTTCCTACCATTCCTGTAAATATTACTAAGCTCGTATTATCTTCTAAGGTTATCTCAGTCTCGTAGGTAGTTAGTAAGGTTGTACATGATTTAGTTTTTAGTCTATTCGATGCATGCATACGCTGGACGGTGGTTTGTTCTGTTTATTTATACAGCACAGTTGTAGTACGTAAGGAGTTAGAGCCATTAGTACCATAGCAGTGATGAAAATACCCATTCCTCCGCCTCCAGGACAGGCACACAAGGTATTTCTTCATTCTAAAACAAAAATATTAGGTTTAAAAAATATGCCTATTAAAGGATGGTTTTTGACACAAGCACATCCAACAATTTTAATAAATTAAATCCACACTACAACTGATTCTCCGTCAGTTTAGATAGATGCCTAAGTAATGATACCCATTACCAAAATACCTATGATAAAATTTCCAGAGCTCCTGTGTAAAAGGCAAACACACTGTCAACTATGTTTTATCATCATCAATAGCTCATAAATATATCCCCATCAAGGGGCTCGAGCCTACTTTAGACGACCAGGCCTTTGCCGACTAAGCTAGCTTTGGTCGACTTCACACAATCTTTGAATTTCTTCGCAGGAGTTTGTCGGTTTCCTCTCGATGTTTTTCTTCACCGTAAGAGCGTCGAATAAAGGTACAATCGGATTCATAAGTGGATCCGTATTACGTTCGTCTATACTTTAAAATATATTTGATTTTTAAAAAAATATAAGCCTCTTCGTATAATTATTTATCTTTATGGATACAGTCCCGTACACTTCATCTATACTCGCAACAGCAAGAAAAAATAACACACACACACACACACACACACATCACACACACTCACAAAATTTTGGGTACTTCTTAGATTTAATTTTTACCTACTGCTATTAAATTAAAAGTTTATAATTTTGTTACGTTCATGTGAAAGAGCGGAGCACTCCCCCTTTAACAACTTCTTAATGTAAACTTAACTAATAAAAATATTTTTTTTAATTATTTATTTATTATTTTATCCACTTATGAGCCTGTACTGTACATACGAATTAAAAAATTGAAAATATATTTATAGATCTATCAGTGGTAATATTTTGTATTATGTTATTTTGGGTTGTGTCCGTTATTTCAGATTTTGTAGTGTTAGAAACAACTTTTCATAATCTTCAGTATCGATGAGTAAATTAATATCATGGCATATTGTTTTAAAGGTTCCTTGATAATTATCATTAAAGTAAAAAAATTGAATAACGATAGCGCGAAGACTGTTGCGAGCTTGCACATGCGGCTGGACATTTTACCTTGAGAAGGTCTTTAGGTTAACTCTTTAGCGGTGGGAGCGTGAGTCCAAAAGAATCAGCCTTCAGTGGCTGTCAAGGGTGGAAGCTCAGATCAAGAGAAATCGGTTGCTACAAATTCTAATTTATCAAGATGACACCGAGGTATGAAAAAGGTCTTAGTTGTGGATTATTCACATGACTGCTGTTGACATTCATATTTTACTTAGAATACCATTGTATTGATTGATAATTTATACTCACCCTATAACTTATTTTAAGACAATATCATGACCGTATTCGATAAACTCATAATAGTTATTAATATTTATTGGGTTTGCGTACCACAGCATGATCGAAATTGTTTAGAAATTTTATTACTACATTTACAAAAAGAAAGATGCTACTTGATAGAAGTAAAACATATTGATTTACAAAGAAGTCAAGTTTTGAAGTTTTTAAGTCATATTTGACAACCTATCTGTGCTCGGAACGGAACAATGAAACGAGGGTCGAGTGGAAGGGGAACCTCGGAGTAATGGTACAAAGTAGGTAAAACGGCGGCACGTGCGGTGTGGAGCTGTAAACCCACCAGAGAATTGTACCAAGATGTTTGAAAGTTAGCTAATAGAGAATGTTGGCAAAGGGAACACACATCAGATGTGGCTAGGAAAATGACCCGTGCGAGGGTGCGTAGCGGAGTTGTTAAAATGTGCGGGCGTTTCCACCAGAGATGTGTTAAGATGAGCGGTGCGTGGATACGTAGCGGTCTCCGTCCATCTAGCAGCCTCACCATTGATTTCGATTGTTTTGACCATGTCAAAAAATTGATTGGAATTTGATTAAATTTGTTTATAAATATCAGAAAAAGTTTAATTGTATTTTGGAAGATATTTGAGTATTAAGGCGTTTGCGCACTCATCCGTATCCGATCCGTTTTCCATTCGTATTCGCGACGATATTGCATGATATTGTCGTAGTGATGTGCGGAGTCGAGCTGACTCGAGTACTGACTTGAATACCTTGTAAGTAATACTCACATATTCGAGAATTCAGAATATAGTTGAATACCCAGGTACCGTCAATCGCAAGTCAGTGGAAACGTCAGTTACGAATCTCGAATAATGCTATAGAAGTAAGAAGCGTTCAAGGTCAAAGTGTTAACACTTTACCACTGACTGATGAGCAGTCGACTGTACTCGAGTATAGATTTCGGGTACTTATAGAATTCAAATACCTACTAGTTGATCTTTTTAATTGTATCTACTTATGTAGATCCCGCAATAAAGTCGCTCACGTTACTCGTATAGTTCGTTTCACGTAAATAGAATCCTGGAGTCTCCTGTCTCGAGTGTGCATTCGATTTTTTTTTAACGAGTACTAAGATACTTGTTTATCAAAATATAGCCAATTTGGCACATCACTAGCAGCGCGAGCTTTCCCCTCCCCGTACCTCACTCTTCATCCGTAAAAAAATCGTGTAGTGCGCAAGCGTATGTACAATTTGTATGGCGGCCACTTCGACTCGGTTTTGATCCGTAAAAAAAACGGTCCGGAGTGAGAATTTACGGATCGAACACGAACCGAATACGTATGGGTGCGTAAGCGTCCATACAATTACTAGGACGGCCAAACCGGGTCAGAAACGGATAAGAATCGAATAAGAACCGGATACGTGTAGTGCGCAAACGCCGCTTCTAAATCGACGTCTAGTTAGCAGCCTCACCAAGATAGACTGGCACTATCATTGTGATTTATATGTCAAAAATTTGGTTGGAAATTGATTATCTCGTATACAGTTTCAATGAAATTGGTCCAGTAGGAGCCGAGATATTACACCTCCTTTGTGAGGTTTCCAGCTTGACGCTTGACGTGAAGATGATTCCCGTCAAACCCCCCTATATAAAAGGTACTCTGTGCGTCAAACGGAGGTATGTCTAAGCAAAGTAAATATACCAAAAAAATAATTGGAATTTGATTATCTTATTCCAGCAAAAAAACTTTTAATTCGTTGAGACGTTTAGTCAGAAAATTATTCTAAACTTCTACATACATTCGGTTTTTGGTACAGTCAAAAACAAAAGTTTTAAATTAATCCTATATTCAAAATTCGGAACTGAACTAGGTGGCTAGACCAATTTTGTTGAAACTTTGTATACGGGATAATCAATTTCCAATCAAATTTTTGACATATAAATCATAATGATAGAGCCAGTCTATCTTGGTGAGGCTGCTAGCTAGACGTCGATCTAGAAGCCTCAGTAAGATACTCAAATATCTTCCAAAATACAAAATACTTTTTCTAAGATTTATAAACAAATTTAATCAAATTCCGCAAATTCCAATATTTTTTTGACATGGTTAAAAGTTAAAACCATCAAAATCGATGGTGAGGCTACTAGATGGACGGAAACACGTAGCGGACTCATTTTAGATAACCGGACTTGTCAAACTCGTTACGTCTTGCACACCTTGGAAGATTTCTCGCACCGCCTTATTAATCGCTGACATTGTCAGTTTTGTATGTAGAAATAATTTCGCTTCTTTGTTCTCTAAGCCCTATTCCACCAGAGCTGTGTGAGGGTTGGAAAATGATATATTGATTACTGATGATATTGTTTTTTTCCTAGCACACCGCTCATTTTCATCGCACATCTCTGGTGGATTCGCAGCCGAACGCAATGGCACAATGGCGTAAAGGGTTGCAATGGTTTGTCTTGATTTGTCTTATTCCTAGAAATGAGATCAGGAATATCAGATCTCGTAAATGGCGAGTATTCTCGCGGGATTGGTGGAATTCATTGTATTATTTTTTTACAAACTATTGCTAATTGCTGTAAGTTTTCGTCCACAAATAATTTCAACTCCTCTTTGAAGATCTAACTAGACCTTGATCGTGAATCGTGATGTTTAAATAAAATACCGCAAACTTGTAACACCAACGTTTATTTATATAATGCCACAAATAAAATATACTTAAATTATAATAACTACAGAATGCACTCAACCCTATATAAATCAATAATTTCACTCAAATGGCTTATTATAATACCTACTATTACAACGCGATACTAAATTACTGTCAATGTATGATTCCGTGTTATGGGACGCGCAGCAGTAGCATGCAGCACACATCTAGCAGCATTAAACTGGTTTCCATATTTTGTATGAATTTGTTTAAATATAGTTATTAGTAGTAAATACGTACCTAAAATGACTTCATGGACCATTTTTAGGGTTCCGTAGTCTACAAGGAACCCCTATAGTTTCACCATGTCCATCCCGTCTGTCTGTCTGTTTGTCTGCCCGCGGCTTAGCTCAGAGACTCTTAGTACTAGATATAAGGCTGTAATTTGGCTGTAATTTGGCATGGATATAAATATTAATCAATTCTAGCGGGAAGCCACTGGATGCGGGCAGCGCAGGACCGGTCGTTGTGGAGATCCTTGGGGAAGGCCTTTGTCCAGCAGTGGACGTCTTTCGGCTGAGATGGTACATATTAATCTGCCGACAAAGATGAAAAATAGAATCTTTAAAAAACATTTTATCAGGGTTTTTCTGATACACGTGAAGTGGAGGTTATTTTTTTTATTCACTACTACCTTACAGTGTGAGGTATCGATAGATAGGTTTTTAAAATAATGGGGGTTTGCTAAAATCATTTTTCGATGCTAGTGTACGTTTCAGAAAAAAATTGTTTTTAAGTGCTTATTTTTGTTAGAGTCAATTTGTATTTGGAAATAAGAAAAAAATCACGGTAGTAGTGTACATTATGATGATTTTAAAACGAAAACTGTCAACATATAGTAGGCTTAACAAAATATCGAATAATAGACCAACTTATAAAATGTACTTGTACAAGTAGAAATTCGGTACTAAAAATCTCAAAAAATATTTTTATGAATGTTAACTGTCTTATACAGGTACCAAAGTAGTATTGGACAAATACGGAACCCTACACTCTTATTAAGAACTTAATCGTTAAGCAAATCCGTAGAGTCATTTTAGCAGTTTTCAAAGAAGTAATTTATGCAGAGGACGTTGTCTTTCGGCTAATGAAATAACACATTACTGTTAGCGACTTTTATCAATACTTTTATCTTAGTACATGCAGCAGCTTCGCATCCAACATATTGCATGCGACGGAATCATTATCTTTATACTTGCGAAGTTTAATCAGTATTTGAGCAGGGAAATCGGAACACCTTAGAAAGCATGACACATTATTATATAGGTAGATATGGAACGTTTTATCTTTGGTTATTATTTACATTTATAATTATTATTAAGATACGCCTAGGGCCTGCCTGTATTGAAAAACACATTGCTACGGATTCGTTACCTGTATTTCAGTTGCCGCACAAAATAACAGAGATAGAAAATAAATAGTGGAGAAGACGAACAAATGTGCTTTACAGAGCAAGTATAGGTGATTAATTCCCACCATAGTAGATATTACTTATATATTCGTCCCGTAGAACTGGAAATATCAAATTCAGACCGTACTTATTCAATTTGATCTTTCCAACTCTTCTAAATTTATAACCAGATTTTGATCCCCAGATCCTTTTATTTCTCATAGAAAAAGCGTAAATGATAGAAAAAAAATAGGTTTCGAGAACTGCTCACAATTATCCTACCTAATACGGTTATTTTACAGAGTACTTTGCATCCTACTACAATAGAGATTAAATTGTCTTCACAACACCGAACTTAGTGTATATAGTCTCAAGAGTAAACAATCTCAACAATTACATTCCTTTAAAGCCTGACAAAAAATATCACAAATATTTATACTGCGAAAGTATACAATAATTGTTGGGCTTTGCTTTAAATCCACCTACGGCTTATTTAATAAAAAAAAGCAAGTTTCTGGACCCTCTGTGGCACGCACCCACACGCGAAAAAGCAGACGTCGATTTGCGGAAACCAGCCCGTCATACCATACCATACCATACCATACCCTCTGTGGCAGCCAAATAAGGTCAACAATATTATGACACGTCCTCGTAAAAAAATTCACATTTATAAATATGAATAAATATGCGGGTGGTCCAAGGCAAACTTACTTTTTATTAAAACTATACAAGATAATTACACACATTCATTGTTTCAATTCAGTAAATCTGTACATTATGTACAAATATCTACAACTCCGTACCTACATACCTACTAATTAGTATAACTGGGCGATCAGAAGGCGTGTCCCGGTTCTCGCAACCATGTCTATCGCACTACCGCGGTTGCGAGAACCGGGACGGCACGACAATAGCGTTAGGGCGTTTGCGCACTACACGTATCCGGTTCTTATTCGATACTTATCCGTTTCTGATCCGGTTTTGCCGTCCTAGTAATTGTATGGACGCTTACGCACTCATACGTATCCGGTTCGTATTCGATCCGTAAATTCTCACTCCGGATCGTTTTTTTACGGATCAAAACCGAACCAGTACTCGTTACAAAAATAATCGAATGCACACTCGAGACAGTGGCCTCCAGGATTCTATTTTTAAGTGAAACGAACTATACGAGTAACGTGAGCGACTTAATTGCGGGATCTACATAAGTTTAAGATACAATTAAATAAGATTGCGAATTGTCACAACTAGTATTCGAATTCTATAAGTACTCGAAATCTATACTCGAGTACAGTCAACTGCTCATCGGTCAGTGGTACTTTGACCTTGAACGCTTCTTATTTTTATAGTATTATGGTCGAGATTCGTAACTGACGTTTTCACTGACTTGTGGTTGACGGTATCTGGGTATTCAACTGCTCTATTCTGAATTCTCGAATGTGTAAGTACTTACAAGGTATTCAAATCAGTACTCGAGTCAGCTCAACTCGGCACATATCTACGGCAATATCGTGCAATATCATCTTGAATACGAATGAAAAACGAATCGGATACGGATACGTGCTTAAACGCTAGATTTACCGTCCGTTTTTTAAACGGATTGAACCCGGACCGGATAAGAATCGGATACGGATAAGTGCGCAAACGCCCTTAAGGTGACACGCCATCTTCCGTCAGATTATAATTTAATGTAAGAGTCCCCGCAAACTGCAGACTTTCTATCGGCCAATAGTTTAGTCGGATTGGGCTGCTAGTGCGCACACTGAACCAACAAAACAGTTGGATTGGACGTGAGTGCGCAGACTAGCCAACCAATAGTCGCCCGATTGATTACATTAGCTGGAGTTGGTGAAGAGATCAGCTGCGTGGAATGTTGCCCAAAAATATTATTACTGTATATTTGATAAAGGAGTTTTTAAGTTTTTTTTTAAAGAGCGTTGGTCTTTTTTAAATTTCTTTAATTAACTAAACAATATTCGTTTCTACAATCAGCGACAAAGTTAAATTCATTATTACTCGTAAGCTCGGCTCACTCACGCGCATGACCTTTCCGGCATCCAACGCAGAGCGAACTGAAGCTATCGCTCGACTAAAATCGGCAAGTGTGCGGGCGGGGAAGAGCGCCGTACTGATCAAGCGGTCGGCCGATAGTTTGCCGATAGTTTAGTTTGAAGGCAATCGTGAAGCCAATCAAACTTTTTGATCGGCCGATACTTATCACTGTAATGTGCGCACTTGCATACCTCTTCATTTCATACTGATTAAGACGCCGACTAAACTATCTGCCGATAAAAAGTCTGCAGTTTGCGGGGACTCTAACACACTGGACAATCTTATTATTGAATACACTTGCTTGTGACACAACGGTTAATACTCGTAAGTAAAAAAATAGACGATAAAATAAAGGTAGCAAAATGTAACACACTTGAAGTGTTTATGTAAAGTGCTACAACAACAAACTCAATGCAAAATTTTACAAAATTTTAGCGCAAATAAATGGCAATTAACAAATAAATAAAATACTAAAATTATTTGGAAGCTTGGATATTTTTTTCTTAAAAACAAATGAGTTATTGTTTTATTTTAAAATTATCCTGGTTGACAATAATAAAACAAAAAAAAAACGCACTGATATCATAAAATGCACGTTACAGTTAACTACTATTGTAAGTACAATTTTCAAGGTGTATGGAACGAAATATACAACGTGTTACAAAAAATACCAAAAAAATAATATTCTTCATCACAGGCATTTAATTAAAATTTTTCCATCTCTAGTATCAATTGACACCTAAAATATAGAATATCAATTCAGATTCGATTCGATTCGATCGATTCAGAACGGAAAAGTACACCATTTATGCCTACATTTTTAAAAGAGATGTACCTAAATCAATTTATGTTAGAAAATTTTTCTTTTTTGCCTTAATTACCTTACTTACGTATTAATAAACATAAAAAATATTTTGAAATATTTAGTTCATTATTTCATTAATTTATTATTTCATAACAATTATTTAACAAAGATTTTTTATTTATTTGTAGTTTTTTTATTTTGAAATTAATTGTTCTAACGTGAATGTTATGGTACAAGTAGTACGTAAACATTTTTAACCATAGCGGTAAAAATAGGCACATTGACCTAAAATTACATATCTGATCCGAATATTCTTTGACACAGCTGATCACTAGAGATGGGAAAATTTTAATTAAATGCCTTTAATAAAAATATTATTTTTTTGGTATTTTTTGTAACATGTATTTCAATTATTAAAGAAAATATTTCATAATTTTGAATCTTACGAGAGTTCATTGAGGCGACTGAAAACGTCCATACATTGGAAAAATAAATAGTATATTACGGTACAAGGATCGTAGGTGGCAAATTACAAACGAGGTGACTTTTTTAAGCCCGAGCCTTAGGCGAGGGTTTATAATTTCACGAGTTCGTTATAAAACCTGAGAATTTTTAATACACTTGTGAGAAATCAGGTAACGCAACATAAAAAACAAAGCAAATCTCACAAAATTTGCGCCAATCTCGTACAAAATTGGTTACCTTTTTAAAAGCATAATTATTGAGAAAAGGCACTCGTAGTACGAGCGCGGGCCGCTCCAATCTTACGTAATAGGATACCATTTGTGGAGGTTCAGAACAGGATTGGCTTTTTAGATCTATGTTGCCTGAGCAAATCCTGGACCGTTTAATGCAGAAGATCAAAAAAGGTGTTGTTTTTTTGTACTTTTTACGTCATAAGTACCAACTTGAGACCTGGTCAATTAGATCAAGGTCATCGAGGAGCATACAAAAACATACCTCGTCCTACCTTGGAACTTTTCAGAGCAAATTTAAAGGTCGTGAAAAATAGACTCATTTACGTTGTCGGATACCAAGATGAAAATCACACCATTGGATAGCTCCTGTTGTCCAGATACTTACTAAAAAAAACTAACACTTGAATACTTTGTTTTCTGACCTCTGCTTGGAGGATTTTCCAGGCAGCGGAGTTAAAGAGTCGTGATAAATTTACAACTTTATAGACAGGTAACCCACTGCAAAAATCTTATGCTATAAGAAAATTGAATTACTCAACTTTGCAGGGATAACCCTCTTGGTCAGCCGCAGCACAGTCTGGCACGTTTTTGTGTAATATTGGCTCAAGTAGCTTGTAGGCCATGTGGCCTGGAACCGACCAAGTTTATTAGGCTTTACTATGTAGTAATGCCTAATAAACTTGGTCGGCCGAGTCCTGCCTCGTAGTGGCCCTGCAAAGTGGAATAATTTAATGATCTTATAGCATAAGTTTCCTTGCAGTGGGCTACCGGTCTATAAAGTAAATTTTTCACGACTCTTAAACTCGGCCGCCTGGAAAATCCTCCAAGCTGAGGGCAGAAAGTATTTTTATGATCTGAACAAGAGGAGCTATCCAGTAGTGTGATTTTCATCGTGGTTTTCACGACTCGATGCCGTAAAAAGTACAAAAAAAAAGCAACAATTTTTTTCTTCTACATAAAACGGTCCAGGATTTGTTTAAGCAAACTTATAGATAAGCCACTCCTGTTCTGAACCTCCACAAATGGGTCCCATCTTGGTATCTTATTACGTGAGCTTCGAGCGGCCCGCGCTTGTACTATCGCAATTATTCAGCCACTACGACATTTTATTATAATTAATCGATTCTTTGTTAGACTATCTAGATTTTTTGCTCCGTTGGAATACAAGACTAAACGACCAAGAAATGATAAATCAATACCTTTCCTTCGCGTCTGTAACTACTTGCACATTTAATTAAAAATGATACTGACTGGCTGATAATATTTTTCATACATAAATTGTTGAAATAAAAAATATAAATGCTATTTTTCTTTGTAAGAATGTAAGAATAGATTCAATTATTTTTTGATATTCGAGTATTTCTGTTAAAACTTGTAAAAATTAAAAACAATGTGTAAAGAACATCACACTTTTTCGGTAAATCTCATTACCGTCACAGATAATATAATACTACGTACAGATGCCTCATCTCATACAAACTGTACCCTCAAAACTCGGGATATTCTTCGGACTATTTTGTATCCTCTATTCGCTCACTAGATGGTGCTATGTGTGCACTGACCTACAAAATTGCGCAGATGCGCCATCTAGTGCCAAGTTGACGACCTTGAGAGCGCCTTTATTATAAATATACTTATTTTATTGTTTTCTGTTTGCTATTATTTGAACCTTTTCAAAAATCGTTACTACTATCCAAAAACATTAAATGTTTTAATGCAAGAACAAAACATCGCTGTGTCAAGGGCCAAGTTTGATAAATATTACAACTATTAGATAATAGATGTCACTGTATGTGTGATATGTCACAAACAATATAACTATTAGACGATAGATAGCGCTGCAAATGATAACGATTGCTTAGACTCTACGTAGTGCCAGTGTTGTCACTAGATGTCATCACTTATTTAGAACAAAATTTCCGTACCAAGGAATGAGACCCCGTGTTACCGTACAGTTTATTGCCGTCGTAAGTTCAATTTTCGAGCAAGATGTATTGAAAAATTTGTTATTGCTGGACGAGGGCACGTTTAAAGTCCAAGCCGCAGCAGGTGAGGACTTATATTGTGTACGAGTCCAACAAGAGTTATTACGGCCGAGGCTTGTATAGTGCTTTTCTCTGAAATATGTGAGGAAATTATAATATGCTAAAAAGATTGAGGAACCTTGGATTTAGATGTCTACTTGTATCGCACTAAACTTATAAGTTCTTATCTTTATCACTTTAACCTCTACTTCGACTTCATGAACCATTCATTGTTATAATATTTCCCTAATTCAATGATAAGTTATCCATCATGAAAAATAAGTAACAAAATAAGTACTGTAAGGAGCGGCCTCCTTTGAGCGGACTGGCTGTTCGTTTAGTTCGATTGAATTTAAAGATTTTGAAATACGAATGGTTCTTTTTTGTTGTTTTGGAATCGGGACGTCATCGTGTTACCGAGTGGACGGGATTTTGTTCTAGAGAGTGAAAACATATTAAACATATTCATTTACGTTTATTATACGCATTTCACTCAGAATAGCTTAGCGCCATCTGGCTACTGCCCCCCGCTTTTACTGTACCTACGATAAAAAATAAACTCTAATCCCAACGAATCGTGTACGATTCATATAAAATTTGAATTTACAACAAAAACATTGAAATTTCTGGACGAAATTTAATTTGCTGGCCTAAGCCGTTTGAGGGCACATTCTTAGTCGCTGTTTTATATGGAGCAATGTTTCGTCCAAAAATGAGTCCTTTCGCGTAATGTTTTTTTATAGTAATGATCACATTTTCGAGCGTGTCGGAGAAAAACCTTTTTCAGCGTAAAGGACAAGGTTAGCTGTCCATGGTTGGCACAGTTACTACAAGTGTACGCTTACTGTGGAGATGAAGCCAATAGGGAACAGGAGGCCTTCGACTCTTCCTTTGGAAGATTATAGACTTAATTTTGTTACAGAATCTGAAGAGTCTCCCAAGACTCGTATAATTTCTACTTTTCTTAGAGCCATGAATATTAATAAGGATAGAGTTTAGTATCATTATTATTTTATTTTAGCTTTTTTGTGTCGCAATTTTACAAGGTAATACTAATAAGCAGTATAGTAATATATATTAGGTCCTTACATATGAAATTGGCGTTTTGTATGGGAGGAACAAAAAGTCGAAAAATTTTTATATAGTATATTTATTTAATCAAAGTATGAGCCATTGTAATCTATGCACTTTTGCCATCTCATAGGTAGTTCATTGATCCCTTTACTAAAAAAACCATTCGGACGGGAATCAATAAAATCTTTGAAGGCGATTTGGACTGCCCCATCTGAGTTGAATTTTTTCCCTTGCAAGAAGTTATCCAAATTTCGAAAAAAATGGTAATCTGTTGGAGCAAGGTCCGGGGAGTACGGTGGATGCCTTAGACATTCCAATTGAAGCTCTTCTAATTTGCTAGCCGTCTGTTGTGCAGTGTGTGGTCTAGCGTTGTCGTGAAGCAGCAGTGGCGTAGAGCGATTGACCAGCCTCGGTTGTTTACCAGCTAGCTTTTCCATCATGGTTTGCAATTGCTGACAATAGTCATCTGCCGTAATCGTCTGGCCAGATTTGAGAAAACTGTAATGAACGACACCGGCGCTAGTCCACCAAACGCTTACAAGTAACTTTTTATTGGTCAATTTTCGCTTGGAGCAGGCTTTGGCTGGCTTGCCAGGGTCCAGCCATTGCGATGAGCGCTTCCGATTATCGTAGAGAATCCACTTTTCATCACAGGTAATGATTCGATTTAAAATCCCTTCGTTATTGTGCCGGTCAAGTAATGTAACGCAGCAGTTGACGCGCGTTTGCCGGTTTGCTTCACTCAATTCGTGAGGAACCCACCTTTCAAGTTTTTTAATCTTCCCAATTTGCTTCAAGTGGATTAAAACAGTTTTATCACTAACACCGAAGCCTGCAGCTAACTCGGACGTGGTTTGCGATGGATCCGCTTCCACAATAGCCTTCAATGCTTCATTATCAACTTGGGTCTCCGGCCGTCCACGGGGCTTGTTTTGCAGGTCGAAATTTTCAGAACGAAAACGTTGGAACCAAAAACGCACTGTGTTTTCTTTTGCGACACAACCGCCATACACATCATTAACCCTTCGAGCCGTTTCCGCAGCACTGGAACACCACGGTGGAACTCGTACTCGTAAATAACGCGATATTTCAAATTTTCCATTTTGTAAATCGAGCGATGCAAACAGAAAAAAGATAAGTAAAAAAACAAATGAATGACGGTTTACGAAACACAACTACATGTGGAAATAGCTGTATAAATTTGAATTTCGAATTCCTAACCAAATAGGAGAAATTTGTGATCAAAGTGGCCAGTACGACAAAACGCCAATTTCATATGTAAGGACCTAATACATATAATGTACTACTATTTGATGTCCCCAATAAAATAAAATAAAAAGTATTATAACTATTGGCTGGGTCTGTGGTGATTTCAACATTTACGTATTGTGATTCGATAGAGGAATTATTGAAGTGATCATCTAAGACAAGAAAACGCGCCGACGACGTTAACACCTATAATATTATAATCACACAGTCATGAGTGTAAGGTCTGAGCCTAAAGACTATTAAATAACAAAATACAACATAGCTAACCTTTCCTTAGTGACTAAAGCTTGTTAAATTTTAAATGATAGTTATATCCTGATATCACACGCACACTCCATCAAGAAAATTTCCGATAACAAGCCTCTAAAAAAACTTTCGTCGAAAGGTGTTATTCATATATATATATATATATATATATATATATATATATATTCTCTCAGCCTTAATATTTTCTTTTGGGTTTAAATAATTTCGCCACGCATTCGATATACAACCATAAAATCTCACTGGCTGTCAGTTTATATATTTAAAATTCATTTAATTTTGGAATTGTATTTGTTAGCAATAATAAAGTTTTCTCGTTTATATATTTTGCGATAATTTAGTTTTTAATACCTCATTGCATTAGAGTGAACGATTAATGTTAGTTTCAAGCTTTACCATCCATTACAGCCTAAAAGAAAGAAATTAAGAATTTAGTCTGTTACACATCACTTTCAGCGGACTTGTTATCTCCTGCGCTGGAGACGAGGGAAACTTTAGTGCCGACGCATCGCTAGATACTGGCAGGGCGGCGTCGGCGTAGGCGCTGTCGGCAATACACGCGCAGCAATACGGCTCCAAACACCACCATCACGCCGAACACACCGCTCACCCATATCTTGTGGTTATAGACTATGCACGAGAGCAGAATGGAGACAGCCTGTAAAATATAAAAATATTCTACCTATATATCAATGAAAAAAAAACTACAACAACAGTTGATCAAAAATTAAACTTATTCATTACCTGTCTGAGCGTCATGATAATCGTGAAGACAACGGCACCGAACTTCGAGATCGTTCTATAGATGATAAGTTGCCCGATGGCTGAACTCAATGACAGCAACAAACAGTCAGTCGCAAACACTGGGTGCTGCAACAAAAAAAAATACGTGGCACATTAAGTTACACCGCAGTTTACGCAAAGGGATATCACGTTGTAACGAGGCATTCGTCCTCTTTCCTGTTTTATGACTGGCAACCTTTCTTGCTGGCAGTTTTATCTTTCATTTTAAATTCATTTTCAAATTTAGATTTCTTACGTTTCGATTTTGTCTTTTTTCTGCTAAATTCTTCACTTCATGTCCTGATCTCCAACAGTAAACTTAGCCATATTACTATTTTTCCACGTTAGTTATATAAAATATAAATACATAATACCTTTTCTCCGGACTCTGCGCAGGTTATTTGCCACACTTTATTGTATTATTATTCTACAACACTCTTCGTGTGGCGCAGCAGCTTGTGGCGGCTGCTGGACCACAACGTTAGTGCAAATACAGTTGATCTGACATACTTAGAAATAGAAATATCTATTGTATCTTTAAATTTTATTAACAATAGTCTGAGGCCGGGACCATCCTAGTAAGTATAATACTTATTGTAATATCATTGCATTGTATAGGCCGGAAATATAATAATTCATATACGAGTATTTCGACCCTTAAGATTGAACCTTGAATGCGAATGCGCCAGTATATTTCTTTTACTCACACTCCACTTTTGGTTTCAGTTCACAATTTTCCGTTTATAATATCGCGAGTAAGATTATAAACTAACGGCGTTCACAATGTTACGGTGACATATATCAACACAACACCAACCTGCAAAAGTTGTATAGACAGCGATGTGCTCGAGTGATGCGCCAGGGCCGCAGCGGTGAGGAGACAAGAGAACATATTGACTCCGCAGAGCATCTGCATAGGGTCGCAACTATATTGCTTAAACAGCTCGCCTTGCCACGACGACGTGAAACTGTCACACACCATGTACAACGTCAGCAGCATAGCGCCCGACATTGTGGTCACCGTCGAAACTGTATAAGAAACGTGCTAAGTTACAGAACAGCAGTGACATGTAGCAATGCGTATGTAGCTCGAAATTGCGTTAGCAGTGAACGGAATGTAAATAAAAAAGTACTGGCATCAGCCAGTGGATGTTATTCATTACAAAAATGAATGGGTTTAAAATGTACTGATCACCAAGAACACAAACTCAAGCAGCAAAAGTTATGTTTTAAGATTGGTTGTTCACTACAACCACGAGGGAAAATGGGAGGGGAGGAGGGGGGTATCGAGGCAATAATATTAAATATAACCATGGTAACAAACCTGAAAATTGTGATAATTTTAGTGTAACAGTTATATGTTAACCTGCATATTATAATTAGCATCCGAAGCACGGAATCATCTTTCTTTTTGGACCATCAGGTAATTCAGCCTGCAATGTCCTAACCAAACTGGGGAAAGTCTCACTAAGAGATTTTTGTTTGATAGTGTCCCCAACGAGAATCGAACCCAAAACCTCCGTAATGGGCGTCGTAATCTCGACCACTCAGCCGCGGAGTTGTTCCTACCTCATTGGTGACGTGGGACAAGGGCAGGAAAAAGAGGATTTTGAATAAAAAAGTGTCAGTGTAAAAGCATTCAAGTTATAATTGGCAATTAATTATATTTTGGGTAATATGAAAATGTTGATGTGGTTTAAGAGGATGGGAGAAACTAGGTTAAAGTGCGACCACGATTTTCTAAATTTAAATTTTATTCGGTATTATAGTTATAGGAATTCTTAGTAAGAATAGGTTATTTCACTATTTCTGAATTTACCACATTTTATAAATTAATATAAAAATATAGATTCATAGGAGACGGTTCGCGAAGAAAAAACAAAATTGGTTGAAAAACAAACTAACAGTGACTTTTTACTGAAAACTACAGCATCGATGGTCGCTGCATCGACAACGCACAATGCAGTCACTAAGTGGAGACATACTTTGAAATAACTTTTTTGTTTTTGATACGACAGAAGTGTACACGACTTTATTTACAAAAATAATATATAATTAAACTTATCTTTTTCAATAAAATTTATCTTCCTAAATTCGATGTTATGCACCTTCGATTAAAATAGCGACAAGTCAATACAGCGTTTTCGATGTAGCGATCATCAATTTTTGTGATCTAATTTTAGACCCATCTAACCACATGCGCCCTTACAGTCTGAACCATCTGACCTATTTACAATTTTAATGATCAAGCAATGAGACGGCCACCAAATAAAAGGCAGTCTAATAATTGTTAATAATCACTATGTACTAATCTTGATGAACATTATTACTAAGCAGTCCCATTTATTCCCCTGGGAAGTCAGCATCCAAAGCGTTAATTAGTAGCTGGATAAAATAACAGTGCTTCCACGCAATGCTTACGATCTACCAAACCTGCGAAATCTTCATGACTGCCGAACATGAATAACGCCATGCCTGCGGATATGAGCACGGCGGTAACATATTCATACAGCTCATACTTATTACGGGAAATTATTTTTCCCATCAGCATCACTGGAATCACCTTACACGATTTCGAAAGAACCTGTAACATATAGATTAATAATTATACACGACAAGCCGTTAAAGCTAGGAGTCAATATGAAGACAATATTGTGTATTGTAGATGGGTGATAGCATGTTCTCTTGTATGCAATGTTTATTCGCGTTCTATGTTCGTAAACTGTATAAGAATGTTTTTGTCTTAGATCAAATATATTTTGATCTAAGGTTTTTGTACTCAAATTCCAAATTAATTATCTTTCAACACACCTTGCTCGTAAATTTTACTTACGAAGGCAGTAAACTGTGCAGTAAATGCGTCTTACCGCACTAGTGCGATTTTCATTGCATTTTTATGTATATTTCTACGACCTCTATAATTAGTATTCTATATTTTTTTATTTCAAAACATTGTATCATAATATCTCAATTTTAACGAAGAATCGATTAGAAGCTGAATATTCGCGAGAGCATTGTCTCTATAATAATTATGCTTATAAAAGAGAAACCTATAATTTTATTGAGGTTGATCTTTGTAAAATTTTCATTTACTACATTGATTGTTGTTTTATGATTAAGTATTGACATTTAATTTATAAATGTGAATAGTACAGTAACTAAAACTGTGTGCGATGTAATAAGGGTTAGTTTTTATAACTTTTTCATGAACATACTGGCTACTAACTACTGCTTTTGTAGGGGTAAGTTTCTTAACCATTTCATTTTAATTATTTATTATTAGATTTCTCACAAATGTATTGAAAAACGTCGAAACAACACACGGATCTTAGGTTTTATAGAAAGCTCGTGACATTACATATACCCTCGGGCTTACAAAAGTCGCAGATAGAGAGAGAGTCAGTTAGATCTACTTTGGGCGCACTTATATGCGAACTAATCGTCACTTTTTGAATAGATGGGACGATTAATAAATTATACTCACTTGTGTCGGAAAACTAACGTATTTCAGCGCCTCGTACTGGCACCAGGTACTGATGATGTTGGTTACGGAACAGTAGGAGAACTTGTAAAGCGGAACGGCAATGAGTGGTTTCCTTGAACAAATCAGTCGTCCCAGAGCGATACCGAAGGCCAGCAGTCGGTTGATAAACACCAGGAACTGAGAA
Source organism: Carpatolechia fugitivella (assembly GCA_951230895.1). NCBI lineage: Eukaryota > Metazoa > Arthropoda > Insecta > Lepidoptera > Gelechiidae > Carpatolechia > Carpatolechia fugitivella. The sequence goes on from OX579645.1 coordinate 13,754,721, forward strand.
TCGTTGAATTTCACCAAACTACCATCGGGCATCACGTAACTCTGTAACAATGTCAATTATCAAGTTTGTGTGTGAATTTGGCCAACCCACACTGGACCAATAAAGCCCTAATGCCTTTTTTCAGGGTTGGCTCAAGCACCTCGGTGATGGGGAGCCGAGCTGATAATAAAGAAGCATAAACTTTTTACCAAGTGAGTGATAAAACTAAATTATTTTCAATGTAAGTAAGCGTAAAAATGGGAGATCATAACCTGCGTCATAATTTTCTCTTGCAGCAGCCCCCAGATAAGGTATGCGCCCATAAGTCCTGTAAAGCAGAAGGCTAGCTCCACAGCTTCGCGTTTTGGAGATTCTTCGACCTTTACTGGTTTAGTAGAGTCTGGCAACCTTTCACTAGGCTCAGCAAAACACGCCGTCAGCAGGCGCGGCATACACCCCGCGCTCGCTGCAATACATACATTATAGTGAATTTTTTAGTTACGAATAGGGCCAACATATATTCTGTAAATATTGTAAGAGAGGAATTCAGCCTCGGTATCTTCTGCATATATGAGAATACTACTTAGGGCATACTGAAAGTTTCTGGATTCTGATAAATTAGACTAGACCCGTGGCATTACTGGACACGCAGTCGTTTCTGGTCCTCCGTCAAGTCATGCGGTATCCATCGAGTGCAAAGCTTCCGAACCTTCAGATGCTCATGTAAAATGTTTTGCATTTGGCTCATTCCAATGCCTAACAACGCACGAATTTGCTGGCAAGTAATTTTTTGTTAGTTTCAATAAGTTATCGTACGGTGTCAATATTAAGAGTCTGTAATCGCAGTCGCCAGCCGACCTTCACGTACCTCGTCATGGAGATGATCACGTCCACGTCTAAATTCTCTAAACCACGAATACAGAGCTGCGAAATTGTACTTCATCACTAAATGCCAATTTGAAGTCTCTGACAACTCGCTTGTTGACTTAAGCCACAACGAAAATCATAAAAAGGTCATTGAACGTAAATGTTCCCGAGTTAAATTAATTTATATAGCGACACACAATTTTCGAAAGGACTTCACAATGAAAAATCTGTGGTAATGAAACGCCTGTTAGACCAAGACTGACTTTTATTTATGTACCCACCTAACCACATCTCAAAGTACCTATATTAAAAATAATAAATATACAATATCATCATCCTCTTTCTAAAAGCAAAGAAACAATATTATCATTAGTACGTAATTCACACATATTTACTTACATTAGCAAATAGGGAATACTATCATTATTAGGTAAAGGTACATACATCATACTCATACATATTTTGCATAAATAAATAAATAAATAAATAATAAATAACATAGCAAAATAACAATTTTAAATATTATTAGTAGGTACATCATCATAGTCAAAATACTCTTCCTCAACTAGTTCGTGAACTTTTTTCTGTACCTTGTTTCGTGGACACATTTTTTTATAATGACCTTTCTCACCGCAGTTAGCGCACCACTACCGCCCACGCCGCCGCCGCCGCGCTCCCAAGCTACGCCGCCGCTGCCGTGCACCATCGGATGACGCGCGCGCGCCCTTGCCGCACCGCCGCCGCCGCGCTCCCAAGCTACGCCGCTGCTGCCGTGCACCATCGGACGACGCGCGCGCGCCCTTGCCGCACCGCCGCCGCCGCGCTCCCAAGCTACGCCGCCGCTGCCGTGCACCATCGGACGACGCGCGCGCGCCCTTGCCGCACCGCCGCCGCCGCGCTCCCAAGCTACGCCGCCGCTGCCGTGCACCATCGGACGACGCGCGCGCGCCCTTGCCGCACCGCCGCCGCCGCGCTCCCAAGCTACGCCGCCGCTGCCGTGCACCATCGGACGACGCGCGCGCGCCCTTGCCGCACCGCCACCGCTGCCGAACCTCAGCGGTCCACGCGATCCGTATACAGCGTCTACCGCTCTCGACGCTGATATCGAATCTCCACCCCGAGAGCTAGTCTTATGGCTGGTTTACACGTATTAAGTTGTCAAGTAGCAACTAAATTTTAAGCGACTAAATGTTAAGTAAGTGTTTACACGTCATTTTAGTAGTTAAGCTCTTTAGTTAGCCCAAGATGGACGATCAACAGCGAATTTAAATCTGTAATAAATATAATAAATAAAATAATAAAGTATAATAAAATATTCATTTTTATATAATTAATATTATATTATTATTATTTTTTTATATTATATTATTATTATTTTTAATGATTGTACGAATGCCATACAATGGAACTTCGAAAAGGGTGCAATGCAATAAAAATGCCCAAAGAACTTGAACAAGTATTTATTGCTTGTTAAGTGAGAAGCAAATACAAAAATCATAGAAAACTACTTATCCTAACAGAAAAACATTTCGTTACCGAGTTTTAATAAACCTACAACGCCATCTGTCGATAGCGAAGTGCAACTAAATTTATACGATAATCTTAACCTATAGTGCTTATTTTATACGTAGTAACGAATAACTAGTAGTTATCTTATAACGAGTTTAACATAACTGCCCACCAAGGACAATATTACAAATTGTTCTTGATAACTGCCCACCATGAACAGACTTAAAAACTAAAATTAAAAAACAAAGGAAATGTACGTAACAATAGTGGATTTATACCAACTATCGTTTATTATAAACTAAATGAAAATAAAATAATTGTATTTTAGTAATTTGATACTACAGTAGTATCTATCAATCAATAGTTGTATTCTTCATACATTCATAAGGTAGGTTAGGTATAAAGTAGGTACACACAACATACAATTCATTTTGAGACTGGAAGAAATATCAGCTTTGAAGTTGGTCGTTTGATATCAGAATTTCTTGTGCGAATAGTTACTACTCGTGTGACGTTGTGAGAATCAGGATGTTTAGCCACAACTCTGCCAAAAAGCCATTTGCTAGGGGGTAAATCTGGCTCCTTTACTAAAACAACATCATCCACTTGAGGTTCAGATATCTGGTCCTGCCATTTGTATCGTTGCTGTAATTGGTTCAAATAATCCCGTGACCAGTAGCGCCAAAAGTCTTGAAACATGCGTTGCGTCAACTGCCAACGTCTCAAGTTTGTGATATTTGAACATTCGAAATTCCGATCGGGAGGTGTAACCAGAGGTTCTCCTACCAAAAAGTGGCCTGGCGTTAGGATTAAGCTTGATTCCGTACTCGACTCTATGCGTGATAATGGTCTGGAATTCAAACACGCTTCTATCTGCGCCAGAACTGTAGATATCTCCTCGTAAGTAAGTGTCGCATTACCTATTACTCTTTTTAAATGAAATTTGGTGGATTTTATCGCCGCCTCCCATAATCCTCCAAAATTTGGTGCACGAGGGGGGATAAAATGCCATGTTGTGCCGTTTGTTGCAAGATTTTCAGCTATCTCCCTGCCCACCGCTGAGTTTTCCAAGTCAAACAAAATCTGTAACTCACGTGCAGCTCCAATGAAATTGGTTCCGTTATCACTGTATAAATCTGAGCAGTGGCCTCTTCTAGCGACAAACCGTTTAAAAGCAGCTAAGAAACTTTGAGAGGTAAGATCACTCACTACCTCTATATGAACCGATTTAGTTACCATACATATAAACAAGCATATGTATCCTTTATATGCACGATGCCCTCTACCTTTTGTAGTACGGATGTCAATTGGGCCTGCGTAGTCTACTCCACTGCTTTTGAATGGACGACTTGGTGTAATTCGAACAGCGGGTAATTGACCCATAAGTTGTGTTTTAGTAACAGCTGCATGTTTTACACATACAGTGCATTTTCTCACATGTGATTTAACCAATTGTTTAGATCCTATTACCCAATATTTACTGTTAAGATAACCTAACATCAGTCTAGGACCACCATGAAGGGTTGTCTTGTGGGCGTTGTCAATTAAAAGTGCGGTAAAATTTCCATGTCTTGGTACTATGATTGGATGCTTTCTATTTTCATCTAGCTCTGAATTATTCAAACGACCCCCCACTCTTAAAATCTGATGACTATCTAAAAAAGGATTCAGTGAAATAAGTTTACTGTTTTTTTTCAATTGCTTTTGTGCTTTTAACGTTAGTATTTCTTCACTGAATGACTCTTTTTGGCTGACCTTTATGCAGGTTTCAGTAGCCAAATGTAGTTCTTCTGCTGATAAAGTTTGACCTTTATGTCTTTGTTCCATTGGTTTTTTCATATTCAAAAATCGCTTGCAATATGCGACCACTCGGATTAATTTAGTCAAAGACGAATATTTCTCAGCCAAGTTGCAATCTTTAGTAGTTGTATAAACATTAATTTTCCTATTAGCTTCCTCTAAATTTGTGTCAAAATCTTTGTGCTTTTCCTTCATAATATCCTTTTCCTTCAAAAATTCAGGTCCAGTGAACCACAAAGAAGATTTTTCTAACTCTGAAGGACGAAGACCACGTGATGCCACGTCTGCTGGATTAGTCTTTGATAATACGTGTGACCATTGACCAGGTTCTAGAGTTTCCAGTATGTTAGAGACCCTGTTAGCAATAAATGTCTTCCATCTACTGGGATGACTGTTTAACCAAGCTAATACAACCATGGAATCAGTCCATGCAAACCAGTATTTCTTTGGAATGTCCATGACTGTACCAACTTCGGCTAATAGTTTTGTTAGAAGAACAGCTCCGCACAGTTCCAGCCTAGGTATGGATACTTGCTTTACTGGCGCAACTTTAGTTTTTGATGCTACCAATGAAACATGAACGTTTCCTTTATTGTCTATGGTTCGAACATAGACAGCAGCAGCGTACGCAAGTTGAGATGCATCGCTAAAACCGTGGAGCTCTATTCGGGTATCTTCCATAGTTCTTATGAAACGATTTATCTTTATCTGTTCCAGTACTTTCAACTCTTTACGGTAAGCTATCCATTCTCTTTTAAGATTATTGGGCACTTCATCGTCCCAGTTTATGCCCGTCAACCACAGTTTTTGTATAATTATTTTTGCCACAATGATTACTGGTGCGACCCAGCCTAACGGATCGAACAAACGAGCAATATCTGATATGATTATTCGTTTAGTTACAGGTTCTTTCAACTCTGTCAACGTCACCGTGTATTGGTACGAGTCTTCACGTCGGTTCCAGGTAAGTCCTAAAATTTTCATGACTGAATCCATTTTTATTTTCAGGTTCTTTTTCCCTTCTTCGTTCTCTCCTTTTATTCCTTTGTTTATTCTTTCCAGTAATTCTTCGTTGTTGCTTGACCATTTTTGTAGATGGAATCCTGCTTTACATAACAGTTCATTCATCTCTTTATATACTTTTACCCCCTCTTCTACTGTTTGGCATCCCGTCAGCAAATCATCCATGTAAAAATCTTCGCGGACGCGTTTAGCGGCCATAGGAAACTTGTGTCCTTCATCTGCAGATAGCTGCATCAGTGACCTTACGGCGAGGTAAGGAGCACATGCGGTACCGAAAAGAACTGTTAAAATTTTATAGTGTTCAATTTTCTGATCTGGATTTTCACGCCAAACTATGCGTTGATAGTTAGCATCAGTTTCATTCATTTTTACCTGCCGAAACATCTTTTCGATATCTGCTATTAGAACCACAGGATGTTTCCGCCATCGCATTATAATGTGTCTCAAATCCATTTGTAATGTAGGGCCCACTCTGAGATCATCATTCAAACACACCCCATTGGTTCCCTTTGACGACGCATTCATAACTATCCGAACTTTAGTAGTATCCCTATCTTCACGAACTATTTCATGATAAGGTAAGTATACCGAATTCAGATCATCCTTTTCATCCTTTACTAAAGCCATGTGATTTAATTTCAAATATTCAACAAATGTTTTCTGGTACTCTTCTTTCAACTTCTCATTTTTGTTTAATCTCTTTTCTAATGACAAGAATACTCTGATCGCTTTTTGCTTTGAATTTCCGTTTTTACATTCTGGATTTTCATTACGAAATGGGAGTTTGACTACGTATCTGCCTTCCGAATCTCTAGTTGTTGTTTCAGAATAAAATTCTTCACATTTCTTCTCGTCTTCTGTAAGAAACTTTCTTTCATCATAAGACGGTTCAGACTCTATCTCCCAAAATCGTTTTAACAGGTCATTCTCCTCAGCTACCGAGGCATGTAATACTGTCATATTTCCAGAACTAGGTGAGCTTACTAATCCAGAAATAACCCATCCGAATGCAGTGGCTTGAGCAACAAGTCGACCTGTTGGATCCTTCAGTATCCCTTCCTTGATAACCTGACCATAAATTTCAGCACCTAACAAAACATCTATTTTATTAGGTCTGTGATATTGAGGATCAGCTAGTTTGATTTGAGCTGAATTGAGCCAATCCAATTCCACCATTTTCTTACTTGGAAGAAATGTGGTGATTGATTTCAGAACGTGAGCCTGTACTTGAAATTCTATTTTTGGTTCTGTAGCTGATTGTAGCTTGAATTCCACCATAGCGTTTGTGTTTATAGTTTTTCCACCTCCTACTCCCGATATTAATCCCTTGGACGGTATCTTCTTTAACCGTAAAGATTGTACTGTAGATTCTGTAATAAAAGAGGCTTGTGAACCTTGATCTAGTAAGGCTCTTACGGTATATGTGTCTCCATTACTTGTTTTAGTATTGACGAGGGCTGTGGCTAACAAAACTGATTGATTTTTTGTTGCAGTTGTATTAACTAAAACTTCATTTGAAGTTTCTTCCTCCGAATTTTCTTCAGCGTTAACTGTAGCCACAAATTCCTTATTTACAGTTTTAGGGTGTAGTAGTGAGTGGTGTTGTCGTTTACAAATTTTGCAGGTGACTTTGCATTTGCAGAGCTTGGCTGTATGATTGGATCCTAAACAGTTGAAACACACTCCATTTCTCTGCACAAAGTCACGACGAGCGTCAGCGTCCTGAGCTATGAATTGATTGCAGGCATGTAGTTTATGATCCCCGGAACAAAATGTACAATGAGGTTGTTGTTGTTGTTCTTCACTAGCAACATGCATAGAACGCGACCTACCTATAATCGTGTTAGACAACGGAAGTTTATTATAAACTTTTTGCTCCACAAATTCTAAAGCTCTGAATCTATTAACAAGAAACTCCTTGAACTGTTCAAAAGTGGGTAAGTCTTCGGATGACATGTTGCTAGATACATGCAACTCCCACTGTTTCCTAGTTTCTGCGTCCAACTTCAAAGCCAAAATATGAATCACAATTATATCCCAAGAAGATACATCAATACCTAAGTTAGATAAAGCGCTTAAACAATCCGCAGAAGTATCAATAAGTTCCTTGAGAAAGTGAGCTGATTCAGTTGAAGCACCTTTTTGATTCAGAAGCCGCTTTATAATACAGTTAGACAAATATTTCTTATTATTGAAGCGTGAGTGCAACAAATTCCAACATTTTTCGTAGTTATCTCCAGTGATTTGTACATGTCTTAGTAATTGTTCTGCTTCCCCTATCAACAAACTTTTCAAATAGTGCAATTTCTGAACATTGTCTAGATTTTTATTTTTGTGAACCATTGACTCAAACAGATCTCGAAATGATAGCCATTCTGTATATTTTCCCGAAAAACTTGGAATATTTATTCGAGGTAATTTAATAACGTGATCCTCTCCCGATTTAGATGATCTGTTTGTTTCAGATTCACTTTTCAGTTTCATTAAAGTTTCCATCAAATCTGATTTATATTCTATATAAAGTTCTTCGACATTGCTAAACTTATCACTTGTAAAGTACTCTTTATCATTCAAATATTCCGGGGAACCTTTACGCAGTAGTTCTTGATGACCAGTAGAAAACTGAGTCCATGCCTCCTGCAAAACGTCTAATCTATTTTGATGATAAGATACCTTGCTTTTACTTTCCTTATTAGCTTTTTTATAATTTGTATAAGCTTTTTCTATTCGTAAAGCAGTACTTAATTGAAAGTTTATTAAAGCATCCATGTTTAAAACTAATTTATAGCAATTTTGATAAACAGCGAGTTATATTAAGTAAACTTCGGATAAGTTTAAAGTTTTAAGCAATAGAAAAATACAAAATATTTTAAAATCCCAATTGTACAAAATTCTCCTAAGTGTTTGAATCTAAAATTTCAGTTCAAAATCGGGCATAGGTTCCCCGTGTCAACCATTTTTACGAAACTATTCTAAGTCTACTAAACAACAAATTTACAAGCAAAATTTATACTAAGTTAAATTTCTAATGCAAATAGAGTTCAAAATTGTTAAGATTATTCTAGAGTTCCACCAGATAGTAAAGTTCATGAGCCAAAAGCAATAAAGTTCAAAATTATTTAAAATGTTCAAAGTACTCACAGTTTAAAATCCACAGAACGTCACCACGTCTTTATGCACACGCACACACTCACTTGATAACTTCAATCCAAAAGGTTTCCTCCGTTTGACAGCTGTCACTTGCTAAGATTCTTCACTTTCGTTTGTGTTCACTCGCTGGCGCAGAGGTACTTGATGCTGTGTGTGCTTACTCGCTCGCATCCGTACTTTTATCGCGTGTTTCCCTCACACGTGATTCCGTAGAACGATACCAACGTTATGCTACTATTGTGCGCTCGCTCGCACACGTTGTGATTCCGCTATATGGTGCTCTCTTGCACGCGATGTGTATCAGTTGTTGTGCGCTTGCTCGCGCCCGTTGTGGTCCTATATGTCGTGCTCGCTCGCACGTAATTCCCTGGCCTCTCTCTCCTGTGGCATTCCCACTTGCACCCCTTGCGACGTTCCTCCTGTGCACTACGCTGCACTTTCTAACCCCACACCTCTTCAGGGTACTGCTGCAGGTCTTGGCTTCAAGTCCACGCTCCTGCTGCGAGACGCACTGAGTAGCGATCCACTACCCTTCCTAGTGCGGGGGGTGGTAGTCCTAACACGGAACTACCGAAAAAACAACCCTTTCTGGTTAGCACAAGGCTATCCGGCTCGAAGGACCATGTACGAATGCCATACAATGGAACTTCGAAAAGGGTGCAATGCAATAAAAATGCCCAAAGAACTTGAACAAGTATTTATTGCTTGTTAAGTGAGAAGCAAATACAAAAATCATAGAAAACTACTTATCCTAACAGAAAAACATTTCGTTACCGAGTTTTAATAAACCTACAACGCCATCTGTCGATAGCGAAGTGCAACTAAATTTATACGATAATCTTAACCTATAGTGCTTATTTTATACGTAGTAACGAATAACTAGTAGTTATCTTATAACGAGTTTAACAATGATTAATATTTTATATTAATAATATATTAATCATTAATATTTTCATATATATACCTATATAATAATTAAAATATTTCCAAAAAATAAACATAAAACACTCGCACTTAACTTCGCACTTCGCATTTAACTTAAAATTAACTAAATCGCGCCTTTCCAAACGTGTCAAGTGACAGACAGGCCACGCCCACCAACTTACCCGAAAAATAGAAAAAGTTCTAATCTACTTGTTTACTTGCACACTAAATTTTAACTTGCAACTTACTACTAAATTCGCTGTTTACACGCATTAAGTTGCTTAAAATTAAGTTAAAATTTAGTTGACTACTAAACAACTTAATACGTGTAAACCAGCCATTAGAGCTAGCGCGCACTAGCGACTTTTGTCGCGGCGACAGTATGTCTCTCTCGCCAAGTTTACTAGAGTGAGAAAGAGAGGCACATATAGCGTTAGGCGCGCATAGCGTTAGTCCTTTCAATCTCGCGGTTTTCTTCATTTGACATCTCACTCGCTTGACATATTTTTACCGCTGAAGCTAAAGTGAGGTCATCGGCTCTTAACAAACGGTCCCGTACGGTACTATTGTTGACACCGCATACAATTCTATCTCGTATTAAACTTTCCTCGAGATGCTCAAATTCACAATTCTGGCTAAGAAGCTTCAATGCAGTTACATATTCATCTATTGATTCACCTAGTTCTTGCCTCGTGAAAAATTCAAAACGACTCATAGTCGTGTTTAACTTGGTTCCGAAATGCTCATTAAATTTTTCCACAATGAGGTCAAAGTCCTCTTCTGTTTTACTATCAGCAAATTTAAAAGTCGAGTAGATATCATACCCCTCTGCTCCTATAAGGTTTATCAATAGACTTGCTTTCACCTCAGCACTCTCCTTGTACACACCAGATGCTGGAATACAGTTGTACCACTTGCGCCAGGCTTCGGCCCGGGCGGCGGGTCCACCTTATAAACTCAACTCCGTTGGCGGTCGCGCGTGCTCCATTTTATTTTAAACTACAAAAATTCACCTCCACCTAACCACATCTCAAAGTACTGTAACGAACGACTCTCCTACAGAGAGCCGCCACTTAAAATATAAAAGACACTTCTTTAAAATAATAACTGTTTTTAATAAATCAAATATCACAGAACTTGTACTGAAAGACATACAATCGTCCGCACACGACGGCGGACGGCAGGTGAGCACCTCAAATCTCTACGGCCCAGCCCGTATGAAGTTTCTATCGCTCTCTTTCTAAACTGAATAGTTAAAAAGAGAACAAATATATTATAAAAAGAATATTATCGCCAGTATCAAACTACATGGCACACAGACCAACGAGGCCCGATGCTACAGTACCTACATTAAAAATAATAAATATACATCAAAAACAAATGACAGTCTCGCAAATTAAAAAGTAACATGTTTCCAAAGAGTTCCATTTTCGAATACCATAATTTTTTTTTCATTATTTTATTATAAGTGGCCATATCCAGAAACTTTCAGTATGCGGAGTATTCCCCACGTATGCATACATATTATGTCACTATTTGAACAAAAATTACTCATTTCTAATTTTATCTTATTTTTAATAAAAAAATTAGTTTATGATCATGAAACAACTTATATTATCTTTCGTTATTAATGAACGCGGGAACGAAGTAAATCTTTTAAATGAGTCTTTTTATCGGGCTTTTTAAGCTTAGAGCCTAGTAGCTGTAATTTGGCATGAATATACATATTAATCATGTCGATCGTTGGATCGGTTTTTTAAAAATAATGGGGGTTTGCTAAAACCATTTTTCGATGCTAGTGTACGTTTCAGAAATATTTAGTTTTAAAGTGCTTATTTTTGTTAGAGTCGTGTCCCCCCCGCCCCTACCAGCGAAACCGATGTATTTGGAAATGTGAAAAAATTCACGGTAGTAGTGTAGATATATGATGAATTTAAAAGGACAATTATCAACATCAAGTAGGCTTTACAGGTTATCGAATAATAGACCAATCTATAAAATATACTTGTACAAGTAAGAAATTTGGTACTATAAATATCATAGAAAAATATTTTTATAAATGTTAACTGTCTTAAACAGGTAGATACCTAAATAGTATTGCACAACTACTAAACCCTACACTTTGCATGGCCCGACGCGTGCTTGGTTGGTTTTTATTATTGTACTAAAGATCTAAACTTACTGCTGCCTATTTTGTCAAAATAGTTTATTCGATCAATATATTTGTAGAGAATGAACCCTGGTAGTAGTATGGTGGAGTAGCCTGCTATGTTCAGAAGAAGTTTCAGTATCCTGTAAATTGAAAAAAATAATATTATAAATCAATAATATTTAAAAATTTAATACCAATGTTTGCAATAAAGTAAAAACTTACCACGCATATCCTCCTTCCATCTCTACAAGTGTACCACTTTGTTCATAGGCAGTCAGTAACTCCTGGTATAGATGTGCGCAAATCCATGTCACCAGCAAACATAGGCCGCCAACAGTCCTGAATTTATACACATATCAATTGTTTTTGATGTTACTACTATATAATTTCAATATAGAAAAACAAGAATAAAGACAAGGAACATTAATAATTTATATGGAAATTATATTTGAAATACAATTTATTAAACAGATTATTAAACATAACAATTCTCTCAGTGTAGCTGGTGAAAATAGTCCCTGAAAGAATATAGCTCTTGTCAATTTAATTTGAAGTTTAATTATTGACAAAGCAACTAATTTTGGAACTATTCAAAACTTCTTTATTAAAATCTGGTCTTCTAATGAAGAATAAGTAAGAATTAGTAAATAGAAGTATTAATATACATAAAATTAATTTGGAGTGTGCAGATGTGCTTGCAACGTTTTACGTTATTTTTATTTGATAAAATTAAATATAGTTGGTTCAATAAATTAGTCATGTCATGATGATGTGCTAGTAACTAGACAGATAGTTAATTTTGGATTTTATAATTAGTATGATTGTTGGATTAATGAAAAATACAATCAATTAGGTACGCTAGACAAGAATACAAATAAAATAGTAATAAAAGTCAATAAATAAATCACGTGTTGAATAAAAGATAGTTGTACAAATTCCACAGCACAAGTGATAGATATGTCCCCAAAAATGGGTAGACGGTTGCTATAAGAAGAAAAAAAAAAAGATGAGAGGAAATCGCATGGTGAAATTATGGCTGACAGGGAGAAATTTGACATAAAAACATACTGCATCATCCCAATTAATAAGTGAGATAAGGGTAAATGGTGATGTATAAATTCCACAGTATTTTAAAACAGGGTCCTTAACTATTGCTGACGAGTTATGATTATTATAGCATTTGAATGCTAAATATAAATGAATTATTTTTATTTGTACATATACAAATGCATACTACAATAACAGAAATCAATTCACGACGCCTTTATAGCCATAAACTAATATAAAACAAAATGGAGAAAGACTGCAGAAATATCATCAACTTAGTCAAAAGACATCTACTGCTGAACAAAGGTCATCTATAAGGATTTCCACAACAACCAGTATACTGCTTGTATTGTAGTTCTGTTGGGCTACAACTATTATCCTACTACCCAGGATAATACCTACTTGAATTTGACATGCTTTTTGTTTTTTATTTTATTTACAATTCTGTTATATTTATTTAAAAAAATAGAAATGTCTTATAGGTAGTATATTCTCTCCAAATGCAGTACGCGCGAGATCTAAATGTATTTGCAGTATAAGGTGGTGTGAGAGCTTCCCCCAGCTGTCAACACACCTCGCCGCGCCGCGGTCACTTACAGTGTAGCTCACATAGACTGTCATTTGTTTTTTCATTGCGACGTTCGAAAATTGTGTGTCGCTATCAAAATGAATTTAGCTCGTGGACATTTTCGTTCAATTATTTTTTATGATTTCCGTTGTGGCTTAAGTCAACAAGAGAGATGAGTTGTTGTTGTTGTTGTTGAGTTGATTTCAATTGACATTTGGTGATGAAGCGCAAAAAAATATTTTACATAATATGCATCTGAAGGTTCGGAAGCTTTGCATTCGATGTATACCGCATGACTTATCGGAGGACCAGAAACGACTGCCTATCCAGTAGTGCCGTAAAATGATAAAAAAGTTTAACGGAGGACAGTCATTGGCTGTCTATAATATCGTGACTTTCGAGGCAATTTGATCATGGAAGATTGCCTAGTATGGGAAACAGCGTTCTGGCCTTAAACTTACTTAAAAAATACACTTGCAGAGTTGAGTCTAATATGGAATTCTGGACCGTCACACCCTATGATGTCAAAAGAGTTGTAGAACAAATGGAAAATACCTTCATATGGTTATGATGACATACCAATAACAGTCTACAAAGAATCCATTGACCTCCTTGCTGAGCCTATTGCCATGTTATTTAATATGTGTCTCGAGGCTGGCATCTTTCCAGAACAACTAAAAGTTTCAAAGGTCATACCAGTATTTAAAATATACTCTACATTGGATCAAAAAAATTATCGACCAATATCCTTGCCTACAACTCTATCCAAAATTTTCGTGAAAATTATAAACCGTAAGTTAGTTTGTCACATAAGAAAACACAACATATTGAACTTAAATCAGTACGGATATTGGGACCAACCCTCTTCTTGGTTTTTATAAACGATATGATTAATTACCTCGCACACATGGTACCTGACGCAAGATTAGTACTATTTGCGGATGACACTAACGCAGTACTATCTGGTCCTAATGTTGAGGAATTAACTATTTCAGCCAATCACGCATTGGAAGCTTTTCAAACCTGGTTTACTGTAAATGATCTCGAACTCAACATTGGTAAGACTCATGCGATTTTGTTTAAGTCAACGGCTAGAAATCGTGACACTCTAGACTTATATTTGAATAATGTTAAAGTTGAGCAAATACATACTGTTAAGTTTTTGGGTATCCATATCGACTCGCTATTGTGCTGGAAAAATGAACTGGGTGCATTGGAGAGCTCTATTAGCTCTGCTTGCTTTGCGCTCCGTAGCCTAAGAGACATGCTAAGAGTCGACCAACTGTTGGGGATCTACTTTACACCAGTGGAATCAAACTGCGGTATAGTATAAAGTTCTGAGGTAATAGCTACAATTATAATGTTAACAGGGCATTTAAACTGCAAAAATGAGCGATTCGAATAATAGTGCGTCTTTCACCTTGGGAATCATGTAGAGAAGTTTTCAAAAAATATAAGGTATTAACAGTTCCTTGTTTGTATGTGATGGTGCTCTTCAATGATTTTATTAAACATAGAGACTTATACGAGTCTGAACATGAAATGGAAACACGTCTGGCTACTAGAAGAAAAGATTCTGCTCTACCGTTTCATCCAAGCCTTAACATAGCTAGACACTGCCCAAAGTATCAAGCTGTTTTGTTGTTTAATAAATTGCCAATTGACCTCAAATCTACCGGGTTATTGCAAAAATTAGCAACTCAACGCGGTTTAGTTGAAAGTTCAACCGACGCATTACTGAAATAACGTTCATATTAGCGTGCGATGCTTCACGGTGGTTACGTCCGACACAGCGCAGGAATCGTGCGAAAAACTCGTTTTTCTTGAACTCTTTTGCTTATTAACAGAAAATAGCAGAGTTTATGAAAAATGTGATCGATTTAAAATCTAAGTCAGTAATTGGCAAGTTACGAAAAAAAAACTACGGTTATCGCTTTAAGTTACGAGATCTAGGACGTCAAAAATTTTTTTTTCTGCTTTTTTTTAAAAGCTTGTTTTTTTTATTTCTAAATAATTATAATGTATTTAAAAATTCTACTCGATTTAAAATTTAATTAAGGATATATTCTGTTAGCATATATTTTTTTACATTTATAGAATCAATAGAAGTGCTGGTATTTGATCGTCAAAGTAGCGACTATGGGCGCTATTTCCACATAACCCCGCCTTATTAAAGGACTTTCTATTAGAGAAAAGTTGTTACACGATAGATGAATTATGGATTATGTTGTTGATGATGACGGAATGGAATATATTTAATGATAATGGATTATTTATTTATTAATGTTAATTTTCTATTTTTATTGTATAATTTAGTTTCATTATATATATTTTTTTTAAATTGTGTTGATTTTTTTATGATGTTATGTATGACCTATTGACAGATATTAATTAATTATTTTACTGTTTTTTAGTAAATTAAGAGATTTCGCACACAGTGTAACTGTTATGGAATAAATGAACTTGAACTTGACTGGTGACGAAACCTGGATGTACTGCTTTGAACCCGAAAGAAAAAGCCAGTCGGCAGAGTGAACCTTTCCTTTTAAAGTTTTGCCGACGAAAGTTAAGAAAAGTCGAAGCATTGGTAAAAAAAATATTGCTTCTTTTTTCGGCAAATCAGGACATTACACTACAGTAACACTTGCTTGCCCAGAGTCTTAGAAAAAGTTCGCGAAAAGCGTCCTCGAAGCAATGTCCTCCTTCAACACTATGTGGCACCCTCACATTCCGCTAAGGTAACAGAAGCTTATTTGAAGGCTTCAAATGTGGAACTGATAACGCATCCGCCTTTCAGCCCGGACCTCGCACCTTACGACTTCTTTTTGTTTCCAAAAATTAAAGACAAACTTAGCTGCACACGTTTTACGAGCCATGAATCGGCGGGGAATGCATTCCATGAAGACATTGAAGAGGTCCCTAAGGAAGACTGGTCCAACTGCTTTGTACAGTGGTTTCAGCGAATGCAAAAATGCATTAATTGGGAGGGATTATACTTTGAAAAACAATAAGTGTATCGTAAGTCTTATATCTTAGTCTTATATCAGAATCCAGAAACTTTCAGTGTGCCCTAAGTAGGTATACCTAGTATTGCATAGGTAGTTGCTGTACTTGAACATTTCTTACACGCAACATTAGCATTATAACTCAAGCTGTGCATTTTTTTTTAAATAGCCGATCTAATTGCTTCATGTTTGATAGTAAAAAGAAAAACAATTTTTGCATATTGGCAAGTACGGGAGATAGGGTGAAAATTTTCTCAAAAAGTGTGGTAAAGAAAAACACAGCCAGTTTTTCAAAGCCTTGTGTTAAAGCTATTCATTATACCAGAATTTCTAAACAAACATTAAAACTAAATAATCATCTTAAAATTAAAAACACGACTGCTCTGCCAAGAAAAAATATAGCCACTCAGGCCGATCTAGGGATTCTAACTATACCCAAACATCCAAATCTATGGAGGCATTTAGAAGTTATAGTGGAATAGAGAAACTCACATACATGAACACATTACACTCCTTTTTTTGGGCAGTCGTATAAGAAGCCTTCTTTGTTTTTTGATAATGATTAAGGTAAAAGCAAACGCAACATGGAAGTAATACTGGGCACGCAATGAAATTTTAAAAGGAAACAACAATCTTAAAACGAGAAAGAATATAATGAACTCTTGCATCCTCCCGTGCTTAAATTATGCAAGCCAGACATAGGTAAACACTAAATAAGTATTAAAAACACCCTGTCAACATGCTACAGCTTTGCAAAAAAGAGTTTGGAAAAAATGAGGGCGCTTCTATTGCACTTGTGGCCACCTCGTAGTCAAATAGGAAAGGAAATATAAAATATTGTAAAATTAACGAATAACAATCAACATGGCATACAAATGGCATAATACAAAGCAACCCAGCATGCAGCAAACTAAATATTTAGTTCCACTTGTCACCGCGCCTAACTCTTTTTTGTCAAGCCATTCTGCTTGACCCCCGCTTTGCACACAAAGTAAATGGCGACGAGAGAGCTGGCTGCCTCGTGCTATAAGATCGTATCTTAACCGTCTGTGACGCCCTTAGGGCGCGAGCGGCGAACGATTTCTTGCTCTGTGGGTAGGACATTAGCAAGATACCAAGATAAAAAGGTGGGCATACCTGGGCCCCGTTTCACGAAGCAACAAGTTACTAGTAACAAGTTACAATTTGATATACATTGCGTAGCCAATTCGCCTAAACTGTAAATCCTTAACGTTTTCTCTAATCTTCTACGCAATGTATGTACGTCGAATTGTACTTGTAATTTGTAACTTGTAGCTTCGTGAAACGGCCCCCTGATAACAAAATGGCTTGGCCTGACAAGCACAAGACGTGTGGGAAGACAGAAAAAGAGATGGGATTTACAAAAGATCCCATAGGGTCGAAGTGCTCAGAGACTCTGACGTCTCGGCCCCTCCAAAGAGAAGATGGGCTGATGATGTTATGTTATAGAAGTTGCAAGAAAGAATTGGATTAATATCGCTACTGACAAAGAGAAATTGGAAGAAGATGGAAGAGGCTTATATCCATATGGATTAACACATCTCAAAAAACAAACGTAATTAAAAGAATAAGCTATACCTTGATATTTTATTCCGTGGAATTCTGACAGATGGAGTATTAGTACAGATGGAGACAGAAAACAGGTTACCAAAATTACAGGTATCATATTTTGATAAATAAAAAAAACAGTGAATTATTTTAAAGTCATACCTTATGCAGCCTTCATTTTATTTTATTTTTCCAATTGTTGGATGACTAAAATATTTTTAAGTTGTAATTTGTTCATGTTACTACATTTAATGTGGGACAGTATTTCATAAGGCCGGGTATCATTTTAAAATAACCACAGGTTGCAAACAGTATCAAAAATATAAAAGTGTTCTTAATCTTACATATTAGCAATGCTATTAAAATTAAAATTCTTCCATGCAAATTTCACTTTAATCTCGTATTGTATGGCCACAGATAAATAAGCACAGCGTAAATCATAAAAGTTTTAAGTAGAGTTCGCATAAGCATCTGGAATTGTTATTTTATTTGCATTGTATGTAAATTTTGATTTGCCTGTCTTGTTATAATAGTAATAACAGAAATTTACTCATGGAAAATGGTTTGCGACAAGTGACCTGAGATCTGTCAGAATTCCACAGAATAATAAATCAAGGTATACAACATGCTTTGGATAAATAAAGCTTTAATTATTATTATTATTATAATAAAAAGCATGAATAATTGTGTTGCTATGACAAGTGTTCTACGTAATTTTTGCAATATTTTACTGCACATTTCAACTTTTTTGTCAGAAATACATAAATTAATATTTGTAAAATAATCGATCGACGATCTTGCCTATGATACCAGTGGCATGAGCGTCAAGTGATAGTGACTACTTGATTTGTAATACCATGCTTTACTGAAGTGTATGAAATATAATATCAACATCAACGGCCCGTTACAGTCCACTGCTGGACTATGAGCGTCCTCCACTTAAAAGTGGAGGGTTTTGCCATAATCTCCACTCTTGACAGGCGGGTTGGAGATCACAGAATAAAAGGTGACTATATCAGAGAGCGCTGCTGCCCGTTCCCTGTTCAATGTGTAGTCCCTAATTCGCCTCTTACGACACCCACGGGAAGAGTAGGGGTGCTGTCACCACACGGCTTATAATATAGCAGGAATGTATTCCTTAGTATAAACTCTTTGGTTACAGTACTAGCATATTCTTCACAAATACATTCAGATTGCTGTACAATCAATAGTTCAAACTAAAAACAAACAAACAGTCAGTAGTTCAAATTAGATGATAACAATCACATACATTGTCACTAGGTATTTCACTTAACATTCTATGTGGCAGGAACAAAGATATTCGCTTTGGCAAATACTGTGAATCATATTTGTAGCACTTCTTTAAGGTGGCCAACCGTCCCATATTCTGCGGGACTGTCCCGTTATGCTAGATGTAATACCACTTTATAATAATTAATGAAATAGTCCCGTATAACATTGGATGCGTCCTACATGTCCCACATGCCTATTTTTCAACCACCGAAAGAGTATTTTCTTTGATGAATGCTCTGTGGACATCCATAAGATCGACACAAAGTGGAAACACTACAAGCTCTGCTTGTACTTAAATTTAATATGGGAAGTTGCGAAGATTTCATGACATGCTCAATTTTATGGATATAGGTAGGTTCAGGATAAATATGGTTTTAAAAATAAATGGCTTCTGTAAGTTTGAGCTTTTATGTTACTTCATACTTCACATTCGCCCCAGACCCTATCTATCTACAAAAAATCCCGCGGGGCCCCCCCTCTAGGTACAAATTCAAATAATTTAGTTATTTTGTTTGGTACAGAACTATTGCTTGGTTGTTTTAGAGACAAGCTATCGTACACAAATAACTTAAGAAAAGCGAAAATCACATAATTTCAAAGGAAAATAATAGGCAAACGAAAAAGCATTATTCGCATAGCTTTACTTAGTTAGTAGTCAAACCTTGCACGAAAACCAACACAAAATACTTGCTAGAGAATTAAAGTGTCCACCTACCAGACTGAACGCATTTTGATGGCTTAGAATTCAATCAAGGCAAACATAAAAGGTAAGTTAACGTCTTTTTATAACATTATACTGTAATTAATTTGTGTTTTCCAATAAAACCAATCGCAAATTCCTAACCTAACCAAAATTGACGGATGATTGACATTTTGTTTGTTTGACAAGCAGTAGCCCTGCGTTCCGAATCGCGCTGACAGCACTTTGAGTACCCAAAACCGCGTACCGAATCACTGTCATTGGGATTACGGCAGCCATTGTGACGTCACGGATTGCGTCATGACCGCCGCCATCTTTCGCTAACGGCGCCCATGCTCCAGAGCGAAATTCACGTAAGCGTAATGTCAAATTCGACTTTGACATATTGTGTATTTATTTTTAAAAGTTAAATGTTTAATGTTTAAATGTAAAACTAACGTGTCTTATATTTATTTGGTTGAACAAAATTAAAAACATGTTATTCAATTATGAAATGGAGATAAATTACTGAAATATTTTAAATCAATCAGTTTTGTAGGTTAGGGCTGCCAGATGTTCGATGGTAAAAGTATCGAGTAGGTTATGTATATATTACGATAGTTTTGACTCAGGCACATACATACATAAGATAATATCATAGGCAATCTGATAAAATATAAATATTAATATCAAACATTCTTTTTTGTATTTTTTTTATTTCATGTGCCTATTTACATTTCCATTTTTAAAAATTCGCATACCTTTTCTTATTTTGGGTACTAGCCATGCGAAAAGTGCTGTTTTCACAGCTGTACGATACTTTTTTAATACGTATAATAATTTAGAATTTAGCCAGTTTTGGTACGGTAATCAACATCTGGCAAGACTGAGTTATAAGCAGTTTCAGCGCGCTCAAACGCCGTTCCGTTTTGATTTCGCTCATGAGCCGTATTATCGCGATTTCTGAATCGGTACGCGAGTAATCGCTGTCAGTACTTTGAGCCGTGAAATCTGATTCGGAATACAGCCTATAATGGCTATTATCTTATGTATGTATGTGCCTGAGTCAAAACTATCGTAATATATACATAACCTACTCGATACTTTTACTATCGAACATCTGGCAGCCCTAACCTACAAAACTGATTGATTTAAAATATTTCAGTAATATTTCATAAATTGAATAACGTGTTTTTAATTTTGTTCAACCAAATAAATATAAGACACGTTAATTTTACATTTAAACATCAAACATTTAACTTTTAAAAATAAATAAACAATATGTCAAAGTCGAATTTGACATTACGCTTACGTGAATTTCGCTCTGGAGCATGGGCGCCGTTAGTGGAAGATGGCGGCGGTCATGACGCAATCCGTGACGTCACAATGGCTGCCGTAATCCCAATGACAGTGATTCGGTACGCGGTTTTGGGTACTCAAAGTGCTGTCAGCGCGAATCGGAACGCGGCCCTAAATGGGGAGCCGATAATTAACGACCATGATAAAGGCCGACCGGATCTTTCAAAGCCAAAATTGTACAGCACAATAATTCGAGTACATTGTACTTGAATTATCGTCCGTGCTTACCTGGATGTGCAATATGGACTGAACAAAATCTGTACGGGCTGATATTTTACAGCCGATCTTATCTTATTTTATCTTTGGAGGGGCCGAGACGTCAAAGTCTCGGAGCACTTCGACCCTATGGGAACTTTTGTGTTTCCCCAGATACCTAATCTTCATCACTCCCCAGTTTGTCAAACAATTCAGCCATGAGCTTTACAATGAGACCTGAGAGTGTGAACCTGCAGTCCTCGGATCTTGGATAGCCCAATCCCATGAGGCGCATTCGCTTTCTAGCCAGGGCATCGCATTTACACAGGAGGTGTTCCATGCTCTCTATTTCAACCCTGCAGGCTCTGCAGGTAGGTGTGTCTGCTAGGCCCATCTTATGAAGGAGGGCACCAGTACCGAAATGTCCGGTCATCGCCCCCCCTAGGTGATGGGCCTGTCGCCTGCTGAGGCTCCATATTTAATTGAACTCCAAATTTAATTGGGAGCCTATGAAACGTTTTGAGTTTGCGAGTCCCGTTATGCCCAGCCACTCATCCCTGTGCGTCGCCCTCGCGTACTCCCTCACAGCCGATAATGTACAGCCAATAATTTGAATCCATGTACACGAATTATCGCCTGTACCGATAATACCCAACCAATAATGTACAGCCCGATAAAACGCAGCCAATCCACAGTGCATGCCAAGCCATGGGCGGATGCGAGCGAAGCGAGCACGAGAGTTTGGGGCACCCCGGCTCGGTCACCTAAATGTACTTACAAACTTAAAAAAAATGGGCATTCTCGTTACAGGCGATAATGCACAGCCAATATTGTACATTACTGGTTGTACAATCCTGGGCGCACAAAGTTGAACCGCATTGATAAAGACCGGCCAATAAAGCACGGGCAGAAATGTACAGCCCGATATTTGACTATTTATGGCTTCGAACTATCGGGTTGTGTAATATTAGGCTGTATATCTCTTTGTCATTTATCGTGTGTAACTTTCTATGAAAATAAAATGGAAAATAATAAAAAGAAAAGTTTGAATTTCAAAGTTACTTACATCCCTTGGGATGTAAGTTGGAATTACATCCTTTCTTTGGGGTCATTATTGGACTACTTTCAGAGCATGAGAGATGAAAAAATATATAAATGCTTTTTTCTCTGTAAGAATCGATTCAATTTATTTTTTTGATATTCCAATGTTCCTGGCTGAAAATATTTTAGTTAGAACTTGTAGAAATTAAAAAAATATTGTAATGAAATCACACTGAAAAGTACTTTTCAATACACCTTGCTCGAAAATTGAACTTACGATGGCAGTAAACTGTGCGGTAAATGACCACACTAGTGCGATTTTATTACAATTTTTTTAAATTCCTACGGTCTTTAAAATTATTATTCAGCCAGGATCATTTTGACAGTAAAAAATATTTTAATCTATTCATACAAAGAGAAAAGTATTTCATATTATTTTATTTCAATAAATTGTATCAAAAATATTATCAGCCAGTAATATTTTAATTATAAAAAAAATAAGTTTAAAAACTAATACCCGACTACGGAAAAAACGAGCTCTAAAAGTCATGAAACAAGAAAATATCTTCAAATTCTTACCTATCTATTAATTATCCAGTTATTTATTTAATATCTAATAAGTAAACAACTTAATTATGTTTCAATTTAACACATAGATATTAGTGATGTTCAGAGGATAGCCGTGGTCTCCATTCGAGAACCCGTCTGCTCCAACGCTCATTGGTTCTGCGACAGACGCGACGTGGCCAGCCCACTGCCACTTCAGCTTGCTACACTTCTGGACGATATCAACTATCTTGGTCCTCTGCCGGATGATTTCGTTTCGGATATTATCCCGTACCGAAATACCAAGCATAGATCTTTCCATAGCTCGCTGAGTGACATGTAGCCGGTAGGCCAACTTCACCGTCATGTTGTAGTGGCGACGAGAAGATATGACGCAGTTTCCCAAATGCTGCCCAGCCCAACTGTACTCTTCTTGCGATTTCACGCTCGAAGTTGTCTCTACCCAACTGCAATTTCTGCCCGATTGATCGAGATCGGTTCCGGAATTATTAGTTCGAAGAACATGACCTTAGTCTTGTCCAAGTTCATCCGGAGACCGACTGACAATGAGGTAGCGTTAAGAGTGTGCAGCATTTTTTGCAGATCCTGCAACGATTCAGCCATTATCACTATGTCGTCGGCAAAGCGGAGGTGACTGAGATATTCGCCATGTTGATGCCCAATCCGTTCTAGTCTAGGGCTTTGAAACATATAGGTAGGTATAGTAATTCTTAATATGTTCCTCATGTTTACTTAAGTTAATTGCACTAAACTCAAGGTATTATTAGGTATATTTGTTTAATTTGCAGTCAAGAATTCGGATGACAATCTTGGACTGCATACAATAATAAGCCGTGACGTGACTCCCAAAGATTTCTGAAGCGGGTCGCCGCGATCGTCTTTTGTTAGGTACTCTGAGGGGTGCATCGATGATGTGGAAGAAGAAGATTAAATGGACCCAATGTAGACCAATGACACGAGGTGGGTGGAGCTTAGGGTATAAAAGGGTAAAGGGATGAATCTCTTGTTTTTCTTTGCCATATTTTATAGGCCAACCCTGAGAATATTTACCATGTTTTTTGCAAATAAACGATTATCTTATCTTATCTTACTATATTGCTAATATTGCTACTTACTCGCGACTCTAAGTTGCGACTACACCTAAAAAAAAAAAAAGTTTTTGCTCTGCTACCGCTACCAAATAAATATTCAAAGACCGCTACCCACTAGAACGTCAGTCGGCTGTCACTGAACATGTCTTTTAGGGGGTGAATGTAGGTGTATGTCAACAAAGTAAACGGGGATGTTTTTATTTTTGAAAAAATATTTAAATTGTTAATTTCTAATTGCGTAATTTTGTAGTTTATTTTACAATAAGTAACTGTACTTTGCGATATCAAATTCCTAGAACACAAAACTGTGTAATAGAAAATTATTATCCTATGGAAAAATATACTAGTAGAATTGGTGAAAATGTGGCCTGAATGGAGTGACGCCGCCGTTATGTTCTTGCTGGAATTGCTCGCAGCAATTTGCGCCGTGGCGCTGTGTGGTCCATGTTTCATAGCATGCACCAAGAGACTGATCCTCGGAGACGAGATGCTCCAGAGAGGGGGCAACACAGTTCAAGAAGCCGACGTTCTGGGGTGCGATGAACCTGCTTGTCCCTATTACAAAAAGAACATTCGTTACCTCATGGTTCCATCTGCAAGAAGACGAACTTGTGCCTCAACCACTCGTGCCAGTAGAGCAAATTTTTCTTAGATTGTTACTAGTTTTAAATGATATACCTACTGATATTTATGAATTAGTTTTGTTCGATTATTTTAAAGTTCGTGAGTACCTTTTATGCTTATTACATTTTATTATAAAACCATTCCTGATCCTCTATTTTTCCTCGTTGCGCGTTTGTACTGTAGTGCACCTTCGATCACAGAAGTGACCGAAGTAGTGCACAATGGGCGCGTGCAAGTGTCGTGTGTGTGTTGCGTGTGTTCCTTGTAAGGAATATTGTTTTCCTTCACCATTCACTACCTCCAACAAATCCTCTGCCCTTATTTATGTAGGAAGTATAGAAATGTCCAACTCCCCTTTTTGAGAAATCATTATGCTACTAAAAGTCCATTACGTAGATTCGGTTTTTTTTTTAGAGAGTCAGTATAGAACGGAATAAAAAACCGCTAAGATTGACAAGAACCCATCTCAGAATTACAGTTAATGAAAATTAATAATTTATTTCTTTGCACTGTTTATTTACACTTAAATGTCTCATGAGATATCTTGATGAATCGGTGGCGATGTAAACATTTACGGCAAACTGGGAGGATGGTCGAAGTCCTCATTCTCGGGATCACGTTTGTACTTGGGTTTTCGGAAAATATCAGCTTCAGTGTGACAAAATGTCATGGGCATATTGGGCATGTTGGAAACATTGGGCACGTTGGGTGTCATACTCGTACGAGTAATCGCCGGTGAAGTGGACGTAACGTCTGAACACGAAATAGTGTTATATCTGAAAAAGTTTATACAGTTATTTATAATCTTTACTTGCTTACATACTGGTATTATAAGGGGAATATTAATGCAGGATGAAAAAGCTAATACCATTTATACCAAGGCTTGCTTTTTATCAAATCGATGAGTTTTCATAATGTCTCTAATCAAGTGATATTGATAACATATTTTAAAAACAATGTGTGTGGTAATTAACACTACAACTGCTCCACTACGGGCGGCTACGGATTACCGTAGCTGAAAGGCTACGACGACGTGGCCATGCATTGCTACACGGGGCATTGCTACGACACGCACGTCGATAGGAGTACTACTGTGTTCCATTTAATGATCTCTATTGTAACGCCAAAAGTAGGGTTTTTATTTTAAAATTTAGCCTTGCATTATTTTGTTGTGAAAATTTGTTCTCACATAAACGAGTTTTTTATTCGTCGTTATGTCAGATGTCTTTTGTAGAATCTGACAAACCACGCATATAAGAAAAAGAATCTGGCATAATATCTACCGTAATACTAAGAACAAAAGTGTAATATTGCGTTCTGCGATTTTGAGAATCTGACGTTTGTCGGTCGACAAAAATCGGAATACACTCCTAGGAGCCTAGAACAAGTGGTTCTATCTTTTAGTGATTGGTGGTATCGGACACAACATGACGACAGAAGAGGTGGTGTGTCGTTTGGTACAGTACTCTGCTTTTCAAGCTGGTCATTTTGTTGTTGACTATTTGGCTAGCCAGCCAGTCGCTTCTTCTAGCGTTTTAATATAAGAATGCGTTGCCTGTAAACTTTGTTGGTATCTTCTTACTCTGCTGTATCTTGTGATATACAAGATCAGAATTAGCAAACATATCCAAAGAAGTATAAGAATGAATTCAATTTAACTACCAAACTTACTTAGACTTTGTTTATAAATCAAGGAAAAAATAATTTGTTTATAAATCAAGGAAAAATTGGTGCGTACCTTTATGATCCCTTATGAAGGATAGATAAGTCGCGCATTGCCGCTCGCTCGGTGGAGTCATTAAAGCAGAAAAAAAAATTTTGCCGATCTTGGACAGGACTCGAACCTGCATCTCCTTGGCTACCCGGGCCAGAAACAGGCGCATTACCAATAAAATTATACCACCAAGCTCTGTGAAAGGTCGACGAAATGCTTTAAAATTATTAGATATTTCGTTAACAGGCGTAATCTGTAACAATAAAAATCTACAGTATTGAGTAAGCACTTCGTACTCATGATAATTTCAACGTAACTTGAAACATAAATGTCGGTAGTTTGTAAATACACCTACAGATGAAGCTGTAATGCACTCCGAGCATTAAAAAGTAAGAAGCAGTATAAAATTTCGTAGACCTTTCACAGAGCTTGGTGGCACCTGTTTCTGCCGATAGCCAAGGAGATGCAGGTTCGAGTTCTGTCCAAGATCGACAAAATATTTATTTTCTGCTTTAAAATTATTAGATATTTTGTTAACAGAAGTAATCTGTAAGAAGAATAATCGATAAAGTGGTTTCTTTTCTGTTACACTATCGGAATTTCCATATGCTAGCGGAGTTTCGACGCCGCAACGGGTTTTATAGTTATTCTTATTTCTAGTATTACCATCGTGAAGAAGCGTAAGAATATTTACTAAATTCATTTTTCTAACATACGTAAATAACATTAGCAAAGATGTATTGGCAAGGAACTGCCAAGATGTCTATCTCCTTGAACAGATCTCTAAGTGAGTCTGACAAAGAAGTTGGTAAATAGCCCTACAAGTACCTAGTTCACTTCTGCAGTATAGTATGAAGATTGTATCAATATCCATTTGGTAGCAGTAGTTCGCAGCAGCTCGGTCTCATATCAGGATGTTTTAATTGTCCTTCATTTTATACTTTGTCTGATCTCTACCTGCATTCTATACAATACCTAGGCATTGTATACATTGCCTAGGCAGGGTATTTATAATGATAAACTATAAAGGAAATAAAGTATTTCATACATTGCCTAGACGAGCCCGGCATTCTATGGAATGTTTATTATAGGTATTCTATACAATGCCTGAATTATACAGATTTCCGGTAACATAATATTCTAGATATAAACGGGTCAGACAATATACTTATTTAAAGTTATTCATTTTGTTGCCTTTTAATTTTTTTAGGAACCGGGAAGTGGGAATAGGCTCAAAGAAGTAAGAATTATTAGGTTTAATATTAAATTCAAGGAGAAACTGATGTGATCCTAGGATTAAGTTCAGTAAATATTTGATAAATAAAAAAAACATATTATTGCAACATATTACCTACCAGAGGAGTGATAACTTTACCAAGGACGTGACATTCATACATAAAAATAAACCAGGGTGCTCAAAAATTTTGTTTGTTGGGCAAAATTTGTATTATATTATTACAGAAAAGAATGCATTAATCATGCAAACTTTTCTTAATAAGAAAAATAAATATTAAACATGTACGTGCATATCAAAGTACCATATAGAAGAAATTTAAAAATTATTGCGTTTTTCTTAGCACATGCTACGATCACGCGCGGCCTTTTCGTAGAGGGTACATAGCATCCATGCAGGCAAACGAAACTTATACATATTTTTGTTAAAAGGCAGTCTAATGTTAATTTTAGAGTGAGTAAGAACTTTGATTTATTTGGAATTGTTTGTAGGTCTACGTAAAATAAAAGATAAGGTAAAACAAATAATCTAAATATTCTATGGTGTAGCATGTAAATATTCCAAATAATAAGACACAAATATTTACAAAATATGACAAAATATTAAAAACATATTTATCTTGGATATCCATTTCAAAAACATTAATAAATAAATAAAAAATATGAAAATCTTCAAAATAAAAACATTGTAAAATGATTCAATAAATGCACTTATGCAATGCTTTGACTTCGGAGGTCATAAAGTAAGTGATAACTAAGCAAAATGGATGACAAATTTATACCTTCAGATAGTTTGTTTATTAGTTTATCGTTATAAGTAGAGAAATAGTATTTGATAGTTAGTATTTGTATTTTTGACCTATGGCGGTACCACCGTGCACTGGCGTGATAACTGGTGTGACTACGAGTCGGCAAGGGTATTTTTAATTATCAAAATCAACAAGATTACATACAATGTTTAATTAAAAATATTATACGCACCTATAATTATTGGTTGTCAATACAATTAAAACAAAATTAACTAATAAAGTCTACTCCATAATTACTTACTTACGAATGTAAATGAAAATACGTAGTTTACGTACCAGATGAATGAGAAGTTGTCTGACCCAAACATTCAAATCCTCGAAGAAACCACTTTTGCGGCTAACAAATCATGAGCTTTAAGCTAACTTCCCTCACAGGTCAGCTCAAAGCGGTCCTTAACTTCAAGAATGGTTTAAATGTGTGGTGATCGAATATGTGGTATGCGAATACGTGTGTGTAGTTCCTTTATTGTTTGTACCACATTCCAGTAATGTCTGTAACCGTAAGTAGAGTGATACTGTGTTGGTAGCAAAGTTAGCCAGTTTATCTGATATTCCTGTAGTATACTGTGGGTAGAGTTGTTATCATGACCGCGGGTAGAGTAACTGTAATGTGGACAAGTTACATAGTGTCCGGGCGGGGAGGCCCGTTATATGTTGGCCAATGTTTAGTATCTGTTTTCATGCCCGTGTTTCCCAGTAGTGGCATAACTGTTGGTGCTCGGATCTACCTAAACCTTTTAGGGCTTGATCGGTCCCGATCGCTCACGATAACGGCTATGGTTGGATAGTGCCCCTGATTAGAAAGGTTCTGTCCTAAAATTTTAGTACGAGACGCCCACATGTAATGTGTAAAGCTTTCCTGACAAACGTATGTAGTAACCATGTGTCGCATCAGTTTAGGTTATCTATCGTGATCTAGTTTATGATGTGTCTTCAACCACAAAATAGACAAAATAATATTTTAGACCATTTGCGATTTAGATAGTTGCTACTAATAGAACTTTTACGTGTGCGTTCGATACTAAATATTTTCGTATTCGACATTAAAATATTGTCAAAATCAATAAGCCATGATGATAAAATTTTGATGATCGAACGTTTAGATAACCGCTTTGTCCAAGACTTAAACAGCCCGGATAGGGACACGATACCTACACGATATTCATCCAACAGCAATTTAATTTCGTAGTTACCTAAGTATATTTTTGTACCTGGATACTTAGTACTTGCTTGTATGTAAAAATAAACATTAAACAGTCAACTTAGGGAGGACAAAGACTATCGAACTCGGCAATGCGTGACTTAATTTTCATCTTTTTATTTTACTGAACCATTTACAATCCATCATCTGAAATGTTATAAGAATTACATTATCACAAAGAAAACGGTAAAATTAAAGAAAGACATGAAACATAGTAACCATAACCGCATGCCGCGGCTGATACAACGCTTTTAACGCGTAGCAGAAGGGTGGCATTCGTAGTGCTAGCACTATTACTATTATAATTTAAATTATATTCTGTGGTGCTAGTATCTACGTGAATGAACTGGCTGCTGACTTTATATTTAGATAATAGTTTAACGATAATAAATATAAGAGAAAGACGGAATCAGACAGGTTCCACCTAAGAGGGTTCCACTTTGTTTTGGAGCACAAAATCGAAGCGCAAGCGTAATGTATGTACTGAAGCTATAACTAAAATATTGAACTAACGTAGGCGACCCCGGTAAATACGCAGTTGTGTTTCAGGACGATGAGCAAAACTGCAATGAAACCGACCACTAACTGTACAAGTTGTCTCATTTTCCTTGTTTCATTTCAATTGAAAGATAACATTGTACACAGGTTTTACTATCAAATTTTGGCTGATTCTATCAAGCCATAATTAGAGATACCATAAGTTTTTTTTGTTAAGATATTTTAAATGTGGATCACTACATAATATATAAAGATTTTATAATTTCTATTGCATCCACGCACAAACCTAAGGCACAGACCGAAAAAAATAATATCCTGTCATGTCAAACATATTATCATTTATCGCTGACATATTAAATATTTTTTTATTTTTTTTGTCCTTTACAGGCTAGTTTACAGGTATCTTAGACTTTGATTTTGTTTTTCAAAATGTTTTGTATAAAGAGTTCTGAAGTGCGTTGCGAACATGCGAAGCGATATGGGCATAGAGCTCGGAAAAACGATACCTATAACGGCTAACAGCTGATGGCGTTCTAGCGACAAATGAGTTCTATTTGCTGTGCTAATAAGAATCCATGAATTAATGTACTTCTATAATGCCAAGACAGAGGTGATGCTATCTAAGAAATGAAGAAACTACTGGTGGCACCACGCGGGAGGAAGGTGCGCGGTGCCTAGGGGAGGAAACGGAAATTAACACCTGGATCTGAAGTATGCCTCATCAGTCTTGCATTATTAGTTCGCGCACAGTATCAATATTTTGTGGTACAACAGCCGATTTAGGGCGACCTTCTTTAAAATCGTCCGCAAGCATACGACGACCACGATTAAACTCACTGAACCAGTGATACACAGTGGTTTTCGATGGGGCTTCCTCCCCAAAAGTCAACAAAAGTTGATCCATGCACTGTTTTTGAGTTAATCCACGCCGAAAGTCGTAATAAATCATAGCACGAAAATTTTCACGAGTCAAATCCATGGTGATGATAGACAATGAATTTTAAAGATGGCGCCACAATGTAAAAACAATTGACAGATGAATGAAACAAACTTTGGCTGTAAAAACAGCCAAAGAGTTCTATTTTTAAATGTTATAATTTCTTTTTAAATATTGTTTATGTAAGTGGCCAGTTCCGGATACATAAATAGCAGCCCTTGTATCTCTAAGAATAAAACGTGTTCCACATAACAGAACGGTCTTTATTTAAGTTTTTTTGGCATGGCAGTCGTTTTGTTTAATTTTCACAATTATTATTTTTGTAGATGGATGGCGCCATTGTCTGGCACGAGCTAATCCATACAAGTCATGAACACCATTGTTTGTTTAATAGATCATTTAGGTGGCTACCTATCAACATTCACTAAGCGTGGCTCTCTACAGACCTTTTTTGGGCTGACAGCTCATTAGATTTACCTATCACATTATTCACTAACATTTTAGGTCCATACTCTACATCTTTTTAAAAAGTACCTAATCTAATCTAATCGGATGAAGGGCAAAATATTTATTCGGTAAGGAATTAATAATAATGACTCCAAGCAATCGGATCCATCTAGAAAACTGGTGATCCGAACTAAGATCGACCTTCACCCATCTGTTTACCAGATAGAAAGTATATTTTATCAAACATAATACTCATAGGTACAACTAATAGGACGTGCATGGGTTAAAATACGGTCAAGATAGCTAATTATCTATAGAGTCACTTTTAGTTCTAAACATCCATTTTTTGTATCTTTATCTAAGGCGCCCAAGGCATATTTCCCTGACAAATTTTAATTATGGTATACATTAAGCAAGCATTTCTGTGCCCACCGTACTCAACTCACACACCCCTGAGATATACTGATGCCTTTCATTTATCTAAGACTCATGCTTTGCTTCTCTTAGCTCTAATCTTATTTTAGGTATAAACCCTATATTTTAGGTAAAGCTTTATAACACCTAAAATATTTGTGTTACAACATTTCAAAGCAATGGCTCCATAAAACAGTTGATCAAAGCAGTTGATTATGGTACCTGAAATAACAAACAAACTTATAGATTTTTTTTAACATTACAAAAGTCTTTCATAGGATACATTTCCAGACACATGTCAATCTCGATTAGCTGACAAGTGTGAAACGAATAACTTTTTGCCATAACACATATTTTTTGCCTTTCTTCTAAAATGTTAAAAAAATATAGTCTGTGTTTCGTGATAAGGGTGCTACGCGGTGTCTACAACGGCGCGGCGGCGTAGCGTAGCACCCTCATCTGGGCCCCATGTGCACGCGTGTGCACTATAAACCAGAAAGAAACGTCAAGAGTGGCCACTTTTAACAGTTACTACTTACATAACTTATTGATTATAATATTTAGGACTATAAAACAATCAACGGCCCGTTACAGTCCACTGCTGGACTATGAGCCTCCACCACTAACATAAAACAATAACTAAAATATATTTATAACCCATCTATTCTCGTTAAACACATAATAATTTCGATCGAAGTCACTGACAAAAAGTAAATGATTTATTTCAATAATAGGTGGCGCTTAATTTACCCCGGTATTGGAGCGATTAGTCGTTTCCGGTTTCACACGACTCACGACACCTACTCATATTAACAATCGCTCTGGAAACTGTTTATTTGATATAATTATTGACCAAGCGAGCGAAGCGTCTCTGTTTCAGCTTGGCCAAATTTGCTTTTGTATGTCCATCTGTCCATCTGTTTGTTTGTTTCACTCTACAGGTCGCGTTTCTCAACCGATTCTCGTGATATTTTGTGAGCAGGTTCGATAAATTAATAGAATTTTTTTATCGAGTCAGTTTTTGGAAAATTTAAAAAATTACGGAGTGGGGGTTGCGCCAGCTTACAAGGTCTACCGCTGAGGCTGTTTTCCTCTACAGGTCACATTTCGTAATCAATAAAAAAAAAACAAGGGATCGGAATGTTTGTGGAGAAAAAATAAAAATAAATATGAAAACATATACAAACTCGCGAGATCTACAGCTCACAGAGCCACTAGTTTATTTTAATCTAAAAAATATAATAATCGTTAATAATAAAACATTAAATTATTCAAGAAACAAACTACAATAGACACGTGACACACCATAGCTGCCCAAATACACACTGTATTTGCCGCAACCTTTAAGGAAGCAAGCAATGGACAGCAGGCTCCGAAAAAGGCCACAAATTTGCTATTGTGTGCATTGAAATAAAATTGTTTGTATGAATCACGAAATACGTTACCTGGTAGCGACGACAGGTGGGCCCGTTTTGTAATTCAGTGGACAAGGGAGTCGAAGTTGAAATATGATCAGATTTTTTTTAAATGGTAATGATCTTATTTCTAACAACCTAACAACATTGTTAAGTACAAAAAAATCTTTAGGTTTAGGACGCATAGATACCGAGAAGAAAAATTGTTTGTATGAAGAAAAACAATTTTTTTTTTCTTAAGTACTTAGCTTCAATTTGCGGCGGGTTTTGTTTAACATTTCGGAAAGAATAGATGGAAGAGAACCCAGAAAAAAGCCACATCCGCCTGCGACCACGCGTGACACAGCTTTTCTTTTCTGTTCTTTTCTAGTCTGGCGTATCTTGTATTGCAGTATAAGTTCTTGTCTATTTATTTTATAGTACATTTATTAATTTCATATCAATCAGCCTATTGCAGTATACTGCTGGACTGCTGCCTCCCCAAGGGCACGCCAAAGCGCACGATCACCTGTTTTCCTCATCCAGCCACCACCAGTGACCTTCCTCAGGTCATCAGTCCACCTGGCAGGCGGGCTTCCCACACTACGTTTCCCGAGACGCGGTCTCCATTCGAGAACCCGTCAACTCCAGCCCACTCTTCTTGCGATTACACGCTCGAATCAAAGTTGTCTCTTCTCTACCCAACTGCAATGTCTGCCCGAGGTAGACATATTCTTGGACAACTTTGAGCACTTCGCCATTGATCGAGATCTGTTCTGAAATGATTAGTTCGTTGAACATGACCTTAGTCTTGCCCAAATTCATCCGGAGACCGACTAACAATGAGGCAGCATTAAGACGGTGCAGCATTTTTTGCAGATCCTGCAACCTATATCTAGCACATTTTGAAGTTCTTTTTATATCTTATCATTCCTGAAATAATATGTAAATAAAATTTAATTTGAGTACATGCCTAATTAATTTTACGAAAAAATACATAAGCGCTGTACGATAGATTTGAAAGTATTTTTTTTTTACAACAGACAATTATAAATGTTACAGTTAAAACCAGTTTTTAGATAGAACGCGTTTTCCCTAGTTAGAACTAGTTTTACTAAATGCCTTTGTTATAACTAGAAATACCTAGTCAAAACTAGAATTTACGACTGATATATTTGATTTTCAGATAAAACTAGTTGTCACTCCGAGCTTTAGTTAAAACTAGCACTAGCTATGATTTTGGATTAAAAACATGATTTAGTTTTATAAATATTTATTGAGAAGATCTAGGACACAGATTCATGTACCTAGTAAAAATAATCGACATAAAGTAATTGCCAAGGTGACAATATTAATTAAAAGTAAATAAAATTATAGAACAAGTGAACAGAACACAACCATAAAATTTAAAAAAGGAACATTGGTTAACATATTATATAAATAAAATTAAAAAAATGCATAACGACATTAATATAAAATTGACAAGAAAGTCCCGAATTTTCATCAAATATCAGGAATTTTCTCCGGATTTTTGATATTTTGATCTGGGAACCCTACTCGCGGAACAGTTTTAACTGACCCGCTTCGGAAAAACGCGTTTTGTCTAGAACTAATTTTAACTGATATTCAATTTTGAGCATTAGTTAATTCTAGTTTTAACAAAATCATGTAGTAAAAACTAGTTCTGACTAGGGAAAACGCATTCAATCGGAAAACGTGTTTTAACTGTAACATAAATACATACCAACATACGTCAACAAGGACCAAGCCAACAGGACGAGGGTTGCATGGAAAGCATTGGGCATTGTGCCATTTGCATAAGGAAGAGGTGTGTGTAAGCTAGCTGGCCAGCACGCACTCAGTAATCCCCGAGGAATTCGCCGAGACGCGCGCATGCACGCGTGCGCTTAGCTAACTCCGCGTAGCTTCGGGGCACCTAGTGGCACTTAATTGTTTACTTGTTTGACATTGAATATTGAACCATTAAAATAAAGCCCACTGGTAAAAAGTGTAAATTGGTTCTGAATCAAACTTTTGCTAGCAACAAGTTGTAAGTAATATCCCACTGTATAAACATTTTAGATCATAATTGATTGTTTTTTTTTGTACATACTATTTTACGCTCATAGAAAAATAATGGTTGTGCTATTATATTCGGCATTTGAAGAAATGAAGTATGAATGACAGACATGGTGTAGAATTTGTAATTCGCATAAATTGTAATAGTAATAGGTTTTCGGTCTGGGACAAAATATCAATTTTATTGAGACTAAAAAACAATGTTATTCGCAATAGTTTTATTTTAGGAAACAGTAATAAACCTGAACTATGTATGATTGAATACTAATATAAATTATATATGAATACGGCTTTGAATTCTATAATGTGTTCAGCAAGCAAAAAAATGCTTGTAGTGCGAACGTAGCAATCAGTACAGTAGGGAGAGACACAAATGCATGCATGCATAGCTACATGATATCATCATAAAACGTCGCAAGGCGTTATTATTTATTACTTACAACATTTTGAAAATTAATTTGATGAACGACAAGCCTAATGCACGAAAAATAAGTACGTTTATGTGTAATAGAAGAAATTAAGACATAGATAAATTAGTATCAGTTACGGTACTCCTGTTATACGTCCCCACCGAGGGGCACAAGCCTACCCTGAATTATGGTATTAGGCTTTAGCTATGCCATCCTATAGGCACAGAATGAATACAGCATGAAATTTACATCGTTTTGTTCCCGCCGTGTAGTGATAGTACCCATCAAACTGAATAACTTATCACGAAAAAAAACTGCTACAAAAATATTTTTGTGCTCTCCATACAAAATGGGTCGGTCGGGAGCCTCACGTTGTATGAAGAGACCAACAATTAATTTTTTTGTCGCAGGAATTTTTTTCTCGCGAAAAGTTGTTCAATTTGACGAGTACTATCACTACACGGTGGGAACAAAACGATGTAAATTTCACGGTGTATAGTAGGTACTAGTAAAGCTAGGTTGGTCGACTACACACACAACCTTTGAATTAAATCGCGTGCAGGTTTCACAATCTAAAATGAATAAAAATAAATAATAAGTGTTGCAAGTTCTCACTTGCAACGATATGCTGAGTCAGCTGCATTTCTCTGTTCAGTACAAGTCACAACAACCTAGTTCAAAAATGCATAATTTTGTATAAGTTTACTTATTTCTATTTTGGATCTTGTGTTTTGTATAATTGAATAAAATTTATTCTATTCTATTCTAAATATGTGGGTGGGGGACATCTCACACACGGCTATCTGATCCCAAACCAAGCAAAGCTTGTACTATCTTTTTAATTATTTACGAATTTTAGGGATCCGAAATTCATGGCGAGGCCCTATCCTAAATTACCAACTTAACGCGCTTTAGTTGAAAGTTCAACCGACGCACTACTGAAATAACGTTCATATTAGCATGCGACGCTTCACGGAGGTTACGTCCGACACTGCGCAGGAAGGAATCATGCGAAAAACTCGTTTTTCTTGAACTGTTTTCTCTTTTTTTATAGAACGAATTAAAAAACTAGCTGGTGTCGCCGTTTAGGTATTAATAAAGCCACCCAAAAAATACAAAAAAAATATGTTGTTGTCGCTGAAAATATTGAGAAAACAGATTTGCAAATTTTGAATGTGGGGTGATTTTCGGTGATTTTAATTATTTATTTTTGCTTTATTCCTTGACTCGGAGGATGTTCCTTGATTATATGTAAAATCTACTTGATACCGTCGAAGGATACAGCCGCTAAATGATAAACTCTTCTGTTGGTTGTAATTTTCTTGATTTGGTACATATTCCGAGACGTGAGATCCGCGAAATCAAAAAGGGGCCCAAGAACGATTTTTCAAATAGGGCCTCGCCTTAAAACACATTGGCTTGTAGTTGAGGATCGTACCAGCGCAGCGCAGCGCCAGCACGGCGGCGGCGGCGCATCACCCTGCATGGTGTAGTTACCATCGATGCTCTTTCTCGCTGCTCTTATTCCACACAATCGGCTCCGTTTCACGAAGCAACAAATTTACAATTTGATATTCATTGCGTAGCCAATTCACCAAAACTGGAAGCCCTTATCATTTTACCTCATTGTATACGCAATGTACATGAAATTGTACTTGTAATTAATTTGTAACTTGTAGCTTCGTGAAACGGCCCCCAGGAGTATTGAGCGTTGTGTCATCATCGTTCATCAAACAACAAACACTAACTGGCGCCGATCATTAGGTTTAATTTCGTTATTCCCGACTCAAAGTACCTACTTTGTCGTTATCACCTCCTCGTGATATATCGAAGGGGCGCTTGATTCTTAGTTTTTACAATTTTGTCGCCCTGTTATAATAATAATAATAATAATAAAATAATAAAAATCTTTATTGATTAAGCCTAATTACATTTATCCATGTCTAAAGAGAAAAGTACAATAAGGCTAATGGTCGCATATAAGTGTAACGAAGAGCTCCCAAGCTAGAGTAATCTGTATTATGGGAGCGAACGTTCCTCCGAGTGACAACAGCAAATCGATTATGAGTTACAATTGGAAAACACAGGGCTAGCTAAGTAATTAGGTTGAAATAAATATATGATATGCGTGTGCGTGTGTGTGTGTGTAAGTGTGTGTGTGTGTGTGCGTGTGTGAATTATGTAATGAAGGTGGGGATGGAAGAGAGGGAGGCCAGCCCTACGCAGACAAATGCTTGGGATTGGGAGACCACTAGCCTCTCTCTCCACCATCAGATACGTGTGTGTGAGGGGGGCGAATTTGTGTGAAGACCCCCTTATGTGTATCGAATGTATTTAGGCCCAGTTCGGCCACTTGCCACGGCCAAAAATTAAATGTCTTAGTAATAATAGAGTATATTAGGATGCTACGTTTTTAGTTGAGTTTTTATTTATTATACATTTTTTACAGGTAGAAAAAATCTACAACGCAAGTGCTAAGTTTATGAAAGGATATTTAAATAGAAAAAAAAATATTAATCGCTAAGATGAACGAAACGCATTTAAATGCGACCATGGCGTCGACTGTTGGCACCCCGGAGCATCGCGCGAGTATGTTCCCAATCATCATCAAAGTAATATACGCGATCGGCATCATCGGCAACGCTATTGCCATCGTAGCTCTGAGGATAGGTGAGCGCAGGGTGCGGAACAGGAAGCACTTACTGCTGCTCACAGCGCTCGCCGCCAACGACTTCATTGCACTGGTAAGATGCCGCCCGTAGTATACTCGTATTTTTTTTTATTATTGCCTGACTCGCGTATTTTAGGGTTCCGTAGTAAAAAGGGACCCTAATAGTTTCGCCATGTCCGTCTGTCTGTCCTTCCGCGGCTTAGCTCAGAGACTCTTAGTACCATTCTTCTTCTTTTTTTTTTTATTAGTTGATGGGCTTACTCTTGACCACAAACAGGTCAGGTCTTCAAGCTTTGTCTACCCAATGCTGAATATAGGTCTCTTCCATATTTTTCCACATTGTGCGGTCATGTGTTTCCGCATCCAGTCTCTCCCTGCAACTTGCTTCAGATCGTCAGTCCATCTCGCGGGCTGCCTTCCCACATTCAGTCTATGTTTCGTCAATGTCGGTATGTACAGCAAAAAAAAAAATCTAAGTCTATGGTATGTACTACAACACGTCATTATTTTTGTTTTTGACGTGTTCATTTCAACCCGACACTTTAGCACTAGAAGGTTTTAATTTGGCATGGATTATTAATCATAAATATTACAATCATGCCGACAAAGCTAAAGAATAAAATCTTTTTTTTATTAGAGTCAAGTGTCCCCCCCCCCCCCGCCCCTACCAGCGAAACCGTTGTATTTGGAAATGTGAAAAAATTCACGGTAGTAGTATTAAGTAATATGATGAATTTAAAAGGAAAATTATCAACATCAAGTAGGCTTTACAGGTTACTGAATAATAGACCAATTTATAAAGTTACACAATTTATAAATTGTACAAGTAAGAAATTCGGTACGAATATCATAGAAAAATATTAATAAATAATAGCGTCGGTGGTCTAGTGGTTAGGGCCGCTGCCTCCTATCCGGAAGACGCGGGTCCGATCCCCACCACGAACCAGTGTGTATTCGAATTTCGAATTCATTTATGTACGTTTATACGACGCTCTTACGGTGAATAACATCGTGATGAAACCTGCACACTCCTGCGAAGAAATTCAAAGGTTGTGTGTGAAGTCGACCAACCCGCACTGGGCCAGCGTGGTCGACTAAGGCCTAATTCAGGGTAGACTCGAGCCCCTCAGTGGGGACGTATATGAGCTGTTGATGATAACTGTCTTAAACAGGTACCTTGCTACCTAAATAGTATTGGACAACTACGGAACCCTACACTTTACGTGGCTGACACGTGCTTGGCCGGTTTTTTATTTACACTTGCTGCATGTCTTGTTATCTTTCATTGATCATCATAATAACATAGATGTCAAAATAATCTTAATGTGTGCGTTCTCCTTCAAATATGTATATTTTTCTGTGTACCATCCATTGCTTATGTTGTAATTTTTGATAATAAAATAAAAAGCAGAAGCGTAAGTACCCACTGATTTAACATATCTGCGAATGGATAATATGTGAAGCGATCATATTTTTTTGTGACTTTTTATGCCAGCAATTATTGCGAAAGTTTTCTCTACCAAACATGTAAAGATGGTGAATGCCACCACAATCCGCATCTGATCATAACTCTGAGCCATCAAAACTAAATTAGAGTTTCCAAAACTAAATTAGAGTACCAAGATATTGAAAGCTTAATTTGCTATCCCCAGGTTGGCATGATGTGCTCCATGATAGTGTCGGAGCATCACCCGTGGTTGCGCGGCACGAGGATGTATTGCGTCACCCGCGTCGTGCTGCGGGCGTTCGGCATCGGCAGCGTCTGCATCGCCGTCACAATGGCCCTTGAGCGGTACCTCGCCCTTACTCGGCCGTTCTTGTACCAAAAGGTCAGCAGCAAAGACTTCAATTTGTTTTTTTTTTTAAATATAACCTGGACTTCACTTCTAGAAAATCCGAAACTAAATCATTCAGCAGAGGACCAAAGTGCTATCCATCGTCCAGAAGTGTAGCAAGCTGAAGTGGCAGTGGGCTGGCCACATCTTTCGTAGAACCGATGAGTATTGGAGTGATAAGGTGGAATGGAGTCCACATCTCGGAAAGCGTAGTATGAGACGCCCCCCTGGTAGGTGGATAGATAGATAAGGAAAGCAGGTCGCCGTGCACTGTGACGTGCTCTTCGGGAGGCCTACGTCCAGCAGTGGACTGCAATATTGGCTGATTGATTGATTGATTGAACTTCACTCAATATCAGGTACCAAAGAGCCACCAAAGAGATTTGACCTCCTTCGCTGCGCTCCCTGGAGATTTTACATCAGGTTTGAGTAGCTATTTTTTCTTCTGTAGTTTGAGTAAGATCTTGGTGGCTATTCTCACGGCCCCTGAGAGTCTGCCCCTATGCGGGCCCATCTCAAAAGCCCATCGAATAGGGGATCGGCCAAATTTTCAGAAAGTGTTTTAAATTAACCTTTATGGATACCACAGATGGATACTTATTCCCATAAAAATAAAATTTTATTTATTTATAGCCTTTTAGGTAAGTACTCAAAATCATGTTAATATTGTTTGTTTAAAAATCCCGCCAAAACGCCACGTTATGTCATCTGAGAGCACGTGACGTCATTTGTGGTCATACAGTGGTGTACCCGTCATAGCCCGTAGTACCCGTGCAGTCAGTGATTGCCCACAAATGACGTCACGCACTGTCATTGGTGTTTCAGTACAGATTACAAATATTGTAAATAACAACATTTTATTGAAATGACATGAAAAGAAATTAAATAATTTATTTGCCTTGAAT
Organism: Carpatolechia fugitivella; assembly: GCA_951230895.1. Classification (NCBI taxonomy): domain Eukaryota; kingdom Metazoa; phylum Arthropoda; class Insecta; order Lepidoptera; family Gelechiidae; genus Carpatolechia; species Carpatolechia fugitivella. The sequence goes on from OX579645.1 coordinate 13,795,710, forward strand.
AGGTGTTACAAATTGGTTTTAAATCTAATAAATAGATATACAAGTTTCTCTATTCAGCTATTGTACAGCATGCAAATTTTTATAAGAATCTAATTAATAAACATCGTAAAACAATTAAATTAAATAGAATCTAATTACCAAAGTCAATATTCAATATTTTTAAAGTCACACAAATTAAAACCAATAAATAAAAAAATAAAAAAGTAATAATAATTAAATATAAAACAACCTATTATCAATGTCAAACTAAAACCTATCCGCCACATAGTTAAAATAATAAAAATGTGTAATAGAAATGTGGTGCAATGGTAACCTAATATATAATTTGTCCGTAAAATGTCTCATAAATGTTTCAACCTAACCTACCTAATTATCATTAAAAAATTCTCCTATATTATAATAACATTTGGTAATCAACCAATCCTTTAGAGTCCTTTTAAAAACTGAGTGAAGGTCCCGAAATTCTTTCGGTATCTTGTTATACACAATAATACACATATTTAAAACAATTTTTAGTAAAAGGAACTGTATTGTGAGAATTTTATTTCTTCAATTAAAAATATTTAAATGACATATATTAAATTATTATTAGATAAATAATTGTAAAACAGTATATTTATTTGATCTAAGTACATTTTAGATTTTAATCTGATTACTGTCCGATCCCCTATTGTTAGATCTTTAAATCTCAAAATAGGTATAATGTTGACGTTTTTAATTTTAAAACACCCAGCTTATAAAATACCTCACCACGGAAACGCCATTCACCCAAGAATTGAATTGAATTGAATAAAATACCTATTTGGGTTCCATAATGAGGTAAAAGGTGCTACGTAGGTAGACCTTACTTATATCAGTTTGCCATATTTACCTTTATAAAATATAATTTATGTTTAGGTATAATATCCATAATTTTACTTTTATTTGCATTATTCTTTTGTATTTGACTGTATGAGTCTTCGCTAATGAAATTACCTACTATATCCATAAGCTAAGTAGATGAAAACGATGGACAGCTCATCGTTGTTGAAACGATGGTTCATTTGCACTTTTATGCTGCTTTGGCACGAAACATATTATGATGATTATTCAGATAGGCTAGTCTAGATGTTGGTGAGTTGTCAGGTAGGCAATTAATTACACTTTGCGATGTCAGGTAAGGAGCAATTGCTCATTGTATGAGACCGACCACCTACGAGTTGGTCATGCCAAGGACGTGAGAGTCTCGCCAAATGCTAGTGACGTCAATGTTCTTAATTCCTATTTGGAAGTAGGTAAGGTACACTACCCAACAGTGGCTCTGATAGTTGAGTTTATAACAAATTGCTTCGCTATCATCAACATCATCCATAATATCTATGATGTTAGTAATTTTGTTTTCATATCAGACAAACTCTAGGGATAGAACAAAACGTTCATGATATACCTAACCGAAAATAAACAAACAAAATCATGAAAATAAACCGCCAATGCAGCACAGAATGCAAGAAATCTATGAACAAAGGTTGAATATATTTTAATGATTGATTATAATTTACATTTCAGTTTGAAATATGAAATTTACAAACAGTAAAGTGCTAAACACGTTTCGGAAGCGAACGTGAAATAGTTTCACGTTCTTCGTTCCTTATCGATTTTTGCTACTTCCTTTGCCCAAATTGCAATCGAGTCGTCACTTCCAGATTGATTTGACGAAGAACTTGTGAGCACACGTGTCGTGTCTGGGTATATGATTAATAATAATTACTTATATTAGGTCCTTACATATGAAATTGGCGTTTTGTCGTACTGGCCACTTTGATCACAAATTTCTCCTATTTGGTTAGGAATTCGAAATTCAAATTTATACAGCTATTTCCACATGTAGTTGTGTTTCGTAAACCGTCATTCATTTGTTTTTTTACTTATCTTTTTTCTGTTTGCATCGCTCGATTTACAAAATGGAAAATTTGAAATATCGCGTTATTTACGAGTACGAGTTCCACCGTGGCACCAGTGCTGCGGAAACGGCTCGAAGGGTTAATGATGTGTATGGCGGTTGTGTCGCAAAAGAAAACACAGTGCGTTTTTGGTTCCAACGTTTTCGTTCTGAAAATTTCGACCTGCAAAACAAGCCCCGTGGACGGCCGGAGACCCAAGTTGATAATGAAGCATTGAAGGCTATTGTGGAAGCGGATCCATCGCAAACCACGTCCGAGTTAGCTGCAGGCTTCGGTGTTAGTGATAAAACTGTTTTAATCCACTTGAAGCAAATTGGGAAGATTAAAAAACTTGAAAGGTGGGTTCCTCACGAATTGAGTGAAGCAAACCGGCAAACGCGCGTCAACTGCTGCGTTACATTACTTGACCGGCACAATAACGAAGGGATTTTAAATCGAATCATTACCTGTGATGAAAAGTGGATTCTCTACGATAATCGGAAGCGCTCATCGCAATGGCTGGACCCTGGCAAGCCAGCCAAAGCCTGCTCCAAGCGAAAATTGACCAATAAAAAGTTACTTGTAAGCGTTTGGTGGACTAGCGCCGGTGTCGTTCATTACAGTTTTCTCAAATCTGGCCAGACGATTACGGCAGATGACTATTGTCAGCAATTGCAAACCATGATGGAAAAGCTAGCTGGTAAACAACCGAGGCTGGTCAATCGCTCTACGCCACTGCTGCTTCACGACAACGCTAGACCACACACTGCACAACAGACGGCTAGCAAATTAGAAGAGCTTCAATTGGAATGTCTAAGGCATCCACCGTACTCCCCGGACCTTGCTCCAACAGATTACCATTTTTTTCGAAATTTGGATAACTTCTTGCAAGGGAAAAAATTCAACTCAGATGGGGCAGTCCAAATCGCCTTCAAAGATTTTATTGATTCCCGTCCGAATGGTTTTTTTAGTAAAGGGATCAATGAACTACCTATGAGATGGCAAAAGTGCATAGATTACAATGGCTCATACTTTGATTAAATAAATATACTATATAAAAATTTTTCGACTTTTTGTTCCTCCCATACAAAACGCCAATTTCATATGTAAGGACCTAATATTTAGGTTTATATGTTTTAGCTCGAGCCCCTCAGTGGTGGGGACGTATATGAACTGTTGATGGTATATTAGCCATTTTGTTATATAAATCGTTAAAGGCAGGAAAACAAATATAATGAATAACAGGACTTTTTCATAGGTATAATTATAGTTATTCGCTATAAATAGAAGGACCACAATAAAGGAATAATTCCATGCAGTTACGCAATCTGAAACTTGATCATTACGCATTTTCCCCATATTTACAACGTACTATATAGCACCAAAAGTTTGGTCTCAAAACAATAGTCACAAAATAAAGTTATTTAAGTTAAAATGGGGTTGATCCACGGTTGATCTTAGATCAAAAATAAGTATAGTTGTAGTTCCACGTTTTCTGGGTTGATCCACCTTTTCACATGACAAAATCCATCATTAAAATAAAAAGAATGTTGTTTGCAGCGAGTGACATACTACATCATCCGGAGAACACTGCTGACGTCCTGGATTTCGGCAGTATTTTTGACCTGCGCCCCGATATTCAAGTTTGGCGCCTATTATGACGAGATGAATCTCACTTGCATCCGATACAGAATGGCTAATACCACAATTGAAAAAATATATGCCTACATCTATGTAGCATTTGGTGAGCTTTTAAGTAATTTGTTTATGTAGGTTAGTTTAGTGATTTCTTGGCTTTTTATAAAATTTGGAAACTATAATTATATGTTATAACTTTGATTGCAGGTACTTTATTGTGTGTTATCTTGGTCTACTGTAATTTGGCAGTTATCCAAGCACTGTACGCGATCACGGCTCCTCGCAATGGAGCCCAGCCTGTGGTGCGCCGTGTTTCGAAGAGTAGCTGCCGGCAAGGCCAGAAGAGCCTTAACGCTGGAAGCGGGAACAATTTGAGTTTCCACCACAACGCTGCCACAGCGGAAGAAGTCGCTTTCAGCAGACTGATGGCTACATTCTCTGTACTGTTCATGATATGCTGGCTCCCGCAAATGGTAAGCCCTTTTAAGCCCGAATATTGAAATAGTGACACCGGTCCGCAGTTACTGCATGACCAGTATCTTCTTACGAAAGGATGGGTGGTCTTCCTATTTACTATATCAAAGTTTAAGACTCTTAAGTGTCATTTGGATGGCGAGACGTGACTACTGGGTTCGGTACCTTAATCACTGAGTCAGTCCGTTCCTTGCAAATGTTATTATGCGAGTAGTTGACAACACACCGCGCGAATAATAGATCACTATGGACTATAAAATGAGACGATTTATATGCTAGCAATGTCATGCATGATAATCTATTAAAGGCGCTACACAGAAATTCTTCGTAAGTCATGCATGAACGAGCACACAATCTGCGGCCTTGAACAATATTGGTATTCTCTCTTCTTCGTCCGGCAAGATTTTTTCCAATCAGATTCAGGCAAGGTTTCTGAAGCGCGTCATGCTTCGTCGCCTCGCTGCGAGCTGTCTGAACTGTCATTCGCCAGATAAGACCAGATAATTTAATATAATATTATAATCATTTTTGCAAAATATCGACAACTCATCGAAACGAGCTTTCATACCCTGTACAATAAATAAAAAAATCTTAGAAAAAAAAATGTAGAATTATACGGTACCTATCAATGTACCTTACCTACCCTTTATTTAAGTGCCATCAACTTACCTATATATACCTACTTGCTATTGTGAGTCAATGATTTACTTCTTTCTATGGCAATCAGTTATCTGTATGCAGGCAAAGCTCCAAATGACCGGCCAAATATTTCATTGTTCCATTATAATTATAATGGCAGATTGTTTGCCACATGACACCATCTCTTACACAGTGGAGGAGCCAGGATTAATTTTTGGGGGGGCCTTATGTCAATTTTGTGAGTTTAACAATACAATACAAATATAGGTACTACTTACCTACCTATTTTACTTTTTTTTTACTGGCAAAAATCTAAAGATAATGAGGTTGTTGTCCAATCTCACTAAGAAACTTACCTTGATTTCCGTTCCGGGTCTTTCCTAGTGCAAAGGTCATCCTACTTTAGACATTGTGCCATTTTTAGAGTTGGTGGATCTGATTCGTCATTCAAATATGATTTCGTCTGGTTTATTATTCTGAAAGTATTTACCTATGAGTTAATAATTTGTTTTTCGTTTAGTCAGTTTAGTGTGATTGTATATTGAATTGTTTTTTTTTAATGGTCTTTTCAAGATCAAAATAAATCAAATAAAACAACCTCTAGACACATTTCCCATAGCATTTGGTAGAGTCGAATTGACAAAACTTTGTTTATAGATCGCTACCAACTAATTGCTTATCAAAATACTCGTATGACTCATCGGTAACCATAACAACCTACATGGTAGTGCGAATATTTTAGTATTTTGTGTTGTGGCGCATTGACTTGATTTTTTGTACAAGCTTTTATTTAACTTGTACTGTATGTATATGTATGTTGTATGTATGGGTGTATGTTCGGGTGGAATCTTGCAACTCAATTTTGAAGCACTTGCTACCATTCGATTTTGCTGAAATTTGGTACACTTATGTAACCACGATGACAATGCAATATTATGGTACCATAAAGCTGTTTTGATGGTGGAGACAGAAGGTGGCCATAGGAACTACTCTAATACACAACACAACCTAGTCGTGTTTGGGCTCGTTGGATTTGTCTTAACAAGATCTTTAGTCAAACGTGATGTCCAGGGTCTCATGATGGAGCCGGAAGATGGCAATTGGAATTCCTAAAATACTTATATACTTTGTGAGGTGGATGGTTTTAACAGTTCAATATGTACTATATTAATTCTGTGTCAATATTTAACTTATAGTTAATATGAAAAGACTCTATAACTACGTAACTAAGTTAGATCATCATTATGTCTGTCCAGGTCTTGGCGCTGTCCGCAATCGGCATATTACTTTCCTAATTCCGATTTGTACTATAATAATTATTTGTTTTACTTATGTTACAGGTGAATTCAGCGCTTTACTTGACCCTTGACAGAATTTTGTGGAAACGTTTTTTGGAATTTTTCACGATGGCATCCGATTTGCTGATGCTGATGAACTACGTGCTGGATCCGTACTTATATGTGTTCATGCGACAGCGCAAAAGACTTTCGATCACAGCTTTTTGTCACTCGATTACGCACTGTTTTAAGGTAAAATCCTCATTCTTATTTTGGACTCGAAATAAACTAGTGTACTTTTCATTTTATATTATAGAGAAAATTATTATAAATCAAAGCAAAAAAGAAAGAATCAAGTTAATTACATAATGTAATATCAGATAAATGACCCCAACAAGTAAGAACTTTATTTACCTCTTCTCAACAGAATCACAAAACGTCGTCGGACTCCATGAAAACGTCTTGCTGTCCAGAGACCGTGGTCATGAGTGACAGTTCAGGGTCGGAGCTACGGCCACTGCGAGCTTTCAACCCTCCTCAGCCGGCTTGCGCAACTATATTAAAGCTGGACGAATGAATCCACATTTGAATACTCATTCTCTCTCACCCACATCTCCAAAGAGAATCTAAGACTATCCGCCGGACTTATCTCAATCGGTTCCCAAAAAAAAAAAACAGTGATACTGAGAACACGCTCTGGCGACCTTATAAAACCAAGTCAGGTCTCCGCAGCAGCCATTTTAAACGACGACGAGTAAAAATCTTTAAAATTATTTGTAACATGTCCTGTACCGCGAAATCTTGTTTGAAATATCATAAGAATAATAAATAATAAGGTAGGCTACTATTATTTCTTCTGTGGTAGTACTCTAATTGAAAAACATGACACGATACGCTCGTTGTCCTTAGACCATCGCTACACGAAGTCTTCTTTTTCATCGTGTGGGTTATACGTCGACAACCGACCTTACAAACCCTAGTGTCAGTGATGTGGAGCATAATTCGTTATAGAGCCGCCAAAGGCCACTGCCAATGGCTCTTGTAACGACTAGAAAGTAGTCGGGACCTACGGCTTGAACGTGCCCTCCGAAGCACGGAATCATATTTATTTTCGGTCAATCAGGTGACTCAGCCTGCAAAGTCCTAACCAAACTGAGGAAAGCCCCAAAAAGAGATTTTTGTTTGACCGGGAAACGAACCCGCAACTTCCGTAATGAGCGGTAAAATCTCGACCACTCGGCAACGGAGGCTGTTACCTTATATGTTGTATAGTAGAGACTATACAAATAGCAAATATTGATGAAAAGTCGCATTTCGATGTACGGGATAGCCGTACATTCTGCCCGGGGGGGGGGGGGCAGTTCAACATCATCAACGGCCCGTTATAGTCCACTGCTGGACTATAATCTCCACGCTTGGCAGGCGGGTTGGAGATCGCAGATTAAAAGGTTACTAGGATTCAAATTGTAGGTTATTGAATACAGTTTATACTTGTAGACAACATCGTACGCAAAAAATGCATAGTTTTGGCCATGCAGGGCGAATACCATAAAAACATCGCAAATTTCGAAAATTTTCTCGATTTTCTCATTTTCCACAAGGTTTTTGGAGTTGCATTTTTTTATTTAAACTACCCTAACACACCCGTACAACATACCAAAAATGCAAAACTACATCACGCTTTGCGAATTTATTGTCTATTTCCGACGGGCCTTTGTCGGCATGATTAATATGTATATCCATGCCAAATTACAGCCTAAAAGTACTAGTACAGTACTAAAAGTCTCTGAGCTAAGCCGCGGACGGACAGACAGACAGACCGACAGACGGACATAGCGAAACTATAAGAATCCTTTTTATACTACGGATCCCTAAAAACTACACTACCTCTGTAATTCTTCACAAGGGATTTAGCGCCCTTTTTAAAAAGAGCACTACCACACTTGTGTGCCACGCCTGCCAAGTTCCTGACAAAGCCCGAAGCCGTGTTGAGTGCGACGGCGGGACACATTGCACGGAGAACCGACGAGCGTTTCAGCAGAAAAGTTTCCGAATGACTACCACGCACCGGAAGGCGCAGCAGGGTGGGTAGCATCCCCCAAGGTGGACCGACGATCTGGTAGAGGTCGAAGCCACTGGAGGTCGAAGCCGCTGGATGTCGAAGCCGCTGGATATGGGCAGCGCAAGGCCGGCCGTTTTTGATGTGATTATGATGATTATAAAAAGACATTAAATATATTTAATTAATTAGTTTAGATAAGTGTAATAATAGATAATAGGCATAAAGTTCGTATTATGTAAGGTACATACAGTAGCCAGCTCATGCGGTTGGACGCTATCGGAATCAGAAGTATTTTGACCTTGACAGCGCCGTTATTCCTAGGGGTGATATTCGGCGTCTAGCTATTTGGGAATAAGAAAGTTCTTTAGGCTTGGCGGTATGTACCTTACAAATATTTGGGTAGCTGTTTGAGAAATGATAATTCTTTCGCATCGGAAATACCAGCCCGAATAGCAGGAGCAGCAGCAGCATTTGGGAGGTTGAAAGCACGTGTTTGGAACTCACACGACCTTAAGCTGCAAAGTATACAAAGCAATTTGATTTGCCTACGTTACTGTATGCTGCAGAGACTTGGTGCTGCTATGAAAAAGATATCAAGCAAAAGAAATATACACCTTCTCTGAAAAAGATATACACCTTCCATCTGAGATGTTTACGATGCATTCTGCGCATCAAATGGCAAGACCGTATTCTAAACACCGAAGTATTGCATCGTGCTGACTTACCCGGAGTAGAAGCTCTCATTTTGAAGTAAGTCTTCAACTCTGAGCTTTCTTGCGGGAAGCGAAGGCAGGGCGGCCACTATTTGCGATACAAGGACGTGTTAAAACGTAATCTAGTGATGACATACCGCCGGATCGCTGGGAGGATCGTGCACGTCGATAGCGACATCCACAAAAGTGTAGACCTATTCGAAACTGAAGACGTAAATCATAATACATAAAATGTATACCTATGATTTGGCTGGTCAACTGTACTGTACACCATGTAACCGAACATTCAGGATTAAGTCCGGCTTTGCAAGCCACATCAGAGGCTACCACACAAACTACCCGGATTAAAAATGTAGGAGTCGCCGTCGCCGGATACTGTGTGGACGACATGATGATGCTGATGATGATGTACCTTACAATGTAATAAGTACCAAAATTATAGTAACAATTTGAAATAACATACTTGTAAGTAAGTTGTAAGTTTTGTGTACAAAAGAAAAGTGGTTAAATGGGTATTATGCACCTAAGTACCCGTTTTAAGAATCACTATTAGATGATTACAAATTTACGATAGTTAATTAATAGCTTTAAATTAATAAATAATTAAATATTTATTTCTTTTTATTTCTATCACAAAGATCTCGTCGAGACCTATCATTTTTTCACGAAAGGTTGCCTGGAAGAAGTTGCTACCTAGCAATAAGGCTGCCTATCATACTTGTGTACATATATTTAAAAAGTATTACTTCAGGGTGGAGGACTATGGATATTTTTTTTTTACTATGGTCCACCTGGTTGGTTCACCTGAGGTGGAGCACAGGAAAAAAACCTGCCCGTGGTCCACCAGGTGGATCAAAAGGTGGACCATGGGGTTGCAGCGCCACCCACCATCTACCAATGATGACTGAAAGTCGCTGGATCTGGCCACTTACAATAAAAGAGTGAAAAAGAAACATTTATGGAATTCTAAAATGGAACTCTTTTTAGGAACATGTTACTTTGAAATTTGCGAGACTATAATTTTTTTTCATTGTCACGTCCTTTCGGAAATTGTGTGTCGCTATCAAAATAAATTTAATTTGTGAACATTTTCGTTCAATGATTTTTTATGATTTTCTTTGCGAGTCAACAAGAGAGTTGCCAAAGACATCAATTGGCATTTGGTGATGAAGCACCAAGTCGCAGCTCTGTGTATTCGTGATTTGGAGAATTTAGACGTGGACGTGATCATCTCCATGACGAGGTACGTAAAAAAATGTTGCTCCTTTTTTCGGCAAATCAGGACATTACACTCCATTATCGCTTGAAGATCAAAGGACAGTGACTGCAGATTGGTACGTCAACACTTGCTTGCCCAGAATCTTAGAAAAAGTTGGCGAAAAGTATCCTCGAAGCACGACGAAAAGTATCCTACACCACGATAACGCATCCTCACATTCCGCTAAGTTAACAGAAGCCTATTTGAAGGCTCCAAATTTTAATGTGGAACTGATGATGCATTCGCCTTACAGCCCGGACCTCGCACTCTGCGTTTACTTTTTGTTTCCAAAAATTATAGACAAACTTAGAGTTAGAGGCACACGTTTTACGAGCCCTGAATCGGCGGTGAATGCGGTCCATGAAGCCATTGAAGAGGTCCCTAAGGAAAACTGGCCCAACCGCTTTGTACAGTGGTTTCAGCAAATGCAAAAATGCATTAATAGGGGATCGGACTACTTTTTATTTTTATTTTATAAATCCAAACTTCTTAGTTTCTGCTATTGAACACTAAAATAATTTTTGATCTATCTTTAAAATTGACCGAGTCATAAAGGTTTGAAATTCAAGATTAGACAGAGAGGCACATACCCACTTGCGACGTCATTTATTAGTAACGCCATACAAAAAATCGTTTTTGAAAGAGACAGACATATTGAAACTTTAAAAAATCACTGTAAATTCATTTTTCATCTGATTCTGTTTTTTCGTCTGCTACTAATCTATAATAATTCATAAAATATAGTAAATTTAAGAACAGTCCGATCCCCTATTGCGAGGGAAAAACAATAAATGTATCGTAAGTCTTAAATCTAGTCTTATTTATCAGAATCCAGAAGCTTTCAGTATGCCCTAAGTATACAGCATGAAATTTACATCGTTTTGTTCCCGCCGTGTAGTGATAGTACCCGTCAAACTGAACAACTTTTCACGAAAAAAAAAATTCCTGTGACAAAAAAATTTTGGTCTCTCCATACAAAATGGGTCGATCGGGAGTCTCACTTTGTATGAAGAGACCAAAAATTTTTTTGTCGCAGGAATTCTTTTTTTCGTGCAAAGTTGTTCAGTTTGACGGGTAATATCACTACACGGCGGGAACAAAACGATGTAAATTTCACGGTGTATATGTATCTACGAAATAATTCGTTGAGGGCCACGGAGGGCATAGTTGCAGCGCCGAAATTAGTTTTTGCTTGTTTTCATTGAAATTATGACGTCACCATAATAGGCAAACACTTGGCTTTTATAGCGTGTTAAGTCCCGCCGGAAGTTTTACGTTTTTGGGTGTTATAAAATATTTAGGCATGACAGTGCCATTATATGGAGCATGGTTCAAAAAATCAAGTCTGTTATATAGTTATATGGCGCCTCCATAAAACCACAAAATAAAAAGGAGGGTTACAGAAGGGCCTTCTCTCAACTCCCGCCTTCTTCAAAAATAACTACGTCATCTTGCCAGACTAGCTATAATTTTGTGTATATTATTATTATTTATAGATTTTTAATTATTATTAGAAGAACTATTCCGTTTGGCGAGAGATAGAGAGACTGAGTATGCGGAGCTGACTGCCAACCTCCAGTAGTGGAGAGGAATACGAAGAAGAAGAAGAATTATTATTATGGCACGCAAATTTAGAATAAACATCTCTAAAAGTCTATAGGTATGATAAACTGAAAAAAGATAAAAATTTCGAATTTTGTAATGCAATGTAATTTTTTTTCTTTTTATCTGCAATCAGTCATTGCCTAAGCATAAGCAAGTGTTTTGAATGGATTGTGTCGTGCAGAGTAAGCCTTCCATTGAAGTTTCCTCTTTATTTTTAGTAACCAGCCATCAGTGTTGATCCTCTGCTCTTGGGACATCCATTATATCACGCCTTTTGAGACGTCTTATGTAGTCAGACATAGTAATTTGCACCGCAAGTTGGTTGGGATGTACCTGAAGACGGTTGTTATACTTTGTAGCGTAATTACTGATTTCCTCCTGCACTGTTTTCATCCGCAGTATAGTGTGAACTTCTGTGTTTGTTCCATCAAAGGTGTCTGCGAACCTTTGCACTCTTCCATACCAAATTTTTTAAATATTTTCTCTATTAACTTACTTTGACAAATTTTCAGTGTAATATCTTCTCTTATTATCTCCATACCCAAATAGTCTTTCACATCTCCTAGTACTTTCACATTAAATTCTTCTCTCAACTTATCTATAATCTTCATTTCATTTCCCATTACTATAATGTCATCAACCCATACAAGTAACCATTCATTTTCTTTAAAGTATAAACAATAATCATATTTTGACTGTTCAAACCCATGATTTGTCACGCATGCGTGGAAAGTTTCATTCCAGCATCGGGGTGCCTCACGTAAACCATACAACGCTTTTCTTAATCTCAACACTTTTTCCAATTTCTACCCTTCCTGGTGGCTTAATATATATCTCTTCATTGAGATTTCCATTTAAGAAAGCAGTGGGCACATCCATTTGCTTCATCGGATAATCTTTTTGTATAGCAATACTTAACATAAGCCTTATTGTTGACATTCTGGCTACAGGCGAATAAACATCGTATTTACTATCAGTTTGAAAGCCTTTTGCCACTAATCTGACCTTCTTTCTCCCATCAGATTTAATTGCGAAAACCCACTTAGTATCAATTGCTTTCATCCCTTTGGGCAACTCTGCTTCTTCCCAAGTTTTTAATTTAAACCTTTTAATGAATTTATTTCCGAATCCACAGCCTTTATCCAAGCATCCCCTTTCTCAATTGCTTCTTTATATGTTTTTGGTTGATCCTCAGTCAATAAACATAAAGCTATGTTCATGACTCTCATCATGACTTATGCCACTATTTATATAGGGATCCCCTAATTCATAATTTTTAAAATATTCCGGCAACTATTTTGGCAACATTTTTGTTCGCTGCACTCTTTTATTACTATTCTCTCCATTTATTGTACATGATCGATGTACTCCTTCTGTATCGGATTTTTCAATATCTATTAAAGTATTAATCATGGTCTTAGCTGTCTTGCAATCCTTTACTAGACTAAGGTGTTTATCCGGAATACTATGTACTGACACACTTTTTGCCTAAGCATCATCTTTTTTAAAATCTTTCTCTTTCTCCTTATCATCACCCTCTAGAACATATAATATCTGCTTCTCGTCTAGTATACATTTTATTCTGAATAGTCAATTATTAAAATTATCAGCTTGCAGTTGCGGAAATTGAGCTGCCGCCGCCATCACTTTTTCTTCCTATTACACACACGTATTTTATTTCGTGAACTTAATTGTTTTTAAATTTTTACCTTTCTTATTAATTCATATTTAATATAGCCCATGACCTACTAAAGAAGGTAAAAATAGGAGATGATGATGGCTAATAATAATAATAAACAATTTTTTATCAGTTTAATACATTTCTATTTTTTTTTTACATTTGCAACTAAGAGACAGAACCAAAAGTCACCGACGTATAATAACAATAGTAGATTTTACAAGTACACAAAACGAACCATTCTTATCCGAGACTTTTAGCAGCCCGAGCCGAAGAAGGTGAGGGCTGATAGTAATGTCGAGGATAAAATTGTTTTGTGGATGAGTTATAAACTCTGCTTTTCACTTCGATTGCGAGGAAATAAAACAGTAGTATAACATAACATTTCTTTAAATTTACAAAATTGTCGTAAACTTTGAGATATTTTTCCCGAGACTTTGGCGGTAATATCTGTTGCACAACTCTCTGTGCATTAATTTCCATAAGCGTATTAGGAGAGAGTGTTAAATCCTCTTCTTCACTGGACATTTTTAACAATTTTAGCAAATAAAAGAAATTAATAAACGCACGAAAAAACAAGAGCTGGTTCCCGCCGCTTTATTTTTTTTTTAAATCTTACGACATTGATGCTTGGGCTTGGGCTGTAGACCTATACAGCCTACTATTAAATTAATTTTGTAATAATAATTATCTTAAATTAATTAAATAACCTACCGTACTTGAATTTAAATTTTAATATATTTTGTCTTAAAAACACATAAGGCAAATAAATTAAAGTAAATATTATAAAATAACCAATTCTATCTATGAACTTCTTATTGTGTTTGGCTGTATGGCTCATTTTCTTTGCCTTAATATAGATATATTTATGAGTAGATACGTTAATGCACTTGTGCACAAAATTCGATTTTGTGCAGCCTATATCCTGCACAAATAAGCACTTTCAGAGCATGAGAAGTGAAAAAGAGTCATCATCATCAACGGCCCGTTACAGTCCACTTCTGGACTCCTCCACTCAAGTGGAAGGTTTTGCCATAATCTCCACGCTTGGCAGGCGGGTTGGAGATCGCAGTTTAAAAGGTTACTGTATCAGAGAGCGCTGCTGCCCGTTCCCTGTTCAATGCGTGGTCCCCAAGTCGCCTCTTACGATACCCATGGGAAGAGTAAGGGTTGGTGACAAATGTATTCTACTCTGCCGTCACCACACGGCGAAAAAGAGTATTTTACCTAAAAGGTAGAACATAGGATTCTTATACCCATGATATGTGACATCCATGTATAACCATGTTCTGGCAAATAAAGATTATTTATAATTTATAATTTATTATGTGTTATTATTAAAGTACCCGTAATCACCTTCCGAATCACTGTCAGCCATACATTTTTTTGTTTATCTGATCGCTGACATTGCTGAAAGTCTGATTCGGAATGCGCCCGTACTCTTGCTTGGCGTGATGTGGGTGGGTTGCATTCCGAATCAGCCTTTCAGTGCCCTCTGTGATCAGAAAAGCAAAAAAAAGGTATGAGTTTGTTTTGCCTTTGCCTGCAACGCGATTACGTACGGGTGCTCGCTCGATTTCAGCATTTCAGCGCGTCTCGGAACCTGTGCTCGGAACGCAGGGGTGATACAAAACGTCAAAGAGGAAATAAGTAAAAGTACCTAAAACAGAAATTTAATTATTTTACAAATCTGTTAGTAAATAAAAATGATAGCTTTTTTATAAAATTAGGATAGTATTATAGTGTTGCAAACAAGTTGTCGCTACTTGCTATATTTTTTCCGGCAAGATGTCTAAATGGTGCGTCGCCAATATTAACTAATTTTGTGTGATATATGCATTGCTGCTGAATCGGCCTATCTTAATAATGAATACGTTCATTTATGGTACTCGCGGCCAAGGTTAATGATGTGTATCACACATTAGTAATGATGTTTGAATTATTGATTGTATGATTGTTGTCAGGCAATCAGAACGTAGTATCCACGAAATGTTGAAAGATACGCCTCCCCTACGTGAATCGAGTGACTCCATCACGTCGGGGACGGAACCTAAGTTCCCCACTTCGCGCTCCATGCCTTTCCCCCCAGCCTATGGTAAGTAAATAATATTAGAAAAATCGCATTTTAAATTGGGGCATACAAAACAAGGACTATAATAGAATAACTTAAAACTTTAACAACTAATAACTTTGTGCTTAGTTTGGGATCAGATGCCGTGTGAGGTGTCCCCAATATATGATGTATATATATATTTTTTTTATCTCCAACCACATACATTGTTCAAATTGTATTTTTCGGGTGGAATTCTTCTAAAGTCCTTCCAAAACAAGTACTTTTATTTTTAACCCCTGATGTTGAAAAATAAAGATTTTTACTATAAGTTCGACTTTGTCTGTATGGCATTGAAGGTTTCGTCCAAAATTGAGTCACTTCGCATACTGTTTTTTACAGTAATAATCACATTTTCGAGCGTGTTGTGTTGGAGAAAAAGTGTTTTTTTAATTGAAAGCTGTTTTAATCAGGATCATTCTTAACTAAGTTTGATTAATATCTGTCCATCCAGCATATTAAAGATCATCAGCTCTTGTCTCAATTGTAAGGATCTTATCCATTATAAATTTTTGCTTATTATATGGTCACAAAACAAAACCTTATAAATCATGAGAACATTGACCTGATGGCGCCTGTAACCAGTATATTTATTCTACAGAATATCCAATGCTTCAAAAATTTCATTATTGGCAAAGTTAAAGGTCAATAATTTCATCAAATTTTTATATTCAATGCTGTCGGAGTATAGCTATTTAATTCATGCTATTGTTAGTTAATATCCATGCTAAGCACTATGCATTTTACCTCACACATGTTCATTATCTTTTGCTTTTGAACCATCTTTTTCTGATCTGCATTACTTCGCAAGCTGAGAAGCAGTCCCCTGACAACTTTGAATGTATAAAGTGAATGAACTATATTTTATGCAGGGCTATTTAAAAATTTGGAGTTCTTGTGTAACTTTTTTGTTAGTGTAATCAAATTAGCCTACAGGATATGTTCAGAGGAGTGTTTAATAGTAAGTGCTTCCATTTTATTGTTGCTTTCCATTTGTTGTAACAGCTCCACCAGATGTATCGCAGAATGGTACTGTCGGTAGCAGCACTCTTTTGCGAGCAGGATCTACTAAATTAGAGACACTACGTAACTGGGGTGTATCTACATACAAGTGCACAAAGCAAATCCTATATGAAAAACTAGGAAAAAGTTCCAGAACTGTTGATACTGGTAAGGACAAGTAATTTTGCAAATAAATATGCAGTTTCAGTAGAAATTATCATTATACAAGTTTTCTTTTATTGAAATTTTGTAGCTTTCATCTGTATGCTTTGTGTTAACTTTAACTTTTAATGTAATTTATCATGTTATAGAGCTAGAAGCCCAGATTGAGATGTTACGTGAGACGCAGCGTAAATATAATGGTCTTCTGCGGCTGAGCACAACGTTAACGGCGCAGTTATCTGCCGCGGCGACGACACAGCGGGCACTGGGCGAGGCTTTCGCTGAGCTCGCTCAGAAATCTCCTGAGTTACAGAACCAGTGAGTATGCTGTTTGTTGTAATCTTAGTAACTATACATGTAGTGATGATGATGATATCCTAAAACCTCTCAGCAGGGGCTTAACTTAGGGCTCTTAATAGACTTTTCCATCTCTCGCGGTCCTGCTGAACCCCTGAGTCGCAGCCTCTCGGTCGATTGAGCAGCACCAAGTTATTCTGGGCCGACCACCACGCCAGCCACGCCTATTTTGATAATTTTACGCCACTTTGTTCCGTTCGTTTCGTCCGTTCAGTCCGTCTGTCTGTCCGTCTGCAGCTTAGCTCAGAGACTCTTAGTACTAGAAAGCAGTAATTTGGCATGGATATACATTTAGGCTATTTAACATCGAAGGGCTGACTACAATAGATCCATCTCGGGTCGCAGTGGTCATTGGGACGTAGCTTGCCCGATCCCTTCTACCTAAATCATAAATCATAAATCATGGATATACATATTAATCATGCCGACAAAGCTGCAGAATAAAATTTAAAAAAGGGGATCCTCTGAAACACGTGAAGTGGGTGTTATTTTTTTAATTTACGACTACCTTATAGTGTGAGGTATCGTTGGATAAGTCTTTTTAAATAAGGGGGGTTTGCTAAAAGCATTAGTGTAAATATTTATGGTAGTCGTGTATATGATGAATTTAAAAAGAAAACTATCATCATCAAGTAGGCTTTACAGGTTATCGAATAATATACCAACTTATAAAATGTACTTGTGCAAGTAAGAAATTCGGTACAAATATCATAGAAAAATATTTTGATGAATGTTAACTGTCTTTTACAGTTACCTATCTAATATCTATATAAGTAGTATTGGCAACTACGGAACCCTATTCTTTGCGTGGCCAGACATGTGCTTGGCTGGTTATTTCTATTAATACTTGTACACAA
This sequence comes from Carpatolechia fugitivella, assembly GCA_951230895.1. Classification (NCBI taxonomy): domain Eukaryota; kingdom Metazoa; phylum Arthropoda; class Insecta; order Lepidoptera; family Gelechiidae; genus Carpatolechia; species Carpatolechia fugitivella. The sequence goes on from OX579645.1 coordinate 13,813,461, forward strand.
AGTATGCCTACTACACAAAGTCATACTAGTGCCATAAAAAAATAAAATAAAAATAAGTATGCCTACGGACTGGCCTAGCTTTGTAGCGACTGCTCATTTATTAGGTATTCGCAGCTAAACCCCATATCTGGAGTCTGTGTCGCTATGCGCGACCTGCTACTCGTGTGGTGGCAATGAGCTCTGCCTCTGGGTAATATTCCAGAACCACAAAGTATACATGTAGTATTCCAGTTATTTGATGTCTTGTTTTTTGTATAAAAATAATCGAGCAACAATTTTTTTTCTTTTCTGCTTTACACAACAACATGCAGTTTCCCAGTTTTCTTTTGCACTAGTTTTAGTCTCGTTGGACGTCTGGTCCCTATAAAAGAACTAATTTCGTTTTTTAATCACATTTCTATACTATTATAAAGTAAGTATTACAATACCTCCACAACTCCAACATTTATTTGTGTTACGGACATAGTAGGTATAGAAAAAATATATATTTTATGTTTGGTTCCGGTAATTACTGCCAGGTCTTATGAAGTTAGACGTGTTTAACATAGAGACCTGTTAATATTATGGGTACAGATTTTAAGTTACTTTAAACTGACTGCTTACAGATTCAAAGTATGTAAGCTATGTTACAAAAAGAAGTGAATCAGATAAGACACAATTTTAAGATTTTCTATCAATTACATTTCAGATTTCTATACAACGCCGATACGCAGCGTTCTCTGACAAGAAATGGGGAAACATTACTGGCTGCGTTACATTTTTTCAACAACTCTTTGAACACCCTCACTAACAAGACTATAGAAGACACTTTGCTTACCATCCGACAGTATGAGGCTGCAAGGTAAAGTATGAATGACGTACGAGTAAATGTGCATAATATATGATGTAACTATCTTCTAGCTAAATGTGACAAAATATGATATAGCAGATGAAATATCAAATACTTTAAACGAGCAATATACAAGAATATATATATACAGGTTGGGGGTTTCGTGGGCGATAAATTGATCTAGCTAGGTTTTATTTTTAGTAAAACCAGATTTCCCCGTGTTTTCAGGCTTAAAAGAATTGGTACGCCATGTCATTAAAATAGAAAGATAATTTCGCCATGATTCATAACGCCAAATGGCTCAGTCGGAAAACCGCTAGTATACAAAGTCTATTTTGGTTTTTGAGTCTGAGTTCGAATCTCGACTAATTTCTTTTGTTCATGTTTCTTTTTTTTATTTGTTATTTTATTTTTATTCTGTCATTTAGTTATTTAAAGGGAAACCTTCATGACCGCCCTTGCTTTTGTACGCCACGTTTTTGGTGTACTTGGTTTACAACGAATACGCATTCATTCAATACGAGGATGCTAAAAAGTTGCATCCAAAAACAGGTCTGTACAAAAAGTGCAGTTTTGAACGCAACTGTTTTGGTATGCCGCTTTTTTCTAAAACACTGATTACATGTCTAAATAATGAGTCGGCTTTAGTAATCTGCGTTTTTTCAAACGTAACACGAAAAACGGTCTGTACAAAACGGAAAAAAGCATGACCCCCCTCTATTCAAAATTGACAGAAATAAAAATTTCTTATATATTTTTATGTGGTCCGAAAGTTTTCCAACAGATGGCACGAGCAAAGCTCGTTCGCCCAGGTACTATTATTTAAAGAAATACTCCGCAAACATATTGAACATAATTATGACTAAAAGTTTTTTATTTATAGGGTAGAATATGATGCATATCGAAGTGAACTAGAGGCAAGTGGTGGCAACCCGCCAGAGCTTCTTTTGATTAACATCGAGCGGCATCGCAGACAATACGAGCGGCTGCGCGACGATTCCGCCGTCAAACTCAAGCTATTGCACGAAAATAGGGCAAGTATCAAAAACAACACACATTCTACCTAGTGTTGATAACATTTTTGCAAAATTTGCTCAGGAAGGGCGTATTTTTCCCAGCATTGTCTAGGTAGCAACTGCTTTACCTCTCCAAGTAATAGTACTCGTACATTATGATACGAGGATCGTAGGTGGCATATCACAAATGATGTGTTAGGCGAGGGATCCGAAGTATAACAGTACGAAGTATTTCAATACACTTGTGAGAAAACTGATAATTAAAATGAAGGGTAAGAAAGGTACCTTCCCTACAAAAGCTACAGGTAAAATTGTTCATGTAAAAAGTTGTAAATACTAACCTTTATTATATCGCGCGCGTTTTAGTTGCTGTACTATTCATATTTATCGTTAAATATTAACACTGGTTAATCATAAAACAACAATCAATACTCGTCACAGAAATGAAAGATTTGTAAAATTTGCGCCGACCTCAAAAAAAGGTTTCTTTTTTAGCGTAATATTATGGAGCACAGGTTCTCGCGAACATTAAGCCTCTACGAATCGATTCTTCGTTAAATCGAGATGATTATATTTTTATTATTAAAATATACTGGCTGATAATATTTTTGAATGATTTGACGAAATAAAATCTATTAATTTTAAGTTAATGTAAAAGTTGTCAAAACTAACCTTATTCGCGCGCAGTTTCAATTGCTGTACTATTCACATTTACATATATCAACACTTGATCACTATTGACACTATTTGTCAAAATTAGCGCCTACCTCAAAACAATAATAGGTTGCCTTTTTATAAGCATAAACTATGGAGAAAAGGTTCTCGCGAACATTCAGCCTCTACGAATCGATTCGTTAAAATCGAGATAATTGTATTTTTATCACTAAAATATTACTGGCTGATAATATTTTTGATACAATTTGTCGACATTAAAAATTATAAAATTATTTTCTCTTTGTAAGAATCGATTCAATTTATTTTTTATTTTTAAAATAATCCTGGCTGAATAATAATTATGGAGACTGTATATATATATTTAAAAAAAATACAATTTTTATTAAGATTTTATTACAATTTTTTTTTAATTCCTAGGTCTTCAAAATTATTATTCAACCAGAATCATTTTTACTATAAAAAATATTTAAATCGATTCATACAAAGAGAAAAGTATTTTATTTCAACAAATTGTATCAAAAATATTATCTGCCAGTAATATTTTAATTATAAAAATAAAATAATCTCGATTTAACAAAGAATCAATTCGTAGAGGCTGAATGTCCACCAAAGGCTTTTCTCCGTAATATGCCATAGACATATAAGTAGGATTCCTTCCTCATTGTAATATACTTATTTAAAAAAGAAATATACTATCGTTTTGTAATTTGTAGTTGGCGCCAGGTTTGTAAAAAATCACTTTGTTTTACATTGAATGTTGTTTTATGAGTGATTAAGTGTTGATATTTAATGATAAATGTGAATAGTAAGGTTACTCAAACTGCGCGCGATATAATAAAGGATAGTTTTTACAACTTCTACATGATCAATTTTACCTGTAGTACCATAGCCCATTTCAATTTAATTATTTACTATCAGTTTTCTCACAAGTGTATTGAAAAACGTCGTACAACACACGAATCTTAGGTTTTATAACAAACTCGTGACATTATAAACCCTCGCCTACAGCTCGGGCGTAAGCCACCTCGTTTGTAATATGCCACCTACGATCCTTGTATCGTAATGTAGGCATTATATGAAATCCTTACGAAAAATCTTACGAATATTTTTTATTTTATCACTTATTGTGATAACTTTGACTGAGGTGCCTTTACTTTTATACCCTCACATTTTCTATTACGTCTGTTATCTATCACTCATTTTAAAATATTTACATGAATGCATTTGTTGTAATTAAAATTTGTTTTTATTATCAAAAGTATTATTCATGCAATTTAGCTATCTCTAACGCCGTTCATTTGTTATCAATTGAAAATATTTTAAAGAGGTTACTTCTAGGCAGAATGCCCATAAACATTTAATTTTGGTTTGGCGATTTGTGTTGTGGAATTCCTGTTCGTTTTAGCAGGTGTTACACGAATGTGCTGTTTCGATTGCGATGCGACACGGGCTATAATAAAATATGCTCATCTCGATGTATTTATTCCCCATGTTAAACAATGTAGTAGCTATGCGGTTGGACACTCGAATTACGAATATATCCCCTACTGGTACGGGATAGAGGCGCTCTTATCAGAATTCAGCCGCATGCGCTGGCTACTATAATGCCAGCTGTTTTAATTACTATTTCATGAAAAAAAAATGCATTTTGTTGATTTGACAGGTAAAGGTTATGAACAAGCAACTGCTGTTGTTCCACAATGCAGTGTCTGCATATTTTAGCGGGAACAACGTAGCTTTAGAGGCAGCTGTTCGGCACTTCAATATCCACATGCCATCGCCCACGTCGCCTCCCAACGTTATAACTCCGCCCGCTGCACCTCAGACCTCTAACCCGACCGTGCTGCCACGGACGGCATAGGCTCGGTAACACCCATTTGTTCTGCTTTGCCTTTTTCTAATTTAAGAATAATTTAATACGTAATTCAAAAACAATTGCACTTCATTCACACGTACGTTATTTATGAATGAGTAAACAGATAAGTAACTCAATTTTCCATTATGTATACTACCTAAGTATTATGTTAACAAAGCGGAGCCACGCTTTTGCTTGTTTTAGTGATCTGATATTTTGATGAACGGATTCCGAGATTCAAGGCCTTGCGAAAATTTAACTTAATAAATGTTTAAATATTATAGCTATAATGCAGAGCATTGCGATAGTGTACATAACTTGAGATCAAAAGGCTGCCAGTAGTAATGGTGCTGAACTCGTGTAAATGAATTCCGACATTAGTCTCATTCCAGTGTTACATCCAACATTTGATAAAAACTAAGAATTTAGAACTACACACATCAACACGGTCTAGGGATATTTTAAAAAATGCGAATTACTATTAATGTGTTAATAATTTTATATGACATGTATATATGAAACGTTATTTAATACTCTACCACTTTTTTAAATAACCGTTTACTTAGGTTACAATTTCAAGATTTTATGGAAAAAAAATGAAACATAGACCAAAACCGTATTTGAATTAAATTTTATTTTGTGAGAAAAAATGAAAAAATAATAATAATAATCATTTAATTGATGTTTATGAACTTGGAGTTAGTAGTCTGTGAAAGCGCCGATGACGTTCATAACTAATTGGCAACGATTTGGCATGCTCAGAACGAGGTTGTCAATGTCTTGCTGCGGAATACTGTCCCAGGTCCTTCTGAGGTGTGAAAAAAATTGGGCTTCTGTAGCCAGATTTTCGGGGGCTTCCCTCAGAGCTTTTCTTTGAAACATATCCCATGCGTGCTCGATGGGATTCAGGTCTGATGACTGCGCAGGCTACGCTAAGGCCCTAAAATTATGATCCTGCAACCAAGCTGCTACTGTTCTCGCCGTATGTGCCCGGGCATTGTCGTGCATGAGCAGGAAATCTTGCCCCATTTGTGTTCTGTGGGGCAAGATTATGGGCCCCAGCACCTGTTGGCGATATATTTCTGCCGTCATATTGCCCTGCACCCAAACGAGGTCCGTCCGTCCTCCAAGGCGAATTCCTGCCCAAACCATAATTGTTCCTCCTTGGTATGGGTGGACTTCCTGGGGGTGCTGGAGTCGGCTCCATCACCCAGGAACTCTCCAAACACGCGTCCTTCGTGAATCAGGATGGAAGCCGTACCCGGATTCATCCGTGAAGAGCACATTGGGTTCGGAACCACGTAGACTGGAGCCGTGAGCAATGGCTCACGGCTCCAGTCTACGTGGTTCCGAACCCATTCCAATCGTCGTCCACGATTGCCTCTCCGTAAGGATGGGACCCGGAGTGGTCTACGAGAGCGTAGATTGTCTTCACGCAGTCGTCTCCTCACAGTTTGGTCACTCACAAGTACTTGGTGTTCCACATGCAGCCTTTGGACTAATTGAGTCGCCGTTACATTTGGTTGAGCTCTTGCAGCAATTTGCAAAAATCGGTCTTGTCTGGGGGTAGTGATGCAACTTCACCTGTGACACGATAGCGTGTCCACAATCTTGAAATGACGTTTTGGTGGGTCCCTATTGCTTCAGCGACATCACGTTAAACAGACCCAGCTTCCAGCATTCCTACAGCCAGTAACATTTCCTTCCTAGTTAAATGCCGGCGTTCCATGGCTAGAACAGCTCAATTTGCACTTTATCTTTAAGCCTTCAAATTAAAAAAAAACTGTTACTAAACGTAATTTGTATTTTTTTCTAAATCTCGCTTATAAGAAAATTCGCTCTCCTACACATCAAGACATTTTTTGCCACAGAAACAAAAAATATAAAGTACTTACTGTAAGGCAGCTCTTTGTACTACGAACTACCCTACGTAGACACATACTAAACCCACCAGCTCCAAACCCAAAGATAAGATCCACACGCGACATGTGCCATTGAATCAAATTCTACCTCTTTTGCTTCTCGACAATATTATATCATCAACTCACTTCTATATAACAAAATTCATAAACAGTTACAAATTAATAAATTACACAAATACGAAATAAAAAGAAAATTGGAAAATTGGCTACTAAACCTTAGTTATTCACAAACTGAGGATTTACTAACTAAATAACATATTCAATACTATTTTACTACACATAACCCCCCACTTACATACATACATACATATTATACATAATACACAAATAAATAGGTACACAAACACAATTACATTCACCCTACTAACATCTTAACACATTTTTTTCCCCCTACCGTTTTTGCTTCCTTTGTGTTTTTGAATTTGGTTTGTTGTCACACGATTGATCACGTTTCGAGAATTACTGATACCTAAGATACAGGTTTTTACCTAGTTTAGGAATCAGGATTTCCACTATCTTATATTTCGTTTTCAACATGCCACCAAACTCACTTGTTCTAGTTTCTAAGATAATCAAAATTGTTTCTTTGGTTAATAAAGATATTATTATTATTAAAAAAAATGAATATGGAACTACTCCGAAATAAATGACGCACAAATTGGTGTATAAAAGATTTTAATGCAGCCAGTACTTTTTGAGTTATTTAATTGAGTATGAAATATCCCTAGATCGTGTTGGTGTGTGTATTATGTGTAATATAAGTTTAACTGTTCTTAGATCTGAGTTGTATTGTTTTTAGTAAATGTATTCTTTAAATTACATTTATTTATATTCTATAATATATTATATTGTGTTGTTAAGCACTTGCACATCTTATTCTAGTAATTTTTTATAAAAAAAGCTTGCCGATAGTTTAAAAGCTTCACATAGGTACTCAAAAAGTATTTTTAATAATATTATATCACTATATTACTTAATATCGTCATTAGTTCCAAGTTTGCAAGTTTTTTTTATTGTAAAAGATAGATACATGAATGAAATTTTTACGAACTCTGCCCGGGAGACATTAGAACTCCTAGCGATCGGGATAAAGTCTATCCTAAGTTCTTTAGGGATCTAGTTCCCAACCTATTGGACCGGAGCCCATTCTTGGAGTGCCAAAATTCGGTTCCAGACGCCAACTTCTAGCTTGGGAGCAACACCAGGCTAATGAGCTGTGGTACAGGTCAGTTGGACTGACGCACTCCAAGCAACTGATCCCAGGATTTCTGCCCAAATTTGCTGCTGAGGTACTTATGTTGCCCTATTGGCCCTCACGGGCCATTGTAAGCTTGATCAGCAGGATCTAACAAGATGGGCGTATCTGAAAACCCTCACTGTATTCTGCGCAGATGACGAGGAGAATCCGCTTCACATTCTATTTGAGTGCGTTTCCCTCATCAATAAAAAAACCCAGGAGCTGGGAGGACCCATAATTGGTACCCAGGAAGCCCAGGCTTCGAGTCCCTTATCGACCGTCATCTTCTTTAAAGCTATTGGTCTAAAGGAGGCTGTTTAACATCGTAGAGCTGACTACTATAGATCCTTCTCGGGACGCAGTGGTCATCGGGACATTATTGCCCGATCCCTACCTATCAAATCAATCATAAATCATAATCAAGGCGGAAGGACAGATGCCTGACAAAACACTACACGTCACATAAAGAAATTGCACAAATTCAAGTTACTTGTAATAAGATTAATATTTTAGTTGTTGAACTTACTACTGGATGTCGTTTCTACGGGCACAGTTTCTTCGAAATTTCACTGATACTGCAAATACGTCCGTTCACTTCCAACTACTCCGCACGCACTGAGTGGCGGTGCAAACATCAATCAAATACCGGTGGCGGCGCCGCTCAAAGGAAGTATATTTGCGATGTTTTAAACCAAGAAGTTTCAGTAGTGCCGTAAAACAAAGTCATCCCTTATATTGGATTCTTGTAATTGATGTAAAAACCACGCCTATAATAATTAAACACCACATAAAACGTGGTGAATACCATCACATTAGAAAATACTATCTACTAAATGGTGTAAATGCGAGGAATTCAAATTTACGAGCCTCAAAAATGTAGTAACCCGCACTAGTGTCGGTATTACTGATGAAGTAAGTAACCAGTTTCAGATTTTTATGAAAACTGAATTGTGGTAAGTGGCATAGTAAAAAATAATATAGGCTTTTTTTGTTATTAACAGCGTTTTATGGTCCAAAAATTTAAAAAAGGTCGCAAATTTTAAAATCCTATTTTCGTCCATTTTAATCGTAGAGTAACGTGACCTAAACCATTTGACGCAGTTTTTTTTCTGATCACAATGGTGTAATAAAAAAAAGTATCTCTATGTGTTACTACGTGTTTGCTTTCCAGCGTCGATATGTACGTTTGTTCGACGCTCTTATGGTGAAGGAAAACACTGGATGAAATCTGCACACTCCTGCGAAGAAATTCAAAGGTTGTGTGTGAAGTCGACCAACCCGCACTGGGCCAGCGTGGTCATTTAAGACCTAATCGCCCTAATGCAGGGTAGGCTCGAGTGGGGACGTATAATATGAGCTGTTGATGATTATTGTAATGGTTAATGACTGCCTTCACAAACTCAGTGTGTACTTGTGTAACAAGAATATTTTTATTTGTTTATTTATATTAAGAGTCTGGCAGAATAAAAGACTCCAGTAATGGTAGCAAAAGAACCCCGCACAAAATGTTTGAAAAAAAAAGGTGCGGTCAACTTGACTAACTTTTTGGAAAAAGAAATATAAGCCTGCAACACGTACATCTGAAGTGTAAAGTTGCAACATTCAATAACCAGTCCCATCGATGTCGTAAAAAGCGACGAAGGGAAGAGAGCCGTGTGGTTCCCGGCATTCGAAAAAGACCAACCCGTCCCCCCTAGGTGTCGTAAAAAGCGACGAAGGGAAGAGCGCCGTGTGGTTCCCGGCATTCGAAAAAGACCCACCCCGTCATTCGAAAAAGACCCACCCCGTCCCCCCTAGGTGTCGTAAAAGGCGACTAAGGGAAGAGCGCCGTGTGGTTCCCGGCATTCGAAAAAGACCAACCCGTCCCCCCTAGGTGTCGTAAAAGGCGACTAAGGGAAGAGCGCCGTGTGGTTCCCGGCATTCGAAAAAGACCAACCCGTCCCCCCTAGGTGTCCTAAAAAGCGACTAACGCCACCGTATGGTTACAAAGTAGGTAAAGCGCGGTTCAAATAAGACTTACCTACCCATCTTCCCATGTAAAAGGCAACTCGGTTGTTCCTGGGTACCGGCTGTTACTGCGGAAGCAGTCGTTTCGTTACACGAGCCGAGTTACTCGCCTTTAGCTAATTATTACTTATAGTGGCCTACGTACAATAGCCACACATGCACACTCATTATGAATACCACCCGTGTTGCTACAGGATAAAGGCGCTCTCAAGGTCATAGAATCCAGCCGCATGTGCTGGTTACTTCCTGTATCTACCTCTATATTGTAAATGTTTATACTCTAAAATTATGCATTGGTGAAATCCAGCTGCATGCATGCCAAATTTTTTTCTTTCTGCCGAGAACGTACTTGGAACTAAGAATCTTGAAAAATTGGCTGTTTTATGTATTTTTGACAGGTACTAACTGTACTGTGATAATTGAAAATCAGTATCACATTTTAAAAAAAAAATTAGAATTTTTTTAAGATTTAATTCACTTGTATTTTTTTATTACAGAGTTCTATGCAAACTAATCAATTATAGTAGATTGTTAACCAAGTGAAAGCGATCAATTACACCTAAAGTATTTTGGCGCGCGAGCGAGTGTGAGGGTGGAATTGATCAGTTTCCCACAAGGTAAATAAAAACTCTGCTTTTCATCTCAATTGCAAGGAAAGTAAACAAAATATGTAGTTGTACGAGGGTAGTTGTAGCATCGGGCCTCGTTGGTCTGTGTGCCATGTAGTTTGATACTGGCGATAATATTCTTTTTATAATATATTCGTTCTCTTTTTAACTATTCAGTTTTGAAAGAGAGCGATAGAAACTTAATACGGGCTGGGCCGTAGAGATTTGAGGTTCTCACCTGCCGTCCGCCGTCGTGTGCGGACGATTGTATGTCTTTCAGTGCAAGTTTTGTGATATCGATTTATTAAAACAGTTATTATTTTATAAGAAGTGAGTTTTCTATTTTAAGTGGCGGCTCTCTATATAGGAGAGTCGTTACAGTGCTCGTAAAAAATAATATATGAGCTACATACCATACGCCATATTAGTGCACTGCACCCTATACGATTTGACTCACAAATTTGAATATTTTCAGTTGGTTTTAATGAAATCACGGCATATTGATTTATTAAATTCACGCACAGCTGAAATCAACTTATTTTTTATTATTTTTTGGTTAAAATAAACATAAATAACATAAAAATTTATCAAAATATTGATAACTTAAGACTATGTTCAGATAACAATACTTTTTTTCATCTTCATTTTTTCCCGCGTTTTTTAAGGCGTGTCATTTTAGCCAAAAGTTAAAAGAATAATTTCTGATTTTATAATTTTTTATTGTTATTTCTAGGTAAATACGTAAATTTCGTATTAATCTAGCATAAGTGAGGTAAATTCAAGCAAAATATTTCCTTGAACAATCAAATACGAGTAAAATTAATTGTAGAATTATATAGGCTGTATTATACACCTATTCCTTTGCGATTTATTGTGTGCAACTTTTTATGCAAATTGTAAAAAGAAAGGTTCGAATTTCCAAGTTACTTACATCCTTTCTTTGGAGTCATTATTGGACTACTTTCAAAGCATGAGAGATGAACCATTTATTTGCCGGTGTATTACTATATTACTTACCTTAGATAATACCTATACGTTGTCGGTTAAAATAAATGTGTATTTAGATAAAAAGTCGTATCAAGTAAATGTTTTTACATTTAGCTTTTGTCATGATAATGTTTAGCTTTCATCATAAAATTACGGTTAAACATCAGCTGCAGTAGCGCCACCAATTGAAATAAATCATTAACTTATTGCCAGTGACTTCGATCGAAATTATTTATGTGTTTAACGACAATAGAAGGGTGGGTTATAAATATATTTTAGTTACTGTTTTAAAATATAATCAATGAGTTATGTAAGCCGTAACTGCCAAAAATGGCCACTTAGTAAAAGTAACGCAAAAATAGTTTCTTATTTTACTTATCAAAGTGTAGGGTTCCGTAGTTGTCCAATACTACTTAGGTACCTGTTTAAAGACAGTTAACGTTCATCAAAATTATGTTCTACGATATTTGTACCGAATTTCTTACTTGTACAATTACATTTTATAATATATTGGTCTATGTTAACCTGTAAAGCATATTTGATGTTGATAAGCTTTTAAATTCATCATAGGCTCTACTACCATGTTTTTTTTTTCATATCTCTAAATACAATAGTTTCGTTCGTTCGTTGGTTGATAACAAAAATTAGCACTTTAGGGGCTACCCTATGTGAACACTAGCGCCATATCGATAAAAAATCATAACTTAGTGAAAACACAAATTAGGTCATGATGTATTTTAAAAAAGAAGAATTGATTAATTCAGAAAACTATAGTTAATAGCGAAAGTGCTAAAAACGGCCGTTATTTGCACATTTTCTATCTGGTATTACAGCATAAATATGAGGTATTATAAAATTTGTAATTTAATAAAAAAAATACTAAATTACCTACCCTTCAAATTGATCGTATAGATTTTTTATATTTTGTGTATTCACCAAGTTGTGACTTTTTATCGATATCGCGCTAGTGTTCACATAAGGTAGCCCCTTAAAATAAAATATTTCTCAAACATACGCTAAAATTTAAAAATGGTTTTCGAAAACCCCTAATATTTTCTAAAAACCTATTCAACGATAAATAACACTAAAGGGTAGTCAAGAAAAAATTAACCCCCACTTCACGTGTACCAGAGGAACCCTAAAATTTTTTTTTTTTAGATTTTTTTCTACATCTTTGTCGGCATTATTAATATGTACCTATATCCATGCCAAATTACAGCCTTTTAGTACTAAGAGTTTCTGAGCTAAGCCACGGACGGACAGACGGACATGGCGAAACTATAAGGGTTCCTTGTTGACCATGGAATCCTAAAAATGACAATACAATCTGGATGTAAAACAATATCATAGATGTGGTGTAGTTTCGTGTGGTGTAGAATTAATGTTCTGTAGCTAGTCAACTTAGATATTTTTATTTGTTAAGCTCTGTTGATGTAACTTATTTATTAATTAATTAATATAAATTAAATCTACACTAAGATTAACATGTTTATCAAATTTTTAAGGAGTGTAAAATAGAATCACTTATACTTCAATATCTTGTTTTATTTTCTAGTACTTACTGGGCGACCATTCTGTGTTTTGGATCATCTGTAATATGAAGTTACAGTAAAAGCGCGAACTGAGGAAATGCTAGGGCTTACCGATAAATCCTAAAATTCACCAAATCTTAGTGGTAAAAATAAGTAGGTATATTTATGTAATATATATACATATATATTATGTCTGATACCCACAGTACAAGCTCTGCTCATCATCTTCATCGTGTGGGTTGTAAGTTGACAGATAGCCATGTGTGAGATGAGACGTCCCCACATATATCTATTTATTTATATTTTATTATTATCAAGTGCTCAAATGTTAAACATATTTGTAGTAGAAAAGAGTGGTAATTAATAATACATTGGAATTACAACAAAATAATATATTTTAAATACAATAGTAAATTAAATATCGCATTAACAATAGCAGAACCTCTCATACATCACCAACATCTTTAAGATACTGAATGAATTCTTCTGGTTGCTCTCTGCTCATTCCATAAGGTAGGTACTCCTAACTATGATTTTAAATTCAGACTTTAGCAGTTTCTTTATCACCTTCTTTGCAAATTTCTTCAGCTTCTGCTGTGAATTTATCCTAGGAAGGAAAACACAGGGTTTAATCAGTAGTGACATTAATAAAAATAATAATTCCTTATTTTAGATTGGTCTCGTACACTAAGTTCCACGTTTTACCCACCATCCAACTGGAACCCACAAAATCACATGATAAGGTAAACACATGAGGAGTTTACAGAAAGCAATAGATATTAGGGATGATGATTACTTTTTTCTTTGTCTGTCAGGTAGATTATTAAAAAGCATTGGACACACGTTTTTTATTTTTTTTAAACCTTCGATCAACAATTACAACTAGATAACGGGTCGCATACAAAATCAAAGCTAAATCGCCGTCTGTGTCAATATATACTTATACAGCTACATTTGTTTATTAACCAACTAAGACAAAACATTTTAAAACAGTTTTAAGTTCAACCAAATAACAACTCTAATACCAAGTAATAAAATCGCAAACAAAATAAAATCTCTTACCTACAACCATTTGTTTTCTTTTGTTTAACTGAACTAATTCAAAATAACACCTCACGCCGCAAGTGAGGCGTTATTTGCCGAGACGGCTTTTTTGCTCCGACCCGATTGTAATTGTTAATTGATGTTTAAAACAAAGAATATGACTAACATTTTTGTATTACCTGGCTGACGGACAAAATAGACTAGTTTTTTTACTTGGGCATCACCTCTAAGAAATTTAGGTAATATTGTCAGTAAATGAGCTGAACAGAAAACAGTCTTCAAAATTCATATAAATGTTAAAATTGTAGTAGGTGTTTAGTTCTTTGACTGCTTTTATTTGTTATGTTTATAATGGATATGCTAAAAATATTTTGTAAGTTTACACAGCATTGAAAACGGATAGTGTTAAAATGCAAATAAAAAAAAAAACAATATTTGTATCTAATAATAATCCGAATTCATATCAAAATTACTGATTGAACAGCAAAATACTTAAAATTTTACTAAATAAACTACAATTTATATTCGTGGTGTACTGCTATTTATCTTAAAGTAAAGCTGTTTTTATTAATGCACAGCTAATAATGACTAACGCACTTTATACCTATTACATCTTTTTTTTAAATATAGCTTATATCTTTATATAACATGCAGCATTTTACCTATATATACTTATGATGAGCAAGTTTTCAGGTGCTTATTACAATATATGCTACTCGGATAGTTATTTTGCTATGAGCATGAAGTATCATCTACGCACGCTCTGGTAAATTTGCTGTGCAGTCAGTATTTATGATAAGATAGGTGTCAATTCCATGCAGCAAAACTAAATTTAAATTTTATAATCAGTCTTGTCACTTTCTGACCCACGACCATGAAAAAGGACAGGAGATTGTCGGCTCTTTTGAACGTCAAATTTTATGTGACACTTCAATTTTAAGCATCCTAAAACATGCCGTTTCAAATTACATCGCACACGTCAAAAGTTGACATTTGCACTATAAAATTTGGGGCTCACAATGGTTGACAATCTGCTGTCCTTTTTCATTGTCGTGGGTCAGAAAGTGACAAGACTAAGATAAAATTCAAATTTAGTTTCGCTGCAGGAATCGACACCATTGTCATATTTTTGTACCTTAAGGAATTTGTCTCGCATTAGAGAAAAAAAGTAATGTTGTGCTGATGTATATCGAATTATCTGCAGTACTTGTTTACTAGTTTTGTTAAACATTTAGTTTATTTGTAGTAAGATAATTTATTTGATGTGCAATTAATAATATCCCACTGAAAACTAAATAAGAAGGCCCTAAAATGGATTTATTGTTTTGTTCCGAAGCTCCTCACTAGGTAATGTTAAAATTAGTATTTTTTTTAGGTAATTTGGGTTTAAAACATCAAACATTGACCTTCAACCCTCACAAAATGGTGTTAATATGTTCAGAATAAAG
This sequence comes from Carpatolechia fugitivella, assembly GCA_951230895.1. Taxonomy (NCBI): domain Eukaryota; kingdom Metazoa; phylum Arthropoda; class Insecta; order Lepidoptera; family Gelechiidae; genus Carpatolechia; species Carpatolechia fugitivella. The sequence continues at coordinate 13,828,621 of OX579645.1, forward strand.
ATTTTAAAACTTACTAAATCGTAAATAACTTTGACAACAAGAGAACAACTTGGACATGTCGCTACTTCTTCTCCCGCCATAAGTTCCTCCTGAAAATATTATGTGCAGATGTTATTACAATATACTAAAAACTGAATTTATTACGATAAAATAATACCTATTATTTATACCTTACTAACCTTACTTATCTGAAATCTATCTCCGCAGGGACACGGATAATAGTACATCTCCTCCTCTTCATCATATTCAAAATCTTCGATTTCTACCTCATCATGAAATATCGTCATTTTATCGTCGTTTTTTGTTAAAAAACAAGTTTTCCGTGAAGGATAGGTATTGTTTTTCCTGTTTTACGACGTGTTTCCACTTCCTTCCACCATCCATGCGTACACACCACACCAGTGCTGCCACCTCTCTGAGGCCAATCAGCGCTAAAAGCACTTAAAAATAGCGCTAGATTCCGCTAGATTGCATAAAACTAAAAATAGCGCTAGAATCCACTAGCATGCATGAACAAAAAAAGGCATAACAGTAAGAATTTTGTATTTATTTCAATACAAATTGTATTTATCAACTTAAATCTAAAATAATCTTAATATTAATAAGTATGATGGCTAATCGATTTCGACGAAACAACTTATTTTATTCGGAGAATACCTTAAATATATGAAACGGAAGCTAAACGACTTGCGGTGTTGCTGCTTACTTCCTATATTTTGCCGAAACTGCGGCGTGATACTACTAAGTTTGGTCTGTCATAAAAAAGCGCTAGATTTTCCGCTAGTAGTTAAAACTAAAATTTCAGCGCCAAGTGACCCAAAAAAGCGCTGGATCTAACTCCGAAAGCGCTAAGGTGGCAGCACTGCACCAAACCACAGAACACCAACACTATTATGGCTGGTTTACACGTATTAAGTTGTCAAGTAGCAACTAAATTTTAAGTAACTGTTTACACGTCATTTTAGTAGTTAGCCCAAGATGGACGATCAACAGCGAATTCAAATCTGTAATAAATATAATAAATAAAATAATACAGTATTATAAAATATTTATATATATATTTTTTATATATATATATTATTATTATTTTTAATGATTAATATTTAATATTAATAATTTATATTTTTATATATACCTATATAATAATATATATTAAAATATTTCCAAAAAATAAACATAAAACACTCGCACTTAACTTCGTACTTCGCATTTAACTTAAAATTAACTAAATCGCGCCTTTCCAAACGTGTCAAGTGACAGGCCACGCCCACCAACTTACCCAAAAAATAGAAAAGGTTCTAATCTACTTGTTTACTTGCACACTAAATTTTAACTTGCAACTTACTACTAAATTCGCTGTTTACACGCATGTTGCTTAAAATTAAAATTTAGTTAACTACTAAACAACTTAATACGTGTAAACCAGCCATTAGGGTGTATTCCGAATCAGATTTCACGGCTCAAAGTACTGACAGCGATTACTCGCGTATCAGCGCGCTCAATCGCTGCCGCCGGCATAGGCCGCGTTCCGATTTGCGCTGACATCACTTTAAGTACCCAAAACCGCGTACCGAATCACTGTCATTGTATCTGCAAATGGATTACGGCAGCCATTGTGACGTCACGGATTGCGTCATGACCGCCGCCATCTTCCACTAACGGCGCCCATGCTCCAGAGCGAAATTCAGGGAAACCTTCATGACCGCCCTGGTTTTGTACGCCACGTTTTTAAAGTACATGGTTTACAACGAATACGCATTCACTCAATACGAGGATGCCTAAAATGTTGCATCCAAAAACAGGTCTGTACAAAAAGTGCTCGTGCAGTTTTGAACGCAGCTGTTTTGGTACGCCGCGTTTTTCTAAGCCACTGATTACATGTCAAAATAATGGGTCGATTTTAGTAAGTCTGTGTTTTTTCGCTGTTTTTCACTAGGTAGCACCTGAAGGGGGGGATTGGGGGGCGCAGCCCCCCGCAATAAAAATAAATCCACCCAGAAAGAATACACTTCGGTTAGGTTAGGTTAGACTATTATCAACAACAGGCGGAGGGAGACGAGCGAGCGGAACGAGCGTGCCGCGGCAGCGGCCGGCGACCGCAGGAGATTACTTCTCAAAAAGGCTAATGGTTGGAAAATTCGAGTGCGCAATACGTGGATGGAAAAAAATGGCTGCAGAAAACGGGTCGGTCAAAATCTGCTCGCACAGTTTTTCCCGTCCAATGCAAGCATGTAGTACACAAAAAACTGTCTGTACAAAACGGTAACATGAAAAATGGTCTGTACAAAACGGAAACAAGCATGAACCCCACTCGAAATTCACGTAAGCGTAATGTCAAATTCGACTTTGACATATTGTTTATTTATTTTTAAAAGTTAAATGTTTAAATGTAAAATGAACGTGTCTTATATTTATTTGGTTGAACAAAATTAAAAACACGTTATTCAACTGAAATATTTTAAATCAATCAGTTTTGTAGGTTAGGGTTGCCAGATGTTCGATAGTAAAAGTATCGAGTAGGTTATGTATATATTACGATAGTTTTGACTCAGGCACATACATACATAAGATAATATCATAGGCAATCTGATAAAATATAAATATCAAACATTCTTTTTTGTATTTTTTTAATTTCATGTGGCTATTTACATCTCCATTTTTAAAAATTCGCTTCCTTTTTTTATTTTGGGTACTAGCCATGCGAAAAGTGCTGTTTTCACAGCTGTACGATACTTTTTTAATACGTATAATAATTTAGAATTTTGCCAGTTTTGGTACGGTAATCAACATCTGGCAAGACTGAGTGAAACTTATAAGCAGTTTCAGCGCGCTCAAATGCCGTTCCGTTTTGAATTCGCTCATGAGCCGTATTATCGCGATTTCTGAATCGGTACGCGAGTAATCGCTGTCAGTACTTTGGGCCGTGAAATCTGAAGGGCATCACACACGGCAGCTATAATATATATTATAGCACGAGGCAAACAGCTCTCTCGTCGCCATTCACTTTCACGCAAAGTGGGGGTCAAACAAAATGGCAATCAATGACCGGCCATTCTGCTTGACCCCCACTTTGCACACAAAGTGTATGGTGATGAGAGAGCTGGCTGCCTCGTGCTATAATATATATTATAGCTCCGTCTGTGATGGGCTTGATTCGGAATACACCCTTGAGCGGATTTTTGCGCTGCGACCCGACACGTACTATAATAGGTGTAGTGGTGGCTTTAGCACACGACTATTCGCGCGGGACACCCGTCGTGTGAGGTGTGAGAATGAGGGCGCATTCCGAATCAGACTTTCAGCGCTGTCAGCGATCAGAAAAGCAATTCTACGTATGAGTTTTGACAGCTGACAGTAATTCGGAACGCGATTAGGGGTGCTTTAATCGATTTCAGCGCGTCTCGCTGGCTTCGTTCATTTCATAATAATGGTAACACTAGACTAGTCCGTCACACCAAAAAACCATCTATCCACCCATCCACCTACACACGTCATTCATTTTCTTGGAGGAGGATGATCACTGTGGTCTTGATAAATTAAAATTCAGTTGTGTAGTGAGTGAAAAAATACAGTTTAAAAAAAGTAGAACATACACCGCAACCATGTTCAGCTGGCTAAAAAAAGAAGGTGAGAAATCTGAAAGCATTGATAATGTGGTTGAGGGTCTTAAAAGAATTTATAGGACCAAACTTTTACCATTGGAACTTCATTATCAGTTTCATGATTTCCATTCACCACAACTTGAAGACCCGGATTTCGATGCCAAGCCTATGATATTACTAGTGGGCCAGTATTCAACTGGTAAAACTACCTTCATAAAATATCTTTTGGAGCGTGATTTTCCGGGTATCCGAATCGGGCCAGAACCGACGACAGATCGCTTCATAGCAGTGATGCATGATGAAAAAGAAGGCGTCGTTCCCGGAAACGCTCTTGTCGTGGACCCAAATAAACAGTTTCGCCCGCTCAGCAAGTTCGGAAATGCCTTCCTCAACCGATTCCAATGTTCTACGGTTAACTCGCCTGTGCTCCGAGGAATTTCCATTGTTGACACTCCTGGTATCCTATCTGGTGAAAAACAGCGAGTAGACAGAGGATATGACTTTACTGGAGTTTTAGAATGGTTTGCTGAACGTGTAGACCGCATAATTCTTCTCTTTGATGCTCATAAGTTGGATATATCAGATGAATTCAGACGCAGCATTGAAGCTTTGAGAGGTCATGATGATAAAATTCGTATTGTCCTTAACAAAGCTGATATGATTGACCACCAGCAGTTAATGCGTGTATATGGTGCTCTTATGTGGTCACTGGGCAAGGTTTTGCAGACCCCTGAGGTTGCTAGAGTTTATATTGGATCTTTCTGGGACCAACCCTTACGTTATGATGTTAATAGAAGACTTTTTGAAGATGAAGAACAAGATCTTTTTAAAGATATGCAATCCCTACCAAGAAATGCTGCTTTACGCAAGTTAAATGACTTAATTAAAAGAGCTCGCCTAGCTAAAGTTCATGCATATATTGTAAGTGAGCTCAGAAAAGAAATGCCCTCAGTATTTGGAAAAGATGGTAAGAAGAAAGAACTGATAAAAAATCTTGGGCAAATATATGATCGGATTCAGAGAGAGCAACAAATTTCTCCTGGAGATTTTCCTGATATAAAGAAGATGCAAGAATTACTAGCTAACCATGATTTTACGAAGTTCCACCCTCTGAAGCCCAAGCTCCTGGAAGTTGTTGACCATATGCTGGCAACTGATATTGCTCGCCTCATGGATATGATTCCACAAGAAGATACTAATGCTGTAAATGAGCCACTTATTAAAGGTAAGCAAAATATTATTCATTTTTGAAACATTTAAAAAAATAATTTTGTAGCATCTTTTTCAAATATTATTTCTTATTTTTAATAATTTTACTACCTCATGTCATTTATAAACCTATATATTATGTTGCTATTTATTTTATTTTTGGCGATAGAAAAAACTGTTAAAAAATGTTAGCACTATATCAAAAAGAGCTCCAGGGATTATCATAGAAGGATTTACAGTTTTTGTAGCAATCTGAAATGTAGGTGCTTGTAGAGAGGTTTATAACATGTTTAACTTTAAAAACTTTAATGGCTAAATATGATGATAATGAATGGACCTCATCATCATCATCATCATCAACAACTTATATACGTCCCCACCTAGTGGCTTGAGCTTACCCTGTATCAATGAATGCACCAATTATTTCTAAATTAGCAGTCCGCCTGTGGCTACGCTCGCGTTATGTAAGATTTTCCTGTGGAAATATGACAGTATCCTAGGTGTTAATCCAGGCTACAAACTATCTCCATTCCAAATTTCATCCAAATCCGTGTACTTTAAGCATGAAGGCGGAACAAACATCTAAACATCCAAATATATTTTCACATCTATAAAACTGTAAAGAGGCCAATTTTGTACCTACATTGAAAATAAAAAATACCTCTGGGATTTTCTTAAACATAACAGATGCTAAAAGTGTGATTTTTGAAATTTTTGCGAAAACTTCTGAATGGATTTCGATGAAACTTTTTTTGTTGTATAGCTATTGGTCCTCGGTAACATTATAGGCTATAATTTATTTTGAAGATCGGAATACCTGATGTGGAAACCATAGCAGTCCAGCTGAACTATGAGAGATATGGAAATAGCGTCTTAGGAAAAGTTGTTCAACATGATGAACATTTTCTAATGACATACAAAAATCGAAGGTCTGGTACACTTGATGCGGAACTCTAGCAGCCCAGCTAAGCTATAAGAGATACAAATATAGCGCTTTAGGAAAAGTTGTTAAGCGTGATCTAATACAACAAAAATCGAAGGTCTGGTACACTTGATATGGAACCCTAGCAGCCAAGCTAAACTGTAAGAAATACAAATATAGCACCTTGGGAAGGTTGTTTGGCGAATGAACACTTTCTGTTTAGGTATAAAAATCGAAGATCTGGTACACCTGAGGTGGAACTCTAGCAGCCCTGTTAACGTATAAGAGATACGAATATAGCGCCCGCGTAATAAGGTTTTACGTATTCGATATGTTGATAAAGATAGTTCTTACCACACCTCGTGACGTCAATAACAAATACTAGGTGGTGCTGTTAGTTTTAAAAACGCGGTTTCAATGTGTTTTCTAGAATCTATATAATGAAGTCTATTTTTCGTGGCCACACACTTCAAACATATTCCTAGATATAGTAGCCGGGACCCACGGCTTAACGTGCCTTCCAAAGCACGGAATCAACTGTGATTCAGCCTGCAATATCAAACGAGTTTTTTGACTGTGTTTCTACCGGGATTCGAACCCGGAATCTCCCTGGAATGAGAGTGGATCGTTCGACTGCTCGGACTCGGGCGGCGGCGGCGGCGTTTGAATCTATTACATTTTTATTTTAAAGTCTATAAGGTACACAATCGCGTTGTGTGTTATCCAAAACAAATTACGCAAACACAACTTAGGTCTCTTTTGAGTCTTTTCCTAATCAGGACGTATTGTGATGACTGCTCTATTTATTCACACTATATATATATATCTATACTAGCGGTCCGCCCGCGGCTACGCTCGCGTTGTGTAAGATTTTCCCTTGGGAATAAAACTTATTCTCGTAAAAAGTATGCTATGTGTTAATCCAGGGTACAAACTGTCTTTATTCCAAATTTCATCCCAATCCGTTCAGTAGTTTTTGCGTGAAAGAGTTGTTATGTTTTCGTCAGTGGAAAGGTAAAAATACTAAGGCGCCAAAGTACAACTTTACAGGAGAGGCGATTAACACCATAAAGGCGTCGCTTTAGTCATCGGCCTAACGATCAGACCCAAAATTTTGGATGGCTAAAACGCCAAAAAGGTCCTCGGATTAACAAGTTACCTAAATCGACGCAAAGAAAATGCAATCAAACTCTATATATATGATTATGATTTAGGTAGAAGGGATCGGGCAAATTATGTCCCAATGACCACTGCGACCCGAGATGGATCTATTGTAGTCGGCCCTTCGGTGTTAAATAGCCTTCTCTAGACCAACAGTTTTGAAGAAGCTGACGGTCGATAAGGGGCTTAAAGCCTGGGCTTCCTGGATGGCAATTTTGGGTCCTCCCAGTACCCGGCTTCTCTTATTGACAAGGGCATCGCACTCACATAGGATGTGAAGTGGAGTCTCCTCGTCATCTGCGCAGAATCTACAGTAAGGGTTTTCAGATAGACCCATCCTGTTCAGATGCTTATTAAGCTTACAATGGCCCGTGAGGGCTCGGATTAATATCCTAATATTTTGCCGGTTCAATTTAAGTACCTCGCCAGTAAATTTGGGCAGGAATCCCGGGATCAGTTGCTTGGAGTATGTTAAACCAACTGATCCGTGCCACAGCTCATTAGCCTGGTGTTTACGATCAATAGTATTCCTTTAGAATCCCAGAAAACTGTGGTCATGATTTTGCCAGCCGATGGAGTGTGAACTTCTTTGGACGGTCTGATCCCTTTTTATGCCACTGCATAAACTCCTGTTTACTCTCAAGGTCATAGTTCATAGTCATTCATCACCTGTAACTATCCTTTCGAAAACACTTGTTGGATCGTCGCCACACAGCTCTAAAAACTCCTTACAACTGCTCGATTTTCTTCAACATTGTCGCGTCATTTTCGTCGTCTTTGACTGGAGGTCGCAAACAAACTAATGAAGTTATCAAAATGAAATTTTATATAATATCCTCAGATAATATGTTAGCTAATGATATATTTTAATTACCCACAATAATATCAGATCACCCCAATACCGAGAATACATTGAACGCCCCTCGTATGTATGCAATTTTGTATAATATTATTTACTACTGATTTTAAGAGTACCTAACCTACCATTGTGCATGGTAGGTTACCAACATGAGCCATCTAGGTATACAGCTGTTGCAGAATATAATTTTAAACACAACATACCATGGACGAAAATATCCATAAAATAATTATATTAATAGTGATGTAACTATCCCTTTTAAAGTCTATTGATTTTAAGTATATTGCAATGCGAATAATCTTTACATTCGCAAAATGCAATGTTATGTATATTGTTCATATCTTTGAAATTTATTATTTCACAACATTCTGAAAAATCTTTCACAAAATCTTGTCAATCAATAGGGTATCATTAAATGATCAACAGAACAGCAAAAAAACAAACTGCTGCTGCTGCTGGTAGATCAGCTAAAAAGTTAAAAGTGTGATATAATCATTTGTATTTAAAACCAAAATACCTATTACACAAACTGATTAACCTTAACATTGATCACTAGAATTGCGATTAATTGATTGAAATGTATTTGATGAAGTATATTTCTTTTTAGGGTTATTTTGTAACACCCTATTTAGAGGTATATATTACATGGGTATGAACTAATTATAATATGATTATGATCCAATAAGGTCACCGTTAAGGAAGGAAGGGAGCCCCTATGTGGTTTGTGCCGACTTATCTGGTGATAGTACTTGTAAATCAAACAGTAGTAAATTGAAAGACTAATAGTAACCCATATTGCTATTGCGCTCCTTATATGACATGTGGACCGGCTGCTATGCGAATAATCTTCCTAACATTTGATATCTGATTGCAACTGCGAACGTTGGTTACATCACTATCATGAGAATTCCATTTACTAGGAGTGTGTCATCATGAGGCATACTAGGCTTTTAATTGTAAATATTGTTTAGGTACTATAATGATAAGAATACTTCAGTGCTGTAACAAGTAGAAGTCCTGTTATCATTAGATATTGACCTGAATAAGCATTGTTATCACTCTGTCTGTGATAAACTGATAAGGCAACACACCATGTAGAATTTGCTATCAGTTGCTATTAGCTAAAGACAATCGCTGTAAGTAATAGATATTGTCTTGCCTAGTTTATTTTTAAATAACTGCATACTTTATACATTACATACTCATTGAAGAAACTTACTATGATGCACATATTTTATAGTCTGCTTTCTTGGCAGTAGCGATCATAAACTAGTTGACAAATGTTTAATTCCCCTCTTTTTTTTAAATTAATCTGTGCATTTAGGCCCCTCAAAATACGTTTTGTAATTTTCTACAGAATCAGTTGAAGGTAATAGAAAGAACTGTAAAATCAAGGTTCTGACATAAAAAATAATCTGTGTTAAACCATCTACAATACAACACATCCATTTTAATTTGACAAGACATTTTTTTATTCAGTTTATATAAATGTTCATGTAATATTTTTAGATATGTAGTTGGTTTGTTTGCTATCTATGGATGGACGGAAGGTACCTACTTTTTACACTAGTGTTTCTTTTTAAATAAATTTTCACATCAAAAATTGACAGCTATGAACACAATGAGAGTTGATTTGCACAACGTGATTATCACTGTGTTAATTATCACCAAAACTCTGCGGTGGTAGTTCATCCCATGAAAATAAACAACTTCCAAACTTTGTAGAGGTCTAGAGGATCTTTTTTACTGCAAAATTACTTGGCCAGCTGACCAGTTTGTATGAATGGAGAATTTGAAAAAGTTTTAGATATAAAGTTGTTCTTCTTCTTAATTATGTGGGTTGTAATGTAACACAGTTGCGATGGCGGCGATATTTTCTTTGTTGACAACTGTATCAAGATTAAATAATCTTCGATCGCAACTGGTTGCCATTAAATACTAAAAAACTTCGTAGACAACTGGTTGTGAAACACAGTTGCGATAGCGGCCGAAAGGGCCAACCGACCTAACAAACCCTGATGACTGTCATAGAGCCGCCAAAGGTCATTGAAATGGTTTGGTGACGACAGCTTCCGTAAATAGCAGCAGTTGCCTTCCGAATTTCTCGAAGCATGGAAATTCATGGTATCATCTTTCAGCCTGCAATGTCCTAACCAAACTGGGAAAAGTCAAAAGATATTTTTGGCTTAACAGTGTCCCTACTAGGATTTGCACCCTAACCCTCCGTAGTGAGTGTTGAACGTTCGATCACTCGGCCATTTATAATCAACAGCTCTGACAGCTCATATACGTCGCCAACTCCCCACAGAGGGGCTCGAACCTACCCTGAATATTTTTGGATATTATTTTGACAGACTGAACAACCACTGAACATATTTTGCCTTATTTAGTTAGAACGTTGTATATAGGTCAGCTACGAGTCAGAACTTTTACTTATTTTATTTTTTTATATTATTTTATTGTATCACATTAAACAATATTTAATCAATTATTCAAATCACTTTTTATATTTTTATAAGTATTCGCGTATAAAAATCAGATCAAATTGTAAAAAAATAATACAAGTCCCGAGTCCGGTGTTAGCAAGGCCCTGCACCGCGCCGCGCCGCCGCCGCGCCGGTACCGCTCTGTGTGGCAGGCTACATAGACTAACAAGGAATACAACTCCCGCGCCGCGCCGCCGCCGCCGGGATGCCAGCGACGTCCCGCGCTCTGTTTGTCATAGCGATCAGCACGGCTTCCGCACGCCTCCGCTGCCGTCACGGATTTTTTTCAGTGTGGCAGGATTCATAGAAACTCTAACAATACAAACTTTCCGGCCTCCAGCACGGAAACGCGCCGCCCCCGGCACGGCTCTGTGGGATCGGCGGGTCGGCGCAGCTGTGCCAGGCTGAAATAGTTGTCAAGAACGCATCTATCACCTTATGCTCTTAAAATCAATGTCTGTCTACCTAGGTCGTTGTCCAGTTCAGTTGTAGTAGAGATTTTTGGCTGACTAAACTAAGTGAGTTATAAAGGTTTAAGAAACGACGATTAATAAATAATGGAACCGGCCAAGCACGTGTCGGGCCACGCAAAGTGTAGGGTTCAGTAGTTAAGACTAATCAATGAAGCAGTTGTAGAGTGCGTGAGCAGGGACCTAAGCGATTCCTTTAGAAATTGGTTGAGGGAACTTAGGAAGTGAACAATACTAAAAGTCCTGAGGTCTAGGACCTGAGGCGAAGTTCCCACTTTTGGGTTTTTCGCTTTTTATATCAATAACAGTGCGTCATAGAGAGAAATAATCTTAGGCAAAATGAAAGCTGTAAAATTCTCTATAACTTTGGTTCTATACACTTTTTCCTAACTTTCAGCCGTTTACGAACACACTCCAAAAATGTGAAAATTTTCGAAAATATATTTTTTACCAATAACTTGTTCAAGGCCTGGCAAGGGTACTTTCTATATGGGATCTTCATCCTTAGTGGTGGGTGGTTCTTGCTGAAAAGGATTCTTTGTCGTCGTCCACGTCAACAGACATGCCTTTGATGCATAACTCATGGCTGCGGAAGCACGCCATACAGAGCATACAGCCAACTCAAATCACTACGATTCGCTCACGATTAGTGTACGATTTATATAAAATTTGAATATAGAACAAAAAAGTATGCTGTAAAAAGACTCAAAAACATTAAAATTTCTAGACGAAAGTTACTTTACTGGCCTAGGCCGTTTGAGGGCACATTATTGGCCGCTGTTTTGGTACGGGGCAATGTTTCGTCCAAAAATGAGTCATTTCGCGTACTGTTTTTTTACAGTAACGATCACATTTTCGAGCGTGTCGGAGATAAGTTTATTTCCTTAATTTCCTTTACAACATTTTCGTTATATTCCTGTTATAGAGTTACCTTGCTGAATAAAGAAATTCTTATTTGTACATGCAGATAAAATATGTAAATTAGTTAGTAGATGGTACGGTGTTGTCATGCCCAACCAAAGGCGGCGGCGTGGCGCAGCGCGCCTGTTGTGCTTTGTGACCTTGTCTATTGTGGCGCATGCTTGATCATGAACCATAACCTTCAACGTTGGATTTTGTACTGAAAAATTATACAGTATGTCTGGTTACTGGTTACCGGTGTCCGACCCGTTAAGGCTAAGCAATATGATCAATTTCATCGGCAAATCCACTACAATAAGGCATTTTACCCCTACTGTTTTGGAATGGCGGCCATTTAGCTTTTTTTTATTTACTGTGTTCGGGTGGGTTCTTTATTTAGCAATATCTACCGATGTAGAGATCCAACAGGCATAAAAGTGCTTTCGTTTGATAGCTACAAAAGTAGGCATCACATTGACACATTTATTATTATATTCTAGTACAAACATTTGTTCTCAACTGTACTTTTTCAAGTGTCATGCTAAAAATAAAATAATGGGGGCGTCCCGGCCGGGAGCGTTAGCGGAATAACAAATTTTCAACTGTGGTAGCGTGCCGGCCGGGGACGTACCAGAATGGGTGCCTAACGGCCGGACCCGCAATTTCGATTAGATAGTATCGTTAAATCCTGTTCAGTGCATGCAGCACAAGCATTAAATGTTTTCAGGTATTATTTTTACAATACGTTTATTTTGAGTCTGAGTGTCACTAATAAAATCGTCTAGCTAAGAAAATCAGTTAGTTGTTTATAGACGTACTCCTCCACTAAAAAAACGATTTCATTAGAAAAATCAGCAAGACATAGTACTCTAGGTACATTTATTTGGTACCTTACGTTCCATTGCCAGTTGGTGTTCTTTTTTTCCACGATCTGTGCTAATTGAGTGAACTAGATTGAAGTATGAACATCGTTTATTTTCTGAATCAGTGTTTAGAGCTTTTGCTTTGTTAAGTAGGGACTACTATTTCCCAATAATGAATATGAATTTCATTTAAGTTCACAATCATCAATTAATTAATCAATCAATTATTTTTGTTGGGTAGGCTTATTTTACATTTTTGTTTATCTAGGTCATTGTGCAAGTCTATTATAATATTGCTTAGTAGTAGCTTCGTAATGTTAATTTTGTAGCCAATATCTTCATTTCACCAGGTTATTTAAAACTTTTTATTCGCTTTCAACAGAAGCGCTTGAAAATGACCGCTTGATGACTCACGAGTAACGCTAAGCCGGAAATGTAATTTAGTTCAAAGTGGTTGTCCAAGTACTTACATCAAATGTGCTTCGTCCCGTTGTAAACACTGAACACTTAGAACATCAAATTTGGTAAAAGTGCAATATTCGCACCACGTAAAAATAGCATATAAAAAGACTGCTTTTTAAGTAGGTCTTCATAAGATGTAAATGCTGACAAAACTGCAATTTCAAGACAATCCCACTTGCATACCTTGCTGCCAATGGGAGCGCGACCAGCACTTTCGCTGTGACTCTCGCGATCCAGTAGTCGTGGTGCTAAAATAGACAACTCACTCATAATACAACTATATGGAACAAAATATGACGATGTAGGTACGTACAGTGTGCGCAACTAAGTCACTGACACGCGCCCGTGCCGCCACCGCCCCGCGCCGGTAGGACGACCGTGACACAGTATCAACTGCATCGCACCCGTATACATACATACAAACAAACCCTGATTATCTGACGACCAGAGTACCGATTTATGTTATAAAAACTTGTATCCTACAGAATTGTGATTTTGGTGCATGCAAATCAAGACATGACTATTTCTTTTACTTGGAACTTTACCTAAAGCGTACCGATTTTAATTTCAAACCTCCGCTTCTGTAGTCGATTGGTAGATCGTTCGGCTCTCATTACAGAGATCTCCCGGACTATACCCAGTTGGTTAGGGCATTGCAAATTGAACCACCAAATTTTCCAAAAAGTAAGATGTTTCCGTGCTTCGTAAGGCACGTTAATTCGTTGGTCCTATCTACGGAAATAGTCGTTATATTATGGAAATAGCCGGTTCAATATGTCTGATACCAGCGTTCATAATTATTTCAAAAACTACCTACTGCTCCAGTTCCATCAATTCGACTAATGGTCTTGGTCGATTTTGGTCTTTTTACGTCCGGTGCATTTGTATGGAACAACGCGCAGTTTAATTGTACTTGGGGCATTGTTCCTGCGTCCGCTGTGACATCATTACATGTGTCAGTCATTGAGTGAGGAGACACATCTGAGCAGCATCCATTGTGATCACAACCAGCGACCCACTTGTCGCTCTATAGCATCATTGTATGCACATCACGACGACCCCGTCCCCTAGTATTCATTGCTTAGACGCCACTTTTATTACTGGGATTTATCTATCTATATATTTACCATTTAAGCCCAAGTCACACAGAGCCGTGCCGGGTGCGGTCCGGGGCCGGGAAAGCGGGACGGTGCTATGGCGCGGCATAGCGCCGTCCCGCTTGTCCCGGCTCCGGACCGCACCGCTCCCGCTCTGTGTGACTTGGGCTTTAAGGAAAACATCGTGATCTAAGTGATGTAATTGTTATTACTATGGAAATAAATAATTTTGACTTTGACTTTGATGAAACCTGCATACTCCTGCGAAGAAATTCAAAGGTTGTGTGTGAAGTCGACCAACCCGCACTGGGCCAGCTAATTCAGAGTAGACTTGAGCCCCTCGGTGGGGACGTATATGAGCTATTGATGATGATATATTTTCCTATATACAATACTAGTGCTCTGCCCGCAACTTCGCTTGCGTGATCAAAATTTTTTCTCCGAGATGATCTTTTTAGCAAAAATGACTTCTAGGCGGCGCTCAAGAAATACAACCAAAACCGCAATCAATTCAGTGTAGTAGTATTTGAGTAATGCGCGAACAAACAGACAGACATACAAAAAATCTAAAAATAATTATTGTGATTTCTATTACTCTTTTAAAAGACCCTTGATATGATTTTTTCTCTGACATCTTCTATCTCCGATGTCTGTATCGGCTAGTTACATTTTTATTATAAGTAAAAGATGTCCCCCTCTCAACCGATTCTTTTACCTATAAATCCCGTATCCCTGTGTTCCGTTTCATGAACCTACTATTTTACTAAATAATAAATAAATATGTGGAGACATTTTCCACACACGGCCATCTATAAATAAATACATACTACTTACTTATATAGACAAATAACATCCAGAAACAAGGCAAACACAAGTGCTCCTCGCACGAATGTTTGCCCTGGGCGGGATTTTACACCCGAGACCCGAGACCCTGTGCTTCGTAGGCAGGCGGCCGTCAAACAAAATTATGATTTTGATGTTTAGGTGACTACAAAATGATAAACAAATTCAGTTCAGGGTAATTTGCTACACAATGAGCATCAGATTGTACTTGTTACTTGTATGTATCTATAGTTTTGTGAGGTGACCTACATCATCGTAACCTTTTTAAAATATTAGGATACAACAGTTTATTGGGCTATAGTAAATCGGTAAACCATATTGGGTTAGAAATCGGTTACTCGAAAGTAGTGATGTAGGCCGTCGTCGCGCGCGTTGATTAACGATACGACGACGCACACGCGCATAATAGTTGAAGAGCAATCGTTCCCAGATCTAAAGCATTAGCCATTTACAGTTCTAAATCATTGGCGATTACATATTTGCCTACGAATTTTAAAAAGTGTTTCGGATCTTCATTTGGTAAATAGTATATTACTGCCGCGGCCGCAAAATTAGCTTTTGCTGTACGAGGGCACGTTTAAAGTCGCGAGCCACAGGTGAGGCTCAGAAATATGCGAGGAAATTATAAAATACTAAAAAGATGGCGGAATTTTACATTTAGATGTCTACTTGTTTTGTACTAAATTTATTTAACCTCTACTTCAACTTCTTGAACTATTCATTGTTATTATTTTTCCCTAATTCAATGATTAGTTAACTGCATAGTGAAAAATAAGTTGAAAGAGTCACATTGTTTTTTTACAGTAATGATCACATTTTCGAGCATGTCTAAGAAAAAATATTTACCACAACTGTCGCAAATAAATATAAATTAAGTACTTATAACTTCTTTATTTTAAGAACTCATTAATAAATAATAGAGGAGTTGAGAGCAAAGTGTGGTTTACTAAAAGGTTTAGGGAATACTATAACGGAACTTAAGCCATCGCCATTGTTACGTTAGGTGCCATGTTGGCGTATGATACGCTCAAAACAAAAGTAACGCGTCGAGTGTGCGCCAGCGACGACGCGACGTGCTCTGAATCAGCACGTGAATGAAAGTCGGGCACTCCCATTTCTTTGAATTTTAAATTAAAAATATGTCATTTGTCTTAAAGTCAGCAAACTGCAGAGCATTTTTGCCCAGTTCCTACTTACACAATTTCCTGCTTTTACCTCCATAAGTGCTATTCCATTACTTAATTCATTCATTTTTGTTTAAATTTATTACAATCAGACAATAGATAAATTGCGTCCTCGACCAACCCGCATTGGGTCAGCGTGGAAAACTATGGCCTGATCAACATATTTCGCATAGGCTCGAGCCCCTCGGTATAGACAGTTGATGATGTTAGTACAATATTCTCGCATAGGGAAGCAAACTGAGAAATCATCTATCTGATATCTAAGTATGTATCACATCACACTCGCACTAATATTATAAATATGAAAATACATTTGGATGTTTTGATGTTTAGATGTTTGTTCCGCCTTCACGCTTAAAGTACTTAACGGATTTGGATGCAATTTTGAATGGAGATAGTTTGTAACCTGGATTAACACATAGGATACTTTTTACGGGAAAAAGTGTTATTCTTACGGGAAAATCGTACACAAAGCGAGCGTAGCCGCGGGCGGACCGCTAGTAGTTAGATATAAAATATAACTTAAAACCACGAGGATGCCGTCAGTCTGGCAACAGATAAGTATTTATCTGTCATGGACACATTCGCATACGTGAGCAATCGCTGATTAAACTTAAATATTTGAATTTCAATGCTGAGTGTAGAGGGGTTCGTTTCGTGTACATGGTCAGACAAGCACAGTGAGACCTAAGACAATTAGGGAAATAGCGCCCGAGCAATTGACCAGCTCCGTAGGCGGCGACGGATGCACATCCTTCTTACAGTCGAGGATACAGGTATCCTTTGCAGCTGGATATCGTGAACTTTGCTCTTACGAGATAGCTGACATGAACCGCAGCAAGAAGGATATGGGATGAATAGTGCAGTAATGTGTATCGGATGGTATGATTCATAGCGAGTAGCTCATTTGAGTTTTAATTGACCAGTTAACACACGATAGTACACGCATAGTACCTTATGTCTGATCGACTGTACACGTCATCCTGTCACGAAAGGTTCCGCCTACTGCCAACCCTACACTTTCACATGGTCGAACGCAACGCGCTCTAGTTAATTATTTATTACTAGGTTTGTATTGTATTGCCATTATGTAGTACTGTTTTTTATGCTCACCTGCGAAACATTTTCACTCGGCGACCTTCCTACCTATATTAGTATATATTATTATGATACGAGGATCGTATGTGGAAAATATTCCTTTGTAATAACAAACGAGCTGACTTTTGTAAGCCCGAGCCGTAGGCGAAGGTTTATAATGTCACGAGTTTGTTATACAACCTAAGATCCGTGTGTTGTACGACGTTTTTCAATTGTGAGAAAACAGATATTAAATAATTAAAATAAAAAGGTTAAAAAAGGTATCTTACAAACGCTAACATTCCACAGGTAAAAGTTGTAAAAACTAACCTTTATTATATCGCGCGCAGTTTTAGTTGCTGTAGTACTTACTATTTACATTTATCATCAAATATCAACACTTGATCACTCCTACAACAACAATCAATGTTACACAATTCAATGAAAATTTTACTAAATTCGCGCCAACCACAAATCAATAATAGGTTTCTTTTTTATTAGCATAATAAAATTATGGAGAAAATGCCTCTCGCGAACATTCAGCCGAGATTTTTTTATTATTTCTCTTTGTAAGAATCGATTCACTATCTATAAAATTTACCTGGCTGAATAATAATTACGGAGACCGCAGATAAAAAAATGTAATGGAAATGCATTCGTTAAATTTTCGAGCAAGGTGTATATAAATATATAAAGACAATTACAGAATATGTGTATGTAATGCTACGAAATGTAATGTAATGAATGAATGTTTGAATAGATAAATGGAAGCTCGCCTGATAGGTTGCAGTTGCAGTTATGCCATAGCTCGTTATCATTATCAATAAATTCTTACATAATCTTGACTCGATTATAATAACTGCAAAAGTAATTATCTTCTGAAATTAAATGACATAGTCACCATGGGTAGGTATTTATGTTATTCATGCTGGATTTAAATTGTCTTTATCTATACAGCTTCCCGTTTAAATATAATGTTTGATGTTATTATTATAATTCGTTAGGAGAGACGCAAAAACAAATCGTCTAATTAACTACTCGTGTGTAACTTACTCAACACTCATTTCCACTTGTTCAGACTGCAGTTATGGAAGTATAGAAATAATAAAAAAGTTGTAAGTTTACAAACTGGCCTTAAATATTAAGTAATGACGTGCTAACTAACAAACGACCATGGTCTCCATTTTTTAGGGTTCCGCAGTCAACACCCTTATAGTTTCGCCATGTCCGTGTGTCTGTCTGTCAGTCCGTGTTTTAGCTCAGACTCTTAATACTAGAAGCCTGTAGTTTGATGGATATACATATTAATCATGGCGACAAAGTTGTAGAGTAAAATCTAAAAAATATATTTTTTTCTGGTTTCTCTGGTACACGCGAAGTAGGGGTTAATTTGTTTTTTCTTGACTACCCTATAGTGTGAGGTATCGTTGGATAGGTTTTTAAAAAGTATTGGGGGTATGCGAACACCATTTTTCGATTCTATTCTAGCGTACGTTTGAGAAATATTTTAAAGAGGCCGTTTTTGTTAGACTCAACACCAGCGAAACCGTTGTATTTGGAAATGCGAAAAAAATCATAGTAGTGCATATGATGAATTTAAAAGGAAAATTATCAAAATCAAGTAGGATTTACAGGTTAACGAGTTATAGACCAACTTATAAAATGTACTTGTGTTAGTGAGAAATTCGGTACAAAATATAATCATAGAAAATGATTGATGAACGTTAACTGTCTAAAACAGGTACCTGCCTGTAGTATTGGGCAACTACGGAACCCTTCACTTTACGTGGTGCTTGGCCGGTTTTTTGTTTTACGAGTATCTTTAAGGTGGTTCTGCACTTTTGCGAAGTTTTTTTCAGTTACTTATTTAACCAGTGACCTACATCAAAATCAAGAAGGCAACTATAAAAACTTTGGCTATTTAAATTGTAACTTGAACAATACAGTCCAAGAGCAGAGTATTGAAACAAAAATGCATTATGTAAAGCCACTGAAGCAAATTGAATGACCTTCTTGCATTTAATGCAGAATATAGGTATATATTTCGTTATAATAGTGATATCTTCGGGGTTACTTATCACCATCGTGTTGTGTCATTACTTCGGCGAACAAGGTGCAAGGTGACGCAAATGACGCGAGCTGTTTACACTGACTATATATAGGTATAGGTACTTATTATCTACTTGGTATTAATACTTACGTGTATGAATAATAGGTAGATATAGTGTTATTAATTAAATATTAAACTACCTACGAAGTATGACTCATTTTGGAGTTTGACTTAGTAATACTTCCTGAACACATTGGCAGGGTGTAACTACGTGTGTACTGTTTACCAAGCGATCAATTTCGAATGAACATACTTAATTAATAGGCTGTTTCCAACACTATCATTGCGTGTGCTCGCCCGTATTGTATGTTTTATGATCATTGTTTTCGTTTCAAACCACGTTCGAATGTTATTTATTCAAACTATTGGAAACTATAGTTTTAGTTTCTCCAACAATAAATATTTTTCTCAAACATTAGATAAAATGTTATTACAGGTTATTGTATCGCTATGTGTTGTATAACCAGTGTTGGGCAAAATTTAGTTTGATTGACGATTAAAAACTAAAACTAACGAATTTAGTTTGGACTAACGATTGACGATTGAATTAGTTTTAATCACGTGCGGATTGATTCTGGAATTGGTTAGTTTTAGTTTTTAGTCAGGATTGATTTCCAATTAACTAAATTTTTATTTCGTTTATGGAATCAAAATTTCAATAGATTTTTTGGATTTTTAGATGAGATGAGTTTTGGATGTTTTGGATGTTTGGATCTTTTGATTTTTTGGATATTTAGATGTTTTGTATGTTTGGATGTTCGGATGTTTTTGATGTTTTGGATATTTTGGATGTTTTGATGGTTTGGATGTTTTGGATGTTTTAGATGTTTGGATGTTTTGGATGTTTGGAATGTTCGGATGTTTTGGATGTTTGGACATCCGAATGTTTTAGATGTTTGGATGTTTTGATGTTTTGGATATTTGGATGTTTTAGATGTTTGGTTGGAAGTTTTAGACGTTTGGATGTTTCGATGTTTGGATGTTTAAGATCCAACCAAACATCTAAAACATCCAAAAATTCGGATCTCCAAACATCCAACACATCCGAACATCCAAAACATCCAAACATCCAAATATATTTTCACATTTATAATATTAGTGTGAACTGTGAATGGATGATACTGGCTCGAGTGTGCCTTATTTTAATAATGTTTTATTCTTTCAAATTAGTTGTTGAATTCAATCTAACTAAAATTGACGACTAAATATTATACAAATTTTGTGCAACTAAAACTAATTTTTTCAATCGCGATTGAATCAATCAAACTAAATTAATCACTAAAATTTTAGTTTGACTAATCAATCCGATTGAAATTATTAGTGATTACGCACAACTATAACTACTTCAGATCAGATACTTTTATTAAGTATTGAATTTGTCATACTTACCGAAGCACCAAAGGAGGCGAAGGCGAGTTAAGAAATACAAGGCATGTTTAAATTTTGTTGTTTGAGAAAATAATAATCTACTTGAATCTAAGATACGACTGCTTCTTCAGAAGACTGTATTTAACTTCGTCTTCGTGGATAATGCATTCGTCTTATTACTTGCGACCTACGAGTTGTGCTCGTAGCTTGCGACCCATCCTATCCTCAGCGTAATCTTCCAGACTGTCTGCGGGCGCTGTGCGATAATCCTAAGAGATAGCTTGAGCTCTTTACATTATTTGCCTTCACTGGTCATTAAAAAAATATTTTTTATGATTAATGAGGGTCTTAATCGAAAAATCACAGTATTCTCTAGCATCTCAATAAAAATTTTGCTATTATTTTCAGGTGGTGCTTTTGAGGGTGTGGAAGACCAAGTTTCGCCGTTTGGCTACGGGCGTGGTGAAGGCGTAGACGCTGGGCATGGAGACCCAGAATGGATATGCAGCAAGGATAAACCTGAATATGAGGCGAAATTCTTGTCACTTAATCCTATAGACGGCAAGGTCACCGGAGCCGGTACGCAAGCACCCACATTAGCACTTACACGATTACTGATCACACACCCACATTTGCGCGACAGCATTGTTATAGATAAAGCATTACAAGCGTTACTCTCTTCCACACAAAACTGCTCTCTTCTCTCCGAATTATGCATGTCCCTAGATAAATCTATTAAAAAAGATGACGATCATAATTCAAACTCAAAAGAATTTGAAAAGTTTTCGAATGCTTTAGTGGCTTGTACTCAAAATAGTACTTTAATTGCACAATTTTTAATTAACGAACAAAGAAATTGTTTTCAAGGTGTAAGCTCTACTTTGCCGTCTGCCGTATCTATTAATAGCCTCAATGAATCTATATGTGATGAAACTGTAGAAGAAAACGTCGAATCCAATAGACCAGATTCTAGAAATGTCGAGGATCTTTCTGATGCTGATAATGATTCTTTAAACAATTGTGAAGTCAATTCAAACTTGAGAGCTACAAGTGAAAAGAAAAAAATATCTGTAAAGTATTTATGGTCATTGTTTTATTATATCGAGATTGTTTCGCTATTGGTTCTCAATGTAATCTTGATTCTGCTAATAATACAAGTAATTTTTAGTACAATAGCGTTCAACACAACTGGCAAATTTTATTTGGAATTCGAATTGGATAAAACCCCAATAACTTTGTTCGATAAAGCAAAAGGCATAGTATTTTGGCCTGAAAAGAAGATAGTACGCATTCAATATTTTTATGAACTTTTTACAATTACGAACGTAGTTAATGTTTTAAAATATATTATCAGTATAATAAGCTAAAGTGGGAATCGAGATGAATATTTTAAAGTGATTATCGCATGCTTAATTTGTAAGTAGTAAAAAATGTTTTTGGTTTGCTTAGCATGATTTTGTCAAGTCACTGTAATAATGTATCTATAGGTATACTAATAAAGCGAGAATTCCATAATGATTGTTATTGCCGGACTGACTCGTTAACGCAGAGCCGAAACTATTGCAGCAAGAAAACCCAAATTCGCACATTAGGTTGGACTATAACATTGGCAAGCAATAATAAAGGGCTCGGAAAAATCCCCCCTAAGGAGGATCACAGTTTGAATGCAAGTTTGTTATTTCCAACTTAATTTCTGGTCTAGTTTGTTATTTCTTTATTTAGAAACTTGAAAATTTAACGTATTAGCATTTATTTTACTAGGGGGAAAACTAAAGAACTTGTTATTTTTAATTCCAATTTGCGCGTGGAAGTTGGAATTAAATGACTATGCAAGGTTTATCAGTTTCGAATTAAGGAAGATAAACATTTGGGTTTAAACTGAAAAAGAGAAGTTCGTTTTAGCATTTTTTAAATCCCTATTCTAAGGGGTAGGGATCAAAAGTGTGAATAGAAAATTCTTCAGTTTTGAAGTAGGGAACGTGAATATTATATATTTAGATTAGATTGAAAAAGAAATACAAGTGATTCAGCATTTCTTTTTAAATCCCTACTCTAGAAAGGAAGTAGGGATGTCAGATTTGATTTAACGTACGTGAAAATTTGGATTCCGACGAATTTTAATTTAATGCCTATCAATCAGGGAAGTTAAGTGAGATTAAGTGAGAATGATTATCAGGTTTGAAGTTAGTGACGTGTTATAGTGTATCTAAAAATATTATAAATCAAAAAATTTTTAAAAGTTAGAATCAATAGTTAAAGGAATAATATATTAGGATTGTTATTATTTTATCTACCTGTGTGAAGCCGGGGCGAGCCGCTAGTCGTTTATAAATAAGTATAACAATTAATACAAAGTAGCGAGTCAGTGTATCATTTCATTAGTTCACGCATTATTTTTTTTAACAGCGGCCAAGACGGAAATGGTGAAGTCGAAGCTACCTAACTCCGTTCTGGGGAAGATATGGAAGTTGGCTGATATCGACAAGGATGGATTCCTCGATGAAGACGAGTTTGCGCTCGCCATGCACCTCATCCGAGTGAAGATCGACGGCCACGACCTGCCCACTGAGCTGCCCCCGCACCTGGTCCCGCCGTCGAAGCGCAACTGAGACATGCATTCCGAGCGAGATAACTCGCTTGAACACCAGGCCACGAAGACATTGCGAGGAGCATATAATACTGTAATCTATTTCACCGTAACTTCGCTGGTACTAATGTGACTGTCACATTATACTCCATAAATAATACAACCACGAATGTTATTTATGACGCACATTTACTTCTCTGTTTAGATACTTCTTTGATGTGATAATTACCATTATAATACAATTTTCCCAAGTTTTTGGGAGATTTCATACTCCGCAGATTATTGACATTAATTTTTTTTTGTGTTTTTTTTCCTTCCGGTTCCTTCCTTGATTCGGATAAGTCCTGGGCCGAAACACAAAAAAAAATTTTTAGCTTCACTATTTCGGCCATCCTGTATACTAGATGTATTTATTCTTTTAGCCCAAACCAGTGTTTAAAATATTTAAAGAATTTGTAAAATAACACTCCTTTTTTTGGCATCGATTTTTGCTTGACAGAGCTAGTTGCTTTTTCAAACGTTAACACTGTAAAGTTACATTCAGATAACAAATTCTTCGTTTAACAGAACCATTTTTGTATGAAATTAATATTTCAGAATAGCATAGAATGTTATCGAGGCCTGGTGTTTGAGCGTGTTTTTTTTAATTTATTTATATCATGGTGCATTTAATCATTCTGCTTATTTTTTATGACATACACTGTCAAGTTAATTAATTCTATGGCATAATAGCGTTTGAGCGTGTTTTTTTTTTATTTATTTATATCATGTAGCATTTAATCATTCTGCTTATTTTTTATGACATACACTGTCAAGTTAATTAATTCTATGGCATAATAACCACGATAATTGTCTTATTTAATATTCACTCATACCTAATACCAATAACCAAAGGATACAGATTGGTCTAATCTTGTCATGGGTAGGTGTTGGCTACACACACACACACACAAAACTTGATTAACTAAGCATGCTTTTGGAACCAGGCCTGATTAACATTGTATCTTAGTAGCTACTTGCTGAGGGAACTCCTGTTTGTTTATAACTTATCGGGAAATCTGTTGTCTGGACGTATATGTTAGTAAGTAGTCGTCTGAACCAAAGTTAAAGTTGATAAAATTAGATGCAATAACTTTATCAATTTCGCATATTTACCCTAGTGATATCCAAATACCATACCTAAATCAGTAATGCTTCTGTTAACTTGCCCAGTTTTATAGAATAATAATTTGTTGTGCGTTTTGTGTGGCGGAGGGTAGTCACAAACGGGCGTAAATCTCGTATTTACAGAAATTACATAATGCATCTAGATCAATAATATTACACGTAATTTCAGTTCCAATTAGCTAATCACTTCTTTAATGATTGATTTGTCAAACACATTTTACTATTAGACTAAATTACGCAATTATTTTGCTTTGGACACATTGACAAGTAACATTTAAATACCAATACCAATAAAATCAATCTAGAATTAAATCATAGCGAAAATTAGATTCTGCTTAGTGTAATAGAGAGCGTCCCACGGTTGTGCCACTCGGAGCACCTACGAGCTTAGAGGGACTTCTAGTAGGCCAGTCAATATCGACATCAAGCATCGCAAACGCGCACGTTTTTTTATACTTATGTTGTTAGGTTCCTTGAGAGTAGTTTACACCCAAGTTTGCAACCCCGAAAACCCTGTGCAGCACTCTAGGTCCAGAAGTTGCAGAGATATAGCTTGTCAAAGTTAGGCTATATATAAAATAAAAAGTGTATATTTTGTGTTTGGGTCATATTCAAAGACACGTACTGGCTAAACTAATGGTCGTGGTGCTGCTTTAATTGTTCATCTGATAGTTTTGTGACGCAGACTTTTTGGAATATGGTAAGGGGATCAACATCAACTCTCTTTTTGAATAAATACTTTCACAGAGGTGGTGGCTGATGAAGGTCTTCACTTAATCCTGGGTCAGCGTTTTTTCGAGGTTTTTGGGTAGCACAGGGTTACAAACTTGGGTGTTAACTACTCTCAAAGGACCTAACAACATATAAAAAAATCGTAGTTACATGCGCGTTTGCGATGTTTGTCCTTTTTTGTGTTGATATTGACTGGCCTATAGTACGACGGTTTCATTTTGTTTTAAATTCGAACTTTATTCAAGAAATTTAAAAAATATCGCCCGGTTTTCCACCCCATGAAATTCGAGTACCTACCTATTTTCTGTCCTTCCATTCAGCACGGCCGTGGAATTCCTTATATTATGTCAATATTATCTAGGTTACTTTACTTATTTATTATTTGGTGCTCCCAGAGTGTAAATTATTGTTATAAAAAATATACTAAAATTATGTTTTACGGGATCTGTTGCAATTTTTTTTGTGAAGGGTTTTCTGAGACCTAATTACGGCTAGATTAAAAGTTTATTTGTAAAAGCTTAAGTTAATAGTAAGTTATTATGCGTTTATTTTGCTTATTTTTCCCGGACGGTTCTTCAGAAGTTGATTGATGTTAGAATCTTTTTTAGTACCTCTAAACTGATAGTACAATAGGGGATCGAACTGTTCACCATATTTTATGAATTTACCAAATTTGATGAATCATTTTTAAAGTATAGATTAGTAGCAGACGATCCGCGAAGAAAAAAACAGAATCGGTTGAAAAACGAATTTACAGTGATTTTTTAAAGTTTCAATATGTCTGTCTCTTATAAAAACGATTTTTCGTATGGAGATTATATGGCGTTGCTAACAATTGACGTCACAAGTGGGTTTGTGCCTGTCTAATCTTGAATTTCAAACCTTTGGTAATGGTAATGGTAAAAGCGGGTCACTATCCGCAACTCGACGACTGATGCGCCTATTTTACGTAAGGGCGGAACGATTATTCGAGCCACCCGATCTCCTCAAGGAACCTTATCAAGCCATTAATCTTGATGAGGACTTCAGGAATCACCCCGGCGATCCGAGGTACTGCGCCTGGTACGAGGCCACCTCTCGACACTCCAGTAGCACGTGGGCGGCCGTTTCCTCTGCCTCCATGCATCCTCTGCATAGGGGTAACTCGGTCAATTTTAAAGATACATCAAAAATTCTTTTAGCGTTCGATAGCAGAAACTAAGAAGTTTGGATTTATAAAATAAAAAAAAAGTAGTCCGATCCCCTATTACAGTCAGATATTCTTGACATACCAACCACAACGGTAATTTTTCTCATCAACATAAAATAAGCGTATGGGCATCGTCATCGTCCTCGCTTCACATCGTGTGGGTAAGGTCGACCTACCTATATTTTATTTATAAATAACATTTTAAGGTGTCATCAGTTCAAGATCTTTAAATTTTAAATGTACCTAATCTAGGGTTTATTGTTGGTTCTGCTTTGTTCCTATTAAGCTGAGCTGAAAAGGCACTGTATCAAAATTTTTGTCTTTTTAGTTGCATTATTTTCTTATATTTAGATAAGTTACTTTTTGATGAGGCATTTATTCTAAATTATGTAAACTAAATGGTACATGGTGCCTATCATACGTTGTTGTATTCAGGGGTATATCTAAGGCTTACTGCAACTTTATGAATAGTAAATTAATAAAGTTTTCAATACACCTTGCTCGAAAATTGAACTTACGACATGGTAGTAAACTGTACGGTAATGCGATTTACCGAACAAGTGTGATTTTCATTGCATTATTTTTTTTCTACAAGTTCTAACAGAAATATTTCCAGCCAGGAACATGGAATATAAAAAAATTAATTGAATCGATTCTTACAAAGAAAAAAGCATTTATATAAATGCTTTTTTTCTTTTTATTATATAAATTTTATTATTATTTTATTAATGATATGTATGAAAAATATTATCAGCCAGTAGGTACCTATCATTTTAATAATAAAAATAAAATCATCTCAATTTTAACGAAGAATCGATAGAGGCTGAATGTTCGCGAGTGACTTTTCTCAATAATTATGCTTTTAGAAAGGAAACCAAATTGGCGCTAATTTTTTTGTAGAATTTGCATTGGTCATGTTGCGTTACCTGTTCTCACTAGTGTATTGAAAAACGTCGTACAACACACGGATCTTAGGTTTTATAACAAACTCGTGACATTATAAAACCTCGCCTACGGCTCGGGCTTACAAGTCACCTCGTTTGTAATTTGCCACCTACGATCCCTGTACCGTAATTTATTATTAAAAAAACTAAAAAAACACGCTTTTAAAGCACATCAAACTAAAAATTGAAAAATAATTCTTAATATAAGCTGAAAACAATAATGAACGAAAAATACTACTAGTATTATTGTAGAAAAAAAAGCGTTGGTTGATCGATATACAAAAAATATGGCACAAAGCATCCCACGCTTTTTTCACAATAATACTAGTACTTTTCGTTCTTATATTAGGAATTATTATTCACTTTTTAGTTTGGTGTGCTTTAAAAGCGTGTTTTTTAGTTTTTTTAACTATATTTATTTTTCACTTTTAGGTTTATCAAATTATTGTATTGTCACCGGTTCTTGATAAGTGTACAACGTTTAAGTTAAATCTGTCCGTTTAAAGTGGGTCAAAATCGAGTCCAAAGGAGTCGGTTACAAACTAATAAAAATATAATTCAGGTGAAGCTAATAAAAGTGTGTTAAGACTTGTGGTGATCGAAACATTTTACATCTAGAGGGCTAAGCACTTTGTGTAAGATTGAGTACTAACAAAAAACTAAGGGCGTCCGCTGTATTAAGCGTGGACACGCAACGGGTCAGCTTAACTTACGCTGGTTCAAACTATTTTAATGCATTGACCAATAAAGGATAACTGCGTGGCACCGTACGGCAGTGCCTAATGCAGCGGTCGCCCAAAGCATATTTTATGTCGTTTGTAAATACTGAATTTTAAATGGTATTAGGACTTTTGGATGGTATTTTGTGCTTGTTCAGTGTGTGATATGCAGGCATCTGTGCGAAAGTTCGATTTGAGCACTATTTGAAAGCCACTGAATAAGGACTAGAATCGAGTTTTTACATTTGCTACCAAGTGTATATTAAGATTACGTCTTATGTAAATCTATTATCGTCGTATATTATACAATAAAAGTATAATAAATAGTAAGAAATCGAATCTGAATTTTATTTCAATCTTTTAATGTTACCCAGAGAACCAAATAAATACGCAAAACATAGATTCATAATATACAAATTCACAATAATACATTCCTACTAAAATGACCACCAAACTTAACTTAGTTTTCATTACATACTTCGCTTAGGCACTGTGTATTGAGTGGTTATAGTAACAAAACAAAATGCTGAAATAACACCATTATTCATTGTGTTATTATTTACTATTATATTATTTTTTACAGAAGTCATCATCAAACCAGTTTTTGGCAAGGACACTACCAGACTACATAGTGTTGACTGTTTCCTCTAGTTTTAATTATTAATTCTAGGGCAAAAATGTAATGCACAAAATATTTAAGGCACTACATACAAATATTATTAACTATTTTCTATGGTCAATATTTAAAATCTTACTACAAATACATCCACAGGTATGCTAGTATATTATAATATGTGCTGTAAACGCCCGAACTACGGTAAATCCTGAGATAAAATAAATAACCGATTTACCAACTCTTGTAGGTATCCAGGTATAAGCTCCGAATTCTGAGATAATCGTTAATTTGAGACTTTTACCAGCGATTCGAAAAATTTTAGAGCTACATGAACACGTTTCTCTGTTATTTTGTAGTGTTGATGTTGCTGTAAATTTTCTTAATAAATTCTGAAATATTTTAGCTTCCAATTAATATAATACTAATGGTTCATCTGATAGGCGCTTACAATATAGCTTGTCCATTTGTTCAGGCATTTAACTAAATGTTATCAATATTAATGCATATTTTTATCTAGAAGACAAGTTAAAAGCAATATTATAATCATTAAATAACAGTTACATACATATAGGTAATCATTAAATTTGTTTTCTATAGTTATTTACACTCCATTTTAAAATTTGTTTTTCGATATAAGACATTACATATTGTTTGCCTTTAGTTTAGTAAACGGACTAGGTACATATAGACATGAATTATACTAAACGCGTTCTCGTAAAACTTCGCAATTGAAAATTAATGTATTGTTTCATCATCAAGCCTATGTGGCCATAACAAAAGTGGAGAGCTTGGCGGGGATGCAGTAATGCCTCCACTATATAGCCCTCGCACTCTCAGATTTACACTTGTTTCGATTTCTTTAGATGTCTTTAGTTAGTGAAAGGTTACACAGAGGGAAGACTGCTTTCACAATATTTTGTTCAAAAATTTCTACAGCAACATGATCTTGTCACTACTTGTTTCAAAAATTATTTTATGCAAGTAATTAAACAAAAATAAAATACTTGGATTTGTAGTTATACTTATAGGATACAAAGAAACTGTTTCCCCAACCTAATAATATAATATCAAATCCTTTTCCACAAATAATAAAAATGCGTGTCTGTCAGTCTGTCGGTTCAGCTTTCACTATGTCCTGAAACATTTTTCTTTATATTTGGTACAAAGATAGCCCTGACACCTAAGAACGAAAACAGGCTTCTTATATCTACGCAAACAACGAAGGCGTAATCACGGGCGGACAGTTAGTAGATTACAAAACCTATACTTAGCAACAAGGAGGAGCTCCATATACAGAGTGATCCATTTATATGGGTCAGTATGGGTAACTATGAAACAATAAGACATAAAAGATCTGTTCTAGGGAACCATTTTATTGATTTTAGTGACAAGAAAAAAAAAAATCATAGATAAAAAAAAACTAAGTTTGGGGATCCTGGTATTAAAGAAAGAAAGATATATTATTTCTATTTGAAATACAATGTATTTTAATAACTTTAGGTATCATATTTCATTGAAACATTTACTACTTATGACCTACACAATGGATATCTATTGAAATAGAAATATATACTTTTTTCTTGTACCACCAGACCAGGACCAGATTCGATTCCCGGGACGAGATTTAAAAAAAATCTATAAATGCAGTTTATCTTGTTACAGTTTTACTTGTGGTATGGTTTGTTAGAACAGATCTTTCCATGTCTTGTAGTTTAAGAGTTCACCACAAGAGCTAAATGGGCCATCCTGTATGTAGAAAAAAGATCAGGATAACAGTAAGTTATGTATGACAAATGAATATATTAACAGAACACTGATTAGATGAAAAACTAATTTAACAGATTTGTATCAAAATTATTTACCCTTGACTCCAAAAACTTCTTATATTGTAAACTACCTGGCATAATCTAGTTGGCAATGTGTATACAGGTCAGTTATTACTAAGAATACATAATTTGAGTTTTGTACTTATTTAAGTTTATCTTCTTCCAAGGTAGTTTTGGTTAATCTCAGGTCAGAAATAAACATTTTTAATATGTTTAGATGAGTTTGGTGACTATAGTCTAACCCAAAAAATATGAAGTAAAATAATGTCCATTTGTATACAAATGTTGATTTATAGAAAAACCAACAACAAATTTTTACCCTCTAGTCTCAGTAAGTCGGTTGTTTTGTCCAGTACCACACAACACAACCAAACTACAGATACTAGATCAAAATCAATCAAATCAAAATCAAAATAATTTTATTCGAATTAAGATTTTTACAAATCATTTTTCGACGTCAAAGCTATCATGGATGGCACGTTCACTACCAGTGTACGCTCACTGTGGAGAAGAATGATTTTGACAATGTAGAAAAGTGGCAAGTTGTTATATGTTTATGCATTCCCAATGTATCTCTGATACGAGGAATTCCTGAGGAGAGCTATGAGTTATAAATAATATTAAAATAGTAGTTATCAGGAAACAATATAAATAATTTTTTCTGATAAATATTTATTTGAAATGTGTAACCAACTTAAAATTATTATCTGTAAAATTTATGATGTTATTGCAGCATTTTGTTTACAATACAATCCATAAAACTCTTACTTACAATATACCTAGAATATTGTGGTATTTAAATATATAATTTTAACATTGAACTACTGGTACTCTAGTATATTATTGCTGTATTTCATTCATATTTAAAAATATAATTATTCTATCAGGATGAATTATTAACAGATTAAATAAATAAATATTACATAATTAGAGTTTGGTGTGAATAAGGACTTGCAACTATTAGATTATTAAAATAGGAAATAACAATAAGCCCTGTCAAATATTAGAAGGGGATTGGAATATGATAAACTTGACACTCATAGAGATGATCTGTAATCCTCATTGTGTGGTAGGGGGATTGCCACCAGGACCAGATGGTGGGCGGATTTGTCTGCGCAGTTGCTCTACTAGGTCCGGATTAGCTGCTTGCATGTGCTGAGCAAGGGCTTGACCAGCCTCCAGCAGTGCGCTCATACCCCCAGAACCACCACCAGCACCACCATTTCCAGTTGGAGTTGAGTTATTCATTAATCCAGATATTAAATTTTGCATATTTGGATCAGCAAGCATTTCAGTTGCCATATTTAAAAGAGCTGGATTCTGAAGAAGTCCCCCAAGGTCAAGGGGAGGCCTCTCTCCGTGCTGTGATAGATGTTCATCAGTAAGTCGTAGGTTTTGTTTGTATGATTCATTGTCAGGTTCTAACTGCACAGCCCGGGCGTACGCCACTCTAGCCTCGCGGTGCTGTTCCAGCGCAGACAACGCCAGCCCAAGTCTCCCGTGTGCTTTGCCATAGTTCGGCTGTATCGCTAAAGCCGCTTTGCAGTCAATCACGGCGTCTTCATGCAGGCCGAGTTTGAAATGTGCGGCAGCGCGATTGCAATAATATACGGAATTACTTGGATCAAACTCAATAGCGCGTGTATACTTTTCGAGCGCCTCACGATAACGTTCTTCCTTCATAAGTATGTTACCTTCGTTCTTTAACTGCTCTGCTTCAGTATTATCAGGAGTCGGAGTTTCGGGACGGCCTCGTT
Organism: Carpatolechia fugitivella; assembly: GCA_951230895.1. Taxonomy (NCBI): domain Eukaryota; kingdom Metazoa; phylum Arthropoda; class Insecta; order Lepidoptera; family Gelechiidae; genus Carpatolechia; species Carpatolechia fugitivella. The sequence goes on from OX579645.1 coordinate 13,860,771, forward strand.
GTTGGCACAACAGCTGCAACAGATCCACAGATTTGGTCGCATCTTCGGGTCCCAGTTCAAACGCAGTTTCGATGCATTGCATACCGACTTCAACACTCTCGCGTGAATCTACACTGAGGGTGTTTCCCTCGAGTTGTTGTTTTAGAAAGTTCACAATACTTGCTGCTATGATTTTTACGTCAGACATATTCAGTGATTAATTATTGAAACCCGGATTAGAAAGTACGTTGTAGTATTTTTTTATTTTTAGCCCGATAGCGTGAAAAATAAAATGAAAAATGTCTGAACTGACTGAAATGAAAGAAGTGAACGAACGAACAGAGCGAGCAAGCGAACAAAGGGTGTATTCCGAATCAGATTTCACTGCTCAAAGTACTGACAGCGATTACTCGCGTACCGATTCAGAAATCGCGATAATACGGCTCATGCTGAAACTGCTTATAACTCAGTCTTGCCAATTGTTGATTATCGTACCAAAACTGGCAAAATTCTAAATTATTATACGTGTTAAAAAAGGATCGTACAGCTGTGAAAACAGCACTTTTCGCATGGCTAGTACCCAAAATAAGAAAAGGCATGTGAATTTTAAAAATGGAGATGTAAATAGGCACGTATGCATGAAATTTAAAAAAATACAAAAAAGAATGTTTGATATTTATATTTTATCAGATTGCCTATGATATTATCTTAGAATAGAATAGAATATACTTTATTGCACACAAGGATATAGCTTGAAAGTACAGAAGATAGATAAAAGGGTGTACAGATAGGCGGCCTTATTGCTAAGGTAGCAATTTCTTCCAGGCAACCTTATGTAAGTATGTACCTGAGTCAAAACTATCGTAATATATACTTAACCTACTCGATACTTTTACTATCGAACATCTGGCAGCCCTTATCGTCGCCCCCACTGCATGATAGGTAAAGGCCAGGGTTCGACATACAGTTAGGACAACAATATGATAATAATGAATTAGGTATGAAAGTAGAAAGATGAGTTAACCTCTACTTATAATAATTCTGCTTCGCGTTAAATCTTCGTAATACAAATAATATAGATTATACACGTTAGAGGGTGTGGCTTTGCCACATACTATACATATAAGTACACGCTATGGCTAAGCCATTTACTGTGAGTATATTCACATTTCGATTCCGCTGGCTTAATGGTCGACAGCTCCGGTCAAAGCACTAGCTTCCATCGCGGAAGCTACTGCTCGGTGCCTACGTTACTCAGGGCACCAGCCGGACTTGGGGGCTTTGCCCCCAAGAGGACCTCCACCTTCCCCATAGTCCTGCCACATAGCTCCAACTTGTCGACCTTGCCGGTGTGCTTATTAATCACACCCTTGGGCGAGCACGCCTCGCTCCTATCCAACTTCTACGCTCTCATGTTGTACTAGCGATTATTGGACACAGTTAGGGAAACCTACGTTCTACTTGGTCTCCTCATCTTTCCACGCTTCATGGCATTACACATAGGTCGATACAAATACAAAGTGAACACTCACCCAGAGATTCAGCTCGACTTCACAGGTTTTACCTTTCTACGCCGATCTCACCATCTCGTGTTCGCTTACTCGCTGTTACTCCATTATTTTCCACGTGCCTTCTGCCTTCTACCGCTAACTTCTACCAAAAGTGCCAACATTCAGGAAAAAACATAGCCAAGCAAAAACAGTGTTACCACAATTAAAATATGATTGACATTACTAGTGTTGACACTTACCGATTTTACTTTGGCGAATCGCGCTAGGCGCGACAGCCCTAACCAACAAAACTGATTGATTTAAAATATTTCAGTAATTTTTCGCCATTTTATAATTGAATAAATTGTTTTTAATTTTGTTCAACCAAATAAATATAAGACACGTTAATTTTACATAAAAATATTTAACTTTTAAAAATAAATAAACAATATGTCAAAGTCGAATTTGACATTACGCTTAGGAGAATTTCGCTCTGGAGCATGGGCACCGTTAGCAGAAGATGGCGGCGGTCATGACGCAATCCGTGACGTCACAATGGCTGCCGTAATCCCACTGACAGTGATTCGGTACGCGGTTTCGGGTACTCAAAGTGATTTCAGCGCAAATCGGAACGCGGCCAAAGCAGTGTTGCCTTTACTTTAAATAAAAAAAACGCAGTTCAGTATGGGATATATAATATTGATAATATTTTAGAAAAGTTCAAACTTTCAGAGTGCAATCCTGTTGGAACGCCTATGGAGCCAAATTTAAAATTAGAAAAGGCTACAGAAAATGATCAAACGATGCCATATCAAAATTTAATCGGATCTTTAATGTACGTGGCGACCAGATATAATGTTTGCTGTGAGCTACCTTAGCCAATTTAGCACATGTCATGATGCAACTCACTGGCTAGCAGCAAAAAGGGTACTGAGATACCTGAAAGGATCCAGAGATATAAAACTCCGATTCAGAAAAACAGCATTACCAGTTTATGGAATGACTGATGCTGATTGGGCAGCCTGTCAAATAGACAGAAGATCTTACACTGGCTATTTATTCAAGTATGGTGGTGCTATAATAAGTTACAGTACAAAGAAGCAACATACCGTCGCTTTATCGACAGCAGAGGCAGAATATAATATGGCACTGACTGAATCTGCAAAAGAAGCTATTCACCTATCACAAATATTAAAGGACTTTGGTGAATATCCAGAGCCTATGACGATTTATAGCGACAACATGGCAACACAAAAACTTGCTAAGAACCCTGTTAGTGATAATGAGCAGTAAGAACTCCAAACACATTGCAATAAAAGAACACTTTATAAGAGAATGTGTACAAGTTAACAAAATAGTCGTTAAGTATAAAGATACACGCAATATGGAAGCAGATATTTTTACAAAAGCTTTACCAAAACCCAGGCATACTGAACTACGCCGGAAAATCGGTTTACAGTAAATTTCTGGAGATATGATGAACAAATAAACTTCGTGAGGGGGATATAGAAACTCATTATCACTAAGTTCCTTTGTAACTGTTTTTTTACTGTCATCTTATCTGTCTTCCAAAACAGACGAAAGTTTTTTCCTCAAAATAAAATAATTATAATTTGTGTTAAAATGGTGTTTTATGAGATAGGGATAGAGATATAAATAGGCACATGAAATTATATAAATACCAAAATTAATGTTTGATATTTATATTTTATCAGATTGCCTATGATATTATCTTATGTACGTACACGTATAGTACCTGAGTCAAAACTATCGTAATATATACTTGGGAAACCTTCATGACCGCCCCTGGTTTTGTACGCCATGTTTTTGATGTACAAGGTTTACAACGAATACGCATTCATTCAATACGAGGATGCCTAAAAAGTTGCATCCAAAAACAGATCTGTACAAAATGTGCTCGTGCAGTTTTGAATGCAACTGTTTTGGTAGGTCGCATTTTTCCAAGCCACTGATTACATATCAAAAAAATGGGTCGACTTTAGTAAATTTGGGTTTTTTCGCTGTTTTTTACTGGGTAGCATCTGAAGGAGGAGTACGGGGGGCGCAGCCCCCCGCAATAAAAAAAAAACCACCCAGAACGAATACACTTCGGTTAGGTTAGGTTAGACTGTTGTCAACAACAGGCGGAGGGAAACGAGCGAGCGGAGCGAGCGTGCCGCGGTAGCGGCTAGCGACCGCAGGAGATTACTTCTCATAAAGGCTTTTGTTTGGAAAATTCGAGTGCGCAAAACGTGGCCGGAAAAAAATGGCTGCAGAAATCGGGTCGGTCATAATCTGCTCGCACAATTTTTCCCGTCCAAGGCAAGTACACAAAAAACTGTCTTTACACAAAAAACTGTCTGTACAAAACGGAAACAAGCATGAACCCCACTCATATACTTAACCTACTCGATACTTTTACTATCGAACATCTGGCAACCCTAACCTAAAAAACTGATTGATTTGAGATATTTAAGTAATTTATCGCCATTTCATAATTGAATAACGTCTTTTTAATTTTGTTGATCCAAATAAATATAAGACACGCAAATTTTACATATAATCATTTAACATTTAACTTTTAAAAATAAGTAAGTAACCTAAAGAATTTGACGCTTACGAGAATTTCGCTCTGGAGCATGGGCACCGTTAGCGGAAGTTGGCGGTGGTCATGACGCAATCCGTGACGTCACAATGGCGTCTCCGTCTAGCTAGCAGCCTCACCATCGATTTTGATGGTTTTAACCATGTCAAAAAATTTAACGTTGATTAAATTTGTTTATAAATCTCAGAAAAAGTTTAATTGTATTTTGGAAGATATTTGAGTATCTTACTGAAGCTTCTAGATCGACGTCCAGCTAGCAGCCTCACCAAGATAGACTGGCTCTATTATTATGATTTATATGTCAAAAATTTGATTGGAAATTGATTATCTCGTATACAAAGTTTCAACGAAATTGGTCCAGTAGGAGCCAAGATATTACACCCCCTTGGTGAGGCTTCCAGCTTGACGCTTGACGTGAAGATGATTCCCGTCAAACGGAGGTATGTCTAAGCAAAGTAAATATACCAAAAAATTGATTGGAATTTGATTATCTTATTCCAGCACAAAAACATTCAATTCGTTGAGACGTTTAGTCAGAAAAAGATTCTAAGCTTCTACATACATTCAGTTTTTGGTACAATAAAAAAAAAAAAAAAAAAATTGTCGTATATTCAGAATTCAGAACTGAACTAGGTGGCTAGGGGCACATTCCGAATCAGACTTCCAGCGCTGTCAGCGATCAGAAAAGTAAAAGAAATGTATGGCTGACAGTGATTCGGAACGCAATTACGGGTACTTTAATCGATTTCAGCGCATCTCGGAACGCAGGGTTAATAAATGTATAAAAAATGCCCCATACACGTCCCGGTTGCGTTCCAGATAATACATCGCACCGTACGCCGTCGCCGGTTACCGTTGGCAGCAAGTCGTTGCAAGACTGTGTGTGAATGGGAGGCTTCTTACATTAGCGGGATCGAAATAATGTAAGGTGCACATGAGTGAGTAAATAAGGTGCTCGTCGGTCGGCGCGGTAATCTGAGCTGCACGACTGTGTATGGGGGTGACTCTAGTAATTTAAACTGCTAAGAGATGGCGTGATTAAGTAATGGCGGTAGTGCGATTGAGAACGAGTACATTTTTTCTGATCTGTGTTTTGATTGTGTTGTGAGTTTCGACCGAAAATAAAGTGCGCAGAAGAAAAACAACAAGTTGTGTTGTGTGTTGAATCGTCATCACAATTGAACAAGTTTTGACTCATGATGATTTTTTTGTAGCTGCTACCGGCTTTCAAGGCGATTTGTTAAGTTTAATCGTATCAATTAATCGTAAAATTATACTTTTGTACCTGAGTGTACCTGCTGTAGGCTAAAACAGCAATTTCAACCTTATTTCTACTAGCAGAAAGTTCAAAACTGATTGACCGTTGGAAAAATAATTAGTATGTAGGAGTTTAGGATCATTTTCTGACTAAACGTCTCAACGAATTGAGTGTTTTTTTGCTGGAATAAGATAATCAAATTCCAATCAATTTTTTTGTATATTTACTTTGCTTAGACATACCTCCGTTTGACGGGAATCGTCTTCACGTCAAGCGTCAAGCTGGAAGCCTCACCAAGGGGGTATAATATCTCGGCTCCTATTGGACCAATTTCGTTGAAACTTTGTAAACAAGATAATCAATTTCCAATCAAATTATTGACATATAAATAATAATGATAGAGCCAGTCTATCTTGGTGAGGCTGCTAGCTAGACGTCGATCTAGAAGCCTCAGTAAGATACTCAAATTTCTTCCAAAATACAATTAAACTTTTTCTGAGATTTATAAACAAGTTTAATCAAATTCCAATAAATTTTTTGACATGTATAAAACCATCAAAATCGATGGTGAGGCTGCTAGCTAGACGGAGACCACAATGGCTGCCATAATCCCAACGTAGTTTTACTTCCTCTATGGTTATCCCACTGACAGTGATTCGGTACGCGGTTTTGGGCACTCAAAGTGATTTCAGCGCAAATCGGAACGCGGCCTATAGTCCAATAAACGAGGACATTCGTTGTATGGAGAACTCCGAGAATTTTTTTCGCCTATGAAACTTGTCATGTGATGAAGGTAGTTAATACAGATTACAGATGTACAATAAGCTAACAAATTTTATTACTAGATGTTAGGTATTTCTACCTAAACATGAAAATTGTTTATAACTCTCTGTGAAAAATTCCTCAGACTGAAATACTTTCTGTATACGTACGTATATACTACTTAGAATAAGTATGTAATGACATCCAACATTATTTCCATTGTAAAAAAAAAATAAGAAGAAGTCTACTGAAAATTTGCTCTGCCAATTTTTAATTTTTTAATATACCTACATTTATAACTTTAAATACATAGCTTTGTTTAGCTATCCAAAAGATTTCCAGTTTCAAACATATTTTTTTATTTTTACTTCGTTACATAATGTGAAAAATAACTCTATCCATTTCTATACATCTATTGGTCATATGATTTTATATTAAAACAGATTTATCAATTATCCAACAAATTTTCGAACGTTCATATACTTTTAAGAATATGTTCAACGCAGACGAGATTCAGTACGCGGGTTGAAATTGTAACGAAAAGTAGGCGCATGTCCGTAGGCTATACCTAAATTCCGTCAGTGACGGATAAAGTATTCCTTATTTTGGTATCCAGACCAAACGTGACGCACGTTTGAACATGGTACACACGAAATGACGCTTAAGATCATGGATGCTGTAAATAACTGCTATATTCTAAATTCTCGAATATGTGAGTACTTATTTACAAGGTATTCAAGTCAGTACTCGAGTCAGCTCGACTCGGCACATCACTACGGAATATCGTGCAATATCGTCTCGAATATGAATGAAAAACGGATCGGATGAGTGCGGAAACGCTAGACGTGAATTTACCGTCCGTTTTTTCACGGAGCGAACACGGACCGGATAAGAATCGGATACGGATAAGTGCGCAAACGCCCTTACACGCTCGGAGCTCGGACTGAAACACTGGAAACCACAGGTCAATTCTTGTGAGACTTTGTCATGGAGACAAATGCGTTAAAAAATTTTCGTCTATGATGCAGACATTTGACGTAAAGAAAAGAAATAATGCTGAAAGTCAACTGAATACTACGTATTGAAAATTACCAAGTAGGTAACTGAAAGTATTATGTGGAATAGTACTTTACCATAAGTTTATTTTGTAATAGTTTAATTTTGTTTTGTTATTTCAAAAGCACTGTACTGTTATTTTTTTTCCATCACTGCTTTATAAAATGATCATTACTCAAAGAATATCTAGAAGTCTGTGGTAAGAATTCCATGATTTATGTATTTACTTATATTTATCTTCTCAGATGAGAAGACCAGACCAGACCAGACCAGATGGTCTACCTATCAATTGGTCTGGATTGTCTAGAAGCAAATTTAGGTATTTGTCATACTGGAAAGGACTTTCCACCTACATAAAATTGTTTTTGAAGGTATCAAAGAATACATTTATTCTATACTTTTCCAGTGATTACAAATTATTGTTAAGAATTTCGAATGCACCGCGGTTGAAGAAGCAATTCCAGCGTGTCCCCAACGACCTGGTAACGTCACCTCCGCAAGTCTCTTGCTCCCAGAACGAGGGAATCTCGGCCTCGAAACATGTCCACAGTCTTCGTTCCTCTCGACACTCAACCTCATCAGGACTTCGATGTTGTGTTGGATCTGTTGTTAAAATGATAAACTCTTTCTTCAATAACTTATCATAACTGTAAGTATTTTTATTTAGAATACAAAATACTTACGTACATATATATGACACATAAAACCTGCCTTTTTAATTTGTATGGCATTATATTTACTCCGTTTGATCCTGTTAAGGTAGAGTGGTGGCTTCATTCAGACGTATACTGGAGAGATCTGTTTGTGTCATGCTTTCTAGCGGTGTCATGACATATCTTATGGACTTCAGTCTGTTATCACGAAAATGTACGGTAAATGTACAAAATTGTACATTAAATAAAAAAAAGTACTATAAGGACTAAGGAGAAAACCATAAAGAAAAGCATATTTTCTAGCGGGCGCTATCTAGCAAACTAGTTAGCAGTCGAGTTTTCGACTTTTTATAAACCTGAAAAAAATTTTCGTGAAGTACGTTTGGGTTTAGTCTGCTTGCTCGTATACGTGTTACTTTAAAATTAAGAATATTTTGATAGAACATGATTCACAAATTTAATCAATTACATACATCAATAAGTGACTGGAATGGATTACCGTGGAAGTAGATTGGAAACTAATTTCAATGGCCAACTATATAGGTACATATTGCAGACGTGAGCAATATAAGATCTATTTCTTGTAAGCAAACTTTTTCAATGCCACTCGCCTGTAATTTATTTTTGTTTTTAATTCATATATGTTTTTAATTTCAAATTATAGTTGTTCGAGCAGAGATATATTCAAAAAATATAGTTAAAAAAAACGAAAAAACACGCTTTGAAAGCACATCAAACTAAAAAGTGAAAAATAATTCTTAATATAAGCTGAAAACAATAATGAACCAAAAATACTGGTATTATTGCGAAATATTAAGAATTATTTTTCACTTTTTAGTTTGATGAAGCGTGTTTTTAGTTTTTTTAACTAGGTATATTTTATTTTTCACTTTTTAGTTTGATGTACTGTGAAAGCGTGTATTTTTTTGTTTTTGTTTCTTGTTTTTTTTTTTGTTTGATGTACAAACGTACTGTGAAAGCGTGTATTTTTTTTATTTTTGTTTGTAATTTTTTTCAAATATGTTGTCACCGGTTTCAAAGTTTCAATTAAATCTGTCCGTTTAAAGTGGGTCAAAATCGAGTCCAAATAAAGGACTCGGTTACATACATACAAGCATACAGATGAAGCTAACAAAAGCGTGTTAAAAACGGTTTAAATCTAAACGTACATTTCACCGAATTTTTTTTCAGGTTCATAAAAAAGTCGAAAACTCGACTGCTATTATCGAAATAAATAATAATAATAATATATTTATTTATCAAGGCAAAAGACCCATTGTAAATGTACAGCAAAAGCAATACATACGAGTATTACACAATAAAATAAAATGAAGAAGAATAAAAAATAGCGCCCGCTAGAAATTGTTTTCTCTTTAGTCCTTTTAGTTATCACTTTTTTATCGCTTACATTTTCGTGATAACAGATTGAAGTCAACGTCATGACACCGCTAGTAACCATGACATCCTTTCTCCTTTCTTTTACGTTTTTCCAAAATCCTACTAATATTATAAATGCGAAAGTTTGGATGTTTGTTGCCGAATCACGCTTGAACCACTGGACGGATCGGGATGAAACTTGGTACGCACATAGGTTAGGTCCTGGAATAGGACAAAGGCTACTTTTTACCGCGGGAAAATACTTCATTCCTACGGGAAAACTCATTAAACGCGGGTGAAACCGCGGGCGGAAAGCTAGTACTTAATAATATAACTACGTCTCCAGCCCCACTGAGGGGCCGGCGAGTTATTCATCATCAGTGTGGGCACAGAATATATAATATTTGGTGTGGATGGGTTCTGGATAGATTATAAGATGACTGGCGACCCCACTAACCCTGATATCAGAATTATTGAGCCGTCAACCGCCAAAACTTATAGTGTACCTTATACTTACTCCTGGGGATGCAGATAAGTAAAACACAGTTTTATTAACTAATTAAGTATTTATTTTATACAAATTTCGCTATAATACATATTTACAAACATAAAAACAATTTAGAGATTGTCACATTGTAAAAAAAGCTTTTGAGCAATTCGGCGCCGGCGCCGGGCGGCCCGCGGGCCGCGCAGCCCCGCCGTCGCGCGCGCACCCGCCGGCCAACACTATACTACCCTACTACCTACCCTATGATACTATCCAAGTAACCTGAAGTATCACCGGAGACGTTTCTTTCACTAGGCAAAACTATCTCTAGCATTTACACTGACAAAATCCCTAAATACTTAATAAAAAATAATGTTCTTTAACGCATACCTAATAAATAAGATGTAGACAAATTAACATTATTATCAATGGTTGTACCAGTCTATTAAATTAGGGTAGGTTCACAGGGGCAAAGTCTGCATAGTTTTTAGCATAAATTTTTTAGGTAGGTATTATCACTGGTTCAAATAGTCATGTCTATTGTTCTAATGGTACATCATTATTAGTAGTTAACTCCAGTGTCACTCCAAGCTGCTCTATAATTTTCTAAGCTTGAGCGCATTAAATGATGGAGGTGATGAGTCGCGCCTTGAAGTTGACTATCCTCTCGGAGGTTTGCGCGATGCGGAGGATGAGGTCTTGGATGAGGTTGGCGATGCCGCGGTTAGCAATGATGAAGAGCCGAGTAATAGGTCCGGGAACGCCCTCGGTGAGGTTGTCTCCTTTGGGGGCGCTGGGGTCGTCACCGTCCGCCGGCGCCGCTGCGTCTCCCGACGAGGATCCTGATGACGAGCCCGCTACCAGCTGAAGCATCACAACAAACATTAAAACATCATCACATATAAAACGTACTAAATGTCTATGAAATGCATGCAAAAGCAACTACATACTTATACTTATGTAGAAAAGGAAACAACTCAGACTATGTAATTTCAATTTATTATCTGAGCGTATTTACGGGGTTTTGTGATATTTGTAGTTAGTATAATATTTATAGTTAGACCATAGTTATATTAAAACAACCTACTCCTCGCCTGTTCTATACTACCTTAAATTCAACCTCAAGGATTTCTTCCACTTGGGTACATAAGCAATTACTAAACAACTTAATTTTTATTATACCCAAGGTTGGTAGATGTTAGTAAATATACTTAGATTTACAACACTTCCTCAATAAGATCATTTAGATTTAATAACTTCCTATATATTTCATAACAATTACACTACAAATGTCAGTATATTACTAAGCGTCTACGATTCTACATTTACTATAATGCTTAGATTAGGGGAAGTCACACATGTATTACTACAATATTCGTAAATGCTACCATAGTTTGACCACGAGGAAAAGCGGAGAAATTTTGGCTCATGGATAGAGGGAAACCTAAAAGATTATTGCAATTAAATAGATAGAGTAGTTTGACTGAAATAGTAGGCCTTCATTAGGTTTGGTTCTTCAACTTTGAAGGAGAATAAATAGGTATTAATTGACTAAGTTTAGTCAATTAATATGGATTTGACTGGAAACAACTTTTAGAAGTAAGGTTATAAAGGTTCAAAGGTAGGTTTAAAGCATTAAGGTTTATATGTATTTGTTATTGTTAGGAACGGAGTTGCTAGGTATCTAAAATACTGTTAAAAACATAAATATTAATTTTTTTTTCTACATCAATACAACGGCGATAATCAAATCGACTGCGTCACTCAGACTGCAAGTCCTACTGCTACAGAACTGCTACGAGTGTGTAAAAAGCGTAGGTGTCTGTAGTTTTTGTTTTGAGTGTACTTGTGGATCATTGGGGTCCAATGTAGCCGTGTGAGAGGCTGTAAGGCCCACATTGAGAGAGTCGGTGCCCGCAAAAAGCCTGAAGGCGGTCCCGGCCGCTCGCGCCATTGCCTCCGCCGGTCGCTGCAAAATCAAATCTCCTCACTCGCACCGCAAAATCTTCTTGTCCGTCTGCTTTTGGCTTATGTGTTTTTAAAGCAACTGTGTAAAAGTGTAGGATTCCCGCTAAACCATGAGTATTTGTGATCTCACGATGTTACGAGTCGAGTACTCTTTGTTTTTTTCCTCCTTGTAGGAACTTGCTTTGCGTTTTCAAATGTTTCCAAATGCTAAGTGAGTAACTATTCTGATACGCCATGACCTGCTATTTATTAATGTTATTATATATTCTCTTTGTAAGTACTCAATAAATTATTCAATAAATTTTGATAATATTTTGAGTGATAGGTATAAAATATTTTAGTTGGTACTTTAAATTCTTGTATATTCGTATTTTTGCAGACAAATAAAAAGACCTTAATTTTCTTACGAAAACGGACACTGCTAGGTACATTTACTTATTGTTGATATAGTGGAAGTAACTATTAGGTGCGTTTTAAGAACTTACTCTAACAATGTCGAAGAGGAAGTTTCCGGATCCCCCACCGGATGCTCCCCCTTGCCCTCCAAAGCTCAGGAATCTGAAACAAGCAGGATTAACGCCATTTACCAATAGCCGCATTGCACACTGCCTTCGTAACTATAATAATTTATGCCAACACGCAATAGTTATATGACAACCACTTGTTGGTATAGCACTGTCTAGTAGAAATCGAATCGTGCGAATCGAAAACTATAGCAAAAACCACCAACAGAATAGTGTGCACTCGTTCTTGATCAGCTATTGTTCACCAGCATTGAAGTTGGGAGGAGGTATTGCAGTACCACCAATTTGTGAGAAAATGGAATAAATAAATAAAAACCGGCCAAGCACGTGTCGGGCCACGCAAACTGTTGGGTTCCGTAGTTGTCCAATACTACTTAGGTACCTACCTGTTTTAAGACAGTTAACATTCACCAAAATACTTGTACAGGTACATTTTATAAGTTGGACTATTATTCGATAACCTGTAAACCCTACGTGATGTTGATTATTTTTCTTTTAAATTCATCATAATATACACTACTACCGTGAATTTTTTCACATTTACAAATACAACGGTTTCGCTGGAGCTTGACTCTCTGACTGACTCCAAAAGGAAGTACAAAATTGTAAATATTTACCTAACACACTACTACCTATTTAAATGAGGATATTGGTTATTATTATTATATTCCATCTAAAATGTTTTTTTTTTTTTTAGGAGGTTTCTACTTTTTTGTTAAAATTATTTTATTAAAAAGCTTATCCAACGATATCTCACACTATAAGGTAATCGTGAATAAAAAAATAACCCCCACTTCACGTGTACCAGAGGAAAAAAAAAATGTTTAAAGATTTTATTCTTGAGCTTTGTCGGCCAAATTACAGCCTTCTAGTACCAAAAGTCCCTGAGAAACCACGGACGGAAAGACAGACTGACCTGGCGAAACTATAGGTATAAGGGTTCCTTTTTGACTACGGAATCCTAAAAAACGGTTGTACGAGATAACCTTAGTTATCTTTGGGTACCTATTCAAATTTTAATGCGTTAGTAAACCTCACCTTTTATTTCTGTTCTCTTCGCTGTTGTCACCGTCATCGAGGGTGATTTCATCGATGCTGGCGGAGTTGGTTTGTGCGGCGGTTTGCTGGTCCTCGCTGGCCGCTGCCTGCTGGTCACCTGCACCCTGACCCTCGCCGAAAGCCACACGGACTTCCGCCTGCTGAGATTCCGCTCCCGATAGAAGTTGGTTCTCGTCAGCAATCGCGTTCTGGAAAACCATTTAATATATTTAGACAATTTAACTTACACAAGTATGTCAATGATCGTGGAATGGTCGGTGACGATGCGATGAGATGACGGTGACGATGGCGATGGCGATGGAAGAGCGGTCTGCGCTTCACTGCCGTCCTTGGCAGGTTGGTGTTAGTGCGCGATAGTGCGACGCTCATACCGGCAGGAAGAAAAGCGCTCGCTTGCGCCGACGCAGGTCTTCAGTGGTAGAGCTGATAGTGGTTGCGACCGTTGTAGTGGTCACAGGCGAGGAGTCTTCGTCGTCGTCGTCATCATCATCATCGTCACTGAGCTCGACTGTGCCGCCGCCGGCACCGTTGTTGCCGCCGCCATTACGGTTGCCACCGAGGAATGACCTTAGTACTACTGGTCCGAGGGTCTGCAGTACTGCGCTTGTAATTTGCTGTACTTTCTGTTCGATAATCTAGAACATACACCGCCCTTAACAAACCGCTGATAAGCACCTAAACAGAATCTACAAGCATATATTCCAAAACCTGCGAAAAATATAAAATAATTATTCAGTTCTTTATCGTATTGTGTTATGTCAAGTGCCCAAAACTAAAAGCTTGCGTGCCTTTGCATCAGGAAGTTGGTAATATTTTGCTGATCGATCTTAAAATAATTTATTGGTAAGCTGCTATTTCTGTTTGTAATACTAGTGAACAGTACACATTAAATAACAGTTTTGAAGGAGATCTGACATTCTATTAACCCAGAAAGTGCGTGCTAGTGCACCTTGCTGATGGTAAACAGTATGATAGTTTTGCAGGTGCAATATGCACTTTATTTTAGTTTACCTGTGTCAGGGTGGGGAAGAGCTGTCGGAGAATGCCTATGGTTCGCTTGTTCCTTTCGCTCAGTTCAGAGCCGGGGGCACCAAGGTTCAGCGTCGCTAACGTCTCCTGAAAAGGTAAAACCGCTTTGTTTTAATTTATTATGTTCTCTTAAACACTTAACAACTACGTGTAAATGTTTTACTTCCTTATTTAAGTGCTGCTGGTATGAACAAATTTACGTAATTGCCTCTCTTATAAGTTTCTAAGCGCTACAGACTTTAACCTTAGCAATTGACCTGTGGCTCTTGAGAAAGGTTACCCTTTAGCTGTTGCGTTGTGAAGAAGGACATTAAGTAGAAGTAATTACAAAAATGAGTACATAAGTAGTAACCCTTTACAAAGCAATGGAATTACGTAATTATTTTATTGAAGATTCGTTAGCAATTAGGTACACGGCACGCAAGACAATGGTAGTTGTACCACGTGCGCACTGACCCGTGGTCGGTTCTGCGATTGTAGGTCGCGGATGCTAGAAATTTTTATTATCTATTTTCGTAATTCTTCGATTAGTCTATTGATAATTACATACATTTGCGATAAGTGTTATTACAGCGATTCGTTTCGCAGCTCGCATGGGTGGCTGGGTAATGAGGGCATCTACTCAGTTGTAATGTATCTTAAACTGTAAGTAGATGAGGCCAAGTATTGCCTGCAAGTAAATGGACTAGCTAGATCATACGATCTTTTTTTAGATTTTCCATGGACATAATATGCGCATGACATTCATGAATAACAGGATGTGATCCTAAGATCGCAGTGTGGGACGGCCACCTACGAGATGGACCGACGACCTGGTGAGGATCGCTGGGTCTCGTTGGATGCAGGTGGCTATGGACCGGTCGCGCTGGAGTGCGATTGGAGAGGCCTATGTTCAGCAGTGGACTTTAACAGGCTTAAATTATGATGATGATGATCCTAAGATACGAAATTGCGTTGGCAGTCTGTATAAATAACGTAAGCAGTTTTGCAGAATGAAATGTAAAACTGATAAATATCATCAACAGCTCATATACGTCCCCACCGAGGAGCTCGATTAGGTCTTAGTCAACCACGCTGGCCCAGTGCGGGTTGGTCGACTTCACATACAACCTTTGAATTTCTTCGCAGGAATGTGCAGGTTTCCTCACGATGTTTTCCTTCAACGAAGAGCGTCGAATAAATGTACATATGAATTCGAAATTCGTCGAAGAGCGTCGGTGGTCTGAAAGCGTCGGTGTTCTAGTGGGTAGAGCCACTGCCTTCCGTCCGGGAGACGCGGGTTCGATCCCCACCACGTACCAATGTTTTTGAATTTCAAATTCATATGTACGTAACTGATATATGATATATAGGATATTTTACAATGCAAATTTTACATTCACAACATTTTACTAATTAATCTATCTAGCAAATGTAAGTAAATCACACTCATTGTTCCTATTTTGTCGGTTCACTTTCTATTACGTCACTTTCTTAGTAGGTATCTAGGCCACACTAGAATTTCTTAAATAGAGATTCCATAGAAACAAACAGGTTCCCGGACTCCAAAAGGATTATGAAAAAGTTTCTCAGCTGGAATCGAACACTGGACCTCTCGCGTACATGTCACGCTGCCTACATGCCATCAATGAAAAAAATTGTACCTACCTGGGCACTGGCAGCAGGCGCGATGATCTCGATGATCTCTGGCTTGTCGTCGCCGGCGGGCGCGGGCGCAGGATCAGGATTGGCTGCGGGATCAGGACTTGCCGCGGGAGCCGCTTGCGCCGCCATCAGTACCGCACACAATGCCCAAACAAATGTTGCTGTCCTCATTGTGATGAATTAATTAAATCTGCTGGTTTCTGATCGAACTGCTTGGTTTGACTTTCTATGGGCTCCTGTGAAATATTAAAATATTAAATAGACTACTCTGTCGTTTCATAATTCATGACTTCAAGGAACGTTGCATATTAACCAGCTCAGTACCGCACACGTATTTGAATGTGTTGTGTATGATTAGAGTGTAAGATTGTTAAAAGTGGTGTTTTGTATGCAGGTGGCGTTAAGATTGGGCAAGGCAGTGGCTGGCGAGTGCCCTGCGAAGTGACCTGGCGACTACAAGCTTGACCTTTGACGGTAAGGCAACAGCATTGTTTTATTTGGAGACTTCAATTAGCGAATGAGCTTCATACATACTGAACACATCTTAAAAACCGACAGCCGGCTTTCCACCGTTCACCAACACTTATATCCCTCGGTTGCGAAGTGAGTTTAGGGTAGGGCTGAAATTGCTCACACCATATTATCTGCACTATGATACATATTACTTGTTATTTCACAGTTCTCAGATATATTATTTTCAATACCTACTCTTATTTTTGTTTAACTTTCCCGAAAATAATTTAATTTAAAAAAATGTTGAGGGCATCAGTACACTTTCACAAAGTAGGTAATTACAGTATTTATTTAGAAAAGCTTTCTGGTTGTTTTTGAAATTTGCATCCATCCATATCGTAATATAATTCATAATAGTTAAGTGACGCCAAGAATTATATTTTTAATCAGGATAAGATTGCAGAAATTAGATAGAGATATAAATAAACGCAGGGAAGGATGATAAAAAAATAACATCTATAACCTTATCTTGTAAGCAGGTTGATGAGTTGTTCCGAGTCCATTGTTCTGATGCATTATCAATAAATATTTCTCGGGAAATTAATCACGGTTTATGTCATTATGTTACTTTAACAATTAGTTTCCGTTTTTGTTCCAATTAGGCAAATACTATTTAATTTATTGCACGTGTACACTTACTTACTTACTACCCACGTTTAGTGAAACGTGGTGAGTTTCAGGTCATGGAAATTTATACAAATACTTTTATGTAAATAATTTAGGGAAACAGATTGTTAGACGACAAAAACAGCCAACGCAAGGGGAGATTATTGTTATTATTCTTGGGGAAATTTTATTTATCTCACTCAGCCAACGAATTGATCTCAGCATAAAGCTTGCAAAAACTACACTTACAGACCAAAACGTATTACTATATTAAGTAAAATGTACTACTAAAAATAAAATACACCGGTAAGCCTCCTAATGGAAATGTGCCATACGTGTTGTTGCCAAGGAGATGCAGGTTCAAATATTGCCCAAGATCGTCAAAAAATCTCAATATTATCTTCAATTTACAAATAATACCCTCCTATTATATAAAAACACAATAGGGGATCGGACTACTTTTATTTTTATTTTATAAATCTGAACTTCTTATTTCTGCTATCGACACTAAAATAATTTTTGCTCTATCTTTAAAATTGACCGAGTTATAAAGGTTTAATATTCAAGATTAGATAGAGAGGCACATACATATTATATGGCGTTACTAACAAATGACGCCATTATAATCTCCATACAAAAAATCGTTTTGAAAGAGACAGACATATTGAAACAAAAAAATCACTGTAAATTCGTTTTTCAACCGATTCTGTTTTTTTCTTCGCGAATCGTCTGTTACTAATCTATATTTTAAAAATAATTCATAAAATATGGTAAATTTAGAAACAGTTCGATCCTCTATTTTATGCACAAGACGTGTTGATTGTTAGAAAAATTAAAACAGTGAAAAAAACAAGCCTAAGTGAATTACCTACATAACAATACATTTTAAAAGTGGTCATGCGCCCTGCCGCTGGCTGCGCGCGCATACATGAGTAGCTATTATGCACTTGCGTGTCTGTAAGACAAGTGTATTAGCGTTGCGCCACGGTTTAGTGGAACGCGAGTTACAGGCTTCTTTCGAGATCAGGCTGTCCTTACTTGCACAACATCCATCCGGAACCTAGTTGTTCCAAATCTACGTCGTTGTACGACTCTACGACTCCACTACATTCATATTTTCTGTTATTCAATACGGCTTGAGATGGACTCAGATCTAGAAGATCAAAACTGCTGGTTTATTATTCATAATGTTTCATTAACCTTGAGTGACAGCGGCAAGACGTATACCTGTGCCGAAGCGTTTTTGACATACCTGCTTAAAGAATGTAGACTATTACCAAACTGTGACCTTACTAATTATGAGCAACAACGGATGGAATATTCCACACTTGCGCTCTGCTTTCAAACAACCTTCATATTGTGTTCAACAGGAAGTTTTGCTTATTTTACAGTCTTAATAAGAGAACACTTACTATCCCTTACGTATGGGATGGGATAATGCACTGGATAAGGTTAATTGTTGTAATATCTGTTTTTACATATATTTAGGCAAAGCATAATTACTAACAAGAGCCAAAGTTTGTAGAACTTATCTAAAACTACCTATAGTGGTTTTTCCCAATAATGTTTAGTACTTACTTATGTATTGTCATGCTTCTTGGCAAAAAGCAGTTGCGAAGACAAACAATTTTTTTGTAATGGTGAGATTTGAGTGTTGTTTTAGTAGTATTCACAATCTCTCGAACGTCTGTTTCACTTAAGATGCGGTTTCACTGCCTAGCATTACCACATCGTCCCACTTCGTGTAGTTGTTGTGTTATGATCCAAAACGATAATTTATTGTGCAAGCTGAAGCTATTACTAGACTCACGTGAAGAGATTTGCTTCAAATATTATTATATAACAATCTATAAATTACTATTCTTTGCAAGAAATGTGAATAAAGAAAAATAAAATAAAAATTAAACCGAAGATTTATGAAGAACCAAAGTAATATGTATAGTTTTATGGATGTGTGTCTACTTGCAATATTATAGGTATAAAAAAACAAAGTGAATTGTAATTTACAGTATTTATAAAACTAAGGTGAGACTTATTGATAATGAAAACTTGCTTTTCGTAGGTTGTAGTACAAAGTGGCATTTACATTAGTAGCGGAGTGATTGAAACGATAGGTACAATGCAATGATGACCCCAACCTCAATAGCTCACAATCTGTTATATAACGCCGTTAGTAAACAGACAAAACGAACGTGTTTGCGCATGTTACCGTAAGTTAATAAGCGAGTTAAGAGTCGACTTGGGCACGGTAAGAAAGAACATTTAAAATCAAAACAATAATCACTTATGTGATATGTCTGAAATTCCTAACAAGAAGGTTTTGTAAACGATAATATCAAGCTCTTCATATCACTTGCTCAGAGACAACGATTTCGTAAGGGCGCTATGTTGGTAAAAGTTAAACGCATGAGTCAAGAAAGAATTAAATGCTTGCTTTTAAAAATTTTTTTTTATATTGAAACAATAGAAAATCTTGTTTTTTCTTCAATAAAAGAAGTTGATTTAAGTTTGTGAATTTTATTTCTTAATTTATTTTAGAGTTGTAATAATCCTCTCACTGCATGCCTCTGATCCAATTATGCAATGCCTTGACAAGGCACATGTACATAACTGCAATGTAACCTATGTAGATCCTAAGCTAGTACATGTAGCATAAATAAATAAATAAAATAAATAAATAAAAAATAAATATAATAAAACATCGTTAGTAATGTTTGCCCAATTGGAATCTCAATAGCTTATA
This sequence comes from Carpatolechia fugitivella, assembly GCA_951230895.1. Lineage (NCBI taxonomy): Eukaryota > Metazoa > Arthropoda > Insecta > Lepidoptera > Gelechiidae > Carpatolechia > Carpatolechia fugitivella. Next base: position 13,880,524 of record OX579645.1, read on the forward strand.
AAAATAGACATGTAAAATGGAAAAAAGTAAGAGATCCATCCATTTATATTTCTGTAGCACCTAAGCAATTCTACTTCCCCTCTTTTTAATGATAACATCTCCCCACAACGCTTATTACCTCTATAGTGACAACAATCCCCTAGCTTTACGTAAGACATATTGTCCGCAAGTTGTAACTAGAATGCTCTTTTTACGGATGTAACCTTAAACAAAGTGATGATTGTTTCACAAATTATAGCCCGAGCTTTTGTTCTTGTATTACGTATCTTATGTTCATATGTTACAATGACCAAAAACAATCACCGTGATGTAATATTTTTAATCACCTATTTTGTAACATCTTTTTCCTTTACTATTAGCATACCTACTTCCTGGGAGCACAGACTCGTAGACTTTCCCCATGTCTTGTTAATGTTGAAATAGATTTTTCACCTCGTTAGCTCGATTTGAATTTCAAAATAGTGCTTAGTATTTATCCGCTATATTACCACTTAAAAAAACTGAAGATGAATATTCCTATTAATTTCTAGAGAAGGAATTGGAATAAAAGTTTTTAGAATTACCGTATGCTAAACAATGGTGTTTATGAATACCGAAGTGGTAATAGTAGAAGCAGACTTTTGGGGCAGCAAAAGACTCAGACTCCTAGAACCTCGATTTTTTATTCGTTGGAGCGTATCACATCACATAACACTAGTCTTATAAATTTGAAAATATGTTTGGATATTTGGATGTTTGGGTGTTTGTTCCGTTTTCACTACTGTACTGAACAGATTTGGATAAAATTTGAAATGGAGATTGTTTGTGCCTTGGATGGATTAACACACAAGATGATTTACGGGAAAAACATCTTATTCCTATGGGAAATATCTTACACAACGCGAGCGTGGCCGCAGGCGGACTGCTAGCTATTATGAAAATTACAAACTCTTGTACAATTTGGATTATTTACGTAAACAGTATAATTTTATTTGAGAAGTTTTAAAATGTTTTCCTTGCTGGTAGAGGTTTAATATTCTATGTTGCGTGGGAGATATAATCCTTACCTCGAACCTTAGGATCCTTCGCTCAGCTGATCCTTGGCTGTTTAAGCACTCACTGCACTAGTGAATTTATTATAGACTCCTTCACTTACTCTCGATCCAATATCATTTCTGTGGTCCTCACATACCCATCTTCTCAATTATTTAGGGTGAACACAATTTTAATTATCTTCATTTTGGCATCATTCTTTTTCATGTACTCTTCGAATACTCATATGTAATTTATCTATTTATTTTATTATTAAAGGAGAAAAATAGGCTTATTGACTGACAGATTCACTCGAAACAGAAGGTTGAGTTGATGTTAAGTTAATTACAATAAGTCATGGGCAACCACAATGAACAGATCTTTGGAGTATCCGTTTTTTATCTCGAGAAAACATCTTATTTAGAAATCTAGCAATACTGACAATAAATAGTTAAATGAACGATCTAATCATTTGACGCTGTCCTAGGCAGCGACGAGTTGACTAGAGGAGCCTCTGTGGAGTGGCAAGTCACAGCAATAGCCGTCTCGCTAATTATACTTGTTATTAATTATATTGTTACATACCATAATATCAAGAGTGTTAAGCAAAGGCGAACACTTCGCAAATTACATGTCCTACAGGTATAATGATAGATAGCATACAGGCGTCATCTATGTTTGCTCTAACTTACAAAAGTGTACACACGCAAAGTATAGGTTTTGTAGGCGGACTGTAATTTTTACTATATTTCAGTTTCAAAGTGGTAATGTAAACGCAGTAGGAATTTATCAGTAACTACACTAACTACTTTTAAGCTGAGCAGTCCGCTTGCAGTTGGCGGCGTGCTTGTAGCGGACTGCATTCTAAAATGTTATTATGCAGCCTTGATGCAGTTATAATGCAGTCCATCTGTGTATATCCTAAGAACTGCACCCTTATATTTATGTGTAATGCTAAATAAAAATCAAATTAGTATTATAGTAAAGGCGTACACTTCGCACATATCGTATTATTATGTTCTACAGCCCTTAGGTTAAGTGGGGACATATAGGAGCTGACATCAACATTATAATGATTTGGATATTTATGTACGCGTGTATTAAATTACAGTATACGACTGTATTATATATTGTGTAACTATACATCATATTGTTAAGTTGACATCGCAATAGGCAATAAACCTCGGGACATGACGTGACGTGGATAACCAAATTACTGGGAGTGCCTTGTCTATACTGTACCTACTTCATTGCATTTTCCTCAAAATCTTAAAGGTTTCAAAGCTGAATTAAATCCTTGGTAAACACCACAAATTCTTTTAAATAAATTTACATTTTAGAAATATAAAATTTAAGAAACGACTTTTACATTATGGAAATACTAAGGAAAATTATACAATTACATAAAAAAATACTTTAAAAGGCCAGAAATTTCAGTTTAGAGGGGCAACAATTTTATAGATTGATAGTCATATCATAATAACTTTAACCTTAATGTAGTCTGGACAAGAATTAAATTAAAATTAAAATTTGTTTATTTCTTTTAAACAGGATTTTCAGTAATACAGGGGCCGGTGTCTCCATTTAAGCTGAAAAAGCCTGTGTTTGGAGGCACCGCTCTCAACGTTTCAGCTAGATTGTACGCTGTGGTGCTGTTGAGAAACGCTCACTATAAACATGCCTTGGACGGTGGAGCATTAGAGCAATTTTAGGTGATATGAGCTGGGCATGCGCAAGCGGCACCGCTGGTTGGCGATCTGAGCGACTGGACACAAGTTTCGTAAATGAAGCCTTGCAACATATGCAGCACGTGGAAGTGTAAATATCCAAAGATAAAATTTCCATTGAGAAATATTATAACTGACCATAAAATTAAAAATGAGTCAATACAGTCAATCAGTTTAATTTTATACTTGGTGTTAGAAAATTGGAAGGTTGGTGCTAAGCTTTACAGCTTAGCGCAAAGTACAGGCGCCACACTGACGTCGTCGGTAACTGGGTAGTATGGGTGGCGGCGCCGCCGCCGTGGCAGGTGGCGGCGGGTGGTGCGGGGTGAGGGGAGACGAGGGTGGTGGGAGTTTGCACAACACCCTTTCACCTGACCCGCACCCGCAAGTTGACTCACTAAGGAAAAAACCCAAAGTTAAGGAACAGGTCGCCCTTCACAACCCACGTATGTGGGTTAACTAGTGTTATTACAGCGCAGTTTTGGCACTCTTGTCTTGTCAGACATTGTCCGGGTTCATTGTTTCGATATATTAAAGATTTTGTTAATAAAACCGAGTTCAAGGGAGGTGAAGAGGTGGTATTATCGACAGCTCAATGAAATATGAACACGTGATTTTACGAGTATTATTGCTGTTTTTCGTTCATTTTAACTTTCTTGCTGTGGGCAGGTTAAGCTTTTCATGGATTGTCTCGGTTGGATCTATTTATATTCTTGTTGTTTTATATATTAGAAAAGTGCGATTGACGATAACCTACACCGAATGTTGCGTAAGAGTAAATACGATCTCGAGCGGTTGGCGAACGGCCTGGGACCAGGAAGTGCGACCGGCCACCGCGACGTCGTCGTCGTTAGTTACGTTGTTACTTCTGTACATCTATTTGCCCACACGCAATAAAACATCAACATAATCGCAAGGAAATATCACGAGACGGATTCAATGTATTTATTACCATATTTGATAGACATCTAAGAGATCTATGAGCTAATAAATGTTAGTTGTATTGTTGCATGAATCTTTTGAAAGTATAACCTACGTGCTGTAGTTACATAACATATAATGGTCTAATATTATATAAAAGTGGTCACGATAAAAATAATATTTATCTAAAGATACGTAAATTTAACTCTTGGTTTAGTGGTAATAAATCAATTAAATGTTCCAATTCGGTTTTGACCTTCGAGCTAACATAAGTAGAATGGCCTTAATACTATGCCTTTTAAACAAAATATTAAACAGTGATTGGCGATTACCGGACGGACGGGCGCAGACGTGATGCAAACTGTTAACAGTTTAATTGCTTTTCTATTAAGTGGATTGATTGATTTCGGTAGACATTTATAACAAGCAAGGTGAAAACTTGTAAAAAATGAGATTTGTTCACTTTAAGAAGGATGATTTTCAGCTGAAACTATATTCTGTTGCCGCAATTTATGCAAAGTAGGGCTAAAGATATTTTTAGAACGTAAAATTTTCGAGTTCATAGTAAAAATAAATCGTAAATATGGTCCCTTGGTTCCTTGGCTTTGTTCGCATGGTCGTGAACTTGTAGTTTATTTGGGATAGCTCTGACTTTAACTTAAAATTAACAGATAATGTGTAATATAGTTTTCAGGTATATTGAAGTTTGCAATTTATTAGATAAATAAATAAGTGGCTGAGATACAAATATACTGAAATAATGGGACAAAAGTGTTATTGTTTTATTACTCATTTCACGAAAGTATTCTTTTTCTCTTCTGTGCAATTATTACTACTATGTGTGCCCATCTGTGATGGTAAGGTCTGCCTTCTTAATATTATAGGTACGTTTCGAACATACTCGTATCTAACAGACGCAGCTTTTTGGGTATAGTTGGCAAACTAAGCTTTTTTTCTACTTTTATAGTTTTAAGTCGACCTCTTAACCGTCGATATGCTCAGATCGGTCGTTACGTTTGTTATGTTTGTGCACATAGTATATTAATATTAACCAGCGCATTAATATTGTTAGTTAAAAAATGTTTATTTACCTCTACACCAAAAAAAATAAAATTTTTAGTGTCAGTCGGAATCGCACCGGGGCGGTGTATGTATGGTGCACCATGCAATTTTGGATGTGTTTACACAGACGAACTGCATTTGAACTGCTTTCTTGCTGGAAAGTGATAGTTTGAATGCAGTTTATATAATTGCATTAAACTGCACTGGGATGCAGTTGTAGCAAATGCGTTAATGCTGCATCTTAGCTACATCATAACGGTGAAACTAAAAAGACTGCAGCTAGAATGCAGTCACTGTAACTGCACCCCGACTGCAATTGAACTTCGCAGCTCAGTTTCGAGTCAGAAAATCAGTTTTGAGTTTGAATTATATCGACTGTATTCTGATTGTATTCAAACTGCCTTTTTTCAGCTATAATGCAGTTCAGATGAAGTCTGTCTGTATAGACCCGTAGAATTGGTGAGTGAGTGGCAGTTGCGGCTGCGCAAGGACGCTGCGCGCGCACCTACACGTAAGAAAAGTGGTCTCGTTCACATTGGGCGTGCCGCGAGTGACAGTATTCGCTCACAGTCACTTCTACGAACCTTTTTTATGTTGATTTTTTCAACTCCTTTGTACGCACAAAACTAGTTATGATACCACCTTCTTATTTTAAGAATACTAAATAATTTAATCGATGTCATATCATAACTTTTCAGATTTTGAGTTCCGAGTTTGTATTTTGTTGTGAACATTTCTGAGCGTTATCATTCGCGTCAATCATTCGGGTCGGGTATGTCATTTTATTTTCGTCAAAGTAAATGCTTTCGATCTCAAACGTTTGATAATTAAGTAATTACGTGATGATTGCCAGCATCAACGAGTCAACGAGGCATCCAGACTGGTTTTCGCGTAAAAAATACGAGCCCAGTCGACGTGCTTGTTTATTTTTCAAGTGCAGCTGATGTTGCGCAAGATTAGCCGACCGCTAGTCTACCTTATTTTTCGTATAAGTTAAAATTCAAATGTAAATTAATAATTTTAGACAATGATTTTATAGATTAAAGTTGAAACAATATTCTCAAGAGTAATTAAAACACTTGTAAAGTATGACGTCATGAAATTTTAATACCTACGTTACGAATATATGCAAAGGTTTCAAAATTCGAGCTTAAAACTGCATTTTATTAACTGGTTATGTGCTGAGTATTCAGCTAGGCCTCTCACTTCTTGGCAGCAAACTTTTAATTTAAAGCAACTATACAGGGGTGGAGTGTTTGCAGGGGAGGGGGAGGGGGAGATCTAAAGTAGTTCAGGTAAATAAATATCTGCTTTTCATAGAGGCCTTGTACTTGTTTCTGGCTCATTGGTTTGTTAATAATTTTTCAGTTTCCCATATCGTAAAATGGTTTTGCTTGTCGGTTTGCAATTTTTCCATTGTTGTTGTTACCATACGTATAAAAAGTGGTCTAGTTTATTCTCAGGTAATTAATTGTGATTGAGTTATTCGTACAACACTGTTTGGTTGCACATTGTTTTAGACTTAAGTAACCTAAAAGCTTTTAAAACAATAATGTGCCTGCAGCATTTTTTACTTTTAGAAAGATGTGAGAAGCTACCAGCAAATTTTGTTTAAATTACAATTTTCTTTATTTTCAGTATTTAGTAAGTTAGATATAAGTTAATTGACCTTTCAATTTTAATACTCAAACATCTCAGTTTACTAAAATAACAATAAGTTTCAGACCAAAATTAATAAAATATTATTTTTCTAATTTCCTGTCTGCAATAACTCTATTTTTATAACCTATGTACTTGCAATTAATAGAAACGTGGTGTTCGCAGTAGCAAGAATTAAATAATATTCGCTTGAGCTGTAATTATAGAACATTCGCATAGCAATAAAGTTTTATTGTACCTAAAAGTAATACTGTAAGTGCTATAAAAATATTGTAAAGTATATAACATAAACGTTCTTGTTGCAACTGAAGATGTTTGAGTTGTAATCATTGGATAAGAGAATGCGTTTTCATATAGGGTGTAATATTTAGATCGGTCAGTATTGAAACTATTAGGATCCATGTCATCGATTTTAATAACAAGGAAAACTCTTTTTTGTTCGGGAATCAAACCCGGTCATATCAATATTGATGAAATAAAATAACATGATTTCTATGTCGACATCGATTGTGTAAGGTCGTGGAAATGTTACTATGAAATATGATACCTAAAATGATTAATATGCATTGTATTTCACTTGTTTTATCCTTTTGTTTTTTCTTCAATACGACCTTGTTTGATTTCGAACTGTGTACCTATGAGTCTTTTTTAAATCTATGAATGCAGTTTTTCTTGTCACTAAAATCGATGGCATGGTTCTTAAGAACAGATCTCTCTATGTTTTATAGTTTCAGACTTTCCCCTACTGACCAATCTAAATGTTATACCTTGTATACCTACACTCAAAATACATAGATTAACGCAAAAAAGTGTTCCTAGTCGGTCGTACGAAGTACTATTAGTGCCTATGTTAGAGTGAACCTGTCATCATGTTCTAGTAAAGAAGTGGCGTCACGGGGAAGGTGAAAAACACTAACAGTCAGTCTAGTTATTTATTTATGATAATTACGAAACAACAAAAGACGTACATTATTGTAACAAAATACTTCGAAATATTATTAGTTTATAATATTAGATTGAACTATTTTTATGCAAAATATATCAACTATACTCATTTTCGTAGCTGCGTAGTCCGCGCTACATATGGAAAATAACCAAATTTTTTTTAATGTCATTAATGTGAACCAAACAAGACAACCTTTTTAGGGTTCCGTATTGAAAAAGGAACCCTTATTGTTTCGCCATGTCCGTCTGTCCGTCCATCTGCGGCTTAGCTCAGAGACTCTTAGTACTAGAAGGCTGTAATACGGCATGATATATTAATCATGCCGACAAAGCTAAAGAATAAAATCTTAAAAAAATATTGTTTTAGGGTTCCTCCCGTACACGTGAAGTGGGGGCTGTTTTTTTATTCACGATTACCTAATAATATGAGGTATCGTTGGATAGGTTTTTTAAAATAATGCTAAAACAATTTTTCGATGCTAGTGTACGTTTCAGAAATATTTCGTTTTAAAGTGCTTATTTTTGTTTTACCCCTACCAGCGAAACCGTTGTATTTGGAAATGTAAAAAAATTCACGGTAGTAGTGTGTGTATATGATGAATTTAAAAGGAAAACTATCAACATCAAGTAGGCTTTACAGGTTATCGAATAATAGACCAATTTATAAAATGTACTTGTACAAGTAAGAAATTTGGTACTACAAATATCATAGAAAAATATTTGGTGAATGTTAACTGTCTAAGTAGTGTTGGACAGCTACGGAACCCTACACTTTGCGTGGTGACGTGCTTAGCTGGTAATAAATAAAAAAAAATAGAAAAAAAAAAATTAAAATAAGAGTAATTGACTTCTGTTTTCATACAAAAGACATCAACGCGCGCCCTAGTTTCCGTAGCTGCGTAGCACGCGCTACGGCACTGTTTGTAGCAAACTTCCTCCATTACTATGCAAAAATAGGTTATCAGAAGTATTGCAATGATAAACAAAATACGATTTTCCGTACATCCTTAATTGGTAATCGGTTCAACGAAAGAAGGAAGTGTAGTTATCGAGCAAAACGTAACGAAGTGAGGCAACATTGTTAACATATTACTGCGCGACAGTGATCGATGTTCTGGATACCATTAGTGATTTTTCCTAACGACACGTTGATATGTCTTGCAACAAAATTGCCGATAGTCATAGCCATTTGCAATTGCAACGTTCATTCTATTTGTATTATAATAATATAATAAGGTCGGTTTGCAGCATGGTTGGGTTCGCGGTCACTCACAACTTCAAAATTTTAAAGTAAGTAAGTAAAACATTTACGATCATTAATTCACGATCATTAATAAGCACTTAAGTTTATAAATTTAATACTTATAAATAATTTTGATGCGAAATGGATACATAATGTGCAAATAGGGTTTGAATGCTTTTTTGGATCTATTGGCACTGGATCGAACAAAAAACAAATTTGGGTGTATCGGGGTCGTGACCTCGCCCTGCTATGTTGCAGCATAATCGTAACACGCAAATCAGCGAGATGATTAAAATACTAAACTTTTCATCAATAACCTACTTTCTAAGAATAAGATGATTGATTCGATGTACTGCCTTGAAAATTTTAAATTATGTAGGTATTGCAAATGCTTTATACCTATAATTATATTCGGTTGTGGCTCTAAATTTTCTCCATAATTAACGAAGTATAAGTATAATAAAATTGCGAAGTAATGTTGATAGTTATCGAACAAAGAGTTTCCTTCGACGCGATTCGCGTAGGATGTCCTGTGTTACTTAGTTTAGTGACCGACACATTCCTCGTTGTGTAACCCTAACTTGATTATGCATGAGTGCAGCCTCATTTGCAACATATTATAAAATGCTGCCTTTCAATTTATGTTTACAAATACTGATATGGATCTAAAAATAGGAACCGTGACTTAATTACAGATACAATCTTTATTTATTTATACTCAATATATGTAATGTCGTTTTTTACATAGTAAATTATTTAATTTTAAAAACTATTAAGAAAACGTTAATAAAAATTAATAAATATAAAATATTATGTACTTAAAATTATTAAAACCAAGGCTGGCTTACTTTAGCTTTACCATGACAGAATTCTGATTTTGCTGCTGAGCATGTTTTGGTAATATAGCTTTGTAGTGTCTGAAAGGCTCGCTTGCCCTATCTTCAGTTCAGGTAGTTTTCAGGCGCTATAAGAGCGTTACAAGCGGGGCAGCATGGTGCTCGGATATTATGTCATAATGACACCAGAGGCATTCCTAAGAGGGCAGCGTGCTCGATGTCCAATGTGTTGGTGTGCGTTTCCCCTTTCGCTTTCGGCGAGCGAGCGCAAGTGCGCGCTGCAACTTGCGCGCTGCGACCTCCATCCGCGCACGAAAGTGGCGCGACGTCACCAATCGCTGTTTGCGCCCGCGCGCCGTTAAATGCCCGCCATGACCAGTTGACGTATCGATTAGATACATAGTCCTATCAATTTGATAAATAGCCATGTAAAACGGCTAACCATATGAATCCTACTTTTTAGATTGTTTTCTACGGACAGGAAAAAAACACTTGGAGATAAAATAACTGTGTTATGATAATTAATCGTCGCATTTGCATTATTAACTTCTGATTAGATTTGTGTGTTCAGTTAATGCTGCACTTCAATTTTGCAAGTTAGGTTATATTTACCAAGATAAAGTATTATCCTGGCCCAACATCACCATCTTTACATTTTAAATAAATTATGACCATGGTAGTTGTTAATGGCCTGTCATATTATATTTTTATTGAGAATATTTATAAGATTTATATCTTCTTTACTTATAATAAAAAATTGAAATTGTTTGTTGGTAGGAGCCGCATCATTTAATATTTTTTTAATTATTTTTGATCCGTTTGATTTGTTACATTATAAATAAGCTTCAATATCAAATAAAAAATACTCTGATTTGACTGACTGATCTGACAAGTTTTATTTGAATAACTTAACTATCTTAGTCTCAGATACAGACAACAGTAATAAATATAATAACTTTACACATAATTGATAATAATCTGTTTTTGAATCAGTTACCGCGGTGATATGTAACATTATTCAGGATATTATTTATACTTGATAATTTAAAACATAAGTAAATCAGGAAAAGTTAAGGTAAACTAGGTTAACCTTATATCTTAAGAGTGCCAGTCATGAATAAGCACAAGAATTGAAAACTGTAAAAAAGTTAATTTATACAATTTACAAAGAGCGAGGACACTCCACTCCAATTAAACTCAAAGTGCAAGGTATTGACCAAGGTTCACGTGTTAACTGCTAAAACACGGTTAACTTGCATTTAATTTTAAAAGGAAGTAGAAATAAATATATAAAACATCAACAACAACAACAACATCGTAAATTAACGGAATTTGATTTTGGAGATTTTTTGTTAGAGTAATAATTACACAAACCAAAATCTATAGGTACCTATATCCCAGCGAAACGGCCCAGCCAGATAAAAATTTCAAGAGTGGCTGGAGAAACTAATTATTATATCTTGATTAAAACTGGATGTGTTGAAGTGTCAAAATAATTATTTTATAGGTGCGGACGTGGGTCGTGTGAAGAGAAAAGACGGTTCGTTCGCATTCGTTCGCCGACTGCCGCGAACGTCCGCCCAGTGACGCAACGCATCAGCCGCTGTCACTTTACATAATGGTTAGACTGCATTCAAGCGCTATATGTAAAGCATGCGACAAAATATTCGGTAATCAAATAAACTTCATCTATACTGAGTAGTTCAATTTACAGTTCAATTGATTGATATCCTTTGGTCTTTAATATGTAATCTTTGACGTATAGGTATAGATAAAAATTGAAAATGCAGATTGTAGCTTTCAATTTCTTTATTAGGTTGATGTTAAATGTTACTATGAGTATCGTTCATATTTTATTACGTAAAAAGTCTGACTGGCAAATTTTACGTAATGGGTCGTAGAAGACTCGATATAGTTTACGTACTTGTAAACCTGATGATGCTTTAATATAATGTTTGTTTAATTATAATAGTAAACAAAATCAACTCTAGCTTCTCGAACATGGTATTATGTAAAAAGTTGAAGATAATATGTATGTATGTAGCTAAGATTCTTATCTTGGTTTTCTATTTTGGATACGCAACAATGTCACTGATATTTTATATTGTGGGAGTGTCTACGCATGAGTACTTGGGTAAGATGTAGGTATCACATGTTTAGGATCGTGTGACTTTCACCATTTTCATTGTAATCATACGCGGACTGAGCTTAGCCTAAAGATAATACAATAGGAACACATTTGCGTAAACAGCAAAAAAATAGTGCTCTGAAATAACAAGATTTTTGAAGATTATTTAGTAAGAATACAGCCGGAGGTAGACAGTCATGATTATGATCTATTAAATGGTCAAATTTCTGTTAAGACTGCGGGTTCTGTTAGTATTAAATTCAAATTTATTTATTGCATTTTCACAATAAATTAGGAACTTAGATACTAGTAAAATTATTAATTGTTAAGCCCCGTTAGAGTACAGTAATATAAGCAAACAGAGGGCTCTACTATTACTTAAAATTTAATATTTTAAATAAAAAACTACATTTACAGTTACAATACACAATAACTAGAGTAATCGAACGAAGTACTTTTTCAATTTTTGTAGGTTGGCACTCATTCAAAGAGAACGTAGAAAGTACTTTGGTGTATAATTTTATTTGTTAATGTTTTTAAATTAACGTAATTATTGATGTTTTATTATTATTTTATTTCTATAGTATTAGTAAATAGATATATATATAAGTAGCAGTTTTCTTATTACTTCAAATTAATGGGCTTTTCAACGGTTTTTATTTCCATTTTGATCCCCCTGGCTGTTCTTCCCAAACCATTAGATTAGATTAATTTATTAGATAGATAAAATTAGATAGATACTTTCGGCTCTGCGTTGATCTGTCAGTCGGTTTGGCGGTCTAAGACGTCTACCTCCCCGAGTGTCTTAACGGCTGTTTTTATTGGTCAGTTTCTCCTTTTATATTATAATCAACGAATTATCAATAATTCGTTGATTATAACCTTGTATGGATAGTTTCTGCAGATATATCACTGATTATTATTTGTGCATATATATTTCATTACTTCTATACTTAGTTACTACACTACAAGTGTAGTACTGCGGTAAAGTCGTTACATAAGAATGCAGACGCGTAATTTGCAGCATCGTGATTTATGTGTAGGCAGTAATAGTCGTTGGTTACCCGCTCTACGAGCAGAGTTTATACCGCATCGCGACAATGGCGCGGGATGTGTGAAGTTCAAGATCTCACTCCTGCGCATAGTGCGCATGCTGCTATCATAATGGCTCCGGGCAAGATCAAGGGCGCTTGTGATCATTGTTCGAGTTCTAATGTTGGTGTGTTCAAAATATATGGTGCGTTTATGTCATTCTGCATAATCTACCTATCTATCTATCTATCTCTTCTTTATCTATCTATTTATTGAACTAAATTATTTTTGGGCTATTATAAACTGCAGATGTGTGCTTGCCTGCGTTGCCTAGTACCTACATAATTTTAAATATCGTAAGGTGGTTCATGTTTTCCTTATAATAGTGACATTTTCCTGTTCTCCGACGTTGCCTGGAAGATAACTTTAGCAATAAGGTATTTCGAAATATATATTTTATGTGTGTGTGCAATAAAGTTTTTTTATGTATTCTATGATCTGACTTTCAATTCGGAAATGAGTTCAATTGTGCGTGAAGTTTTGCTGTCGTCGTCCTCCTGGGTAAGCCCCTAGGCTTAATGAAGTAATCGTGATTGTTTTATTTTGCCAGATACCTAGTCATCTATCGCTCATCACTTTACTTATATTACTTATATTATCCTCAATGGTATTCCACTTGTAACAATTAATAATAATTGTTTATCCGACACAGATTTTGTGCACTTTTTTAGATAGGTATGTAACGCATTAGAATTTTAATTACCAATAGCATGGCCAACCACAATGGACAAATAAGTTTCAATGTTGAGTTGTAATGGCGACTTAGGGACTACACATAGAACAGGGAACGGGCAGCAGCGCTCTCTGATACAGTAACCTTTCTGCGATCTCCAACCCGCCTGCCAAGCGTGGAGATTATAGCAAAACCCTCCACTTAAGTGGAGGAGGCTCATAGTCCAGCAGTGGACTGTAACGGGCCGTTGATTTGATTTTTTTGATTAGTTGAGTTGTAAGTGGAACTATAGGTAGAGCTCGCGGGTCTTTGTTACTATTTTTTTAGGCGAGCGTTTGCATAACGCAGGGACTTATATAATTTGTGCTGGAATCATGCTACGAGAATGATAGAGTGAGGTTGACCATAGACAAGAATGGCAGTAAGATAAATAACATCATGACGTGAAAGAAGGAAAAAACTCAAATAAACTGCCGCTCACAAACGTGCATGACGTGGTCAGTTTTATTGCCGTCTTTTAAACTTTGACCCAAAATTTAAACATGGTTATAAGTAGTAGAATTTGTAATTATGTTGGTAGTGCACGAGTAGTATAATAATAGTAAATTTTAAAGATTAAATTACTTAAGTCAAGAGAGGTTAATGTATATGTCAGCAAATAAGATAGATGATAACCGTCTCTATTGGACTTTGGGACTTTACGAGAGTTGCAGTCTTTTATTAATAGGGACAGAGGTCAAAATATCTTAAGAATGATATTTATTGCAAGCGTTAATAAATCCGGTTAAAGACTGACCTTGAGCGCGAAACTAAAGGATAGATTGCAAAATATTGAAATAAGTTTGTAAAGATTGGTCATCGAATGCGTTTTTACGTGCACTTTGATTAAATTTTGATAGATCTGCGTAACATGCTGTGAAATTGCTTGTTAGTACTCGTATTATTACAATCGTAATTTGTAGGTAATTAGTTTAGAGCACAATATCTCATGCGAGTGAAGTGACATTGCGAATGGAAGGCTGAGTAATTTAGCAAGAGAGCAGGTTGTCTTTTAAGGAGGCCCGACGACGACGGTTGCGCTGGCGCAGGCGAGGACGCGGCCGCGCACCTGACCTCTTGCCAGACGGACTCATGACATCTATTCAAAATAAATATATCATCCCTGAAAAGTTTTAAACTCACTTGACGTTTAAATTAATTATTTCACAAGAACAGAAAAAACTGTTTCCGTGAAATGGAATTTAACTTTTTTACTTTTAAAATAAGCAAGTTCTTTATACATTACTCAATAAAATTTGGTTTACTCAGGTGACTCCTGAAGTTTAAGCTTTTTTGAATAATTTTTCGGCAGTTACATTCTTATTAGTATACCTATATGTGCAAAGTCAGATGCGTCATCCATCGTACGTAAGAGACTTGCGGTAGTAAGCAACTAAGATGCTTTGTATTTACATGGACTTGGACTATTAGCACTTACGCTATCATAGTTGAAATGTATTTTTATAATTTATCAATAAGTGCGGCAAAATATCTTACTTTTTATCTTCTTACTAACACTAAGCTTCTAGTCCTAGAAGCTGGACGTGCCGTTTTTTCAAGTTTTGTATAGCAGTGTTTTTAGGTCTTGTTTGATTGGAATTATGATCACACGTCCCGATTGTTAAAAGTTATGGAGTTATTGCGCCTGCGTGTTGTCAACTTGATGAGTGTAGGTCGCAGGTCACATTGCCTAAACTCATCACTATTCATGGCGCTTACACCACCGCAAGTATTACCAGTTTTTTCAAAGTTTTGAAGGATATCTGGAACTGCGATTGTTTACCTACTGAATTGTTGTACATAATATATAGTTAATTAAAATCACGGATAAAAAACGTGAATACGTTTTTATCGAAGACTAAAACGCAGATTCTATTTTGATTTTAAACTGTTTTAAAAGTTTAGTTACTCTAAAGATATTTTATACAACGCTGGAACTTGATATTATGTTAAGTAAACTCAAGCTCGATATTTTTTACAAAATATTTTATTTTCATATATATCAAATCAGTTTTTTGTTAAAATATTTTACAACTCCAAAATCTTCTTCATACGCAATATTGACTGATGTCAGAATAGATTAGGTTGAGCCTATTGGTTGTTTGTGGCCATTAGCCAGGTGCATTAGGTAAGAGTTGCCATCGACTTTAGATAATTAATGAGTGACGCGTCACGTTCACCGCAGTGGAAGTTGAGTTCGCTAGTCAGGTTAGAGACAGATAGGGAGCGACAGCAGAAAGTGAAAAGTCCGAATGTGTGTCAGGCTGTTACGGTAATACGTAACATCGCACCGGCCGGCAAAAGGCGGCGGCGACACGGTCACCTCACTGGCGGTCTACCAACAACCACCTGCTTTAACTATCTGTCTACCTAATCAAACCTTCTATTGATCAATAAATACAACAATTATGGACAATCAATGAACTCAGATTTGCAATCACAGATTGAATTAATCGATTTATCGACAATGAAAGTAATTTTGATTGGTTATTTAATCATCAACAGCTTATATACGTCAACACCGAGGGGCTCGAGCCTACCCTGAATTAGGGCGATCAGGCCTTAGTCGACTACGCTCTCCCAGTGCGGGTTGGTCAACTTCACACACAACCTTTGAATTTCTTCGCAGGAGTGTGCAGTGCAGGTTTTATCACGATGTTTTCCTTCACCGTAAGAGCTTCGAATAAACGTATTACATTATATTATGAATTCAAAATTCGAAAACACATTGGTACGTGGTGGGGATAGAGCCCGCGTCTCCCGAACGGGAGGCAGCAGCGGCCCTAGCCACTAGACCACCACCGCTCAAGTTATTTAGTCATTTAAAAAAAAGTAGATCATCTCCTTGACCGTTTTTATAAGATGGCACTAGGTTAACACTAGCTAATATCTTTGTCCCAAATGTATAATAGATTACGCGCTATCTGGTTTTAAAAAAGTTTCCAATAAGAGGGAAAGTTTCAGGCTTCAGGGCTGTGAAGGCATGGCAGGTAAGCGGGGTTGGGAGAGGGAGGTAGTGGGGTCATTCAGATCGCGATGACCTTGACCGTGCATTTCACGGTGACCCGTGACTGATCGTCTTAACCACGCTACCAACAGTGTTGTTGCCGGCGCTCAGACTGTTGACTAAACGACTAGCTAGTTAGATTAAGTAATCAAGATATTGATTGAAAATGATTATGGAACACGATAATAATCAGACCCAGCTCACATGTCACCAGAAGAAATCTAGGAAATAAATGATTTTTTAGATTTAAGATTCTCAGACTGTTAAAAGTATGAGCAAAGAATTTGGTTTGCAAGCTTAAGGAAGTGAACTGAGCTTGTATTATGGGCTGAGGAGATTTTACTAATTTCATGAAAGATAAAATATCCGAGGAGAGGAGGATAATTTCGCAAAGCTGGGGATAGGATCACCTAAATTCATTTCGCTGCGCAACCTGCCTCTATTAATCATTTGAAATTTGATAAAGGTGCGTTATATAAGAATTTTATACACATTAATACACAACAAATGTTCCTTTAAATTATAAATTATAAACCTTCCACTTGGTGTTACGTGGTGTTCAGTAAATGAGGTTCGGTGAAGAAAAGTGGCAAATATGCTGTCACCTCGAGTTTCAATGTTATCGAAATCGTTTTCTATCAGTCGATAGTTGTATAGCGGGTGACGAAACCGCCCAATGTCGAGCGGCGAGGTTGCGCCGCGCCGCAGTGGTGTAGCAACGAATGCGAATTGCATTCGATTTAGCCCGGTCACTAATTATGATTTGATATGCCAAGATCCTAATAACGGCTCAAACAATTTTAAAATTCTTCTATAGTTCACAGATATGTTGGTCACCATGCCGCATGCCACCTGGGTGCAATGGTAATTTCCGTTACTGGACTTGAGACTGTTCACAGCACATGTCGCGGAAGATGGGTTACTGTGTCTGTTTTGGAGGCAAACGCGCTTTACTTTCGTTATTTCATAACGGGCGGCGATGCGGAAACGCGGCGTTTATTATGCAAACGCACGCGCCGGTGTGTGGGTGTCTGTGTGGACTTGTGCGGGTACGTTACCGAGCTGGTTGCGAGGGGGCAGCAAGCTGAAGTCAAACTCACGGGAGGCTGCGTGGGCTGCAGTGTGGAGTAGCCGTAGACACGAGCGATCGGAACGAGCGCGCGCGACCGAGTGCCGCCATGCGCCCGCGCCGGTGCTGCGTGTACCGAGTAGCCACTGCCAACAGTCCTCCCCCGCACGCCGCAGCCTCTCACCTCCCTTCAGCTGGCTGAACTCACCCCGCCTCTATAGGTACACATACCTACAGTATTATTGTTATCCTCTGTATATTTACTTTACTTGTTTGCACGGATATGATGCAAGTTACGTTTACTATGTTTCCGTGAGCTTTGTTAGGAGACAAAAAAATAAATAAAAGCATCTGAAGTATACTACAATATTTTTTTCTGCAATGTTGTTTTACCGAGAAACTTTCAAAGATGTCTTATTAGTTTGTTAAAAATATATAAAGAAATAGAAACCGGGAAGTAACCTTTGTAAGACAAATTATATAACCATATTGGATAATTCAAATATAATCAATATCAGTTTGTTCCTACCTATATGTGTTATACATAGCAAAAGAGAGTTCCGCCAAGTAGTGATTAATTATAGTTTAAGATTGGATGTGGACCGAAATGTATTCTTCAAGTCTATAGGATGTTTCAATAATAACTTTATGACACCATTTAACAAGCTATTTATTGATATCGGAAACCTGAAGACTAGAGACCTGTCCGTCCATGTTAAGGTCCTGTACCCATGAACTATGATGTTGGTGTCGATGATACCGAAGGTTTATTGTATTGATTCAATAGACTCAAACACGAGTTGTGATTTTATGATGATAAGTAAGTAGGTATCTAGTCCTTAACCCAAGTAGTCCTATATACTTGGGTTATTAAATATTCGTTTTCCGTACGTTGGATATACGGTTCTCCTGTACATTGTTTTTTACCCTCCCTATCTATTCTGTGATATAACCTCAGAGCGACGTGGTTCATAAATCTTTTGGAGGGTTCTGTCTATTTGCTTTACTGGCAAACTTTGGTGGAAGCGATGCATATTTATGATTCAATTTGTTATATTTAAATATTTAATATTTTCAATGTTAATGTTCCTCCGTTATAGTATGAAATCTAATGAATTGAAAATTCATAAACACATCGGTTTGTTTAGCCCTGCGCTGTCAGTATCCAGCGGCATCCCATGATATTCACTAGATTGTCGATCCACCTTTTGACTCAAAATATACCTATATTGATGTAAATAAAAAAATATGAAATGGTTTATTTTCTTTAAAAGCATAATAATTTACATCGGTATCTAAATTTTCCTTTTAAATATAAAAATGCTTGTACTTTTAAAGTTATCGCTTCTAAATCGCGGTTATATTAATAACAATAAGTACCTACTATAGTATATTTTTACGTGTAATGTATGTTTATAAAGGACGTTATGATTTTTCATCATTTTTAATTACAATGCTGCAGATAATATGAGAAATCACAAGAAAATAAAAAATAATGTCAAAATGACATTTTAACTTAAGGTGTATTTTAGAAAATTTGTAAAATTAACTACCTAATAATTGATTATGTACCTAACAATGGTAGTCATTGGTCAAGGGCGTTTCTCGAAAGGGCTTTGTGTCGCGTCGTCGTCTCGTCGAGCTGATCGTAAGTAGGCGGAGAGACTCATGTAGCAAACGTCCAACTCCACTGCCATGGTTCAAACGGTCATTCGAGAGGGCTTTGTGTGTGTCGCGTCATCGTTTCGTCGAGCTGATCGTAAGTAGGTGGAGAGACGCATGTACAAACGTCCAACTCCACTGCCATGGTTCAAACGGTCATTCAAGCGTAAGTGTTTTGCAAAAATTACATAAATAAGTAAATGCTGCATAATTTTATAATGGAAATGTTTTTGTATGCAAATCACGAAAATCTGAAACACTTATATTATGTATGTATTCTACTACAAGAATATGTGTTTTACTTGTAAACTTGTTGCTTAATATTAGTATTACCAAGAAACATGATAAATGTCTAATCTATGACATAACAGTCCGCTGTCTGGCTACCAGTTTCAGCTGCGTAACCACTGGAAGCAAAACATTATCCCTCTTAGGCAAAAATGATAATATTTCTAAATCGAAATCCGCACTAACTGTCCCTATTCAACTAAAATAATATTATTGCTTTCTTCAGCATTTTTAACACAAATTAAATATTTTAAATTGATCATTTAGTTTTTACTTCGTCCACTGACCTTACAGACCCTGGTGTCAGAGTCATAGAGACGCCACCAAAGGTCACTGACATGGCTCATGTAACGACTATTCCCATACCTACAGCTCGACGTGCCTTCCGAAGCACGGAATATTTTTTCTTTTCGGACAATTATGATTGTGATTCACAGCCTTTAATGTTTTAATCAATGTGGGAAGAGCCCCACAAAATCAGTTTTTTTGACAGTGTTACCACCGGCATTTAAACCTGGGACCTCCATTATGAGAGGAGACCGCTCGACCACGGAGGCTGTCAGATTTTAATTACTAATTTGTATTATATTATATTAAAGTATCAGCGGTCTATCTAGTGGTTAGGGCCGCTGCTTGCCGTCCGGGAGATGCGGGTTCGATCCCCACCACGTACCAACGAATTTCGAATTCATAGGTAGGTTTATTCGACGCTCTTACGGTGAAGGAAAACATCGTGATGAAACCTGCACACTCCTGCGAAGTAATTCAAAGGTTGCGTGTAAAGTCGACCAACCCGCACTGGGCCAGCGTAGTTGACTAAGGCCTAATTGCTCTAATTCAGAGTAGGCTCGAGCCCCTCGGTGGGGATTTATATGAGCTGTTGATGATGATGAATTTGTATTTGAAATTATTTTCTTTGAAATTGTTTTGATAGTTTTGGTGTAAAATCTATCGTTCTGAGTTATAATTATTAAAAGCGAGTCTAAGCACGATATATTCAAAATACAATTTATTTATTAAATATCTAGTAATAAATATCTAGTAATGAATAATCATATTTCGAATTATAGTAGTGTGTGAAGTCAATCCTGTAGCACTGGGTCCATGTGGTTGACTAAGGCCTGACTGTTTTAATTTAGGGTATAAATTATTTATTTATTTACATTTTGTTACAATAATAAAATACGTATTATCATCTAGCTGCAAATTTGTTTGTTAAATCATATAAGAATGGCGAGTTTAACCCTGGCTACCTATCTATTTACCACTCTGAACTTTCAGGAACATATCGAAATTTAGACAGCAAACCGCAAGAAACACAAAGTAGTTAGATGAGAACCGTTTTAGTGCAATAAAGAAAGAAAGTAATGAGAAATGATGGATGAAAAACATTTAAGTATGTAAGTTTATTTTCCTGCATATAGATTATAATACAACTGGGAAATTTGTTTTGTATCGAATAAGCATGTTTTTCTAGAGGCGAGGGTCCCACTTTTTGTACGGATATGGTTAATCAACTGTGAGTTTGTGAAACTAACTTGTTCTTACCACTTGTAATTTTAGTTACAAATCAGCTTGGTTATAACTACTAGGCATATATCTCAAAGAATAAAATGCACTAGTACAGGCGCAATTGTGTTTATGAATATTGAAGTATTTATTTTACATAACGATTATAAATACTCAGAGTAGAATACATTTGTCACCAACCCTTACTCTTCCCGTGGGTGTCGTAAGAGGCGACTTAGGGACCACGCACTGAACAGGGAACGGGCAGCAGCGCTCTTTGATACAGTAACCTTTTAATCTGTGATCTCCAACCCGCCTGCCAAGCGTGGAGATTATGACAAAACCCTCCATTTGAGTGGAGGAGGCTCATAGTCCAGCAGTGGACTGTAACGGGCCGTTGATGATGATAAATACTCATATTAGTATTGTCTGTTCGGCAGGCTGGAGGTTACAGGTTGAAGGTCCCGGTTGCGCCTCGCTCACGGCACTTGGCGATCGCCTGCTAATTACTGTAGGTACTTATCTAAACATTTTATTGTCTCTTGCGTTTTTCTAACTGTAACCCTCCCTCCGCACGGACACCGCCCCGTTCTATGCCTTGGCTTAGTTTAGATGGTTTAGATCACGTTTGGTAAAATAAAAAGAGATCTTTGCAAATAAGGCCTTCTGACAAAGCAACTTCTTAATAGTACGTAAGTACATTCCTAGTTAGAGCCTTCATTCATTTACAGGTAGTTGCATACTTAATATTAGGCATAATATTAATGATTTGAATGGATCAAAGTGGCCCAAGATCGAGACCAGAGGAAGACAATGATGGAGGCCTTTGCCCAACAGTGGGATAACTAAAAGGGCTTAAGAAACTGTTTGGAATTAAGAAAGTAAATAATATTTTATTTACAAGTGCGCGCAGGCAACAGTAGGTACTCGTATTACAAAATCGTGCGTACTTCCTTTAATATTTAATTGACCAGTTTGTTATATAAACTTATAGATGGCGTCCACTATTCAGACTTACAGCTATCTGTTTTATCCTCTGGCTTTAGATTTGCTATGTTATGTGTCTATTGCATAATTAGGATATAATCTGTTGCGAAAGTTTCGAAAGGAGCGCTCAGCTGTGCGTGCGCGGTTTGATCGAGACTGGCGCGGCAGCAGCCCAGCGGCGGCGGCGGCGGCGGCGGTGGCGGCGCCCGCGCACTCCACGCTTCCTTTTGCTCGCTTTTTTTGTGATATAACTGGGTGAAATGCAATATTCTATTTCACACTATTCTACAAAGTATTCACACATTATTGACTTGTACTGTGTTGTCTGTTCTGTACTTGTATGACAAGTTAAGTTAATTGAGAAGTCTTTACCGCTATTTTTTATAAAATACATTCTAACTACTCATACTTATTTAAACTAAATTAGGGAATTAATTGTATACATTTTGGAAGGCAATAAAATTATCTTTTGAATAGAATGAAAAAATATTGTCAATGACAGGTGTGTCACCGACCGAACGGTTGCATGTGACCAACTTTTTTAAATAAGAGATGAAGAAAGATTAACGTTCTCAATTTGGATTCTGTGTAATTGGAGTCACGCTAGTTAGCATGGAAAGAGGTATATCCTTAGGTAGAGCATAATTCGATATATGAGTCGTATATTTTTTAACAAATGACGTTCTTTTTTTAGTTTTGTTTTTGTTATGCCCCATTTGTATTAGTTTTAAACGAAACTCATTTATTCAAGGCTAATTCTTCGATTTAACATAAATATATTATTCTTTCTGTATCTCACCCAAACGAGAGTTTACAGCTGACGGCATTGAGTTTGGTGGAAATTAAGTATTAAGTATGACTTCAAACTGGACGGCAACGGGGCGACAAGCAGACGATAAGCGGAGAAATAATAATTATAGATTCAAGTATTGTAGGGTGCATCCAGATCTGGCGAACGCGCGAGCTGCCTGCGATGCGAGCCGCTCGTGAACTGCACGCGCGTAGTTACTGCAATTGTTTGGCGCACCTTTTTAGCCCAACTCGTGCAAGGATCGCATAGTAAACGCGCGCATGCTGTTCCGTACGTTTTCGTACTGTATGCCTCAGTCAGTTGTAATTTTTTTTTTTCGAAGATGACGGACTATAATCCGTCTGCCATTAGAATAATTATTGCAGCATCTGAAACGAACTGAGCGGATGAAATGAGCCACGAGGCGCGGGCGGCGTAAGAGCGGCCTGCGAACTCGAAATGGACGCGGGCGGCTCGCAAGCGGCACGGCGGCACGGCACATTCGCGGCGCGGCACATTCGCGGCGCGTTCGCCAGATCTGGACGCACCCTTAGCAGTGCGGCCAAAGAGTTTTGATAGACTTACTTCAGCAACGCGCTTCAAATCTCTGGGTGCGGCTGAGCATCCATCGTCATAATTTCGCTGATGGCCGTGTAACCAGCACTTTGTCTGAACAACATAGGTATATGTGGTCGAGTTGGTATAAATTTGTTCTTACCCCCTGTATATGACATGTATTCTTATTATAAAAAATATACATACATTTTGGAGCCTCAGAGCGATAATATGATTATAAAAAAATTTACTAAAATCTATTTTAATGTACATTTCGGTTAGTTTTCAGTTCTTGATTCTTTATTCAAACACATTGATAAAAATCTAGAATTAAGTTTTTGTGTTCAACAGGGCGTTAAGATTAGACAGTAAGAAAACAAAAACAAGAAAGATTTTTTTATCAGGTGTTATATATTTATTTATATTCTTTATTATATAGAATATGTATGAAAAATATGACCACAGTAAATACTTCAAGCAGCGCGGGTTATTCATGATTCGCGTGCTGATTTACTTCGTAAACGGAGCGAGCATACGCGCGCGTGTTTACTTATACTTTGACAGGTTGAGAAAAATTCCAGTTTTATTTTAAGGGAGTAACTGCCAGTCATAATAGCAACTTAGGTAGCTTGTTCCATGTTACATAATTTCATAACTTAATTTAGCAATATAATTTCAAATTATTAAGTTTTTGACATATTTAATAATAATAAAGAGATGACGAAACGGAATAGCACATCCCGTCGTTTATACTTGAATTATGATTATGATGTTTACAATGAAAAATAAAATTGGCTAATTGAGTGCCTAAATCCATGCAATTAGCAGGTATGTTGCAAAGGTGTTCACAGTTGGGGTGTTTCCACAGAACTGCGCCGACGCAGCCGCGGTCGTTAGCTGGAGCCGAACCTAATGAGCGCCGGCGTCATTCCACTCTGCTTCACAACAACACAATGAAATAGTTGTTTCTCTATGTGCTGTCACTGTTTGACGATGAGTCAAAGCAAATAATAAGTACATTGACATTCAAGTTCACAATAGCTATTCTAAAATTTACACATCAGCGTCGTGCTATGTCGCACTTTCTTAAATTCGATCGACTAGGATTTAAAGGTAAGTTTGGATTGTTAGATTGATCTTTTTCTTCGTCGTATGGGTTAACAAACGGCCTCACCGTTCTAATGTCAGTGTTGTAGAAATGCACACTAAGCTCGTGTAACGAGACTACACCTTCTGTAAAGACCAGCTTGGACCCACACGGTATCGTCTTTCTTTTTGGACAATCAGGAGATTCGGCTTGCAATGTCTTAATTGAGGAGAGTGTCCTAAAGACATTTTTATTTGACAGTGTGTTCACCAGTTGGCCAATTCTACTGAATAACTGTAGCTGCTCGTTTACGCTTGTCATTTACTATTATATTATATTATGCTAGTCATGCACTGTGCAAATAGGCGTATTCTACTAAAATTTCTTGCACTAAAACTACACTGCTCCTACACTACTACTGCACTGTGGTTGGTCCGAGAATGCACTGCACCGCAACTATGCGAATCCTGCAGTCAGCCTGCAATATAACTGGTACTGGTAATGTTTTCTGTGATAGACAGATAAAAGGGTGGCACCCTTATTTATATAATATATTATTTATATAATATAATATAATACATTAATATATTATTAGATATTATTAATACGCCTACAGGCACCAAAGACACCAGCCTTTGGTGCCTGTAGGCGTATTTGAGGCTGAACAATGGGTTTTTACTCCTCAATTTCCCTGTATGGGTCGGGCCACACTTATCGACGGCGATCAACGGTTTGCCAATAAAAACAACAACGCCGCGAAAGGATTTCCATACTATACGCGCGTTTTGGTTAGGCAAACCGTCGACCTCCGTCAATAAGTGTGGCCCAACCCAAAACTATTTTTAATACTTCTGCTGAATCATAAAATACCAAACATAAAATGAATATTGAGTTCATCCCTATAGTATAGTACCTGCCTTTTGGCCCTACTATAATACTCTGTGGATCCACCCTTGGGCTTGAAAGGCTCCATCATCCGGCACCAGACCAGTACCATATTATTGCATTGCCCGTTAGGCTCTGTTAAAAATTTAAAGTCAGGGGGAAGTTAGTTTAAAACAAAATTGCAAAATAGACAAGTTAGCGCGTATGTTCATATAAAAGACATCAACGCGAGTAGTTTTACATATTCAATAATTTCATTGAAAATGAATAGACATTGACAACACCACCGTCAACTCCCTCCTTAAGTTAAATCGGCCACGACCAACGAACGACACAGTTTTAGAGTCATAATAATAATAATTTAGCGAAAATCTTTTTATTGGCCTAAAAAGTCGTCTCGGTTATGAGATTATCGATTGTAGGTTTTGATAATGATTTAAGTAAAAACAAAGCGTTGGAACGGGTTTATAGGTGAAGGTTTGGTTGCGACATTTCTCTCAGATCATAAACTTAAATTGCAATAATCAGTGTTAATGCGAACTTGTTCAACGACGGGGCCGCACCGCCCGGCCGCAGCGTCAGGCCGCAGCCGCAACCCACAATCTAGATTTTAAGCCAGTTGCTGTCTTTCTACTCCTTTAAAACGTAACTGACCGATACACATCTAACTTACTATAACAATAGACGACATAAGATGTAGTAAGTTAATTTATATTTTAAGTTGCATTAATGTTTAAGGTAAAGTCATTTCATCAGTGTTTTTCATTTTTATTTTATTCTTATTTAAATATCCATTATATCATATGTAGTTAATTAAATTAGCATGCATTTTATAGTCGGTTTCTCAATCCCATCTTTTCGTGCAGCTGCGCACTCTGATGTAACGGAGCTGTGAATAAGGTGTATCCGTATTTCTGTCTTCCTTGAATTCAGGTAAATGTGGGACTTCCCCGAACTATTAGTAAAACCGGCAGTTACCTCAATACGCATGCGTCCGGTCGCTGACGCTGAAATCTGGCATTTAATTTCCATATTTCATAAAAGGCCAGTGAAGTGGCGTTCTTACTTTGGACTAAAGTGTAGAAAAAATAATAAAAATAAATTTCGAACACTGGTATATCACCTCTCTCTTAAACCAAGGTTGTGGTTTGTGTAGATCATGCACTTATTTTATAAGTCCTGTTAAAATATGAGAAGTAATATGTATTAGCGTAAAGCACCTAATACAACCACTTAATGCAGTTTGAGTGGCTACTCATCATTCGAACGTAAAACTACATTGGCCAATAAGTTTGAGTAATGTACGTTAGAAGTGTAGGAACATAAATGATCTTAGAAGGTATATTTACGAAATTTTGTTCAATATGCGTGTTTTTGGTTTTATTCCACATCCTCCTTGTTTTGAAAAATGTAAAGAGCAATATTTCTTTACGTATCGATTACATATATAATAGGTATATAATTATTTTTGCACTCGTAACATCATTTCAAAAGCATAAAAAAGTTTATTATAAAATAAGTGATAAATAATTCTTGAAGTTTTAATATTAGTACCGCAAGACCCTGTGGCTTTTTCGGAAGTATCAATTTTAGTCAAACTTAATAAAGACCAATTTAGAATTGCATTGGAAGTACATAATAGGAATTTGCGTCATCGGAATAAGCTCTGCCTAATAAAGGCAAACACGGAATTATTGCATTAAAGTTTGGCTTGCTTAGCGCCCAAAATTTATAACCTCTTGCCGCCCTCTATAAAAGACTTACCGTCGCTAATGTTCAGAAAACAGTTATCCACTTTGTTATTAAATAATGCTATTATAATTTAAATTATTATTTTATTGACCAATTCTAATATGACATTTTGTTATTTCATTTAAATTTGACCATTTTTAAACCTATATTGCATGTAATTTTAAGTTGCCCTAGTAATGTTCTAATGAAATATTATTGTTATTTACATAAAAAAAATTTTTTGCATGCCACTGTTTGGTAGAATATTGAATGAAATTTTTAATGTCTGTTACCACCTATATTTTTATGTACCAATATTCAGCAAATAAATAATTTGATTTGATTTTATTTCTGAAAGCCAAGTAATCGCCCCTTAGAGCTCTATAAGTTTCAAGCTTCCAAGTCAGCGGAATCAAACGATACCATTTAAAGTCGTTTTCATACAAATTTCAATACTCAATAAACCTATAGAGTACTTACTTCCTGTTGACCTAGAATCATGAAATTTGGCAAGGAGCAAACTCTTATAACACAAGTCACAAGTAAAGGAAAAAATCTGAAAGTGTGGATTTGTGCTTATTTATCATCATCACCATCATCAATATATTTTACAAATTCAAGCCCATGTTATACTGTACTTGTAGTAAGTACATTTCTAAGTATATTCCTACTTTAAAAAACAATAAATATATCGTAAGTCTTATATCTAGTCTTGTTTATCAGAGTCTAGAAACTTTCAGTATGTCCTATGTTAAGTACCTCTATTTATTTTTGAAGGCATCCCTATACTCTAATTACGAGCATACGTCGACAGCATTGATAATGTTTCTTCATTGCAATGTAAATTAGATGTTTTTTTAAGTATTATATTAAGTATTATCGTATTTTTAGTATTTGTAAAAAAACGTTCTTCTTATGCTGAAGCGCTGTCTGCAAATATTCACCAGATTAATCTATGTCACTCTGCAAGATACGCTGATAATGTGTATTTCATTAAGGGTTTTTTAAAATACAATGAGTCAATTGTCAATTCTACATAATTAAAGGCAATACGAGTATGTCCTTGTGACCATAAACAACCATAACTGCGCAATCCGCATATATTTTTCATTAATTTTGGGAACGGAACTCGTCGATTGCGTGAAGTTTGTACTGAGAAATAGGTAGATAGTGGCAATAGTTTAACCGGACATTTGCTAATTGCCACATTCCTTCGCGCGTGCGCAGCGTGTATTATCTCGGGTAAATATCTCCTGCGAATTTCCTCCTCCCCGCACGCAGTGTCTCAACACCTTACATAATCTGCATCTACTATCCTAGTGCTCGGACGAGCGCTCTATTGTGTAACTTATATAACTCTCTACATGGGGTGCAAGTAATGTTTTTATTTAAATAGTTTACTGTTTTTAACGGTTGTCTTATTTGGTTATTCATTCATTACCGATCCGTATATGGCCCGCCATTGATGCGTAAACGTAATCAATATTTTCAATCTACTAAATGGTTACAAAATTTTCCTCACAAACCATACGATAAGATAAAGACTCGTTAGTACACTATAGTGTTACTTACGACAGAACTTAATCTAAATTACCTTTCAATAGTCTATAGCTAGAACTTTAATGGTCATAAAACAGCTAAACTCTTTCTCGTAGAGCACCGACAGAAACAGAAAAACATTGTTCTGAAATAAATAGTAGAAAAATCAATATACAACCTAACGAATGATTTAGCGGCTGGAGTGGCACAAGGGCAAGAAAAAAGTTACACCAATGAGCTTAATTCACTGCATCTTAATTATTTATTTGCATGTCTCTTACTATTAGTATGGCACACAAATGCAGGGTAATTAAACTATCAAGTAGAGGAAGATTATTAGGTACCTCCTCCTTAGGTCTTTCCTCTACTTGATACTTTAATTAGTACTACTTTTTCTACTACTTGATACGTCATAACGATGGTAGAGCCAACTCTACGATGAATGACACAACCTATATATAGTTAACTTCGAATATATTTATTGGGGCTTTTCACAAGTACAATTCTAGCTAGTGGTAGAGAACTAGAACGCGAGGCGGCTCGCGCCCGCCTCCGTCAAATGTCTTCCTGATTCGGTTACGAATATTATGTTTCATAAAGGCGCGACAAAAAAAGGCCAGTAACGCCGCACAGGAAAGCAGCGCGCGCGCCACGGAGGCCGCACGCCACATCCTCACACCCCTTAAAAATAATTTGAAAAACTCTGTTTGGAAAAGATTTGAAAAGTTTTCGTCTACCTTACAAAAGTTGTAACCTAAGACGAACTACCTTCCTAAGGTCGAAATATTTGCAGTTCCGCACAGTGGAACCTGTAGACGCAGCTCCGTCTATGCCCATGTCCTTGCCTTCGGCTCACTAATTACGAGAACAATATATAGGCCTACGCAAAACCACATTGGTCAGAAAATTGGATCCCAGCGACTGGAAACCTTTCGCTATTCCTCCTCCTCATACATTAGCTTCGGAAACAGCTCAACATCACCATTATTTGACACTCCTTCATAGGTTGGCTTCCGTTCCATCTCATCGGGATCACTCGACGCGATATGGCGCGGCACAGCATGGAGGCCGCACGCCACAGTACTTAGTTTTTCTTCTGGATTGTAGCAGTAATGAGGCTGCAATAATTACCTATTGTAACTGAAGGTAAAAAATAAAACCAAATAATATGACACGAAGCAATTATTTACAAAAGGACAAAATCCCTCCCTTAAGTCAATCTTTACCCCGAAGTAGAAAGGTACAATAAAAACAAAATCGTCTTGATTTAAATCTACCCAAACATTCACTCCAATAGGGGTATTCTCCTTTTGATACAAAATAATGCAAATTAATTATTTAGAAAAAGCTGAATAAATGAACTTTTTCTGTAATTGGATGAGATTTTTTTTTTATATTTGCATTTAACTTATAATCATTTTTAATAGTATTGAAATATAAATTAAATGTAATGATCTACCTCATAT
This sequence comes from Carpatolechia fugitivella, assembly GCA_951230895.1. Classification (NCBI taxonomy): domain Eukaryota; kingdom Metazoa; phylum Arthropoda; class Insecta; order Lepidoptera; family Gelechiidae; genus Carpatolechia; species Carpatolechia fugitivella. Next base: position 13,910,435 of record OX579645.1, read on the forward strand.
AGAGCAGAAAGTCCATCAGTTTGCTTAGATACTCTGTATCGACAGCTATAAAATTGAATAAAAAAAAATAGACCCATAAAACTCATCAATTTGTTGACGTTACAATCGATTTTCAAAGATTTCGGAAGCGTGTCGCCTCAGCAAAGTGAGCCTATTAACCTCTATGTTAATTCGTCATATTTTTTTTTTCGAAATATTTTGCAGGTCTACTAGGTACCTATTTATTATACGTCAATCTAGTGCTTAACTACTAAAGATGAAAAATTTAAAAAGAAAGGGAAGACGGTCATTATGTGCGGTATTGGTCAGTTATTAAACCAGTCTGATTGAAGTGACGCAAACAAATACATTTAAGATTATGTGTAGGTATACTACTTATAGTTTGGGAGGGAATTATTGCTAAATTCGGATGTAAGTTGAAGTCTCGCGATAGTCGTTTTGTGGGTTTATTACGATGATTCATATGTTGCAGTAAAATCGCATTAAATTAAATTGCTGTTGGTCAAATCTGCTGGAAATACCGCGACGAAGTCATTTCTAGGTTCATTTTAGAAATTGCGACATATTATAGTCGTATTATTTTTAGACATACTCGTAAGTTACATTTCTAGGCTGTTTAATTAGATTGCTCGTACTATAATTGTAAAAAAAGGACTTCTCTTTGATAAAATGAAGAGTGGTGGAAAATGAGACTTACCATTGTAATAAGTGTTAGTAAAATGAAAAAGAACGATACTATTGTTGCGATCTACTAATACAATATAGTACTCAACTATTCCAGCACAGGAGGATCCGGCCCCATTTTAAATGAAACGATTATCTCACCATTAATTAGACCATTTTTATATCCCAAGCAAGAATCCTTTGCTATTTTAAATTTACCACGTACAGTCAACGCACGCCTTTGAATAACTGGTATTATAAGTTTAACAGAATAATGTTACCCTTCACTCGTAGAACTTTGGTTTTGAAAAATTGTACAACGAATCTTGAATTGTAAGTTGTGATACGTCACCGACTTATAGCGATAATAACTCTGACTTTTAATGAAAAAGTGTTTAAAATCAGTTGTGTTTCATTCTGTAGTCTTTTTACTATTATTTTCTTAGTGGTCACTCGGCCTGGATTATGATATTTATTACAAAGAAATTAAACTCGAAATTGTGGTATTAATTGAGGCAAATTATGCAATATGTAATATAAGCTTTTTATTAGTATAATTACTCGAATTTTATTGGAAATACGTGTGTTTAAAATAATATTTAGTGTGGTAAGAATAAAAATATCGCTTCCGTTCTGTCTTGAATGTTATGTATGAAATATATTATATTCATATTAAAATTATTTTGCAACCGTTAGCTTCTATCGGTTTGAACTTTCCTTTTATAGTCCCTGTAAGTAACGTCTTACATAAAACAGGTCATATTCGTTCGTAGTCTCTTTAAATATTAATGCCCTTTTTGGTATACAATATCCGATTAGTATTACTAAAGAGGTACTCATTGAGTTCTAGAAGAAACGTTATTTTGTTTTAAAATCTTATCTCTTCGACTTTTATTAATGAAGACCTCGGAGTAAATAAATAGGACTCCAAGATCAAAACAATAATAATGAAAAAAACGTGTTTAACAATCAGGAAGTGAGATAATGGCCTCGATTCGGGATGTCATGCTTTAATTCTAATTTTAAAATCCAGCTATCCTTTTCGTTTTTATGACCAATGAAAGAGAGGTGATGAATGAATGATATTAATTTGAACGAATGATACTTAAAATAAGGGCTTAGCTGTCAGTTTAAGAGATTTTTAAGTCGCATGTTTAAGTGTTCTCTAAAATTGAGCAATCGACACGGCCATAAGGTTCAAATTCAATGTTTGACAGCTCAAATATTAGGATGGCCATCTCCTGTCCCTTTTCAGTTTTTAAAGGATGAACTAATTTAAATTAAGGATTAGAGCGTGACGACGTCCCGAATCGAGGCCAATATCTCACACATCGTACATATTATGTTCGTGCATATGCAGTCTAACGCCTTAAATCCAATGACACCAATTTAAATGTATTATTTGGATGTTTCTGCGTATAATCAAATCAAATTCTATGGCTGCTTAATGTGTATTAGATTATACGTTTGAATACAGTTGCAAAACCATTAATTGAAGAAAATGTGTTGCGATTACTGCTTCACGTGTCTGTCTAAATTTAGATGGCAACAAACTACCTAAATGTTGTAAGTGAACAACACAATGACCTCAATTTGCTAGACCAATCCGGCATAGGTTAAAGTCTATACTGTATGACTAGGCAGTCTATACTGCAATCTATTTATTGTAACTTAAGCTAAGTATCTCTTTGAAGAGAACGTATTCTTCAAAGTAACGTGCTGGGATGATTAGTGGGAGATTCAAGACCACCAGAGGACGAATACATGTTGTAATTTGCCGTGTCCTGTCACTGGTTCATTTTGATTCGTGTTGCAACTTTCTGCTTACTTATTAGTTTATTTTGAACTCTTTCAGGTGAGCAACCGTTGACCTCTTGCAAGAAAATTTAGATTTGAGTGATTGTAATAATAAAGATCTATGCAATGTTAGGTTATTTCCAAGTGCTTATTCCCATCATAGTAATTAATTATTAACGATTATGTAATAATGATACTGAAACAGAAGTGGCTCTGCAGCTATAAATTAATTATGTAGATTTAAAATAAGAGCTGTTGATGATGATGATGAAAATAAGAAATGTATGAACAAGAGTTTTTTTCTATGAACAAGAATGCGTCATAATGCGCAAGCTGACAGGAAAGCGTATCGGAATGCGATAATAAAGTAGAGAACCTATACTACAGTAGGTAGGTATACTTACATTAGCGCTTAGTAGCCTTTTTTGTCTATGAGTACAAATTGCGAAATAAATAGATATAATTTTTTTAATTACCTAAATGAAAAAAATGGCACCAAATTAAGAAACGATACCCTGGACACCCAAATAAGGGTTTCAAATTTCTCAAGGGTTTGCGGGCGAGACCCTGCTGAATCACATGTTAGGCTCTAACAAGCAATAGAGTGCTTCTGATGAGTGCTGCGGGGACTGGAGTTGACTAAACGCAGTTAATTTTTAAGCTCGTAGGCGATAAATATAAGGCATAAATATAAGAATGTTTGTGCGGACAGATTGTAATATTGCTTTGGGACTTAGTACCATATCGAAAAATACAATATTATAGATATGTTAAGTATTAACAGAGTCTGTAGCTTAATCTACTTAAACAATATACAATAAAATATAGCATATACCTTTTTAGTATCAGCACAGTTTTATTGTTAAAATATTCGTATACGGTTGGGAAATTTACCCGTACGGTGTTCACAAAGCAGTTGGTTAAGTGTATGACATTTTCGCTATTTTATTTATATCTATGAAAGGCACCTATTGTTTCCGCCTTTTCAACACATTGTTCGAAGAAAATTATTAGTTTCGCTAGTTGTAATAGAGAAGCATGAGAAAATGGCTTTTTTTAAATAAATTAATCAATAAATACTTTTCTTATAGTGCTGTAACGCGGAACGTATGTTTGACACATTGGTAATATTCTAAAATACTAATAAGTCGATTATAAAAAAAAACCATATGAATCTGAATGATAAAGTACCTAAACCAAACATAATTACATGATTACTCACACGTTCCTGTAAGATTAATACATCGTTTTTAAAGCGTAGCACTGGCCTACCTACGCTTGATTTATGCTTGTAATTGTACGACAACATATTTGATATTGATGTTATGCTCATGACAGTACGTAATACCTACCATAGAAGCATACTTATTCAACAATGTACGTAGTAAGTCCGCCCTTGGGTATATAGCCTATCTTTGTACCAAATTTTATGTATATTCTCAGTAGAGTAGCGCGTAAGTTGAACACGTTAGTCGAGCAGACAGACAGACCGACGACAGACAAACTCGCGTGGCTAGAGCCGCGGAGATGCGGGTTCGATTCGGACCCCATTACCTAATGTGTTTTCGAATTCACTATGAATGATTATTTGGCGCACGGTGAAGGAAAACATCGGGAGGAAACCCGCCTGCACACTTCTGTGAAAGAATTAAAAAATTGTGTGTGAAGTCGACCAACCCGCACTGGGTCAGTGTGGCCAGATCACCCTTATTTAGCCCCTTGGTCGGGAGTTGTTGAAGATGATAATTTTTATGTTGTGGTTTTGATATAAATATTATTGACCTTTCCGTTCTCAGATTAAGGTTCACTTCGTAGTTAGCAAAATATTGCCCTTGTAGTTATATAAAGGTATATGAAAACTAGCAAGTGGCGGCATTTATACTTTATTAATTTGTAACCCTCGTAACAATCAGTATGATTTTGACTGTCACTATCATCTTCACTTAGAAGGTGTTCATGACCTGAAAGATCAGTAATTATTTCATGATAAGTAATTTGGAACTTCATGCGTACTGTGGTAATTTTATTAAGAAATAAAATCTCTACGCTTGAACCCATCTCCTGCCACCTCATGTACCTAAAGATAAATAACGAATTTCTTCACCTCTATTATAAAGTTATGTGTTACCCAAGAGATACCTCTACCTATTGACAAATCATGAATAAAATTGTTAAATCTTTCATTGTCACGCTTGCACAAAATGACAATACAGTAAGTAATATTTGAAAATCAAACGAATGTATGACGTGTAAAGATTGTACAAATCGTGAGGTTGATCTTTGACTTGACCCATCGTCTCCAAGCCCTGGCTCAAGTTATGCATGAGAGTCATTGTGACAGAAATAGCTGGTTAGTACTTATACAAGGTAACTAATAAATTGATTTATGTTACTACAACAGAAATAACGCAGAAAGATCACCTTAAATCTTCACTTAAAATGGTAATGTGAGTTAGTTAACTCTAAAAGGTTCAAACTCATATTTGATGCCTGCTTCTTCTACCTACTAATATTGTGTTGGTGGTTACAGATCGATTTTAGTTAAGTTCAGGCGACCACAGATTGAATTATATAGGCAGTAAAACTGAACGGGATTACGTCACGACTACGTCTTCACGGAATAACTAAGTGTTATTTTTAACTTAACGTGCTTAGCGTGTGGCGTGTGTATAGTAAGTACTGTACACACGCCACACGCTAAGCACGTTAAGTTAAAAATAACACTAAGTTATTCCGTGAAGACGTAGTTCCGTGTGGTGACGGCAGAGTAGAATACATTTGTCACCAACATCTACTCTTCCCGTGGGTGTCGTAAGAGGCAACTTAGGGAGTATATGTAGCAGTAAGATAGTGTAGCCATAATATGATCATATCACTAGGGATATGATCATATACCGGATGATATTCTTACGAAACCTCCTATGTACTATCTTACTAGGGATATGATCATGTCACTAAACTAATCTAGTGAAATAGTTATTATCGATCAAATTTCCCGAACTCCCGTGCTCGGTACGCTCGCACCCGCCCTGATGGTACTTGTACTGTACTTTATCCATTTTTTAATAATAATGGAATGCTTCGTGCTGTCTTTTGATCGATAATAACTATTTCACTAGATTAGTTTAGTGATATGATCATATCACTAGTAAGAGGTTGACTCTCACACACACACACACACACACACACAAACGGTAATCAAATTCATCTATGTGAGACTGCATGTTCTTTTTATTTTTATTTTAACTAACAGTTTACTTTTTCTTTTATTATTGAATGTATCGTAAATATTAATTAGCAAATACTTTTATTTTAATATTATTCTAAATGTAACTGAAACACTAATAAGATAATTTAATCAAAATTTTGAGTCAGAAGAACTTTGAAATGTATTTCCGACATACATGTTTCAATTGATATTCGATCTTCGGGCCCCTGCGATACAAGCTGTGCTTAGTGCAGGGTCCGCTGATAAGTGTTTATCGTGTATTTACGCGTAGAGATGGGTGGCAAGTGATTGTTAAATAAATAAATAAATAAAAAAATTTAAAAAAAAAAATTAGATAGTTATAGACAGCTGCCATATGACTATCATCCGGTATATGATCATATTACGGCTATTACTATCTTACGGCGACATACACATTGAACAGGGAACGGGCAGCAGCGCTCTCTGATACAGTAACCTTTTAATCTGCGATCTCCAACCCGCCTGCCAAGCGTGGAGATTATGGCAAGGCTCATAGTCCAGCAGTGGACTGTAACGGGCCATTGATGTTGATGACGTTGACTTACTATAAGTATATATTAACTTTTCGTGGCAGTTGTCCAACTACTCTGTCCAACTTGTTGGACTGTGGGCTTGGACAAATTTGTCCAAGACTGTGGGCCATTATTAGGGGCAAGGGTCCGACTTTAAAAATAGTTGCATCATAGAACTGTTTCAGAAGCCATGGTCCAATTTAAACAATATCAAATAATGAAACTACAAATGCATAAAGCTTCCATACATTTCTTCCCATCATCCTTTTACCGTAATTTATCCAAAACATGGCCCACATGATACATCATTATTTTGTCTCTACAATATTACAGCTTCGCGGCGGCGGCGCTGGGCGGTAGAGCGTTACGATCTCGTTACGATGGCTCTGTGTTCGAATCTCAGTAGAACACTGTAAAAAAACCAGCCAAGTACCTGTCAGGCTACGCAAAGTGTAGGGTTCCGTAGTTGCCCAATACTACTTAGGTAGGTATCTTCAAAGTAACTTTCCACGATATATTTTGTATCGAATTTCTTACTATATACATTTTACAAATCTGTATCGTTCTCAACACTACTAGATTCGTCAGTAGAATTCGAATCTTCACCTCCTGAATATGATAATTTCGTCAATTGCATCGTCAAACCTCATGTCGTGATATCAATGTTCGTCCTCAATTTTCGTATATTTTCGTAATAATAATTATATTCAAACTTACATTAACTATTTAGTAAGATCATAGCTGCAACAAGATATAAATCGCACCATTTACTGAAATTGCTAGAGACAATATCTAAATGAGACTTTTGTTCTTATCTGTATCCTTCCCCCCGCAAACCGTCTTCGTCCCTGCACTCAGTTAAGTTGTATGGCTATAATACAAATACATTTTATAAGTTGGTCTATTACTCGTTTACCTCTAAAGCCAAGGTACTTGATCTTGATAATTTTCTTATGCACCACTCACATGATTTTTTTCACATTTCTAAATACAATGGTTTCGTTGGTAGGGTGGACAACCTTCTAGTACTAAGAGTGTCTGAGCTAACAGACAGATAAATAGACGGACAGGGTGAAACGAACGGAACCCTAAAAATAGACTATCCCCAGTTTCTTAAGGATATTACAGACTGAATCACATGATTGTGTTTTGAAAGGACTTTAGTTCTGACATCAGGGTTTGTGAGGAAGGAGACGCATACCCTGTGAATTATTCTTTGACCGTAGAGAAGTTTACAGAAGACAGACATCTTGTAGTAAACGCACTCATCATAGACAAACTTTTTTACATTGTCTTTTACGTTACTTTTATTTGTTTGTGAACTTTGATTTTAAATAACGTTTTGTCGGTGACCTTACACCAAGATAAAATTATAATGGGTGCATGCACCTACTTATTATAGGAATGCGATTGTAGGTGTAGCTAGTTGAAATGATCCATTTCCCGTACAAAAAGGACACATTGGAACCTAACTACCTATATTTATTTATTTTTATGTCAAAGAAAAATCTGATAGCATTTAGTATAGAATTTGTGTCAAATTGGTACTGTTTATGAATATACATTATAGTAAATCACACTTGAATCGAAACCGGCTTTAATAACGTAATTCAAAGAGACATTACTGTACAATTTCACCCGGTGTGGCTGTTGTAACTATTATATACCTATAGGTACCTACCTAATTTATTGTTACCCCCTTGTTTCTGGATACCAATAAATTAACCATTAAGTATAATAGTCTTTCTGTTATGAAAAAATTGCAAGCTTTTACAAGCATACTGGTTTATTTTCATGTTTTACATGTAATACTTTATGTACTCGTATGAACGGAAAGCTAATTTTTTATAACATCCTATTATTAACTTAGGAATAAAAAGCTCTGTTTTAAAAGGTAATGTGAATAAATGTTCTTTGGTTTTATTGCTTCTTCGATCTCGGGCTTTTCATAATTTTAATGATAATTACTTCGAAAATCTGAATGACTCATTGATAGATTATTTTTTCTATTTAATCTTTATTGTACGGAAAGAAATTATAAAATATGAGCACATTAAGAAATATAATACGACAAGTATTATTATAACTAATGAAAAATCTTCCTGCAGACTTAACGGAAGAGACAATGACAACCATTGTTCCGGAATGATATCACTCATTCTACTCGTACCACTCTTACCGATACTAACTCACATTTGTAATCACTCTCTGGTAACGAGTTCATTCCTATCAGTCATGGAAACTTGCAAATGTCATTCCTCTTCCTAAAATCTCTAATCCAACATCCTTTTCCCAATTCAATTCTACCATTCCTCTCCCTCCTGGGTTCTCGAGCACATCGTTCGCAAACAATTAGCTTATTACATAACATATAATAGTCTACTTTCTCTATTCCTTTCTGGTTTTCGCATTGGTCACAGTACTGTGACAGCGCTTCTTAAAGTAACTGAGGATATCCGTTTTGCAATGGAAAACAGTTAAGTCTTTGACAATCCTCACTTTACTTGACTTTAACAGTGCCTTCAACTCCGTAGACTTTGATGTGTTTATTTTCGTTCTTCACTCATTCAACATCTCTTCTTCGGCTATAGTTTGGTTCGACTCCTATCTTCGTGGTCGCTCGCAGCGGGTCCACTCTGATAAGGCTTCCTCTGATTGGTGTGACCCAGTTGCTGGTGTTCCACAGGATGCTGTTCTCTCACCTCTTTTATTTTCAATTTTTATTAATACTGATACTTCTGTTCTGAAGTCTAACTTCCATCTCTATGCAGACGGCTTGCAGCTTTATCATCATTTTAATGTTACTGATAGCGCCATTGATTATATCAATGCAGACCTTCAACGTATTGCCGACTGGGCCGGGTCTTTTGGTCTCTTGGTGAATCCTGAGAAATCACAAGCCATGTTGATGTGTCGTCAACTGATTAATGCTACTATTCCACCTATTGTCTACAATGGCAATGGTAAAACTCTTACTATAACTCTTAATGATGGACTATGACATTTCCTGGACTTTTCATGGCAACGAGGTCAGCAGAAAGGTTCATTCTCCTTCCACTCTCTCCGCGCCTCCAAAGTTTTCTGGCCTTAAAAACCAAGATTTTATTAGCTCAAACACTTCTGTTTCCTATTTTTATTTACACCGATACAGGTATCGAGTAATGAGTAGAAGGGCTACTTGGACGCTACAGAGGAGCATCTAAACAAGCTCGAGCGCCTTCAGAATACATCCGATTTATTTTCGGTTTGCGTAAGTATGTTCGTTCGTCGCAACACAAGTGACTCCCGATCCGCTTCCGCAGGAATACTCACGTTCTCTCTTCTCTCTATAACGTTCTGTAGAGTCCCTCTTTTCCTTCCTATCTGCGTGAGCGTTTTAATTTTTCTCATCCTCTGGATAAGGCCTGTCGACCACTCACCAGAACACTTCTTTCGATTACCCTTCATCGATTTGGTTTTTGCTCTAACTAACTCTTTTTCTGTTCTCCGGACTTTCCCATCGGGGTGGTTGATAGTTCTTATCATTACATTATATTCTGTGTTAAGAAACCTGTTCGTTCAGAAGGTCATCTCATCATTAGTGAGCGCCTTGTATACTGTTATCGGAATTCAAAGTTTTTACCCAACTATGAAAACGACCTTTGTTTCCACTAGTACCACCGAGCTGTACCACAAGGATTATGAATGAGCATATTTGTAATATTCTTTGGGTCGATAATATTTACAGCTCTCTACCGCTACCTTTCACGATCGATATTTCTGTATACATCTACTAATGTATAGCGTAACTTCATAGGTACGTGAAAATATCCCGAACAAAATTATAATATATTAACACTTAAATTGATTTGCATTACTTTGAAGGTTGATGCATGAAACATTGCGGAAATTGTTTTCGAATAAACGTGTCTTTGACAAGAGCAAGGCAAGTTATCTGATTTTATAAGATAAAAATACTTTTGCTCAGGTAAAAAAACAGGCGCGTACTGATTTTAAATTTTAGAATCTGAAGTTTTATTATACCGTATTGCTTTGATTTTGGTTTAATTTGATGTTAAACTGATCAAATTTACAACGTATTACCTAATTTATTTTGAGAAATGGCTTCCAAATAAGGCTGGAACTAACACTATTAAGGATTTATTTAATCTAAATTTCAAACCAATCTTACATAGAAATATGGTTTGAATAACATAAAATAAATTATTGTTTCCATTTATTTGCATAAGTAGATGATGTGTGTTTATTCATATATTATGCAGTCGGCAATAATTACGTAAGTGATAATTTAAGCAAATAATTTATTTTGCGATGCAACTGGGGATTTGGGGTAGGTGACGTGGTCTGATTGGACATCCGTGTCTATTGCTTGGAGGTCGGCGCGCTATGGCTGCAGCTGCGGGTGCGGCGCAGCGAGCATTTGTGCAAGCGCCGCGTCGTGCGAAGTGTGGAGGACGCGCGCATCCCCACTGTGGTGGCGGTGTCCCCTTCACGGCAGCGGCAACAGCGGCGCGCGCGCTGCCAGCAGTATTCCCAGCCGCACCATGCTCGCCGCACGCTCGCTCGCGCTGCTCTTCGCCGCGTCACTCGCCTTGGCTGCCGCCGCGCCGCCGCCGACGCACCACGTGCGGGCGCGCAGGCAACTCCCCGACGACAACACTCTGCAGCCCCTCGAGGTATGTCGCTCTCACTTCTCTACTCGCGCTACGCTACACTGCCGGCTATGCGAAGGTACACATGTAAACTTCCTCGACTTACCCGTGCATGCAAAATGCTGAAATTGTGCGAGTGACCTTATAGTGCACGTAACGCAAAGTTTTTCTACTCATGCGGTTACTTGCACTGTAGCTATTAAGTTAACGTAGTAACTTAAATAAACGTAAATTTAGATGCGCTACTTTGTTATGATATGTTAGCTGTATTGCATGCATACCGGCTGATGTAGTATAGCGCTGTAGGAACTGAAATACTTTATTCTCATTACCGTCACCATCATCATACATAATAATCAAATTTCATCATTGTAAAGCTGCTGAAAAATTTAATAATATCTCATTCATAGCAAGTTGAAGAAGACTACTCCAAATTAACCAGTTTCCCTTTTGAAATTAAATCACTTCGGGAATAATGGATTTTAAATTTTAAATGATCTATTTTATCGATCGAGTAAAGAAGTGTTCCAGCAGCCGTATGTAGTGAATGAACTTCAATGATTGTTAGTGAGCCGGAGGCGCGCCCGCAGTATCGTAGGTGCGGTGCGGTGTGGACCGCAGACGTCGCATCAGCGGTCTTGCGCAAGCGCGGCCCGGCCACCTTCGGCTCGCTGCACTTGTCCAATATAGAGTTTTCGCTCAAACCAACAATACTCGTAGCAACCATTAACATCACGTAACGATTGCCTTGTTGGTAACGTGCTCTCTTCTTTCAATGCCACCCAGATGATCATCAATGTGTTAACGCCGGGTAACGGCAACATGAGATCGCCTTCCGAAAATTGCTGTGGTGAAAAATATAACGATCGGCCTCTTGGGTAAACCCAAACATTGGCCAACAAGACCATTTCCAGATTCATCTGTATTTGGTTCTCACCGCTGCTGCGAAAGGAGGTCATCTCGTTCCACCTTTTGCTTTAATTGATGATCATGCGAGAGTGTAACATATTATGTCAAAATGTAATAAAACTCCTGTTAGATTAACCGTCATTCACGACTATAGTCATGTTCATGTAGTCTATAAAAGTATTTTTTGTAACAATTTATCGGAATTTGCTTAATGCATGACTTTTGGATGTTTTATTACATTGGACCCCTTTTACTTTGTAAACACTCTTGCCTCCATTAAACTTGTACTATTCGCTACCGCTTAATGCAAACACACGAGCTTGACAGTCTCTTCTACTTATTGATCGTTAACAATTATGTATATATACTATTAATTATATAAAACACATTACTTAACACGTCAATACTAACCGAACTTTTCGTTCGAAGGTGGTCAAGACCATCATTTTTAAATTATACCTTACATTTATATGCTGTTTCTGCACTAGAGTGAGATATAATCTCTATTCGGGTCTCATACATAGCCGGACGTTTGATAGCTTTATTACCATAATAAGTGAGGTTACTATTAATAGCAGTATGTGAAGGATGAATAATTTTTCTGGTCTGATTTTCTAAAAGAATAGGTTGCAGTATTTTTTATTTACATTCTTAAATTCATAATTGCATCCATACATATGGGTGTATCCTATTTTAATCATAACATAAGATTGATATCCTTCTTTATCAGTAGATGGAAATGACATTCGATTAGGCATAGATTTGAGCTCGTCGTTTTATTGATACGCGCACCGGTAGTGTGAGCACATATTGTACAAAACAGCAAATGTGTGCAATAGTTTTCAGCTTAGGCCATAATAAAACAGGGTTTCCTGATTAAGTTAAGCTAGGAAAATGAAAATGAAATTAATATTATGTATTAAACAAAAAATCTCCCAGTCTAATACTCGTTGCTTTGGAATGTTACTAATTTACTCGTAGCATGTTGTGTGAAGAGGACCTAGAGATGGATTGAAACTTGACGGGGCCTTTAACAATTACGCAAACCTTGCAAAAGTGTATTTCCACTAATGTGCGTAGGTAATTCTAATCACCAATTATCTAATCGATGTTGTAAACTAACGAACCCGCAATAATTACCTTAATTGAAAATAATTTATAGTTTCATGAAGTCGAAAAGAGACGGTAGCAGAATCTTACTTACCCATATATTACAAATTCACACTGTTGATCGATAACGTGAGAAATATTCTCATGAACTAGATTCCGCGTAATAAGAATGAAGTTTTTTAACTAGATAATATAGAATCATTAATTTGTATATGCGATACGAAATGATATATAAAATATTTACTATTCTTTATTTACAAGAGCAATTATAATATAGCAAATTATGTTATGCAATTGTTTTCGATAACCATGAAATTTAATGATACCTTACTTTTTCTTGAAAACAAAAAACGCGTTGACCGCGTATTCTTCATTTCATATTTTTAAAGGAGTTTCTCAATTTAGATATTATTTACAATTACGCTTTATTTAGCCATACTTTTTATTCAGTTTACATCTTCGGTTATATTTCATAACATTTCTATCTAATAAACACAAGATTCAGATTTATCATAAAATAAAATGCACTATTTATTGTAAATTGTGTAAATCAAGTTACGATGAGGTCAAGCATTATACCAGATTTCATATATCGTCTCCAGTATCAGTGTCAGATTGCTACGCCGCCGCCGCCGCTTACTCAAGTACGTTATACAATGTCTTTCCATCAGAATATACCAAACAAGTTGCAAGACAGATTTAGAGACTGGTTTTCTTCCGCAACATTACGGATCCCATACCGAGTGAGTACTTACAGAACTAGTATTAGATAATAATCAAACGATATTAAACTTTGACATTCACTGAAACGTGATGGCGTTATATGCAATCGCAAAAAATACTTGTGACTTCTGTATCCAGATCGGACCTACTTTAAAAAGCTGTGTTGACAATTTGATACATGCTTTTTCATCAAAACACCATTAAATAGATAGCCAAGGTAGACTTTCTTAAATCCATGTATAAATAAAATTAAAAGTATCTACATACTTGTGTATAAAGAATACATTGATCGAAAATAAGAGTTTAAAAAAGCAGATTCATAAGTTATTTGTTTTGCTTTTTATGATTATAACATCATCAAAAGTGTCTAATCCTTTGACAACAAATAAAATATATTTTTTTGTAAAACTATTAATTAAAAAATAATAATATTCATGACTGTACCTAAATAAAACTGTCTAAAACAGATCATTGACACTGACTTAATTAATAATAATAATAAATATGTGGGGACAACTTCTCACATGGCCATTTTATCCCTAATTAAGCAAAGCTTGTACTATGGGTACCAGACAGCTGATACACATTACATGAATAGATAAATACATACTTATATAGAGGAACAACAACCAGACCAATTGTACTATTATTTTATATTTTGTGAAGAAAAGACCTTGCATAAACTTAATTCACCTAGATTTATTTACCTAGCTAGATGCATTAAGAGGACTTTGATCAGTGTATTATCAAGACTATCCTTATAATTCTTACAATTTCTTTGGCTTGCTATTCATTTGTAATTTTGCTGTGTGTGAAATGAAGTTTATCCATGTGACCACTGTATGCACACAGATAAGTAATGAATAAACAGTTGAATAAAAGTCGTAACCAATTTTATAATAATTATATTATAACTAAGGACTTAAGGATCGCTGTCCCGCTACAAGTTTCAAAACACGAAAATTATTATACATAAATTATGTAACGATTGTTTTATGTGTTGCGTTCTCTTGCGCCTGCGCAGTTTGCGATCTAGGTGACCGGGCCAATAATTAATACATGTATAAATTTATACAATTGCTACCGAAAGATTAAACTCAATTTATTTTTATGAACTTATGAATGAAAAAAAGCTGCATAATTTATTATTTCTGCAAGATCTGTTAGTTTAATAGTAGTCTGGTTGGTTAGTTTACCCTTCGGAGTTATGCTTTTACTAAAGTGTTTTAAATTGGTATATTATCTACTATTTTAACTGGCTGATGTCTGTCCGTAGGAGAATTATTATGAAATTATGATATTAGAAAAAAATAATATGAAGAGTCTTTCTAAGAGAAACAAATGCACTAACAATTATTTTAGGAATTTTCGTTAGTTTGTCTTTCTGTATGTTTGTACGCGCTTCACGCAAAAACTACTGAATTGAATGCGAATATTGCTGGAGGTCTAACGTAAAAACCGATACATGTTTCAGCTTGATACATCACCTAGAAGTCGAGTTATCTCTTCATTCATTTTTGAGCTAATAAAACGTTCACCTCGAAGATACACGGTAGCGGCCTTCGTAGCGACTAGTATTAGTATAAAAAATAAAACTACTTGTGTAAAATATGTTTTTAGGTGTGTAAAGAACTACGATTAAAATCACAAAAAAATAAATAGGTACCTAACTCTCATTATCCTAATCTTAATATTACCTTGAGGTACTACCACTTACTGACTTACCTAACTTTTAAACGCATAATGTTATTTTCCATAATATAACTTACCTACATAAATGAGTGGCCAAGGTTATTTTCAGTGGGCTGTTTGCGTGGGTATTTAAAGCAGTACTTTCCTATTTATATTTCGTAATGTCTGTTTTACATAGTAGGTCGAAAAAGCTAAACTGATACACTAATCCATCTGAAAGTTTACCACCTGAATTAATAAGATGGAGATAAAATTAAAGATTAATATAGTGGCTACGTGGCTAGAATAAAAACTAAATAAAGTTGAGTAGAAAAGTTGAGTAGATCAGATAAGATAAAAACAAAGCATGTATAGCTATCGGTTTGCAAATGTTGGAAAGCTTTTTGCAAAGGTTCCCAGCATTGCAATACGCTCGTTGTATAACCGAGCGATGAGAATGTTG
The DNA here is from genome assembly GCA_951230895.1 of Carpatolechia fugitivella. Taxonomy (NCBI): domain Eukaryota; kingdom Metazoa; phylum Arthropoda; class Insecta; order Lepidoptera; family Gelechiidae; genus Carpatolechia; species Carpatolechia fugitivella. The sequence goes on from OX579645.1 coordinate 13,926,185, forward strand.
CGCTTGCGTCTTATTAGATACACAATCGCACTATATATCATTTTATTTCATACAAGTTACCTATATGAAAAAAGAACTGTGCTCTAAAAAGTTTATCATAAACCAATTTTTTATAAAAAAGTTTACAAGCCAAACTCTGCCTTCGCATTTGTATGAAAACTTCACCCCGCACTAAACATTGTTTAATTATAAAAAATAACAATTCAGATGGAAATCTGACAAAGTTTTATGTTATTCTCACTGTTTATATGAATAATGAAAATTATTCACCAAATAGCAGGTAATTCCAAGACAGTAATTTGTGATTCGCCAAAGTGATTGGAGACCGCTATTTAACCTTCAGTTTACATACCTTATTTTTAGGACATACATATCTCATGTGAGTCAGGTGGCTTAAGTTTAGTTAAGTACCTATAAATATTGATGCATCATCATTATCATCAAGATTGATGCATAGGTTAGTAAAAAGGGTATTTCGGCCAGTTTGGCGTGTGATTACACTAATGAGCCTGGAGCGCAGAGAGGCGGGCGGCCTCGACCCAGCCTGGTTGCCGTTACTGCTTGCCACGATATGCCACTTGGTTTGACAACATTCAGCCAACCACTAAGATCAAATTATGTATTCTATGACAAGGTCTCTTAGATTTACAGCTAAGCTATAAAAAACATAGTTGTCATACTGTTATCAAGGATCTGTCAATGTACCTCATGTTCACGAGATTTGACTTGCTTTTTGTTCTTTGAGATTTGAAAATTACGAAAATGTTTAAAAAAAAAGAACTTGACCCTAGTATGTGACATATGTAGTGTCAGCATGGTTGTGCAAGTAGCCAAGAGTAGAGGTCAATGTTCTTGCGACATACCACCTATACCTCTGAGCGTCTATTGCACAAACGACCCTCTGACGAAGGCTTTCCTCAAACAACGAAATAATGTAGGTTTTAGTTTCCCGGAAACTAAAATACAATATGGTTCGTTTGGTATTACAAAGTATGCGTAAAGATATTGTTTTTTGGTTAATGAATAAAACCCTAATATAGAGTTTAATATGTATTAAATTTTCAAAAAAATTTACCCGGGTAGCTTAGAAATTTACCTTAAGATTTATTTGCTTTCCCGCAGCAGGAAAATGTAAACTGTAGGACTAGATCTACCTTGGCAATTTTTAGATTTTTTCGTGAGTTTTTTTTCCTGGGGTAAAAGTAGTTTATGTAACTTGTGTCTCCGAATGAAAAAAAAAACATCTCTTTAAAAAAATGTTTAAGTAACCTGAATGCCAAGAAATAATAAAATACAGAGAATCAGATTAGTTAGTACTGAAAACTACGTAAGCGATTAGCAGTGCAGTGAATGCATAGCCTTCGCCCAGCTAATGTATGCTGACCGCGTCCATTCGACTACACCGGTCTCGGAACGGTTACGATTAAGAAAAATAAAAAATATTTAATTTTAATGTGGTAGTAGCATATACCAGTTAAAATATTTGACAATCGTAATCGCGATTCATAATCGATTTGCGAAAGTGATCTAGGCACTACATTGGGCTTAGATGGAAATAAAAAGAACTGTTGAAGTGCTTATTGACAAATGGCTTTCTTTGGTTGACCATATAACAACACCATATCTTCTGGTGATGGAGTGCTTTGGTTCTAGTGTGGTGAGTGGATTTAGTTGTTAAAGTGGTGATGGTGCTACAGTGGTGTCGGTGCTATGTGTGTAGTGACGCTGTGTATGTGTGCAGGATGCTGAGGGCGACGAGCAGACCCGCGAGAAGCGCAAGCTGGAAGGAGTCACACAGGCTAAATTTGGCATTAAGAACGCCGTTTTAGGATTTGTTTTCGGGGTAAGTACTAATTCTAAAAGAAGTAATAGTATAAAAAGTAAATTAAAAACAGTATTGTGATCTCGATCGCCACAATTTACGGGAAAAATTAAAATCTAAATAGACATCTTAAATATAAGATAACATAACTATAACGTTCCGTATTTGTTGTAGAAAATCAACTCGCTAATCGACGCCAAGACGCGGTTTGTGGATACACTTGACAGACAAAACATTGAAATCAACAAACAGTACGGAATAGAAGCTCCCCAAGGCGGAGGCCTCTCCTCCCTCAGTGGCATCGTGGGCCAAGTACTGGGGCCTAAGCTGCAACTTCTCGGGCCCAAGATTCAGGCGGTGACCGGACTGCTCGGTGGCGCGTCCGGTGGCGGCTCTGGAGGACAAGGTGGGGGTTCGGGGCTGGGCTCGATCATCTCGCTGGTGACGTCACTGTCGGGGTCCTCGTCCGGAGGCGGCGCAGGCGCTGGTGCCACCATCGAGACAGTCGACTCCTCCGAGGAGGACGACTCATGATCTCCTTACCTTCCCGCTTCAATGCACTACGACATCTTAACCTAACTAATTATTTTGTTTTGTGATATTTAACAGTTATAGCCCAGTATTTATGAGCGAGAAGGATCTAATTTTTGTAATTGATTGAAGGATTTGAAATAGGTGTCGTGTCGTAGTGCAGTGCGAGCTCTATCCCCGCGTCCCGCACCTCGATCGCCTGTACAGTCCGCGGTCGCTGTCCGGGGACGAGTCGCACCTGCGCCCTGTATTTATATTGTAAATAGTTTTAGGCGAGTGCTGGTGATATTAAATGTTTCCTCCCAATTGTTTGTTTGTTTGCACGACTGCACCCTGCCCCCCTTGCACCAATGTATTATGGTAATATTACATTTTTTCTTTATCCCAATGCAATATTCCCACAATTTGTAGATATCGTATCCCGTAGATGTGAGTTGAATAGCACAATTTGCGTACATCTGTAGAACCGTACAACCTATAGTTTTGTAAAATTGATGCCACTGTTATTTAAATGTAAAGCACAATGTTAGAGGTGATTTTGCAAAATATCCAGGAGTAGTTAAGCCTTTACCTTCTAGTCATACTAATTCTTTATGGGAATGTTTTTATTTTCATTGCTTATTTCACGCAAGCCTTTGATACCTTTTCTAGTCGCTAACTTGACTTTAGTTGGAGGTACCTGCTCAACACATCAATTTTGCGAATACATTTAATTTTTATTTTAAAATTAAAATATTTTTAGATTAGATTACAATTATAACAGAACTCTTTAGTCTTTTTTCATTCAAAAATGCATTGTAATCTTATTTTTTCTCATAACATTTATTTTTTCATAAAACTGAAGTATTACTTTTAATACTAAATAATATCTTTTCCCACACTGTTATGATGAAATTTTCTCTTTCTTTCCGCTTAGTGTTTTTTTTTTTTTTTTTTTTTTTATTTATTGTACACAATAAAGTTAACAGGAAATGATCACATAGAAAAACGATACAACAGGCACTGCTTATTTCTAACGAAATGTCTTACAGCAGACCTTGTTTTCAATAAAACAAAACAAACTATATAGTGGGTACATTTTTATAAATGTATAATGAAAGCTTTGTTCTATAATGGTTAGACTTAACAAACAACATCTCAACTTTTTAAGACAGTGAAATTTTTTTACGTTAATGTGTCAAATAAGTTTTATACCTTCCTATATAATATTGATTTTTTATTTTATTAACGACGTATGTATATATTTATTATGACCTCAATTAAAATGAAGGTAAATTGCTTTTAGATAGTTCTGATATATGCTCAATGTTAGATGATTATTACGTTTTTTATTAATTATTGGCTTGCTTAGGTTGCATTATATATTAGCGAAAATTAAATAAGTCCTTTTTGCCATTTTAGTTTTTTAATGCAATAGACTAACATTTGTAAATAAATCTATTTCAATATCATAATTTTAATTATTCAGAATGCAAATAAAGCAATCTTTATAAAAATAAAATGTATAGACGCCATCATTCGTAGTTCGTAGCCGGCCTCCGTTAGCGCACATACAATTCGTCATCAAACATTCATTTATCTCTATTAACACAAGTTACTCTCAAGCTCAGATCAAAAAAGTTCTTGCTGCTAGCCAAGGAGTTTTTCATCTGAGCTCATAAGGAAAATGGAAAAGATTCGAGTAATTTTACTCTTCAATGAATTTACAAAAGAATGTACCTATATAAGAAAATAATAAAACTGTTCATTCGAACTGAATAAGAGAAAAGAGTGAATATTGCTTTGGTTATTTTACGAGTATTTATAGTACAGATCGCAATATTATATTTTTCCAAATGAGAGTATAAACGTAGATAGGTACCGATGGAAGACACTAAAATTGACACAATCAATCAAAAATCAAACAAAATCAATGTGTATGTGTGTATGTATTTGTGCGTGCGTGCGTGTGTGTGTGTGTGTGTGTGTTGTGTCAATTGTTGTTGTTGTTTTACCCAAGTTTCACCTCAGAACAAGTACTAAGCCGATGGAAGTATAGGAATCACACACAATTTTTAGTGGACGGAACGGTCATCTTGTTTTTATCTTCAAGTGTCATAATTCACTTTTACTTTCTATTGCACATTGAAAAGTAGAGTAGAAATCTCACATTATCCTAAATAGTATCGTAATATAGATTTTAAATAATCCATTCGTGTATTTAGATACCTATCGTATTGCTCTAGAACCCAGAACCGCCCTCAAAACCTACCTGTAGAAAAGAGTAATTTAAAAAACCATTTATTTATAATGAAACAAGTAGTTTTGTCTGATTGTAAGAATATAAAATAAAAAGTATCAAAATACATTTTGTTTTTCTTTTCGCCTAATTTGTAGTATGTGTCGATTGAGGGACCAGCTCAGGGATTTGCTCTGTAAGTTTACCAAGATTTAGAAGCAGTTTTGGACGATTATTTAAATATTAATTAATAAACGAAAACATATTTACTTTTTACTACTCGTACAGTTAAGTTGTGGCCAGGTGTGTGTGAGGAATTCAAAGATTGGATATCTATCACTATGTGTCTGTCTTTGGAAATGACAAATCTATCAGACCTTTGTTGCCCTAGTTACTACAACTCTTACTACCAGTTACCGTTAATTTTGACATTGCCGACTCGTAGTCACACCAAGTTATCACACCCCTTCCTACTAGGTACTGTAAGGAGCGGTCTCCTTTGAGGTGACTGGCTGTTCGTTTAGTTCGATTGGAATTGAATATTTTGAAATATCGAATGGTAATTTTTTGTTTTATAGGGGCGCGGCATGTAAGGAGCGGTAATATTTTGAAATATCGAATGGTTCTTTTTTGTTGTTGTGACTCGGGATGTCAACGGGCTACCGAGTAGAAGATATTTTCATATTGGAGAGTTGAAATAACTTTTTATAAATAAATGATATTACTTATCTACTGATTACTTATCTTCAAATTAGCTTAGCGCCCATCTGGCTACCGCCCCCCTCTTTATTGTACTCAGGACGTTGTTAGAAAGGAAAAATTAAAAAACCCGTGTTACTACCGTAAATACCTACTTTAATAAAAAAAACAAAAACTGACGTAAAATTGTGAACTGCACTGCAACCAACCATTTGCAATTTAACGTATTATTTCTCTATCAATGTTAAATTGTCAAATTATGAACAAAGCCGCAGAGTTCATAATCTATCGGGTTTTATTTCCCGTAAAATTGTTTTTAACTGTATACCTGATTGGTCGGCTTTGGCAGTGGCTCGTTCTGTATCATAGTTGTCTTTTATTCGTGATAAACTAGCGAAAAGTGTTCCTAGCGCCATAAAATAAATAAAAAAATAATGCGTTGAATTGTAAATGGTTGGCTGCAGTATACAATTTTATATCAGTTTATAATATCGCGAGTCAAATTAACCATTTTCACAATCAATAAGAGTCTCGGAAACGTCTGCAACGATTTCGATGAAATTTGGCATATACGGGGATTCGGGGGCGATAAATCGGTCTAGCTAGGTATATTTTTTTAGAAAAACGGAATTTCCCGGTTTCAGGCTTAAAAGTATTGGCGTATGCCATTTCATTAAAATATAAAGGTAATTTCGCCACTAATCGTAACGCCACAGGGAAACCGCGAGTCTGTAGAGACTATTTTGATTTTTGAGTCTTGAGTTCGAACCTCGACAGTATTTTTTAAATTTTGTTTATGTTTGTTACTTTTTATTCTTTTATTTAGTTATTTAAATACAAAAATGACAGAAATTAAATTTTCCTATATATTTTATCGTGGTCCGAAAGTTTTCCAACAGGTGGCGCGAGGAAAATTCGGTCGCCCAGGTACTTTTTCATACTTTTTCATAATAAAGACTGGTAAGTGTTCATAGTCACTCGTGTTCATAGTCACTCGTGTTCATAGTCACTCGTGTTCATAGTCAGACAGACAACACGCGGAAGAGTTACCTAGATAGAACAAGAAGTATTTAATAAATAAGAAATGTGCTAATACTGTTTATACAACATACTAATAACAAGGGTGTTTTGACGGACTAATAATTTTATTTATCAATTTTACTTACTCAATAATGTAAATTAAAACTTTTAGTATTTACCCAACATTCAGTATAATACAAATACACATAAACCAGATTATGATAGGTAAAACGAGACTGCAAGCTCATGATCAGTATATTACACTATATTAGAGATAGTCAGTTCAACAAGCGGTATTAGAATAGGGCGAGGCTGGTTACGGAGGTTAGAGTGTCAGTGAATGTGTGTGCGCAGAGTGGCACTACGTCGGGGGACCAGGAGAGCACAAGGCTGAGTTCCCCGCCCCGCGCGCCCCACACGCGCCCCTCGCGCCCCTCGTGGTCGCCGAACCGGAGCCAGCGCCAGGCCCCATCTACCACCCCCAAGGACGATATCCCAGTCTTCGACCGCAACAAGGTCAGCCTGGACTTCCCGGGGAACCTGTTTGGGCCTTCCGTATCGTTGCTGATCCGGACCACTAAGATCATCGGTGAAGTCATACAGGTACCTAATTTAAAATATATAATAGATATTTTCTGGAAACTTACAGGTTACTAAACTCGTAAAGACAATCTGAAGATCTAGTATTATACCTTAAAATAGCTGAAAGTGACAAGTATCATTATGATAGTTTATAAAACTGGTCTTTCAGGATGAAAACGACCGCCTTGTACGAAAATCAGGAAATATTTTATTATTTGACTTGTGTTCTCATAAATAATCCAATGTTCCAGAATTCAGCAGTGCGCTACCAGTCATTCTTACGCCTCTTCAGGCCGCTTTTCCGGGGACCTTTCGAGATCAAGGGTCTGGACCCTCTCACTACCACTACGACCACCACGACCACCGCCCGGCCGGCGCCGGCTGACAACGAGGTGCGGCGCCGGCGACATCTGCCGCGTCCGGCACCATTCGCCCCTCTTAGCCACTAGTCTAACTTGTAAAGCAACCATCAATACTCGTAAATAATCCAAAGTGAAAAAATAATAAAGTGTAATATAGGAAGAACCCGGTACTGCAAAAATATCGTTCTGCAATATGAATATTGGGAGGTTACAAATATGATAATATTGGATAAATCCCCTTTAAGTATTAAGTTCGAAGTAGAGATTTTAGAAAAAAATACAGTAATCCCCATCAGCTTCAATATTAAGTACAGCATTCAACATACTATGCAAGGTGCCTGTGTGATGATAATAATCTGCTGTCAATTTGCTTAAGTTTGAATTTCTTTGTTCTGAGCCCCCTTTTTGATACGAGACTACTGCTTCATCATGGTGCTCTTATAATGTATATGGAGAAGTAGCAACGTAGCATGTAGTAAGAACCGGAGACGCTTAGCAAAAGTTAAGACATCGTCGAATCGAGATCTTGTGAGCGGGTTCTACTATAAATAAATATAATAAATAATTAACTGAACTCCCAAAATAAATACATAGATTTGTCTCTTACTATTCAATATATTAAAATTAAGACAATTAGGTATGTTAACTGTTTAGCTCACTGTTTTTTTTCTTTGCTCAGTATATGTGACATTTCCAGGATTATATCATAAAACTAGTGTGAAAAAAACATTTAATAGGTGATTCCATAGATTTAAAAATACAAAGTTGATGTTTTGTTAATTACCAAATAAATAATTAATTCTGATGTATATTGGTTAACAGTTTAAAAGGTTAAGTAAACCAAAGTTTTAAAATAAATTATGGTGACAGAATCAATAAGTTATTGCTTGGTAGGTAATTTATAGATAAAATATGTCACAAGAATGCATATTTTAGGGATCTTTGATGAAATTCGCCAATTTGTATGTTAATAAAAAATATTACTATACTCTATACACGAAGGTCACGCACGCCATATTCGTCAAAATAATCGCTGTATATCTATATTTAAACTAGCATTTGCTTTCTAATAAGTATTCTAAGTAGAACTTATATATTTACGAAATAAAGTTGAAAAATAATAAATTATTTCAAATTGTAGTACTTTATTTATTCCGAAAACATTACTTTTTTTAAAAGACTGAACAATTTGATGAAACGTGATATTTTATAATATAATTTACTAAGTCAAACTAACCAAAAACGATACAGAGATCTACAACTAAAACATGAATTTACAGAATACAGATTTGCAACACGCAAATAAACACGTACACAAACATATATCACAATGATTCCTTAGTAGAATAACTTTTTCACATACAAAAAATAAAAATCCGGCTGGGAAACGAATCCGGACCTTTCTGCCAAAAGCTCTAACAGCTACCGATAAACAGCAGCGATCATATAAAATACTCAGAATTAAGGGATGGTAAAATTGTAACTGTGATGAAATTGATAAAGCTTTTTTATTTGAGTTATGATTTGATGATAGTAGTCGTATAGTGGAGTTGCTTCAAAGAGCTTTCGCTAGACATGAACTTGTTTGGTCATTTTCTTATTGAAGCCGGTGGTGTGCGTGACGCGGTCGAGCGCGCGGTTGAGCCGCTCAATGTGACGCAGTTGACGCTGCACCAGACGCACGTGGGAGTCACGCAGCGCGCGCACGCCGCCCATCCATTCGTCCTTATCCACGATATCTACACATCAAGTTGAATACCACCAGTAGCAGAATTTATATCAGCTATGTATGCGTCCGCACCTAGAGGTCCGAGCCTGCTCTGAATTATGGAATTAATAACTTAATATACCTTAAAGTCGAGCACGCGCATAGGGATGAACTATTTTTGCAGACGTGAGCGTGTAGGTTTTCTCGGACTTTTTCTTCGTCGTTAGAAATAGCAGCTTTGATCTGACGTTGACACTGAGCTCTTTTTTAATTGTAATTCGACTTGTGACATCTTGTTTAAGAAGATTAATCGTGGCTAGGAGTATTCCTGGCTTTAGTGATTTGTCACTTTGCTAGTCGAAGGAAAATACTTTCTTATTCTATCTAGGAAGGGCATTGGCAACGCGACACTTCAATCTAAAGTAGGGATAGTTTTGTATTTCTTCTTCGTTTGAGTAATGAATGATGCTTTAATTTATTTTCCAAAAGACGAAAAAGATATAGGACGAACTTAATTTTGGGTTTAAAATGTTACTTTAGGATTAGTGCACAATCTCACTTTGTCGTCTATTTTTAGGTAAAAATTAAAACTTACCACTCTTATCCTCGGGGGATGTGCAGGACCTTCAAAATAAAAAAAGCGATTAATTTTGCTATCTACACTCGACAACAATGAATCCGGGTCATATGAAGACAGGTTGTTACTTGAAAATCTTGAAAACTATGAATGATATCTTAAAATAAATTTTGTTTAATAGACAATTAAAAACACTTTTAATGATAGTTTATGATAGCTTATGCCATCAAAAACTTACTAAGTTAGCATTCTTAGTTTCCGAGAATTTCAGGTGTGTTCTTTATTATTAGAAGATACTTGCCAATATTAGCACAGAAATGGTAGAAAGGTGAACCCGGGAATATTCGCCGGTAGGTACGCGTGCTCAAACTACCTGTACATTTATCTGGGATAGTATTTTTCTCAATCAATGGCGTATCGTCTGAAATAGGCCTCAAAACCACGACACACTGAATAAACGATATTAAAAAAAAAAACTAAAATTAAGTATTATTTCATGAACAAAAAGTCGGTACTTAAATAATAATTATAACCGATATCTAGCAACTAGTCCATGACATGACTATCAACGACGAAGAAGAACTTGGATGGCAAGTTTCCTAGCATACATTTTTATGTAGAAATAAAGGTAGATTATTTTTAATATATCGAATGTGTTTTTTCCTTTTAAATCGAATGTTGTTCTCACCATGCTTGCACAGCGATGCTGCAAAAGGACCGTAGTTTTTTTGGAGATGCTACTTTGGTGCCACTCTGCGAACTCTGAAAGGCCCTGTAAATAAATGTTTTTAACGTACTTTTTCAGCGTACTTTTACAGACGGCCCTGTAGTATAGATAGGTAGTACGCCTGCAAACGAATCATAAGGTCGCGGGTTCGAATCCCGCTTAGGGCCAACAGTTACAACAATAATGCATACATAAGTAGAAAACACACATAAAACTAATTGCGTAACAAATTTTAGGTGAGCACCGCATGCATGAATAAGTAAAATGAATAAGTTATTACTATTAATAGTACTAGTTAAGTGACCTTAAAAATATATTAAAGTAAATTTAGAGTAAATTTTATGCATCATTTCGAAAATAATTTAAGATTTTCTTTTTTCGTGTGTTGAGTACTTGTGTTGTGTCTGGACGTTGACTAACTAAATAAGTGTATATTTATCTATTTATGTATGTGTATCAGCTGTCTGACACCCATAGTAAAGGCTCTGCCTGGTTTGGGATCAGGTGACCGTATGTAAGATGTTCACATATTTATTTTTTCCTTTTCTATTGCTTTTTCTCCTATTATTGAAAGGTTTAGTTCCTTGCCTTATGAGCCGTACGTAACCAGGTGAGGTAGAGTCGTTAGTAGTGACGGATGAGATAAGAAATTTCCTGACGATGTGGCATGTGCCTTCATCGTGCCGATGAAGGCTTTCTGCAGAGTGCGAGATGTAAAGGGGATTTTAAGAGTTTTAAGACTATTAGGCAGGTTTTGGGGATGACTCAAAAAGAAGATAAGACAATGTACCGTTTGTAATTTCCACTGCGTTTTCAGTTCTATTGCAAGATCTTTGTATTGATTGAATATTGTGCGTGTTTGTATGGCTATAAATGCAATTTAATTACAAGAATAAATAAACCGACCACCGACCTGATATTGTTTTACTAATATATGAATCTTTTAAGATCTGCATAAAACGAGTAGTGTAACAACCTAATAGTCTAGTCTAGTTAAAAAAGAAATTGGTTTACGTTCATAGTTACAAACTTGAAATTATAGACTTTCCATACAAACATTTAATTCCTACATCCTCTTCAAAATAGAAATTTCGAAATAAAGTTAAAACACGTATCAAATGATTTATTAATCTCAGTCTAAATCCAAATTTTCAATATCCTACCTTTAGAAATGACAAACTTTCCATAACAACATTTTATCCCTACTTCGGTCGGTTATCGACCTTACAACCCACACGACGATGATGGTGATCCCTACTTCCCCCTCAAAATAGGGATTTCAAGAAAATGAGAAACATATGTCAAAAGATTATTTATTCTTAGTCTAAATAAAAATTTTCAAGTTCCTGCCTTTAGAAATGACAGACTTTCCAAGCAATCATTTAATCCCTACTTCTCCATTAAAATAGGGAATTGAAAAAATGCTTACAAATAATTTATAAATCTCAGCCTTAATCCAAATTCTCTAGATCCTACCTTTACAAATGACAGACTTTCCATACAAATATTTAATCCCTACTTTCCCCCTCAAAATAGGGATTTTGATAAAATGCTAAATCACGTATCAAATGATTTATTAATCGCAGTCTAAATACAAATTTTCATGATCCCAACTTTTAAAATAACGAAAAAAAATACAAACTTGATTCCCTTTTTCCCCCTTAGAGGGGGAATTTTCCTAATCCCCTATTTGGTGTTTCTAGCTTCAGTAGTTTCGGCTGTGCGTTGATGAGTCACTCAGTCAGTACGGACTTCTCTCTTTATAATATATAGTATAGATAGATAAATAGTAGAAGATTAATCGATGTATGTGTGTTTCTTATGTACTATTCTACCTACTTTTTGTCAAAACTGAGAAACAATGCAGTAGCAACCATCCCTAGTGAGTCTGGCAATATGACGCAATTATTTTTGAAGAAGGCGTGAGTGGTCCTTCTGGTGGTTTCTAATCTTATCTGAAAGAATGGTTTGCGGTGCATGTTGTTTTGATCCAATAGATGTTGCCGTGGTGAAGGCCGCGACATATATTAATGTTTGCAATGTGATAAATATATGTTCGAATTTAAATATTTAGAGAGAATAATATACGAGCGATGCTAATTTACGAGAAGTGTTTTGTTTTGGGATGTTGTCTAGAAATTGGATTTGCGTCTCTGAATTATTATAGAGTGTCATGAAAAGTTTGTATCTGTATTTGTAAAATCTAGTTTTTCATGTTTAATTGGGGGGTTCTGTTGTACGATCTCTATTTTTATTAGATGTGTTATTTTGTTCTTCTACTACTGCTTCTTTCTCAGCTTGTAATTGTAGTTGTTTTTCCTGTCGTAGTCGTGTGATGTGTGTGGGTAGTATTTTAAAATATTTCTTATACATTTTTTCTATACGCTGTCATTTCTGTTTAATTTCTAGTTACTTCTAAATTACAAATTATTGTTGTCTTTCTGTTTCATTTAAGTTGGACCGAATCACCCTGTTACCATGTGTAGAGTTTGGTTGTTAGAATGATTTGGTAGTAAGATATTTGGATTTGTGACTGAGAGGTTTCATTTTCATTGATTCTGATACCTCCTGTGATAGTTATTTATTGCTCTTCGTTGGTCGCCTACTCTTTGCTTAGATGCGTTATATTCTGGAAATGTATCTGTAAAGTCCCTGTGCAGAAGATCTAAATACCCTCTTGTGAGGACTAGATAGGTGCGCCAAATGATCAGGCCATTGTTTTCGCGCACCGTTTTTACCCATGGTGGACGCAGTATCGTCGGCTGTTGCCTCCTGCGTAACATCCATGGGCAATGGCAATTCAGTGGTTAATTGATGAGCTCTTAACTGCGGTACGGTACTTCCCCCCCAGAATATGCAGGACTGCCTGACCTGGAAAGATCGGGGTGGAACTCTTCCTCGCGGTTCGCGCTCGCACTGGTACCCGCCTGGGATAGTTTGCTCCTAGTTAGATTAATTTCCATAACGCATTATTTGTATCCGTTGTTTTAGATACCCGGTTGAATTCACGACGACCGTGATGAAGGTCAAGTCATACTAGTTTTTCTTGAAGCAAATCACAACGAATTTGAACCCCCCATGTAGTACTATGGCTGTGATATACTCGTATCAAGCTTATTTTGCGAGATGATGTATATTTTTTACATTCTAATGTTTTTGATGGGATGCTCTACCAATATAACAACCTATTGATATGGATCATTGATTTACAACAGGCATAGATAGAATATGAATGTTAAAAAAATGGGACGGCAAAGTGGTGCTCAAGCACTACATTTCCACAGTACATGTCAATAAAAATACTAGTATAATGGTAGACAATAAGGTTGCAATTAATAAAATACACATGTCACTTTTTAATCCCAGCGTACCTTCAAATAGGTGACATGTTTCTAGTGTATTTTTGTATGACGCGCTAGGTATGTTCTAGGCATGTTGTAAATCAATGATATGGATGGATAAATAGTCACCGTGATTGGTAAAAATGGGTCTTAGACATCGAAGTCGCGGAGCAGGTGGCGGGTTCAAGGACTGGAAGGTTCGTAATCAGCTGGTTAAGCAGCGTTCGTATCTTACGCGTATGCCTTTTTTTAACTCTCTAAAAAATTGAATAGAAATAAGTAAAAGTTAAAATAAATTAAGAATATTGACGAAAATGCGTTAGTTTTCATAGTTGGACATTTTAGGAAGACGACAACGTGTTAGAAAAATAACGCAGAACCTCTCGGGTGGTAGGTCAGCCCATGAAACTGAACAACTTTTAATAACAATAATGATAAAAGAATTTATTTTCAGATTTTAAATCCATAGATGTGTTAGTATGACCTTAAATGCTAGTGTTAGTATAATATAAATATAAATTAAATTATGCTGGCGGACACGTGTGGAGACTTGTCCAGTGACGCAGCAGTGGAGAGTCCCACCACCGGTCCGCGAACACCTTGAGGAGGCTGTTGGTGCCGGCGCGGAGCCGGGCCTGCATGGAGGCGCACCGTTTTCTCATTATCGCGTAGAAGTCATCCGTGTGCGCCTCCGCAAACATTCCAGATGCGCTACACCATCGCGACAGCCGCAACAGGATCCTGAAGTCCACAACTTTTTAAATTAGCCAAAGTTTTTTTTTAACTTTTATACAAACTGAGTCAATCAGCAAAATTTTCCGATAAAGTGTGGCCACCCCAGTTTGAATATTTTATACATAATAAATGGGGACACACATCTTAAAGTGGGGGGTACTCCATAGTGTGAGTAGGCGGTGTGTGAAAACCATTTTTAGATGCTAGTGTACGTTTCAGAAATATTTTATTTTAGTGCTCATTTTTGTTAGAGTCATGTGTCCCCACTACCAGCTAACCCATTGTATTGGGAAATGTGAAAAAAATCGTGATAGAGTCTTCAATAAGTCAGTTTACATAGGTAAGTAATAGGCTGTCATCAATGAATTAACCATTTTTGATACTTTACATAAAAAAAGATTTAAATTTAATTTTCTCCGACACGCTCGAAAATGTGATAATTACTGTAAAAAAACAGTACGCGAAGTGACACATTTTTGGACGAAACATTGCCCCATACAAAACAGCGGCCGGCAATGTGCCCTCAAACGGCCTAGGCTGGCAAAGTAACTTTCGTTCAAAAATTTCAATGTTTTTGAGTCTTTTTACAGCATAATCTTAAAGTCAAAGTCAAAGTCAAAGTCAATTTTTTTTATTCGAATTAAGATTTTTACAAATCATTTTTCGACGTCAAAGCTATCATGGATGGCACGTTCACTACCAGTGTACGCCCTCTGTGGAGAAGAACGGCCAGAAGAAACTCCACAGGAATTGTATCTTTTGTACTTTTCTTTTAAATATATAAAGAATCATACATGAGTCATAATTACAATCTACTCCGTTGATTTGGAACAACAGTTGACCAGACGTTTTTATCATCTAAGTAATCATTTATCGTATAATAGGCCTTAGAACATAAAATAGTTTTAATTTTAGCTTTAAATTGGCTATCGGACAGATTTACAATATCATCTGGTATTTTATTATAGAAGCGAATACAGTTCCCCATGAATGAATTATTAACTGTGCACAGTCTAAACTTTGGGTGCGCTATTTTATTTTTATTTCTAGTATTTATATTATGTACATCAGAATTCTTAGGAAATAGCATTGTGTTCTTCCGGACATACAAGATGTTTTCAAATATGTACTGTGAGGATACTGTGAGGATATCAATTTCTTTAAACAATTCCCTTAGGGAATCGCGACCACGCAATTCATATATGGAACGTATCGCCCTCTTCTGTAACACAAAGATGTTATTTATGTTAGCAGCTTGACCCCACAATAAAATTCCGTAGGACATAATGCTGTGAAAATAGCTGAAATATACAAGTCTGGCAGTAGCAACGTCAGTCAGTTGACGAATCTTTCTGACTGCGTATGCCGCCGAGCTGAGCCTTGCGGATAACGCATTTAAATGAGGGTCCCATTGTAACCTTGCGTCGATAGTGATCCCCAAGAAAACTGTTTCATTTACATATTGCAAATTTTCGTTATTCAAGACAATAGCTAAGTTGTTGTTCCTTACATTAGGCAATGAAAATTTTATACATTTTGTTTTCTTGGGATTCAACATTAAATTATTTGTCGTAAACCAATCATGGATCTGGGAAAGAGCGTCATTTACTTCGTCAATATCTTGATTATGTCTGCTAGCTTTGAAAATTAGAGAAGTATCATCAGCAAATAACACTATCCTAGATCGGTTTTGTACCATAAAAGGCAGGTCATTTATATATACTAAGAATAGGAACGGTCCAAGAATTGAGCCCTGTGGCACGCCGATTTTGGCTTTAGATCCCAGTGACTTCGTGCTGTTTATTTGAACTCTTTGAATTCTATTTTCTAGATAGGAACTGATCAAATTTAGGGCTCCGTCTCTAACTCCATAATGTTCCAGCTTTATTAGCAGCGTCTCGTGATCGACGCAGTCGAAAGCTTTAGATAGGTCACAGAACACCCCAATAGCATCCTGCGACTCCTCCCAAGCCCCGTACACGTGATGTAGGAGAGCAACTGCAGCGTCGTCGGTGGTCGAACGCCCCTTAGTAAATCCGAACTGTTGATTATGGAGTAGATGGTTCAGATTAAAATGAGACAGCATTTGATTAAGTATTATCCTTTCAAAAATTTTACTGAGTACCGGAAGTATAGACACTGGCCTAAAGTAACCGGGATCCTTTTTATCTCCTGACTTAAATAAAGGTATTATTTTACTATGTTTCATTAAATCTGGAAATACACCCTGATCAACACAAGAATTGAATAAAAATGCTAGGTAAGGTGCCAGAGTTTCGATTATAGAACTACACCACTTAACCGACATACCAAATAAGTCTTCAGTATCTTTTAGCTTTAATTCCTTAAAAGTTTTAATCACTACCTGCGGGTTTATATGCCTAAACTCAAACACAGTTGGGCACCTTTGAACATTAGCATTCAGCAGATCGCGAGCAGAAGAAGGTGAGGAATTAAGCGGCTCTGTAGTTTTTAATGGAATGTTTGTGAAAAATGTTTCAAATTCTTGAGCAATATCTTCATCTGCAGTAATGATACCACTAACAGTATTTAATGAATGTCTGTTGTCGTATAGTTTAGCTTTTCCCGTTTCGCAGTTTATCACCTTCCAAATCGTCTTTACAACATTATCAGCCGAAACTATTTTGTTTTTAATATAGTTGGCCTTTGCTAATACACAAACCTTTTTAAAAGTTTTTGAAATGTTCTAACATATTCAATGAAGATTTCACTATGGTTATACGCCTTTTCAGCATATAATTCGAATAACCTATCTCTACTAATGCGAATGCCCCTAGTAGCCCAGTCACTAAATCTGAATCTAGGCTTAATGTTAATTGTCTTAACTTTAAATATATCCTCAAACTCACAATGTAATAAAGAAAAGAACTCTTTATAAAAACAATTTGGATCATTCAAATCATAATTTGGAACAGGCAGTTTATCGCATAATGCTTTATTGTATTTTTCAATTTTACTCGCGGTTACAGATCTTTTCTTTATTGAAATACTCTCTTTTTTTGGACTAATAGGAAAAGTCACTGCTTGTCCATTGTGATCTGATTGAAGAGAGTTTATTATTTGTTTGCTGGAATAATTACAATCACAGTAAAAATTATCGAGACAAGTAGCCGAAGTCGCTGTGATTCTTGTTGGCTCTAGGAAAATGTTAACCAAATTAAATGATTTAAATAAACCAAGTAACCTGCTTTTATAGGTTGAATTTACTAACAAATCTACATTAAAATCTCCGCAGACTATGTGAGATTTATTATTAGACTTTACTATTAATTTTAATACATCTTCCATAATTAACTCAAAATTTTGAAAGTTCTGGTCATAAGGGGGTCTGTAAACGCAAACTATAATATGTTTTTCCAACTCAACAGAGGACAGTTCAATACAACCTGCCTTCGAAAGTCCAACAATATCTTTGCGCTCTTTAGATTTTATGTTTTTCCGTAATAATATAAATGAGCCTCCACCGTCGGACTTTCGATTGAAGGTACTGGCAATATAATAATTATCATAGTTAATAATCATTTGATAGTCTTTCAGCCAGTGCTCTGTTAAACATAAAACGTCAGTTTTCCTAGTTTCCAGGAACAACTCAATCTCAAGTTCCTTGCATGAAAAGCTTTGAATATTCTGATGAATAATCTCAAATTGCTTTCCCTTTGTCCGTGAAACTAGTTTAAATTTTGAGATTTACTGTTCCTAGATACATGAATACCGCGGTGACTATAATCATTTGTTATACATTGTATAACAGGGTCAAAAATATTTATGTTCTAAATTCAAATTTTATATGAATCGTACACGAATCGTAGTGATTTGAGTTGGCTGTATGCTCTGTATGACACTGGCACAGAACAAAAAAAGAAAAGTGCGCAATATGGCGGTTTGTAATTTTCATCCCTTAATTTTATCGTACTATTTTGTTACTTATTTTTCATGATAGAGTTAACTAATCATTGAATTAGGGAAATATTACGACAATGAATGGTTCAAGTAGTCGAAGTAGAGGTTAAAGTGATAAAGGTTAGAACATAAGTTTAGTACGATACGAGTACACATCCAAATCCAAGGATCTTAAAAGGTATTCTTTTTTGGTCTTTTACAATTTCCTCGCGTATTTCAGAGAAAAGCACTATACAGGCCTCGGCGGCAATAACTCTTGCTGGATTCGTACACAATAAAAGTCCTCGCCTGCGGCTCAGACTTTAAACGTGTCCTCGTCCAACAATAACTAATTTTGCGGCCGCGGTAGTAATGTACTATTTTTTTTTTCTATATATTTAATAAATCAATTACCGGATTAATATGGCTGACATACACAGAATTGTTTGGTTTTTATACGCCAAATTTCTTTTCAGCTTTTCTTATTCACAAAGGTTATTATAATTTTATAAAGTAATGCCATTTCAGCACCTCAATGGCTGTGTCATTTTTAAAACAAGATTTCTTCACAATTCATTATTTTTAAAGACACGACGTTCCCAATTTCTATTTTGCCAGTATGAAGTTTATTTCGTGTTCAATTTACAGCAAGAAGGTAGTTTCCAGAATGAGATTTTGAATTTCTGCTAAAATTACCCAAGTAAACTGACTTATTGAACAGATTCCAGTAGTGCATGATGATGAATTTAAAAGGAAAATTATCAACATCAAGTAGGCTTTACAGGTTAACGAATAAAATAAAATACAAGCAACCAACCAATTTATAAAATGTACTTGTACTAGTAAGAAAATCGGTACAAATATCATAGAAAAATATTTTGATGAACATTAATTACTGTCTAACAGGTACCTAAGTAGTATTGGGCAACTACGGAACCCTACACTTTGCGTGGCCAGACACGTGCTTGGCCGGTTTTTTATTTAGCTTCTCTGGATCAAAGTTGTTAAATTGCTTGGCTGGTTTTTATTTGACTTCTATCTTCTGGATCAAAGTTGTTAAATTGAGCCACCACCTAAGAGATTTTACTTTATTTTGCTTACACCTTACGATTGAATGTCATTTGAAATGATAGATCAACATAGATTATTTTTGTTCGCAGATCGCTATCTGTCAGATACCGAGTATAAACCTTATTGAAATGTTCGTTAACTGGGAAACTAGATAAAAAATGGTAGACCACTGTCTTGGCCTCAGAGGCTTTACCTCCGAGGTCTTGGCCGACTGTACAAGTACTTACTGTTGCTTTGTCTTCCGTTTTTGTAGGAGAAATGGAACGAGTAGATGAATGCCTCTGGGATTTAAATTCTAAACCATCATACTCTATTGCCGACATGTTCTAAAAAATATAAAATCGAAAATACATTGAAGCTAAACTGCTTATAATTTATAATACAGTAGTACTTATTGAATAACTTTGCTACAGTACAAAAAAAAAAACGTTTTATATCATTTCATTTCAACATAAAATATAGTCCTTTCTTTCAGCTTTTTTGTCATTTTCTATAATATACTCTTGAGCTCATTAGCTTTAAAATTGTTAAACGAAAGTTGACCGTATTTATTTCTTAGAGCGCTTTTTAGTCTCGGAGTCCGTGACGTAGCGGATAAGCTTCAGGAAAGTCCCCTCCGATGGTATGGCCATATAAGCCGCAGACCGTCAGACTACGTAGGAAAAAGATGCCTCGACCTCACTGTCCAGGGCCCTATATCACGTGGTAGGCCTAAAAAGCGCTGGCTGGACGTCGTGAAAGCGGGTATAGAAGAGAACAATCTCACAACTAAGGATGCCGAAGACCGGGCAAAGTGGAGAAGATTGAGTAGGAAAGCGGACCCCAGCACTAGACCGGAAAAACGCTAGGATGAAGAAGAAAGAAGAGCGCTTTTTAGGGTTCCGTAGTCAACAAGGATACCTTATAGTTTCGCCATGTCCGTCTATCTGTCTGTCCACGTCTTAGCTCAAATTCTTAGTACTAGAAAGCTGTAATTTGGCATGAATATACATACATATTAATCATGCCGCCAAAGTTGTTTAAGAAAAAAAAATTGGGTTCCTCTGGTACACGTTAAATGGGGGTGATTTTTTTTTCTTGACTACCCTATTATGTGAGGAATCGTTGGATAGGTTTTTAAAAAATATTGAGGGTTTGCGATTCTAGCGTACGTTCGAGAAATATTTAGTTTTAAAGTGCTCATTTTTGTTAGAGTCAAGTAGAGAGTAAATGGTAGTAGGCCTCAAAATCAATTTAAAAGGAAAACTATCAAAATTAAGAAGGTTTTATTTATAGGTTAACGAGTAATAGACCAACTCATAAAATGTACTTGTATTAGTAGGAAATTACTTTTATGAACGTTAACTGTCTAAAACAGGTACCTATCCTGTAGTATTGGGCAACTACGGAACCCCAAACTTTGTGTGGCCTGACACGTACTTGGTCGGTTTATAATTTTTATATTTAACCATGTACCTATGATACGTGGTTCTACTCGTATTTTCTATCTGTGTGTTGTCAAGAGTCCAACGGCGTCGGATGTGGACACTCATGCATGACGCGGACACCAACACAGTTGACAATAATTTTTAATGCAGTTACCTATACTTATTGTTGATTGCGTACTGCTATTTTACAGCTAAAATATTCAGTTCAAAATGTAGTGTAAGGTATAGACCAAGTGAAGACCTTAAGCACGCCTTGGCCACTCCATACAACCGCCGCGTTTTAAGTGCCTATTAGTAAAGTACGTGCGAAGATACTAGGGTTATAGTTGCGCGTATATACTATGTAGTATGTTGTACGACTGACAGCGCACGCGTCCTTTCTACTTTGATACTCCCAACTCGCCTTCCAACTACGAGGCGGTGCGGGGTGAGAAGGCGCAGGCATGGCGGTGGGGGAAGAGCGGCCGTTCTGTTCGTAGTACTTTATTAATAAATTCTGTGCCCAAAGGGTAAAAGAGTATAAATAACCTACCCCGAGTAACTGCTGCATTTTTTCTAATATTTGAATGTTGTCCGGCATGTCACCCACTAATATCAATTTTTGAGGCTCCGGCGGTGGTATATTTGTGAAATACGCCTTATACATCCTGTAAATAACTCACAAAAGAAAATTGTCTGTTGCTCCGCTTATGAATTACAACAAGGCAAGTCGCGCCCGCTATATAACCACTCTGGTAAAAATTGCAACAGTCCGTACAAAAAAAAAAGATGTACAAAAAGATCATAAATCAAAGAATTGTATAAGGTACATTCAACATTGTTTTAGAGACTTAAAAAGTTGTTGAATAAAAATTGATCAGTTTTATTAATTGAAAATCATTCTTCCATTTTTAATTCAGAAAGAAATCATAATGTGAGGGCTAGGCTACTCATATGCTACTCAAGTGCATTTAGGAGTTTAGTAGTAAGTCTGCAGAAATCAGAAATAAAATGGGCTGCTGCTAGTATCACTGCTGGTTTAGGTAGGTATCGCGAGTTAGATTTAGAAATAAGCTCCGATATCTGAGAAAACTGAGTATGTGGGGAGGTTCAAGGGGCCTTACTGAATCCTGCTATATAGATTTTATCTGCCAGACACAATTTTGAAAATAAATCATTTGTTCTCACTATTAATGAAAATCTCAAATTTCCTAACCTAAATCACACGACTTGCACACATAAAACTAGGTTACATTAGACTTATCAACAACATAAGGATAAAGCCGAGCCAGCAGCGGACCGAGTGCTAGGTCTGCTCATTCAAGGATTTTCGTAAAAAGAAATATAAAATTATGTAGTCACCATGTCTTTCTTTTCCCTAATGGACCTAATTAATGGCTATTTTTACCAAGTGGTAATATAGCGGGTGCCTTGGCGGGCGCAGACTTGAAATAACAGTGATAAAAAAAAAACTGTCATTTACTCGTATGTGAACAAATCGTGTGATTAGGTTAGGAGATTGAGATTTTCATTAATTAATTTACGCAATACTTGTCTCCGGCAGATAAAATCGTTGTAGCCGGATTCAGTAAAGCCCTCCGTATCGATACTTAATAAGAGTAATTACTCGGCATTGTACGACGCATTTTGCTCTCCCTCCTCCATTGGCCTGACGTTGGAAGTAAAGTTGATGATATTCACTGGGGACTGCCACATCGGGTTATGATTGTGATGGTTTCTGCCCAAAAAACAACTGCAAAAACAAACATTTTAGAAAGCAAATGTATACAATTATGCAGAATATTATTTCGTTCTTTTATTGAATAGGTTATTAGGACATTTATATACATACAAAATTATTCAAATAAAAAATCAAACCAACGGCCCGTTACAGTCCACTGCTGGACTATAAAAATTATTACCTAGACGAAAATAACATGATTAGAAAAGTTACAAACCTTACACTACTTTTAAAGTGTTCAACGCTTTTTTACATATTTTACTAAACTGACTGACTGAATTGTGATTGTGGAGGTTTGAAAAATTAATTGACGAATAAATGATTTTCCTACGACAATACCTGACAACGTCTCAGAGAAATTCCACTATGGTCAACATAATTTTAATCTGTGTTACTTCGAAACACATTTTAACTCCTTGCTGCGAAATAAATAAATAATAATATTAATAAATTACCTCCGTAAGAAGAGGCAAACAGGAAAAGCTGAAGATAATAATAATATACAGTGATAAGATAGCTTAGACCAAATACTCAAAGTAAGAAAAGGGATCCTCTCGAGATAATTTCGGAGCAAGGACGTCCAAATTCGTTACAGAATTCTTCAACATCATCATCAACGGCCCGTTACAGTCCACTGCTGGACCCTCCACTTAAGTGGAGGGTTTTGCCATAACCTCCACGCTTGACAGGCGGGTTGGAGATCGCAGATTAAAAGGTTACTGTATCAGAGAGCGCTGCTCCCCGTTCCCTGTTCAATGTGTAGTCCCTAAGTCGCCTCTTACGACACCCTCGGGAAGAGTAGGGGTTGGTGACAAATGTATTCTACTCTGCCGTCACCACACGGCGCATAGCATATTCTTACAAGATTCAAATTAATTAACTACCTATGCTTACAATACGTTTCAATTTTTGCTGAACGTGTCTGCACATAATATACAAGGTGCAGTGCCGGATTTAAACATTTGCCGCCAGTAGGCTATCTAAATTTTGCCACCCCCACAGACATCAACATCTCGATACCCTATTTTATTTACTATGATTGATAATAAAAAACAGGCCACCTTGTCAAGGTGGCCTGTTGGTTTCTGTTATGTTTTCCTGTTTTATTTCCGTTTGGTGTCAATTTGGTGTCAATAAAATATATTTTCTCCGACACGCTCGAAAATGTGATTGTTTTTTTCATAACAGTAAAAAACAGTACGCAAAATGACTCATCTTTCCTGATCGATTAAAAACGTCTATAATCAAACCAATATACAAAAAAGGTGATCCAAAGATAGTGGACAATTATCGACCAATAGCTGTTATATCAATATTCTCGAAAATATTCGTAAAGGCCTTACTTACATAAACGTATTTATGGTTTTATACCAAACCACAAAATACTTTGCAAAGAGCAGTTTGGTTTTCAGAGAGCCAAATCCACTACGCTAGCCACATTTAATCGAGTAAACAAAGTCATCGAAAACTTAAAGAGTAAAGAACCATCAGTAGCAATTTTCTTTGACATGTCAAAAGCGTTTGATTGTGTAACACATGACAAACTACTAACAATATGTGAAGATTATGGCATAAGGGGCAAACCAAATGATTGGCTCAAAAGTTACCTCAGCAATAGAAACCAATATGTGGAGATAGCTGCTTTTGACTCAAATAATGAAGAAACATATTTCCAACATAAAAACTAGTAACGTAGGTGTACCACAAGGTAGCATATTAGGTCTATTACTGTTTCTGTTATACATCAATGAGCTACAGAAAGTAACTGCTCATCAGTATACACTTTTCGCAGATGATATATCGGTAATTGTACCTTATAGAAACAAAAACACGTTCAATAACGAATTACGAAGGCTACGGCCGGAGGATGTAAAAAAAACGAAAATTTCTACAAATAAATTTATTAATAAAATTAAAATATTAAGTAGAAAGTAAAGGTGTCAATTAGTCGATGCGAGAACTAAAAGTGACGCTATACATTCTCAAAAATACCGATGCGCATGGAACAGTATAATTTCGCAATAGAGTAAAATGCAGTGTCGGCGCCTCGTGCCGGACGAAGGTGGCGTGATCGATGTTGCAATCAATTCAGGGCAATGCATAGTCAGCGGTTTCTAGGGTAGGTACGGACGTAACAAACGAGCTAAATTTGACAATCTCAGAAATAGTGGCGTGGCTAGATAGTAGAAACTTAAAGATAAATATGACTAAAACTAAGTATGTACAATTTTGTAACAAAGAAGGAACTAAACTGAATCTAGACCTGAGGTACAATCATGAAACTATCCAAGAGGCTAAAGAGACCACTTTTCTGGGTTTTGTAGTTGATGACACAACGTAGCTGGAAAAACCATGTTAAAAAAGTCTATGGTAAAATAAACCGCTTTGCGTACGCATTGTGGCGCCTCACAAAATTAAGTGATACAAAAACAACCCTCCAAGCCTATCATGGGTATGTAGCGAGTAACCTTCGATACGGCCTTCTGTTGTGGGGAAACTCTGTGGAGGTAGGAAAAGCTTTTATAGCACAAAAACAATGTGTTAGAGCAATATGTGATGTTTCAGCAGTAACTAGTTGTAAGTCCCTGTTTAAGAAATTGAATTTACTGTCACTACCGTCCATGTACGGTCGCGGACAGAAAATGTTTACCATCTTAAGTATCACAATTACCTGCACAAATTTGAGTCACAAGGTCGAAATATCTATTTCATATCAATTTGATTGACCATAGATTATTATTTTTCTAATATCATGAGAATCGGGCGCTGTAGGAGGTGGACTGACTACTATCAAGGTTTGATATATAGAGCAATTATTTAAAAAAAACTGTTTGTTGTTTCGTAGCGACATCTGTGCTACCAATATAGATGCTCGCAGTGGAGCACTAAGGAAGGCAACTGACCAATCACGATGCGCGGCCTGAAACGCGCTAATGAAGTAAGGACAACACCAGTTGGACCTCGGTCCCCTGGCTATACCACCCGGCCAAGCGGGTGGTAACCCTTTTCCCACAACATCTTGTTCCGCCTACCTATAGGCGTCAAACTATCCTTCGCCAAAGTTTTTAACTAAGAATATGAAGAAATAATAAAATAGAAACTCAAAAAATCTTTATTTAATATCTAGTATAACCTTCCCCCAGCAGCTATGACGGCACGTAGTCTATCTCCACTATCTCGCATTGATGCGACAAGGCGTGCGCATAGATCATTCCCTCTAGTCTGATATCATCCCATACCCGAGCACAGTCTGATCTAAGAGCATGATTGTTTCTTTCCATTCCATGAGGGTTTTTTTCATTTTGACAGTCCCAGCGTTGAACCATTAACCCCCATGAATTTTCAATTGGGTTTAAATCAGCAGACCGAGCGGGCCACTGCACGAGTCGAATGTCACGGTGCAGGTTGAACCACGCCATAGTAGCACGGGCCGTGTGTATCCATGCATTATCTTGAACGTAGGCAATATGTGGGAATTCTGTTGCAGGATACACTACGCGCACAGTAGGCAGCATCACTTCGTCTAAAAGCGACACATAATTAATCGCAGTAGCCCTATTGTCCATCTTCGAAGATAAATATTATTTCAGCTTTTTGCTCCTGGGTTAAACTTGCCATTTTATTTCGTTATAAAAATAGGCATCTTTCTTAAAATTTCACTCTTGTCCAAACGACATTCAAACAATCATATTCTTTTATAAATTTCATTCCAAAAGTTAAGAAATGAGTTTCGTCATCAAAAAGTGATCAATAAATCTCTTTGTTACAATCGGTGCGTCATATTGAATAATAACTTTTAAAAGGTAATAAGTAACTTGATATGGCATTTTAGACTAGTGAAAACAGTGTGACATAGAATCTAATTTGAAAACTGGTAAACATTTTCTGACCGCGACCGTATATAAATGAAATTTGCTTATTTGTCAACAGTAACATAGAACTATTTACTAAAAAGGGCAATGTATGTAACTTTAGTACTAGATATCCTAATAGATTACAAGGGCCTCATATCAAAACAAAATTATGCTCTAGGAACGCATATACCTCGTATGTGTGTAAAAATATACAATCATCTAGCTGACAACATAAAATCATTGACAAATAAAAAAAAAATACTATTAAGAAAGTGGCTGACAAATGTTTTTACTCTGTAAATAAATATTTAATCACTAAACCTGACATTGCAATAAAAGTTTAATTTGAGGAATAGGTAATAATTATCATTGTAGAGTGTAATCGATAAGTGCATGTTTTTAGTTTGATATGTTTTGACTTTATTTAATATTTGACATGTAAATGATTTAATTCGGTACATACATATTTTAATTGCCCTATGTTAAATTTGCATGCTGGAAACAGCTAAATGTGTGAGCCTAACTATAAGTACTGTAACATCTTATGAACCACGTTTTTGGCAAATAAAGCTTATTTCTATTTCTTGGACAAAACATTGAACCATACAAAACAGCGGCCAATAATGTGCCCTCAAATGGTCTGCAGAATTCAGACGCCTGTATCTGAAACACTTTTACGGACCTTCTGATTTGTGAGCGTAAACACAAACATACATCTTTTCCTCCTGTTTCAATTGCTTGCTTGTTTCAATTAATCTATACCACCAACTGCTCTAATAGTTTTTATTTTACCTGTACTTATCTGTGAATAGTGAATACCTGTCTACGCACGAATTGGCTACGTTGTTATATGTTTTTGTTTTTAAGTTTCATGTATAAAATCCTGTTGATATTCCAAATAAAATAAAATAAAATACTTGCATATTCTAGTCCAAAACATTATTTTATATGTTAGACGAGACCTTGTTCTCTTATTAATTAACTTGAATTAGATTCTCTTTTTTTCGCCATTCAGAGTTATATGGGTGCCACGTAACATAAGTCTCGTCATAGCTCTTTGCTGCGTAGTCAAAGCATTTGTAAATAATCACCTGATGTGGTTTATTCTGCATCAAATTACGCAAAATATTGTTATTCTTGCAAGTTTAAGCCAGAAATGTATATGTATATGTAATTTATGACTTCAAAATGGCAATAATTTGAAGTGAGTGAACGCTGAGCGGGATTAGATTATTTAGTAATAAGCGACAAACACCAAGAAAAAAATATCGAAGAAAATGACTTCAAAATGGCAATAATTTGAAGTTGAGTGATCGCTGAGCGGGATTAGATTATTTAGTAATAAGCGACAAACACCAAGAAAAAAATATCGAAGAAAACTTACCTAACCAAACAACATGAATACTACTGAAGCTCAACATTGGAAATGTGCAAAAAATACACAAAATAAATGTGGATACTTCGTATTTCTACTGCACATATGGATCTTTGTGATAGAGCTTTGTTTTGTTTAGATTTTTCAGTTTTGTTTTATAGAGAAACACTTTGAGATTTTCTCAGGTGATTATTTATATATTTTTTACATAGGAAGTGCCTCCGCAGCCGGCGCCGGCTGCCGTTAAAGTAGCCGGCGCTGGCTACCGAATCGGTTCTAACCTAAATCCACAATTTGTAGTTTCCATTTTTTTTTTGTAGTTTTTGATTTGGCGACTGGCTTATTTTCTCCTTTCGGCTACCAATTTTTACGAAAATCCTTGAACTAAAAACCGGTTAGACCTAACTTGCGGTCGCCGACCCCTACCGGGGTACGCTCGCTCCGCCTGTTGTTGACACCAGTCTAACCTAACCGACTGTTCCGACTTCTGGGTAGATTTTTTTTTCTTTGCGGGGGGCAAGCCCGCCGAGCCCCCCCCCCCTCTTCGTGTTATGCCCTGTCTAGTATGTAAGGGCACAAAATATACACAGCTAAATATTTGGCTCAAAAGTCTAGTTACCAAATCATAGACTAATAAAAAAATAACAAAAAAAGTAAGCTGTCATTTTTGTGAACATTTTAGGTTAGGAAATTGATATTTTCCAAGGATATTTTCATTAATTTATTTTCGAAGTTTGCTGAAGGGTAATTAGTTTTAGTGGGATTCAGTTAAGCCTTCTGAACCTCCCCACACGCTCAGTTTCCTCCGATCGAATGTAAAGATTTCTAAAATCCAACCCATTTCACATTCGCAGAAGCCATGGTGTTCGATTACATAACATTTTATATAGCACAATTATACGAAATTTTATGATAAACCAAAAACAACAAACCGAGAAAACCATGGGTTTCGAGCGGGGGGGGGGGGGGTCAGCTAATTCGTCAGCTGACTGTACCAATAGTAATACATGGATAAATATTGCTCCTGGTAGAAATAGTTCACGAGCAATAGATAGACTGACCGAGGGACATAAACCCCATAAAACTCCCGTTTGCCGTATGGTGACGGCAGAGTAGAATACATTTGTCACCATCCCCTACTCTTCCCATGGGTGTCGTAAGAGGCGACTTAGGGACTACACATTGAACAGGGAACGGTCAGCAGCGCTCTCTGATACTCTGATACAGTAACCTTTTAACAAGCGTGGAGATTATGGCAAAACCCTCCACTTAAGTGGAGGAGGCTCATAGTCCAGCAGTGGACTATGTAACGGGCCGATAATGTACAAATGTAATGTAAAAAATAAACAGTTTTGAAAGAAAAATCATAATCTGTTTTATTCATTCGTAACACTGTCTTGTTGAAAAGATTTCATCTACCAGGGGCAATCAATCAATCATTCAGCCTATTACAGTCCACTGCTGGACGTAGGCCTCCAAAGAGACGCCAAAGCGCATGATCACCCGCTTTCCTCATCCAGCCACCACCAGCGACCTTCCTCAGGTCATCAGTCCCCCTGGGCGTCCCACACTACGTTTCCCGTGACGCGGGCTACCAGAGGCAACTACTTCCCAAAACATTGTTGATGTTCAGGCCCTACAAAAGAGATAGGTGTTTTCTACCGGCGGCGATGAGGGCTGTAAAAATACTTTAGATGAAGCAATAAAAAAAACAAAAGAATGAGGTAGGAGGTATTGGTATTGGTCGATTGGGTCGTTACGTCGTCGTTGAGCCTCGTGACGGTGCGGAGCGTAGATGAATCCTGATTGAAATACAGTCAGAATATATATATATATATATATGTTTAAAATGTATTATCAATCATTCTTTAGAAAAGTTATACTAGAGTACACATTTGCAATTAAAAAAAACATAGTCATGTCGTCATGGCGGATAAGGAAAATATTAAATTTCCAATAATTCTGAATTTAAAAAATACAAATTCATTTTAGTCGCACTAGAATGGGCGGGAACCACAGTTACATGCATTCCGTAGACACGTTCGGCGTTCGCGCCCATCATCAGGGTTCATCGAATATTAATTATGCCCCGCACCGTCACGAGGCTCGAGGTTAGCGACCAGTAGTCATAATCCTTAATGTAATGTGATACATTTTTTTTTCATGACCAATACCGACATTTTATGGTCATTTATTTTGATAAATTTCTTGCAAATTACTTGCGTGGCGTAGGCGCAAAGTACAACATCATTTCAGAGCATAATTCTTTCGAAATCCATAATGACGGTTCTATTTTGGAATATTATTTATTCTCATTATTTCCACGGGTTGGCACTTCATAATGTGTTTTATTTATCGACCTTACAAACCACACGATGATGATGATGATGATAATTCTCACTGGCTCCATCAATCAATCAATCAATCAATCAGCCTATTGCAGTCCACTGTTCCTCATCCAGCCACCACTAGCGACCTTCCTCAGGTCATCAGTCTACCTGACTGACTGGTTTCATAATTCAGTATAATTCTGTGCTGATGATACAATTTATTTGATGCGTTGTGTCTCGTTGAAACCAAATCGTAGATATATGTACCTTATAGATAGATAGGTTTACATATTACAACTGGGACAAGCGACGATTCAAGGTTTGTTACATAGTTCATTCATGTAGTATTTATCGGATCTATCTTTAAGTGGCTCACTGATTTTTATTGATTCTTTAAAAATGAAAAAATAGAACAAACCTCTAGAGCCAACATTAGATCTAAAACACTTGATGGAACTAGAGAATGGAAGATTTAAGTTCTATGTTAATTCCATTAAATAATTTGCTGTTTTTGTGTTATATAAAAAACTATGGTAAAGTTCACTTATAAGTAATTGTAAAACGATAGATTTTTTAAACATTTTTATTGTATTAAAAATTGTTTAAAAATGTTGTTTGAAAATGAAACAAAACACCATAAAAAATATCTACGATTGCTTTAAAATATCAACAACGGCGGTAGTAACTCCAGAAACAAGTATAATAACACCTATAAAAAGAATAAGTATATCTCGAAAAAGTTTATATTTAATTGGGCCGTATCCTCTGATAGCGCCGTAGTTTAAGCATATACTCATGATGGCAGGAAAAATAACGGCGAGTAGTGACAAGCAGAGCGCGCCGAAGAGGCAGATGAATGGACCCAGGCGCGGGAGAGCTATCGCCAACAACCCTGCGGAAACAGAGCAACGTAAACAAAAAAGCAGGGAGTCGTACGTAACTATAGAGTGGTATTACGGCAAAAGACTAGGGCTCCCCGGATAAGGCCCAAGGTCCGAAAGGGACTTGAGCACAAGATGATCCTAAAATGTATCTAGATTTTTTGTCAGATTTGGACTTTGTATTCAATTAATTTAAGTTTTCTACTAGTTACATATTTTTTTTTTTTACGGTCAGATCAATAAAATTTTGATTTTTAAAAAAACTCTTACGGTGAAGGAAAACATCGTGATGAAACCTGCACAGTCTCCTGCGAAGAAATTCAAAGGTTGGGTGTGCAGTCCTCCAACCCGCACTGGGCCAGCGTGGTCGACTAAAACCTAATCGCCCTAATTCAGGGTAGGCTTGACCTTCTCGGTGGGGACGTATATGAGCTGTTGATGATGACTTTATAAGTCGACATTTTTATACTTTGTATTTTTTCCGAGTAGTAGTCGACTAAAATCTTATTATTATAAAAAAAAAATAACATAACAAATTATTTTATTACACGTTACATATCACTAGTCAGCTGTGGTGTGGTTACCAAAAAAATATTGTAAACGACACCCCAGTGGTGGATTATACGGTGATTTGGTTTTGAGTATCTCTTCAAAGGTAAATAAACCAGTTGTGGTAAGTAAAAAAGATTAATAATTATAAAACAAACATTATTATTTTTAAATATTTTAGCAAAAATTACACGAACGCGAACCTCTAAAACCAGGTGGTCAAAAAGTTTAGGTAAAAAAATATTGTTATTTAGGGTTTTAATCAATGTTTTGATAAATTATTTTGTAGTATAAGTTTATTTTAACCATGAAATAGTAAAAATAAGTTGATTAAGCTTGTAACGCAGTGATTTCAAAAAACCAACTGACCAGTTTGTGTATCAAATAGGTTGCGTGCGGCGCGGGCGCATAATGGGCGCGTAGTGGTAAGTAGCCCATATAATATTTTTTTACAAACTGTTTTGTTTACTTTCCTCGCAATCTATACTCACCGACACATTTAACCGCCCACCCTTGTATTTCGGGTTAAACTACGCTTATTGATAACAATTGATTATTGATAATTTTACGATAAATTAAATACACTTAAATAAACGTTAAAATAACTACTTTTTAACTAACATCAGCTGTAACTAATAGAATTATGAAGAATCACGAGTATTCCAGTACATATTTGAAAACATCTTGTATGTCCGGAAGAACACAATGCTATTTCCTAAGAATTCTGATATACATAATATAAATACTAGAAATAAAAATAAAATAGCGCACCCAAAGTTTAGACAGTGTACAGTTAATAATTAATAAAAGATTAATAATTATAAAACAAACATTATTATTTTTCAATATTTTAGCAAAAATTACACGAACGCGAACCTCTAAAACCAGGTGGTCAAAAAGTTTTGGTAATTGTACAGTTAATAATTCATTCATGGGGAACTGTATTCGCTTCTATAATAAAATACCAGATGATATTGTAAATCTGGACGATAGCCAATTTAAAGCTAAAATTAAAACTATTTTATGTTCTAAGGCCTATTATACGATAAATGATTACTTAGATGATAAAAACGTCTGGTCAACTGTTGTTCCAAATCAGCGGAGTAGATTGTAATTATGACTCATGTATGATTCTTTATATATTTAAAAGAAAACTACAAAAGATACAATTCCTGTGGAGTTTCTTCTGGCCGTTCTTCTCCACAGAGGGCGTACACTGGTAGTGAACGTGCCATCCATGATAGCTTTGACGTCGAAAAATGATTTGTAAAAATCTTAATTCGAATAAAAATTTTGACTTTGACTTCCCTGAAATGAAGGGTGGGCGGTTAGTTACGCCCCGTGGTTATGCCGGTGAGTATAGATGAAAAGCAGAGTGTTCACCGCGTCAGAAAGATCAATTCCACCCTCACATTATAAGCGCTCTGAAATTCTTCGGGTGTAATTGATCGCTTTCACCCCAATCTACTATAAATTGCGTTAAGTATAAGACTGATATTTTTTTTTAGAAAATGACATGTAATTTATAGAACTTTAAAAGAATAGTCACAATAGGGTATTTTTAATTTATAAGTATAGTCATGTTAGTTCCTGTTACCTAATAATAAAATAATTTATGCCCTGTCTTTAATTGACTGAATTAAGGTTTGACAGAGAGACAATTACAGCCAATGACGTCACTAAGTCAGTACTTAGTGCCGTACTTTCTCCAACAGGAAAGTGTTTTAGAAAGAAATAGACATTATTCAAACTTTAAAAAATCACTGTGAATTGGATTTTCGACCGATTCAGTTTTTTTCCGCATCGTCTGCTATTAGGAACAGTGAAATAGCCTGTTTTAAACTGCTATTGGACAGGATGTCAAATTGCGTGGAGGTAACAAATTCTATTTCCAGGTATAATTTCTTGTCGATTTAATATTAGAAACATATATTAATTTCAGTTTTGCCTATTCCAATTCTTAACCGACATCACATATCATATTCGGATTTTGATGTGGTTTTTTTTAATTAGTTTTAGTGGAGTGCAAATTCTGGTTTTTGAAATCATGTTTCCATAAAATTATGGCCATTAAAAAATCAACAGAGTAGAAAATAAACTTACATGGGACTAAAACACATAACACTCGTATGGCGTAATCGGGCAGAAAACTCGGATTTTGCAACACTTTTTTTACTCGGCGCCATATAAAGGTGTACACCACAAAGTTCTGCAGTGGAAATGATAAAAATATAGCAAGAGCAAATAAAATCTTTGCTGCTTGCGCTTTCCTGAAAATTTTAAGTCAATATTATAATAATCATAAGATATATTTTTAAAATATTTCTTAGGATCAAACTGTGTTGCTTTAAAAATAGTATGTGAGTACTGTTTATTTAAAAGCTTGTGAGCACTATAACTCACTTTTGGTTTTCGGGTAAATTTAAAGTTATGGAAGCTTTTATAGTGTCCCCGTATTTTAAATATCCAAAGACGCCTACAGTTAGATAAAGCGTGATTATTATGGTCATGCCTATATTAAATAAGCCAGTAAGTCCAACAAATTGTTTTGGGTTTTGCATATTATACTCCAAAGCTAGCACCTGTGGAACAGAGAATCAGAGTTACAAATATACTCAGAGGCACAACTAACCACCCACCCTGTTGAAGTGGCATACCTACCGTTTGTTTATAAAAACTTGCATTTTGAGTAGGTAAACAATTTAATTATAAATTCGTATTACCTTTATTTTAGTAAAAATTCAGCCAGCTCAACATCATAACAAAAATGCTAAATTACCTATACTTATTTTGTATAAATCAAGAAATTGTAAGTGAACGGTTAGTTGTGCCTCTTGAGAATACGTATTAACATTAAAAATAATAACAAAGAGTTACTCTACAAAAAATCCAGTAGCGTCAAATGTAAAAAAAAAAATATTTCGCACTAGAATTAACTTTATTTAGTAAATATGAAAGACATTTTGGCTCCGTGTATCTAATAGTGTATTGCTATCAAGCAAAGCCGTTTTTGCAGGCATTTAGTTGATTGTACATTATGCATCGGTAATGGAGACCAGCTGTGTGGAGACCTGAAGCACAGAATTAATATACTACCCTGAAGTAAAGGCTTTTTCCTAATTTAGGTACCAAGCTCCTGTTACAGCTTTTATCAAATTGTGACATTCATAATTTTGATTATGCTTTATTATAAACACATTTTTATTATTTATTAAATTATTTTTGCTTGTCTATCCATCCATGGCATACCTAACCTACACTGGGAATTCTAGATGTAAGTATTCATCAACGACCCGTTACAGTCCACTGCTGGACTATGAGCCTCCTCCACTTAAGTGGAGGGTTTTGCCATAATCTCCACGCTTGGCAGGCGGGTTGGAGATCGTAGATTAAAAGGTTACTGTATCAGAGAGCGCTGCTGCCCGTTCCCTGTTCAATGTGTAGTCCCTAAGTCACCTCTTACAACACCCACGGTAAGAGTAGGGGTTGGTGACAAATGTATTCTACTCTGCCGTCACCACAGGGCACACTCTGCCGTCACCACACGACTGTAAGTATTAAATAGTTTTAAATATAAATTGAGAATATACCCACGACGCCAACAGCTTCTAATGCAAACAACGCTGTTCCGATGAAATGAGGAATGTCAAGCCACTGCTTAATTTTCAATTTATCAGGAGTTATCTGAACATCATCTTCGATCAAGTAAAAAAATACCAATATTATTCCAAAAAATGTCACAATATTTGATATGGATGATAATGGCGACAGCATTTTTAAATCCTTTACTAAGTTTAATAAAATTGTAGGCGGTAAAAGGAATAATATCAAATATCGTAATGAGATTGGTTTACCGTGGTAATCGAAAATCTGTAACATTAATTAAAAATATAGATATTATGATCGGCTGGTGGTTACAAAAACAGGCACTAACAAAAATTATATTTTACATACTTGTTTTAGATTTTCCGACACAAATATAAGAAATATTGTGCATATTCCGAGTTGCCATATCACAAGTGTCGATTCTACAAACCAGTAAAAGAGGCATCCTGACCACCTTAAAAAAGGTGGACCGTCAGTTATCGCACACCGCATCGACTTGGGATATGCCATATAGCCACGACGGTGTCGCTTGCACAACTGGTATTGGGTTTTTATCTAAAAAAAGTAAAATGGAATAAATATAAATCAAATACGAAAACAATGGACTTCAGTCGCGCGTAGTCGCAGGCGGATGTGGCTCTTCTATGTTTTTCTGGGTTTCTTTTTTCGAAAAGTTGAACAATACCCACTGCAAGTTGAAACAGCTCGAGAAAAAAATACAAGTTTTCTCCATACAAAAACAACTTTTTTTTCGGTACCTAACTATGCGTCCTAGAGGTTTTTTTTTTGTAATAAACAATGTTATTAGGAATAAGATCGTCTATCATTAAAAAAATCAGATCAGAATTCTAACTTCGACTCCCATGTCCACTGAATTAAAAAACCCGGGCCACTGTGCGTTGTCGTTGCGCCGCGAATCTGTTCCCGCGTGCCGTCGCGTCGCCGTGTAAAAAGTGCCGAACTTGCATTCCCGCTCGCACGTACGCGCCGAGCGCGCCTCACCCGCCGCGTGGTCCGCATCCGTAGCATTTGATTGTTCGCATGTTTGTTTAAAAATTTAATGTGCGGCTTTAAAAACAGCGGTAGTTGAGTTTTACGCTCAAGTATTCTTTAATTATAGATAAAACGTCGGTGGTCCAGTGGCTAGGGCCGCTGCCTCCCGTCCAGGAGACGCGGGTTTGATCCCCGCCACGTACCAATGTGTTTTCGAATTAACTATGCACGTTTATTTGACGCTCTTACGGTGAAGGAAAACATCGTGATGAAACCTGCACACTCCCGCGAAGAAATTAAAAGTTTCTGTGTGAAGTCGACCAACCCGCACTGGACCAGCGTGGTCGACTAAGGCCTAATCGCCCTAATTCAGGGTAGGCTCGAGCCCCTCGGTGGGGACGTATAAGAGTTGTTTTTGATTATAATCAGATTTTTCAGTATAAACAAGCATGTAATCTCTGTGCATTGTGCATCACTCCGTTGAAGTTTATACAACGTGTTACAAAAAATACCAAAAAAAAGAATATTTTTAACAAAGGCATTTAATTAAAATTTTCCCATCTCTAGTGATCAGCTGTGTCAAAAATATGTAATTTTAGGTCAATGTGCCTATTTTTACCGCTATGGTTAAAAATGTTTACATACTACTTGTACCATAACATTCACATTAGAACAATTAATTTCAAAATGAAAAAACTGCAAATAAATAAAAAAAGCATTGTTAAATAATGAATTCAATATTTTAAAATATTTTTTATGTTTGTTAATACGTAAACAAGATGATTAAGGCAAAAAAGAAACACAACTTGATTTCTAACATAAATTGATACATCTCTTTAAAAATGTAGGCACAAATGGTGTACAAATACTTTTCCGTTCTGAGAATAGATATTCTATATTTTAGGTGTCAATTGACACTAGAGATAGGAAAATTTTTGGTATTTTTTGTAACACGTTAGATAGTTTAATCTTTTTAGGATTAGGAGATTTTTCAGAAATTTTGTGCTCACAGCTCATTAAAATGTCATGCGTTTAAGCTGTTCGTTGTATTTTAGTCATTCAATGTTAGAATCTGCAAGGTCACCTTCCCCGATTTAACCTCAAAAGAGGAGGAATTAGAAAAAAATATTAGTTCCTGCATGTTAATAAAAAACATCCGAAACCTTTTGCAAAATTTATGCTTCTAGAACCATCGATTTAGGTTTCATTTTGTGCTAGTTTTGTATGAAATTGGTAATAAATATTTATTTTTTCCTGATCAGATCTTTTAAAGATTAGATTTAAAAAAAGTATAATA
Source organism: Carpatolechia fugitivella (assembly GCA_951230895.1). Classification (NCBI taxonomy): domain Eukaryota; kingdom Metazoa; phylum Arthropoda; class Insecta; order Lepidoptera; family Gelechiidae; genus Carpatolechia; species Carpatolechia fugitivella. The sequence continues at coordinate 13,963,510 of OX579645.1, forward strand.
TAATCATTTCCGCTAATAAGATAGATAGATAGATAGATAAAGCGTTTATTTGATACTGCAGACACATACATAAAAAAATTAAAACTACGATTTAATATGAATATCATAACATAACCTGACACGCCAGGTTATGCATGTGTGCTGCAGCAGTGCAAAAAGGTCGTAGCTCAGCGTCGGTACATACTCAGGAGAGCAGATATCACTGATTTTCAGCCACAACCCAAAGAAACACGGAAACGGCGACATGTTAGATTGATCATTTTACATGATATGTTGTATATATATATATTTATAAATTTCTATTTATATATAAATGTACTGTCCAATTTTACTGTCCAAATTTTAAGATAGACCGTTAGTATGTGGCTTTTTAGTGCAGTATTCTTCTTCTTCTTGGATTTTAGTTTTTTTTTTAAGTACTCATCGTACCGAATTGCTGTCAGCAGGCAAAACTCATACGCTTTTTTGCTTTTCTGATCGCTGACGGCGCTGAAAGTCTGATTCGGAATGCTCCCACAGTAGACAGGTTGCAGTCTGCTTACTACGAATATTAGATACCATAATGATATTGTACTTTATGGCACAAAGTAGGTAAAGCGGCGCGGGGCCCCAGAGTTTATGGTATGGTGGTTAATAACTACCTTGTGGTGGCATGGTGGTTGACTACATAACCTATAAGCTACCTCTCTACAGGGCAAAGGCCTTTCTTTCACTCTACAGGTCTCGGTCAAAAATTATTATTTATAATATAATCATTCGTTTGCCCTTGTCCCATCATTTGGGGACGGCGCAGTACCTATGTGTTTTTCTTCCATACCTACATTCCTATAAGTCGTCATTTCAACACAGACATCCTTACTGTAAAAATCATCCTTCACCCAATCCATCCATCTTTTCGTTGGTCGTCCTTTCCCAACATAGCCTGGTGTTGTGGAGGAAGGATGTTAGTGTTGAAATGACGGCTGATAGGAATGTAAACCATCCACATTTTCCTACGTGACATTCATTCCTCTGCATTACATGTCTAAGTGCCCATACGAGGCAAGGCGATATCCCCTATTATTGGCGCAATTTTCAAACTTCCTCTTATGTATTCATTCGTTATCTTGTCCATTCCCGTTATTCCACACAACCACCATTATCATTAGCAGGAAGTAAGTCAGAGGCACACGGCGCGGCGGTCGCAAGTTGTTCCCGTGACCTGCCGCCATTTCATCCATCCTGAGTTAATTCTGTGTTTTACATCCCGGTCTATCGTGGCATCTCCCTTAATCGGTGATATATAATTATTAACTTAATATTAAATAAAATTTATTTTTAAACACTAGCTTTTATACTCCTCAGAAGTACCCTTGTAAAAAATGTAGAGTTCGTGTAAATAAACGTTGACGAGTTTCCTCATAAAGAGACAGACAATCCTGGTTGCAACATTAGTTCATGATAAAGATCATGTTTAGCTATGAAAATTGAACGTAGGTATATGCAAAGTATTTACTTTTTGTTACTAACTATTGAGGACTTCCCTCATGAGGAGACAAACCTGGCTATATCATCAATTTTTTTTAATCATTTTAGTGTATTGTCACCAGAACTGAACAAGCATGCAAAATTTTCAAAATCAAAAGTTCAGATAAACTGGTTCAAAATTCAGTAGCATTTTTTTTAACGGACTTCTCGTAGTAGCAAGGTTTGGCCCGATTAAACAAACATTACAAGTTAAATAGAAGCTTGTACATAAAAAGAATGGTATTTTCCTATGTATAATTGTTTCTTACCAGTGACTGCATATTGTAAGTAGCGAAGACGCCAACTGAAATCAGCGCAACAGCGCTGTAGATGATGCCCAGGCCCTTCGTTGCTTGTGGCATGGCAAGTATCCCCGCGCCTATACTGGCTTTAAGCAAATGGGTCATTGTATCCAAGTACCTAAAACAAAAAGTGTGTAAGGGGTCCGAGTGTATGAGGGGTGTGAGTGCAAGTATACACACTGTATATACAGTACCACCTTCAACTACCATATGGTAGTGAAGGTCTATGTATGACTAAATTTATCAAACGGCCACCTCTAATAAATACTCAGTTTCTGCGTAAGAAAGAGATTGTAACCATATTATGGTAATAATCTTTTTGACTTCAGATTACACTTATAAAAATTTACATTAGTTTATTCATAAACATCAACGGCCCGTTACAGTCCACTGCTGGACCATGAGCCTCCTCCACCCAAGTGGAGGGCCCTGCCATAATCTCCACGCTTGGCAGGCGGGTTGGAGATCGCAGATTAAAAGGTTACTGTATCAGAGAGCGCTGCTGCCCGTTCCCTGTTCAATATGTAGTCCTCCCTTAGTCGCCTCTTACGACACCCACGGGAAGAGTAGGGGTTGGTGACAAATGTATTCTACTCTGCCGTCACCACACGGCTAATATTAGTTTATTAGTTTATTAGCCAGATTATATAGCCTACTACTTTGAAACACATAAAAATTACGGGCAAATGACGTTCGTATTGTTTTACATACATTATAGTATCGTCTGTTTACACAAGCCAAAGAGCGATATTCATTATTATGGCTAAGTTCAGAGTGCTTACATAAAATAACGGCATGAATCAATTTTATCTTTGCAGACCCACCCCAAGATACCACACAGTAAGAAATAATTGATTGGCATTGTGCCATATAGACTGTTCTCATCAATGCACTATCAGCCACATGTCTCAATTGCTTAAAATGACAATTTCCTAACTCTTAGTAATCTCCATGTAGAGTTCGTGTAAATAAACGTTGACGAGTGCATGGTCATATCTTCTCGTCGCCGCTACCGCAATGCCTGAAAAGCAGGGTTTATAACCAGTGTGTCCTACCCGTTTTGACATACATACCGGCTACATGTCACTCAGCGAGCTATGGAAAGATCTATGCTTGGTATTTCGCTACGGGATAAAATCCGAAACGAAATCATCCGGCAGAGGACCAAGGTGGTGGATATTGTCCAGAAATGTAGCAAGCTGAAGTGGCAGTGGGCTGGCCACGTCTGTCGCAGAACCGATGAGCGTTGGAGCAGACGGGTTCTCGAATGGAGACCGCGTCTCGGGAAACGTAGTGTGGGACGCCCCCCTTCCAGGTGGACTGATGACCTGAAGAAAGTCGCTGGTGGTGGCTGGATGAGGAAAGCGGGTGATCGTGCGCTTTGGCGTACCCTTGGGGAGGACTACGTCCAGCAGTGGACTGCAATAGGCTGATTGATTGATAGTAATAGGCTGTTTATGTAATCCTCAAAGAACAGTCGCTGATCCACCGTCACACTCCTAGATATTTAATACTTTTGGTGTTGTCAATAGAAGGGCATTTAGCGCAATCTTTTGTGGATCCTCTACAGCAACTATGAGCAAACAGTTTATAGTTCCCTAGGTTACTATTTTGGCTCCGCAAGGAAAAAGCTATGTTTTTTTTAGCGTTAACAGTTAGGGAATTAACTGCCAACCAGAAACACACCTTATTCGAGCCCTCCTGAGCAGTTTTGAACACGCCATCCCATGTGTCACCATAAAAAGTCAGTGTATCTGCATAGGCTATAATTTCACAACTATGTAGCTGTAGCTAACAGAGTTCATTAATATAGCATAAAAATAGACTTGGACCCAAGACGCTACCTTGAAGAACTCAATGCTTTATTGCCTTTTCAGACCTTAAGTAATCGCCAACTTTGACTTATTGCGTACGATTCGTTAGGTAATTTTTAAAAAGTAGTAGCTGAACTCCACGTATTCCCATGTTAGAAAGTTTCGATAGCAGCACAGGAACAGATACCGTATCGAAAGCCTTACACAAGTCCAAAAATACCGTTACGCATTTAAGCTTACTATCAATTTTTTTCACATGAGGTCTGTATAATGGTGGATAGCATCATCAGTAGAACGGCCTGATCTAAATCCAAATTAACAGCTTGATAGTAACCCTTTGTCTTCAAGGTATCTTTTCAGTCTTACATTGATAATGCTTTCTAAGATCTTCGATATAATAAGCAACAATGATATAGTATAGTGGTATCTTTTCAGTCTTACATTGATAATGCTTTCTAAGATCTTCGATATAATAAGCAACAATGATATTAGTTATCTGCGCAGTCTTTGGCTCCACATTTATGAATTGGAATAAAGATGGATTTTTTTAAAGCATCTGGAAAAACACCCCGACTAAGATAAAGGATATATGCGCTAACGGTGGGACAACAATAATATCCTTTATAGTTTTCAGTGCTGTGTCTGAGTTACCATCCAACAGAGCTGGTATTTTTAAATTTAGGATGAAACGTTCAACCCCAGCTTCATAAGAACTTCATAAGAACGTCTATATGACTTATTTCAAACTTTGTTATTTTAAAAACGCAGGTTAAACAGCAGTTTTGTTAAGCTTAGGATAAGAAAAGTTTACTAACTATATAACATGTAACATGCAAATTCACCCTATCAAGTTATATGAATTTGTAGTAGTGTGAGCACAATCAATAAATCCTTTTAGACCACAATAGAAAATACTCACAAAAAAAGCTCGCATTCAAACTTGTGACAAGTGCAGTGAAATTGGGCAGCGACCGCTACGTTAACATCCATCTAACTACAAATTAAGATCTAACTACAGTATTCTATAGCAACCTTGACGCGTCCTTCGTTGTTCAATTTGAAACTGGCTACAAAAAAATCTACTTACGCTAAACACATCCAAAACCAACTACGTTTGTTACAGCATTTATAATAATTCTCAGCCACATCATGATTTTTCTATAAAGATACACGGTTGTCTTAATAATAATATCCATAATAATAGGAATAATAATTCTACAACACAAAATAATAATGATAATCATAATAATCCACATAATAATAATATCCATGGTAATTGTAACTGCCCAAACATAGAAAAAGTAACACATACTAAGTACCTGGGAGTTTTGATAGATCAAAGACTGTCTTGGCATCACCATCTTGAACAAGTCACGAACAGGGTTAGGAAGCTAATCTGGATCTTCAAAACTCTCAGGTACGTAGTTCCGGAAAAAGATGATAGTCTACAGTCCACTCCAAAAATACTTTTAAATCAAATATACACCTCATTGGTACAATCCGTATTGACCTACTGCATCCCTGTTTGGGGTGGTTCAACAAAAACTCATTTTCTAAACCTGGAACGGGCTCAACGTACACTAATTAAAGTCATGTACTTCAAGAAAAGATTGTTTCCAACTGAGGCGTTGTATAAAACTAGTAATTTGCTCTCAGTAAGAAAATTATACATCGTATTCACAATTACTAAAAAACATAAATCGCTGCCATACGACTCTGCTCTTACAAAGAAAAGGCGTAAAGACATTGTTGCTAATGTCCCTAAAACAAAAACTATGTTTGCTCGCTCTCAATATAACTCACGTTCGGCCTATTTATACAATAAAATAAACAAAGAAATATATATATATGACAAAAGTTACCGGGATTGTAAACAGCTTTTAATGAAATGGATACAGAATAAGTCCTACGGAGATACAGAGCTTCTACTGGAACACATTACATAAGATATTTTGACATTTAATTTTTATTAAGTACCATAATACAATATAACTACTAAACATATATTATATATCTACATAAAATACATATAGCTATAATATATATATATATATATAAAAGATATACACAGACATATAAACAAACACACAACACACATAAATATAGCATTAACACAATAAAATAATTGTAACCTTAATTGGATGACTAGCGTAGTAAGCGGATAAACATTTATTTGAATAGATTTTATGTCTAGGTGTTAGTAATTTAGTAGTTTTAGTTAGATATAAGTATACGCATATCACCTGTTATTAATGGCTCTAATAATAAAATAGCAAGTTAATAATATATAAGGAAGAGCGGTCCCTCCTAACACAGGCTTTCTAGCTTACAAGGAGGGATCAGCCACTATGTTGTATTAGCCTTAAGTATACAGAAAATATTTTTTTTTTTTTTTTTTTTTAAAGTTTTACTTAATGTTACTTAATACAAAAGTCACAGTTCATCGTGTTGTCTAAATATAACAGTCACTCAAACTAAGCAGAGCTTGTACTATGGGTACCAGACAGCTGATATAAATTACATGAATAGATAAATACATACTTATATAGATAAACAACAACCAGACACAAGCCAAAAACAAGTGCTTATCACACGAATGTTTGCCCTGGGCGGGATTCGAACCCGCGACCCTGTGCGTCGGGAGACAGATACACTACCACCTGGGCTACTGAGCCGTAAAATACATATGAGTATAATAGCCGTGGGATACAATTTGAAGTATCCTCAAACTCCTATCACAACTCAAATATACTGAAAAGCATTTCGGGCCCTTGACACCGAGATTTTTCAGCAATAAGTAAAAAATAGGAAGGTTTAAAATCTAAGAACAAATCATACTGACGAGGTCGGATTAGGTATCCTTCGGTGCGTATGCGGATCATAATTATCCTCCTCTCCTGCAACAAAGCATAAACTATATAATATACCCACCACCCACCACACCGACACCACCACTCTTGAAAGTGAATATGTTACCGGCAATCTGTATAATGCGGCTTTCTATAGAGTACCTAGGCATTCTTTAGAATGAATAGAAAATATTACTTATTCCATACTTTACCTGGGCATACTATACAATGCCGGATGTTCAACCGGAAATGTGTTGAATATACAGTCGACCACAATCCAACACATTGCGTTTTCATATAAATAAAAATACTTAAGCAAACCAGTCTAACCTGACCTAATCAAACTTAAAACCTAACCTACGTACCATTTTTATTTCAGTACAGTGTTAAGTACCTCCCTGTTACTTTCAAAAACAAAGTTTTTTCATCAACAGCTGATAAATAAATAAAGAATCCTCATCGAGGGGCTAGAGTCTACCTTGTATTCGGGAGATCAGGTAATAACAGGCAAAAGAAGTATATCCAGTTGTCGCGACGTGAAGATGAAAGGCCTGGAGAGATTCCGTCGGACTCGAGCATGTTTTGTACTTTTTAGGGTTCCGTGTAGTATAAAAAGAACCTTTATAGTTTCGCTATGTCTGTATGTCCGTCCGCGGCTTATGTTAGTACCTACTAGAAGGCTGTAATTTGGCATGGATGATGGATGTATCGGTTGGGGAAAAACTCTTTTCGCAAATAGTATGTATGAACTTATAATAAAATCTCTTTGGCTATACCATTTGTATCTGGCTGGTTTTGGTATTATTAAAAAGTTTAAATTTAACAAAAGATAATTCCAAATTCAAATTAGGAAAATGTGTGATTTTAATTTGTTTTTCTTACTCTTAAGATGAGTGAATCTAATGAAGTAATTCGATACATTTTAAAATTTTACTACAAAAAAGGTAAAAATGCAACGTAAGCGGCGAGAAAAATTTGTGATGTTGCACAAATTTGGTTTAAGCGTTTTCAATCCGGAAATTTTGATGTCAAAGATGCACCTCGCTCTGGGCTTCATTAGGTTTCTTTCAGTGAGCTCATGAGGCACCCAAATATCGAGCTTTTTTGTGTACCCAGCTTTTTTCAAATGCGCCAAAACTGTTTTGTGGATAATTCCCAGTTCTTCAGCTACATCGTAACTACTGATATGCCTATCTTGTTTTACTTTTTCAAAAATGGCACCGACTTTCTTTATCCGTAACAGGGCGACCAGGGCGAGCGAGAGAAAATTTCCGGACTCAAAACGCTTGAACCAACTTTGTGCTACTCTTACTCACACTGCATTAGGTCCATAAACGTCGACATTTTTTACTAAATTCATAAGTATTTTTCACGTATTTTTCCAAGGCAAGGAGCGTTCAAAATGTCTATCTCCTTGAACAGTTCTCTTAGTAAGTTCTGACAGAGAAGTTGGTAAATTGCTATACTAGCTCTCTTCTGCAGTACAGAATGAAGATTGTTGCTCGGCCCTATATCAGTATGTTTCTTTAGTCCTTCACTACTTCATTTTATTATACTTCATTTTATATTTTTTTATTCTGTACAATACCTAGGCATTATATACATTACCTAGGCAGGGTATATAATGATAAACTATAAATAAAGAATTTTATACCTTGCCTAGACGAGCCCAGCATTCTATAGAATGGCTAGGTATTCTATACAGTGCCTGAATTATACAGATTGCCGGTAACAAATTTATTGTATCATCCTATGGGTCGCGGCAACCATCGCCAATATGCTTTATTTTCAGTTGGTAGATGCTACAGAAAGTCTACTATTTAGTACTATACAGAAAAAAAGAGTACTTGATTATTTTAAGAGTTATAGAATGTTTTATGTGGCCGCGTGACAAAATATACTTTGTCGCGCGGCCACCTCCAGATTGAAGGAAAAGCTAGATTATTATTTATTTTTATGAATTAAAAATATATCTACGCTAAAAGTACTTCTTAATATATCCAAATATTTGTCATGAATCATCGAGGCATCAGATTTTCTAACATATTTTTTAACTATGTGTGTAATACATTATCTGACGGCCCCGTAGCCTAGTTGGTAGTACACGTACGCCTGCCTGCGATGCACAGGGTCGCGGGTTCGAATCCTGCCCAGGGCCAACATTTGTGTGATGAGCACTTGTGTTTGCTTTGTGTTTGGATGTTGTTTATCAATATAAGTATGCATTTATATATTTAAGTAAATGTATGTCAGCTGTAAGCTTAAAATATATCCTAGTGACCAGCATATACTGAGGTAACCCGCAGCAGGCGACACCGCCTTACGATGCGCTGGTCCTTAAAACTTGAGAACGGTTTGCCGATTTTCACGGTCTTTGATTTGTCTCCGTCCTGAATAGCAGAATAACTAGATAGGGTAGGTGTAGGGTAGGTGTAGGGTAGGTGTAGGGTATAGGTGTAGGGTAGGTGTAAGGTAGATGTTGGGAAAAATGGCAGGACAACGTCTGCCAGGTCAGCTAGTTTATTATATAAAGTACAGGTGGACAGCACATCAAGTTATACATTTTTGTTTTTGCAAACAAGACGATTTTACCAACGCGCAAGATATCGGAGTGTATAACTTGAAGTGCATTAGGAATTCAGACGACTACTATTCGACGACTATTATTCTAATTTCACTAGTGATAAACTTAGATTCGTATGACTATTATTCTAATTTCACTAGTGATAAACTTAGATTCGTATGACTATTATTCTAATTTCACTAGTGATAAACTTAGATTCGTATGACTATTATTCTAATTTCACTAGTGATAAACTTAGATTCGTATGACTTTTTTAATACAAGGAAGAAAAAAATGTAATGGAAATCCGCGTTGTATTGTTAAGTTTAGTTACCTAGGTAAGTACTGAAATTAAAAACTCATGCGATAAGTAACAAATTATTTAATATCTACTTAAAAAAGTTGGTCAATGCCATTTTTTTGCGATTAAAGGTAGCCCATGTCCTTTTCCAAGCTTTAGTCTATCTTTGTATTAAATTTATTTATCAAAATCAGTTCAGTGGTTTAGTCGTTAAAGCGTAATAGACAGACAGAGTTACTTTCGCATTTAAAATATTTGTAGGGATAGGGATAAGTGCTTGCGAAATGCCTATAACTATTAACTAAGTATAATATATATTATATTACATATTATTATACTTAGTTAACTAGTTATAATATATCTGTGTTTTGCATATATATTATATGTAATAATATTCATCATATATTCCAAACGAATTTTACACCATATTCTTAGCTTGGTAACGCCTGATAAAATATTATTATGTAATATGAATATGAAAACATTTGAAAAAAAAAGAGACTTAACGAATTTTTAAGGCGTTGTAGTTCTATGATACTTATCAAATTGGTTATCATGGTTTCTTTGGGATTCATGGCAAGAATTGGCATACTTTGTGAAGTACTTTTAGCGTAGATATGTTTCTGATTGATAACACAATTTATTAACTACAATCCTATTCCTTTTATTTTGAGAAAATTCTATAGAAACAGCTTTATAAACTTCTATCTTTGTTTCTGCAAGCTTTTAAGTATTTTTTGTATTAATTATCATGTTTTATCAACTACTAAGAGCAACCCGTCCCAAGTCCAGCTCATTAGTACACGAATCCTGGTAATCTAAAGTTGTCCATAACATACCTTCAACTGTATCAACAAGACCAGCCATAAACTTGTAAGTCGACATATTGGCTTTTATTTGGAAATGCCTATATTTGAATGTACTATTTATATAAATAAATACGGTTCCGTATCACATAATATTTTTCTATACAATAATAAATCTAAACACGTCAAAAAATAAAATATAACGTTTATATTATTCAAATCTCGATCAAACAATTCTTTACTCTTTGGTACCCTCAGTTAAAATCATAGGTTATAAGCAGTCTACATTCCCATAGACGACAAAATAACACGCGCCTTCTTTATGTACATTCTGCTCCAAAGATTTGTAACGCGCGTGCGTGCTGCCTCGGCGAAGTGATCTTCTTCTTTTTTTTTTTTGTTTTGGCATAATGCTATTTGCACATTGCCACATACAAAGTGAGGAAACGGAATGCGATTTTAAGTATTAGGAAAAACGCAATTCGGAAAAGGAATAGGATTGGTGAACAGGAATATATTATATAAGGAAAATAGTTGGTATAGATATAAAATTAATTAGATACGGATATTATAAGATAAAAAGAAAGAAGATAAGGTTTTCTGTTCTCATTCTGCTTGTTTTTTTTTAACTGCTTTTATTTTGTTTCTAATCTGTAGGAGGTTTTTCTAAAGGTCACATTTTCAACGCTGACTTTGCATTACAGGATCAATTTGATTAGCATGGCGTACATTATAAATAAATTTGGACTTCTAAAGAAATAAAATCTTTTTCACAAAAAAATCCGACGAAAATAGAAACTGAAAACCATAAAATAAAATATAGTTTAGTTTAGTTTCATTTATTCACTCAATTTGCTTAATTTAATTACATTTTAAATATCTTAAAACTATAAAAATTCGCAAAGAGCACGTCAATGAGTATATAAAATTAAAATAAATTAATTAAGAATAATAAAAGTCACAAAATAACATGTCCGATAATTTAAAATTACATTTTATTACAAATAATATCTCTGTACTCATTTACTGAGTATAATGGGTTATTCAATAAAAGGTGTTTTAGTCGACGTCCAAAAGCTTCGTCAGATATTTCATTTTTTATTTCAGTGGGTAGTTCCTCATAGAACGCAGGACCGATAACGCGCGGGTTTTTGTCGAGAAGCGCCAACCGTCGAGGTACTGTTTTTAAACGCCCAGTCTGGCGGGTTATTCTGCCCGGAATGCAAACACGTTCGAAACTGTCCAGATTTCGGCGTGTGAACATTAATATTTCGAATAAATATTGTGAGTAGTGCGACATAATCTTATATTTGGTGAACAAGTCTCTGCACGAGTGCCTTGGTTTCACACCCGCTAGGATACGTAAAACACGCTTCTGCATTATAAAAACCCTGTCGGAGTCAGCAGAGTTGCCCCACAGAATGATGCCGTACGAGAGGAGCGAGTGGAAATAGGCGTGATATATCTGTACAAGAGCCTTTCCCGACATCAGTGGCTTAAGTTTTCGCAGTGCAAACACGGCGCCGCCTAGCCTTTCGCAAAGTGACTTTACGTGTCGTTTCCAATTCCAATTTAAGTTGGTATCTAACTGGAATCCGAGAAATTTGCATATAAACATTTTCAGTTACCAAAACTCCTTAATTAATTTAAGTACTTAACAAATTTTGAGTCGACGACCATTATCAAAATGAATTTACTCGTGAACATTTTCGTTCAATGGTTTTTTTTTTGGGGTTATTTCTCAATGGAACAAAAGAAGATCGCTTCGCTCGCAAGGCGACGCGCGTCAGAAATCTTTGGGTTTTTTACTAAGAACAAGTACTAAAGCATATAAGGCGTTTAGACGTTAAGTAGCTTTTAAACTTAGTATCATACAGGTAGCCAAGATGACCAAATGGGAAACCTTCATGACCGCCCCTGGTTTTGTACGCCACGTTTTTGATGTACATGGTTTACAACGAATACGCATTCATTCAATACGAGGATGCCTAAAAAGTTGCATCTAAAAACAGGTTTGTACAAAAAGTGCTCGTGCAGTTTTGAACGCAACTGTTTTTGTACGCCGCGTTTTTCTAAGCCACTGATTACATGTCAAAATAATGGGTTGACTTTAGTAAATCTGTGTTTTTTCGCTGTTTTTTACTGGGCAGCACCTGAAGAGGGGGGTTCGGGAGGCGCAGCCCCCCGCAATAAAAAAAACCACCCAGAACGAATACACTTCAGTTAGGTTAGATTAGACTGTTGTCAACAACAGGCGGAGGGAGACGAGTGAGCGGAGCGAGCGTGCCGCGGCAGTGGCCGGCGACCGCAGGAGATTACTTCTCAAAAAGGCTAATGGTTGGAAAATTCGAGTGCGCAAAACGTGGACGGAAAAAAAATGGCTGCAGAAAACGGGTCGGTAAAATCTGCTCGCACAGTTTTTCCCGTTCAAGGCAAGCATGTAGTACACAAAAAACTGTCTGTACAAAACGGTAACACGAAAAACGGTCAGTACAAAACGGAAACAGGCATGAACCCCCCTTATATCCTCTTTGCATGAACCCCCAGAGGAGATAAAAGACGATCGCTTCATTTTCGAAGTACGCCTTTAAAAATGAAGTATTTTCGAAATAGGTGAACTTTTTGCAATTCAGCACCACAGATGAATAAGTGTACTAGGGTGTAAATGTACTAGGGTAGTAACACTGACCTCTATAGATACGGTAGTAAGCAGTAACTCATGTCCTACTAACATGTAAACAACCTTGACCCCGTCACTTTCTAATAGGTTTAATTTAATTTTAAATCCATTGTTATTTGAATGTATCTTTTTTTAGAGTATGAACTAAATAATTTGTTTATTATTTTTATTGTAAGTTTATTTACTTAGTTTAGGCATCGCAGTCATATTATGTTGAAATAAAAATAGAAATAATTTATTGGCAACACTGTTACACTGTGTTGTTTAAATTCTATTTTTTTACTTCCATACTGTGTTTTTAGAGTTTGAAATAAATTTTATCTTATCTATCGTATCTAATTTAAACGTGGACATGATCATCTCCATGACGAGGTACGTGAAGGTCGGCCGGCGACTGCGGTTACAGACTCTAATATTGACACCGTACGACATATTGAAACCGACAAAAAATACTTGCCGGCAAATTCGTGCTAATAAGCTAAGAGCGTCGGTGGTCTAGTGGCTAGGGCCACTGCCTCCCGTTCGGGAGACGCGGGATCGATCCTCACCACGTACCAATGTGTTTTCGAATTTCGAATTCATAGTACGTTTATACGGTGAAGGAAAACATCGTGATGAAACCTGCACACTCCTGCGATAAAGGTTCGTGTCAGGTGACGAAACCTGGGTGTATTGCTATGAACCCTAAAGAAAAAGCCAGTTTGCAGAGTGGGTCTTTCCTTTTGAAGATTTGCCGACGAAAGTTAAGAAAAGTCGAAGCATTGGTAAAAAATGGTAGTTCCTTTTTTCGGAAAATCAGGACATTACACTACAATATCGCTTGAAGATCAAAGGACAGTGACTGCTGATTGGTACGTCAACGCTTGCTGGCCCAGAGTCTAAGAAAAAGTTCGCAAAAAGCATCCTCGAAGCAATGTCCCCCTTCACCATTATAACGCATCCGCACATACCGCAAAGGTAACAGAAACCTATTTGAGGGTTTCAAATATGGAACATGACGTCGCTGATCTTACTAACTGACGACGAAACTAACATAGAGGTGACTTTTCAGAACAAGCTTTTTTGGTTTCATGTTTGTTGAATTGTTACTCAATGTTACGAGACGGATCAACATAAAATTGTTATAGGTAATTAATAGATTTATCTATTGGTCTTTTAAGAAATATAAATATATTTTGTTAAATACTAAATTACAAGCATTGAAAACAGATACGTCACTTTAGTTAGAACTTTGTAAAATTTAAGGTTAATTAAATTTTCAGATACGTCTGTGAAAAATGGCAGTAAAAAACACATAAATCTCAAAATCAACTTTTATTTATTTAGGAAACTCACCATTTTGTGCTTATTTTTTAATTAAATTACTCTCAGATATTTCATATAAGTAAAAACAGTCTCTAGAGTTACTATAAAATTCAACAAAAGACAAAATCAAGCATAATAAGGGGTATTAAACCACGAGTGTGTTTAAAAACTGAGCCGTTGGCGAGGTTTTTAATCGTTCCACATGAGTGTTTTAATACCTAGTTATGTGCAGTTTCATACACTACTTCATCTACTCCCTGTTGTACCTATTAAATAAAAGATCAAAGTTAAAAGAGTAAGACTTTTTTGCTTTTTCCATTCCATAAAATCTTCATAATAATAATAATAGTTTATTCAATAAAGCATCAAGGACTCATTAAATTGTTAGTAATCAATGTAATACTTAAAGTCTAGGGTTAGAAACATAATATAAAATAATAATAAAAATTAAATTAAACTAACTTTATAATTCCCCTTATAATCCTTATACAATATGGAGGCGGCAGCAGCGATTAATAAAAAATGTTTGTTTGTTTGTTTGTGCGGTCTGAATCTTGCAACTCATTTTTGGAGCACGTGCTGTCATTCGATTGTGCTGAAATTTGGTACACTTATGTTACCTCGGTGACAATGCAATATTATGATACCATGGAGCTGGTCTGATGATTGAGCGGGAAGTTGGCCACAGAAATTCCTCAAATACTCAACATAACCTAGTCGTGTTTGGGCCCGTTGGATTTGTTTTGACTAGATATTCAGTCTCACGTTATATCCTGGGTGTCGTGATGGAGCAGGAAGGTGGCCATAGAAACTCCTAAAATACACAACATAATCTCGTCGTATTTAGGCTCGTTAGATTTGTCTTGAAAAGATTTTTAGTCATACGTGATGTCCAGAATCTCATGATGGAGCCGGAATGGTGGCCGCTGTATTTCCTCAAATACTCAACATAACCTAGTCGTGTTATGGGCCGTTGGATTTATCTTGACTAGATCTTTAGTCATATGTGATGACCAGGATCTGGAACCAGAAGTATGGCCAACTTCTGAACTTCGGAACTCTCTTAACGTCGCAACATAACCTTGTCGTGTTTGGGCTCGTTGGATTTGTCTTGACAAGATCTTTAGTCATGTCCAGGGTCTCATGATGGAGCCGAAAGGTAATCTCAACGTAACAACATAATCTTGTCTTGCTTGGGATTTTTAGTCTTAGCAATTTGGTCCTACGTGATGTTCAGGGTTACCTTGCAAAATTTAAATACGCTAGACTAAAAAGCACAAAATAATTACAAAGTAAAAAATATTTTTTAACAACACGTTTTAACGCACGTTTTTCAATTTAAGTCCTCCTACAAGAGTACTACACTTTTGATAAGGAAGGTATTTAGTTTAAAAAGTACTCAATGTCAGTATTTTTTATTTTATTTTACATATTCCACTCCAATCTGAGGGGCATCGCTTCGATAGCGACCTTGGACCAATTGTCCTTCTTTTTTATTGTCGAAAATTTTAATGTAAGCCGTTATAATATTTGCTCAGAGAGTAGCTTCAAACAATCATTAGAATCAGCTTGATAGCGTTTTGCGCAATCGCAATGAGCACGTCGTCGTACTGTGACGTGAAGGGAGAGGGTGCTCGGAATAATGCCACGAACAACCCTCCCCTCCCGCGCCCTTCTCTGAGGGTAAAAAGACTGCCAGTAGCCTGCCAAGGGTGGCGAACCTGTACTGCGCTGTTCACAATCACGTCCCGTTATTTCTAAAAAATATATAATTTAACTCGAAATATCTAATAAATAAAATATAAGTTTGTGCCTAGTAATGTTTAAAGTCAGTTAATTTCTGTCAATGATTGCAATGATCTAGAGCTAATGCTAATGCTGTGCTACGAATAAGCTCGCTGCACTAATTCAGGGTGAATAATACAAGTTAACTAGCATCTTAGCGGTTTCATGGAAAATACAAGGCGATATTTCCTTTCGAGCATATTACATAATCTGGGTAAGTGTGCATAGCAATAGGTAACAGAATTAGTAGGTACTGTAATAGTCAAAGGGTAGGTTAAAAAAATATCATCGTTAAAATATGATCAATTTAGGAAAAGTATATGTACTTGTACGAACCTAGTTCCAAACTTTGAATAAAATTGGGTGCATAATAAACGACGACGCTCGTAAGAGGCTGTTATCGTACCGATAGGAGATTATCATATTATCATCAATTAAACACCAACATTAAAAAAAAACGTCCTTACGCCTTTTGCAAAGTATATAATTTCTATCTAGTCAGTTTGTTAAAAGCATAGAGTGAGATTTGACAAGTTTAGAATATAGGAAATACGAGTATTATTGGTCCGAGTCAAAGGGCAAATTATTTGTAACAAACAGATAGTGAATAATTAATGTTTTGAATTACAATCTTACGACGTTACGCAAAGTGTGCGTGATACGAGTAGATAATAACGATGGCAGCAGGTTATAGTCAAGTATTCATTATATTTTTTGAAACTAGTAGTTAAACCAATAACAAAATAGGGTCCGAGTCCAATTAAAATTCCTTACATTTTTTTAAAAGCTTAATATTTATTGCATTTATTAAAACAAAATGTTTATGAGAAGTCTAAACTTGTAGCTTCAGATTAATGTACGGCTGGTAAATGTCGACAAGAAACCTACGTTGATAACATGTAGAGAAGACATCCTCAGCATCTAATAGATTTGTGTAGCAGTTAAAGATCTAAATAGCCATGTCGATGTTAATGTTGATTGATGTATAGGCGGGCAAAGTGTCGCAGAAGAGTGCGAGGCGAGGGGCGGGGTGTCGTTCCAGCGCGAAGAGTGCGCGGTCGGGAGCGGCGCGCGCGCAGCCAGTGCGCCAGAGCAGTCTGCCCGGTCGCATCTTCTACTGCTAACACGCAGCTCACACCGCGCGCCGCCGACGCACCTGCCTCTACAATAACTACAACGGCAAGTAAACTTCTATATTTAAAACAATGCGATTTTGGCAAAAGCTGCGCCCTTGACTGTTCCCACACTACACAATATTTTATGTAATGATGTTACGAAAACAACAGCAATTTACATTTTTCTGTACGAAACTAATTAGAACTGATTTTTCATCGGCTTCAGCGAGATATTTCTTTTTGAAAATAATTATGCATTTAAAAACATATTTTTAAAAACATATGTGGCTATGAAGTACACTTACAAATCGATCCGACAAATTATCATGGTTCGTCAAGTTGCTAATTCAGTAATTGGTCAGTGGAACTAACATAAGTATTTGTTTATATTGACCGTATTGCCATTAGATGTACTTTAACTATAAAAGATAAGAAATGTTTTAGATAAGAATAGTACGATCCAAAAGTTTCTCATGTGTTTAATATTAACTTAAAAATTGTTAAAATTTAAGATGAATATTGAGTTTGATGTAACTTTGTTCATCAGTTAATGTTGATATTGGTTGTCGTATGTGTACGGTACGGGTTGATTGCGTTAATGAATGAAATGAGTGCGTCAAATAAGTTTGGAATCGATGTCATTCTGTGAAACAAGGCGGCCGCGCGCCCGCGCACTTCGCGGTTGACATGAACCGCGCCGACGCGTCGCCCCGGCGGCGTCGCCGCACTGGCTCAATCTGTCTTCATGGCGCATGGCGTGTTGACTTAATGTCATAGTAAATTCTTCTACAATTAGATAAAAGAATCCATAATTAAAGGCAGTTATGGCCACAAAATATTTAAATATTTCAACAAGAACATAATAATAAGATGGCAGTAATATCATATTATTTTTATCTAACTGTAACGAACCAATGTATCAATAATTACAAGAGAAATGATTTGGGTAAAAAAGAAATATGTAAAATACGTCTTAATATTTTTTTAATATCAAAAATGGATTTGTTTGCTTGATACTAAATATATAATGATATTTTGCTATAAGTAGATGAGTATAGTAAGAGGGATTGTAGAGAGCTCAATGGGGCGCTTCCTGTCTAGCATTTGCTCTACCTACGAGCACGGACGTCATCAATAGGGGCCGCACCCTCCCACACTTCAATTTTCTGTCCAGTAAAAACACAATTGCATAACGTCACCTTCTGGAATAGGTATCATAGTTTATGCAAGTTATGCAACTCATCCAAATTTATTTTAGTAATGCACATGAACATGCCTTCGTAAAAGTGAAAGAGAAGCTCCTTAGTCTCCTACCAGATTTATAGAATTCAATTTTGTATTTATAACATTATGATTTCGTTCCAAATAACTACTCAGATTCTGTACACTCTTATTTTATTTTTTGATGTACTGACTATTTCTTTGTGTGCAATGAAGTATAATTATTCTATTCAGATTGCACTTAAAATACATTTAGAAACAAAAAATAACTTGTACCTTACTGAATTTCAACTTATTTGTTTTGATTGAGACACGTGTTAGACTGCCCTTTCCTACAAGATTTTTAAACGGCTATCTTTTAGATGGTGATTACCACCAGAACCCTTCAGTCACAGGGCAGACAAATAAACTAAACATCATGTTCTACAAGGCTGAACCTAAAAACAATAACTTTACTTACGTACTTCTGGAATTAGAAAGTGTTTAAAAAGCAATAGACTTGAAGAGCATGCAAAGTTTTATTGGAGTCTGGTGAACGATTTTGCTATTAACGTGTTGTCGTTGATGACTGAGTGTCGTATATAAAAACTGCTGCGGCGGGTTGAGACCTCTAAGACTCAGCTTTATAATAATACTTACGGCCCACCCCGGCTTCGCACGGATAGTTAATTCATACTTTAACACATTTTTAACCAACTTTGAAGGAGGCTCTCAGTCAGTGTGTCAGCATTTTTGCTTTAAATTAGATGTTTGCATGCAAAAACTGCCATTTTAAAAGTTAAAAATTAATGTATTTACGCTATAAAAAAGAAATAATTTGACCTACTAAAGGAAGTAAGGATTAAAAGTTCTTATGAAAGGTTTGTCACTTTAAGAGTATTGATTTAAAAAAGTACTGAAACTCGTATTCAATCAGATATATTTCTAGTTCCTAACTTTAAAATTGTCAAACTTGCAAGCAAACTTCTAGTCCTACGCCCCCCCCCCCCCTTATCAGGGATTTAAAAAAATGCTGAAACAAGAGATTCTTTAAAAAAGGCAGGCTTAAAAAAACATATTTATGTCAAACTTCTAATCCCTACTTCCCCCTTTAAGTCGGGATTTCGAAAAATGTTGGAACTCGAATTAAATCATTTAGTCTGAATACATTTTTATTTTTTATTATTATTTTTATACGTAAAAGTGTTAACTCGCAGGTAGCCTGATATTTTAGAGGACGACTTGCCGCCTAAACCATACTGCCCGAAAAAACTACAACAAAATTAGGTTGTGTAGACTCGGACAAGGCCGAGTTTTATTTCGCCCGAGTTGCCCCCTGAGCCAAATTTTGATGATATCGGTCTTAGACGGGCGGATAGTCTATTGGTATTACTAGAGCAATAATTTACAGTTGAGCTGGTTACTGAAGTCCAGAACGTCATGAAACTAAAATAAAATTTTTACTAGTATTGCACACTTAAAGCTAACACTATACCTATATTTATTATAATTTACTGCGCTAGTACTTTTGGTTGAGTGTTCCTAAATGCGAGCAACCGGACAGTAAACATTGTTTAACCAATAAACATCTTAACTAACCATCTACAGTGCTATACATAGTTTTTATGCTTCCTGAAAATATCAGACATGTGCGATGACCAACGAATTATCTATTGTAGTTCGTTGGCGACGACACACTTATTTCTTTAGTTGACCTGTTTTAACCGTGGCCTATTTAGTAGACGCCTGCCTGCGAAGCATAGGGTCGCGGGTTCAAATCCCGCCTAGGGCAAACATTCGTGTGATGAGCACTTGTGTTTGCCTTGTATGTGGATGTTGTTTATCTATTTAAGTAATGTATATCAGTTGTTTGATACCCATAGTTGAAGCTTTACTTAGTTAAGCATCACATGGCCGTGTGTGACATTTCCCCACATAATTATTTATTAAGACAACGACATTAACTATACCTTGAAATAATCAATTATTGCCACGTTTAAATCGAGATTAATCTATTTATTATCTGTTTCAGGTGCTGCTGGTGTAATAAGTTAAGATGGACGAGAGAGAAGGAGAGACACTTCGCCTACAAAAAGTCAACGATAATAGCCAGACCAACAATGCGGCAAAGTGAGTTAATAATATGAAAAGAAATTAAAATGCTAGACCCCTTTACTATGTTATTATATTCCACTTTACTTTTGTTTGCAGGGAAGTTGTGGACGAAAACTATGACCCTCATCTGCATAGAGTAGTAGACAAACCAACAAAGTAAGCGAGATTTTTTTATTTTATCGAATATTTTTTATAGTCTTACCTGAAACAGTTTTGTTCTGTTGGTAGTAACTTCGAGACGCTAGTACACTTGCTCAAATGCAGCCTTGGTACTGGTATCCTAGCCATGCCTCAAGCATTTGCCCGTGCGGGACTGGTCACCGGGATCATTGCTACGATCATCATTGGCATTATTATCACTCATTGCCTGCACGTGCTCGTGAGTATAACTTGATGTCACTTTAATCTGATATGTAGACGAGTAGAGATTGATTATTTAGATTTCACTAGCTTTCCGCCCGCGGTTACGAGATTTTTCCGTGGGAGCAAGACTTTTTCCCGTAAAAATTATCCTAAATTTCATCCAAATTCCTTCAGTAGTTAAGGCGTGAAAGCGGAACAAACATCCAAATATATTTTCACATTTATAATATTAGTGTGATTTGCAGGTACGAGCCCAATATGCCTTATGCAAGCGGCGACGAGTGCCTCTCCTTACCTACCCCGAGTCTATGGTTGTTGCTCTTGAGATTGGCCCCAAATCTCTGAGACGATTTGCAGCCAGTTCTGCTGTAATAGTCGACGTGTTTTTGGTCGTCTACCAGCTCGGAATTTGTTGTGTCTACACAGTATTTATTGCTGAAACCCTGAAAAAGGTAAGAAGTTTTAGCAAAGTATACAAAACCTATTATTTTTCGATAGGAGTACTGTTCAATCAAGAAAATATATTGTCACGATGCATGCGCTCACATCAATGTCACCGATCAATTAATGTAAAACAGGAGCACGCCAGATTGCGCCACCAGAAACTAATTAGTCTCGATTATTTTTTTCTGTACGTTTAGAGCACATGTTTTATTAATGATTGTCTCCTTCTTTTTTCAGATTATAGAGCCGTACTACTCAATGTCAGTTACAATCTACATGTTAATTATCCTCGGGCCCCTCATTGCCGCAAATCTCATCCGGGATCTTAAAATGTTGGCTCCTTTCTCGTCTTTGGCCAATGTTTTGACTTTAATAGGCCTCGGTATTATTGTTTACTACCTTCTATCAGCAGAGAAGATATCGAATGATAATTTGGATTTATGGGGTTCCTTGAGTACGTTTCCACTGTTTTTTGGGACAACACTTTTTGCACTCACAGCAGTGGGAGTGGTAAGTAGCTTTGGGTTTATTTGGCATGCAGTTAGCTACAGTCAGCAGAAATTTATTGTATTGATTCACTAGCTAGACTAGTGGCTCTATGAACTGTAGACCTCGCGAGTTTGTCTTTCATAAACAGCTCAAATATGTTTTTATTGCGTTTTCAAAGCCCATATCTGCGCCATTTTGAAAAAAAATGAAAAACTGAATCGACAAACATTATATTTTCATTATCGAACCTGCTCTCAAAATTTCATGACAATCGGTTCAAAAATGCGATCTGTATGAACAGCTGGATATTTGGATATACGAAATAATTTTTACCCAAGCTGAAACCACAGAATACGAGTAGATATAATAGTAGTACCTCTGAAACGAAGACGCTTTGTCTATAATATAATATGGTTAGCCACCGGAATAAAGGTAAATTTCCCCTGTAGTGATAACATCGTGATCGTGAATGTATATACATAAATACATTATGTTGAACGATAAAATATATCTATTTATTATTTATTATTATTTTTTATTGATTTTTATCTATTTGTTAAAAATATTGTTAGACCCGTAAGAAGCTTCCAATGCTAAAAATTAAATTATTTATGCTTTTCTATTGTGATAAACATTTTTCTAGAAAAACTTACCTGTTCAATAAAACAATATTTGATTTTAGGTGATCGCATTGGAAAATAACATGCAGACACCCAAAGATTTTGGCAAGCCGCTGGGAGTGCTGAACATCGGCATGACCTTTATCGTGTTGCTGTACGTCGCCATCGGCGCCATTGGTTACATTTTCTGCGTATCCAAGTGTAAAGACTCTATCACACTCGATATGGAAGACAGTTGGTAAGGACCTTCATTTCGGATCCGATCACCTAAGGCCACTTCCCTGAACGGCCACTTGATCGACAGAAGTCTGGAAATGTATCCTATGAAAGACTTTTCCAATGTTATCTGAAACAGGGTTATAGTATGCGTTAGCTTTGCATGAGTAAAAATCAATGCATTATTTCATTGGTTTATGAATAGATATATATATATATATATATATATATATAGATGATCGATGAGATCAACTAACAGCATGCTATTACCTTTCCTAAAAAGAAAAATGTGAAGGTATGTATATTTTTCAACACAAAAATTTACTCTCAAATTAATAAGAATACCATGGAATAAATAAATAGTCAGTCATAGATAACATTAAACACAATCCATACAAACTTTTTTTATAGTAAATAGATAGGAACAAATGCGATAAACTTTGAAAGCAAAAATCATATCATATGTAAAATATTTGAAGAAGAAAAACCAGTTCTTCGGTGATGAGTTCATTGTTATAGAAGGTAGCTGTGTCCAATACCTATATAGACTAACGCATTCCTAAACACGTAACATTTGTGACGGGCTATAAATAGTTGGGTTGTTGGGATCGGGGCTGTCGGGAGACAGAGCAAGCAGCATTGTGTGCTGATGCGCCGCGCCGCCTGCACCATACGACTGAGTCCCGCTCGCGGCCGTGAGCTAGCATGCTGGCCCTCACATGGACTTTGTCTCATTTAACTAACTATAAATGACACATGGTTAAACGATCGTGTGATGATAATACGATTAAGTGTACGCTACTCTGATTGATCACTCTTTTATGACTCCGTAGGCAATATGTTTGTTTTGCTTTGCTTGCTTGCTTTTTGAATATAGGATAAAGACGCTAGATTAATTTAATTATCTATATAATTAGATTGAGAAAATAGTATATATGAAATAAATAAATCTATTTACCCATGTAGATTATATTTTGTTTTATATATGTCACCGTAAGATTGTGAACGCCGTTAGTTTATAATCTTACTCGCGATATTATAAACTTACGGAAAATTGTGAACTGAAACCAACCATTTACAATTTAACGAATTATTTCTCGTTAGTTTATAATCTTACGATGGCAAACCGTCAAATTGTAAACAAAGGTGCAGAATTCATAATCTGTCGGGTTTTATCACCCGTAAAATTGTGAGTAGTCCTTGATTGGTGGGTTTTGACACTAGCTACCTACATAATGACAGCTAAAAATAGCCGCGCTGGACACGTCAAACGTTTAACCAATCAGCGTGCAAGATGCGTTCCGTCGCATGCCAATTTTTAATTAGTTCAAAATTTGACGGTTTGACATCGTAAGATTATTAACTAACGAGAAATAATACGTTAAATTGTAAAGGATTTGTTGCAGTTCACAATTTTCCGTAAGTTTATAATGGGTGACGATTCAGCATACGCCCAACTAAACTAAAAATTAGTCCTGTCACATTCTATCATTTTTTATTGAAAAGGGACCGAAGATCATCGGTTTTGTTTTTGTCTTTGACTTCACGACTAGCTGTCGGCTTTTTAGTCGTCATGGTGTTAGATAGACACTAAAACAAGAATAAATTTGACAGTTAGTCGTGAAGTCATAGACAAAAACAAAACCGATGATTTTCGGTCCCTTTTCAATTAAAAATGATAGAAAGTGACAGGACTAATTTTAGTTTAGTTTAGTTGGGCGTATGCTGAATCGACACCAATATCGCGAGTAAGATTATAAACTAACGGCGTTCACAATCTCACTGTGACATTTATAGATATGATATGTTTGTTTTGATTTTGTTTTTTTATTCTTTTTGTTGAAAATACAGACGTTTCATTGCGGGCGTAATCTAAACTAAGCTCATTTAATAGACAAAATGCGAAGGTAGAACTGTTTGTTATTGACTGTACCAGAAATTAATTAAAAGTTTGTAACATTACATTAATTGTCAGTCTACATTTATGTTTAAAATAATTAGAAGTCTTTAGTAATACCTTATTAGTGCAAAGGTTACTATATTATAAAAACACTTCACCGTCAGACGAAAGTTATTTCCTAAATTCAGACGCGTGTTTTTCGGAACAGGGAGTCGGTGAGTGTGCAGATAATGTACGCCATCGCCATTTTGATCAGCTACGTACTACAGTGCTACGTGCCAGTGGAGATCCTCTGGAAGACGTACATCAAGCCGCGCCTCGAGCGTAAGGGCTGCACCAACCTGCTACGCTGGGAGTACGGTCTGCGCGTCGGCCTCTGTCTTTTAACTTGTAAGTCATTCACTACCATTACTTAAAAAAAGCATTCTGCTAATTCCTGCGGCAACGCTCAAACTCAACTTATAAGTAAAATTAAGCCATCCTTTTCGCTTTTTATTGAAAATAGGGATAGGAAATGAATATCCGATTTTTGTTAATTGTAACTAAGTACGCTTTCATCCATTCATTAAGAATATCATCCATAAATCTTAATGTTCCATCCACATTCATATCAGAAAAACTGAAAGAACAGATAAACAGACTTTTGGCTTTAACGCATTATGGGACCATTACGTACAAGTACCTAAATTGCTCAATATTATCATGAATGCAAAAAAAATAATTCCGTCCATTCATTTGGCTAGCAGTTGAAAGATTGGGGAGGATATTATAAACTACTTTTCACCGTGCAAAATACCATACTATATATTTTTTAAAACGTTGTGTATAGCCATAATAAAATGTTTACAAGAATAAAAAAAGACCGGTGTTGCCGTACAAATATTATATTTTAATGTTTGTTTCATGTTGCAGTTGTTCTGGCCGTGTCGGTGCCGCGGCTGGGCCTGTTCATCTCGCTGTTTGGCGCTCTCTGCCTCTCCGCACTAGGCATGATGTTCCCAGCCTTCATGGAGGTGTGCGCCACTATGCCCAACAAACTGGGCATCTGCAAATACATACTCGTCAAGGACATCATCCTCTTCCTTATTGGCCTCATCGGCATGATTGCCGGAACCTATGCTACAATCACAGCAATCGTAAAGAGTTTCTTATAAGGAACTAAGACTATTCAATACTTACACGCTTTGACGTTGCGACCAATTAGATCATTTCAGCTGGACGAGCAAGCTCGTAAACAGTAAATTAGTGATATCATGATTTTGAAAAGTTCATGAACTTCTGTGATTTTGCTCAATGATCATAATCATATTGTTGAGATCTTTGCAATGGGAAGATTCAAAGATATTTTTCCACCGAACTTTTGATTGCTCTTTGTGAACAAGAATAGGTAATTTATTACATGCATTTGCATTGTTTTTTGATACAAGGGTCATGAATTTTCTACTGCTATCGCTACATAGATTATATTTCGTGGTCGTTTAGACGATTTCATTCCATACAATAATGCTCTCTGTGATCTGTGACACACGGTCGCTCGTGTCGTGTCTTCTGCTGCCGTACCTGTTTGGTCCCAGTGCCTAATAGTGCATAGTATAATAAAATGGTATTAAACTTTGAAATACAACGCAGTGCTTTTTCGAAAAATTTATAGTTGTTGTATTGTATTGTGGTATGTTACGATTCCTGTCTAGCAAATATTTTCTTCGTAAACAGGAATCAGCTTTTAAATGTAGGAAAATCATTGTTTTATGTAGATATTTTCTTATATAATTTAAATTTATTTTATTGTTGTGCAAGTTTATTGAGATAATAAACTGTTTTGTAGTATTTACAATGAACTACTTTTTAATTTATTTATAAACCTATGATAAAGAATAACTCAAGGAGTAATTCGGATATGCGCGGATGCAGAAATGTTATAAAAAAAAGAAAACAAATAACCCGACTGCGTGAAAATTTTAAACTTTGAAACTTAATTAATAATTGAACTGAAAAGATGCAAATAAGTTTTTTTTTTAATGGTCGTGTGTGTTTACAATAATAGCAGTCGGAGGCATCAAAATATTTATAATTCATAAAAACGCTATGATGGAACATAATAATATTGTGAATATTTGATTCCTCTGACTGCTATTGTGAACACTATCAATCACGATCATTCAAAACCAAAAAACTTGTTTGCATCTTTTCAGTTCATTTATTAAGTTTGAAAGTTTAAAATTTTCACGCAGTTGTTTTTTAATATTTTTTTATTGTAATCTTTTTAGTTTTTGTAATGAATGACCGATATTGATATGTCTCTTCCACACATTATATAGATGATTACATGACTCGTAACAAAAATAAGAACTTTAAAACGAAATATTTCTGAAACGTAAACTAGCACCGAAAAATAAAACTCCCATTATTTTTAAAAGACCTATCCAACGAAGAAGATCCAACGATACCTCACACTATAAGGTAGTCGTGAAAACAAAAACCCGCTTCACGTGTTCCAGAAAAACCCATATTTTTTTTTCGATTTTATTCTTCAGCTTATGATTAATATGTATATCCAAGCCAAATTACAGCCTTCTAGTACTAAGAGTATTTGAGCTAAGCCGCGGACGGACAGATAGACAGACGGACATGGCGAAATCAAGGGTTCTTTTTTGACTAAGGAACCCTAAAAACGGCAACGCTGCAAGCAGAGACTCCGTAGTGAGGCCGTATAAGAGCTGGTAACAACGCAATAATAAAATAACACTCAGGCCCGGTTTCCACCAAAGCGGAGAGGAGAGGTGATGTGTTGAGATGTGCTGCGAAGCTGGCAGGCTATTTCCACCAAAGCGGAGAGGAGATGTGAGCTGTGCGTAGCGGCGAAGCGCGGGCAGAAGGCAGCGGGGCGGGGAGTGGGAGCGCGGGCGCCGTCGCGGTGCCCGTTCCCTGTTCAATGTGTAGTTCCTAAGTCGCCTCTTACGACACCCACTGGAAGAGTAGGGGTTGGTGACAAATGTATTCTACTCTGCCGTCACCACACGGCTTTGTTTCCCGCTTCGATTTCCCGACTGAGTCACAGATAATATACTACTGAGCTGATGTTACGTTATAGAAGACAGCGAAATTACCTGTTGTAGCGTTGTGTTACGCTTCGGTGTTCAATAGTACATTGTTATACGAGGGGTGTAAGTAACTTATTTAGCGCCGAGACGGGGTTTGGGGCCTGAGCGTAGCGAGGGCCCTAATAGTTCGAGGCACTAAATAAGTCTTTAACCAGAGGTGCTTTACATTACGAATACAAGGAAAGTAAAAATAAAAACACGAATTAGCTAAAGAAAAAATGAGTGACTTCCATATCTGAATCAGATGAACTCATTGTAAACAAAACCCTGCAACTCGAGAAACAAATGATAATCGGATTGTTGCTTTCCCGCCTATTTTTATTTTTGCTGTGGCCGTGCCGGCCAGCTTTTGAGCCATTATTTTTAATTTTCATCATTGAAAAATGTAAAAAATTGTGCCCAAATCTATTTTATTAAAGAAATAGTTGAAAGTTAAGTCATTTAAAAAATATACATTCTTTAATTAATACTTAACTTTATGTTATTTAAATTTATCATTGCGCTGTAATTGAGTGGCTGTATAGAAAGATGGAACATAGTTCAATAGAAATGTGAAATTAGAACCAGTTTTTTTTTAATAATTTGCCAGAATGAATGAAAATGAATGAATGAATGACAGCTGTCAGTTGAAAGTAATTCTCCCTCCAGACTGAAAAGTATACTTTCAATCCGCTCCTCAGGCAACTTCCGAACTACTTTCAGAGTATGAGTAATGAAAAATATTTTGCCAAAATCTATTTTATTTTAAAGAAATAGTTGAAAGTTAATTATAATAAAGTCATTTAAAAAATATATATTCTTTAATTAATACTTAACTTTATGTTATTTCAATTTAACATTGCGCTGTAATTGAGTGGCTGTATAGAAAGATGAAACATAGTTCAATAGAAATGTGAAATTAGAACCAGTTTCTTTTTTTATTAATTTGCCAGAATGAATGAAAATTAATGAATGAATGACAGCTGTCAGTTGAAAGTGATTCTCCCTCCGGGCTGAAAAGTATTACCTTCAATCCGCTCCTCAGGCAACTTCCGAACTACTTTCAGAGTATGAGTAATGAAAAACTTTTTTCGTGTAAAAACTGAAACGTGAGAAACGTGAGAAAACTCGGTTATTTTTTTCTTTTTCTAATTTCTAATTCTAAATTTTGAATTTGATTTTGAAAGGCTTTTGTTTTTTTTTGTTTTTTTCGCGATTCTATTTCGTGACTCTGTTTGAGCTGATTGACAAAAAGTGAATCTTTTCTTTGAATTTAGCGAAGTTTTATTGTTGTGAATAAAAGTCTGTTTTATCGTGAAATAAGCTTTTATATTATATTGAAAGCTGTTTGAAGCTAATTCTTAGAGCTTCGTCAGTGAGAGCTCTGTGGAGTACCTTTGTAAGCAGATTAAACCTTCATACCTTTGAAAGTTTCAAATCTATGCTACCAACCCTCCCTCGAGAGGAAACAATACTGGCTGCATCATCAGGGACCTGAACACTGGACCCTTGGAAGCTGCTGCAGTTACACGTGTAATTGAGTTAATTTCAAGACCAACGGCAAAGGAGTTTGGTAACAGAAGAAGTTTGGTTGAAGAGGACCTGTTTTAATTTTTAACGTACAATTTAAGTTCAGTAAAGTTCTACCTGTAACCTAACCCTCGAATTGGTACGTTGCAAGTTTGGTTAGATATTATTTCCTAAATTCAAACCGGCTCTCCACGCCACCGCCTTCCATTCCTGGCAATAAACTTTTGGCTCATAACGTAAACTCCATAATTGTTCTACAGATTTATTGCGCAATGATTTCCTAGACAGGTAGGGGTCTAATTGCTTTTCGCTAACACAGCTGGTGTCTGATACTAATTTTGGGGAACTGTTATGTGGTTTGCTTTATAGTTCGGTTTTTAATTCTAACTTTTTTATTTTTAATACTACACTGCAGTGTTGTTTTTGACCTTTGTGTGACAACCCTAAGACTAAGAAAATGACCTCGAAACAAAAATAAAATTATAATATTACAATACCTCAAAAGAAAAAAAAAAAAACCGTATAATTTTTTTGACCTTTGTGTGACAACCCTAAGACTAAGAAAATGACCTCGAAACCAAAATAAAATTTTCTCTAAACATTCACATTGTTAGAATACAAATAAATTATGGATTATAAAGCACAATGACCCATCCAGAGATTCTAAATCGATCTAGAAACGAAAATAAAAAATAAAAACTAAAAAGGTGAAATTATTTTATTGCGCCGAGTTTATTAACATTTTAGAGTAAATGAAATCGGATTTATGTGCGCATTTGAATGCTGCATAAGACAATATCACGTAAATTGATAAACAGGCAATCGTTTTTTCAGCAAGAATTAATTTTCGTATGTCCTTGGTTAAGGTCACAGACACTTTAATAATTTCTTTTGAAGATTGGCGCATGGCATGTATACTATCGCATTTGTAATCACAAAATCTATAGATTAAGCGGATAAAAAGAGAATGTCACTTTTTTGGGTCCAAAAACACACTGTGCACTGTCTACTCTAATGACATTGCGTAGCAAATACCTGAAAACACGGAGAAAATCCGTTTCACTAAGAATAAAACCTAGCTAGATCTATTTATCGCCCCCGAGACTATTCATTAAATTTCATCGAAATCGTTGCAGCCGTTTCCGAGATATATTAGGTCCTTACATATGAAATTGGCGTTTTGTATGGGAGGAACAAAAAGTCGAAAAATTTTTATATAGTATATTTATTTAATCAAAGTATGAGCCATTGTAATCTATGCACTTTTGCCATCTCATAGGTAGTTCATTGATCCCTTTACTAAAAAAACCATTCGGACGGGAATCAATAAAATCTTTGAAGGCGATTTGGACTGCCCCATCTGAGTTGAATTTTTTCCCTTGCAAGAAGTTATCCAAATTTCGAAAAAAAATGGTAATCTGTTGGAGCAAGGTCCGGGGAGTACGGTGGATGCCTTAGACATTCCAATTGAAGCTCTTCTAATTTGCTAGCCGTCTGTTGTGCAGTGTGTGGTCTAGCGTTGTCGTGAAGCAGCAGTGGCGTAGAGCGATTGACCAGCCTCGGTTGTTTACCAGCTAGCTTTTCCATCATGGTTTGCAATTGCTGACAATAGTCATCTGCCGTAATCGTCTGGCCAGATTTGAGAAAACTGTAATGAACGACACCGGCGCTAGTCCACCAAACGCTTACAAGTAACTTTTTATTGGTCAATTTTCGCTTGGAGCAGGCTTTGGCTGGCTTGCCAGGGTCCAGCCATTGCGATGAGCGCTTCCGATTATCGTAGAGAATCCACTTTTCATCACAGGTAATGATTCGATTTAAAATCCCTTCGTTATTGTGCCGGTCAAGTAATGTAACGCAGCAGTTGACGCGCGTTTGCCGGTTTGCTTCACTCAATTCGTGAGGAACCCACCTTTCAAGTTTTTTAATCTTCCCAATTTGCTTCAAGTGGATTAAAACAGTTTTATCACTAACACCGAAGCCTGCAGCTAACTCGGACGTGGTTTGCGATGGATCCGCTTCCACAATAGCCTTCAATGCTTCATTATCAACTTGGGTCTCCGGCCGTCCACGGGGCTTGTTTTGCAGGTCGAAATTTTCAGAACGAAAACGTTGGAACCAAAAACGCACTGTGTTTTCTTTTGCGACACAACCGCCATACACATCATTAACCCTTCGAGCCGTTTCCGCAGCACTGGTGCCACGGTGGAACTCGTACTCGTAAATAACGCGATATTTCAAATTTTCCATTTTGTAAATCGAGCGATGCAAACAGAAAAAAGATAAGTAAAAAAACAAATGAATGACGGTTTACGAAACACAACTACATGTGGAAATAGCTGTATAAATTTGAATTTCGAATTCCTAACCAAATAGGAGAAATTTGTGATCAAAGTGGCCAGTACGACAAAACGCCAATTTCATATGTAAGGACCTAATATATACTATACAAGAATTGCTCGTTTAAAGTATTAGATAGTGTTCTTATTCAGGGTAGGCTTGAGCCCTTCCAACCGTAAGGAATGTTCTATTTGAGGTTGGCAATAGCCACAAATGGTGCCACTGGTTGAGTATTTTATTAAAGATTGTTTGTTTGTCGTAGTTTTGCCCAAAATGCTCAATTACTATTGAAAATAACAGGAAACTTTACATTTTAATCAATAAATCATTTTTGTTAGTTGCGAATCTGTCACTTTCATTAGTGACAGACTTCAAAAAAACTTGAGTTCTGATCTGAACAGTTCAATAATTAATAAAATAAATTTTATAACTACTCGCAATGTCATCAAACGACAAAAACACATCGTTACCCAGTTCTGGAAACTAACAACGCCATCTGTCGTCATACGAGGAGGGATCAAAAAGTAGTGAGAATGAAATAGAATATAATGATAATGACTATTGATCACGGAGACAAATACAAAGAGGAGGTGCCGCAAGCAACTTATGGCTGGTTTACACGTAGTAAGTTGTTTAGTAGTTAACTAAATTTTAACTTAATTTTAAGCAACTTAATGCGTGTAAACAGCGAATTTAGTAGTAAGTTGCAAGTTAAAATTTTGTGTGCAAGTAAACAAGTAGATTAGAACTTTTTCTATTTTTCGGGTAAGTTGGTGGGCGTGGCCTGTCACTTGACACGTTTGGAAAGGCGCGATTTAGTTAATTTTAAGTTAAATGCGAAGTGCGAAGTTAAGTGCGAGTGTTTTATGTTTATTTTTTGGATATATTTTAATATATATTATTATATAGAAAGAAAAGCATTAATGATTAATACATTATTAATATTAAATATTAATCATTAAAAATAATAATAATATAATATAAAAAATAAATAATAATAAAATATTAATAATATAAAAATAAATATTTTATTATACTTTATTATTTTATTTATAATATTTATTACAGATTTGAATTCGCTGTTGATCGTTTATCTTGGGCTAACTAAAGAGCTTAACTACTAATATGACGTGTAAACACTTACTTAAAATTTAGTTGCTACTTGACAACTTAATACGTGTAAACCAGCCATTAGGCCCGTCTCATAGCGGACTAAGTACTCTTACTACTAGCTATTAACCACCAGGCGTCGCTTCTGTCAGTGTTCCTTTGGATTTTATGGATACGACACGAATATGACTTGGTTTGATTACAACCATTTTAATTTAAATTAGTGACGCAAAAATTATGAGCTGTGTTGTATCGTGCAACAGTACGAGTAATACAACTATTTCTAACGAAAAAAAGACATAATTCCACTCGTATGTATTTTTTAATGCAATTTTTAATGCTCGTAATTTATTCCTTCGAGAAAGTTCGGCGATAGCAACGTCACTATCGCCAAGTAGAATAACTTCTTGACTGTAGAAGGTTATATGACCTGTTCCATTCATGCTCATTCATTAATGTTTTTTATATAGTAAGCCAGATATGAAATCTAAAAAAATATATTTGTATAAAATATTTATTTTTGTAGCATACAATTAAATAATGCAGATAATATTGATGAACTTACTCAATATTTATAATAGGCCTGTGTCGTAAATTTCAAAAATGGCTAGCAGAACTTCATCTCTCCGCACCCCCTCCCAATGGCGACCCCCGCTATCATATAGAAAACGTCTTAGGGCAGCTCCTCTTTGTATTTGTCTCCGTGTTATTGATAACTTAATAATTTATTTTTCTACATAGTCTCCGAGTTTCTCTACACACCGAGACCAGCGCTTTTCCAAGCCTTCAATCCCTTTAAAAAAAAAAAATTGTTTTGGTCCTGCAAAAAGCTCTCCACGGCATCCATCACCTCGTTATCGTCTTCGTACCTGTTTCCCCTTAAGTATTCTTTCAATTTGGGGAACAGATAAAAATCGCTAGGCGCCAGATCTGGTGAATAAGGGGGGTGGTCAACCAATTCAAAGCCAGCTTGCTGAATAGCAGCCATCGCAACTGCCAACCTGTGCGCGGGTGCGTTGTCGTGATGAAACAGCACGCCCCTTCGAAGTTTCCCTCTCCTTTTCTCTTTGATGGAATTCCTCAACTTGGAAATTAAAGCTGCATAATATTGGCCTGTAATGGTGGTTCCACGCTCCAGGTAATCAATCAACAATATCCCTTCTGAGTCCCAAAATATTAAGCCCATAACCTTGCCAGCCGATGCCACGGCACGAAACTTCTTCGGGGTCGGTGGTGATGGCCGTTTCCATTGCGAAGATTGCTGTTTTGTCTCAGGATCAAAGTGATGGACCCATGTTTCGTCGATTGTTACGAAACGAGACAAAAAGTTCTCAGAATCTTCTTGAAACTTGTCCAACAATATCTTCGAAATGTCAAGTCGATTTTGTTTCTGACTGTCGGTTAACATTCTCGGCACCTATCTTGCGGAAACTTTTCTCATATTCAAAGATTGTTTCAATATGGATTAAATACTTCCATATGAAATGCCCGTTTCTTGAATTAAGTATCGGATGGTAACTCTTCGATCGCTCAATACAATTTTCTCGACTTTCGCAACATTTTCTTGGGTGACTGACGTCGATGGACGGCCGCAACGATGTTCGTCTTCCGTGCTCGTTCTCCCTACTCGAAATTGAGAAGCCCACCTTGCGACAGTAGAATACGGTGGAGCAGACTCTCCTAATGTTGCCTCCGAATCGCAATGAATCTCTTGAGTCGTTAACAGAGGTATTTAATAACGGCTCGCACTTCGTTTTTCTCCATTTTCGAGAACACGTTCCGACACGAAGCATACAAATGACTACATTCAGAAAAAAACAAAAGAGAATCGAAGATTTTTTTTCTTTATTAATATTACAAATATGTATCTGAGCTATGCCTGCCAGTATTTTTTTTTCTTACCAAGGAGTATGTCGTTCTCACTACTTTTTGATCCCTCCTCGTATACGTATGACGTAATGAACTCAGTACAATCGATTTCTTCAGCGCAAGGATTTAAAAGCGTGTATTATGGTCTGTCACGTCACGGTCACATGGTTCTGATGACATGCTTTTACTAATCTTGAGGGGTCTTGTTTTCCCTATTTTTTTTTTGGGGATTTTTGTAAGCTTGTAAATTTACCTGAATTTTAGTTAACTAATGACAAATTTTTCAATTGAATTTTGAACCACTTCCTTTCTACATACGACTTTGAAATTTTGCATGCCTGGTCATTTCTGATTACAACAGAAATGATAAAAATAATCTTATGATGCAGCCAGGATCGTCTCCTCATGAGGGAACTCCTGAATGGTTAGTACGGACACGAAGCTTCAAATATTAAAAATATTCCTTATTGCATATATAGACACGGAAAAAAAATACGGGCAAGAGGCAATTGGCGGCCTTATCGCTTAGAGCGATTTCATCGAGGCAACCATTGGAAGAGAAAGAAAGGCTAAAAAGATACTATACCTACTATTAATCAACAGCTCATCTACGTCCCCACCGAGGGGCTCGAGCCTACCCTGAATTAGGGCGATTAGGCCTTAGTCGACCACGCTGGCCCAGTGCGGGTTTGAATTTCTTCGCAGGAATGTGCAGGTCTACCTCCATAAAATATGTCTAAGAACATGCTTTGAAATTATAGCTTTTGAATGCAAAACACCGCAACTAAATCGGTCCCGTGGTTTTTGAGATAAATGGTAACAGACATACAAACAAACAAACAAACAAACAAACAGTGTTGTTCTTCGTGGCACGACCAAGGCTGCTTTTCTTATATCTATTGACGGTATAAAATAGCTTGTAATTTTTACTATTTTATACCACTATTTTGAGATTTTCTACCACCTTGGATCTCGGAGATAATGATGGTCATGCTGGAAAGAATACTTCCTAGCACGACTAAGTAGAAATTCTGGTTATTCTTAAACCTTAAGATGGTATATGCAAGCTTAGATTTTATACTTTTTTTACCACAATTTTTTAATTTAATACTATATAGATCTTGGAGATAATGATGGTCATGCTGGAAAAAATACTTCCGAGCACGACCATGCTGAAATTAATGTTATTTTTAAACCTTTAGATGGTATATACAAGCTTAGATTTCATACTATTTTCTATCACTATTTTTTTGTTTTATGCTATGTAAATATGATGGTGATACTGGAAAGAATACTCCAGAGAACAACATGCTTAAATTTAAGTTATTTTTAAATATTTAAATGTTATAATGTAGCTTACAATTTTTACTATTATTACAACTATTTTGATAGAGATAGGAGATATATTATTATATTTATTCTATTCTGACGAGCAGTACCGACGTCTCGGTCTACCGTAGCTATCACAATTTACGTCTAGAAGAGTAGTCACCAACCAACACCATTGAGTTAAATAAAATATAATATAATAAAAATAAATAAAATAAAATAAGCTAAAAAAGAAAACTATGAAAATCAAAAATCAACGGCCTGTTACAGTCCACTGCTGGACTATGAGCCTCCTCCACTTAAGTAGAGGGTTTTGCCATAATCTCCACGCTTGGCAGGCGGGTTGGAGATCGCAGATTTAAAGGTTACTGTATCAGAGAGCGCTGCTGCCCTGTTCAATGTCCTAAGTCGCCTCTTACGACACCCAACAAAAAACAAAAACAAACAAGACAAATGGCAAATTATTTTTGGTGACAAATGTATTCTACATAAAATAAAATAAATATATATTTATGATAAATAAATTTCAAGGGGTCGGGGATGTTTGTAAAGAAAAAATAAAAATAAACGGTCACAACAACAAATGTATAGACTCACGAGCTACAGCTTAGCCAGGTGGACCGATGACTCAAGGAAGGTGGTGGCTGGATGAGGGAAGCGGGTGATCGTGCGCTTGGGCAGGTCTACGTCCATTTTGCTTTCAGGTCGAAAAATGATTTTATCTAGCAGTGGACTGCAATAGGTTGATTGATTGATTGAAAATTCTTCAGAGGCGTTGTGATAATAATGTGTGAATAAGGTATTAATCAAATCATGTTTGCTATTGCGGAAGCAACAAGCTCTTCGCGATAAGATGCAAACTAGGGGGTCGTCTACAAATTACGTAACGCAATAATGTGTGAATAATAATGTGTGAATGAGGTATTAATCAAATCATGTTTGCTATTGCGGAAGCAACACGCTATAAGACGCAAACTAGGGGGTCGTCTACAAATTACGTAAGGCAATAATGTGTGAATAATAATGTGTGAATAAGGTATTAATCAAATCATGTTTGCTATTGCGGAAGCAACACGCTATAAGACGCAAACTAGGGGGTCGTCTACAAATTACGTAAGGCAATAATGTGTGAATAATAATGTGTGAATAAGGTATTAATCAAATCATGTTTGCTATTGCGGAAGCAACACGCTGTAAGACGCAAACTAGGGGGTCGTCTACAAATTACGTAACGCAATTTGTAGGGAGGTTGTACTGGTTTTATTTTATTATATTATATTTTATTTTATATATGCCATACTTTAAGTATGGCATTTAGAAGAATATACCCTATGTTACATTTTAATTAAAAATAGGTTACAATATATTTGCTATAATGAGCGGTAATCTAGAAGGCTTAGCCTAGTCAATATTGCCGAAAATATTGGGCCCTCAGTTCAGATGTTTTGGCAAAATTCGAATTTCATTAACTTTTTAACAATTTAATTTTGTGTCGTTATTTCTTTTTAATTAATTTACCGAGATATTGAACTGAAATATACATAAGTCGTGTTGATATTATTTCTTTAGATGAATTCATGTTTTGCAGATTCCTCAGTACAGATATTCATGAATTGAGGGCCCAAGCTAAACCACCATAAATCTGTAAAATCGCGTTCTTAGGATTTGGGAATATCTTAATTTATTTAAGAAAATCTTAACTAAATTCTCAAATAAAAATTATTATCCCAGGGATAGTACTCTCAAAGATTTAGGCTATGCCACTTTATGCAGGCGTCAGAATTGAGGGCCCAAGTTATTTGATCATAGCTGTTTTGTTTCAGGTTTAAGAAATTTAAGAATCTTTGCTTTAAGTTTTACCAATTTTTTTTACACGCTTTTATTAGCTTCACTTGTAACTATGTATGTAAAAAAATCTTGGAATCTTAATTTGACCCACTTCCCGGTCTTCGATTAGGATGAAATTTTGCACACGCTCTGAATTCTGATGACAATACATGACTAGCTAAGAAACGTTATTACAAATCCGATATGGCGGCCTCCCCAAGATGGCAGACTGGCTATTTGAAATGCACCCAAATGAAAGGGTTTGCTGTCAGGAATACGAAAAAAATAGTCACGTGACTTAAATCCAACATGACGGACATCCAAGATGGCGGATGTAATTTTTAGCGCGTGCTAAATAAACTATTGTTATTTACTAAAATCCCTGTAAGTGTTATCTCGTTTCGCAATAATTAGAAAAATGTGCCCTCAATCCAGATGCACACGATTTTATGTAGGTATGTTTGCCATTTTGCCCTTCTCCGTGGGCTTTGGTAAATAAGTGGGTACTCTTTACCCTAATTGAGCTTATGTTATACTTTATTTATCATTTACTTATTATATAGTAGACGCGGATTTTTGTTACTACCTATACTAATTCTCATCTGTTCCCATTAGTTCCATTGCTAGTTTTTCCATTGATGTGCTTTCAGGGGAGCAGAAAAAACAGATCCTTAAATACAATAGGTACTCTTTGCTAGCAATTGTATTTTGTATGTATATGTATTGTGTGTTATGTATAGTGTATGTATTTTTGAGTTCTAAAATAACTTATTTAATGTCACTGATGTACCCTTATAAAGACAGCAGCAAAAATCTCAAATAATTTTTACATGTACTGTACCCTAACGAAAAGTTAGACCTTGTTAGACCAAAGAAACTGAACGAGCGTCGTCTCGGGAGTGAAGCCATACCTTCTTTTATTATTTTTCTGATCGTCGCTGTAGATGTGGCTTTAGAGGACTTTGCCTTGCCGCGGCCGGTGGAAAATCAGCTTAAGAATGAGCCTGATATCCTCCAATACAGTTTTTTAAGGGCGTAATGCTAAAAAAAACTAAAAATACAACAATTAACGTTTATTTCAATCCAAAGAACCATATATAAATTAAAGTCAAACAAAATACTAAGTGTAAATCATCAATATGGTTTTTTGTTGTTGCAATTCAGCATCTTTTCAGAGTATATCTTTACACGATCGCCAAGGTCACAGACGAGATGTTTTAGTATGCATAATTTACTGTAAGCACGGGTTGTTTTGTATATCTTGCTTATTTAAGCTTGGCCGCCGTTTATTATTGTATACAGTCAAATCTGGGTAAGCTGGTGTTGCAATAATAAAAAAAGTCAAGACAACGGTGAAAAACAAATTATGTTACACGACGAGGGACGATTGCGCTCTGCTTTACATACTTAAATAAAACATTTATTACTGATTTGTTGGCTTAGAGTCCAATGATGGTTATAACAATGATGTTGAAGATATTTAATGTGATTGTATTGTGTGAAATAAAAAGGAGTAAAACAAATAACATCATGTTAGCGGCTTTCAAAAGGGTTTTCGTAGTTAATCGCATCCCAGGGTTGGCTGTATTATTTTCCTTGTTCCTATTCCTGTATTATTCTCGTCTGTAACTGTAACGATTTATAAATAAATAGAGGCACGGGGGGTGCGGAGAGTGGGATGTGGGGTATGGGGAGCGGGGGGAGGCGGGGCGAGGGCTATGCGACTGCACGGGGCCACTGGGTGCAGCGGGTGCGCGGGCGCCGGCGACCCCGTCCGGACCGCAATGCATACACTTTAATATAAGCAGACTATACTTTACCACAATGCTCTTACACACGACTCCTTCTTATCACGATACCTTATTTAATAACATTATTATACCCATGTTACATTTTTTCCGGAAAAAACAATTACAATATCATGTATATATGAATAGGTACCATTATACATCGATGCAATGTATACTTTTTAACAAACAAGATGGAATATCAAATGCTGCACGCGCAGCTAGCTATCATTATGTTTTATCAATACATTAATATCATGTGATATGAAACAGTGCATTTCAAAAGATTAACCGTCACACCTTTATAGTATCCCTCACATGTAAACCTTTATAGAAAAACATTTTATTGTTCTCGCTTTGTATCCATAAAATACTTTCAAATGCAACAACTTCTTAGTCTTAGTTTATAAACATGTTTTCTTCAATTCAATAAACATTCAATTGACTCATTTATCAACGACAAAAACCTACAAAAATATATTATAACATTAATTAGCACGAGTCAAGTAGAGTGCGGAGGAAACGTCAGAAGACGCAATCAGTGCGTGAGGTGGCAGCCGGGCCGGCGCCGGCCCGCGGTCTGCTCCGGACTCACTCCGGCGCCGAGGGAGGCCGGACTCGGAGCAGCCGGGCGGGCTCCGGGCCGCCGCCGCCGGCTAGGCCGCGCGTTTTCGGTTCTACCTATACCGACACATTTAAAAAAAAAATAACATAAACTTTTAAAAACGTTAACATCTACAGCCATAACAAAAATAGACTAAAACACTAACACTACGGAATCTACATACTACTACTTAAACTATCCTCTAAGTAAATTTGAAACGAAACTAGTGTTCGCTCACTACAGAAACGACGGAGGGTACGTAAAAAGTACGGGACGCGCGATACGCCCTGGTCGCCCTCGTCGGGATCTAATCTCATACGGAGCGGCCTACGAAGCGAGCTAGAGTGAGAAACCTGCGAGGGCCGGGCCCCGGACTCGTCTCGCGGCGGCGCGGGACGGACGGGACTGAGTACGGCAGCCGAGGTCACGTGAGACAGAATGAGCGGCTTCGAGTGTCCGAGGCGCACCCCGTGGCCGGCTTAAGGCCCTATTTAAACTATCTATATACAGACGCAGCCTGCCACTACACTTGCGCATGCGTACGCGAGCCACTTGAGCAAACTTGCGTGCGGCCGAGGCAGCCGCCGGCAGAGCCGCACGGGCCGCACACGGCCAGTGTCGGTTTAATATAAATATTCAACAACATTAACTTATACAATAATCCGCACTCGGTCAGACAGTCGGCGCGGGCGCATATCCTCGCGGCGCATGCTCGGGACGGGGACACAACAAATACCCTTCAAAAATAAAAACAATTCATAAAAATTTGGTCCGTACGTCGATGACTAACCCTGTTGAGTAACGAACCGAGTCCGAAAGAAGAAATCAGATACAACGATAGAGTGGAACTTTGGTTAAGATTGACCTATTAAACTATAATATATAACTTATGGTAACTGCAACATTAATTAATCCTATGTAATTTTTTAATAGAGTACATAAAATAGTAAATTTTCGATTAGCTAATTCAACCTGCTTCTACTTTTGCTTGTAAGTATAAAATATTTAATTGTTTACAAAATATACAAAACAATATAACTATTGCACACACAGAGTATTTACTTGGCTGTCATTTAACTGGTAGTATTATAATGAACATAACAATGATTTCTGCTATTTTATTCATATTTACAATTTTTATTGGTGTAACATAAGTAGTTTGGTTGAGAATTAGCCAATCGACTATAATACAATCTGCTATAATAAAACAAAGAGTAAAGGACGGGATAAAATGTTGTAGAGAAGGTACTGGACTCGGGCCTGAGCGACGAGTCTGAGTAGAGCAGGGTTGTAACTCAGTACAAGTTGTATTGTACAACTTCTGAAGACAGCAGCAGGGACAACTGAAGACAGTAAGCTTTGCGAGATGGTAGAGGAGCATCTCCGCACCGGCGCAGACGCAGCGAGCGCGCAATCGTGGTCGCCCGCGACCTGCAAACAAACACACACTTTACAGTTATTTATCATACCTTATCCTATTAACTTCAATACACACAAACAAAATATTACATGCTATACGATCAGATTCCTTAGGTAGGTGTCTTGTACTTGTATTGTCTTAAGATTTAGACAGAACTAGCGGTCCACCCGCGGCTACGCTCGCGCTATGTAAGATTTTCCCGTGGGAATAAGAAGACTTTTCCCGGTAAAAAGTATCTTATGTCCTATTCCAGGGCCTAACCTAAATGTGTGCCAAGTTTCATCCTGATCCGTCCAGTGGCCAAAGCGTGATTCGGCAACAAACATGCAAACTTTCGCATTTATAATATTAGTAGGATAATATTATTGTTAACTAATAACATAAGCAAAAAACGATTTTATAACTTTATTGAGATCACTAGTGAGATTGATTGATTTATCAAAAAAATATCTAACAAAATTGCATTTTGATAATGAAACCTTGTGAATACAACATAATATTGTCACATGTTCACAGGACTGTTTGTCGTTTACGAAGAAAGTTAAGAGCCGTTTCTAGTTTCGGAGATACGTTTTGTGAAATAGT
This sequence comes from Carpatolechia fugitivella, assembly GCA_951230895.1. Taxonomy (NCBI): domain Eukaryota; kingdom Metazoa; phylum Arthropoda; class Insecta; order Lepidoptera; family Gelechiidae; genus Carpatolechia; species Carpatolechia fugitivella. The sequence continues at coordinate 14,005,364 of OX579645.1, forward strand.
GTAAAAAGCTATTTTTTAATGCTTATTCTTGAACTTAAATATGTTAAACTTTCGTTTCCAAGTATAACATTACTGTGGCACTCTCAAACCGTGATTCTTTTTAAGGTTCTCCGCGTAATTAAAATGTATTTAAAATAATTTTCAATTATTTAGATTGAAATATGAAAATATACAAAAATACAAGAAAAATACAGATATATATAATAATATTCAAAAAGCTTTTAAAATTCTATAATATAATATACCCCGGGAGGTTTTAGGCAGGAAAAAAATGTTCTTACCAATTTTTTCCCGTTTTTAATGCAAATAGACGCACGTCCTTCCCACACATAGACCCTGGCACAATTGGCATCAGCGGCATTAGAGACTAAATTCACACTTGCTGGTTTTTGGTATAACCAAATAAGGAGCGTAAAAAAGAAGCGCGTGACCGGCACTAATAATCGTGTATTTATTAATTGTAGTAATTATTATTTTTATTTAGCTTATAAATAATACAAAACTTTATTGTGATTATTTTGATGTATTAATCATTGTTAAAATATAAAGACATAATATTTTATAAGCGTTTTTCAAAATGCATCGACGCACATGGGAAGAACACGGTTTTTTCCCCCGTTTTCAACATTTCAACTAGATTATGATATTTAAATGCTAGACTACAGAATGAAATCATTTCAGGTAGAATATGAAATAAACAGACGTTTTAGATAGATTGGTACTTTGTTACTTTCTTAGAAAAAGACGTGTGATCACTTTTTTTGTCGTTTAAATAATGACCCATATTACAAAGTTTTTTTTTTATCATTAACTTATTAATAACGTAGTGTGAGACGCCCCCCTGCCAGGTGGACTGATGACCTGAGGAAGGTCGCAGGTGGTGGCTGGATGAGGAAAGCGGGTGATCGTGCGTTTTGGCGTGCCCTTGGGGAGGCCTACGTCCAGCAGTGGACTGCAATAGGCTGATTGATTGAACTTAGTAATTATGCCAAAGATGCTACGGCATACTGATCCGCTCTCATTTTTGCTAATTTCGCTTAACCCCGTATAAGGAAATTCAAAACACGCCTGCCTGGTAAAATAAACCTGACTCAAGCAAAGAATAAAACTTCTTTTAATATTCCTAAATAATACTTACATGTCGTGTGGCGTTTTTGTGCTAGTCGAGTGGTGGAGGACTGCTTATACGTCCGCAAACTTGGATAGCTTTTCGCGCAGAATGTGGTTCTCCTTCTTTAATAATTCCACTTCTTGTCGTAACCCCATGTTCTGAAATGTAACAAAACTTATATTAATATGTTGAAACTATATATTAATTTTGCTCATCGTGAAGATGACGCGCGAATCTGTAAACCAATTCTAGAGAAGCATCTTAATTTAAAAAAAAAATACTGTGAACAGGACATTCTATTTTAAAATTACGATCTATATAACTGACCTCACTTGGTAACATAATTAAAGAAATAAAATACCAGAATCCCTAATCTTCAATAGCTACGCCGCCGTAGCCACAATAGTACCATATATTCGTAGCATATACGTGGGGCATACTGAAAGTCTCTGGATCTGACCACTTACAATAAAATAATGAAAAAATAATGATGGAATTCGAAAATGGAACTCTTTAAGAACATGTTACTTTTTAATTTGCGAGACTGTCATTTGTTTTTTCATTGTGACGTCCTTTCGAAATTGTGTGTCGTGAACATTTTCGTTCAATGATTTTTTTTTTCGTTGTGGCATCAACAAGAGAGTTGCTAGAGACTTCGATTGGCATTTGGTGAAGAAGCACCATATCGCAACTCTGTGTAATCGTGGTTTGGATTATTTAGATATGGACGTCCAACTGTCAACAAGACTGGTCCAATTGCTTTGTACAGTGGTTTCAGCGAATGCAAAAATGCATTTATTGCGAAGGAATATAGTTTGAAAAACAATAAATGTATCGTAAGTCTTATATCTTATAGTAAAAGAGCGTCGTGGGCCGCTGCCTCCTGTCCGGGAGACGCGAGTTCGATCCCCACCACGTACCTATGTGTTTTCGAAATTCGAATTCATAATATGTTCGTTTATTCAACGTTCTTACGGTGAAGGAAAACATCGTGATGAAACCTGCACACTCCTGCGAAGAAATTCAAAGGTTGTGTGTGAAGTTGACCAATCCGCACTGGTCAACTAAGGCCTAATCGCCCTAATTCAGGCTAGGCTGAGCCCCTCGGTGGGGACGTATATGAGCTGTTGATGATGAAGTCTTATATATCTAGTCTTATTTATCAGAATCCAGAAACTTTCAGTGTGCCCTAATTAAGCGGTCTTTGTCCACTTATCAGTTAAATTTAAATCAAATAATAATTTTCATTCACTGACCCTTAATTGCGAATTCAACTAATTGTAATTTGCAATTTCTTACTCTAAAATAGATTTTGCCATTAATAAAAAAATAGAGCCTTTTTTGTGACAATTTGTGTAGAACGAAACTATAAAAATATATTCATGACTGATTTACATTACGTTTTAACTCAGTGATTTTTGTGAGGTTACTGATATAAAATATTTGCTTGATTTGGAACGAGTGACATTATTATATTATAAAACAGCTAAAAAGTAACTACATCAAAATGACAGTTTGTTTATTTTCTGTAATTATTTTTACTAGCTCACCTAATCGTGATTTGATTAGTCTTTGATTGCACAATCCGTTAATCAACATTTTGCGTTTAATAAGTATAATTTTCATATTAACTAGGCGTTTCGTAAAGTCACCCTTACATTGATACCATAACAATAAAACTAATGAGATCCTCAGGTAAATATTGGATCGAAAAATAAAATCAATATTTTAGTTTAAGTTTAGCATAAGTCTATACTGAAATAGTTGCAGACAAACGTGACGGTAATTTTCCTTTGTTTTAGAATACAATTGTAAATTCTAACCTCCTTTTCAAGATATCCGGCCCTGAGAGCGATCTGGTTTTCCTTCATGCGGCGCGCGTCTCGGGACCGCTTCGCCGCCATGTTGTTCTTCCGCCGGCGCGCCCAGTACTTGTCATCTTTCAGGTCATCGGGCACGAACTGCCAACGACGTCGATACGGGGTTAGCACGCCGCGCCACACACTCATACCACCCTTCACCCGCCATACAACAGCTGGGTTACAGCCAGTCTTGCATGCACCGGTCACTTATCCGCGCAAAAATAACGAACTTTGTCACGTCGGGCATTTGTCATGATGACAAGCGGATTGGACGAGAATATATGGCATTAATTTCAGATGATCAATCTATAATATAATAAGAGTCTACGCAAATGCTTTGCTTTAAACTGTTAATTTGCAGTTTCGACGCAACTTTTGTGAAATTGACATTTTAACTGCATAAAACTGAAGAATTTGTGCCATGACTGCGAAAAAATTGCAATAGTTAACTTCATAAAAATTGCAATTTTGTAGTTCAGATGCTCATTTTGATTTGTCCGCGCAGTCCTGGCGCGATCTTCGTCCGCTTGTCATTAGGTAGCCTCACAGTGCAATAAAGCTTTTCTAATCCCACAAGCAGAGCTCCCGTCACGTACGTTTTACTTTGAGTTTTATACTGCTGACGTGATCGCAGCTTTGGGTTAACAAAGTTTGTAACGCTGTAAACTGTAACAAAGTGTCGCTGTATATTTTATTGATGACATTTCATCCCGCAACTAGTGTTTCTTATAAGATGCATTAATAAATTGAAACTGTTTTGTTGTCAAAACATATCCATATTAATGTTATAAATATAAAAATCTCTCTGTTTCCCTGTTTAGATGTTACGACTAATCTTTAAACCGATTACAGACATAGGGATATTTTCGGAAAAAAAAGATCAACGCTTGCGTAGCTGCGCGAGCTCAGCTAGTCATATACTTGTATAAAGGATTCACCGGGTTCAGATTTATTGGGAAGTTGTCTATCAAGAGTATTGACACAATTTTATTCTTCTTCTTCAGTTTAAAAGCTGATGAGACACTTAAATGCACGTCTTATCTGCATATCTTTATATATCTTGTCTCTTCCGTTAGGTATGCTGGAAGATATTTCTTTAGAAATAAGTAGTACCTGTTGTGTCGTCTTTCTTCATGTTTTATGTTTTGTAATTTACTTGTGTACAATAAATCGTAAATAAAAAATAAAATAAATTTGACTTTCTTATTGCTCATGAAATAAAAATGTTTACTAAATAATTAAGTGAGGGTAGTAAGTTAAGTAATACTAAGTTTTGGAAGCTAGACCTACTTTATTTTATATATCTATTTATTTATCTACTTATTATTTAATCCCGAGCTACGTAATACCTAACAAACATTTATTTCAAGACACAGTGACCGTTGCAAGCTGTATTTTAATATGTACAAAAAGTATACATCAATATATATTTCTTTAATCTACTACTAACTACAATCTACACACATCTTTACATACATTGCGTGCATACATGCTGTACAGTCGCAGCGACGAGAAAAGGAGACGTTTTCTATGTAGTCAGAAACACCCGCTCTATATTTGCAAGATCGTAAAATATAGGAATATCGCTCAAATCCAACATTCTTAAGAATGCGACATTCATCATACCCATGGAGTTAGTTCATTCATTTATTCATAGTTTTCTAATTTTTATTTTATTTGTGTTCAGGTAACAAACAGACAAAACTAATTAATAAAAAAATAATTTTACAAAGATCTTATAGTACCCCGATATTTAATTAATTTTGGTTTTAAATTCACCCATTCCATTACTAAAAAAAATTAATTAAATATGCACCTAATAAAATACAATTTTTTTTTTAATTTAGTCAGATGTCTTTAAAATATATTCACATGACAAAACTTATCATTATGATATTTTTTACAACTACGCCTCACTTTGCCATGAAGGCAGTGCTCCTTTTGATCCTAAATAGAGACTTTTTACGCCAACTACGTTCATTCCTGCGATGTACCCGAATATATATTTTCTCTTAACAAGTTTGGATCATCCACATGCATATTTAGTAACTTATTTAAGAACAAAACGTCAGCTCAGTCACGTCGATGCTCCAAAGATGCCAACTTATTATAATCTAAACATGAAGAGTAGTCATGATAATAAGGTTGATCGGTCCTATAGCCTTAGATAGCATCTCTTAAGATTTGACGAATTTCTTCTGTAGACGTTCAATTCTGTCAATGTGTTTTTAGCAAAAAGAATGCCAGACAGTACAAGAGAACTCCAGGCGACTTCTGACGTAACTATTGTACAGGAATTTATCAGTTAAAGGATCTTTAAAAGGTTTACACTTACTCCCAAGATAGTTTAAAGCTTTTTTTAATATTTTGTCAACATGAGGAACAAAAGATAGCTCAGAGTCCATTATAGTGAACAAACAGATTTGCTTAGATTATATAAACAATGTTTCTTCGTTATATTTTTCTTGACTTATTATTTAAATATTTATTTATCATCATAAAATATAGAAGGCATCCCATGAGTTTAACAAATGAATGAAATAACTTCGTGACCAAACTTCACTAAACAATCATAATATCTATACGATAAAACGTCTCCTAGATGCAAGTCAGACAGAGCCCTGCATGGGCAGCAATTTGAATTTTATTTATGTACACTTGTATGGTATCTACAATATATTTAGGCAAATAATCATAATAGTGCATGCCTTAAAATAAAAAAATAAAAAAATACGAAGTGGTAATACAAAGGACTCAAATTTGGAGAAACCAAATAAACGCTGTAAACCAAAATTTAAGACTACCTGTCTTTTCATCGGGTTATACTAAAAAACGACAAGCTGTCGGTTTTAGAAAATATTAATCTGTTTTTACATACGTCATGTCTAAAGTGCAATCGAAGCATCCAATTCGATGTTTGATTTTCATTTCTTGTCCCTTTTTTTTTTCTTTACAAGGCGGAAAAGATGGTTAGACTTAATTTAGGTTTAGAGCGGCTTCATCAACGTAGTACATAAATAAATACAAATTAATTTCCGTTCCGTTTTCCGTTTTTATTATTGTTCCATAAAGTCGACAGAAGTAATTAAAAATAAGGTGATTAGGATCTGTATCATGCGAGCCTCTTCTGTCTGGCTTGCGCCTCAAGCCCGGCTTACACTTTGGTGCGAGTGCATGTATAAAACACGTGTACTCTACCTTCGTTATGTTGCATCCGCACGTGCGGAGATCTGTGAATAGTGAAGGACTCGTATTTTGTACATGCACTCACACTTGCACTAATCAAACCAGCCATTAGAAATTTTAAACCAAAGCTAAGCCAATATACAAATTGTATGCATTGTTATGTGTATTATTATGTGAGTATTGTGTATGAGTATTGTGTTGTATTATTGTTGTGTTGGTAGAATATACTTAATCTACTGTGCACGTGTTCAACCCTTTTAGTAAATGCTATATTAGTTTAATTTTGGATAAGCGTTAATAAGCATGATATTAGCGATGTGTATTCTGATGAAATGATGTTTTCTTTAATGAAAAGAACGATAAACTTGGCCTGTTTAATTTTGTGATTTCAACTACACAGTTACAGTAACATTTCAAAATAAATAGCATTCTTTGATATACACTACCAATATAAAATTGCTAGAAAGAAAAAAAGGAAAATTAATTAATTTAAATAGATAAGAAATAGTGGAGAAGTCTTTTAAATTAACCCATACATATATAAGACAATACAATACTTACGACGGAACCACACTGTTAGATTATGTATGTGTGTGTGTGTTGATTAACTTGAAAACAATAGCTGAATCAAGTTTGTTAAGTTTGTAACTACTTTTCTAAACAACCGATCAATTTTTTATGTGTGCGTGTTTAATTCTAATATAATAAATACGAGTAGAATACACATATTGTCATACGATAACTTAAACAGAAATAAAAATGAAAACAATTTGTACTTGATATCTTGTCTTGATTAAGTATAATTCTAGACGCTATTGATAAGGTAGTCAAATATATTAAATCCCCATTAATAATGGGGCAAGTCAATAGGTTTTTTTTTTCAACAACCCAAAATGTCTAATGGCCAAAGGTGTTGTGTTGATATTTTATGAACGCGGAAGTGGTATAGATTTTTTTTTTCCTTTTTGTACTAAATGATTTGGAAAGAGATATGTGATACTTACATAAACAAACTTTTAGTATTTTTAATATTTTTAATATTTTACGCTTTACAGGTTAATCGAAGTTAATAAAGAACCAATAATAAATAAGTAAATATCTAGGGACATCTCACACACGGTCATCTGATCCCTAACTAAGCAGACCTTGTACTAATGGGTTCAGACGACTGATATACAATACTTAAATAGATAAATACATTAGATAAACAACACTCAGATACAAGGCAAACACAAGTGCTCATCACACGAATGTTTGCCCCGGGCGGGATTCGAACCCACGACCCTATGCTTCGCAGGCAGGCGTACCACCAACTAGGCTACGGGGCCGTCAATCAACCAACGTCAGTCAACCAATAGAAGCCAAACCAATTTTTTTTAGAACTTTTGTTCGTCTACCTGTGTTTGTTCACGCATCACGCAAAAATTGCCGAACGAAATTGAATGCGGCTTTCACAGGCGGTTGGAGGTCTAACTGTTTAGAAACTATCTTGATTCACTTATTTTTATTTTTTGTGCTGAGAACTCAACTCAGAGATAAAACTGTGATCACGCAAGCGAAGTTGCGAGCACAGCGCTAGTTGTTTATAATTTGTTTCATTATTTTATTTTCAATACACCTTGCTCGAAAATTGAACTTACGACGGCAGTAAACTGTATGGTAATACCATTTACCGAACAAGTGTGATTTTATTATTTCATTACATTTTTTTTTACACATTCTAACAGAAATATTTTCAGCCAGGAACATTCGAATGTCAAAAAATAAATTGAATCGATTCTTACAAAGAAAAAACATCTACATATTTTTTCACATCTCATGCTCTGAAAGTGCTTATTTGTGCAGGATATAGGCTTTAACGTATCTACTCATAAATGTATCTATATTAAGGCAAAGAAAATGAGCCATACAGCCAAACACCATAAGAAGTTCATAGATAGAATTTGTTATTTTATAATATTTACTTTAATTGATTTGCCTTATGTGTTTTTAAGACATAAAAACAATTTCCTTCAGTATTCAAAACTGTACTAATTTTACTTTGAATTTTAATTAAAGGAATGTTATAGTTATACTACTGTTTTATTTCCTCGCAATCGAAGAGAAAAGCAGAGTTTATAACTCGTCCACAAAACCATTTTATCCTCGACATTACTATCAGCCCTCGTTCATTTTGTGCACTTTTACTATTAAAAATATTATCAGCCAGTATAATTTTCAACAATAAAATAAAATTTGCTCGGTTTTAACGAAAAATCGATTAATGATATTTGAATGTAGAGGCTGAATGTTCGCGAGTGCCTTTTCTCAATAATTATGCTTTTCGAGAGGAAACCAATTTTAAGTACGAGTTTGGCGCAAATTTTGTAGAATTTGCATTGTTTTTCATGTTGCGTTACCTGTTTTTTCACAAGTGTATTGAAAAACGTCGTACAGCACATGAATCTTAGGTTTTATAACAAACTCGTGACATTATAACTCACACGGCTCCTGCGTTTATTGGATATCCCATTGTACTCAGAAAACAAGTACAAAAATATTATTAAAAAAATATTTAATTATTTGACATGTATATTATATTATTTTTTATACTTTTTAACGTGCTCTTTGCAATTTTTTTAAAGTTTTAAGAAATTTAAAATGTAATTTAATTGGCAAATCGAGTTAATAAATGAAACTAAACTAAACTACGATCCTTGTATCGTAATGTACTATTGCAAGAAAGTATTATTTTAGTTGACCATAGAAATACGAGTAATACTTTGATGTTTTGATAGCCTAAACCAGGAAGGTATTATGTAAAAATACGTAAAATGTTAGGAATAAAACAATGAACCTTTGTTATTTTTTAGTAAAGTCTACGAAACTAGATACGACGCCCACTGATAGATTGCTTTACTTTTCAATAATAAAAGAGGGTAATACATATATTTTACGTTATTAAACCTGGTTTCATTATATACGGGTATTGGGGTAAAACCAAAGGCTTATTTTGCCGGTTTAGTCGAGTTGAGCCGATTTCGTGGCTAGTTAAATTCCCCGACTTTTTTATGATCAGCTTATTTTATCTCCACTCCTAATAAATTGCTTAATAAACTAAAAAACTAACTATCTATTTGAAAACATTAAAAGCAACACAAAAATATTAAAAGGTATACATTCTCGTAAAAGACCTTTTAATATCCATTCATGATCATAATAGATATTTTTGTAACCTAAAATATTTGTATTTTACTTTATTATTAAAATCTAAGAAAACTACACATGCAAAAAAGAAGAAACAAATATGCAAAAAAAATATTTATATATAGTAATCTTACGACAAATACCCGGGTGTGACGTGTGACCGGTGTCCGCGGCGAAATGAAACGCGGTCTCCATTGAGCGAATTTTATGAATTAATCATATTGTTTACTTCCATCTGTTTCTAAAAATAGTCTGATACAAGCAAATACAAATATTGGTGTTCCCGTTTCCTCAACGTATGCTCCAGAGCGAACTGAATCATCAGGGTACTTTTTTATGTTTAATAAATTATTTTATTTTATTTTATAATTTCCAATTTATAACGAGAGACACTTTTACTTGTAACAGAAACCTACAAATGGTATTTTTTAGATCTACTTTGACATACTGTCCAGAACTAAAATAATTTTATGCTTCTTTGATATCATTACGCTGAAAGGAAAGTGTGTCGTTTTTCTTTATGTATTGTATTTCTGTAAGTATTGTATTTTTGTTATTCAATATGTAAAATAAATGGTTCAATAAATAAAACAATATTTTAATTCCTATGGTTTTAGCGATACACAACAAATACCTATCTACTACGATTTAATAATGGAATAAAAAGCAGAAGATATGTATTTTATTAGTAGTTACTACTCTTGCAAAGCCAAGGCGAGCTGCGAGTTTACTGTTTAAACAGAATACAAGGTCACAATATATTTTATTAGTACCAGTAGTAAGTAACTGCACAAATATAATTTTCACGTAAAATTAAGTTTTACCATTTGGAATTTTAATAAATATACGAAACAATAACATCTGATCTTCGGTTTTCGAAAAGCATAATTTAATTAACAGCAAGCGGCTATGCAATAAAATTTATGATAGTTTATTCAAACTCCAGGTTAAGAAACGCAATAAAATAAAAATTTAGTTTTTATAATTTTATAGAATCAGTAAGAAAACGCTGTGTTAATTTATTTATACGCAGATATTATATTTTTCGGGCTTTTGTCCGAAATACGTGGGCATACTGAGTCTCTGGATCTGACCACTTACAATAAAAGAATGAAAGAAAAAACAATTATGGAATTCGAAAATGGAACTCTTTGGGAAGATATTACTTTTTAATTTGTGTGCCATTTGTTTTTCATTGTGACGTCCTTTCGAAAATTGCCGCTATCAAAATGAATTTACCTCGTGAACATTTTCGTTCAATGATTTTCGTTGTGGATTAAGTCAACAAGAGAGTTGCCAAAGACTTTAATTGGTATTTGGTGATGAAGCACCATGTCGCAGCTCTGTGTATTCGTTGTTTGGAGAAATTAGACGTGGACGTGATCATCTCCATGACGAGGTACGTGAAGGTTGGCCGGCGACTGCGGTTATGGACTCTAATATTGACACCGTACGACAACTTATTGAAACTGACAAAAAAAATACTTGCCAGCAAATTCGTGCTTTGTTAGGCATTGGAATGAGCCTGGGTGCTTTGAACCCGAAAGATGAAAGCCAGTCGGCAGAGTGGGTCTTTCCTTTTGAAGATTTGCCGACGAAAGTTAAGAAAAGTCGAAGCATATTGGTAAAAAACGGTTGTTTCTTTATTCGGCAAATCAGGACATTGCACTACAATATCGCTTGAAGATCAAAAAACGGTGACTGCAGATTAGTTCGTCAACACTTGCTTGCCCAGAGTCTTAGAAAAAGTTCGCGAAAAGCGTCCTCGAAGCAATGTCCTCCTTCACCACGATAATGCATCCTCACATTCCGCTAAGGTAACAGAAGCCTATTTGAAGGCTTCAAATGTGAAACTGATGACCTCGCACCCTGCGACTTCTTTTTGTTTCCAAAAATTGAAGACAAACTTAGAAGCACACGTTATACGAGCCCTGAATCTGCGGTGAATGCGTTCCATTAAGCCATTGAAGAGGTTCCTAAAGAAAACTGGTCCAACTGCTTTGTACGGTGGTTTCAGCGAATGCAAAAATGCATTAATTGCGAAGGAATACACTTTGAAAAACAATAAATGTATCGTAAAATAGTTTTATTTATCAGAATTCAGACACTTTCAGTATGCCCTAAGTATAAACCATTTGATTTATTCATATTATTACTATATACACAAAATCACGATTTAGTTTTTTTTATGTAATTTTTCGAGTTTTAGTCAGAAATATAAGCCATTTGATTTATTCATATTGTTATAACAAAGGACAAAACCATTATATACAAAACCGTGATTTTGTGTCGTACGTTACTCAAATAATTATATTATTATCAGAAGTAAAAATCCAATCAATAAAATAAGCTGCGAAAAATTTAACAATTTTTCATCTCCCAAGCTCTGAAAGTAGTCCAAGTCCCAAGGAAGGGATAGAAGTAACTTTGAAATTCGAACTAGAACTAGAATAGAAAAATTCATTTCACTTGAATCTTTACTATGCAAGATGAATTCATACGAAATTCAATAAAAATTTTTAATTATCGGAAAATAAACTATTATTTTTTTTAGAAAAAAAGTATGGCTGGCTGGCAAGAAACGAAAACGTGCCCCTAAAAAAGGCGGGAGAAAACTTATGGTGAAAAGATATTATCTGTGGTTTTAATCAACGTTTTGATAAATTTTGTAATTTGTTTATTTTAACCATGAAATAGTAAAAACCAAGTTGATTTAGGCTTGTGCGTGAATTTCAAAAGTCAACCAACATACATTAAAACCAGCTGACGTGTAAAATACGTGCGGTGCACTAATATGGCGCATGTTTTATGTAGCCTTGGACGATTCGTCCAAGTATGTAGATTCAAGTATGTAGCCCATATTTTATTTTTTACAAACTGTTTAGTTTACTTTTCTCGCAAATCGAGATGAAAAGCAGAGTGTTTACCTTGTGGGAAACTGATCAATTACACCTGAAGTATTGCGGCGCACGAGCGTAGCGAGTAGTGTGAGGGTGCTCTGCTATTGTTTACGAGTTTGATTCATGAGTGTCAAAGCTGTTGCCAAAAATAATACTATTATGTATCAGCTGATAAATATATAAAACTATGTTTTCTCACTTATGCGTTACGTATGTATACTAGCTCGTGTGTAGTAGAAAGAATCAGTGTCATGGGCTGTCTGCGTTATTCAGAATAAGGTTTTGATGAATGTTATAGGTGCGTAATTATGTGAGTGAAGCCCGCTCTGCCCCGCTCCCCGCAGGCCATGGCAGCATGCCGCTAGGAATGATAGGCGCACTAACTTCATTTACCTGTTTCCGGGACTTCTTGATCATGGGCTGCGGCTTCAGCTCCTCGTCGGAGAAGGCGCGCGTTCGAGGGTCAAAGTCGCGCCCTGATGATGCCATCGAGAATGCTGAAACGTTACAGCCATTGGCATTAATAGGTGTACCTATAAAATGTGCCTCATATTGCAAGTTAGTCTAAATATGAAAAATTTAAAACTTTACAATCTGGCCCTGTTTTAAATGGCTTATAATAAGATGATGATTAACGTCTGTAGATCAAATTGTTATTAAGTTTTTATCGTTAAAATATATATTTATAGTATAGTTTTTAAATTGAATAACAATGGGTATACGTACTTGAATCGGCAGGCGAAAGCGGCGGGTTGATGGTGTCTGGACTCATACAGTCGGAGGGCGAAGGTGAGCGTTCCCTCTTGGTGACGGGGGCTTGAAGGCCGAGCGCCAGCCCCGCGCTCCCGCCGAAGGCTGAGCCACCGAGGTGCGCGCCCCCCAACGCCTCACCCGGCATGCCATTCTCCGACAGGAACTCGTCCAGGTCCACATACTGCAACGCCAGACCATAAGTCACACACAGCGGAATCGCGCCGCGAACACAGGCGCGACGTTCACGCACTACAAAACGCAACAGTCGTCTCGGGCACGCAGTACACAATTTAGAATCCGCATAGCAATTCGCTTTACGCTTATCTATCCGTAAAATATGTAATACAAACTCGTAGTTTATACACTGTTTTGAGGAATAAAAGCGTCACGTTATGATTTTTATTTTGTTTTAAACTGAATAACGGTGCTTTTAATTCTCAAGTCGCTCAGCATGACGTCATGCTTATCATATAACCTTAAATACATCTTAATAAAAAGACAACATAATATTTGGAGATGTTAAGTCGGCAAACAAGCAAGTAGGTAAAAAAGGAGTAAAGCAACTCTATTACCTAGTGCGGACGGCAGCGGTTAGGAAGCCGGTGAAAGACGCACACAAAAACACGCAGTAGGTAATAAGTTGCGATTACTGACTTCTTGTACCTTGAGATCGGGGTCATAGGGGAGTGTCTTGTCCCACAGGTTGGGTCCAAGGAAGGCGGCCTGCGCCTCCCACAGCTCGCTGTCATCCTTCTTATCTTCTAAGGCTTCTTTGTTGTTGACCGACTTGCCTGCAACAAAAGCAACAGCCCGTCATAATCAGGCCGCAGGTTAACGCTTGACAACAACGCAACCTAATACAATGATCGAATCAATAATAAAGATATAGTTAGCTTTTGTGTTAGGTTCATAAAGTCAATCTTTTATATTATTAAAATTTATTATCAGAAAAATTAAGAGATCTGATTAGGTGTCGACAAAAAAGATTGCTACGTTTCGATTTATTGATTAGAACATTTTATTTTATAATGTGAGTGGGCATTACTAGTGTACTCGCACAACGCATAACGCTGCTCTTTAGGAAAATTCTTTGAAGCGAGTTTAAATTGTTAAGTAAGGAATCGGTTTCTGTTGTTGCCAATATTATCCTGAGACAGATGCATATGTTATTCATAACATTTCTATAGAATCTAGGTACCTGAAATTACATAATAAGGTACAATCGCACGGCGGTAAAACAAAAGACCGGTACAATATTTAAAATAAGATCACCATCGCTAGAGCTAGATTATTATAAAACTATGCAAAAGTAGGAAATGTAAACTTTCATTATTCATTATAAAACAAATTTCTGTTTTATTAGATTACTTAGAAGCTTGCTTTTGAAATATGTATATTATAGGGAGTGAAATATAATAATAAATGTATTTATATAATTAAACTTTTAAATAAATAGGTATAGGTAGTTAACATTGTGCTCTATGTTACACGTGAAGATAAGCAACTAAAATATTATTTATAGATGAATAATGTCATCTTTTTACTATCATCGATTACGACTAGGGATAAGCATAGTCAAGACTATAGTCACAAAATAAAAAAGGTTACAGAAGGACAACTCTCGCCGCTCGCCTTCTTCAAAAATAATTACCATCATCTTGCCAGACTCACTAGAGATGGTTGCTACTGTAATATTTCTCAGTTTTGACAAAAAATTGTTAGAATAGTATATTAGAAACATACATTCATCGATTCATTTATTTATACATTCATGTTATCATGCTTACATGCCTTAGAGGGTAGACAGAGCATCAAATATTCATAAAGGATCCCAATTTCGACAAAGATTCGTGTCGTGGGTAACACTGCGTCAAGAAAAAGGAACTTGAGTGCTATATAGTAAAATGTTATTCAGGAATTTTACTATCTTTCTTTTTTACTCGTTTTTGGTAAGGTGAAGACCGTGTAGGCACAGTGTTTAGAAGTATTCAAACAACCAAATATAGGTAGTGCAACAGTTACAGTGGTATTGACAATAGAAATAATAAATCTAAGTAAATTCATTCAATTCAATTCAATTTTATAAATATTGGGACGAATATTGTTTTGACAATAATACTACGTGACAAACGCCCATGCTAGCACTCGCAGATGAAAAAAACTTGCGAAGGAGTTTTGTACTGTTTGGGAACTGCGTGGCAACGCCTCTTTAAACGACATGTCAATGTGTGCGTGCCAGAAATGGCAGTTAGTTATGAGTGGACTCCTATAAAAAAGGTACTCTGTGGTGGACTCTCTGTCTGCCCCGCGCCGCCACAGTGTGCCCTATTGCCTTTCTAGGTGGAAAATATTCATTGTCCGCTAGGAATGAACTGTATTTTTTTTTCTGAAACTAGATTAGTTACCTAACTCAACGCCGCAAATAAAAATTTCTTAACGGATGTTATTATATTTTATAATTGAGGCTAAGTTCATACTATTTTATCCAGTTCGTCTCAACTGCATGTTGCATCACTAAAGTCAACGTCTTGTTTCGATAACATTTGTGATTGTGGTAATATCAGTTATTTTTTTTAATGCAGGATAATATCCGAGGTAAGTAGAGTGGGCTATGTGGTCGTCCTACAATTTTTTTTCTGATTGTGGCCATAAATCTAAAAAACAAAAAATCTCTGTAATTCTAGAATCACACAGTGCCCATAGACAACTTTCTCAAAAACCTTTGACGTCTTTTAACATTGAGGTCTTTTAACATTGAGCAATTTTCAGTTTGTCCGACACCACTTCAAACACATGAAATTTCACTAAACATTAGTAACGTATCTAGCGATGATGATGATGATTGATAACTTTTAATAAATGAATAAATGAATTTATCTTTCATAAAATTTATTATTTTTATAAGCTTCCGTATAAGTAACAGAATGTTAAGGAACGTGTCCAGCAATTGAGTTAACTGGGTCATGTATGATATTACCATAATATGTAAATAATGTAACTATGTATTTATTAAATAAATAGTATCATTATATTACTTAAAAACACCTTTCACTTCAATATTCGCTGGAAGAGAGTTTTTTCCACCTAGAAAGGCAATAGGACTGCCGTTTTACCTACTCCGTGCTAAGTAAAATATACTAACTCGTATATTTTCCATCCATTATCTACGATGCCCGTAGATTCCTACTGCCATTCCTCAGCATTCAACATATTTCTTCCAAGCATCTATATTATTTTGTATTTGTTGTTTACGGTATTGAAGTCAAGTCAATTCAATTCTTTGGGTGAATACATTATTTCAAGGTAAAATGACAATGTCATAAATATGTCACGTGTGGAGACACTAAGTCAAGGAACTAAGAAAAAGATCCTATATAGTTCCTTGCACTAAGTAGGTCGATTCCTTGCCATTCGGAAGATGTTTTCTATCAGTAATTTGGTCATTTCACAGAATCTAAGCATCTTTGAGAACGCGTATTGAATTTCCTTTTGTTTCATTTGTAACTTAAGTGGTAACTGAGCATTTTCGCGAAAACTTGTACTCATGCAATATTATATTTTTGCAATTATATCCTACAAACTTTTTAAAGTTTTTTAAGTTATATTCTAGGAACCCACTATTATATTTTTGGAATGTACTAATAATCTTGCAAATTCGTCTGTTAATTCAAGAACTAAAACACCTACCATAAAAAACGTCGGTCATATTCATATTCCATACAAGCTTGGACCCAAGCTGTTCTAAAAATAATTTGTGATGTATTTAATAGGTTTAATTGTAATGTAACACTACGAGTAGCACATCAATATATTTTTTTTACCATATTTACTTTAAAGGTTGGTCGTTGATAATTTTAATTTTTTAGGTTTATAATGTAATAATATGTTTTTTTTTTGTTAGTTCAGGATAAAAATAATCTATATAAAATAATACCAGGAAAAAATATATTGAGGTTTGAAAATTCGAATAAACCGATATAATCATCTCAAGGCTCAGTAAAAATTATGTGGATGGTGGTCAAAACATAGCCACACTGAGAATTTTTTAAAATCAATATCTTTTTTTCTGATGTCAGATTTTAATAATTATTTTACCCTACATTTAAAAAAAGTAACCCATATTCACATACAATTTTCATTCAAAATATCATTCTGGGGCCAATTTGGTCGATGTTTATTGAAATTAGAACACGACACCAGAGACACAAATTACGTATAGCCGCGGCGCGCGCCCTGAGATCTCGGCTTATTGAACTCACAGCGAAGGAGTTTTTAATTTTTCACCTCGGTTGCTGACTGAAGACATATTAGACTATGAGTATTGAAAACTTCGAATTTGAAATTACTCTTATAGAAAAAGCTTACGCACTGGGCCAGCCCTCCAATGTATTTTTGCAAAGTCAGGCCTGTTTTAAGCTTTGTTTTAAGAAAGTAAATTTTTGCTGCTACTAAATTATTTTATTCAAATTTTATTCAAAGTAAAGATTCTTGTATTGATATGTTAAAACGTCACCGCAAGTGTCTAAATACTCTTATGAAAATCTTATACGAAAAATTTTTATTGATTACGAAATCGAAAAACCTGCAGTTTTCCTTTAAATTTTGTGGCATGGTATTGTTTTGTACATTTATAGCTATATCTTTAAAAATTCTGGATAATAAAGAAGAGCATTTAGAATCCTTAAAGTTGGCTCTTTTAAATGATACCTATTTTTATATTGGTACGGTCGGTGACAGAGACATCTGAGACCAAGGAATATTTTTATATTCCGTGCCTGAGACAGTAGCGTCTAGATACGTGCGTACTTGGCTGTCGCAGGTAATTTTAATCTATAACTATGCCTCAAGTTTCTACATTTCTTAGTTTTCTAGAAAAACCTCTGTGCTGTGATAGACGAACACCTTGAGTGATCTTATAAGGGTTTCGTTTTTCCTTTTAAGGTATGAAAAGGGTACGGAACTCTAAAAAAAGGTATACAGGGTAGCCCATTTAGGTGGGTCAGTATGGGTAATTCTAAAACTATAAGACATACAAAGATTTGTTCTAAGGAGATTTAAGTGTCAAGAAAAACTGCATTCATATATTTAAAAAAAAAATTGATATATTGACTTATTTATTTGAAATGTTATAAGAAAAAACCTATAAAAAAACTCGAACTATTTTATTCACGTTTTTGTATGTTATAGAAAAAGGTCGATATTTTATAGTGTAATACTTCTTTTGCCATATTATTGTAAAACTATTAAGAGAATCAAAGCCGTGTGGTGACGGCAGAGTAGAATACATTTGTCACCAACCCCTACTCTTCCCGTGGGTGTCGTAAGAGGCGACTTAGGGACTACACATTGAACAGGGAACGGGCAGCAGCGCTCTCTGATACAGTAAACTTTTAATCTGTGATCTCCAACCCGCCTGCCAAGAGTGGAGATTATGGCAAAACCCTCCACTTAAGTGGAGGAGGCTCATAGTCCAGCAGTGGACTGTAACGGGCCGCTGATGATTAAGAGAATCATGTTTTAAATTCAGTAATGTGACTATTGGTGCTTCATCAGTTTTTCTTTTTGTTTGGACATCAGTCCAGAGTATTCAAAATATTGTTATTTTTATTTTGTTAAGTTCTTGGTGTTCATTAATGTAATTGTAATATTTTTCAAATTTGTTGCGTTAGATTGCAAAATAACAATACTTTCATAAGTCACATCGAGAGGACAGTCAAACAACAGCAGTACTAAAAAATTTAAGGTCAAATCTACAAAATACCGAGAAGAAATTCTTTTGGTCTTCAGATTAGATGGAATAGAAATGGTTGGTGGCACGTGTTGCAATGCTTCTGCATGGTGGTAAATAAGTCGATATTAATTGTGTGCGCGGAGGTGCGAGGGTTCAGTCACGTTGTTGGTGCGAAGGGAGTCGGCTCGCGCTCATGGCGGGCCGCGTGACGAACGCGAGAGATTAGCTCCCCGGCCAGCCACTCCTACGAACCATGCACCCTAGCCCTCACCCCAACCTCTCGCCCACTAAACTCCCAATTTTCTATTGAGTAGCATGTAACCTACATTAAAATATAAGCAAAGTCAGAACACGTTAGACTCGAATATTAATTCTGAGATATCGTCAACCAAATAATGCAAACACACTAAAGTATCATAAAAATAATAAATGGCTTATTACGAAATAAATAAGAACTCTCTACATACCACTTTCATTTATATGAGATCTGTTACGAGTACTAGAGCCTGCCCCTTGAAATAACAAGTATGCAGTCAACTCATTCATTGAGCATGCAGTAAAAGTTTGTTTGTTTTTTCGTAGGTTTTTCTTACAAATCAAATTACAATAATTTGTGCAAAAAGTGCGTATTAATATGTCAGTCAGTTTCTCTATAGCTTCTCCTTTTTTTTTTAACTAAATAAAGGAATTTATATATAGTAGGCAGAACCATGTAGGTTTTTATTACGGTGTTTCAAGAAACTAAAAGTAATACTGAAAGTTTCTGGATTCTGATAAATAAGACTATTGTTTTTCAAAGTATATTCCCTCGCAATTAATACATTTTTGCATTCGTTGAAACCATTACTGTACGAAGCACCAGCAGTTGGTCTTCCTTGGGGACCTCTTCAATGGCTTCATGGAACACATTCACCGCCGATTCAGGGCTCGTAAAACGTGTGGCCTCTAAGCTCGTCCTTATTTTTTGGAAACAAAAAGAAATCGCAGGGTGCGAGGCTCGAGCTGTAAGGCAAATGCGTCATCAGTTCCACATTTGAAGCCTTCAAATAGGCTTCTGTTACCTTAGCGGAATGTGAAGATGCTGTATCGTGGTGAAGGAGGACGCTTCGAGGACTCTGGGCAAGCAAGTGTTGACGTACCAATCTGCAGTCACTGGCGATATTGTAGTGTAATATCCTGATTTGCCGAAAAAAGAAGCAACCATTTTTTTATTTTCGTCGGCAAATCTTGAAAAGGAAAGACCCACTCTGCCGAGTGGCTTTTTCTTTCGGGTTCAAAGCAGTACACCCAGGTTTCGTCACCCGTCACGACAGACAGCCAATGACTATCCTCCGTTAAACTTTTTTATCATTTTACGGCACGCAGTCGTTTCTGGTCCTCCGTTAAGTCATTCGGTATCCATCGAGTGCAAAACTTCCGAACCTTCAGATGCACATGTAAAATGTTTTGCACTTGGCTCATTCAAATGCCTAACAAAGCATGAATTTGCTGGCAAGTATTTTTTTTGTCAGTTTCAATAAGTTGTCGTACGGTGTCCATATCAGAGTCTAACCGCAGTCGCTGACCGACCTTCACGTACCTCGTCATGGAGATGATCACGTCCACGTCTATATTCTCCAAATCACGAATATACAGAGTTGCGACATGGTGCTTCATCACTAAATGCCAATTGAAGTCTCTGGCAACTCTCTTGTTGACTCAAGCCACAACGAAAATCATTAAATGGGCATTATTTTAAAATGAAAGAAGCCGTCTCGAAGGGTTTTATTTGGTGTCAACTCGTGGCCGCCTGTCGAAGCCAAGGCAAGCAACATTACAACCAAGCGCGTCGTTAAAATTTTTAATTCTAATACATTACTTTTTTTTTTCGTTTCATTCGCTTTGCCTTTAGCTAAAGGTATCAAATTGAAAATGTAAGTTAGGCAGTAAAGCCTAGAAAAATAAACTGATACTTTACTTTTTTAGGTTTTTCTGAAGGGGAAGGGAGAACATAAATAAAAATATAGATATATCAAGCAAAGAACTTGAAAATTACTTTAGAAAGTAGTCTTAAAAACATACTATAATAACACTTCGTATTAAGCATTTTTAAACGAAATTGGTGGAGACTTTTAGTAGATATTGATGATGCTATTTTATTTCATTTGGTTTTATCTTATCTTAGCAGATACCATACGAAAATGGTTATATTTATTCCAGATTAGAAGTGTGGAAAATTCATCGGTTCTCACGAAAAAATAATTGAAAAGAAATTATATATTTTTTGGAAATACCTAACAAGAAAGTGGTAGGTACCTATAAAGATTTAAATAAATTATAATTAAAAAAAACTTAATTACTGATTTTAAGTACAAAAAAAATTAAGAAGAGTTAAGGCTAGGAATAATAAGGTGTCTATGTGATTTTTTAGATACAAAGCTTTTCGTACGAACTTTGGCTGGATTGTTGGTAAAAACAAAGCTAACCACCAAAGAATGCTGCTTCAACACTTGATAAGCTAATTCGGTTTGCCTCCATTTTAAATTAAGATAAAATTATATCCACAGTAAAACAAAACAAAGCAATAATTTTTCTTTGAATTTTAGTAATGCAGAAAAATCATAAATCGCTTAGCGCTTATATAATAATATACATAACGAACGAATTCAAAACACTTTTAAATTACCTATTGCTGCTATTGCAGAAAAAGTAAACTTTATACTTGGTCCGATTTAATGTAAAAATATCAAATTGAACATACCAAATTCTACAATACTTGTATACTTAATACTGGCGTGGGCATCACCCTAACGGTAACATTGCTTTAAAAACGTTTTTCTTGTTGGTCTGGAATTTGAGTATTTTGTAAATAGAAAACTATACTTACTTTACATAATGTACAAAGATCGCAGCATAGTATGTGCATATGAGCATGCGGTGTGATGCGGTAATTAATCTTAGTTCTGAGAATGCGACGCGCGAACGTAACGTGAACAACAGTTGGATCTAATGACACAATAACGTGGGAGCAGCACGCGATCGATGAAGCGAACGCTGCGATGCGCGGGCGCTTCCTCATGAAAAACCTGTATGTGTAGAGGGGGTGCGAGACGACAGAGCAAGTGCGGGGGCAGGAAGCGGGAAGTAACCCACTTGTCGGCGTTACGTGCGGCCACGCTTTCCTCGTCGTTCCGCGCAGGCGCGCCGCACTGCGCACGCACGCCCCGCGCTTGCGCCCTCTTCACCACCCTCTTGCGCAACGTGGAAAATGAGCCCATGATCGAACATTCTCAGAATAATTTATCTTTGCATTGTTATCAAAAGAGTACGAGTAATAGTAACAATAAGTCTGTAAGATTATTTTTCATAACAGATTACGTCTGTTACAATCATCTAATATTGAGCGAAAAATGTGTGTCAAGTGCGCCTTCCTCTGACCGGACTGCTGAAGAGATGCAGATACAAGATTGTCAACAAAACTAAAATCAAACAATAAGAAAAATCAACTAGACTACAAAAGTTGAAGAAACCTAATTTATTAACAGGACTTGTAGAAAATTGCGAAAAATGTTTTCAGATGCTATCGAAAGTTTGCCGAATTGCGCTATTCCTCAAATGAATCAAAAATATTTAGGTTAATCAAATACACTCTCTTTTTTAAACTCATAAAACGTTTATATGTAGGTAGGTAGTACCCATTTAGGTACTTACCCTATAGAATTAATAGTATTATATTAGGATATAGGAAGTTGTTCAGGGGGCAGGCCCGGCTTCGTTGCACAGCTCTCACTTTCCTTGGCCGGAGAAAGTTCCAGCAGTGACGACATTATAACTCTATGCACAATCGATTACCTACCTAGGGCTATGAATAAACTATCAAATGTTAACATGTGTTAACTTTTTATCTAAAATAAGGAAGTCAGTTTTAATATCTACGGGTAGAACTAAGAGCTATAAAAGGTACAAAAAATATTTAGTATACGTTACAAAAACGTGGTAAATTAGATAATTCGTGCATTATTTAAAGATCCAATTACACCTCTCTACATCTATTACCTAATTAAAAATTGTATTGCATTGTTTCGATTTCAATTGTGTCAATATACGGGAATTAGTACTAGAAGTGCAATGAGATAAAAGTAACCAAAATATAATTTCTTGTTAGACAAAATTCGTAATTAGGTCAGGGAAAAAATCTTTTCGTATTTTGTACGTACTATTTTGTAAATTATATCTCTTTGCCTGTATTGTTTGTTTTTGGCTGATTTTGATATCACGAAAAAGGTTACATTTAAAAAAAAACTGCTTCCCGCCATATTTCAATTGTTTTTCTGTTTGTTAAAATGAGTGGGTGTAAAGAAGAAATTCGGTACATTTTGAAATTTTGTCACAAAAAAGAGAAAAATGCGACACAGACAGCGAAAAAAAATTGTGACGTTTATGGACTAGCACAAAGTTGGTTCAAGCGTTGTGAGTCCGGATATTTTGATGTCAAAGATGCAGCTCGCCGATGCCATTTTTGAAAAAGTGGAATAAGATAGGCATACTAGTAGTTACGACATTGCTGAATAATTGGAAATTGACCACAATACAGATTTAACCCATTTGAATGAGTCTGGCTGTACAAAAAATTAAGAGAGTTTGGCTGGGAGGTGTTAATGCATCCACCATATTATTATAGCCCTGACTTAGCACCTTCAGATTTCCACCTGTTTCGGTCTTTACAAAATTCTTTATGTAGTGTAGGGTTGACATCAAGAGAGGACTGTGAAAACTACTTGTCGCAGTTTTTTAATCAGAAGTTCCAAAATTTCTACAGCAATAGCATCATATGTCGCTACCTACAAGATGGCATCAAGTTATTGAACAAAATGGTACATAATATATTATAAATAAATTTAAATATACTATGTAATAAATTGTCTTCATTTTGTACATAAAATACGAAGAAACTTTTTCCCCGACCTATTTATTTATAAAGCTCTAGTCACAAATGATATGAATAGCAAGAATTTGGCTCCCTGACCTACACAACGCGGTGAAAGTATCGGAATCACTTGAGCAGCGCTTCGACGATGTGACGCCATTCGACCACTCTCACTTTCTGTAGACAACGCTAGAAAGTGACGCCTGCCGAATTACTCTCAGTGCTAATCTGCCTGCCGCGTATAATTACAATAGAGGCATTATTTGGTAGCTACCGCAAAGTGGTTGCAAGATTTAGTCTCTCAATTGTTTCGAATCTCCGCCAAAAGTACCGAGTTCAAATAGAGTGTAAAATACAATGAGGCCTTTTCAAAGATTTGTGGCGAACAGATCTCGGAGGAAATGACCAATAACTCAGTTACATAGGTTTCAACAATGATGTGCGTACGAAGGTGTCGTGATTGAAATGCTGCGTAGCCGCCGCCGTCGTCGATGGAAAGCTGGTGTTATGCAACAAATCGCTTCCTACTCGGAAAATATAGGTGAGGAGTGCCACCAAGTGAGGCGCGGGCTGCGGGGTGCAGTAGCGCAGGCGCAAGGGGGAGGGGGAGCGGGAAGTTGCTGCGTCTATTGCGCAATGGAGAAAGTTGCCGTTTTCCGGCGACGCGCGATCATTTTCGTAAACGTGTGAATTGAGCGAAAGTGAACGAGAAAGTCGTAACTAAATGTAGACGCAAAAGTCACCTCAGGCTATTTTGGATATCACTCAAATCTAAACTTAAAAAGGATTGTTAAAAAGAAGTTAGGAGTCCCAAACCAGAAAAGAGTTCTGAGAAAAGTTCAAGATTTTCAATTATGAAACTACGCCAACTTATTACGAAATAAACGCAATGTTGTATGTTTGCAACTTTTTCCGAAACATATACGGAAAAATTTAATTGTGATTGGTTATATATAAGTCTTGGACACGTCCATTATAATATTGGAGAGTGCCACAATGATCTTATATTATAATTCACCTTTAGGTAAGAGGTCTTTACCGGAATTCCCAATGCTGATCTGACACCTGGTGAAAATTTAGTTTGTTGAAATTAATAACTAGTCGTAAATATAAGATTGGATATTGGATGTGACACGTAACGAGACGTAGACAAACTCAGGCAGACAAGTTAACCTTTGCTCAAATAGAACAAGGAAGGAAAGACATATACAGCAAGATGAGTTATATCGGAGATAGGAGCGTGATTTTATGTATGTAAAGTATGAGATAT
Organism: Carpatolechia fugitivella; assembly: GCA_951230895.1. NCBI lineage: Eukaryota > Metazoa > Arthropoda > Insecta > Lepidoptera > Gelechiidae > Carpatolechia > Carpatolechia fugitivella. Next base: position 14,030,269 of record OX579645.1, read on the forward strand.
TAAATGGATTAAAAACAAACAGCCACCGAACAAGGTTTAAGTACAAGAAAATCTGTATCAAATTATTTTAATTATGCTACGTTTTGCACAATAGGTACCTACTTATTTAGTATCAATCCTATTTCATAATGTGACCATTGCCACGGTCATAATTTCATAGTATTATGTCAATCATTAAGTTTAGCCAAAAAGGAAAACAAGTTAGTACCAGAATTCAATATTATATATTTTTAACCAACTTTGAATGTATTATATACTAAGAATGTATTACATTCATTTTGTATTTTAACAAACAACAAAATCCTTAAAATTTCCTTATGTCCATCCATCTGTCCATGTCACACATACGAATAATCGTATTTGGCCAACGAATTATCTAATTAAAGTATTTGGCACTATAAAGACCGTACGGATATGAGTATTCTACTATAAACCCGTAAAAAATTAAAATTAGGAGTTCCAAAAAGACTTCTAGAGGGTGTTTGAAAAGTAACTATAATATATGTGTTCTCTGTAGCTTATACTAAATATGTAAACGTACTGAAATTAGGTAGGGTAAAAGTAATATAATATATTTTATCATATTGTGTAACTTTAAAGATATGGGATAGTATTGATTCTCCCTTTAACATTTATAATGTTAATACAACGAATGATAATTCGTTGGATCAATAACAACACTAAAATGTGTACAAAGCTCAAAAAGCTAAAACAAATGGAGTATTATTTAATTTATGATTAAATTGGGCTGGTTTTTATACCAATGTAATTATAATAATACAACTTCTTGACTCTGTTAAAACAACTACAAAAGTAATAAAAATATACAGTAGTTTTTAATCAGTCGAGGAGCGGAGAATAAGCAAGTAGGCGCGGGGAGAGCACGTCAGCGGAAAAGTAAAAGTCGGAAGGCAGTCGCGGGGGCGGGAAGGGCGCGGGGACGCGGAAACCCGACGGAAGATTACTTTTACTCTCGCTGCGCGAGCGCACCGGCCGTGCAGTTGTGCGCAACATTACTTTACACCGCGAAATACTGAGAATGGCAATCATGGACTAGAGACAAGAACATTGAAAAAACGAATACAGCAAATTACGATTATTGTTTTCATTATGATGATACGAGAGTCGTAAGTAAGTTCCTGCGCGGGAATTGTATACCCTTATACCCGTTAATCTTCGAAAGATTGAGCTGTATACTTTTTTTCCATGTGAGAAAATGGGATGTAACTAGAAAAGAGAGTTCAGTAACTCTTTATTAAAATAGACTTCAACTGAGATTTTTTTCAGGGCACACCCTTTATTTATTTATGTACGTACTAGGTATACAGATGTTATCTATTTCTTCATACGGTTTATAAAAGTACCTTCATTGTACTTTAAAAACAGCTAGGCAAGGCCAGTATTAATGCAGAAATATGTTGAATTGAGGACCTGCAGTAATTTCCAACTGACTTAAAATAACTGGTTCTTTGCTAAAACTGGTTTTTATTAAGAGACGCGCCAATCTAAACGAGATTTGACTATTTTATTTCAACTACCGCGAACAAAATAAAGTTGACTAGTTTACCAGCTATTGCGCAAAACTACACAGATTATCAAATTCTCCAAGTTTATTGTAAAAAAACCTTGTAAAGACGAAGTACCTACACAAACTAAAAAAAACATGTTGATGTGTGTCTATGTAGTGGGTGAAACTGCTATTATAATTACATTCTGAGTTACCTTTCCGTGTGTTTTACTAACTGTCATGAGTACGTAAAATAAAATGACATTATCCCTTCCATAAACAAATTTGTATGTAAGAACATAATCAATTTGACCCCAAAGATAGTCAGTCGCATAAAGTTAATATCATATTTATCTCATATAGCAAGTTCTCGTATAGATAGAATCTGCACAGCACCGTTCGCTGGGTTTAAAAAGTAAAAGTGGTTTGCCCACGCGCACGCGGAAGAAACCACGTGCAAGAGCGCGCGCCAGAGTGGCAGCAGGGCGGGGGCTAGCCGCGGGGAGGGGAGAAAGTCGCGAAAAGGTCGTCACTTTTTCCCAAATATTCTGAGTGAAAGTGCGCCCGGCCACGCTCGAATGATAAAAAAATTCGTGGGCCTGCACCGTGATACGCCTTCTACTATAAACTCTCACAATATGTATATTTTAAGGAAAATATTATTATGAATACTAAATACTTAAAGCTTTATTGCAATATGTATTGTATATTATGCTAAAATTACTATTAACTATTAGTCAAGGGAGGATGGTAAAAGAGTCCTGAAAGCATAGGCAGGTATAGGTAGTTAAAATCCAAGAAAAACACTTTTGTCAAAATAAAAAAATGAAGTAAAGATAATAAAAAATAAGAAAATCTTCATTCGTCTTTCATTCTTCAAAATTTGCTTTTCATCACCTAAATTGAAGAATTTAAGAAAAGTGATTTGAGTGAGAAGTAGGTAGGCATAGATTGCAAGATTCGTTGCTCTAAGTTTTACAACTTAAGGTAAAAAAGCATAATACTTGTCAACCCACGAAAATATCAATCTTAGAAAAACAGTGAACAAGACTTATAAAGCAAAGTTTCAATCAATGTAAACTTCCCGAATATTTTCGTACTTGACCGTTATCAATAATTCAAATGAAAATAGTGAATCTCATTGAATCTATTAATAAACAAAACAAAAATGTTTGTTGTGTCTCATTTAAAATGCAATTGAAGTAAACATCTATTTGCAGAATGCACCAAAAAATTGAATTGCGCGAACATTGCGTTACGTCCACGACTCGTCACGTAAGCGCGACCTTATTTCCTCGATGACATAACAGCACACGTGTCGTAATAATGTCAACATACCACCAATGCCAAGTTCACGCTGTATGTTTATAAACACGGTTCTTCAGTGGTTCTGAAAGCAATCTGTCGCAGTGGCACCATGAGGCGGGCCGGCCCCTCCTGCAATGACTCATTTAACATTTTCAACTAATTTCTCACGCGCATTCACAAATACCATTCTTGAAACCTTCTCAGTCTTACCATTAGTTAACTGATCCGATACTTCTACATATATACCTAACAGGCTGAAATGCAATAACCTTTCTTGCATTTTTTCCACGTTTAGGCATTGAATTAATTTTAATTAGATTTATTATCTCTCTTATTTCACCGTAATCACGTAGATGAAAAAGAAATATGATTAATATTATAAAATAAAATACTGATTAGTTACCAATGAAGTAGTAAATTTCTAAAATAACATTCATACTTAATGATCACGCTCCTTCTTGCTTCCACAAAATAGAAAATAGATTTTGTTAGTAATGTGGGTATAGAAAAACAGAAGCCTTATGATTTTGTCCATTTGTTAGCCCAAACATAGATAATATTATCTATAGACAATTATTGGAAGATAGGATTTTTATAGTATAGTGAAAAAAAAAAGAAAAATTTTGAGGAGGCTCTCTTTCACCACTTTTGCTGGGCGATAATAAACCTTTGCGAGGACTGAAGGATGAAAAAAAACCAGTGTACAAAAAGGTAAGTGGGGAGTCTTTTCAGTAGTCTATTGTATGTCTTTAAAATAAAATTTAAAATTTTGGCTAAGCTTGCAAAAAGAGTCACCGTCCACTCTGACTTCTCAACAAAGAGATCATTGTGTAAAGATAGTAGTAGAACTCAACTAATTCTAACTGCGAAACTTGGTTTGTATAACATACGATATATATTAGGTCGGGGAAAAAGTTTCATCGTATTTTACATACAAAATGAAGACAATTTTATAGTATATTTAAATTTATTTATAATGATGATGATGATAATATATACCATTTTGTTCAATAACTTGTTGCCATCTTGTAGGTAGTGACATGATGCTTTTACTGTAGAAATTTTAGAAACTTCTGATTAAAAAACTGCGAAACAGGTGGAAATCTGAAGGTGCTAAATCAGGGCTATATGATGGATGCATTAACATTTCCCAACCAAACTCTCTTAATTTTTGTTGAGTGGCGTTTTGGAAGAGTATCGCAAATTGCACGGTTCATTAAGTTTCTTTCGGTGAGCTCGTGTGGTACCCAAATATCAAGGTTTTTTGTATAGCTAGACTTTCTTAAATAGGTTAAAACTGTCTTGTGGACAATTTCCAATTCTTCAGCAATGTCGTAACTACTAATATGCCTATCTTGTTCCACTTTTTCAAGCGACTTTTTTTTTATTTTATCGGCGAGCTGCATCTTTGACATCAAAATTTCTGGACTCAAAACGCTTGAACCAACTTTGTGCTACTCTTACTAACACTGCATTAGGTCCATAAACGTCACAATTTTTTTCCGCTGTCTGTGTCGCATTTTTCCCTTTTTTATAATAAAATTTCAGAATGTACCGAATTTCTTCTCTCACTCATTTGAACAAACAGAAAAACAATTGAAATATGGCGGGAAACAGGTTTCGTGATATCAGAATCTGCCAGAAACAGACAATGCAAAGAGATATAATTACATAATAGTACGAACAAAATACGAAAATACTTTTTCCCCGACCATATTTTATAATAATAGAGATAATATGGGACCTCTAAACCTTCCAACACGCATTTGGTTAGGATAAACCCAATTTTCAAATTTTAAACGTACTCGATTTTTTTAAACATATTTTTTCATAGTTTGTCGATGTTTATATTATTGCATAAAAGTAGTTTTTTTTCGAAGCTGAATGGATAAGTTAGTAACTTAAAAAAATCTACCACAAAAAAGCATTTGTAATTTAACTTTCGGAGAATGGTCTAATGACGGCGTTTCGAAAATTTCTTTTATTTTAAAGTTACAAGTCACGGTACTTAAAATATTGCAATGTAATAGGTGATAGGCGGTGTGGTAGGTTTAAATATTTGAGTTTGATAATAATTAGCGTAATGTAATAGCCCCGTTCGTGGCTAAGATAATAGTGTCGAGGTAAAAAGTAACCCTGACTCTTGCATTTCTCACCCTACACGAGCAATGGAGCTAAATTGTTATTTTGTCTTAGTCATCTCATATTCTTAATAATTGCAGAACGACATCTCTATCGTATGGAAAAAATAAAAATCACACGCGTATCGACAATATAACCTTGACTAAAAAGTCAATTTTATCTTGTTATTTGATTGCTCGTAAATCCATATTGTAAACGCGAAAGTTTGTATGCACGCAAAAACTACTGAACGGATTGGAATGAAATTTTACGAGAAAAAGTCTTATTCCCACGGGAAAATCTTACACAACGCGAGCGTATGTAATAATATGCCACCATCACCTGCTACTACTGGTGGTTTTGACCAAATATCCCTCCCCCCACAAACCCTCCTGCTGAGTTTGAATTTAAACGACCAACCATTTTTTACTACTTAGGTAAATTACTAATAATATTATTAAAGTCCGTCTAAGCTAGTCCAAACAAGGTTTAAACGAAGTATAGGTATAAAGAGACGCATTGTTCTCTAGAGATTGCTGTAACTCATGAGGTTTTATTATACCTGTACTGTATATTATTAATAAACGAATACTATTGAATTCCAAGTTTCTGACCATTTGCCTTCGGGTCTTATGAGTATTTTAATTCATCATCATCATCGTGTGGGTTGTAAAGTCCACAACCTACCTCACAAACCCTGTTAATTAGTTATTTATTTTGATTGTTTCTAAGCTACAAAGTAGTTTTAACCAATCAAACTTCTTATGCATGGTGTATAAATTTTATTAAAATGCACTAGACAAGTGCGAGTCAGGCTCACTCTCCGAGGAAAATATAAATTTAATAAATATTGATGATGTGTTATTCAGAATTTTACCGGTGTTTTATTTGATTATGTTTTTTAATTGTAAAATAATTTGGTAATTAGGGATATTTTGTTATTTTTCATAAAATATTTATCCTTTTTTCATTGTGTGGGTTGTATGGTCGACATTTAACCGAACTCATTATATCATCATCAGCACAAAGGCTTTATCAATTTCTATTTATTTAGGGACCTATTATTCATAGTATGTAGTTGAAAATATCTAAGTTGACAGCAATAGTAATTGGTGAGATATTGCAGGTGCGACTGAGAAGAAAATCGCACCATAAGTAGTATCTAAAAATAAAAATATATTTATTTTACTAAGATTTTTTCATCTTAAATTTAATTAGGTAGCTGTTAGGTTCAGTAGATCCAGACAAACGTAATAAAGAATATTGTATTCTAACAAGTTAACCTTAAGAAAAAGATTACGGCCGCATATGTAGTAAGTAGACGGCGTATGTGGTGCTTCCATTACTGCCTGTGCTACGGCGGCACGAAAGCGTAGCGCTGCTACGAATAAGGGGCTGCTACCGCTTCGCTACGACAGTAAACGCGCACATAGTTTTTGTAACGGACACAAAAAAACATAATCCGGGAGAAGGCTATATTTTTACACAGTCATGCTGTATTTCTGATATCTTAGTTTTGTATAATTTATTTTAATTTATATGAGGCAAGTTTACAAGAGCCTTCTGACACCGCACCGCATCATAAAAAACCAAACGGTCACCCTTTTAACCTTTATCAAAAACTGTGTCTTAAATGTGTTATTGAGCCTGAATGTCCATCCTGTCAGTATTATAAATACGCATTGACTCTCTTGCTAGACAATAACTTTTTGAAAACAGGAATATTTAAGAAATGTTTTACAATATTTTTGCAGTCGAGGGATCCCAACGAGAGATTCGTGCTTACCTTAAATTAGGAAGTTAAACCTGTGTTCATTAACGAAAATTATTAGCCCTTTGAGATGAATCCATTTGTAGCTTGTGATATTATGATAAGTGATTCCCTGATTCAACATAAAATAATTATAACATTTTAACATAATTTGATGGGCTTACAACAAAAACCGGCCGACCGTTATGACGGTGCCCGTGAAAATATGCCTTTAACCACGTGGTCCGAAAATCATGTGATTAAAAAAAGATATGACAGTATTTAAAAAAATACTTTAACATACTTTAAAATACCCAAAATCTTTTTTGTATCAATGTGTATATCACATTTAGCTACAGTAGGTAAGGTATTATAATTCTATAGGAATTTATCATGTATAGTTGTAACTACCTACAAGTACAAGTATGTGTGTCGCGGCTTCAGTGACATAGCATTTCGCATGTTACACGTATGGTGTCGATGTCAGTCGCACTATGGCTTCCCTACTTCCGACCTAATCGGGTTCGCGGCCTTGCTGGCCTGCGCTAGCGCCTTACCAATGTGAAAGCGGTCAATCGCAGAATGACTAAGGCATGTTTCCAACTGTCGAAAAGACTTTCTTTGTAAGAAGGCTTCTAATAAAATGCCCCAAGAATACCCAAAATACCCAGTCAACTTAATTATTTATCTAGTTGACCATGGTATTACGAAAATTTGTAAGTCAGTACTGACTAAATTAGGAAAAAAATAATGACAGTACACAATTTGGAATACCTACTGCAGGATAAATCCATTTTTCTACAAACGGAATAAATGGTGCTCATTATAAAGAAGATAAAAACACTCGGTAACAATGGACCAGTAAGACATTACCATTAAAGACACACATTGTAAGAGTGAATCAAACTATTTTGAATGGTATAGTAGTAAATCTGCACAGTAAATACTGTTCGTCGCATACGCAACAATTAACAAATTGATCACCGATAAGTCCAATTTGTAGTAAAAAAATCACCAGAGAATTAGAATTGCCTTACTACTACAACGTACCTACATTTTCGTAGAAACATGCATAAAATTTAGGCTGTTATAATCGCCAAGAATGTTGTGGGAGTAAATCCAGTAAAAGAATGCGTGATTGTGAGCGAAGGATTCGACAGCGCAGCGGGTGAAAGGTCCGCATCACCGAAACAAAGAACTCTCAATCAACCGAAAATTTCCGTTCAATATCGGCCTGAGCTCGCGCACTTTCTCTTTTTTTTCACGGCTCTCTCGCAACCGCGTCCGGGGCATCGTCGCGGGCCGCGGGTGTAGCGGAGAAAGTGCGCGTGTCCTGGCACCGGCGACTGACCGTTGACGAAGACGTGTTGCCTCCAAATATGGTACTGGCTCCAGCGGTCATCTTCCTGGTTGTGATGCTGGTGTAGCTGCGGCAGCGAGGGCAGCGGCGGCGGCGGCGCGGGCGGCAGCAGCTGCGGCGGCGGCGCTGGCGGCCCTAGCGGCACGATCGGTTGAGGGTGCTGGTACTCCATGGGTCGAGGCGCTGGCTCCACGACGCGCTCGCTCACTGTTCACTCATGGCGCGCGCGGCGCGGGCGCGGACTTGCGCGGCGAGGTGGCGCGGCGGCGTGCGGCGCGCGACTGCCGACCGCACGCGCCGGCCGCGCGCTCTGCTCCCTCCTCGCCTCCTTGCCCCTCCTCGCTACATCGCACGGCTTCCGCCACTTCCTCGGCATAGTTTTTAATTACAATGACATAATATGTGATCACTCTCGCCACCGATAACTGATTGTTGGTCGTGCGCCCGTCATATATGTGTACATACTGCCAGTGCACGTGTTGCTCGCCGTGTGTAAACAAACTATTTCTTCTAAACCGGCCGTAAAACGAAAATCCGATTTAAATTTCACTAGTCTATCACGATACCATTTCAAAAACGTACATATTGCGCGTTTGTGTAGTAATAAAATATATCAAAAACATTTTTCAATGTAAATAATTTCTATTCGAAACGCTTTGGAGCCATTTGCATTATTGACTGCTTTTGTGATATTTATTTCCCGTAAAAGTTTTGAAATCTCAATCTATCAAAGAGGAATATTTCACTTTGTAATTGACCGAAATCTGGTGTCTGTACTAAAACTTGTTAAATTGTAAACACAGTTGGAGCGCGTTGATGTCTTTTTTACCGAACAACGTTTTGTAGCCTTGAGTACTAAGGAGCCAACAAATAATTTAATTTAGGTACTTGGATAGTATTATGTAAAAAATCCAAATAAGACCTTAAAGTTTATAAACGAATACAATGATACATTATTTATTATAGTGCACATTGCACACACGGTATGGCACGATCAAAACAAATTAGTGCAAGGGTTTGATAAAATTGACCTGACACGTACGTTCTAGAAGCGATGAATTATTTATTATTATGTCCACGCAGATTATGTCTCAAACAACGGTTTGATATAAGTAAACAACGTATTGTTCTTCGTAAATAAAATTATCTTAAGCATATATAACCTGATTTATTCAAATGCTATTTTTATTATTACCTACATACTTTTTGTATAAAACTTGTATTGTATAAGAAAATTAAATACGTATACATTATTATAATGATGATTACCGAAATGTTTCAATCGGATGTCCTATTCATGTTCTCGTAAATAATAGACACCCGACAATTATCCCGTTCAGCTTTGCCAAGTTGTGGTTTTGACTGCTACGAAGCTACGAGTGTCTACGCCGTAGCAGGGGTCACTGTCACATACATGAACACATCACAACCCATTTTACAATTACACTTATATTAATTCTAAATGACATTTGTTTAAATACAGAAATGAAAAAATAATATTGTAGTGAACAAACAAAGAAATTAGGTGCTAAGTAAGTATGTAAAAACACTTTATTGCACACAAAAGAAACGCAATAACAATAAATTACCAATTTGTTATTGATTTTAGAATTGTTAGTTAACTTTATTTCTGACGTTTTTTCTATTATAGGAAAGTAAAAATCATTGAATTTATCTGTATTTATGGAGATGATAGAATATGCATGTACTTAAAAGCTACGGAAAAAAGTTGCGGAAAAACAGATACTGTTATGGGGTACAGGGATTGAAAATTGAGAAATATATCCTTAATTACTCACGTCTAGTACACAAGCAACGTCACGTACTTCACTTGATGGCGCACAAATAGCACTAAACTGAAATTAACAGTTTCGCTACACTTTGTTCACTAGCACTTTAACTTCACTAGAATTAGCACTTTATATAACTTCGGCTCTTTTTTACTGCGCTGAACTTACACTGAACTCTTCATCAGGCGGTCGCGATCCGTATAACAAAAAAAAATACCTTGCTGCGCCCGGAGCGTCAAAAGGGAGCGTTAAAAATGTTATGTCTTATAAACCCTCCGAGTATATACCCTATGAAAGTTTGAGAACATTTCTATATCGATAGTCTTTTCGTTACTCAAACTCTTTGACTTAAATCTCCTATTTAGTTATTTATAACATTTAAGTTTTTTTGAGTTGAGAATACTGTTTGAAGGGAAATGACAACTGTTTCGAACTTTCTTGTCGGTTGACAAAGATTAAGTTAGCACTCATATTTGTTTATTATATTATTATTTTTATAATACTTACACTTTCCTTTCCATTTTTCAATCATATTCCTTTTTCCGTGATATTTATAGTTACCCTACCTTTGTTTTTTTATTAAATTAAAAACTCGACAATGGCACAAAGATTACTAATGCCATAAAGAAAAAAAAATTGGTGTCTGGCGTTTTCTGGAAACTTCTCTAATATAGTTGTCATCACCCCAAGCCGTAACAATACAAAACTAAAACATGAATTTTAATTGTGACAGGGAATTATTACTCGTAATAGGTAAATAGTATAGTTTTAGTGTAATTAAATCACGCAGAGTGGGAATGTATGTAATCAACATGAGGCAGCCGTGATTAGCCCAGCTGTGTTTACGCGGGACGGGAGAGATCGCGGGTGGCGGAGGGAGGGGCGATGCTGAAGCGATAGCAGGGAACAATAGTGTTTTTCTCTGCGTAGCGACGCCATCCACTTCGTAGGCAGGTGTGCATTGACTTATTCTTTTTTTATTAGGTACTTTTAATAAACATAACACATTTTGATTGTACAAAATTCTAGATGAAAGTAAAAGTTCCTTATCAAATCCTTGACGAATCGTAAATTAAATATTTTTTTTCAATACACCTTGCTCGAAAATTGAACTTACGAAGGCAGTAAACTGTGCGGTAAATGCGTTTTACCGCACTAGTGCGATTTTATTACAATTTTTTTTTCATTCCTTCAGAATATATTATTCCGCCAGGATCATTTTGACATTAAAAAATATTTAAATCGATTCATACAAAGAGAAAAGTATTTTATATTTTTTTATTTCAACAAATTATATCAAAAATATTATCGGCCAGTAATATTTTAATTAAAAAAATAAAATTATCCCGATTTAACTTATAATATTCGTAGAGGCTGAATGTACGCCAGAGCTGTGCAATTACAAAAGAAACAATGGCTCTTTGTACTTTGCAGCTTACTAATACTACAAAGCATCAATTTGCATTGCAGTAAAGCATTAAAAAAAACATTTTAAAAGTCTAGCAAATAATATTTATCGCGTGTCCTTTACTAGGTTTGGAAATTACACAGCCAATTTTTTAATGTTAATTCTCGGGAAACACGGATGCAAGTAACGAGTTCTCATTGTAGCGGTTTACAATAAAAATTGTGATGATCATTATGCTGACATGCCCAAGTGACATGCACTTTTTGTCTAAATTGTACCATTTTATATCTAAAGAATTATGGTAGTGTCGTTGACTGGTAGTTAACAAAAAACAAAATATTGCTAGCCTGGTATATCAACCACTGAAGAAATTGACTTGAGGATGCAGAATATTGTAGTTAACACTTAACAAAGTGTTACCTAGAAAACTGAGAGACCGACCTTTTGTCAATAGCAAGCTTTTTTTAAAGCTATTATTTTTATATTGTCAATCATGTGTGTACGCGTAGGCACAATGGGTGGTAACTAGGTCATTATCATGATTGCGAGCCAATTATATATAGAACTTGATTGAAATCACTCGGAGATGGATGGAATGTGAGTGTTAGAACTCCTTAAATGTAAACTATAGGTAGGCTAATTGAGTCTCAATCAGCCTATTGCAGTCCACTGCTGGACGTAAGCCTCCCCAAGGGTACGCCAAAGCGCACGATCACCCGCTTTCCTCATCCAGCCACCACCAGCGACCTTCTTCAGGTCATCAGTCCACCTGGCGGGGGGTACCTAAGTACCTAGGCCGGCGGCGGGCAGCAGCGCCGTCGGCACAAGACTTGGTTCTGCGCTCACCAACCCGCCTGCCCAGCGTGGTGAGTATGGGCATACACCCCCTATGGACAGCGCAACCAGATATAATTGAGTCTGATCTGATATAACTAGTTATTTTTCCAACATGTAGAAAGTCAGAACAAGTCAGTATATCAATTTTTATTTATAAGAGTTATTTAAATATTTCTGTTCGGTGCGAAGGGCAAAATGTTTACATCTTTTTGGATCATTTGGTTCTGACTGGGCAATGCCCAAGACTTATAATAATTATCCGGATAAATAGTCTATGCACGCACAATATCCGGTATTATTATAAAAATGTGACGCATGGAAAGTTCTCTTCTAAATTACATCGACATTGTAAGCAAACTTAATCCCAATTATATGAGGTAGATGGAGCAGGAACGTTCTCTGTGGGAAACTGTAGGCAAAGTGTCCAGTTATATGAGGTAGATGGAGCAGGAACGTTCTCTGTGGGAAACTGTAGGCAAAGCGTCCAGTTATATGAGGTAGATGGAGCAGGAACGTTCTCTGTGGGAAACTGTAGGCAAAGCGTCCAGTTATATGAGGTAGATGGAGCAGGAACGTTCTCTGTGGGAAACTGTAGGCAAAGCGTCCAGTTATATGAGGTAGATGGAGCAGGAACGTTCTCTGTGGGAAACTGTAGGCAAAGTGTCCAGTTATATGAGGTAGATGGAGCAGGAACGTTCTCTGTGGGAAACTGTAGGCAAAGTGTCCAGTTATATGAGGTAGATGGAGCAGGAACGTTCTCTGTGGGAAACTGTAGGCAAAGTGTCCAGTTATATGAGGTAGATGGAGCAGGAACGTTCTCTGTGGGAAACTGTAGGCAAAGCGTCCAGTTATATGAGGTAGATGGAGCAGGAACGTTCTCTGTGGGAAACTGTAGGCAAAGTGTCCAGTTATATGAGGTAGATGGAGCAGGAACGTTCTCTGTGGGAAACTGTAGGCAAAGTGTCCAGTTATATGAGGTAGATGGAGCAGGAACGTTCTCTGTGGGAAACTGTAGGCAAAGTGTCCAGTTATATGAGGTAGATGGAGCAGGAACGTTCTCTGTGGGAAACTGTAGGCAAAGCGTCCAGTTATATGAGGTAGATGGAGCAGGAACGTTCTCTGTGGGAAACTGTAGGCAAAGTGTCCAGTTATATGAGGTAGATGGAGCAGGAACGTTCTCTGTGGGAAACTGTAGGCAAAGTGTCCAGTTATATGAGGTAGATGGAGCAGGAACGTTCTCTGTGGGAAACTGTAGGCAAAGTGTCCAGTTATATGAGGTAGATGGAGCAGGAACGTTCTCTGTGGGAAACTGTAGGCAAAGCGTCCAGTTATATGAGGTAGATGGAGCAGGAACGTTCTCTGTGGGAAACTGTAGGCAAAGTGTCCAGTTATATGAGGTAGATGGAGCAGGAACGTTCTCTGTGGGAAACTGTAGGCAAAGCGTCCAGTTATATGAGGTAGATGGAGCAGGAACGTTCTCTGTGGGAAACTGTAGGCAAAGTGTCCAGTTATATGAGGTAGATGGAGCAGGAACGTTCTCTGTGGGAAACTGTAGGCAAAGTGTCCAGTTATATGAGGTAGATGGAGCAGGAACGTTCTCTGTGGGAAACTGTAGGCAAAGTGTCCAGTTATATGAGGTAGATGGAGCAGGAACGTTCTCTGTGGGAAACTGTAGGCAAAGCGTCCAGTTATATGAGGTAGATGGAGCAGGAACGTTCTCTGTGGGAAACTGTAGGCAAAGTGTCCAGTTATATGAGGTAGATGGAGCAGGAACGTTCTCTGTGGGAAACTGTAGGCAAAGCGTCCAGTTATATGAGGTAGATGGAGCAGGAACGTTCTCTGTGGGAAACTGTAGGCAAAGTGTCCAGTAGTGGACGTTTTTGGTCTGAATAATCATTACAAGATAGTTAGTTTCGCTTTCTCATACGTATAGTTAGTATGTAGAGGAGAGAATTATTTTTAATACAAAAATTACGATACCACCTTACATTTAGGCTCAAGGTCATGATTAGTTTCTAGAACTTGTGTTTTATTCATTATTACTAAGTTAATTAGTTTGGATAGGATCACAGCCACCAATTTAGCATTCTTGCACAAAATACAGGCAGGATCCAAAAGTTAACAAAACTGTGTGTGTAATTAGTTAAATTCTTAATAAAATGTGATGTGATAAAAAATATAAGATGTTTTATGTTACATAGATTATAATCTAGCACAGATTATACTAAGTTATTCAAAGAGATGTTGAGTGGACTGAAATTTAATCTAAACGAGAGTAAGTATTATTAAATAATATACCTTTAATAATATGATGCGCGTCGTAACAGTGCGCATACCTAGTTTCATCCGAAACTAATCTATGATAAAGCATTGACATTGGAATGCTAATAAAAGAGCTGCAGCCAAAACTTAAACGAAACGCGGAGGTTTCACTTTCGTATAGTCGCGGAGGCACAAGGGGCGGGCTGCGGGGAGAGGGGGGCGGGGAAGGTCCGCGCGCCCGCCTGCCTCTTACCACAAAAAATAAGCTACTTTTCCTTTCTCAAAAACACGAACACTTTCACCTCTGCCGAAACTCGCGAGAAATGACGGCTGTGGCTTTAGTGCGCATTAACATAGATGCATGCATATTCGGTGGTTTCACTATCTGAAACAGCGACGCCAACGCTACGCGCTTACAATTTTATGTAACTATTGTTTACATGACGATTGCAGCGACCTTCTTAAATAAAGCCTTGTGCTACTCACACCGATTTTTAAAAATCATTCTTGCAGCGAGATATCAAAGTATAGAAATACCTACATTTTCTAGTTATCATTATGTGTTTCTACTTCATCATAACGATACAGCTTCCGTAGCCTGGCGTCAGAGCATGCAGCTCTTAAATGAAAACGATTTTGAGAGACTCTTCCCAGTTTGGTTAAGACATTACAGGCTAATCATTACATCCCACACGATTTGATGATGGTGATGGTTGGAGCGATCATTATCTATTTAGCACCTGCTTTAATTCTAGATTTTGCTGCCCTTTTACATATTTTTTATACAAATTGTAAATTCATAAGAAAAAGTTCATATGTACATAAGTAATTCGTTGGAGAGTAAGGCAAAGAAGACAATATTTCAGCACAAGATATTTTCTATTAAAAAGTTGCCAAAAATAATATACAATCAAGCAAATTGGGAGCAATGTCAGGGATTGGCACTGGTTCTGTTTATCAGAACCTTATCAGCCTATTGTACCTACGCCCGCTGCTTACAATAACATACATGATTTGAATACACCATACACTTTCGACACCTGGTGCAAATGTTACACCTACATAATACCTATTCTAACATTAAGTACCTATATACTGCAGTTTTGGCAGAGTGACGGACCCTAGATGCTCTTGTGGAAAAGTTGAATGGAGCATTCTTGTCTTTATATGAGAAATATTGCATCATCATCATCATCATCGTGTGGAACATATAAATATTGCATTGTAATATTTTAAACCGAATAAAAAGTCAATGTGTGATTTCTTGTTTATGCTTGATCGATAAAATGTTCAAAGTACCTAATTGGTACTTCGTATTTCAGTATCTTTTAGTATAAGAATACATGCTTATTTGTCTATTAATATTATGAAATAAAATTATTTCTTCATCGGCGATTGTTTTAAATTAGTACGTAGGTAGTATTATTAAGGAAGGGTGACGTTTCAAATCATCAAGTCACGTTGAAACGATCACGATAGCACATCTCGTGGTCGGTCCAGCAGAAAACTCTTTAGTTATTACGACAAAGATTACGATCCATATTCATAACTTCATTTTATATCAGATTTATATAGAGAGCCTTCCTAAAAATCTGTCGTAAATAACTCACAATTCGTTGATTAAGTTCATTGCTAGACATAGCTTTTTTACACCGATGACGATGTTGGGACTCGGTCCTCGCTGCTGGGTACAGACAGGATCCACCGAAAAATTGCAAAAATAATTTGACTTTCGAAAACAACATTTTTGTAAGACCCCTACATTCAGTTCAGACACATATTATCATTTTCTCTTGCGGCGGCGTGCTTGAACAAACTTGCATTTTATAAAGGTCACATTTTTTTAACAGTGAGCTAGTCATTTTGTACATTCACCTAAAATTTTTTACTTACATACAGAATGATAATAATACATGGGCAAAGCTTTTAACTCAAACCTAATAAAACTACTCTTTTAATTAATCAAACAACGTCGGGGCTAAAAAATCCTAAAACAGTTGAAAGTTTTCTTAGAGAAGTATTACTTAGTTGCCTTAGAAAAGAATTTTGTAGGTAGGTCTCTACAAATTTTAGTGCTTCTACAAAAATTTTTATTAGGAGATAAAGTTTAACATCAGTGCTATTTCTTACCCCGGTAGTACCCAGATAAAACTGTCAGCACCTTTGCAAATCAACAACTATTTTACAAATCAATGTCTATATTCTTGTCGTACAGTGTAGAAAAAAGGGTACCAGCATTAAACAAAACTTTAAAAAATCTTTAAGATAGCTTTATATTACTGTGGTCCAATAATGCAGATTTTACTTATGAAAACTGGTGTAATCGAGATGGTTCTAAAAATGTAATATAGTTCTTGTAGTTTCATGATTTACTTTTTCATTACTAATTTGCTTAGGTAAAATAATTTCTTTGCAATACTAAATTAACGTTGATCATCAATGTAAATGTTTCTATTCGGGTAAATTTTATCAAAATATTTACGTGTGTATTTTAAAGCGAATCCAATATCAATCGACAGCAGTTGCTGCCGAATGCAAGCTGTATATAGTCCGACTATTTTTGTTTTAAACCGCCATCTTTGAGTAAGGTAGTGAAACTATTTGCGATTGTAGGTATGAAACACGATTACGGCAGCGATAGTCTTTTGGTCATTCATGGTTTACCACGGGCCATAGAACTATCTATAGCGAAAGTATTATGTAGTACCTTAGTTATGGTTCATAAAAATAAGTAATTTTAGATCTTGCTGACATTTGAGTCACTTTGGGTAAGATATTTTTTACCTCTCCGGCTCGGAAAGATTGCGTTGTATGCCGGAAAACAGGGCCAAAATAGCGCATATGTAGGTATTCATTTTTCAAGATGAAAATGATACCTCCAAGTGAAATTCTAATCAGGTCTAGAAAAAGTGTCTTCCCCTAGAGACAATAGGAAAAGTGTTGATGGACACATTCTTAGCTAACATCTACTTAGCAATTTAAGTTAAAATTTAATTACTCATTAGTCTTTAGGCTAGATTGTAATATTTATTTTGGATGTCGTAAAGGCAAATCAAATATAATAAATAAAATAATGTCTAGAAAAAAAATTGTCTGACTTTCGTATGTAGGAAGAAGTTTTTTGTTTTCTTTTTACACACTAAACAATAGTTATTTTCACCTCACCACCTCGGAAAGATGGCTTTTAATGGCCGAATACAGGGCCGAAAATCGCTTATTCATTTCTAGACATGCAAAACATTTTCATGTCTAGAGAGGAAAATTCGTTTGATTCGTTCGTTTTATCTTACACGGATTTTGGTGATCACCAAAGCTAATAAAACATATTAAAGAAGATCTTCTTAAGTACCAAAGAACATTTTTTTTACGGTAGTTAGAGTTTGCCGCCAAAATGAAGTCAGAAATCGAATTCCAAATTTAAACAATTAAAAAAAGAATGCCTTATCTCCTTTTGATACCATTGTCCTATTTATACCAAATGAACTGTAAGTATTGATTAAGGAATAAAATAACTTTTTTAAAGAAAAATAAAAAAAATGAAAGTACTTTTTGTTATTTGACAGTATTTTTTTTAAATTTACCAAAAGAAATATATTTTTTTTCTTTTCCCGTTTTTATGGATCAAAAACAAGCTTAATTACCAAGTATCATAAAAAAATCAAAACTTATGCATTTAAAAAGATTAAAAAGGGACAGGAGATGCTAATTATTATAGGAGCTGTCAAACATCAAATTTGAATCTTATGTCCGATTGCACAATTTAGAGAGCACGTAAAACATCCGACTTAAAAATCTCTTAATCTGACAGTTATGCCATTATTTTAGGTTACGTGAGTAATACTCAAATAAATATCATTCGTTCATCTGTAAGTATTCATCACCTCTCTTTCATTGGTCATAAAAATGGAAAGGATAGCTGAGCATTTCTCATTTTTTTGCCAATCGCATATTTAGCGTTGTCCCATGACTTTGTCGACAAATAACTATTTATGTAAAGTATATTAGCAGATACTGTTTTGTTTAAAATCAAGTCTATTAAAATATTTGACTCTTAAAATTAAAATATAGCTTTAAATCATTGCAAATAATTAGAAAAACGGATTATTATTAACCTTTGAAAATTGTATGAAAAGTCGAATGTCCCATTCCCAGCTACCGTCATTTAAAACTCAATTACTTCGATAAAGTCCAAAGGACCTATACTTTTTTTTTTATTTTAAATCTTATTTCAAATGAATACAGTCCTCATTTCATTAACTTTTCAATGTTTAATTTTGTGTTTTTATCCAAAAAAATTACTAGATTCAAGATGTATCTGTACTACATATTTTTTTCAGAATTTAAATATGATGATTTCTATGAAAACAACTCGATCTAGAAACGTTGATTTCGGAATTTAATTTTGAAGTTTGTCCCAGAAAAAGTGCCAGAATAGATTCCAGTTTTTGTTACCACTTTTTAACCCATTAAAAATATTAAACTACATTTTTGATTATTT
Source organism: Carpatolechia fugitivella (assembly GCA_951230895.1). Classification (NCBI taxonomy): domain Eukaryota; kingdom Metazoa; phylum Arthropoda; class Insecta; order Lepidoptera; family Gelechiidae; genus Carpatolechia; species Carpatolechia fugitivella. The sequence continues at coordinate 14,049,110 of OX579645.1, forward strand.
CTTATGAATTAACAACACCTTTGGAGTCATTTGATGCTCAAACATTGATAATTTTACCATTTTCCACGAACTTCTGGCTGAAAAAGTGGGTAGTTCTTGTTCACATTTTAATTCCGTTTTTGTTACCTGTTTTTAGACATGAGGGCAATATTAATTTACTATTTTATTTTTACTTTGTAATAGTTTACATATAACATTACAATTTAGTGTATAGTTATAGATGTTATATAAATTTTTAGTACATTAAAATAATAATTTTAAAAAATAAGCACGTATGTTTCCAGTATTAGTTACCTTCCTTTTCGTTACTTTTTCGCAATTTTGCCGCGGTAACGTATAAGTGGAAATGAAAGTAACAAAACAAATGCCTCTAAAATCCCTAAGAAAAGTTTTCCACTTTGGTACCAATCGTTCTTTTTTTGTTACTGTCCCATAAAAAAATCCACTGAATTTCTGTTTTATTATTTGTATAATGATATAAGATAAGTGTTTTAACATCTATTTTATTAAGTAAGAAAAGACACGTTTAAATAATTAACTTCAATAATTCTAACTTGTATATTTTTCTTAAAATCAAAACTTTTCACCAAATTTTTGTACACGGTAACAAAATAAAAATAAAAATAAAAATACAAATTTTAGCATAATAATCTTACTTTTCTTATTATTTTTTGTGTCATTGTAATCAATTGATCATATTATTTGAAAATTACTATTTTGAATTCATATGAGTGACTTTAATACACTTTTTATTTTAAATAATAAGTAACAAAATAGGAACGCTAAGTCTGCCTTCTTTAAGTTTTTATTATATTTTTCCATGAAATCGTAAATAAATCTTAATTTCTTGTAAAAAAGCTTATCACTAATTAAACAATCTATCTAACTTCATAAAAATCAGCAATTTACAAACATTTTTTATTTTTGACGTTTTTTGAAAGTGTGGCAAAAAAAATGAGAAATGCTCAGCTGGACTTCCCGCATCGGGGCCAATAAGACAATCATGAAGAGCATAATAATTTGTTTTCGTCAAATAATTAAAAGTACGCCGAACGCTTTATGTGATTTTGTATAGTTTTATGAACTTATTCGTTGTAATATACAATTTATTCCGTTCCAATCATCATGGTCGCCAGCAGTGTGTGAAAGCCAACGACATTTCATCGGATTGGTCTAACTTAACTGCTGGTGTTCTCTCTCCATTGCTTTTTTCTGTATTTATTAACACTATTCCCCGTGTCATCCCTTCATCCTACCACAATACTGAAATGTTAATCCAACAATTTTAGTTATAACCACTTTTTACATTTTAAAAATTAATAAAAAAGCCTAAGAGGAACAAAAGACGATCGTTTCGATAAAAGCTGACCAAAAACAGACCATGATAACCACACCTTCGTATTAATCCTTATCCAAATAAATCATTTCATATTCAAAACCTTTAGATAACTTTTTGAATTACTCAAATCGGACATTCCATTCAGAAGATATTACGAATTTAGGAATATAGGTTTAAATCTTGTTATATATAGGTAAATACCGCCGCCGCCGCACCGCCGCCCTGCCGCACACATGACCAGTGCGTGGCCCCAAGCAAAGCAGCCGTAGCGTAGGCCGGTGGACAGGGCGACGGGGGCTGGGGCATGAAGCTACAGTAATGTAAGGAGTCCATAATGTAAAGAATAGGAATTTTTTTTTTTGACGTTGATCTACCCGCTAGTAATATTATAAAAATAAATTGTCTAATGCATGTATTCATGACTTTCAAAATGGTTTAGCCTTGGACGAATGGTTTATAGTCTCGATAGTACTTATATTTCGGTAACCAAAATATATTTCGTATGTTTTTTATAATATATATATATGTAATGTTATCATTATAAGTAATTTTGAATATATCCGTCAAAACTGACACCAACCACTGACTGTTTTTTTTTATCCTACTCTAATATCATGCAGGGGAGAGGAGTAGGTACCATATAGAGTCACGGTATATAGGCACGTTAAAAGACAATCAAATTGTTGACAGGATCTCAACTAATATAGTTACATAGGTACCTATGTCGTGTTGAATGGCTCACTATGAGTACAAATGCACAAGTGCGTGCGTCGACATCAGCGGGCGATAGCGAAGTCGATGCGCCCGCGCGCTAGTCATCCGCACATAAAACACGGAAAATGACTGGAATGATACGACAACGTAGATTGCATGTTGTGATTTAATCTTCTAAGCTTATTTTTGTAGTTATAATACCAGATCATTAGACATTTCGCGCTGTTGGACGTTTTGCTGCTTAGACCTTCTGATCGGGAGGGGAATAAATCACGATTTCATGTATGTAAGCACAACAAATGCTACTTTTTGCTATTATCAAGTGAGACAGCAGCAGCGGCAAAAATATACTAGCCTATACCATTTAGGTACTTATCGTATACCTAACAGCTATTAGAGAAATAATTGCACTGCTATGACGTAGGCGGCGAACATGCAACAAGGCAGTATATTCGACTTGATTGAAAGGAAAATAAGAATAACGCAGTTTCCGCGTATTATGGTTGCATGACTTTATATCGCCATTTTCAGTCCCTTTAAGCAAAAAAAAAGGTAATGGAATTCGTGTAGGTTTGTAGTATGTACCTTTTTACACATTAAACATTACCTTTAATAGACTTAACATGAAATTCATTTTTAACGAAGGATAATGTGAGGGATTCATTTGTGGTTCAAGCCGACACTGCATCACGTGTTGCACTCTGAGCTGATATCATTCAGCAAACGTTATACTTATCTAGAGGTAAGGTATATATAGCAGAAATTGTGCATGCCTTTTATTGGATTAATGTTATACTTTTGGTTAATTAAAGTTTGTGTCAATAAGTCAATCAGTATTTGCAAATTGATACATAAAATAAATCATAGTAAGGTACATACTTTACTTTCTACTTTACGATACATACTTTATATTTGTTTACTTAGAGTTAGATCAGTTTATTCCTCTAACGCATCGTTTTAACTTAAATATAATTAAGTGGGTAGTTTAAGTAAACAAAAACTCACGACCACACTAGATAATTATTCCACTTTCATCTTCATACAAGTTTTGAACAAACTAAGTTGAGTAAGGTTTTACTCGTATGTAAGTAATAGATTAAGGCTGATTCGGTGCATTTCATTGTAGAGTCCAAGCAATGACTGTGTCAACAGCGATAAGAATGAGCGAGTCGTGCGTGACAGAGACCGGCGACGGCGGCGCGGCGCAGCGGCCTTGACCGAGACACGTGCTGCGCGAGCGCAACCGCTGCACTAGCTCGGCCGCTTCACGCAGAAACATCATCCATCACTCATCACATCACAATGGTTTAAAATTGTAACCATGCAGATCATTCCGCAAGAGTGATACACTTTTTAATTAATATAATTACTATTAAATTAATATAATTTTTCGTAACTTGAAGCACGCTGTCAACAGGTAGACAATTTTTTTGCAGCGTTATTACTATTATTATTATTTTCGTTTTCTTAGTTTTCTTTAAGTGGTTTAATTAAAGTAGCATTATAAGCATCAATTTTATTATTCAGTCGGTAATAATTTTTTTTTTGCAATTCGCACATGCTGTTTTTGCGCACGTGCTTGATAAAGAACTCGAAGAAAGGAGCATGTTCCTTTTACATACTAAATAAAAAGACGGTTACAGTACAGTTTCAACAAAATTATTATTCGCTATGCTATGTGTAAAACTAATCACTGCTCCGGGTACTATAGTGGCCCCGATTCGGGAAATCATGCTCTAATTCAAATTTAAAATCCCGCTATCCTTTACGTTTTTATGACCAATGAAAGAGAGGTGATGAATTCAGATGAACGAATGATATTAATTTGAACGGATGATAATCTAAAATAAGGGCATAGCTGTCAGATTAATATTTTTAAGTCGCACGTTTTAAGTGCTCTCTAAAATTGTGCAATCAACACGGCGGCCATAAGGTTCAAAACGACGTTTTGTCAATCTGTCGCTGTCGCTCTTATATTAGGTAAGCCATCTCCTGTCCCTTTTCAATCTTTAAAAGGTGAAAAGGACTAACGACCTTAAATTAAGGATTAAAGCGTGGCAGTGTGAGAATTAGCCTCAGTGTTACCTAGCCACGTAACACTATGGGACCGAATGTGGTAAGAATGATGTGCAACAGCAGTCGAAATTAGAGGAAGTCGGTTGGTTTCAGCACAAAAAACTACATTTTGTTATAATGAAGCTACATTATCTACCGTAAACGTGAAGAAATAATGTTTTATCTGCTTTCTGTATCTCAGCCTGGATAGCATTTATTCAAGAAATGCAGTCTCTCAAACTAAAAACAGAAAAAGCCTAACGTGTATAAATTGCTGAACATTTTCAACAGAATGTTTTGGCAAAAAAGGCTTATATTTGGAAAAAATATAACAAGATACAGAACGATATTCATCTGGTGGTTTTAATAATATAATTTTATATTTGACTTCATCGCGTGGTAGCAATAAAAAGGCTCGTCTCACTCTTAGCTGGACAGCCATGACATAACGGATATTTCTTCCAGCTTCTAGAAAGGACGTGATATAATGGTTATCATAGCTAAGACCTTAGAAGACTTCGGCATAGGGCTCGAAGCAGAACCTCTCATCAAGTGGGTCTGAAAAACTGACTTTTCACTGATGAATGAGCCGAAAATTATGTTTTTACCCAATTTAGGTTATAAACTTTGTGTTCTCTTGTCCAAGTCCGCGCCCTCTATAATATGTATTACCATTTAATAGCTATTAGGTCCGTTAGGGGGAAAAAGAGAAATAAGTCTATCGTTCAATCTAACTCGGTTAGGCAGAGCGTACAGGAAGTTTCGCAATATCTTTTTCACCTCTCCACCTCGGAAAAAACAGGGCTGAAAATAGCTTATTCATTTTTTTAGACGCAAACCAACACACAGATATACAGAAAAATTCGTTTGAATTTCGAACATTATCTTACACAGGAAAAAAGTTTTCGTATATCTGAAGACGTGTAACATATATTTATTTTTTATAGATTGTAATTTTAAATCAAGGAATACTATATATATAATACTCCACTGATACAATTTTGGAACGCACCCTAAAAAAATAAAACCTAAAAGTCTTGGCTGTTTATTTTTATCTAATATTAACTAAGAGTTATGATAAAATACAATAATTAAGTCATAGCTTATAGAATTGTATCGAAAACAAGAGAACTAAGTAGGTAGTTAATGATTTCCTTGCCGGAACAGGTGACAAATAATGTGTTGGGTTTGAGAGGAATCTTATTCTCACCTCGAACCTTAGAATCCCTCGCAAGCTTCAGGAGTCTATTTTAAGAAACACCCTTCACTTGTGCTTCTTTTATAGACGCCTTCGCATGCTCTAGATTAAATATCAGTTTTTTGAGGAAAAATCAACATTCCTCTCTTACCAAACAAATAACTATTTATCCTAATTACAACAGTGTCTTAAGACGAAAATCTTTAAATCAGTGTGTGTTGCCAGTGATGTTAAGAGTGTGGTTGCTTACAACGTGCCTCATAAGAAGGCCATCCAAGAAGGTAACTCAAAGAATAATGGAAAGGACTATGCTTTTGTTTCCTTGCGGGATCAAATCAGGAATTACGACATCTGCAGGAGAATCAAAGTTGCAAAACTTGTCCCAATGGGGGGCGGCTAATATTGCTCGCAGAACTGACGACCACTGGGGCAGAAAGGTCTATGGGTGGGGACCACGTACCGGAAGAAACAGCGAAGGTAGGCAAACAGACGATCTGATGATTGCAAAGGTCGCAGAAAGTCGCTGGACGCGAAAAGCGTATAAGACCGATCGTTGTGGAAATCCAGCCGTTTGTCTAGCAGTATACGTTTTTCGACTGAGATGATAATGGATGATGACGAATTGACGATGAATATGAGAAATAGTTACAGAAATGGTAAAAGTTGCAACAAAATTCAGTCATGACATGACACTTTAGATTTATTGTCATGGCGCAGATATCATTATTTTTGGGTTCGTGGGTTAGGCCCCCGAAATGCGACGCCGCCCCCGTGGTGGAGGCACCCGATTTCGTTTTAGCGTTGTAGTGTGTTAAAGTACAGTCAGATAGCAAAATATACAAATATAAGTGTCTATAGTTACATGAAATTATTCAAAATCTTAATTTTTAAATATAAATCTTTATTAATAATGTTGGTGAAAAAACAATTTGCATTATTAGTTGAAAAATACCTACATAATCAGATAATTATACCTGTAACGCATCATATTCATAATAATCATAAACATGAAATTTCCCAGTGAAATTTAATTACTTATTCAGTTCAGAAACACTTTTTTCGTCGACTTTACCTGGTACAAATGACTTATTCCGACGAAATCAGCTGTTATAACTTAATTGAAAATCGGGTGCCTCCACCACGGGGGCGTCGCATTTCGGGGGCCTAAGCCTAACCCACGAATCCTTATTTTTCATAAAAATGTACGTGCTGTAGCCAATATAATTTTCTTTAAAATTCTTTAAAATTAAGGAGTTTCTTCTGGCCGTTCTTCTCCACAGAGGGCGTACACTGGCAGTGAACGTGCCATCCATGATAGCTTGGACGTCGAAAAATGATTTGTAAAAATCTTAATTCGAATAAAAAAAAAATACTTTGACTTTGACTTTGACTTTAATTTGGAAATAACAACACAAATGTTACTTTGAGAACAAGCACAGAATGTGTGAAGAAAGATTAAAATATGCTTTTAAATCAAATCAAGGAGGCTCAAATATGCTTCAATGCATATAAAATAAACTTTTGTATAGTATACAATACAAGCGATTTCTTTCAGGCAATCATGAAAGATTTACTTACCACACCTATAAATTGGCAAAAATGAGCAAAAAGCACATTGCAACATGACATAAGGTAAAAGACAAAGGCAGAAGGAGATAGTAAATAATTTGCAGAAGCACCAAACACACTGTAAGATTAAACTGATCAGTTTTTGGAACCCGAAGATGTATAGCAATCGCCACCGCGTGAGTCGCATTTATAAACTGTTTCTACATTTTATATTCAAAATATTTCAATGCAACAAAAGGCATACTGAGCTAAATTCTTTATGTAGGAATCGGGTAAAACCAAAACAGCTATGAACTAAAAAAGTTTCTAGAAACGGTGGTTTACGTATGATGACTATGTACGTACTTTTCTCGTAGATTGAATGTCACCAATATCAGTTTATCGAGACCTATCTTATACCCTGTATTGTTTACTTAGTGTACGTCTTTTTTATTTTGACGCCTAGCTTAGTCGGTTTATGCCTGCCTACGATAGGGTCGCGGGTTCGAATCTCGCCCAGGGCAAACATTCGTGTGATGAGCACTTGTGTTTGACTTGTGTCTGGATGTTGTTTATCTATATAAGTATGTTTTCATCTATTTAAGTAATGTATATCAGATGTCTGATACCCATAGTACAAGCTTTGCTTAGTTCAGGATCAGATGGTCGTGTGTGAGATGTCCATTGTCTCCACATATTATTATCAGGTATATTATTATTATTTTTAGTACATACTTGATAATATTTGCCTGACGATACCAATCTAACTCTTCATTATAGTTTAAAGATACTCTTGGTTTCTATTATTGATTACAAGAAGTGAATGTCTAATCTCATAATAATATGTGATAGAAAGTATTTACCGCGAGCCTTTAGAGTTTTCAGTGAGTGAGGTATGTCTGAATCGTGGCACTTTTAGTTATTCTTATGTGAAGCAACACCTGGTTTTTGCGACAAGATTATAAATTTTAATTGATAAGCCATATTATGTGGTTAGCTATCAATAGCATAACTGAAAATGGAGGTGACTAAGGACATTATTTAAATACTCTAAGAGCATAATATATAAACCTTAAAACTTTGGTAAAATTAATTTGTCTATCAGTCACCTTAAGTTTTTTGCAGTATGATATGCATGACCATTACAAATTTTAATTTAGTTTCATTCCTAGATTCATTCCGGGATTACAAGTATTTTTTAACAAAAATAAAGTTCAAAGGAATTCCAAATAACTTTTAATGAGTAAGTAACCTTTGGCTTCAAAAATAACACTTTCCATGCAGAAGAATGTTCCTATTTCTGTCACATGAGCCTACTAGGTACGTCATCATAGCAATATAAATTACCTTAATTTAAAACCCCTTAAAAACTGTCTAGGTAAGTAGTATGATTGCTTACGATGTAATTTTAAGATTGTATTCAATTTAGGAAACCATGTACAGAAATTTAAAATTCTTGGTTAATTTGTCACATGGAATCATAATTTAGTACATTTTCTTCTTCCTTCCGCACGTCTACTCGTAGTGCCCACGTTCTTGAGTAAAGGTCTGCGCAACACGTTTCTGTTCCTCTATCAATCGTCATTTTAATACTCATACTCATCACACGATAACGCGATCTATCCTTAGGTACCTTTTTCGCTCTATCTCTACTCTCGCATCCATCAACATTCATATCTAACACCTACCTCCTCAATTAACTAGTTACTCCTCATCTTCTCTGTCGCTATTGCTATTTTACTTAATTTCATTTTTCTTTTTGTATACTCATTTAGAATTTCGAGTCAAAACTCAGCCTAAGTAACAAACATAATATAAATACTAGAAATAAAAACAAAATAGCGCACCCTAAGTTTAGACTGTGTAAGGTTAACATTTCTTTCACGGGGAACTGTATTCGCTTCTATAATAAAGTACCAGATGATATAGTAAATCTGTCCGATAGCCAATTTCAAGCTAAAATTAAAACTATTTTATGTTCTAAGGCCTATTATACGATAAATGATTACTTAGATGATAAAAACGTCTGGTCAACTGTTGTTCCAAATCAGCGGAGTAGATTGTAATTTTCACTCATGTATGATTCTTTATATGTTTAAAAGAAAAGTACAAAAGACACAATTCCTGTGGAGTTTCTTCTGGCCGTTCTTCTCCACAGAGGGCGTACACTGGTAGTGAACGTGCCATCCATGATAGCTTTGACATAAAAATGATTTGTAAAAATCTCAATTCGAATAAAAAAAAATTACTTTGACTTTGACTAACAGTATTACTAAAAAATTCAAATTTTTAAATTTTTACTTTTGAAACTGTAACAATATACCCATATTTTGTAACAACTTCATTCATATTTTGGAAATTTAAACTTTCAAGAAGAAAGTTTATTGATTTAAATAGATACCTAATTTGAAATCGCTCATATTTAAACGTTGTTATTGATATGAAGCCAGTCTAGCGCTTGGTAAGTATTCAACACACATTGAAAATTAATAAAGTACCTAGTAGGTATATCATATGTCGGCTCGTTTATCACAACCGCCGCCGCCGATGTGAATAGTTATGTCCACGTGTACGTACATAAACAAACCCAAAACGATAAATCGTTTTAAAAATGTATGTAGTACTTGTAAACGCATTTCAGACTGCAAACAATCTAAAGTAAGCATTAGTTGATTTCTACGTCACAATTTGATATTCACAATTTATACAGACATACCACAAATCTAAAAGATTATCATACCAAGTAGCACTCATAGTGGTTTAGTTGAATGTTTTAATGTCTTACGTATTGTTTTTGTTCTATCGCTGTAACATTCATAAAGATCTTTCGTTCAGGTCATTTAAAGTTTGACTTATGTGGGCCTAGTCTGCTTCAGTTACGAAGTAGGTACTTACTTATAAAAAAATATATCTGTGAAAAATAAAGAAGGAAGTAAAATGTTATCTTGTCATTTAATAATTTAGGCTTTGAAGTTTCCAAACTACGCAAGACAACCTACCTGCCGGTACAGCAGTGAGCGATCGTTTATATTGATGTAGTGGTAGCGGCGCTGGCGCCGGCGGCGGCAAAAAGCATCTGTCTTGTTGTATTAGATCATGTTGATTGCTAGGACAGGGAGGCCAAGCAGGCCCAGGCTCTACCGAGTCTGTGCCCATATCGATGTATCCGTGACGGTCCAGGCGTCGTGCAGGCCAGCATTGCGAGCACGCGCCGCCTAGCTTCTTATCGCACTCAATCGTTGCTACTCGCGTTTAGCTAGGAAATCAGCAGTAGACGCGACCGACACGGGAGCGTAGCGCGGCAGAATTGAGGGAGCCGGCTCAGCGCGCGCTGTACACACGCCGCGCCACGTGCGTGGGCACGGCGGCCCGCAACGTGCACACCGCCGGCACGTGCCCCGCCCCCCGGCCCCCGCCCCAGCCCGATCCGGCCTGGCCGGACGGCCTTCCCGCGACAACCTATCCGCACCCTGCCGCTACCACCCTGCTACCGAAATTTTCAAGTACACAGAAAATCTAAACAAAAAAGTAATACGCACATATTCCGATTTATTCACCGAGGCTATAAAATATGTATGTATGATATGTATGAGTTTATTATTATTTTAATCTCTATTTTCCAAATTATGTCTCGATCAGCGATATTATTATGACAAGTGTGATACGGGATCTTAAAATTCAAATATCCAAATCACTGGAAGTCAAACGAACGAAATCCCAAATCACGCTTTACCATAAACATCTTTACCCAAATCACTGTAAGCCAAATGAACGAAATCCATCACACACAACCATATCACATCATCCTGATATTGATATTCACACATCCTGATATTGGGCCGAAGAGCTGATATTGATACAATCATCATTTTGTACTGCAGAAGAGAACAATTTTAGCAACTTCCTGTCAGGGACACACTGTACAGAACTGGACCTGTATTCACGGAACGGTCTCACTCGGAATCGGAAAGTTGCCACACGGGAGCGAGTCGATTTGCGACAAGTTTCCTATTGAGACGAAAAATAAAATAAAAAAATTAACATTTTATATCAAAACTTACTCTTTTAAAATTTTATCCTCTGCTAAACTACAATATAGTTTGTAGGCAGTAAGACGAGACGTGCTGTTCACAATGTGCTATTCTCAATAGGAAACTTGTCGCAAATCGACTCGCTCCCGTGTGGCAACTTTTCGATTCCGAGTGAGACAGTTCCGTGAATACAGGCGAGATAGACATCTTAACGCTTCCTTGCCAATACATCTTTAATAATTATAATATTATTTACGTATGTTAGAAAAAAATTATGAATTTAGTAAATTATCTGACACGTATTCACGTTTGTAATACTAGAAATAATAAGAATTAATTAGTTCATCACCACTGTAGACTAATCTAAGATAAGTACTTTATTTTATGGGGCTCTGTGTACGGCGCAGCAAAAAAATAATTCTAAGCTATGGCTATAACAAAATAAGTGATCTGACGGTATTTTTAAATCTACCAGAAAAAATAGATTTAATGTGTTGATACTTCTGTCCGATCCTGTTGATCCCATCCAGTCCTTTGTTGAGAGAGCCATTGCCAATAGAGTACACTCCACAGAATGCCCTTCTGGTAGCAACCGCACCCGCCGGCGGGGACGCGGTAGACCCAATCAAGTTCTGCATAATCCTGGAAGACCCCGTCAGGGTCATTCCTCTCCCACGCGCTTCTCGCCATGGCAACGTCCTAGGCCGAGGTCCGTGCCCCCAAGTGGGCGCCCTTAGGCTGTTGCTATAATACTAGGGGTAAGAGCCTTCCGCTCCCCCAAAAGTCCGGTTACGCTTGATACGTCGATTTTGCGACACAAGCATTAGGTCCTTGTCAAAACTAAAACTAAACAGTGTTGATAATTTTAGTTAAAAGACTATTTAAATTACAAGGATTATTGGTGTTCTGATACTCCATAAATTAAACTTATCAATTCATAAAAAAAGGAAAGTACAGAACATACTTGTTTCCTGGAGAGCCTTTAGGCCGTTCTTCTTCACAGTGACCGCACTCTTTTGGTAAAGCACCAACTCTCAGAGGAACAAAGACAATCGTTTCGGGAGGCGACGCGCGTCAGAAATCTTTGCGCCATCTATTGACAAACTTCTTTTGTCTTTGGTATTACTTAGGCCATACTGAATGTTTCTGGGCGTACAAATCTGCAATCACTGTCCTTCAATCTTCAAGCGATACTGTAGTACAATGTCCTGATTTGTCGAAAAAAGAATCAACCATTTTTTACCAATGCTTCGACTTTTCTTAACTTTCGTCGGCAAATCTTCAAAAATAAAGACCCACTTTGCCGACTGGCTTTTTCTTTCGGGTTCAAAGCAGTACTCTCAGGCTTCATCACCAGTCACAATATTATAGACAGCCAAAATGACTTTCCTCCGTTACACTTTTCATTTTACGGCACCACTGGACACGCAGTCGTTTCTGGTCCTCCGGTCATGCGGTATCCATCGAGTGAAAAGCTTCCGAACCTTCAGATGCACATGTAAAATGTTTTGCACTTGGTTCATTCCAATGCCTAAGCCAAGTACCAAAGTGTTTTCGAATTTAGAATTCATGTACATTAATTCCACGCTCTTACAGTGAAGGAAAACATCGTTATGAAACCTACACACTCCTGCGAAGAAATTCAAAGGTTATGTGTAAAGTCGACCCACTCTCACTGAGCCGACTGAGGCCTGATCTCCTAAACTCAGGGTAGGCTTGAGCCCCTCTATGGAGAATATACTTATCAGTTGTTGATAAAGAAACTTTGCTATATAAAGTGATAGAGAGATACTTAACATGGTCATCATCATCATCATCATCTCAGCCAGAAGATGTCTACTACTGAACATAGGCCTCCTCCATAGGTTTCCAACGTGAACGGTCCTGCGCTATTCGTCGAGCTATATGACCTGCCTATTGCCAATTTTACTAATACATTGGTCATTCTATGTATCTACTCATTTTTTATTCGATCACACAGTGAGACTCCAAGCATAGCCCTCTATATCGCACGCTGAGCGTCCCTGAATTTGATCATGAGTCAAAGTCAAAGTCAAAATTATTTATTTCCATAGGATGTTATTACATCACTTAGATCCGTCATTACATTTTTTTGGGTGAGTTCACTAACACCATGATGAGACCAATAGTTAGCGACTATGTCTTAGTGCCATAGGTCATTACTGGCAATATACCAGTGTATATAAAAAGTCTTTTTTATTTCCTCAGTGTGTGAAAACTAAGATCTTGAATCAGTATTCAAGATCTTAGTTTTCACACACTGAGGTATTAATTTTGGCCGAGAAGACATGCCGCAATTTCCCAAACATATATTACATTAAGTACATATTAGATTAAATTTGTCCTGTACATCATGTCATTTAAATGTATACTAGCAAAGGTGTAATAATTACGCGTTTAAACAGGCCTGACTGACACTACAAAGAAACATGGGGGGATAACGCTGGCCCGGTGCGTAAGCTTTTATAGTTCAATAATTCAAAATTTAAAATACTCGTAGCCGGCCTCAGCCAGCAACTGAGATGAAAATCTCCTTTGCTGTGAGTTCAGTAAGCAGGCAGAGACGTCGTGTTCTAATTTCAAACTTTATCATAAGTAGTGAGTGTTAGTTCTGGAATACAGTCAGAGATCAGACATTTTTATTATTAACTATTTAGTTTAAAAAAATTGTGGTCAGTCGTGTTGGGTCTATAAAATGTGATATCAAAATGGCAACGATAAATAATTTGAAAGCTACAGAAGACTTGACCATTGTAATGTCAGACTCAAATTGATTTAGCCCTCACATTCATAAATCAATGCTCACTCATATTGGTTGATTCAAAACTTTCCCGTGGGTAGGGTAGTACTATATTAATTTTGTGCCGTGGAAACTAAGGATAAGAATTTGAGAGCTGTCTGCTTTTAAGTACATAAATATTACGTAGCTTACAGCTTCGCTCGCTTGTAACAACGATTCGAGTTATCGCCAAGAAATCAAGTCAGTTTTCCAAGTGATGATGTAAGGTTTGGTACCAGTACACAACACAGAAGAAATAAATTAATATTTACTTATAAAACAAAACAAAGGAACGAGACCATATTGTTCTTCAAGACTAAATTTAACTTACAAGAAGCTGTCGAAACAAATCACGTGTTTTCCTGAACTCACAACGCCATACAAACATAAAACAAGTTGGTCAACCCGTGGCTCAACCTTATATTATACAGGATGAGCGAAGGTTAACGATACCAAATTTTATTTAATAATACTAACGGTTGAGGTTTAGAAACACCCAAAAATTCTACCATTAGAAAAACATTTATGATATAAATTCATTCTTATTATACCTATTGCAGCATTACTGCAGGTTTTTTAATAACCTTTTTGGTATGATTCTTTTTTCTTTTGGCCGGTTTTTATGTCACATTTTCAAATTTCAAATTTTCTTGGTTTGACCTTTTTCTAAATTGTTTATTGTTTTCCCAGTTGTCGTCTATCATCAGATAGAAACGATTTTTTCCTGAATCGTTAGATTATCAGTAAATATCTATAAGTCTGGTTGAATATTAGTAAATAAATATAAGTAATTGTTATAAATAACTTGGAATACAATAAATATTAGGACAGGCTCCTACTTTGGACTAGCCGGGTAAGTCTTGTGTTGTCTTCCTCCTGGTTTTTATCGACGCACCTTCATCTTTCCTTGTCTTGGTTGGATGGCGATTATTTCTTTGTCAATCTTTACAGTGTATTTCCGGCCTCTGCGACACACACACGAGGGTCCCTCCGTGCCTTTCACGATCTCTCGCTGTGGTTCCGGACACCTGAGGCCACCAGGCACTGGACGTGCCTGGATCCCTGCGTTGTGTGCGTCCGCGCCCGTACCAGCTGAGTGCCGCAGACCCGCGCACCGGCGTCCCCCCTGGGATACTGCCCATCTCGTGGATTTTTAGCTTGCTTTTGTATCAGTGTAATTTTGTATGCGGATTTTGCCAAATTCTGTCTAAATTCTTTTCTAAATTCTAAAAAGGCCCTTTAGGTTTCTCTGGCCCTCCTTCTCTTGGTTCCCGTTTGGCAATTACTCTCCGGGGTACTCCGCGGTCTTTACACCTTCCTGCATCGACACACTCTCTCAACACAACACTAGTTCAGCGACACTATATCGACGGAGTCCCCTCAGGACCCGGCTCTCGGCTCATTTTTTGATACTTTGGCAATATCTAGGCCCTTTTTAAATTCCTATTATACCGTTCGGACAAATTTAACTAACTCTTTCTTACACCTAAATTTCACGTTTCGCCTGTGGTTGTCAACCACAGGCTAGCTAGCTTTCTTTTTTTAACGCTACACTATATACTCGTACAAGACAGGAACTCTGCGAGTGTGTTAAGTTTCACGGCAAAATTACAGAACAGATTTTGATCATTGGCACAAAAAATAGTTTGGCAGAATCCAGTGATGATTGGTCGTCAATGGAACCTGTATGGAACAGCCTGTCAGGACAGACTGTACTTCTTCTTCTTCATTCGAGTCGATCTTTGACTGGTTTCACGGCTGTTGCCGCTACTCACGGAAGGGGCCCGAGCATAGGTTTGAGAAGGCTTACTACATCCCCCCCTGTAGACTGTACTGTAGCATCGGGCCTCGTTGGTCCGAGTGCTATGTAGTTTGATACTGGCGATAGTATTCTTTTTGTAATATATTTGTTCTCTTTTTAACTATTCAGTTTAGAAAGAGAGCGATAGAAACTTCAGACGGGCTGGGGCCGTCGGTATTTGACGTTCTCACCTGCCGTCCGCCGTCGAGTGCGGACGATTGATTGTTATCATAGTAGTGCAAGTTCAGTTTAAAGTTTTAATAAAATAGTGTTTGTGTTATAAGTGCCTTTTGTATTTCAAGTGGCGGCTCTCTTCCGGAGAGTCGTCACAGTACTTACGTGATTTGTAAGGGAGCTGACTGCAGAATCTATATCCGAGGAGGATGCCAAAGTCTGCGGGACTTAGTCTAAACAAATGGAAGGAACTGATCAATTGTATACAAGACCCGTACATCAGATTAGATATATCTACGTCCACTTTCGTCCAGTCAACTTCTACTGTTTTCGATGGCGCGGTAGTATCTGGGGCTCCCAGTGGAGAAAAGCGCGAGTTGAAGAGCATAGTTACGGAATGATGATGGTCCGAACGTAGCTCATGAAAGACTTGGATGGAAAGTACGGGGAAATTGACTCACTTGAAGAGCGATATCGAGAATATCTGTTCGGTGATTTCGATTGCCAGGATAATGGGTGGGTTTGAGGGGATCGAATTCGAAATTCAGAGCCTCCGAGAAGGCTTCGAGCGTGGTGCCTCTGGACGTAGTACAGACAGAGTTCCATGATTGATTTTTGGCGTTAAGATCAATGATGACTTGTCAAACGAAAGCACCGCCTCCAGACTGGCCTGAAGGAGCTTTTTCGATCTTTTACTTGAGATATCAACTAACGCAATGGTAATAGATTGGTGGCACTGGCCATCTATTAGGCATGACTGCATGCCTAAGCGACAGACCGTGGCCTCCGTATCAACGAGCGGAGGGGGAAGTAAATTCACCTCAAAATAAGTCAAAGTTTCTGCGACGTATACCTTACATCCATCATCCACGATTTCTTCTTGATTTGAACACCATTATAAACAATTTTTTTCAAACGAAAGACCCGTTTTATTCAACGTGACATGGAAATGAATGTGAAAATTTGCTTTGTTTCCTAAAGTTTTGAAATTTCTTAGGAAAATTTAAAACGTGCCTCTTTGGTAGTTTTTCGTTTGTTTTATTTTGTCGTTACGTAAAGGTCAACGTCATCGCATCAGTTTCAATATACTGAATGAAGCTTTATTATTTCGTAGAAGTAGCTTTCACCATAAAAGGAAATGTCTACCTCTACACAAATCGATGGATGTTCCATGTATTAAAGTGCTCCACCAGCCCACCCGCAATGCAAACATTAAAAGTACACTTATAATACAATATACCCAATTGACAATATAATATATCATTTAAAAAATTTAAATAAAAATTCTTCTAGTCTTTTGCAATTAATGATCTGTTTCATTTTTTTTTTTCGTAAAAATATCTAAAGTAATGCTGCAATGAAAAGACGCTTCTGAATAGTAGATAAATACTTCCTTTTAGCTTTGTAGGTAACTGCATGCAAATGACATCGCGAGCATAAGGCAGATGCCAGCGAGCGTGTGGCTTTTGTATGGAATACGATATTCAAGTCGTAGGTATTTTATAACACCATATTAAAATAATTAGTAGTAAAAGTAAAATAGAAAAAAACAACCTTTCTAGCCTAACCAATTTTTCTTCAAATACACAATTTGAGATGTTCTGTAATACGTGGAAAACTGTGGGAAACTACCATGTTTGAAAAAAACGCAAAAAGACAGACTCGCGAGGTCTACAGCTCACAGAGCCACTAGTAATATATATATATATACTCGCGAGGTCTACAGCTCACAGAGCCACTAGTAATATATATATATATATACTCGCGAGGTCTACAGCTCACAGAGCCACTAGAAATATATATATATACTCGCGAGGTCTACAGCTCACAGAGCCACTAGAAATATATATATATACTCGCGAGGTCTACAGCTCACAGAGCCACTAGTAATATATATATATATACTCGCGAGGTCTACAGCTCACAGAGCCACTAGAAATATATATATATATACTCGCGAGGTCTACAGCTCACAGAGCCACTAGTAATATATATATATATACTCGCGAGGTCTACAGCTCACAGAGCCACTAGAAATATATATATATATACTCGCGAGGTCTACAGCTCACAGAGCCACTAGAAATATATATATATACTCGCGAGGTCTACAGCTCACAGAGCCACTAGTAATATATATATATATACTCGCGAGGTCTACAGCTCACAGAGCCACTAGAAATATATATATATATACTCGCGAGGTCTACAGCTCACAGAGCCACTAGTAATATATATATATATATACTCGCGAGGTCTACAGCTCACAGAGCCACTAGAAATATATATATATACTCGCGAGGTCTACAGCTCACAGAGCCACTAGAAATATATATATATACTCGCGAGGTCTACAGCTCACAGAGCCACTAGTAATATATATATATATACTCGCGAGGTCTACAGCTCACAGAGCCACTAGAAATATATATATATATACTCGCGAGGTCTACAGCTCACAGAGCCACTAGTAATATATATATATATACTCGCGAGGTCTACAGCTCACAGAGCCACTAGAAATATATATATATATACTCGCGAGGTCTACAGCTCACAGAGCCACTAGAAATATATATATATACTCGCGAGGTCTACAGCTCACAGAGCCACTAGTAATATATATATATACTTCCGAGGTCTACAGCTCACAGAACCACTAGTAATATATATATATACTTGCGAGGTCTACAGCTCACAGAACCACTAGTAATATATATATATACTCGCGAGGTCTACAGCTCACAGAGCCACTAGTAATATATATATATACTTCCGAGGTCTACAGCTCACAGAACCACTAGTAATATATATATATACTTGCGAGGTCTACAGCTCACAGAACCACTAGTAATATATATATATATACTCGCGAGGTCTACAGCTCACAGAGCCACTAGTAATATATATATATACTTGCGAGGTCTACAGCTCACAGAACCACTAGTAATATATATATATATACTCGCGAGGTCTACAGCTCACAGAGCCACTAGTAATATATATATATACTTGCGAGGTCTACAGCTCACAGAACCACTAGTAATATATATATATATACTCGCGAGGTCTACAGCTCACAGAACCACTAGTAATATATATATATACTCGCGAGGTCTACAGCTCACAGAGCCACTAGTAATATATATATATACTTCCGAGGTCTACAGCTCACAGAACCACTAGTAATATATATATATACTTGCGAGGTCTACAGCTCACAGAACCACTAGTAATATATATATATATACTCGCGAGGTCTACAGCTCACAGAGCCACTAGTAATATATATATATACTTGCGAGGTCTACAGCTCACAGAACCACTAGTAATATATATATATATACTCGCGAGGTCTACAGCTCACAGAGCCACTAGTAATATATATATATATACTCGCGAGGTCTACAGCTCACAGAGCCACTAGTAATATATATATATATACTCGCGAGGTCTACAGCTCACAGAGCCACTAGTAATATATATATATATACTCGCGAGGTCTACAGCTCACAGAGCCACTAGTAATATATATATATATACTCGCGAGGTCTACAGCTCACAGAGCCACTAGTAATATATATATATATACTCGCGAGGTCTACAGCTCACAGAGCCACTAGTAATATATATATATATACTCGCGAGGTCTACAGCTCACAGAGCCACTAGTAATATATATATATATACTCGCGAGGTCTACAGCTCACAGAGCCACTAGTAATATATATATATATACTCGCGAGGTCTACAGCTCACAGAGCCACTAGTAATATATATATATATATACTCGCGAGGTCTACAGCTCACAGAGCCACTAGTAATATATATATATATACTCGCGAGGTCTACAGCTCACAGAGCCACTAGTAATATATATATATATACTCGCGAGGTCTGTCTTTTTGCGTTTTTTCTTTCTTCTTTTTGCGTTTTTGACCTCGCGAGTATATAATATATATATATTACTAGTGGCTCTGTGACTAGACCTCGCGAGTCTGTCTTTTTGCGTTTTCACAGAGCCACTAGTTTTCTTTTTTTATAAATTTAAATAACGTATGTGTTGTGAATGCCTTTGTATGTAAGAAAACATCTATCATATTATTTCACTGCGCTAAGGATTATCATTTGATATGCTCGGATTTAAAATAGCGCCTTCACCTTAAAAATACAATAACATATTAATTTAAATTAAAGCTACTAATTAATGACGAATAACTACTAAGATTATTGCCGTATTTTGGTAAGGAAAATATAATATAAAAATGATCTAAGTATTATATTTCTAAGCATTTTTTTTTAAGTTGTGTGTATTTTTATTTTGTAAGAAATAATTTAGAATAGATTTATTTATTATTGTCATGTCTACATTTTAATTAATAAATAACCTCATTCCCATACTTTTTGCTGTACCTACTGATTGGATGTCTTGTTATTCATCATCAACATCAACGGCCCGTTACAGTCCAGCTGGACTATTAGCCTCCTCCATATAAGTGGAGGGTTTTGCCCTTGGACTAATTAATTAGTACAAGGTTTTGCCATAATCTCCATGCTTGGCAGCCGGGTTGGAGATCGCAGATTAAAAGATTACTGTATCAGAGAGCGCTGCTGCCCGTTCCCTGTTCAATGTGTAGTCCCTAAGTCGCCTCTTACGAACCCACGGGAAGAGTAGGATCTTGTTATTACAATACGGAAAATATCTATAGTCAATAGCTTTGTCGCATGCATGAATTCGTGTAGGAGCTGATGTATCTCAATCACAGAGCAAGGAACCTTCGCCGCTCGCGCCCTACTAAAGACGAAAGAATTAATAACACCGCGTGTCAAGCCGCGCCAGCCGTGTAGGCGACAGTCGCATACGCGGCCTGTCAAAAGTCGTGAAGTACAATTTGATATTCATTGCGTTGCCAATTTGCCTTATAGTTTTCTCTCATCTTATCGAATTTTACTAGTAATTTGTTACTTGTGACGGTCGTGACTTTGTGAAACGGACCCAAACGTACTTCCTGCAGACCGACCCCGGGTCACCAGTACCCAGGCACACGCCACGGCACATGGTAGCTACGAGATATTCATAAATACCCCAAAAATAAACAGTGTCAACGCTTAATGTTGTTATTACAGCAAAGCAATAATTAGTCGTCCTACGTACGTACCTACGTACCTACTACACGTAGGTACCTCCTTGCCTGACGGCTAATATCTTAATCTATATTAATATCTACTCGTATTATTTGATTAAAAAGATTTGTAGCGAAATAAATTCGAACAAACTGATTGAATTAAATACGTATCCACAAGAAAAGCGTTTCCCAAAACAATTATAAACACGAATCCTCTTTGAAAAGAGTTTAAGAAACTATGAAATGAAAAGTACTAACCGTATTTTTTGTGGAAACTTGCTCCGTGACTCAGGAAATCTGTAAAATAATTATGATAATGGTTAATGAAAATAAAGTGCAAATTAATACGCAAAAAGCTATGATAAATAAGATACCTAATATTAGAAAAGTCTATAAGGCATCGAATGATAGCAAATTAAGACGAAGTGATATAAGCATACCATGTAATTGTTTTGAAATATCGTTCTTAATTAAGTACCTGGGCGACCGAATTTTGCTCGTGGAAAATCCACTTTTTGAACTCATGCATAACCCTTAATTTTTTCATAATAAACAAAATGTGAGTTGAAGAGTCTTCTGTTGGAGAACTTTCGATCTAAGAAAAAATATATAGAAATTTCGATTTTTCTGTTATAAGTATTTTGTTATTTAAAGAACTAAATGTAAAGAATAGGATTTTTGTTTTTGACGTTTATCTACCCACGCGAAGCCGAGGCGGGCCGCTAGTAATTAATAAATAAAAAAACATAAATACAAAAAAATACTTCAGATTTCGAACTCAACGCGGTTTCCCGACTGAGCTTAAATTACCTGTTTATCCTAATAATATTGCGTAGCAATATTTTAATGCCTGAAAACACGGGGTGGAGAAACCGTTTCACTAAGTATGAAACCTAGCTAGATCTAATTTTATCGCCCCGAGACCCCCTATAACCTATTGATGACCTGAGGAAGGTCGCTGTGATGGCTGGATGAGGAAAGCGGGTGATCGTGCGCTTTGGCGTGCCCTTGGGGAGGCCTACGTCCAGCAGTGGACTGCAATAGGCTGATAGCTTGATTGATTGATTGATTGTGTGGTGACTTTATATTTTTGAGTACAAAATATATTAATTAAGGAAACCAAAACCAATTAAAATATTTGTTGATCGATAAAACATACCTCTAAAATATAATGATGTTCAACAGTAGGTATGTATCATTCAAGTTAATAATAATATTTTCATATCATAAAAATAAAATGCGGTAAAATGCGGTTAATGCGGTATTACATCGCTGACACTACAAGAGTAAAAGACAGTGAGATGAATAAATATTATAGCAAAGCGCGATTTGAGACGACGGCAGTTAAATTCTTTCATGTTCAAACAATTTATTCTAACAGTTCAAATGAAAATTCTCCTGCATAGTCAGTCTTATTCATTTATTTGCTTATCACATGGTACAATATAGGTGTTACAAACTGTGTGTAAAAGTTGTCAAAATGGTGCCACCCCTCCGTATCTTCTTTTTTTTTTCTTCATAGCGTAGGTTGTAAGGTTTACAACAAATTTATTACAAACAAGAATTATAATACCATAATAACCATAAAGATTTATCGCCATAAATAAATTTGCCATAATAAAGTTAATATATTTGCGATACTAATGCCTGAACTGGAAAACGAAGATAAAATCTATGATAAAATAATACGATTACTTACAAAAAAATATTATTTGCCTGAAAAACTAAACGATCAATTCATTTAAAATCAATTATTAGTTGACTTGTATTAGTTAAGTACCTGAAAGTTACATCAAATATTGTTGACATGAATTGGGAAACGAACCCGACAAATATGAAAAAAATATATATCGAATTCTTACATGATACAACTAATCAGCAAAGCTAAAAGCATTCAGGGGCAATCAAAACGATTACTTTTCCAAAGTAACACCTGACGTGTCGCGTCGCGACCAGGATGGACCACGCTCGCCTAGAAGATGTCTATGATTTTTTTATAAAGGGGCTAAATTCTAATCTACAGTTTTTTGAAAAACACGGTTATGCTTCAAAATCTACTCCATGCACCGCACGTTTTTCGTTTTAACTAGTCCTACAAGAGTACTACACCAATAAAAATCTCAATAAAAAATATTTTATACTTTTTAATGCGTTAAAACGTGTTGTTAAAAATATTTTTTACTTTATAATTATTTTCCAAAGAGGTTGGATAGGCTAGCTTCCCCCCAGAAGGCGTAGACGCGCTTCAAAAATCTTATGTTTTTTCTTTCTCCAAATATTTTTAGTCGGTTTCGTTACCAAAACCAGGCCAAATGAACCTCCTTCAATGAATTGTTCGGCCTGTAATCTCTTGGCGTGTCCAGTGCCTCACTGCCGGTTAAATTCCCGTCTCGTAAAAGCAACTGTGGACGAAGTGTAGGGACGTGTATAAAATGCCGTAAAACAGAAGCGTACTAGACAACTTTATATTATTATGTTTCATACATTATTATATTATAAACAGGAAACAGAAACTACATCGTCTAAGACCCTTCGGAGCGCGACTTTGCCTATGTGCAAGCAAACATATCTACCTCGTCCAGCATTCTTTTTACGTGGCCAGAAACACAAGTAGGTAAAGCGGCGAGGGTGTCAGAACTACGCACCTGCAAGGTCAGCATAACCACCGTAGATAAAATAAACCCGCGCGACATACAAAGTGACCGCCAATAGCATCCAAGCTTTTTGTCACACGTAGAAAACGTAACGGGCACTAATAACGGCCTGTTACAGTCCACTGCTGGACTATGAGCCTCCTGCACTTAAGTGGAAGGTTTTGCCATAATCTCCACGCTTGGTAGGCGGGTTGGAGATAGCAGAGTAAAAGGTTACTGTACCAGAGAGCGCTGCTGCCCGTTCCCTGTTCAATGTATAGTCCCTAAGTCCCCTCTTACGACACCCACGGGAAGAGTAGGGGTTGGTGACAAATGTATTCTACTCTGCCGTCACCACACGGCTAAATTATTAGCAGTTGCGTATTTATTTTACTAATATTTTAAAATCGAAACAAAAAATCTGTAGTAGTTATTCTATTGAAAATAAAATACTACCCATAGCCCAATCGATATTCTGGCTAAGTTTCAAGGGTATTGGATTAGGCTAACTATATGGAATAATTATATTTACATAGATCAAATAAATAGAGATAGTTGGGCATCATCGTAAGTATGATGGTCAGGATTGCACCAAACGCGCCCATACGCAAATATCTTAATAAATAAAGTTTTTTTTTATTATTTATCGGCCACGACGGCTTGATTAACCTTAACTATTAGAGACAAAAAAAAAAGCTAATCAACATTAATTACTTAACTAAGTATTAGATTTTATTTTAATATCATTAGCTATAAAAGTATTTAGTTCATTTACAGAAAAAATCCGCTAGCTTGCTACACAAATATTACCCCCAAAACGTCTTGAAAAACAGGAGAGCACAAAATATCCCCTTATAAAAATTACAATCTATTTAATGAGACATCTGTGTACCCAACAAGTAAACCTCTACTGAAACATCAAATGGCTTGAAGAAAATTTTGCCGCCGCGTGCCCGTCTTGATACCAACATCGTGTTTTAGTTTCTCGAAAATGTCATAGATGGCGTTAAAATAATGTTCACTTTGTGCGTACTTTGCCGTTTGGTTTCATTTTGGTCCGAATAGGTAATCCCATTTTTTTTTCTTATATGTCACTACTAACAGGCTTTTAACAGGCAACAAAGCTAACTCAAGTCCTAAAATATGGCCAGACAACTGCTACATTTGCTACGACATGCTACGGCGTGTTAAAGTGTAGCTACAAGTTTGATTATTGAACTTTTTTTTATATAAAATTTATTTTTACTCACTCGTTTGTGTATTTTCTGATAGATAAGTAATAGATAAGTTTAGTGCTACGCGTCGGTGACAGCGTAGTGGAAACCTTCATAAATTTCCATCACCGATGATCGTCAGGTAGTTAATTTTCAATGAACAACTTGAAGTGATGAAAACATTGCATACATGTTAATTCCGGAAAATTTTACAGATGGCGCGACAGTATATACTATAGTACTTAGCTAAAAATATCATGTGGTTTTAATGAAACTGTAACTTTACTAATGAATGAACCGGACTTACCATTACGATTCATATTTACTTAATCAAAAACTAATAGTTCACAAACACAAATTATACATCAAAATTAAAACTAAATTATATTAAGTACAATATTTTATCAAAAATATGATAAAGTTTGTCAAATCAGTGGCCGGTCACATGTGCGCACTATGGTCAAAGTATACTATGTTCCGATTGGTGCGTTGGACGCCGTCGGTGCAACAGCAAAGGCGGTCATTGGTAGATTGAGGAACAGCGCGTGGGTAAGCACGTGACGAGCTCACTGCACGACTTTTGTTTCGCATATTAACTCACAGATGGCACTACATCTTATCTTGTTTACAACCGGTAATTATACGTAACTATTATACGTATGACATAATTTAACATAATGTTGCTGCTTCGTGCGGCGAACGAGTATGTAATAATGAACAAAGTGCGAAAGCAACAAAGCGAGTGATCAGTGTATAAACTTTTGAACATTTTACAATGCGCACAATATAATATTATCAACTTGCATGGCTGGCCTTGGATCACGCGTAGAACTCTATGCACTTTTATTGATGAAAATTAAATTGATGTAAGTAGTTGACAGAGGTACTAAAAAGTAAGTCGTAATGTACTCGTAATACATAATTTTGTTACTGGTATTGTTAATTTCATTAAACTATATAAGCGTAAGGATAAGGATGCAGTCAAAATCTTCACATAAATCAAAATAGTAGAATATAATGTAGAATAGAAGTTATTTAATTTAGCGTATCCAAGAAGAAGATTAAGAAAACCAAATGATTAACAAAAGATAAGTAATTTAAACCTGTAAATATAATACAAAGCCAGTTGGCTATATTGTATGATAACAGCAAATATAGGTATATTTATAGAACTTTTATAAGAAACAACGTACAGTATTGGAAGGGAGCACGGTCGCCGCCGCTGGGGGCGATGGCATGGCAGAGCGGGGCGGTCGGGGCTCGTGCGCGAAAAGAAGCACTTTTTGAGATTTATTTGCTAAGATATTGACCGTTTAAAGAAACTGCACTACAAGAAGAATGTCTCCATTGCATTTGCAGAATTTTATCTCAGCACCAGGACAGCTTTACTTTTAGTTTTAGACTTGTTTTCTTTACCTTTTTAGGGTTCCGTAGTTAAAAAGGATATAGATTGGCCATGTCCGTCTGTCTGTCCGTCCGCGGCTTAGCTCAGAGACTCTTAGCACTAGAATACTGTAATTTGAGATATACCTATACATATTAATTATGCTGACAAACTAAAGCTGAAGAATAAAATCTTAAAAAACTTTATTAGAGTTGTTCTGGTACACGTGAAGTGCGGGTTATTGCTGGATAGGTTTTACAAAAATAATGGGGGGTTGCTGAGTTGGGTGTAGCGACTGTTTTTAATTAATAATTTGTAACAAATTCTTAGAAATCCCATGCAGATATTGCGACCGGAGTCGGCCGCCAAAGACACAAAGAGCTTTCTTATCTTTTGTTTACATCCACACAGATGGTCAGCAGCTGTGGTGATCTTTACTTTTTGTTCATAGATATTAGCTAGATAGGTAGGTAGCGTGTACGTTTCAGAGTTAAATTTATGGTTCAGTTAAAAATTGATATTCTGAATAGCAACTGTGTTTAGTAAACTTTTGAATAAGTATGGCTTCTGGATGCATCTCTTTACCTTTGCCTGTAACGACTTCCGGATATAACGACGAAATTATAGTGGTCCCTTCATCGTCATTATAACCGAAATCCACTGTATTTGGAAATGAGAAAAAAATCACGGTAGTAGTGTACTTATATGATGAATGTAAAAAGAAAATGATCAACATCAAGTAGGCTTTACAGGTTATCGAATAATAGACCAACTTATAAAAGGTTCTTGTACAAGTAAGACATTTGGTATTATACAAATATCATAGAAAATTTTTTTGATGAATGTTAACTGTCTTAAACAAGTACCTAAGTAGTATTAGACTTTGGAACCCTTCACTTTGCATAGCCCGGCACATGCTTGGCCGGTTTTTAATCTTTAATCTTTTAAAATACAGCACAACAACCTACTTCCTGAAACTTTTTGACAATGTGTGTCATACGACATTACTCCGTGTTTGCGTGAAACTTATCTGTGAAAATATACTGTTATCATATGTCTTATCAAAACAATCACACAGCTTAAATCAGACGCTTCTATCTATCTTATATCTAATACTTTAAACGAGCAATTCTAGTATATTTATATATGTATAATAAGAATCACGGAAACGGCTGCAATGATTTCAGTGAAAATTAGTATAGGGAGTCTCGGTGTCAATAAATCGATCTAGCTGGGTTTCATTCTTAGTGAAACGGGTTTTCTCCGTGTTTTCAAGTATTAAAATAAAGCTACGCAATATCATTAAGACCTGTCTCCTGCCAATGTTTTGGTCTACACACTACACAAATCAGTCTACACATACACATAATCAAATGTTTCAAACGACGTCTCCTGCTCTGAAATGTTTCGGACAAAATGTTTTGGTTTCGACAGAGGTTTGATAGTTTTGGTCAATAAGTCTCACCCGCACGGGGGATGTATTCAGGGTTATATTTCGTACGATAAATTAAGGTGGGGTTATGTGGAAATAGCGCCCATAGTCGCTACTTTGACGATCAAATACCAGCACTTCTATTGATTTTATAAATGTAAAAAAATATATGCTAACAGAATATATCATTATTTAAATTTTAAATCGAGTAGAATTTGTAAATACATTATAATAATTTAGAAATAAAAAGCACAAGTTTTTAAAAAAAAGCAGCAAAAAAAAAATTTTGACGTCCTAGATCTCGTAACTTAAAGCGCTAACTATAGTTTCGTAAATATAACTTGCCAATTACTGACTTAGATTTTAAATCGATCACATTTTTCATAAACTCTGCCATTTTCTGTTAATAAGCAAAAGAGTTCAAGAAAAACGAGTTTTTCGCACGATTCCTGCGCAGTGTCGGACGTAACCAACGTGAAGCATCGCACGCTAATATGAACGTTATTTCAGTAATGCGTCGGTTGAACTTTCAACTAAACCGCGTTGAATTGCTAATTTTTGCAATAACCCGGCCTTAATATCGTGTTTGTACTATATTTTCGTGGTTCGTACTATGTACTATATTAATGGCAGGATCGTTCGTAAAAAATACGATCATTTTTCCCGGATTATATTTAGTAAGATATATACTAGGATGTATTTTGTGTAATAAATATGACAAATATACAAATGATTACCATCAGTTTTATAGTTCAGCTCAGCGCAGGGTTTGATGTTGTACTACAAATTACAATATTCGAACCGTACTTTGAGACTTCTATAATTTTACATTATTTAGGAAGGCACTGTATACAGTTTACTATAAATGATGTTAAATTAAAAGTGGATTTGATGTATGTACTATATTTTGTTAAAAAAAATAGCCCTTTTGATTGTCATAGAAAATATTTTTGAAGACTGATTCCAACCCTGGATGTTTTCCAAAACATTGTTTCAGGAATTAAAAACATTTCATAGACAATTTGTGTAGAGGAACCATGGACAAATATGTATTTGTTTTTGTTTTGTTGAGATGTTTTATGTGTATTGAGTAGACCAAAACATGGCAGGAGACACGCCTTTAGAATAGACAGGTAATTTCGCCATCTTGGATAACGTAACATAAGCTCAGTCAGGAAACCGCGTGACTTGGCTATGGTCTGGAGCTCGAACCCTCAAGTATTTTTATTTATTACTTCCTTATTATTTGTCCATTAAGTTCTTTAAATATAAAAAATATAACTGAGATATCGAAATATCAATATATTTTTTCATTGACCGAAAGTTCTCTAACAGATGGCACTTTAACTCACGTAGTGGCGAAATTATGTTTTTTACCTACTATGAAAAAAAATAAGGGTTATGAAAAACCGGATGTTCCACGAGCAAAGCTCGGTCGCCCAGGTACTTTTTTTAAATATGCCATTTACATATCAGCAATTGATAAAACCAAGTTTATTACGCGAGAAATAAGATAGTACAAAACTAAGTAAGTTACAGATAACTGCAATCAAAGTGACTTTAGTAACGTATTGCGCATGAGTTGTTTTATATAAATACCTATTGTGGCAAAACATTGCGTATACGAGAAAAAAATAAGTTGTTAAGCCAGGTAAGTAGCAGGTTATTTTTAACTATCTTTCGTAACAGCGAGTATAGTTTTGAATCTGTATCATTAATTTCACTACAACACAATTCCAGATAAATTTTCAGCCTCCTGAAAGATATACATGCAAATTCCGGTCATCCTGTATACAAGGACATAAATCTAACCGCAACTTGCGTTTTATGAAACGCTAAGAGAGCATCTAATAAAGAATAGAATAAGTAAGCTACAAGCGCAGGCCCCACACGGTGCCCGCTCGTAAACGCTAATGAGGAGCTCGGGAATGTAATGAAGCCGTGCACAATGGGAATAGGAGAAGGCATCCGACTCGTGCACCAGCAGCCGGGCCGGGGTTCGAGTTTCACCCCGTGGCATCATAAATAACCATACCATATACCTATTATGTACTAAATTCTGATACATACTTACATGGCTTAAACAAATTTTCTAATGTAATAATATAATATTTAAAACCGTTTTCAGGAAACGGATTTAGTTGATAAATCTTCGTATTTTGCAACTGGTTGAGTAGCAAGACTATTTCTTCCATTAAGGCAACTGGTTGCGAAACTCAGGTTGACAATGTGGCCGGAAGGTTTAAGCGTAAGCTTCACACTTAAACTTGAGCTTGGAGTGTGAACAGCGTATAGGGAATCAAATAAAAGTACCTACCCATAGTTGCTGACTACGTAAAATAATAATTACTAAAGTGCAGTGAATATCATTGTGTACAAACGCTTATAAGAGTAGCTATTCCGAGTAGAGAAACGTAAAGCTTTATCAGTTTGTAATTTGAAAACATCAAATGCAGTGCTGAAATTTTGTGTTGTATGTAACGTTAGATATTTTTAATTTTGTACTGTGTAAAATTATTTTCAAAAGTGTAGGGGATAAAAGGTCAGCATAAGTCACTAAAACTAATACAAGGCGCAGTTTTCACACTCGTCTTCACATTATTGCTTAATAAAATCCCTTCGGTCTGAGTAAAATGTATGGGTGATATAAAACGTTACCGAAATTCGACGCCGACGAAAAATATTTTGTGATAACATTGGATTATCCCCTCAAGTCGTCGCATGGGGTCTTTGAAAGCCTAGGTTTAAAAAAAATACAAATATTTTATACTTTGGTTTGTGCTACCGCTTTGAACGTTTAGGTACCTTCGCAAAAGTAATAATTGATGCAGCGTTGTCTATAGCTGTCAGGTTACGCGCACGCGCCGCGCCGTTTGACAGTTAGTCGTGAAGTCAAAGACAAAAACAAAACCGATGATCTTCGGTCCCTTTTCAATTAAAAATGATAGAAAGTGACAGGACTAATTTTAGTTTAATTTAGTTGGGCGTATGCCGAATCGACACCATTGTTGTGTAGAAAGAAAAAACTTTAAATTTTTAAGATTTAAGTGTTTGTTCTGTGATGATTGATTTCAAATAAAAGTAGTTCCTAATCTTAAATTTTATTTCTGTTTTGTAGTTTTTTAAAATAACTGCAATAAATGTCAAAAATAAATATTTTTGTTTTATTTATTATATTATAAAAATATAATTTCTCATCAAACATCAAAAAATATGGTCAAAATAGGCTTACAAACTTTGGGGTCTTTAGAAACCCCATGCGAGACGAATCTTGTATGTGAAAAGTGCACGACGACGGGCAGAGGGTTAATTTGTAATTGAATATCCATCTATTCCCGTAAATCAAAGTGACTCTCATGCTAAGTGCATCATGTTTTTCAATCATTACATTGTCTTAATTTAATTGCAAATCTAGTATAAAATAAAGTGCATTTCAAAAATGGTTAAATAAATTCATATCATGATAAAATATCCTACACTGAATTTCAAGTTTATCGATGCCCTCGGAAGGTTTGCGTGCATAGTTGAGGACAAAAGCCGTTAGGTAAATACAAGACAATACGAGTAGGTTATTAGTTGGTTATTATACTTTTCCATTAGGCTGACTCGAACATGTCGCACTCGCTCGTATACCTTCGAGAACGTCGAGGCGGCTCTATTTCTGAGACGACCTACATGGCTTCTTTCGTGCAGAAACTATAGATACAATGCCTTTTCTTTTTCTTTGTGAGACGTGATGACAATAAAACAATGCAACAAAACCAGTCAAATAAATTTGCATACTCATACTATAGTTCTGAAAGATTTTAAATATCATGTGCGATGCGTTCCGTCCGTTGTAAGACTGTACGAAATGATGAAATGGTGCATGAGAGCATTCGTTTTTAAATTTGCATTTGATTTGTACTTCATCATTAACCCTCAAGATTTACTCGGCTTTATAAGATCACGAGAACGTGATCTTTTCAAATATCATGAAGAAAATCACTCATTTTCATTTTGCACCAGAAATTTCGGATGCTAGTCCACTTTGGGACTTGCTGATTTAATCACCTGCAGCCTTCTAAATTGCCATTTACAGTGTTACAAGGATCTTTTGGCACGTGGCGAAAATTGGAACTAACGACGGTGTGAGAGAAATTGTATTGAAATTGAAACACCCATGCCCTCTTGTCGTCAATGTCATCCAAGTGCCAAAAGATCCTTGTAGCACTGTATGTGGTCGATTTACACCACGCGGCGATCGTGAGGCTTTAGTCACCCGTGTAAATTCCACATTACGAACTTACATTTGCATTTTTGTAGATTTAACTGTGACGTATGTTGATAAACAGGAAATTATTTCTTCAAATACAAAATTAAGTATCTTCTTCATTCCCATTTAGGATGAACTGTACGGAATTCCTGGTGTTCGAGTCAAACTCATTTTGTTTGTTTTTTTTTCCTATCTAATATGCACATCATCTAACATAATAGTTACAATAGATAAAAGGCCAACTCCTAACCGTGTTAGTACATGGCGAGGTTATCGTGAGCTATCGAGTGACGCACTGACTGCGCCTTGAACCCAACACGACCCTAACTCTAACCAATAGGTATGGAAATTCAACAAAAACAACTCAGATCCCTCATTACATTAGTCATCATCAATATCATCATCATCATGGTCTACATAATTAATTTGTTCACTAGATTATTCCTGCTATTCTTGATATTTCCATTCTATTTTATTTATTGCACCTCTAAGGATTACAAGAATATTCTTAACAAACAAGAAAGACTTCTTTAATACTTATTGGAAAAAATATTGTAGGAAGTAGGCGTATTTTTATTTGTTTCCTTCTAGAGTAAAAACTCCTTCGTTCGTTCGAATTATGTTGAACCCAACACAACCCTAACTCTAACCAATAGGTATGGAAATTCACCAAAAACAACTCAGATTCCTCATTACGTTAGTACATATTTCTATCATCATCAATATCATCATCATGGTCTACATAATTAATTTGTTCACTAGATTATTCCTGCTATTCTTGATATTTCCATTCTATTTTATTTTCTAGAATATTCTTAACAGACAAGAAAGACTTCTTTAATACTAATAGGAAAAATTATTGTAGGAAGTTTCTATTATATATATTTCTATTTATTTCCTCCTAGAGTAAAAACTCCTTCGCTCGTTCAAATTATGTTGAACCCAACCCAACCCGAACTCTAACCAATAGGTATGGAAATTCAACAAAATAACTCAGATCCCTCATAACATTAGTATTTCTATTATTATCAATATCATCATCATGGTCTACATAACTAATTTTTCCACTAGATTATTCCTACTATTCTTGATATTTCCATTCTATTTTATTTTCTGCACCTTTAATGATTACGAGAATATTCTTAACAGACAAGAAAGACTTCTTTAATACTTATAGGAAAAATTATTGTAGGAAGTAAGCGTATTTCTATTTATTTCCTTCTACTTGTAGAGTAAAAACTCTTTCGCTCGTTCGAATTATGTTTTGGATCAATCATTGTTAACTAATAATGCTTTCTGAGATATAAGATTAATTGATTGTTGTTATTAAATTATTATACGGCCCTTCTAAGTGACTGCAGCTTACCCTGAATTAGGAAATCATATCATATAATAATATCATATTGACCCAGTCCCGTGTGGGTTGATTCGTAGGGGTTGATCGATTAACTGACACACAACACAACCTTAGATTTTTTTCGCAGGCTCACAGAATCTGTGATCGAAGGAGACGAAACAGGTTACGGGTGTTAGAACGTTATGGATGGGGGTTAATATTACTTTCATATCATAACAGAGGAATTTTTTATTTTGTAGGTCACCGCTGTATTGCCCGCATAAACGCATCACGTTCGGTTCGTTTGCTATATTCAACCGCCTCTTACTGTCACCACATGTAACGTAGTAAGCTGATAACGCTTAAAGTAAAGGACAAAGCAAGGTTTCAATCATTTCATGTTCTGGAAAATATGAATACTGTTACATTAGGAAACTAGGGGAATTTCATCTGGTTTCAGTTTCATCCTGCCAGTAGGGCAATAGGTGTCGTCGGTCCATCTTCAGACTGGTGGTGGTCTACCCACTGGTCTTTCAATACGACATTTTAGTTCAAATACATTCGTTATTTGCGATAAGGGGCTAAAGATAAGGAATAGTGAATTAAATTCAATACATTTAAAAAAGGTACCAATTTCACTTACTATTAATAAATATCACTGTATGTTACACTCGATATTCAATAGTCCACAAGTTAGTCGTACCAAAACGGAAAAAACCTTCTCAAACATCCATTTCATTTAAAGTAATGTTTCCACGTGTTTCTATTTATACAGGGTTATTTTTATTCAGTGCATAAACTTTAATATGTCGTTCAGACCATGAAACTAAACAACTTTTCCGAAAAAAATAGGTACGGAACAGAAAAAAAATTCGATCTCCCATACAAACTGCCGCAGCTAACTCAGCAATTAGTATGGGAGGTACAAAATGTTCTTTCATTTCTGAACCCATGTTTCTTGGGGAAAATTTTTCAGTTTCATGGTCTGAACAACATAAGTTTGTGCACTGAATAAAAAATAACCCCGTATAATAGGTAGTGTAGCGTTGCGAATCGCTACTAGGTTCAAAAGTTTTTGATTGTTATTCTCTTTCACTGGCAGTTTTTGTCCTTGCTTATTTTTTTGAAGGAGTATTTTGAAGGCTTAATGGCGTGAGAGGCTTGACAGATGCCGTGGAAAAAGAAATATTTTACGGCAACTTTCCTGATTTTTCAGAGTTACTGGTGATTGTTGATGTTCTTGTAAATTATCATTTGTTTTGATAATATCCACGAAAGATTAAGTGGAAACGCGGATAAATAGCGTGGACGGGCAGTATGTACTGGGTGTTTTGATGATAGAGGAGAATTAACCGTGAGAATTAACTACACTTGACAACTCCTCGCAAGGTATTGTGCCACAGCTTCTTTAAGACGACGGGTGACGGATTGAGAGCACGTTTGGTTCGACTCAATTTCGAACTATTTCACTGCGTGCAACAGCGAGTACCTACTTTTTCCGGTTCGAGGTGTTTGGCAGAAGAAGTTGCGGTTTTGTTTTTAACTTATAATTTAAAGTTTTTTGTGTACTACCTTAAGTTTCTTTTGACTTCTGTTACCCTTTAATTGGTTCGCGTTATAGGTTAGGTTTTGTTCTAAATTCTAAAAGCCGTAGACGCCACCGTTTTTTCCCTTTAGATAACCTTCTTTTGGCACAGTACAACTTTCCACACCCTTATTAAGGAAAGATTGCGCAATTTAGTCCTGGACGCATAGGGGTAAGTTTTACCTTTCCTAACTTTCTTTTTGTTTACCAATTTTAGGGACACGCCTTATTTGTAACTCGTGCAATTTAGTCTTTTCTTGTAACAGTTTTGTCAAATTTACCTTCTGCTCTCCTTGTTTTTATAACCTTATTTAAAAACTCATGGAAACTGTCTCAAAATTAAATTCGTGAATTGTAGTACTTTTGTTTTTTTTTTTAATTTTTAATACTACAGTAGGTATGATGTATGTACGTATTATTCCTTAAGCCGTGTCTCCTGCGAATGTTTTGGTCTACACACTACACAAATCAGTCTACACATACACAAAAACAAATGTTTCAAACGACGTCTCCTGCAACATTTCGGTTCAAAAAGTTTGGGGCGCATTTCGAATCAGACTTTCAGTGCTGTCAGCGATCAGAAAAGCAAAAAAATGTATGGCTGACAGTAATTCGGAACGCGATTACGGGTAATTTAATCGATTTCAGCGCGTCTCGGAACCGAATCAGCAGGCAAAACTCATACGTTTTTTTGCTTTTCTGATCACTGACAGCGCTGAAAGTCTGATTCGGAATGCGCACATAGAAACTCCGAAGAGGAGGAGGAAATCTTTGCAATCAAGATTTCTGAACGAATGTTTTCCATGGCAAATGCAAAACATTTCATTGACAATTTGTGTAGATGAACCAGAAACAAACACGCTTTTTTTTTTGTTTTGTGTAGATGTTTTCTGTGTATTGTGTAGACTAAAACATAGCAGGAGACATGCCTTTAGACCTACGAAAATGTTGCGAAAACCATCATCTCATAAGAATCTCTTCTATGGTTTATGTTTCCGTATACCTATAACCAACGACGTTATAGATAGAACGCTAGGCTTTGAAATGATGATGAAGATACTTAATAAAAAACTTGTAGGTAATAAAAAACAAAAAACTAAAAAAAGAAATAAGAGCGTTGGTGGTGTAGTGGTTAGGGCTGCTTCCTACCGTCTGGGAGACGTGGAATCGATCTCCACCACGTACAAATGTGTTTGCGAATTTCAAAATATGTACCTACGTTTATTCGACGCTCTTACACGGTGAAGGAAACCTGCACACACATGCGAAGAAATCTAAAGGTCGTGTGTGAAGTGGAACAAACCGCACTGGATCAGCGTGGTCGATTGTGGCCTGATCGCTCTACTTTAAGGTAGGCTCGAGCCCCTTAGTGGGGACTGGGGACGAATACCTATATATATGAGCTGTTGATAATGAGGTTAAAAAATGAAACAATTTCCAGCTCCACTAAAATATACCCGAGAAACTACTTAAATGAAACTACTCAGCCTTCGCTACGATTAATGAGCGCTCCACGAAAGTGGTGGGGGATGTTCGCCTCGTGCCTGTACACGGCATTTACGGAGAGAGTGAAAGAGAAAAATTTAATGACGCCTTCAAGATCAGCTCTCATAATAATAATCATCATAACTCATTTAGTGACTTGTAAACTACTTTCAAGTGCATAATTTGTTTGTAGCCGTTAAATTCGTAAGGGGTTCTTAATTCGAAAATTGTCTCCAAATCATGTTTTTTACTGTTCACTTCAAATGCCGAAGTGCCCAGGAGTTAGTGAAAATCCACTCGACGTGCGACCGGTGGTGGTGGTATAAACTCGATCGGGGAGCATAGACCGTGAGCGGAAAGCTGGAATCTCGGTGCGAATTATTGTCACCCCTGGCCACCGCCCACTCCGGACTAGCGACACCTTCTAGCGCTAACGGGCATTCCTTCGCTCGGCTATTTATTACCTACTTAGAACATGATATTATAACACCCACAAGGAATTTAAGAATTTCAGTTCATCTGAATAAGCGAATAGAAAATGCATGGAAAATTTCTCTTCATTGAACTTGAATACAAAAGCTAAGTGGTGGGCGCGTGGTATATCGATCAGAGCTTTTCTTTCTTATTACGTTTTACAATAGCGAAGTGGTAGGTGGGGGTATATCGATCGCAGATAATTTCCTTATTGAGCTTTAAATTCTGAGAAAAGTGCCTGCCCCTTTTGTTTTACTTAACGATCCTTGGAGTGTGGTAAATTAGATTAATGAAGAAGGAAGTTTCTAAATTGACGACGGTGCTCCTTAACCAGTTATTTCAAGCAATCATCTATGTGATACTATGGTGAGCCCGAGCGGTTTTGCGTTTTACTTGTTAACTAAGTAAAAAATTGACTCATGGAAAAACTAACTGTATATTTTGCGGAATGAGAAAACTGTACACTTGGTCTTTGTCTGAGGGTGGTTGACGGTGGGTGGGTGGGTGGTTTTTGTGTTTGGGTGGGAATGGCGGGGGTGGCAGCGACGACGCCACGCGGGCGGCGAGCTCGCGTCGGCGAGACGCCGCGACGCCTCGCGATGCCAACCAACATAACATCGCCCACCTTCCCAGTTCAAACTCGAACTTCAACGCTACAACCATTTCCTTTTTTTCAGCAACAGTACATTAAATATTTTTTCAAAAGAAATGCACGCCCAAAAAACTGAGCTCACCACAATATTGTGTGGGTTGTAAAAGTTGATGACGATCCCACAAACCCAGGTTTCAGAATTATTGAGCCACTAATGGCTAGCACCCAAAACTTCCGTGATGAGAGACGACGTTTGGCTACGGAGGCTGTTAAATTATAATAATAAACGATTTTTGATTTTAGAGTGCAAACAAATTAATACTGTAGGAAACAAAAAAAGGAACATGTTTTTTTAAAGGTATTCGCGCCTTGGTTTATGCTCTGCTCCTACAAGTAAAGAGCAAACGATAGATCACTGGCTTTTTATTCTACAAATAACCACTGACTTTAAAAATACGGGAAAGGGCACTACAACTCCTCCGCATAAAGAGAAGAGCACTCAATTTAGCAATATCGTGAAAGGATCCCGAGTGACCCGTGCGACGGATTAAACAGGTGAACCCGAGACATAAAACTCGAATTGCCAGTAGTAAAAAAACCACGATCATTAACGAAGTAATATTGATATGCACCAAAACACAAAAAACACACTAC
Source organism: Carpatolechia fugitivella (assembly GCA_951230895.1). NCBI lineage: Eukaryota > Metazoa > Arthropoda > Insecta > Lepidoptera > Gelechiidae > Carpatolechia > Carpatolechia fugitivella. The sequence goes on from OX579645.1 coordinate 14,086,940, forward strand.
ATAAAATAATTTTAAGAATTAAGTAGCTCGGTCAGCAGCCTAGCCGAAGAATGGCTGACGTATCGAGCACTCGACCACGTGCGCGTCGCGTCCTCGCTTGTAGGACTGAGTCGGGGATAAACAAGCACTCTAGACCGAACAGTATCACAGAATAAATTTAATAATACGTCTTATACTGCACTCGTACAACGTGTTAGTTAAATAAAGCAAAACCTTAGTTCATGAAACTGAAAAACTTATTCCACGGCTTTTTAAAACACTCGAAATGTTTAGTAATACCTACATATTATTATATCTAATATTATGTCTTGTTTTCGTTTTTATTACTTAATTTTGCAAATAAAATAGACATAATAAATACAAACAGCAATGTATTATAAATTCGATAGACGGAAGCCAGAGCGTTGTCGTCGGTCGTGCGCGTATGGGAAAAATTGTGTAGTAGAAAATAATTTCCCGATTTCTTTCTAAATTCCTGAAAAAATTTTCGTGTTCTCAATCGATTATTATCTTAGCATGATTTATATATATTACACGTTACACCCTGTATTGTATACACCCTGTATTCAGAAATATTGAAAATACCGAATATCGAACGCATAATATTTTTTGTCTGAAAAAAAATAAAAACTACGAATGCGTTCAAAATGGTTATTGATGTAGCACGCAATTTTCGCAAAATTAAGATTCGATCTCACGTAGGCGTAGGGAACCCGTAAGTTATAACTTCTAAATGCTGCAGTACATGTAAATATTAGTACTCCAGGTATTTTAAGATTTATGAATTATGACCACTGCTCGCGCATTTAAATAAACAAAAATTTTGCTAGCGCGATGCCCATTAGGACGACGACGACGCCAAGCCACTGCATGACTTCGCCCACTACTCCCCAATCACTTGCAGTGTGAGTGAATGTCACTGTGACTACTAACGATGATGGTGCTATAGGCCTATCGGCAGAAAAGCAAACCAAACTTTTAACAGTTGCCAAGCGTACAATACGCATCAGAAATAACCGGTTGATGTTGACGTACTATTGGAGCCAACGCTGATGCCAAATCACATGATTCACATTCACGAGCGACACCCACTATCCACTGATTGTTAACGGGCGCTCGTTCAAGGGGGTAGCAAGGCTTGCGTCCTTAAACAACATGGAGGCAAAGGGAAATTTATTTATTTCACAATCTACAATATACAAATAATTTCTCAACAACAGTTATTATTGAAATAAAAACCAAACATATGAAAATGTCTCGAACTTGTGTAAATAACGGTAATGGTCGATATAAAAATAGTAATGGTTCGGCAGCTGGCAATGCTCGCTAGACGCTAGAGTGGGTAGATGTGGCACGCGCCTCGTTTCCTCTAACGCCTACTACTACTTCTATTACTTAATTAGATTACCGTTTATAGCTTTGCAATAGGATTTATTGATAATTAGCATCAAATCAATTGTCAACGCATCGGTCTCGGAGTGACAAAATGTTCCGCCCAATTAATGCTCTCAAATTATCTTCTCTTATATTTATACCCTTTCCGAGATAAAAATCTCCAGTATGAACTCTACCTTTTTTTTATTTCAATCATGGGCAGAATGTGGTTAATTTTTGAGAAATACTTATTATTGTGACAAGGGCTACAAATAAGAATAACTTTGTAATACGTGTTTGAAGACACACTGCTAAGAATGAATCATCCTCTAAAAAGAGAAGGTGTTAAATAAGTAAACTTCTGCAAGTAATTGTACTTAAATTTGGTATTGACAATTTCCAATCGACAACCAATTTTTAACTTTATTGATATAGGTAGGTACTTTAATTTGCCTAGTAAACTATGTTGAGAATATTTCACTTATTTTATTCTACTTATTTCTTATTGAAAAAAACAAAAGATATAGCTCTAATAACGTTGACGCGAAGGGATTCCCATGCGGTAAATAAGTAAGCAGCCACCACGGAGCTGCTGGGCACTACACGAAGAGTGTTGATGAGGGAGGGTTATGTGGCAATAACCAAGGTTCAGTCCGAAGAAAATGAATTTATATATTATATTATTTATTATATAACTGACAATTAGTAGAGTATAGTAGAAAAGGTTTAGGTATGTATTTTCGGAGATCAGGACATGAAGTGAAGAATTTGGCAGAAAAAAGACAAAATCAAAACGTAAGAAATCTAAATTTGAAAATGAATTTAAAATGAAAGATGAAACTGCCAGCAAGAAAGGTTGCAAAACAAGAAAGAGGACGAATGCCTCGTTACAACACTAGGCTCACTAGGCCTGCAAAAGAACATCCTAACTGAATCTATAGAGATATTGCAGTGAATGAATTACATAGACCACCATGTTGCTAAGATCTTTTTACGAGTATTATAGTTCTGTGCGTCTGCCGGGCCGCGTCCGCAAGCGTGACTGTCGTCGGTGACGCGAGCTCAATAAAATTAATCTCAGTTGAAAAGCCACCTCCGAATCTGTGTCAGTTATTCACATTCTCTATTTTGAATTATTATTGTATTAGATATTTATGTTTCTCATGTTGACTTATGTATTTTAGTAATAATATCTATTGTTATATTTAATTTTGTAAACTAATGTGTTTGTAAATTTAGTTTAATGTCTCTAAGAACAGCGCATCCTTTGCCGCTGTGCGGTTCCAGATCACGGAGCCAGTCAACCCGAAGTATAATTGTAAAAGCGTATTTATCTAGTCTCAGACCAAAGAAGAGGCTTCAGTCAACGAAATAGAAAAGCTATTTCGTTGGCTTCAGTATCGTCTAATAGGTTTGACACATTCATTCATTCTATTGAAGACCCTTCGGGGATGAAAATGGCGGCGATGTAAACAAATCCTATCGATTTATAAATCTAAAGATAACTCTAGGGCTACTTACTGTTTTATTATTTATGAAATAAAAAGATATCTATTTTTAATTATATTTTTTGGTTTTTATTATTGTGACAAATTGTTTGTATCCTCTTGAATAACTGTATTTTACTTCAAAAGATACGACTGACTTTTTAACAAGGCTGTATTGGCGGGCACATGTGCCAGGTTCCCGAGTCTAAGGGGAAAAAAAAGTCAACCCGGTTCCCGCGTTTAAGGGAGAAAAAAAAGTTGCAATGTTCTCAAAAAGAGCGAAAAAAATAAGATTTGGGCACGGACCAAGTAGGTCCGTGGATTTGAGCGACTGAAATGGAAGCGAAACCCGCGTCACAGCGTTTTATATTCCGTGCAGCAACATAATATGTTATAAAAACATATTAATATCACCATACAAAAACAAAACGTTAATATTGCTTTACAAACCAATTCAACTACAAAATTCAAACTAATTGAATTCTTATGTTACCTTACTCCCCTCTGACAAGACCTTTTTTAGCAGCATATTTATTACTAAAATGCATTTTACAAGGATTTGCCACAGAAACAAGGCACTGAAAGAATCCAAACATTGCAAGTAATTTCACTATTTATCACCTATGCGCACTCTCATTATGTAGATATTGCATTCGAGCCGCATAGTGGAGTGGAGCTCCCATCATTGTGTCTGTATACCCTGCAGTAATTTGACGCGGTATATTTAGTGAGTTGCGGAAATAATTCATTACTGGAGGCCTTACCGCATTATGTGACTTGTGTATCGTGCGCCGGTCGGTTAGAGGAGAGGAGCTCGCACGTGGCTGGGCTCGAGCAGTTAAGTGCAGGCCGGTGCGGCTAGGGTTACCAGATGCCCGGAATTTTTTGGACACAACCGGATTTTTGTTCTTCTGTGTAATCCAACAGATGGTAATCCGGAAAAATATGACAAGTTTTATCAATCGGATTGAATACCAGTATGAAATTTTAAAATTTATAGTTTTATTACATTCTTTCAATAAAAGATTTTTAAAATTGTATGCTTCCTCCGACAAGTCCGTTCTCTAAAAAAGCATTATTACAAAATGTCCGGGAATCTGTTGGATCCGTAAATCTCAATTTTTACTATATTAATATCAGGTGCAGTCCGGCCTTTGATCTGCGTTGCCGTTGCCAATGCCTGCTGCTGTAGAACCACAATGCCAGCCGCCACCGCCGCCTGCCCGCTGTAGTACGAGTACCACAATGCCGGCCGCGGCTGATACCCCCGCCGCCGCCTGCCTACAGCCACAGTGCCCATTGTCGATGAGACGAGTAATTAGCAGCCAATGAATGGGTGTATTGGCGCGAGTCGCGCTCTCAGGTTATTTCCGTTCAATTAATCCGAATATTAGCTCGCCACCCGACGTTGCTTGCTATTCACCACGCTTTGTTTTGGTCCAGTTGCGTCATTGGACGCCCGATAACTGTGTCGTGACCTTTGTCCACTGAATTAATTATACGGAGTAGATAATTCGCTCAACCACTTGGTTGCGCTATCCGATTGCGAACCTAAAAGGTTATTTAATGCTCTTTGAGCCAAATTTTTAAGTAACTATGTCTTTATTAACTTAACTACCCAATTAAGAAGGACAACATAACACTTTTATGAAATTAACTAGCATGAGTAGTTGAAATCTTTAGATAATTTTGAGCATACTTAAGCCTCAAAATAGTCGGCAATGGACGATGGGCCAAGGTCATCGGAGTAGTAGTACATAAGTATTATTATATAAAGTGCGCGGTACAGCAGCACACCGCTAAACTCGTGAACATTGTTCTCATGTTGTAGGTGTACGTATACGCGGCCTTGTCGAAACAGATATCGCGACTATTTACATTATTAGTTTTTCACCGAAGTTGCAACTTTCTACCAAGATCATAGGATTTAATGTTGTCTTACTAAGCTTTTTATGTACTTGTACAATGTTTTGTCTAGAGTTGAGTTATAGGATTACGAAACATTGAGTCAAAAATTTATCATGCTATGCTATTATGCTAAATGCACTTACTTCAAATGCAATTCTAAAAGTCTCCAAAGAACAAGCAATATACCCCAAGTCTATTGTAAAATGAAATTGTATACTTGTACAAACGTACGAAGGCTTTTCAAAAGCATCTTAATTACGAATTCCATATTTTTAAGTGATGTTGACAACTAACACAGTCCACGTGTTAAAAGCAATAAAACACAGTTTTTTGCTGAAATTGCAACTCGCCCACGACATCAATGGGAATCTCTGAATTACGAAACTAGTTTGATTGTCCAACGCTATTTTTATTTTCTATTTTTAATTGAACTAGCTTGTAGAACTACAGCAGCTGTAATGTGTTTATGTTTTTGTTGTGGTTCGTTGTGTAATGTACACAGATCGAATATGTGCGTGTTGTCTTAACAATAGCGTCGATAAAAATGTATTATGTATGTGTGCGTGTATTTGTTATCTAATACGCAATGATATTGTCTTCTTAATATTTCGATAATAAACGTAGCTTATATGTATAATTTTAACACAAACGTATCATGGAACTGTATAAGTAAGTGTGCGAAATAGATTTTGGTCCTTGGCAACTATAGCTGCCACTGCTTTGCAGCGAGAGGCCCCTCTATAAAAGGTAGAATTTTAACTCCTACACGCTCGAAAATGTGATCATTACTATAAAAAAACAGTACGCGAAGTGACTCATTTTTGGACGAAACATTGCCCCATACAAAACAGCGGCCAGCAATGTGCCTTCAAACGGCCTAAGCCAGCAAAGTAACTTTCGTTCAGAAATTTCAATATTTTTGAGTCTTTACAACATACTCTTATGTTCTAAATTAAAATTTTATATGAATCGTACACGAGTCGTAGTAATTTGAGTTGGCTGTATGCTCTGTATGATACTGGCACAAACAAAAAAAAAGAAAAGTGCGCAATATCTCGGTGTGTAATTTTTGTCGCTTTTTTTTATATATTTATCGTACTATTTATTTATTTTGTTACTTATTTTTCATGATGAAGTTAACTATCATGTCTTTTTCGCGCGGCGCTGACGCTTGGAGCGCTGAGCGGGCGGACGTTTCAGTCGTATAAATTACTGAATAAATAAACTGAAACATTCGCATTATTTTGTAAATTTCCTTAAAAAGTTAATGTTGTGTAAAAAAATAACATGAAAACTGTGATAAAAACTTTGTGCGAAATGATCATCAATCATTTCCCTTCAATAGCGGGCGCGTAGGCGATGTCAATTAAAAAAAAACGCAGCGTATTCCCTTTTTTAAATCAGTTTTTACGTGGGGCATACTGAAATCATGATCATGATCTGGCCACTTACAATAAAAGAATAAAAAAACAATTTAGGAATTCTAAAATGGAACACTTTGGGAACATGTTACTTTGTAATTTGCGAGACTGTCATTTGTTTTTTCATTGTGACGTCCTTTCGAAAATTGTGTGTCGCTATCAAAATGAATTTAACTCGTGAAAATTTTCGTTCAATGACTTTTACTATTTTCGTTGTGGCTCAAGTCAACAAGAGAGTTGCCAGAGACTTTAATTGGCATTAGGTGATGAAGCAGCATGTTGGTGCTCTGTGTATTCATGGTTTGGAGAATTTAGACATGGACGTGATCATCTCCATGACGAGGTACGTGAAGGTCGGCCGGTGACTACAGTTCAGACTCTTGACACCGTACGATAACTTATTGAAACTGACAAAAAATTACTTGCTTAACGGAGGACCAGAAACAACTGCGTGTCTAGTGGTGCCGTAAAATGATTAAAAAGTTAAACGAAGAGTCATTGATTGTCTTTAATATCGTGACAGGTGACGAAACCTGTACCTACTGCTTTGAACCCGAAAGAAATAGCCATTCGGCAGAGTGGGTCTTTCCTTTTGAAGATTTGCCGACGAAAGTTAGGATAAGTCGAAGCATTGGTAAAAAAATGGTCGCTTCTTTTTTCGGCAAATCAGGACATAACACTACAGTATAGCTTGAAGATCAAAAGACAGTGACTGCAGATTGGTACGTCAACACTTGTTTGTCCAGAATCTTAGTTCTTGAAAAGCGTCCTCGAAGCAATGTCCTCCTTCACCACGATAACGCATCCTCACATTCTGCTAAGGTAACAGAAGCCTACTTGAAGGCTTCAAATGTAGTACTGATGACGCATCCGCCTTACAGCCCGGACCTCGCACCTTGCGACTTCTTTTTATTTCTAAAAATTAAAGGCAAACTTAGAGGCGCATATTTTACGACCCCTGAATCGGCGGTGAATGCGTTCCATGAAGCCATTGAAGGGGTCTCTAAGGAATACTGGTCTAATTGCTTTGTACAGTAGTTTCAGCGAATGCAAAAATGCAATAATTGCGAGGGAATATGAGCTGTTGATGAATACTTTGAAAAACAATAAATGTATCGCAAGTATAAATGTATCTAGTCTTATTTATCAGAATCCAGAAAGTTTCAGTATGCCCTAAATATTTACATTTTACTTCGTGTTCCATTTTCACTATGAATGCCAATAAAAAGGTAAAACTTTGCCAGTAAAAAGTATTAAAGCTGCTATCCTTGAATATCAAAAAGAATGCGAGATATTCTTAAAATAGACTAGTTTTAAATCAGTTCAACCTTCAATATAAATGTTTTTGTTGTAAGTTTTCCACTTCGCGGCAAAAAAACAACTATATAGGTAGATCGGACTCAGATATAAATATAATAATATATAAATCCAGAGAGGATACAATCTATGGTATAATCGAAAACACAAAGATGATGTCAGATACGGGATTTAAATTTTAAACGTAAATACGAGAAGCGATGATTCAGAGCGGAATCCCTTAGGGTTGAGATAAATCGTAACATGAATAGAGAACAGGCAAAGGACGGGGTTCGAAAGTCCTGCGATTAGGGTAGCAGCGGGGTGAAGGGGCCCTGGGCAGAAAGTTAGGCACATTCCTATCCTACCCCTCCACCATCGTAAACAACAAACTGTGTATGAATATTAAGATCACCTTAGTCGATTTTACAACCAACACGATGAAGAAAATGAAGATCATAAAACAAATTACTTGGGAAAAGACAATTAAATGTGATAACTCTTAATTTGCTACGACGACGTAGCGTGCGTAGCTGATGCAAATGCTACGGCGCCTACGAAAGCGGGTTACCTGTATACGAGCACATTTGTAGTGTATGTTTGTAATATCTGATAATGGAAAGTTAATAAAAGCGCACTTCACTTCACACTGCACACTTGTTACGATTTCAAATTTGTATGCATAATACAGAGGTATAGTAACTCTCATTTACATTACCATAAAACTTATCGCGTATATACCTATAGATTACTCTCAAACTTTTTGAACTTCTACGATAGACAAGTATATTATCAAAACGAAATCGAGGTTCATATATAGATTGTATCTAAACATGACATGATTTTTGTCAACATTAACTGAATGTGATATGTTGAAAGGATGTATGTGTCAAGTATTAGTAGTCAATTTCTAGTATAGAAATTGTTATCTATAATAGTACAAGTGTCATGTTATGTCCTTTGTGTCGTTGTCGAGATGCGAGCAGGGAACGGTGGCACACGGAAGCGATCAGTCTATTCTTACCCGCTGTGATGTGTACAAAACGATCCCGACAACGACGCCACGCGACGCTCTGGCTGCCTGCGCCCGCGCAGCCCAAGGGGCAATGGCGGCGGCGGCGGCGGCTGCGACTACAGGGCACGGCCTCAACTCAACAGGGCATTTTATTCTGTTATTCATATAACAGTGATTAGGCTCTCTTTGAAATATTGCATTCTATTAATAACATGATCGTATGTGTTAAAACAATAATATAAATTTCAAGGCTGCTGCAGCTGGCGCAACAACAGTTAACTCAAGTCTGCGTTTCAATTAATAGAATACTAGGGATGTCAATGTTACGAATGAACTTTCAATATGTATCAATCATGAATTAATCAATCGATATTTAATGTGGGTACCTACTCGGTAATTATTTATTTAACGAATAGTTTATTAGCTTTTAAATAATTGTGGCCAAATAAATAACCCAATGCAGTAATTATACCGGTGATTCGTCTTCTCAAAATCTATCAGTAAAGACTGTTGGCGTGTGTCCAAACGGAGCATAAATAAAAAAATATGTGTGGAATGGAATAGTTCGAATATGTTTGCTCGTGGTCGTACTCGTATGCTGGCCGGCCTATTTCCCGCCATCTATTCGCATCGACGACTATCGACTGCTGATCATCGACTAAAGACATTGGTCAACTTAGGTAGCTGTTGAAGATAGTGTTAAGACCCAAAACGATCTCAACAAGTCTATCTATATTAGTCCAGCAACGCACAATTGCGTTGCAAAAATGAAAAATACCTGTAACTCTTACATACTCAAAACACTCCATAAATTATATTTGAAACTATAAAAGATAAACAAATATATTTTCTGCAATGTTTGCAAGTTTGGTCTAAAATTTAATCATTTTAATTGGAGATGCAATAGTGACAAATTGAGCGACACGATCTCAATTAATTTACTCACGCCTAACTGATGGACGGTTATCCAAACGGATAGGAAACTTGATACCACTACGTTTAGCTGACAATACAGGTGCTACGGGATGTTTGACTTATCACAGCCGCATTGCGTCAGTTGTGATTACCAATTTGTAACCGATTTAATCTTGAAGCTATTGTGTTGATTAGTAATATCAAAGCGTACAAATAAAACAAGTGAATTCTTGTGATTTACATCAATAATAGAGGTGACAGTGGTGTTGGGAAATTCTGAATTAACGATTAAATGGCAATCCTCTCGCGTTTGTTTTTGCATTATACTGTAGCATCGGGCCTCGATGGTACGTGTATTGGCCACATAATTTGATGCTGGCTATATGACTTCTCATAATTTGTATTCTGGAGGATGGAAATCACATTTATCTGAAAAGAACACTTTTATTTGCACTAATACGTGCATTGACACGTAGCATCAACAAGAACTCGTTATTAATAATAACTAACTATAAAACTTATATGAAAACTGTCTGCATGCTATAGCAGTCGGAGTAATTCTACGTCAAACTCCCCAGCAGAGACCGTATGAAGTGATTTTTTTTTTCCAATTAGGTATTTGGTTAAAGACCAAATACAAATTTAAGAGAAGCCATGCAGCCAGCATCAAATTATATGGCCAACACGCGAACCATCGAGGCCCGATGCTACTGTACCAACTATCTACATGATTGTTTGTATGAATGACTAGCGCATCATGGAGTCGAAGCGCGGGCTCTATAAATAGTATAAATACGCGCTCTTGACTCCTGCGCCAGCGCCGCCGCCGGTCCCATGACTGCGAGCGAGTCACGAGCACGGGCTGTACGCGCAGTGACAGGTCACCAGTTTGCCTCCACATATTAAATACAAGCTAAACCAAAACACAAACAGCGGTATATACCTTACATAAAAGTATTTGTAATTTTATGCAGTTTTGATTTTTAAAGCCGAGTGGCTACAGAGGTTTTGTCGCTCCAACACCCTGACCTAGATCACGATATTTTCACAGAATATTTGTAACTCTCAGAATTGGCTAGGCCATACGACCGTTTTTAAATAAGCTGATGCCTGTTTAGAGTAGTGTTGCCTTAAAATCGATAGTTGAACGCCAAAAACATGTACCCAATCGATAGTATCGCTATTTCTTTTAGGGGTCTATATTAAAATCCATAATTGAAAATGCATATAATACTGAAAATCCATAATCATTAAATAACATAACGATTAAAATCCATAATTTTGAAATACACATATTTAAAAGCCCTATCTTTATTACGAATACTGTTATACTTGGGTTACTATAGGATGAGCTCTGACAGATTAAAATTTTAAGAACTTATTAATATAATTTCGTTTATTTAATTATTTATTAAGTAAAATTACATACTGCTTAATGATAAAATAAGAGGTGAAGTTATTTTGTTTTAACATTTTTAAACTGAATATTATAAAAAAAAAGTTGTAAACGTTGTATGAAAAAATTTGCAGCTGTCAGAACTCATCCTATAATAACCCGACTTATGTATAACAATTAAAAAATATAAAATTAACAAAATTGCTTGCCAAAACGGATAAATGCTCACCAAATTGTGTTTTATGAAGTAAGTAAACGATCACCAAAAATTTTACCCAAATATTGTATGCCTGCAAGCAGGCATGGGTGGTCACAAGACAACAACCCATCCCCTTCTAACCTAATGTCGGGGAGTCCCGAACTCTCGTGCTCGCTAGGCTCGCACCCGCCCTGATTTGGTATCAATGTTACTGTTTCAGTAAAACAATATTAGGGATTTTAATAATTATGCTAAATAATGGTATGTATTTTTAAATTATGCATTCTTATTGTTATAAGAATTAAAGTTATTGCAAGTCTGTTATGGATTTTCATAATAGGGTTATTTATGTTATGCAATTTAAGGGACACCCTTCTTTTACTGCAATACTATTGATAAGCAGCAATACTATCGCTATAAACTATCAATAGTATCGATCGTTGGAAACGAAAAAATAGTACCGATACTATCGATATTATTGCTCCTCAATATTGCATTCACAGTCAGACACTATCGATACTATCGATAGTGACCTTCGTCATCGATACTATCGATATTACAAAACTATAGATAGTATATCGATGCATAAACTATCGAGTTTATGCAATATTGAGGAGCAATAGTATGGCTGCTAATCAATAGTATTACACTAAAAGAACTATCGATAGTATCGTTTTTACTTAAACTATCGATAGGCTATCGAGCGGCAACACTAGCATAGAGCACACATCTATTAACAGAAAATATTATGGAGTGCTTGTGGCTTTAACGTACAACTAAAAAACGACCTCGTATAGATTGACACGACCTTCAAACAAACGTTCAAAATAAAAAGACAAATACATAATATAAAATGTAAATATCATCACCTATTTTATTTGTGCTATTTATTGAACTATTTTTGTTGTCATGATGACATGCGAAAACTTGACTCCGGAAGCTACGAAAAAATTTCTGGACCAACCTCATTCTAAAGTCCCGTGACCTTCTTCTAATGATAGATGCTCTTCACAGATTATTTGTATTTAATAGTACATTTACTCTCAATGCTACTGAACTGGCTGGATATAAGATACAAAATGTCCACTTCAACCTCCATACTAGTTTGCTCGATAATATTTTATTTTTTACGTTTTGCTATTTATTTCGAGAACATATTTTACCATACGGAAAATTTTCCACGCAGATTGATGGCTAATTTATAGTATACTAGCTTTCCGCCCGCGGTTTCACGCGCGTTAAATGAGTTTTCCTGTAGGAATGAAGTGTTTTACCGCGGTGAAAAATAGCCTATGTACTATTCCAAGACCTAACCTGTATGTGTGCCAAGTTTCATCCCGATCCGTTGTGGTTCAAGCGTGAATCAGGCAACAAACATCCAAACATCCAAACTTTCGCATTTATAATATTAGTAGGATTAATTCCAATAATCTTACCAATTTCTCCGACGTAACGCTAAAACTAGTGAAATTCAGTAACGGAAAGGCCTAATTTGCGGGCGATTGCGTGGCTTTCGGAAGGCACATTAGGGCATGACTCGACAACGGCGCGCCTAGATCACCGCCCGCCCTACGCCACCGCCCCCCGCGCCACCAGCGCTTTCGGCCCGGGCGGATATCAAACCAACACTGCACAAGGCACCCTCAACAACCTGCTTCTAAAAATATTCAAGAAATTGTTTTCTGTTTTATCAGAATAAATTATATTCCTATTATATTATATTCCTTTGCCTTTTATCGTGTGCAATTTTCTATGCAAATAGTAAAAAGAAAGGTTCGAATTTCAAAGTTACTTACATCCTTTTTTTGGGGTCAATATTGGACCACTTTCAGAGCATGGGAGATAAAAAGTAATGAATAGATCTATAAACAAAGGCTCTCTGATTTTCTTCACCAATATAAAAGGTTGTCTGATCTGAAGTCGACATGTTGTTTATTGTTTTAAAAGGTTTACTTGCGCGCTTCAATTTCTATTTAATATCAGTACAACTGAGATTTCTTTAGCGTGGTTTTTTAATTTCTGCGGTGAATGTTTATTACGTCGTCTTTCCAAACACAGAACACTATTACTCCTGGCGGAGAAGAATATCAAGTACGAACATTAAAGGTGAAACGGAAGTTGTTGCTGTTGACATCTAGTTTGTTTAGATTTTTCTAACAAGACTAAGTGAGGTGCTCACAATAATCGACAATAGTGACCTGAGCGTAAAAAAATTAAACATTAATATAATTATTAACTATTAATTGCTTTTAAATGTAGAATATTAATAATTGCTTCATGCTTACAGAGATTTAGGTATGCACCAATTATATGTATGTATTAATCTAGTGTAATCAAATATTAAAAAAGAATAGTGAAAAACTCAATTTTACAAGCTTTTATTTAACTTGCACTGTATGTATGTAAGTATGTATGTATGTTCGGGTGGAAACTTGCAACTTAATTTTGGAGCACTTGCTGCCATTCGATTTTGCTGAAATTTGATACACTTATGTAACTGCGATGGCAATGCAGTATTATGGTACCGTGGAGCTGGTCTGATGATGGAGACGGAATAATACACAACACAACCTAGTCATGATTGGGCTCGTTAGATTTGTCTTAACAAGATCTTTAGCCATACGTGATGTCCAGGATCTCATGATGGAGCCGGAAGGTGGCCATAGGAACTCATTAAATACACAACACAACCGCGTAGTGTTTGGGCTTGTTGGATTTGTCTTAACAAGATCTTTAGCCATACGTGATGTCCAGGATCTCATGATGGAGCTGGAAGGTGGCCACAGGAACTCCACAAATACACAACATAACCTAGTCATGTTTAGGCTTGTTGGATTTTTCTTGACTAGATCTTTATTCATACGTGATGTTCAGGGACTCATGATGGAGCCGGAAGATGGCCATAGGAACTCCTTAAATACACAACATAACCTCGTCATATGAGAGCTAGTTATTTGTCTTGACTTTAGTCATACGTGATGTCCAGGGTCTCGTGATGCAGTCAGAAGGTAATTATAGGAGCTCAACTCAACATCACAGCACAACCTCGTCGTGCTTGGGCTTCAAAGACTTGTGTTAAAAGGCACTTTAGTCCTACGTGATGTTCAGGGTATCTTGCTAAATTTTACACATGACCTTGCAACAATGATGCGTTGAATGAGATGAAAAGACGGAGAAACCTGTACTGCGATTACTAAAAAGTAAAAAATAAATTAAGAGCAAAAACTAATTTTTAAAAACAAACTTTTATTTTAATGCGCTAAAAGAATTAAATAAACTTTTCCTTTCAAACTTTTACTATCAACTAAAAACGTCATTACACAATTTATTATGTAATAAAAGCTTGTAGCTGGTAATTCAATTCAATATTTACCTATAAAATGAGAACTAGTACATAGCAAAAGCGGTCTAAATGTCTAAAACCAAAGAAAATATAGACTACCACTTTATCTATGCTAAAACTGACAAGACCTGTGTTTATGAATGTTTTTATTGTCAGTTCATAATACTATACATCGACTGACCAACAGAAATACTGGCTGGTGTAAAAAAATGTGGATTTTTAAATCGTTCCGATTAATTACGAATTCTACTAATTTTCTTACTATAAAAAACACATTTCTCATCAAAAAAATCGAAACACTTCCGTTTTTATTGTTTTTGTCCTAATTTAACACAAAAGAGTTTTCATTCCATGAAAAAAAAAAAACATGATTGTATAGCTGGCAGTTTGGTCATTACAGTGGTAAGCTCGGAGGAAAAAGGACGCGAAAATTCAAAATTAGAATTTATTTGTTTATCCTATAAATGAAATGAACCACTGTTTTGAGACAAATGTGTGTTTAGAGTTAGAGTACTTACATTTCACGTTCAAAAACTAAAAATTTGCGCTTGTCTTTACATTTTTTGTTTTTTATTTGTTTACTGTGACTTTAGGACGTCGTCTGAAAAGTTTTATTTTTCTAAAACTTGGATATTTCGCCCGCAGAAGCCGCCGAACCGCCGAAGTGGTGGCATTGCTGGATTCTGTGTTGTGGTTGAAAAATTGCATCTAAGCCTGTCATCTGTTCATAGAGTCTACAAACGCTATCGGGAGACTGGTTTGTTCACGCGCCGTTCAGCATCTGGCAGGAATCGGGTCACTTCTGAGCGAGATGATCGATTTATTGTAACAACTTCTTTACGAAATCGACGCCTTAACGCTTTTCAACTGCAGCAGCGCAGCGGCTTCATGTTGTACGTAGGGTGGCTGTAAGTGACTCTACAATTAGAAGAAGGTTGAAGGAATATGGACTGGTACCGCACAAGCCAGCCCCAAATGGGGCAAATGCAAACCATCGAAGAGCGCGCCTTAATTTTGCACGTGAGAAACTAAATTGGTCATACCACCAGTGTGGAGCAAAGTCCTCTTTTCTGGAGAGTGTAAAATTATGCTGTATGGTAACGACGGAAGGAACAAGGTCTACAGAAGAGATGGAGAACGCTTTGCACAATGCTGTATTGAAGAAAAGGTCAGCTATGGTGGCGGTTCGTGGACGGTTTGGGGAGGAATCCGCGCCGACGACGGTTAGATAGAGCTTGCCTTCGTGTTTGGACCATGTCTGCCTCCACTAAACTGTCATCAGTATGACGAACAGTGTCTTGAGCATCATGTGATGCCCATTTTATTGGCAACGGCTTCATATTCATGCACGATAATGCTAGGACTCACACCGGCACTGCGGGACTCATTAAACAAAATGCGAAACCTATGAAAATTTATTTGAAAACATTAACATTAGGATTTAAAGACCCTATTAAACGACATTTGACATATATTCTTAAATATACACATTTTTCTGTTATTACTTACAAAACATAAACTTGCAAGGTGTTTCGATTTTTTTCATGAGAAGTGTTTTTAATAATATACCAATTTTTTATTTCGATCTTTACTGTATATTTTTTTATTGAACTATTCATTTGCATAGATTACGTACGCGGACATAGGACAAAACTATAGATTGTTGACCATCGGCTTTTGATCTATTAACGCAATTATTATGAGTATTACTAATTTCTATTTTTTTAGTAAGTTTATTTTTCTTATTGTGGCCGAAAACAGTACAATATCAAGCTGGCGATCAGTCTTAGCAGAATACCCCGATCCATCAAATGATGAGCCCACCATCTCCCGGCACCCTTTCTCATCTCCTTGTCGCTAATGTACGGATTATACTCAGCTTTGTATGTGTCATACATAATGATTGAGACGATTATACCTATATATTAGGAAGATTGGAGATAAAAAAACAACCTTGAGCGATTTTTATTATATTTATGTCGCTGGTATATTTTAAAATTAATTGACATTATTTATTATAACTAGTACCTATCTACGATGTGAGCTAGGTACATTCTGGTCCCAGATAGATATTTATCAAAAGAGATTTTATAAAAACAAAAGTGGCTATCTTGTCACTTGAAAAAGTATTGACAGCGTACATAAATGCAGCCTTTTCCGTCAGCCGAGTTTTAGGAACTGATTACGGAAAAAAATCCTCGAGTATGATAGTATGATAGCAACAACGGAATGAGGAAATAAGTAAAGTTTCGAATAGGAAGGGGCACGAACAAAGGATACTGGTCACTAAGTGGTAAATAGGGATGGGAAACATCAGCATGTAGCACAAACAGCTCAGGGAAGCGCATTATTTTTCCGGTTTCCTAGTGCAGCAGTTAGGAAACAATTACAGAGATCCTTGATATTAATAATAAGAATATGAAAATTCGCAGCACGCATAATTAATGGTTATTATTGCTGTGAAATGTTCGACGCGGACGTACAGTTTCATTATTTATGAACGGTCACTCAGTAAACGAGAGAACTTCGAAAAAGCCGACGAAACAGCAGACAGTCCATCATTGACAACTTTAAAAATATGTGTGTCAGAAATAATAAAAGATAAACAGCTTCCACGTAGCAACCATGCCAACTATTTTCACCGGCTGAAAAGCCGTTACGTGAAAATGTACTAAGTGGTCCATACAGTGGACTAGACAGTTAGGTACTTAACTTTAATTTGCATTGATTTAAATGGGAACATAATCTACAAAAGCTTTAATTTGTCAAGCTACATTAGCGGCCAATTACTATTGCAAGGTAATTAGTGCACATAAAGCCACCATTCACAATTCTACGAGCAACAAACACTGACAGACAACCTAAATTTAAGTTCATCTTGTCCGGTTATCAGTCCGTCAATGAGCCCACCACAATAATGTAGATTAAATCATAATTTATTGATTGTCCCTTTTTGACTAAGACAAAAATAAAAAGACATGACTAACTCATGGAATACGTCCATGGACTAACTTAGTTTCAGATTGATAGCGTTGTTGTTGCTTTTAATTCGTGACTACAATGTCAAGCGCTGTTGTCATGGTTTCAATGAACAACAAATTAAGTTAACTGTAAATAATTACACATCTCTCTCTATAAATCATACCTCTACGCTACGTTTGCTCCCTATGTAATATGATTATGAAGACACAGAAATAGAGCAACAGATAGAGACAAGTAATAAGTCAATAATAAGAGAACGGGAAAGGAAGGTCTGAAGTGGCGGGGAGGACTGACTCCAATACAAGAAACCTTTCTTGAACTGTATGTTCTACCTACATTGATGCAAATAAAGAAAATTAAAGTGTAGCGTCGTCGTGTCGTGCCAGTGGCGCCTGGCCCGGGCATCGATCGCGCACCAATCACGTCGCACCCACTCTGCGCACCCAGCCCGACGTGAACGGAATTCAGCTGGCGAGCCGCGCCGCTTCTCCGAACACGTATTTCCAAAGGTATTCTCAAGTATTCCTGATGAAGGATTCGCACTGGAATAATGATAAGCGGCATTCTTATTCTCATCGCCGCCGCCGTGTACGCCCAAAATGATCTTTAACTTTCATGCTCATGCCTGTCAGAATTCTTAAGTTCTTTGAACTTTAGAGATCAGGTACACGAATCATTTACCTACGAAGGTACTACTCAATGTGCAATACTGCCAAAAACTGGTCAATTACTCTTTATGTGCGAGTAGAAAACAATGGTGTCACGTGCCAAAATGACTACACAGACATTAACGATTCGTCGTTCTCATTGCCTACATAAGTGGGAAAAGTATCTATTGATAGTGATCAATAGATACTTGCATCAATAGATAATGCAGTGGCATTACATGGTCGCTGACAAACAAAAGGTAATCGCACGCAAGGCAAGGATGTAAGTGAGGGGGTGAATTTCAAATTCACACCATAAATAAATGTGAGTGGTTCGGATCGGGGGACTAGGTCGTTGGCAGAGTTGGAGAGCTCGCGCCCAGTCTTGTCGTGTGCACCCAGCTCGCAGCATTGACAGCTGCTAATTGAGTTAGCACGATCGCTTGGCAGTCGCCAGCCGCGCCGCCGCCGCCGCCTAAGGGCCCGTCCAGAAGACACGTTACATGCGATTTTGAACCGATTATTATGAGGTACATTTCTATTTCTATTCTGCAGTGGAAGTAAAGATATGAGACACACCGTACATGTTGGGAAAAAATTGAGATCTATGATTTCCATTATAAAGCCTTTTCATCTAGGTTTGGCTATTTTAATAATGAGTAAAAAATTACTACGTAACATAATATGTGTAAAGTTGTGAAGTAGAGCACTGGCATTTTTCCAATCAGAATAATTTTTAATAAAGCAGATTTCGGTAAATCTTTTTAATTAAAAAATAAGCAATGCTTTGCATATAATTTTAATTTGATATCCATTAAGTATAATTTGGATTATTTCACTAATTTGCAGTATGTTTTTGTGAACATCTTAGAGGTGCAATAGAAAATATTAAAAAGTGTACATTCACATCGCTAAGCACTACCTGCATTAATTCGTGGAAAAATCTAATTAAAGTCGCACAACTTAGATGCGCGATGTTGTGGATAAACATGATAAAATAAAAACAAAAGATGTATGTACTATAATGTCACCGTAAGATTGTGAACGCCGTTAGTTTATAATCTAACTCGCGATATTGTAAACTTACGGAAAATTGTGAACCGTTTACAATTTAACGTATTATTTTTCGTTAGTTTATAATCTATCGATGTCAAATCGTCAAATTGTAAACAAAGCTGCAGAGTTCATAATCTGTCGGGTTTTATCACCCGTAAAATTATGAACCGTGTTCCTGATTGGTCGGTTTTGGCAGTAAGTAGCTCGTTCTGTAGTTTTATTTTTTTATTCATATAGCCGTAGCAAAAACTAACCAATCAGGGCCAGTTTACAATCTGACGATTTGACATCGATAGATTATAAACTAACGAAAAATAATACGTTAAATTATAAATGGTTGATTTCAGTTCACAATTTTCCGTCAGTTAATAATATCGCGAGTTAGATTATAAACTAACGGCGTTCACAATCTTACGGTGACCTTTATATTGGATTGCGAATAAATGGACTACACTTCTATTTATTCAGCTGTCGGGGTTCCAATACAGAAGCAACAAGGGATTCTATCCTGTTTTGTCATACTACCGACTGTTGAGATAGGTTTCATTCAAAACAGATACCACCTTTGCGACATTTTCATTACTTTCGATTCGAAATACTAGTATAAATCGCTCAAAGATATTTATTTCGCAGAAGTGAGCAGTTTTGTAGATGACGTTAGTAAATGAAAGAGTCTGCAAGCTTAAAAATTTTTTGTAACAGTTTAGGAAACCTCTACGTTTGTATGTATGAATATTGCCATGAAAGCTCGTATGTGAGATATTTTTCCGTCTAAATCCTCATCCATCAAATCACCGTGAGTATTTATTGTCCAACTTTTTTTTCATTCTGTCGAATGTGTAAAGTGCACTCACACGCCGGCGGCGGCGGCGGGGCGCGGCGGCCGTGACGCGGTGTTGTGTAAATGCCACGATCAGGGTCATAAAGTAATCCACAGATTGTTAGTAAAAAAATAAGCGTTTTTCAGTCACGTAGCAAACCCGTTGCTTTTAGTGTAAATATAGTACGAAACCAGAAGGGCGAGCAAATATTTTGAAAAACGACAATAATTAAAATTTAATTATTAATTATTCATCACTTCATATTTCATAAAAATAACAAAATTAGCTTTTTATTATGTCTTCAATGATAGACGCGAGCAGTCGTATCTACTTTTCTTGTTTAATTAATTACTTTATAATGTTTCTAGAGCCGTGAAAATCAATTTTAAAATATGCACTTTTTTATTGTTTTGTGTTGGCAAATAATTCTGTTTCCTGCAGCCACAACTTTAGCCGCGACAATTGCATCGGTTCTGCCAACATTTATGGTGAAGCTAACTACAGTTGAACACGTGCCAGAGTAAGCACTCTACGAGCGGTACCGACGAGACTATTACCTCAGAGTATAGATGTGCCGTGGGGAATGTTCCCATTCCCAGTATTTTCCCTATGGGAATATTCCCGGTAAGTTACCAAAAGTTTCCAATGTTCCCGGGAATATTCCCCTACACATGAAACATTTAATATATTGAATTATTTCTTTACCTAGTGTTTTAATTTAGTTTGGTTGGTTGGTTGGTGGTTGGTTGGCTGGTTTGGTTAGTATGATTTAATTTGCAAAATTGATTATTTTTGATATAGACAATTTTATTTTATTTAAGGGAGAGATTTCACTCACGGTCATCTGATCCAAAACTAGGCAAGGCCTGTACTACGAGTATGGGTGTCAAAGATAGACAAATATTCAATACACAGACACAGAAATGACCCTTGATGTCTGCCTTTTTTTCTTTTCGCGCCTTAGCTTGTAACATATTTTTTTTCACTAGATGGCGTTAGTTGTCATACAGATTCGGAGTGGCCAGATATTTTGTTTGGATTTTTCATTCGGGAACTTTCTTATCGATAGGGTAGGTTTCTTTTCACAAAGGAAGTGTGAAATAATTCGACAATTATAAAATTCTTATTCAGTTTATTTTAGTATATTGTTTTACACAAATAAATTGTTTGTTGTCTTTAAAATCAATAAATTTTCATACCATTTCGTCTGGTGGTTCGGTGACGTTGAGAGGCGATACTGGCAACCCATTCGGTGATGGAGACCACGTCAATGTCGGATCGAAAAGATGAATTGAGGATTTTTTTTATCATCTTATCTTGTAATTAAAGATGAATTAGCCTGTGCTATTCCATTTATAATATTGGATTGGTCTTCAGTTATGCTGGTAAGCATTTATTTCAAGTTTCCTATGATTTTGTGTCATACGTCAATGAATTTATTGATTCGTATTTTACAACAATATGTATTTGTTTCAGACATAAATTTAAAATAATGTGAGACATTCACTTTGCGTCAAGCAACATACTTGAAAAAATGTGGTAAGAACAGATAGTTTTTTTTGGCTAATGCTAGGCCACGTTTTCTTGTAAATTTCATAACCTTTAAACGGTTTGTTTTGTTATTTCACAGGCAGGAATAATGTAAAGCATCTTGCTATTAAATAAAGTATTTACTTTCTCAAGTAAATCAAGGACCCACTATGTGGTATGTATTTTCATTTTATAATCTGCGACATCGGTAGATTTAGTTCTTGCTATAGGAAGCTAATTATAGTGTTCTTTGCAGGGTCCTGTTCCAGCCTCCTGTTAGCTGACTCCTGTCTCCTGTTACCTGGTTATCCTGTTTCCAGGTTACGGTTCTTCTTTAACCTTCAGTTTTGATTTCTGACCTGCGTTCTGCCTAGGTTCAGACCTTAGGCAAGTTTTATCATTTTTGAGATGTACTTCTGATCCTGGGATTCATCTTCGGTAGTGCTCCTCGTCCAGGTACCTCTCTCCGTTATTTCTTTAGGTAGGACTTAATTCTATAAGCCGAATTGTTAATTGTCACGTAGCTAAACTTTATTTTCACCAGTGTGAATAATGTCACATCTGGGTGACCTAATATTTTAAGAATTATGTTCAACTCGTTCATTAAAACTATAAGGTAAAATCAAACAAAATAAATTGCCACTTGAATTTAGTAATTTTGCTGTTTCTTTTCTTTCCTTAAAATATACTGAATTGATTGTAGGAGGAGAAGGCTTGGCGCCCTCATTAAATTAAATTTAGTATTTTCCCTTCTCTCATGGCCAACGAACCACTGCGACCCCAAATATTCTCACCGCTCTCCGCTGGCATTGCAAGCTTGGTACTATAGAAAACTGTAATTTTATTACAATATATAGGTACTATAGGTATTAGTCGTTTTGTTAGTTACATACAGCCAAGTAGATGTTTGCCTGTTCATTGCTGACTGTAAGATGTGGATCAACTGTCTCGCTTCCTCTTTAAAAACACTTTATTTGCGAATCTCTTTATTTGAGTGGCAACAAGGTCATCAAACAATGAAAGCGTTCTTTTTTAGTTACCTGTTATTTAATTTGTAACTTGGTGCACGTATTTAAACATACAAACCTCGTTGTTAAAAAAATCTGAATCTTTGTGGTCGGATTTCAAAAGTTGCTTTGCTTTATACCTAACTTATGAAAAACATGTTGATTGTTCTGTGATTTGTTAATTATTTTAGTATAATTTAAATTGTTAATACTGAAATTTTATTGATATTTAAAAACAAATCTGGATCTTTGTGGTCGGATTTTAAAAAAGTTGCTTTGTTTTATACCTATAACTTATGAAAAACATGTTGATCGTTCTGTGATTTGTTAATTATTTCAGTATACTTAAAATTGTTAATACTAAAATTTTATTGATGTTTAATTGTTGATTATATTGATAACGCATATTTGTACACACATGAATGAAAACTATCAAAATTTAACGTCTGTGTTTCTTTTTCTCTTATTAAAATACAGTTAAAACTTTCATTGGGAATATTCCTAAAAACACTGGGAATATTCCTCGGAATATTCCCATTTTTTTGGGAGTTTTGGGAATATTCCCAGGCATGTGGGAAATTTCCGGTGATTGTTCCCGGTAACATTGGGAATATACGAAATCTCTTAGGTTAGTAAGTATTCAAATATTACTTGTGATTTGTCTCCTAAAACTTAATATTGTGACATATAAATATATAAAAAAAATAGAAGATTTCGACAACTTTCCCATTGTTTAAGTTCTCAAGGGAATATTCCCCGGAATATTCCCACACAAAAGTAATTTACCGGGAACGGCACATCATTGCCTCAGAGCTAACAGTACGAGAAAGAAATAGCAATGTACGAGCAAGTGTATAAACACAGGTAGTACACCACAGAATCAAAACGACGGAGTAAGAAGTAATTTATATTTTTGATCATGGAAAACCATCAGAAACGAAGGTAAATACTGGCGGGGTCCGAACTCACGTTTTCGACCTTGGGTCTTGCTTAAATATAGTGATTGATAAAAATAAACAAAATACTTATAAAAATCCATTGTTCTCTAATTTTAAGTAAAGGAATAAAAAATTACAAAAATATATTTACAGTGCTTACAGCAAGAACACCTGGAGAGACCTAATATTGAATAGGAAGATAGGTAGATAAGATAAAGATAGCTATTATCATTTTGACTTGAAATGCACATTGCATAGGTATATTAGAAATGTTTTGCAAAGATAAATACCATTAACTAAGATGACAAAGTTGCCGACTAAAGGCGGCCACGCCTACGTATTGCAGCGGGCAGCGCGTCATCACACCGCGCCGTCGTGTCGTCGGGAGTCGGGAGTCGGGAGCAGTGGCAGTGGGTCAGTGTAGCATTATATGGCCGCGACCTCGCTACACTTCCCGGTCCAGCCTCATCACATCACTTCACACTTATCCTGACATGTGACCGCGAAAAGGAGTCACTCAAAGTAATTTTATAACCCGTGCGTAAGCTTTGATCAGAAAAATAAATATTTAAGACTGTCCTTAAATAAATTATATTTTACTCTCTGGGAAAAAGACCATCTTAAAATATTCGTATAAAACGGGTCTTCGGCTATTAAACAATTTGAGGTTTATTTTAACTAAAGAGTGTATGCAAACGATCATAGCACGTAACCCAAGACACGTCAATGAGAATACAATATTTACGGGAAAGTATAAGTGAACAATCGTATAATAATAATTAATGACTGAAATGACACATAGCAACAAAACAACACTGATGCTACTTCACTTAGTAAATAAGCACATCATATTACATATTTGTAAATAATAACAATTGTTTTAGTTTCTGTAGCTGAAGTTAAACTAAAGCTAGACTAAAGTGAATAATTACAAGCTATTCTAGTGAATGCTCTCACCTGAAGAACTCTCTACGTCTCTATACCAACGTAAAACAAATTTTCAACAAAACTACCTCGACTGACTTCGGATGCCACGGACTATGACCGCATGAGAATAAAGTTATCTTGAAATAGGTTGTAAGGTATCTTTAAAATTACTGAAGTTCCTATACCTGCCTTGGAAAATATGTATACCTATAATTATATACCTACCTATAAGGAAATGTCGTCAGGAGATGTGAGAGAAGAATACTGGGGTAGCACACACAACTCAGATGAAATGACGATCGCGCGCTTCAGAAATCGTTGGGCAGCAATATAATTTTTATGCATTTACATTACATTAGAGCCGTATAGTATTAGTATTATTTTGCTGAAGCTGAAGTGGCAATGGACAGGCTACATAGCGCGAAGATCGGATGGCCGATGGGGCAAGAAAGTCCTTGAATGGAGACCACGTACTGGCAAGCGCAGTGTGGGACGGCCACCTACGAGATGGACCGACGACCTGGTGAGGATCGCTGGGTCTCGTTGGATGCAGGTGGCTATGGTCCGGTCGCGCTGGAGTGCGATTGGAGAGGCCTATGTTCAGCAGTGGACTTTAACAGTTTGAAATGATGATGATGATGATGATGATGAGTATTCTTTTAATTGGTACTATGCGACAATCATATTCTGGAATTGTTAGTTGTAGCCTCATTGGTTACCTAGTTATTTAATTGATACTTGTAGCTATGTTCACGTACTTGGAAGAAATTAACCTATAATATCGTGGTCTACCGCAGATAAAGTCTAAAAATAAAAGAGTGGAAAACTAAGGAGAGGTGCCGCCGCCGCCGCGCCGCCCCCGTAAAGAAACTTTCCGCGTGAACAAATGACACGAGGAAGCTTTAGAACGCATTCTAAGGATAGGTTATTTACTTCTATGTGGAATTGGATTAATTTGTTCAAGAGGTACATTCATTTGTTCGAAAAGTGTACACTACCTATGGCACTAAGTACGCGCTTATAATAATGATTTATATTATACTTATAGAATAGAATAGAATATACTTATATACAAACAAAAAATCATATCCGACATTATTGTTGAATTAAGTTTTTCTTTTTATTGTCTATTTTATTTAATATTCCCGAATTTAAAATGTAAGACAAAACTCGAGCCGATCAACCCCATGTAAACGTTTATCTACGGTTCAAGCACATGAATAAATAATACCCGTGTGGTTCGAGCTTGCAAACGTCAACTCATTTGTAATATAATTAATTACTCACCCTCGTATTATAATGCTATCATGCTTTGGAGGCACGAAGAAGACCAATAAAGCTATGATTTAAAGGAAAGCCTACTCACGAATCTAGAACTAGATATGCCAGGTTTAAATTGGCCGGGCCCGCGAGTCACCACAACCAGCTGTGGTGGCTACAGCCGGCTCAAGCCGGACTTGGCTTTTGTATCATCTGATAAAGTGTTCCCCATATTAAAAGGCAGGACTTTTTTGTGTAGCATGCAACCCACGAGTATTTTAAATTCAAATTAATAGAAGGTATTGAAGATAAATTATATCGCGTTATTCAACGATATTCTTGGATAATACTAATCTCATAATTTAATCTCATAACGATCACGTTCCTATCTCCGCTTGAATATAAGTAGCACACGCTAAAACCACGTTTAGCAATATTTTTGGGTTAAGATTCGGAATAATCTTACTAAATATACTTTTCACCTCTCCACCTCGGAAAGTTGGCTTTTAATGCCTGAAAATAGGGCCGAAAATCGCTTATTCATTTCTAGACATGCAAACCATTCTTATGTCTAGAGAGGAAAATTAGTTTGAATTTCGAACATTATCTTACACAGGAAATAAGTTTTCATATATCCGCGCGTAAAATAATTGACGTGAGCCATTTTTTTTATTGGGTGTATTCCGAATCAAACTGTCAGAGCCGTCAGCAGCGATCAGAAAACCAAAAGATTGTATGGGTTTCGCCTGCCTTTGAGTGCGCTAAAATCGATTTGAGCGCGTCTCGGAACGCAGGGATAGGTTTTCATACAATTTTGGAACGCACCCTAAAAAATTATAACCTAAAGTTTGTTTACTGTTTTGGTTGTTTATTTTTATCTTCTTAACTAAAAATTTAAAAGTATTATGATGAAATACAGTAATTAAATCTCAACTTATAAAAATTATATCAAAAATAAGAGAACTCTTGTACATTTTAAGTACCAATATTTACGTAGGTAAGTAAATAGTTAATGATTTCCTTGCCGGAACAGGCGAAAAGTAATGTGTTGGGTTTGAGAGGAATCTAATTCTCTCCTCGAACCTTAGAATCCCTCGCGAGCTTCAGGAGTCTATTTTTAGAAACACTCGCTTCGTTCGTGCTTCTATTATAGACTCCTTCGCATGCTCTGGATTCAATATCAGTTCTCTGAGGAAAAATCAACATTCCTCTCTTACCTAACAAATAACTATTACCGTTTACCAGTTTATTAGTTTTAATAACCTAATTAATTCCTAGTCGACATTTTGAATGGATGGTAAGTGCTTGTAATCACCCACTGGCTCCAGTAGATTGGCAGGTAATAAAAAAGGCGCAGTTAAACGCTAAAATAGCCCTTTCCGACGTAACAGATAACTATCGTTTCATCGACAAAGTGCTTCGACCTCACCCTTTCCTTACCCCTTCAAGCCCTGTCTATAAATACTTACCCTCTACAGCTATCTTCTTAAACTACGAATTTTATTTTAGTAGATCACAATTAAAGGACTCTACTATGACTGTCTTTAGCCGTACAACAAATTATTACTATTATTTTAGTAGATCACAATTAAAGGACTCTACTATGACTGTCTTTAGCCGTACAACAAATTATTACTATTATTTTAGTAGATCACAATTAAAGGACTCTACTATGACTGTCTTTAGCCGTACAACAAATTATTATTATTATTTGAAAATTTTCTTTTTCTCTTTTATTATTATTATTATTATTACAAAGCACCCGCCGCCGCCCCGGTCGGATCTGTCGCTTTGGACGGAAAGTGCGTGGAGTTCTTTGTTAATGCATTTCAAAATGTTTGCTAGTTTGCCTTCTTTTATAGAAAACTGTATTAGAAACCACTGAATAGATAAACTAGAAGCATATTTTGGTGTAGCAATGGAGGGAATGGGGAGGCAGCCATTAGAAGGGTGACAGGCGATCACGGAAAAAACTTACAAAACTACATCACAGCCCGATCAAACTGCCGCAGTCCCTTGTTTCAATATTACCCGTTTCAATATCAAACTGTTCTTTATTTTATCATTATATTTGCAACTACGCATAGTACTTTTCAAGAGCTGCGTTAGTTCTTCTATCATTCTTCTTTTACACAATCTTAGGGTATCTCGTTCGAACACCGCGTCAAGTTCAATGTGAAAACAGATCGAAAGATATCCTGCTGTAAAAAGGTTAGTGTACTTAATTGTAGAAGTAACAATACTTGTGTAACTGTAAAAAACAAATGCAAAACTTTTACCCGCAGCACAGAATAAACTGTGTTAAGAGGTGAAAAATAAATGCTCCATAAAACTTGAATTTCTTGTTTTATAACTCCATAACATTAAAGTTAGCTATATCAATGCGCTCTGGACATTTTGCGCTCTTGACATTGTGCGCCTATGGATGACAAGAAAATAATATCAACAGAAAATATAATAACTGACCGCATTTAAATGTGGACAGTAATGAAATCTACTACAATATAAATTAATACGCTTAACAGTACTGAAAGGAGATTAAGAGTTATCTAATACTTTACTGAACTATACTTTTTAAATTCATCAAGCATTGGTAAATAAATTTTGAAAGTTAGCGTTAAGATGCGGTATTTTGGGTGATTGTGGGAAAGTATATCGAGTCAAGGACTGAGCGTTGTTTAGCCTATCAAATGGATTTGTCTGGAAATCATAGGATTATAAATGTATTTCACTTTAGTCATTATGGATAACGGACTTTATTAAACACGACAGGATGCGCCGCCGCCGTGCGCGGCTTACGTTACGGAGCATGTAGAAACAATTTAACTATTTAATAAAAATTTGTAGCTAACTTGAATTTTATGTAATTTTTATTTGCAAGATGTATTATGTATAATAAAATGTAAGTTAAATGTTGCTTTAAAGTTATTGCTTACAATTTGATGATTGTTTTATTGACCGTTGTATGAACCGCGAGATTATGTGAACTGAGCAGAATGTGGAGGTTATTTGTGAATATGTAATTATTCTTGTGATTTAAAATCCGTTTATAACTGTATTTTTTATTTTCTAGATTAAAGAAAACATCTTACTAATACTTCAAATATTCGACCCTCACTATGAAAAAAAATACTTTACAATTAGATCAAAATCTAAAAATGCTTCTATTATCTTTAAAATATTAATAATAGCGCTATGAAGCATACCAACTGCTATAGAGACTATTTCTGACACAATAAAAATAAACATTTTAAATTGGCAAGAGCACTATGCTTGCATTTACTATTAAATGCTCAATAAATTGCACGTTACGCTACTGTTCTGTCTCAGATCCCAGTATTTAATAAATATCTTAGAGCGTTGGAGTGCGATGTGGCATTGAATCCTTCAAGCACTCTTCAAAGAATAGAATACTCGTAGATCATGAAAAAATATTTACTCAGTGATGCTCGGTTTTCGCCTCGCCTATTTGTTATCTGTGACCAAATATGTATCACAATGATATATAGGTACAAAACTCGTATATCATACACTCACTTCTCAAACTCACGTAGGTACTCACTAATCTGGAAGCTAAAAGAGCCATCGATGTCTCTTCAATAAATATCACAGCAGTGCTAATTAATTGTGAGGCAATGCATCAAATTGATTGCTTTGCTGTTCACAGTGTAGAGATGTATGGCGCTACAGAGTAAGGGCAAAGAGTAGTGAATTATTAAATTGAAATAAAAGTATATTAATTATTATGTTGTCGTGTTGGTTTTTTGTAATGAAAACCAGATGTAGTTCATCAACAGTATTTGTGGTGAGTGACGGGTCGCGGGAGAGGCAGTTTCACGGGAGAAGGTTCAGCTATAAATAAGCTGTGTATTAGAAATAAGAGACGAATCCATCCACACCGAACTCTGCCGCTAAATTTACGCCGCTGTGAATGACATATTCTGCTAATGTGGAAAAAAAACAAAGATGTTAACAAATGTGTTAAATAGATACCTAATGCTAGCTTCATTATATTGTAAAGGAAAATCACTTACTTAAACTGATCCACTGGACTTACAAAATACTCGTAACATACGATTTAAAATACAACACAGTTTTTCCTTATGTACGGTCTACAACAGATAAGAATCGATTACCCGATGCACTCTCTGTTGTTATTGTTATTTTCTGAATACACATGCAACTGTACTCCTACAGCATAGGTAATAAAGGCGATACATAGGTAACATCGTTTGATACCTAGACCGAGAGAGATAGGTAAAAGGTACGAGCTCCATCGACGTTGTTCGCAGTAAGGCTTTTACTTAATGGGTTTTGCAAAGGGGTTTCCGGGGGAACAGCTATGCGCGTTTTCCCGTCATTAAAAATACGTAAAGATAGAGAGATACTAGAACAAATTTTAATGAGTGTGACTCGTTTGAACTATAGTTTTTTTTTAAAGAAAACGGATTTTTAATTTGTGGATAATGACTACTTGCCCCATATATTATGTTGTAAATTTGCAACATCATTTAAATATTTTTCAAAATTTTAGGATTCGTAAAAATACTATGGGATCAAAAACCGGCAGTTAGCTATGGGTCGGTCGTTGTCGGTATAGTCGGTAAATAGGTACGATGTGTCGGTGGCCGTGCGCCAACTGCCCAAGTTGCAACACTAAGCCGCGGGACGAATAAAACTATTGTGGAATTCACTATGTAGCTAGCATCTGTTTCCTGACGTCAGTTCAGTACTTGCAATCGCATACTAAACTCTACTTTTTAATTGTTACTTACAGTTAACGTTAGCTATTAAAGTTTCAGACTTCAATCATCCAGTTGCACTTCCTAAGGCAAATTCTTACTGAATGGAGGAAGCTATCGAACCAAACACATATTTTTCTATTTTATTTTAAAGTCATGCTCAACTCTAAAGTCAACTTATCTTTCGGTGTAGATAACTTGCTAGTTTTTGCAATGTTGGCAAGGATCGCGGTCGCGCTTGCTATCTTCGTTCACAATATAGCGTAGTAATTTTAGCGGTAACTTGAAGGGACGCCGGCGCGGCGCCGGCGCCGCGCTGGGCGTGCTTGCAAAAGGTCGTGTCGTTATGATTTTTTTATATGCTGTTAGGACCTAAACTAATATTAAAAAACCAGATTTGCAATTTCCAAAGTGCTGTGCGAGCGGCAGTGTACCCAAAAAACCATGAAATTTTCGGAGAAGGAAGGGTCTGACCGATATAGTCTCTATGCATACTTTTAGAGTAGACTAAATTTTCTACAATTTCAGAGTAAGGCGAGCTCTATACAGCCATTGGTTTCTAAGATGCAGTTCTTTGAAAACAGGCATTTTTTTCCAACAGTGAAGTTTTTTCGAAATGTTCACTTATTTTGTATAATATCTTCTAAAATACGCACCCCACGTCAAATATTATCTTTAATGAAGTTATAGCAAATTTAATTAGCTTTCATTTGAGACCAAATTGGTACCTATACGCTTAGCGATTTTTTCAAAAATAGCAGATAACCAAAACCAGTAGTTTGTGTGGATTTTAGGGGGTAGGTAATGCAAATAAACGAGCAATGAAAGATCCTCTTTTTCTATTGGCTACGCCATTATGGTGTAAAAGATCAGGCTCTTGGCCTTCTGGAGTCATATCTAACAGATAGGGTTCAGATGGTCGATGTTAATGGGAAAAGATCACCCGGATCTTCAATAAGTATGGGCGTCCCGCAGGGTTCAATTCTTGGACCTTTCTTGTTTTTAGTATATATTAATGATTTACCTTATCTTGTTAAAGCAAAACATGGGTTAGTATTGTTTGCCGATGATACTTCTTTGATATTTAAAGTTAAAAGACAACAATCAAACTATGACGACGTAAACAATGCTATCTCTAGTATAGTGAATTGGTTTACTGTTAATAATCTATTACTTAATGAAAAGAAAACTAAATGTATTAAATTCGTATTACCCAATGTGAAACCGGTAACTACAGATATATTTATAAAAGGACAGAAATTGGACCTTGTAGATTCGACTGTCTTTTTGGGCATTACTTTAGATGCCAAACTACAATGGGATTCTCATATAAATAAATTGTCGAACCGACTGAGTTCAGCAGCGTTCGCAGTTAAAAAAATTAGAGCCCTTACCGACGTAGACACCGCTAGACTAGTCTACTTCAGTTACTTTCATAGTCTAATGACCTATGGTATTTTATTGTGGGGTCACGCTGCGAATGCTAATAGTATATTTATTTTGCAGAAACGGGCTGTTCGTGCAATTTATAGATTAGGGCCTAGAGTGTCACTGAGGGAAAAATTTAAAGAAATCAATATTCTGACATTTGTGTCTCAATATATCTATGACAATCTTGTGTATATAAAACGAAATATAAGTAATTTTCAGAAGCACAGTGATATACACAATTTTAATACTAGAAATAAAGACAAGTTGGTTGCTTATGTCAGCCGACTACATAAAATTAGTAATTATTTTAAAGGCAATTGTATACGCTATTACAATAAGGTCCCTACTGATATTAAAAACTTGCCTTTAGACAAGTTTAAAATAATTATAAAACAGAAATTGTATAAAAAAGGTTACTATAGGATATCTGATTACTTAGAAGATAGGTGTCCATGGGAATAGATTGTTTGAGTAGCAGGCTTTTTCGATATGTAATAAGCATTAATTTTGTAATTGACAATATTTTATTTAAAAAAGGAAACGCAAAAGATGCGACGACTGTGGAGTTTCTTCGGTGAGCTCTTCTCCACAGATTCCGCCATTGTGTTAGTGAACTCACCCAAAAAAATGTAATGACGGATCTAAGTGATGTAATAACATCCTATGGAAATAAATTATTTTGACTTTGACTTTGACTTTGGTTGGATTGCCGAAGTTACAAGCTGCACAGCTACTGCATAAGAGCAGGAGAACCCCAGCACTGCGCACATATTTACCAGATGTTTGGATCCATATTTTCGGTAAAAGTAGGTACCAATTCCAATCAAAAGGGAGGAAACAAAAGATCGAGGTCGTACAGTAGCTATCAGAGCGTGAGAAAATGACACACGTCTTCTTCGATGCTTCAAGAAGGCCACGCTTGTTTTTGAGAATCTCAAAAAATAGAAGTACTTACTCAGGGATGACAGACTCAACATTGTTGAAGAAATCGTCCGTGGGGGGATATTGACTGGTGTCATACACTTTTGTGCGGATATCTTCCACGATGGTTTCTGCTGCTGCCTTCACAACTCTCAACCGCTCTTGCTTCACATCGCCTTTTTGTTCCTTGTACCAATGATCATACAAATTTATTTATTTTTTTATTATTGTGGCTTTTGTGTATTCACAATTCCATGACCGATGTTTTTGAAATATGTGTCACTTTATTGGAGCCCATCTCCACCACAGATGAATAAGTAATGCTTCACTGTGACTATGTCATTGCCAAAACATTTTTGGAAGTGAGTTTTCGCTGTTCTGACCACGGAGACAAATACGAAGAGGAGCTGCCCTAAGACGTTTTCTATATGATAGCGGGGGTCGCCATTGGGAGGGGGTGCGGGGAGATGTAGTTCTACTAACCATCTAGCGGTCAATAGCAAAACTAGCTTTGCAGCTAGACACTAATGAACCGTACTTAATTTTGCTATTACACACAAGATGGTTCTGTTCGTTAGTTCGTTACGCTGTATAATGTTGCCAGGCAAGTGAAAAAACAAAAAATTTGGACCATTTTTTTAAAATGGATCTCTTTTTTTTATTTATTATGTAGTCGTTTTTATTGTAGGATTACCTTATATGAGCAATTGTGATATACTGGATGGCCCATTTAGATGGGTTAGTATGATCTTTTTATGTCTTATAGTTTCAGAGTTACCCATACAGTATGGGATCTGTTCAATTTTGACACGGGATTTCACGTAAGTCCTTTATCATCATCACTTACTTACTACCAAGTATAAGGAAACATCCTTGCCCAAAATGTGATATTTTGATGTCATGTATTCAATTATAAATATTGAGTAAGTTCATCACTATTATCTGCATTATTTAATTATATGCTACAAAAATAAATATTTTATACAAATATATTTTTTTAGATTCTATATCTGGCCACCCAGCTTACTATACAAAATACATGAATGAATGAGCATGAATGCAACAGGTCATATAACCTTCTACAGTCAAGAAGTTATTCTACTTGGCGATAGATGGCGTAGCTATCGCCGAACATTCTCGAAGAAATAAATTACGAGCATTAAAATTGCATTAAAAAATACACACGAGTGGAATTATGTCTTTTTTGAAATAGTTGTATTACTCGTACTGTTGCACGATACAACACAGCACATAATTTTTGCGTCACTAATTTCAATTAAAATGGTTGTAATCAAACCAAGTCATATTCGTGTCGTATTCATAAAATCCAAAGTAACACTGACAGAAGCGACGCCTGGTGGTTAATAGCTAGTAGTAAGAGTACTTAGACCGCTATTCCCCGGGTCTAAGTTGCTTGTGGCACCTCCTCTTTGTATTTTTCTCCGTGGGTCTGACATCAGGAATACAATCACCCTTAATTTGCTGCAGAAGGTGTGATAAAGAAAACTGGCATTCATCGCTGTTTTCCAATAGGTAATCGTACACACCACAGTACACACACTCCATCGCTTCTTCAATACTACTGGCTGGACGATACCCTCTCTTATTCCCAGTAGCAGGTGGTAATCTAAACAGGTTCCCGTAGCACAATCTGCGGTATGTCCCGTCTACGCAACCAGGTCGTCAATAGCGAGGAGGCCCTTGCCCAATCGTCAATTTGAGCGTTTAGCTGCATCTAAAACAGTTTGCCTAATGCCTAACTTCTCAACTGTATGGATCACATTTCTTCTTGCCAAGGGCAGTTTGCTTTGTTGCTGAAGAAATTCTTCAGTGTTAGCATCACCACACAAAAAGCAAATCCCTCGCAAGGTAGGAGCCAGTTTACTTGATAATCTTTTCGATGTCCGTTGGGAAGCAGAATCCCCTCCTCGACGAACTGAGGCTTCAACGTTACACACAGCTTTATATCTCTTCCTGCATGCATCATGAACGCTGACTTGGTTGCAATTAGTCCACGTTTTTCACTCATTTCAATTAGTGTTCGAATTCCTTGTTCTTTGATGATCACAACAGGACCTGTGTCGAGGTCTTCACGACACACGATACACACGCCCGGACAAATAGACATATCGCAAAAAAAAAAAAATTCCACGGGGTCCTTAATTTGTCTGAAACAAAGACACAGTTTTATTGGTGGCTGCTCCTCTGCGTTAACGGATACACAGCCACACATACACCGTATCAATCGAAACAACTACAACATGAACCCGAAGGCATTAAATTAAAATACTATGATTAATTATTGGTAAGTTTGGGAGTTTTAGCCAATATAAAATATTGTTACCGCCTTCACCACGTGCACTCCCAGCTTATGTTATAGGTAGTTGTTATTTTGCCCACCTTTTTGTTATTTAACGTGAGATGCGTATTTAAGAAGATATTTCACAAAATAAGTGAACATTTCAAAAATATTGCCTATTTTCAAAGAGCTGTTTCTTGGGAACCAATATCTGTAGGATACAGCTCGCCCTAGTCTCAAATTGTAGCAAATTTAGTCTACAAAAAAAAAATGCAAAAATGTGCATAGTGACTATACCAGTCAAACACTTAGCAAAACTGAAAAAAAAAAAGGAAATTTCATGGTTTTTGGGTACACCGCCGCTCGCACAGCACTTTGGAAATTGCAAATCTGGTTTTTAAATATTAGTTTAGGTCCTAACAACATATAAAAAAATCATAATGACACGATCTTTTGCAAGCACGGATATACAGACGATCACTGGCTAAAAGGATTGTCCTTGTCAGTTTCCTCTCTCTTCCAGGCAAATTTGTATTCATATTTGGGGGTCAGTGACCTTACAAGACTCACAACCCACACGATAAAGAAGAACACTTATAATTTAGCTACTAGCATCTACCAAGACCTAAGGGTATTTATAAAAACAGTAATCTGCAGTTGCCGGTTGACGATCATGCAGCGCCATCAATGGCCGCCCCTAATTGGATGATATAAGTAACTGATAGTACCGATATACCTACAGCCCGATATAGCCTGATAAAGAACCAGATTTCATCAACACACAAACTATATTTTTATTTAATAAAACGCAAAGTTGCTACAAGGTTGCGACGCATGACGTGGAGTTTCTGCGGTGAGTTCTTTTCCACAGAGTGTAGAAATCTCACAAAAAAATTTAATAAGAAAAAAATATGTTATATCCTTTATCCTCATCCTCCTATAGTTAATTAGCGATTCATTTAATTTCCCGTTATACAATAATGGAAACCAAATTCTGTGTATATTTTGCCGGAAAATATGCTTTAAATATTTTTGACCTCCTCTCAGGTCAAACGCTAATACTCGTAAAAATAAAAGAATATTTTGTTAGATAACTTTGCTCTTTTAAACAGAAAACTAAACATGAATACAGCAGGACATTAAATTTAAGTACAGAAGCTACGAACTATAATTTTTAATATAACCAAGGAGAAATAACACGCCTAGATTCGCTTATCTACCACTATCGACTAAATAAACATTCCGACGGAGACAGCTAAATACTCGTATCTCAAGATAAGCCTTAGATTGAGCATTTCATCAGCTGTTAGTGATAAGAGTCACCGTGGAAAGGGGGAAAAAAAATTGTGCCTAAGAGGACACATTTATATTTACGGAGCAGTTCTGAAATTCGCTGCGGCACGTGCACCGAGGCGGCGGCGGAGCGGCGCGCAGCGTTCCACAGAGCTTCCTCGTCGCGAAGACAGTACAGATCTATATAAATATAACAAGGGACCTTTGATTTTTGCCGTCGACGACGACGGCGCGCCGTTGATTGTAGCAAAGGGGACTATAGATAATTCGTTGAGGGCGACACAGAAAATTTCAGATAATAAAAACGAAACGAAAACACATATGATGAAAATTCTGTTCAACGAACCGAAAACATTCTATTTTTTATATTTCAAATTTAGAACCGATTATAGAAAGAATAAGAAGTAGGCACTATTGCTGAATTGACCAAAGTTAAATAGTACGAAAACTAAATAAATACATTTCAATGAGTAACCTAGGTTGGTACTGAAAACTCCTGAAACCTGGCATCTAAACCAATTGTTTTTTTTTATAATCTATGTCATACATGTATACACGAGGCCGTCCTAACCTATATGAAATATGCAAGAATGAAATATAAATGAAGACCTTGCGGTGGAAAGAAAAAATACGTGATATTGTGATTTTTAAAGTATGTTGACTACTGCGACGCCAGTGAAGTAAAAAAAAAAGTTTTAGTCAAAGTAATCTGCAGCGAGACATATCTCTTTTATAATTTAACTACTTGGTTATCAACTGATGATGATAATGTTTATTAAGGGGAGTTCGCATACAGTACAGCCTCCACTGTGAAACGCAGTGACTAAACGCAGAAACAAGAATATTGATATTCAATAAATAACATTTAAATAATAAACACTTTGGAACCTAAAATAAGAAGCGTCCTCCTCTCTCCTATTTCAAATTGCTGCCCAACAGGGTCCATGATGTACGTACCTTCTATTTACCTTTTATAACATCTACTCTACCATTGTGGAATGCAATAAATAAATTGAATTGAATTAATGGCCGGATACCACCGACCGCCTTTTATTACACCATACGGATAAATAAGTTGAGACGGCTTTAGTTTTCGCATTTTTAGAAATCATTAGTCTTAAAGGTAGGATTAAATTAAATTAAAATGAAAATTTCGACAGTTTTGCGGCAAGGGACTTGAAAATAAGTTGCAAGACTAAGAAAACACATAATTTACCTACAATAGAAACGATTAAAACATTAAAGCGTTATTTTTTATACAAATTATCGGAATCTAAAGTTACCTACCTAATCCGTGTCTTATTTTCAACGATTTTATTATATTATTAAAGACGTGATGAAAATAAGATTAATTTTAGATATTATGTACACAAAGAATAGAGTGGTGCCGCCGCAGCCACAGGCCGCAGCCACCCTAACTTTGTACTTGTGTCAGAACTTGGCATAATACATTACACCATCGTTTTGTGTGTGTGAAAGTATTTGAATGTGGGACTTTTAAAGAACGTTGTCAAAATTACACGTCGTCACAGCAATAAGTGTCTTTACAGAGAGAAATGTAGGAAAATAATGTTGTATTTAAAGTTCTAACAATAAGTACGAGTGAGCCTTTGATGCTCAAAGGTGTGAGCTGCTAAAATGAATAAGCTTGCTAGCTTGGATGAATTGGATAGAATTGGATGCATGTATTGCGCTCTCTGATACAGTAACCTTTTAATCTGCGATTTCCAACCCGCCTGCCAATCGTGGAGATTAACCCTCCACTTAAGTGGAGGAGGCTCATAGTCCAGCAGTGGACTGAACGGGCCGTTGATGTTGATAGCATTGCATGCTTTGCTATGCATAATATCGGCTTCTACGAACATTTCAGCATTGTAGATCAAAATGTGACCAAAGCGTTGGATATAATTTAGTCTGTTAATTACCTTCCTAAGTGCAAACTACATGCATTTAAATTGTAAGTATACCTATATTTACCAACTCTTTCGACATTGCAAATATAACAAAAAGCACGACAAGGCAAACGACTCTACATTATGTAGGATAAAATAGAAGTATGTTTTATTCGTTTTGTACTTTGACTTGATGTTTCCTTCGAGTAAAAAGATCTTCAATATTTTCAAGTTAGGTCAGGTTAAGTTCCATTTTTTAAATAGTTTTGTTCATAATTATTTGACTGATGTAAGAGCTAATGGATCCACCCAAGTATCTTTGCGACATAAATAGTTATTGCTCTGAGACATAAAATATGCTCATATTTTGTTTTTATGTTCATTCATTTCATGACTGTTGCTATTCCAGTATTATATGCAACAAAGTATTCTTGTTCGTTAGTACGAATACATACGCTTTGAATACATAAAAACAGAAATTGATCAAAAAATTCCATAACGGCTTTCCAGGAGCGAGGATCCCGCTGGGTATAGTTTTTACACTGTAGCTTTATTTTCAGCCCGCAATAATGAGATTGGAAAAAATATAACCAACCCTGACAGTCTTTGTGGAGTGCAGCTTCAATCGAAAATTCCAGTTAAAACTGAAGCTAATCCAATTTGTCAATAACGTTATACGGAAAAGGGAATGAAAACAAGTTTGATAAGCTGGGCGTAGTGAATAATGCTTGGTAGGTAACTGTTTTAGTAACTGTGAAATATACAATACACATAATTCATTGTATGGGTTTATTGATTAAGCGTGGGAAATCTT
Organism: Carpatolechia fugitivella; assembly: GCA_951230895.1. NCBI lineage: Eukaryota > Metazoa > Arthropoda > Insecta > Lepidoptera > Gelechiidae > Carpatolechia > Carpatolechia fugitivella. Next base: position 14,125,854 of record OX579645.1, read on the forward strand.
CACCTGATCAGGGTGAACTGACATTAATTATCTAGTCAATAAGAGTGGGGCACGTGGTCGGTGGGTGTCATTTCAAATCTACGAGTTTCCATGTCCGCCTCTTCGTCACACTAGTTTGTCACACTCAGGAGTAATTTAAGATTTATCAGTAATATTATAATCTCATGTCGTTTCGTCGTCTCTTTAAAAGACTCTGATCATGATACTAGATTTATCACACTATCATAATGGAAGTAGGTTTGGATATTAGGATTTTGGATCTTTGTTCCGCTTTCACGCCTAAGCCACAAACTGATTTGGATGAAATTTGGAATGGAGATAGTTTGCACCCTGTAATAACACAGAATATTTTACGGGAAAAAATCTTACATGATGCAAACGTAGCCGCAGGCGGACAGCTAGTTTTGAATAAATATTAATAACTGTATCGTAATCTATTTGGGTATCTGGAAACCAACCTTTTCAAAGAGACCCCTAGTTCCGCCACACCGGGCCTCCCCGCCGCCGCCGCCCGCTTCCCCTGGCGCAGCGCTGCTGGCACCGGAGTGCTGCGATGCTCAATTTAACTTCAAACGGCTGCTGGTATAGAATGGCCCATTCAGTGAGTGTGATCGCCGCTGTTGTCTGGCACCCGCACCTCTCGTTCAGGAAATTTGTACGCTCAATGGGAACCAGCGACTGGATCTATTCCTATACAACGTGATGTCAAAAGACATCTCATTCCAATTCATGACAGAGCTAACCTCGAGCGTTTTCTACTTCTTTAGTAAAGTGAGTCGAGTCTATGATTGGCACATTATGTGATAATATTTCAGTTTACAAACTAAATATCCAACTAGTATAACAGATAAGCAGTCGCAGATATTTAATTCATCAGTAAATCTTCCATTGTGTATTAATTTCGGAAATAGGTAAATTAAAGCAAGTAGAAAGGACACATACAAAAAGAAATCTTTTCGTTCTTCTGATAAATTCTGAGACATTAAAAAGATAGGAGGTGACCGAATGATGTATGAAATGAATGTTAAGAGCAATATCATCCAAGGTTGAAAAATTCGGGTTAGAGGGCAGGACATCCGCATCCAACTGAGACCTGGGTGTGTTGAGCAGCTCTAAAAATAAGACGAGCCCCATTCTTCTTTATTATCTTTGAAATGATTTTCATATTTTTATATTTATTTTGAACTAAGGCAAGAAGGTAAAGCGGCGCGGGACAAAGGATTAGAGCGTGATTTGTAAAATTAGCGCAAATGATAAATATTGAACTATTCTTGATATTGAATTTGTAGAAGTATAAGAATAAATTAAAGTTGATATTTTGGAAGTTCATCTTCACTTCCACGTAAATAGAGAGCTATGAGGAAATTATAAATAATCCTTTTTGGCTTACCAAAAAAGCAAACAATTTATGAGTCTAAGATTGATTTATTGGAGTTACGTGCAGTAAATAATGGAAGAGCAAAAAGGTAGATACTTTTAACGCAGAGAGTAAGTCAAGAGTACTACATAAATTAATCAAAAGGCACTTTGTACCTTGATAACGTATAATGGGATATTTCTTTGTAAATGCATGCAGTTTAATGTGTATTTATTTTTTTACTATTAGATGTGATTTCTTTCTTTACATGTTCGTGACCCTTTTTCAGTAGATGACAGATTTTGAATTCGACAGAATAATCAGTTCCTCATGATTAAGAACCAAAATAGAAATAAAGGTTTTGTATATTATTTGGTAGCCAATAAAAACTCCTACCTATGAATTAAGTTACATCATGGCGAAAAGTGTCCTAACTATGACCGCTGTGACCTCAACAGTGCGCAGTCTTGTTTTGACGTATAACATCGACTGACCAACTAACGCGGGTCTTTCCTCGCCGCAAACTTACTTTATCCTCGTAAATAACTAAGTAGGTATGTTGAAGTAAGTAATTATTTATGTAGTTGACTGTAAAGAATGATTAATTTCACGTGACGTCACGCATTGCTATGTGCTTTGATCGATGCTTTGATAGAATATAAAAATAATTATTTTTATATTAAAGAGAATTATCGCAAAGCATTTTTATCCTACTCAAAAATTATATTGATCCATATTTTTTTTAAAGACGAAGAAGAAGTATGTATGGATCGTAGCAAGTAATGGGACGTGGTCCTCCGGGAAAGAGGCGTGACTTTATTATTACTACACTTGAACCAACATTTCAAAGAGTTTTAACAATGTATGCTTTTGTACGATATTAACAAAATAAATATTCAGTTTGTAAATATTTTCCAAAATTTTTTACTGATTATCGGAAATAACATATTCAAGTACCAATGTACACTTTGAATAGATTGATTTACCACGAAGGTTTAAAGTACAAAGTACCTATTAATAAAATCTCTTTTAATAATGTAGACTCGCGAATAGCCACAATCTCAAGTTGCGGAAGCTGAGCTAAATATAAAGATTCTAGTTATCCAGCCCAAAATAACGATATCTTGGTAGATCCATTAAAGCACAGATAATTTTATATTTGATCTACCTACGTACACAAAAAATGTGTTATGGTTGATCATATCAATCTTTAGTTAAATAATACTATATACCAATCAGACCAACAGCCTTGAAACTTTAGTAACAATTCAATCTAATTATGCTATTAGGGATTATTAATAAAAAATATTTTGTTAAAAGTTGCCTAGATTATCCCTTACCTACGTAAGTAAAGACATCCGCGAGGAAATTGTGGTTTTTGGAGCTAAGGTCACCCAGTATCGATCCGCGGCAGCTGGAGACCGCACCAAAAACGCCCCTCTCGCTTCCTCTCAACTCATATCCTCTTCCACTTCCACACGTCGTAAACACCATGCCAAAAATATCCAAAACGGTGAAGAATTGTTTTTTTTTTACTATTAGTAAGAATTTTTTTCGGGGGGTCAATAGAGCTACCGCTACCTAAATGTAGCATGTATAGTAATTGTCAAAAGGGGTAGCAGTCGCGAGCAGCGGGTCGATCGAAACCGCGGATGCTTCAATGCGGTAAAGTGAACGTCTGCCTGGAGCCGCAGAGCGAGGGGTGCTCCGGGGGTGCGCTGAGCGCTGGGCCACAGCCGGGCCCGCGTGCCCAGCAGCGCTGACCCAGTGCCCTGGTGCTGCAGTGGCCGCGCGCGCGCGACCGCCTCCCGCGCGCCGCCCGGAGGGGGGAGTGCGAGCGCGTGATGCGCGCCCATCGCACGCGCTACACTATATCTGTCATAGAGCACCACCCGGCTATCCAATTCTAACACTCACCGTTTCCGTTTATGAGGGGGTAGTCGTCGTCGTGTCGGCCTATGTAAGTCTTCAGGGGGGTGTCCGTGAGGGAGGGCGATGACCTGTCCCTGTCGCTCATAATAGTCACTTACAACACCGGGTACAGACTGGATAGAACAAACACCGGGTCGGGGAGACGCGCCGGCCCCGCACACACTCGACCACGACCGACCTCCGGCCCGCGGCTCGCGCGGCGAATAAATAGTTAAATACGGCGGTACTCGCTCGCAGCGCACTCCGCGCGACCGTAGCTCCGCCTTCCTCCGCACAATCAATCCTCTCTCTGCACCACACGAGTAGCGCCCTCTGTTCGCGCAGGGCAGCCGCCGTGTGCTGCCGGTAGGTGGCGCCTCATCACAACCCACCTTACGAAAGACACCACCACGTTCGGCACGTCCGCTATCAAAGCGGCGCTATGTTACAAAGACTGCAAGCAATCCGCGCCCGATATAGTAGAAATAGCGATTAGGTCCGTAAAAACCACCACAAACACCACACTATTTTTTATTTTATTATTTATTGTACACAATAAATTGGACAGAAAACAAATACATAGAAAAACGACACAACAGGCACTGCTTATTTCTAAAGAAATGTCTTAACGCAGACCTTGGAAGTGAAAATTTAGCAAAGAAGCGGATAGAAACGTGCACAACAATTTCAAATAATAATATACCTACAAACAAGATAAACCTACATAAAATAAAATAAAAAAACCTAAAATGTAGTACCTATAAATAGATACTCGTATTAAATTAATAAATACGCAACTAAACTGTACATAAATTAAGTGCTAGAGAGATCGATTGGTTTTCAGGGGTAAGAAATTTTGGAGACGCTTAAGCGAATGAAAAGAGTAATGCACTTTTTAGGGTTCCGTAGCCAAATGGCAAAAAACGGAACCCTTATGGATTCGTCATGTCTGTCTGTCTGTCTGTCTGTCCGTCCGTATGTCACAGCCACTTTTTTCGGAAACTATAAGAACTGTACTGTTGAAACTTGGCAAGTAGATGTATTCTGTAAACCGCATTAAGATTTTCATACAAAAATAGAAAAAAAAACAATAAATTTTGGGGGTTCCCCATACATAGAACTGAAACTCAAAATTTTTTTTTTCATCAAACCCATACGTGTGGAGTGTCTATGGATAGGTCTTCAAAAATTATATTGAAGTTTCTAATACCATTTTTTTCTAAACTGAATAGTTTGCGCGAGAGACACTTCCAAAATGGTAAAATGTGTGTGTATCCCCCTGTAACTTCTAAATAAGAGAATGATAAAACTAAAAAAAATATATGATGTACATTACCATGGAAACTTCCAACGAAAATTGGTTTGAACGAGATCCAGTAAGTAGTTTTTTTTTTAATACGTCATAAATCGTAAATCGTAAACCGCGGCTACTATCTAGTCGTTACACGAGCCAAGTCAGTGGCCTTTGGCGGTTCTATAACACTGACACTAGGGTTTGTGAGGTCGTTTGTCGACTTTACAACCCACACGATGAAGAAGAAGAACCGCGATTTACCTTTCATTAAATCAACCAATTCAAATGTAAAAAATTTAAAGTAAAAAACATTTTTAAAAACAAGCTTTTATTTTAATGCGCTAAAAAGAATAAAAGAAACTTTACCTTAAAGCTGGATACAGGACGTTATTACCACCTTGTCCAACTACGCGAGGAGGCACGCAAATTGATAATATTTTTGGAAATATTTCTTGTCACACTGGAATATATATTAGCTTGTTTAGCTATCACAAGCCTATATGGGCTCGCATATAGTTAGATCTTTACCTAGAATGGGATAAATCCCACCACATTTAGGTACCTAATTATAATGTTTACTTATCATAAACTCAATTAAAAAAATACACTATTATTAAAACATCGATCAAAGTTACAACGAACTACAAGAACTTTTATGTTACTTGCTGCTACGGAACCCTTCATGGGCGAGTCCGAGTCGCACTTGGTCGCTTTTTATAATAATAATGGCGTACCGATTTTAGGTAATATGCTGTAAATGGCATAGGTAGGTGGAAAATTTAATTTAAAGAAGTAATATTTTAACTACACAACAGTGGTGTGGTCCACACAACAGATTTTGATGCAATGGACGACGTGAGAGGAAGGTTTATTGTGTGGGTTTTAGTAAAGCAGAGAAAATTTAATGTTTTTCAATCAAGTCGCCAATAAATCTACTTCCGGGCGCTTACATAGCTTATGCTCTAAGAAGCCGGGGCGGATCGCTAATATAATCAAAAATATAGGTCGAGTTGATTTTTTTTATGGCTAGATTTTCCTAAATAAACGTGGTACTTAAGTGGTCCTTATTGAATTTAACATGCTGCTGTGGCAGTCATAGGCGGCGGCCTCGTTGTCAGCGGTGAGAGGAGCGGAGCGAAGCGGCGAGCGGCGAGAAAGGTAACAAAAAATTATACTCCAATTATAGGCAAATAGCTATTCTATCTAGTGTGGACAAATTAATTGAAAAGTGCGTTGTTAATCAACCTGGGGAGTTCTTACAGTCAAATGATATATTAAACAAATCACAACACGGATTTCAGAAAGGGAAAAGCACTAATACATTACTAAGTTCACTGATGAGATAAATAACTATTTAGGTAAAAGACAGTTTGTTATAGCTATATTTTTCGATTTTAAGAAAGCGTTTGACACTTTAGAGACGTAGACGCTTTTGAACGCAATAGAAGGGTGTGAAGTGAGAGAGCCTCTGAACAAGTGGTTCAGAGACTATCTTACTTCACGCTGCTACCGAGTGAAGGTCGGCGACGCGTTCAGTGACGAAAATCAGGTTCAGTGCGGAGTCCCGCAGGGATCTGGGTGTGGGCCCGTGTGCTACTTGATGCACGGGAACAGACTATGTGGAGTCCTGCAGCACTGCTCGGCACACATGTTCGCAGACGACCTGTGCGCGCTGCGAGCAGGCACCGACCTGGCCGAGACAACAACTCGTGCAGCAGGACATTGACGCCGTCGTCAAATGGTCTCACGATAATGGCATTATACTTAATTCAGAAAAAACTAAATTGTTAATATTACACTACCCCTACATGCCTGTGTCAGGTACACCTAGTCACACATACATTTGAACGTATTCACAACAAAATCAAAAATTGTTTATAGAGAGTTAGCTGTGTAACATATTTAGGAGTTAAAATAGATGAACACTTTTCCTGGAACGAACATATAAATTTCATTGTTAATATTAAGAAAATTTTACCACCTAAGCTTTAAAGTGCCTATTGGTACACTAAGACTGTTATATTCAACCTTAGTAGAGTCTTTCATGGATTATGCACTTGCCTGCTATGGGCTTACATTTAAAACTTATATTTAAAAAAAAAAGAAAATATTCAAATTAGATTCATAAAACTCCTAGTTGATAAAAAAGTCAGAAATAAATTTAAAAATGATTATAGTAAATTGTTAAAAATTTGTAGAATAATACCTATTGGTCTAAAACACAAGTACCTTCTTGTAATCAATAATCACGCGATCGAAAGCATGATTCGTTATTGACCGAGGTTAGTAATGATCATAACACCAGAGCGATGACATCGGGCAAAAATATGTCGTTCTTAGAGTGCATAATTACTTCGATGACAGGACGTCTTCCTTATCTACTGAACAGTTTGCCCGATGACATCAATTATAGTATTAAGAAAGTTAGTTTTAAGAGTAAATATAAAAAATATTTATTTGATTCTATATAGAAACATACTGTTGCGGCCTCCTCGCACAGCTTCGTGCTGGCCATTGAGATGACAGACAGACAAGACATTTAGAAAAACGAAACGACGACCTGACGAGACAATTGAGTGTGGACTAGAACTTCAAGACAAAAGGTTGTGTGAATAATAAAGACATTGTACAGATTATTTGCTGGTTTTTTCCTGAATCGACTCTTCAGGTGGTCCTTCGAGCCGGATATGAACCAGCGACCTATGGTGAGAGACGCAATTGTAAGCGAAGATGACCAGTGTGCCGACTGCTGCTGGAGACCAGGGACACGGCCGACAGTCCGCCCATAGCAGCTGCGCGCCATCGCCTACAGCCTCCGCTCGCTCCATGACGAGCACGTCGACAGTCGTCAGAAAGCAAAGACTCGTCCAGCTGCAGCTAGAAGCGGCTGAAGAAAGGGCACGCATAGAAGAGCAAGCAGCAGCAGACCGTGCCAATGTAAAACTGCGCCTGCTCGAAGAGCGACTGTCGATTCAGTCGCAGGCAATCGACGACGACGAAGTTGCGTCCCGTGCATCCCGTTCCCGTGCAGGATCGTGCATCTCTCTGCATGTGCCTACGACTACAACTAGGAAAAATTATGAGACCGATGATGCCCAACGATGCCAGGTTTGCTACATCATCACCACTTCACCCTGTTGCGCTGCCTTCGTAAGACACTCGTGGGCCAACTGACATGGCAAAGTTTTTAGCAAGGCAAACAAGTATCAAAGAGCTGCCTATTTTCTCCGGCGATCCCGAGGACTGGCCTCTTTTCTATAGCCAGTTTAAATCGACTACACGGCTCTGCGGCTATAGCGATGATGAAAACATCGCGCGACTGTCGCGATGCTTGAAGGGACGCGCTCGGGAGGCAGTTTCAAGCTTACTGGTAAGCGTAGCGAACCTGGAAATCATTATCAAAACTTTGAAACTCAGATTTGGACAATCCGCATATATAATAGAAGTCATGCTGAATAAAATCAAACATATGCATGACATACGCCACGATGACGTCCATGGTTTGATTGAATATGCGACGGCAATTCAAAATGTCGCTGCCGTGATGAAAATGACAGAAGAGGTTGGACACCTGACAAATCCAATTTTGTTTCGAGAAATTATTTATAAATTGCCGTCCTTTTTAAAGTACCAGTGGGGCATGCATGTCGGGAAAAAGAGTGTTTCCTTGAGCGACTTGTCGGATTGGCTCATGATCGTTGCTCACGCGGCAGTAAACATCGCCCCGATGACCTTCAAGCCTGCAAGTACAATTTGGAAGCCGCAGACAAAGCCCGAAACTAAACCCTGGAGACCGGTAATGACTACAGATGTTGTAAATACGTCACGACCCTGTTCTCTCTGTGACGGAGAATATTACATCAAGGACTGTGACAACTTCAAGCAGATGAGTATTGACGATCGCTGGCATTTCGTGACGGATAAGAAACTCTGTTTTTCATGCCTATCCGAACGCCATCAACTAAAAGCATGTAAGAGAAAGACGAAATGCTCTGTTCCAGACTGCGCGCGAGCTCATCACACTCTGCTTCATGCCACTCCGCGATCCGAAACGAGGAGAAGGAGGCATCTATCAATCATGCCGATAACGACACGGCGACGGCGGTGAATAACTGTAACGACAACGACAGGAGTTCACACGTACTGCTGAAAGTTCTTCCAGTGGCGATATCGGGAACGAAAGGAGACGTCACAACATTTGCGCTCCTGGATGAGGGAGCCGCTGTCACACTTGTCGACTCTTCGCTGCTCGAGAGCGCCGGTATCTCCGGACCGACGGGTAGACTGCGGATCCGCGGCGTCTCTGTGATGTCGTCTACTGAAGTTAATTCGAAGACCGTTTCGTTTGATGTCAAGGGACTCAATGAGAAGAATGTTTGTCAAATCAAGAACGCTCGCTCTGTAGACAATTTAAATCTTTGTGTTAATAGTATTTCGTATAACGACATTGTTAACAAATTTCCTTATGTGACGGACTACATTTCTGACTATGACATACGACCTAATAAAGTTGACTTATTGATTGGACAAGACAATATTGACATGAATATTACACGACAGTTTATACAAGAACAGAAGAACGGACCGATTGTTTCCAAGACCAGTTTGGGATACGTAATTCATGGGAATGTGGGACTTGGTAGTATACCGAATGACATGACAGTTCTACATCTCTGCCAATGTGATGAACTGCACGACTTAGTTAAGAGTTCTTTTTCGACAGAATCGTTCGGCGTTAGGTATGCTGGTGACTCTCCTCGTTCTCGTGAGGATCAGCTAGCGCTGAAAGTACTGGAACGAACCACGAGGCTGTTGCCTGAAGGTCGATGGGAGACTGGCTTGCTTTGGAAGTCTGATGACATTCAGCTTCCAGACAGCTTCCCTCAGGCAAGGAGCCGTTTGACGGGAATTCAGCGTAAAATGAGTAAGTACCCTGATTTCGCAGACAAATATGATGAGAAGGTCCAGGAGAACCTCGAAAAAGGATACATTTCGAAGTTGACGCCTGAAGAAGCAGCTGTGAAGACAGGAAAAACATGGTACCTGCCTCATTTCGCCGTTGTGAATCCTAACAAACCCAAGTTGCGGATTGTGCTTGATTGCGCAGCTAAGTCTGATGGAAAATCTTTGAATGACTTTCTTCTAAGTGGACTGGACTTCCTTACATCTTTGCCTGCCGTTCTGTTAGGTTTTCGCATTGGTAAGCTGGCGGTGATGGCTTACATCCAAGAGATGTTTAATCGTGTTATATTAAATCATACCAGAGGACCGACAAGCCCAGCGAATTCTTTGGAAAGACGACGTTTATGTTATGAACGTCATGACTTTTGGTGCTGTCTGTTCGCCCGCTTCCGCCCAGTACGTAAAAAATTTAAACGCTAAAGCGTATGAGAGCTCTAATCCAGAGGTATATCGGGCGATCATGGAGCATCATTATGTCGATGACTATATCCACTCTTTTGATGACGAGGACGACATGATACGAGTTGTGGAAGACGTGGTACACATTCATGCTTCAGGTGGGTTCAACTTACGTAACTTCATGTCTAATTCTGAACGTCTTCTCAAGCACTTACCTCAAGACAAGCTCGCCCCAAATAGCTTGAATATCATCTCTGATGCTAAAGATAGTCAGGTTGAACGTGTGCTAGGTGTGCGCTGGGACCAGACGACAGACGAATTTCTTTTTCTGCTGCGGTTTCCGAAGGTAAGTGACGATATAAAGAATGGAGTGAAGAGACCTACCAAGTGAGAGGTGTCAAGACTGACGGACGATTTCTGTTTTTGATCCAATGGGTTTTCTGTTGTACGTGACAGTGAAAGGACGGATTCTACTACAGACTGTGTGGAAGTCCAAAATAGGGTGGGATGACGAAATTGAGTCCAGCCATTATGTGTCATGGCTGTCTTGGCTCACCGAACTTCAGAAGATAGCAGACTTCAGACTCCCACGCCAGCTGTTTTCTGACACATGTGACAAGCTAATCTGCCCGGAGCTTCACGTTTTCTGCGACGCTAGCAGCAAAGCTTTTGCAAGCGTAGTTTATTTACGCACAAAGACGACGACGGATGGTGAGTGGCACGTAGCCTTTGTCACGGCACGTGCTCGTGTCACGCCTCTCAAGGTGATGAGTATCCTCGCCTGGAACTTCAAGCTGCGCTGATGGGTGCTAGACTCGCCCATACTCTAAGGAAACATTTAGACGTGAGTAGAACGATTTTATGGTCCGACTCGAAAACCGTCATAAGCTGGATTTCATCCGAAAGTGGCCGTTTCAAACCCTTCGTAGCTCACCGCGTCAGCGAAATTTCCGAGCTTAACGACGTTTCTTGCTGGAGGTGGGTACCATCAGGTTTGAATGCGGCAGACGACGCCACAAGAGAGACGAAAATTGAGGACAATGGTAGGTGGTTACATGGACCACAGTTCCTTCGGAAGTCAGAGCAGTCGTGGCCATCTGAAGACACCGACATTGTTTTCAATTCTGATGATCCAGAGGTGAAGATCGCCTGCGTATTGAACATGGAAACTACGCTACCTGATGACCGGCATTTTTCTAAGTACTGGAGACTTGTCAGGAGTACTGCGTGGTTTCTACGTGCTGTGCACAATTTTATTCATAGACTAGACAAACGGCAAGGTGAGTTGACCACGACTGAAATAAGATCTGCCGAACTAGCTTGGGTCCGACAGAGCCAAGTTCGAATGTTTTTGGCGGATATCCGGGCTGTGAAAAGGACAGGGTGCGTATGTAAGGACAGCCCTCTACGACAGCTGACCCCCTTTTTAGATGGAGATGGCATTTTCCGTGTGGGAATCAGCGGTGCTGACGTTGTCTATGATTCTCGGCACCCTTACATACTGCACCCAAAAGCCTGGTTCACGCGTCTTCTCATTCGTCGGTACCACGAAGAAGCAGCTCACACAGGCCGAGAGACAGTTCTGAATACACTTAGGCAGCGTTTTTGGGTCCTAAACGGAAGGAACGCTGTCAAGTCTGCGTGGAACGACTGTCAAGGTTGTAAGGTGAGACGAGCAAGACCCGAACCTCCACTGATGGGGCAGCTGCCGGACGTGAGAATGACTGGAGGTGGGCGGCCTTTCCGATTCACAGGCCTTGACTATTTTGGACCTCTGACGGTCAAAGTAGGTCGCCACCGTGAGAAAAGGTACGGTGCTCTTTTTACGTGCTTGACAGTCAGGGCTATACATGTCGAAGTGACACATGACCTAACAACCAGCAGTGCGATAATGGCTGTTCGGCGTTTTATAGCACGGCGTGGTTGTCCGGAGCAAATCTGGAGCGACAATGCCACGACCTTCAGAGGAGCTGACCGTGAGCTGAAGCAGTCGGTGGCGACCTGGCGACCCTAGATAAGGACGAATGCATGCGTTTCGCGAGTGTCAGAGGGATCGATTGGCACTTTATCCCTCCTAATGCCCCTCACATGGGAGGCTGCTGGGAGCGCTTGGTGCGCTCTGTAAAGACGGCCCTTCGTGTGACTTTGAAGGAGAGGGCTCCGAGCGACCAAGTGCTCTCGACTTTGCTCGCTGAGACGGAGGTTTTTGTAAATAGTCGACCTTTAACATACGTACCATTAGACAGTGCTGACGACCTACCTCTGACTCCTAATGACTTCCTTATGATAACGACCCTACCTAAAGACAGCCCTATCGGTCATTTCAACGACAGTGACTTGCTAGCCAGAGCTGGCGTCACTCCCAGCGGTTGGCTGACCTAACCTGGAAGCGCTGGTTGAAGGAGTACCTGCCGTCCTTGACCAGACGAGGCAAATGGTATCGACCGGACGTACGCCCTATAGCGAAGGACGACGTTGTTATTTTAGCGGATGACCAGATGCCTCGAAACCAGTGGCCCAAAGGACGGGTGACGGCGGTATACCCTGGGAGTGACTGCAGGATACGGGTAGCCGAGGTGCAGACCCAGACCGGACTGTACAGACGGCCAGTGACGAGGCTGTGCAGGCTGGACGTCCGCGCCTTGCCTTGAGTGTTGGTTTCCAATACTGGAGGTGGGGATGTTGCGGCCTCCTCGCACAGCTTCGTGCTGGCCATTGAGATGACAGACAGACAAGACATTTAGAAAAACGAAACGACGACCTGACGAGACAATTGAGTGTGGACTAGAACTTCAAGACAAAAGGTATTCACAAATAATAAAGACATTGTACAGATTATTCGCTGGATTTTTCCTGAATCGACTCTTCACATACTTTTAGATAAATTAATATAAAACAGAGACTTGTTGATCCCACAGTCAAACTGTTGTACAGTTTTGTGGGATTTTGCCTAATATTTAAGCAACACTGTAGATGAATAAAAAAAAAAAAATAATAAATGTGTCAAATTCCATAGATTTTTCACTGGCGTGGCCTCGATGGCAGTCGGCATAGAACTACTCACGGAGACAAATACAAAAACGTATGTTTGCGCTAGTCACGCGGAATTCCGAATCTGAATTCTTGATCGGGAAACCTAATCAGGAAACCCAGCATGTGCGGCCAGCCTAAATCGCTCTCCAAGATGTCAAGACTGCGGGGCGGGCCGAGGAAGCGCCGATTGGCGGGAGGGGGTGAGTGGTCGTTCTGTACGTTAGTACTTTATTAATTCTGTGACTAACACTAGCACAACTTCTGTACACCAGTATCGTGGTAACCAGATAATTGATACCAAAACTCAGTGTTTTAAATAATTCAGACGGAGGACCCATTTCATAAATAGGGGGACCCCTATTTATGAAAATTGAGAGCAGTAGCGGCAACAGTGATATATTCGTACATGGTTAATTATAACAAGATTTTCCTCGACTCGCCTCGATGCAACGAGTTATTAAATTACTGAGCGCTTAGCTATGGCTGACAAACTTTGCTTAACCAATTTTATTAAAGATTGATGATATGCCATCAAAATAATTATTTTAAATATCTTTGTAAATAATATATTATTAAAACTACATAAAGAACATACTTCGAAAGTAGCAACCGCTTGGAATTGTTAGTGGTAATAAAATGGTCCCATTCCTGAGCGTGATCGGGTGCGATGGCATTGGAAGGCAGCGAAATAAGTGCATAGGTCTTGTCAGGGGGGTCGTGGCTGAGGGGCGCTTGCGCGAGATCTTGCGCCGGCGCATGCGCATGCGTGTGCGCGTGTACGTGAACGGGGGCGAGGGCGGGCGGCTCGGTGATCACCCTGCGCCCGCGGTGCGGCGCCAGCAGCGCCGTCAACTCGCGCTCCGCCACTCGTGGAAACCGGGTCGTTGTCGTTGCGGGAGCTATCAAACATAACAACATACGCGATCTTAAATTGTAAAATCGATAGTTTTGCTCAACGTAATTCTAAATTTCGTGCGTGTCTTGTGTACTTTTTTTAACAACTTACTTTACTTTCTTAGCATTTTAAAAAGCTGAATTAAGTTTACCTATTTATAATACCTACCTAGGTATATAAATAATTATAGGTATATAACCACCGGGTAACGAGCCGTTGATGATATAACCACCCCCGCAACCACGACCCAAGCCTATCAACCCTGGGTTGCAGACATCGACTGACCAGGAAGAGGTCGACCAGGCAGGCTAGCTAAAAGTGCTCCCACACCAGTGTAAGGAAATGTTTGTTTGGTGTATGGTTTCTATATATTTGGAACAGTTTGAAAATGTCTCTTAGGCCTAGGAATCTGAATCTGAATCTGCCAGCAACAGTCGTAAACATCACCGGTGTGGACCACCTCTATGTTTGGTCTAGTTATACTTAGGTAATATATTTTAACAGAGCAAACTCAGTAGTCATTTGGAGCATAATTCCAAAAAATATACAGTTTCAATTTAAAAAGGAACTACCTTTTTTAGTAAGGAAATTTAAGTTGTATTATGACGAGTACCTAAAAAACGAATCAATAAATAAAATAAAACAAATATCGGAAACAAAAATCGTATCCCATATATTAGCAGATCTTGGGCGCATACCGAATCAGGCTTTCAGCGCCGTCAGCGATCACAAAAGCAAAAAAACGTATGAGTTTTGCCTGCTGACAGTGATTTGGTACGCGATTACGGGTGCTTCGATTTTAGCGCGTCTCGGAACGCAGGGCTTGTATGAAGAATGTAGAATACAGACTTCTATAACACGTTATAAAACTTTATTTTAAAACGCTTTTCCATGGATTCAACCAACCATAAAAAAACTAAGTATTCACATCTAATAGCACTTTATCTATTTCTTATAGTAATGCAATAGCCATAAAACTAAAAAGCAGCAAACTCATGTTATACAAAGTATTAGCGGAAGCATTCTTTGTTTCCAACAACGCCACGTCAATGTAATCGCAAACCATATCGTCCCAGTTTTCAGCTAGGTCATGTACGTCTTTTGCGTTGTCGACCAGTTTCTGCCTCATCATTCGTTTTACCTTGAGGACGTTGTTGGGAGTGTCTTCGTGAACCACGCTGACTCGCTGCCAGGGCTGCAAACTTGTTGGTGGCTCAACCATCACCAACGTGTGCAGCACGTTCGTCACTTGCAACAATACTGGAGGCTTCTTAGTTAATGTTCCCTTCAGCATTTCCTTTCTCTGAGCTTTTTTCAGGATTGACAAACGTGATTTTTCTGCCAACGACATTTTTGTAGTATCTTCCATAGGAACTTCTAACGTTTCTTCATCAACAGGACTCGTTACAACTTCTGTCAGATTTTCTTTGGTATTTTCAAAAGTAATTGTTGTGCTTGCTGCTGTTATTGCAGTTTTTGGAGAAGAAATCGTAGTGACCGTCCTGAACGGTATTACACTCGTCGTTTGCATCATCCTGGATGTAGGAGGCGAAGGTGTTTCCAAAATCAATGCTCGTCGTGATGGCATGAACGCTGGCAGCCCTATTGTCTTGATAAAATCGTCGGCGAAATTGGTAGTGTCTTTTCTATAAACAGGTTCATCAATCTTGTTTTCCTTATTTTCGTAATCATAAATTTCAGAATATCTATTAGGATTTATCAAGCGACGAAGCCCCTCTACCCCGTCGCTGGATCCAGTTTGCATGTCCCTCGCCCGTGGCCGCGTGCGTCGCCGGAACGGGCGTACTGGGCACACACAATTAAGCTTACTGTTAGCTCAGCCTCTCTTGAATTAAAGCTTTGTATCTCTAGACTCAAAGCCATACCTACGATGCACTTATATACTTACCTATAATATTTCTAGATTTAAATTGAATGTACGTTTTCAAACGAATAGCTACTCTCTAGCTATAAGTCTTTGTTAATGCGTAAAATAACTCGACGAGTGTGATCGAAATTTAGAACATTATAAATGATAAACTTGGCTGTTTTCATCGCAAAATTTGTTTTTTTAACGAAAATTCAAGAACTATGTTAAGTTAGGTTATTTTCAGAAAAAAAAAATACTTGAACAGGACAAGTACATAAAATCAATTCTATTCAAGTTTACTTAAAACAAATAAAAAAGTGAATGATTATTTCAATGTATGTACTTACTTGAGGTAGTTTGTAGTGGCAGCCCTTTTTCTCTTAATAATTTTTCTTTTATACCCTGTGCCCTTTTCATGTCGTAGTATTCAGAATATTCATCATATTTTTTAGGCACGAATCTATCAGTTTTTTTTTCAATGCTATCTTTTGATTTGTCTTCGATGTCTTGTCGGTACTGAGGACGCCTCATTGAACGCGTAGCACTTTCTGGTCTGAATTCGTCTTCAAGGGGTCGTCTCCTTATGTTTTCGATAGGATCTTCTTCGTCTATGTCTGGTTCGGACTTCACATACCTGTCTCTGGGCTTTCGCCGAGCAGTTCTCAAGGTAGTATCACTGTCGTGGTTTCTATGATTGTGTCGGACGTTCACTCTCTCTTCTTCTAAATCAATATCTTTATCATCTTCTAAGTCGTCCCCACGTTCGTTAAAATTGTCTTTACCATCTATATTACCGATATCCTTTTCTCTATTGCGATTATACCCTACATGTTTGTTACGTGGTTCATCTAGCTCTCGAACTAGTCCTTCACTGTGAGGATTTGTTGACTTCACTCTAGGTCGATGTTTTGACGGTCTATGGTTTGACTTAAAATTTGATGTTAATTCGTCCGAACTGTAGTTATCAAAGATTTCCTGGTTTTCATTAACAGATTTTTTTTTTTGCTTGTTTATTGAATTTTGCCACTCATCCGGTTCTCCAACTTCTTTAACATGCTTATCTGCTTTACCTGAAACTGAGACCAAAGCTGCGTAAATAACTATCAAGATAATAAATATCTTTAGGTTAGTAGTCTCAAATCTACTCTAACTTGCTTTAACAATTTGTCACCTAATGTTTAAATAATAAATAATAAAATGTTCAAATATGTTGTTATAGAGGGGGATGGTTATCCTACCTCAAAATAAAAGCGTAATCGTGCAAAAATGTACTATAAAAATAAATAAAAGCATATAGTAGTTACCTCTGTCCTCTTCATCTTTATATTCTGTAGGAACAGGAATTTCTCTCATGTGCTCGTGATAGTCGTCAGCTTCAGTATGGGGCGCGGCCGGAGAGTCGCGCGGGCTGTCGTAGTCGATGGCGCTACCGTAATCGGGCATCTTCGACTCCGAGTAGTCCACATAGCGAGCTCCAAACACCAGCGGCAGTGTTGCCAAAGCCAGCGCCCACCATAAGGGGTGCGCCATCTTTGCGCCCGCACCCCCGCGCCACTTCCAGAGCTTCCCTATTATTTTGACGAAACTTGACAGCTACACGCAGATCTTTTATAGCAGATTAGCGGCATAATTTATTTAAATTCTACGGACTACGAATTTGACATTGATGTAAAATTATCAATAAATATGACAATTGCTTTACGTCATATTTTTTTCGATAGAAAAAGCTATGCCGGTCAGTTGGTCATGGTCAAATTGATAATAACCAAAGAAGTTGGTTGTAATCCAAATTCGACCTCTCAGCATGTGTATCAAAACAGGCTGAAAAAAATAACATCAGTGATGGCTAAAGACAGCCAAGCCTATCATGGCGTTTGGTAAATGTGTTTGTTTGGCCATGACAATAATGTTGACAAATTAAAATAAGGAGAAAATATTAAAAAAAATATCTGAAAAAATTACTGTGTGTAACATAAATCCAAAATAATGATCCTCAATACATTTTTAATTTCCTGGACCATGATAAAGTAAACAGTGATTTTATAGTAATGAGTGGAAAAGGAGGAAGTCTGAATAAAGAAGAAGAGGACTGTTCTTGTTTTTCAAGGAAGCTTGGGCCGACATGTGTTCCCAAAAATGTTACACATCCATTGGTAGGGTTTTACTACTGCGTTATATTTAGTTATTTCTGAGCGGGTCTTATATAATAACACTTAAATTTTAGCGTTACTACGAGTTTACGCAGGACGAAATCAAAGTTTTGGAGGAATGTGATAAGGAAAGCTTCTACCAACGCTGTATACCATTTAGCACATTGTTTGCCGGAATCACCTACGCAGCCATTAAATATGGTTAGTGCATTTTAACTATTTTTCTATCAATAGTTCAAAAGGAAGGGTAGGGACGCCACGAAAATTTTCATAGAAGTAAGAGTTTTTATAACTTATTTAGCCCATGTTTGGCTTTGACTATTACTTACTTGAAGTAGTGACGTTCCTTCCGATTCCTTACTTCTATGAATGTTTTCTTTTTAGGGATCCTGAAACCAAATCCATATTTTGGAAAGGTGCCCAAATTAGTATATGCGACGGTGATTGGTCATATCTGCGGTCGGGTCTCGTATATCTCCACGTGTGACCAGAAAATACGTACTGATTTATCGGAAAAAAGTCATCTCGGAAAAGTAATGCGGAAGTATTATACAGAAAAACAGTCTTCAAATGACCCAAAGAAGAAGTAACCACCTCCAGTAAAGAAATAAAAAGGTCTCTTTATAATTTATTAACAACCATTTCTTTTATTTTTAACTCAAATAAATTGTAAAACCTCCTTGAAACTAATCGTCCTCAGCCTAAATCGTGGCCTAAATTAAACCATTGAGTTTATTTAACTTCTTTTTACTTTTTTCTCTGAAAGCATTTCTAAGCGATCGCGGACTATGCTAAAATTGGTCAGACATTGGAAGGTAGTGTACTAATTGCTGTTCGCCGTGATTTTAATGCGTTTCACAGGATTGATTTTTAGTCTACTGTGGAAGAACCTGGGTTACTATCAAATTTAAAGGAAATCGAACACTACAGGCATTTAACCTTCACGTCTGTGTTTTGTATCTATGCAATGAGAATAATGGTTTGTCATTCTCGGATCAGCTATCTAATTTTATTGCAACCCTCGACACTACCTTTATGTCCTGTTCCCTGGTTAAGTTCCTGGTGGTCGGTGATTTTAATACGAGAAATATATCGTGGTCTTTATATCCCTTTAATCACTCGTATGCCCCTAGTAATTATACCACACACAAGAGATTAAATATCACTAATAGATGAAATTAACCTGTTGAATATCAATCAGTTCAATGGTCATGCAATTAACGGTCGCATACTGGATCTAGTTTTATCAAAATGTTGCTGCTACAGTGAATGAATGTAGTCAAGACGCACTTGTACCTGCCAACCACGAAAACCATGGTGCGCTTTTCATTAGCTTACCGAGTATTAAATTAGGAGGTACCTCTTAAATGCGCGCCACGCACCAAATTCATGTTTTATAATGTATAAGGGTGACTGGTGACTATGACTCTATTAATTCTAAGATTCTTGAAGTTGATTGTGAAACGGAATTGGGTTCACGTGATATCGAGGAAGCATTACAAGAACGTATACGAACGTGTTTTTTACGCTACGTTCAATTTTCGCGATACATACGTGCCTTCAAAATCTTATCCAGTCTGGTACACGACTCCACTTAGTCTTAAGAAGGCGATTAAAAAAAGTCCTTTCATCGAAAATTTTAACTATCTTTCAGACGAAAATACTTTCAATTTCCTGTGTGGTAGAGTAAAAAATATGCAAGAGCAGTGTTACATTAATTATATAAAATCTGTGGACACATCCATTAGGAATAATCCTAAACAATTTTGGAGTTACATGAAATCTAAATCAACCTCTCGCCTCATTCCTAGGGCTATGCAGCGTGACAATGTAACGTTTTGTTTTGGCGAATCAATTTGTAACGCTTTTTCAGATTTCTTCCAGTCTACATTTTTATTTGACAATACTTCCTCAAACCAAGATTCAACTGACTAGTCCTCTATTGATGATAACTCGGCTGGAAATATCTTTTCAATTTTATTAATGTGAACGTTTCAGAAGTAAAAAGGTTGTTGAAAAACCGGATACCTTAGCTGGAGTATTCCTCATAAACTGTGCTGAGACGCTAGATTGCCCATTTTTTATATTGTTTAGGCGCCCTCTCTCGGAGAGTTACGTGCCTAAGATTTGGAGATGTGCTTACGTAAAAAGAGATCTTTTTTCGTTTCTTACTTGTGTTAAAAATGACATAATTAATTATCGCCCAATATCTAAATTATGTATAATATCTAAAATTTTTGAAATAATTGTTTATAAACAAGTTTATTCTGCTATCTCTAAATCTCTTAGTTCCGCTCAGCATGGTTTTTTGAAGAGACGTTCCAACCTCGTGTTACTGAATGATTATCTTACTAAATCTATGCAGGACGAAGTCCAGGTCGATGTCGTTTACACGGATTATTGGCAAAGCCTTCGATTGGATTCAGCATTCATTGCTCTTAAAAAAACTACGTTACATTGGCATCCATGGTGATCTTCTCAGTTGGTTTGCATCGTACGTCGATAACCGTTCACAGTATGTAAGTAGTAGCTGTTTTGAACAACTAGCGGCGTGCCTAAGGTTCTTTGTTGGGACCTCTTCTGTTTATTATTTTTGTGAACGATATCGACCTGTGCTTCAAATCTTCTAAACTACTAAGTTTCGCAGATGATATGAAGATTTACACGGCTATTTCAAACATCAGTGACTCTACAAACCTTCAGGCTGATTTGTATTGACAGGATAATAAATTGGAGCTCAATTCCACCAAGTGCAGGACAATGACGATCGGTCGTAAGCGGAAATTAATTCCCTATCCTTACAATCTAAAGCAAGTAACGTTAATTCGAGTTAATACTATGCGTGATTATGTGTGATTTGGGTGTAGTGCATGATTCTAAGCTTCTTTTTGACGAACATATCGACATCGTTATGCGTAAAGCTACGAGAGCGCTTGGATTTCTCCCAAAGCAAAGATTTTTCGCTAAATACTTTACTATACGGTTCGAAGTCATCTGGAGTACGCATCTCAAGTGTGGAATCCTAGATACGATACGCAGTATATGTGGACAGGCTGGAAAACATTCAGAAAAAGTTCATCCGTTACCTTTGTTACCGAACTCGAGTGCCGTACTCCTCCAACATTTACTTGCCTCAGTGTAAGAAACATCATTTTCTTACGTTAGAGAATCGGCGAGATATTGCTGATATAGTTTACCTCTTAAAAATACTTGCGAATGCCTGTCGTTGATTTACTTTAATATCCCTTCGAGAAATTCGCAGACTTTTGTAACTATATAAGGTGTCCAAAAAGGGTATTTGCACTTTTAAATATCAATAAATCGTCTTAATGAGGGTAGATAACAGAAAAATATTATAATGTCATACGTGGAATTAATTGGAAATTTAGTTGCAATGGATTCGTATACCGGAGCTCAGCGTACATTTTGTGTACGTGTTTATTATCAAAACAATAATTCGATAATAACAGCTCGCCGCTTATATCGCGCGCAATTCAATGTACGGGACATTTCTTTATCTCCCAGTGCGAACATCATTAGAAAATGGATTAAGACATTTGAGGCTACAGGGTCCACTTTAAAAAACTTTGATTGCGGACGTCCGAGAGAAATAAGGCTGCCTGCAGTTATTCAAGAAGTTCACAAGTCGGTATAAGGCAAGATCCCTACTATCACATATACTATCACTGCGAAAGCGAAGTCAATCCGTAAACATTGCAAAATCAACATTGCTCCTGATTTTAAAGAAGGATTTGCATTTACGTGCTTACAAGATTCAATTAGTGCAAGAATTACAACCCACAGATTATGAACAGCGACTAAATTTTGTTCAGGAGATGTTTGCGCGATTTACCAACTTCAACAATGTCTTGTTTAGCGATGAAGCAAATTTCCACTTAAATGCCCATGTCAATAAACAAAACTGTCGCTATTGGTGTGATAAAAATCCTCGTTATAAGTATATGCGTCCAGATCACAGCCCTAAGGTGGTAGTGTGGGCAGCAATGTCCGCCAAGGGCATAATCGGCCCCTATTTCTTTGAAGACGGTAGGGGACATGCACTTACAGTTAATGCGGACAGATATTGTAACATGATTGAAAGTTTTTTGGCACCATCTTTACAGGAATTTAGAGGTTACAATTCGGCAACATTTTTTCAGCAGGACGGTGCCAAATGTCACACGAGTAGAAGGTCTAGTGAAGCATTGAATGAGTTATTCCCAGAAAGAGTTATCTCAATAAACGGGAACCTTCAATGGCCTCCTAGGAGCCCGGACTTAAGTCCACTTGATTATTTTTTATGGGGTTACCTAAAGAGTAAGGTTTACATAAATAAGCCGTCAACTCTTAGCCAATTGAAAAACAATATTGCAAGTGAAATAACAAAAATCACTAACGTTTTATGTGAACGTGTCTTAGGCAATTTACGGCCACGACTTAAAGAGTGTCAAAATCGTAATGGACGTCATTTGGACAACATAATTTTTTCGTCGTAAACTTTCCATTGTATGTACTTTTTGCAAATAGTAATAAAATTATGAAGTGATATATTTTTCATTTTTGATTTTCGTATATAAACTGCCAACACCCTTTTTGGACACCCAGTACAACGTGTTACAAATAATACCAAAAAAAAGAATATTCTTCATCACAGGTATTTAATCAAAATTTTCCCATCTCTAGTGTCATTTGACATCTAAAATATAGACTATCGATTATCAGAACGGACAAGTATTTGTACACTATTCGTGCCTATAATTTTAAAAGAGATGTACTTGAATCAATTTATGTTAGAAAACATTTTTTTTTTGCCTTAATTATCTTGTTTACGTATTTACAAACATAAATATTATTTTGAAATATTTAGTTCATCATTTATTAATTTATTATTTCATAATAATTATTCAACAAAGCTTTTTTTATTTATTTGTGGTTTTTTCATTTTGAAATTAATTGTTCTAATGTGAATGTTATGGTACAAGTAGTACGTAAACATTTTTAACCATAGCGGTAAAAATAGACACATTGACCTAAAATTACATATCTGGTCCGAGTATTCTTTGACACAGCTGATCACTAGAGATGGGAAAATTTTAATTAAATGCCTTTGATAAAAATATTTTTTTTTTGGTATTTTTTGTAACACGTATATTGGTAAAACGACTATTAACACTTTGTGTGACACGTGCTTGGTCGGTTATTTTAAGTTATTATCTATATATCATGGAGTCAGGATCTGGAAGGTAAAACTCTTCAATAGTTACTAGTAAATGATAAGTCAAATACAGTTCAGGGGCTGGATAGTGGTTACTGACATACGATATTTATTTCAATAAAACTATTTGACCGTGGACACAGAACGGTAGGGACATACCTTACAGAAAGGAAATAAAATTAACATAATAAAGCAGACAAACTAGAACTAAACTAAGTATTTCTTACTTACATATGACAATGAGAAAATATTGAGTCCTTAGAAAATATAAAATTGTATGCATAGAACAATAGATAAAAGCAATTATAAAACTATATTTTATTTAAATTCAATTAGAACTAGTGTAATGATGTTTGATCACGTTCACGAGGTCAGGGTTTGTTTATTTGTTAGTGGGGCGTGAGTTATTGCTGTGTCTGCAAGAAGTTCACCTACATTAATATGATTGCTTGCGTTACAACAGTCGACTTTGCAATAAATGGCGTTAGTTGAGTTAGTACACGATCTGCGCGCAGAAGTTTTAAAACAAAAAATAGTAAGTAGGATCTACGAACTTCCAAGCGCGCCCCATCTATTTTTAGTCCTGCATTGCTGTATTCCTTGAAATAAATTAGTAAAATAAAACTGCGATTCGTGCTTTTTCTACTTAATTATTCCTGCATCGCCTTATTCCCTATGAGAAGTTGTTAAAATAGAACCCAGGATCACTTTGTTGTCCGTCTGTCTGTCTAGATCCTTTTTCTCAGGAACGCCTGGAGGTATCAAGTTAATTTCTAATAATCTGTGTGGTACAGTATCACCATTAGTGTCCCACCTATGGGTATAGATATTTTACCTGTTTACGTCTATTATTAATTTATCACCTATTAATTGACCTTAGAAGTGAACGCATCATATTTGCTGCAATAACTTCTTATCGGCGAGTCATCCGCGCGGTGTGTTCCTGTATGAATTTCCTCATTTCATTGTCTGTTTGCCATAGAATTACAAGAACAGCGTGAAATTTTATATAAATAACAATATTTCATGCATCTGTTTATTTTGGTCTTCGTTTTATGTAGCTGCTACGCCGGTCTATCTTATTTTTGTATTTCTAACGTTAGTTTGACTTTATCGAGTGCTACAAAAATTTAAAACTATTGCATTCCTTCTGATCTATTTCAAAAGAATATCATAATGTGTCTATTTTACGAGGCACTATGGTTCAGAGTGCACAGGCGAGCACATGGGGCCCAAATAAGGATTCTACGCTGTCGTAGACAACGCGTAGCACTTGCTACGAAACACGGATTATCTTCATTTTTAATTTCAGGTATCAATCGAGTGTTCCCTTTAGGAAAGCATTTCTTTAAAGTGTTGTTTTCTCAAAAACATCTACGAGCGAAAAAAATATGTCCTAGAAGTATTTTTAGCGTCTGTCAAAATGTAGTTATTGAGCCTTTAACGCAACAAAATGTGAATCTATGTAAAAACTTAACTATTATTGGAAAAAGCCAGCCCGTGTGAGTAACAAACTGTAAAAAAAACATTCTGATTAGTTTTATGAAATTTAATGTGTAGAATCAACAAGAAGTGGTAAGCATTATGGACATTTATACGTAAATTCGATATAAGAAGCAGCTTAATCGAGCAGCTGCCGGGGCCGTCCCGAGGCGATGGCTCTAAAAAATACTTTTTTGATCTTAATAAGCGATCATAACTCATAACGTCGAAAATTGACAGAGTTATTTGAAGTAGACCCCTAGACCCCTCTAGCCGATCCCCAGGGGTATATAGCCAGGGGTACGGTGGATCCCGCGCGACTTTATGCACTGTTTGACACTTCTAATCAGTCTAATACTAGTAACAGCGTCAAATATGCTGATGAAATGTTATTTTTTACTGTTGAGACTAAACTGACAAAGCTAAACTTAAGGCCGATTTACATTGAGTCAGTCGCTGGCGTCAGTGGGCACTGGATAGACGAGCGCCCTATACACACTAACGCTTGCATGTTAACTCTTGTTAAAAGTGCTCGTCTATCCTGCACTGACTGACGTCAGTTACTGACTCAATGTAAATCGGCATTTACATTGAGTCAGTCGCTGGCGTCAGTGGGCACAGGATAGACGAGCGCCCTATACACACTAACGCTTGCATGTTAACTCTTGTTAAAAGTGCTCGTCTATCCTGCACTGACTGACGTCAGTTACTGACTCAATGTAAATCGGCCTTTATTAACAGTAAACTTCGTGTAATCTTACTATAGTGTTTTAAATGCCAAATAGTAGTGTTATCCAGTAGTGCTATCCAGATGAAGTAAAATTGCAAAATGGGCTAGTTCATACGATTTTTACTGAGCTCATACCCCTTCGTATCGGGAAGGCTTTCTTTTTTTCTTTTGACGAAGTTTCAGCCCATTTAGAAATTTAAAAATTTTAAGCTGCTATTTATTTTTATTTACCTGCATATATTTTTATTGATTTGTATTAACAATTTATAGCAGAATTGTATAGGTATTCAATTATAGCGTGTAAATAGCATTATCATTTATTATTAAGAGTATAAGCATGGCAGGCTGGGGAAGTATATGAGCTGTATGTAACTATCTTACGTTAAATTTCGCTCATGAGCCGTATTATCGCGATTTCTGAATCGGTACGCGAGTAATCGCTGTCTGTGATAAGCAGTGAAATTTTGGAATATACTATGTGACGTTGAACAATCTAGAACTGCTCTCGCGTCAGGCGTCACGACATTATTATATCTGTGGTCCTAGGAACTTGACTCTAACAAAAATAAGCACAACGAAATATTTCTGAAACGAAGCATCGAAAAATGGTTTCAGCAAACCCCCATATCCAACGATACCTTACACCACACTATAAGATATCGTGAATAAAAAAATAACCCCCACTTTACGTACCAGAGAAATATTTTCAGAAATATACATTTTTTCACTATCATTGCTTTTTGCTGTCAATAAAGCCTGAGGAGTTTTTGGGCGGGACCCTGTAGATAATTCTTACAAGACGCTTGGCACAGTTTATCTTTGGGTTAATTAGAGCTGATTTAGACACCGTGACACTCGGTGGAACGCAGCAGGTGGTGGGGGGGGGGACTGGTGTGCATCTCCCGCGGTGCGTACTAGACCGAGCTTGCTGTCGTTTTCATATAATTCGAGAATGAGAAATTAATTTCTGGAATAAATTTTCTACCAACCCTAGAAAAAATACCATTTCATGAAATAATCGATAATTTCATGATGTGGTCAATTCTACGGAGGCCGCCATTTTTTGCTGGGCGCAGAAGTATTGCGATGGTAGCATAGAACTTCTACGCGTCGGTGGCGTTGAGTGGCGTATAATAGTGACGAATAAATTGTAAATGTTCGCAAACACGTGCCAAATATTTTTTATGAATCTTGTATAAATGTATAGTAATAAATTTGTACATATCAATGCGCAAAGAAACTCACTGAGTGAATAAAACCAACTTTATTTACTTTGGTGGCGTAGAGGAGGTGACGAATATCTGTGCTACCGTGGCGTATCAAAATGGTGGCGAATTTCTACTTCTACGCTATCGTCGCGTTGACTCATATCTCTGTAAATAACGTACAATTTGAGTTGCATTATAGCTCCAAACACGGCTTTCACTTCTACTTACTTGGTGCACTAATAGTTTTTATTGTAACAGTTTAACTTATTTTTTTATACGCTAAAGTCGTCTTTCGAAAAAACTGTGTACAGAATCCGGATCTGACGTTCACGTGTAAACTATCAAAATAATGGCAACCCCACCACCAGGGTTGGAATCAGGCTCCCGTAAAATTATTGTCTATGGATATTAAAAAGATACTTTTTACAAAAAAATTATACTACGTTTTGTTTTTGTGTTGAAAACGTTTTAGATTAAATGAAAATAATTTGTTATTGAAACGTTATTTTAATATTATCATATAAATTTAGGTAAATTAGATAAAATGAGAATCTCTAGTTCATCTAATTTTTCAATGGAATCTTCATCGATCGCGCGCAATTCATCTCAGTCATACTCAAGCAGAAAAAAATAACCATCTCTTTCCCTCAAAATGTCATAAGCAGCAAAACATTGCACGGGGAATATACCCACAATGCTTCTCGTTTTCATACGCCAGTTTATGCAGCTTTCCGAATCAGACTTTCAGCACTGTCAGCGATCAGAAAAGCAAAAAAATGTATGGCTGACAGAGATTCGGAACGTGATTACGGGTACTTTAATCGATTTCAGCGCGTTTTGGAACGCAGGGATTATATCCTCTTTGGTTTTCATTTGATGTTGCCATACGGCACAAAAGTCCGTGCATTAGGGTTAATGTCAATGAGCCGTTTTCCAGCCTACGTTTCACAAAAAAATCATAGATGGCGCTGAATACGGACTCAAAAATATTTGCTTATAGTACAAAGTTTATAAAAAAATATGTTTAGTTTTGGTTGTAAAATATGAATGAATGAAGAATATAGTGTTGCTCAATAATCGATTATGTATCGAAAAAAGCCTAAGCTTAAGCCTCGGTCAGACGGAGCGAATACTCGCTGCAATGCGCACTCGCGGCAAGCAAAATCGAACACACTCAATTCAAATCGCGACGAATTATTTTTTATTTATTTATTTATTATTAATAATTGAATTTTTTGAGTTGAGTATTCGCTCCATCTGACCGAAGCTTAATTGACCAATAATCGATTATAATTGACCAATCGTACAATATAATCGAAATTATCGATACAATCAATAGAGCTGATCTATATTTTCGATTATTTTCAAGGCCATAATCGATTGATTGATAATCGATTACTGACAACACTAGAAGTGGAAGAAGATTCGGAAAGAAAAGCTACTCCCCGTACAGCCAAGCTATAACTTAATTTTCAGTCCGTATTCAGCGCCATCTATGATTTTTTCGTGAAACGTAGGCTCAGAGGCTAGAAAACGGCTCAAAAAACATTTAGAAGATTGAGTATTAAAATTATGGTATTTTCGCGTACAATTCAAGCATTACGATACTATATACTACGCAACATGAAACTATGGTACAAATAGTATAATTATACTACGAAATCCAACCCTGCCTACCACTCAAATTCGGCTGAAGGACTAGTTTTCAGGCCAGGAAACATTACAAAAAAAAAATATGAGTGACATTTTCATTTTAGTTTCCCAAACTTGACACTGGCACAAAGTTAATCTAGTGCCATAACAAAAAAAAAAAAAGATATTTTAGGTTATATTCTTACGTAGGTTCGACACAGTGTAAAGTAGTATTTGCTATAATAATAATTCCTAATCAATATGTTACATAATATTTTCACGTAGTTTGAGTGTTAAATGATGAACAACTCAAGCGCGTACGAGACTCGTGAGGACATGGCGACAGGCCCGCCTTTGCCCGGCCCGCCTTCACCTGGGGGAGCGTTTCCGGTGAGGTTAATTTCACTATAAATACCCTCTTCACAATCTCACTATGAATAAAATTAACCTTTTCTATAAATTGAACAATACCTGCAGGATACTTCACTACTTCTTGTTAGATACGTACCTTGGACACCACACCATCTAGATATAAAAAATAAACAACTACCTACATAACATGTAGGTATTCATTATAAACTTGACTGTCAATTTGCCTTGTGCAGTATAAAGTACTTACCTATGTATTTCAAGTAATAAAATTATAGCCTTCATTTGAAAATGTATATGCAACTACTACCTATGTGTCTCTTATAGGGCTCATATAAGTTCTCTCCGGATGAGCTAGGTGTGCTAGGAGAATGCAATCGTGAAAGCTTCTTCCAGCGGTCACTACCCCTTGGCACAGCAATGGGCTTTACTACATTCATTGCTATTCAGAAAGGTATTTATATTGTACAAGTACTTATATACAATTATTGTCGTTTTTTTCTTGATTTTACTTTGATTATAATGAGTCAGTGAATTTCACCTCTATGGACTAATTTACCTACTAAATGTAGTCAAGAACAGGTAAAGACTTACCATTAGGGTACTTTACTATAATGGTACTTTTGCCATAAAAGCCGTAAGTAGCTTGGTCTGTTGTTGACTACGTATATATACAAAACATGATAATTTTTTTCTGATGTGCTAATTTTACTAACCTCTTTATTTTAGAGGAAACACAAGAAAAAATATTGCTTCTTCATTACTTGCTCAGCGAATTGGGGAAAAATGAACTTAAATACCATTCAAAATGCATTGTGAATATTATTGTTGATACTGTACTGAAGACATTTTATAAAATTTTAATTTTTAATATTGCTTTGAGATCATGGTACAATGCCTACTTGTATAATCTAAAAAATAGGAATAAAAGAGATGTTATAGACAAAAACTTGTCTCTTGTGTGTTTTACTAGTTAGTTAGTTACCAGCTTATTTCTCAGTCTTGAGCCTTTGTGAAATAGGGTCAATCAGGTCTGACTATAATATAAAATAATAATAAAAGTGAAAATTGTTTATTTACGGGGAGGGATCAAAAAGTAGTGAGAACGACATACTCCTTGGTAAGAAAAAAATAAATACTGGCAGGCATAGCTCAGATACATATTTGTTATATTAATAAAGAAAAAAAATCTTTGATTCTCTTTTTTTTTTCTGAATGTAGTCATTTGTTTGCTTCGTGTCGGAACGTGTTCTCGAAAATGGAGAAAAACGAAGTGCGAGCCGTTATTAAATACCTCTGTTTAAAAAGTTAACGACTCAAGAGATTCATTACGATTTGGAGGCAACATTAGGAGAGTCTGCTCCGCCGTATTCTACTGTCGCAAGGTGGGCTTCTCAATTTCGAGTAGGGAGAACGAGCACGGAAGACGAACATCGTTGCGGCCGTCCATCGACGTCAGTCACCCAAGAAAATGTTGCGAAAGTCGAGAAAATTTTATTGAGAGATCGAAGAGTTACCATCCGATACTTAATTCAAGAAACGGGCATTTCAAATGGAAGTATTCAATCCATATTAAAACAATCTTTGAATATGAGAAAAGTTTCCGCAAGATGGGTGCCGAGAATGTTAACCGACAGTCAGAAACAAAATCAACTTGACATTTCGAAGATATTGTTGGACAAGTTTCAAGAAAATTCTGAGAACTTTGTCTCGTTTCGTAACAATGGACGAAACATGGGTTTGATCCTGAGACAAAACAGCAATCTTCGCAATGGAAGCCATCATCACCGACCCCGAAGCAGTTTCGTGCCGTGGCATCGGCTGGCAAGGTTATGGCCTCAATATTTTGGGACTCAGAAGGGATATTGTTGATTGATTACCTGGAGCGTGGAACCACTATTACAGGCCAATATTATGCAGCTTGAATTCCCAAGTTGAGGAATGTCATCAAAGAGAAAAGGAGAGGGAAACTTCGAAGGGGCGTGCTGTTTCATCACGACAACGCACCCGCGCACAGGTCGGCAGTTGCGATGGCTGCCATTCAGCAAGCTGGCTTCGAATTGGTTGACCACCCCCCTTATTCACCAGATCTGGCGCCTAGCGATTTTTATCTGTTCCCCAAATTGAAAGAATACTTAAGGGGTAACAAGTATGAAGACGATAACGAGGTGATGGATGCCGTGGAGAGCTTTTTGCAGGACCAAGACAAAACTTATTTTTTTAAAGGGATTGAAGCCTTAGAAAAGCGCTGGACTCGGTGTGTAGAGAGACTCGGAGACTATGTAGAAAAATAAATTATTAAGTTATCAATAGTCATTATATTCTATTTCATTCTCACTACTTTTTGATCCCTCCTCGTAGACCTAATAACCATGACTAGTTGATTGATGTGTTTTACTCAGTTTGTTAAATTATAGTTTAGAACCTATCTCTAAGGCTGCTGTATACTGTATGCTATATAAGCGAAAAACAACTTTTAAATTATTATAAAAATATTTATAATCACCGTCTCACCCAAAATGCTTCTTTAAGAAATTGTATATAAATGAAATTGTCTTTCCAATATAATTTTGAACACAGTATTGTGCATTATTTATCATTACACTGGATATGTTCAAAGAAAATCATTTATTATTTTAGGTCACTTAAAACCAAATCCCAGATTTGGTGTGCTCCCAAAAGTAACCTTGGCAGTAGTGATGGGATATTTCATCGGAAAGCTTTCTTACCAGGAGACATGTGCTGAGAAATTAATGGCTTTACCTGGCAGCTATATAGGTCAACTACTCAGAGAAAGAAAGGAGGGCAAAGTCAGAGGGTATGTATTCCTCTTTACTACTTGATCTTCTTTTTTATTTACTTGATGAACTTTTATTGACATCAGAACTTTGGATCATGTGACTTAATTAGTACCAAAGTTTTAGCATTTTTTTTACTACCTATTCTACAAATACCTATGACTAGCTAGATATTGCTAGAAACCGAAAGCCAAGGGTGGAACTCAAAAACAAAACATACAATATTACAAATTTTGTAGTCTGGTATAGATTTATTTACTAGAATCCCTGAAAACTCCGAAACCGAGGCGAGGTTTTTATCCGATGAAAACTCTAGATAACTAGCAAAATGTGCAATAGATAGTATGATCATCAACAGCTCATATACGTCCCCACCGAGGGGCTCGCGTATACTGCAATAATATTTGCAGTATTTCTGTTGCTTTTCATATCAATTGTTAAAATGTTAATTTGTTTTTAAATGTAAATATCATTAGGGATTTCCGGACCACTCGGATAGTCGAAACATGACCTATATTTATGAGTATACTCCAACATACTTGTAATGCAGCAAAACATTACAACCAACAAAAATGCATACCTACCTACCTATAACTGGTTTTATGTCCCAACGAAATATTTGAGTAGATTTTGAAATACTATGTATGGCAACAGGATTTTAACATGGAAGCCATGTACCTATCTAGCACTTTATTTTTATGTATTTTTTTATTTAATTTATAATTTCATGTTCTGTTGACATTGAAAATTAAGGTGCGTATGTTTCAGTTTCATGGTATATTTATCTTAGGCGAGATTTATACAGAAGAGACATGGCGAGGACGTATGGCGGAGGCGGATAATCAAAGTAACCCAATATGAACCCTAATAGTACGTAGCATAGAGCCCAGCGCGCCATTTAGTGGCGGTAGCGCGTCACCTAGTGGCGGGACGTCGCCTGGAAACGCGGGCGTAATTCTCCTTACGACAAAAACGATGCTATGCTACGTACTAGGTTTATATTGTGTTACTTTAACTATCCGCCTCCGCCATACGTCACTTCTGTATAAACCATGCCTTATGTGTCAAACAGAACATCATTGCCGAAACAGCCGTCCTCAATGTTTGGTGCACGTCCTAATGATATTTACTCTGATGCTGGTCCAGGGAGTTCATTGGACTTGGATACTGATAGGCCTCTATTTAATGATGACAGTTTCCGCCCTGGATCTGATGGTAAACCTTTATTTATCTATTAAAAATTATTTAAGTATGTATCATAATTAACATGTAGGTATGTAGAATAACATCTGATATATTTATAGAGTTAAGTACGTTGTCAAATGGATAAAACCGGTATAGATAAACTACGATAACGTCGAGGACATTGGTCAAGGAATACTTCCAACGATGATATGCAAAGCGTTCTGAATATTCTGATAGCTATTTGTTAGGGTGCTGTTGAGGCGGGTGCCCAATATGGAATATGTCCAGCTTTCGGAGGAGCGAGTCTTGGTGTCGTATAACTATACCTTTATAACTCCGTCCTGTCTTTCTGTCATAATCACATCCATCACAGACCAAAGTTTTTAACATAAATAAACCTGTACTGAGACATGACCACCTTGAGCAGCTATGTTATCCTCCAACCTTAACTTAATCTATTTAGACTATATAAAGCAAAAAAGGTATGCAGAGCGTTGCTGTTGGTTCACTTATACAAAGTGCATGTTCGATCTGAGTAGGTACTGCTATCACTTGTCGGATGGGCAGAACCGATATCAGATTGTCTAAAACGTAGTTTGTTTTTTTAATACCTATACATAATGTCAGACAACAACACAACACTACAACTATAATAACACTTGTTTTCAGCGCCGGCGGTCGCAACTCCTTCCGATGAAGCTTCGCCAATGAAGTCATCTCTATCTTACGACGAGCTGCGGCGTAGGAACAGAGGGGAATACTATGACACCAAGCAAGATCCCTATAAGTAAGTAAATGTTATAATCTACCCATCTACCTATAAATATATCGAAGAAAAAAATCTTTTTTTCATCTTTAACCTTTATCTACCCAATGCTGAGTATAGGTCTCTTCCATATTTTTCCACATTGTGCGGTCGAAGAAAAAAACGTAAATCTAAAATGTAGTAACTTAACAATTTACCCATTTTTTAATTGCGCTAATATTATGTGCATTTTTTGAACAAAATTAATTCATTGCTGTCACAAAACATCCCCATCCAAATTGCTGTCAACGGGTGTGTGTGTGTCACGGCGGCGGTGGCAATATAGTTCTTATTTCTACCCACATTCTATGCTGTTATGGCTGGGTAGTAAATGATACAATACAAATAAATGTTCTATTAAACTCTTGACTGCCCTGTGCGCATCTCTATATAAACTTATTAAGTTTACATTAAAAGGTGTATAATTTAAATGTTTTCTATTGATAAAGTTAAAGATCACGAAATAACCTGTTATGGTTTTTATATAATTAATAGTGGATTGTTTAACCAAGGGGTTGAAGCGATCAATTACACCCGAAGTATTTTGGTGCACGACCGTAGCGAGGGCGCTTGTAAGGCATAGTGTGAGGTTGGAATTGATCAGTTTCCCACAAAGCCAACACTCTGCTTTTCACCTCGATTGCGAGGAAAGTAAACAAAACATTTTATCTAAAATAATATATGGGCTACATAATCTATTAACATAATTTATTAAAACATTGACCACAGACAGATAATAATAAATTTTTACTAACTTATTTTCTCGCCTTTTTTTAAGCGTTCGTGTCATTTTAGCCAAAATTTAAAAGAATAATTGTTTATTTTGTATTTTTTATTGTTATCTATATATATATATATAATAAACGTGAATTTAATATAATGGGGAATTTTCCGACAGTCAATTAAAAAAAAATGTTCATAAAACTTCGGTAGATGGCGTTGACGATTCGTGGATCCGAAGAAATCCGGCGAGTCACCCAGGGCCATAAAAGGATTTAATAAAAAGAATCCACGAAGTACACCTGGCGCCATCTATTCTGGGTCTCCATTCTCTACAGATAGATGTTCCTATACATGGCGTCGCTGAATGTCCCGTATCATTGTATTGCAGCGATTTGTAACCTCTCGATATTTATCGCGATTCTGATTAGTTGCATCACGTTTATATCTTCGATAGACTACGCACTTTTCATCATTAAACCAAGGAGCCGAAAGGTGTTTAACGCGCACAGCACGCACAGGAGCATGTCGGTCAAATATATAGGTCTTCTATTTATACTATTGATTTTTTTTCTTTTTCAGAGTGGATGATAACACAGTGCCTCCTGTGCCAGTCCGGCCTCCGCCACCACATTTAGAAAACAAACCTTCCACAAACAAGTATGGCGATGTCATGGAATAAAAATTAAAATGTTCTAGTAGATCATTAGTGATTGTAAGATACGAAGTATTGGTACATCCGAATAGTGAACTAAGCCGTAATGTTTCAAAGGCGAAATAAATATCGGTCCTACGGTCGGTACGTAGCGTAAACTAATGCAAGTGCCAGATCACAACAGGAGACGAGTATAAAGTTTCATAAGCGCCTATCATTTTTATTACCTAAAATAATTTCAATTTGTTTTAAAATTATAGGTAGGTCGGTAGTAGGTACTTGAGTTAATAAAACAGACTTGCATTCGTTCATATTTTTTTATTTTGTAACATCAAAGTGGTGCGTACCTGCATTTGGATCAGTGTACGGTGTGACGTGAATGCGCCGTCTCCCATACTTGCGTTCGCGCACCAGACGAAACGCGACCGTGTAAATTGTTACAAGGTACTTGCATCCAGTATAGACAGATTTAATGATAAAAAAGGTGCTACGTGCATCAGTTTGAGATTTATCTTTATGATTACAAGGTACTTACTTTAAAATTTTCAAAGAGTGTAATGTAAAGCTAATAGTTATAATTTTAAAGCAAAAAAAGTGATTCATATTTTACTCAGCTTGCACCAGGTACGTATACGTACTCGTAGGACTCGTCGATATGCGCTTTATTTAGAAATAAAGAAATATCATGAAAATAAAAGGTGAAATACCATGCTGATTTAGTCGTGATGGTGTTCAAAATTATCATCAAGTCATCATCATCGATCGTATACAAAAGAGCACGAACGTTTCAAAAGTTTACTGCGCTCTTTGAAAAATTTATTAGGTAATTTTTAATCATAGTTTTGCCTATTTGCCCATCAGATAAGTAAAATTATATCGGAAATGGTTTTTTTTATTTCTCAACATTGTAATGTTCTTAATATAGCTTCGCATTGTAACAAATGTAAAAAGGAAAATAAAATAGTAACTTAATACTTATGTTATTCATTAAATTTCGCTTACGAAATAAGCAGTGCTTCTAGTGATACTTACAAAGCGTTTCCTTTGGGGCAGAGCTGTGAAGGCGTTTCCGCTAATGAGTGGAGTGGACTTTGCAAATGGTGTCCGAGAATTCATGTTTATTTGTATAAAAGTGTATGCTCGGATGTACTCAGTATAACTCAGTGCACCATACAATTTTTTGTTCGCACAAGGACACTGCTTCTACTGCCTAAAGGGAATAACGGAGCAGAAAGATATATATTTCGCACAAACACAGAAAACGCCTCGCATGTTTCATATAATTTTGTCTATATCCGTTTTTAGGGTTCCTTAACCTTTGGGGATAATTCGGTAAAGTTCCTTAACCTTTGGGGATAATTCGGTACCTATTTCTACGTATATCTCCGCAGTTTTGTTTCGATCACGCAGTGAGACTTCGAGCATAGCTCTCTCCATCACACGCTGAGCGACCTTGAGCTTATTTGTGAGACCAATAAGTTAGCGACCGCGTCTCTGGGGCTATTTACACTGATTAAATACTTTAGTCTTTAGACGAGAATTTATGCCGCAATTTCCCCGAACGCTGCCCAGCCCAGAGTTGCGTCCATCTATTGACATTGATATCGAAAAACTACATAGTTTAAAAATGGCGAAGACTACTCTTCTTTAGACACCTCAGAAATTTCTTAATTAGAGCCTGTGTATCTTCCTTGCTTTCAAACCACTTGCCCTTTGGATTTTCTAAAATTTATGGAAAGGGACTACAAGAGGAGAATTGGTCGACTTTGCCACCCTAAAGCACCACCCTAGTAGGGCAGATTCGACTTGTAAAAATGTCGATGTCTACTTTGTCACCAAACGGACCAATTTATGCGATTTGTTAGATGTATTTATTACATAAAATGTTGGTAAATCTTAGTCCCATAATATTTTATTACACTGAGTAAAATTCCAATATTTAATATCCAAATCGTATATCGTAGACAAGTGAAATGAAAAATGAATATTCGTGTACATTAGGACCGCGGGTGTACCTCACTCATTATACACCCTGTGTTCCAAGATGCGCTTAAATCACTGCGAGTGCCAAAAACCGCGTACCGAATCACTGTCAGCGGACGAAACTCATACATTTTTTTGCATTTCTGATCGCCGACAGCGCTGAGTCTGATTCGGAATGCGCCCCCATACTCCACCGGTGAAGCCTAGCGGTAGATTCAAGTGGAGGGAAGGTAAAAAAAGTGGGGAAATACATGCATAAAATCACGCCTCTTTTCCGTAAGACATAAAATATACAAAAAGATATAAATAGGTCGCTACCTACTTACATACTTAATGAAATAAAATAATATTTTTATATCAACACTGATTTAATAAACTTAAGAATATTTTCATATGTAACATAACTAAAAAATACATGAGCTCATTTACACTCCATTTACAACTTTTTCGGCATAACTGCACCTTTATAGAGAAATTTACCAATCAAACATACAAACATAAAATTGTGATTTAAATTCAATCCCAGGTACAGTCAGCATCAAAAGTAGCTGAGCAACTCGCGTGCCCACATGGTGCTACGAAATATTTGCCAATGTGTATATCCGTGCTCACAACAATCAGAAAACTTCTATTGTATCAAATGATTATGATCACTGATTGAATGTGTAGCACCATGTGGACACATGGATTTGCTTAGCTACTTATGATGCTTGCTGACTGTACCTATTTATTTTCTTATAAACAATTCCAAAAATATAATATTTCGGCAAAAATTTACAATACCACATTTTTAAATAAACAATGTCGTAGATGACTCACTCAGAAATTCTATGACTATTATAATGATCGGGAGGAAAAAGATACTTATACTACATAAAAGCTCCATAATAGAAGGCAATCGAAGACCGCATCGTGAAAAGTCGATAAAATATAAAATTTGCTTTATTTCAGTATCAGATACTTTTCCTTGCAACGATCGCTTTTTTTACCTGATTACCTGTATTTAAAACATGATGTGTTTAGGCAAGCTCCAATGGAATCCCGCCTGCGAATGACTTTTGACTAATCGACACAGTCATATTATAGTTCAGTTATCACACTTATTAATATAAATGTGAAGGGATGTTTGTTCCGCTTTCACTACTAAATGAATTTAGATGTTTGGAGTGAAGATTGTTTGTACCCTGAGTTAACACATAGAATACTTTATACGGTAAAAAATCTCATTCCCACGGGAAAAATCTTACTCAACGCGAGCAAACCCGCAGGCGGACAGCTAGTTGTAGATAAATTATTGCTGAATAGTTCATTCAAAGGAACTACTGCATTTACTACCAACTAAATACCGTTGTAAGTAATCAAATAGGTTTTTGTTATTAGTAGTTGCGGTGGGTCCCACCAGGTAACAACGCCACGCGCTTGGAGAACTCGGTCCTGTAATCAGAGCGCACAAAATATGCTCCAATTTAATACAATCTTTGTGGATCATAAATTTTACGATTCCGCGTCGAAGGTTTGGTTTATTTATAAATATCGTGTATCGAATATAAAATAACTTGTAAATATAAAGTAAGTTTATAATAGATAAATAAATGCATAACACGAACCATAATCTGACTGTAGATTATTATTGTTACAGATAACGTCTGTTAACGAATATAATAATAAAGCGAAATATGAAAAAGCAGTGTCAAATTTCGTCGACCTTTCAAAGAACTTGGTGGCATAATTGGTAATGCACCTGTTTCTGGACCGGATAGTTAAGGAGATGCAGGTTCGAGTCCTGTCCAAGACCGACAAAATTTTTAATTTTTCGCTTTTTAATTATTAGATAATTTGACTGGTACTGATCTCCGCGATACAAAAAATAAATAAATGTCAAGTTGAAACTATGCTACAGCTACAGCGGAATGGCGGCACGGTTATAATAGTTGAACAGTTTCTAGTTGATCCGTTTAGTTGGTCGGAATGGAAAAACAAAAATTATCTCATGAGGACAGAGTATTTCTCAGACCACGCCGCCGTCCCGCTGCACTGACCTTTCTAGTGTGGATTCAGTTTTAAACTAAGAATAATAAATATCACATTTAAGCCGAATTTCCTTTTTTGGAGCGAAACCAACCAGAAGTCAAAAGAACGTAACCAATCATATTTTTGACAATACATCAATACTGAACAGCTCATTGATCCAACAACAATTCCATCAAAGTTATGTAGGTGTTTTAGGCTTTAGGTTAGGTATAGTAAAATTCGCAATTTTCTTTTTGAGTTTTCATACAATCTGATCAGCTGAGCGAGTCAACTATGAAAGTTTAATTTATATTTTACGAATTTTAAAAAGTTGTGGAACAAAAGTTGTTCAGTTTTCAACCCGAGAGGTTTTGCGTTATTTTGCTAACACGCTTTTTTTGAGTAATCGGTGGAACATTCTGAATAAAGACACTTGTAC
Organism: Carpatolechia fugitivella; assembly: GCA_951230895.1. NCBI lineage: Eukaryota > Metazoa > Arthropoda > Insecta > Lepidoptera > Gelechiidae > Carpatolechia > Carpatolechia fugitivella. Next base: position 14,164,956 of record OX579645.1, read on the forward strand.
TATGTAGTTACACGGTTTATTTACTTATAATCAGGAATCATCAGTGATGAAATTGTTATTTGTAACGCTCCGGACGACCCGTGGGGCGCGAAGGGTGGGACTTAACCATACTACTTTGTAAAGTCCTGAACCCGATATACGGATTAACATCGGGATAATATAAATATACTGGTGTCTTCATTCAAGATGTGGGTGACTAGGAATTATTCCAGAAATCTCCACCAGTGGGGATACTGATATTTTTCCACACATTATTGTTACTTTTTATCAAGAGCGTGTTGCGATTTATAGTGATGGTTTCATGGCACTTCAAAACCTAAGCACTTATCTAGCGTGCTGTGAAAAATATTCATATATACCCATTTCCCAATCGACTTCTGAATTTACATTGATGCTACATGTTTATGAAACAATATTTAAAATGATTGCACAAAAGTACGTCTATTTTAACAATGGAAAGTTTTTCCATTGTTATGTATATTTTTGATAAAATTTCGTCTCTAAATATCTTTATATACTTGCTCCCTCTTATTTACCTACTCGCTTTTTTTCTCACCTTGGTCGAACTAAAATTACCTAGTTGACGAAAATGATAAATTCGTAATCCGCAACATTACACTGCATTGCTTCAGCTCTAGGTTCAGATTCAGGACGGATTTTTAGAACCCGTCATCCATATAGAACATTGTGTCGAACAGTTCAAATAAAGTAATTATAAAAACACTAATAATTACAGCTCTGGAATAATATTAGACATAACTAAAAATATTTTTAATGGCACATACAATATAGCAATCATACAGAATGAAACATTATGCATTTAGTATAGTACTCTACATCAATGAACATATTAATATCTTCCGTAGCTCTACGCAGGATCTTTTAAAATTACTCGCATTCTTCCGAATAATATTGTGACTTAATAATACTTAAAACTCCGCGTTTAAGTAACAGCATTTCTTAAGATGGTTCTATAATCTTCGAGGACAGAATCTTAAGAAAGAACAGTAGCTAAATCAAGTGATATTCAGAGCACAATAATAGAAGAAAAGGATATAAATAATTAAGTAATATACCTATATAGGTAAGTTAACTAAAGTAATGTATAGGCCATCGACGTGATTCGCTTACAATACTTTTTTTTAAACTATAAAATACAAAAGATATGTGTACCTTCCGAGTTCATATTCTGTTTGAATATACAGTTTAGCGCTGCCCCAACAAAAATGACAAATAGAGATACTTATTTTATTATTCATCATCATCGTGTGGGTTGTAACCTTCGATCACAGGTTATAACTTGTAGCAAGGTCGACAACCGACATCACAATTTTATTATTTATACCTACGATCCTACTTGAACTTTATGTGGGGACATATTCTCACACACGGCCATCTCATCCCAAACTTAGCAAAGCTTGTACTATGGGTATCAGACAGCTGATATACTTACATTACTTAAATAGACAAATACATACTTATATAGATAAGCAACATCCAGACACAAGACAAGCGCTCATCACACGAATGTTTCCCTGGGCGGGATTCGAACCCGCGACCCCGTGCTTCGCAGGCAGGCATACTACCAACTAGGTTACGGGGCCGTCAATGTATTTGCTATATGGATCAAAGTCAACGTAATACCAATGCGAGAAACTTGGATCTCAACTTTCTCAGAGGCTTTATTTTTCTCGCAACTTTCTGTCCAGGCGACGCCGATTCAAACTCACCCCGTGGCGTGATTTCTAATTTAGGTTCCGTCTATTTTGCAGAATCTATAGTCTTATAAATATTTCGCATAGCTAGTAAACCAAATACAACAAATTCCCCCTACGCATAAATACGTATTTCCGCAAACTGCGCCGTAGAAGCGCAGAATAATCTTGTGGTGTCGCATAACTAAGTCCATAGACAAAAATGAACACAGCCCTAAGTCTTGGCAAGCTTTCTTTATCATCTTGCTGCAAATCGCCCGGAAATCGTTACTAAATAAACCCGTATTATTTTATGAAATTTACTATAAGTAGGTATTTCAAAAGACATTTTGTTTATGACCTTTTCGGCCCATTTATAACCTTTTAGATATTATATTACTAGAATGTTATATCTCTTGGATCAATAATATTTAAAGCCATTTTTTACTAGAACATCGTCATCTTGGATTAAAAACATGCATAGCATATTATAATGAAACATTGCAGAAGATTACACTCATTGTATTATAATGTTTTCTTATTTTGTTTCGGCGTTTTACGGTTTTAGATCATTTTATTTCCTCGCTGTTATTGAGCATTTCAGTTCAGAACGTTTTAAGCGTTCAACAAAACAAAATTCCATTTCAACAAAAGTCCATTTCGTAAGCATTAAAGGAATATGCGTTGGATTGATATCTCATTTACTTTAAGGCAAAATGCGATGGTAACTTTCTGTTTTATTTATATTTTAATTCTGCAATTGTATTTCTATTTATTCCTTTATATTTAATTTGTTTTATATCTGGCGCGTAACCTAGAACTCCAGTGCTGGCTGAAAATCAGTGTTACAAGAACTTGTTCTTGAGTACCTACTTGAGACAAATCTGAGCCCAGTACTTTTCATTGCACGATGTAAACTTTTATCATCATTATTTGTGTGTACTTTTTCATTGTGTTATGAATAAATTATTTTCTTTCTTTCTTTCTTCTATTAATGCAATTTCTTATTTTATGATCACGGCTGTAATGTACTTAAATCAAGTACTCACGTTACGTGTACTTTTATTGTCTTGGAAAACAGATTCCTGTAAAAAATTTATTAGATCAACAGCTCCTAACATTTTCATTTTTAGTGTTTTTTACCTCAAAAAGAGAAACCTTTATTATAGGATAACTTTATTGTCTGTCTTCTGTCAGTCCGTCCGTTTCTCAGGTAGGACCGGTTAAAATATAAATTATTATTAAATACTAAGCTATGGTTCCTTGGTGTAAGGAATTCAAGCTTAACGCAACACAATGAAAGATATTATATATTATATCGTCTAGCTTAACGCAACACGATGAAAGTACAAATTATTTATATCGTATTTTCATATTGACATCCGCAAAATGTCGGTGAGTGAACCGCTACCGCAACCATGCTAGGACCGCAACTTTCTGTCCAGGCGACGCCGATTCAAACTCACCCCGTGGCGTGATTTCTAATTTAGGTTCCGTCTATTTTGCAGAATCTATAGTCCTATAAATATTTCGCATAGCTACTAGCTACAAATACAACGAATTCCCCCTACGCATAAATACGTATTTCCGCGTACTGCGCCGTAGAAACTCAGAATAAATAATTGTGGTGTCGCATAACTGAATTGTTGCTGAATAAGTATGAAGCCATACGACAAATTTATCCATAAACTTTATTCTAAGATTAATCTCACTTAGAATGTTATGCGATACTTACGCAATGCTGACAAAAAAGATGATGCATAAATGGTGGTACCTTAATTCGACGCTCTTACGGTGAATATGGAAAACCGCTCACGCTTGCGAGGGTTGATCTTGGGTTATCTAGATAGCAGTACTAAACTACACTAAAATAATGACTCGATACTGCTGAATATTGTTAAGGATGCCTCCACTTGCCAATTGAAACTAGAAATTAGTAAAAATACTGTCCTAAACCATAGATTCTTTTAAGGATCTATTTCTTCTTTTAAATAACATTAACACATTGAATTTTATTACTAATAAGAATTCGTTTCCACTGGCCACTGAAATATGGCTCTATAAAATACGACATTATCATGGTAAAATGTTTCTGCCTTTTTAACAATTCCTTGACTTGCTACATTTAATATAAAAAAAAAAGGATTTCACAATCATAACGATTTATAATACACTTACTCTACTATAATTTGGTGTAAATATTTTCTCAGAGCATAAAGAGAACTCATTGCAAAGCATTAGTAATCCTAACGTTTCGATTTATTGACCTTTTATAAAAGTACTCTACATATGATTAAAATGTGGAACGCATCTAGAGCCTAGCGAGCATATGTATTTTCTAACAAAAAACATAATTATATATTTTTTCACAACAGTCATATTTTTAAAAGTAAAAAAAGTTAACAAATATAGATAAAATATATCTTAAAATGGAAAACAATAGAATATCTATACATTGCTCGCTGGGATATGAGAAGAGCGACGCTTTACGGCAGTGGCCACGGTAGTCCGGAGAAGTTGACGGGTCCGCCGAGGCCGGCGTCGGCTTCGAGTAGGCTCATGATGACGGCCATGGCGGCCTCGCCGTTGCCGTCGACGCCGAGCGGCGGCAGCGGCGGGGAGCCGGGCGGTGGCGACGCGCCCGCCAGGCCTTCCTCGGGCTCGCCCGGCGCCGGCGAGTTGCTCACGCCCGCGGCGCTCAGCGGCACGTTGTTGCGCACCTCGGTGTACCCACCGAGGTCTACGCCGAGGACGTTGTCCACCAGAGACACCTGCCGCACGATCATAGAATTATAGTGCGATGCTAAAGTGAGAGTCCTTCAAAATAAGCTTCGTTCATTGATGATAGATAAAGACTGTATGTTGCCAGTGATGATCTACACGGCATAGAGACGTGCTCGCTAACTATTGGTCTCATGAACAAGCTCAGGGTCGCTCAGCGTGCGATGGAAGAGTTATGCTCGGAGTCTCACTGCGTAATCGAATCAGGAATAAGGAGATACGTAGAAAGACCAATGTCATCGACATATCTATCAGGATAAACAAGTTAAAGTGGCAATGGGCAGGCCATATAGCTCGACGAACTGAAAACCGCTGGGGAAGAATGGTTCTCGAATGGCGACCAGGGCCGAAAGGCGTAGTGATGGACGGCTTCCCATAAGATGAGCAGATAACTTGGTAAAAGTTGCTGGGCGCCAGTGGATGCAAGTAGCACATGACCGTTCACGTTGAAAACCTATGGGGGGGGCCTATGTTCAGCAGTGGACTCTTCCGCCTGAGATGATAACGATGATGACTAGGCCTTTGCTGAAAAATATCCAGACCACTCGTAAGAGTAGAAGTAATAAGCTAACCGTACCTGTTGATTAAAAACAGCATCCTGAAGCAAATCTGCGGGCAGGTCCGGCGAGAAGTCTGTAGACGACCTCCTGAGCGCTTCCTCTGCTATCGCGTTGCCAATCTTGTGCGACTCGAGCTGAGAATCGATGAGCCGCTGCATTTCGCTGTCCACTTCTGAAATTCCACTAAAATCACTCGGAGCAGTAGGAAAATGCTCCCCTGGCAACAAGGGCATCGAATCTGCAAACAAACGGGACGATTGATCCGCCTCGCTGATCGCAAACACGTACTCTTGGGATTTTATGCAAGGTCAATTTATTTCACGTAACATTGCTAATTTTAATTTTGATAAAAAAACGAGCAATAATGAACCAGAAATTATAATCACTTACTCTGTTTATAAATGTCGTAAGAAGATTGTACAGTTTCCTGCTGTTCAGGCATGTGTGCATCTGATACTATAGTGTTGTTAGCCACTAAACATTCGACGTCTTTGGTCCATGGATTTCTGTTAACATTATGAGTGTATGAATTATATTATTTTGGTTTAGTTAGCTTAGATATTGTTTTCTTTACTGCTACCGGCGGCTATGTGACTGATTCTAAACAAATTTCTGTTTAGAATTTATGCATAATATTACGAATTAGGTGACGACGTTTGAATCTCATGAAGCGAGACCAAACAGCATTCATTACTTGAATATTCAAATTCCTGAAGTATATTTTTCCAGGTTATTTTGCTACCTATTTAGAATAAAAACACATCACACGAATATTTTCATACGAAATAGCTTTATTCGTCCATGGTGTCGTGCAGATGACTTTGCAGATTAAAGAGTTCAGAGATTTCCCTCTCACTTTTATCAAAAAAGTAATAAATAAAATCGGCCAACGTGGTAAAGAATTGTCGTCGAAACGAGAGCCTCCTTTCTTTAAGTCAGTAAAACACACGTTAAAACATCTTTTTATCTGTGACATGTTACTTGAAAGGTTTGAAGTGCGTCTGTATGCGCGCTACGGAGCCGTCCTTGCGCCGGAAGGAGTAGGGCTGAGTGTGGAGTGGCTCCCGCTGCAGCAGCGCCTGCTTGTGCGTGTGCGCAACCTCACCCAGCTCCGGCCCGCTCACGTACTCGTACAGACTCGTGCCCAGCAACTCTTGAGGCAAGAAACCCAAGGCCAACGTCACCCTGTAACGTATCACGATATTGACTGTAATCGTCAAATAAATTATGTTTAGGTAGAGGTGGCCATAATGGTCTCCTTTGGAACTGGCCTTAACGAGAAGTGGTCGAGTTCGGAACTGGTTATATCAAGAAAAGAGGTAATTTAAGAAATGGTTGCAATCTTACAAACTGTCCTAAATTATTCGTTTAATTGAGTTAAACATTTATTATTTATCACAAATAGAACTAAAGAATATACACAAGCATCTCCATAATTCGAGGCCTAATACTACTTTGATAGAAACACTAATTGTGTAGCCACTGAAATACGAGTACCCATTATTTGTGGCTTGAATAAGATTAAATGAGTTACTGTCTGATATTTAGTAATCTTCTCGTAAACTTCATTCGCTGAGTACATATACATTATAAATGAAAAAAATAAAAATATCAGCACTTACAATAGCAAATTTCGCTAAGCGGTCGCAATGTTTTCGAGCTTGATGCATTAGGAAACCTATTCGCAATAAACGAAAATCATTATGCAATGCATTTAATATACTAAAAATTTAATGAGTTTTAATAATAAGTAAAATCACACGATTAATTGTTTACACTGCTAACCTAACAAATAAGTGTAGTGTGCTGTAACGGATTTTCAATATTCAATTAATGTTAACCAGCTGAAATTTTGATACAGCTGTAGAGACTTTCGTTCCGGAGGTATTCGAATTCCTATCATGTTACTTTTCAGCCAATCAGATGATTCAGCAATTTCCTAACCAAACTGGGGAAGTCACATAAACTAATTTTAGTTTGACTTCAGTATCCCGGATTCGAATCCAGAACCTCCGCAATAAGAGCCGAATTTCCGCTCGTCGTCGGTCTCTGCTACGAAGGCTGTTTACCTCTGGTCGACGAAGAGGAACTTGCCGTCGATGGCGTGTCGGGAGACGTACTGCAGCTGCCTGGCCGGGGTCGCGGGCGGGGGCAGCGGCTCCGGCATCAGGTCGGGCAGGGCGCGCCCCACCGCCACCAAACACGACATGTTGAACGCCTCGCCATCTTCACCGCCATCACCCGAACTCTGCCCTCTCTCCGATATGTCCACCGGCGCCAGTGACTTCAAATATCCTATGAATAATAATATGTAATGATTGATGACGTGCATTGTTGACCATACCTCTGTACCGTATCTCTATACGTCCCCACCTAGGGGTTTAGGCCTCTCCTGAATTAGGGTGATCAGAACGCCCGCGTCGCCGCACCGCCACTGTAGCTGACCACGCTCTGGCCCTGGGTTGGTGACTTCAAACACAACTTTCCTTGAATTTCTTCGTTAGCGTGTTTCCTGACGATGTTTTTCTTTACAATAAGGCGTGAAGTGGGGTTCAAGCTAGCCAGGAGAACCGGACATTACTACTAAACGACACCGCCCTTTTCACTCCGTTTAATAACTTTGTTATTATTCCGTTCTAAATAGAGTAATGCCACCCCTTGAAATTAAGCTCATCACTTAAAAATAACATAACATTTATTTTTTATATTCATGTGGGGGGACGGATTGTTATCGCAGTTTGTTTCTATGAAAGTATTTGAGCCACACCAACGCACCTGTACACTGAACTACGCAGTACTTTTTCTCCTGGTGCTGTTTCTTCCTAATTTTAGCGCTAGAATCCAGTTCCTCCTTGACGGCCGGAGACGGGGCAGAGTCTGGGGCGATTTTACACTTGATGCGGCAGAAGAAGGATCGCCGAGCGCCCGGGCAGAAACGTGATCCTCCCGCAACCACATCCGCTTTCACCGGCAGCATTGCTAGACCAATATCAAGAGCTCTCGCATCATAATAATATGAAACATGCCCACATGAGAAAAGCAGACAAGGCCAAAAACGCAGTTAAATTAAATGGCTGATTAAATAAAATAACTATATCCACACAGGAAAATTTGATCACCTTAAAGGATAAGACGGAATAAACCATTTTCCAGGTACAAAAATGTCTGTAAAAAAATATGCAGTTCAACGTTAACAGTAGTTACTATTGTATCAACGAGCACGTAAAGAACTGGCAGTAAATCTAGTGAATGCATACAATTATTATTCAATATAATATAATACCATCGTAATCAGTGATATTCTAAGAAAATTAAGTAAAATTACAATATCATTGACCATAATATATTAATTGTTTATTCATACTATAATAGTACTAGCGGTCTATCAGCGGCTACGCTCGCGTTGTGTAAGATTTTCCCGTGGAAATAAGACTTTTCCTGTAAAAAGTGTCCTGTGTTAATCCAGGGTACAAACTAAATCCGTTCAGTAGTTTTTGCGTGAAAGAGTAAAAAACATCCATACATACAAACTTTCGCGTTACAGTTATTTATTGATCATTGACGACACAATGTAGTATTAGTGCAAGATCCCGCTATACATTGACCTTCCTTTATCCAGTTTCTTAATGTAACATAATATATTATACAATCTAGGGTTGCCACCGAGAATCCATGCAAGGCTACTTTTCCAAGATTGTAAAATTTTACTTATCAATTGAAAGTAACAGGTTTAGGTACTGGTACTAGGTAATAGGTACGTATGGCAACATCTAAGATGATAACATTATTAAGGTAGACTGTGATTTAGTTTGTTTATTATTTATTCCCTGATCACTGAGCTTTAGCAACTAACGTTTCAGACCATATGAATTCAGCCATGAAAATCAATATAAAAAAGTTTTTAATCAACTTAGAAACTTACTTTTAATGTCTATGAGGCGTTCCCGGGGACTAACATCTGAAGCAGATAGCTGCTCTTTAACTTTGGCGACGTCCTTCGGGTGGAGAATATCAAAAAGGCTTTGCCCAAGTAGCTCGGACTGAAAGGTACAGAAAAATATATTTAATTTTAATTCATCTTGATCCATTTGTGTTATGGTATTTTATTTCATCCGTCATAAGCTAGCGTAACAAATGAGTTTTAAAGTGTACCTCTTCTTCTGAAGAATGAAGTTATGTAATGCTAAAACAGGTCTATGTAATGCTAAAACGAATACTGTTTTTATGTACTATAGTTATCAAACTTCTGATTTGAGTACAACTGCATATTTATTTATTTTTGTTCTACGCGTATTCTTCTGATAAACTTATTCCACATGTAAAAAAAAACTTTTTCACGAATAGTTTTTAAATGTCCTTGCATGTTGCTCCAGCAGTAATTAGCCACCATGAGTTTATTTAATCGACCTTGATACCTACATTCCATCTTATTAAATCTTAATAAAATGGCTCTCCTTATTATTCGAGAAGTGACAAAATTTTCAGGAAATATGTCCAAATGGCAAAAAAGCGATGGCGAAGGTAGTGGTCTCATATTTTACAGCAGTTACAACAGCACCAAAAAAATAATATTTTGTTATGATACAAACTTAAAATTGGGTGAAATTACCTGATCATAATGTAACATTCTTTTGACAGAAGCAGAGACGTAGAGCAGGCGTCCTCTGTCACAGCCTACGACTAGCAGGAAGCAGTCTTGAGCTGCTTGCAGGATGATGGCGTTGAGCTCTCGCTCGGAGAGGAAGGCGGGGCGCGGGTGGACCCGGAGCGGGCAGGCCGTGAGTGCGCCGCGAATCGACCGCAAGTGCTGCACGGCCATGCGCAGCACCGTCAGCTTGTCCAACTTGCGCGACATCGCGCCACACATCGGAATCATTGAACTCAGCTCGGTTATATATGTGTTCATCTTATCTCTGCGCCGCTTTTCTATTTCGCTGTGATTTTGCCTGAATAACAGGGATACAATAAAAGTGTTGTTATCATCGCATCGTACGGATTGTAAGATCGGCTTTACAAGTTGGTATCAGACTCGCCGCTGCTGGCCTCTGTTGTGCACGGCTCATGAGGTGACTTTTCCGTAGAAAGACCCACGAAACACGGAATCGTCTTATGAAGATTATAATTTGATGGGAAGGGGTCGGGTAAATGGACTATATTTTGACGACGGCAACTTTGAAGAAGCTGACGTTCGACATGGGGAAACTCTTCTACTTCTTCTTATCGTATCGAAGGAAATACAAATTACTGACATTACACTAATTTCGACCAGTGCCACAGATTAATAATAGTAGCCCAGTGCGTAGCTACAGCTTTCTGTCGGGCCTCATAAAGGTCTTCTAGAGTGCACGGCACAGGTCACGCCAAGCACGACATTAAGTGTGCCAAAGTCCTGACTTTCTGGATGGCATGTTTGGGATGACCTCCCAGAACCCAGTGCCCGACTCTTACTATTATTGACAAGGACATCGCGTTCACAGAAAGCGGAGCTACTCATCATCTGCACAGAATCTACAGATAGGCTCCCGGATAGACCATATCTTGTTAAATGCTTGTTAAGTTTATAACGGCCCGTCAGAGCTCGTGTCAGTATTTGATCGAATTATCTTACTTTTCGGAAAAATTGGTGGTTTAATCTAACGTAAAAAAATATATTTTTCATGTCATATATTCAAAAATTAATGCACATAAGTGCGCCCAAATAGGTTTTAGAAACCCACGGGCTGGAAAGTGTTTTGAATTTGAAACATGAATATTTGCTTATAATTTCAGGATCAAAAAACTAGTCAAGACAAATCCAACGAGCTCAAGTACAAGGAGATTATGTTGTGTCGTTAAAGTTCCTATGGTGATCATCCGGCTCCATCACAAGATCCTTAACATCACGCACGTATGACTAAAGATGTTGTCAAGATAAAGAGCCCAAACACGACGAGGTTATGTTGTGTATTTGAGGAGTTTCTATGGCCACCTTGCGGCTCCATTATGATACCCTGGACATTAAGTATGACTAAAGATCTTGTCATGACAAACCCAACGAGCCTAAACACGACGAGGTTATGCTGTGTATTTGAGAAGTTTCTATGACCACCTTCCAGCTCCATCATAACACCCTGAACTGAACATCACGTATAACTAAAGATCTTGTCTAGACAAATCCAACTAGCCCAAACACGATTAGGTTATCTTCTTATGTTGTATATTTAAGGATTTTTTTGGTCACCTTCCGGCTCTATCATGAGACCAGCTTTATGATCCCATAGGTAATATTTCATTGTCAGTAAGGTTACATAAGTGTACCTCAGCACAATCGAATGACAGTAAGTGCTACAAAAATCGGTTGCGAAACCCGAACAAACAAACAGACAGACAAGAAAGCGAGTTAATAAAAACGTGTTAGAATAATAATAATAAAATACGAGTTCAACGACCAATCACTTGACGTTCTTTCGTACGGGCGTAGCATAACGAGGATAAAGTACACGTATTTTGTACATGCACTCGCACTTGCACTAATCAAAACGTAAACGGGGTCTCAGCCAACTGAAGCTTTGTTCAGCCCTTTGGGGACAAGACCGCGATTTACACACGTATGAAGTTTACCACGTTTAACTCATCAAATCAATATAAAATTGTGCAGGTTCTAAAACGTTTGTACGTAAGAGAAAAAAAGCTTCTGTAGTCTAGATCATAAAATACTTGGTTTCTGTCTTCAGCTTGGAGGATTTATTTTCTTTCAACGGTGTGATTTTCATCTTGGTATCCGATAACATATACATAACCACCCATTTTTAACAACTCTAAAAATTGGCCGCTTCTAAAAAGTTCCAAGGTAGGTAGGACGAGACAAACTAGTATTTTTGTATGCTCCTTGGTGAGCTTTATCTAAATTGCTAGGACTCAAATTGGTACCCGATGACGTAAAAAGTACAAAAAAACAACACCTATTTTGATTTTCTACTTATACAAATCTAAGAAGCTTATCCTGTTCTGAACCTCCACAAATGAGTCCCATCTTGGTATCTTATTACGTGAGATTGGAGCGTCCCGCGCTCGTATAATTAGTTCTTTCACTACACGACGAACTAAATTTAATTAATAATAAAAGACTCGCAATCCACTCCTAAAATACCGTAAACGATCCTTAAATGAGTAGGACGTTCTCATTATTCGCGCATTTTTCATTTGTTTTCTTTTTTAAATTCAGATGGAGTGGCACCCATCTTACCGACCACAATATTTGCGTTCGATCACTGTCCGGGCTGTAGTCATAATTTTTCGTATAGATGGGACGAAAAATCTAGCTGTGAAACTTTTCGTTACAAATGTGGCTTAAGGATAAATATTCTCATTTTAAAAACAATCATTATACTGTTAATAGCTTACTTTTTATCTGGTGCGGTTCGCGTTGATTTCACTTCTTCTCCATCATCATCGTAAGTGCTGGCGGTGCCACTGTAACAAAGTTACTATCAAGGTTTGCATATATGTAACACAGTAGTTTATCTAAACTTAACATCTCCTGAAGGGCATTGGATCAGTTAAACTTTTAAGATTACCCAATCAGGGATTGATCCCCAAGGTACCTTTACTTTAAGGGCTTTCGGCGAAATGGTCATAGTCATTATAAAGTTGTATTGCTAATCACATTTACAATGTGTTCCGTGTTAGCGTGCGCAAACAGAAAGAGGCGAACAGAACCCTACAGAAAAACTTCTTAAGCAACTATAAGTTTAATTCGCGAATGTAGAACCCCTCTTCACGTACTACTTAACATATGGCTACGTTAAGACTCTGTAAGCTTTGATTGTCTGTCAGCATGTTCCTCTTTTCTTACTTAAGTAGTTATTTATCTTTGTATATAAGTATATATATCTTTGTAAACATATTTATATAGTATATTATGTAGTTGTATTATTTATTAATGTAGCTATATTGACATATGTGTATACGTATGTAGGTAGGTATATATGTAGGTTTGTATGCCCTAAGTATAAGTAGTTTGTTTATGTAACTTTAATTAATAGTATTAGCTTATCCTATTCTGTTTTTCTTGTGTGCACCGTCCCACAGTTCCAATGCTACTTTCTTGTACCCAAAGGTTGTCTGGAAGAAATTGATACCTTAGCAATAAGGCCGCCTATCTGTACACCCCTTTATCTATCTTTTGTACTTTCAAGCTAGCTTGAAACTAGCTTGAAACAGATAGGCGGCCTTATTGCTAAGGTATCAATTTCTTCCAGACAACCTTTGGGTACAAGAAAGTTGCATTGGAACTGTGGGACGGTGCACACAAGAAAAACAGAATAGGATAAGCTAATACTATTAATTAAAGTTACATAAACAAACTACTTATACTCTACAAGTATATTCTATCCTATTATATATGGCTGATTGAGAGTGATCATTGCTAGAGCGAGTCCATCTCTATAAATAGATCGAAAAAAATTAAGTAGATGTAGTGTATATTTCGAATTTTGTACATCTTTTTCTCCAAAAGGAATTACAAAAATATTCCTTGAGTTCTATGTTACTTGTCACCAGTTATATAAAATTATGATTAAATCATAGACGTCTAAATTGAAGGATAAAAGAGAAGACATCTATCTTTCGATATACCTATATAACTATAGATAATAAAACACATGTGCAATATCATAATTTTAACAAATCAATATAATAAATTATTTCGTAGGTGTCAGTAACAGCCTCCGTGGCCGAGTAGTCGAGATTTCGACGCCCATTACGGAGGTTCTGGGTTTGTTTCCCGGTGGGGACAGTGTCAAACAAAAATCTCTTTGTGAGACTTTCCCCAGTTTGGTTAGGACATTGCAGGCTGAATCACCTGTTTGTCAGAAAAGAAAGATGATTCCGTGCTTCGGAAGGCACGTTAAGCCGTTGGTCCCGACTACTATCTAGTCGTTACATGAGCCTCGTTAACACCAGGATTTGTGAGGTCGGTTGTCGACCTGATGACGATGATGAGTAACAAAAAAATAACTGAACCTAGTATTAGTACAATTTAGTTTGAATTTGCCGGGCTGCCTGTCCTTCACATGTAATCTCATTCACTCATTAACAGTGGAGAATCCCACCTGTTTGCCATCGTGATCGGGATGCCGTTCGCGGTGCCTCACGCGCGACTATGCAGCGAGGCGCTTCGTATGCGAATGATTGCATAAGTGCAATCCGTGCGCGCCTCAATATCCGACGCATTGCAAAACCGAGGACAACACCCTAAACGCATTGTATTGCACGCGAAGAGTCCCCTACACTCTGTTTAGTTAACTCACTCTTGATTCATAGATTACTCGTGTAAGAAGGACTGGCAATATTCTTAATACACATATCACATAAACTGTTAGCTTCTTACGTTATTCAAATATTGAATTGTTTGGTATTAAAAGTTACTTCTATTAGTACCCAAAGCCCTTAGTACTAAGGTGCATGGGGTATATGGGTGTTTCTAAGCAACAACTTTAGTTGAATAGAGCTTCGCGTCAAAGGATTGCAAGTTAATTGGAGGTATTGTGAGGGAGCGACGGCAGTCCCCTGCCTGTAGAGCTTCGGCCGGCGTGCAAGTTATAGAATCAATCACTACGGCTGCTTGTCAAACGTGGTTTAAATAGCTGTGCTATGATGCCCTGTTGAGCATAAACGCGTTTACTCGAGAACTTCAGTCAAATCATAATACATCAAGTACACCAACAAGAACGAGTTGGAAATATTGAGTTTTAAAAATAAAAATATACTGTATAACAAGTAACAAGTTCTGTAAGCCGACTAATTACTTGATGAACTGATCCGTTAAGAGAAAAATTTCGTTACGAAGTTTCGATGTCTATAAGAGTGGGACTAATTAATAATTCTTTAGAATAACCGTTGTTTTTTACAAGCTTTTGTTTAACTTCAACTGCTAGTTAGTTGGCAATATTGCCAACGTATTTTTTTATTTTGCGTACCTATGCAATTGGGCAAGACACTGGACTTGAGACTTGGGCAAAATAATAGACACCATTAGGGGTGCTTGCTTTCGACTAAAAAATCAATACTCTATAATAAAAGGTCGCAAATGTATGAAAGACCGACCATACCCTTTGGCAGGTACACCTGCCAATCGCTATCCAGTGACCTCACTGGACGTATGTAAAGGAAAAACGGAAAACTCAAAAAGATTACTTATTATAGGAGACAAAGTTATTAATGCAGTTTCATTCAAACATTAAGTATCATTTAATTAGTCAGGTAGTTTTTTGTGCAGGTAGGTGACTATTAGGACCCCGTTCTTGAATTAAAAGCCAAAGTCCATACACAAAAAAAAACCGCTATCTTGAATTTACTGTAATTTTCAACATTGCATTGTTTTTTCTTTTTCAAAATACAGTTAAAAACCGTGTTTCATCGAAATCGGTCCATGAACAAAAAGATCTTGGATTTTTTATAATGTAATAGAGGTGTTGTTTTCTGCTTAAAATAGAATAACGAACCGAGTTTTATCGAAATTGGTCAAAAAACTTACTAAAAATGTCTCATTAGACCGGGACAACTTTTTTCATAGTAGCAAATATTGTGAAAACACTCGGTTCGGCGCACTTCACCCCTTACTAATCTATAACATTGGACGCAGCCCAGTTCTTTAGGGCTACTTGTCACTAAAGCTAAAAGATACGATTTTCTCAAGTTTTTACAACGAGAGTTGAGAGTTTATACAATACGAAGCAAATTTTAAAACTAAACATAGCTTAACAATCAAAATTAAGTAAAACAATAAAAAATATCATGTAAACTCAAACTCAAACTCAAATTATTTATTGCATACCATGTTGAGTACATAAAAGGTCTTAAATAAAAAATGTGAAGCGAAAACATGGGCCCGGATTGGGCATAACAATTTAAAATACTCCAATCTACTAGTTTTGGGTAGATATTATGACCCACGATGGCCGGGTACTTCGAGGATGGTCCGTTAGGCAGGTAAACATACGTACTAGGAAGATGGTTTCCGTTTCCGGGAGCTGGGGGATAGCATGAGGGGTGCCGCAGACGACGTTGGCACCGACAGCGTCGCTTCGCAGCCGGACATGTTGTAGCCCTCCGAGTCGCTGCAATACAAATTAAGATTTAAAAAAATAAGGAATAGAATAGAATATACTAAGAATTAGTTTATGAAATAAAAAAAGAGCTTTATTCATCAAAATGTTGTGGCACATACAAAAAATAAAAAACCAAACAGATAGTAGGTATATACCTATATAATTAGTGTTCGCTACATTGGAAAATTCTCCCAACAGTCGCGTCGACGACACGTGAAGAACTAACGTGCAAAATCATAGAAACAAAGTAAAAAGATAAAAAAGAACCAGCACGGCCAAAATAAAACTCATTTAAGTTAATTGAATTGAACCGCATCCACTAGATCAACCTTTAACGTTAGTCCAGTAAAACTCAGATTTTTGCTTTGAAATCAACCACTGCCGACACTCTTTTCTAAATTTATAATCTGATTGAATTATTCTTAAAGGAGGCGGCAAGTCGTTCCAGCATTTAGAGGCAGCGAAACGAAAGCTGCCTCTATAGGTATAGAGCGTAAAGCGTGGCAGCGGCGAGACCCGCAAGGTCGGATATCGAAAGGATCTATTCACCTTATCACCACTATCATTCCATGAGAGTTTTTGCGCTAGGCACTGGGGGGTAGGGGTTTTTTTTTTTATTAAAATGTTTTAAAGTTCGTCTGTATTTCATATTTAGGATGTTGTGTGAGTTTAAGTAGGGACTTATATGAGATCGTGGCGGAACAGTATAGATAAGTCTCATACACGAGTTGTGTACTTAAACTTTAGATTCCGTCCTCTTAAGCAAACAAGGACCGTACACAATGTCGGCAGAATCCAAAATGGATAGCACAAGAGCATCGGCCAATCTAAACTTTACATCATTGCTCAGAATTATGCCTTGCTTTTCGATTTTCTAGGAAAAGCTCATTCTGATAATTAAAGCAAATGTACTATTTTATTTTACTATGTTTGGGAAGCTAACAAATAGCGTCATTTACAATTAACACAATATAAATATAAACGAAATAGCTGTGTCCCACACAGATAAGATTATTTTCTCCGAGGTAAAAAGTAGCCAATTAAATACAAATATTCGTCAAAATAAGTTCAGTATAGCCGTTAAGCCGAGAAGACTGATAGACTTTCGCATTTATAATACTATCTATAATATTATTCGTATATATCATAGTAAGAAATATGGATTTCACGTATATAAATAATGTGCCAAACATTTGAATAGGAACTCCTAAGCTATGAGCTGTTGATGAAGCTGGTATAGTGGCCAGACGTTTTGAAGCACGTTCATGGCGAAAAAGTGAAAGCTATGTACGAGTAGATGGGGTCGCCTGGCAGTGGATCCAAGTGGACGGAGGGGTCGATACGAGCTAACTGGAAATCTGGTCGGCACTGTAGCCTAGTTGGTAGTACGCCTGCCTCCGAAGCACAGGGTCGCGATTTCGAATCCCGCCCGGGGCAAACATTCGTGTGATGAGCACTAGTGTTTGCCTTGTGTCTGGATGTTGTTTATCTATATTATTTATGTAATGTATATCAGTTGTCTGATACCCATAGTAAGCTCTGCTTAGTTTAGGAAGATGGCCGTGTATGAAATGTCTCCAGATATTTATAATTTTATTATTATATAAAACTTCCAGACAGGAGCCCCGTGTGCAAGGATGATTTCAGATTCCAAAAAAAGACAAGACATGGTATTTAGCGTGAACGATTTGCATGTCATCGAATAAATGTGACGAATGATGCAAATTTGTTTTTTCCTTTGGCTTTCGCTAAATATGACGAGTTTTAGTTTTCGGAGTTATCAAATTTAGCGAAATCTCACATCATTTCATTATGCGTCAACCCCCATACATATAACGAAATGAAAATTATTTTCATTTAACATCGCGATTGTTTTCTTTTTTATTGAATATCTAATACCGGTTCCACGGGGTTGGAGTGTGAAATTTTCAGAAAAGTAATTTTTGAAATCCCTCATCCGGCACTCCTATAACTTTTTCACCCTGAACATGACGTCGTCGTTCAAAACCGCTACTGGGTCGCCCTTTATAGGAACGAACTTATCAGATAGTTTGTCAGTAACCTCTTGTCAATCACCTTCTGCTATATTACAGGACGAATTTTCGCAACCGGGTTTTTCATTTCGTTCTACAAAGGCATGTTATGTGGCGCTAGGTTCTACTTTATCAAACCTGAACCACCATCTTCACAAATAGGGTAAAACTGTATATGTATTTCAAAATTTTAGAAGTAAAAGTAATAAAAACTATAAAATTTGAAATTTTCTACCTTATATCAAGGAGAAAGACGACTGACTGTTGGCTGTTGTGCTCGTCTTTATAATAAAATAAAAAGCCAACAGGATTTACTTTATATTTTGGTCGCGGTAACACTATGCCATCATGATGGTTTAAATAGTCTGTACCCAGAGCCGTAAAACTGCATAATAAAAAAAACTTGATATAACTTTTACTTATAACCTACATAAACCGAAAACTCTATGGCCTTATAAAACAGCCATTTAGAGGAAAAGAGAACCAACATTATAAAAAAAGAAATGAAAATCGTGTAGGTATTGTCGTTAAAAATACACTAACAGTGAACTTACAAATGAGCACAGTCCTTTTTGCGCGCGTCCTGGTTATCATGCGAGGCATGAGGCAGCTGCGGCGGCGGCTCCTGCGCAGGCACATGCGCGCTCACGCACCCGCCCGCCTCTGCCGTCAACTGATAGGCTGTGGCAGCGCTCGGATTCGCCCCACTGTGAACAACAAGCAAATGTTTACATGAAAACATCATCATCATTATTTCAGCCGAAAGACGTCCACAGCTAGAAAACGGGCCTTCCCTAAGGATCTCCACAATGACGTGACAATGACCGGTCCTGCGTTGTACACATTCAGCGGCTTTCCGTGAACCTCACCGGATCGTCGGTCCACCTTGTGGGACTACCTACTCCTTCCGGTATGTGCTTGATCGCCAATCGAGAACTTTTCTGCCAAGTCGAAGTTTAACAAATATTGAGACGTATCCGTTGTAGTATTATTATAAACAAAAATACTTGGACACAATAGTAAATTGTTATACGAGGGGTGAAAGTAACTTATTTAGCGCCGAGACGGGGTTTGGGCCCTAATAGTTCGAGGCACTAAATAAGTCTGTAACCAGAGGTAAACACTGTGCTTTTCATTACGAACACAAGGAAAGTAAAAATAATAACACGAATCAGCTAAAGAAAAAATGAGTGACTTTCATATATGAATCAGATGAACTCATTGTAAACAAAACTCTACAACTCGAGAAACAAATGATAATCACTGCTTTCCCGCCTATTTTATATTTTTCTGTGGCCTTTGAGCCATTATTTTTCATTTCCGTCATCGAAAAAAGGTAAATATTTTGCCCAAATCTATTTTATTTTAAAGGAATTGTTGAAAGTCAATTATAATAAAGTCATTTAAAAAATATATATTTTTTAATAAAATTAATACTTCACTTAATTTAACATTGCGCTGTAATTAAGTGGCTGTATAGAAAGATGGAACATGGTTCAATAGAAATGTGAAATGAGAACTAGTTTTTTTATATAATTTGACAGCTGTCAGTTGAAAACGAATCTCCCTCCGAGCTGAAAAGTATTACCTTCAATCCTCTCCTCAGGCAACTTCAGACCTACTTTCCGAGTATGAGCAATGAAAAAATGTTTACTATCCACTATTTGGGCTTAAACAAGAAACTAATCCTTAGTAAGTTGTCTTACAATACAACTTAACCCTCCAGTGCGTACTGAGTTAAAAATGGCAGTCTTTTTTAAATTTTTAAATATTCATATATTTTATTAATTTGATTGAGCTTAAGCGGTCTATGGTGGTTTCTTTTAAGTAGGTATAGGTTCCAAATTTAAAATAAAAATATATTTAAAATACTTCAAATGTCTTATAACAATAGTATTCAACTTTCTCTTTTCTTCTTGTACATATCACGATAAGTTTGTCTCTTTCTAACCGTGTATTGTTCAGTCTCAAAAACAGGTGACTCATGAAGGTAGGTACAAAAATTAATATATTAGTTTACCTAGACAACACCATTTTATAATAAGTATAAACTTAAAATAGTAATGCTGCTTCTGTTGACTGTATTCTGTTTCAATTTTGATACTTGTTGAAGATAGTGACCAATCGAGACTGAATTTTTAAAATAAAAGTAATAATTTTGAAATGATGACCGATCGGGCATAGTTTTTTGTTGATGACCAATCGGGACAGTGACCAGCCGGGCATAACTCATTGAAAAGAATGTAATAAATATTTAAGTATAGGTTTTTATTTTTAATAAGAATAATAAAAAATCATTATCATCATGTCAGCCGAAAGACGACCACTGCTGGACAAAGGCCTCCTCCAAGGATCTCTACAACGACCGGTCCTGCGCTGCCCGCATCCAGCGGCTTTCCACGACCTTCACCAGATCGTCGGTCCACCTTGTGCGTGGTGACCATTCGATAAATTTTCTGCCGAGTCGTTCTGGCGCGGCGTTTCTCCGTGCCATGCTACCCGCCCACTGCATCTTAAGCCGGTCATCCATCGAACATCTGCCGGACGAATGAACATACGAAAGCATTTTTGCCCAAGTTGAAACAGAAATTCTTCGCTCGCGCTTCGCGCTCGTTGGGATATTTGGAAGATGTCTGGATGTTTGTTCCGCTTTTACGCCCAGAACGGATTAGATGAAATTTGGAATGGAGATAGTTTGTACCCTACAATGGTGTCGATTCGGTATACGGCCAACTAAACTAAAACTAGTGGCTCTGTGAGCTGTAGACCTCGCGAGTCTGTATATCTTTTCATATTTCATTTTTCTCCACAGACATCCCCGACCCCATGATTTTTTAACTTCTTTTAAATTTTCAAACTATATCTTTTTTTATTTTTAAACTTTATTTTATTATTATTATTATTTTATTTTATATTTTTTTTATTGGTTAAGAAATGTGACCTGTAGATGAAAACAGCCTCAGCGGTAGACTTTGTAAGCTGGCAACTCCTATAAATCCGTCATTTTTTAAAATTTCCAAAAACTGACTCGACAAAAAACAGGACTAATTTTAGTTTAGTTTAGTTGGGTGTATGCCGAATCGACACCATTAACACAAAGGATGCGTAACCGCGGGCAGCGAGTAATTCATACTTTTCCCCCATCATCCCCCATATCAACTTGCCACGCCATCGGCTGGCGACGCCCTTGGCTGTTAATGTGCACAAATTGCTACAGTGTACTTTAGATGAAGCTGTAATCGATTTAGGAAAATCACTCTTCGCCAAGGGACAGGCCTATGTGGCCCTCAGCAGAGTCAGAACTTTAGATGGATTATTTGTTTGTTCTATAGATCATTCCAAATTACTGAGAAATCCTCATGATCCTCGATCTCTTGAGGAAATAGAAAGATTAAAAAGTCTTTTGAATTCTGAAATATGATCCTGTATACTTATTTACTTAAAACATTTACCCTTGAAAATAATACCCCAAAATAAATCAAATAATAAATAAATTTAAATACTAAAACCAGACTACGAAAAAAACGCTCTAAAAGGCATTAAACAAGAAAATATCTTCATATCAAATGTATTCTACTCTGCCGTCACCACACGGTCAGTTCATAAAAGTTTTTTGTCATATGCCGTTTGGTTTAGATGTAACAAAATTATCTACTTACATAAAATGTTATCTTTCGTGATGATTCTTGAGAAAACTAGTAGATAGATGCTTTGATAATAATGTACGTACGTACCTATAGTCAACTTCAGTCAGATGGTGCTCTCGTACATAGCTGCATCGTGCATTATTGTGCATTATACGGAAGCGCCGCGACCTTGCGTCGTCGTCGCTCCCCCCTCCCCCCTACGCCGCGCCTTTTCACACTTATTGAGACGTCACACCACCCCCTCCATGCATATCGCTTTGATAAACGGCAACATTTATCAAATTGATCAATTGATCAACACGATCACTAAAGATGATTGAATTGCACGTAACGAAGATTCGTTCGAAAGATTGTGACCGCTTGATCGCAGAAATTGACTCACGGTCATAAGGTGTATTTGAGTTGACCCTGAATACCTATTAATCTCACTGTAGGAGTCAGGAAAATTGTTAAACTGAGTAGTACCTAGGTCATTTGAATATTAATTATACCTACTTAGGTAGTTACTGTAGTGATTAGAGACACTGACCTCCGCATCCGTCTGTCTGTGTGTCCGTCCGCGGCTTAGCTCAGAGACTCTTAGTACTAGAAGGCTGTAATTTGGCATGGATATACATATAATACATATTAATCATGCCGACAGAAAAATATTAAAAAAAAAGCTTTTTAGAGTACACGTACGTACACGTGAAGTGGGGGTTATTTTTTTTATTCACGATCACCTTATAGTGTAAGGTAAGTATCCTTGGATAGGTGTTTGCGATATATAGTGCTTATTTTTGTTAGAGTCAAGTCCCCCCCGCCCCCTCCTACCAGCGAAACCGTTGTATTTGGAAATGTGAAAAATTTCACGGTATTAGTGTATGATGAATTTAAAAGAAAAAGTATCAACATCAAGTAGGCTTTACAGGTTATCGAATAATAGACCAACTTTAAAATGTACTTTTGCACAACTAAGACATTTGGTAGGTACAACAAATATCATAAAAAAATATTTTGATGAATGTTAACTGTCTTAAATAGGTAGGTACCTAAGTAGTATTGGACAACTACGGAACCCTACACTTTGCGTGGCCCGACACGTGCTTTATTTTTTTTGCTAAATATTACTAATTAGTACATTACTGCCACTTTAAACATTGTTTCTAGCCGAAAGTTACTTTGCTGGCCTAGGCCGTTTGAGGGCACATTGCTGGCCGCTGTTTTGTATGGGGCAACGTTTCGTCCATAAATTAGTCACTTCGCATGATCACATTATCGAGCGTGTCTATTTATTTATTAAGGTCCGGTCGGTAACAAGCTGCAGAGTTGCGACTTGCGAGCGTGTCTCAGTATTTTGTACTTGGAGAGGCCAATATAATTTCAAATCTGCCCCTGAAGACCTCTTCGAATTGAACACGCGGCAACGTCCTGCGGGCTTTGAAGAATTCAGACATATTTCGTACAAATTAAATCATGTAAGGACAGGTGTCGCCAACTGCGCGCACCTGTCGCATGAATGGGGCTGGAGTGAGTCGGCAGCGTCGTCGCCGTGACAATGTAGCCGCCTACAGAATCATCAACATTTATTGTGTTTGAGTGCCCTTTTACTAAGTCTGGTGGGGATGCCAAGTAGCTGAAGGTGATCCCTGATAGTGCAAAATTGTACTTGTACTTAGAAAAAATAGATAAATAATAAATTATTCCACTAAAAGCACTGGCTATTTTAAGTATACGTAATGTGCTACTAAGTGGAATACTTCTACCTTTAATTAAGGATTTGAAGTACATATTATAACTTTGGAATTTAGAAAAAAAAAAAAACTATTTTGATGAAATATGTAATAACTATATCATCCATCGACATCTACCTTCCAACATTTATACACCGCTTCTATTGTATGGAAGCTCGTCTAATAATGGTCGTGTTCAAGCATTCCAAACATCATTTCTGGAGCGAACTTCAAAGCAAATGCATAACGAATGAGTCCAATTAGGTTACATTGCACCGTGTACCTATTAGGGTTTGCTCCCGGGAATTCTCGGTATTTTCAGTACCGCGAAATCTAAACTATGTCCCGGGAATTCCCGGTACTGCACAAACACTAACACTCTGGTACGAAATTAGGTTTTTTAAAACTGCGGGTGTGGCGCGCGTCGCGCGAACACAACCACGACAGAAATACGTGCACGATTCGTACTCGAAGTCGAAAGTAATCGGTACAATTCGGCAGTTTTCGGTTCGCTGGTCGCATCTTCCCCGCCGCCGCCGCCGACCGGCCCGTCTGCCATGCCACAGTGCCGCACCAAACTTGGTACTGCGACGACGACGTAGTGTTTTGTTTGAAAGTAATAGACTGGTGAGTACAAATTACACCCTTGTTTATTTATTTTATCGTGAACTAGATGAGTTTGTATACATTGGGTTATGTTTTAGACATATTTTGTTAAAGAAGTGTATGAAACTTTATTGAAATAATATATTAAAATAGTCATGGATTGAACTGAGTTTAAGTTTTAATGTAATTACGATCACAAATAATCATATTTTTTATAAACTGTTACTGAATAACCTGTATTAGTTAACTTCAATACAGTGTAAATTGTAAAAAATATAATGAAGCAGAGCGATACATAATTTTTGACGTTATTGAGACTTGTCAATAAGTGGGTAGAACAACTAGCTCGATATTTTTTTGTGAAGATGTGGTTGTGATCTCAATTACTAAATTTATAGCTATAATCAGTGAATTACTAAGTTGATTAAATATTTTGAAAAGTTATTGGGTGTTTAATTTCGTCATATATATTAATTATTAGCTAGTTTATTTTATTACAAGGTTACACATAAATAACTTGTGTGTTATTTTTTGAAATCTATTAATCTTCATACCATTTTGTATTGTCTTTGGTTGGTTTTGGATAACGGAGCGGACAACACATTCCTGTTTTGTGTGAAATTCTCTCTTACCATTTGGTTTTTATTTCAGTCATGCTGACTTGATGTAAATGTAAGGCTTCAGATATTGTAGCCAAGTAAATCTTCATAATTCAAAATGGTAAGAATAAATAGTTTTTGGCTATTAAGAGACAACGTTTTTTTTTTATAAATTACATACTAACCTTTAAATGGTTTGTATTGTTATTTCACAGGCAGGATTGATGCAATAGCACCTAGCTAATAAAGCATTTACTTTTTTTAAAGTAAATTCTTCTTCTTTCGAGTCGATGGCTCGTCAAAGATTTTATATTTTATTTGCCCAGTATGCCGCCACCCTGATTGCTCCATCTGAGGCCTCCATGAGCTCCTCCAGGGAGCACGAGTCAGGACAAGCAGGACACGATAAAAGGTGGGCCATTGTCTGCGGAGTCGCGCCACACTCGCACCGAAGGTCCGCCCCATCTAAAAAACCCCACCTGAGACGGTTTTCTTTACTCCGACCGACCTGGGTACGGAGTCTGTTTAAAGACTTCCAAAGAGTTCTTGGAAGTTCACACCCAGTGGGGAGATTTTCCGAGAGCGGGACGAATGGAGGTAAATTTAAAGTAAATTAAGGACCCACTATGTGGTATGTATTCATCTTTCAATCCTAGTCATCGCTAAAATAGATTTTTACTGTAGGAAACTAATAATTATTGTGTTCTCTTGCAGAGTCCTTTCTTTGTCCTTGGTCCTAATCTTTATGTGACCATTTTCTTGTGAACTTCAACCTTCCTTTTGGTTTTTACAATATCATATCTCTTCGACAAGACGTTTAACACCTCTTCATGCTGTTCGTCCCTCTTGGAGGTTTGGTTGGCGACAGAATGGAGTATGGTCTGACTACAATAGATCCATCTCGGGTCGCAGTGGTCATTGGGACATAATTTGCCCGATCCCTTCTATCTAAATCATGGTTAGCCGTTCTTCAAAATAAACACAGGAATCAACTACTGTTTATTTTGATTATTTAGGCAAGGTTTTAAGAACAGGTATGGCTACAGGTCATAAGTTTATTTTAAGTGTTGTACTACTTACTTTTATTTGATAACTATCGTGCCATATTTTAATAAAAGACATAGTATGTATCTTACATAAGATTTGAAGACAATTAAGTATAAACCTACAATATAAATTGCTACTTGCATTTAAATAAATTTATTCTTTTATTTTCAACACAAATTGATTGTAGGAGAAGGAGGCTTGACGCCCTTATCTATACTAATATAATAAAGAGGAAAGATTTGTATTTTTGTATGTTTGTAACGAATAAACTCAAAAACTACTGAACCGATTTAAAAAAATCTTTCACCATTAGAATGCTACATTATCCCTGAGTAACATGGGCTATATTTATTACTAGAAAAAATAGGGATCCTTGCTAAAACTTCTGTAACGTGAGCCAAGGTGTAAAAAAATTGCTTACAAATTTCTTTTATCGCATACGCTGCGGAAACTATTGATGATAGAACAAAAAATGTTCTATAATATTAGAGGGCGTATCAATATCTACAAAAAACTTCGCGATACTATAGGTCCAACTATTGTAGTTATGTCGCTATACAAAAACAAAAAATAAGTTAATAAAAATGCTGACCAAAACCAGACCATGATAACCATACCTTTGTAGTAATCCTTATCCAAATAAATCATTTCATATTCAAAACTGTTTCAATACCTATAGATAACTTTTTGAATTACTCAAATCGGACATTCCATTCAGAAGATATTACGAATTTAGGAAAATAAACACCGCCGCCGCGCATTGACCAGTGTGGCCCCACGCAAAGCGCCGTAGCGTAGGCACGAAGTGCGAGGCAGGTACTAAGATTGGGATGAAATTTGGAATAGAGATAGTTTGTACCCTGGAATAACACAAAGGATACTTTTTACTGGAAAAAGTTTTTTTCCCACGGGAAAATCTTACACAACGCAAGCGGACTGCTAGAACGCAGTCGCGGGCGTATTGCTGAAATGCGAACTGAGAACCTCCTCCTATTTGAAGTTGGTTGAAAATGTGTATGAATTATTCTACCCGTACGAAGCCGGGGCGGGCCGCTAGTTAAATATAAATTGAGTTTTCTTCCTCCTTTCATGGTCCCAAAACCACTATACGGCCCTATTCTCGTACTCGCTCTCCGCTGGCATTGCAATCTATGTACGTTTAATTTTGACAGCTAAACGTGATTTTTTTCACCATACGCTGCTGCTGCAGTCAGGATTGTCTCCTCATGAGGGCACTCTTCGACATTTGGTAGCATGGACTCAAGATTTCGATTTAATATTAATTTTAAAGCGTGTGTTCAAAGAAAACGTACACACAATACATAATCCGCATTGATTATTTGCTATACATTTAACAGACCTGTTTTGCTTTCAACTGATTGCGATTTTGCCACGATGAAAATGTTCTACTGCGCCATATATCGAGGGACTATAATTTTGAGTATACCATTTCTAATTTCTCTAGGAATGCCGTAAAATAGAAGTAGGTATTTATTATGCAGATATTTATCATACCTATATTGTGATTCACGTGCGTGTATTAATCACGTACAGATAACAGGTCAGATAAATATTAGTTAAAATGAATTAACTAGTTTTTCAATTGCTATAAATTAGCTCGGGCGCTTAAATTACGAATTTAAAGTTAAATACCGAATTTTAAACCAATAACTTTGACAGCGTAGTTTTAGTGCGTGCTCACAACTCAGTCTGCTCACCTCTTTGGGGAAGAGAGCGTGGCTATACGTATGTACGTATGTACCTATAAATGAGCTTGGTGTATGTATGGAAACCTCAGAGCTGACCTTGAAGCCGAGCGTAATAACAACGCAGTAGCCGCAGCTAGCCCGAGAGCTGTGTCACATGAATGTTACCACCTCAGCGGATTCAGGCGTTGAAACGCGAAAGAAAAAACTTCTGCATAAATTATTATTATTAGAATTACTCAAAATATTCAAAAACTATCTTAAAACTTTCAGCTATTTCTTTTTACGTTCTCGTTCACAACATACAATAGTTATGAACTGATACTGATAAGCAGCAGCAGCAACATTTATTTTAAGCTTAGTTCTAAAAAACATTATATTTAGATGTAATGAAAACATTTTTATCAGCTTTAATGCGGATCAGTTTACTTCAAATATAATTTAATTAAAACAATCGACATTAAATACGTTATATTTTTTTTAATTAAATACATAATCTGTTGATAATTTACGTAAGATGGCAACACTAGTCGCATAATCGTTAGGAAACTGCGATTGCATCATCGGTCGAGAAAATGCTACGGCAGGTTGCATTGCGTAACTGCATACAATAATGCATACTTGCAGAGCTATGAAAATTCTCGAATAATAATCAAACAAGCCAAAACATAAGAAAGGAGAATGGTGAAAAGATATTTTCTTTTTTAGGGTTTCGTGTCTGAAAAGGAAAAATAAAACCCTTTTAAGATCACTCACGTTTAGCTAGTATGTTATTACATTGCCTGAGGGAATTATTAACACAGACCGGCGGCCAATTAACATTAACCTGTACTCATCTAATTGCCAGTAACAAAATATAGCCTAAAATAAGGAATAGACATTAAAATTAACTAGCAAAATTCTGAAATAACTAGCAAAATGTTTTAAACATAAGTTTTTAAGCATAAAATTCACGATTAACTTTTGAACCAAACAAAAGTGGAATCAAATGCAACTGAACAATCAAATGCATCATTGTTGAAGTCGCCACGTAAATAATATAGTAATGCCTAGGTCACACAATGCGAGCTGACCTAGTCAATTACTGAGGTGCAGCTACTCACACCGTGTGACCGCATCATACGAGTTACTGCCATGTGCGAGTGGGTCAGTTGCTGGCGTCCGAGTTACTACAACATTTTTTGTTTTTACTCGCCACTCGCCTTCCCCCACCACGTCACAAGCAGCAACTCGCACGCGACTCGGACTCTTTTTTGTTTGTTTCGGACGATGCATGCGAGTACACTGGTCACACTGGTCAGTAGCTGTCTACTGCGACGCCAGCAGTTTGCATTGGTGTGACCGAGCGAGGCGAGTCGAGTCGAGCTACTGTCATGCGAGTACACAGGCACAGTAGCTACTCTACTGTCACTGCAGCTGCTCGCACTGTGTGACCGGAAAGGAATGTTAAGACGTTCTCTCCTACCTGCAGAAATCTACAAGACATTGTTTACGGGCTGGGAAACCTACTACATCAAAAATGAATTATGGAACCACTAAATATTGTCAAATACCTACACAATCGGAAAGAATTGAATGAATAGTCATCATTATAATATTGTCTAACCTGTTGTTAGTTAAATGTGTGAAGTTGGAAGGAGTCAGGTAGGCGTGGCGAGCAGTGGGCGGGCCAGACCAAGACACGCCCAACACCTTTCATTTTCATGGTCTACAAGCATAGTTAGCGATTGCTAAGAACACCTAACTCTATCATTGTCGTTTCTTAATATTACTCCAGCTATGTAACAGCATATTTCGATTTACTTTAGCAGTGGACATGTCAACCGTAGTATTTTTTTTTCGTATGCGAGCTCACCGTTTATAGTTTTTTTTATTCTAATTACGTACCTATATAAAAATATACATATATGATATAATTTATGCGGTACAATAAAAGGATCAGCAAAATAATTATAAAATATCAATATTCGTTATGTAATTTGCCACTGTATTCACTATTTGGCGTAACTGTAGAATTTTTGAGAATATACTACGCGAAATAACAAACTTACAAACAAAGAAAACGTGTTAAGGAAGTTGCGAAAAGTACCTGAACATTTCACGCCTTTATTCCCAAAAACCACCAACGACGTAACGTCTTAACAATTTGTAAAACTTGCAAAGGTGAGCGAAGGGGTTTGAAGCTTTTGGCTTAGTGACAATTACAATTTCGGAATTTAGAATTTTTATTGAAAAATCGGCGCACGATAAAACCAGTATATATCGATAGAGAATCTATAGAATCTATAATATCGTAGTATAGACGAACAATAAATGACATATTATAACTATTTGTCCTAATGCGCACAAAAGTCCTACATTCCCGCAAAATAGTGGTAATCACTATGTTAGTCTCCATACATGGATGTTCTAATCCCTTTGAATAGTACCGGTTTTGTAGGTAAAATTCTTCTGCATATCAACAAATTTCGTGAAATTAATAATTCTGGGTAGGTACAGAGTGGAAACGTTAAGTGTACTCACTCGATTTATCATAACTAAACTAAACAAGAAACTGATACTAAAAGTGCCTCACGAACTCTATCAAATGGTATTAATAACTATTTGAAAAATGTATGGGATATATCGAAAAAATGTTTTTTACTGCTCCCATACATTTACTAATAGAGGAGAGAGATGCTTTAGCATTAGATTCTAGAAATGTTGAGGAAAAGTTATTATAAAAAAGTTATTATAAAAATAAGGTTAAGTGGCAGGAAGTGCAAATTCACAGTAATTGTATGGTGAGAGAAAAAAAAATTTTTTTCGATATATCCTATAATTTTTTTAATAGTTATTATACCATTTGATAGAGCTCATGAAGTACTTTTAATATCAGTAATCAGTTTCTCGGTATCTTGTATAGTTTAAGATAAATCAAGGGACTAGGTACACTTAACTCTGTATAGGTACAGAGAAGCTATATTATGCTGATGTGCATACCTACCTTATTATGTATAGTCGCCCAAAAAATTGGTATACAACCCTAAGGTTGAATGTCATTTGCAATTGTAGAACAGAGATTATTTTTGTCTGCAGATCGATCCGTCAGATATCGGGTATAGACCTTATTGAAATTTTCATTATCTAGGAATCTAATCAAAAAATGTTAGACCGCTTTCTTTCTTTTTTCATCTTTGTAAGTACTTTATATATATTGTGGGGTCAGGTTATCGATATATTTTAAAAGGAAGAATAAAATGAAATATGTAAAATAATTAATATTGCATTTGGATCGCATATTTCTGTGCTTTTAAGGTCTATCCGTCCGTATCCGATGATCTGTTCGCATGACTGTCATCAGTATTATTTTCATAATAGGTAAAATATTGCCAAACCTAGTTTAGTGTGTGCTCCTTGGGAGCGCACTAATGCTCTGTTTACTCCGTCGGGTCGATAAGAGCGTGATCATATGTAGTCAGTCTGGTCTCGTAGCTTATATGGTTTTATACCTTTTCGAATCAACCCTGAAAACAACCCTTCCTGGCGAAACGTTAGCAGTTGTCGCCGAAACGCGAACATTGCTACGGTTTCGTCGATCGATACACACCTTGCACAGGCCTCAGCTCAACGGTCTGCTACAATGTCACTAATTAATTTAACTTAACAACAATAACCACCCAAACATGAATCACTTGCGAAATGTATATACTCGCTAAAATATTTCAAGCACCAACAAGTGAAATCTAATAAGTGCAGCAACGTTCCACTTGCTAGTGCAATTTAGGGGAATTATTGCTCGTTTCTTCGTTTACTGAAAATTAATAAATTCGAACGAGAAGCCTATGACATTAGTTTTGTTATGCTAGACAACATATCCTTCTCCGGTCGCAGTGGTCATCATCGAGACTGTATTGCCTGATCCCTTCCCACCTAATTATAATTAATTCATATGCTAGACACGAAAAATAAATTTATTTTTACAGAGGAAAAACGTATTTTGCAAAATACCGCCTCTGTTTAGAGTAAAATCACTTTCAAACTTAGGATAGCCTACCGCTGGCTGCCGTAGGATATCACGGTTCTAGTGAGCAGGTTGCGATAAAATATTTTTTATACAATGTAGAACCTCTCGAGTGATTGTCCGGTTTGTGAAACTCAACAATTTGCAAAGTCTCTATATACGTATATTGATCAGCTGACCGAGTCCATGTGTATGAAAATACAAAAATAGTACTAGAGACACGAAAAATTGTGGGAAAAAGTTTATCAGTTTCATGGCTGAACTACCACCAGAGAGGTTTTGCATTATTTAACTAATGGTGTGACAGCAACATAATACTCTTGTACTCTTTAACGGCATACTTCTTGTCCTCCACTATTTACCTTTCAAGAATATTTGGGTGGCGTCATCGACGTCATACACAATAAAGTATAAAAAACTAGTTTCTCAGCGGATACGCGACTCCGCGATGAACGTACAAGGTCACACAACCGTAATCGCTAATCCTCTATTGTCCGTAGAGAACTTAGTTCATAAACGTGGCCGCAATCAAAGTTCCAATATTTTTATCGCGTTTTATAGTAGGGGTTAGTTTGATTATTTTCGTGAATGCCTTATAAGTATTTTATGTGAAAACTAGACTCGCAAGTGCTAAGGTACGCTAGTGCTATTTATTATTTATGCTGCCGGTAAATCTCGACTTTAACGAAATTGAAAACAAACATCCAAGGTAAAAAATCGAATTTCAAAATTGCCATATATATAGTACATTGTTATACGAGGGGTGAAAGTAACTTATTTAGCGCCGAGACGGGTTTGGGGCCTGAGCGTAGCGAGGACCCTAATAGTTCGAGGCACCAAAAAAAATAAAAACACGAATTAGCTAAAGAAAAAGAAAAAATGGGTGACTTCCATATCTGAATCAAATGAACTCATTGTAAACAAAACCCTACAACTCGAGAAACAAATGATAATCGGATTGTTGCTTTCCCGCCTATTTTTATTTTTTGCTGTGGCCGTGCCGGTCAGATTTTGAGCCACTATTTTTAATTTCCATCATTGAAAAATGTTAAATATTTTGCCCAAATCTATTTTATTTTAAAGAAATAGTTGGAAGTTAATTATAATAAAGTCATTTAAAAATATATATTCTTTAATTTATACTTAACTTTATCTTATTTCAATTTAACATTGCGCTGTAATTGAGTGGCTGTACAGAAAGATGGAACATAGTTCAATAAAAATGTGAAATTAGAACTAGTTTTTTTTTATTTGCCAGAATGAATGAATGAATGACAGTTGTCAGTTGAAAGTGATTCTCCCTCCGGGCTGAACAGTATTACCTTCAATCCGCTCCTCAGGCAACTTCCGAATTACTTTCAGAGTATGAGTAATGAAAAATATTAAACGCACTTACAGAAAAAAAAAACTTCTAAAGTAGTGAGTAAGTACATTATCAGCTGTTGATAATGAGTAAGTACATTCTACACTTACTTCATTAAAAAGCATAATAAAGATGTTTGCGTAATACCTCCTTCGCATAGGTAAATTATAACCAAAATATACGGCCCAAAGGGAACATTGTACGAAATTCTACAAGTAACCTTGTCTTGAATCTGGAATTAGTGTGATCTGCTGATAACTTTGTCTAGGCAACACCGAATTAGTTAAACGATGCATTTTCACCCAAGTTTGTATTTTAATTGCCTTGTATAAATTTAGTTTCTTCGGTGATATTGCAAGACCAATGCAATGGTCACGCTGCGAATGCTAATAGTATTAATAATTCTGCAGAAACGGGCTGTTGTTCGTGCATTTTATAGATTAGGGCCTAGAGTGTCACTGAGATAAAAGTTTAAAGAAATCAATATTCTGACATTTGTGTCTCAATATATCTATGACAATCTTGTGTATGTAAAACGAAATATAAGTAATTATTAGAAGTACAGTGATATACACAATTTTAATACTAGAAATAAAGACACGTTGGTTGCTTATGTCAGCCGACTAATTGTATACGCTATCACAATAAGGTCCCTACTGATATTAAAAACTTTACTTTACACAAATTTAAAATAATTATAAAACGGAATTTGTATAAAAAAGGTTACTATAGGATATCTGATTACTTAGAGGACAGATGTCCATAGGAATAGATTGTTTGCGTAGTAGCTTTTTCGATATATAATTAGCATCAATTTTGTAATTGACAATATTTTATATAAAAAAGGAAACGCAAAAGATGCGACGACTGTGGAGTTTCTTTGGTGAGCTCTTCTCCACAGATTCCGCCATTGTGTTAGTGAACTCACCCAAAAAAAATGTAATGACGGATCTAAGTGGTGTAATAACATCCTATGGAAATAAATAATTTTTGATTGATTGAACGCTGAAAATACATCAGCCAAAATTGACTTGCAAACTGCAATATAGCCCGCGGGTGACTAAAGAAAAGATAAACGACATATTGGATTACATTGACCTATTTTTTATTTGTTTATTTAGTATGCTGACTGATTTGCTTCCAAAGTATCAAATCAACGTCGCAGTTTCTTCTAATACCAGCTTTCGATTGTACATTTTGAATCTCCCTATCATCAACAGCTCATATACGTTCTCACTTACGATACATTTATTGTTTCTCAAAGTATATTCCCTCACAATTAACGCATTTTTGCACTCGCTGAAACCAATGTACAATGCAGTTGGACCAGTCTTCCTGAGGGACCTCTTCGATGGCTTCATGGAACGCATTCACCGCCGATTCAGGGCTCGCAAGACGTGTGCCTCTAAGTTTGTCTTAAATGTTTGGAAACAAAAAGAAGTCGCATGCAAAGTCCGGGCTGTAGGGCGGATGCGTCATCAGTTCCACATTTGAAAAATAGGCTTCTGTTACCTTAGCGAAATGTGAGGATGCGCTATTATGGTGAAGGAGGACATTGCTTCGAGGACGCTTTTTGCGAACTTTTCCTAATACTCTGGGCAAGCAAGTGTTGATGTAGCAATCTGCAGTCACTGTCTTTTGATCTTCAAGCGATTCTGTAGTTTAATGTCCAAATTTTCCTAAAAAAGAAGCAACCATTTTGGTGGTGGTATTCAATAAATAAAAACAAAGAAGTTTTTTATTATAAAGTCGTTATTATGCCAGGAAGAGCGGAAATATTCCGTTCCCGATACTTTCAGTGCTGCCCTCGTAAGATGAGTCTCTCTGAATTTACATTGTAAGGTACGATGTGACCCAAAACCATTCCCAATTGTGTATTGGCAAATATAATTTTCTACGCACTTAGGGTTTCACTTTTATTTTATGTAAGTAAGTAAGCGTCCAGTACGTTATAATAATCTAAAAATTTAAAACACGACTGCCCTGATGAGGCCCTGCCACAAAAATGTGCTTCACATGTAACTCGGGCTTCGTGTTCCAAAAGACAACGATCCTTTAATTCTCTCTTTCTTCGGAAGCTGAAAGACTAAAGCTCTGCGCCATTCAATAATACTCTTAGTTCTCCGGGGACCGAAAAGGAGTCTCTGAAGCTTGTCTAACAAAACTTGAAAACTATTGCGTATCACTTCACCTTGACGCCATTAACGTGCCATCAGTTCTGCAACTGCGGTATTTAGAAATGAGAACGGAATAGCGTCAAGTTAATTGTTTTATAGTAAAATTTAATTTAATAAAAATTTTGGTAATAAACTCGAATTCACCGAAATTGGTTCATAAATAAATAAGATGGCTGCCATCTTGGATTTTAATCAGTTTTAACATTGCGTTGCTGTTTTATGCCAAAACAGTATCTTAAACCAAGTTTCACCGAAATCAGACTATAAACAAAAAAATGCCCACAATCTTAGATTTTTGTCAATTTTAATATTGCGTTGTTGTTTTTGTGCCAAAACAGTATGTCAAACCAAGTTTCACCGAAATCAGACCATAAACAAAAAAGTTTTACGTCATTTTGGATTTTTGACAATTTTAATATGACGTTGTAGTTTTTGTGCCAAAACAGTATTTCAAGCCAATTTTCACCGAAATCGCACCATAAACAAAAAATGATCTTGGATTTTTCACAGTTTTAATATTGCGTTGTTGTTTTTACGCCAAAACATAATTTTATAAACAAAAAAGTTGATCGCCATCTTGGATTTTTGACAATTTTAATTATGCATTGTCGTTGCTAAAACATAATTTTAACTAAGTTTCATTAAGATCGCTCTATATACTGAATTTTTATATTATTTTATTACTCCAGCCACCTGGCTATTAAAACGTAAGTTTGAACAATGCAGGAAAAAAGAAAGATTTTGTATCATCATCATCATCATCATGTGGGTTGTAAGGTCGACAACCTAAAATTGTAAAAGAAAAGTTGATCTCGTAAAAATAATTGAACGAACATTTTGCAAATTTTTATTATTTCGTATTGTTTGAGTCTTGGTGGAATTACTCTTCGACCAATACAGGAAGTTCTAAGAAGTTGCCATAAAACTGGACCAAATAACTATTATGTGCATGTCAAATAAAGAATACTTCTTTGGCATTATTTGTTTTTTTTAATGGTTATATTCTGAATATTTCAGAACTTACAAAACAATACTCGATGATTTTACGACTTGCCTCTAAAAAACACGTTTATTTGCTTACAACTTAGTTACTCATACACAGGGTACAGTAAAACGGGGGCAGTAGCCAGAAGGGCGCTAGCTAGTTCAAAAGACACCACTGTTTAATTATGGCAATATGATTTATTCACTTTTTTACACTATCACACAGTCCGAACGTCCAGACGGAGACCATCTGACGTCCCGAGTCACCACAACAAAAAAGAACCATTCGTTCCCGGCGCCTCCACCAAGTAAAACGGGGGCAGTAGCCAGAAGGGCGCTAGCTAGTTCAAAAGACACCACTGTTTAATTATGGCAATATGATTTATTCACTTTTTTACACTATCACACAGTCCGAACGTCCAGACGGAGACCATCTGACGTCCCGAGTCACCACAACAAAAAAGAACCATTCGTATTTCAAAATCTTTAAACTCTATCGAACTATACGAACAGCCAGTACGCTCAAAGGAGGTCGCTCCTTACAGTACCTACACAAAAGCAAGAAAACATGTAATGTAACTGGCCGATCCCTATCTATACATAAAAATTATTAAAAAAAAAAATATGAAGGGTCTTTTTTAACAATTAGAAGCCAAAACAATATTTAGAATTTTTGTCTGTCTATCTGTGAGTATGTTTGTTCGCACATCACGCAAAAACTACTAAACAAAATTAGATGCCGTTTTCACGTAATCGGATGCAGTTTTTACAGTTTTTATTTCTGAAGGTCTAACTAAAACTGCCATGTTATACCGCCGCGCCGCCGCCTAGATATTGAATTATCTTATTTTTAATTTTTGTGCTGAAAAGTTCATCTTGGATATAAAACTTTGATCACGCAAGTGAAGTTGCGGGCAGAGCGCTAATTTTATAAATAAAGTACCTGGGCGACCGAGCTTTGCTAGTGCCATCTGTTGGAAAACTTTCGGACCACGAAAAAATATATATAAAACAAACTTCTATTTTTGTATTTAAATAACTACCTAAATGAAAGAATAATAAAAAATAAAATAATTCATAAAAAAAGAAACATGAACAAAATAAAAAATATATATATGATGGCGAAATTACCTTTCTATTTTAATGATATGGCGTATCAATTTATTTAAGCCTGAAAACACGGAGAAATTGCGTTTTACTAAATATGAAACCTCCGAAACCCTCTAGGCATAATATGCCAGATTTCATCAAAATTTTGCAGCCGTTTCCGAGATTCTTATTATATATTTATAGATATATATACAAGAATTGCTCGTTTAAGTATTAGAATTTTACCATTAATAGTCTCTAAAACACAAGTGGCTGACGTTGCTCATACGGGTTCGTGGCTTAAGCCCCCAGTGGTCGACGCCCCCGTGGTTTTCGCCCCCGATTCCAATAAAATTAACATTAATATTTTTTGTGCCTTTGCACTAAGTACAGTGAACGAAAAAAGTGTTTCTTAACTGTGATTTTGAAATGTCTGCAATAGTCGCAATAAGTAACGAATTTCTGACTGCTGAAATCCATGGGTGTTTTGTGCACTTCCAAAGAGCCATATATAGGAAGGTAAGATCTCTAGGATTATTGGAACATGAGGAGACCGTACGTACAGTATGTAAAAACTGTGTATCTGCTTAGCTTATCTTCCTAAAGAAGATATTACTGACTTCCATAATGGAAAACAGGTAATTTAAGTATTTTTTAAACTATTATGTAGGTATCGTCAGTTTAGTGGCCAGCCGGACTATCTTGCAAACTATTAAATTAACTTTTAGTTCAGTTTAACTAATGTTATTGGTGATACAGTCGGGGTATAAAGGTTGTATAAAGGCGCTTTGCAAAGCGTGGAAGACCTAAAAACAAAAACAACAAAAAAGGAATATCGCTGTACTGAAACAGACGTAAACAACAAAACCTAGCTGCTGATTTTGAAGAAAAATAATAGGGAAAGTGTCGAGAACGTAACCTAAACACTAAAAGTAGTAAAATAAAATAATTTTAGTAAAAAAATAGAAACCTCCAAATTCCATATAATTATGCTTATTTGCACTAAAAAGTAACAAATAAAATAACATTTTAGATGAAACATAGAAAAATATAATATGCTCATAGAATAGTGTGTTAGGTAAGTAAATATTTAAAATTTTGTACTTCCTTTTGGAGTCGGTGCCAGCCAAAAAGTCACGGGCAACCTAGTGACTAAATAGTATAGTAAGGACCAAATGAAAAATTTCATGCAACGCCTATGATATGAATCTTCCAAAAGCACCCCGCGCAGCAAGTTACAGACCTACCACAGAATCTGTGAAATAGACAAAAATGGAACTACGACTTTACTATGGACATGTCAACTTTTACAAGAATCGTGATTGGGTAAAATACAAATTTGTATTACTACTATCGCCGCCGTTCATTTCAAAGATAAGTTGGCAAGTCTGTAGCACTGCTGGTACCACCCGACCGAAAGAACAAACGACGATAAAGCGCTCTGGTCGGTATCATCCTATAAAGCAAAGGTTCCGTCGCCTACAATTTTCTGGCTGGCACCAACTCCAAAAAGAAGTACAAAATTGTAAATATTTACGTATCTAACACACTATTCCATAAGGATATTATATATTTTATTGTATTTCATCTAAAATGTTATTTTATTTGTTACTTTTTAGTGCAAATAAGCATATATAGA
The DNA here is from genome assembly GCA_951230895.1 of Carpatolechia fugitivella. Classification (NCBI taxonomy): domain Eukaryota; kingdom Metazoa; phylum Arthropoda; class Insecta; order Lepidoptera; family Gelechiidae; genus Carpatolechia; species Carpatolechia fugitivella. The sequence continues at coordinate 14,203,686 of OX579645.1, forward strand.
ATTTGAAGAAGGTTTCTATTTTTTTGTTAATATTATTTTATTGTAATTTTCACTTGGCCAGCTACTATTACCTATAGAGCCATACTGCGTATAATATGAGGTATTTTTGGTACTTAGCTCGAAATTAAGGGAGCTACGGGTCGAGTCTGACAGAAAGCATCAAAATTGGCACGCAGATAGCGTTCAACTTACATTAGATATTGTGTAGGCAAGTTGATAAAGTCTACGGTTTTTTACAGTTTTTTTAAAAGCGGTTGTAGCTAGATGAAAACAGGAGATAAATTAATTTGTATTAAACTATCTAAAAACTACTTGTATGCCAAATTTCGGGACCGAACTTGAAGCTAAGAACCCTAACCAATAGTTAATATTGTTTAGAATTTTGAAGTTGCCATTACTAGTTGTTGTTAAAAAACAGCGTTATCAAACTCTTGCGGCTGCGAAATCGATACCAGTTAAGTGACTCACGGAAATTACTGTTTATTAGATTAGGAATTGTTTGTTTAAATTACATTAAGTAAGATGCACCTGATACCTACAATCATAAAATCACATTTAATTCAAATAAAGTGTATTATATTACATACGATTTAATTTTCTTAAAACTTACTACGACTTTCACTTATTTTAAGACAGTTTATAAATTTCAAATATTGAAAGGAACAAACCTCAAAAAGTAAGCTGACTTTGGAACGAGTAATTAACAAAGATTTATATACAATCTAGATTTAAATGAGACACAAAATAAATTAAAAATCTATTACCTTAAATGGAATTGTTTAGACGACGCTCAATGCTTACAATAGGGTATCGGACTGTTCCTAAATTTACCATATTTTATTAATTAATTATTTTTAAAATATATATTAGTAGCAGACGATTCGCGAAGAAACAAACAGAATCGGTTAAAAAACGAATTTACAGTGATTTTTTTAAGTTTCAATGTCTGTCTCTTTTAAAAACGATTTTTTGTATGGAGATTAGGTATATGGCGTTACTAGCAAGTGACGTCCCAAGTGGGTATGTGCCTTTCTGTCTAATCTTGAATTTCAAACCTTTATAACTCGGTCAATTTTAAAGATAGAGCAAAAATTATTTTCGTGTTTGATAGCAGAAACTAAGAAGTTTGGATTTATAAAATAAAAAAAAAGTAGTCCGATACCCTATTATTATTAATATTATTATAACGGCTAGGCGCAAGCAGGTGGTAAAAAAACAGTGATTTGTAACAACGTTGACGGCGCATAGCGGACGCGCATATCAAACGTGGATTAGACAGATGACATTTAACCCTAAAAGCATCATCTCGTATTTATACGGCTCAATGCTGTACAATCCATTTCAGAGGATTGCACGGATGAACTTATTTACAACAAATAGTACATGCGTACTTCTACTTTACATGTCGATGACTATTTCTATATACCAGACCAGCCCAAAATGTAGCCTTTTTACACTTCCCTGGATGATTTAAGTGTCGATGGATAATAAGATATCAAAATATAGAATTTGATTGGAATTAAAAATAGATGCTACACCCTGACAGACTACATATTAAATATAAAACATTAATTATTTGATGACAATAGAAAAATACAAAAAAAAAACACATTAAAAAATATATTAAAAAAAAGTTGCTTTGGCAGCAAATGCACTTTAACTTCAAATTATTAAAATACGACCTAAGTAAATGACAGGATAAAAGTAGGCAATTTGTAAGCTCCATGGTACTTACTGAAGGTGACCAAAATGGTAGTCTGGTGTAGGCGGTTGCAGCTGATGTAGATCGAGGTAGTACTCGTGGTGGCGTACATATTCACGCGCCATGCCGCGCGCGCGACCCGCACGCGACCGGTTACCGCGGCGATGCCTTCTAACTGCCGTGAGCCCACACACAGGCCTAACGCACTTCTTCTCCTCATCAACCACCAGCCCTATAATATAGTCTACCACAGGACCGATACGTGCTGAAATGTTCGAAGACTAACGTCCCGTGCCTACCCCGTTAGAAGGCAATTAATATAAACACATACGCACTGCCGCGGCACTGCTCTGCCGCCCAACTGTGAAAGGCTACGCCGCTGCCGCCCGCTGCCCATGCCGCCCGCCCTCCGACAAACTTATGTTAACCGTCCAAGTGCGAGTCTGACATGCATAAATTAAAGGTTTCGCAGACGATTATATTAAGTACATTCGAAAAGCATCTACGTTAGCAACAAATACTATCGGATAACTTTTCCTAGGTAATTTTTTATTTTGGAATACATAAATTAATGTTTGTCAAAAACACAGAAGTTTTGTTAAAACTTAAGGTAAGTTATTCTACCTGCTCTTAATAATAGTAGATTTTATGACAAGGGCGCATAGGAATATTTTTACGGCGAAGGCGCTACTTTGATTCCAGAGTCGAGTGAAGGATTCTAGAGTATAATCCTGAGTGCAGTGAGGGATCAAAGTCAGGGACTTGCATACCAAAAAATATTGATACCATTAAATTTCGGTTTGACGTCATACCGTTATTTTTCAGTACTTGAAGCATTTTGATACTAATATTTATTTCGATACTAAAATGAAACTTCTTTTTGATATATACCGTTTTGTACCAAAAAAATAACGATTAAATATCAAAGTCAATGTCAATATTATTTTATTCGAATTAAGATTTTTACAAATAATTTTTCGACGTCAAAGCTATCTTTTTTATTTATTTAGCTGAAGGCCACCCGCCTTGTCAGTAACTTTTTTCATATAATATTTTGAAATGAATACTTTATTAACTTTTGGATCATCTCTTACTTTCGTCATTACATTTTTTTGTGGAGAAGAACTCACCAAAGAAACTCCACATGCGTCGCATCTTTTGTGTTTCTTTTTTGTCAAATAATAATATAGTCATTTACAAAATTCATGCATGTTGAAATAGCCTGTCATTCAAGAAATCTATTCCCATGATGGATATCCTCTAAGTCAGATATTCTATAATAAGCTTTTATATATAATTTTTTCTTATTTTTGAAATTTTTCTAAAAGTATTTTTTTAAATCGTTAGGGACCTTATTGTAAATGCGTATACAATTGCCTTTATAAGAATGTGTTATTCTACACAGTCAGCTAAAATGAGCAGTCAACTTATCCTTATTTCTAGTATTAAAATGGTGTTTATCACTGTTCTTTTTAAAATTATTGATACTTCTTTTTACATACACAAGATTGTCATAGATATATTGAAACAAATGTCAGAATATTTAATTCTTTAAACTTTTCCCTCAGTGATACTCTAAGCCCCAATCTATATATTGCACGAACAGCCCGTTTCTGCAGCGTAAAAATACTATTTGGATTTGCAGCGTGACCCTACAATAAAACACCATAGGTCATTAGACTATGAAAGTAACTAAAGTAGAGTAGTCTAGAGGTGTCAACATCGGTCTAATTTTTTTAACTGCGAACGCTGCTGAACAGACTGAGTTTCGACAATTTATTTATATGAGGATCCCATTGTAGTTTGGCATCTAAAGTTATGCCTAAAAAGACAGTCAAATCTTCAAGGTCTAATCTCTGTCCTTTTATAAATATATCTGTAGTTACCGGTTTCACATTGGGTAATACGAATTTAATACATTTAGTTTTCTTTTCATAAAGTAATAAATTTTAACAGTAAACCAGTTCACTTCACTAGAGATTGCATTGTTTACGTCGTCATAGTTTGACTGTTGTCTTTTAACATTAAATATCAAAGAAGTATCATCAGCAAACAATACTAACCCATGTTTAGCTTTAACAAGATAAGGTAAATCATTAATATATACTAAAAACAAGACAGGACCAAGAATTGAACCTTGAGGGACACCCATACTTATTGAAGACCCGGGTGATCTTTTCCCATTAACATCGACCATCTGAAGACTATCTGTTAGATATGACTCCAGAAGGCCAAGATCCTGATCTTTTACACCATAGTGGTGTAGCTTCCTGACAAGAGTGTCGTGATGGACGCAATCAAAAGCCTTGGATAGATCGCAAAAGACACCTATTGCATCAATTGCATCTTCCCAGGCATCAAAAATATTGTCAATTAGTTCAACACCAGCATCAGCTGTTGAACGACCCCTTGTGAAACCAAACTGAGCAACATCAATTAAATTATTGAGATAAAAATGACTTTACAATTGATTAAGTATGAGTTTTTCAAATATTTTGCTAAGAGTTGGTAGTATCGATATGGGTCCAAAATTTGTGGGGTCTGACTTACTACTGGCTTTGAATAATGGTATCACTTTACTTAGTTTCATCAAGTCAGGAAACACACCATTATCTGATTAAATATGCAACAGAGGTGCGATACAATCTACCTATATGTATAATGGAACTTATAATTTTTACAAATAGACCATGGACGTCAGCCGTCTTTTTCATTTCCAAGGTTTTAAACGCTTTTACAACGTCCTCATTGTTTACGTGCCTAAATTTAAAATCTGTTTTACATTCCTCAAAGTTTTGCTTAAGTATAACTTCAGCAGCAGTGGGAGATGAATTTAAAGACTTGGTTGTTGAAACTGGAATATCTGTAAATAAATTTTCAAAAGCTTGCTTAATCATTACTTTTTGAATAGATGGGATGGGATAATTAAAACAAGATTATTTTATATAATAAGACGTTCTATAATCGGGCCACTTTATGAAGCGACTTTTGAAGTTTCATGTACTTACCAAAGAACAATAACCTTGTACCAGCGTACAAATAAAAAACAAGAAAAGAAGCACTTTTGAAGCATGCTTCTTAGATATAATCAAAGAACTTTAAATTTTACACTACGTCTATGATAAATTACAGCTGCTATGTGAGCGCAACAATTTAAAAAAGCTATAACAAAAATATTAGGCCGACGCGTAAAAGTTACGTCGGCCGTAATATATATTTTTTTAATTCCCAGTGTTGTCACTATCAGTACCAGCCTGATAGCAGTTATAACGTGAGTACGCTCAAGAGTTACTTTTGAGTATAGGTATTTTGTTATCTATCATTGTTGCGATTGTGTAGGATGCATCGGCGTCTTTTGTACTTAAAATTCTGAGAAAAGATAATTAGTTATTCCGTGTAGTCTTGTTAATGTTTCGGTTCAGTCAGTCAGTCTTTCGTTTTCGTGCGCAATGGCTACATGTGTTTTTTTTTTCGGTTTCTCAAAGTATTATTTTACGGCTCGGCTTTCGTTTGGACTCTGATCCTGCTTTTTTTAAAATACCTGTATTTTTTTACTTATCTATGTTTTTTTCTGTTAATAGCATATTTTGTAATTTTTTTCTAATTACAATTCTAAACGGTTGATCTATTAAATTTAATATGACATCTGCATATTTTCATATAATATTATAATCTGTACATTGATAGTATCAAATAAATAATTTAATTCTGTGATACTTCACAGAAAACAAAATAACGTCAACACCGATTGTAATACAAAATTTAACAAACTATTTTTTTTTATTACTAATTACGAAAATAATAAATTTCAAATAGGTAGGCGTCTTTCTAAGTAAATATAAGAAATGAAAAAGTGACTGAAATACTAGATAGTCAAAACGCGCCGGAGGGAAAACAACTTTTTAAAAACGAATTTTAAAATAAAAGGACGAATATTTCGTACAATGGTCGATGTTAGACTGACGATTTATTTCAGTTAATAATTCTTAGAGCTAAAGCTTATCCGCTACAGACGCTACCTAAGCACTTTTGGATGCAGCTGCATTAATGCTTAGTACCTTTGTCGACTCAGTGACTTTTAGTATGGATTCGGGTTACCAAGTTGATGCGATATTTACTGAGCTTTAGATAGGATAGATCATCACATTCTCTTGCAGAAGCTGTTTTTCGCAGGAATCCATGGTAATTTATTTAGATGGTTCACTTCTTATATTGAAAGCCGTACACAAGCGGTTGTGGTGAATGGTTTTACTTCAAGCTGGAATCATGTCCCATCAGGCGTGCCTCAAGGGTCTTTGCTTGGGCCATTGCTTTTTAACATTTTTATTAACGACACCAGCTCTTGTTTCAAGCACTCAAATATTCTTTTATACGCTGATGACATGAAAATATTTAAAAATATCACTAATGTCACTGATTATGAATTATTGCAAGAGGACTTAGTGTCCTTCGAACAGTATTGCAAAACTAATAAATTAGACCTTAATGTTAAGAAGTGTTATGTTATAACCTTCACCAGAAAAGCTTTATTACCAAAATATAAATACTTCTTAAATGGTCAAGAACTTCAGCGTGTTGATCTGATTCGAGACCTAGGCGTCATACATGACACTAAATTAACTTATGAAAAGCATATTGATGATATAGCCAGAAAAGCTAATAAGGCAATGGGTTTTCTTATGAGATCCTGCTCTCAATTCTCCAATCCTAAGGTCGTTAAAATTCTCTATTGTTCGTTTGTGCGCAGTCTTCTCGAGTATTGTTTGCAGGTATGGAATCCACAATATGACATTTACATCAACAGATTAGAATCAATCCAACGAAGATTTTTAAAATATTTACAATATAAGTGTAAGACTAATGATACTGATTATTTTGCTAGATGTCACAAGCAACATTTTCTTCCACTCCAAGTCAGACGTACTATAGCAGATATCGTTTTCCTAGTTAAAATTGCTCAGAATAGAATAGATTCTGCGTGCTTACTATCAAAGATTAAACTAAAAGTTCCAAATCGGACAGTTAGGCATGTATCGTACTTATATGTTGCACAGTGCGGCTCTAATTATAGAAAAAACTCATTTTTTGTCAGATCTGCAAACAAATTCAATGAGATGGTTAAATTTCCTAATTTAGACCTATTTAATACAAAAGCGTATGTTTTTAAGAATGTTATAACTAAAGATTGGTTCGATGATCACTCATGTTCCGTGTAGATCTCCTTTCTTCTTTATGCAATGCATTTATTATCTTTATATTTTTCATAATGTAAACTAGCTTTAGTTGTGTACATGCGAAAACATGTAAATAGTGTTTGGTTAGTAACATTGTTATGTAATTTGCTTAAGATCACTGTTTGTTTTCCTAATAAAATAAAATAAAATAAATAAAATAAAATACAGTTTCTATACTAAATAAAATAAATAATAAAAATAAAAACCTTTATTTCGCTCCCACAACAGTATAGTTAAGTAAATAATTATAAAAAATACTGGTCAGACGTTGTAACTAGATACTAGGCAAAGTCAACCATTACACTACGGGACATCACTATTTACGTCACAATGACATCCTTCAAAAGTCGCTTCATAAAGTGGCCCGACTTTAAATACCATAATATTTTATGTGCACTAATAAAAAAAATTAAGAATATTTTTTTCTTAAATCAGAATAAATGCATTAGATGGACGAACTGTTGAACGTTCCACGACATTGGTCCGATGCAACGCATCCGCGCAACGGGTCCGTTAGAAAACAAATTTCGTGCACTTTCGTTCTTTACTTACATTATTATTGTATTCAAATAATATTTTTTTACATTGGAAATATATATTCTAACCGTAAGTAGAAAAATAATTGTTTATACGTTGCAAGATAAACGATTTAATATCACTACGTGCTTTAAATTACTTAAAAAGAACTCTTGTCGGCCTATAATTCGCAATAATTTTCTCTAAAGGGGTTGTTGCAATTACTTTGCAACTTGTTAAAGAAAGAAAACAATTATTAAACTAAATAAAGAATGTTTTGTCATGCACATATATTGTACTAATTATGATGACATACGGACAAGACGAAATTATGATGGTGCTGTTTTTGCCATTTGGCTACGCGTTCCGTAGCCAAATGGCAAAAACTAATTTCGAAATGAAGCACGTTAAACGATTCTATACAAATACTTTTTCAAGAAATGGCGACATTTCTCAGCAACCAGAGCTTGCAAAAGGCTTCAGGTAGAAAGTTTGCAGAGCTTTGAACTGAAAAAATATAAAATTCCAGTTATTTTAATGCTAAGCCATTTAGATGAGTCAGAATGGGTAACTCTGAAACTATAAGACATAGAGAGATCTGTTCTAACGAACCATGTCATCGATTTTAGAAACAAGAACAACTGCATTCATTGATTTAAAATACTCATACTCAGTTCAAATGATCTAATGAGTGTAATGCTTAGGTACAAGGTATGTTTTTTACCAAATTAAAAAAGAAATCTTATTTCTGGATTAACTCAAAGTTAGGTTAGGTAATATTTTCAGTGAAAAATGTATTATTCATACTGCCCAGTCTAAGCGATGGTCTTTATTCATAATAACCGGTAAGTATTAATATTACTCGGTTAATCAATAGCCAAATCTTAATCCATCAATTTTGCACAAACGTGGTTTTACTCTGAGCTCGTTGGGAGCCAACAAAATTCACCATCAAGGGGCTCGAGCTTAACCTGAATTAGGGTGGTCAGACCTTAGTCGACCACGTTTTATTTCATGGAATAAACCCCATAGATGGATGTAAGTTGTAATCCAGCCATTTACTAGTCGTTGACGTAAATCTCAGAAACCAAGCACCTGCCTGCATGATTGATCTGTTTATATTATGCTCATAGTTATTATAAGTAATAATATATTTTGATGTGCTATGTACTATTATGTGTAAGTAGCAATCCTTATTTATCAATCACTGAATACTAACTGATGGAGCTTGTTTACAAATATTAATATACCTAGGTAAAAGGTAATCTAATAGAGAACCACTCGTAATATTTTTCTGACTAATGCGAACCAAGTCAAATATTCAGTTCGACACGACTCGACTTGAGCGACGCGCGCGCATGTTTACTTCCCAGTAAGTATTGCATGTACACAAGACGCAATCGTGAGCAGCAGCTAAAAGTGCATCGTGGTGACGTCGATCTGCCCATGAACCTGCCACACACCACGACCGGATATAAACCATTCCGATCTCGATTCTGCCAGCGAGAAATGTGTACAAGGCTGCCTGGAAAAGCACTGTTTGAAATCTAAGCAAATAAAAAACGGCAATGAACACGAAACAAAATAAAAATGTCGAGTAAAGAAAATTAACTCAATTTACACGTGCCGCACGCTAGTAAACATAACGTAATATTATGCAACAACGAAACGGGCAGTCATAATGAATTGTAATCGATGTTTTAATGCAACGGAAATGGCTTCAGATTAAAACTCTTCCAAAATGGCGTATTACAATTTCAACTCACTGAGGCGCCAGAGGTATATTTATCAAATAGCCCATTTATCATTTTGACTACGATTATAGGTATTAGAGCTGCTTCTATGAAACCTTTGTGATACAAGAATTTCTCTATAAAAGTATGTATGCCTGTGCGACGGACTAAATGATCTGGGCGAAAATGGAGAGGTTACCTCTCTATATGGCACTTACTGAGTGAGTGAGTGAGTGAGTGAAAGACAGACACCCATTGGTGTAAGGTGAGGATTTTTTGTACGCCGTGTGATCTATATTAGGACAATGTTTTAGTAACATAAGCTGCTAACTGACCTGACTATAGCCACCGCGATGATCGAAACACATGAAACTTAGATCTCACCAGAACATTTGATCCCCGCTCTTCACAAGAGCTGATCTATGTTACCAGCCACGCTGTAGCGAGTACCTCATGTACGTACGAGTAATATGACATTAAGTATGCATTATTCTAACACTGCCATATCAACTCTCCGGAGCTAGTGATTCGATTAGACAAGAAAATTCTAGAAACGTCCAGAGCATTCTACGTCACGGATTCTACATAACAAAACAAGCTCAAACAACACAAGTAGAAAATATAAGCAGTCTTGCTGTTGTATATTATCAACGCAACTGTTCACATTTCATCATCGGCAGTATTTACGAGATGTTTTGTATCGGCTTTTGAGTTGTTATTTTTATAATTAATAGAAGCTAACGTAAACTTAACCGTAATTAAGCCTAAAATAGAATCATATTAATTCTGGACCAATTCTGGAGAAATATTTTATTAACTGATGAGAAATTTTCAAGATTGTAAGTAGATCTACTTAATAGCCTGTGTGATTAATTTTCAATAAGTCAACTGAATATTTTATGCTACCAGTTGCTTTAGGTATCTATTACCTTTTTAATAAGTACTAATTACAATATCACCCCTTCCTATCAGCTCTGCTCACCCTTCGGGGATATAAGCGTGATGTTATGTAGGTGTATGTAACTACAATATTTGTTAAAATAGATTACACTAGAGGTCCACCCGCGGTTACGCTCCCGTTATGTGAGATTTTCTCGTGGGAATAAGACTTCCCGTAAAAAAGTATCCTATGTGTTAATCCAAGTTACAAACTATCGCCATTCCAAATTTCATCCAAATCCGTTGAGTAGGTACTTTAAGCGTGAAGACGGAACAAACATCCAAAAACATACAAATATACTTCTCATCAAAAAATCGAAACACTTTGCAAGTTTATGTTTTGTAAGGAATAACAGAAAAATAATATGAATACATGTCAAATGTCGTTTAATAGTAAGTTATGTATGATCACATAGGATTTGAAAACCTCATATTACTCACTAAACGACATTTGACATTATATGAGAATGCCACAAATCCCACAAATCGAGTCCTGCACTTTATAAAACTTGAAATCTTAACTGTACCCAGCCTATATATTTTGGTGTTACTATGTGACCTGAAAAAGCATATGTATGATTTTGAAATGGAAGAAGAATGTGTTGCTCGCGAACATTCGAGTCGAAAAGATCTAGTTCAAAAGATTGCTCTACGATTGAACATAGTCAAACACAGTTCCCGATACCAGGCAGTTAAACTATATAACTATTTGCCACAGTCTCTTAAGTTGAAATCTTCATACACAGTTTTTAGGGGCAATTTAAAACTGTTATTGCTTAAGGTGTTATTATAGTATTGACGATTTTATTAATGATGATTTTAAAGACATTGTATAATAATAAAAATAAAGAGTTAGAAATTTGTTTTTAGATTATTAAACATAATTTAAGATTGCATGTTATATAATGTAAGACTAGTAAATTATTTTTTCAAACAATGTATATTGTTTTATGAATAAATACTATTGACTATTGTATTCCTAAATATACACAATTTTCTGTTATTCCTTACAAAACATAAACTTGCGAGGTGTTTCGATTCTTTCGATGAGAAGTGTGTATCACATTTATAATATTAGTGTGATTATTTATGAAGAATATTGTAGAAATAGATCAAGATTCCGCTCAGCGTAAAGGAAATAAATACGAAGCACACAATTAGAGATGTAACTCGATAAAGGCGACCGTGGCAGCACAGTCGTAATCTCGAAAGCAACCGAACACCACTCCACGTAGGTACCGACCGACTAATTGTATCGGTGAGCAAATTCTCCCTTTCAGAATCAACTACTCAATCGATGAAGTTCATTTATGAAGACAAACAAGTTGATCTTCACAAGGGATAAACATCCGTAAGATGCTAACAGCCACGGTACTTGTTTGTTTGTATAGGATAGTTAAGTTATCCACAAAACAAACAGTGTTTTATTAAATTACGACTTATGCAGCGTTTAATATTGATTCATTGAACAAAATATCAGACAGCGACGTGCAGATAAATGTAAAATTGCAGATGACATAAATATATATAAGATATTAAATGAGCGAAACCTTATCAATTTGGAAAATTGGAAGCTGTTGCGTCAGGGGAATATCGAGCCCCCCGGGGGTCGCAGCCGGGACGCGACAGCTCAATGGACTTACCTGTTGAGCCCGCCACTCACACTCCATTCCCAGCCGAGTGAGTACTGTGTCCAATAAATACATGGACAGTGTTTTGTGTACTTAAGGGTCATACAATGGCAAAATTAGCAACTCAACGCGCTTTAGTTGAAAGTTTAACCGACGTACTACAGAAATAACGTTTATATTAGCGTGCGATGCTTCACGGTAGTTACGTCCGACACTGCGCAGGAATCGTGCGAAAAACTCGTTTTTTTTTTACTTTTTTCTTGAACTACCTATGATTAAATATATTTCTTTTTGCACGGATGAAAGATAAATGAATTACCAATAATATCCCGTAGAAACCGTGTCCGCGTCTGTTGTCATTTAGAAGCAGTAGCGAATTTAACAATAGGAACAACTCGACTTCAATTGCGTTTTTGGTATAGTATTTAATGTTTTTAATACAAATCAGTCTGCGCGAAATAAAGGTTATATATCCAAGTTTAATATATATGTTTTCTGTAATATTTTGCTTGTTCGCTTACGAGCCTTAGGCCTTCAAAAACTGCGGTTGGCATGGGTAGGACCCTTAATACACTCGACAGCAAAGAGTCCGGGTCGGGTAAAAACCTGAAAATCTCGGAAACTAAGAATGCTAACATAGTGAAATAGTAAATTGTGTTTAATACAATAAATACTTCATAAAAAAGTAATAAAATATATTTGTCACTTTGTAATTACGCAAAGAAAAACTCATCATATAAAAAAAATAGAAAATCGCAATTATTTTCTACAGTTATTTTTGTTCAATCAATCAGCCTATTGCAGTGCACTGCTGGACGTAGGCCTCCCCAAGGGCACGCCAAAGCGCACGATCACCCGCTTTCCTCATCCAGCCACCACCAGCGACCTTCATCATCATCAGTCCACCTGGCCTGGTTATTTTTGTTAATTGTTTATTTATTGTGTTACGTGCTATGCGGTTTGTCCTGGTCATGCGGCAGATCCGCTTATAAAAGTCCCATTTTTATTTCGCCATTTTTGATGGCATAAGTTAACAATATACCAAGAAGCCACCAAGAAGAACCAAGAACCATGAAATCTTATTGCTATCATTTAAAGTGTGTTTAATTATCTATTAAACAAAATTTATTTTACTAAGATAGCATTCATAGTTTTCGAGATTTTCAGACCTGTCTTCATAATATCAAATTTTTTTATGTGCTAAGCTTTGTTAAAACTGCCCTCTATCTCAGTTCGCAAGTTATGGGGCCTGGCGATCCGTCACACAGGTAATCCCTAGTACGGACACCAGGCTCTCATATTCTGGTGCTGAATTCACTATTATTGTATTATTCGTTTTTAAGAAAGATTATGAGAGCGAATAAATATAACTCATTATTATTATTATTATTCTGTATTTTTTCTCCCTTATTATGGGGAAACTTCTTTATTTCACTTTATTAGTATTATTTTATTTTTGTAGAATACTACTTTTCTCAGCACAAGGCCGGTTTTTACGGATCCAAGCACGGGCGAAGTGACTTGATTCCGGTGCTGCTGTTTCAGTGGGTGCTTGGAAGATTGTTGCATTATTGAGGAATCGCCGGACTATGGAGCAAGTGTCCAGTATTACTGCCTTTTGCATATTAATATAAGTAGTTTTCGGGAGATTTAGTTATATTATTATTATTATTATTTATATTTTTCTTTTTTCCTCGGTTTGCACCGGTTTGCTGATATTATTATTATTATATCCTACTTTAATTAAAGTAAAAAGTGATAACAACTACACAGCCGAACGATTTGAAATCGAATATTTGGAATATAAGAACTGATATCATCATCTGGCTACTAAAAACTTTTGGCTAAGACTTATAAAACTTAGATTTATAGCTAAGATATTGCAAATATTAAAGATTCATAGAAAACAACCAAAAACGTAAACCTTCCGGCGGGACTTGAACCCACGACCTTCGGCCTATACGCAGCCAACGTTCTTACCAACTACACCACGGAGGGCATAATGGCAGCGCCGAAATCCGTTCTTGCTTGTTTTCCATGAAATTATGACGTCACCACAAATCTTTTTAAAATATTTCCGATCTGGTTTTTAGATATTGAACCATTTTTAGGGTTCCGTAGTCAAAAAGGAACCCTTATAGTTTCGCCATATCCATCTGTCTGTCTGTCCGTCCGCGGCTTAGCTCAGACTCTTTTAGTACTAAAAGGCTGTAATTTGGCATGTGTATACCTACATGTTAATCATGCCGACAAAACTGAAGAATAAAATCTCAAAAAAAAATTTTTTTTGGTTTCCTCTGGTACACGTGAAGTGGGGGTTATTTTTTTATTCACGACTGCCTTATAGTGTGAGGTATCGTTGGATAGATTTTTTTTTAAATAATGGGGGTTTGCTAAAACCGTTTATCGATGATAGTGTACTGTAACGACTCTCCGGGAGAGAGCCGCCACTTAAAGATATAAAAGACACTTTTATAACACGATAACTATTTAATCACAAATTGCACTCCACTCGTACTGAAAATCATATAATCGTCCGCACAAGACGGCGGACGGCAGGTGAGAACGTCAAATCTCTACGGCCCAGCCCGTCTGAAGTTTCTATCGCTCCCTTCCTAAACTCAATAGTTAAAAAGAGAACGAATATATTATAAAAAGTATATTATCGCCAGTATCAACTACATAGCACTCAGACCAACGAGGCCCGATGCTACAGTACGTTTCAGAAATATTTCGTTTCGTTGCTTATTTTTGTTAGAGTCAAGTGTGAAAAAATTCACGGTGGTAGTGTATAATGATGAATTTAAAAGGAAAACTCAAGTAGGCTTTACAGGTTATCGAATAATAGACCAACTTATAAAATGTACTTGTACTTGTACAAGTAAAAAATTTGGTACCTACTACAAATATCATAGAAAAATATTGTGATGAATGTTAACTGTCTTAAACAGGTACCTAAGTGTAGTATTGGACAACTACGGAACCCTACACTTCGCGTGGCCCGACACGTGCTTGGCCGGTTATTTTTGTTAGAAATGGGTTTTGTTAAAAGTTCGACTGGTATAAGCCGTAACTATTTGTTTATGCTATGAATTATCTTTGGTATTAAATTCGAAGTTTGAATCATTATCCTGCATACTTAATAGAATCTATAGTCATCATCAACATCAACGGCCCGTTACAGTCCACTGCTGGACTATGAGCCTCCTCCACTTAAGTGGAGGGTTTTGCCATAATCTCCACGCTTGGCAGGCGAGTTGGAGATCGCAGATTAAAAGGTTACTGTATCAGAGAGCGCTGCTGCCCGTTCCCTGTTCAATGTGTAGTCCCTAAGTCGCCTCTTACGACACCCACGGGAAGAGTAGGGGTTGGTGACAAATGTATTCTACTCTGCCTACACCACACGGCGAATCTATAGTACAAACTACTAAAATTAAGCTGACCAAGTTAACACACTATATAGTTACACTTGGGTATACATGATCTAGAAACTTAACATTTTTAGATTATTTTTTTGGATCTGCAACTGATTATGCAACTGAGTCGAAACGTCGTCGTGCAAGAAAGGTAAATAAATACCTGTTTTATGTTTTACCTAAAATGTATCATGATGAGACGTCTGCTAAACCAGTTCTAAAATGTGTAAAAAATCACAAGAGTTTACAATATTATTTAATTCAAATATACCAAATCGATCCAACCGTTGCGTTGTCAAGTGAATGCGCTCGACGAACTGAACGAATTAAATGGAGTAGAAGTAGATTCTCAGTTCAACGGGTAGCCTATATTTTTTTATAATTATTGATTTTTAACCCCCGACGCGCGACTCAAATAAGAGGGGTGTTATAAGTTTGACCACTCTGTGTGTCTGTGTGTCTGTCTGTGTGTCTGTCTGCGCCACCGTAGCTCTTAAACGGGTCAACCGATTTGGATGCGGTTTTTTTTATTTGAAAGCAGGTTTTCTAGCGACGGTTCTTAGACATGTTACATCAAAATCGGTTCAGCCGTTTCAAGGTCATCAGCTCTTTTGTTAACTGCGGTAGGGTTCTTAGACGCATAATGTGTATTTACTTTTCACTTTTAAACGTACGTGTGACCTAAAATTTGAAAAACTCATGTATGCTATATAACTTTGCATGATGATGGAATTATTGGTCTGATGCTGCAGCCAGGATATCCAGCACTCTTGAAAAAATAATAGCAGATATGTCGTGTTTGGATTCGTTTTGCTCAGTATTTGATTCTACCCCGACGCGACAGCGATATAGCGTCATTTCAACGAGCAAACCAAATCGTGCCATCCATCAATTTCTCTAATAAAATTAAAATATATAGGTGTTACTTTATTGAATTTGATGGCTCAACAATAGGTATTATTTTTGACTTTTTAATGTTTTGATTTTTTTGCTTCGGGGGTTTTTTAATTTTTAATTTATTTTTATTTTATGTATGACCGACCACGCATAATAAAATTATTTGACTATTGGGCCGCGCCGTGACTCCTTCAGCGTCTCCCTAAGTAATTTATATGTAGATATTATTATGACAGCTTCAGGTAGAAATGCCTTTCAGGTAGAAACCGCACACGCCGGCGGGTCCGCGGATCTAATAGTAGAATTAATTAATTGTGGGGCCCCGGGGTCATTCTTCTCCCACGCGCTTCTCGCCTTGGCAACGTTCTGGGCCGAGGTCCGAGCCCGTCTGAGGACGCCTCATACGTTGTCATAAATTTCTAAAGAGTACGAACCTCCTACTCCCCGCAAGTCTGCGCCCGCTATATTACACTCTGGTAGAAATTGCAATTAATCCGTTCAAAAAAAAAGTAGGTACCTCGTTTGTCTGAAGCGGGTCATGACTCGTGCCAGCTTCGGTCGCCTCTCCAGGCGCCTTCACCTGCAAAATACAATAAATCTCAAACTGGCAGCCGGTGCTATAATCAAACTATTTACTTTAAAGCTAATGTATGTCAAAGATTGAAGGTCTACCTTATTTTTTTCCCATTCAACAGAGTTAAAGTAGAATGGAACCTTCAGTAGGTTTGTGGCTGATAACACATCTGCTGTGAGATTGAGTGAATACGAGGACGTAGTTATGGTAGTAGTGTGGTGATCAAATGTGTGGTTTCGATGAATGTTTGTTGATAATTAGTGTTGATCCTTTATGAAATGAAATGAAATCTTTATTGTGAATATAAATCTAGGTAACAATTTTGCAGATGAATTTGCTTAATAATATGTTGGGGTCTTCAGATCCTACCTTTACAGGTGTATTCACATAAATTACATATTATTAAAAACTAAAAAAAAAAACTATAAAGAAAGAAACTTAACATAGATGTGGAAACTTAAAAATACCAAAGAACGCTACTATACAACCTATATTTTTACTATACTTACCTATTTCTTTGATAATATACATATTTATTCTAATAAATTTTTTACAGAAAATAACAATAACAAAATGCTCATATAAGTAATTTTTACAATTTAAATTAGGTATATTCTATGAATTATTTTAAGCTATAGAAGCATTGATCTAAAAGCCAAGTTTTAGTCAGTCTTTTAAATGTAGTTAAAGTAATGTTATCATCCTTAAAAGAGTCAGGTAGCTTGTTGAAAATAACAATGCACATCGTGAATGAATTTTTATAGACTAAAGACAAATTTACAGGTGGTGGCTTATGTAATTTTTTTAAATATTTAGAGCGCAAATTTCTGTTTGTAACATCTTGCTGCAATTGAAAGAGGTACTTATGTTTGAATACAAATATACAAATCTCGAATATGTACAAGCATGGTATAGGAAGGATATTGTATTTTTTTAAATATGGACGACATGAATCAACTTGAAAGAGTCCAAACATGGCTCTTATACAGCGTTTTTGAATTATAAAAATGTTATTTATGTCAACACAATTTCCCCACAGCACAATACCATAACGTAGTGTGGAATCCACATAACCATTATAAGCTATTATGGCTGCTTGTAGTGAGACAATTTTACTAATTTTCCTGATTGCATAAATAAATCTGTTAATCCTGGAACATATACTATTTACATGCTCTTTCCAACTACAGTAACTGTCTAAAGTTAAGCCTAAAAATTTTGTTTCAGTAACTTCTTCAATTTTTTCATCATCATACATAATATTTATTGATTGTTCATGACCTCTAGTGGTATGAAATTGCATGTACTTTGTCTTATTTATATTTACTTTCAAGTTATTTTCTTTTAGCCACGTTACGGCGTGTGCTAAAGTTTTATTGATTTCTGTGTTATATGTGAGGGGGTTTTTACTTTCTATGACAAAAGTAGTATCATCGGCGAATAATATACTATCATGAGACAGGGTATTTGGTAAATCGTTTATATATAGCAAAAAAGTAGTGGTCCTAGTATGCTACCCTGTGGGACTCCATAATTATTTTTAATGTATGATGACTTATAGTTTTGAACAGATTTACTAAATGGACAATATTTTGTTGTTTCATCACATTGAGTTCTATTTTTCAGATAAGATTTGATCCACTCATAGGCAGGACCTCGTTTACCATACTTAAATAATTTTGTTATTAAACGAGAATGACTTACGAAATCAAAAGCTTTGGTCATATCCATAAACATCACAGTGGTGTCTTCTGATCTACGCAAGTTATTATATGTTTAATTAATTTGAAAGTAGCAAGTGAAGTCCGTCATGTAAGTAATATAACGTATATTTTAAAATACAAACCGAAAAGCGTGTGCTAATCTAGATAAATAATCCTATCGGTGCTCGTCATACGTTAGTGAGTCAGTTAATCCGCCAACTTCGTTAGCGAGCTTTATCTTCCAATCCTCATCCGCTTTTCATAGTCGCACAGAACGTTTTGTCTGGTAGCGCCATTAGCCGATTAAACATTAAAAAAACACAATGTTTTAAAACGAAACGTTTTTCGTGTATGCTTATCGGTTAAATATGAAACTATTATATGTGTCATTATTCCCAAATAAGTATTATGGAGTTCTTAATCGCCATTTTTTCAATAATAAATTAATGAGTGAGCAGAAGCACAGTGATTGCGTAGATTTAATAAATTTGTCTAATCTACGCGTGGGAATTAGCTTATATGTAATTCCTTTTTTAACACAGAAATATTATACAATCATTTAACTTACTTATATTATTTATAACTATTACAATGATGTCATAATGACGCTTTGGAGCTCTTGTACCAGGTGATTTTATTATCTTCCGAAATAATAAAACATAAAAAATACGTTATAGGAAACATATGAAAGCCTGAAGAGCTTTAAAAAATACATTCTAGGGAAAACTAGGGAGACGCAGTGTTTCTATCGGATATCGAACCCATAAGTCCAGCAAAACGCGAGCCTCGCACGACACACTTGCATATTTTCGCTACACAGCAATGGGGACAGAATAAGTGTACTTATTTAAAATAAGTGTACTTATTTATCCTGGTTGAATATTTTTGTTTATTTTGTAGCATATAAAAATCAAAACAGCCGACCACAGTATTAATTTTTTCAATAGCCTAAAATGATAATAAGAGTGATCAAAGGAGTGGGTAGATGCGCAGCAGTTACGAGCGTTGTGGAGATAAAAATCAACGATAATCCTCTTAAGCTCGTTAACTCTGCACATCGACTCATCGATTATGTCAATGTAACTGATCATTAGACTGTATTATTTGTAGGCATCACGAGGAATTAAAGAATCGGCTAATATTGTGTTATCCTGCCCACGCCACCAAAGCAAATTAAATGAGATTTAGTAGAATAAAATGTGCATAATATGTCGGTTTTAGTCGTTACGTGTTAAAAAAATTGTCGTATGAATGTTTCAGAGAAATAAAATAAATTTGTGGCGTGGCTAGGCAGTATGCTTTGTGGCCACGCCGCCACCCTGTAAACTGCAAAAAAGAGATAGAACATCTTAAACAAATGTCTGATTATTGTCTGCACAACTACTATGATAATTTTTATCAAAATTATTACATTATATTTAATATTTAAAGAAAAACAATTGCAATGATTTACTAACGAAGCGCCGCCTGTAGAATTTTGCTCAAAAATAAGAAATTCTATCAGCAAAACATCTTGTAAAAAGGGATTCCTGTAAAAAAAAAATCATATACTGATAGCAAAAGATGAAAAAAAACAGGTGCGTTAGTTGCGTGCCATCATGTCTTGCTTGAAATAAAACTGATATCTACCTATATGATTTTGTTAATATTTAATATCTAACCTTTGAGAAAAAAGTAGACATTAATTTCATACTGAACCACCTTGTCCTGGCCTTTAGTTGTAGCTGGATGTTTAATCGGTAACCCAACTAAATATGCACGTATGTATATTAATATGATTAATTACATTTCTATGGCAGAGCCTTAAGAATACAGAATGACTACGCTTAGCCTATAAAGAGAGAGAGTCTCAAAATTTATGAAAACAACAAATTACTAACTGAATGCCTAAAATTTATTTTTACTAACAAAATACATTACGTGAAAGGAAATGGGAAACTACTGTAAAATATAAATGCGAGCATCATAATAAAATAATTTGCAAAATTTTACTCATCTCACAGGCAATACCTGCAAACCGCGTTGATATTCACGCAAGTCACCAAAATATCTTTACACTTGACTACTCTACATGGGATCTAATAACTGAGGTAAACTAGGAATTGTATTGAGGTTAATCTAGTTCACAATAATTGTCACAAAAGTACCTAAACTATCACTTGACCGCATTTTGTATTGATACAAAGTTAGCTATGTAGGGTGTCTTATTGTATTGACTTGCGGGAGTAAGGAACTTGCCCACCCGCGATCTCCGCCATATTCGATTACTTGCTTAACAAACGTCAAAAAAGTAAGTAAATAAAGTCTCCATTGGGTACTTCGACGAAATGATACTTCAAGCATGGAAATCGTATAACTTTTCCAATATATACAGGATACTCTATCGGGCAAGATAATAGAGTTAAACATTTGATAAAAAAACTTTAAAAAACCGTACTTTAGCATGAAATTGAATTTCGGGTTTCAACTCTGTCACATAAATCAATTTGTAAGACTATCTCAGTTTGGTTAAGTCATAGCTTGCTGAATAGCCAGATTATTTGAAAAATAAAATGATTCTGTACTTCGTAAAGCACGCTCAGATATTCGTCCCGGCTGTTATTTACGGATTTTTTTATTTTGCACGAGTTCATGACAGAGACTTCCCAGAGAATTGAAATTACAACCTGTACACATCGTAAGCAAAAAGATAACCGATACGTAGATAGGCCGTCATAATAATGTCGGTAGAGCAAAATCAAGCTGTTATGATTATGGGGAAAACAGATCACTGACAACGACATCGGACAGTGGCTGGAAGAATAGCTAGATGCCATAGCAGATAAGGAGGTGGCGGCGTACGATAGTCGCGATTTTTTTTATGACAGATTTTTAGATTTTGCGTATTTGGAACATTAATATCCAACAGTTACGTTTCCTCTTTTATTATAAAGGTATAATTCCGCCGTGGGCCGCAGACCGCAGACTGCAGCTGCAGACTGCAGGCGACACTACTGGTTTCTAAGAATCTATATGAAAGTGATTCCGAGGCCGGCTGCAATGCGGTCTGCAGCCGCCGCGTGCAGCGGCCGCAGACTGCAGACACCAGTCGTTTCGCGAACCGCAGTGTTTACACCTCAAAATGACGACTTTTTCGGGTGACGATGAAGAAAAATTTATAAACTTTGTTTCTGGTTATCCGATCCTTAATGATACAAGTAATCCAAATTACCGCAACAGTTTAATTAAAGATAATGTGTGGAAGGTGATTTTTTTGCACATAGTAATAACAAGTCGTCATCATCTTCCTCTTCTAACAACAGACACATTAAACTATCGCTGTCCGACATTCTGTCTCGCACGAAGGTATTGGAGTGACTGAGCCATGGCTCGTGTAATACAAGTGCGGCCGCCGCATGCGGTCGCTCTGGGAATAGAGGCTGCAGCGACCGCAGGCTGCAATGCGGTCAGCCGCGACTGCACGCCGCAGTGTCGCCTGCGGCCTGCGGTCTGCAGTCCATGGCGGAATGGTACCTTAAGGATGATGTCTGACAGTTTATAGAGCACAAATCCATCGGTAAGATAAGGACTGAGCGGTTCCAGTTAAATTAGACCAAATTGTAACCGAAATCGGATTGCACTTCCAGTGCGGCACTCTTTTCTGCAACAGACTGTGTTTCAGCGCTGGCTCCTGGTCGGCCTAGCAACTACCCGTGACGTGATGTGCTGTATGATTTTGGAACTTTGGTGACACCCTTAGCAGCGATCATCGTCCAGTCCAATCCAGTCTAGACAATGTAAATAAAGTAATTCTTCATTGCTACCATTTGAATCGCGGTTTTGGCAAAAAAAATCACTTCTGGTAGGTAAGCCAGTTGTTTGATGCTTTTAACTGTTTAGAGTCGTTGGTGAAACGGTCGTGTAAAAGTTTTGCGGCCCACTGGCGAAGTTTAGCCGCTATATTATTGGCGTCTGATTTAGGGCTGTAACATTATCTGCATGGTGAAGATCGAGTAGTCAGTCGGTCGTCGGCTTCCACTACCACGGACTGATGCAGGGGCAGTATTTTTCAAGAAATATTATTATAGACCCTGTCTAATTACCTCAGCCACAATATGTACGAGGGAGGGTTACATGCTCTAACGCCCTCTGTCCGATCCTGTTGATTTCATTCAGTCTGCTGTTGAGATAGCCATTGATACACTAGAGTACACTCCACAGAATGCCCTTTTGGTAGCAACCGCTCCCACCAGCGGTGGGGACGCGGTAGACCCAATCAAGTTTTGCATAATCCTGGAAGGCCCCGTCAGGGTCATTCCTCTCCCACGCGCTTCTCGCCATAGCAACATCCTATACGGAGGTCCGTGCCCCCAAGTGGGCATCCTTAGGATGTTGCTATTAAAACTAGGGGTAAGAAAGAGCCTTCCGTTCCTCCAAAAGTCCAGTTACACTTGATACGTCAATTTTGCGACACAAGCATTAAGTCCATATAAAAAAAAAATGCTCTACTGCCAACTTAGGGTGGTGATCCTGGAACTTGGTCAACATGAAAAAAGTGAACCTATGTTTCCACTTTCTCAAGTTTGGTCCCAGGCTTACTGACTACCCCATGTACGGCAAAGGAGTTAACCTTGTTGTAACCATTTAGACTGACCTTGATGATTTTCTCAAGCCTCTGGTGATATTTGTACAACCTACCGTTAAAGGAAATGTTTACGATGAAGTGCTCACGATTTCAGCGAGGACATCACTTAAAACTCAACCGTTCACACTCGAATGCTAATGTCGCCTATCACCTCTTAACTAACAGAGTGGTATCTGTGTGGAATAAACTACCACAAGATGTTGTCTCCGCGCCATCAGTAAACGCTTTTAAAAACAGACTGGACAATTGATGTAAAATTAATAAGAACTGTGATATTATGGTCACTTAAACAGTGCGCGTGTTAATCTTACTCATTATAATTTAATTTAAATTGAAAAAAAAAAACAAACAAGAATAATTAATAAATAAATAATAACCAACACTGTATAGGACCTATCAGCAAAATATGCTGCCTGTCCTTAATATAATAATAATAATATTTTTGGATAGCCAGGAGTTGATTTCTTTAAGTTGGATGGAAAACACCCAGACATTTGTAGGTATCGTGTTCTGACATTGTAGCCATTATGCCACCAACTTGTAGGTTAAAAACCATCAAAAGGTTCAATCCGTCTGTGACAAATTCTCAGGGACCATTAAATAAATTAATAAGAAATGTAATTCTACATGTGGAAAATAATAAAAGTAGTGCTGGCAAATATAGTTTATTGCTTAGAGTATTGATAATAAGTGGGTGTAAAATACAGTAATAACCCCCTTTGCGTATGCGTTCCACGGAAAATTGCGTAAAGCGAATTTCGCGTATAACGGGGTCTGCTATATTTGTTATAATAAAACATCAAATTTAGCAACAAATCAAACAGAATTTGGTGATTAATCATTGTACTCGCGTAAAGTGTGAAAAATTAAAAACCGCATTATAGCAAATCCACATTTGACAGGGTTGCGAAAAGCTATTACTGTAGAACGGTTTAGGCTAACACAATATAGAAGAGGTAGTAGAACAAAGCTAACACTTGTCCACTTTACAATAACCATATTATTATGAAGAAAATCAAAGATTTCACTTAATCTCATTAGATAAACATGTTGGTATATAAAGAATTAAAATTACATGCATCGAAACTGAATAGAGGGCAGGAGGGGTTAATGCTAGCAACAATTATAAAAAGTTTTGTGTCAGATTAGAAAAAGATTGAGTTAACATAAGTAAACATTTTTATTAATTGTAAGCCTTCATTTCATGAACAGCAAGGGGTCAGAGAATCGTCTTCAGGGCAGGGATTAACCTTTTATTTTTATTTTATTTATTTGGGAAAGTAAACAGCTGTATACAATATGACAAATTAATAGTATAGACTTATAAAAGATGTGACTTTATACACAGCCAACTACACCATCCACATGTAATTATTAAATGATGTTAGTTGGTAAAACAGAGTATAGTATTATGTAAATAGTAATTAAAAAAAACAATTTTACAAACCAAATGATATGAACCTGATGATGAAATTATTAAGATTGAGATTGAGCATTTGATAAACATTTGACTAAATTATATTAAAATTATGATGTTACACTTGGGATGCTCAACTTGACTCAGACAATTTTTTTATAAGCAAACTCCTGAAACTGTGATAAGACAAAGATAGAATATCTATGTTAGAAAAACTGTTATTTTTAAAAAGAACCATGATAAGAGATAAATCTTTTTATAATATTTAGTCATTGTGTGGATATTAAATTTGTGCAGAATTCAATGGAAGGTAGGTATTACTTAAGTTGGAAAACACAACATAGACCAAGTTGAGGATTTATAAGACCACACAAAAATTTATAAATAAATTAAAATAAATAAATATGTGGGACATCTTCACACGTGGCCATCTGATCCCAAACTAAGCAGAGCTTGTACCAAACAGCTGATATACATTACATAAATAGATAAATACATACATATATAGATAAACAACAACCAGACACAAGGCAAACACAAGTGCTCATCACACGAATGTTTGCCCTGGGCGGGATTCGAACCCGCGACCCTGTGCGTCGGAGGCAGATTCACTACCACCTGGGCTACGGAGCCGTCAGTGTAAAAATATTATATAGATAAATGATAAATCAATGTATCTAATAGGGTAGATTAACTAACACATAGCTACCTACACATTGAGAATTAAGGCCACATGAAGACCAACAAGTTTTGTTGTTAAGATCGAGATGTTCATAATGTACAAAAATAACAAAAAAAGATGTACTTACTGCTTCCTCTCCAAATTATTAGCTTCGCTAAGGAAATCGTCCATTTCTCTAGATAAAGCATGGAAACTTCACGAATTATAAACCAGGTCTTTCAACACTCACTATGTACATTAAACACTGTCCACGAATGGTAAAACAACAGACCGACAACGAGTGTAAATATTCAAGGAGTAAGTATATTCTATAAAAATGCAATAACAACAAGTATTTTATCAAAAATCACCAAAAAAAACACTAACTAAAGAAAAGAAACTTTGTAAACGTCAAAAACAACGCAGGAGAACGAACTCGAACAAACGTCAACGTCACGCGAGTGAATTTCGTTCAGAAATTAGGGTCGCGTTCCGATACGCGCTGAAAGCGATTTGAGTGACCAAAACCGCGCACCGTATCAACGGAATATAATATTCCGTGGTCAGTGGAATAGCCATTGTGACGTCACAGCTTGCGTCACGAC
The DNA here is from genome assembly GCA_951230895.1 of Carpatolechia fugitivella. NCBI lineage: Eukaryota > Metazoa > Arthropoda > Insecta > Lepidoptera > Gelechiidae > Carpatolechia > Carpatolechia fugitivella. The sequence goes on from OX579645.1 coordinate 14,229,338, forward strand.
CGCCGCCGTCTTCCGCTAACGGCGCCCATGCTACAGAGCGAAATTCTCGTAAGCTTTATGTCACATTCGACTTTGCCACTGCCGGCAATATTCGGGAATATTGTAAACTTTTAATTTAATAAGGTTTTTCAAGTAAAATGTAATATTTTTGAGATGATTATCAATGTAAAACATAATATTACAAGGCTGTCGGTTTTTGTCGACTGTGCCAGCCATCTCACTTGCACATTTAAACATTTTTAAGGATAATGAATGATTAATTGGTTTTAACGAGATGTTAACAAAGTGAATGAATGAATGAATGAATGAATATACTTTTTTTTATGTTCGTGGCACTAGTTAACTTTATTGCACACACATAAATAATAAATGACAGAGGCCACGTTCCTATTTGCGCTGAAAACACTTTGAGTACCCAAAACCGCGTACCGAATCAGGGCGTTTGCGCACTCATCCGTATCCGATTCTTATCCGGTCCGTTTTTGATCCGTAAAAAAAACGGACGGTAAATTCACGTCTAGCGTTTGCGCACTCATCCGTATCCGAACCGGTTTTCATCAATGGTTTTCATTCGTATTTGAGACGATATTGCATGATATTGTCAAATTCAAATTCAAATTCAAATATGTTTATTGCATGACACAGACAAACATTATACAATTTTGACTTAAAATTAATACAATGCCGTCATATGACGCTCCGGAGGAGCATGGCAACTAAAATTTACTTATATCTAAGTACTTAGGTCTAAAAGTAAGTATTTATTTTTATCTTTATCATTAAAGAATTCACTAACAGTATAATATGTTTTGTTTATTAGAAACTTTTTTAATTCTTTATTAAATTGTTTTGAGTTTGTCATGTTTTTTAGGCTATTGGGTATACTATTATATATTTTAATTGCCATGGAATGGGGACCTGTAGTAAATAATGTTAATTTGGAAAATTGAGTTTTTAATTGATTCTGTGTGCGATTGTTTCGTTTAGTGGTATTTATAGGTGAGTACAGTGATGGATGTTTTCTTACAAATTTACAGGCTTCCAGGATATAAATAGAAGTTAGGGTGAGAATGCCAAGACTTTCAAAATGGGGCCTACATGATTCCATACTGTCAATATTTGCTAAAATTCTTATGCATTTTTTCTGTAACGTGAAAATTTTTCTTATTTCCGTGCAATTTCCCCAGAGAATTATTCCGTAATTAAGTCTAGAGTGAGCGTAAGCATAATATGATGAAAGGGCTGTTTCGAGATTTGTTACTTTTTTTAGATGTCTGAGGGCGTAAGTAAATGAGGATAATTTGCCTGTTAGTTTATCTATGTGGGATTTCCAGTTCAGATTGGTATCGATTTCTATACCTAGCAGAGTTGCAGAGTTCACAGTTTCTAAATCAAAGTTTTTATGTTTATAGTTCAGTTGTAGAGATTGTGTTTGGTAGGGTTTAAATTCAATTATTTTAGTTTTTTTAAGATTTAATTCTAAGTTGTGGGTGTCTAGCCATTCCTCAATGTTTATTAATGTTTTCTGTAGTTTACTATTCAACTCCATTGAGTTGGAGCAGGAAAGAAGGACAGAAACATCATCAGCAAAGACAATGCACTGATCATCTATATGTTTAGATAGATTGTTTATATATACAAGGAATAAGATACAGCCAAGGACACTTCCTTGAGGGATGGAACCGGTAATAGTTATCTTGTTTGATCTGATTTTATGGATTTCTCCTGTTGTAAAGTTAGTATTTTGTATTTCGACGAATTGAGTGCGATTTTTGAGGTAAGATTGAAACCATTTATGTGATATGCCACGGATTCCAGTATTATATAAATTATCCAAAAGTAATTGGTGGTTAACTTTATCGTATGCTTTGCTCATATCGAGCAGCAGACCAACAGCATGTTTTTTTATATTTATGGTGTCGAGAATATTTTGTACATATTTATATGTGGCCAAGATTGTGGAGCGGTTTTTCCTGAACCCATTCTGATTCTCATCAAATATATTGAATTTTTCATAAAATGAATACATTCTTTTAACCATAGCCGATTCAAATATTTTAGCAGATGTTGGTAATAAAGCTATAGGACGGTAATTGTTAGGATCAGATTTTTCTCCTTTTTTAAAAACTGGTTTCACTATTGCTATTTTTAATTCGTCTGGAAATGTTCCTTCTGTAAATGACTGATTAATTAAATAAGTATATGGAATAGTTAATTCGGTCGCACATTTTTTTATTAGTGTTGGGGGAAATTCATCTATACCAAAACTGTGTTTGTTTTTTAGATTCATTATTATTTCGTAGATTTCTTCTGGTTCTGCTGGTCTTAAGAAAAATGTGTTGTCTACTGTATTAGTAAGGTTTGTTTTACGTGTTGGCATTGTGGTTGAGTTTCCTATTGATGCAAAAAATGTATTAAAAAAGTCTGCTACTAACTTAGGTTCGCGTAAAGTCGTATTATTATCTACTTTTATTTTAATATTTTGTTTAGTCCTGGGGGGCAATTTGTTAGTTTCGTTTTTTATTATCTGCCACATTGTTTGCATTTTGTTATCGGCTTTTTTAAATGTATTTATATTATTTATTTTTTTAGACAAATTTACAGTTTTTTTAAGGATTTTGTCATATTTTTTAAAATAAGATTTAAGTGCTTTGCTTTTTGAAGACGTTGCGAGAAGTTTTAACGCCCTTTTATTTCGACATGATATTTTTATTCCCTGTGTAAGATATGATTTTTTAGTTTTAATTTTAATTGTCTTTAGTGGAATACATTTATCTAAAATGTTTTGGAGTATTTGTTTGAAGCAAATGTAATTTTCGTTTATATTATTTTCGTTTTTGAATATATTACTCCAATCTATTTTATTTAATTCGGTTTTAAAAGCAGTAATATTTTTTGTATTATATATTCGTTTGGTCATGGTGAATTGCTTAAGATTTTGTATACGTTGTGGGACGGTTAATATTACGCCTTTGTGATCTGAAAAACCTAGTTCTTTGACAGCAACTTCAGTTTCTTTTAAGTTTGAATTCAAAAATATTAAATCAATACATGTCGAACTATTTTCTGTAATTCTAGTAGCTTCCTTTACAATTTGGCGTAGGTTAAATGTTAACATAAGATTCTGAAGTAGTTTTTTGTGTTTTTTATTAGTTAAAAAGTCTACGTTAAAATCTCCCCCTATAATTATATTTTTATTCTTATCCTTAATCGAGATCATATTGAGCAATTTTTCTAAGCTATTGTAAAAAGTGTCTGCCTCTCTAGAGCTATTAGGCCAATATAAATTTATCAATAATGAATTAATTTCAGGTAATTCTATTGCACATATTTCAAATATCAACTCTATAGATAATGATTTTATGTCCTGGCGCTCTTTATACTCCAGTGAACTATTAACTAAAATGCAAACTCCTCCACCGTCATGATTTGTACGACAAAATGACGATCCTACATCATAGCCGCTTATGTTAAATAATTCGAGTTTTTCTTTAGTAAGCCAGGTCTCTGTTATACAAATTGCATGTAAGTTTGGTTTCTCATTAATGAGCGCTTCAAGCAAATGAGTTTTATTATTTATACTACACGTATTCTGAAAAAGTGCACAAAAATCAGTCTCGAAAGGAATTTATCCGTGAGGTTCCTTCTTTGTTTTTCTTTACCCTTTCATTGGGTTTATTTGGAGAGTACGATTTATTACTCTGGTATGATGGTAAGTCGTTACTTCTGCTTTCCACGTCATCTTGAGATTTTTTGGTGTATGTATTCATTGATTGTGGTGATATAGGTGATATAGGTTGTATAGTTGGACTTTCATACGGTATTTGCTTTACTTGCTCGGGTTTATATTCTTTGCCGTTAACAAATAATTTGTTGTTTATTATATTAGCACGGCAGCCTTTCTTACGTGCTTCTATAAGGATCTCTACGTTCCTTTTCCTTTCTTGTAAGGCGCAGTCGTCTAAGAAACATGAAATTCCTAATCCAGTGTTTCTGAATAAGTGGCTTTGTTTTAATATAAATTTCGTAATATTCTTACTCAGTAGTTCAATAACGATTGGTCGTCGATATTTGTTTCGTCCAATTCTTCTTACATCTTCAAGGTAGTTGGTTAAGTTGATGTCCATCACATTTTGAAAAACATAGACCACACGCTCATATAGATCTTGCTCTGTCTCCCGGTTGATTTCGTCCAGACCATAAAGAACAATCTTTTTTCCATTTTCCATGTTTATCTTCGGAATCTCTCTTGCATTCGGACTTTTGTTTGTAACTAAAATCCTTTTAATTTCGTTTAACTCCGTATTTAATTTTGAATTTTCCGTTTCCAAGTTTGCTATTGTTGTGTTAATTTTTTCTATTTCTTTTTTCATTTTACCTTGTTCTAATGATATTGAGTTAGTGCTTTGCGAGACTTCTGTCCTTAATTTAGCTATCTCATTTGTAGCAACTGAGGTTATTGTTGTTTTTATTTCGTTCAAAAAGCTTTGTTTCATAATTTCTAGTTTTGTATCAAGAATCTGTTCTAGCTGAATGAAATAGGTACTTAGGTCTTCCGTTTTCCGTGAGTTAATAATTTTATCCTTTTCATTTTCACATCCTATCGTGTCGCCTAAAATACTCAGATCACTTTCATCTACATTTGGAGTGGTGTTTTCCATACTAATTTGAGAATATCTTTTTCCAAATTTAATTCACCATTCGGTGTAATATTCGTTTGTGTGTTTGTTGGAGTATTTTTCATCACTATTGTAGATGTTTTTGAGCTTTTAGGGGTTGCGCCAATATCCATTTCAGTCATTTTGCTACCATGTGGATGTGGCACTATTTGGGGACTAGCTGGTGCCATATCGTCATTTCTAGTACGCTGCTGCGTAAGCCTTCGGCAGTTTGGACATGTCCACACTCGCTCTAGGTCTTGCCTGTGTGAGGTGAAGTATGTCGTCCTCATGTTAACGCACTCATAATGAAAGTGTTCTTTGCATTTGACGCAATCTAGTAATTCTGTAATTTGGACATGAGTTTTGCAAGCTTCGCAATTCCTCATGTTTAATAAGTATTCGGTGCAAAACTCTAATTAATATAATTTAAAGTATAATAACGCCATCTATGTGCCAATGAAAGTCTGGGAGTATCTGGCACATTTATATTTGATATCTGAAATCACTCCAGCGTCACCTAGTGGTGAGTAGTTTCCTAAATTGGTTCCAAAGTCCAATCACAGGTGGCGTTGTTATGCTTCATCGACATCAACAATTATATGGAAAGTAGTGACATCTGTGTCTGAGTTTTGCATATGTCAGTAGACGCGCGACAATTCTGAAAAATGTTCAACGGTATTTATTTTCACATGTAAACAATACCAGTATTTTTCTAGTTATGCAGTTTTTATCACTTATTTAGCACTATGTTATAGTTAATTAAATACTTATAATGCACTAATCAATTTTCAGCTTGTTTTGAAAGTCTTATTAAGGTCCTTTTGGCGAGAAACTGTTTGATTTTGTTTAGGCTTAAAATTTCGAAGACACTATTATATTTTTAAAAGATAACACTTGCACTGACTATTTAGTTCACAATTTACACACAAATAACTATAACTCATAAATGTAACCACGAAATACAGATTAAATTAAATTTTAAGAAATTAGGTAATCATATATGGGCTTTGATTGATCTCTTTGCCTATTCAGACTGGGTGAACTAAACAAAAACATGATGTGCCGACTCGAGCTGACTGACTAAGCTGATCTCGACCACAATGCTATAGAAGCAAGAAGCGTTCAAGGTCAAAGTGTTAACACTTTACCACTGACTGATGAGCAGTCGACTGTACTCGAGTATAGATTTCGGGTACTTATAGAATTCGAATACTAGGTTGATCTTTTTTAATTATATCTACTTATGTAATGTAGATCCCGCAATAAAGTCGCTCACGTTACTCGTATAGTTCCTTTCACGTAAATAGAATCCTGGAGTCTCTTGTCTCGAGTGTGCATTCGATTATTTTTGAAACGAGTACCAAAATACTTGTTTATCAAAAAATTGTCAATTTGGCACATCACTAGCAGCGCGAGCTTTCCCCTCCCCGTACCTCACTCTTCATCCGTAAAAAAATCGTGTTGTGCTGTGCGCAAGCATAAAGTTGATACCACCTTAGGTGTCTTATTTGGTAAACAAACCACTCACCTCGACAAAATCTCAAGTTTACGTGCTAATCACACTATAGAACTAGCCCAAAATATTAATACACCAGAAACAAACACTTATCAAGCATTCACTCACAAATTCTCTTAGAATTAATCATCGAAAACCTAAGTTTTTCGCAAAATTATCAATAAATCGCTCTAACCTCAAACCATATTTCGATCGGGTATCTCTACATTATCTTTGGATTTTAGAGATGAGGTATATCACGCACTCATACACAATTCAATTATTTAATCGGAATAGACAAAGGGCGTATTCCGAGTCCTTTCAGCGCCGTCAGCGATCACAAAAGCAAAAAAGTATGAGTTTTGACAGCTGACAATAATTCCGAACGCGATTACGGGTGTTTTAATCAATTTCAGCGCGTCTCGGAACGCAGGGTAGTTGAATATTTAAAAATATAAGTAGACAGAGAAAAATAGATTACACAAATAAGTGGTCAGACGTGACGTTTCTATCCATTGCAATTAAAAAATGTATGTTAAATGTTATAATGAATGAATCACGGGCGCGTTCCGATACGCGCTTAAGTGTCTTTCGAATCAAACAGTCAGCGCCGTCAGCGATCAGATTATATGGGTTTCCCCTGCTGACAGTAATCCGGTACGCGCTTTGAGTGCGCTAAAATCGACTTCAGCACGTCTCGGAACGCAAGGCACATCGATTCCTTTATTTGCGCGACCGCTTATATCAGGGCTGCCAGGTGAAAAGTTTAAATAATATAATCGTCTTTTTATTACCATTCTATTTTTATTCATTTACCTAGTTTATATTCATTCATCTTTATTTTTAGGTCATTCATAGGTCAATCAATCAATCGTTCAATTGCTTGCTACAGCAATTGACGTGTTTTACGGAAATAGGACATAATTTAAGGGAAATCTATGGCCTACGACAATAGTTTTTTTATTTATTTTATTTGCCGTGCCACCAAAAATGGCAGTAAAAAAATTGTCGCTGGCAACACTGCGTTCAGTGCTCAAATGGTCATTCGTTTCTTACGCTTCGGTTTGGATGTCTGTCGTGTGTTACGGGTTATTTTGTCTCGTTTCGACTCGATCAAAGTCGAATAACGTGCGCGCGCACTTCTAGCAAGTCGCACTCACGCGCCGCGCCGCCCGCCCCGAGTCGAGTCAACTCGAGTTGGCTACCATTTCAACTCGACCTACTCTAGACAAAGCGAGTTAGCCCATCGCTACAATAAATACGTCAATGATGACAAATTAGAGTAAGAGATATACGAAGTAGGATATTCCGAAATGCTTGTAATCACCAATTCAGTTACATTCAATTAAATCAACGAAATCTATTATTTGGAAGCACTATTTTGTGTCTATGGTTACCTGATCGCCATGTTTGTTTACCAAATAAGACACTCAAGGTGATACTAATTATACGTACAATTTGTATGGCGGCCACTTCGACTCGGTTTTGATCCGTAAAAAAACCGATCCGGAGTGAGAATTTACGGATCGAAAACGAACCGGATACGTATGGGTGCGTAAGCGTCCATACAATTACTAGGATGGCCAAACCGGATCAGAAACGGATAAGAATCGAATGAGAATCGGATACGGATGAGTGCGCAAACGCCCTCACTGTCAGTGGGATTATGGCAGCCATTGTGACGTCACGGATTGCGTAATGACCGCCGCCATCTTCCGCTAACGGCGCCCATGCTCCAGAGTGAAATTCTCGTAAGCGTAATGTCAAATTCGACTTTGACATATTGTTTATTTATTTTTAAAAGTAAAGTTTGTATTGTTTAAATGTAAAATTAACGCGTATTTATTTGTTTGAACAAAATTAAAAACACGTTATTCAATTATGAAATGGCGATAAATTACTGAAATATCTTAAATCAATCAGGTTTGTAGGTTAGGGTTGCCAGATGTTCGATAGTAAAAGTATCGAGTAGGTTATGTATATGATAGTTTTGACTCAGGTACACACATACCTACATAATATCATAGGCAATCTGATAAAATACAAATATAAATATCTAACATTATTTTTTGTATTTTTTTTATTTCATGTGCCTATTTAAATATCTCCATTTTTAAAAGATCGCATACCTTTTCTTATTTTGGGTACTAGCCATGCGAAAAGTGCTGTTTTCACAGCTGTACGATACTTTTTTAATACGTATAATAATTAGAATTTTGCCAGTTTTGGTACGGTAATCAACATCTGGCAAGGCTGAGTTATAACTATAAGCAGTTTCAGCGCTCTCAAACGCCGTTCCGTTTTGACTTCGCTCATGAGCCGTAATATCGCGATTTCTGAATCGGTACGCGAGTAATCGCTGTCAGTACTTTGAGCCGTGAAATCTGATTCGGATTACACCCAGAGTGGAATTTTTTTTTTTTTTTTTGGAATTTATGGCCCGGTTACTAGACCTTTAAGCCAAGTAAGAACAGGTAGGACGCTTTTGAATCAGACTTTCAGCGCTGTCAGCAATCAGAAAAGCAAAAAAACCTATTAGTTTTGACAGCTCTTTTATATGTTCTGTGCAGCTGACAGTAATTCGGAATGCGCTTACGGGTGCTTTTCAGCGCGTCTCGGAACGCAGGGAGTCATGCATGTACAGTTAGGCGGCCTTATTGCTTCATAGCAGTTTCTTCCAGGCAAGGTGAGTGGGCGCTTAACACCATGACGAATAAAAAGCCACTAAAATTGACAGTTACAGTTACTAATTTTAGTTTAGTTGGGCGTATGCCGAATCGACGCCAATGTTTGAATTAAAACAAACACCACATATTGCCGGCAATTTTGGTACTTTAGAATAGAATAGAATATACTTTATTGCACACAAAGATATAGCTTGAAAGTACAGAAGATAGATAAAAGGGTGTACAGATAAGCGGCCTTATTGCTAAGGTAGCAATTTCTTCCAGGCAACCTTAGTTTATTAACTAATTTATTAACTAATGCATAAAAATATTAAAGCTACTTATAAAGTAGAATCTTCTGTTGTGCAAAAAAGAATTATTTTGAGATTGTAATTATTTTCTCGACAATATTTCCATAAATTTCCACTTGAGGCTATATTGACAGCACACGACGGCACACGACGCATCATTTCCATATATTACATAATATTTAGCGATCGATATCTCTTCGACACTCGACTCACTGTGGACGTCGTCGCGCCGCTTCGTCTCTGCCGGAGTCTAAATCTTACCGTAACATGTCATTGGTTGGTTACCTTACCATGTTCTTTCAATATCATTGAAGTAATACAGTACCAAATTTCGAATCGATAGGACATAATGGAAGGTAGTCAGATCCCCTCATCAACTATTAAAGAGCTGATGATCTTCAAACAGCTGATCAGGTCATGGTTACCTTACCAATATAATTCTCTTTTCCAAAAATGTCGAATCGATAGGACATGGAATGTAGTCACCCCTCATCTACTATTAAAGAGCTGACTTCAAGCGGCTGATCAGGTCATGGTTACCTTACCATATACTTTTTACCCGACTACGGCGAAGCAAAATGGAGGGTTATGATTTTAGCCGCTATGTATGTTTGTATGTATGTATGTTTGTCTGTTCCCACATATCTCCTAAACTATCTATCATAATTGAACAAATGAGGTATCGTTAGAAGCGTCTTGATTGGACAATCGCTGGTTATAGGATATGTGACGTCATACTAAATTCAATATGGCGCCCTTCTAGAGGACATTGTACAACAATAAAAAAAATTAAAATATTTCTCCTCATTACATGGTTTTCACATTGGTACGTACTTAATTTAGAACACCTTATAATTATGTAGTGGGAGACTGGAGCCTGAGCTAGGACGAACCTGTATTACAGGTCTCCAGGACCCACCCCAAAAACTACAGAATTATGAATGTATCATGTGGGGTATCAAATGAAAGGGCTTAATTTGCACATGCTAAATATATATATATATATATTTAGAATGTGCAGATTAAGCCCTACTAGCCCTACTAGCTATTGCACGTTACTTTGCTTGCTTTACTTCAATAATTGCATATAATTTATATAAATAAAAAAACACGTTGCAGATGTTTGTTTGAGGTAATCAACGTGATTGATAAACAACTTTGATGTAAAGGTCTCGTTACCAGACCTTAAAAAAAAATAGCCGGCCAAGTGCGAGTCCAACTCCGCACTGAGGGTTACGTACCTACGAAGTTTTTTTGTTTGTAAACAGGTTAATTTCGCCGATTTCAAGTTTTATTTAACAAGTGGCGTAGACAACTTTGATCTAAAGGTCTCATTACCGGACCATAAAAAAATTGACAGCCAAGTGCGAGTCCGACTCAGCACTGAGGGTTACGTATGTACCTTACTTAGTTTTGTTTGTAAACGGGTTAATTTCACCGATTTCTAGTTTTATTTAACAAGTGGCGGCATCTCCTACCACAGAATCTGTGAAATGGCCAATATTCTACGGCGATTAATATGGAAAGTACCTGGTTGACCGAGCTTAGCTCGTTTATTTTTTTTGTAAGACACCTACGCATTTCTATATAACTCTACTTCATACGTTCAGAAGAAAGTACACGTGGCTAGACATAGTAGCACCACTCTTATACTTTAAACGAGCAAGATAAGAATAATATTAAGGATCTCGGAAACGTACGGCTGCAACGATTTCGCAATTTAGTTTCGGGGGCAATAAATCGATCTAGCTTATAAAATAGATTTCCCCGTATTTTCAGGCTTAAAAGAATTGATACGCGATATCATTGAAATAGAAAGGTAATTTTGGCTCAGTCGGGACACCGCGAGTTTGCAGTTTGAATCTCAACAAATATATTTTTTTTATTTCTTTGTTCTTTTTTAGTTTGTTACTTTTTTTATATTTTTTTTATTCTTTCATTTAGTTATTTAAATACAAAAATGAAAGAAATTTTCTGATAAATTTTTTGGTGGTCTGAAAGTTTTCCATCAGATGGCCCGAGTAAAACGAGGAAAAGAATATATTATTATGTATTATAAAATAATAGGATGGGACTTTTGATAGGATTCAGAAAGGATTATTATAGGAAAATAAATTATTCCCATACCAACTAACCTACCAACTTATTAGCAGTAGTTCCAATTTTGGCCACTTCACAGATACAGTGGTAAAGGCGGCGCTAGTAGTAATATAAATTTGCATTTATTGAGTTTGCGTGGATAATTTCGATGAAATTTAGCATTATAATATGGGGTTTCGGGAGCGATAAATCGATTTAGCTAGGTTTAATTTTTAGTAAAAATAGATTTCCCTGCATTGACAATAAATTAGGATCGGAATTTGGATAGAATTCAGAAAGGAAAATAAATTATTATTCCCATGCCTAACAGTCGTAAAGGCAGCGCTAGTAGTAATATAAAATAAAATTTGTTGAGGTTGCATGGATTAAATAACGTCTCCGTGGATAAAATAGCATTTTCCATTGATGTGTTACATAATATCTGAAAAAATAACTGAAAATACTTTTAAATGCTTTTTTAGAAGAATATTTCGTCACTATGTGAGTTGCAGTGCCATCTGTTGCAGAACTTTCGGTGTAAGAAAAACGAAGTGATTTTCTGTAAAGGTATTTTAATTGAACTAAGTAAATGAAAAAATAAGTAATAACAACGACGACGCCGGTAAGTAATAAATAAAAATCCATACCTATAAAAATTGCTCTATCTGTTGGAAAAAATTTAGACCACGAAAAAATACGGTACTTACTAAATAAGAAATTTTTATTTCTGTCATTTTTGTTTTTAAATAACTAAATAAGAATTAAAAAGTTAAAAACAAACAAAAAAAGAAACATGAACAAAAAAATAAAAAAGTACATTCATGTGGGTTCGATCATCTGACCTCCGGTTTCATTGCCTCCCGGTTCCCCAACAGTGCCATCGCGTCGTTATAAATAGCGGTAAAATTAACCTTCTCTTTGATATGGCGTACAAATTTTTTTAAACCGAAACCATGGGGAAATCCTGTTTTACCAAAAACAAAAGCTAGCTAGATCGATTTATCGCCCTCGAGACCCCCTATATACCAAATTTCATCGAAATCGTAGCTGCCGTTTCCGAGATTCTCATTATTTATATATAGGTATATACAAGAATTGCTCGTTTAAAGTATTAGATATCATATTTTAGAACTGTCGTGATTGGTTGAATTAAATTGAATACAAATATCCTCATGATCCTCGATCTCTTGAGAAACTAGAAAGATTAAGAAGTCTTCTGAATTCCGAAATATGATCTGGGGTGTACCCCCTTGGTGAGGCTTCCAGCTTGACGCTTGACGTGTAGACGATTCCAGTCAAATTCAGAGGTATATATGTCAATGTCACCGTAAGATTGTGAACGCCGCCGTTAGTTTATAATCTTACTCGCGATATTATAAACTTACGGAAAAATGTGAACTGAAACCAACCATTTACAATTTAACGTATTATTTCTCGTTAGTTTACAATCTTACGATGTCAAACCGTCAAATTGTGAACTGATTAAAAATTGGCATGCGACGGAACGCACCTTGCACCTGATTGGTTAAACGTTTGACGTGTCCAGCGCGGCTATTCTTGGCTGTCATTCTGTAGGTAGCTACTGCCAAAACCGACCAATCAGGAACACGGTTCACAATTTTACGGGTGAACATCGTAAGATTATAAACTAACGAGAAATAATAGGTACGTTAAATTGTAAATGGTTGGTTTCAGTTCACATTATAATATCACGAGTAAGATTATAAACTAACGGCGTTCACAATCTTACGGTGACATATCCAAGCAAAGTAAATATACCAAAAAAATTATTGGAATTTGATTATCTTATTCCAGCAAGAAAACTTTTAATTCATCGAGACATTTAGTCAGAAAATGATTCTAAACTTGTACATACTAATTATTTTTCCGACGGCTCAGAGGAACAAAAGACGATCGGAGGCGACGCGCGTCAGAAATCTTTGTCTTACATATCTAATCTACTACTTGTTCTGAGGTGTCTACTATTTATATTGAAATCGTTATTTCTTCCTAGTATCCTATCCTATCCAATTTCTTCGTCCCTATGTGGGGCGACAGGATAATATAATAAAACAAATGTTTCGTTTGTGCGTTCAATTTCAATGCATATTTATTCCGACGGATATTTAATAAAGTTAGGTAAAGGTATAGCTGATTTGAGATTACAATAAATAAATCTATCGATGTTTAAAACTTTCCAGAATCATTAATGATGAGTAAATAACACAAGTAAACAATAGACTACCTACCTAAGTATAGGTATTCACATACCTACGTAACCAATGGTCCAGAAACCGTGTTCATTAATTTTCCGTTATACTTATATCCACGGAGACAAATACAAAGAGGAGGTGCCACAAGCAACTTAGGCCCGTCTCATAGCGGACTAAGTACTCTTACTACTAGCTATTAACCACCAGGCGTCGCTTCTGTCAGTGTTACTTTGGATTTTATGGATACGACACGAATATTACTTGGTTTGATTACAACCATTTTAATTGAAATTAGTGACGCAAAAATTATGTGCTGTGTTGTATCGTGCAACAGTACGAGTAATACAACTATTTCTAACGAAAAAAGACATAATTCCACTCGTATGTATTTTTTTAATGCAATTTTTAACGCTCGTAATTTATTCCTTCGAGAAAGTTCGGCAATAACCACGCCATCTATCGCCAAGTAGAATAACTTCTTGACTGTAGAAGGTTATAATCCTGTTTCATTCATGCTCATTCATTCATGTATTTTGTATAGTAAGCTGGGTTGCCAGATATGGAATCTAAAAAAATATATTTGTATACAATATTTATTTTTGTAGCATACGATTAAATAATGCAGATAATATTGATGAACTTACTCAATATTTATAATTGAATACATGACATCAAAATATCACATTTTGGGCAAGGATGTTTCCTTATACTTGGTAGTAAGTAAGTGATGATGATAAAGGACTTACGTGAAATCCCGTGTCAAAATTGAACAGATCTTTTTATATATATATTCTTTATTGCACACTTAAATTTACAGGATAATTAAGAGATCTTCTTATCAGATGATCTGATGATGTCTTATAGTTTCAGAGTTACCCATACTGACCCATCTAAATGGGCCACCTGTATATCACAATTGTTCGTATAAGGTAATCCTACAATAAAAACGACAGTTTTTTTTTGTTTTTTCACTTGCCTGGCAACATTATACAGCGTAACGAACTAACGAACAGAACCATCTTGTGTGTAATAGCAAAATTAAGTACGGTAACCGTACTGCCTGGCAACATTATACAGCGTAACGAACTAACGTACGGTTACCGTACTTAATTTTGCTATTACACACAAGATGGTTCTGTTGATCGGTCGGTCGTTTTTATTGTAGGATTACCTTATACGAGCAATGTTCATTAGTGTCTAGCTGCAAAGCTAGTTTTGCTATTGACCGCTAGATGGTTAGCAGAACTTCGTCTCCCCGCACCCCCTCCCAATGGCGACCCCCGCTATCATATAGAAAACGTCTTAGGGCAGCTCCTCTTTGTATTTGTCTCCGTGCTTATATCTATGTATTTCACTTTTCCTTTCACGATTCCTTTACTTCATTCCATAAAATGTTATGTTATCCTATCGTAAATCCAGTGGAAATTAAAAGTAGTGATCTGAAACAGTTTTTTATAAATAGGTTTATGAAATTATTTTCGACATATTTTTTTCTATGATAGAAGTTTTCACAGATTCTCTATAGAAAAGTAGTATTAGTATTCCCAGTAAAAAAAAAAAAAGTATTTGAGATAACTATTCAACGAGTTTAGGAATGACCAAGATGAAATCAGCAATTAAAGACATTACTCGTAACCCATTGAGCTACATTGGTGCGCGATCAACTTGCATAGACGAATGCGTCTTTTTTTATTGACCGTGTCGCAAAATCGACATACCAAGCGTAACCGGACTTTTGAGGGAGCGGAAGGCTCTTACCCCTCACGCATGCGCCATGATGATGGCAAGAGGGTGTGCGATCTACGCGTAGCTATTGCGCTGCCACTGCACTGCTTCGATAAGAGCACACATGAAGCAAATGCATGTGTCGATGCGAGTTGAAACAGCGCATCAGTAGTGTTAGTTAGGCCTATATTGGACACTAAGACTTCCAACAATTTATTTATTACTTATAGTAATTTATTTAAATTTAGGTATGCATTGCAACCCTAACATATTTTATTGTTCTATGTATACAACAAAACGATTTTGATATAATATTTTTAACAGATTATGATACATACTAAAATTAAATTGTTACTACAACAATTTAGCTACGATTTTAATAAGCATCCATAATACAAAATACTTTGAAAGAAAACTGGAAACTGGGCTATTCAATGTAATATAATGTACCTAAGTTAATTTTAAATACCACGAATTTTTTGCGTAATTAATTAACTAATTAGGCAGCTTACTAAGACAAAAAAAAAACAAAGAAAATATAGGAAAATACAGTCTATCGATTTAGGTACAACTTTGATGCTTATAAAAAAACACATATTTATGAAAGAACTATTGCAAAGCAGTAATATTTCATTGCGTTTTATTGTCTAATAGCTAAAAATCATTTTAGAAATATATTTTCAATAAAAACACGTATCAAGAATGCCCCAATTTGAGCTTTGATATCTAGGAATCGTAACTTTGAATTGGTTTGTGGCCACTACCTAGCGCAAATTCATGCACCCTATTGTGAATTTTAAGGGAATGCTTATATACTTATAACGTCTTACGTAGCTATTAATTTTTCTCGCAAAGAAACCAATTCCTTCGATTAGTAACGCGCTGACCGTACGCGAAAATCATTCAGAGTGATAGTGACCTATATCACTTTCCCTTCCTGCACTCTCATGAGTGCAAATGAGACAACTGGAGTCATGTAAAATAGCTCTACCTGTTTAGGGTCGAATTCCGGATGAACCTTCACTGAAGAGGTGAAATACCAGTCACTTCGCAAAAAACAGGGAAAAACACACTGTTAAAAAGGGTTGGCAACACCAATAGCTAGCAACGACGTCAGCGAAGCAATAATACAGCCCTAAATTATTTAAGTAGTTAAAATGTATATAGTTTTAATTACAAGTAAAATCATTCGCAAAGCAAATTCGTCAAAAAAGGAGAGTGAGAATGGCCTCGATTAGGGAAGTCATGCTCTAATCCTAATTTTAAAATCCAGCTATCCTTTTCGTTTTTATGACCAATGAAAGAGAAGTGATGAATTCAGACGAACGAATTATATTAATTTGGACGAATGATAACATTAAATAAGGGCACAGCTGTCAGTTTAAGAGATTTTTAAGTCGCATGTTTTAAGTGCTCTCTAAAATTGTGCATTCGACATGGCCATAAGGTTCAAATTCGATGTTTGACAGCTCTAATATTATAATGGCCATCTCCTGTCCTTTTTCAATCTTTAAAACGTGAAAAGAACGGACGAACTTAATTTGAGGATTAGAGCGTGACAGGAAGAATTAGCCTCAATATCCACCAAATTAGATAACTCACTGCGTTAGGGCCTGAGCACACTTACAACTGGTTAATTGCGTTGTTGTCAAAAACGATAGCTTTGACTGCTTTACACAAGCGCACACATCGGTAATAGTTGCAGCCACGGACGTACACTACGTGTTCTTGGCCCAGTGAAAATTAAGTTGTTGAGTAGTTGTAGGTATGTACAGGTCTTTATTCATTAACAAAATATTTCGATACACCGTCGTTTGTATGTGAGCATGTATGTAACTATTTCAATGGTTCGCAAGTTTTTTGTCTGTGGCCAAAACTCTCCATTCGAGACTTTTATGAATATCTCAACAGTTGTAAGTAACACTTATATTAGACACTAATTGTTTTGTTACCAGCTCATAAGACACTTCTAAATATAAAAATATTCTTGGTTATTCCGATGATAATTACTTAACTTATAATCTTAACTTTAAAACTATAATAAGTGTAATATTTGAGTATATCGATTACATTTTTACAAGAAATTAAAAAATACCGACACGTTTATCCAAGTACTTCATAAAAATTACAAGAAAATTGATAAAACCTAAACGGATAATTTAAAAAATAATAAAATACATTCTGTTACAATCTTAATCATCATAATGTTTTTATCGACATGATTTCAGTATACGAGCACTAGCGAATATGACAGATCATAGTGGTGTTTTCTACTTTATTTACCTACTGCGTTTATCATTGCATTCTAGCATTGTGTAAAGGGTACCGCAAATAGCAACAAAAGCTAGAAAATTTAATTTTTACTGATAGAATTGAACTAATAAGTTTAAACACAACAACGGCCCGAGAAAATTTTGCAACGCCCAATATATCTATGTATCTTTTAAAAAAATTTAATAAATCACAATATTTGGCCTCTTTTTTTATTTCAAAAACTTATTTAAAATTAACTACTTACTTGCTTCAGTCAAACCTGTTTTATTATCTACATGTGCGTGTACAGTATTGTTCGGATCTTTTTTTTTATAGAAATTTACACGTGCTTGTAGCACGTTACAGTACTTTAAAAATTTGTTCATAGGCTTCGACCCATATAAGATGTTTTAATACAATTTGTTAGAAAATGTTGTGCTTAATTGAGAAGGAAATCTTGAGCATGCAGCATTTTTCATATTTGGTGCACTTGTTTTTAGTTTGTCAATGAAAAGTTTTTTTTTTTGTTTACATTAATAATTTCTCTCAAATGTATTAAAAACATCATATAATACAAGGACTATCCGTTATTAACAAACTCGTGATGAAGATAAACTCGCCAGACGGCACAGGCATACAAAGATGCCAACTGTTTCTAAATAACCCACTTACCAACTACCAACCTCGAATAATAATCATGACTATTACAGATTAGCCAATTTTAGCAGTTGTAAAAATATTTTTACTTCTTTGTATTTGATCCTCCCTTATTTTGACGATTTTCTTGAAGCGGTATCTGAAAATAGAAACATCATATTAATATCTAACCAATTTGTATAAACTTTTTCAGTAAACCATTAAAATTGGATTTTGGATTGGATTTTTGAGATTATGTACCTATTTAATAATGATTTTTTATGTCTAAAATTAAAAACATATTATTGATAAAAAAAAAACAAATGCGCACACACCATATTTCTGTCGGTCTTTTTCACGTTTTTCAAGGTCGATTTCCAAGTTATACAGAAACAAAATTAAATGAGATTGCATATTGAGGTACTGAAGACATACACCAGAGTAAAATGTTTTGTTTTTTTTTTACCGGAACTTTGAATCAAATCTCATAAAATTTAAGTTTTTCGGAATCAAATTAAAATATCGTGTTTTCTTCTCAGCATACTTTAGTTCTAGTACACTGATTATTACATTCAATATTTTTCTCACCGTAGCTCGCTGATCTTCCATACGTCCGCCTTGAGCTCGCATCAGTAGCGCGAAGAAGTCGTCATCCGGAACCGTCTTAGGCCGCTCCTCGGGCTTCGGACGAGGAAGCTCCGAACGCTGATCTTCTAGGCGAGATCCCTGTAGTTTTACCGAATAGTTTGTAAGGAGACACACTTTGGAAACACTACAAGGCTAAGCAGAATTTATTGTTTGAATCTGTGTTATGCTGCATATATTACAACATAAAAACGACAAAATTAATATAGGTATATATATAGGTATATTAATATTGTTACCTGAACGCGAGCTATCATGTCAAGAAAATCATCCTCCGGTTTGGCACTTGTGGTCTGCTGAGGGCGCAGTCCAGGCAAAGAAGCGCCCTTGGTCTCCTTGCTCAACTTCTTGGCCGCCGGGCGGAGCTCCGCGCGCTGCGAGTCCATACGCTCCGACTGCAGGTCCGTTATCATGTCCAACATCGCGTCGCTCGGACTACAACCAAAGTAAACTTACTGTTATCAGTGCTAATTCACATGAGATGTCAATAATATTAAGGGACGTTCATACTCTAATAATTTGGTTTCATCTTCCAATGTTGTCATTTTGTTGCTCTTTCACACTACATAAACTAGTGGCTCTGTGAGCTGTAGACCTCGCGAGTCTATGTCTTTATTTATTTTAATTTTTTCTCCACAAACATCCCCCTTGAAATTTATTTATCTCAAATATTTCTTCTTTTTTTTGTGGAGAAATGTGACCTGTAGAGTAAAACAGCCTCAGCGGTAGACCTTGTTAGCTGGCAACCCCCATAACTCCGTCATTTAAAAAAATCCAAAAACTGACTCGACAAAAATATCTATTAATTTATCGAACCTGCTCACAAAATTTTACGAGAATCGGTTGAGAAACGCGACCTGTAGAGTGGAACAAACAGACAATTTTTGCCAAGCTGAAACGAAGACGCTTCGCTCGCTCGGTCAAATATATTTTTGTTTATGTTGTATCCACAAGTAACTCCACAATGCAAAATTAAACGTGAGATAGAAGGAATTATATAGGTACTACTAGACAGACACAGTTTTACGATTTAAGCGTCTTATTTGCGCAACGTGTTATCATGAAGACGTGACGTCGTAACCTTGGTTTACAGTAAAGATTGTATTAATGTTAGAAATTGTAAAAACAAGCTCATCTAGATCAAAAGTGACAAGATACGAGTATCAAGACAACTTCCTACGATAAGCATGTATCTGATATCCGTCACCGTGATAATGTCAACCTATAGGTATATAATACCTAAAAACCCCGCGCTTTTAGGTATTATAAGAGGACCATGGGCATGACACAAAATCATGATCAAAGAAATTATGGTAAACAAAGTCTCGGTACACATATTTATTCAAATTTAATTACAAATATACTTTACTAGCGGTCCGCCCGCGGCTACGCTCGCAAAGTATCCTATGTGTTAATCCAGGGTACAAACTATCTCTATTCTAAATTACATCCCAATCCGTTCAGTAGTTTTTGCTTGAAAGAGTAACAAACATCCATCCATACATCCAAACTTTCGCGTTTATAATATTAGTAAGGATTGACACCAAACGGAAACAACCACGAACAGAACATAAAAACATGAGGCAACAGGCGGCCTTATTGCTGAGGTATATCAATCTCTTCTAAGCAACCTAAAACTTATTGATGCCTAAGACTTATTGATTTATTTTATACACATTTTTCAGGCCTTGGTAGTGAAAAGGCTCCGTAAAAGAAACATTTTATAAATTAGCTTTTGAGCAATAATTTTTTTATCAGACACGCTCGAAAATGTGATTGTTACTGTAATAAAACAGTACCTACGCGAAGGGACTCATTTTTGGACGAAACATGGCCTCACACAAAACAGCGGCCAATAATGTGCCCTCAAACGGCCTAGGCCAGCAAAATCAAGTCTTTTACAGCATACTCTAAAGCCGTGACTCCTGCGAATGTTTTGGTCTACACACTACACAAATGAGTGTCTATACATAATAAAATGTTTCAAACGACGTCTCCTGCTCTGAAATGTTTCGGACAAAATGTTTCTGTTTCGACAAAGAGGTTTGACAGTCTCACTTGTTTTGGTCAATGAGTCTCACCCGCACGGGGGATGTTTTCAGGGTTAGATTCCGTCCGTACTGTGTACTATCTTAATGGCAGGATCGTTCGAAAAAAAAACACGATAATTTTCCCCGGATTATATTTAGTAAAATTTAAAAGTTTTTTTTTTAGTAGGAAATTTGCAAAATATCGCTGAATACGTAATCAGACTAATATTATAAATTTAAAAATATATTTGGATGTTATGATACTTAATTAAAAAATTGTTTAATCCATCAATTTGTTTTATTTCCCTTTCTAATAAGAACTTCTTTTTAGTTTCTTTGGTGGCTTATAAAGTTACAAAGAGCTGTTTAAGTAAGTCAAATATTGGTTATAATTTTTGATGACTTTCTTGAACTTTATAAAATCAATATGATTCGATTTAGTCAAATCGGTTTATCGATACTGAGATATATCGACACAGTAACATCACTGGCTCAAGGTTTATAAGATGACAACCTTAGAATTTTCGAAACGTAATAGAGCACTTCTTATCTTATCTCTCTTGATATTATTTTATTTTGTGTATGTATTTATATATTCAATCAATCAATCAGCCTATTGCAGTCCACTGCTGGACGTAGGCCTCCCCAAGGGTACGCCAAAGCGCACGATCACCCGCTTTCCTCATCCAGCCACTACCAGCGACCTTCTTCAGGTCATCAGTCCACCTGGCAGGGGGGCGTCCCACACTACGTTTCCCGAGACGCGGTCTCCATTCGAGAACCCGTTTGCTCCAACGCTCATCGGTTCTGCGATAGACGTGGCCAGCCCACTGCCCAGCTTGCTACATTTCTGGACAATATCCACCACCTTGGTCCTCTGCCGGATGATTTCGTTTCGGATTTTATCCCGTAGCGAAATACCAAGCATAGATCTTTCCATAGCTCGCTGAGTGACATGTAGCCGGTAGGCCAGCTTCACCGTCATGTTCCACGTCTCATAGGACACATTTATATATAATATGTGTTTTATTCAAATATGTAGTATTATGTAATTTCATAATTATGTATGTATGATGTATGGTCGCGGACAGAAAATGTTTACCACCTTAAGTATTACAATTGCCTGCACACATTTGAGTCACAAGGTCGAAATGTCTATTTCATATCAATTTGATTGACCATAGATTATTATTTTTCTAATAATATGAGAATCGGTCGCTCTAGGAGGTAGACTGACTACTATCAAGGTTTGATATATAGAGCAATTATTTTGAAAAAAAAAACTAAGATTTTAGTTTCGTAGTGACATCTGTGCTACCAATATAGATGCTCGCAGTGGAAAACTAAGGAAGGCAACTGACCAATAACGATGCGCGGCTTGAAATGCGCTAATGAAGTAAGGACAACACCAGTTGGACCTCGGTCCCCTGGCTATACCACCCGGCCAAGCGGGTGGTAACCCTTTTCTCACAACATCTTGTTTCGCCTACCTATAGGCGTCAAACTATCCTTCGCCAAAGTTTTTAACTAAGAATATGAAGAAATAATAAAATAGAAACTCAAACAATCTTTATTTAATATCTAGTATAACCTTCCCCCAGCAGCTATGACGACACGTAGTCTATCTCCACTATCTCGCATTGATGCGACAAGGCGTGCGCATAGATCATTCCCTCTAGTCTGATATCATCCCATACCCGAGCACAGTCTGATCTAAGAGCATGATTGTTTCTTTCCATTCCATGAGGGTTTCTTTCATTTTGACAGTCCCAGCGTTGAACCATTAACCTCCATAAATGTTCAATTGGGTTTAAATCAGCAGACCGAGCGGGCCGTTGAATGAGTCGAATGTCACGGTGCAGGTTGAACCACGCTATAGTAGCACGGGCCGTGTGTATCCATGAATTATTTTGAACGTAGATAATGTGTAGGAATTGTTGCAGGATACACTACGCGCACAGTAGGCAGCATCACTTCGTCCAAAAGCGACACATAATTAATCGCAGTAGCCCTATTGTCTACCTTCGAAGAGAAATATTATTTCAGCTTTTTGCTCCTGGGCTTGCCATTTTATTTCGTTATAAAAATAGGCATCATTCTTAAAATTTCACTCTTGTCCAAACGACATTCAAACAATCATATTTTTTAATAAATGTCATTTCAAAAGTAAAGAAATGAGTTTCGTCATCAAAAAGTGATCAATAAATCTCTTTGTTGTTAATCAGTGCGTCATATTGAATAATAACTTTTAAAAGGTAATAAGTAACTTGATATGGCATTTTAGACTAGTCAAAACAGTGTGATATGGAATCTAATTTGAAAACTGGTAAACATTTTCTGACCCCGACCGTACCTAATTATTATGTGTATTTGTTTTATTTTTAATTCTTTTTTAATTTTTATTTAGGCTAATTTATTTAGTGCACATCCTTGTGCCCGCTCTGTTTTTCACCTTTTCCACCACCTTGTAGGTTGGCTGGAATAGATCTCTTATAGAGATAAGCTCGCCTATGTAACTTATTTTATTATCTTGTAAATTTAAGTGTGCAATGACAATGAAGAATATATATCGTATATTCATCGCTTCCTATCATATTTATAACGTCATAAAAGAAAAAAGTATGCCCGATGGTATTTTTCTTATTAAAAAATGTTCTATCTATCTACCTATATAGAGGTACATGCGCGAGGCGACACACATCAGTAATCTTTGATGACGACTCACGACTGGAGGTCGAAAGCATGTGAGGTCGTGAAAACATGCCCTGTGTGGTGTCATTACCTCGACCTACTACAACTTTCATCAAAGTGGTTGTAGCGCTGCGCGGATAATGATTACTAGCTGACCTACTGCTATTTTTATCTAAGTGGTTACATAACTGACTGGTGAAGGAAGGAACATCGTGATGAAACCTGCACACTCCTGCGAAGAAATTCAAAATTTATGCATAATTCTACATATAAGAAAAAAATATATAATATTAGGTCCTTACATATGAAATTGGCGTTTTGTATGGGAGGAACAAAAAGTCGAAAAATTTTTATATAGTATATTTATTTAATCAAAGTATGAGCCATTGTAATCTATACACTTTTGCCATCTCATAGGTAGTTCATTGATCCCTTTACTAAAAAAACCATTCGGACGGGAATCAATAAAATCTTTGAAGGCGATTTGGACTGCCCTATCTGAGTTGAATTTTTTCCCTTGCAAGAAGTTATCCAAATTTCGAAAAATATGGTAATCTGTTGGAGCAAGGTCCGGGGAGTACGGTGGATGCCTTAGACATTCCAATTGAAGCTCTTCTAATTTGCTAGCCGTCTGTTGTGCAGTGTGTGGTCTAGCGTTGTCGTGAAGCAGCAGTGGCGTAGAGCGATTGACCAGCCTCGGTTGTTTACCAGCTAGCTTTTCCATCATGGTTTGCAATTGCTGACAATAGTCATCTGCCGTAATCGTCTGGCCAGATTTGAGAAAACTGTAATGAACGACACCGGCGCTAGTCCACCAAACGCTTACAAGTAACTTTTTATTGGTCAATTTTCGCTTGGAGCAGGCTTTGGCTGGCTTGCCAGGGTCCAGCCAATGCGATGAGCGCTTCCGATTATCGTAGAGAATCCACTTTTCATCACAGGTAATGATTCGATTTAAAATCCCTTCGTTATTGTGCCGGTCAAGTAATGTAACGCAGCAGTTGACGCGCGTTTGCCGGTTTGCTTCACTCAATTCGTGAGGAACCCACCTTTCAAGTTTTTTAATCTTCCCAATTTGCTTCAAGTGGATTAAAACAGTTTTATCACTAACACCGAAGCCTGCAGCTAACTCGGACGTGGTTTGCGATGGATCCGCTTCCACAATAGCCTTCAATGCTTCATTATCAACTTGGGTCTCCGGCCGTCCACGGGGCTTGTTTTGCAGGTCGAAATTTTCAGAACGAAAACGTTGGAACCAAAAACGCACTGTGTTTTCTTTTGCGACACAACCGCCATACACATCATTAACCCTTCGAGCCGTTTCCGCAGCACTGGTGCCACGGTGGAACTCGTACTCGTAAATAACGCGATATTTCAAATTTTCCATTTTGTAAATCGAGCGATGCAAACAGAAAAAAGATAAGTAAAAAAACAAATGAATGACGGTTTACGAAACACAACTACATGTGGAAATAGCTGTATAAATTTGAATTTCGAATTCCTAACCAAATAGGAGAAATTTGTGATCAA
The DNA here is from genome assembly GCA_951230895.1 of Carpatolechia fugitivella. NCBI lineage: Eukaryota > Metazoa > Arthropoda > Insecta > Lepidoptera > Gelechiidae > Carpatolechia > Carpatolechia fugitivella. The sequence continues at coordinate 14,254,273 of OX579645.1, forward strand.
AGTGGCCAGTACGACAAAACGCCAATTTCATATGTAAGGACCTAATATGAGTATTGTAATATATAGTAATTTACTTGTTATAGTGTTAACGAATATTTGGCTAGTAAGAATATAATATGACGATTGAAGAAATATAGTATAAGCAGTAATTGTAATATTTTTAAATGTATTTGCATGCATGGCGAAATTAAAATAGGACATGAATAAAATAAACATAGTAAAAATTTGCATGCCAAACCAAATGTATTTTTAAATTAAGACCCTGTTTTGTACACATATTGATGCAAATAAATTTTTCTTTCTTTCTTTCGTGTAGTCGACCAACCCGCACTGGGCTAGTGTGGTCGACTAAGGCCTAATCGCCCTAATTCAGGGTAGTCTCGAGCCTCTCAGTGGGGACATATATGGCTGTTGATAAATATAACTGACTATACCTCCTATTTTAGACAACATTAAAAAGTTGAGTCTTTAGAGAATCAAGTCGATTTTTTTCTCCACATAGGATAAACATCTAGGCACAAGTCATCTCTTAAAAAAAACCTACGATAACATTTGTTACCTTTCTACAAACAGAAAAAAAGGACTTTTTCTGATCTAGTAATAAAAAAAGTAAATTCATGCGTCAACTCAACATAGCTCTTAACTTTGTTTAGGATCTTCCGCTGTGAAGTCAATTTATCCATCTTAAACTAAAGATATTTTTTTATATATATGTTACTTACCTAGGAGCTTTGTTTCCACTGCTAGCAGATCTTTGAAGCTTCGGAGCGGTCTTGGGTTTCGACCGGTCCTTATTCATGTTGAGCGTTGCTCGTTGTTCATCCATGCGTTCCGACTGGCACCTACTCAATAGGTCAAAGAACGACTCAACTGGGTTTTCTTCTGACTCTGTTCTTACTACTTCTCCTTTCTTTTCAGTTTCTTGCTCAGAATCTTTCTTTTTACCGTCTGGCGTTATCTGTAAATAAAACATGTCATGTGAGCGTGGCTTAATAAATGTGGGGACGACTACGAATAAGGAAGCTATAGAAGTCGCATTCCGTTCAAAAAATAGCCCCACGCAAAGGGCAACACAGAAGGCGGGGCTTCAAAAGGGCAACACACGCGCTAGTTAGTCTGTCACGCACTGTATGATGAACTGCTGCTTCCGATAAAAAACAAAAATACAATATAATTCCGACAAACATAGGTAATAAAATGACCTCCAGCGAGGTAAAATGGTGCAGGAGGCCCAAAAAGCCAGCAAAAAAGAAACTGGGGTAACAAATCACAAGTAAATACATTTATTTTCAGTATTCTAAATACTTGACATAAAATAATGATGGATGGGATTATGCAAGCAATAGTCAGTCAATGTCTACGGCTTATATTAAGGTATAATGTCATAATACTAATGTCATAATATCCTATAAAAATACTTAAATAATCTCCATGATAACTATTACTTAAATAATCTTGAATAGAAACTGTTATTTTCCGTTAGTTACCCCACTAAGGGCGTGCGTGGTAAAAGGGGACATACTGAAAAACAGCACTGTTTGAGACTTGGTTTGGAACAGTACAAAAGCTGAGTATGGACCTTTTGCCACAATACCTTTAGTTTATATTTTCATTTGTATCTACTCATTTGTAAGTTATTGTGGCAATAAACAATTTATCTATCTATCTATCTATCTAAGTAAATTTTGAAATCATATTGATTGTGCTGCATTATTATTAACATAATATGATGAAGTTTTCTCTATAACCCAAAGTGAAAGACAATGTAAGTAAACCATACATCTGAAGTTGCCAATTTTCTTTGTTATTTTCTTTTAAAAGGCACAAGGCTAAGTCTTCTATACTAGTGGCTCTGTGAGCTGTAGACCTCGCGAGTCGCTGTATATCTCTTTATATTTGGCGGAGAACCATTGCCAGCAGGATCGCACATGGTGGATGGATCCCCGAAATAATGTAGTCTCTCCTTAGTTCAGGCTTGTATTTCAACGTTAGTAAAATCACAACTCGAAAATAACAATTGATTGGCAAGATTTTAATGGATACAAAATACAATACGGAAACGTGAGAAGTTTGATACAGAGTAATAGCCTCTTCCCAAAAACAAGCACACAATCACACATTTAAATAATAAGATTATTTTAGTAAATAATGACAAAGTAATCTCTTCATATTTGACGGAGAACCGTTGCCAGCAGGATCGCACATGGTGGATGGATCCCCGAAATAATATAGTCTCTCCTTAGTTCAGACTTGTATTTCAACGTTAGTAAAATCACAACTCGAAAATAACAAATGATTGGCAAGATTTTAATGGATACAAAATACAATACGAAAACGTGAGAAGTTTGACACAGAGTAATGGCCTCTTCCTAAAAACAAGCACACAATCACACTTTTAAATAATATTTAAGATTATTTTAGTAAAAAATGACAAAGTAATCTCTTTATATTTGACGGAGAACCATTGCCAGCAGGATCGCACATGGTGGATGGATCTCCGAAATAATGTAGTCTCTCCTTAGTTCAGGCTTGTATTTCAACGTTAGTAAAATCACAACTCGAAAATAACAAATGATTGGCAAGATTTTAATGGATACAAAATACAATACGAAAACGTGAGAAGTTTGATACAGAATAATGGCCTCTTCCCAAAAACAATCACACAATCACACATTTAAATAATATACAAGGTGTCCAAAAAGGGTATTTGCACTTTTAAATATCAATAAATCGTCTTAATGAGGGTAGATAACAAAAAAATATATAATGTCATACGTGGAATTTATTGGAAATTTAGTTGCAATGGATTCGTATACCGGAGCTCAGCGTGCATTTTGTGTACGAGTTTATTATCAAAACAATAATTCGATAATAACAGCTCGCCGCTTATATCGCGCGCAATTCAATGTACGGGACATTTCTTTATCTCCCAGTGCGAATATCATTAGAAAATGGATTAAGACATTTGAGGCTACAGGGTCAACTTTAAAAAACTTTGATTGCGGACGTCCGAGAGAAATAAGGCTACCTGCAGTTATTCAAGAAGTTCACGAGTCGGTAAGGCAAGATCCCTCACTATCACTGCGAAAGCGAAGTCAATCCGTAAACATTGCAAAATCAACATTGCACTTGATTTTAAAGAAGGATTTGCATTTACGTGCTTACAAGATTCAATTAGTGCATCTGTGTACCCACAGATTATGAACAGCGACTAAATTTTGTTCAGGAGATGTTTGCACGCTTTACCAACTTCAGCAATGTCTTGTTTAGCGATGAAGCAAATTTCCACTTCATTTAAGTGGATTCATGTCATGTCAATAAACAAAACTGTCGCTATTAGTATGATAAAAATCCTCGTTATAAGCATATGCGTCCACTTCACAGCCCTAAGGTGGTAGTGTGGGCAGCAATGTCCGCCAAGGGCATAATCGGCCCCTATTTCTTTGAGGACGGTAGGGGACATGCACTTACAGTTAACGCGGACAGATATTGTAACATGATTGAAAGTTTTTTGGCACCATCTTTACAGGAATTTAGAGGTTACAATTCGGCAACATTTTTTCAGCAGGACGGTGCCAAATGTCACACGAGTAGAAGGTCTATTGAAGCATTGAATGAGTTATTCCCAGAAAGAGTTATCTCAATAAACGGGAACCTTAAATGGCCCCCTAGGAGCCCGGACTTAAGTCCACTTGATTGTTTTTTATGGGGTTACCTAAAGAGTAGGTTTACATAAATAAGCCGTCAACTCTTGGCCAATTGAAAAAGAATATTGCAAGAGAAATAACAAAAATCACTAACGTTTTATGTGAACGTGTCTTAGGCAATTTACGGCCACGACTTGAAGAGTGTCAAAATCGTAATGGACGTCATTTGGACAACATAATTTTTTCGTCGTAAACTTTCCATTGTATTTACTTTTTGCAAATAGTAATAAAATTATGAAATGATATATTTTTCATTTATGATTTTCGTATATAAACTGCCAACACCCTTTTTGGACACCCAGTATATAAGGTGATTTTAGTAAATAATTACAAAGCAATCTGATTGATATCAGTAATGCAAAAGTACGATAATTTTTAATTTGACTTGTTCTATCACACTTAATGCATAACACATCCACTGCACAAGTGACGCGATCCAATCACCGTTATCCGTCATGCCGTGAACCAATCACCGCGCTTGTCAGAATATGACGTGATGCGTGAACGCATCCAATTGGCCCGTCTACAGTGACGATTCTCGTTTAAGTACTCGAGATTTGGGGCCATATTTTTCTTGGGTTTTTTTTTACACTTCCATAGCTTCCTTATTCGTAGGGGGACGATTCATAACGCGTTGTCAAGCCCAGTAATTTAAGCGCCCATTACATTATCCAATTTGCAGAGCGCTAGATTTAGTGCTGCAGTGCGATGCTCATTCATTACACTAGACTAAACTACGATTTTTATAAAGATGTACCATAGTGACAGATGCTAACGGATTATTTTTCTTTTAATGTTGCCACCTATAGAAAAATAGTGTTGTTAATGATTCAATTCAAGTTATTCATTGTATCGATATGACTTGAGTCATTGATTTTTTTTTAATAGCACTAATTGTACTTTGTGCCAGTGTTGAGTTATAAAAGGTAAGGAAACTATTATCGCGTATACGAAAAAAATAAGTCAGGTTAATTTTACTGTTGGGCGTACATATTATATCTCAATAATTCAAAATTACTCAGGTCAATTATTTAAAAAAGTTTGAATGTTTGTTGCGATATCTATTAGAGCGGTACCTCTCTCTCAGTCACACTATGCGAGAAAGAGAGCCACCGCTCGCTCAGCGCTTAAGATACGTGCCGCTACCTATCTGTCCTACCTACCGTCATCGCAACCAGAGTCGCGCGCGTCATTCGTCTCCCTACTTCGCTCGCGATCGGTTGCACGAATATTTTCTCAGTTTTGCCCACGCTTGTTTCTGTTGTTATTTTCTGTTAAGTTTCCGTTGTTTCTTCCTTGTTACGTTATTCATTTGTTTGTTAAGTTTGTGCCTGCTTGTTGTTATTGTTGTTAAAACGCCACGCCATTTTTCTGACAAAACATACACCAAAACATGAAAGTATTTTACACTAATAAAACTGCAATCTATAACAACAATAAAAACTGTAATTAACTAAGCATGCAAATAAAAACTTTATGTTTAAATATCAAACTTCAATAGGTAATCGAAACTCTAGTGATTGTAACGCTCAAAACTAATTGTTCAACAACAATCAAGTTCAATGAGCAAATTGATTCAATCACAAAATTGAACTATGAATCACTCAGGTACAACACTATTTTTAATTTGCGCAAAAGTGGCAACACTCTAAATGTCACTTTAGTACGTCTTTAAAAAAATCCGAGTATAGTTAAAAATCCGAAGGTAGTTAGTTTAACTTTCTTTCATTTCTGTAGTGATCGTCGGCCAAACCGCATCAAAACACCAGAAAGTTGGCATTGCTTTAGCAATGGTGCCGAGTTCGAGTTTAATGATAATAAATAAAAAAAGACAAATGTTGGGTCAAAGAATATTTATTGCTGAGAAAAAAACTGTCAAATATGAACATTGTGAACATATTGGAGCCATCTGACTTTAGTTTTTTTTTTGAGATTGGGATCTTCTCTGTTTGAAGAACTACTAGCATTGATTACACCAAAAATACGTCTTCCTGGTCGAGCGCACGCCGACTGACTGACCGAGCATACCTAATGTTTAGCACGTTAGTCCACTTTACACCATGCAATTTGGTGCGCTAGCTTTACTCTATACTAGTTACCTAATTACTCACCGAGGTACTCGGATTTCCTAGGAGTAAAGTAAGAGCACATGTTTTTGGCATCACAAGCGTGCGAACCTTTTTCGTGTAATAGAGGTGGAGGATACTTCGGCCCAACATTACCAAAGCACATAATTTAGTTCCGAAAATGCAAGACCGATATTTATTCTCTTTTGGCTACTAATTATCAATATTTTTGCTTTGTTTTGAGTATACAATCGATTATTTTTGAATTGCCGGATTAACAGCATGAGCTAATGGTCACTAAACAGCAGATAGTATTATAGGCGTTTTCAGTATTAAAATATTTATTTGCGGTAATAAAATTTACATCGCGCAGAAGCCTGCACAAGTGCGTATTGCGTAAAAATGCAAAATAAACAAACGTGTGTAAAGTAAAACCAAAATGCCTACATCATAGAGCGAAATTGTTCCACTATAAACTGAAAAATTGGGAAATGATAAGAGATTTATAAATTATTGTAAGGCTCATGATGATGTTTCAAATTACCAACTAAAAACAACAAAAAAAGGGTCGGACGCGGACTCACTTTAAGTTCCAATACGTGCCAACCACACGCAACATACCTGAATCAATGACAGTTGTTCCATGCTTTGTCTCCTAACTCTTAGAGCATTGAAGGGCGTGCACGGCATATTCTCTGACTCAGCATCAGTGGGCAGCGCGGGAGGGGAGTCGTTCTCTGGTGGCCAGCCCAACACCTTGCGAAGGTCGCTGATGTTGAGCTGAGCTGTAGCCATGCCCAGAACGTCTCCTAGCTGAAAAATAAGTCATGATACGTACTAGTTGGTGATGAATCGGCGACTTCAAAAATCTCTTATGAAACTCGATCGGATCTTGCGGGGAACTGGGATGGTTGACCAGATTGAACTTATAACCTGTACTACAAATTGGATCAAATAATTAAAAAAAAATCAGTACATCTATGTTCGGAAACTTTGATTAAAGTGTCATTCAATGCCATTGTCTAAAAAAAATAAATCTTTTCGCATTTCTAAATAACTTTAGGACAGGAGAATATTTGAACAGTTAAAATTTTGTTTTTAGCTTATAATGATTTTGAATTATTCAAAAGAGTTGTTTTTTTAAACCGATATATTAAATAATTATATTTTTATAGCATCAAAATGATAACACTCTAATGCAATGTATGTTTATTTTATTGATAAATTACTTTCATCAAAGTACCACGAACATAAATTACTGCATTCTGTTCAGTGCAGGTGACTTCTTTGAATATCAATTGGAGAACAACCAAACACAGGGAAAGTTGCAGCTAGTATGAAAGCTAATAGCGAACGCCATTGTAACGAATGCAATCAATCAATACCGTAATCATAGGTTATCACGACCACACCATCAATTTGTAAGGAGGAAATTTCAGACGGCGGCGGCGCGGCGGCGGCGGGTTATTTCAGTATGCATGCATCATTCACGAATCCCATGCATACAAAATTAAGGAAAAGTGCTTAGGTGTGTGATGACCGCCACCAGTTTTAAAAGACAATCAGTTACATTACACATCGAAAAACACAAGTCTAAATAATAACTTCTTATTGACAAAATGTTAAATTTATCCTTGCACTTGCACAACTTTTTTTTCTTTTAATTATCATTAATTATGAACTCAGATATATTGAAGGATTTATTTATCTTCCCCTTCTCTGCCGTTAGCCGGTTTACATTCTTTTGTAATTCTATTTGTATGCATTAAATTCTAGTTTAGCAGAGACGAGTTCAGACAAGCGGAGCGGTTAAAACAGGCGGGTGTTTCCGCTAAAGAACGGACTTAAGTGTCAAGTCAGCAAAACGGTGTCTGAGAGTCCACCTGTTCATTTATACGGAAACACATCTTCGCTCAGCTCTGCCCGCTATGCTCAGCGCTCCATACAATTTGACAAAACTTTTCTTGCCTCCGCTCTTATTCCACTGAAGAGAAGTAGAGAGTAGGTCATTCGGTTATTATTTCTTCAGAGATTATTATTTCGCAGAATATGATGAATGGGATTGTCCGGAGCTTGTCTCACAAGCTTTAAAGCTATATGTCCCAAACAGGTACCTGCGTGGTCGCGGGCACCAGCTGGTCGCCCTCCCAGACTGTCGAACCGTAGCGCGGCGCCAAGCCCCTTTACTCAAAGGTTTAGGTCTTACAAGGCAACTCTTAGACACCGCAAAAGATTGTGATATTTTTGCTGATAAGTGGTCTTCTCTCAATAGAAGCTGTTTTAAACTTTGTGAAGCATTGTATTAGTTTCTATTTGTTATTGATTTTATGTTTTTGAATTTTATTTATGTTATATAGTTATGTAGTTTTTGATCTCACTAGATCCATATATTTTATTCTAATTAATAGTAGTAATGTTTATGTTCCTTGCATAGTATTTAAGGACTATCCTGTTTTCTGTGCATTGTATTAATAAATAAATAAAATAAATAAATAAATAATTTTGTCAATTTCTACTCATCTCAGCTCTTCTCAGCCTCAGTGCTCATAATCTGACATATCTAACTTCGTGCGGGATGAACCCTCAGATATGTAACTTAAAAATGCCGGCCAAGTGCAAGTCGAGCTCGCGCTTTTTGTTAGTTAATAGATTTTAAATTCATACTATTTTCTTTTGATATCGATTTCTAACCTGTTGTTGTTTTATATTTTTTCAAATAGGTAATCTAAAAAAATAACTACGAGTTTGGTTAGCTAGGAAATAAGTATTTTAAATAGAATTAACAGTATGTACCTCTTTGGAAATATTGTAATGTTCATTGGCATAATAGAGAGCCTTTTCGTGGTTGCCGAGGGCTGCGTGAGCGTTGCCTAGGGACCAGCAAGCGCGGCCTTCTCCAACGCGATCCTGTAGTTTCCTCGCGGCCGCTAGGTGGCGCGCATGGTACTCTTCAGCGACCCGATACTCTCGTAGCAATGTATACGTGTTGCCAAGAGAATAGCAAGCTTGCGCTTCCACCGCTGCGTCGCCCAGTTCTTCGGCTAACGCTAGAGTGCGTCTATGAAAAAAAAACCAAATAGGTATACAAATTTAAATAGTTAAGGAAATAAAATAAATGTTTAGTTTAATAGTCTTTGAAAAATTCTTCACATTTTACCAGAAATGACATGTAAATAAGGGTCGCAAAAGCATATAACGTCTTTGTAGGCTTTTAGCTTTGAAATTTAAACTCTAGTCTACAAACCATTTGCAAATGTTCGCATCGCAGAAGACAGCAATAGAAGAAATCATAAAATAAACAAACAGCACTTCTTCCGTAGCTAAGCTAACTTTATTCCCATTAAAACTAACTCAGGATGTTTCTGTTATAATACGCTTTTTGTGTAGTTCAGTTAACTTTTGAAAATAGTAAAGTATATATTTAAAATATTGATAATCTTTATTTTACATGCGTAATGTGAAGACACAATCGATTTTGATTAAGGGGTCAAATGCCCAATTGACTTGGTGCAATTCTTATCACAGAGATTGTACAAAGACGAACTAGAACATAAATCAAGAATCAGTGACGCTATATAAAATAAATAGACACCAAAAATACATTCAATAATTCTGATATCATTACAATATCAAGCGATCCACAAAAAAGTTAAACATAGATAATAAATTCGCCAAGGGCTACACTATTAAAATTATAAAAATATTTTTATTACTAGGGTATGGATGAGTTCTCTGATTTTGAAGAATACTGACAAAATTAATAATAGCAATCATATTATTATTAAAAAAGAAACCGGACAAGTGCGAGTCTATCTCGGGCACGCAAGGTTCCGTACAAACTACCTATAGTATGTAGAGTCGTCTACCAGGGTCAATATTCCAACTGCAAAATGTAATATAGCAATAATATAATAATTTTGTTTCATAATAACTACAAATGAATAATTTTGATTCGTGCTGCTACACCTTTTATTGCTATAGTTCTTGACTATAGTAAAGTTTTGTTTCACATGATCCTGAGAAAAAGGGTTATGATAGACGACATAACGAAATGATCCCAATAATATTAATGTACTGTATTAGGGTCCGTGTTTCATTTTGGAACACCACACAAGTACAAAAGATACAATAGAAAAATAAAATAAATAAAAATAAACTAAATTCGACAACATGGTGTAAAAAATATAATTGTAAATAAATACATTCGCCTATTTAAGCACAGATTGCAAATCAGCAGAAACATAAAAACATTTATTTATAATTTCTGATTAATAATATATAGTCACGCTCACCAGAATGTGTTGATATTATAAGAGAAAATACAAAAGTCAATAAAAAACTTACTTGTAATGTTCAGCGGCGTTCTCAAACTGCCCAAGAAATATATGCGAATTACCAAGGTTGCTATTCGCTCGCCTTTCAGCTGCTTTGTCTCCAAATTCCTTAGCAATTTGAAGCCTTTCAGTATGGTAACGAATGGCGCGCGCAAAATCTCCCAACAAATAGCAGGTATTGCCAAGGTTACCACAAGCCCGACCCATTGCTTGCCTGTCTCCAAGACTCCTCATCAGTTCCAAGTTCTCTCTATAAATAAAGGACCATTATACTATACAATCTTACTTAGACGGTTTAGGTACATGTATGTCTTGATTCAGATACGTGTATTTTCTCAAATAAGTCATAACTGTAGCAGTTTAAAATATTATAACTGTTTTTTCATTCACTTTTTTGAAGTGTTGTTTAATAAAAAGATTAATGTTTACCTTTACTTAAGTATATACCTAAACCAACAGAGTCTAATAACCTCATAACAACAGTTAACAAAAGGTGTTTATTCCTTTTACTATATAAACTCTACAGATTTAGTATTGAGACATAGACAAAGTCTCCTTGAAAGCATAAAAAACCTGTGCTAAAAGAAGAATAAAGTTTACTTACTCATAGTAAGCAACAGCCTGCATAAGACAATCCCTTACTTCCTGCGGGAAATGTCCAGGGTCATTTTGTCCCACTCTTCCTAAATGTTTTCCCTGAGCATGGTAAACATTCCCCAAGTTGTACAGAGCCCTTCCTTCACTGAGTTTGTCTCCCAATTGTTGTGAAATCTCAAGATGCCTCTTACAGCACTGGATAGCCTCAGCAAATTTTCCCATTACTTTAAGAGTGTTCCCTAAATTCCCTGATGCTTTGGCTTCACCCAGTTTGTCGTTCATTGTCCTGTTTAATATTAAGAGTTAATAATTTCATTGTATGTCACTCTAATGAGAGCAGTGTTGCATTCTTGAATTAGGGTAAGTCTTCTAGGGAACTATTATTCTTGAAAAAGAAGCTTTGAGGTTAATAGAACAGCTTGAAGGACCTTATGATCTGGTTTTGTATTAACTATTTGACTATCATTACTGCTCTTTGTTTCGGTTTTCTTAGTAAACAACAGCAAGCATAAGTCAATCCCTCGCCTAAATGAAAATCTCCAAGAACCTTTTTATTTTTATATTGCCTGATTTGATCATATAAGACCACTTTGTTAAAGCTATGAAATTAAAATTTATAAACAGATAAAAAAAAAACATACTGAAGTCATTTAGTTTATTTTTATTTGTATTGTAAGTATAAATAATATTTGTTTTTAATCTGAATAAAGGCTAATAATAACATGGTCTAATGTGTAGATGTTTTCTGGAACCTAGGTAATCTTATGCTTTTTAACATGCTTATAAATGCTTACCTAGCTAGTGTCAAATCATGTTTATGATACTGCATTGCTTTGTTGTAGTCTCCTAGGTAGAAATAAGCATTGCCGAGTTGGCTGTAGATGGCAGAGAGTGTGCGCAAGTCATCTGTTCCTGCCTGGATTGCTGCTTGGAAGAAAGCCACCCCTGCTCGACAGTCTCCTGCCTTGCAAAGACGCTCGCCTTCCAACGCTAATTCCAGGCACATTGACCCTCCATCACAACTCTGTGAAAAAATAAGAAGAAATATGTAGTTTTTAGGTAAATGGCTGGGAGCAAAACTTTATTCATGCTATGAAATTAATACAATTACATGTTACTGATATTTGTTCTATTACTGAACTGCAGTACTACATTAACAAGAACAAATATCTTTATACTAAAGCATCTTACATAATACAAGGCTAAGGTAAACCAACAGCACAAATATTACACACTACTGACATACATTGTATATAAGCTAAGTATCCAATAAGTGTGCCTATTTATTACAGGTATACACAGCATTCACAATTTTATTTGACTATCATAGGATGTAGAATGATAAAGTGTTTACAGATTATCCAAATATCCATAGTAATAATACTAACTAAAATAAATTAAAAACAGCAAAATAACATAACATTGAAACAAGGTTAACTAATCCTAAAAACTTATCCCCTTTTTAAGTAACCGACCCTTAAAAGTGTAAATGGTATCCAAAAATATATCCAGCCCGAGTTCAGCATTCATTCTATTATACTGGGAGCATATATCCTATTAATTGGAATGTTTCTAGCAACATTGGTTCTACAATGTGGTATATGAATTTAGCAATGACTTTAGTAAATTACGCCAGTATTTTTCCATTCTGTCTGAACCAACGCTAAGAAGAAGGTAGTTTTTCTAGTATTTCTATTTCAGTTAAGTACAGTTTGAAGTTTACTTTATATATTAGCTCGGTGGTAACTAATCCTCTTCTAACTCATGCTACATAACATTTACACTACCTACATGTAGGTAGGTACACCAAGTTTCATGTAATGAGAAAAAAATACTTACAAAAGGTTCAATTTACAGAAATATAAATAATTTTTACTTTGGGGAATGAATATATATTACCACCTATATTATCATGGAACTAAATATGTCTAGTCTAAGGCTGAAAAATAATGGAACAGCCAATAAAATATTTGGGAGCCAATGAAATTGTGTAGTTTTAACTGATGTGAAAGTAGGGCCAGAAATATGTATACTCCACAAACAGTGATAGTTGTTTACATCATTCACTTATCAAGGAACTGTCCTACATTATATCAACTAATTTTATAAATGAGTAGTGCCTAATAGATGGTGCTATTTTGGCATGGACAACTACATAAATGCATCATGCATGAAGTGTGGAGCGGTGTGATAAACGCTGGGCCGATCCAGGCGGAATTAAGCAGGAAATCGCAGGTCACTTCCGTATTAGGCCCCACTTCAGTGACTCATTCATAACCACAGAAGTTTACCTAGCTAATTCAAAGCAAACTTAATATACAAATGTAATGTATGATTAATGGTTTAGTTGAGTGAAGTGTTTTAAAGAAAATACTTGCAAATCGAGTCAGGATTCGTCTACATACCTGTGCATCACTAGACAAGTTTTCTGCACTTGCACTTACAGACATCCTACACTCTAACACAAAACTTGTTTCGATCACAAACAAACTAAAAAAGAACAATAAAACATCAATTTCTACTCATCCTTTTTGATTTAGCAAATAAATTATAATTTATTTCGGTTGGGCGTGAACATGAAGCGTTTGATTTGGTTGGGTTCGTTCGTTGGTCGGTTGTTGTTGGTTGGTTGATTGGTTTGGTTGACGCATAGAGGAAGTAAAACTACGTGGTTGACGCTGGCTGGGCTGCCAGACGTGTAAGTTGAACAAAACAAATACCTACTTCAATTTGGAAACAATCCCGACTATTTAGTTAAACTAGTTGCTCCGTGAGACCTCGCAAATAAATATATATATATATGTATGTATATATATATTTTTATGAAATGGCTGATTTATGATTTGTTTACGTGTCCGACCCTCCTCCGTCATTTTTTTAAATTCGGTTGAAAAACGCGACCTGTAGTTATTTCTCTGTGGTACAAACAGACAGATGGACAGATAGACATACAAAAAGCAATTTTGGCCAAGCAGAAACGGAGACGCTTCGCTCGCGCTTCGCGCTCGCTCGGTCAATTGTAGTGTCAAAGTTCTGAAATCTAAGCCAAAAGATTGCTTTGAATGAGATATTCGTATTTCGCTGAAAATATAGTATTTTTACATCCGATGAGAATTGTTTAGTACTTTCCTACCTACTCATATTTATCATTGTAAGATAATTTTATCATACGTCTGGTAACCTTGCGACGTACGTTGACGTTGGTTGCTTGGCGCCAAGGTACTCTGTGCTTGGCGCTTGCTGGCATACCCTGCGTTCCGAGACGCGCTGAAATCTTTTGTGATCGCTGACGGCAGCAGCGCTGATAGTCTGAATCGGAATGCGCCCTTGTTGCTGGCTGCAGGTTGGTGAGTGGTATACATAACCATAGACATATATAAGTAGTTTTCCTTCCTCATTGGTCATAACATCACGAAAATCACGTTGGATCCGTGGTCCCACTTCTTTGCCCCATCACCACCGCACTGGTAGGAAAAAAAAATTCGTGGTCCCACCAGAACCAGATACACCTTTGACTATTTTGTAGCGTCATGGTATGTAATCGTAACATTTAAAAAAGATAATGGTGTCAAATTCAAATTTATTTATTGCATTTCCACAATTAATTAGGCACTTGAATGAATTAGCGACCCCAAACAAAGGTACTGTAAGGTAAGGAATGGGCCTCTTTTGTAGTTACTGACGGTTGGTTCGTTTTGAGGTTTCGCTCAATAATTTCGAATTGCGAATTGATCGTTTTTATTTTGTCTCCGAATGCCAACGGGCAACGGAGCGGATGTTTTGTTTAAGAAAACTAAAATGTTAAAACATATCAATACCTATATAGATTTCAAATTGATTCCTTTGTGTTCATCTCAGGGCGCATTCCGAATCACACTTTCAGCACTGTTAGCGATCAGAAAAGCAAAAAACGTACGTATGAGTATTGACAGCTGACAGTAATTTGGAACGCGATTACGGGTGCTTTAATCGATTTCAGCACGTCTCGGAACGCAGGGTGAGTTTTTTGTTTGTTTTTTTTTTTTGTTTTGGCATAATGCTACTTGCACATTGTACACATACAAAACGAGGGAACGAAACGCGATTTTATGTAACTAGGGAAAACGGAATTTGGAAAAAGGAATAGGATTAGTCTAATCTAAAGTGTACAGGAGTTGGAAGGAAATTGAATAAGAATAACAAAATATTAAAAATAAAGATATAAAATTAATTAGATACGGATATTATTAGTTATAATGAAAGAAGATAAGGCTTTATAAATAGATTGAGTATTATATGACAAAAGGATAGGGATGGATGTGGGAAAGTGAATTGTGCGCGGGAACGATACTGAACCGTAGTTTTAACCGACGAGGACGACTGTGTGAGTCAAAGGTGTGAGTGAGTATATTGGTGAGTATCCGTTATAAGGAAGTTGTGTCTTATGAGGAATTCCTTTAAGGGGGTACCCTATGTGAACACTAGCGCCACTTGGATAAAAAATCATAACTTAGTGAAAATATTTAAAAAATGAACGATCAAATTGTTTCATTATTTTGTTGTATTTTTAGAATTGATAAATTCAGTTATCTATTGTTAATTGTAGTAACAGATAGCGAAAGTGCTAATAACGGCCGTTTTTAGCACTTTCGCTATCTCTTACTACACCGTATAAGATTTTATAAAATTCGGTATTTCTAAGAATACTAAAGTACCTACACTTTAAAATGATCGTCCACTTTTTTGATATACATATTTAGTATTTTCGGAGTTATGTTTTTTTTCGAAGTGGCGCTAGTGCGCAGTTAGGTAGCCCCTTAAGATTTTAAAATAATTTTCCGACGTTATCTGTTAATATACTAATAATTTTCCTTTTTTCTTATTGTTGTCATTGTATACTTGATGAGTCTTAATTAATTTAAATGTATTTATTTATAATTCAGTCACCCCACCCTTACCCTATGCGAGAAAGAGAGTCTCCGTTCGCTCAGACAGAGCTAAAGATACGTGCCGCTAGCTTTACCTATTAGTTAAATTAAACTATGTCTGTATTCACTCATCAAAATCGTTAAACTTAAACTTTGTCAGTTTTAGTTTTTATTATATTTGTGTATTGTTCTAAATAAAAATTGACAATGATTTGGGGGGGCACCCGTAACACAGCACAGGGATTCCTGGCACGGGTTTTACAATGAATGTAAAATTGTATAATTATGTTCTAGTAAATAAATATACTTTATTATATTATTATATTAGGAAAATGTGAAAAAAAAAACATGGTAATAGTGCATATTATAATGCATTTAAAAGGAAAATTATCAAAATCAAGTAGGCTTTATAGGTTAACAAGTAATAGACAAACTTATTATATAATGTACTTGTATTAGTAAGAAAATGGGTACAAAATATGAGTATATCATAAAATTAATATTGAGCAACTACGGAACCCTAAACTTTACGCGGCCTGACACTTACTTGGCCGGTATTTATTTTAGCTTGCGTTTTATTTTAATCTCGGTTTCAGTTCTACCAAATCCGTTCAGTATTACATATATTTACAAAATATAATGTGTGTCGTTTTCACTTTCCCGTATCGAATTTTGATATGTAGTTGAGCCAGCCCAGGGGTTGCGGTGATCAGGGTGTTCAGAAGGCACGGGTGACGGGGGAGGCTCGTTAGTGATGCAAATATCGGCATGGTTGGTGCGGATTCACGCTCTCATACCGAATATTGAAAGGCTTGTAGGTACCTACTTACTAATATACCATACTCTACAATAACTTGGGAAGGTAACCTAATGCTGGGGACGTTCCATAAAAATTTATTAGCCTCTGTGGCAGAGTGGTGAAGCGTTTGAATACGGTGTACTTGGAGGGAAAATATCATAAATCGAAAAAACAAAAAAAAATTAAGGCTGCATAAGAATTAAGATATGACTTTAAAATAATTCACTGTGTTTTTATATTTGTCAAAACGTGATACTAATTTTGGCAACCTGTTTTCTGCTCTCTCTTGAATGGAGACCGCGTCTCGGGAAACGTAGTGTGGGATGCCCCCCTGCCAGGTGGACTGATGACCTGAGGAAGGTCGCTAGTGGTGGCTGGATGAGGAAAGCGGGTGATCGTGCGCTTTGGCGTGCCCTTGAGGAGGCCTACGTCCAGCAGTGGACTGCAATAGGCTGATTGATTGATTGAATACTCCCCATCTGTCAGAATTCCACGGAATAAAAAATCAAGGTATACGAGTGCTATTTATGTATCCGGAATAACAAAAAATAACAAACATCTATAACCAAATATACTTTTATTGCTTTTCAAAATATTCCCCGTGATGATCGATGCATTTTTTCATACGTTGAAACCAACTTTCGTAGCATTTTTTCCATTCTGTATCGGGTATCTCCAAAACGTGCATTTTGAAAGCATCAACGGCTTCTTCCCGGGTCGAAAATCGGTGTCCACGTAATTTGTTCTTCACGCTTGGGAATAAATAAAAGTCGTTGGGTGCCAAGTCGGGACTGTACGGCGGATGACCCGTCAATTCGATCATTTGACTATTTAAATACTCCGCTGTTGCGGCCGAGGTGTGACAGCTGGCGTTATCGTGGTGAAGGATTATTCTTCGTTGTCGATTGTTCTTGCGTATTTCTCCAAAGACTTCTGACAAGCAAATGGTGGTGTACCATTCAGAATTAACTGTTTTACGATTCTCTAGTGGTACTGTAGCCACATGTCCACTAATACCAAAAAAGCAGGCAACCATTTGCTTCAAAGTGCTTTTTGCACGAACAACTTTAGTTGAGTTTGGCTCATTTTGGAACACCCAAACCGTTGACTGCGGTTTAGTTTCGGGATCATACGCATATATCCAAGATTCGTCTCCTGTGTAAATTATGAACAGCTTTTGATGTACCACATTTGTATTTTTCTATCATTTTTTTGCACCAATCAACACGAGCCTGTTTTTGTTCAACTGTTAAGTTGTGCGGGATCCAACGAGAACAAATTTTTTTTACAGCCAAATGTTCGTGTAATATTTTATAAATACTCGTCATACTAATGCCCAGAAATGCCTCTATCTCGCGATATGTAACATGACGGTCTTGCATTATTAGTTCGCGCACAGCATCAATATTTTGTGGTACAGCAGCCGATTTAGGGCGACCTTCTTTAAAATCGTCCACAAGCATACGACGACCACGGTTAAACTCACTAAACCAGTGATATACAGTGGTTTTCGATGGGGCTTCCTCCCCAAAAGTCCCCAATAATAACTTAGGGCAAAAGAAATTGGCTCAGCGTGTGCTGTGTTAGACCGGTTTCACACAGCGCTGATTTTCAGATATATCCTGCGGTGTCATGAAGAAATGTGCACCGAGAGCAGGATGTGCACCGAGAGCAGGACGCCCACTGAAGAAAAACATAAAATCAAAATAAATATAAATTATACAGATAAATAAAATACAATTTAATTATACTTTTGAGTTAGCGGTGAGGTGAGCGAATATGAATGTGTGTATATTATTATGGAGGTGTGCTGTTGTGTATATGTGTTGTTGGTGTGTGAATATGTGAAAACGCGTGTATAGGTACATACATGTGCGACCGTGTATGTACGAATAAGTGTGTATGTAGGTGTGTAGAGAAAGAGTTTGACAAATAGGGTTCCTAGGGCTATTAAAAGTAATCTTTTAGTTTCAATAATTTCCAGCAGGATATTTCTAAATTTTTTGCAGCTTTTTGTTTTTTTATTAAGGCTTCTTCATATTTTACTTTAAATGACTTCGAGCTCATTTAAGTTTATTTGCCAATAAGAAAATTTCACGATACAGTACAAATTCACTCCAGAATCCGTATTAGGATAAACAGTAACGCGGCAGTCCAATCGACCGTTACCAAAAATAAGTGATAAATCCTTACACAGCTACTAAATTATACCTAAGTACACAATTTTTTTTCAAATGAAATAATAAAGTTTTAAGCAGATACCAATACTAATATACTAATCGATACAATACGATAAAATAAATAATGTTATACAGAGAAAACAAATATACCTAGGTATTTATATAGGTAAATAATAACTACATAAGACAGCTTCCGTACATAACAAGTGTCCGTACTCGTAGAAGTGTAATTCAGAGATTTAACCTGTTTTGTAATTTTCATTTAGCTTCATGCATATTATCACCTTTAACAGAAGAGTGTTTATTTATCGTGTTATAGACATGAGGGTAGGCAAAAGATCTGAATCGTTGGGCAAATGTAGAGTTTACTCTAGTAATGTGTACCTGATACACTCTCCGCTGGGAGAGCTGATCAGCTATGGATGAATATAAGGTCGCTTTGTGTTGTACTAAACTGGCTTTATGGATATATAATTGGCGTACAGTTAAGACCTGTGCCTCTTTAGAGATTGTGAGTGGGATATCTAAAAGTTTATTCTGAAAGTTCTGAGATCAATATTGAGATGCCAGATTAAAGATCATAAATCTGCATCAAAGCGTCATAGAAGCTTTATTTTAACAGACTGTTGGGCAGGATTTCTCTCATCCCAAATAATTTTTCGTTTTGCTTTAAATGTGATCAGTTCCCCATAAACGTGTACGCGACGACAATAAATAAAGCCCAAGGAAAACCTTGCGCGTAGCTGACTTGCACCTGAGCATCAGTTACTTGCTATGGAAATTTGTCGTTACATGATTTTAGGCCATGAGGCTTAGGCGATAACGAGAAACTTTGTAGAACTGAAGAAATTATTCTTCTTCAGTTTCATGTAGGTAATATACACTCGTGATAAAGGAAGCCAGATTACGCTGCGGGATCACAGACATAGAAAACGGGACAGACAGACACACCACATCAGTCTATTAATAATTATAAAAGATATAGTGTCAAAGGGCTGATTAGTTATCAATTAGAGAGGGGGTGTGATTCTGCAACAATGCTGATTCCGGCCGCGTGCGAGCAATCTCGGTACAATGCTGCCCACGTGTCGAGCCGCGCCTCGCGCCCCTGGTAGACGCATAATAATGCACGCCGATCGCTTCCTTCCTGCACAACGGTATATTTTTAACAGAATTAAGCACTATAGAGCGATTTTTAGGATTGTGATTCGCTGATTTGTGGGGGTGGTACGTAAAAAATAATCAATAGGTTTAGATTGCAAAATAATTTGACTACAACACAGAAAATATAATATGCTCAGGATCAGGACGACACGCTTAGAATTAGAGATATGCCATACGAGGACTTTTATTATTTTTCTATGGTAATAATAATTTTTTCGTTCTCAGGTGTGTGGCACTTTGCCGTGTGTTGGCAGAAACGGAAAAATTAATAGGTCAGGGAAAAAGTTTCTTCTTATTTTATAAACAAAATGAAGATAATTTATTTCATAGTAAAATTTAAATTTAATTACAATATATGTACCATTTTGTTCAATAACTTGATGCCATCTTGTAGGTAGTGATTATGATGCCATTGCTGTAGAAATTTTGGAACTTCTGATTAAAAAACTACGACAAGTAGTTTTCACAGTCCTCTCTTGATGTCAACCTTACACTACCTAAAGAATTTTGTAGAGACCGAAACAGGTGGAAATCTGAAGGTGCTAAGTCAGGGCTATAATGGTGGATGCATTACCACTTCCCAGCCAAACTCTCTTAATTTTTGCTGAGTGGCGTTTTAGCAAATGAGTACACGGTTCATTAAGTTTCTTTCAGTGAGCTCGTGTGGTACCCAAATATGAAGCTTTATTGTATAGCCAGACCTTTTCAAATGGGTTAAAACTGTCTTGTGGTAAATTTTTAATTCTTCAGCAATTTCGTAACTACTAATATGCCTATCTTGTTCCACTTTTTCAAAAGTAACGGAGCGACAAGGGCGAGCTGCATCTTTGACAAAAAAAAATCCGGGCTTAAAACGCTTGAACCAACCAAACACTGCATTAGGTCCATAAACGCTACAATTATCTCGCACGTCTGTGTCGCATTTTTCCCTTTTTATTAACACGTTTTTATTAACTCGCTCTCTTGTCTGTCTGTCTGTTTGCTTGTTTGTGTGTGTGTGTTTGTTTGTTTGTTCGTTCCGAATCTTGAAACCCATTTTTGGAGCACTTGCTGTCATTCGATAGTGCTGAAATTTGGTACACTTATATAACCTTGATGCAATGCAATATTATGGTATCATTGAGCTGGCCTGATGATGGAGCCATAGAAACTCATTAAATATAAGTCAAAGTCAAAGTCAAAATTATCTCGTCGTATTTGGGCTCATTGGATTTGTCTTGACAAGATCTTTAGTCATATGTGATGTCCAGGATTTCATGGTGGAGCTGAAAGGTGGCCATAGAAACTCCTCAACGTCGCAACATAACCTCGTCGTGTTTGGGCTAGTAGGGTTTGTCTTGACAAGGTCTTTACTCACACGTGATGTCCAGGGTCTAATGATGAAGCCGGAAGGTAATCTCAACGTAACATCATAACGCATAGCTTGGGCTTTTTAGCCTAAGTCAATAAGGATTAAGGTCCTACGTGATGTTCAAGGTATCTTGAAAAATTTTACATACGCTGGACTAAAAAGCACAAAATAATTATTAAATTAAAAAACATTTAACGCACTAAAAAGTATAAAATAATTTTGATCGCGATTTTTATTAGTTAAATTTTTATTTTGGCAAGATGGACAGGAGTTAAGTACTAGAATGACCTAAGCGGATACGACAAATTGTTGAAATAACTGATCTGGGAATGTCACGATATTTAAAAGACCATGGTTTTACTGGGAGATCATGTTGAATATCACCATAAAATTTTCCTTTTATCAACTTTGACTGAGACCATAAATCATTCCATAAAATTTTCAAGCGAACCCGAGCATAGCTGCATAAATCCTATGAATAAACTTCCTTGTGAGTTTCTATGCCAGAATGAATAGAAGACTTCGCAAATCCATCAACTGCCTCGTTACCAGATATGCCACAATGTTCAGGAATTCAAGATAAAACAACCCGCAAGTCTTTTTGGTGACAATCAAAGAGAGCCTGCTTAATTTTTAAAATGAGGGCAAATCTAGATTTTGAACGGAATTGATTAAAGGTAATAGCTTGAATACAACTTCTGAAAAGATTATAACTTTATCTAAATTATGTGACAAGATGAATAAAATACATTCGAGTAAAGCTATAGCTTCAGCCAGCAGTGAATATGGAAGTTAAAACTAAGAGAAACATTAAATTTCGGGATCCAAACAGCAACACCAACAGGAGCATTGTTAGAAAATTTCGATGCACCTGTGAAAACTGGCAACCATCCCTCCCAATTCTTAACCGAATTTCTTCTTTAGATCCACTCATTTTAACAAGCAGAAAAACAATTGAAGTATGGTGGGAAACAGCTTTTCTTTTTTTTTTATGTAACCTTTTTCGTGATATCAAAATCAGCCAGAAATAAACAATACAAGCAAAGAGACATAATTACAAAATAGTACGTACAAAATACGAAAAGACTTTTTCCCCGACCAATATACCTAAATGAGTGAGACCCAGATTCCGTTACATCGGTCTCGGTGCGTTTGTTTAGACCGCATTTAGAAGGGGTCCAGGCGCAGCGCCCGCATGGATGCATGCATTTGTTTGCACAAAACATTGTTTTCTGAACAGATTGTTGACCCGAACATAAAAATATCTTGAACTTTAGTTCTGCCCTAAAATACAGAGCCCTGCCGATAACTGGCAAGATAATGATGATTTGCATCATTGATAAATTATTATTTTTAGTAAAATGTAGGTAGGACAAGATTTACCAACTTTGAAATGAGAAGCTTCTTTGGAGGATAATTCCGGTACGGTGATGAAAGCGGTACACCGCCGCAAGAGATCATTACGCAGCCAGTCTTCCTCTATTCACTTGTTATTATATGTTGCACGCGTCACTTCACTATAATTCTCCCTCTTGTGATGTGACGATTCACAACTCTGTAGTTTTGATACTTGATTTACAATTATACGAGGCTGAGGTCCTTGTCAGCTCTTGCCAGACTCAGTTCAGTAGTCCGTTGTTAGATTAAATTTTAAGTAGGCTACCTCAGCAAAGTTTCTAAATATTGTTATGTTATAATGTCAACTTTATCCATATTTATATACTTTGGTCTGAAATCAATTTATTTTACAAATATTGTACGAAATAATTAAATCGGTAATGTATCGACAAAGTAATATGAATACGGGTTTAAAAAAAAATTAGAGTGGATTCCATGTAAATAATGGGTTGGCCTCGATGTCAGCGGTGAGAGGCGCGGGGCGCGCGAGAGCTGCGAGAAATTAGATTTTACAAAAGAAATTCTTCGTTTATAAAATAAATGTAAACTAGTTGGGCGTATATTGGGCGACTATTAAAAGCTTTAATTAAACTCTAAAATGACATACAGAAAAGATATTTTGTGTTTTATGTTTTGGATTAAATATATGTATTTTGTATTTATCTTGCATAGGAAAGTATATTCAAGCGATTTTTTTATTTTTCATTGAAATTTAATTAATTGTAGGCTGTATAATAAGTATATTCCTTTGCCATTTATCGTGTGCAACTTTCTATGAAAATTATAAAAAGAAATGTTGGAATTTCGAAGTTACTTACATCCTTTCTTTGGGGTCATGGACTACTTTCAGAGCTTGAGAGATGAAGAAAAATATCAATTTTTAAATATAACGTGCGTTTAGCATCAATTTTCTCCGAGTTTCCGAGCAATACAGGCGAAGTTTTAGAAAATAACGGTATTTTTTTAATTAGCTCTTTTTTTTACATTTATCAATTATTTTTTACCAAGAACACATTTTTGTTATTTGTTACTTTTAGCTAAAAAAAGTCATGTCGTGAGTAACAACCGATAAAAGAGATGAATGCCACGGTTTTTTAGGTTTACGAAATCGAGAAGTAGGTAATTATTAATCTTACCACATTTATTACATTCACCGTAACACATACACTACCAAATTTTCACTTAATTCTTAACTATAAAACCAAAATTATTTTTTACATAAATAAAACTGCAACCACATTCCAAAAAGTTTCCCGCGCTTTTTTTCCTTCCGCCGCCGTATTAATTAAATTATAATTTAAAAACAATAATAATTAACTCTAATTACTTTTTATTGTACTAGAGCTGCCCACAAATCAGCGCCCAAAAGTGTTTTTTTAGATGGCACTTAATAATTGATAATTTATACGATCTATGCCATCCCGCTAACATTATTAGTCGCCTAGTCATTGTTTATCGCTCCTCTCCTCACCTATTATTTCAACTGGCTTGAGTAATTTATTCGCTACCTTAACACAGGTGCCACTTTTAATTTTTATGACACCCTATTTTTGAAGTTTATTTAATATATTTGTTGCGAAAATATTTTATCGCTACCAAGTTATTGTATTAGTAGCAAACCATTACTCAGTTTTTAATTTGTTAGTCACCTGGAAAATAATAAGCCAATTAAATCCATCAAATATCAAGATTTGCAGTTTCCAAGCCGAAATTTAGCGTTGTAGGGCTGAGCGGTGATTACACAGGCTTAATTCGATAAATAGGCCTCAACTCTCCGCCCCCCCGCGCCCCGCGGAGCGCACTCTCGTGCACCTCCCACCCCAGCCCCCGCTAGGCGCACCCTGCATTACTGAATGCTGTCGATGTGAGGATCCCGATGACGACGTGGGTGCTCCCTAATAAAATTTACTACTTGATTGCACCGTTTGTGTTTCAGAGGCGTTGCACAAATTACTTGTTTTGAATTTTATAACAGTACGTGTTTTTTCGGGTGTAACTTTTAATCTTGACCTGAGTATTCGTCTATTTCCAGCTAGACGTTTAAGGAACAAGTTGCGATGCCTGAAAATAAAGCTGGTCTGGGGGAAAATAAGGCGAACCTTTCTCCATGGTTATGGACGATTCTCAATCACACTTTGTTTAATAAACTAATAATTTAAAAACCAATTGAGTTGATTACAGATTTTAAATGTTTAGACAATGAGACTTCCTGTATATTCAAACACATGGCCTGTCTCTTTGTAAAAAAATAAAAATTATATTGCAATCGAAACGAAACATTGTTTTTTCACCCGACTGTTTTAGAAGGAGGGTTATGTTTTTCGAGTGTATGTATATATGTATCTATGTATGTATATTTCTGTGGCACGTTCTACAGCCTAAACGGCTTGATGGATTTTAGCTAAAGAGGTGTCGTTAGATTCGTCTTACGTGTGAAAGTGAAACTGGGTAGGTACATCAAAATAAAAAAACCCCAATCAAGTTCTGCATAATCCCAATCAAGTTCTGCATAATCCTCTACCCAATCAAGTTCTGCATAATCCTGGAAGACCCCGTCAGGGTCATTCCTCTCCCACGCGCTTCTCGCCATGGCAACGTCCTAGGCCGAGGTCCGTGCCCCCAAGTGGGCGCCCTTAGGCTGTTGCTATAATACTAGGGGTAAGAGCCTTCCGCTCCCCCAAAAGTCCGGTTACGCTTGATACGTCGATTTTGCGACACAAGCATTAGGTCCTTGTCAAAAAAAAAAAAAAAATAAAAAAAAATAAAAAAAAAAAACTGCCAAAACCTATCGAGTGGAGTATCAAAATATTTATCAAAATAGGGCTTTATGAATGGTTTTCAAAAATATATACAATTTATATGTCATTTGGATTGAGAAATGCTAAAAACATCAAACATTTCAACGTTTTAAATTGAATTACCTATTGTAGTATTTAAAAATAAAAAGCCAAAAGTACTACAATACACGAATGTAATTTAGATATATTAAGGTATTTAAAGCCAAGACTTGATTTATAGATATAAAGAAACTTACTACCAAAATAAATCCACAATTTAAATCACACAAAAAATCAAATACAAAAAACAGATACGAGGAAAAAGGAAGTCTAACTTAACACTAAATAATTTAGAATTAAAAACCGAACTAAAAAAAACAAATCTCATAACAGTTCCTCAAAATTATTATGAGACACCTGTGATAGCGATTAAATTAAATTGAAATTAGACCCCTACCTGTCTAGGGAATCACTGCGCAACAAAACTGTAGACCAAGTATGGAGATTAACGTTAAGAGCCAAAAGTTTGTTGCCTGGAATGGATGACGGTGGCGTGGAGAGCCGGTTTGAATTTAGGGAAAAAACTAACCAAGCTTGCAACGTACCAATTTAAGGGTTTGTTTACAAGTAGAATTTATCTGAACTTAAAATGTACGTAAAAAATTAAAACAGGTACACTTCAAACAATACCAAACTCCTTGCCGTAGGTCTTGAAATTAACTCAATTGTAACACGTGTAACAGCAGCAACTTCCAAAGGACCAATACTCAGGTCCCCGATGATGCAGCCAGGATTAATTACATGTGTGACTACAGCAGCTACCAAGGGTCCAGTGTACTGGTCCCTGATGATGCAGCCAGGATTTTCTCCTCTCGAGGGAGAGTTGGTAGCTTAAACTTGAAACTTTGTCTTCAAGGAAAACTGTTACAAAGAGGTACTCCACAGTTCCCTCACTGTCGAAGCTCTAGGAAAAAGCTTCAAAAAACTTTCTTTACAACAAAAGAGCTTACTTATTTTACGCTACAATAAAATTGCGCTTTTAAAGAAAAGATTCACTTTTTCACCATCCGCTCAAAACCGAGACATGAAATAGAATGCCTAAAAAAAAAAAAAAAACCAAAAGCCTTTCAAAATCAAATTCAAAATTAGAAATTATAAAAAGAAAAAAAAAACTAAGAAAAACACGAAAAAGGTTTCGAACACCGAAGCGTAACACAACGCTACACTGTATAATGTGTGGAAGAGACACAACAATATCGGTCATTCATAACAAAAACTAAAAAGACTAAAATAAAAAAAATATTAAAAAAACAAAAAACCCGACTGCGTGAAAATTTTAAACTTTCAAACTTATTTGATAAATGAACTGAAAAGATGCAAGCAAGTTTTTTGTTTTATTTTGAATGATCGTGGTTGTTAGTGTTCACAATAGCAGTCGGAGGCATCAAAATATTCATAATTCATAAAAACGCTATGATGGCACATAATAATATTGTGAATATTTGATGCCTCCGACTGCTATTTTTGAATACTATCAACCACGAATGATCGTGAATGATCAAAACAAAACAAAAAACTTGTTTGCAGTTTTTCAGTTCATTTATTAATTAAGTTTGAAAGTTTAAAATTTTCACGCAGTCGGGTTTTTTGTTTTTTCAATAATTCAATTTCTTTCTTGCCTTGTTGGTTATAATAAGGAAGGATGCTCGATTTTTTTCTTCTCTGTTCCTACTTTGGTTGTCCTACCACCTACCCCCACCCATATTACTTTCCGCAATAGAGAACATTTAATTTGTGAGTATTCTGCATTTACAGTATACAGTAGATACTAACTGGAGTGGCCCGGTATGTGAGTGGGAGGGAGTTCGACCCCCTCACCTCCGTACCTGCGCCGCCGCCGGCCGGCGCAGCCGCAGCCGGTCAGCGCACGCGCCTCGCCACGCTTCGTTACCAATAAGCATGATTTACCTCTATCGCGATCTGACACGCCGGGATACCGCGATTTATCCGCAACAACCCTTTGCCTGCGGCTTTGTCTGTCTTTCATTTGCAGAAATTGTAGTATTATGTAGAAGCCACGAGTTCAAACTTCACGTCGTCGTGATCGTCAGGCCAATTTTTGGATATTATTATCACAAATAATGAAACAGAGAAATTAATTAGATCATGGATTTACTTGGTATTTCACTTGCTACATACGACGACAGCGGCGCAGTGAGCAGGGCGGCGAGCGGGGCGGTGATAGTTACGAGAGCTGATTGTCATCGAATAACACAATCGAGTTCCCGTTTGTAGTAATTTTATATAATTAATCAATGACAATTTTTATAAGTATTTCAGCAGTTTTTGTGTTGTGTTATTTTTGTTTTCTTAAAAGTATATACTTAATTTTACCTAATATCGAAAGATCAAAGTCCCAGCCTTTGGATGCTCTTCCAATATAACTCTGATACCAGGGTTTTGTGAGATTGTACTTGATTAGATAAGGTTTTTGCAGTCCGGTCTCATACTAGAATTTTTTGCGTTGTTGTGAAAAGAAATATTAGGTGTTATTCTTGTGTTATTTATTATTAAATTGTTACTTAGTATACTTTGTAAGTAACATTTAGTTTTTCTTAAATTTAACAATTAATACCATGTACATAAAGTACTTGCTTCATATTTATAACATACTTAATATACCTACCTAGCACATCTTTTGGAAAAATATGTGTTGTATACATACGTATATTTTTTAAATTGTTATATTTTACTATTGTGTTGTTTAATTTAAAAATCACTAAATCAATATGTGACACATTTTGATTATTTAAGTGTTATACTTTTTATTGTTATTTTTATAACCATTATAATGAAACGGTTTATTTAAA
Source organism: Carpatolechia fugitivella (assembly GCA_951230895.1). NCBI lineage: Eukaryota > Metazoa > Arthropoda > Insecta > Lepidoptera > Gelechiidae > Carpatolechia > Carpatolechia fugitivella. The sequence goes on from OX579645.1 coordinate 14,282,423, forward strand.
TAATCTTTTTTTAGTCGTACACTTTGTTTCGTATATTATTTAAAATATAATATCGCAAAAAATACTACAAATGATACCAGTATAATCATTGGTACTTGTAACGTGTCACTGTTCTTCTACCGCTGCCGCTCCGCTCACCGCGCCGCTGCCATCGAGGCCACCCCAGTGAAAATGTATGAAATTTGACACATTTCTCGCTGTTCACAGCCCCGCTCGCCGGTCCGCTCCTCTCATCGCTGATATCGAGTTCTTTGTCGCCTAGTCCGGCAGCATCGATTCTATGAGATCAAAATCAAATACAAATCTTACTTATATTAGGTCCTTACATATGAAATTGGCGTTTTGTCGTACTGGCCACTTTGATCACAAATTTCTCCTATTTGGTTAGGAATTCGAAATTCAAATTTATACAGCTATTTCCACATGTAGTTGTGTTTCGTAAACCGTCATTCATTTGTTTTTTTTACTTATCTTTTTTCTGTTTGCATCGCTCGATTTACAAAATGGAAAATTTGAAATATCGCGTTATTTACGAGTACGAGTTCCACCGTGGCACCAGTGCTGCGGAAACGGCTCGAAGGGTTAATGATGTGTATGGCGGTTGTGTCGCAAAAGAAAACACAGTGCGTTTTTGGTTCCAACGTTTTCGTTCTGAAAATTTCGACCTGCAAAACAAGCCCCGTGGACGGCCGGAGACCCAAGTTGATAATGAAGCATTGAAGGCTATTGTGGAAGCGGATCCATCGCAAACCACGTCCGAGTTAGCTGCAGGCTTCGGTGTTAGTGATAAAACTGTTTTAATCCACTTGAAGCAAATTGGGAAGATTAAAAAACTTGAAAGGTGGGTTCCTCACGAATTGAGTGAAGCAAACCGGCAAACGCGCGTCAACTGCTGCGTTACATTACTTGACCGGCACAATAACGAAGGGATTTTAAATCGAATCATTACCTGTGATGAAAAGTGGATTCTCTACGATAATCGGAAGCGCTCATCGCAATGGCTGGACCCTGGCAAGCCAGCCAAAGCCTGCTCCAAGCGAAAATTGACCAATAAAAAGTTACTTGTAAGCGTTTGGTGGACTAGCGCCGGTGTCGTTCATTACAGTTTTCTCAAATCTGGCCAGACGATTACGGCAGATGACTATTGTCAGCAATTGCAAACCATGATGGAAAAGCTAGCTGGTAAACAACCGAGGCTGGTCAATCGCTCTACGCCACTGCTGCTTCACGACAACGCTAGACCACACACTGCACAACAGACGGCTAGCAAATTAGAAGAGCTTCAATTGGAATGTCTAAGGCATCCACCGTACTCCCCGGACCTTGCTCCAACAGATTACCATTTTTTTCGAAATTTGGATAACTTCTTGCAAGGGAAAAAATTCAACTCAGATGGGGCAGTCCAAATCGCCTTCAAAGATTTTATTGATTCCCGTCCGAATGGTTTTTTTAGTAAAGGGATCAATGAACTACCTATGAGATGGCAAAAGTGCATAGATTACAATGGCTCATACTTTGATTAAATAAATATACTATATAAAAATTTTTCGACTTTTTGTTCCTCCCATACAAAACGCCAATTTCATATGTAAGGACCTAATATATAGGTACATATTGCGAAGAAATAATTTTGGCTAAATCATGTTTATCACACCTTGGACGAATTATTCGTCTAAGGCTCCTACACCCCGTGAGCCAAGCCTCCTCTTGCATCTTGGAAAGGTTACCTCAATATCCGTTGAGTTCGACAAGAGCAGAAATAAAAGGATTTTAATAACGCAGGGAGGCTGTAAATCAAAATTTGATTACGAGAAAACAGCAAAAAGCGCTCCGTCTCGGTTGCTATATGTTTCTGTAGTCATAACTCAGACAGTCGGGCGTTGATAACAGCTTAAAATGTAGTCAGATAAAAAAATCGCTTTCATTATGGATAATTTATTCGTTGCCCAACTACTAAATATCTAAGTATTACAATAAAGTGGTTTAATATAGGCCGCCGAGCCGAGTGCCGTGAGCTGCCGCGCGGAAAAACTCGCTCATTCACAAACGATGTGTGTAAGTTGCGTGTAGCGACAGTAAACGAATACTGTTTATGATATTAAGTTTTAACAGGGATCTTTTGAAACGTACCTTTAAAATTTCAAGTTCGTAGCTGCCTACGTGAGCAGACGACCCTGACAGCATTATCAAGACGTGAAAGCTAAACTAGATTTTCATATGCAAAATTTCAGCTTAATCGGTTAGTTGGAACAGGTATAAAGCTCACACGTTTACTTAAATTTAATTTTAGATTTTGAAATGTGGAGCTTACAGTTTTATTTTAGTTTCTTAATTAATCGTTATCTACAAAAAACAAGCGAAATTGTAAACGTTTCGTTAAATTGCAAGAATAGTTTCTTATTTAAAGTTTTTGTGTTGTTATAGCCAAGTTTGATTAGGTCGTAGAAAGCTAATTTACTGAGTAAGTTTGCTATCGGTATCTGTGAACAAATAGCAATAAATATGAGTCTCCATATATCTGTCGGCGGTGGTCGGCGTGCGTTATTTACGACAAGCAGTGAATAAATCGCGCCGTGTGTAAACACCTCCCTCCCGCCGCCGCCGCACCGCGCCGCCGCCGCCGCAGCCAGCCTTAGGACCAAGCAAATTATTTCGGAGGCTACCTGCACCTTTGTGTACAGTCAGTTAAAAATATTTTAATGAAACCGAGTAGCTACGCGTATCTTCGTCATCTTATAAACTACTTTCATTCAATACTGTAGCCATCTTATTTAGTAGACGACGCCAATAAATAGTCCTGGAATTGTAAATAATTAGTCACATCATAATTCCAAAACGATATAAATTTAGTTTGTACACCGCACCTTATGGTCGCCACCAAGCCATAGATAAGGTACCCTACGAGTGTAACTATGAAATTATGATATGATTAATTATTTTATCTTGGTGACTATTCCAGGGCTATTAATTGGCATTGTACAATATATACTTATTTCATGAAAGTTTCAGAAATGAGGATTAAGTATTGTAATTTTTTTAAATAAAATTAATAATTAAATCCTAAATTTAAATTCGTATCCCCGACAAACACAATCAGAATACTACAAAGAAAATTATTTCCCTATGAATTGAAAGGATTACAAAAAGCGCTTTACGACTGAATGAATGACAATGTAGCCCGGGCCCGGGGTTCGATTCCCGCTCATCAGCAGCGGTGGTGGCGCCTCATTACGGAGCGCGTTATTTAAATTTATTCTGTTTGCTTTTGCCCGGGGAGCTGCGAGCTACAAAACGGACCTTATGTACAATACAACTTTACAGCAACACCAACGCTATTTGGATCAATACGAGTATGTACTTTGGCTATTTATAACCGGTTATGTAATTGTAGAGCCAGTTATGAAAACAGATTTTCCAATATAAGATATCATCGGCTACATTCTGTAGTAGATGGCGGTCGTAGCACCGTATCGTAGAGCGCGTAGCTGCGTAGCAAGTGCCTACATCATCTACATAATTATGATTTTCACTATTGATTTTTTGGGTTTCCCGACAAATCGATATTAAAATCTTCAACAAAATCAATCGAAATCAGTTTGAGGAATATAGATATCTTCTCTTGTTTTGTTTATATATCTTAATTTAAATGACTGTTTTTAGAAACCAAAAGTATACCTATTTATTAAAAAGAATAAATAAGCACATTTTAATCAGAAGCAATGCAGATGTATCTTACCAACTTTATCTACCTTTACCGGACCAGGAATAGTAGTCAGGTAGTTTACAACCTTAGTTTCCTTTTTTAGGAAACTCGACAGCGTTAGAGTTTGGAGAACTTTGGAATGATGAGTGAGCGTTCATCTCGACGTCGTCTTCGGTGCGAGTGGCGGAGCAGGCGCGGGGCGGGGGCGGGGGCGGCTCGGCGGCGGAGGGAGAGTTCGTTATCGTCTTGTGTCAGTAACGAACTGTTTGCATCGCGGGGGCAGGTAATCTAATCGTGCCTACCCCTACAGCCGCCCCAATTCCACGTCCGGCGGCATAGAGATGTCCGATTTCGTAATATAAACCGTACTGAATATACAGGCTCGCAATCGTAATCTATACTCATTTATATCATCACAAGGTCTGTTATTGTTACTATGTTACTGCCATCACTAATGACACCAAAGCTGTGAAGTTGTTGTTCTTACAAAATGACAAATAGTCGTAGTAATGTAAACCAAATCCAACACACAACCCAGTAATAAAAGTGAATGGATCTTTTTCGCATCACTACGTCCCTTTTTCTATATTTTTCCGTAAGCCTTGTACCTATAGGTACATAGTCATGTTTTCACGATCCAGCAGGTAATACAAATATATATATATATATATACTCGACTCGATAGTTTTCTATCGTAGATAGATAGATAGCTCGTGTTCGACTCATCCCTACCTACCCTCTATGGCGCATGACGATGGCGGCGGTCCGTGGAGACTGTAACGTTTTCCCGCTGTTTATTTCAGTATCAGAGGCAGACACGACGTGACTTGAATGAGATTTACTCATGTAACAGCTTTATTTGACGAATCGTATCGATATGAGTATTACAGGTAGGAGAAACCTCAGAGGAACAAAAGACGATCGCTTAGCGCGAGGCGACGCGCGTTCGTCATAAATCTTTGGGTGAAACCATAAACAAACATTTTGGAATGTCTAAGTCACGTAAACTGCTACCTCGCGTCGACTTATGAAGAAACCCTTCACTTCCTCTCCTTCCCTCTATACCTCTTATGAGTAATAAACAAATAAGGGGAATACTTAGCGCCTTCAAAATGAATAATTATAAAGTAAAAAATATTTGTTTAACAGCATGTTATACGCACTAAAAAGTATAAAATAATTTTTATTGAGATTTTTATTGGTGTAGTAACTCTTGTAGGACTTAAAACGAAAAACGTGGGGTGCATGGAATAGATATTCTAAGAAGTGGAGAACGAGGTGATGGCTGAAAAACAGCATAGCTGACGCTGTAAGCATTTCATTGTCTTACTTATTTTCATGTCTGTCTGTACTACTTATTGATACATAACATAATGACAATGAATAAATGTCTTCTAAATCTTATTACTGCCAGGGATTTTTACGTGTTATGTCTTGAAAACTTACAAATAGATATTATTAGTATATTATTTGCTGTGCAATTCAATTGTTGTGTTTTTTATTATTGGAAAGACTTGCGTTTGACCATTATTCTAGCTGATGGAAATTCATTAAAGGTGAAAGATGGACCACGCTCGCCTAGAAGATGTTTATGTTTTTTTATAAAAGGGCTAAATTCTAATCTATAGTTTTTTGAGAAACACGGTTATGCTTCAAAATCTACTCCATGCACCCTAAGTTTTTCGTTTTAAGTCCTACAAGAGTTACTACACCAATAAAAATCTCAATAAAAATTACTAATAACTACTACTACTTTTAATTACTTTTTAGTGCGTAAAAACGTGCTGTTAAACAAATTTTTTTTTTTATAATTAAATATTTTTGCTTTTTAGTCCAGCGTATTTAAATGTTGCAAGATACCCTCCTGAACATCAGGTAGGACTAAATTGCCAAGACTAAAAATTCCAAGCATGCCGAGATTATGTTGTTACGATGAGATTACCTTCCGGCTCCATCATGAGACTCTGGACATCACGTATGACTACAGATCTTGTCAAGACAAATCCAACGAGCCCAAACACGACAAGGTTATGTTGCGACGTTGAGAGAGTTCCTATGGCCACCTTCTGGTTCCATTATGAAATCCTGGACATCACATATGACTAAAGAACTAGTCAAGATAAATCCAACGGGCCCAAACACGACTAGGTTATGTTGAGTATTTGAGGAATTCCTGTGGCCACCTTCCAGCTCAATCATGAGACCCTGGACATTACTTATGACTAAAAATCTTGTCAAGACAAATTCAACGAGCCCAAACACGACGAGGTTGTGTTGTGTATTTTAGGAGTTTTTATAGCCACTTTTCGGCTCCATCATGAGACCCTGGACATCACGTGTAACAAAAGATCTAGTCAAAACAAATCCAACGGGCCCAAACACGACTAGATTATGTTGGGTATTTGAGGAATTCCTGTGGCCACCTTCCGGCTTCATCATGAGACCCTGAACATCACGTATGACTAAAGATCTTGTCTTGACAAATCCAACGAGCCCAAATACGACGAGGTTATGTTGTGTATTTGAGGAGTTCCTATGGCCACCTTCTGGATCCATCATGAGACCCTGGACATCACGTATGACTAAAGATCTTGTCAAGACAAATCCAACAAGTCCAAACACGACAAGGTTGTGTTGTGCATTTTAGAAGTTCCTATGGCCACGTTCCGGCTCCATCATGAGACCCTGGACATCACGTATGACTAAAGATCTTGTCAAGACAAATCCAACGAGTCCAAACACGACGAGGTTGTGTTGTGCATTTTAGATGTTCCTATGGCCACCTTCCGGCTCCATCATCAGACCAGCTCCATGATATCATAATATTGCATTGTCATCGAGGTTACATAAGTGTACCAAATTTCAGCACAATCGAATGACAGCACGTGCTCCAAAAATGAGTTGCAAGATTCGGACCGAACAAACAAACCCACAAACAAACAAACAAACAGACAGACAAGAAAGCGAGTTAATAAAAACGTGATAAAATGGTAATGATTTCAAAACGAAGTGAAGTAATTAGGTAAAAAAACGTGTAAAAATTAGACAGTAAAATATGGTAAAATAAATATCAGCATATCAGCTAACTGACAACTTCCATACTGCATTTATAGAGCTATAATCAACAGTACAATAAAATTAAGAAATTGGGGGGTGGGTCAATGTTGCTCTCACGCAAATCACTCAATAGTCACTTAATAAGTGCGCGGGGTGCGCTCGCTGCGTTTTGCGCTGTGCGGTGTGGTAATCGCTGAATGAGGGCAGAAAAACGAACTAATGCGAAAATTGCACGCCTGTGCCTCTTCTACTGACTGATGCCAAATTGATACGCCGAGAGCTTTGATCACCCTTAATTATGTAGGTAGTACTTTAATCAATCAGCCTATTGCAGTCCGCTGCTGGACGTAGGCCTCCCAAAGAGCACGTAAAATATTCTACTTATATGTACCTATCTATATATTATATAACTGTACTATCATATCGTCTGTATAATCCAAATAGCTAATATAAATCTTGAGCGTGTCCAAGATCTTCTTACGAAAACGCCACGTCGTCGTCGAGATGTAGTCGCAGTCGTAGTGCACGCCACGCCATTTAGTATAGTGCAGTGCAGCGCAGTCTCTCGGGACATCATATTAAACAATAACAACAATTGATACTCAGTTGTTGTGTCTCGCATACACGCTAACAAGTCCCTGGGGGAATAGATTCCTCCCTATTTGACAAGAAATACGAATACAAACATGTAAGAAACTAATAAACTACAGTGATCAACAGCTCACGGCCCCCACCGAGGGGCTCGAGCCTACCCTGAATTGGGGCGATTAGGCTTTAGTCAACCACGCTGGTCCTGTGAGGGTTGGTCGACTTCGCACACAACCTTTGAATTTCTTCGCAGGAGTGTGCAGGTTTCATCCCGATGTTTTCCTTCACCGTAAGAGCGTTGAATAAACGTACATATGAAATTGAAATTACGGGAGGCAGCAGCCCTAGCCACTAGACCACCGAAGCTCTAATAAAATTATAGTATATTATTATGTAAGTAAATACTAGGGGTAGGCTCGAGCCCCTCGGTGGGGCTCCCTGAGGGCTGTTGATGACGAAGTAAATACTACAGTATGAAATCCAAAGTGAATTAGGAAGTTCTTGATTTGATGTTATTGTTATATACAGAAAATGAAAAAAAAATACGCAATGAACTTGACTACGGATATTTCTCAGTTTTCACAGTACAAAACCGTGCTTTGAAATCCAGTTAAAATCCAAAAAAAGGGAGATCATAAGGGTGGCCGAGGATAGAGGGAGGAGAAGAGTGTTGTAATCGCATTGGCACGCTCGGGTGCGCGCGCGCGGCCCGTGTAATCTCGTTGTCCTAATAGTCTTAAGGCGCACAAAGGGCTGATAAAACGCACCAATTTGGCGCGCCAAATGTCGTCACCGCAATACGACGACGTTGCATTTAGCTGCCGCCGTGGACATTCAAGGCAAGCCTCTGGTAATATACTTTGGTATGCCCCAAATCCTTAATTACTTTTTTACAGTTAGTTATATTTATCAATATGAGGTGACTACGTAGGCCTACAGGTGATACATATTGTGTAATTTTGTAGGTTAGGTCCTTCTTCGCCACATTTCAAACTCGCCGAAATCCAACCTTGTCGGATTCTTGGTGTGGTTTTTTCATTTTGAAATTGTTGATGATAAAGATTGTTATTGAACGGGATCTAAACCAAAGTTTTTACTTACTGCTTGTTTTGACTATTTCTCTCTGTAGTGTTACTGATCAGAATGAAATACAATAGCAATTTTTTTGATAAAAATTTTACCCGTTGCCTGTCAGATTCCCTAAAATATATTAGTTACGTTTGATAATAGAAACAGAAATCAGTACACTCAGTGATCCCGTTGAAGAATTACTGTTCATTTTTGTGGTAGATCTATTGTCGATTCGGGCAGCGTCCGCCGAATCAATGGGGCCGGACAAGCCTACGGCTGATTGTTAATTTGGGCTCCCTGGGTCCTTGGGGCGCATCAGGCCCCCAGCCCTGCGACACGGTTACACCCCGCCATTGGATGATACTGTGCTACTACAAAATATTTGAGCTAAATTAATAGAGGTAGTTGGTTTGTTTTCATAATTTGTGTCATTTGTGAGTGATGAGGTGAATTGCTGGTACTGTTATTGTGTAAGAGCATAATATTAGATTATTTGTTCAGTTATGAAACAGTAATCACTAGGTATTATCAGTTTGAAAATATTCTTCATCGCACCTGACTGGTCTTTATTGTTATATCGTGCAGGTTTTGAGGTCGATGACCCACCCCACTGACCATGGTATGTAACATTTATAGTTTTTCATGCGTTCTAGCATTTCGGAACGCAAGCCTTCATCGACAGGAATCAGCAAATCATATTTTTTATAAACATTAACATTAGGTAGTGAAAGAAGACGCTTATATTTGATAGTACGTGTAGGGTCCTACCGAATTTAATTTGCTGTGTACTTTAGTAATTCCCGCTAGTACATTATTAATGTTACAGTGTACTCACATTAAGTAAGAAATTCACGAATTAAAGTATCAACTAAAATGTGTCCCCTATATTGATTTATGCTTTCTGCCAGTGCAGTGGGTACACCTGTTTATTCAAAAATATATTTTATTCAATTCGATATAAAAGGGTTAGATTACGATCTGTGCTCGGCAATCTGCGTAGCAGGTGATCTAGGAGACTGTTTGTACAGTTATTATAAATTTTATATTATATTGTTTGACAGGGATGAAAGATAATAATTGCAAGCGTTTTTTTTTAAATTACAGACGTCGTCGTTGCAATTATGGGTCCATTCAAAGGAATCGTGGCAAAATGAGAGGGGAAAATCCGCTTAGTTATTAGAATTGCAAATTTCAGCAAAAACTTTGCTGCCAATCGATCTTTCCGGTCTATCGAGGGCCGCGTCCGGGAATTCAAATATCAGCGAAAAATCCTTTCAAAATGAATTGAACCGGAAGGGCCTCTCGGATATCTGCAATTTTTCGCATTTTTGTTATACGTTCCAGTTCCTACAGCGAGTACAAGCCATAGAAATGAGACATAACTTAGTTTATTTGTACGCCGTTCGTTAATAACAGGAGTTTATAAAAATTATACGAATGAAAATAATGAACGTAATTACTCTTCTATAATCGAAGAAATGGTGCTTTGTATAAAGTCACTATATGCATATGTCGTGATCGTATCGTAGAATTGCCCACATCATGAAATTTTCACTGTCCATTGGCCACATTATGATGTGATTTGGCCAGATCAATGATAAGAAATAGTTTTTCGATATGTTCAACTAAAACGCAGCTACTTCATGAAATGGTCAAGATTATTTGATCATATCGTAAATTTATTCCATTAATTGCTGTTCACCGTCATGCTCCACGTCTTGGCTCCGTATGTCAATACGGGTAGATCACACTGATTATACGAGTACAACCTCTTCAGGCATTGCGGTTGAAATTTTTCTTAGTCTAAATCAAAATTTTTAAGTTCCTGCCTTGACAGACTTTCCAAAGAATCATTTAATCCCTACTTCCCCTTTAAAATAGGGATTTTGAAAAGAACTTAAATACGTGTCAAATAATTTATTAATCTCAGCCTAAATCAAAATTTTTAAGTTTCTACCTTTAGAAATGACATATTTTCCGTACAAACATTTCATCCCTACTTTCGCCCTCAAAATAGGGATTTTGATAAAATGCTAAAACACGTGTTAAATAATTTATTGATCGCAGTCTAAATCAAAATTTTCCTGATCCCAACTTTTAAACTGACGGACTTTCTACAGGAATTTTCCAAAATTTCTTCTTATTGCTCACCTACGCCAATAAATGTAATCTACTGTGTAAATTTGGTGTTTCTAGCTTCAGCAATTTCAGCTGTGTGTTGATGAGTCAGTCAGTCAATCAATACGGACTTCTCTCTTCATAATAATAGTATAGAAGATGTCCCGCTGTTTCATTAAGTCGGCGGTAATCATCAGTGATGGACAGCTAGTAAGTTGCCAAAGTGAATTTCATGTAAGTTCCTATATGTTTCTTAAGTGATTTTTAATTAAAACTTCACGTACTTTTCTATAAGTTTCCAAAGTGAGTGAGTGTTTTATTGTCTGCTTATTTGTCTTCTCTTTCTGTGTCCGGTGCAATATAGTCGAGATGAATATATTTGCCTTCTATTACCCCTTAACTACATGACTTATATTGTAATCTATCGAATTTTCCAATTACAATCTGATACATATAAGATATATATTATAACTGAAATGTTACATGAAATTTATCAATAACATATTATCTGTCAGAAACATTTCCACGTATTTATAACACAATAGCTGTAATGTTTTACAAAACTTTTGATATATTTTGTCACCATACTGAACAAATATTTCTAAAGCACGTCACCTCCTTTTGTTTCTCTGGGATAAGTACTGACGAGTCAACAACAGCTTTTGTTTTAGTGTGTTTTTGATAAGGTACATAACACCTTCGAACGAAACAATTGCGAAACATGGCGGTCCCTTCCTCGTAGTCGCTACAACTCTACAGCTACGACTGTGGCTACGCTGACCGTCTTTGTTGCTAACATCGTAGTAAAACATGAGTCAAACTATGAAACTCTCCTGGTGAGGTGACTATATTTTTTAAATATTATGCATGAATCTATTAGACTCAGATTTCGTAAAAACACTTGATCTACAGGAGCTCCAAAATAAATCCGCTTGCGCTTGTGCGGGGTTCTCGAGAGGCACTGCACTGGGACAAGAGCGCTGATTGCATGCAAGTGAGTGTGACAGTCTCGACTCGGCTTATTATGACTGCGACTGCGCTGCAATTCACACTAATCCGCTCATTAAAAACTTAGGCACAATTTTGAAGCACTTATGAGCAGTGCGCGTCCTCTATACAAAAAGTGGAGGTACTCAGCAGTGGATTGACTTCCGTTTAGTTATTTGGGTACCCTATATCTCCATAAACCTATTCATAACTTTTGTTACTTTGTTGTAGGTGATGCTTTAAAAAACAAACAGGTATAAAATTCTGAAAAACATTGTTACTTAAAAACAGAAGACGTCAATGTTTATTTACCAGACATAAATCTAATTTTTCTACGCGCAGTTTTTCAATATAACTGGATGTTTTTTCTTCCTTTCCTAAACTAATCTTATTATGACGACAATTTTGTTTTTGTTATTCCGAAATAACTCTTTTTCAAGTTATGATTTTTATACTTAAAATTTTGTATTGGTACGGAACAGAAGAACCACACTATTTTTCAAGGCAAGGCATAAATAAATAGTAAATGATGGAACGAATACAAAATGTAAGTTTCAGTATTTTCACTTTTCAAATATGATAATACCAATAGTAAGGTAATTGCAGCTGCCCTGCGCCTACAAACTTTGGCGTGCGCGCAAATTATGAACTTAGTTTCACTGACGTTAGCTTTATTACATCTTACGCGTGCAATATGCATGCCAAGACACACAACGCATCACAAAATTGTGGCCAGAACTTTATAGGCTCTCCTCAAATTCGTGTGTGACGCACGCAAAAAATTGTTTATGAATGACTAACTAAAAATGTTTCTGACTTTATCAATAGGGCCCCGGCCTCGATGTCAGCGGCGCGGTGTCGTGGTGAGCGGGCGGTGACAGGTAGGTGGCCACGATGCCAGCGGCGCGGCGAGCGGGGCGGTGATAGATACGAGAGCAGACTGCAAATACCAAGTCATCGAGTAACATAATCGAGTTCCCGATTGTAGTAATTTTGTATAATTAATCAATGACAACTTTTATAAGTATTTAAGAATTTTTTGTGCTGCGTTATTATCTTAATTAAGGGCCACACAATAATAATTTTGTATTGAAAGATTAAAGTCCCAGACCAACGTGCGTGAAGGTCTTCGAATGCTTCTCCAATATAGCTTCGATACCTGGGTTTGTGGGATTGATACTTGATGAGATAAAGTTTTTGCAGTCCGCTCATGTACTAGATTTTTTTTTTAATTTGTTTTTAATTTTTTTTTAATTTAACTAATACCATGTACATAAAGTACTTTCAACACATTTATAATAGTTATCTAAATGTATCTAACAAACCTTATAAAAATGTGTATAAGTAATAATGATATTTTGTAAACGTATTTATTAAATTATATTTTTATTTCAGTGTTCCTTACTATTCAAAGCATCACTAATTTGATTATTTTAAGGTTATCCCATTTACTGTTATTATTATACTCATTACAACGAAACGGTTTTTTTTTCAGTCGTTCACTTTGTCATATATTAATTAAAACAAAATGTCACAACTAATACTAGTAATACCAGTATACTCATTAGTACTGGTTACGTGGTACGTCTCAGCAGGTTGTTGTCAGTCACCGCTCTTCCACCGCTGCCGCTCGGCTCACCGCGCCGCTGCCGTCGACGCCGCCACCCCCCCCAGTGAAAATGTATGGAATTTGACACCTTCGATCACAGTTTAACACATTTCTTGCCGCTCGCCGCCCCGCTCGCCGCTCCGCTCCTTACCGCTGACATTGTAACGTCTATTGGCTGTGAAACCGCTTAGCGCTTGCTGCTTCCTGCTAAGAAACTACCACAAAATATTGTAATAAGTAGATTATTGATAGAGGTGCTATTTTTGTGGATTATTAAAGAGGAGTATTCCTCCAGCAAATCATAAATTTTTAGTGAACATGCCAATAATCCATTCATAAAGCATAAAAATGTCCAAGAATTCATAAAAATATATATATAAATATTTTTGATAATTGAAGATAGAATCTTGTAGGAACTCTACCACCTACTTATTTGTTTATCACTCGTTCTAACAACCTTTCTTGCTATTTATTGATTAAAATAAGGTTTATCTATTATAATATTTTTCAATCAGCTGCTCTGAGCTACAGGACTCCGATTCATTCGTGAAAGGGCAGCTCCCGGGTGTTTTATACATATAACTCACAGAAGTTGACTTGGCACCTCGCCTCTACGGCGCGCGGTGCTTGATATTTACGAGGTGCCAAGTTAACTTTTCCGATTTGTACTTGTACGTATGTAGGTGTAGGCTGGTTGGGTAAAGGTAACTTTACATAGAAATGCGAATGCGACAACGACTGCTCGTGTAGTGTGTTGAGGTGAGTACGGAGAGTGCAGAGTAAGGCGCGGCCCCGCCCAGCGCCGCCGAGCGCCAATGAGCGCGAAGCTAGTCGAGGGGCCCGAGCCCGTTGCCGCCTTACTGTCTCTAAAAACTTAGTTTATACTATACAATCGCAACGAACAGTCGCGCAAACGACGCGCCCGCGCACAAATTTACAAAACCATTACAAAGTGACTCTATGCACCATCCTTAGTGCGAATTGTTGGCGTGTAAAATGATTTGACGGTGATGCATTATTAAAATGTATTGATTTTGAAAACTGTTTTTTTAGTGAAAACCTGTAATCCGGCAAAGTGTTGGGGGTAAAGCTGGAGATGAAGGTAAGCAATATATTTTATTTGAATTACTTTTTAGTAAAAGCAGATTGTTGTACATATTGGAAGTACTTAAGTAACGGCTTTCTAGCTAAATCAGCGTGATGTTTTTTGTTAGATGATAATTGAAAACGAAGAACTAAGTGTGATTTGTGTTGAATATCTTGGTAGTTTCTACATAAAATTATTAATATTTAATATTACATTATGTTTATTGTTTTCATAAACAAGTTCCCAAATTCTTTCGCTGCAACGAGTAGTGTAATAAAAACTTTCTACGGTTCACCCAGGTGGTCACGGAAGGTGTACGGTGGGCAAGAAGGGAGTTTCTTTGGTACAGCTAAATATAGAATTTATTATTATAATTTGTCAAACCAATTGTTTTTATGTTTCGCATCAGTTTAAAATGTTTATTTACCTACACAAATTTCAAATTCTACCTAATAAATTACTAGTATTTATTAGCTTACACTAAAACATGTTATTAGTAATTCGAATAATTACCGTAACTATCTATTTCTAAAAATAATTAATATGACTGTTATATTCCCAAAAACAAAAATAAATAAATGTATACATGTTTTTTTTTAATAGTGGCACTGCGCTGGCTCTTGTTCTCCGTCGGCTCTGAACTCACGGCTTTCTGAAACTCTACAAGATAGTTCTAGTAATAAATACTTAATATTCTAATACATTAATTTTTCTAAAAAAATTATCAATTCAAAGCACTCTTTATTCGGTGTATTATATAAATAATGTTATAAAAAAATTGTGCAAGTAACTTTTTTGTGTTGCTTAATGTGTGAGCCTTTTATTTACATATTTCTTAGATACCTATAAATTAAACATAGGTACAGCTAACAAATAAAATATCTGTATTATGTAAAATTAAGATTGGAGTTTAATATTTTTCCTTTGCTTATGTAAATCGTAGTTTTCTTCCCAATAGTAGTGCTAAATTAGTACTGCTAATAGATAGTAATCCCCTAACTGGTTTTCACTATCAATCGTAAAAAAAATTATTAAAAAAAGCCCCTGAAGAGCCTGTTTTAAACCCAGTAGGTACTTACCTGCGTGTGATATTCTAATCAAAAGTACCTATCGAGGTAGGTAGTTGACTATTTAACACTCCAGTCCTGTTCTGCATATTTCACCGATTTTGCGATACATGCATTAGGTCCATTGAAAAAACAAACACTATCGTATTTTTTAGCTCGAGTAAAAGATATAACGAGCTCTGGCTTGGTGTGTAACCTAGCGAAATGATATTATAATCAATTTAGTTTTGTGTAAAATGGTATCATGGCTATCTGAGCCAAGTGCAAGAGTCGAAGTGACTCGTGGAAGCCATGTATCAGAAGAGACCACAAAACAGGATCTTGCGTGTAATCGTGCGAGCGGTCGCGTTGCATCAAATCCGATTACTGGAGAATCGGGTGCTCGCGATAAATAATCGCCGGCGTCGGCTGTCGTCGGCGGCGATTCGTTACGTTCCGATTTACCGAAAAACTTATTCGATATATCGAGAAATATGGCGGCGGCCGCTTTGGAGGCTAATATGTTATTTAAGGCGAGCGCGCCGGTACGGAGCCCCGCGGCGCTGCCACCAGCTCAATGCCGATATTAATGATCGGAATGTATCACCGGGCTTCAAGCTTCGACTGGCGAATGTCTTCCTCGACGCTTGACGGGTTAAACGCTGAACCACCCCGATTAGCGACCACGATGGAAAAACACCTACCAGACTGGTATCATTTTATTTATTCATCCAAAACCACTGTCTCTATCAATTTACTTGATCACCTACACTAATACGAATGTTTTTAGTAAATATTTATACGTATTTCAATCAAAATCGTGTAATTTTATCATATCTAGCGTAACGTTAGACCGATATGATGATGAGATGGGAACCTCGCTACTGTAAAGCACAACAAAAAAAGAGAAGGTTAAAAGAACAAAAAGACGTCGTCGTTGAGATGACAGGGACGTTCGGGCGAGCAGGGCAAGGATTGCACTGTTTATTAAATAAACAAGGCGAGAGGCAGACCGGCGCGGCGCGGGCGCAGCGAGATCGCTTTGTACGCGATGACGTGACGCTTTTTGACAGGATTTCGAATGACGCGTATCAGTAATAAGAGCCCGAAAGCTCTTTAGAAAAACCACATAAACACTTCCAGACTAATAAAAAATTACAATATAGAAGTAAAAAAAAACTTGTATATTATTTTCTTTTCTACTTAATTCTACACTACCTATACATATAAACGTATACAGGTACTTACCTATTAAAGGTACACATTGAGGCTACTTCACGTTCTAATTCTTAATTTAAGTTTGTCCATCCTTTTCATCTTTAAAGATTGAAAAGGGATAGGAGATGAGCTGTCAAACATCGAATTTGAACCTTATGGCCGTGTCGATTACCAATTTTAGAGAGCACTTAAAACGTGCGACATCTATGTCCTTATTTTAGGTTATCTATCATTCGTTCAAATTGACATCATTCGTTCATTTGAATTCATCACCTCTCTTTCATAGGTCATAAAAACGAAAAGAATAGCTGTATTTTATTTAAAATTAGAATTAGAGCATGACTTCCCGAATCGGGGCCATTGTATTGGTTTTGGCAATGAACCTAACGATGCGATGTTGATTAGCAATAGGCCTACAATAAGTATTTAGTTATAATGTAAACAATAAATTATATTCTACGTTGAAATTGGAATTACTAGTATCTTCTGACTTAGATGCACACAATAGTTACATTAATATTAGTATTTCTAGTAAGATAAGTTTCTCCCTTCGTTATCTATAGGTATAACGTTAGCAATTTTCTCAATAAATAACCCACAAATGACCTGAAATTATAATAACCACGTTCATAACAGTGTAAGTAATAAAATAATAAGATACGTTTGGACAATAATTCCAAATCACATTCCACTAGAATTTAATTCTAGAAATATTTTTTCTAATGACTTTGAAAGTAATAGAAAGAAACCCAAATTCTTTGATTGCCTTAACATTTCTTTTTTTTCGTGTGGCGATTATATTAGCGTGATATACGAGTACCTTGCACTAGACATACCATTCGTGAAGACCAGACATTAAAAAAAAATTATCGTGAATGAAAACGACCATCATTTATCAATTCCGGTAGAGTATGGTTCAGAATCATGAGCAGAATATATAATTACAATGAGACCTGTTATTTACACCCTGTATATGCAAGTGCGTATTTACGTAGTGCATTGTATAATAGCATTGATTGAATCGATTGATCGGTTGGATATCGTAGCACACGAGCGGCGGCGGCGGCGGCGGCGGCGCGATGACGCGGGCGCAAGCTATTGTGAGCAGCTATCGCGGCCATCTGGCGGTCCTCATCGACAATTCACTATCGACACATCATTGCGTGGAGGCGTACCATGACCATCTACCACCCAAGTAGCACTTGTAGGTAGTTAATGCAATTTTATTTTTTTATGACAAAGGAATGAGGAAAAGGCAAGAGGTTCTCGCTATAATTAAAAAGCGGAATACCTTGGCCACGTAATGACAAACGAAAAGTGTGGACTATTTTAACTTATTATCTAAGGGAAAATTGAAGTATCATATTAAGTACATTCGACAACATCACTTATAATCCACAAAGATATCTTGGCCTAGAAACCTCAGAGAATGGTAGTATGGTTAAAGCACGAGCAGGTCTATTTAGAAAGGCAGTAGATACAGTGAAGATAACGCAGCCATCATCACACATGATCGCCAACCTTTAAGAGGAGATGACAACCGAAGAAACAAATAAAATACGGCGAGGAAACCCATGATTCTGATGTCTATATACGTAATTTTGAAGCCTGAAGAAATAATAATTTTGCTACACAGGCCGTAGCCACTTTCCTTTTCATCCCCATCTACAAGAAAAAAATACATAAGTAATATTTTGTTTTGCTAAAACTCGACATTAGCTATATATTTTATAGGTTGCTTGAGCACGTTCATTCAAGTGTTACGACCAATTCTTTTCTTTTTCTTATCCTGATTCCGTTATTTGGAAGAAAACTATTTTTCAAAATAAAATTATTTGCAATGCAAAGCAGCGTTACCGATCCGTCAATAGAGTAGAGGACGGGACGTGGTTCTAAGGAATTAGGCCATTTTGATTTATGACAAGATTGATAAGTCCTCGATGTTGGCATGGCAATAATAAGAGGCGCTTGACCGGTATGTTCTGGTTAATGGCCAGCGTAATACATAAAAACAGTCAAGCAGGTACAAAATTTAATAGCTATACTCATTTTGATGCAAAAAACGCAAGCTATTAAGGGGTTAACCGCGCTTGTCGATGCGTGTAAAATTTTCCCGGCCTAGTGCTGGCGTCCGCTTTCCTACTCAATCTTCTCCACTTTGCCCGGTCTTCGGCATCCTTAGGTGTGAGATTGTTCTCTTCCATATCCGCTTTCACGACGTCCAGCCAGCGCTTTTTAGGCCTACCACATGATCTAGGGCCCTGGACAGTGAGGTCGAGGCATCTTTTTCCTACGTATACTGACGGTCTGCGGTTTATATGGCCATACCATCGAAAGCGACTTTCCTGAAACTTATCCGCTACGTCATGGACTCCAAGACTGACTGTGTTCGTTACGAATTCGAACTAATCGCGTAACGCCACACATCCATCGCAACATCTTCATTTCCGTGACGTGTAGCTGTAGGCCATGTCTTCCGAGGACAGGCCAGGTCTCGCTGCCGTATAATAGGACTGGTTGGATGATGGTCTTGTACACAAGGCCCTTTAGCTTCACCGGTATCCTGCGGTCACAGAAGTCACCGGTTACTTCTCGCCATTTTGCCCAAGCAGCGCTTATTCGGTGCAGCACGGACCCAAGGTATTTGAATTTATTCGTTTTCACGACGAATTCGTCATCCACCTTTATGAGGTCGGAGCCCGTGCTGCCACATGTAATGTACTCGGTCTTCGCAACATTTAGTTTCAGACCGCCGTTCTCTAGCGCACCCTTCCATTGATTCACCTTATGCTCCAGTTTCTGTTTGTCTTCATCGGTCAGTGCAATGTCATCAGCGTACATCATAAGCCACGGAGATGGTTCGTGAACTCGCGCCGAAACTACAATACCATTTAAATTATTTTGCACCAAAATTACTAATCCACCATCAAAATTGGCTACACCAACGTATGCTATTATTTTGGTAGCATTAAAACTCAGTTCCCTTTTTATTCCACAGCCCTAAAAATATGAAAAATATGACGCCATAAATATTTGTTTTTAGACCACAAATACCAATTGTGCACCAAACAGTCTGATTGTTTTAAAAAATTTTTAAAATGTATCTCAGAACTACAGCTTTTTACACTCAAAGTGTTGCCTAAAAAATGACTATTGATGTAAGATACTAAGCTCCATACATTTTTGGTTATTTTCTTAGGTTCCGATCGTATATAAGATTTGCAGACTCGACGATTTTGATTGTTTTAAATATATAAAAATAAATCTTCAGCTCGCAGAAAAAACGTATTTTATGGTACCAAAGCAGTTTAATAGAAACATTTGATACTGTCGTACATTTATATTAATTGGCGTACATTCAAAGTTTAGTGGGGTATACATTTTATGTTCATTGTATGATGTAAAATCAAAATATTAGATATAGATAAAATATAGGTAATATATATTTGGTTTATTTAGTTTACTAGTATTATTTTTAATTATACCTATTATGTATCAAAAAGTTACTAACTTTGAAGTCTTTGGGAAGCGTTGTTTGGTGCACAATTAGTATTTTTGGTGTAAAACCGGTAAAATTTGGCTAAAAATATGGAAATAATTAGGAATATAGTTAAATACTAGCGAATTCTTAATATCATGATTTTAAATTTAATCAATAGATTTAAGGCGCATGCATTAGATAAAAGAGAAGAGAAGACATACTTATCTAATGACCCCAAAAACGACGGGTCTATCTGTTAAGTTAAGGAGTTTCTTTGGTCACCTTCCAGCTCTCTCACCAGCCCTAGACTAAACCTATGGCTAGGTATAGTTACTTGTCAAGACAAATCCAATGATTCGATTAGTCACAAGCCCATCACGACATGATATGTGTAGTTGAGTGAGGAGTTCTTATGACGACCCTCTGGCTCCATCATCAGAACAGCTCCATTGTACGGTCATCCAGCTCTAAGCTATAAGTTATCGAGAAAATAACAAGGGACAGATAACAAAAGTCTCAAATAAAAAGCGAGTATTTTCATATAAAAGACATCAACGCGAGCAATTGTACATCTGATCATTTTATAAAAAAATTTATAAATAAAATATAATATATTTTAAGTAGGTACCTACCTATTTAAAGTTATATTGTTTATGTTTGTAGTGTATGTGAAATTAGATTTCGAGTGGAATTGTAGCTGCTGCTTCAGGATATAGCTATGTACTCTTGAGGGTATCCTCCAACATAGAGTATAGCCTGTTGAGTACTGATGGTAGTTCTTTAAAAAGTATAAAATAGTGATTTCATGCAAGTTAAACATGTAAGCAATCGTTTCACTTAATTAGATAAAAAAGTATTCGCTAGCAAACTGTAAAAGGTTATAATATTTAGCATACTACCAATATGTCATTTATTTATTGTAAGTTATAATATTATGTATAACTGTTGGCGAACCAATAAATAAAATAAAAAATAAAACGTAAATCAGTAACTGGACCAAATTTTGAGTGCGTAATGTAATTTTTCATTGAATTTCAAAATTCGTAAGCATCACTCACAAGCTAGTTAAAAATGTTCATCATTGTAGACCAAATAAAACAAATAACAACTCTATTTATAACTGATATTGTTTTTCACCTCATCGTCAAGTAGCGAGTAGTGCTCAGAGATTAATTTGACAAAACCGCTGCGCCGCCGCCGCCGCCGCTTTGTTTCTCGCACGAAAAGGCAGAGCTCTGTTTGGACAGTGACAGATGGCGGCACCTCTCGCCTTGTAAACATTTAACACCTCTGTTTACAATCGCCGTAGAACCACCACATTAGTCACTGGCACACACGTGTGGTTGATCGATCAATACGGTCCAACAATACGGACTGGCATGATTAATATAGTCGCGGCCATCTCGTGCTCTATGGCCTAACGATCGCGTATAGGCTGCAGGAATCCAGCCCTATTAATATTTCATCCAACAAATGTGTTGAGCCATGACGAGCTCTCGATCCTTGATGCCGACTATACGTTTTATTCGGTGCAGCCTTTTGATAAAAAAATATTTCGATTGTAAACACTTCACGTAAGTGACGTAAGCGAGCGCGTATATCCAAAGCTCGTATATTATCCAAAGCTCTTTAAAAAACATTCGTAGATACCTTTATTTTGTTTATTATTCGACCTTATTATTTTGAACTGACCAAATAAAAATGCATTAAACATGTTTTATAGATATTATTTTGACTTAAGTACCTAGTTCGATTAGTATTTGCTAGGGTTTTATTGATGCAGCAAGATAAAATTCATTTATCATAGTATATAATGTATTGTATTAATAATACGAATTAGTAAGATTCTTAGCAACATTCATACCTGAAACTAGATTTTTCTTTTTCGGTCTAAAATCTATGTAGTCAAAGTACGTGTTGTGTGATATAACGTGCAATATAACGTTAAAAAATATGAAAATACCACCCCGATCACAAGCACTTTGTTCAGACTTTGTATCGTAAAATTTGTGAATTAATACCCGTTATGAAAAGGTGAAAAAAAAACTGGCCACGAATAAAGACAACGTCAGCAAATTAGATGTTCTGTTTTCAAAAATATTATCAATCCATATTATCAACAAATAGTGACCGACCATTTGTTGATAACCACTGAACTGACGAATCAGCTGATTGTATTACATACTTTATGGTTTCAGCTTATTTTTTTTAAAGAACAGTACACTGTTTAAGTATTACAAAGCGAAAGCCGACGACACGCGATGCGCAAGAGTCGAATACTGCACCGATCGTTAGATCGAATTATTTCGTTAGCGTCGAGGCCACTGTTTAATTTAATTATTGATAATTTTTATATTTCTTTAAAAGGTTCTAGCGCTAATTCATAGGGTATTATTATAACGTGAATATATCAAAGCTCACAGGCTTTAAGCATCTCATGATTACTATCATCACTTATTAACGAACTTACATATGTACATTTTTCATTATGCTTTTTATATGAGTTTCGAATAAGTCGGGAGATATTGCGCGTGCTTACAAATGCCTTGGGCTATCGAGCACAATAGGTGCCATACATCATGCGGTCGGCGCAGCATATTTAATGCATTGGAACGATGGAGGTCAATGTGACTAACTCAAAGCCCGTATTTTTATTCGGAGGCTAATGTCGAATAAGGTCATGTTCTGCTCTGGCTAAAAAGAGAAAAACAAAAATGTTTTTTGATATAGAAATGCAAATTAAGAAATTCTTGTTTAATAAGTTTTGGAAATTCCTCCTAGAGGAACATTTAATAATACAGAGCTCTAACGATTGACTGATTTTAATAAAATTTTACATGCAGTTACATAGTTAGGATGTTGAACAATCACGTGAACTACTTTTACCAAAAGAAAGTAATACTTAGTTCCTATGGGAAAATCTGAGAACTACGCGAGACAAGCTGCAGGCTATTTATACCTATGAGGCCATACTTTTCAGAAAAGATAAGTGATCACGGCTGTTTTGTTGCGCAAATACGAGTATTTCAAGTTCCTATAAATTAACTTAGATATCTCGGTATAAAATTAACTACGCGCCTTGAATGATTAAAATAAGAGCTTTGAGAGCTCTAAATAGTGGAGTGGTCGATCGGTCTAAGCCCGTGAAAGAGGTAAACTAATGAATGACACTGCGCACCGGGAGAGCTCGCGGCGCGTCGCGGTCCTTGTAATCCGTGCGTAAGCGCCCGTTTCCAAGGAATTAACAAGCTTAATGGTGATTTATCAATTTGTTCACTTTTATCAACCGATGGATGAGCGAAGTGGTGTTACAATTTTTGTAAATGGGTAACCTTTTCAACACTCTTTCTATGCGTCTGGGCTAAAAATTCTAATTGATATATTTAAGAGCAAATAGGTATAAACTTGTTTTTCACATAATAACTACATATTTATTTATACTATTTATTACAAAGATATGATAAAGTTGAAAACGTTACCCAACATTTGCTAGAACATTGATATTTTTTATTCAAAAAGCACTTTAATTTTTAGGGTTCCGTAGCAGGGACTAGAACCCTTACGATATCTCGTACTCTTATTATGCTATAATTATAACGTTTGCAAATCCAACAGGATAAACCAGGAATCTGATAAACATATATTTATTTTGTCGTGTAGGTGGTTTAGGGCCAGCAAATAATAACTATCATTCTGTAAATACTTGAAACCCAAACGACTGAAGGGGTTTTTGAACGGGTAGTCCCGTCCCTGTTCCGTGGTCAACAAGGAACCCTTATAGTTTCGCCATGTCCGTTTATCTGTCTGTCCGCGGCTTAGCTCAGAGACTCTTAGTACTAGAAGGCTGTAATTTGACATGGATATACATATTATTATAATCATGCCGACAAAGCTGTAGAATAAAATCTTAAATAATATTTTTTTAGGGTTCCTCTGGTACACCTGAAGTGGGGGTTATTTTTTTATTTTTGACTTCCTTATAGTGTGAATTATCGTTGGATAGGTTTTTTTTAAATAATAACAGGGGTTTTCCAAGACCATTTTTCGATGCTAGTGCACGTTTCAGAAGTATTTCGTTTTAAAGTGCTCATTTTTGTTAGAGTCCCCCCTCTACCAGCGAAACCGTTGTATTTGGAAATGTGGAAAAATTCACGACTGTAGTGCATATGATCAACTTAAAAGGAAAAGTATCAACATAAGTAGGCTCCGACTCACCTATATATAACGTACTTGTACAAATAAGAAATTCGGTAGAAAATTATTTTGATGCACGTGGACAACTACGGAACCCTACACTTTGCGTGGCCCAACACGTGCTTGGCCGGTTATTTCTTTATCTTTTCTCTTCCGGCAATTATTTTAAACTTTTCCCAAGAACCTTACACGGACAACCAAATCGGTCCAACCAGTCTCGCTCGAGAGATGCGTTTACTAAATAATTTTATTTCTCATAAAATAGTAAAGATACCACAATGATATTTAGTTGTAAAGAAACAACTTGTATCGCGTTATATTATTATAACGTTTATAAAACGTTTATACATATTTATTTATAACCGTTTGTTTTATTTAGAAATTATTTGAATGTTCTTTTAATTTTCCGAGTATATAAATTTTATTCCAACTAACTACGAGTACAATTTATTCATATTATAAGAGAGGATAATTCTAAAATGTAACTATTGATGCATGGATTAATTGATATTTTTAAAATATAATTAAGTTTTTTGGATGTTTTTCATTATCAAGTACAATGAATTAAAATTTTGTCAGTAATGAGGAAAACACACCAGTTTCAAGGTTACGCAGACGTGCGTGTACGCAGCTCGTGTGAAACGCAAACTTACGTTATAGGGTGTCACCGTCTCCGCATGACATCTATATTATGCCTGCACACCTGCATTATAATGCCACAACTCCCACGTCTGTAAATCAACTCTCACCTTTAAAACAATCGTACTAAGACTTCATTCAGCTGGTCGCAAAGCGGGTACAGGCGCGATTGTTTGCCCGCGCAAGATTCACTTGTGTCAATTTGTTTCAGCGTTCACTGAAGCCGCTCATAAGAGCTCCCTTTGAACGGCATGTAGCGAACAAACAGTTTTATTTAAAGTAAATAATATCATAATAATAGAGCAGTAATTCGGAGAATGTACTATTTTTATTATAGGAATACCTAGGTACAATACAGGCGAGCATGCAGGCAACGAGCAATTAGTATAGGTCAAGTTACATTTAAATATTCTTGTACAATCTGTCTCATAGTTGACCTGAAAGTATTTAAACAGTGCGCATTTATAATAATGTCGAATAAAATAAATAATGCGAAGGCAACAATAAATTTATCATTGTGTAGGAACGGAATGAACGTTTGAGAAACTAGAATCTCTTCCCGGTCACGTATTTATTACTGAAATTTAAGGCACAATATTAAGCCGTTACCGAGTTTTTTATACTATCAAATATTGCTTTAGTTTATTTGAAAAATATTTTTTCATTACTCATACTCTGAAAGTAGTTCGGAAGTTGCCTGAGGAGCGGATTGAAGGTAATACTTTTCAGCCCGAGGGAGAATCGTTTTCAACTGACAGCTGTCAAATTATAAAATAAAACTAGTCCTAATTTCACATTTCTTTTGAACTGTTCCATCTTTCTATAGGAATACAGCCACTCAATTACAGCGCAATGTTAAATTGAAATAACAGTATTAATTAAAGAATATATATTTTTATAACTTTATTATAGTTGAATTTCAACTATTACTTTAAAATAAAATAGATTTGGGCAAAATATTTACCATTTTTCAATGATGGAATTGAAAAATAATGGCTTAAAAGCTGGCCGGACTGGCCACAGAAAAAAATAAAAATAGGCGGGTTATATGGCTGGTACTGGTTGTACTTGTACTGTACATACATAGGTCGGTTATAGTTAGAATACAGTATGACCTAATGCCGCAAGCCGGTTAGAGGGAACAAAGGCATGGTTTGTGAGTGTTTGCGTAGACAATGGCAAGGCTTGATGGGCAAACACTATCAATAGCCAGGCCGGCAGGTGTGGGCAGCGCGCACGGGCCACTGCGCCCGCGCACCACCCGCTGAGCTTCACGCGGACGACGTCGGAGAAACACCACCGCCGCCGCACCGCACCGTGGCGGCCGGTGCTAATATCAATGATAATCCATATCGATATAAGTATTATTTAGCATGATTTCACTGGATGTATTATACCCATAAATCAAGCTAAACTAACTTTTAAAGATTTATCTTTGGATGGCATCTACGTGATATCCACAAAATTTCTTTGTAGGACCATTTGTTTTAGTTTTTTTTTTGTAAAATTTGTGTGCTTTATGACTTTAAAATTGTAAATGCTCAACAAATAAATAGGATGGTTTACTTTTTATCGATTGTGCTGGACTGACTAAAACTGTTTTTCGATGCTAGTGTACGTTTCAGAAAAAAATCGTTTTAAAGTACTTATATTTGTTAGAGTCAAGTCCCCCCCCCCTACCAGCGGAACCGTTGTATTTGGCAATGAGAAAAAAATTACGGTTCATTCTAGTTGTATATATGATGAATTTAAAAGGAAAACTATCAACATCAAGTAGGCTTTTACATGTTATCTAATAATAGACCAACTTAAAATGTACTTGTACAGTCAGCTGACAAATTAGCTGACCCCCCCCGCTAGAAACCGAACAAATATCATAGAAAAATATTTTGATGAATGTTAACTGTCCCTTAAATGCACGATTTTTTATTTTTTAATAATACTTGGTAATTGAGCTTGTTTTTGGTCCAGAAAAATGAGATAAATAAAAAAAATTTTGGTACATTTTAAAAAATCCTGTTAAAAATTAAAAATACTTTTTTTTCGGCTTTTTCTTTTATCTTTTCTTTTTTTTTTAATTAAAATTTATTTTATTCCCTACTCAACACAGTTTATTTGGTATCAATAGGACATTTTTTTTTTTTTCTATTTAAATTTGGAATTCCATTTCTGATTTTGTTTTGGCGGCAAACTCTACCTGCCTAAATAAAAAAAATAAAAATAAAAAAGTTCGAATTTTTTTTTTGTACTAAAGAAGGTCACCAGCTCATAAAAACAAAAATTATAATACTTAATAAAAATAAACCATTTAAGGTAAACCATAAAAATAACCAATACCTTGCTCGAAAATTGAACTTACGAAGGCAGTAAACAGTGAGGTAAATGCGTTTTACCGCACTATATAGTGCGATTTTATTACAATTTTTTTTAATTCCTACGGTCTTCAGAATTTATTATTCAGCCAGGATCATTTTGACAATAAAAAATATTTAAATCGATTCATACAAAGAGAACGGGTCGTTGATGTTGATGTTGATACAAAGAGAAAAGTATTTTTATATTTTTTATTTCAATAAATTGTATCAAAAATATTATCAGCCAGTAATATTTTAATTATAAAAATAATATTATCTCGATTTAACAAATAATATTCGTAAAGGCTGAATGTAATTATGCTTATAAAAAAGAAACATACTATCGTTTTGTGGTTGGCGCCAAGTTTGTAAAATTTTCTTTTAATTGTTTTACGTTGAATGTTGTTTTATGAGTGTTTTAGTGTTGATATTGATAAATGTGAATAGTAAGGATACTCAAACTGGGCGCGATATAATAAAGGTTAGTTTTTACAACTTCTTCATGATCCATTTTACCTGTAGTGTCATAGCTTTTGTAGGGTACTATGTATGTACCTTTCTTAACCATTTCAATTTAATTATTTACTATCAGTTTTCTCACAAGTGTATTGAAAAACGTCGTACAACACACGGATCTTAGGTTTTATAACAAACTCGTGACATTATAAACCCTCGCCTGCGACTCGGGCTGACAAAAAGCACACCTCGTTTGTAATATGCCACCTACGATCCTTGTATCGTAATGTACTATTAATGATTTATTCAAATTTTCGGTATCAAAAATGTCACTGTTGAGTTTACGTTTTAGATTTTTTGTATGAATAAAAATATTAAAAAAATGTTTTTTTTCACTGAGGTATGACGGTAGATTGAGTTAATAATATTTAATTAAATCAATACCAATTGTTTTCCTCCAATTAGTTTTCGTTTCGTGTAAGTAAAGTAGGTATTAAAAATATAAATGCTGTGCTGGTATATTGAAGCTATAAGCAATTTCCTGTCACTGCCAACAACGCAAACAAATCGAATTCAGCGCCTCAGGCCTTTATTCAGAACCCACAGAATTATTAACACAACTTTTAATTAGTTTAAAAATTTTGTTTGAAAACGCTATGAATATTAAAAGGGGCTCGCCGACCGTTTAATTTACTACTTTCCACCCATTCGTACGGTATCGAATCGCCGCTCTGATGACTGAACGTAATTAAACCCGAAAACAGAACTAGTCTCATATTAATATTGAGAAACAACTGGCGCCTTCGGCTGTTTGGTGAGGGAAAAAAACTCGGAATTTATACGTCAATAAGAGTTTGTTGGGCATTGGGCATTATCGTAAAATGTGAATAGTATTTAATAGTTGGCACAGACAGGGCCGCTCCTATTAAGTGGTGAGTTATATGACAGTTGTAATGTGCCGGCACGACTCGGGTGCGATGGACCGCCGGGCGTCGCCGGCGCATGCACTCTTCGCCGCCGTTCACCATTCTTAATATTTCAACAATTTTGCAATATCTACAATGTTTTTTTTGGTAATGAGACATAAAAAAAAGAAACGACTTTATACTATTCCTATCTCAATATACCTGTATGTACAAACTGTTATTTTTTCAAATGGAGCTTAATCAATTTTGATAAAATTTCTGTAGGACCACCTCTGAAGTAAGACCTACCAAACAAAAAACGAATCATCAAAATCAATTCATAATTTGCGGAGCACTTACCTCATTTACATAAGTCAAATAATAAATAAATTGAAATGTTTTTGTTTCAATCAATCAGCCTATTGCAGTCCACTGCTGGACGTAGGCCTCCCCAACGGCACGCCAAAGCGCTTGATCACCCGCTTTCCTCATCCAGCCACCACCAGCGACCTTCCTCAGGTCATCAGTCCACAGGGGGGCGTCCCACACTACGGTTCCCGAGACGAGGTCTCCATTTGAGAACCCGTCTGCTCCAACGCTCATCGGTTCTACGACAGACGAGGCCAGCCCACTGCCACTTCAGCTTGCTACACTTCTGAACGATATCAACTACCTTGGTCCTCTGCCAGATGATTTCGTTTCGGATTTTATCCCGTAGCAAAATATCAAGCATAGATCTTAGCATAGCTCGCTGAGAGATTTGTAGCCAGTGGGCCAGCTTCACCGTCATGTTCCACGTCTCGGCTCCGTATGTCAAAACGGGTATAGGACGCACTGGCTATTGGCGACGAGAAGATATGACAGTTTCCCAAATGCTGCCCAGCCCAACTGTACTCTTATTCGCCATTCGCACTATGTCATCGGCTAAGTGGAGGTGACTGCCCAACCCGTTCCAGTCTAGGGTTTTGAAGACATCCTCCAGTGCGTTGGAAAATAGTTTCGGAGAGATGACATCCCCCTGTCTCACTCCTTTAAACAACTGGATGGGTTATGTCTTATGATTCTGTACTTGGACGGACATCGACGCCATACTGTACAGGGTTCTCAGTACTTCCACGTACCGCGCCAATTGATTTGGCATCGCTGCAAGGATTCCAGAACAGCCCAAGTTTCAATGGAGTCGAAGGCTTTCTCGTAGCCCACAAATGCTAGACACAGCGGCTGATTATACTCTTGTGACTTCTGTATAACCTGTCTCACTGTATGGATGTGGTCTACGGTACTGAAACATTTTCAAAACCCAGCCTGTTCCTGAGGCTGGAAGGCGTCAAATCTTGCGGCGAGACGGTTTGTGAGGACTCTCGAAAACAGCTTATAGACGTGGCTTAAGAGCGCGATCGGTCTGAAATTTTTCAGGAGAGTTTTATGAACATGTTATAGTTTCACTGTGAAAAATATACCCGGTTTAAGTGACAGATCTCCGCAAGCTGATTCAATACACACGAAATTAAGTACAAGAAAGTTAAGGTTACTAAATAATTTAGAATTGTGTTACTTCTCCTACGCAATGTATCACGCACGAGCACAATGAGCAACTGGCCGCTTCAACAATCAACATCAATGCGCGCCCGTCTCGTCGTGCGTTGTAATTTATAATACATTGCTATATTTATTGTAACCGTTGTTATTGCAAATAAATTATGTTCAGAAAAAGCTTATTAGAAAAATAATATTTTTTTGTGAACTGAGTTTACTGAGTGCACCCGGTTAGTTCGTAGAAACCCATTCTTTATACCCTGTATACTACCTATAGGTATTATATGTACAGTCGTCTTTGTACTGTCTAAAATGCTGGACACCTATTTACAGACAAAGAGTCTTTCTTACTTACTTACTCAAACTAGAATATCAAAACAAGGAGATGATGTCGTTTATGGGATGGGTTTGTTTCCAATATGCAATAAATAGGGCAATAACGAGGTGCACGGCGGGGGGTAGCGGGGGGCGGCGACGACATGGCGTCTAATTGTTTGTAATTAGTGCTACACTTTCCAAACGAGACGGCCTATTCCCGTGTACTCCAGTTTTTAGAAGTATTGTTTGTTTAATAAAAGCGTGTTAAAAATATTTCACTACATTTATATACGCTTTTTTCACGGGTCTTGACATGATTTAACGTTGAAGAAACGTTACAATTTAACGCTATTAAAATATATAAAAAAACTCGAGTCTTAAAAAACATTAGTTTCACTATTTTATTATTATTTTCGTGACTTTCTTAGAAATTTTTGTAATGGATTTCTCTTATTCTTACCGATTTGGACCGCACTAACAACAAATAGGCCACTCACACAGAACGCTCTATCACTCCCGCCGCCGCGACAGCGAGGACGCGGTAGTACTATTCTTGTTCAACATCATCCGGTACAGCTCCGTCAGTGTAGTTAATTCCTCTTTGTTTTGTTTTTCTGGCAGCATCCTGGGACTTTCCCGCCTGGGGGATTTTAAGCTCATTGTCAGCCTTCCACTCTTATCAAAAGTCCTATCTTTGGAATACGGTCCTTTACTTATAATACTCGTAACTTATAAGACTCATTATAATATTCTATTATTATTTAATACTCGTAACTTATAAGACTCATTATAATAAAATTAGGTTCCTACTTCATCTTGTATTTTAAATTTCTGCAACTTCTTTTGCCTTGTAAAATTAAACAAATTCTTTAGGACTTTGAAAGAAAGTTACTTAATTTATTACTCAGTTTGGTTTTTATAAATCTTTAGATAAAAGGCATAGCAGGAATAAACCAATATCTGGCGCTTGTTTCCCCGCTCCCTTGTTTATAGACTGTTTATTACTTAATATGTTATTATTATAGTCCGCCTTAGTATTAAGAGGT
The DNA here is from genome assembly GCA_951230895.1 of Carpatolechia fugitivella. NCBI lineage: Eukaryota > Metazoa > Arthropoda > Insecta > Lepidoptera > Gelechiidae > Carpatolechia > Carpatolechia fugitivella. The sequence goes on from OX579645.1 coordinate 14,313,836, forward strand.
CTCTTTTAAAAAATAATAACTTGATGAGATGTGAAGCCGGCAGAGAATGTACTTAACGATGATTGAAGTTTGTGGGAATTGCTTTCCATCTGTCGAACCAGTTTTTAGGCTTTTATATACCTGCACGTATAATAATATCATGTTTTACTAGGTATATTGACTGTCAATGATGTGTTATCCTCCATGGCCTAATTATCACTAGTGACTCTGTGAACTGCAGACATCGCGAGAATTTTTTTTTAAATGGCTGAAATTTGTTTTTTTATTTTACGTTTTCAACCACCATATTTCCACCACTTTGAACGAAAAATAGAATCGACAAAAAAATCTATATATCTAACTAACTTGCTCACAAAATTTCTCGAGAATCGGTTGAGAAACGCGATCTGGTAGATGAGAACAAACAGACAGATAGACATACAAAAGCAATTTTAGCCAATCTGAAAGGGAGACGCTTCGCTCGCCCTTCGCGCTCGCTCGGTCAATCAATTATTTTCTTTCGAAGAAAATAGCCGTTTATCCGTATACTATATATCCGTATATCATAAATCCCGATATAAATAAAAACAGATGAATATCGAAGAATCTTCATAAAACAGCTAACAGCAGATCGTAGGTCAAAAGTATCAAAACACGTCGTTTAAAAAATAATAATTTGCGACTGATGATTATCTTGATTAGTTATTATTTATAATTTTTTTGTAAATTTAAATTCTCTGCATAATATATGTATTTATTTATGAGATATGAAATCTTCTCTATGTCGTTGTCAATCCGTCGTCGTAGGCCTGAAGGGTGACGTCATTGTGCAAACATCGTGTAGCGCTGCTACGGGCTACGGGGCGCGGGCGGGTCGCGGGGCGCGGTGTTTGCGGAGTGGGGGGGCAGGTGCGGCGGCGGCGGCCCCGCCCCCCAGCACCGCCTTCCTTGCTGCCGCATCGCCGCACCGCCGCCGATGCCTGCCACAGTAGCATCACTGTACTATCATTTCATATCCATTTACAGATACTGAATAGCTGTTCATTCACAGCTAATCCCAAAAGAGTTCGAATATTTTCATTTTATTTTTATTTAAAAAGCGTTTAAAAAATATCTCATTATCATTACATTACCAAGTTACAAGCAGTCCTCAATCTATGTATAGTTAAGCCGTAACATCCAACTCAATGAGTACAGTGTTTCAAGTTTGGTTTGGGTATCATCAGAAATACCGCACCACGTTTTACATTTTTTAAACAAAAACTCAATGGGTAGCTCAGAAAGTTGCGATTGGCCCTAGGACGAAGCTACTTTTAAGATTATATTTTATCGACAAAGAGAAAGAGCTGTACAGGGGTGACGACCCACTTGTTATTAAACTGTATGCTAAGTAAGTACATATTTCAATGATTTTCAAGTCATGGTAGACTTGTCAATCTATTTGGTAGAGCTCCACCTATATTTCGCCCCACCCTGTAAAGGTGAAATGACATTGTGTGTGCATGCTAATAAACAAATAAGAATTAATAACATATATGCCCGTGGGGTGATCCTGAATAATACAATCCTGCAACCACTCTATTTTATAGCCCTCCTACGTGATCGAGGTTATTAGCATAAACGGGAGCTTGACATATTTTTTTTGCAGTAAGGAGCAAGAACAATCATTAAAAATTCTAGGAAAATCAGCAGATTGTCTCCTTGATAAGATTTGTGTGTTTGCATAAGTACCAACATTCCGTGATCGCTGTCTGGTCCGATGATGGATGTTGGTTGTGACCCCCATCACCATGAAAAAACTCGAGAGCGATACTTGAATGGTGTGAAACTCTCTCCATTATCCTGCGGCGGCCCCCGCGGCGCCATTCTTGCCGACGCTTTGTGTGCCCACCAGATAGCTGCGAGATACTGCTCACGTCGTCGACGTACGCACATCATTTATTTCCAATGATATTTTTTGCTACCTGGTTGATTTTTATGATACCTCACGCACGATTGTCGACGCAACCGATGAAAATATTCAACAAAATCGATCCCCAGCTAGCGTATTTCATTGGCAGTAAAATAATATATGTAGACTGCACGTGAACCAAAAATGCAGGAGGCAATACAAAGTTTGAGCAGTGAGTTGTTGAGGCAAATATTTTGAATAAATCGCCTCCAATTTCCTTGTGATTTCTTCCGCTCTGCCAAAAAACGTATCCTCTTTGTGAATACGAAACGACGAGCGGTGAACTTGATTTGCAAATCATAAGCTCCGTCTTGCATCCTACTTACTGTTATGGAAATTGTATGTATATTTATGTTTTCATATAACTGATGCTTTACATCTTTTTACCTATAATCCTTTTCGTATTGTTCGTATTCTATGGGAGCTAAACGTATTTGTGTAATGGAGTTATTTTAATAGGTAAGTACTTATATATTATAAAAATTATAGAAGGTATTAGCATCACCACAGATACCTGCTGCTATCCCTGATCATTGAACATCATTGCTCACACTTTGAATGGTGTGGCGCGCGCGCCGAAGAGTTTTCTAAGGCACACACACCCACCTACTAAACTTAATCTCCCAGAAACATTTATCATATTCAGCCGATAAAAATGCCATTGAGATCAGCCGTACACAATGAGATACAAGCTCTTGGTACCCGATAAGAGGCCGAAAGTCAATTATATTCAAATATAAATCGGATTTGCAAACGTAAGCTCGTGACAATGGCGTAGGCAGGCGCCGTGATACCACCTTTGGGTTTGGTGGATAATAGTCTGAAACGGGGACAATAGCGGGACAATAGCAGGACAAAGCTGGGACAGCGGACGAGTGTCCGCACTCACGCCCGTCGTCCTGCCTGCGCTCGCGTCAGCCGTGTCGGATGATCGGATAGCCATATCATGCGTTTATTTTTGAAGCGGATTATAAAGTCACTGCAAACACAGTTTTTATTTTACTAGAAGTCATTCATTATGCTGAGTTTTATATTCCTAACGCTGCTTCGCCCTGCTAAAAAAAATCTGAGTGGCAAGAATGACGAGATAATCTTTTAGGAACCTGGTAACTATAGATAGGTAGTTAGTTACACACTTACCTCTCTCTCTATCGTCTTTAAAATCTAGTTCAATTTGTTTACAATACATTAAATTTTCCATTCCTCCAAGAAGTGGTGTGCGTCACGGTCACGCCCGCCGCGGAATCATTTTTCAATGTGCGCCTGCGTTCACGCCACGGCTTGATTCACCCTGTCAAATGTGACTCTATTCATGAGCTTCCGATGAACTCAGCCGTTGCTGACTCCTTTGTTAACCTTTATTGGATATCAATGATGCCAAAAATAGGGACTCCATAATGTGTCATTCTCAATCTTTTTTTCGCTAGACATTGCAAAATCTTTGCTTGCGTGACATAAAATTACAGTGTGATAATATACGAAATGATAATTATCTAAGATGTCAAGACGAGTACCTACAACAATTATAATAGTATTCTGTAAGTATTACAAAAAGTTCAGTGAAATTGCGGTTGATAAGAAGATGTAAGTTCATTTCATTACACGTCATAATTCTCTAACCATAAAAAGATAAATTCTCATTTGTAAGCGTAATTTCAACCAAAGGGCAGAATAAACAAACCCTTCTTAATGGCGCGTTAAATGCATCATACAACGTCATTAAGTATACATGAGTAGCTTGCTCGTTTTTGGGTCCGGCAGAAAAAGTGACATAAAAAGATATCAGTCAGCTGAAGTCGCGCCTAGGACAATGCGGCCACCGGGGATCTATTATACGCCAGTCAATGGACCCTTAAGAAATTTGTTACGAAGATTTTGATAGGTGGCAACTGCTTTTGTAGAGTGGCGGGAAAGGAGCGTCGCGTCTAGCAGGGGACGCTATTACATATGTGTGGTTATTATTTAGGTGGCATTGTGGCTGCGACTGCGGGAGCCTCGGCGCCGCCGCATGTTCGGGACGGGTGCAACATGTTTATTGCTCACAAAATGCTGTGAATTTGTTTTGGGGGTCTCGAGCGTCGCTAAACGTTGCAATGTTGTTCGTATATTGTTTGCTATTATTTGATCGGCCGGGTGTGGCTCCCGCCACTCAAGGGAGTCAATAACTGCCATGTTTTTGCTTATACTCGTACACCGGATTGTGAAGGAAATTTATAATATTTATTTTGTTTTAGTATTTTTGTAGAGTGTTTCTTGTAACACTTAAACAGGAGCAAGTAATCGTTTATACATAAATTTATAAACTTTCTTTCTTTATTTATATAAAACCACATACTTACATGAATTCTAATGACAAAATATCTAATTTTTCCGCATTGAAGCAAAAGTTTATTTTATAGCAGGTAGGTAATTAAATTCTATTTTTTTTGTGCCAAAATTTGATCAAGCGGTTTCTACTTGATAAATTGTGAATAATACAACTAAGGAGTTAATCTTATTGTTGTTAAGAATACCTATTTGGATTTCGAATACGGGCTGCGTTTGATCATAGCACCGCATTCAAATCAAAGCAGAGCGAAGGGTGTTTTGTTTAAGCTTCAGCTCTATTTGATTACGCCCGTCACGCCTGCGACAATCAAATAACGCTGGCACAATGTCCCCGCACACAACACATGTTGTGCAATCGTAACAAACTTTACCAAACACGATAAGCTTAACAATTTTTTGTATTCTAAATGCCGCCGTGTTATTATTGTACTTAATTGAATTATAGGCCTTTCAAAGTTTAGTAAAGAGAACTGGATGTGAAGTTTTTGAAGCCCTTAAATTGTCACAATTTTTGGTTTGTTACCACGGTTATAACCTCGATATTTCGGAACGGTTGCTCGCTCCATGGTCACGAGTAGACTGGTGTGGCGAGTGGACAGCTCCTACGGCTACCCTCTTTCAGTTTCGGCGACTAGCGTAGATTCTTCGAATCATTACCTATTATCACTCACTTGTTTCTCACGGCACGCAATACTCACTGTGTCTATACGCGACTTTAAAGTTGGAACATTTTTACGATGATATTATACGCTTAACACTGGGTTCCATGCACCGGACAATTTGAAACCATCTTCACGATTATAGTTTTTGTATTTCGTGATTTCGATCGCTTCTCGCACTAATGGAATTTTTTTATGCCACCTGGAGGGAAAGTACTCTAAACAATGGAAATAGCAAATTTCACTCAAAGAAAACATTCATTAATTTTCAAAAAGAAACAAAACTGCATTCAAACATTTTTGATATTGCGCTTGCCACACCCGGGAATTGAACCGGTTAAATTCGAAAAAATAACACCATGTATTTTTTAGAGTCAATAATAAGGATTAAATTTATCTAAGGCCCGGTTTTTCAATCGCTAGATAAACTAACAAATAGTGTTTATTCGACAGATAGCAAGATATTGAATTTTTCAACAGTCGGATAAGACTTATTTAACGAACAACTCCAATATCTGAAGAATAAATCTATCTGCCGCTTCATTTGCCAGATAACTGTACTATTCGACTGATAGTTTGAGGCATGACGTTTAAGATAAACAATTTTCAAAAAAATCTTGAAACTGGCACAAAGTTCAACTAGTGCCATAACAAAAAAAAAGAAGAAGTAAATAATAGAATTGACATGACACTTTTGACAGAAAATGGACAGAAAAGTCTGTCTTGCTCTAACGTTAGTCTAAGCAATATATTTGTTTCACCTCTCTGAAGATTGTGTCAGATAGTTATCAATGGAATAAATAACAATTGAAAAATTGGAGAACAATTATTCGTCCGATAAACAGTCATATAACTTTGTTCGTTAGATAGTTATTAGATCATTTATCTGAGGATTGAAAAACCGGCCCTAAGAAACATGGTAAGTTAAATATAAAAAACATTAAATCTAAACTTATTTTATTAAATAAAAAATAAACGTTACATAGGTACTTGAGTATCTAGCTAATTAGTTGTTTAAAATGAGCTAAATTTATTATTTTAAGGAATTCATTATCGAGTGACTTTAATAGCGAATTGTGGTGAATACTCAAAATTGTATTGTATACTTCAGTTCCTAACTCGTTTACAGTTGCATAGTTTTTTTTTTTAGGTTTCCGATGGACCCTTGAGTATATCTTTTCTCGAGCAATTAATTAGCTAGATACTCAAGTACCAATGTAACGTTTTTTTTTTAATTTAACAATATAAGTTTATTGTTTATGTTTTCGTTGTTTTAATTTACCACGTTTCTTAGAGAGATTTGATCCTTACAATTGACTCTATCAATATTTACGCCATTAAAATCCATGGTGTTATTTTTTCGAGTTTAACCGCTTCGATTCCCAGGTGTGGCAAGCGTATTATCAAAAATGTTTGAATGTAGTTTTGTTTCTTTTCAAAAATAAATGAATGTTTCCATTGAGTGTAATTTGCTATTTCCATTGTTTAGAGTACTTTCCCTCCAGGTGGCGTTAAAAAATTCCACCTTGTATAGTGGCGTTCTGTCGACAGTACTTGGGGGCTGTGTAGCTCAATCCAGTGGTTGACATCATTTTGATTTAAGTGTTCCGCGATGGCCGACTTTTGTGCGTTTAACAGCTCGGATGTGCTCCTTCATGCGGTCGACTATGGTTCTTTTGGTCTGGCCGATATATGAGCTGCCACAACTGCAATTCACTTTGTAGACACCAGGAGTTTGAAGAGGAAAGTGGTCCTTGGGTGAACGTAACAACTTTACAATTTGGTAAAAGGAGTGAAAACAGTCTTTATTGAGTACTAGCTGACCCGGCAGACGTTGTCCTGCCATTTTTCCCTACACCTACCCTACACTTACATCTACCCTACACCTACATCTACCCTACACCTACCCTACACCTACCCTACCCATATTTTTTTTACCGTTTAAACCTTCCCTGGACTTCCACGAATATTTCAAGACTAAAATTAGCCAAATCGGTTCAGCCGTTCTCGAGTTTTAGCGAGACTAACGAACCGCAATTCATTTTTATTATATAGAAGATGTGCCTAACAATCTACCTACTTTATCTGTTACATCTTTCACATAAGACAAAAACGCTGGTTGACGTTGCACTTCTTTCCTCTTCCTAAGTGTGCGTTTTGATTTGCACAATTTCGTGCTGTACCCGTTTCGTTGCAGAACAGACTTGACATACTCCAGCTTTTGTGACAGATGGCTTGCGTCACATAGGTCATAAGTTCTGTCTGTAAGTGACCTAATTGAATCCAGGTGACGTGGGTGGCAATTGAAGCCCGATAAAAATTTCTAAACTCCATTACAATAGAAGGCTACTAAAACAAAAATGTACCAAAACTTGTTTGCGTGGTACTATAATTTATCCTTTAGTCCAGCAGTGGATTAGGCTAATTGATTGATTGACATTAATTATGATGAACAATACACAGGCTATGGACGAACTTTCATACATTTGCGACCTTTTATTTTAGAGTATCGATTTTTTAGTGGTAAGCAACCCTACCTAATAATGTTTATTAGGTAGCAGGTAAGCAGCCAGCTGGTTATTCTTCACTACTGTTTGCTTTGCTATACCTCCACGTGTTGATTAAATCTGGTTACCGTTTGTAGCCTGATGATACTTTAAACACTGGGCAGTGTTCTTGGGGCGTGAATGTACTATTGTAATGTATTAAAGTCGGGTACGTTTATTTCCTTCTTATAGCAATGTTGTCTCTTCAGTCTGAGGTCTGAGTGTGGTCTGAGTTTATTTTTCAGTTGTTGAGTCAACGCCGCAGTGATGTTGATGGAAGATTCAACTAATAAGTCAAATGTACTTGTGATTAGCTCCACTCCACAACCATCAAAATTTTATACATTTTTTACCATTTTCAAGTTTGAACCGATATGTAGGTTGTGCGGTCGACGACGTACTTTACAAACCCTTGTGTCAAAGTTATTGACCCGCCAGAAATGGTCTATGGCATGACTCAAATATAACAACACGATCACCATAGAAAACAGCTGCAACCAACGGCATTACGAGTACATGTCTTTCGAAGCTCGTAGTCATACTACGGAAAATAGGTGATTCGGCCTCTAAAGCCAAAAAAAAGTCTTCTCCGGAACATAAGTCGAAAATTCTATTTTGCAACCACGGAGGCTTGTAAACTGAACTGAGGCTGATAAACACCATGCACAGTGCTCAAGTTTATCACTCTGAAAATTATAACACATTTTGATACTAATTTCCAAAATCCTTAAATCACTTGCTAGTTATATTTTTCGAAATGGCGTATTTTTTTAAGTACATCTTACTATTCATTGGTATATAAAGCTTTAAATGTGACTCAGGCTGGCTGGACAATTCTTCCAAATGAGCCGTGTTTAAGTAGGTCAATACACGATTTTAGATGACGGCTAATCACGCTTATTTCAGTTTATGTGACGCTAGAGAACCCGAGATAATCGAACACAAACGTGTCCAGCCAGCTTGAAAACCGCTTTTCGCATGGTCTCACACATGGTAACAGAAAGGATTCTAACTATTTCTTGCTTATTAATACTGCGTCGCCTAAAATTGTGACAGGCATCCAGTTTGAATTTTTGAGATACGTATAGCCATTTAGCTAAAAAACAACGAAAAGCGTGGCCAGCCAGCCTGAACTTACGTATTAAACTACTGGCTGGCACCTCTGAATCTCGACAACGAAAGCGTTTTCGAACAAGGTTCTTTTACTAGCATTTACTGACGGAGTTTGTGACAGTCATAGCATTTGTTTCATGGCGTCACATAAAGGCGTTTACGAGAAATCGATAAAAACTTGGTGCCAGCCAGCCTGATGTTCTGGCTGGCTGGCTCGTTGTATCTTCGCTGTCTGATAGTTTATGGCTTCCAAATTTTCTTCAACATTTAGTGACGGGGACGATTAAGATAACCTGTAAATGTGACGACGATCCCTTCCATAGTTTCAGAGATATTGATCATTGTTATTTTTCCATACAAGTTTCTATAAATATTGCGTGGTGACCATGATTTTACGTAAGTTAGAATTATTTTTTATAACTGACTAGTTGTCGCTCGCGGTTATGGCCCAGTCTTTTCGATTTTTCCTATGGGAATATTATAATATTAAAATGGAATTTGTTCATCTACTGAAAATAAAAAGGTTAGACAGGCCATTATCTACGTTTAGAAGCTTTAAGTTTTACCTAAGCGGTTTCCATAGAATCATGAGTTCAACACCTGTTCATGATAAATTTTTACCCCCATACCCTCATACACACACACTCACACACACCACACAAACAAATGCTTAGACCCATTAATAAAAACAACAAAAATAATCATCAAACAATCTTTGGCGTATATTTTCAAATTTGCATGTAATATTTATAGTACTATACTTTTTATATCTACACTAAATTTAGTATTTCTAGTGCACTAAGTTTACTGTGCTGTGAGGGAAGGCCTGATGACCTATAATACAGGTTTATATATAAACCTAGCTTAGGCATCAGCCCTCCACAAGAACACGACATTGTTTCTGGTGTATTTATGTTAAAATTGTTTTTCTTGTGGTGTGGAAATAAATAAAGTTATTATTATTATTATTAAATATTATGGCTATCAAAATTAAGCGTAAATATAAAGTTTCGTATCCATGCTACTAACCGTTGAAAAGTTCCTTCGTGAAGAGACAATCCTTGATGCAGCATCATCAGGTTTATTCCATCAATAAATAAATTCAAGGTAGTAAGTATGAAGTTTGCAAGATTTTTTTGACAATAAATAGTATTTTTCAGGGAGAACAATAATAACTAATACAATTGTCCAAAATTTCATGATCTTACGTTAGGGTTACAATAAAAGTTGTTGGTATCAGTATCATCCATTTGTGGCTTTTCATTGCTTAAAATAAAACACTTAATTATACGTAATCCTACATTCACCTTTAATATTGGTCACCCTACTGCTAAGTTTGTATGGGAAAATAACAATGATCAATATCTCTGAAACTATGGGAGGGATCGTCGTCACATTTACAGGTTATCTTAATCGTCCCCGTCACTAAATGTTGAAGAAAATTTGGAAGCCGTAGACTATCAGACAGCGAAGATACAACGAGCCAGCCAGCCAGAACATCAGGCTGGCTGGCACCAAGTTTTCATCGATTTCTCGTAAACGCCTTTATGTGACGCCATGAAACAAACGCTATGACTGTCACAAATTCCGTCACTAAATGCTAGTAAAAAAAACCTGTTCGAAAACGCTTTCGTTGTCGAGATTCAGAGGTGCACGCCAGAAGTTTAATACGTAAGTTCAGGCTGGCTGGCCACGCTTTTCGTTGTTTTTTTTATCTAAATGGCTATACGTATCTCAAAAATTCAAACTGGATGCCTGTCACAATTTTAGCTGACGCAGTATTAATAAGCAAGAAATAGTTAGAATCCCTTCTGTTCGGAGATTGAGAGACCATGCGAAAAGCGGTTTTCAAGCTGGCTGGACACGTTTGTGTTTGATTATCTCGGGTTCTCTAGCGTCACGTAAACTGAAATAAGCGTGATTAGCCGTCACCTAAAATTGTGTATTGACCTACTTAAACGCGGCTCATTTGGAAGAATTGTCCAGCCAGCCTGAGTCACATAGCTTTAATAGTTTCAAGTATACGTTGATATCATGAGTCAATCATACAAAACGAACCAGAGACTTCCTTCTTTGTGTTTGTGTGTGTTGGATGGGTGTTCTGCTAAAATATTTTTAGTGGTTTTATAGGGTTTAATTACTATTATTTATATTGCTTATAAAAAACACCAGGTCATTGTAAAGACTGACGCCTAACAACTGCTGCCCAATTACATGCGATATAATTCTAATTTAATTCCTAGGAATTTTAGGGTTCTGTACCACAAAAGAAAAAATGAGGGATAAAATTTAGAAATAAGTTACCTCGATCGGACAAAACTGAGTATGTGGGGAGGTTCAAGGGCCTTTACTGAATCTTGCTATATTGATTTTATCTGCCGAACAAAAAGTTAAAGTTCCGAAAATAAATAATGAAAATCACACGATTTGTACACATAAATGACAGATTATTTTTTCCCTTTTTTATTAGTTTATGATTTGGCAACTGGACTTTTGAGCCAAATATTCAATTGTGTATAACATAAGTCATAAGTAAGTTTAATGGCCAAATTCAACAAAAGAAACTTAAAACCCAAGAGATAGAAATAATACTTTTTATTGAAACACTATTAAAACTCGAGGTACAACCTATAATAATTTCATATTTTAAAAAATAATCTTTACATAACCGTCCAATCTCGCTGCCATCAGAGAACGGACTTTTAAAACCATCAAGTTATTCTACGTAATTCTCATTGGTCAGTTATATTTTCTCGTGATTGGACGATAAAATATTAAAGGTAACACTAAATGTCACCATATTTCACGATATAAAAACTACTAAATCAAGAAATCATCACATTGTGTTGTCGCATCGTTGATTTAAGACCGAATGTTTGTGTTGCAGACGGAGCACCGCACTTGTTGCGCGTGCGGCGAGCCGATCGCGGACCGATACCTGCTGGAGGTGGGAGGGGGAGCGTGGCACACCGGTTGCCTGCGCTGCTGCGTGTGCGCCGTGCAGCTGGACCGCCACCCCTCGTGCTTCCTGCGCGACCGCCAAGTCTACTGCAAGCAGGACTATGCCAAGTGAGTCTCCCCCCCCGCACACCAGCTGCCTGCGCTGCTGCGTGTGCGCCGTGCAGCTGGACCGCCACCCCTCGTGCTTCCTGCACAACTGCCAGGTCTACTGCAAGCAAGACTATGCCAAGTGAGTCGTACTCTGTAAATTGCAAGCAGATACCAAGTGAGACTTCGCTCTCTATCCCTTGACAACCACGATAAGGTATATCAAAACATGAAACGTGGTCATAATTTTGTGTCAAGTATTTTTTTTTGCTATCAACTTTGTAAGATCCAGGTGTGATCCAGGTAAGTAAAGTATAATTTATTAAAACTATAGTGATCCAAAAATCGATATTTCTGAATTATGAATTCATAACCCTTGGAAAAACCCAACTTTTGCTTTGGGGTGGGTGGGGCAAAAGTATGAAATCTTGACAAATAGTAGGAATTAAAAATGCTTTTTATTGACTGATATTCTCTTCCTTATTTCAATAATTAACCTGTGAGTATTGTTGCAAAATCTGGTTTAATGTTTTTAAAATTTGACTAAATAAATAAATTGATTACCAAAAGCATCAAGTTATGGTGGAGGGTGGAGTAAGTTGCCCCAACGTGGGTATGCCCAAGCTATGTAGTACTTATTTCATAACACTGCACGACGACGGCGGCAGCGGCTTTCATGGTGCAGTGGAAACTTAACTGATGATGATCTATCCGACCGATTTCGGCCATGGAGACCACTACTACGGGCACAGAAGAAATAATAGTTGCAAGAATCCATGTGCCAGACCAGAGTTTATGAAAAACAAAGTAGGTAATAATAAATAGGAGTAAAAGTACGACGTACTAGCTGGACGTCGTCGTCGGATGATTCAGGCTTGCATTTGGGAATGTGCAAATGAATCCCATTAATTTCTATTGACCCATCACGCTTCTTTCTTTGAACTGGCTATCAGCAAGACTTTGCCAAATGAGTCACGCGAGAATACACACAAATGTTTAAAATAGTTATAATGTTACTATATGTACATCTACTTTTTTTGAAATGTACTTGATCATGATGATCAAACAGAACAGAGTTTTTATTATCTTTTTTCTAAGGCATTTTTGGCAGAATGTCTTAAATATTGTTAGTAGGTAGGTACCTAATTCATATTTTTTCATCAGCAATGAGTTACCTACTCATTTTTCATTCGTTTGAGCAAAACAATGGCAAAAATCGAGTCATAATCTAATTAATTAAACTTAAATATTTTTCTAGATTACGTTGATGTCTTTTGTACGGAGTATTGCTTCGCGTTACGTCCAATTAGAAACGCTTCATGTGAGGTCTCATCGTTTTCCTCAATTGACGCCAATAGTTATTTTGGGCGTCCATGTCTTATTATAAAATACCAAAATTGTTTATAAACTGCGGGTTCACGCTACACAGAAAATCGTTTAGTCGGTGTGCACTTTAATTCCTTTACAATACACTGCCTACGTCCAATTAACCTTCGACGTATTAGAAATGTCCATAGTCATCATACTCCAAGTCATCCATGAAGCCGAACTAGCCGAACAAAATAAAAATAGGTTGAGACATTGAGTACTATAGAGAGGTGTGGTGTCCATGCTGCGGCCGGGTTATAGGAGGAATGCGCGGAGGAATGCTGGCTCTGGCACTGGCGCTGGCAGGGAGGGCGGTCCAGTGTGCAGGTGACCTGTGACCCTCGCGCTGTGTGGCGGCCGTGATGATGCACTATCGACAGCCTCGCCGACATCGCATTGGGCCCTCTTTGTGTACACAGACATGTGTACGGGAAAATTTGGAATCGATACCACTCCATATACATGACCCGTTCAGCTCAGCGCTATTTTAAACATCACGAAGCTGCGCAGGGACCGCGTCTCGGTCGGTGGGGGATATTAATATAGGTATTTGGTGCTTAACTATTATGATGGCTTTAAATGGTATTAATTAAATTGTTTAAAACTTGCGCTGCGCATGTGATAACTACAGTTAAAAGCAATCAAATGCTCATGAATAATATTTTGAACAGACTGATCGCATGTAAATGATACAACTAATATCTTTATTACGGTAGGTAGTGTGTTCGTGTTGTAGCCACATCTTCATCCTATTTACATATCCATAAGTTAAAAAGGGAAATAAGCTCCGGCAACAGGTGCGTGAGAACTTATTCTCATGCGTCCATAGAAAAAGGAGGCTGACGTCCCAAAGAGTGGTTTTATTGAAAATTCATCCGTCGAGTACGGGACAACAAAGCGGCGACGGAGAATGTGTACCGGGTAAAAAATACAACAGCGTGTACGCTACAGCGTGCCGCGCCGTGACTTGCAACACCGGCTTTTTCATTTGTCATTTATTTTGATTGTGATAACTGGGTGCGACGTGAAACCATATATTTTAATCGGAACAGCGATATGGTATGCGAGACGTGACGGGGAGGCCGACGGGCCTACCGGCGGATAGGACGTGGGGACAGCCTCCTTCGTCATGCTAGACCACCAGTGCCTTGCCCAAAACTATACCCAACTCATTTACATCTAGATTCGACAATTCTAAGTACACTGAGATTTACTTATATTTGTTAAGTACATTTCAAGTAAAGTTGTAGATAAATAAAACGTCAAATTGTTTTTTGTGTAAATATATGATTTGATTACTTATACGAACCTATACATACAATATAATGAAATGTCATGGATGGCGTGTCAAACTTTTGAACAAAAACTGGCCGACACTTGGCAAGAACATTTGAACATCCATATCCTTGACATTTGACTGCAGACTCGCAGATAAAGCAAAAATACACGAAATGAATATGTTCTGGAGTAATACTTTAATACTTACGCGTGCGCCTTAAAAAAAAACATTTTATATCATGTTGCGTCTCCGTCACACGAAAATAGGGTACGCTAGCTAGGTTATTTGTAACGTACGATGTTTTTGTAGGAAATGTAGGATGGGATAGGTAGTTGGCAGGTTGATTTGAAAATAGGTTTAGAACGTACGCACTTTCATTTTTAGTTATCCTTTCTAGATTTTTTTTTAAATCTGTGTTTTGAAGTTTGCCATATTATTTCTAAATACTTATATAGAATAATGCTGCGTTAGGTGTAATATTTGCTAACTTCTATATTAGGATTCCTCTTGGTACAGATCGTTTCTTCCACACTATAGTACGAGTTCTTTACTCTCTACACGAGGCGAGGGTGGAAACACATCGATGATATCACTGTATCATCTTACAAGATGGAAATAAGATAAAATTAAAAATTAAGAAGTTTTTTACATAGTCGTATATTTTGTATAATATTCTACCTTCTAACTTGTAGCACCTTTCATACTCTAATAACCCTATGACTATGATACGCTTATACATAACGCTTAGGTATAATGGATGCACTATTTGTGTTCTGACACGCACTTGGTTTTTAAATTCTTGCATCATCAACAGCTCATTATACGTCCCCACCAAGGGGCTCAAGCCTACCCTGAAGCCTACCCTAGTGATTTCGTGATTAGGCCTTAGTCGACCACGCTAGCCCAGTGCGGGTTGGTTGACTTTATATACAACCTTTGAATTTCTTCACAGGAGTGTGCACCGCGCAGGTTTCATCACGATGTTTTCCTTCACCGTAAGAGCGTCGAATAAACGTACATATGAATTCGAAAACACATTGGTATGTGGTGGGGATCGAACCCGCGTCTCCCGGATGGGAGGCAGCGGCCCTAGCCACTAGACCACCGACGCTCTTCTTGCATACATCATAAATATTGTGTTTGAAACGAATATAACGAGCAGTGTTTCCAGAAACGTAAATCGGCGGTCGCCGGCGGCAACAATCGTGATTGCTTTTGTTGATATATCATCTGTTTACTGTTTATTTAGCGCACCTTTTTATCTGGTAGCCGCGGCTGGCTCCGACTCTCTTTGTTTTATTCCCTTTGGTGTTTAACAGGTTGTTTAAGTGTAGTCTCGACGAGTACGGAAACTAAAATAACGATGTAACTTTATAAATTGAATCTACGTTTAAATTTCAAATTTTTAGGTTTTTCCTATATTTTTCCGTTGTGGAATACAGAATACTGACCGTAATCGGTCTATATCACGGAGGTTTATATAAATAAAATTCTAGTACACACAAATTTAAATAACTTTTTAAGAAAAAAATCAACCAACGAAAAATTAACTCAAAAGTGAAAAATAAAATAAATCTACTACATAGAATTTTAATAAGAAATTTATATGGCCTATATTTTGCAATCAAATATTAATTATTTACAATTTATCTACACTTTTTGTAGCCGTTCGGTGGTAGGATAAATTATTTTTTTATTCAAAAGGGACCAACTTCGATGTATACCTTATACAATAAAAAAAAGAATCATCAAAATCGAACAACACTGTAAAAAGTTATGCGAGGTCATACATAAAAAAAAAACAAAAAAAAATTAAAAAAAAATATACGTGTCGATTTGAGAACCTCCTCCGTTTTGTTTTGTTTTTTTTTGTCGGTTAAAAATACAGTTTATTCTTAAAAATAGTTTAGAAGGGTGACCTTATCTCTTAGTAGAGATCTTTTCCAGCAAACTCAAAACCGGTGTGAGAGAAATTAAATATACAGGGTTACCTCGGAGACAGTGCGCATATTTTTTCCATGCTATCAGTATCGTTAATAGATTACATTTCACGGAAAAGAATCTCAGGTTTTTTTTTCGCGATCTAAAAACAAATATCATGGTCACTCTACGCACGGGCTGTGGCACGGGAACGGGAGTGCGAGGGGGTGAGGGCGTCGCAGCGCGCGGGCGTACGCTCTTATCTCTCTGTCGTAACTACGTAGAGTGAACATGATACTGGTTTTGGTATGGATATTTTCATACGATGTTTTTTTTATATTTGTGTTCGAAACATGTTGAAACGAAAAAAACACGTGACATTTAATTTTTTAAAACCTTTCTGTACGTAAAATTTGCGCACTGTCTCCGAAGTAACTCTGTATATCTATACAATGCCTTAATAAAACTAATAGTATACACTATAAACAAATACATAAGCTTAGAAATAATACATACCTATATAATAAAAAGTGCTCTTTCAGCCACTTCTGATGCTATAAAAGGACTGACTATCCTAAATACATTTAGGAAACTTGTTCCACAACCGGGTAGCACATAGGCATACACCTGTATACATATTTATAATAATGTATGTATGTATAAACTGTGGTGTAGCATAGTGAAGGGTAAAAAAATGGGTGTTTGCTCTGGGGTACTCAAGCGTCTGCTCCTGCTGTCCCTGCTTCAAAGATCGGATACTACAGACAGAATAAATTTTCGAAGTTAAGATAAGGTAATATATTTATTCACAAGAATACATGTAGGAATACAAAGGTACAGTAAGATATGAACAAATGTATTCTACCGAACAGAGTCGGTGTGCAAATATTTGTTAGATTACTATCATAATTTTAAAACAAATTATTAAAACTTATTAGGTACTAGTATTTATAAGGTTAAAAGTAGGTTAAAACTTATTTATTACTTATATATTTGTGCCCATCACATAATTCTAAAAAGAGACAAAAGGGAAATCAAATTTAACTAGTAATACCAAGGACGGAAGAAATTATTCACTTTCATTGCAGTCTACAATGACTGTGCCGGCCATGTGCTGGCGCTACAAATGACTTTGTGACTGCGCACTACCAGGTAACAAAGGAAACACTCTAAAAGTTTATAAACGTAAACTACTTACTCCCTTTCTCTTCTCTTCGGTCTACATTTTTAATTATTTTTAATGCAAATATTTATTTTTTCGTTTTTTAAATTTACCGATTTTAATAAGTTTTCAGTAAAAAATCAGTTATTGCCATGAAGTCGATGTGAGCGCAGTGCCAAACAGATCCCAAGCCGGACACACTGAAAAGCCAGAGGCGAAAGAAGCCTGGCGACATGAGTTCGATCCATGAATTCGTCTATTGCTTGACAATATGGTTCCTTTGTATGGTTGCTCAGCAATAAATCCGTAGCCAGGTAGTCTAGACGAGGATAGAGGGCATGGAGGACACATCGTCTCGAGGCCCTCTCTGGTCGTGTTAAGGAAGGTTTTCTGCCAGCTATTTTGAAACAAGTAGAAAAAATTACACATTATGCCTAGGTAGGTACGAGTAATATTTTTTTTTAATAAGGTGAAACTTGTACCTACAGTAAAGTTAAGATTAGAAAAAAGTGCAGCTTTTCTTAATTAAGTCCATTATCTATATCGATACTCGAGCGTTATCTGCATAGCCTTCACATAATGTTCTCAAGGCAGTATTCAAAAGTTGCAGTATCAGTGCATTTCCGCGAGGCTGCGCGGGCGCAGGCGCGGCGGCGCGGTGGCGGCGCGATGCAGGCTCTCACGCGATGTCGTCGTCCGTCGCCCACACCGCAGTCGTTGCAAATGCGCGCGCCATGTCTTATGTAAATTCACCATGTCGCCTCTGAGTTTAATTAATCTCTAATCGCATAAATAAACTCGATGCAGATCGATTCACTTGGAATATTAAACAATGGGAAAAGGATGCGTAGACTGTAGCAATCATAAGTGGCGAGTTATTACATATAATTGGATTATATACGTATATGCCCCCCATAATTAAGTTTCTTTGATATAAAATATTAACAGCTGCGATCAATAAAATTTTATATAATTTTTATTATCTGGGTATCCACCTATCTTAGATATATGTTTCGCCTTCTTATAAACTTATGTCCGATAGTATAGCTTGTAAACAAAAGTCTAATAAATCAAAATACGACTTATGATAAATTATTAACTACGTGACACGAAAACCATTCAAGCGGCGCTTTATCACCAGTGTTTACAAAAATTATGTTGGTTAGTTTCTATTATGAGCCTATTACAGCTTGTCGGGTCCATCTGTCTCACCGTCGCCTAGGGCCACTAACAGTGCTTCAGAATTGGAAAAACAAACCTTTGTATAATATTCCAATGAATCTCGTATTGGAGTTGTGCTTGTATCTAAAACAAATAATTTAAATCATGTCGTACAGTGAATGGAACGACTGAATGGATATTAAAATGGAGGGAGTGGTGGGGGCGAGAAGGGGAAAGCAATCAACGAGCAAGAATTTACGACGACGCCTGCGGCGGTTCGCGATGCGCACGCACCCTATATTGTCATGCGGCTCAGGATGGAACCCGGTATTTAGTAATATACTAAGCTAACATCAAAACAAAAATTGGTACAAAGAAAGACATGTACGACCTTCGTTTCTGGTACGAGAACGTATCTCATCCACATGGAAGAGACTTCTATCGCGGACAAGATACACTTTATGTAGAACTGTCGTAAAAATATTCGATTTATCAAGTAGTCTATCTATTATTCTTCAAACAAAATATACCGAAAATATGGAATACTTGTTATGAATAGCTTGTTTGCAAAAGGCTCCTATACCAAATGAATCAATAAATTTTCTTCACACTTATAGCAGCGGCTGCGTTTACCCACCACAGTTTGATGGCATTGGTAAATGTTAGTAGCAGAAAAAGGTCAATATAGACTGCCTCGCATGAATAGTCAACGCTCCCAATTCCAGCTTTATCGGGCAGAGGTACGCAACATCTTCATTATGGTCGAGTGTTAAAACTTGTTAATCTGTCACTTGGTTAATTAATATACGAGAGGCGCTGTTAATTGAATCAGCCGGCGACAAAATGTTAATAAGCGGTGATAACGGCAAGAAGGTGGCGCTCAGTTCACCAACCACACTTTGAAATGCAAATACGGTATTTGAAACATTGGTCCGGATAGCGGCGATAACAACGCTGCCGGACTAAATTATATTCGTAAAACACGCGATTTTGCACTTAGGCTATCAGTGTTTAGATTTGCATGATTGCTCTAAATTTTATTACTATTGTACTAGATTTTGCTATCACCAATATGGTTTTTTGGTAAAATAAGCGTGTAGGGTAAGTAAATGCACAAATGCTCAATGCATTTTGAAGATTGCTATTTGTGTTTATTCTTTTCCATGTTAGATTATTATCCAAGCGACGATTTACAAACCACACATAAAGGTTTGCGTACACTTAGAAAAGTTCTTGTATTTTATATTTATTTATAAACATTATTAGTTTTGGTGGAATACACCGTTTCTTAACCCACGTGCGATTGTAATAATACTTGGTAATGAAGCTTGTTTTTGGTTTATTTTTTTTTGCGTTTTTTTTTAAATAAAAAATATTTTATTCCATACTCAATGCAGTTTATTTGGTAAACAATACATACAATGGACTACAATTTGAATCCATACTTCATACATGCATTAACGTATCTACTCATAAATATATCTATATTAAGTCTAAGAAAATGAGCCACACAGCCAAACACAATAAGAAGTTCATAGATAGAATTTGTTATTTTATAATATTTACTTTAATTTATTTGCCTTATGTGTTTTTTAAGACATAAAAACAATTTCCTTCAGTATTCAAAACTATACTAATTTTACTTTGAATTTTAATTAAAGAAATGTTATGTTATACTACTGTTTTATTTTCTCGCAATCGAAGTGAAAAGCAGAATTTATAACTCGTCCACAAAACCATTTTATCCTCGACATTACTCAGCCAGTAAACGTCTCAGTAAAAGTCTCGGATAAATATGGTTCGTTTTGTGAACTTGTAAAATCTACTATTAAATAAATTGATCATTTCGTTTTTTAGACAAACTTATTATTTTCATAACTAACTATATTGTTTGGTTATAGATTTTATTTTCAAGTATTTTTTGAATATAGTTTTAGTATTGTTTGGTGATTTTAATTTGGTGATAAATCTATCTTTATGAGTACAAAGTATATTAATTAAGGAATCCTAAATCTATTTATTTAGTGATCGATTAAATTATGCCCTTATAATTTGTATAAAAATAAGTCTTAAAATAAAACTAAAATCTGACTGCGTAAAAGTACGAAACAAGAAAAATATTCTAGTCCGAACTTTGTATCTACCAACTATTCAATTAGTATTTATCAACTAACAGATCAGATAATAGCCATGGTCGCGTAGTTTAGAAGATATTATGCGGGAACAGATGAACATACATACAAACATACATAGCCACTAAAATCATAATCCTCCTTTCTGCTGCGCATGACATGATATGACGTCACGTACCAGGGGTACCACCAAGAACAAGACAGTAACAAGAAATATCTTGAACAAAATAGAATGCAAAATTTTTATCGCTAATAATAATCATTTAAGAAAAGAATCCACGTATATGCCCTATTGTTTCAATAAACATCAAATTAGAATTGCTATGTATTATCTTAACATTATTTTATTTTAGCCTACTATTCACATCAGTAATTAGATATTTTTTCTATGATCACCATATCTTCACACATATTTAAACAGTTTACTTTATATTTTGATTAAAAAATACTAATTCACAAGTACAATATTTCTTTCGTAAAAAGTATAAAAAATAAACTAAATAATGTGTACAATATAACATATTATAATGTCACGAGTTTGTTATAAAACCTAAGATCTGTGTGTTGTACGACGTTCGTTTCAATACACTTGTGAGAACACAGATAATAAATAATTAAAATGAAATGGGAAAGGTACCTTCCCCCTACAAAATCTACGATACTACAGGTAAAGTTGATCATGTAACGTTGTAAAAACTAACCTTTATTATATCGCGCGCAGTTTTTAGTTTTTTCACACTTATAACATTTATCATTAAATATCAACACTTGATCACTCATAAAAGAACATTCAATGTAAAACAATTAAATAAAAAAATTACAAACTTGGCGCCAATTTCAAAACGAAAATAAGTTTTTTCGTTTAAATCAAGATAATTTTATTTTACTTGCTGATAATATTTTTTAATAAAATTTGTTGAAATGAAAAATATATAATACTTTTCTCTTTGTTAGAATGGATTTAAATATTTTTTTATTATTTAAATGATCCTAACTGAATTATGAAGACTGTAAAAATAAAAAAATGCAATGAAAATCGCACTAGTGCGTTTTATCGGCATTAACCGCACTGTTTACTGCCTTCGTAAGTTAAATTTACGATCAAGGTGTATTGAAATAGTACATTACGATACAAGGATCGTAGGTGGCATATTACAAACGACGTGACTTTTGTAAGCCCGAGCCGCAGGCGAGGGTTTATAATGTCAAGAGTTTGTTATAAAACCTAAGATCCGTGTGTTGTACGACGTTGTTGTGAGAAAACTGATAGTAAATAATTAAATTGAAATGGTTAAGAAAGGTACATAGTACCCTACAAAAGCTGTGATACTACAGGTAAAATTGATCATGTAGAAATTGTAAAAACTAACTAAAATAATCCTGGCTGTATAATAACTTTGAAGACCGTAGGGATTAAAAAAAATTGTAATAAAATAGCACTAGTGCGGTAAAACGCATTTACCGCACAGCTTACTGCCTTCGTAAGTTTAATTTTCGAGCAAGGTGTATTGAAAAAAATATTACCATCAGCGCCGCTGCACTTTACCATCTGCGTCTTTCGCGCTGCCAGCGCTCTCATCTGCGTACCGAAATTACTGTAAGCAGACTTACAATCAAAGAGATTCAACATTTTTACATCAATACTTACAATGGTCTTTGTGACGTCACAGATTCCGTCAAGACCAAGGCCATTTTCTGAAGTGAAATCATCCTGAACTTTCTGTCGAAAACGATTTTGTCGTTTTGTTTAATTAACAAAAAAAGACTATCAATTTATGTATGTTCTGAAATCTAGGTTCTGTCTAATTTGAGATTAGTTGGACGTGTTAAATAGTAATAAATATAAAACATAAAACGGTAATACCACAGACAGAATACATCTATCTAATACTTTAAACGAGCAATTCTTGTATATGCCTGTATATATATAATAAGAATCTCGGAAACGGCTGCAACGATTACGATGCAATTTAATATACAGCATGATTTTGTAATCCCTAGCAAAATTTAAATATGGTGTGCAGACCAGCAATAACTATTCCCAAGGAACATGAGTTGAGAGCCCCCAAAAAAATTTCGACCTCCCACACAAATTAGTAAAGTTGATTGTGTATTTTGTATGAAAAGTCGATTTTTTTTTTGGGTTCTCAACCCACGTTCCTTGGGAAAAGTTGTTGCTTATTTATGATGGTCTGAACATCATATTTAAATTCTTGTATATCAAACCAAATCAAATCAACGGCCCGTTACAGTCGACTGCTATTCTTGTATATATAATAAGAATCTCGGAAACGGCTGCAACGATTTCGATGAAATTTCGTATATAGGGGGTCTTGGGGTCAATAAATCGATCTAGCTAGGTTTCATTCTTAATAAAACGGGGTTTCTTCGTGTTTTCAGGCATTATCATTACATTTCGCCATGTTCGATAATGTAACATTAGCTCAATCGGAAAACGCGAGGCTATGGTCTTGTATTCGAATCCTCATGTATCTTTTTATTCATGTTTTTTTTTACTTATTACTTATTTTTATTAAGTTCTTTAAATAAAAAAAATTATAACAGAGAAATCTATATATCTGTATATTTTTTTTGACCGGAAGTTCTCCGACAGATGGCAACATAGTGCCGAAATATTTATTTACTTACTATGAAAAAAAAATACGGGTTATGTTATGAGTTCGAAAACCGGATGTTCCACGAGCAAAGCTCGGTCGCCCAGGTACTAAGTGTAATACGTTAGTACGATGCACCTTGCGCGCAAGCAGGTGGCGTTTGTTCATTTCCTAGATTAAAAGCAATTAAAGTTTTCAAACTTATACAACAATACCGCAATAAATTCTGAGTGGACTCTACATTGCGTTGTTTCTAAGGCAGCGTTCAAGATGTAGCCAACGCCACCGATCCACTGGCGTTTATCGACTGTTGCTATAGGATATATTGGTTAGGGAAAAAAGTGCGTATGGAAACCCATCGAAACAAGATATTCATTATACTCTGGTCAGCGCTGTCGCTGGTAAAATAAAGTCAGTAGAACAAAAGCCAAGATAAAAGCAGTATGCAACGCACTGACTCCAGCTCAACACAGGCGCCGCATTTAGATCTAACTAGGCTAGGCGCACGGCAGCGGGCGTTCGTAATGTGCGATTGCATTCCTATCTAATTAATCGTTATAAAGTTCATAAAAATATTATATTCACCTATAAACAAAACACATTAGCTATCATGCAAATATACTTTGAACAAGTTATTCGGCAAATTGACCACCACGCACGGTGTAAGCGTGTGTACTCCGCAAATGTAATCGTTTATTAAATACTTCTTGACTTTTTTTTCTAGGTCTTCATTTACAGCCTTTGAAGCGATGCGAAATTATCATTTTATGGACTCAGCGAATTGAACTTAATTGCGAGTTTCTTTATTGGTTATGCTATTGCGAAATTTATTCTACGACTAATATCAATTAATACACAAATGTAATTTATGATATTGCTCTCAGTAATTATTAAACACGCAGTCGTTGGTGGACTTTTCATTTTAAAATAAAGCTTTTGTATTCCGTTACTACAGCTCCCTTTCTCCAGTAAGAAGAAAATAAATATACTTCGTGCAAATCCTTATCGTTCAGAAGTTTTCAACCTTTACTTATCCACCCCGACAGCAAAGAATCCGGATCGGGTAAAGTAAAGAACACACTTGAAAATCTCACAAACTAAGGATGCTAACTTAGTGAAATAAATTGTGTTTAACACACATTAATATACTCCTTAAAAAAATTATAAAATGTATTTGTCACTTTGTAATTTATTCTTCAAAAAATATGTCAACCTCATCTTATAAAAAAATAAGAAAATCGCAATTATTTTCTATAGCTCATTTTTGTTAATTGTTAATTTATTGTGTTAACTTTTTGTTGTTACCGCGGTTGTGCGATTTTTCCTGATCGTTCGGCAGATCCGCTTAGAAAAGTTTCATTTTTATTTTACCATGGCATATGTTAACAATAACCAAGAAGTCTTTTTGCTTTCATTTAAAGTGTGTTTAATTGTCTATTAAACACAAATTATTTGACTAAGATAGCATTCATAGTTTTCGAGATTTTCAGGTAATTACCTGTTTTCAAGCAGCAGGTATTGTTGCAGAAAACCGTGATGACGTTGACTCTATTTGGAACAGTTTGAAGGAGGGAATTCTCTTGTCGCGAAAGGAATGCCAAATACAAGACGCCCCTTGGAAAGCATGGATATCAGAGGAAATGTGGAGAGTCATTGAAGACCGAAAAGAGCTGCTCAAGGGTGATGCAGAATCTGGAAACGTACTCTATCAAAAAACGTAGTGTAACGACGACTTGAACTCTGTCAAATATCGAAGAACATGCGCAAAAATACCAAACTAGGGAACTTTTCTTAAAGATCAAGAGCAGAGTCAAACTCCTCGGTAAAACCCGTATGAAGTTTCTATCGCTCTCTATTTAAACAAGGTTATTAAAAAGTGAACAAATATATTCTAAAAAAAATCACACCGCCAGCACCAAACTATATGGCACGAAGACCAACGAGGCCCGATGCTATAGTATCCTATCCCCCATTCTTTTTAACATATTATATGGAGAACATATAATGAGAAAGGCTCTGGAAGGATGGAAGGGAGGCATCTCGGTCAGTGGCAATAAAATCAGCAACCTGAGATATGCGGACGACACTACACTTTTTGCGTCGTCGGAGAAGAAGCTTGCTGAGTTATTCCGAAGAGTTGAGTATGAGAGTGGTCTGGTGGGACTTAGTGTCAACAAGTCGAAAAAAAATCATGATAATCGACAGAACCGGCCAACTCTCGAGGACAGGAGAATTATCTGATATAGAGGTGGTAAACGAATTTCTTTACCTCGGATCACTGCTGATTGACCAGCGAGGGAGCATACGAGAGATCAAAAGACGGATTCAGATGTGTCAGCAATGAGTCAACTGACGCGTTTATGGCAAGACAGGAAGGTCTCAATTAAGACCAAATTGAGGCTAGTCCGAACATTGGTTTTCTCGATTTCGGTCTATGGCTCCGAATCGATCGACGATTCGATCAGTAGAAAGAAAAAATGATGGATGTGGTGTTGGAGATGGATGATCCACATACCATGGACCGCCAAGAGAACAAACAAGTCTATACTGGAACAGCCGGAGGTCAAGACAAAGCTCTCAACAACTGCTACCAAATAATTCTTAGCCTTTTTGATATCAGATAATCTTGACAAGTTGGTTGTGGTGGGCAAGGTGGTGGGGAAGAGACCCCGCGGCCGGTCTCCCAGACGTTGGAGTGACAAATAACGAAGATCACTGGCCTTCCTACCACAACCGCCCTAAGGACAGCCGAGAACCGGGATAGATGGAGAAAGCTGGTTCATGAAGCCACGAGAAACTTTCAGGGACACGACCTTCAGAACTGAAGATAACGACCAAGAAGAAGACTTGTCTACATATGACCCCGATTCATTGTTGTCTTCAAATTGAATCTCTAAAAAAACACTTGATTGGTTTTTACGAATTTTAACGCCATTAACTAACCTCGGACCACGGTCTAAGCTACTATGAAAATTTTGGTTGTCTACGTTTACTGCAAATATAAAAAGAAATTTTACTCTCACCATTTTACTACTTCTTAAACCAAGTTCAAGAAAGATTTTCTAAAATACGCGAATCATTTCGTCGCCTTCTTGTTTGCTGTTTGTTTTTTGAAGTATTTCACGGAGTCCTGAATAATTTATAAGCAAACAATGTATTTTTTTCCTGAGCACCCTGAGTTTCCTTGAACTGTTTTCCTCTAACTTTCTCGAATGCAGAAACCCAATTAAAATTGAAGTTCAAAAATTACAATCGTTGTAAAGTTAAATTTAAGGTCTGAAAATTTCGACGAGCGTAGCAGTATTTGAGGTGTGATCGTTTGGCAGGTCATTTGGCGCGAAGTGTTCGAAGTGCTGCCGCGGGATCTCGTCATCGGACTGGGTGCGCAAGGCGCGGGAGCAGGTCTACCACCTTGCGTGCTTCGCGTGTGACGCGTGCGGCCGTCAGCTGTCCACGGGCGAGCAATTCGCGCTGCACGAAGACCGCGTGCTCTGCAAGCCCCACTACCTCGAGACTCTGGACGGCGGCTCCATCTCCTCTGATGGTAAATCTCAACTCTATTCTGTAGTAAGGCCCGGGTTCGGAAAATGAATTTTCATATCTTGCATCTTACACGTGTTTACCAATATAACAGCCTGAGTATTATTATTAGAATTAGAATTTGTAAGCGAGACCGATCTCACAATCTTGGTAATAAACCTCCAAATGCCTCAGCATGCCTCAGAGGTGAGTGGTGACTCATAACACTATCATGACAACTCACATAATAGGAAGAAGGATATAATTCTTATAGTAGTTTATACCAATATATCCATTAATTTATCCCATTCTAGGACTGTCAAGATCACGTTATTTGTGTCGATATTGTTCCGTAGTCAGTCGTAGGTGCAAACCCAGTTGACAATTATATATAATTTTCTTGGATTTCTACTCTTTCTGGCAATATTGAATTATTATTAATTCAAATATGAACTGCTATTATAAACCGCAGATGGCTGTGATTCAGAGGGCTACCACAAGAGCAAAGCGAAGCGGGTTCGAACGACTTTCACGGAGGAGCAACTGCAGGTTCTTCAAGCCAACTTCCAGCTGGACTCGAACCCCGACGGGCAAGACCTGGAGAGGATCGCGCAGGTCACGGGACTCAGCAAGCGGGTGACCCAAGTCTGGTTCCAGAACAGTCGAGCTCGGCAAAAAAAACACCAGCACACAGGGAAAGGAAAGCAGAATCAACGTTAGTATTGTGTACGACATAAGCCTTATTTGATTTAGATACTCAATCTAAATAGCTTATACCAACTTTATTTCATTAAATTCTGCATCAGCGATTTAACATGATTGCGAAAAATAAAAACCTAATGCACAAGCAAGCATCAATGCGAATATCTATTTGTCGTGGTAAAAGACAAAATGTCTTTTGTTTTTTTTTAATGCTTTCATTGTTTTTTGTGGCGCCACAATTTGAAATTTCTTGAGATGTTGTCTTTTGTCTACAGTGATGTCCCGAGATTCTGACCCGGTGGGGTTTGGTCGGCCAATCAACATCCACCTCACGTATTCCTTCCAGAACAAGCCTCCTTTTGTCCCAATAGGTAAACATGCTTAGCTTAAAAATACATAAAACATAAATAAAATAAAAAATTAAAATGTTTTATTGAACCCAATTACAACTGCTTAATTAATACACACACACACGGTACACGAAGGTTGTAACTTGTGGTATGCATCAGATACCTAGAGACTCTGCTTCTTAAACTAAGATTATCTCTTGTATCTTAAGGAGCAGACATAAAAGCAAATTAAAAGCTTCAAAACTAATATTACGTTCATAATTTTCAGATGGAACTTCGTTCACGGATTCTTCGATGGATGAGCTCTCCGAAGATTCTTCTATTCACTGCATGCAGAGTGAAGTTTGAACAATTTTAAGCTACCGTTATTAGCCCACATTTTGGCCCCAATTCGTGCAGTAGCGCTCTTACCTTTTAAATTATTTTGTCTTTTTTATTTTTCTGAATAATTTAAAGGCAAGAGATAAACAGATGGCCAATTTGAATAAATGATAACTTAAGTCAAGGGCGCAGTTTTGTACATAATTTGTGCAACCTATAAAAATCTGATAGTCGTCACTCTCTTTATTTTCTTGATTGGGAACCTCATAAGTGTAAGTGCCGTACTGTACGCTCTAGTACTATTAAGTAATACTGTGGTGTTGTATATTGATGTGGCGAGGTGCCACTTTTCAACCATTGCAAATTGTACTGCAGGAATCGGCGGCAATATTGTCTGTAAAAATACAGAAAATTGCGTAAACTGCCCAAGGGTGTTAGAAATAATTTATATTTACCCTACAGGAATTTAAAATGATGTATAGGTAGTTAATTTACACAATATTATAAGCTCTTCATAAATATTTATTGTAAATAGTTGTATTTATTTATTTATTTCTAGTAACTGTGATACGTTTGCTATCGTCTACTTTAATTTGCTTTTATATACTAATTACAAACTAATATATTTTAGTGCCAAAATGTAAAGATTAATATAATTATGTTTTATTTTAACTAGTATATAAAAATATTCATAAGTTTTTTGTTGTTCATTTCGTAAACATAAGCCGCTACGCCAGTGAGAGAGAAAATTTCATCGTATTATTAAAACATTATCATTATCTTTACTACGATTATGTTAATAGGATTTGATTACGAGTGTAATATCCTGTTTATCCTTCTCTCAAGCTCACCAACTAAACCGTTCGTAAATATACTCGTATAAAGCTTATCCCAGACGTAGTAATAGGTATAATATTTTTACCTATATACTACGTGGTGTAAGTGACAAGTCTCCACAAAATTATAAGGTGCATTCAGCCCATGATGCTGAAACTTATTCCACTGGAATCTCATTCCGGAAAAATAGTTCTTTTCATTACTCATACTCTGAAAGTAGTTCGGAAGTTGCCTGAGGAGCGGATTGAAGGTAATACTTTTCAGCCCGGAGAGAGAATCACTTTCAACTGACAGCTGTCAAATTATAAAAAAAAGTTCAACTATTTCTTTAAAATAAAATAGATTTAGGCAAAATATTTAACATTTTTCAATGATGGAAATTAAAAATAACGGCTCAAAAGCTGGCCGGCACGGCCACAGCAAAAAATAAAAATAGGCGGGAAAGCAATCAACAATCCGATTATCATTTGTTTCTTGAGTTGTTGAGTGATTACAATAAGTTCATCTGATTCAGATATGGAAGTCACTCATTTTTTCTTTAGCAAATTCGTGTTTTTATTTTTACTTTTCTTGTATTCGTAATGAAAAACACAGTGTTTGCCTCGAACTATTAGGGCCCTCGCTACGCTCAGGCCCAAACCCCGTCTCGGCGCTATATAAGTTACTTTCACCCCTCGTATAACAATGTACTATTTTGTGATCGATTTGTCTAGTTTTATTACACAGTACTATTTTACAAATAATTCTAGAATTAAAAACGCATCGATGTACTCGTATAATTACGATTACCAATTTTTACCTTAACTTTCCTGAACATTTTTCAGGTGTCGATTATTTACGCAGGATATTGTACTAAATTCACTGTATCAGTTTCTGGAGACCTGTCACTTACACCCTATATACTATTTATTGGTCACCACAGGTGCCTCGGATTGAGATAAACTTCATAGTTTATCTCATGTTATCATTAACATGCATGGCCCGCCTAACGCCTGTCTATGGTCCTGTTCATTCACGTAAAAATGTGGAAGGGCAGGCCATGCTATCGTATAATATTTACTAACCTTTGCAGACCCTGTCTAAAAAGCTAGAAATGACGGCCCATGGATGCTTAGACCATACAGCTCACGGGCGCGCACAGTCCTTGCAGTGGCATGTGAGGATTATCTTTAGCTTGTTATACAAATCGTTTGTGGAGACTTGCACTTACATCCGATATAGTTCGGAGCAGTTAAATCTCGTAGTCCATTCACTATGTGTAAAACTCGTGATCAAACAAAATTGTGAATCAGTTTAAGCGACTGGCCATTCCGCTTGGTACAAAAAAAATTAAGTGACATGTCATCTATGGCTGCGCTGCGTTCCGATACGCGCTTAAATTACTTTCGAATCAAACTGCAGTCAGCGCCGTCAGCGGTCAAATTGTATGGGTTTCGCCTGCTGACAGTAATTCGTTACGCGCTTTGAGTGCGCTAAAATCGATTTCAGCGCGTCTCGGAACGCTGGGTTAGCCGACATCTGTGACGGACGCTACGTCCTGCAGTCTAAAAAACATGAGCTCGGAACCGTTCTTCGAAAGATCATAGTGTATCATCTATGGAAAGATCATTCATACATTACGTTTTACAGGAAGTAAACCTATGAAATACATCTTATTAGCACAAGAAAAAAAAATGATAGTGGTTAAAAGATGTTCAGGTAAATAAGAGCAGCAAAAATTAATTCGATATGAGAAATATTTTTAAATAAACATTGATTGAATGTACGAAAACTTGATTGGATAACTAAACCATAACACACTAGAAACATAAGGATAACGAAGTTTTATAAGTAAATTTCCATAATATTACTTACGGTAAAAAATAGGATGAGCCTCTTGTGATACTTATCATCACCTAAAAAAAATGGTAATCTACACGGTGGCAAATTAATTAAATGTCTACTAAAAGTATGAAATACGAAGTAATATATTTTTTAGTAACTTGATGGAAGAAGCTCAGGATCGCTGCTGGTTGGATTTAATTTTGGATACCTACTTAAAACATATCGAGTTAAAAAATAAAATAAAATAAAATGCATTTTTTTATAATCAATTTTAAAAGGACAATTCTTCTGAATAAATTCTCAATATATCTAAATCTGCTGTCTAATTAAAGAACAGGATGACTGGTCCTCGTAGATCAGGATCAGGTGATCACGTGATACATTATTATTTATTGATTTCCTGTTGAGATGTTTTTCATCCTCATTCATTGCCGGAAATACGCCACTTTTACAATTGAATTTCGTTCAAACCCAAAATTTAAGAAAATCCCAAAAAATACTCTCGATATATAGTGCAATTAATATTTTTGCCGCATTATTTTTAACACTGCTCTTTAAATTTCAAAATTCTTGTATGTAATTTTTTTTATCTGCCACTTTATCATTATCTATTGACACGTATCTAGTTAATTTTCTAGTGCCAAACTCGGTGTATCGTAGTTAAAGTATCAATTATTAGTATCGATAGTCAGTGAGGGTTATACTATATACTATTATTTCTAGAAGCAATCATCAACGAAGGTTGTAATGTTTAGTATTGTAAATAAACTATACTCAAAGTGCTAAATTATTGTAAATTTAATAGTAATTTTTATTCAACTATTTATAAAACTAATTAGTTAAGAGAATATAGCATTTCATCTCATCATATAATTGTACTTAACATTTTAATAACGCTTACTGGTTGTCTTGGTAGGCCTCAAATTTATTCTGTACAAAAAAATTAAAATATATTACGTTAAACATTTGTTGATTTCATTTATTGCAGATATCATACGGAGTGTAAAGAAAGGGTCTTTCTTACGAAAAATTTATTATGCAGCTGCCCATTTTAAATTTCTATCGTATTTTTTTTTATTCACAACTACCTTATAGCGTGAGGTGTCGTTGGATAGGTCTTTAAAAAATAATGGGGGTTTGCTAAAACCATTTCTCGATGCTAGTGTACGTTTCAGAAATATTTCGTTTTATAGTGCTTATTTTTGTTAGAGTCAAGTTTCCTCCCAACCCTACCTGCGAAACCGTTGTATTTGGAAATGTGATAAAATTCAAGGAAGTGGTGTATATGATGAATTTAAAAGAAAAACTATTAACATCAAGTAGACCTCATAGATTATCGAATAATAGACCAATATTTTGATGAATGTTAACTGTCTTAGATGGGTACCTAAGTAGTATTGGACACTTTGCGTGACCCGACACGTGCTTGGCCGGTTATTTATTTTATGTATGCGAAACAATGGCATTTGTTTGTGATCGGACACATACTTCTTGTATTCTTGTATGACTTATTATCTGGTGACAGAATATGGACCTGCCTGACACCTCTAACATGGCTCATCAGTAGTACTTCTGATTCGGAGGGCATATAACGACTATTTTCCGTAGATAACGGTCAGCAGGACTAACAGCTTAACGTGCTTTCCGAGACCATGTCTCCATAGAATTAATTTTCGGACAATCAGATGATTCAGCCTGCAATCTTAACTAAACTGGGTACAGTCTCCTAGCAATTTTTTTTTGTTTGACCACATTGTCCCCTCTGGGATTCGAACCCAGAACCTCCATAATGAGAAGAGGCTGTTGTATGTTTGATGACACCTAGGATACTATCAAAATCAGACTTGGATGTAAGGTGTACCGTGAATTAAGGAAGACTACACATGATAAATATTTCATTTACTTACGTAAATTATATTCGAAAAAATAATAATAGGTACACACGGTAATTATTGGATAACTCGACGCTTACTTTGGCTGTTGGTTTGCGTCTTGAAATCAAAATTAACCAACCCTACAGGTGTCCGTGTTGTCACGGGTTGTCACGGCATGCTAGCCTCAACGATATCATTCGTCGGGCTCTCGTTTCCGCCAATGTTCCTGTGGTTTTAGAACCAATTGGCATGATGCGTGCAGACAGAAAGAGACCCTACGGTGTGTCGTTGATCCCGTGGAAAGTGGGTAGGTGTTTGGTTTGGGACGCCATGTGCGTCGACACCTTGGCACCTTCCCATGTACAGTCTACCACCGTACGGGCAGGAGCTGCAGTGGTTTCGGCGGAGGGTACCCAACGTAGAAAATATCAGGATTTCCTTAGAAATTACTTTTTCGTGCCCTTTGCAGTTGAGACACTGGGTGGAGCCCTGAGGCTAAAATGTTTTTGACTGATATCTCTGCGCGTCTCCGCGAGGCATCGGGTGACCCAAGGGCTGGTAGCTATTTTGCCCAGAGAATAGCAATAGCGAATAGCGATACGAAGAGGGAATGCTGCAATGCTGCCAGTCTTGTGGGAACTCTGCCGCGGGGAGACGCGCTAGAGAATATTTTTTTATCTGTGATTTTAATAGTTGTTTTTTGTTTTATTTGGTACCTGAATAAAGACTTGTGAATGAGTAAAATTACTGTACAATGAGAGGTGATGTTACTTTTTTTTAGTTTATAGCAGATTCATAAACTATGTAATAGGTACATAGTTCTTTTAATATAATAAATATTATGTAGTTTATCATTATAGACCAGATCAACTATAAGGTTGTTGTTATTAATTAGGTACTTATATGTAAAAGTTAAATTAATTAATTAAATAAATCTACTAAGTATAGGTAAAATAGCTGATACGCAGGCAAACAAAGGTAAAGTACAGCAGCTGACGCGGACTCGGTAGCGCTAGTCGTAAAGTAAGTTTGGTTGACTTTAGTTGTAGACAAAAAGTGAATGATGTGTGAATGTAATCTTCCTAATATCTACAAATGATTATATATCTTTTAAAATAGACCTCAGAACAGTGTCATACGATATGATAGTAAATACTAATCAAAATAAAATTTAACCTAACTCAACTTCTCGTCACCTAAATTGATTATTTGGCAGATAGGCCCTCCTAAAAGTAATAAATCGCAGCCATTTTGCATGCATACAAATTCTAGGAGGCAAAAAGTACCTTACTCCTTAAACCTAAAACTAATATTTTGATAATATCTATATTGTGGCTTAAATATGGCTTATTGGCAAATCAATTGTACATTTTTTACCTAGTTCAGCTTAAACTCAAACAAAATATTTATGATCAAAATGATTATCAATTTATGCTTATTCCGCCTTGAGTTAAACTAAACCGCTCGACTTGATTGTAAAGCCGCGTTTCCATTGTGCAAGCAAGTAGCCTGCATGCAAGTTGAAAGTTGCATGCAGCTTGAGTAGTGGAAACGTAAACTTGCATGCAGGCGTCAAATTGCATGCAGGTTGTTTTGAACTTGTAAACATAACGCGCAACTGACGCTTGTCTGCGCAAGTGATATGCAACTTGCATGCGAGGTTCAAGTTCTATATATTAAAGTTTACAATTCAAGTAACTTGTACGCAAGTGTGACGTCATACTTGCATGCAAGCACTTGCACAATGGAAACGCGCTTTTACTCCCACTATCCACTACTCAATTATTATGGTGAGCTGTATCCACTTAGGGATCCTTAGACCTTGTCCATAGCGTTCAGAAGGAGTTCCATTTCCTGGTATACGTTGTGTAGGAGATCCCTCATTTGCCTCGGTGAATCCAGGATGTCCACGCTCTGCGTGTAAGGGTTGTAACGGACTGCAAAGTCTCGGGGTATTGTCTGCGCGAATTTACTGCAAATAAATAACAAAAACATTTTTTCCAGAAACATTTTCCATAAATAAAAAACATTAAGTTATTTTTACGGTCTGTAAATGACAAGGGGCCTTGGTGTGCAGATGCGTTTCTACCGGCCGTTCTTCTCAACAGTAAGCAATGAAAATGATTTTGTTAAATCTTACTTTGAATATAGATTTTATTTACATATAAACTACATATCTTTTTCGCAGGTTTGCGTCGTCTTTTTGACGATGAAGACGGTAAACTTCTGTTTTACGCCTTTGCTGGCACAGTCAAGTAACCAAAACAAAAATATAAGCGTTTATCCAATACTGTGACGGTTTTTTGTTTTTCTAATTTTTATCTGTGTTCAATTGTTTTTGTAATATATATTTTCTAGATTTAATCAAACAAAATTAAGTTGTTACCTGCTTTTCTTTCATATAAGGTATAGAAAGGTACCTATCTGAATCTGAGATAAATAAAAAAAAATCATATAAGTACTTACATCATTTTCTCTTTAGCATCTTCAAAACTGTTTGCAACATAATATACGGGTTGGTACTCTGTAATGGGGTACTTCTGAGTACCGGTGACTTCAGGGTCGAAGTCCCTGTGCTCTGGTTGGTCAGACAAACAATACTGCAGCTCTCCGAATGAAGACAGAAGACCAGCGCCGAACGCCTTCAGTTTGCCTTCTTGTCGACATAGACCAAACTCTACAGTGAACCAGAAACACTGAAAAAATAAAGTAATATTAAATCTTGGAGTTATATCTTACATTGGTAACACTGTAACACTGTAACACTGCAGATAAGACAAAGATATAATAAAATATTCAGAAATAGTAGTACCCTAGTACACTAGTGCAGTCTTGTTGAAATGAAAGGAAATTATCATCTAATTTTATTTATTTCATGCCTTGACATTATAATATGGAAAATGCACTTCCTCTACACGAAATAATCTGAAAAATGTACTAACCGTAGCAAGTTTTTCGATGTAGTCATCGGGGGCGCCGAGAGAGGCGAGTCCGATCTCCTGCGAGAACTGCGCGAAGGCGGGGTCTGCGAAGAGCGGCGCATGGCCCAGCAGCTCGTGGCACACGTCCGGCTCGGGGGTGTACAGCGGCCGCGAGTGGTGGCGGATGTACTGGGTGCTGTGGAACACGCGGAACGCCAGCCCCGCCAGGAAGTCGCGGGACGACAGTAGTCCCGCCACTGGCCGCAGAGTGAAACCTGTGCAGTCTGAACACAAGCCATACGTTAACTGCCATTACCATTACTTATTTTATTACTTACTGCAAGACTTTTTAAGCCAGCTTTACCTTTCAGAAAATTTGATACGTCTTCTAACTGTGGAATGTTGTCTACCCTGTACCCACAGTTTTCAATCAGAAGAGGGAAAACGTGATTGTGCTCTTTACAGGCATGCGTCGGATACAATTCGGTCAGTTTCTTGAACACCGCCCCCCAAGTAGCAATCTCGTCCTTGGTGTAGTCGACGTGCGGTAGAGGCTGGCCGTGCTTGTAGTTGTAAGCGATGTCCGCGAAATACTTCCGCCGAGCTCGGTACTCGGGGTCCGTGAAGCCAGGGTGGTCCGAGTCCAACTCTGCTCCATACGAGAGGATTTGATTAGCAAATATATCCAAATCCCTGATACGTCGCGGGAACCAAGGTACAGCAGCTGTTAATAGAAATAAATCGTTAAGTAAACCGGTTGAAAGTTTAGCTTTATGATCAGTACCTGGGCGACCGAGCTTTGCTCGTGGAACATCCGGTTTGAGTTAAAACTCATTACCCTTATTTTTTCATAGTGAGTAAAAAAAAAACATTTCGCCTCTATGTGAGATGAAGTGCCATCTCTTGGAGAACTTTCGGTCTAAGAAAAAATATATAGAAATTTCGATATCTCTATTATATTTTTTTTTATTTAAGACTAAATGAAAAAAAGTAAGTGATAAATATAAAAAGATAACTAGGATTCGAACTTAAGACCAGCCTTCACAGTCACGCGAGTTCCCGACTGAACTATTGTTAACATTATCTTTGGTGAAATTACCTGGTCTAGTCTTATGATATTGCGTAGCAATATTTTTATGAATGAAAACATGGGGAAAACCAGTTTCACTAAGAACAAAACTTAGTACGATTTATCACCCTTGAAACCCCATATACGATTTCGTTGCAGCCGTTTCCGAGATTCTTATTCATCAACAGCTCATATACCCACCGAGGGGCTCGATCCTACCCTGAATTGGGACGATTAGGCCTTATTCGGCCCAGTGCGGGTTGGTCGACTTCACACACAACCTTTGAATTTCTTCGCAGAAGTGTGCAGGTTTCGTCACGATGTTTTCCTTCACCGTAAGAGCGTCGAATAAACGTACATATGAATTCGAAATTCGAAAACACATTGGTACGTGGTAGGGATCGAACCCGCGTCTCCCGGACGGGAGGCAGCGGCCCTAGCCACTAGACCACCGAAGATTCTTATTATATAATAATAATATAGTTAGGAACCTGGGCGACCCGGCTTTGCTCATGCCATCTGTTCGAAAACTTTCGGACCACGAAAAAATATATGAGAAATTGTTGTTTCTGTTATTTATGTATTTAATAACATAAACAAAAAAAAAATATCTGTCTAGATTCGAACTCCAAAGTCAAGTCAAGACTCAAAAACCAAATAGACTTTGGAGACTCGCGATTTCCCCACTGAGCTATATAGCGGCGGCGTTATGAACAGTCAAATCAAATCAACGGCCCGTTACAGTCCACTGCTGGACTATGAGCCTCCTCCACTTAAGTGGAGGGTTTTGCCATAATCTCCACGCTTGGCAGGCGGGTTGGAGATCGCAGATTAAAAGGTTACTGTATCAGAGAGCGTTGCTGCCCGTTCCCTGTTGTAGTCCCTAAGTCACCTCTTACGACACCCACGGGAAGAGTAGGGGTTGGTGACAAATGTATTCTACTCTGCCGTCACCACACGGCTTATGAACAGTGGTTCACCAATACTTTTCTCTTTTGATGATATGGCGGACTAATTATTTAAGGCCTGAAAACACGGGAAATCCCGTTTGACTAAAAATAAAATCTAGCTAGATCGATTTATCGCCCCCGAAACCCCCTAAATTCTAAATTTCATCGAAATCGTTGCAGTCGTTACTAAGATTCTTATTATCAAGAATTGGTCGTTTAAAGTATTAGACTCTTTGTTTATTTTACGTACATCTATTGTCCTTGTAATTTCTGGATATGATGTTTAAGTATCCAACATTTTGCTTGAGTTCTTGAAGTGCAGCTCCGAAGTCACCAGATCCATGTTCGCATTCTACCATAAACTCATAACCTGGCCTTCTGGCGGACGACCGAGACTCTATGTGACTCAGATTCAGCCCATGTGAGGAAAATATGCTCAGATATTTTGCTAAATCTCCCGCAGAATCTGGTTTCTTTGGAGAAAAGAGTAGCCATGTTGATTTTGTCGACGCTGTGCCTTCTTTAATGTAGTTGCCACCTTGCATTAATTTTGGCTGTAAATAAACAAGTGAGATAAGTAAATTATGTATTTTATTAAATTTTCTTATTCCTTCTTACATAATGGAAATTATTTTATTGATTTTAAATTAAGGGGCACCCTATGCAAACACTAGCGCCACATCGATAAAAAAATCATAACTTAAGGAAAACACTAAATATATAAAATCTGTACGATCAATTTGAAACGTAGGTATTCCAGTATTTTTAAAAACAAGAAATTTTATATTACCCTATACGTTGTAGTAAGAGATAGCAAATGTGCTAAAAACGGCCGCCTTTAGCTCTTTCGCTATCTGTAAATACAATTAACCATAGTTTACTAATTAAAACAGTTCTAAAAATACAACAAGACTTATAAAACAATTTGATCGTCCAGATTTTTGATATTTTGTGTTTTCACCAAGTTATGATTTTTTATCGATGTGGCGCTAGTATTCACATGGGGTAGCCCCTTAAGTACCTGAGTAGGTAAGTAAGTATAGCTTATCTGTGGTATAGCTAAATCAAAACTGCTCGCACTGCACCCTAAGTTACATCAAGACCCGGCCGTGTCGCGATAACCCCGCCCGCCCCGAGAGCGCGTGCGCACGTCTCACATGTGTCGATGGCCTGTTGACATGAGCTTATTTGAAAAAGAAAACAACTCCGATAGCGTCCCATCTCAACTATCGGTATTGCGCGCCGGAGTCACGAAAGTGAATCTGATAAGCCTCGTGTAAACACCTAAGCTTATAGCATGATGTCAATCGTACGTGCAGTTACTAAGATAAGTTTTCATAACAACGCTATATCTACGTAATTGGAATAAACAATTTATCAGTAGTTTTATTCACCGGCAGCTATTCAAATCATGTTAGCGTTAATTTAGAAGTACATTCTGTAACTGGTTTTGTGACACAAATAGCGCGCTCAGTAGGCCTATATAATTATCGAGTTAAGTAAATTACTACCATATTTCAACCTTATTTATTTGTGAATTTGTCTATGAAAGAATTTAACTTGATTTGAAATAGAGCTTTTCATCCGAGAAAAGAAGGCATTTATAATATTATTGTCTTTTAAAATATTACGAGTAAATAATTGACAAGTTAGAAATTACTAAAGCCCTATTCATATAATACTAAGAACAAATGATTGGTAAATAAAAATAGTGTTTGTGTTAAAAGAAGAGGTCTTCATTCATATTCATTCGCAAAAGCTCCATATCTAAGTTCCAAAGTTTAACGCATGAATTATGTCTTGGGCTTTAAACTGCTTAGGCGGGTTTTTGTTTAGATCCATTAGTAAAAAATTGGTTTAAAAAAATCAATGCAATTTTACTCACCCTATCCGGTGGCGAAGCTGACAGGTTCGATGCTTTAACATCCATTGGTTCTTTTGGTAAACGTGTAGAGATTCGAGAGGAGCTGCTACGTTGTTCGAGCGCTGTCTTGTTATCAAACGCGAGCTGCGCGCGCGCGGCTTTTAACAAGGCGTGTGCTCTGACGTCATTAAATACTTCCAATCAACTTACAATACTTAGAGCGGCTATCGAGGCGAAGACCGCGAATCCAAAACAATGAGTTGTCAATTTCTGAATTATCTATGATTTGATTTATTATATTATAAAGGATGCCCCACGATACCTGTACTAATACCAATTAAGGTACCAATGGAGTTAATATGACGCCTACTATCAATACCTATTGTATATACATTAAAT
Organism: Carpatolechia fugitivella; assembly: GCA_951230895.1. Lineage (NCBI taxonomy): Eukaryota > Metazoa > Arthropoda > Insecta > Lepidoptera > Gelechiidae > Carpatolechia > Carpatolechia fugitivella. The sequence continues at coordinate 14,353,727 of OX579645.1, forward strand.
GTTCCGCGATTTGCGTAGTTTTCGATTTATAAATGTTTTAATAGACTTCGAACATTTTCGGCCGGATCAGATTTTTTCTTTATATTTCGAAATCCTCACGAAATAGATTGTAATGGAATGTACTTCCTAACATGAATGCAGGTCACCGAAATTTTAATCTGAATTAGTTATTGAGTTAATAAAGTAAATGAGTTAATAATTAACAAAAAATACCCGAAAATAACATAGCACAAAAGTTAAAACATTACTTTAAAGCTGATCTGACCGACAATATTCTTAAATTCATAACTCGTAAACTAAGGCTCTGCTTGCTTACCCCTTCGAGGATACAAGCATGATGATATGTAGTAGTATGTAAAACTACAACTACAAAAGTATGTTTATTGCCTAACACGGTTGCGCCATCTACAAATAGGTTTGCGTATGCAACTCTATAGTAGTCAAGACTCTATAATATTCGTGTCCCCTAATTCCATATGGGCTTAGACCATCAGGACAACTTGCTTTGGATTCGGTAAAATATTTCAAAAAGAGACTATAACATTTGGACACTATGATAAGTGTCAATCATGGATATACTCAGAGGTCTCAATAAATGTCGATGTCAGTCGCTCTAACCTAGCAAAGTTACGAGTGACAGAAGCTTTTTTTATAAATATTGAATTGGAACAAATAAAAAAAACGTTTTCACAAGCATCAATTACATTAATTTCCTAAAGTGTATGCCATAAGAATAAAAAAATGGTGCAGTTAAAGCAAGTGGCTTTACGGTTGAAATCTATTAGGAATATCCAGAAAATAACTAAAACTATGAAAATGGTTTCAGCTAGCAAGTAAAGTACCTATTTTAAGATTGTTTCTCGGTGTCTGCCTTCTGTACAGGATGTTCAAATCCACTTTTTATGTATGAATGTATTTTGGACCTAATTCAGGGTAGGCTCGAGCCCCTCGGTGGGGACGTATATGAGCTGTTGATGTGTTTTGGATTTAGTATTTGCATGTATACTTACTGTTAAAATAAAGGAAAACGTCATGAGGAAACTTGTACACTTGTCGTGGTGTCTCTTAGTTGATTTGGATTTTCTAGTAAAGTTGAGTTCTAGCCTGCGTTTGATAGGTGGTCATTCGTAGAGTAGTGATAACATTCACTCGGCAGCCTGCCGCGCCGGTAGGACTTCAGTTTGTCCTAGATAGAACTATTGATGCATTTCGTACCAATCTGACAATGTAATACTGCACCGACAGTTTTGAAGGAGTAGGGTGCACACTAAATATTGCTGAAAACGCTGTTGATGCATATTCATATTCAACTCAATCAGTGTGGAGCATAGTAGTAGGTAACTCCTTGGACAACATTTTAATTTTATACTTTCTAGAGTAGGTTCGTATTCGAAGTTTAACCACCCCTTATATTTGCACGTGATAGGTTCACAAAAGCGGAACGTGACCTAAAACCTGCCAGACCTTTTGGATATGCAGCTCGTAAATTCTATGAATCAGCTGAGTTGATTCAGAAGGATGAACCTAAGAAAGGAGAGGCAGCGCCGCCACCTGGCTCGGATATTCCAAAGCTGCCAGGAAAAAAAACTAGAAATATTTATATTGCAGTAACATCAGATAGAGGTAAGTTGTGTCTTTTTATTACGAGGCTGGGTATTTTTTAATAAAAGCCTACATAGGATAAAGGTGCTTTTTACGGGAATAAGTCTTATTTCCATGGGAAAATCTTACACAACGCGAGCATAGCCGCGGGCAAACCGCTAGTATTTAAGTATATAAAAAAGAGAGAAGTCCGTACGATTGTTGACTGACTGGTTGATTGACTGACTGACTCATCAATGCACAGCCGAAACCACTGAAGCTAGAAACACAAATTTACGCAGTAGGTTACCCTTATGACGTAAGCAAGCAATGAAAAGGGATTTTGGAAAATTCCACCTCTAAGGGGGGAATAAAAGGGGATTCAAGTTTGTATGAAAGTCTTTCATTTTGAAAGTTGGGATCATGAAACTTTGGATTTAGACTGAAATTAATAAATCATTTGAAACGTATTTTAGCATTTTTTCGAAATCCCTATTTTGAGGAGGAAGTAGATTAAATGTTTGTATGGAAAGTCTGTCATTACTAAAGGTTAAGAACTTGAAAATTTGGATTTAGGTTGAGATAAATAAATCATTTAACACGTATTTTAGCATTTTTTCGAAATCTCTATTTTATATGGGAAGTAGGGAACAATTTTTGTTTGAATTTCAGCCATTTTTAAAGTTAGGTTAGGTTAAACTTAAAATAATATATTTAGGCTAAATTATTTGGTTCGAGTTATGTTTTTGAAATCCTGACTTAAAGAGAGGAAGTAGGGATAAGAAGTTTGTATGCAAAGTTTTGAAGTAAGGAACTTTTGGATTTAGACTGAAAAGGAGAAGTTATAATATAAGCCACCAGCATTTTTTAAATCCCTATTCCAAAGGTAAAAGTAGGGATTAGAACTCATAGATGCAGAACCGATACGACTGCAGCTAGAAGTAACAAACTTTATCAGTAAGTTGCGTTTATGAGGTAGACAAGCAATAAGAAGGAATTTTGATAAATTCCCCTCCGAAAGGGGGAAATGGCGGGATTAATGTATGAAAGTCTGTAATTTTTATAGTTAGAAACTTGAAAATTGGGATGTAGAATAAAAACAAAATGACACAAACATATTTAAACGTTTTTTTATCTATACTTTAAGAGGGGCAGTAAGGTTATATGTTTCATGTTTCACTTTTTTTTAAATCCCTACTCTAATGAGAAAACTAGAAATTAGAATTTTCTATGCAAAGTTAATAAATTTTGAAGTTAGGAACTTGAAATCTAACTGATTGAATACGAGTTTCAATATTTTTTTACATCACTACTCTGAAAGTGACCAACCTCTTATACAAAACCTTCCTTCAAGTGTTCTTTTAAGTGTTTTTACTTACTTTACTTACTTACTTACAAACTTCTAATCCTCACTGCCTTTAAGTAGGAATTAAAAAAAAATGCTGAAACGAGCGTTAAGTAATTTCTTTTTTCAGTTTGATTATTAGTTCTTAACTTTTAAAATTGTTGTTTTTTCATACAAACATCTAATTCCTACTTCGCACATAGAGTAGGGATTAAAAATAACTGCTGTAACACGAACTGAGAGCCTCCTCCATTTTGAAGTTGGGTAAAAATGTGTCAAAGTATGAATCAATCTATCCGTACGCAGCCGGAGCAGGCCGCTAGTGCGAATCAAATCTAGTTCAATTGATTTAATTGTTGCACATTAAAATTATATACCTATATCATCATCAACCAACTCATATTCATCCCCACCTCAGAGCTCGAGCTAGTTATATATAATATATAAAAAGAACTAAAAGAAACGCGGTTTCAGTGTTATTATTATGGTATATTAAAAAAACAATTATTTTATTGATAAATACAATATTTTTCACGCGGCAAAGCTGAGCAGTTCTTTGATTAACAGGTTTGCAAATCAAAGCATAATAATTTATGTATCAATCAGACCCTGATCTCACGTTCGCTCTTAAGATAACAGGTCAAAGTGAAGCAAGCGGTTGTAATAAAATGTTATTTTTAATAAAAATAATATGAAGCCATGAAGATAAGCCTACTTATTTATAATTGTGCCAATTTTATGACATTGACACGTAAAGTAAAACTCAAAGACGATGCAACAAATACAGGCCAATGCGCTGATACGCTTACGCTAGTTCTCTATACTTATTTCATTCATTTAATTAAAAAAATCAATATCGATTAAACTTGTTGTTGGTATCGTCTATTTATCTTAGTTAATGATCATTAACTCTCTGGTGCCGCCGCTTCACAAAACATTCAACGGAAAATAAATTACTATTTAACGTTGATGTGGTCTAAACTTTGGTCTAAAATATCTCGACGGTTTTCATTAGCAAGTCCTATGAAATGCAGATATATCACAAACGATAATTGTGCGACAAACCTGTTGCAATAAGATCATATTGTTTCGTCAACTCATCGCCATGATTAACGGTCTTTTGTTTATTTTGATTTTATATTGCGTTGTATGTTTTAGTATTATAAAGTTTGGGATCTATTAATTACATAGCAAATTATTTCATCACGATCTGATTACATAATATTAATAATAATAATAAACTTAATAATGCGAAAGACTTGTTGCAATAAGATTAGCTTGTTTCATCAACATCACTGACCTTTTGCTTGTTTTGGTTTTTTACTACGTCGTATTTGTCAATATTCGTCATGTTTTTCTAAATGAGATCTATGATTTCATATTTGAATTTTCCCCAACTTGTTCCCTAGACTGTATAATATCAGTTGAATGTAGCAACTATGCGAATCTTTCAAAGGCAAGTAACGGGTGAATATAATAAATCTTCTTTTTCTTCGTAGTCGATTAATGAAATTGTTTGCATAACAATGACAGTGATTCAAATTTAAAACACGAATGGAAACGTATTGTAAATCTTAGAGCTAAACGTACCAAATTAACAACAAAGTATACAACTACCCGATTTTAGACCAATTACGGGCAATATGCACTTCCTAGGAGAACTGATTTCCTAAGAGAACTGTTAAAGAAATTGATATTCTCACGGTATACTCACAGTACATATTTGAAAACATTCGGAAGAATAGAATGCTAGATTTTGAATATGAATATGACTTTATAATATTGTTGTTATATTAATACAAAAGAAAAGTAGGAAAGATACGAGTTCTGTGTAGTTTCTTCCGGCTGTTCTTTTCCACAGTGAGCGTACACTATTAATAGTACCTACTCGTAAAAGTGCCAATCATGGACAAGCTTTCCTTGTCCTTGGTATTTGCTAGCTTTGTCGTCGAGAAATCGTGTTGTTAAATCTCAATTCGAATTAAATATTTTTGTTATTGATGTTTTTTTGTAAATATGAACACTATTTAAAATTCAGCTATCACAAGCATTTGACCGAAAGACGCAATATGCTTGAGGGGCTCTCGCTTAGGAGGCAATGACATAAGCATCGGGAAGGTAATGGAAAAGCCTTGCATGCAAAAAGCGCAGACCTTCGTCGTCGTGATGAATAATTATTTTTAGGTCTTTGTGGTGGTGTGCACAGTGGAATATGTCGTCGCATTCGTCGTGACATTACGGAGCTGAAAGCTGTCGACGATCCGTCGCACAGGGTCGTCTGCATCGGAGACAAGTCCCGCGGCATGCTGCGTCGCACCATGGCCAAAAACATGCTCATGAGTGTCAAAGATGTAAGTATCTTGTTCGAGTCTGTGCTCTAATCTTGTTTTTAACCGAGTTCGAAAAGGTAGGTAACAATTCGATCCAAATGTCTTTAACGAAGAAAATAGCGATCTTTAGGCGGTCTTAAAAGATTCCTCGGCAACTTTCTTGCGTCTTAACAATATACACGATACTCAGTCCATGGAGAATATAGCAAAATCGTTCACCAAACTTAGATAATAATTTACGAGCATTTTTGGCGATTTTCACTCCTCCATAAAAACTGCTGCGGCGGATTGCGACCTCTAAGGGTCTTATTTTAACTTGAGTCAGTGAATCCATCTGAATGGTTTGACGCAAACGGGATGATTTTTAATGTTGCTTTTCAACCTCAAACCCAGAACCCGTAAATTTTATATAAAGGCCAAACTATACCCCAAGTACACTTAGTAAGAGGCGCTTTAAACCGTCTCATAGGTGCATGAGACCCCATCATAATGTATTATTTTCAGGTTGGACGTTTAGCTCCTACCTTCAACGATGCGGCCGTGCTGGCGGCTGCGATCGCGGATTCAAAATTCCGATATGATGTTGGCACCATTTACTACAATAAATTTTTCTCCGCTGTCAAATATGAGCTATCTGTTATACCGATCTTCAGCAAACAAAATATCGAAGTGAGTTGATAATTTACTTTTGCTTTTGAGTAGAGCTAGGCTACCCAGTATTTATTTCCCTCAAAACCGTTTATTTCCTCCTCGATATAGGGTAACAACTTCTTTTGTTACATACATTTTTTACTACTAAACATTATTAAGTATATAAAACGACTAAATCCATTCGCTTCCCTTTAGCCGCCATTGAAACTGAGTTTCGGAACCAGTTGCAATCGAGGACTTATTCGTCCTTGTTTGAAACCAGTTGCGATTGATAGATAATAGATAAAAATATTTATTGAATGACACATATAGACAGCACAGTATTGCACTCCAGAAACAACAAAATACAGACATTTACAAATAAAAATATCAGCACAGTTCAGAAACAAACACATAACAAAAATAATTACAAACGTACAATTTACAGAGAAATTACTGAAAACAGCCAAACGGTTAAATAAAATTGTTTGCTAGCACTGTGTGATTTGAAATGCGTCTGTTGGGTGACAAATTTTTTAAATTAGCAAAAAATTGTTTAGACGCACGGTTTTGTCATTCCCTGAGTCCAGTAAATTAATGTTAAAATCACCCAATAATATTATTTGATCATAATTATGAAAAGAAGTTATTAGGTCCGTAAGTGCTTCGAAAAATATGTCGTCGTTTACCCGCAACTCAAGGAATCCTAGTGCGGGAACTAGACAACATTGTAATTAGCTATTAATTAGTTCTCAGTAAATTATTTTTCATTTTAATTTTTTCTTAGACTGCACCCAAGATGACATCGTTTGATGATGTTGAGAGCGAAGCGTTGTTGAGCTATTCGGAGTGGACGCTGGCTGCGCTGCTGTACTACGTGTTGAAGGAGTCGGCGGCGTCGGAGCAGTCGGCGCGCATGTCCGCCATGGACAACGCCACCAAGAACGCGTCCGAGATGATCCGCAAGCTTCAGCTGCTGTTCAACAGGACTCGGCAGGCCGTCATCACCAGGGAGCTAATAGAAATCATTTCTGGTGCCGCCGCACTTAAATAATTTACTAACTTTTCGCTGTGAGGCCAGCAATTATTTTAAATCCTTGCCAAATTGTTTTTTTTTTTATTTTCTAATAGTTCGATTGTTGTGCTAAATTTTGTAAGCCAAAGAGAACGACGCTTATAAAGAAGTTGTAAATTATATAAAAGCTTATCAATAATTTAGTTAATGAAACTTTATACGTTAGTTAATAAAAAATATTTACGCTGAAATCACTATTTTTTTGAAAAATAATAATTATTATGATATATTAAATAACGTTTATGTAAAATAAATGGTATTTACATTTTTAAAGGTTAAAAAAGTTTAAAGGTTTTAAAGGTTAATCAAACACGTTACATATTCTGAGATTAAAAAAAAATATCTCAGTAATATTGTCCAGTGCTCTCTAAATATCTATTAAAGATAGCAAAGTTTACCCAAATTTTGTGCGCAAAAGACCTACTTATTGTTGGAAATAGGAATAACTGCATTCACACATTCAGAAAACAATTCAGAAAGCAATTTATGAAAATATTTTATTGTATAAATCGATAAGACCAAAACGCCTTACCAAATCTTTTGATTTGTTTTTTCTGCAATGACATCTATCATTACAGTGTTAACAAATTAGATCCAAATATTTTAAGGCTAGGTACAAATCAATTAATCAATCAGCCTATTGCAGTCCACTGCTAGACGTAGGAGCCCTACGCTACTTGGAGAGTCCCCAAGGGCACGCCGAAGCGCACGATGACCCGCTTTTCTCATCCAGCCACCACCAGCTACCTTCCTCATGTCATCAGTCCACCTAGCAGGGGGGTGGCGTCCCACATTTTTCCTGAGACGTGGTCTCCATTCGAGAACCCGTCTGCTCCAACGCTTATCGGTTCTGCGACAGACGTGGCCAGCCCACTGCCACTTCACCTTGCTACACTTCTGGATGATATCAACTACCTTGGTCCTCTGTCGGATGGTTTCGTTTCGGATTTTATCCCGTAGCGAATACCAAGCATAGGACTTTCCATAGCTCACCGAGTGACATGTAGCCAGTTACACTACATATAAGCATTCTATACCTATACTATTATTATAAAGAGAAATGTCCGTACTGATTGATTGACTGACTCATCAACGCACAGCCTAAACTACTAAAGCTAGAAACACCAAATTTACACAGTAGGTTACATTTATGACGTAGGCGAGCAATGAGAAAGGATTTGGAAAATTCTCTAAGGGGGGAAAAAGGGGGATACAAGTTTGTATGAAAGTCCGTAATTTTAAAAGCTGGAATCATGAAAATTTGGATTCTTTTGAATCGCCATTTCTCAATGAGCTAAAGAACCCTACTATTTCTACCAGAGCGGGCGCGGACTTGAATACTGTGAAATTTGGGATTTTCTTTGTTTGAAGGGGTTAATGAAATTATATTCTTTACTGGTTTGTGTATCTTTGGTTGGTTACTTTAAACTTGAAAGCTAAGTAACTTTAGACTTGAAAGCTAAGTAAAATTTTGTATATTTAACAATTACATAAACATTTTATTTAACTTAATTAATTTATACACCTTTTAGTTAATCACATAATTTAAATTTAGCTGATTCCTCCAAACTCCTAGTAAATGATACTTGTCAGTAGAAGCTGCAGCGCAGTCAGTGTGATTCTTCAAGGTATTTCTCGTACGCGGTGTGGTCCATCAGATTATTGACTTCCTCAGGCTTTGACAGCTTGAGCTTGAACAGCCAGCCTTCCTCCAAACTTGACTTGTTAATTAGTGATGGAGTCTTCTCAACTGATACATTTTTTTCGGTTATCTGTCGAAAAAAATATGTTGTTTTGTTAATAACATTATTCAATACCGCCGTATCGAGCATCGATAATTTTCTTTTAGTGAACTGACTACCCGAAGAACATATTGTTGAGCATAAACTTTAATTAATACTTTGTTTAGTTGCACAATTATTTTATTAAAAGTACAACATTAACTTAAAAGTAGACTTGTATTCCCTTTCGTTTGATATACGCACAGAGAATAATTTAACTGCAAATAAGTTTGATAGTAATAATGCCCCTTGAAGAAAAAACAAATAATTCTGTGCTTGAGTTTTTTTTATCAATGTGTCCTATGCATTCAAAAGGCAATTTACTCACCGTTCCAGAAACTGGAGTGTAAACCTCACTAGCAGCCTTGACGCTCTCTAGGGCTCCGCATTCGTCCCCAGCCGACACTTCTGCGCCAACGTCTGGAAGTTGCGCGAATACGACTTCGCCCAGAGCATCCTAAAATAATATCAACACGCCTCATTTACTTTTAACATTTTTTATTTTAATAGAAGTGTCGCAAATAACGCACCATACCTAGATAGGTATATATAACCCCCTAGGGAAACCAGATGGTTACCCTACGGGGTCATACAGAGCTTAATATTCCACTACTACACTTCAACCAGAGGATATAAATAATTCGACATCAACGGCCCGTTACAGTCCACTGCTGGACTATGAGCCTCATCCTTAAGTGGAGGGTTTTGCCATAATCTCCACGCTTGGCAGGCGGGTTGGAGTACTGTATCAGAGTGCGCTGCTGCCCGTTCCCTGTTCAATGTGTAGTCCCTAAGTCGCCTCTTACGACACCCACGGGAAGAGTAGGGGTTGGTGACAAATGTATTCCACTCTGGCGTCACCACACGACGGAAAAAATAATAATTAAATAGTATAAATTATTAGTTCTATTAAATTGTATTATTCAGACCTTAGATTCAGACTAATAAGGCTTTTATAAGTTTTGGCTCTGATAACCGTACATATTCCAGACATTTCAAAGGGACTAAAAAAACTGCATAAGTGAGAGTCAAGCTTGTGTGGAGAGGATCGCCCCACAGAGTCGCCCTCACCTCAGAGAAACAAAAGAAGGTCGCTAAGCTACGAGGCGACGCGCATCAGAAAATTTTCACTAAAAAAAGCCTGTAAGGATGCAGGCAGTAAAGCGGTGCGAGGCTTGCCTTTAGTCCCTAAGATTAAAATAAAGAAAAAACTGATAGTAATATATATGGCATGCCAGTCAACATGTAGAATTTGTATCCCACGAAAGATTTTGTGATTCTTTTTTGACAATATGAGGTGACATTTTCGGGTTTGTTAACACGGTTAGGTTTATTTAATATTTGTAGTAGCCACGAAAATCTTAAAAAATAATATAATATGAGATGATCCTATAAGAGTTAAATTATTTCATCGGATGCCCTTCAGACCCAACCCTATTTGCTGGTGGTATCGTTTAACTTTAAAATACCACCAGGGCTATGGCCAAGAGTAAGGTGGGTCCGAAGGGCATCGGATGTGTGCCAATCTAAAAACTATAACATCACGTACTTTACGCTAAACTAAGAGACTTTTCCGTTCCATATTCAAAAAGTTGTATTTAAATTAATCTGTGAGTGCGCGTAGGTTTATTTTTGCAGTTATGCGTGTGTTTCTTTTTACTAGAACATTTTTATATGAAAATAAATTGCTGCTATTGTTTTTTCTAGTTATAAACGGAACTACTGGGCACCCTTCTGTGTCTATACTTAATTCAATATTTTCAAGTTATTAAAAATATATCTACCTGTGCATATTCGGAAATGCCAACAATACCAATATTGTCTTTCACTAACACCCACTCGTGCTTTTTTGTGAAGTAGCGTCCTGAAATTAAATATATTAATAATAGTGGGTTTAAAATTACGATGATCATAACCATGAAATACTTTGAAGAAGTCAAATGTCACTTGATAATAGTGAATGATAGTGACGCGAGAACACAGTACTACTATTTGTTGCGTATTAAAATTTTAAAAAGACATTCCACTGATTCCACCGATTTTGAAAGCTGGATTTGTGCTTGAAGCTATGTTTGGAAAAATAATACATAAGTTGTTATCGGTTATTCTTTACAGGGCTTACAACAGCAACCGAACAGCTCAGTTCATCTGTGTTAGGGTTTAGTCATCCTAGTTCAGTCAGCAAAAAAATATATTTTATGGTTATGTGAGTCGGTGACTGTGCAACCATTAAAAGTAGGACTCGTGACACATGATGACGTCGTGTGTCAGCTGATATAACTGACGCTGATGTTGACTGTACCACGACAATATCACGTTTTACGTTATATGAAACATGTGGTTCATTAATATTGTAAAATCTTCGTAATATATTAATATAGCATAGCATTGACTTAGAAATATTCGCTTTTGCGGCTTGAAATTGTGAGTAGTCATCGAGAGTAAAGTGCTAGCAAACTTTATAATAAAAGTACAGACGTAGGTAATGGTTTAAGAGTTCAGAAGTGTGATTGCATGAGTTACAAAACTCACCTTTGTTATCTGTGCTGTACGCGGCTCGCCGGCAACACTGTGATATGGACGACCGGCTCACCCGCGCCACCGAACGGATCACGCTGCTCAGGACCATCGCGAATTGCCTCCAACCTGCAATTGGAATAAGCTAGATAACTACAGCTAAACTGAACTCTGCATAACTTAATCATTCATATTACGATGGACACACAAAAACAACAAAGTATGCATACAATTATTTGCGTCCACGTCACGGGCCAGTCTGCGTACTTAGGAATATTAGTTTATAATAAAACATAGTCTTCGGAATAAATTATGAAAACATAAATGTTTATTTAATTTTTTTTAGGACTACGCACCCTTGGGTTCATTCATAACTGAAATATGTAAGTGTCTAAGGATATTTAGTAACGTACCTTAAATCAAAATGGTTTGAGATGCGTGCGCCTGGAGTCACGAACGGCTCGCTAGTGCTAAGCTGGATAGGAATCACCTCGGCCGCAAACATTTAGGGCTGTGCTGTGCGTGCAGTGTGCGCTCGACGCTTCATTCTTCGACGCTTCTTCGTTATCATAACATTAATCTTGTTTCTTCTAAATACATAATTAGTAGATGGTATAATTAAACATTACCCGTTTTCAATTTGACAAATAGAGCAGCGAGTTTAACCAAAGAATTCAGACGCGCGTCGCCTAGCGCTCGATCCTCTTTTGTTCCTCTGAGAGTTTAACTCTAGTAAAAAGAACATGTCAATCTAGATAAATCTCGCCATATCATTTTTCGTTATGTACCTAAGCTTGTTTAGTGGCCACAACGAGTTAGCTTAAGCGGTGGACACGTGTTGGAGGATTTTCTGCTAGCGACTGTAGACCAATGACGCTATAATAAATAATATAGTGAAGTGAAGTAATATAGTGAATAATATAGTGAAGTGAGAGACGTTGTGTGACCTGCACTGGAAACAGATCTGATGTATCTAATCTTTTTTAGCTTCCACGGACGAAAAAGATGCAGCGTACAGCTGCAAAATATCGATAATTTTATCGATACTTTCGACCCAATTCATTTACTGTACTTAACTCATCAAGCGATAGGTTATCGGTATGATATTTGTCCGCTGGGGGTCGCTAAGTATTGTTAATGTCAATCAAGTCTCTATAGGTAGATAAGCATGGCATGTACATAATTTTATCTTTATTTCATAAGATAGATTTTTTTAGGTAGATGTAACTATAATAGACGAGTGTTCTCACTTTTCAAATCCGTTTGTTGATTTAATAAAACAGTTGCAGACAGGTTTTTAAAAATAATTCAATCAATCCTTCTAATTTCAATGGTATAATTTCTAATGTTTTCCAAACAAATTACTTTGAAATAGAGTTTAAAAAAAATAAGACGAGAATTACTCGTAAACAGACTTTTCTATTATTTAAATATTTTATGTAACTAATGTTGTTTGGATTTACGATAACGCTGTTTTAAAGTAAATTTCATCATGGCTTGTTTATTACATATATGGATAGCATTTATTTAGCAAACAATGCTTATGAAATAAAATTCATTTCAAGGTAAATGGAATTTATTTTAACTTATTAAGGAGTTTAAAGATAGAAAACACAGTGAAGCAACAATATGTTATTTTTTTCAAAAGTATTTGAAATAATCATTTCTCATTTCACGGGGAAATGCAATGTCACATAAATGGATATCTCTAGGTTTATACCTATATCGTGGGTTATTCCGTTCTGTTGTTAAAACTTTAATGTTTCCAAATCGACTTCAAAATAATATTAGCTTCGATCAATGCTACGATCATAGAAATCGAAGATTTTAATTTAGTTTTCGTAGTTTCGTAGTTTTCGTAAATCTGCATTAAATTAAAGGTGACAGCTTTAGGTAGTACCTACTATCTATATTATTTATATGTAACAAAAAATATGCTACGAAAGCTAAATTAAAATCTTCGATTTCTATGATCGAAGCATTGATCGTAAGTAGTTAATATTATTTTGAAGTCGATTTGGATACATTAAAGTTTTAACAACAAAACGGAATAACCCAAGATTTAGCACGTGAAGTTAGCTATTGCAGTACCTATGCTTGCTTAACCTATAAACTTAATTAACCTTTTATTTCAACTTGACTAATAAGATTCTTACTATTATAAAAAGACAAAAACGTTAATATTGAATCGAGCTGAAGCTTGTACCATAAATTAAAAAAACTATCGAATTATTCTGTGTCGATCTACACTTTTGCTGGAGTTAGTGAGCAGAACAACTAGTTTATGGAATATTTGTTAAAGTTTATCTGAGATAGCAGGGCGTGGCCTGCGCCGTGCTGAAGATGGCGCCCGCTGCGCTGATCGTGGCCGCAATGCCCCCGAGCGCTCCCACTACAATCACCTCCCAACACACCATCTTCATCCATCCAGGGGTCTCACTGGAAACAATATGAAACATCAGCAATAACTCGTAGCTCCCCACCGAGGGGATCAGGCCTTAGTCGATCACGCTGAACTAGTGCGGGTTGGTAAAACATACCAATGTTTTATTTCAATGATGGAGACAGGCTGCTAAAGTGTATTATAACGTTTACTAAATTACCTGCCTGCATACTTACTAGAATAAACTAACTTAGTCTGTGTTTACGTGAATGAATATGAATCATGAATACACACATAAGGTCACTACATATACCTATAAATAGTTTAAAGGAAATTTCGTGATTTGATATTTTCAGTAATAAAAAGAATTTTTCTAACAAATTGTACGTGTGTCACTATTATAATACAAAGGGATAACCCCATACACTCGTATTTACATACATATTTATCTCATAGGATTACTTTCCTTTATTTATTAGATCAGAATCTGGTGCAGCCAGTAATCAAGAAATGGTGGGAAGCTGATCTGTATAAACGTCGGAAGTACATACATGGGCGCTTGCCCCTCCGCGAGGGGCTGGTTGATGAGGGTGATGTAGCAGTAGGAGGGCAACACGTAGGTCAGCAGCGCCACGCTGGTGCCGCCCACCAGCGCCAGGATCGTGTAGAAGCGCGGTATGCTCTCTCCGATAAACAAGATCCCCGCCATGATGGAAAGCCTTACTCCGATACGCCAGGCAATTGAGTCTAAAATAATGGAAATTGCGAGTAAATTATCGATTTTCAGCAAAGTAACTTTCTTGACACACATTGTCGCGCAAGCATGTCTATTTGTCAGATTCCCTTCAGTCAGTTTCGAAACTAAATATTTCTACGGAAGAGGGAATTTAATGGTTTCCTATGGTCGAAAACCTTTTAAACTTATATGTATATTATTATAATAGTTTAAGAAATTTGCAAATACAAAACATCACAAACAATCAACGCGCGTTTTGTTTTTTTGTGTTTTTAGCGTTGGTTTTTAGTCATTTTCCCTTTCTGTCTAAAAATTCCATTATCTACATGTACAAGTAGGTATATTAATTACCTTGATTAAGAGCATTTTCCACTGGACGAATAAAAATCGAGTGAACTAATATTATTCGACTTTACCTCTAGGCACGTTGTACAGCTCTTCAACCTCTTGGCAGACGGGGTTGATCATAATGATGAAAGCGGAGACCAGGTGAATAGCCATGAACACGTTGGCTACCAGCGTGATGGGAGTGGCGGAAAGCGATGTGGCCACGTTGTTCCCAGCTGATTCACCGTATACAGCGTAACCTCCAATCGCGATAGGCAAGTACAGAGCCAATATAGCTGGAATTTAAGTAAATGGTTTGCTCCAGAGAATGATGAACTACACGATTATAAAAAATTGAAGTCCTTAACTTTTTTTTTAATATTTATTGATAAGCTGTTTTTTCATGATGCTTACACCATATTATGCGTGCGTATGTAATGAATAAAACTGTATTAGTTACAGAACAATGTAATTTCAGTTTCAATCATTGCCACGGATCACGTGGTGAGCAAAAGCTTTTAATTTTAAATTTATTGACTCAGTTGCTTACCTAAGAAACTGTAATTAATGCTATTACTAAACTTTGTCTTATCAGACATGTCATTCTGGATGGTGGGGAAAGTGGAGGCGCCGCCGAAAGCGAACATGATTGTGCCGAACGCGAGGAAAAAGTCTTGGAAGCCATGAATGCCCCAGCGGAACACGAAAGGCTTGACGTCGCTCATCATCTGGATGAAGTATAGGATGCAAGCAATCACCGTTGCACCGAAAGCGACGAGCCCTATGTATCTGTAACAGATTATTAATTTACTTACTTTATTACTTACATTTATAATTTTCTTTTTCTATTAGCAGGTTTACCAATGGGCTCGATACCCTTGTTGGATACGAATATGGACCAATAACAACCACAAGATACCAATAACGAATTTTTATAGATGGTTCCGAGAATTAAACCAACATAATATCCTGATGGTCTGTTGAAAATTTACGAATGGAATAATAAAACGACTAAATCAACAAAAGGCGATTTCCGATATCTTAGCACATTTTGCTGCTATCTTCCCTTGTTGAACAAATAACAACACCAAAAAGAACACAGTAGTGAGATTAGAAGGCAGTTTATACATACGAAAAGTCTTTTGGAGTTCCGAAGAGCATCAAAGGGGTTATACCGATGGCCACTATGAGGTACCAAGCGCAGTAGGTGACGGTCGGCATGAGCGCAAGAAACACTTGCTCCACAATCTGCGCAGCTAGCAGCAAGTAGACCACCGATGCTCCGAGCAGGCTGACGATAATCGCCATTGACACGATGACGCTGAAAACAAGTATGAAAATGTTATTTTGAGAGTTAAAGAGTAATCAGTATTTTTATTTCACATCATGGCGTTCGTTGTTGTGCGTGAAAGCAGTACCATAATGAAATTGCATGAAGTAAGCTACTCTATTTTCGTGTTGATAAATATTTTTTGGCGACTATTTTATGACAGGAAGTGACGGTTTACAAGATGCCTTGGCTATCCGTAACGAAGGTCTTATACGATACGATAACGAAGGTCTTATAACGAAAGGTCTGCTGTAAGACATTTCTTTAGAAATAAGCAGTGCCTGTCGTGTCGTTTTTTTATGTGATCATTTTCTGTTAACTTTATTGTGTACAATAAATAATAAAATAAAATAAGTATGAACTTGCAAAGGGAGTCTCAATTAATGTCAGACTCCGCTCAACATGAACCTAGCAAATATTCTAATACACTTCGACAAAAAAAAACAAACGTTATAATATAATGCTGTTCGCTATCGGTCAGATTCTTGACCCATTAGACCTTTTATCCTTTATTTTGCTTGCATCATTCGCATGAAAATGTTGTTACAAAGATCAGACTGAAGTATTTCAAGTTTGCTAAATCTAAGTGATTTACGAATATTCCATACGCAGCCTAAGTCAGTTTTCTTATCATATGGGTATGTAAGGTTGACGACCGACCTCACAAAAACCCTAGTACCACCAATAGACCTGACTTACTTTCTGTAACGAACTTTCCTTAGCTATCCCCTGGCGGGACCAATGCAGTGTGGCACTACTGAGCACGAAACCATCTTATTTTTCGAACACTCCGGTGATTCATCCTGTAATGTCCAACCAAACTGAAGACAGTCTTATAAATGTATTTTTTGTTTGACAGTGTCCCCACCGGGTTCGGACCTAGGACCTCTGGAGCGAGATCCAAACGCTCAACCAGTGGCCACGAAATCTTAACTTCTCCAAAACTCCCTAAACTTTGATTTGGCACCTCAGTTTTGGTCCCTCACATATTCTGTATCCAGGGTGTCACAGAAATTATTAAAAAATATTTAAGAATAATGAGATTAAGAAAATGTTTTCCAAGAGATGACGTCATCGTCGTTGTCGGTCGAGATAATGAGATAATAACAATATGACAAAAAAAACTGTTGAAATCTAACATGATCTCCTACACGCTCTCACTCCATCAGACTATTCAGACTATTTATCGATAGCAAACAATTATTTTCACGATAACGATTCAGTACTTCAATACAATACAATAGAAATTATAACCTTATTGACACCAAAAACCACTCCGACCAACTGAACCGATCAAGTATTTGTGCTGAATGGAATTTAAATTCATCGGTTAGTCAATTGGAGACAATTTATATTCGTAGCTTCGTCAACGTCAGCCATATCGGTTACTTTAAACGAGTAATGCGAGGAGGGATCAAAAAGTAGTGAGAATGAAATAGAATATAATGACTATTGATAACTTAATAATTTATTTTTCTACATAGTCTCCGAGTCTCTCTACACACCGAGTCCAGCGCTTTTCCAAGGCTTCAATCCCTTTAAAAAAAAAAAGTTTTGTCTTGGTCCTGCAAAAAGCTCTCCACGACATCCATCACCTCGTTATCGTCTTCGTACCTGTTTCCCCTTAAGTATTCTTTCAATTTGGGAAACAGATAAAAATCGCTAGGTGCCAGATCTGGTGAATAAGGGGGGTGGTCAACCAATTCGAAGCCAGCTTGCAGAATGGCAGCCATTGCAACTGCCGACCTGTGCGCGGGTGCGTTGTCGTGATGAAACAGCACGCCCCTTCGAAGTTTCCCTCTCCTTTTCCCTTTGATGGCATTCCTCAACTTAGGAATTAAAGCTGCATAATATTGGCCTGTAATAGTGGTTCCACGCTCCAGGTAATCAATCAACAATATCCCTTCTGAGTCCCAAAATATTGAGGCCATAACCTTGCCAGCCGATGCCACGGCACGAAAATTCTTCGGGGTCGGTGATGATTGCCGTTTCCATTGCGAAGATTGCTGTTTTGTCTCAGGATCAAAATGATGAACCCATGTTTTGTCCATTGTTACGAAACGAGATAAAAAGTTCTCAGAATCTTCTTGAAACTTGTCCAACAAAATCTTCGAAATGTCAAGTCGATTTTGTTTCTGACTGTCGGTTAACATTCTCGGCACCCATCTTGCGGAAACTTTTCTCATATTCAAAGATTGTTTCAATATGGATTGAATACTTCCATATGAAATGCCCGTTTCTTGAATTAAGTATCGGATGGTAACTCTTCGATCGCTCAATACAATTTTCTCGACTTTCGCAACATTTTCTTGGGTGACTGACGTCGATGGACGGCCGCAACGATGTTCGTCTTCCGTGCTCGTTCTCCCTACTCGAAATTGAGAAGCCCACCTTGTGACATTAGAATACGGCGGAGCAGACTCTCCTAATGTTGCCTCCAAATCGCAATGAATCTCTTGAGTCGTTAACTTTTTAAACAGAGGTAGGTATTTAATAACGGCTCGCACTTCGTTTTTCTCCATTTTCGAGAACACGTTCCGACACGAAGCAAACAAATAACTACATTCAGAAAAAAACAAAATAGAATCGAAGATTTTTTTTCTTTATTAATATTACAAATATGTATCTGAGCTATGCCTGCCAGTATTTTTTTTTTCTTACCAAGGAGTATGTCGTTCTCACTACTTTTTGATCCCTCCTCGTATACTATATACCTGGGCTGATTGATAACTGGCCGAAACGACGAACTTAAAAAAATTATACGCAAAAAAATATATTACATTATATTTTGGCATCTTTTTGAAAATAGAACGCCAAATTTGAATTTAATCGAACTGGTGGAATTTGTTTGATAGGACGTAGAACTTTCTCTGTCGTAAATTTTCTTAACAATGGAAAGAAACGAAATTCGTGCGGTGATAAAGTTTTACGTTTTAAAACAGAAAACAGCAACCCAGATTAAAACCAAGCTAGACAGTGTTTTAGGTAATTCTGCTCCTGCATTGAGTACATTTCACACCTGGGTAACTGATTTTAAACGTGGAAGACAGAGCTGCGAAGACGCCCACAGGTCTGGCCGTCCAAATGAAGTCACGAATCCGGACATGATCAAAAAAATTCACAAAATTGTATTGAATGATCGGCGCTTGAAGTTGCGAGAGATAGCAGAGATGGTGAGCATTTCATCTGAACGCGTTTTTAATATTTTGCACCAACATTTGGGAATGAAAAAGCTTTGCGCGCGATGGGTGCCGCGTTTGCTCACTGTTGACCAAAAGCAACGTCGAGTGGACGATTCATCGGAGTGTTTGGCGCTGTTTAACCGAGATCCTAACGAGTTTTCGCGGCGTTATGTAACAGTCGATGAAACCTGGATACATCATTATACTCCGAGACAAAAGAACAATCTAAGCAGTGGACTGAGAGCGGAAGACCTGCGCCGAAGAAAGCAAAAACGGTTTTGTCGGCCGGCAAAGTGATGGCGACTGTTTTTTGGGATGCTCGAGGGATTATTTTAGTGGATTATCTGCAAAAAGGAAAAACAATAAACGGAGAGTACTACGCAAGCTTGCTGCAAAAATTAAGTGAAGAAATCCAAAAAAAACGACCACATTTACCACCTTACGACCATATATATACCTATATATAGGTATAAGTAATAAGAAACTCGGAAACGGCTGCAACGATTTCGATGAAATTTAGTATATAGGGGGCGATAAATCGATCTAGCTAGGTTTTATTTTTAGTAAAACGGGATTTCCCCGTGTTTTCAGGCTTAAAAGAATTGGTACGCCATATAAAATAGAAAGGTAAATCACCAACGTTTACAACGCCACAATAGCTCAGTCTGGAAACCGTGAGTCTGCAATGTCTCTTTTGGTTTTTGAGTCTTGAG
Source organism: Carpatolechia fugitivella (assembly GCA_951230895.1). Classification (NCBI taxonomy): domain Eukaryota; kingdom Metazoa; phylum Arthropoda; class Insecta; order Lepidoptera; family Gelechiidae; genus Carpatolechia; species Carpatolechia fugitivella. The sequence continues at coordinate 14,373,657 of OX579645.1, forward strand.
ATGGAATTTCGACAGATTTTTTTTATTATGTTCATGTTTCTTTTTTATTTCTTTTTTACTTTATTATTCTTTCATTTAGTTATTTAAATAAAAATTACAATGATAAGTAATAATTTCTTATAGGTATATTTTTTCGTGGTCCGATAGTTTTTCAACAGATAGCACGAGCAAAGCTCGGTTGCCCACGCCCAGGTACTGAGAGCACAACATTATTAGTACAGTGCAGCTAGCTATAGGAATGTCACCTCATTTTTTCTCGCTCTTGTTTGCTTACTCTATCTCATTTACATATTTCATCATTTATAATTTGGTATCCACGCACAATCTTGATAAAATCTTCACCCATTTCTATTTTCTTGTGTTATATTACAACTTTGTATACTAATTTGACTACATATTGGTGTTATTCAATGATGTTTCCCTATAACATAGGTTACGTTACATACGTGTTTACTTATAGTTCTAGTTATAATATTAACAGCTCAATTTCGGTGGCATAGTAATTTTTTACCCTATGAATGTTTTTTTTACTACCTACCTCCACGTTTTTCCAAGCGCCTGATCAGCGATGATCGCGTAAGGGTTCCTCTTTCTGCTCCTCATCTGTGGGTCGCGCTCCTCGACGATCGACCAGCAGTCTCCCAGGCGTTTCCCGCTGAACGCCGCTATTACACACATCAAGATGATGAGAGGAACTCCCACCCATCCTGGAAATATAACACAAAAACATAGTAGCTGTACCTTAGATCATATTTAGCTGTACTGTATAATTAATACAATAAAGTATTGAACATAATTTACGAAGCACGGGCGCACGGTTGTGTCGCTTCATACAAGACGGTGATCGAAGTTAATTTTAAAGTGAAACTTAATTTCTTAAATTAATAGTATTTTTCAATACGCTCGAAAATTTAACTTACGAAGGCAGTAAACTGCGCGGTAAATGCGTTTTACCGCACTAGTGCGATTTTATTACATTTTTTTTTTTATTTCTACGGTCTTCAAAATTATTATTCAGCCAGGATCATTTTGACACTAAAAATCGATTCAAACAAAGAGAAATAGTACATTGTTATACTAGGGGTGAATGAAAGTAACTTATTTAGCGCCGAGACGGGGTTTGGGGCCTGAGCGCAGCCGTCCGTGTCACAACATTAGGCGCACCTCCTCACGGGTTAGTACTTACATTTATTATTTTAATATTTTTATTGAAGCTGATCCTACCCCAGCCCCACACAAGGTGTCTAAAAATAAATATTACCTACTTCTATAAATAAAACAGCTGAACAAGAATATTCAAGGGACCATTAAAATTACACCGAATACGAAATTACCAGAACAAGTTATCCAATAAAAAGTAAAACAGTTTTTAAGCAGTCAATCTGCGGTCAACTAATGAAAATTTAATGCAAATGCTTATTCTTAAGTCAAGATCACAAAATACGAATTTATTTACTTCGTTTTAAGTAGCTTAAGTAACACAATACAAATCAAGTGTTACGAGGATTTGAACAAACGAACACAGAACAAAATGAAGGTAAATTAATTTTAGAATACACACATTACTTGCTAGGGAAGTAAATGAAGAGCTAACAACAACAACAAAACCAACGATTATCTTTATTATCGTATAACAAAAAAATGTCTGCAATCTATCTCTACCTACCTATTACAACTATTTTTAAGTCTGTCTCGCGCGCTAGGTTCCGGGGCTAGTTCATTTATGAAGAAATAATAATAACAGCCATCAGGGCCAGCCACAATTAGTGGAAATAACCAAAAGTATCTATCGAAAGATAGTAGGCAGGTAGACGAGTCAACCTCATTAAATACAAACGCGACGAGTAGGTAGGCGAATACTTGTTTGACCAGCTTAAAATGCTACAGCGGATCCGAAGCAGAATCATTCTAATCTAACACCTTCAATGAAATAATGAAGTGAAATAAAAGTAATAAAAAATTGTTGAACATACATTCCAAAGTTAGGCTGCCCTCTTTGTATTATTTAATAACCTAATACTTTAAACTAGCAAATAACTATATGTGCAAAGCGGTCCCCCAATCGGGAGCTATTACTATTTTTTCTGGTAGACTTAAAAATTATCACCGACGCTCTTTAAATAACAAATTTTAACCTAGTGTCTGAAACAAAATAATTTTAGATACAGACAAGATCATCAATCCTTTTTAAAATTAAGAGTCTACTGAGCTACAGAGTCATTTTCTTTAAGTCAAAGGAGGAAGTAACCAAAATGGGCTTGCCTTGAACAGCCACAGCAAAAAAAACACGAAACATTTTGAAATAATATAGAACCGCCTATATGGGAGTATCAAAATAAATGTAAAAAAGTAATGTTTTGTAAGACTTTCAATCGATTGATAACGCCAAAACTAGTGTTGCCAAATACATTCAGACAAAAGTAATAAGAACTTTGATACTAAAATTCTAACATTTATGTGATATCCATACTACAGACAAGACAACTCAATACAGTCAATACTATAATAATATTTTTATGTTCATATTGAAGCCCAGAGGTCAATCATTTTGGTTTCTGTCCTTCAGCTAATCATACTAAAGACAAAAATTTGTCCATAGTAAAGTTGACGCGCTCACCTCCAAAGTGCGCTCTCCGTGAAGAAAAAACGACTTGAAGAAACTCCCCACGACTCGACCATGTTCTGTACTTTTTTATGAATAGGTTTTATTAATGGAGTATCAAAATATAAATCATCCAAGAATGCCAATAAGGTCATTTAAATAGCCTTCTAACCGAAATTAAGTCTTTTTTCATAGCGTCTGTTTTACAATACATTAAATATTTTTTCTGGTACGTACGTACCTACGTATTTTGTTATAGCGCCATACACAGAGCCCCACAAATGAAGTACTGACCTTAGGTAGTCTATAATTAATTATTCTTATTTTTAGTACTACAATCGTGAATGGGCGTCAGAATATTTACTAAATTCATGGGTATTTTTCCTAATACGTGGGGCATACCGAAAATCTCTGGATCTGATCACTTACATACAATAAAAGAATGAAAAAGCAATTATGGAATTCTTTGGGAACATGTTACTTTTTAAATTTGCGAGACTGTCATTTGCTTTTTCATTGTGACGTCCTTTCGAAAATTGTGTGTTGCTATCAAAATTAATTTAACTCCTGTACCTTAGATTATATAAGGTCTAGTCGTGAACATTTTCGTTCAATGATTTTTTATGATTTTCGTTGTGGCTTAAGTCAACAAGAGTGTTGCCAGGACTTCAATTGATATTGAGTGAAAAAGCACCATATCGCAGCTCTGTGTATTCGTGGTTTGAAGAACTTAGACGTGGACGTAATCACTCCATAACGAGGTACGTGAAGATCGGCGCGCGACTGCGGTTACAGACTCTAATATTGGCCTCGATTCGGGATGTCATGCTCTAATTCTAATTTTAAAACCCAGCTATCCTTTTCGTTTTTATGACCAATGAAAGACAGGTGATGAACGAATGATATTAATTTGAACGAATGATAACTTAAAATAAGGGGCATAGCTGTCAGTTTAAGAGATTTTTAATTCGCATGTTTTAAGTGCTCTCTAATTTATACGGCCATGAGGTTCAAATTCGATGTTTGACAGCTCTAATATTAGAATGGCCATCTCCTGTCCCTTTTCAATATTTAAAAGGTAAAAAGGACAGAATAACTTAAAATAAGGAATAGAGCGTGACAGTGTGAATCGGGGCCATTGACACCTTTTAATTATTACTATTATTGAAACTGACAAAACAATTACTTGCCAGCAAATTCGTGCTTTATTAGGCATTGGAATTAGCCAAGTGCAAAACATTTTACATGTGCATCTGAAGGTTCGGAAGCTTTGCACTCGATAGATACCGCATGACTTAAAGGAGGACCAGAAGCGACTGCGTGTCCAGCTATGCCGTAAAATGATAAAAAGTTTAACGGAGGACAGTCATAGGGTGTCTATAATATCGTGACAAGTGACGAAACCAGGGTGTACTGCTTTGAACCCGAAAAATGCCAGTCGGCAGAGTGGGTCTCTTTCCTTTTGAAGATTTGCTGACGAAAGTTAAGAAATGTCGAAGCATTGGTAAAAAAATGGTTGCTATTTTTTTCTGCAAATCAGGACATTACACTACAGTATCGCTTGAAGATCTGAGGACAGTGACTGCAGATTGGTACGTCAACACTTGCTTGCCCCAGAGTCTTAGAAAAGTTCGCGAAAAGCGCCCTCGAAGCAATGTCCTCCTCCACCACGATAACCATCCAAACATCCAAATATATTTTCACATTTATAATATTAGGGAGATATAAACGGGTCAAACAATATACCTATTTAAAGTTATTTATTTTGTTGCCTTTTAATTTTTTCAGGGAAGTAATGTTTAAGTTTTATATTAATTTCAAGGAGAAATTGATGTGATCTTATAATACCTAATACCTATGTTGTGATTGTGTTTCATATATACGTTTGGAAATCATCGTGAGGAAGCTGTACACTTCTGCGAAGAAATTCAAAGGTTGTGTCGACCAACTTGCACTGGACCGACTCGGGCCTGATATTCCGAATTCAGAGAAACCCTCGATTGGGCTGTGTCAGTCGTTGAGGAAGAAACTTTGTTTTTATACGTAATAGGGAGATCTTTAAAATTGTACTGAAATAAAAATGGTATGTTTGTTAGGTTAGGTTAACGGAGACAATTACAAATTTGTCTCCGTGGTTAGGTTTCAGTTTGGATTATCTCATTAGGTATGGATAAGTATTTTTACATGAATTCGCAATGTATGGAACACCGCAAACGGTGTATTCTACACATTGCCGGTGGAACATCCGGTATTGTATAGAATGTTTAGGCAAAGTATGGAACAATTATTGTTTCTGTTTGCCGGTAACATAGTAAGTATAATGAGTATCACGGAAACGGCTGCAACAACTTCAATGAAATTTAGTATTTTTCTAGGGGTTTCGGGGGCGATATATCGATCTAGCTAGGTTTTATTCTTAGTGAGACAGGTTTTCCCCGTGTTTTCAGGCATCAAAATATTGCTACGCAATATCACTAGAATGGACAGGTAATTTCGCCATCGCCGATAACAAACATTAGCTCAGTTGGAAAATCACATGACTTCGAAGCCTGCGAGTCTTGAGTTTGAATCCTTAAATGTTTTATTTTATTTATATTCATATTTAATTTTACTTATTAATTGCTTTTTTTTTAAAAAAAATGCTATTTAAATATAAAAAATTACCAAGTATTTTTTTTTCTTAGTCTGAAAGTTTTTCACCAGATGGCACGCTAAGCTCGGTCGCCCAGGTACGAGTACTTATAGGTATTACATAACAAGGATAAATAAAAACGAGTACCTACCTTTAATGTTCGTGAATCTCTTCCACGAGTATGGTAGGATAGGGTAGATGGGTAGGTTCCAGTATGTAGATTAAATTATAAATCTATATTTTTCAGTACCATTAACCATGTTGTTTTAATTTAGCTTAATGTAAACAAACATAATAAAGTCGCTCTGCTTTAAGACATTCGCTATCGCTAATCGAATATAAAAATAGGTAGGATCCTCTTCAACACAAAGACCATATTTATCAACATAAAAATAATACAATGATTCTTTCAGAACAGTATTCGTTGTTCGTATAGTTCGTCTTTAAGAGGGGGATATGGAGCTATATAGGTAGGTTAGGAGGTAGGTAGATGGAGGTCATTTTTATGCTCAATTAATTATTTGTTTGTAGAGTAGGTAGGTAGCTTTTATTAATGTTCTAAGAAGGGATTTTCGAAAACTGAAAAAGAGCAATTTACAGTTTGTACGAAAGTCCGCCATTTTTTAAATTAGAAAAGCGAAGAAAATATACTTTTTTAAACTCATTCCGCCAAGGGATGGTTAGGATAAGGAATTTGTATAAAACGTTCGTCAGTCTAGCAAGAGTCGTAGTAACGAGAAATTTGAAAATCAGTACTTATTTAGTTAATAAAATTGTTCAACATACGAAAAAAGTTAAGTAGGTACCTAACTAAAGAAGTGTCAAAGAAATCGTATAGGTATATTGCGCAATGTATCACGTACGCGTGCAGAGAGCAAAGTACCCCCGCGTCATAGGTAATCATTATCAATAGCTCATATACGTCCCAACGGAGAGGCTTGAGCCTACCCTGAATTAGGGCGATTAGGCCTTAGTCGACCATGCTGGCCCGGCTGAGGGTTGGTTGACGTCGTAGCCAACTTGACCGATTTAGACGAAAATAAGTCAGGTTCCAATTTATCTAATAAGCCTATTAGTTATTCAAGCTAAGACATTAGTGACCCCAGAAATGTTTTTATTATTCATCTACCCTCTTAGAATAAGGAGTAATTACTTAATGAAGTTAGCATATATAAAAAAGAGGTACATGCGGAAGAGTTTTGTTAATTTCTTTTCAATACACCTACAAAACTTACGAAGGCAGTAAACTGTGTGATACGAAATTTTGAAAATAATGGGAGATGTTTCTGAAGGCATGTACTATTCATATAAATATTATTTTGTTATGTTACTTACACCAATTTTCCATAAAAAATAATAATTAAAACGGGCGTTTTTATTATCTTGGAATAGGATATTTTTCATAAATGTTTTAGAGAATCTAAATGAGTTTATGTATTTTAGTTTTGATGATTTATAGTTTAATTTAAAGTTTAATGTGTCTGGTTTCGAATTTTAAACTTCATTTAGTTTGCATGAGTTTAAATGATACTTTTTTTTTCGTAGAATACTAATTTTATTAATCGTTTGGATTTTTTCAATGTGCTGTATCGAAAAAACATCGGGTGAAAAGGATACTGCATTACATTTTAGCTACTTACAAAGAGCCAATGACATACTACTGAAAAAAATCAAATCGAAAATAAATTTGATTTATCTCAATATTAAAAAGAAATGGAAATCTGCGGGTTTTTTATTTTTTATTTTAGAATAGTTTTTTTGTTAAAAGATTTTTACTATTTTATTATTTTTAGTTAAATATATAATAGGTACCTACAATACAATTATTGCTTGCTTTGTATTGTTGTTTGTTATGTTTAAATTGTAATCATTTTTGTATGAAAAAAAATAATATTATGAATTAATTGTACTCTGTATTATTTATTTTAATTCATAAACTTAGTCATTATTATTCTAATTACCTCCCATAACGATATTACATCCTACTTGGCAATTTGTTTATGACGTAAATTCATTATTACTGCATATTACCACAAAGGTTTTTATTTTGTGATATTACAGTGTAACCAATAAAGTAACAAGTAATTAAATATGTCTTATTACGTAATTACTTCAATAAATAAATACAGTATTTTTTTTTAACCATTTAAAAAGATAAAATAATTATTTTCGTCTAAATCGTGCGTCGTAGGTAAAACACTCTTCCAGTATAATACATTGCTGTTTTAGTAATATAAACTGTTCATCATCATCATCAACAGCTCATATACATCCCCACGAGGGGCGCAAGCTATTGTATTTGAAAATAAAAAAGCGGTGCTGCGTACAGAAAACGTAATTTCATGTTAAAATATGGAGTAAAATTAAAAAGCCCCTTACATCCTATATATTTTAGAAGACTTTTTTATTTGTTTATTTGGCCCTGTTTCCAATTTATAACGAATACAACTTACCGGTTCTGACAAGAGCTCTGGGAAGGGCTAGAACACCGCTTCCGGCCATCTCTCCTGCCACCAGCAGGATAGCCTGCTTCATCGACAGTCCTCCCTCACTCTTGCTTGAGGAGCTGTCGTCACCATCCTCTGGTTCCTAACAAATCACATTAAATTCCTACAAAAACTCTTAAAATTAGACCACTTAATATTTAATTGAATAGTCCAAAAATGGGACTATCGTAATATACTCGTATATACCTATAGGTATAGGAATTTGTTTTTTTTTCTCGTCTTTATTATTATAATGGCGATTTAGGTTATTAGGAATAATTACGCAGACGATTTTTTGCACCTTAAAGCATCTGTTACTCGGAAATACAATACTGAATATATTAGGTAACAAATACCAAATTGTCGTTGTAAGTACTTAAGTGATAATAATAAAATATTTTTTATTATTAGTGTCCACCAAAATTGAATTAAGGTATGTTACCGATTTAGGGTTGTATTGTGGTTAACATTCGACTAACAAAATGCGTGTTTGTTACCTAATACTGTCTATGGGAAAAAAGGATATCATATTACCGTACACGGTACGAAAATGGACTTTAATATGGATTCCGAAGCCACATAATATAAAGACGAGTTTAGTGGACAAAAGCTAATTACAAAAACTCACTTCTAAGTTGTACTTACATTTCTACCGATCAGCGGGGTAGTCTCTGATGCTTTGCTGGTGGCAGGTTTAGCTTCCAACCCATTTTTTGACATTTTTCTGTCCTGGCAAAAACAATCTAGTTATCGACAGTAAAACTCACTCGAGCACCTTATCTAGCCTCCAACAGAAACTAACAAAAACCGTAATTTAATCCACATTCCTCTAATAGTGTGATAAAAAAAAAACAAAAACTGGTTTTGATTACGGAACGTAGGTTGGTTACAGAAAAGCTATGCTGTAACTTGTTCAACCTATTCTAATTTAAAAGTTTCTTACCAACTTATTTTGAGAATTTGTATTATTTTAGCCTGAATAGGTCGATAAACTCGCTAAGTGGTAATCTTTGAAGTTTCCTGTCAACCAATAAAGTTAATTGAGTGGGTTCCTTACCAACGATCGCCAAGTGATGCGTAGGGACAGACCGGATAGAACCTCGTCACGCGGCCAGTCACCACGGAGCTACTCACGAAACTACCGCACCGCACGCTTACACCATCAACCACACCAGTGTTTGGTGTAGCTTCTTGATTATTTGGATTTAATGTTCGTTCGTAAAGCAGAGGCAAGAAAGAATAAAGGTTACAGTATTCGTCCACGTGCTAGTGGTTAGTGGTTACAGTATTTTAACTTTACTCGAATTTATCTTAGTCCCAATAAAGAATCAGATTTATACTCGTTCTCGTAACAATGTGAATTCGTAATGCAATATTTAATTTCTATCACACTACCATACTGTATTCTATCATACTGCACTTCATACAAACTTATTTTATTTATTACGTGTATAGTCGGGAGGGATTTCCCATCGGTAAAGCAGGGTAGTAAGCTCAGAAAAAAAAACTGGTCAACAGGTTCGAATCAATTTGTATCAAAGTAATAAAAGTAACCAGCCAAGCACGTGTCGGGCCACGCAATGTGTGGGGTTTCGTAGTTGCCCAATACTACTTAGGTGAGGTAGATACCTGTTTTAGACAGGTTAAAGTTCATCAAAGTATTTTTTTCTACATAATATATTTTGTACTGAATTTCTTATTAATACAAGTACATTTTATAGGTTGGCCTATTTAACCTGATAATTATTCTTTTATTCATTGTATGCACTACTGTCATGATTTTTTTCACATCCATACCTTACACATAATAAAACTGTAAAGAGACCAATTCTGTACATTGAAAAAAAAATGCCTCTGGGGGTCTTCTAACAGATGCCAAAAATATTATTTTTGAATTTTTGTCTATATGTCTGTGTCTTGTCCGCGATTCAAACAAAAAGTACTGAACGGATGTTTTGTATATATAATAGATAGTGGAGTGTTGCCTGACTTGATGAAACTAAGTAACCTTTGTTTAAAGCCGGTAGCACATCAGACCCTACTTATTCTAGACCTATATCGATACTACCAGTACATATACAGTATACAGTAACCTTTTAATCTGCGATCTCCAACCCGCCTGCCAAGCGTGGAAATTATGGCAAAACCCTCCACTTAAGTGGAGGAGGCTCATAGTCCAGCAGTGGACTGTAACGGGCCGTTGATTTGATTTCCGACTCTTAGTAAAATATTTGAAAGACTTACCTATACTAAATCAGTTACAGGGCCAATTTTATCTTAATCGATGCATGCATATCGACCAGTTTGGTTTCACAAAGCGTCGTTCGACAGATGGGAAGATGCAATGGATGCTATAGGTGTCTTCTGCGATGTCCAAGGCTTTTGGTTGTATTCATCATGATTCTCTTGTCAGGAAGCTACGCCACTACGGTGTAAAAGATCAGGCACTTCGCCTTCTGGAGTCATATCTAACGAATAGAGTTCAGATGGTCGATGTCAATGGGAAGAGATCACCTGGATTTTAATAAGTATGGGGGTCCCACAGGGTTCAATTCTTGGTCCTATATTTATGATTTGCCTTATGGCGGCCGCTGCCGCACCGCACGATTACTTACCTCATCGAGTAACTGAAAAATACCACTTTCCACAAAAAGTAGACCTAAAATAGGTAGGAAAAATTTTTGTTGCCGGGGCTCAGCCTGGGGGAGACGTGGGGGGGAGAAGATATGCAACCCACTTTACCATACTTTTATCTCATGTAGTTAGGGCGGGGCATTGCGCGGTGCGTCGGGCGTCCAATATGTTAGAAGTTGGGTGTCGCCTCGCGCGGTTGGGACGTGTATGGGACGCCAGACGCGCCGCGCTTGGACGCTGCTATCAATTTAAACGTACCATTAAAGAATCCACAACAACTAGAATTACATTTACATAAATTTATATCAGAAATTCAACAATGTGCCCGGAAAAATACACCTGTCTTTAAAATAAGAAAAGGTAACCATTAGAAACTAGAAATTTTATAGCTAACAAAATATTGCAAAGGAAGCATTCACTTTTGATTTAAGTAGTGTCAACACCCTGTGTTAAGACCCGTACGCTCACCAGAAGGAGTATTAACGCCCCCCCAGGGCACTGATACTTACTCTTACTCTAAATTTTAATACTGTCGCAGAACCGATGAGCGTTGGAGCAGACGGGTTTTCGAATGGAGACCGCGTCTCGGGAAACGTAGTGTGGGGCGCCCCCCTGCCAGGTGGACTGATGACCTGAGTAAGGTCGCTGATGGTGGCTGGATAAAGAAAGCGGGTGATCGTGCACTTTGGCTTGCCCTTAATTTGAGAAAAAATCCTCTGGACAATTTATTCAGCTACAATTTGAGATTGCTCTGTAGCCTAACCTTTTTGAAAAAAGTCAAAAAATACTTATGCGCCACGACGACAAATTATTCAAACTTCGATACGCGTGTGAAAATTTTGCAATTTGTTTGTTCACAGGCGTTATGTTGAGGATAACAAAATAATTATCATTCAACGTTGTAGTTTTATTTTGTAACCTTTTCCTTATCCCGACTTTCTCGTCGCTACAGTATTTTTTCGAATTCCGTGATTTTTTCACATTTCCGAATTCAACGGTTTCGCTTATAGGGGTGGGGGAGGACACTTGACTCCATAGACTTAGAATTTTATATCTATGCTTGACTCTAACAAAATAGAGCACTTTAAAACGAAATATTTCTACATTTACTAAATTAAATATAGTTAGCTTTGGACCCTATTGGGATCTTAATGTTCATCTAAACGCACACAAAACTTTGTAACTATAATAAATTAGAAAACAAAGTTATTTATTCACCTAGCCTCTTCCTAGCCTGCATACTAAATGCTTGAAAGAAAACCGCATTAATAACTTTGTCTCCTAAAATAAAACATAATTTTGAAAGAGTACATATCGGGCAAAAATTCTGTCGCCCTAACATCCATCGGTCAACTGTTTGTCGGTCAAATGTTTTCAGACTAGGTACCAATGAGCTACGTCTAGGTCTAGCTCATTGGTGGTCAACAAGAATTTTTGCCCGATACTACTTGTAGTAGTGTACCTATCTGTTGTACGGGCAAAAATTCTGTCGCCCTAACGTCCGTCGGTCAACTGTTTGTCGGTCAAATGGGTACCAATGAGCTAGGTACTCTTTCAAAATTATGTTTTATGTTATAAATTTTTGATGAGTGAGTGAGTGGTAAAAAAAGTGAATTTCGTCGGACGTCAATATCTCGGGAATGGCAAGAGAAATTTGGATTTCTAGGTAATTACTGCAAAATTTCAAGTGTGTAGGTGCATATGTGATTTTAGGTTTTGGGGTTTTTTTTTTTTTTTGACAAGGACCTAATGCTTGTGTCGCAAAATCGACGTATCAAGCGTAACCGGACTTTTGGGGGAGCGGAAGGCTCTTACCCCTAGAGTTTTTGGGTTCGTGTTAAGTACACGAATCGTGTAATATAACACACTAGTTCGTCGTCGTCGCCTTTTTCTTTTGCGAACTTGGCGGACACACTGCCGAGTGTCTAGATATGTGTCGCCCGCCAAGGGAGCGGTGAAGCGTCCTTATTTTATGATTGTTATTTCGTGTGTTGATTCTTTGAGAATCAGCCATAAAAGTGTTTTGGCGAAGCCAGAAACAAAGTTATTTAATTTACGTTCCGTTCTATTTCACGACACAAGCTAAATCAAATGCGTATAAAGAAACGATTTGATTTTATTGACCAGAGACTAAACTAGACTAGTATTACGATTCAAAATGATAAAGTCACGAGTTGAACAAAGCTATGCAGGAAATAATGACAACTTAAATTAACTTCATCATGAGAAAGAAAGTGTCAGTCAACGCTATTGTCATTTGTCAAATTTGTCAAACGTAAATAATTGAGAATTTGTGAATCTGCTTACCTACCTATTTATTTTATAATATAAATTTTGTTGTTTGTATTAAAAATTAATTTGCCTCAAGTCGATTTAATTTGCTTAAATATGCCATCAAATCAAGGCACTTTGCCAGAAGTTTTGTTTTCGTAGGTGGGGTACGTACTTACTTCATTAATTTTCACACTCATTTGCCCTAGCGAAATTGAAACAGCGTTTCTTTAGATGATAATTTTTAATGTGACTAGTTAGGTAAATAATATTATGATTCATCATTTATTTGTCATTTGCTACAATTACTAAAATAACTGTAATCTTCTGCTAGTAGGTATGGAATAACATTTTAGCTGCAACAACCTCATTACAAAATAATTGTTTTGTATTTTTTGTATAAAACTTACTTTGCAGTACCTAGCAACATCAAGAGTTCGCACAGCGTTTCTATAATTGATCACTGCTTGAAATAAGAGCATCCTCTTTATTATTTTTGTCTGAATATGAATGGATAACCAACAATGACTAATCAGTCAATGTTCTGGGCGTAAAAATAGTACTTTATGCCTACCTATAACAAATTACTGATATCAATCCTGATTTGTATTGCTTTAAAACTGTGTTATATATAGGTTATTAGTTTTTTAAATTGTAACTTTTGTATTGATTAATTATGTATAATCCATTTATTTTACTTTTTACATAAGCACGCCTTTTAAGTTCCATAATTATTGGCAGGTAACCGTAAACAAAATAATGCAATACTTCATGAACATAGTTTTCTTTTTACAATAGTTAAGAGACAACATTTTCTTTAGCAGAGTTCGCATCTCGCTTTGCTCTCTACAAATGTATTATATTATCGAAGATTATTAAACTTGATATGCAATGACTAGCACAAGTGTGAAAGTCGATTGATAAAATAAACTAATAAGTAACATACTAGAACATCACTAATTGATTAGTACTCAACTTGTCAAAAGTAAAATAAATGGTTGGAAATTAAATGCAGTGCATATAACAATTTTCTATTTTTAGGTACCTGTTTGTGAGATAGTTAAACAAATCTATATCGATAATCTATATATATTTGTATCCGAATTTATTTAAAAATCATATTCAACTACCAAAAATATTCATCATCATCATCATCGTCATCTCAGCCGGAAGACGTCCACTGCTGAACATAGGCCTCCCCCATAGGTTTCCACCGTGAACGGTCCTGCGCTACTTGCATCACTTTTTTTACGTCATCTGTCCACCTTGTGGGAGGCCGTCCAACACCACGCCTTTCGGCCCGTGGTTGCCATTCGAAACCTTTCTTCCCCATCGGTTATCAGTTCGTCAAGCTATATGACCTGCCCATTGCCACTTCAACTTACTTATCCTGAAAGCTATGTCGATGACATTGGTCTTTCTAGGTATCTCCTCATTTCTGATTCGATCACATAGACTCCGAGCATAATTCTCCATCGCACGCTGAGCGACCTTGAGCTTATTCATGAGACCAATAATTAGCGACCATGTCTCAGTGCCATAGGTCACTACTGGCAATATACACTGGTTAAAGACCTTAATTCAAACACAAACAGACCTTAGTCTCCAAAAATATTGTAAATAAATATTTACTAGCAGTTTGCACTTTCCAACATTCAAAATTTCAAGGTCTAGTTAGTCATGAAGTCAAAGACAAAAACAAAACCGATGGATCTTCAGTCCCTTTTCAATTAAAAATTATAGAAAGTGACAGGACTAATTTTAGTTTAGTTTAGTTGGGCGTATGCCGAATCGACATCACTTGCTATGATTGAGAAATATAGTGTTTCAATATACCTCAATGACCATTGTTACTCTTCTCTAATTGACGTACTCAACATACATCTATACCATAGTAGAATATACCATGATACGGGCTATGCAATAAGGCTGGTAAAGACCCATGTAAAACTTATAGCAACTGGCCTATGAGTGCAACTATAGTTAAAACATAATTAATTTATACCGTGACAATACACAGAGTGTGATATATGGGTGTCAAATTTGACAAGGTTTTAGTGCAGTTCAAATTTTGACTATTAATGTCATAGATTTTGTGTTATCTAACTTATTATGTATAATTTTGTTGTAGGTCAGTTTATTATGTATTGACTACTATTGACCAGCTTCAGTGAGCCATGTAATAAATACATTACTCGTTAAGGTAGGAAAATAATATTTTGCTCTTTTAACCTGTGATACTTGTTAGTGACCAATCAATACTATTTATAACCTTTTACTTTGTATTTTAGTCAGGATTGTTAGAAGAAGTACTAAGTGCTCATGATGATGACATCAGAAGAATCAGATTCATTGAGCACAGTACCTTCAGAAGGACATTCAGAAGATATGTCAGGTACAACATCAACTTTCAACTTGAATTTAAACAGCGGATTGTTTTATGTTATTCAATGTTTTATTATGTTTTGTTTTTTAGCAGAAGATGCCCCGTCATCCATGGTCTCGAGTGAGGCTGAGTCGGAGAGCAGTATGCTCGCTGAACCTTCTCGTCATGACCATGTGGATGCACTATCAACTTTGAGCAATGATGTAACCTTTGCTGCAGACCAAACCCCAACTGTGCTAGATAAAATGCCAGCTCCCATTTCTAGCGATTGGAGAAGCATTGGCAACACATCATCCTCTTATGTTTCTACAAGAGGTAAAGTGTTACTACTAGTCCTATATGCGCTTAAATTTTGTCTTCTGATCCATAACTTTATGATAAAATATTGACTAAGTGAGCGTAAAATTTATAAAATAGTAATGAGCTTCGTGTAAATAGGTAGATAAAGACAAAACACAAGATTTGATAAGCTTAAAATACATATAAAACTAATATAGAGTTTTTATTTTTATAATAATAATTAACTATAGCGACGCGACACTAAAAAGGTTCCGTTTTATATTAGTTTTAAAGTTAACTGTTTTTGTACACTAATATTTGACTAATATAGATATTTTTTTCTTTGCTGATATTAATATATTATGTGAAGAGTTGTTCCGCTCTTACGCCTAAATAATTGAATGAATATGGATAAAATTTGGAATGGAAATTGTTTGTATCCTGGATTAATACATAGGATACTTTTTACGGGAAAAAGTTTTCCGCGAAAAAAATCGTACACAACGCTAGCGTATTGCAGGTTGACTGCTATTTATCAATAAATACTTCATATTGGAATGACTTATTATTATTAGGTAGGAATTATAAAGTATTGTAAGTAAACGTCATAATCCTCGGCATGATTTAATAAAAAGCACATTTTCCTTATTAGTTTTCAGTTACACGCGACGGGTTGGAACATATCAAAGTATGCGCGGATTTAATAATCAAAGTATAATAATTACAATAAAAATTGTGTATAAGAAAATAGTCTGTGAAGGTTCTGTGTTAAATATACATATATTGTAGATAAACGTATGTGAAATTAATAAACCTGTATCATTATTCTGTAATAAGTGAATTCTTTTTGTTTAGGTTCAATGCTACCATGGGGTTCTCACAAAGGGCCAGTGATTCCACCACAAGATTCCGAGCTACGGCCGGGAGAATATGTGATGCGACTGTTGTTCACCGAGTTTACAGTACAGGCTGAACGAAAAATGGAAGCTGTGATGGCTGAACCCATGGTTTGCACTCTTTTTTAACTATTTTACTTGACTTTGTTTTTTAATCTTAAGCTATTTAAATCACAAATTTAAAACATTAACATTATTTACATTTATAAATATTATTATTAATAAATTAGTTTTAATTTTCCCTTTTTAGGAAAAACCTTTAAACAAGACATTGCAGCGTGGAGAAGACCCTCAGCTTGATCAAATCTTATCAGCCTTTGGTACAGTAGCCGAACATTGTCTCCCATCACTTCTGCGTGCTCTGTTTGGCTGGCTAGAAAGACAAATGGCAGACTCGCCACAACTCAGTGAACAAGCAAAGAAACCCCACCAAGATCTCAGAAACAAAAGGTAGGTTTTGGTTTATACATAATAATAATGTAGCTTATCCTGAATTTGTACATAAGGAACTATCGGTTTGAAGGATCTTGTTATATTTCTAATACTTCCTTCAATGTCAATGGTTGGGGTCCACCTCTGTCTTCAAAAGTCTATTCTTTTCTTTCCTAGCATAATCTACATAGTGTCAGGAAGCGGCGCAGGCACGGAGACGGTAGAGCGCAGCTGCGAGGAGTTGCAGGCTGAGAGGAGGGACCTGGCGGTCGAGTTCCTGTTTTGCCTTGCACTCATAGAAGTCCTCAAACAACTGCCTTTCCATCCAGGCCACGAAGATCTCGTACAATACATAGAGAATGTAGCTTTCAAACGTTTTAACTATAAAGAAGGGTCAGTACCAGCTCTCCGTTTCAATAATTATATAATTGTGTAAGAGTTTGCGTGACCATTTTGTGTGTTTTCTAATTGGTTTTAAGATATCTTATTGTTGTAATTGCAGCTTACAATCAAACCCAAACGCGGCCAATGTCCATATTATAGCTGATCTTTACGCGGAAGTAATAGGGGTACTGGCACAGTCACGTTTCGCATCTGTACGAAAGCGATTCACTGCCGAACTCAAGGTACCTTTTGAACAATTGATGCGTACTTTATTGTTTGATTAAAACTATATTGCATCATATTTTCTCCGTACACAGGAATTAAAAAGCCGGGAGCCGTCTCCTCACACCACACAAAGTATAATATCTCTTCTTATGGGCATGAAGTTCTTCAGAGTGAAGATGGTCCCGATTGAAGAGTTTGAAGCTTCATTTCAATTTCTCCAAGAATGTGCACAGTATTTTTTGGAAGTTAAAGACAAAGACATAAGGCATGCTTTAGCCGGACTTTTTGTGGAAATACTAGTACCTGTTGCTGCTGTAAGTATATTTTCTTTCGAAGTCAACTCTGATAGGTGACAATTTTAATCAATGGATATTTTTTTGTTACAGACCGTTAAGAATGAAGTTAACGTACCCTGCTTGAAAAACTTTGTCGAAATGCTGTACAGTCATACGCTGGATGCGAGCACCAAATCGAAGCATCGTTTAGCTCTTTTTCCATTAGTCACTTGTCTGCTTTGTGTGTCACAAAAACAATTCTTTCTAGCTAACTGGCATTGTTTCTTGGCCATGTGCCTTTCACATTTGAAAAACAGAGATCCAAAAATGTGTAGAGTGGCTTTAGGTAAGTGCTAATTACGAATCATAATACAGAAACATTAAGCTTATCGTTTGGGTTGTAAGGTCGACGACCGACCTCACAAACCTTGGTGTGAGATTACAAAAACATAACTCACAGAGTTCTTTGTATAACTTATTTCGTTTTATTTTACAGAATCTCTATACCGTTTGCTGTGGGTATACATGATAAGAATAAAGTGTGAAAGCAACTCTGCAACACAGTCCAGACTTCAGAGCATAGTGAACTCCCTATTCCCTAAGGGTTCGAAAGGCGTTGTACCACGCGATACTCCACTAAACATCTTCGTTAAGATAATACAATTTATTGCACAAGAGCGGCTTGACTTTGCTATGAGAGAAATTGTGTTTGATCTACTTATGGTGGGAAGACCAATCAAAATTATATTGACTCCTGAAAGAATGTCAATTGGTCTGCGAGCTTTTCTAGTCGTAGCCGACAGTCTTCAGCAGAAAGAAGGAGAACCACCCATGCCTAGGACATCAGGGACTTTACCATCGGGAAACACGTTAAGGGTGAAAAAAACTTTTCTAAATAAAATGCTGACCGATGAAACGGCAAGGTCTATCGGGATGAGTGCTTATTTTCCATACGTCCGAAGAGTGCTAGTTGACATCCTCCGTGCATTAGATGCTCATTATGGCAGACCGTTAATGTTGACAAATACACAAAACAAAGAGCAAGAAATCAACACAGGTGAAAGAAAGCCCCGCATTGATCTATTTAGGACATGTGTTGCGGCTATACCAAGGTAAACATAATCATCTTTACGTAATATAAAAAAAAACATTGCTCTAATCGTTTTTTTTTTTCATCATGACTAAACTGTGCCGTAGTACGTTTTGATTTTGCCACAAGTTTTTAATTTAAGATTTCTTTACAATTATTTTTTAATGTTTTACAAGTTCAATTAATAATTAAAATATTGTAAGCCATAAATTATTTAATAATTATAAACTCGTGAAATTTTATAGTCGGCTCAGGCGTACAAACGTATCTTGTCTATAATAACATTATTAGTAATCACACTAAGACTTGTATTATTTGTTAATTTATAGACTGATTCCCGAGGGCATGAGTTCCAGCGAGTTAGTTGACTTATTGTGTCGCCTGACTGTACATATGGACGAAGAGTTGCGGGGGCTTTCCTTCCAAAGCCTCCAAACTTTAATTGTGGATTTTCCGGAGTGGAGACAAGATGTGCTGGCTGGATTCACTCAGTTTCTTGCCAAAGAAGTTCAAGTGAGTGAAACAACCGTTTTCATTTGAATATCCAACCTTATACTAAATGCGAAAGTCTGTCTGCCTGGACGGCTTTCAAATCATCTATTGAACTGATTTTGAGATACTTTCTTACCGCGGGGAAAAATCTTATTCCCACAAGAAAAAAAGCAACCTACGCAGTTGGTTGTCAACCAACCTGTTAACTTCAGCACTTTGGCTGCGCTGAAAAGAAAAACGCAAAAATACAGCAATGCGCCCCCCACCCGCCTCGGCAGGTGGCCGCATACGCGTTTGGTAACAGCGCACCTACGACGTAGGAGCCGCGCAGCCATATAGGAAATTATTGCACCTAAGAGGCGGGTTTACGCGCACGGCAGTCTAAACACGCTCCACCTACGTCGTAGGTGCATAGCAGGCGTCGTACAATTATGATAGTATGTAACTGAAGTTAATTTTATTTACTTTTCTTAGGATACATCACCGCAACTCGTTGAAAATGGACTACGTATGCTCTTGCAACTGATCACGAGCTGGAAGAATGGGGAGCCCGCGGCCACCAGCGCGCCGTCCAAAACCGAGCCTCTTGCCTCAGTGGTAAGAGGAGCCGAGGCGCTGGGGTTGGTCATGCTGTGTCAGTGCAAAGCTTATCCAAGACGGCTCGCGGTGCATATTCTAAGGTCAGTCACTATCTACCAATGAATAGTTGTACCTGGGCTGATTGATAACTGGCCGAAACGACGAACTTAAAATTATATTTTGGCATCTTTTTGAAAATAGAACGCCAAATTTGAATTTAATTGAACTGGTGGAATTTGTTTGATAGGACGTAGAACTTTCTCTGTCGTAAATTTTCTTAACAATGGAAAGAAACGAAATTCGTGCGGTGATAAAGTTTTACGTTTTAAAACAGAAAACAGCAACCCAGATTAAAACCAAGCTAGACAGTGTTTTAGGTAATTCTGCTCCTGCATTGAGTACAATTCACACCTGGGTAACTGATTTTAAACGTGGAAGATAGAGCTGCGAAGACGCCCACAGGTCTGGCCGTCCAAATGAAGTCACGAATCCGGACATGATCAAAAAAATTCACAAAATTGTATTGAATGATCGGCGCTTGAAGTTGCGAGAGATAGCAGAGATGGTGAGCAATTCATCTGAACGCGTTTTTAATATTTTGCACCAACATTTGGGAATGAAAAAGCTTTGCGCGCGATGGGTGCCGCGTTTGCTCACTGTCGACGACAAAAGCAACGTCGAGTGGACGATTCATCGGAGTGTTTGGCGCTGTTTAACCGAGATCCTAACGAGTTTTCGCGGCGTTATGTAACAGTCGATGAAACCTGGATACATCATTATACTCCCGAGACAAAAGAACAATCTAAGCAGTGGACTGAGAGCGGAAGACCTGCGCCGAAGAAAGCAAAAACGGTTTTGTCGGCCGGCAAAGTGATGGCGACTGTTTTTTGGGATGCTCGAGGGATTATTTTAGTGGATTATCTGCAAAAAGGAAAAACAATAAATGGAGAGTACTACGCAAGCTTGCTGCAAAAATTAAGTGAAGAAATCCAGAAAAAACGACCACATTTGGCCAAGAAAAAAGTTTTGTTCCACCATGACAACGCACCTGCACACACGTCAATGGTTGCAGTCGCCAAATTCCATGAATTGCGGTTCGAATTGCTACCGCATCCACCCTATTCCCCGGATCTGGCCCCGTGTGACTTCCACTTATTCCCAAACCTGAAGAAATGGTTAGGTGGCCAGAGATTTTCATCAAATGAAGAAGTCATTGTTGCCGTGGACGAGTATTTTGAGGGGTTGGAGAAAACATTTTATCAAACTGGTGTAACGGCATTGGAGAAGCGCTGGACTAAATGCATCGAGGTAGAAGGAAACTACGTTGAGAAATAAATTTATTTTAAATAGATTTTTAAAGTTTTTCTTTGTCGTTTCGGAAACTTATCAATCAGCCCTCGTATATCAGCGGCTGAGATACCTGTAAAATAAATTGAAACATTTTTCTTAAAGGGAAACAAAGTATCTTCTAGAGAAAATGCAGCTAACACGCGACGAACCGGCTCTTATAGACGCGGCGGATGCTCATGTGCCTTACTTTGCCGAGAAATGCCTTCCCCTTTTGCCGCCTGCAGAGAAGCAGGCCATTCTCGCTGCTGGACAGCCAGATCTGGTTTGGATTGCTGAAAGAAGTCATGCTGTTTGGACGGCTGGTAAGCTATACAAATTTTATTTTTATGAGACATCAATTCTCAAAGCTGTTTTCAAGACTGCTTTACAGATCAGTGGCAAATAATTAAAAATACATTGTAAAATTTTCAGGCATCCAGCACGATGAGACCTCTACGAAAAACAGTTGGAGTGGCAGTGCAAACGGAGGAGTAGATCCCTGGGAGGTAAAATACAAAATGTTTGACAGTTTTTTGAAATAGAAAAGATGGTTCTATTTTTCGACAAGCCAATATTAAATATTAGAATTGAAATAATAGTAGGTTTAACAACAATAATATCATATTAACAATGTGTCGTAATAGGTGGTGCTATTCGGTCTGCTAGAGCGCAGTCGAGTGCCTGCGCGATGCCCAGCCACCGTCCTCCACGCGTGGCCAGTACTGCATGCAAGGATACATGCCCTCTACACCATCATTGAACCTGCGTAAGTACCGCACTGTGATGCTGTAAACTGCCAACATTTATGTCTATAATGGTAAATTGTTGCATCGAGCAAAAAGTGAAGTTTTATTGCACCAAGTGTTAGTTTGGAGCACAAGGAGTAGCGAGGGCTCTAAATGTACATAAGAGCAATTCGAAAACTACATTCTCGAGGTTCATAATCTGATTTTCTTTATAAAGCCCAATCCCATCGAATAAAGCCCATTTTAACAAGACAAAATGTTCACAGAAATAAGTTATCGTGAATCAATTCACGTCAACTATTTTTGTTTTTATTGATAAAAGTGGCTTCTGTCATTGAGGTGACAATTCTGCCAGTGTCAGGGTTGTAGCATCCACGGCAGTTTATCTACCATCAGATTCACAACTAACCAGAAACGCAATTTTTAGTGTAACTATCGGCCATAGGTACGTATGCTTAGTAGGAGTCCGACCTTGGACTAATTCCTCCAAGGGGTCTGACGGAAGAAATAAATACCTATCCTATGTACGTATGTTCTACTTTATTAGTCTATGATTTGAATGTACCCCCGCGATAACGAGTTCTAATAATTCTTTTCTCTTTCCAGACCTGTCAATGACAATCGCGCTTCACTATTGTCCCGTGGACCCGCTTTGCCGAGGAAACCCGAAAAAGAGCGAGATGGTTACATGCAGGTAACTTATTTCTGCAATTAGAGGAGAGTTCAACTATGACCAAGCTAAGACCAACGAAACCGTTTACTGTTAATATTTATTTATTATTTACCATTGATTGCACGCCGTTATGTGAGAAGGTTTTTTGTGTATTTACCATATTTTACTATAAACTAATATAAAAATATATATTAGAAGCAGACAATTTACGAAGAAAAAAAACAGAATCTGTTAACAACGAATATACAGTGATTTTTTTAAAAGTTTTAATTTGTCTGTCTCTTTCTAAAACACTTTCCTGTATGAAGAAAGTGTGATGTCACTGACAGGCCTCCGTCACTACGTGAGTAGGTATGAGATAATAACCTACCGCTCGGCACACCCCGTGGGTGCAAGTATAAGGCCGTCGCGCTCTCTGGATACGCGCGTTGTCGAACGTTTCGCGCGCTTGTACTTACTCGATATGTATTTATGTGTTAATATGTTCTGTTACAACCAGAAATACTAATTTATTCGGTGTTTTTTTTTTACTTTTAACATTATTTGTTTAACTTGAGAAGTTTGATTAATAAGTAAATGAGTGTCTATTAGTGTCGGAATGCGATAATTATTACTTACTAGTCAACATCAACATCAACGGCCCGCAGTCCACTGCTGGACTATGAGCCTCCTCCACTTAAGTGGAGAGTTTTGCCATAATCTCCACGCTTGGCAGGCGGGTTGGAAATCACAGATTTCAGGTTACTGTTCAATGTGTAGTCCCTAAGTCGTCTCTTACGACACCCACGGGAAGAGTAGGGGTTGGTGACAAATGTATTCTACTCTGCCGTCACCACACGTTACTTTCTAGTACTAAAAACAATTTAATTTAATTAATCTTTGTAGGAATTCGTATTCCTATAAATAGTAGGTAGTACTAGGTACTAGATCTAATATTTCAGAAGGACTAATTTACTATACAAGAACATTTAAAAACGTTACATGATCATAAAAAAGTTGTAAATTATTACACTCGTTAAGGTTCATTTAGGTTTGGTATTAATGTTAGTAGGTATTTTATTGTTACCATTAGTGAAAATCCTTGCTATCCCTCCCTCGCGTTCGATCACGCTGTGTCGGGTTGACCAATATCATACGTTAATGTGTGCCGTTAAGGTGCAATTTAGGCTGGACGCGTAATGGTATTTAGAATGTCAGCTTCCTTCAAGAACAAAGGAGTGCAACTTCTGTACGTAGTACTATTTATATATTCTGTGTCACTGGTCTGTATTTGCTTCTCTGTCTTATCTTGAATTTCAAACCTTTATAACTCGGTCAGATAGAGCCAGTGGACTATAACGGGCCGAAATTATTTTACTGTACGATAAAAGGATTAAGTTTGGATTTATAAAATAAAATAAAAAATGTCAAATACCCAATTGTCCTGATTTATTTCATGAAACTTGATTGAAAATGCATAGATGGTACCTTTTTATTGAAATCAATATTATTTAAAGGAATTTAAAAATATTTTTCAAATAATTATAATTGAAGTTAATATGATTATGCTCCACTTGTGCTCACAAGCTATGCATTCATCCATTTTAGACCATATTATAATTTTTTAAAAAATTTAATGATGTTTAATGATTTTTTAAGGTGTGGAAATACTACATGACGATGGCCTACTTAGTCGTTCCGGCGATACCCAGCCCGATTATCCGCTGTGCGAGCCCTGATCTCAGCCTGAGGTAAATACAGCAATATCCTTTTAGAAATATTGTTCAAAATCGTGGAATATTTTATTTCCCTAGATCTGCCTTTATAAATCACCCATGTCGTTGGCAAGCGTTACTATATTTTTACAGTATAGTAACGTGACTATATAGTATTTTAAAATCTGTCGTTCATTAGTTGCGGCGACTATTTTTCTAACCGTTATGCAACAATTATATTTTTTTGTGGATTTGTTATCCTTTATGCGTTTTGCAATTTTTGTGTTGAGTGCAGTGCAATTCGTAAAATGCTCTAAAAGAATTGCATGAATTAAGTAATTAATTTCGTTCGTTACTTTATCATTGGTATAGGTAAGCAAGTCTCCTAATTAAATAATACTTATGCTATTATTGTGCACGAATTATTTTTATTATTTGTATTCTGTGATAGTTCTCCCTATTTCTATTTTTGCTCTAACTTGATGTTGTGGTTTTCTCTGCCTTTTTGGGTACTTTATTGACATGATTAATTTGATATAGTAACTTGCGATAAGAAGTTGTATGATAAATTCGAAACTGTTAGAAGTAAAAAGAAGGTATCAAATAACTTCTGAAAAATCTACGAGTCTATGACTATAACTGCCAGACACATAAACAACACATACCAAATGTAGTCGAAGTACGAGTACATTAACAGCATCTTGAACTGAACTTTCCTAAGTCTTACAATCGTTTCATTATCCTGGGTAGACCGAATGGTGTGGATGGTGATAAGTAAACATAACTAGGAATATAATGTAGGGGTAATTGATTGTGCTGCAACGAAAGGTCCGTTATAGCACTGAAGCCGAGGGGTGGCTCGGCCTGGCAGCCCTCAGTTCGTCGAGCGAGAGCCTCAACGCGCCCGGGGGTTTCTTCACGCTGCCCTTGAGCTATGCGCGCGCGCACAGACAGCACAAACGAACGAGGTGGCTCATTGTCGCTCGCTATGTGCACGTCGCATACTATTTCGATCATTACGTCGAGTGACGGGCTGTTCCATTTTCTATATTTCATATTGTTCTATTGTTTTTAAATGACCGGAGTTTAAATACATATCACAAAGCTGAACCCACGGATTAAATGGAACCGCTCTCACACGCCACACATTTATTTACATCGTGGTTAACCTGTACAGTGGCCTTGTTGGATAAAACATTCTATCAAGGCCACTGTAATACGTCTCACCGTTCATCAATCACGCATAGGTTTCGTGCACAGCTAGCGCAGTAGCGCATATCAATAAATAAAACGACAATGTGCTTGAGAAAATGAACAAGCTACGAGTAGCATTGGTTTCAATTTAAACAGACCTGTGTCGTCTCAGGCAAACAGACATTCTACACCAATTACTTCACTGCCATGAAATGTCATACGACCGTTTTTTAATTTTTTATCAGATTTTTTATTGAATGGTTAGTTTGTTTGGTTAGTTGCAAGTGTTGCTAAATAAATGCTCTGCTGACTAGTTTTATGATGCTGTGTAGTTATAAGTTCAAAATATTTCATTGTATACAAGCCACTAAATGTTTATCAAGGTAATGTAATATAGTACGTTAAAACCTACATAAATAAAGCGCATTTAGTTTTAAAAAAATGTGATGAAAGTTAAACCTACGAAGCACGGGATATCAGAAATTTATCTAATCTAAACATATTATTTAGGTCTTAACAAAATCTGTAATTAAAACGTCCAGTTAAAGCTAGCTGTTTTAAATTAATTTAGTAATTCACCATAATTCACAAAAATTTACTTCTTACGTCCTTTAAGAATACAGTTTTGTAATTTTTTTAAATTTCCGTAGCCAAAAAAGAACCCTGTCTGTCTGTATGTCTGTCTGACCGCGGCTTAGCTCAGAGAGTCTTAGTACAAGACAGCTGTAATTTGGTATGGATATAAATATCAATCATGCCGACAAAGTGGTAGGATAAAATAAAAAAATATTTTTAGTTTTTCTCTGGTGCACTTAAAGTGGTTATTTTTTTTTTCGTAGGTATTGGTATCGTAGGCATAGGTATTTTTTGGATAGATTTAAAAATAATAATTGGGGTATGCAAAAAGCATTTTTCGATTGTAGCGTACGTATGAGAATAGATGAGAATAGATTCAAGTGTACAAACGAAACCAAAAAAATCATGATAGTAGTGCATATGATGAATTTAAAAGGAAAATTAACAACATCAAGTATGCTTTGCAGGTTAACGAGTAATAAACCAACTTATAAAATTTACTTGTACTAGTAAGAAATTCGGTACAAATATCATAGAAAAATATTTTTATGAACGTTGTCTTAAACAGGTACCTAAGTAGTATTGGAAAAATACAAAACCCTCCACTTTGCGTCGCCCGACACGTGCTTAGCCGGTTCTTTTTTTACAAATTCGCCATAAAAAAAATTAAACAATGTGGTCTCTTTATATAGGTATATTTAACCAATGAATTTTACGCGTTTCACGTTTTGTTTTGCCTGGACAGTGCCCTCTTCCTTTCGGCGTGTCCGGATTCTCTGTGGGGGTAATCATATCAGCACTCTTGACTACACTTATTCTATTTCTGTCATAGATTTTGTGTTTAACCAGTGAATGTGACGTGGAACGCTCTTAATATGTCCTCCAATTATGACGTTTTCACACGTCTGCTATTCAACTTAAGCATAACTTCTCAGCTCAATATAATATTATCAAAGTTAAATTTTACCTGTTTTATTCTGCATATTCCGAACTTCCAAATCTATTGATTATATTATCTTTGAATAGCGTGTGAAAGCGTATACTCATTCCGTGTTAGTCTTTAGAGCTATAGAGTCCATAGATCAATTGGTTTATGACGGAAGTTTGTTTGATTTCCGTATTGTATCATCAACGGCATGCGATCTTAGATTGACAGTAATCTTCCTTCATCCACCGCAATTTCTTTTTCATATCATACACAAATATCATAATATAATTTTTTAATTAATTTAGGACAATCGAGAATCATTCTTTTTTAGTAAGATATTCGCATATCACATTAAAACTGCGTTTTTGTCACAACAAATCATTATCATATTTGTTTTTACGTTAATAACAATTTGTTGTAATGTTGGGTCATCAATGTGTTTGTTCCTCTCAGAGTATGTTGGCCATGTTGTTGCGCAGCTTGTTAGAATGTAAGTGTTGTTGCTTGACCATGTCTATGAAGATAATTGGATGCTTCGTTTGACTCTTGAAACCTATACTGGGTTTTATTAAATGCTAATTTATACAAGTAATTCTAAAATTTTATATACTTTTTTTTAAAGCCCAGTAGTTACCTCAGCCTAATTATACGTTTGTACTTGTTTTTTCTTTTCTCCTATGGAATGTTGTTTTAAACTGTCGTTTTAATAAACATCAAAAACATACATAGGTACGTGTTATATTTTAAAAAATTGTGTACATTTTGTTAATTTTACCTTACCGCCATGTTTAGCCTATTTATTACAATACAATAAGAAAACACATTTCACTTGAGGCCGCTGACAAGTTAATACGCAAGTGTTAATTTCAAACTGCTACAAAGCGTAAATTAACAATGCTTTGTTTACATTAGTAGTTTTATTCGCGAAGCAGTCGTGGAAGTTGTGTCAGTCCTGAAACGTTGGATGTGTCTGTAACGTAAACTGGCGGTCGGGTGGGTGTTCAGTGAGCGTGTGTTGAGGTGTGTTGTCGCGCAGCTCGTCGCCGGACTCGCTGAGCGAGCGCAGCGGCGGCGAGGCGCGCAGTGCGCAGGCGGCGCCCGGCTCGCTGCACAAGCTGGCCGTGCCGCTGGCGCGCTGCGAGGTGCCCGAGGTGCGCGACTCCGCCATCGCCGCCGCCGGCTTCATCAACCCTGACGCCCTCAAGTATATATCTCACTTATTTTTACTATAGTGTTTAAATTTTAATCCTTCTGAGCGAGATTCAGTTTGAACAATGGTGTCAACAGTAGAGTTACTTATTTTTAATTGGCCTCTAAAATATTATAAAAAAGCTAAGGCTACACACACATACTGTCTTGCATTGAGCATTTTGAGCGAGATTCAGTTTGAACAATGATTTCAACAGTAGACTTACTTTGAATTGGCCTCTTAAATATGTGAAAAAAGCTAAGAGACATACTGAGGTTTAGGTACTTAACTAAATGTAAACAATCTTGATACGTCGCGTCGTTTTATCGAAAAACAATAGGGGATCGGACTTTTCACCATATTTTATTAATTATTTTTAAAATATAGATTAGTAGCAGACAATTCGCGAAGAAAAAAACAGAATCGGTTGAAAAACTAATTTACAGAGATTTTTTAAAGTTTCAATATGTCTGTTTCTTTCAAAAACGATTTTTTGTATGGAGATTATATGGCGTTACTAACAAATGACGTCACAAGTGGGTATGTGCCTCTCTGTCTAATCTTGTATTTCAATTTATAACTCGCTAAATTTTAAAGATAGAGCAAAAATTATTTTAGTGGTCGATAGCAGAAACTAAGAAGTTTGGATTTATAAAATAAAATAAAATTAGTCCGATCCCCTATTCTGATGCTTATAAGTTATATCTGCCTTTTATTGGCTCATTAGCAATTTAGAAGCATATTACTAATAGCCCAGGCTATTAATTAAGGCTATTAACATAAACATAACATAAACGGCCCGTTACAGTCCACTGCTGGACTATGAGCCTCCTCCACTTAAGTGGAAGGTTTTGCCGTAATCTCCACGGTTACTGTATCAGAGAGCGCTGCTGCCCGTTCCCTGTTCAATGTGCAGTCCCTAAGTCGGCTCTTACGACACCCACGGGAAGAGTAGGGGTTGGTGACAAATGTATTCTAGCCGTCACCACACGGCGCACATTGGCTATTAGTAATAGCTAAAAATTAATTATATAAAAATGGGGTTTACGATTTAAACACCTATCAAGACTGTTTACTTTTAGTTAAGTACCTAAATCGACAGAGTATAGGTAGATAATATATATATATTTCTGTTCTATGGTATGAAACCACTGATGAATACCTAGCTAGTCGCTAATTCGTGATGATTGGTGATGGAAGTGCGATATCTGCTGAAACAAACTTATCTATAGGTAGGTATACTTTTCACGTCATCTTTGATTGCCAGGGATCTGATGGAGGAGTTGGTACCGCTTTTGAGAGAAGCTGTGGATCGGAAACAGGAGAACATGCGGAGAAGGCGGCGCCGCGACGCACTGCGTCTCAATCTCAACAAGCTGCTGCTTCTCATTGCGCAGAAGAAAACCTTTGCTAACAGGTAACACATTAAGCTTTCACTGCTATCCCTATTTTTGGTGGCTTGTATTGTATTACTGTTTTGCATTTATCAAAAAGTTAGCTTTTTCTATAGCACTTCCGTGCTTTGTCTTGAATTTAATTATAACGGCTACGACTCGTGTGTAAAATGTTTTACTGTAACTATAGTTGCTAATAACCCTCTTATATGATTAAGGTCGAGCTTTTTGGCTTCATTCGTGTAACGCGAATCGGTCGGACCAAAGGAAGATATTGGTACCGATTCGCACAGTCATGCTCTAATTCTAATTAATTTTAAAATCCAGCTATCCCTTTCGTTTTTATGGCCTATGAAAAAGAGGTGATGAATTCAGATGAACGAATGATATTATTTTAAATTAATTATAACCTAAAATAAGGGCATAGCTGTCAAATTAAGATATTTTTAAGTCGGATGTTTTACGTGCTCTCTAAAATTGTGCAATGAACGCGTTCATAATGTTCAAATTCGATGTTGGCCAGCTCTAATACTAGGATTACCATCTCTTGTCCCTTTTCAATCTTGAAAAGGTGAAAAACGAACGAACGTAAATTACGGAATAGAGCGCGACAATGAAAATCAGCCACATTGTTAGTTTTGCCGCGACTTGACATGTTGTGATCGGAAGTTGTGTGCGCAGTTCGTTCGCGGTGGAAGGCGGCGGTCTGCACGCAACTCTGACGGAGTACCTCGACGGCGCGCGGCAGTGCCTCGAGGTGGAGGCCGAGAAGGATGCGCCGGCGGCTCGCGAGCAACGCCTCACCTTCGCCGACTTTGTCACTGAACTCATCAAGAGCTTCCCAGGTATAATGCTTCACTATTCTCTTCACTGAACTCGTCAAGAGCGTCCCAGGTATAATGTTTCACTATTCTCTTTACTGAACTCGTCAAGAGTGTCCCAGGTATAATGCTTCGCTATTCTCTTCCCTGAACTCGTCAAGAGCTTCCCAGGTATAATGCTTCACTATTCTCTTCACTGAATTCGTCAAGAGCTTCCCAGGTATGATGCTTCACTGAACTCATCAAGAGCTTCCCAGGTATAATGCTTCACTATTCTCTTCACTGAACTCGTCAAGAGCTTCCCAGGTATGATGCTGCACTATTCTTTTCACTGCACTCATCAAGAGCTTTCCAGGTATAATGCTTCACAATCCTCTTCACTGAACTCGTCAAGAGCTTCCCAGGTATGATGCTGCACTATTCTTTTCACTGCACTCATCAAGAGCTTCCCAGGTATAATGCTTCACTATTCTCTTCACTGAACTCGTCAAGAGCTTCCCAGGTATGATGCTTTACTATTATCTTCACTAAAGTCATCAAGAGCTTCCCAGGTATAATGCTTCACTATTCTCTTCACTGAACTCGTCAAGAGCTTCCCAAGTATGATGCTGCACTATTCTTTTCACTGCACTCATCAAGAGCTTCCTAGGTATGATGCTTCACGATTCTCTTCACTGAACTCGTCAAGAGCTTCCCAGGTATAATACTTCACTATTCTCTTCACTGGACTCGTCAAGAGCTTCCCAGGTATGATGCTTCACTATTCTCTTCACTGCACTCATCAAGAGCTTCCCAGGTATAATGCTTCACTATTCTCTTCATTGAACTCGTCAATAGCTTCCCAAGTATAATGTTTCACTATTCTCTTCACTGATCCCGTCAAGAGCGTCTTGAGATATGCTGCCTCAACCCCAACAACTGGCACTCTAGTTTTGTTATTATAGAAGGTTGCTAGCCCTTATATATCGACCATTCAGGCAACAAATGTCGTAAAATAAAAAATGGCATTTTACAGTACTAGTTTTAGAAGACGAAAAACAAAAATGGTTGAGTTTATTATGCCATTGTCTTTTAAAGTACTAAAGCTAAGCCCGTAAAGTTCATAATGCTTAGATTTTCAAGTTCTTTATAACATAATACAGAAAAAGTAATTATTTAAAGCATAAAGTCTTGTTTGTTCAGATGATTTAAATCTTAAAAATGTTGTAAAAACCGTTTTTAGTACGAAATTAATCTTTAAGTACCAAAATTGGCATCACATTGAAATAATTCATTTATTGACAAATATCGTAATAACCAAATTTTTATAAATGTGTAATTTTTCCATGAAAAAATGTCGTATAAGCCATATTTGACAGCTTCGTGGTATTTACGAGAAACATTTATGTTGTAATAGCCATAGCTGAACAAATTGTCATTTAAAAAAAAAAAATTTTCATTCTCCAAATTGACTTTTACTACATATTTAAACAAATTAAATTTGTTTAGAACGTAATTCAAAGTGATTGGTAAAAGACATTCTTTTTGCGAATTTGGAAATTTTAAATATACAGTTCGATAGAGCGCGCGAAACTGGACAACTGTGCTAAAAACCCATTTTGGCCAAAATGGCTTTTACGACATTTGTTGCCTGAAGGGTCGATATGTTAAATATGCGCAACTAGCGAGCCGCCCCGGTTTCGCATGGGTAACCATAAAGCCATTTAAGCGCCAAAAGCGATTTTTTGATGACTTGATGGAAAAACATTGAATTTTCTCTACTATACACCGTGAATTTACATCGTTTTGTTCCCGCCGTGTAGTGAGACTCCCGACTCCCATTTTGTATGCAGAGCACAAAAATATTTTTGTCGCAGGATTTTTTTTTTTTCGTGAAAAGTTGTTCAGTTTGACGGCTACAAACACTACACGGCGGAAACAAAACGATGTAAACATGCTGTATATTTAGAATGTTATGTAACCATTGGTGAAAACCGCAATAAAATCCGTTTCGCGGAGGAGTTAGCAGATATACGGACAGATACGCGGAAAGCGACTTTTTTATAGTAGAGATGAACGCCGGACAGCTAGTAAAATAACAGTTTTGATATTGCAGTGGAGGCGTGCAACTCTCTGCTGAAGAAGGAGCTGTGCCGCAGCCTGTTCAGCCTGTTCTCGGGCTGGTGCGGGTCGCTGGTGAAGCACCTCGGCTCGCTCGTGCCGCACTGCACGCCCGAACTGGACGAACGGCTGAACCTCTCCGCACTCAAGGTATGCGGTCTCAATATGGTAGACAGTAGACTTACGAAAAACAGCACACCAAACTGTAATAAAACATTACGCATCACTTTCGAAAAAGTAATATCACTCCATAGCATTACTCATCCATTACCCTAAACATTACTCGAAATGTTGAATGATATTTATCACTTTGTACGAAGAAAAGCCGTAGTAGCATTCATTACTATTTTATTACCTATAACATTACCTGAGATGGTGAATGAAACATAATTAGTTTGTATGGACTATTGTCCGTCCATCACAGGTTTGTAGGGTTGTTGTACGGAAAAAAAATGTGCATCACGCCACGCATCACCTAAATAATAGCGCTGATTCTGAGTAGGTGATGACTGAGTGGTGGTTAGAATACTCGTGTAATGTGTAATGTTGCATAAACTTTTGGAGTGATATCACTATTGTAATATTATACGCATTACCTACGACGGTGGCTTCGGCCAATCTACAGCCGGATATCTTCTTCATCGCTGACCTCCTGGTGTCAGTGTTATAGAGCTGCCAAAGACCACTGACGTGGCTTGTGTTGTGACTTAGCGTGCTTTCCGAAGCACGAAATCGACTTTCTTTTCGGACAATCAGGCGATTCATCCTGTAATCTTTTAACCAAACAAAAGGACAGTGGGGACACCGGAACACGAACCAGGCACCTACGCAATGAGTGTCAAACGCTTGACCACTCGGCCATGGTAGCTATCCACATCGAACTTAAACTCATATCGACATGCAGCTCCATGACACGGACACCATGTTTTTGAGGTCTGTGCTTACGAGTTTACAACCCACACGATAAGAAGATCTGATTGTACCAATATGATGCTGTGTGTGTTTGATGATATAGTATATTTATATTGTACTAGAGCTCTGCCCGCAACTTTACTTCCGTAATCTAAGTTTTACCTCCACGACGAACCTTTTTAGAACATAAATGAATATAACTTGGCTTCTGAGCGAAGTATCAAGATGAAACATGCACTAGTTTTTAAGTTGGACCTCTGGCAATACTACTGAGACAACCGCATCCAATTCCGTGCAGTAGTTTATGCATGATGCATGAACAAACATACAGACAGACAAAATTCTAAAAAAATATTTTTTGGCTTCTAAAGTTAAATTTTTCTTGCTCTTATACCTCTCATATTATTTTTTCTCAAATATGTTTTGTGTACAGACATCGCTCAGTTGTAATTTTATTATATTTATAGATTGTGCCTTTTTTGGTAAA
The DNA here is from genome assembly GCA_951230895.1 of Carpatolechia fugitivella. Lineage (NCBI taxonomy): Eukaryota > Metazoa > Arthropoda > Insecta > Lepidoptera > Gelechiidae > Carpatolechia > Carpatolechia fugitivella. The sequence goes on from OX579645.1 coordinate 14,407,363, forward strand.
TGTTCTGTTCACGCGCAGGCTATGAGTGCTTTGCTCTGCTGCGGTCCGTGCTTCGCGCCCACTGCACTCGCCGAAGATGGGCCCCTCTACCCTTGGCTCAGCGAGATGCTCTCATCCACCAATGACAAAGTAAGTATAAACACCTGTTATTATAAACAAAAAAAAAACAAATATATTTTTTTCATATAAAAAAAAATCGTGGTTAATCAAATCGTGATGTTAAATCGTGGCAATAACCCGGTAGATAGGTGTGTTACCTGTTGTTATATTAGTAATTTGTTTACTTAAAACTAAGGAGGAAGAGGATCTAGAGATATACAGCATGATACATACCCCGCCAAACGAAATTCGATAGTGAAGTGACCGAGGGCGCGCTTTATTAAAGATAAAATCAAATCAACAATGGCCCGTTACAGTCCACTGCTGGACCATGAGCCTCCTCCACTTAAGTGGAGGGTTTTGCCATAATCTCCACGCTTGGCAGGCGGGTTGGAGATCGCAGATTAAAAGGTTACTGTATCAGAGAGCGCTGCTGCCCGTTCCCTGTTCAATGTGTAGTCCCTAAGTCGCCTCGTACGACACCCACGGGAAGAGTAGGGGTTGGTGACAAATGTATTCTACTCTGCCGTCACCACATTAAAGATAAGCTTAGGTCAAACTAATTAGTGGCTTTATTTTTTTAAATAATTGGATATGTCTAACCTGTTGTTGTTCTGAAATCACTACCTCTACAACCTACGATTTGAATTGTTTACGTAGTTGTACGAGCTGGCGCGTGAGACTATAGTCCTGCTGCTAGACTGCAACCCCGACATCGGTCCGCTGCTCGACTGGACCGTGGACAAATGCTTCACCGGGCCACCGCGCGTCGCCGACGGGTGCTTCATGGCCCTCGCCACTATCTTCAGCGCTAGGTAACTGCACGCTCAAACCCAGTCTACTACCTATCATCAATTCAAATTCATCAACAGCTTATATACGTCCCCACCGAGGGGCTCGAGCCTACCCTGTTTTAAGGCGATCAGACTTTAGTCGACCAAGCTGGCTCAGTGCGGGTTGGTTGACTTAACACAGCCATTGAATTTAATCGCAGGCACACTGCACGTTTCCTTAAGATGTTTTCCTTCACCGTAAGAGATTCGAATAAACGTACATATGAATTTGAAATTTGAAAACACATTGGTACGAGGTGGGGATCGAACCCGCATCACCCGAACGAAGGACAGTGGCCTTAGTTACTACACCACCGACGCTCCTTATACAGGGTGTGAATGACAGGTCTCCACAAAACTCCACTTCCCTGCACCATGTCATATGCCGCATATCGTCTATCCTCCCGTTAGAATATTGAATTAAGATTTTTTTTCATAGAGTACTGTATTCTACTAGTCAAACCCTTTCATTTGCCAACTTAGATTTACAATAAACTAAAGGTGTGTGCTAAAAATCAGATCAACCTGTCAACAGGAAGGAGGTCGAAGTTAAATTACCAAATTTGACCCAAAAAAACAAAAGGCAAACTAAATAATTATAAAAAATGCATATATTTAATAAATTCAACTCCCCCAAAAGTTTAAAAACAAACGCACGTCGATGAACCTAGAAGCATGGATATAGCACAAAGGTTCTTTATTAAACATTAATTTGGTATGCACCAAGAGAGGTTTTTTTTTAATTCGTTCTCTAAGTGAGTTAAATTTGTGTTTGAAGTAGAACAAAACACAATCTCCATACTAATTGAAGCCCGGAATGACAATTATATAGACAAAGCCCAGCCTACACCGGTGGGTCTAAAAGAATTTTTTGTAAGGTAACTTACATAGTGTAGATATGCACTAAAAGAGGAATTTTTAAAATTCGTCCTCTAAGTGCATTAAATTGATGTATAAAATTGAAAAAAAAAACAGACACCGAAAGGCTTGATCAACATTGTAAATTCAAATTTTGAAATTTTTGTTGGGCAGCTAGAGTGCTCATGCTCTAAATTCAAAATGCAGTCGCGAGTTCTTGAATGACAATATTATTTTAGTTTTCCGTTTTGTTTTATAGCCAGTACGTTAAGATGATAATAAAGGATTAAAGCATGGAATTGTGATGGGATATCCCATCAGGCAGACGGGTAGTTTAAAAATAAAACCGTTTAGAAATATGGCCCTTTTACTCGCTTCTATCTTCTGATCAATTTATTATATGGGAGATGCATTTCAATTTCATCTGACAACTTCTTCTTTGCGTGTCGATGACAAATAAAATCTTTCTGGCCCAGAACTGAGCCACTTTGACTGCACTATTTGTGGCGTCCATTAAGTCCTGCTGCGGACAGGTGACAGGGCAGGCAGGACGACACTAAATGAGCCATGGACTGCACCGCTCCACACACACTCGTGACATTATAAACCCTCGCTTGCGGCTCGGGCTTACAAAAGTCACATCGTTTGTAATATGCCACCTACGATCCTTGTATCGTAATGTACTCGGGAATGCAAAATATTTTATAGAGAATTTGTGTAGAGGAACCATAGATAAACGTGCATTTATTTTTTGTTTTGTTGAGATGTTATCTGTGTATGGTTTATAAACAAACATAGCATGTGTAGAGGAACCATAGATAAACATGCATTTCTTTTTGTTTTGTTGAGATGTTTTCTGTGTATGGTGTACAACAAAACATAGCAGGATTCACGGCTTTACGCAATGGTTCATGATCGCCATCTAGCGTACGACTTCAAAAGTACGACGACGCTTACAAGACTACCAAGGTTTAATTCTACAATAAGGTTCGTCTGCAGTTTTTTTGAGTTCCACCTCACCACCACCGGTGCCATGTTGCAATCTTGATACCAGCCAAATAATTTAGTACCATTCAAAATCGCTAGATGACAGCTCACGGTGTTCTTTTGTTAGATATACGGAATAATTGAACTTTGTCGATTACTCAAATGGACTTAGCAGAACAGACAGGTTAAATGAAAAATATTTGAAATGTCTCATATTTCGCATAAAACATTTCTTGATAACATTAATCATTTTTGTTACTTTTCTGTCTATAAAAACGAGTCTGTAACATACTCGTAGTTCCGAAAATCGTTTGTTCGTACAACATACAATGCACATGGAAATGAATCGTAACAAACATTTTCGCGCAACTAGAAGGTAGCCAGTCCAATGCAGCCGAGTTTTATGGGACCCAGTAGTTTGACGGGCATTGGTGATAAAAAAATTTCTTTGGCTACGTACGAACTAAAACATAACTGCTAGACCAACTTTATCGAATAAAATCATAATAATTTTACTTCATCTAATTTCGCAAATTCTCAGTATCACCCAAGACTGTATTGAGTTCCAAAACGTGTTAAAAGTAACACTCACATTAAAATGCCACCCTAAAAGCCCTTACACAATTTCGGAGTTCATTTCCCAATCATGAGATATATTAACTAGTATATTAATAACTGGCATTTGAAGCATATGTCCTAGGGTGTGCCTCTATTCCGCTAAGTGACAATGCTTTGATGTATTGTTGCGCAAAGACACATAGTAACCAGTACCGTGTAAACATAAAGATTCGCAGCGTCGTCGGGGGTTTAACTAATACTCATATTGAAATTCCAGCATCGTCCACTAATTCACGAAGACCCATGAATATTTAAACTCACTCTTTTGAGGGATTCGTTCAACGATTCGTTTTACTTACGGTAAGCAGTGAATAGTAAAATGAATTGATAGGTCATTATTATTAACATACTAGGACGGCCTGTTCTTACAAAGTTAAGTAACTGTAAGTTATCAACTGCTAGTCGAGCTAAATACATACATAAAGTCACGCTCTTACTTCTAAAGAGGTGAGCAGAGCTTTAGTTGCCTCACTGCAGTCGTTATTCGAAAAAAATACTCTAAATCGATAGGCTGGAATTCCTGGTGTATTACAACTATGACTATTACAAAAGAGAACTAATAAAAAATCCTAAGGAGTTTCTACTCCCGTGTATATGTATGTAAATGATTGCAACACCTAAACTAATAATAAGCTACTATTCGTGATCTAAAAATCATAACCGTTTTAATTTGATACTTAATAATAAGACCAAGTCCGCGCTCGCCATATTACCACACTGGTATAAATAGCAATTAGTCCGTCAAAAAACATAACCCTCCTTCTAAAGCAGTCGGGTAAAAAGACCTATAAGAAGCCAGTGTTGATCGTTTGACTTAACCGATAAATGTTTCATTTGAAAGGACTAGGGCTTGAAATGTCAGCCAGTAATTTTACTCGGCCAGTAATTTTAAACGGCGGCGGCGGCGATGCTATTTTTTTATTACAAAATCAAAATAAACATCCCTTTTATCAAGAAACAAGATTAAAAATACCTTCTGTTTAATACTTAAATAAATTTACGTAGGTACAGTCAAGAACAACTGTTTTGTAAATTAGCATTTTGCGTTATTGGCCTAGTTTTACGTCATACATTGTCTTGACTGTTCGGCCGAAAAAATCCAAAACATTATTACACATGGAACGCAAAATTTCTCTTAAATGGTTTAACGTGATTAGGACTTTATTAAAAACGAATAACGCACGTGAAAACCATGAATATTCGTTAAAAAATAAGGAAGATATGAACGATTAAAGTTCGCATTCATCTCTTTCTCGAAAAATTTAATTTAGTATGTACTTATTATAGTAGTCGTAACAGCCTCTGTGGCCGAGTGCTCGAAATTTCGCCGTTCATTACTGAGGTTCCGGGTTCGATTCCTGGTGAGGACACTGTCAAGCAAAAATCTCTTTGTGAGACTTTTCCTAGTTTCGTTAGGACTTTGCAGACTGAATCACTTGATTTTCCGAAAAGAAAAATTATTCCTTGCTTCGGAAAGCACGTTAAGCCGTTGGTCCCAGCTACTATCCAGTCGTTACACGAGCCATGTCAGTGACCTTTGGCAGTTCTATAAAACTGACACCAGGGTCTGTGAGGTCGGTTGCCGACACGACACGACACGATGGAAAAGATCTAAATATTTAGGTGTATTTGTATAAAACTCGTTAACATAGTCTGTTTGTTGCGTCAGGGAGTACCCGTGCGACCATTACACGGCGATAATCAACGTAACGCTGATGTGCACGGGCTGCCCGCGCGCTCCGGTGCACGAGAGCGCGCTGCAGCTGCTGCAGCTGCTGGACAAGCGCTTCTTCGGCACCGTCGGCCCGCTGCCTGCTGACGACGACGTCGGTAAGTGCTCCTATATTTTAATTGCGAAGCATTCTGACAGATGGAGTACTGCCAGGCAGAAGCAAGTTGCGACAGTTACAAGTATCAAATTTGATAAATAAAAAAAACTGTGTTTTTTTTTTATTTATTCCTTATGCATCCTTTATTTTATTTGCCGAATGACCATAATATTTTAAGTTGTAATCTATTCAAGTTATTACAATCAATGTGGGAGAATATTTAATAAGGCCGGATATCATTTAAAAAAAAAAAACAATACATATTTCCTAAACCAACTGTTGATTGAGATGAAAAGTCAGAGACAGGTGCATTCTTTTATTAGGTTTCGTTGGTCTCGTTTACATCTTACCTTTCATACCTCGATATTATCAATTTACATTCAATAGATAAAGGCTCTTTCAGGCTAGTCTCACCTTTTCCCATTATCTTCCCTTCACCACACTACCGCTTTTATTGTGCAATAAAGTGTTTACATACATACTGCAACAGTAGACTTTTAAAGAAATAGCGTGCTTTAATTCTGTAATGTGTTGACGTGCTGTAGGAATTCTTAGCGATACGATTAAAACATTATGATTTTTTTTCGATCACTGATATGAATAAAGTCGTAGGAAAGATAAAATTACCTTCGGATAAAAGTTTCCCGTTCAAGTTTTATTGGTATATGTATATCAATTCGTATTTGAGTATTTTTATTTGAACAAGTTTTTAAAGCTTAGTTTGAAGTTTGTTCGTTTTCAAGTCTTTTTAAACAACGTGTCATTGTCACCATAACTGTATAGCTAGCGAAACTTATGACACGAACCTTTATTGTATAGCCAGACTTTTTCAAATGGGTTTCAACTGTCTTGTGGTCAATTTCCAATTCTTCAGCAATGTCGTAACTACTAATATACCTATCTTGTTCCACTTTTCAAAAATGGCATCTACTTTATCCGAAACAGGGCGACCAGGGCGAGCTGCATCTTTGACATCAAAATTTCCGGACTCAAAACGCTTGAACCAACTTTGTGCTACTCTTACTCAAACTGCATTAGGTCCATAAACGTCACAAATTTTTTTCACTGTCTGTGTTGTATTAGGTCCTTACATATGAAATTGGCGTTTTGTCGTACTGGCCACTTTGATCACAAATTTCTCCTATTTGGTTAGGAATTCGAAATTCAAATTTATACAGCTATTTCCACATGTAGTTGTGTTTCGTAAACCGTCATTCATTTGTTTTTTTACTTATCTTTTTTCTGTTTGCATCGCTCGATTTACAAAATGGAAAATTTGAAATATCGCGTTATTTACGAGTACGAGTTCCACCGTGGCACCAGTGCTGCGGAAACGGCTCGAAGGGTTAATGATGTGTATGGCGGTTGTGTCGCAAAAGAAAACACAGTGCGTTTTTGGTTCCAACGTTTTCGTTCTGAAAATTTCGACCTGCAAAACAAGCCCCGTGGACGGCCGGAGACCCAAGTTGATAATGAAGCATTGAAGGCTATTGTGGAAGCGGATCCATCGCAAACCACGTCCGAGTTAGCTGCAGGCTTCGGTGTTAGTGATAAAACTGTTTTAATCCACTTGAAGCAAATTGGGAAGATTAAAAAACTTGAAAGGTGGGTTCCTCACGAATTGAGTGAAGCAAACCGGCAAACGCGCGTCAACTGCTGCGTTACATTACTTGACCGGCACAATAACGAAGGGATTTTAAATCGAATCATTACCTGTGATGAAAAGTGGATTCTCTACGATAATCGGAAGCGCTCATCGCAATGGCTGGACCCTGGCAAGCCAGCCAAAGCCTGCTCCAAGCGAAAATTGACCAATAAAAAGTTACTTGTAAGCGTTTGGTGGACTAGCGCCGGTGTCGTTCATTACAGTTTTCTCAAATCTGGCCAGACGATTACGGCAGATGACTATTGTCAGCAATTGCAAACCATGATGGAAAAGCTAGCTGGTAAACAACCGAGGCTGGTCAATCGCTCTACGCCACTGCTGCTTCACGACAACGCTAGACCACACACTGCACAACAGACGGCTAGCAAATTAGAAGAGCTTCAATTGGAATGTCTAAGGCATCCACCGTACTCCCCGGACCTTGCTCCAACAGATTACCATTTTTTTCGAAATTTGGATAACTTCTTGCAAGGGAAAAAATTCAACTCAGATGGGGCAGTCCAAATCGCCTTCAAAGATTTTATTGATTCCCGTCCGAATGGTTTTTTTAGTAAAGGGATCAATGAACTACCTATGAGATGGCAAAAGTGCATAGATTACAATGGCTCATACTTTGATTAAATAAATATACTATATAAAAATTTTTCGACTTTTTGTTCCTCCCATACAAAACGCCAATTTCATATGTAAGGACCTAATATTTATCCCTTTTTTGTAATAAAATAACAGAATGTACCAAATTTCTTCTTTAAAACCACTCATTTTAACAAACAGAAAAGCAATTGAAATATGGCGGGAAAGTTTTTCTTTTTTCTTTTCTTTTTAATGTAATCTTTTTCGTGATATCAAAATCAGTCGGAAACAAGCAATACAAGCAAAGAGATATAATTACAAAATAGTACATACAAAATACGAAAAGACTTTTTCCCCGACCTAACATTTACGACTATAAAACAGTAACTAAAATATATTTGTAACCCTTCTATTGTCGTTAAATACATAGTAATTTTGATCGAAGTCACTGACAATAAGTAAATGATTTATTTCAATTAGTGTCACTACTTCAGCTGATGTGTAACCTTAAAACGAAAAACGTGGGGTGCATGGAACAGATTTTAAAGAATTAAAACTTGAAAATGTTGCTCCAAAAAATAAAAACCTCCTTCAAATTACTTTATAATATTGTTATCTTCACTAAAAAGTAACAAATAAAAACAAACAGACAGACAGAGAAGAAAGCGAGTTAATAAAAACGTATTAATTTCAATAAAATAAAAAGCAAGTAAGTTTCATCACATAGGGTAAATCGTCAGTAACAGGCCACTTTACTACTTTGCTTACTTTGAATGTTTATTGTGGCCAGGTGGCCACCTGTAAAGCGATACCGCCAAAATAAATGATTCAGGGGAAGTAGTAAATATTGAAAGTAATGATCATGTGTTCTAATGAAAAATACGTTATTTATTTCATAAGTAATTTAAATGTTTTATTGGAAATAACTTTTAACCTAGTAACTAGCCAGCATTTTCAATACTGCCCATTTTTTTTTTCAATAACTAGCCAATAAGTTTAATTAAGTATCCGACAAATAAAATAGGTATTAACATAACAAAGGCCTCTTTGTTGTAAAATAAGAGAACAAACATACTTTAACACAATATATCCTCACTACTAATCCTCCTATGAACTTTTTTCATGAAGATATAACAAATATAACATCCTTTGGAAGTTCTAAGGTCATTACCGGTATGTTATTTGATATCTTTAAGAACTGAAACAATAATATATATTAATTACAGCAGTGTTTGTACGTTACGAAAGAAATAAGATATTTTCTTGAGTTTTTCCCTACCCTATCTGAAAGTGTATCACCGTCTTCGTTTTACACAACAGTTAACATAAAACTCGCAATTCTTGGGCAACTTTCATTGCCTGATTAAATAATGTTTCCACTTTACGCGTACGACGCCACGCTTGATCAAATCACCGCATTATGTTATCCCAAAAACCTATTTCGAAAATTTCACAATCGCAGATTAGCCAATGCCCAAGGCAGTAATTTCCGTAACTATCCTATGTGGCTAATTTTTAGAATTATAAATATAGAAGTTTCATAAACTAGACAGCTTAATAAGTTAAATAAATTGCATTTATGTTATAAAATTATCTAGAATTAATTATTCTCTTACCTCATGTGATCACATTTATTACACTGACATCATGTCAAAAGTCAAATTTAACATAGAAGTACTTATTTTCAAATGTATGTATACTGCCAGAAAAAAGAAACAAATGGTCAGTTTCTCATAAACTTTTACGTTAATCTGTGATGTAATACTTGACTTATACTCAAGGTTACTGCTATTATCTGAAAAGTTTACTTGAACTGTGTAAATGCAAATTAAATTCCTAGTTTATCCGTTTCAGTGAAATGTGTCCAGTTATTGGGGGGCGGCCAGTTATTGACAATTTACCCTATATAGGTATAGCAGTGCCCGCGACTTCGTTCGCGCAAGCATTTTGTGTTTACGAAGTAGTTTTTATATTGTATACACATAATATACGAAATGGTATATAAACATGTTATAATATTTCTTCGTAAACTATATAAGAAGTTTTGTCTTGTGTATCAGTGAGCATAAACAGGCTTCGTGCACTAAACTTACTCGTGACAAAGCTACATAAAGCTGGCCGTGTGTAAAACAGGGCTTCCGCAGATCTACACCAATACGACTCGTAGTCTGTCCTTGAGCTTTAATAATGGTCATACAGACACTCACACTTATTGGGAACTGCACACGTTTAAACCGGAACCCTTATATTCGTATCTCTTATACTTAAGCCGGGCTGCTAGAGTTCCACATCAGGTGTACTAGATATTCGTTTTTTATACCTAAACAGAAAGTGTTCATTCGCCAAACAACCTTCCCAAGGTGCTATAATTGTATCTCTTACAGTTTAGCTGGGCTGCTAGGGTTCCACATCAGGTGTATCAGACCTTCAATATTTTTAAGTCAATTGAAAATGCATAATCACGCTGAATAACTTTTCCTAAGGCGCTATTTTCATATCTCTCCTAGTTTAGGTGGACTGCTATGGTTCCACATCAGGTATTCCGATCTTTAAAATAAATTATAGCCCATATGTTACCGAGGAGCAATACCTATACAACAAAAAGAGTTTCATCAAAATCCGTTCAATAGTTTTTGCGTGAATCGCGAACAAGACACAGACAGACAAAAATTTCAAAAATCATATTTTTGGCATCTGTTACGTTTAAAAAGACCCCCAGAGGTATTTTTATATTTTTTTCAATACACCTTGCTCGAAAATTGAACTTACGAAAGCAGTTAACTGTGCGGTAAATGCGTTTTACCGCACTAGTGCGATTTTATTACATTTTTTTTTTTATTTCTACAGTCTTCAGAAGTTATTATTCAGCCAGGGTCATTTTGACAATAAAAAATATTTAAATCGATTCATACAAAGAGAAAAGTATTTTATATTTTTTTATTTCAACAAATTGTATCAAAAATATTATCAGCCAGTAATATTTTAATTATAAAATAGTACATTACGATACAAGGATCGTAGGTGGCATATTACAAACGAGGTGACTTTTGTAAGCCCGAGCCGCAAGTTTTTTGGCACCATCTTTACAGGAATTTAGAGGTTACAATTCGGCAAAATTTTTTCAGCAGGACGGTGCCAAATGTCACACGAGTAGAAGGTCTATTGAAGCATTGAATGAGTTATTCCCAGAAAGAGTTATCTCAATAAACGGGAACCTTAAATGGCCCCCTAGGAGCCCGGACTTAAGTCCATATGATTATTTTTTATGGGGTTACCTAAAGAGTAAGGTTTACATATAAGCCGTCAACTCTTAGCCAATTGAAAAACAATATTGCAAGTGAAATATCAAAAATATGTGAACGTGTCTTAGGCAATTTACGGCCACGACTTGAAGAGTCTCAAAATCGTAATGGATGTCATTTGGACAACATAATTTTTTCGTCGTAAACTTTCCATTGTATGTACTTTTTGCAAATAGTAATAAAATTATGAAATGATATATTTTTCATTTATGATTTTCGTATATAAACTGCCAACACCCTTTTTGGACACCCAGTATAAGTAAGTAAGTAGATTCAATGAAGCAGAAGGGGGGACTCCTTTTTGTGGTGTATTTTGGGCAGCATCTGGCGAAAATCCAATTTGTACATTTGATATGGGTACACTAAAATATATCTATATCGTATGTGTTGTGTCGTCACTTTATATGGAAATTGAGTGGCATGTCAGATTGTAACGACCTCCTTCATATCCCCAACAAAACCACCATAGTAGCCGATAACGCGTCGTAAAGACTGCAATAATAATAGAAATTGAAAATTTATCGAAAAAACATTGTGAACAGAAATAATTTGAATTTAATTAGGTAGTGAAGTCTTTCCTGTGTTACAGAAATATTACGTACTACTTATCAATAAGTGTTGAATATTGCCAAATATTATCTTCCGTATATTATAATCGCGTATTTAATTTTATGTCATATGGTACTGAATATTTTGTAGTTAAGTAAGAAATTACCTTTTCCAGAAACTGTTTCGAGTACTTGTGATAATATGACCAATAGATCTGGATATCCAAAAGATCGAACAATGAGACAGGTATTATTGTACATTACGACACGAGGATCGCAGGTGGCAAATTACAAACGAGGTTTATAATGTCACGAGTTTGTTATAAAACCTAAGATCCGTGTGTTGAACGACGTTTTTCAATACACTTGTGAGAAAACAGGTAACGAACGCATCATGAAAAGCAATGCAAGTAATAATAATAATAAACGGTTATATATTCTAGCGCTTGCTGTACCGAGAGTAATGTGAGCTGGGTCAAATACAGGAAGAAGAGACGTAACATGTTTACATATCATGCACTTTTTTACTTACTTATTGGCACTTGTTCTTCAATTCTATTTCTGTAGGTAATTACCTATTACCTATTATTATCGCGCCAAGCACAGTCTAGTCTTGAACGTATAATGTTTTAAATCTGGAATATCTTATTATAAGTAGTTACCTATTTACACTAAAAGTGTGGTTACGTAGGATTTTCAAAAAAACTGTAGTTAATTACTTGAAACTGAACTTCAGTTTAAACAACGTTTGAATCTAACAGTAAAATATTTGCTTAGACAAATTAAAACCACCACCGTTTTTGGTAATTACTGTAACATTTATTTACGTAATTAATTGTGTTTACCTGAAAGCATATTTTAGTCAGTATACTATATTTGCTAAAGTCGTTGTACCGATTACGCCTGGGTCGGGATTACACTTGCAAATTTTTTTGTCATTTTTCTCGTGGGTCGCTTCTTACGCAAGATAAATTTGAATTTGTAATATCATAGCCAGCTTTTGTTTATGTTATCTTCAGCAGCTTTAAAATATTTCAAGGCGAATATTGTGATTAGGGCTTGGAATTTCGTAACAAATATTTGAGCAACGTTTCAAATTTATTTTTATATTATTATTGTTTGGTTGTGTTGTGGCTAGCTCGCCTAGCCCTAATATCAGAGAAACAAACAGTTTAACGTGCCTTTCGAGACACGTAATATGCTTCATTTCTTGCTGAGAACACATGTAACATGGAGATCAAAATTTTAAGAAAAAAATACAAATGAAAAAAATTACTTTTTGTATCCAAAAATAATCCGAATTCATATCAAAATTACTGATTGCACAGCAAAATGCTCAACTCAAAATGTTATTAAATAAACTACAATTTATATTCGTGGCGTACCGCTATTTATCTTAAAGTAAAGCTTTTTTATTAATACACAGCTAATAATGACTAATGGCTGGTTTACATGTATTATGTTGTCAAGTAGTTAACTAAATTTTTACTAAATTTTAAGCGACTTAATGTATGTAATGCATGCAAACAACGAATTTAGTAGTAAGTTGTTACTAAATTCATTGTTTACACGCATAAAGTCGCTTAAAATTTTGTTAAAATTTAGTTAACTACTTGACAACTTAATACGTGTAAACAAGCCATAACGCACATTATACCTATTACTTAACTCTTTTTTTTTAATATAACTTCAATTTTTACTCTATATTGGAACTCTCCTCTAGTCCACGTGATTTTTTTTTCTTTACTTCCCTACGAGTATAATGTGAGGTGTCGTTGGATAGGCTAATAAAAAATATTGGGGGTTTGCGAAAACCATTTTTCGATTCTAGCGTACGTTTTAGAAATAAAAGTGCTTATTTTTGTTAGAGTCAAGTGTCGGACCATTGTATTTAGAAATGTGAAAAAAAACATTGTAGTAGTGCATATGTTACCGGCAATCTGTATAATTCAAGCATTCTATAGAATTCCTAGGCATTGTTTAGAATGCCGAGCTTGTCTAGGCTATGTATAAAATATTTTATTTTCAGTTTACCTATTACCTTATATATAGGTACCCTGCCTGCCTAGGCAATGTATACTGTGTCTAGGTATTCTATAGAATGCCAGAAGGACGAATAAAACATCCTGATATGGGGCTGAGCAGCTGATAATGATACGGTCTTCATTATGCACTGCAAACTGAAGATCGTATCAATAGTCTGAGACATCAGATATCAATAATCAAAGACTTGGAGAATTGTTTAAAATGATAGACATCTTGACGGTTCCTTGCCAATACATCAGCCCCACAAATGAAGTACTGACCTGACGTAGCTAGTCTACAATGGTAATGAATGAATTCTTATTACAATCGTGAATGAATGTACAAATTTTTACCTGATATCATGGATATTCTTCCTAACATACTCGTAGATACCTAATATTAGCCTTTGCCTCATCATCACCATTGTAGACTAGCTCAGTCAGGTCAGTACTTCATTTGTGGGGCTCTGTGTGCGCCGCTATAACAAAATACGTTACCTAAAGATATTTTAAGTCTACACATGCTATGAAAAAAGACTTAGTATAAGTTAGAAGACTATTTAACTTTCAAGTCCGCGCCCGTTATATTACCACTTTGGTAGAAATAGCGAAAGAAACATAACTCCAATACGGCACAGGAAACATTAATAATATAACATAACATGCTCGAGACCCGAGGGAATTTTTTCAGGCTGTTCTTCTCCACAGTGAGTGCACTCTTGTGGTGAACGTGCCAACCATGGACAAACTTCTTTGACCTTGAAATAGCTTTGACCTAAAATTATTCTGTATAAACTTAACTATGATAAAGATTGAGTGAGTATCTTATGTTTTATCTATATCTGACATTATTTTGGTTCTGAACCCCATATTAGGCTAAAGTTTATTATTTAGAGAAACGCAAATGAAATTTTGTGTTAAAGAGAGCGTCGGTAGTGTAGTGGCTAGGGCCGCTGCTTCCCGCGGGTTCGATCCCCACCTCGCACCAATGTGTTGTGTTTGTGTTTTCATATTTACGTTCTGCGAAGAAATTCAAAGGTTATGTGTGAAGTCGCTCTGCCTGATACAGGGTAGGCTCCCGTGGGGACGAATATGAGCTGTTGATGATGTCTTGACAGAAATAAGATCATCAATTTCTTAAGCTATCAACTCAATCTAGGTTGCCAGTAAATAAAGGGTAAGACCGCTCAACTACCCTTCTTCCGGTCACTTTTCGTTACTGTTGTGCGTTAGTTCAATATTCTATTCCATTCCATTCAGACATCGTATCAAAACTAGGGACCGAAAACCTGGTTGTAGGTACGTGAAACCGGTAAGAGCCAAACCCCTTTCTTACGGGTTAGCGATATTAAATCCTATATGATATCTACTATATGATACGGAAAAAATAGTTTAGAATTTTTGGTTTATGTCTTTGCTTTCTCTCTCTGACATACGAAACAAATGCGGGATCATAAAGCTTAATCATATGTGTTCGGGTTATTGTCTTGCGGGTGGGCTTCCAGACTTTGTTTTTTAGCGTGATACGTATAATTATTATTGAATTTGATTCGAATCAAATCAACAGCAAGTTAAATTTTATTATTTATATTTTTTTTTTTTTTCAAACTTCTCTATATCTGTGGCAGAGTATTGGTCTTCCCAAATATCATAAAAAATTCAATTCTGAAATTCACTGTAAATATAAAAGGGGTTCGAAAAATTTATAATAATAAATAATACTGAAAATACTAACTTGTTTGTATAAAATGAATACTGCCTTAAAGCCCATAAGTTCATTCTATAGTATAAAAAATAGTACCATTGGCTCTTACAGATAAAACTAATTAAATTTTTCGATTTATAAATATTACATTTAGCTGTTTCGTTTCACAATAACGTGTTCGCGCATTTATCAAAGTTAATGTTAACATTATATTTCATAGTGAACTATATAATTAGTTTACCGATTAAACTAAATACTGTTAAAACTACGAAAAGTGACGCGTCGTGTGTGAGGTGGTTTAATCCAAAAGATCAATACAAAATAAACTAATATTTTGCTCTGTACGTATCAATTATCCTTTAGTATTTTCGAAGAAAATTGAATTTTCGTATTCCCCTGTCGTGTGGTCTCCGTCGCACGTCTCCATTAATGAGGGTTTATTTGTTAATTATCTCAGGCCTCGGGTTAACGAAGCCAAATTATATATAAACCAGATTTTGAATGAAAATTCTTACCATGAGACACAATTTTGGTTTTAGCATTACACATTAAAGTCGTATATTTTGAAAATGGCACTAGTCGTCCTTGGGGATCCAGTCACCTACGGCCACTTCCTTAGACAGCCACCACTCAAAATCCTTGTTCGACCACTTCCCAGTTCGGCCACTTTCTTGAAGGGCCACTTCCCAGTTCGACCATTTCCTTGAACGGCCACCACCCAATTTCCTTGTTCAGCCACTTCCCAGTTAGGCAACTTAGAAGTTCATGTAGTAGTATTCGAACTATGATTTAAATGACAAACACCTACACCTACCCTTACCTTACCCTTTACCTACCCTTCACCTACCCTACACCTACCCTTTATCTGCCCTACAACTAACCTACACCTACCCTATATCTACCCTACACCTACACTACAACTAACCTACACCTACACTACAACTAACCTGCACCCTTTTTCTCTTCATAAGCACCTCCTCAGACTTCATCAAACACAACAAAAAAGAAATCAGCCAAAATCAGATTACATACTTGAAGTTACAATGGCCACTTAGAAAGTTTTTTTCTTAATGTGTTTTTTTCTTTTTTTTTTCGAATTTTGAAAGCTGTCATCCGAAATGATGATCTCGTCGAGACCAAAACTTAATAATTTATAATAAAAAAAAATTATAAATTTAATAATTTATTTATAATTTATTAATTTTTCCATGAAAGGTTGCCTGGAAGAAGTTGCTACCTAGCAATAAGGCCGCCTATCATACATAAGTAGGTAGGTATACATAGTTTTAATTTTAAAAAAAAATATTTATTAAAAATCAAAAGCACTGCATTAATTGACGTGGGAGTGGGTGTAACGGGTCCAAATCCAAGTTCCCGTGACACCACCAGGGGGCGTAGGAGCAGAATGTCAAAAGCGCACATAATAGGATGGTGCATCCACATCCCCAGGGGTGTCCTCCGACGGAGCCTTGGGTCCGGATTTTTCCTTTTAGATTCTTGGACATTCAACTTATTTATCGTTCAAGAAAAGTGGCCGTTCAAGGAAAGTGGCCGTTCAGGAAAGTGGACTTTCATGGGAGTGTGGCCGTTCAGGGAAGTGGCCTTAAGTGACCGGATCCGTCCTTGGCACTAGTGACTTTTGGACAGAAGTTTATGACACTACACAATTTATTTGTATTTTTATATTTTTTATCTCTTCAAAACAACCGATTCAATTTACATAAAACTTTATAGTACAATTCAAAGTAAACGTTATTGCGTCCTCACTCTTTTGGATATAAATATTATAATATCAAAAACATCAGTGAATTTACTGCGAAATCATTGTTGAGTGACATAATTAAAAACTCTGTTTGAAAACAACAGTTGTTAACCGCTGTATAACGAAAATAAAATCTCTTTCAAAATGTAATGTACGAGCAATTATAACATAACCACATTGAAAACTTTTAATTGGCTAACGATGTAAGAATTGCCATTACAATGACGCTAATTATGGCGATACGACAAAAATTTCATTAATATGTCTTTATTCAAAACTTCCTTTTTCAGCATAATATTCGTTTCCATTCTTTGGTGTCAATAATTTACCGTTTTAATCGCAATAAAAATCTTACTGCTAACTTGACTATTATCTAAAACTCAAGATTAGATAAAATCAATACCATAACTATACAGTAGGTATATGTAGACTAAACTTAAATTATTGTAAGAAACTTAAAATCAATAAACAATGTTTGGAGAGTTTATTCCGAAGTGAATTTTAATGGATAATGAAATAGGTAAACAAAATGATTTTAGCCAAAATCTCTAAGGAATTGATGGCCTCATACAACAAGACCGCAAGTGGTTTGATAAATCCAAATAGTGCGTAAGTAGTTATTTTGAGATAATTAATAATGGGTACAGTATAATGTACCCGAGCTTGCATGAAAGTTTAACCGATTATTTGTTAAATGAATACGTTAACGTTAACATAATATCGTATATTAAGCAGTGTCACTACCTACCAATTCGTTATTGATTACTAGCGGTCCGCCCGCGGGTAGTCCAGGGCTACTAATCCAGCGGCTAATCCAGGGCACAAACTATCTCCATTACAAATTTCAGTAGTAAAGGCGTGAAAGTGGAACAAACATCCAAACATCTAAACTTCCAAATATATTTTCACAATTAATGACCGCAAGCGCAAATCGTCTCCATTTCAGCTTTGCCAAAATTACTTTTGTAAATTACTTCTGTCTGTTTTTTCTCCTCAACAGGTCGCGTTTTCGTGAAATTTTATGAGCAGGTTCGATAAGTATCTATATTATAGCCTTTTTGTCGAGTCAGTATTTGGAAGTTTTAAAAAACTGGAACTGGAAAAGGGCCAATCCTCATGCCTGTTTTTAGGTACTTTTCGCCTTAGTAGAATACTGCTGGAATAACTTCTGCCTATTTCGAACATTGTCTGTGAAATCGGTTCTACAATGTTTGTTAGGACTGTGTTTTGGAACTAAGTGTTAGTTTCAGTCTAAAAGACACCAGCATTTAGAAACATATATATAATATAAAAAAAAAATGCTGAACTTTAATTTATGAGTAGGTTAGGTAATTTTGATAATATGTATAAATAAAAATGCTATCAATATAAAATGTTGGAACATAATAAGTATATAAGATTTTAAATCAGACTAAGCTATTTAAAAATAACCGGTCAAGCACGTGTCGCAAAGTTTAGGGTTCCGTAGTTGCCCAATACTACTTAGGTAAAGTAGGTACCTGCTTCAGACAGGTTCGTCAAAGTAATTTTCTACAATATATTTTGTACTGAATTTCTTACTAACACAAGTACATTACATAAGTTGGTCTATTTAACCTGTAAAGCCTACTTGATTTTGATAATTATTCTTTTAAATTCATTGTAATATGTACTACTGCCATGATTTTTTTACATTTCTAATTAAAATGGTACGGGACCCTTGGCTCAGTCATTTTCTACGATAAATTTTGTATCGAATTTCGTACTAATATAAGTAAATTTAAAAAAGATTTGAGTAAAGAATGTTTGTATTGTAAATTTTATAAGTTAGTCTAATACTCGTTAACCTGTTAAGCTTACTTGATGTTGATAGTTTTCCTTTTAAATTCATGATTGAAATGCACTACTACCGTGAATTTTTTCACATTTCCAAATACAACGGTTTCGCTGACTCTAATAAAATAAGCAATTTAAAACGAAATATTTCTGAAACGTTAAACGAACAGCTAGCATCGAAAAATGGTTTTAGCAAACCCCCAATATTTTCTAAAAGACCTATTCAACGATACCTCAACGATCACTCTATAAGTTAGTCGTGAAAAAAAAAATAACCCCCACTTCACGTGTTCCAGAGGAAACCTAAAAAAAATGTTTTTAGTATTTTATTCTTCAGCTTTGATTAATATGTATATCCATGCCAAATTACAGCCTTACTTACTAAGAGTCTCTGAGCTAAGCCGTGGACGGACAGACAGACGGACATGGCGAAACTGTAAGGGTTCCTTTTTGACTAAGGAACCCTAAAAATTTATATATTTATTTGGCTGGTCGTTATAAATGTTTACATCCCTATGTAGTCCTAATATAATTTTTGGTCTATCAAATATGTTAATAAAGTTTGATTTATTAGCATTTAAATAAGATATCAAGCTCCGTAGTTTTTTGGTTATTTCCTAATTTTTACGGGAAAAGGTCTAAAAGCAGACAGCTAGTTTTATGAATTGGTGGAGCGGGTACAGCCCACAAACGCTGACCTTTTTAGGTGATAGTATATTTCTTATCCCCTACCACATCCGCCGACCGCTCAATAAATCGTTGCAAAGAATATACAGTCTTCGCAACGGTTTAGTTATAGTGTTCTTGTATAATAAATACAGTGCCGCTGACGGCAGTTGTAGAAAGAACGTCCAGCTGCTGACAAACTGACAAACCGCCGCCTCGCCGCCGTGTAGTCGACACGCTAGATAATTTCTCGCTTCAGTGCAGTTGCTAACGATCAAAACTGTCGAGAAAATACAGTTATTTTGTTTTAGTTCCGAAAATATATCTTGAGAGTGCTTAATTTTATCTGTGTGGCTTGATATGTACTTAATTTCGTTACATTGTTAACATGTATAAAATTTAAAAAAAGCTTAACGGACATCCGATCTCTCTGGTAATCGACACTGAAGAATATCGCTCGCACAAAAGACAATTATAAACTTATCGAACATTTAATAAAGACTACGCTATGGCGGTAAACTTCTATTTGAGCCAATTAAAACTTTTCTTTATTAATATCTTTTTCCTAACGATGACATCCGTGATGAAAGAGTAGAGAATTAGATGTACAGTACAAGTAGCAAGGGTAAAATCGTTATTATGACAATGACTCTTCGAAGGTTTACAAAACAAGATAAATCGAATAAATCAAATAAATCAAATGTGAAGGATCCTGTTGAGCGTTGCTTAAAACAGCCAGCGATGAGCTATTATAATTGAAATATGCATAATTGAAATGGTTACATCATATAAAATCTTATAAATAATTATTTATAAGATTTTGTCATGCTCTTCCTTACTGCATACAATCCTCCCAGTATAATATGATGCATTTTGTACATTTCGATTCAAAAAGCGTATTAATAAAGCGTATTAATTAGTTTGCTGTTTGAGTACAGAAAGGACGCCTGCTGCATCCGCCCCTCTAAAAAACTCGTCGCTGTACCGAGCACACTTTTGTAATGATGAGTGACCCTCCTCGCTGTCAATGGATGAGTTTGGTTTCCATGGAGACCGTCCAATCAGAGCGGAGCCTGATGTCCAGACTGATCGTTTTCCATTCCTAATCAAGCTAAGACCTTTAAACTCATTTTAATCTACTTGGCGGTCGGGCACTTTAACTAGCAATCACGCGGAGTTTTAATTTAATCACTGCATTACGACGCAAAACGTACTTTAACTTTACAGTAGAAACACTTAATCTCTCGCCTTTTTAAACATTTCTTAAACCTTTTCACTGCATACGTGGTTGTAATTTTCATACCCGTAGTAAATTATAGTTACTGATATTTTCTCTCCCAATAGGGAGTAGCTGTGCAATGCTTCTTTTCTGGAAGCTAATTATAATATTTATAGCAAAAAAAAAGTTAATATTCATCAGATTTAGTCCACGTAACGATTTATGTGATTTTATAGACAATAAAATAATACATGGGCAAAAATGTATGGAGCGTTTGCCTAGCATCAATAAAAGTGAAATATACATTTTGATGATTTTCAAGCAAGTATTTTTTATAATTAATTATCTATCATTGAGTGAGGTTCATATGGCAGAATTCGCTGCAGCTTCCATACTAAGTGAATAAACTACAATTTTTAGATGTTTTGGTGTACTAAAGTGGATTATAATTAGTTACTTAATTGATTGAAGATATATATAATAAGGAAGATTTTTTATAGTTTTTTGAATGTGTATATTTTTAGAGATAATTAAATAGTACATTACGATACAAGGATCGTAGGTGGCATATTACAAACGAGGTGAATTTTGTAAGCCCGAGCCGCAGGCGAGGGTTTATAATGTCACTAGTTTGTTATAAAACCTAAGATCCGTGTGTTGTACGACGTTTTAATACACTTGTGAGAAAACAGATAATAAATAATTAAATTGAAATTGTTAAGGAAGGTACCCCTACAAAAGCTATGATACTACAGGTAAAATTGATCATGTAGAAGTTATAAAAACTAACCTTTATTATATCGCGCGCAGTTTGAGTATCCTTACTATTCATATTTATCATTAAATATCAACACTTAATCACTCATAAAACAACATTCAATGTAAATCAATTTCATGAAAATTTTGCAAACTTGGCGCCAACCACAAAACGATAGTATGTTTCTTTTTTATAAGCAAAATTACGGAGAAAAGGCTCTGGTGAACATTCAGCCTCTACGAATTGATTCTTTGTTAAATCGAGATAATTTTATTTTTATAATTAAAATATTACTGGCTGGTAATATTTGTGATACTATTTGTTGAAATAAAAAAAATATAAAATACTTTTCTCTTTGTATGAATCGATTTAAATATTTTTTATTGTCAAAATGATCCTGGCTGAATAATAATTTTGAAGACCGTAGGAATAAAAAAAAATGTAATAAAATCGCACTATTACTGCCTTCGTAAGTTCAATTATCTAGCAAGGTGTATTGAAAAATATATTTTATTCAATATCATTAAGTTCCTATCAATAACATTTATGTTTTTAACTTGCAAATTGTGAATACCTTTTCAATAACGAGTTAATATAGTTATAGTTCAACAGATCCAAATAAGTGATCACGTTTGCTGAAATCGATTCGGATCCATACATTATTTTGTAATTAGGTAATGACGCCTAGTTTTATATTAATTGAATTGTAATTATTAATAAGTGAGGACAATTCATGTAATCATTATTAATATATTTATAGTGAATTACAGTGTAATAGGGGATCGCACTACTTTTTTTTATTTTATAAATCCAAACTTCTTAGTTTCTGCTATCGAACACTAAAAGAATTTTTGCTGTATCTTTAAAATTGACCGAGTTATAAAGTTTTGAAATTCAAGATTAGACAGAGAAGCACATACCCACTTGTGACTTCATTTGTTAGTAACGCCATACAAAAAATCGTTTTTGAAAGAGACAGACATATTGAAACTTTAAAAAATCACTGTTAATTCGTTTTTCAACTGATTCTGTTTTTTTCTTCGCGAATCGTCTGCTACTAATCTATATTTCAAAAATGATTCATAAAATATGGTGAACAGTCCGATCCCCTATTATTGCAACTGTTACTCGGGTCGTCTGTCTGTAGTACAGTTTGTTCACCACAGAGGCAAAGAGTCATTTACAGATAATGAGTACTTTATACCTAAATAATCAATCAGCGTTGCCAATCTGGCCGTTCCGTGGCTAGATCTAGCCCTTTTTATACGCTCTTAGCCCTGAAAATAATGATTTAGTTCATTGCCAATCACAATCGAAACTTTTCAAAAGCTAAACGCATTTAATTCCAATAATAGGAAATTCCGCGAAAATGCAACTATGATTTTGTCTTTGACTTACACTAACGATATTTTATTGTATTCTACTATTTAATTTCTTTTTCGTACGAATTTAATGTCAGTACAAAGAAAGACACTAGTTTTTCTTTTTGGAAATGGTACAAATAGCAATAGTACACGAAAACAACTTATTTTTTATTTATTAAGACAGCAATTCAGCCCTATTTTGTAAATTACTTTCTGATACCATATTTAGCCCCAAAACCTGAGGCCGAGTTGTAATCAATTATTATTAGACATCGATTATACTTTCCTAAACAGCAATGACCGGATGCTAACTATGAGTCACAGCTGTTGCAGTATATGTATACCGACCATGTGCAACCTAAACACCAAAATGTAATTCGAAAGAGACACTAGATGTAGAGTTGTAATGGCTACTTTAACATGGCCTTCTAGATTGATATAGTTGTATTTCAAATACGAAAATAGATATGCTAAATATTAAATATGGTGCAAAAAAAAGCATATAGATTTATATCCCAATTTGGTTCGATCAATTATTATTTTCCAATAAACCTTGCTCGAAAATTTAACTTACGACGGCAGTAAACTGTACGGTAATGCCATTTACCGAATGTTTGCGAGTACCTTTTCTCAATAATTATGCCTTCAGAAAGGAAACCAATTAGTACGAGATTGGCATAAATTTTGTAGAATTTGCATTGTTTTTCATGTTGCGTTACCTGTTTTCTCACAAGTAGTGTATTGAAAAACGTAGTACAACACACGGATCTTAGGTTCTATTACAAACTCGTGACTTACAAAAGTCAGCTCTTACAAAACGCTTACAAAAGTCGTTTGTAATATGCCACCTACGATCCTTGTATCGTAATGTACTATTTTTGCACCTAATACTCGTACAAAAATGTCTTACATACTAATGACAAGAGTTCTGCTTTAATTGTAAAATTACGAGTCTATTAAAATAAAAGCAGTCTTTGGTGATTCACGGGCCATATTAATGTGTTAATGTTTTAGCTTCACAGGTATAATAAAACACGCTTTTTATCTTCTAAAATTTATCATTAAATAGTTTTTTTATACAGTAAGCTCACCTTTGTCATTAACTTTAAGAATCACATGTAAATAGAAAATACGGGGAAATCTATTTTATAAGCTAGATCGATTTATTGCCCCCGAAACTAAATTGCGAAATCGTTGCAGCCGTACGTTTCCGAGATCCTTATTATTCTTATCTTGCTCGTTTAAAGTATAAGAGTGGTGCTACTATGTCTAGCCGCGTGTGCTTTCTTCTGAACGTATGAAGTAAGTAGAGTTTATCGAAATGCGTAGGTGTCTTACAAAAAAAATAAACGAGCTAAGCTCGGTCAACCAGATACTATAAAGAATCGTACATGAGTCATAATTACATTCTACTCCGCTGATTTGGAACAACAGTTGACTAGACGTTTTTATCATCTAGGTAATCATTTATCGTATAATAGGCCTTAGAACATAAAATAATTTTAGTTTTAAATTGGCTATCGGACAGATTTACAATATCATCTGGTATTTTATTATAGAACCGAATACAGTTCCCCATGCATGAATTGTTAGCCTTACCTTACCTAACCTAACCTTTTCTTCTGTGGTTTTATACTCGTGGGGACGTTTATGAGCTGTCAATGATGACATATGTATAATCGATGCTCTTGCGGTGAAGAGAAACATCGTGAGGAAACCTGCACACTCTTACGAAGAACTTAAAAGGTTGTGTGTGAAGTCGACCAACCCGTAGCTCGTATTAGAAAATTAGGCGAAAAATGCGATATGAAAAAGAGCTACAAGTAAAAACCCGATACAGAAATTTGGCGATCGCGGAAAAATGCGACTTGGAAAAATGCTACGCGTAGTCAATGCGATTGCGGAACCCATCTAACAAATCGTATATAAGCTGTTGGGTAAAAAATGATTTAATTCTGCAAGGACTTATACTTTAACCAAATAAATATTTTACTTTACTTAGAACTACATAAGTAGTTTTGTCTCATTAAAAATTCTCAGACTAAAAATAAAAGTTGAATTAGAAGTAGACATATATATTTCTTTTAAACATGTAACAGACAAATATTTACCTAAGCAGGTTTCCAAAAATTGTCTCATGAGCGATTATATTTAATTTTGTAAGGATACACTTTATTTCTAGGGTTAAATTGACAAGATTCAAACTCGAATTACAATAGAGTATGACTTGCACAAAGTAACTGAAAACGGTTTAAAACATTGTTGATTCGGTCATTTTCCTTTCGGTTTCCCTAATTGTAGTAGTTAGGTTAAAAATGTGATCACTGGAAACGCTGCTAGCTCTTGGTGGTTGTGTGCACGAGGTCGCTCTGCGCACGGCGACTCCGCGGCGCGCGCGTGTTCGTAGCCAGGGGATGGTCTGCCGTAAAGCACGCCTGAAGTTCTGGCCGGTCAGGCAGTACAGGATGAAATTAATACCAAAGTTGGTATCAAAAAACATTGATGCCACCTGCTGCAGAGTTCCCATCAACTGAGCGTCGCTGTCATTAATCTGGAATAAAATACATTGTTTCAGTTTAGATTCACTTTATCGTAAGAATTGTATTGTAACCTAAGGAAGGGTCTGTTTTAGTCAAATCAAAAAGAGACGCTTGATCGCATGACCCCCGTTTCGTGTCGCACTTTTTATCAAATTTAAGAAAAGACACATAATGTCAATAAGTATTCCTTAAGTATTTTTTGCTAAAATAATTAAACATCTCTTCGTCGCGCCTCGCAAAGTGTGCACTGGCTTATTATGGCTGGTTAGGTTCGTTGACAAAATCCAGTTAAACGAGAAACCCGGTCAAAAAGTTCAGAAATTCCACTTCGTGTATTGTTTAGTTCTAAAAGTTTCATGACAATGATTTTTAATGAAATAATGAATCGCATTACAATTCCGAAATTATAGGTATATGTTGTTAAAGATTCTGTAGAAAGCATCACTTCAGAATCCTCACATTTCTAGCGACCAAACGGTCCGGAGTACGTAGGGCATACTGAAAGTCTCTGGATCTGGCCACTTATAATAAAATAATGAAAAAACAATTATGTAATTCGAAAATAGAACTCTTTGGGGAACATGATACTTTTAGGGTTCCGTAGTAAAAAAAAACCCTTATAGTTTCGGTCTGTCCGTCTGTCTGTCTGTCCGCGGCTTAGCTCAGAGACTCTTAGTATCAGAAGGCTGTAATTTGGCATGGATATACCAAATTACAGCCTTGTACATATAAATAATGCCGATAAAGCTGAAGAATAAAATCTTAAAAAAAAATTTTTTTAGCGTTCCTCTGGTACACGTCAAGAGGGTTTTTTTTTTCACGATTACCTTATAGTGTGAGGTATCGTTGGATAGGTCTTTTAAAAACAATGGAGGTTTGCTAAGACCATTTTTCGATGCTAGTGTAAGTTTTAGAAATATTCCGTTTTAAAGTGCTTATTTTTGTTAGAGTCAAGTTCCCCCCCCCCCCTCTACCAG
This sequence comes from Carpatolechia fugitivella, assembly GCA_951230895.1. NCBI lineage: Eukaryota > Metazoa > Arthropoda > Insecta > Lepidoptera > Gelechiidae > Carpatolechia > Carpatolechia fugitivella. Next base: position 14,433,505 of record OX579645.1, read on the forward strand.
CGAAACTGTTGTATATGGAAACGTGAAAAAAATCATGGCAGTAGTGTATATGATGAATTTAAAAGGAAAACTATCAACATCAAGTAGGCTTTACAGCTTATCGAATAATAGACCAACTTATAAAAAGTACTAGTACAAGTAAGAAATTTGGTACTACAAATATCATAGAAAAATATTTTGATGAATGTTAGAAGGCTGTGATTTGGCATGGACAATCATATTAATTATGCCGTCAAAGCTAAAGAATAAAATCTTAAAAAAAAAATTTTTTAGTATTCCTCTGGTACACGTGAAGTGGGGGTTATTTTTTAAATTCACGATTACCTTATTATGGTGTGAGGTATCTGGATAGGGCTTAAAAAAATAATGGGTGGATCAGATGTATGGGAACAACTAAGTTTACTATAACTTTAACTTAGTTATAGTATTTAGTTTTCATCGCCCTGTGTAGGTGGGCCCGTTTTTATTATATACATAAATACTAGCGGTCCGCCTGCTCGCGTTGTGTAAGATTTTCCCGTGGGAATAAGACTTTTTCCCGTAAAAAGTATCCTATGTGCTATATTAGGGTACAAAGTATCTCTATTCTAAATTTCATCCACGAAAAAGTAAAAAACAACCATCCATACATCCCTACTTACAAAATTTCGGGTTTATAATATAAATAAGGAAATTTTTTATCATTACTTATTAGCTCCGTGTGCTAACTTCTGCATATTAGGCAACTACGGAACCCTACACTTTGCGTTTTCCGACACGTACTTGGCCAGTTATTTTTTAATTTGTGAGACTGTCTGTTTTTTCTTTGTGACGTCCATTCGAAATTTGCGTTTCGCTATTAAAATGAATTTAACTCGTGAACATTTTCGTTCAATGATTTTTTATGCTTTTCGTTGTGGCTTAAGTCAACAAGAGAGTTGCCAGAGACTTCAATTGGCATTTGGTGATGAAGCACCATGTCGCAGCTCTGTGTATTCGTGGTTTAAAGAATTTAGACGTGGACGTGATTATCTCCATGACGAGGTACGTGAAGGTCGGCCGGCAACTGCGGACTCTAATATTGACATCGTACGACAACTTATTGAAAATAACAAAAAAATACTTGCCAGCAAATTCGTGCTTTGTTAGACATTGCAATGAGCCAAGTGCAAAACATTTTACATGTACATCTTGTAATGCCTGCTGTGTTCCCTTTACTCCATAATTTATGTGACACAAAATCAAATGGGCGTTTCATATCAAAGTAGATGACCGTCTCTTTATTTTATTCAGGCTACAACTATTTTATTTGTGAAATTAAAACACGCAGTTATTGTCGATTTGTTTCCTTGTAAACGCACTGCTCTTCTTTAAGAATTTTAAACTTAAGTATAAATTCACTCAGTCTTTTATGCATGGCCTTTTCGAATATTTTGGCTTGTATCGGTCGGTATAAGCGTGATGGGCCTGTAATTTCCAGGATCGCTTCTATCCCCCTTTTCCTTTAAACACAGGTTTGATTTTTCTTTATCTTTTAAGGCTTTTATTATTTGAATGAGATCATCTTTACTTTGTTCATTTGCTATATTGATTTCATCTCTCCTTGGAAAATCAATCTCAAATTGACAGATTTGACATGTTTCTGTATGGTCTGCACATGGAGGTTGTGACAGACAGGTCTGCTAGGATATTCGATTTTCCTGGAGAATATTTTAATTTCAAAGTTATAGGGCTGCAATTGTAAAGCCCATCGTGCTAATCGGCCTGTAGGTGATTTTAAATTTAACAGCCATTTTAATGGTTGATGGTCTGTAATAGTGAGGAATTTTTCACCGTCAATATAGCCCCTTAAGCGTGATATTGCCATACAATCGCCAATGCCTCTTTTTCAGTGATTGTGTACTTTAGTTACGTTCAGCTGGTGTTAAAACTGGCATATTCTATGAGGTGTTCATTTGGACCCTCCTCCTGCACTAAAGCTGCTCCAGTATTTAATTACTAGCGTCAGTTTTTATATAGGTAGTGAAATTATCTTCGTAATCTGCTTGTTTCAATATTCTTGTATCAACACGAGAATTGATATCAGCAGGCTCACGACGACGAGTTGGTCGCAGAGGAGTGTCCATCTTAATTAGGTGCCATGGAACAGGGTTGTCATCTACCTGTAGAGATGACAGCATTGGAGATAGTATCTTCATGTTATTTGAGAAAACTAGGCAGTTTCTCTTCTTGCTCGAAAGAAATCCTCTTGGCTACCTTTAGTTGCGGGAACTCCTCCTTGATACGAGCGAAATTGAACTTCTTGTTAGGGTCGTCAATGAATGACCAAGCATACGCTGCGATATGGTGTGCAATTCAATACCAGTTGCCTCTAAGAAGTCTATCCCCAACAGGGTGCGATTATCTTTGGCCTCGGGCATCACAGTAACGTCTATCGGTACCGTACGTTCTCCAAGGGTGATTTCAACCGTCGTGGATAGTAGCCGGTCATTGTTAAAAGTATCCTTCGTTTAAAAGTATCCTGCGTATCTGACCGTATCGTCTGAACTCATCATCAATGCAATAATGGATTTAATGACATACTAGAGCAGCAATTTTGGCTAATAGTAACGAAATAAACGAAGAAAATACAATTTAGGTCCGAAATAATTTAACAATAATACAAAGTAAATATAAAATGAACAGTTAACTGAACAATGTTACAAGCTAAGTACAGATAAAGCCAGTAAAATATCCACAAGTGCTTGAATCTTGTCTTTGATTATAAAATCCCACTGCTAGGATGCCACGCTTTAACAAGAATGTAATTGGGAAATTAGGCCTAAAAGTGTCCTCTTTATCCTTGACACAAGATTTTTTTTTACAACATAAATTAAGACTCATTAGAGTACCATAAAATATGCAAAGAGAAAAGTTAAGGAAGGAGAAAGTTTAACCAAGTAGGTATCGTGCAAAAATATACTAATTAAATATAATTATTACACCCATATATTAAGCTAAGCTACTTTGTGAGTTACATTACATCGTTTTACAGTTTTAACCAAAAGTATAGCAATATCAAACTAGAAACTACAAACTAGAACGAGGTTAGGTTTTGAACGTGAGATGCTGCTCAATATGAGTATTATGTATTATCCAAGTATCAAAAACAAATAAATGCCAGCAAAACCGTTACGAAAAGCTTTTTATGAAAAGACTGGTATCATGTAAGAAAATTCTTATAATCTCATGAAATTGTAGACGTAAACATAACGTGTTTTTGCTTTTGTTATATACGCATTAAAGAAATGTGTATTCTTTATTCCTATAACGAAATAGTTTGTTAAATGCTTCTTTAACGTACTGACTACTTTAAATTAAAATTTAACTTGCTTGGTGTAAAAACTATAGAACATTCTAATTTTGAAAAATGTACAACATTTGATTCTTTAACATTCAATTGTTTTTCATTCGGAATACAAACACGTTTAATATTACTTATACGAGTAAGTCTCAACTTTTAAGCTCCTAACATCGGAGTTTCATAAAAACTTCAACACCATTTCCATAATTCTCTTGTTTTACGAGTATGTAAATGCTGAGGTTGAGATTGCCTGGAAGAAATTGCTATAAGCAATGCCGCCTAACTGTACACGTCTTCCTGTTTTTACTTCCACTCTTCTGTGTGTGCAATAAATTGTATTCATTAATTCAATGAATCCAGCTTATTGTCGAAACATATTTCTACATATAGTTTCGGTTCTACGTTGAACTGTCTGTCAATCAGTTTTTTTTATTTTCTCGAGGTTTTTTCTTTTATAATGCAGAGCAGTTTGCTTAACATCTTCGCAAAAAATAAAAATGCTTGTCGGTGTATTTGACTTTTTGTACATAAATATAGGTAAATAATCTTCCCCTTCGCATAATGACATGCGCCATACAAATAAAATCGGCCAAGTGCGTGTCGAACTACGCAAAGTAATGGGTTCCGTAGTTAAGATAATCGTTCGCGGCTTCTGTCGGGAGGTAGGAGATTAAGTTATTGAATAATTAATTACCATGACGTATATATACTCAAAAGCCTTTTTACTCTTTCAATATCTTGAACAAATATAAACTTGACAAGTAAAATTATTAAGATGAGATTATTAAGAGAGAGACAGATGAAGAGATTTTATTGAAGTAAATAAAGTGCTTTCAACTCCACTTCAATATTTAGTTTAAATTTAGCAAGTAGGTTGTAGTCCGTAAACTAATTGGGCTGAAATTAATCCGATGTTTCACTATTATTATGATGCTATAAAGCTCTGATGATGATGACTGAAAGGTGAGCATTAGAACTCTTTCAGAAAATGGGGTTAGTTTATTAACCGACTGCCAAGAAGTAAATATTTCCCACATAGTATTTGAAATGTTTTCTGGTAAATACTTATTGTAAATACTTAATGTAATTAGCCGTGTGGTGACGGCAGAGTAGAATACATTTGTCACCAACCCCTACTCTTCCCGTGGTTGTGGTAAGAGGCGACTTAGGGACTACACATTGAACAGGGAACGGGCAGCAGCGCTCTCTGATACAGTAACCTTTTAATCTGCGATCTCCAACCCGCCTGCCAAGCGTGGAGATTATGACAAAACCCTCCACTTAAGTGGAGGAGGCTCATAGTCCAGCAGTGGACTGTAACAGGCCGTTGATGTTGATGTTGACTTATTGTAACAGCGTATGAAGAATCCCGTGAGTGACCCGAACAACCATTGCTAGTAAAACCCTAATTTTCTATCAGTTTTACACGAGACCATGATATAGCTATACACTGAAACTCACTCTTTAAATAGTGAAAAATGCAGGTAATATTGGGAAGCAAAATGCATTAAATTGTGCTTTTATAATAGGGTATCAGACTGTTCCTAAATTTACCATACTTTATGAATTATTTTTAAAATATAGATCAGTAACAGACGATTCGCGAAGAAAAACGAATTTACAGTGTTTTTTTAAAGTTTCAATATGTCTGTCTCTTTCAAAAACGATTTTTTGTATGGAGATTATATGGCGTTACTTACAAATGACGTCACAAGTAGGTATGTGCCTCTCTGTCTAATCTTGAATTTCAAACCTTTATAACTCGGTAAATTTTAAAGATACAGCAAAAATTCTTTTAGTGTTCGATAGCAGAAACTAAGAAGTTTGGATTTATAAAATAAAAAAAAGTAGTCCGATACCCTATTACAAAATAACCACGGAAAAGAATCATTACTTTCTGTAAACAAATGAGTGACTTATATCCATAAGTCCCTGGGCGTAGTAAGCGGGTGGAAGGGTAAGCGTCGTATAAAACCCGTTGCACTTTATGATATTAAAGCAAAAAAAAAATACTTTTAAAGTAAAAATACTTGAAAATTGAGATAGAGAGATAAATCGACACGTGGTTGTTTCTTCAAGGAGATTTTCAAAACTAGTTTTAGCAATGGTGAAGTTGGGATTAGTATTTTGTGTGAAAAGTGACAAACCATTATAGGAGTAAGATGAACTTGAAAAAATGTCCATGTTCGGTTCAAGGTCGGGTTGTATGAAAAGCCATTCATTCATTAAAACAATTTCTAAAACGGCAACTTCGCCTTCTTTTTCCTGCTAGAACTTTTCATGACTTTCACTAAACACTACGTAGTTTTTTTTATTACATACATTTATTTAATTTAACATGTATGTATTGCCCACAATTACGAGCTATCTTCAAAATTTTACACTACTTCGAAGAGATGATAAATTTATTCCATTAAGAGATGTTTACGTATGGAAGAGGGGGTTTACTGCATGTAATAACTTAATTAACAAGCAAATTAATGCGTTCCCTACACCAGTTTAATTTTAATTATAATAATCAAATTAAATCTTTAAATCATTCATAATTACAAAAAACAATTCGCTAGCTTTTAATTGATTTATACATAAGTATTGTAATTTGTAATATATTCGTCAATAGCCATTATTAAAACTATTTTGATATGTTTAGACGCAGAACGACCAATACGCGTACAAGTCGCTAAGCTTTTTTACAAGTTAAAGAAATAAAAACAACTTTTTATTTAGGAATGTGTTAATTCTGTAGATCACCATAATAACATCAAAACGTAACCAGCGATATTACTTACCACATCGAAAGTGTAGGCATGAATACGCATAGCATAAGCGGGCATGTTAAGAATCACGAACACCGAGGAGACGATGAGCAGCATCCTGGTGACGCGACGCTGCGAGCGCGGGCAGCCCAGCGCCCGCGGCGCGCGCCCACCCTGCGACATCGTCATCGCCGTCTGATCTGCCTTCAGCAGCAAGTGCCTGGCGCGCTCCAGCCTCCAAACGCCGATCATTATCCACGTGTTCATGATTATTATTACGATCAGGGGTATTGAAAACGTCACAATCGTATCCATCAAGTTAAATCTCGCAGCATACTCCATGTAATAGTAGTCGATGGAGCATTGATTTGCAGTAGCTTTGGCGAAACGAAGAACGGGAACATTCAATACCAATGCAGATAATACGATGGAAATAATAATGTGCCGGGCTCTATTTACGGTACAGACGGCATTTCGTTGCAAAGGATATAAAACTGCAACGAACCGCTCAACTGTGAACGCCACCACTAACCACGCACTCAAACAGGAGGTTACGTACGTTACGTACACGAAAAATTGACAGAAACCTTCACGGTAAAACAAATCAGATATCCGGGCAGCAATCATCCACGGAGGGAGTAATTGAAATAAGAAAACTGTGTCAGAAATTGCAAGTGCAGATAAATAATGACTAGTAGACTGTAAACGAAGTTTACTGCTGTAAAAGACAAAAACTGACACTAAATTTCCAATGGTTCCTAGGACTATCAAGAGGGGTGTATAGTAAAAAATAACTACATCGGTGACTCTATCAGCTATTGTTTGGTTCGCGGAGTAACTGTCATTGTACTGATCTTCGTAGTACGAGTAAGTTTCGTAACTGTTGTTATAGTCAGCCATGGCGCGGCGTGCGACCGCCGCGCCGTCTCTCCGTCAACTGAACCAACCCCTGCCTGCCCTGCCTGCCCTGCCGGCTGCCAGTGATAGCGATTTCTACCAAGGACACACCTGACTTTATATACAACTTTATCCTCTTAGATCTGTCCAGAGGTTCTCTTATATAAATTATTTAATGTTGAGTATGTTGAATATTTTTTTAACAATATTTCAATGTTAACGTAGCAAATGCCTACGGCGTAGCACATTTTTTTAGAATTGCGACCGTATCTTTATTACTTACAAAATTTTGATATTAGTTAATACTTTAACAATACTTACATAGAGTTTTCTTTTACATACCTACTTATATGTACCTTAAACATTTTATTACTATCATGGGAGGGTATTATGTAGTATATTTGACAACATAGGTGTGGGTGGGACCGGATGTTTAAATAGGACCGCGCAAAAAATAATTGGGTCAGAGCAGGCAGAGGCACAATTTTTTGGGCATCAAGGAGCGGTTTTTATATAAAAACTAATTCTCATATGAATCATTGTTTTCTTAATTACTGAGTTCATTACTACATACTATAGCTGGGCTGCGCGTAGTAATGCCTGCGTTCTTTGCAAATGTTAGAATACGATATTTTAAAGTTAAAAGTAGACTACGTGACTCTTCGGTCCATAGTAAAAAAAAAAACTTAATATTGCTTTGTTGCTGAGAAAAAGAACGTACCAATTAACCTACTCTACCATTCAGAATTTTAGTATAAAAATGAGTTGGGTACTTGGCAAGCATAATAAACAGAATTTTATCGCTGAGGCCTCTCTGTAAATGGGATTTGATAGTTAATACATAGGGCATACTGAAAGTTCTGCGCTCCTGTCCGCTCTAGCATTGATTTTTGAAAAAATGGCGGGTAATCGCATGTCAATTGTTTTTCTATCACAAGTTGACGTCCGTCGTCCGTAGCAAAAATGATGATTTTAGGGCGATGATTTTTTATGATTTTAAAAGTTCACTGACTCCGTAAAACTGCACTGCTCCTGTTCTGCTTAAGGAAGGAAGGGAAGCACCTCATTTAAGCAACGTAAAGCATTGGTACGCAGAATTTGGTCGTGGTCGTGTTTCTCTCCATGATGAAATTCGTGAAGGTTGGCCCTCAATTGCGATCACTGAGGAAAATGTGGCTACTGTCAGGCAACTAATTGATGAAAACCGGTATATCACCTATGAGGAAATTCGAGGACATTTGAGGATTGGCATGAGTCAAATTCAGAAAATCTTACATCAGCATTTTTTTGCCGCTGGATTCCTCATGAACTCGCCCCAGAACAAAAATGGACTCGTGTTGATTAGTGTAAAAAAATGTTGTTGAAGTACGATCACAGATGTTCAAATACTGTGTATGACATAGTGGCAGAAGATGAAACATGGATATATTGTTACATGCCGGAAAGAAAGCAACAGTCCGGGTAGAGTCCCAATGCGTATTTATATGAAATTGATAATTAGATGTAGTATACATGTATTTGTCCTTCCACTTGTAGACATGTTTGTTTATAAAGCATTGAGCGTTAACATTATTCTGGAACAATTCGTGACTACAACTATGTGGTTGTATAGTCTGTATACCTTAATTTCAAATCATAGCTGGGTACATGTTTATTAACCCTTGCTGACGTATACATATTTTTAAACGAGACTGTACCTATATCCCTACTAGTATTGATAGTGACCATAATAACTAGGACTGATGACTCGAGGTAATTTCCAAAGTATAATAAACTCTAGCTAGATCATAAACACATCTCATTTTCATATCACGCAAGCATGTGCATTTTTGCAGAAACTTGATACGTAAATTGCAAGGAATTTACATTGTAAAAGAAACAACGAATTTTTATTATTTTATTCTTGTTTGGAAGGTCGCAGTTCGATCCCCACCACATAGCAATGTGCTATCGAATTCATATTACGTTAGTTTTACACTATTACAGTGAAGGAAAACATCGTGTGGAAAACTACTCGACTGCAAATTCAAATATTATGTTGCATATGATGTCGACCAATCTGCGTAGCGTAGTCAGAAAATGCAAGAACCCTTTGGTGAAACGTATATGAGGTAATATATCGGTAAAAGGATTGGATCAACAATACCCACTTCACCAACAAAAATCATTTAGGTACTCCACAGGAAAAGATAAATGTTTGTGTAGATATATCTGTAATTTTGCACGGTGAAAAGCGTTTCACAACGTAACACCCGAATCTTGAGTAGTTATTTCAGAATGTAACACGTAGTTTGTTCGCAGGTTCAGAAAAAGGGCGCGGCACACTGGACGCGTTACTTTGCACCACCTACTGCCGCTCGCAGCTGTACTTATCGCGGCAACTGTCGCAGCTTCACCCGGAACTCACCATGCCGATGTTCTCAGGTACCTTGATAACTAGATTTGTCATTCATCATCATAATTTTCAGCCTAAATCAAGGCATTGCCTAGGCCCTTCTCCATTGCGCCATTCTTCACGGTCCATATGCATATGCCCTGTCGATTGACAATGTCGTCGGTTCATCGGGTTGTGGTCTACTCACTAGCTTTGTCATCTTTTTTTATTTATTCTTACTTTCAAGCTTAATATTATGCTTATTAATAACCGACCAAATCCGCTTTTAATGCTTACATTGAGTTACCTTGTCAATCGAGGTTATGATTATGACCGTATACAGAGTGAAAGTTTTTAAACTCCAGCAGCTGGAGGAAAAGTACTGTATTGAACATAGGAAAATTTACTTAAAAGAATCATTCCTTTATTTTGTAAATGAACATAATGTCATTTGCAATTGAACCGGCTGAAATACAAAATATAACACTATACTTATATGGCATCAGTCGATAGGAAAAATCATAAGTATCAAATCTCTCAGAAATCTCACGCTATTTTCTGGGAAAAATAACAAATACGAGGGCTGATTGATAAGTTTAAAAATCTATTTAAAATAAATTTATTTCTCAACGTAGTTTCCTTCTACCTCGATGCATTTAGTCCAGCGCTTCTCCAATGCCGTTACACCAGTTTGATAAAATGTTTTCTCCAACCCCTCAAAATACTCGTCCACGGCAACAATGACTTCTTCATTTGATGAAAATCTCTGGCCACCTAACCATTTCTTCAGGTTTGGGAATAAGTGGAAGTCACACGGGGCCAGATCCGGGGAATAGGGTGGATGCGGTAACAATTCGAACCGCAATTCATGGAGTTTGGCGACTGCAACCATTGACGTGTGTGCAGGTGCGTTGTCATGGTGGAACAAAACTTTTTTCTTGGCCAAATGTGGTCGTTTTTTCTGGATTTCTTCACTTAATTTTTGCAGCAAGCTTGCGTAGTACTCTCCATTTATTGTTTTTCCTTTTTGCAGATAATCCACTAAAATAATCCCTCGAGCATCCCAAAAAACAGTCGCCATCACTTTGCCGGCCGACAAAACCGTTTTTGCTTTCTTCGGCGCAGGTCTTCCGCTCTCAGTCCACTGCTTAGATTGTTCTTTTGTCTCGGGAGTATAATGATGTATCCAGGTTTCATCGACTGTTACATAACGCCGCGAAAACTCGTTAGGATCTCGGTTAAACAGCGCCAAACACTCCGATGAATCGTCCACTCGACGTTGTTTTTGTCGTCGACAGTGAGCAAACGCGGCACCCATCGCGCGCAAAGGTTTTTCATTCCCAAATGTTGGTGCAAAATATTAAAAACGCGTTCAGATGAAATGCTCACCATCTCTGCTATCTCTCGCAACTTCAAGCGCCGATCGTTCAATACAATTTTGTGAATTTTTTTGATCATGTCCGGATTCGTGACTTCATTTGGACGGCCAGACCTGTGGGCGTCTTCGCAGCTCTGTCTTCCACGTTTAAAATCAGTTACCCAGGTGTGAATTGTACTCAATGCAGGAGCAGAATTACCTAAAACACTGTCTAGCTTGGTTTTAATCTGGGTTGCTGTTTTCTGTTTTAAAACGTAAAACTTTATCACCGCACGAATTTAGTTTCTTTCCATTGTTAAGAAAATTTACGACAGAGAAAGTTCTACGTCCTATCAAACAAATTCCACCAGTTCGATTAAATTCAAATTTGGCGTTCTATTTTCAAAAAGATGCCAAAATATAATGTAATATTTTTTTTTTGTGTATCATTTTTTTAAGTTCGTCGTTTCGGCCAGTTATCAATCAGCCTAGGTAGGATAAGATGAACTTAATTTTACAGTAAATCAAAGAAATCGTGTCAAATTAAATTAAAACACCATTATGTTTCGTCTTTAAAACTCTGATAACGCGATTTCTGAGCTTGTGTATCATTGCATGATTATATTTTGTAGGTATTCGTGTGAACTTCATTGGCTTCTGACTTTGTTTTGCAAATCAAAACGTGTTTTTCGTAACGAGGACGATGACGTTGCGCACTCGAATATAAACCTGAAAATATGTGAAAGAACCAGACTATTTTGCACCCTATCCTTGTGTCCTGATGCAAAAGGTCGCACCGAAAAAAACTTGGAAACCAATTCCAATATGTAAATAATATACGAACTGCGACCAAAAATGTAATAAGGTTGTATTTTCGTGAACTATCACATACGTGAAATGTGGTTCTTGTCTCTTTGTATTGTAGTCCAATTATGCAGAACGTACAAACAGAAGTATATTTAAATGATCGTGAAATTTGTTGAGGCTTTTCCTTTTATGTCTGCTGTGCTTTTCGTCAGTCTGACGGACAGTATTAATTTTCATAATAATTGAAATGATAATTTTATCAAATATAAATGACAAAATTGTGAAATGTTATCTGTTAATTCATTATTTCACAATGGTCACGCCCACGCCCATTATGTCTCTTACGTGGAGAGTAGAATAATCTTATCTTATCTTATTTAGCCTAGACTGTCCCACTGCTGGGCAAAGGCCTCCCTCTTCTTCTTCCATCCTTCCCTATCTTGGGCTTCCTCATCCCAACTCCTTAAAAAGAGTCGAGTAAGGTACATCCCGCCATCTCCTACGAGGCCGTCCACGTCTCCGCCTATCTCTTTGTGGGCTCCAGGTGGTCGTTTGTTTTGCCCATAGGAATAAGATAAAGATAAATTTTATTTCAATATGAATATAACTTAGAAACAGTAAAGACTTAAATCTAAAACATAACCTGGTCAGTTGAAGTTTAATAGTGAAATCAGCAATTCTTATTACTATGCAGAGTGTAAAAAAGTATAGGTATATTAATTATGCTAAGTATAATTTGCGACATATCTAAACTAAGTAAAACTTGTATCTTAGATATCGATTAGGTAAGGATTTAAATAAAATAGCGATATATTTTTTTAATAACAAAAGTAAAATCTTATAAGAAGAGGTGTTATAAAATTAATATAGTTACGTGCTTAAATAGAAAATAAACAAACTAGGTCAAGCGCACTCACAGTCCATATTACTCAAATTCAGCAGTATTCTTCGCTGGACATAGATCGTTCCCAGTTTTACAATTGCAAGGCTTTATGTAGCGCTTGCAATTGATGGTATGATCAATGCATCCACAGTGCCCACATGTGGAGTCTGCTTCACGACATAACTTGGCCGAGTGTCCGTACTATTGATACTTGGGACAAAAGGTCCAATTGATGTAAACACGATCTTGTTGGATATGTACGCTGGTAAATAAGTTAGCTGTTTGTTCTAGAGTAAAGTTACAGTGAGAAGAGTCTTTCTTGCCCGATTTATGGCTTAGCTATTGAAAGTATTTCTGTCAAATTCTGGATTTTCTGCGAAGTTTCGTTCGTACGTGGGGCATACTGAAAGTCTCTGGATCTGGCGGCTTACAATAAAAGAATGAAAAAACAATTATGGAATTCGAAAATGGAACTCTTTGTGAACACGTTACTTTTTAGAATAGAATAGAATATACGAAAAAAAAAATTATTAATTTGCGAGACTGTCATTTGTTTTTTCATTGTGACGTCCTTTCGAAAATAGTGTGTCGCTATCAAAATTCGAGCCGAGCATATTAACATTAAGGCATAATAATACCTCCCCGCACAAACACTAACTACCGTCGAAATTATTTTATTCCAAGAGCAATTATCTCATTTAATAATTTAGTTAGAGAGCACCCGCAATTTGAACTTTTTCTCACTAAACCTGCAGAATTCAGACGCCTGTATCTAAAAGACAATAAACATACATAATACTCGTATATATATATATTGTTTCCTCTTGTTCAATTAGTTGCTTGCCGTCTTTTTATACCACCAACTGCCCTTTTATTTTATCTGTACTTATCTGAGAATACCTGTAATTGGCTACGTTGTTTTATATTTTTATTTATTTCTCAGTTTCATGTATAAAATGCTGTTGGTATAAAAAAAAATAAAAAAAAAAAAACAATATTGGCCGAAATATATTTTTGCTTTACAGATTGGTAATCATTTGCGACACACCCCCAAAAACACTTTTGCACATTGTTGATCTTAAGTTTCTGGTTAGTGTTCAGTTTTCCCTCAGTAGACACGGTGCAAATTTCGGTAGGGGATTGCTCTATTTTATAGAGCCATTTTTGTATTTCTGGCGTAGAAACCAATTCACTTGCTAAGTCGGAGGGTTCGTCTTGGGGTCTTCGATGGGAGTTCGACTCCTCATCCACAGAGTTATTCATGTTGTACAAAAAGTAAGTGTGCGATGCATACCTATTATCCACTTTCACACAAACACAGTAATGCGCTGAAAGTCAGATGGTGACACAGTTTCACAGGTTTATTATTTAATTTAAATTATTGTACATTAATCATTGCAGACGGCACGTCCATCTGCAACGAACGCTAAGCTAGCTAGGAATAAAAAGCGTCGTACGTGAAATAATATTTTCAGCTCTCCATCTCGGATTGTTGGCTTTTAATGCCCGAAAACAGGGCCAAAAATCGCTTATTCATTTCTAGACATGCAAACCATTTTCATGTCTAGAGAGGAAAATTCGTTTGAATTCCGAACATTATTTTACACAAGAAAAAAGTTTTCGTGTAACCGCGCGTAAAATAAATTGACGTATGCCATATATTTTTTTATAGATTTCCATTTTATTTATATCAAAAACATAGGTAACCTAAAAGTTTGTTTATTGTCTTTGTTGTTCATTTTTATCTTATTCACTACAAATTAAAAAGTATTATGATAAAATACAGTAATTAAGTCTTAACTTATAGAATTATATCGAAAATAAGAGAACTCTTGTACATTATTTAATAATATTTACGTAGGTAAGTAAATAGTTGATGATTTCCATGCCGGAACAAGTAAAAAATAATGTGTTGGGTTTGAGAGGAATCTTATTCTCACCTCGAACCTTAGAATCCCTCGCGAGCTTCAGGAGTCTATTTTTAGAAACACTATAGACTGCTTCGCATGCTCTGGATTCAATATCAGTTCTCTAAGGAAAAATCAACATTACTCTCTTACCCAACAAATAACTATTTTTATCTCCAAAAATTAATATTCGTTAATCGGCCCTGTTTTCAGACATAAATAGCAATCTTTCTGAGCCTGGATAGCTGATGACAAAAATCTACTGCCCTCAAAATCTTCGTGACATGGCAATCATTACGAGTATAGTTTGCGAAGCTAATTTCATATTCATATCAGTTTCAGCATTTAAAGATCGCAATAACACAATATGAATATTTTTTTGTTTTTTTAATTTATCATGTAAGGATTCCGTAGTAAAATAAGGACCTTATAGTTTCGCCATGTCTGTCTGTCTGTCCGTCCGCAGCTTAGCTGAGAGGCTCTTAGTATTAGAAGGCTGTAATTTGGTATGGATACACATATAAAAGCCGACAAAGCTGAAGAATAAAATCTTTAAAAAAAATGTTTTAGGTTTCCTCTGCTACATGTGAGTGGGGGTTATTTTTTTTTATTCACAACTACCTTATAGCGTGAGGTGTCGTTGGATAGGTTTTTAAAAATAATAGGGGTTTGCTAAAACCACTTTTCGATGCCAGTGTACGTTTCAGAAATATTTCGTTTTAAAGTGCTTATTTTTGCTAGAGTCAAGTTTCCCCCCCAATATATAATATACACTACTACCGTAAATGTTGATGAATTTAAAAGGAAAACTATTATTATTAGAATATTTTTGAATTCATCAAATTCTCCAGATAAGTATATTTTATTTGTACATATTGATCGATGACAAAGTCAAAATAAATGGATTATATTGTTGTTTGTGTCAGAAATAACGGCGAGGTTTCAAACGGCACGCACAGAAGTGCGGCAGCTGCTCCTCCAGTACCTCATGCCGTGGCTGGTGAACATCGAGCTGGTGGACCCCAACGTGCCGCCAGCCAATCCGCTCTCATACATTCAGGTAAGTTCTTCTTTTATGGTATACTAGTGGTCCGCTCACTCGGGAGATTTTCCCGTGGGAATAAGACCTTTTCCCGTAAAAAGTATTCTATGTGTGAACCCAATCCGTTCAGTAGTTTTGCGTGAAAGAGTAACAAACATCCATACATACAAACTTTCGCGGTTATAATATTAGTAAGGAAGGATACAAAAAAAAATCGGGCAGGATCTCGGCAGCTGCATTGTTGTCAGGTTAATCGTAATATAGATTTATTATTGTTTGTCTTCCAAAGTGCAGCCTTCCAGGGTACAATGGGCAAGGAAGTAATGGAGCCATGCTTTAGGATAAATATGGGATGGATGGATGGATAAAAGTTTGGTTTGCACTAACAGCCCATTCCTAGCTGTGTCGTAATTTACGCATTGCCTACTTAAGATAATAATTGAGTGAATGTAACGATTGATTGTTTACGGTTTATTTTCTTCTTTGAATTCTCACTATCATTATTTTAAATATACTATAGGTCATACTGACCAAGTGCAAGCTGGACACGCATACTGTAAATAGAGAACATGGAACGTAAACTAGATTTTATGACAAGGGCGCAAAGGAATATTTTTACGGTGAAGGTGCTATTTTGAATCCAGAGCGGACTGAATCGCTGCGCTCAGGATTTTACTCTAGAACCCTAAGTGCAGTGAGGGATTCAAAGTACATCGCCCAAGGAAAAAAAAATTCGACCGAGTTAATCATTCTACTTTTCATCCCCCTCTATGAGAAAAAACATATAACTCTTTTAGCTTCAACTCATGAATACCTTTATTAATTGCACCTGCTTTAAAATATTCAACTGTTAAAATATAAATTACAAACAAATTTTTTTATAATTTACAATACACCGTTGACGATCCGCCATAGAGGTTAAGACGGGATGTAGTTCGAGAATTTTACATTTGTTATATTTTTTTATTTGGCTGGAATGGCATCCATCTTACTGGCCAGTAACTTTTTTCATACAAAATTTTGCATAATTATGATACGAGTATCTGTAGTCGCAAAATTATGAGCAAATATTCATGTTCCAAATTCAAAACACTTTCCCGCCCGTGGACTTCTAAGACCTACTTTGGACATGGGCGCACTTATGTGCGAACCAATCGCCACTTTTTGAATAGATGGGATGAAATAGTTATTTGTTAGGTAAGAGAGGAATGTTGATTTTTCCTCAGAGAACTGATATTGAATCCAGAGTATGCGAAGGAGTCTATAAAAGAAGCACAAGCGAAGCGAGTGTTTCTAAAAATAGACTCCTGAAGCTCGCGAGATTCCTCTCAAACCCAACACATTATTTTTCACCTGTTCTGGCAAGGAAATTATTAACTATTTACTTTCTACGTAAATATTGGTACTTAAAAATGTACAAGAGTTCTCTTATTTTCGATATAATTCTATAAGTTGAGATTTAATTACTGTATTTCATCATAATACTTTTATATATTTAGTTAATAAGATAAAAATAAACAACCAAAATAA
The DNA here is from genome assembly GCA_951230895.1 of Carpatolechia fugitivella. Classification (NCBI taxonomy): domain Eukaryota; kingdom Metazoa; phylum Arthropoda; class Insecta; order Lepidoptera; family Gelechiidae; genus Carpatolechia; species Carpatolechia fugitivella. The sequence goes on from OX579645.1 coordinate 14,450,380, forward strand.
TAAACAATCTTTTAGGTTATAATTTTTTAGGGTGCTTTCCAAAATTGTATGAAAACCTCTCACTGCGTTCCGAGACGCGCTTAAATCGATTTAGCGCACTCAAAGGCAGGCGAAACCCATACAATCTTTTGGTTTTCTGATCGCTGCTGACGGCGCTGACAGTTTGATTCGGAACACACCCAATAAAAAAAATGGCTCACGTCAATTATTTTACGCGCAGATATATGAAAACTTTTTTCCTGTGTAAGATAATGTTCCAAATTCAAACAAATTTTCCTCTCTAGACATGAGAATGGTTTGTTCTAGAAATGAATAAGCTATTTTAAAAGCCAACTTTCCGAGGTGGAGAGGTGAAAACGATATTTTCTGCTAAACCTGTTATATACCAAAAAAAACCTAAAAGCATACTTTTAAGTTTATACACTGAGCGTATAATCCCCACGTAAGTAAATTGTAAACATGAGTGAATTTATACTCGTAGATTTGACTAAATACACCAATTTATTTTTTATTCGCCTCATTACAACACCTTTTTCTATGTAAATAGAAATAGAGATTTCGTTATATCATATGCAATGCAATATCATTATTTAAAACTGTTCCAAGTTGAAAGAATTACTAAGTAGTTGATGAGAAATAAGCAGCTGCGAGAAACGAATAAAGTCGCAACTGTATCTAAAGGCTAAAAGTTCCTTATTTAATATTTAATAGACACGAGTAGGAGACACGTTGGCAGGTAATACACGGTGTGTTGTATATGAATAATAAATATTAGGTAGAACAGAAATGTAAAATGTGAATCTATTTAATAAACCAGCTTGATAACTACCTAACAAAATACAATTATTGACATCATCTCATTTTTTCGTAATTACTTTCGGGATTTTTAGATGGTTAGTAAGATACCTAAATCTATATATATGTTTTTTAGAATCTTAAATGCAGCTGGTTTTGAGTAATCATTATAGGTATAAGGTGCCCCGTTATTAGTGTCAAATATTTTCAGGGCTGAATTTAGTAGTTATATTAGTCACGTAGAAAAAAAATATCAAAAATCTACACGTTAATTTAAAAGGTATTTTTTCTAACAAAAAAATAATTATAAATATGACGAAAATATATCACCCTCTGCATGTACACTCACATTACTCTAGCTAGACACACGTAAACAGGTAACACTGAACGGTATATTACTCGTATGTTCACAGTTTAATTTAAAATAAACTCCTCGATTCTACATTAAACAAGAATTTTCTACCTGAAAAGAGTATGGCTTCATTGTCAGTTTAAATTTGTTAAACGTGAGACCAGATCTAAGTGAATCTAGAAGGGATTATTCGTATAAAGTAAAAAAAAATCGTATCTAATCGAAACATCTTGTATATCCACTCGGCTAACGCATTGAGCCCACAAATAGGGTAATTCAATCGGTCCTGACTACCTGCCTCGACTTATTCACATGTAAGAGGTGAAATATTAAGTTTTTGATCCTTTCCTCCACCATTATATTGATTTTCACATAACATGTCGCGGTTTGGCCAGTGCGGAATGCATAATGTCAAACGTCTAATAACATGATATGACAAATAAAACTAAAGATCATTTATTAGTTTATAGACAAGAATTTAAGATTTAAAGTGTTTTACCATTAGGAAGTTCTCTCACAAAGACTAAATAAATGCAATGTCATTTGGCTTACATATGTATGAAAATTCAGTTGTAATGTTTGACCCGTATAGATTGTGGAGTTGAATAAAAGTTTGTGAAAATTTGTGATAGGCGCTCATCTAGAAGATAATTATCACAGGAATCATTTATAATAACTCCGCAACGTGTATAAAGAGAACAGTCTGCATAATATTCGTTATAATGAACATAATTTACTTACACTTCGGGTTAATGGTGATATGCCTTTGCTAACAAACGAATACCTAAGTAATGTATTTATGAGAGCACGTAATACCTCTCCAGGCGACTTATTTGAATTATATGGCTGCGTTTGGGTACCACAACAGCAATGACCTGTAATGAATATCCAATACTTAGAGATGTTTTATCGACGATGCTTTAGACGTATTATTGTTGAAAACATTTATCAGATTTCAGTGCCTAGAGGCAGATAGTAGTAGATATTAAAAGGTATTGATCTAATACATGAGCCTCTGCTTACTTTATTTAACGATTTGCTGTAGGGTCTTCTAAATACCGATTTGCTTACAAAGACATAATATCTGTATATTGTTGATACTTTATTTGCTACGATTTCTTATTCCCTCATAGTATATAACTCATCATGTACCTAATTATTGTCTTTAATATTTTTAGGGATATATTTTGATTTGAAAAGGCCTACTTTTACAATTGTTACACAGACAATAACAGCACGACTTTTGTACAAAAGGGAACACTATTTCGTTAGTTAACAATAAACTTTTTTTCAGTACCATTCTTCAGAGGTGGGGCGCAGTGGACGCCGCGAAGGGCTTGGCTCAGCCGAAGCCACCGAGATGGTTCTTAATAACCTCTTCTACATTACAGCAAAGGTCAGTCTCATTATAATATAACCAGAATTGATTAGTTATATTTGATATGTTCAGTAGGGACAAGAATTTTTTATTTCTCTTGCTGCGTGCGGCTGATATAAGCCCTAAGTTAGACTCAAACGAGCCTCCAGATGAAAAATAAAGAAGGGTTGTCCCTTTTCAAAATACTTTCGTTTTTAGTTTTTTCATAGTGAATGAAAAGGTATTTCCAACAATATTCACTTTTGGATGAGTAAATAGGTAATAAGATCTAGGCTTTATAGGAAACTTATAAGATTTGATAAGATTAGATCTAATTATATTCTCAATTTTAAAACTTACGGTTACGTCATACTGCGTGCAATGCGCACTCTTATAAAAAGTACTTTGAACTAGCCTACAGTCAAAAAACTCAGTATAAACAAGGCAATGTAAGGACGTCATCAGCGTTGCCAGACCGTTACTATAAAGTTATACATACCTTAGATGTTTCGTTGCTGAAATAGGTGAAAGTAAAATGGCTTCACACTAGTTCTCTTGGAGGTTTTCACCCTTCATGTTATATGCACATGAAACTACAAAATCCTAATCTCACACATTTTATTTTTATTAATATGCGGCCGAGTTGTTGAATAAGAAATAAATGTCAACTTAGCTAATTTGAGCCATTTGCAATAAGCCGGGATGACGATCAGGTAACACCCTTGAGATATAAGCATTTTTGATATGTACCTAGACTAGACAGACAGCTATCGAAAACACTGGTAAGAATTGAACCCCGGGTTATTTCTTAGAAACATGGTAGTATAAAAATCTGCTGTATTTCCGCTTAATATCAGTTCAGTTTGTTCCTGGCAATACAAGAAGTCACATCGAATTTCAAGGTCCTTATTGTTTGGAGCAAGGGTGGAGTGGGTGAAGTGAAGCAACAGTTGGCCGCGGCGGGATTGAGCGCCATGCCTTTGTTTGCCCCATCCGTCTACTCCGACCTTGCCACGTTACCCTTATGCTTATGCAAACCTGAGCAATCTGATACTGCGCTTATCACGTATAAAAACATATCCTATTTCTAATTTAATCTGAAACCATTACGCAAACATTCATGGCCAATGTAATTGATCTTTAGCGGACTGTGTATTAATCAAAGGCAGATAGTGTTAATTTAAATTTAAATTCATGTATCAAGTCTGTAGCTGCAAATAATTTATTATTGAAAATTATTCGAAGGGTAACTCGGGAAAGACCGGCATGGATTTTTATGAAATAGTCGATATAAATTAAAATTTGATCCATCCTTTTGTTTTTATGAGGAATTAAATTAATCTTAATGAAAAGAGTATTATTTGAAATGAATGAAAACTTAACATAAGGGCGAAGCCCTTGACATGTCCACAAGGCTTAAATTCGATGTTTTAGGGCTCGTAAAATAAGATTTTCATCTCCTATCAATTTTTATCTTTAATAGACAAAAAAACGAATGAACTTAAATTTAGGATATCCTCCCGGTTCTCGCATCGCGGATACATACTTGTATACATATTTATTTAATAATGTATCTGTACAGGCACTTTTATTTCAATTTTATTAGAATATCAATAACACGTGAAATACGAACGTTTACCAAGTTCGTTATGAAACACTACGATCTTAGTATTAGGACTTCTCAGTCTTAAAGTTATGTGGGTTAACAACAGTATTTACGTAAGAAAAATTTACTTTTATTACCCGACTTTAGAAAGAGGGTTAGGTTTTTCGAGTGTATGGAGAAAGATTATTACAAATTGAAGATAAAAATTAATTAACCCTCTATAGTTGAATTACGACACATCAAGCCCCAAAAAATCAAATAAATTGTTATCTGTATTTCAACTTCTTCTGTTCTGTTCCTCTTTTAAAGTATTTGATCTATTATACTATTGTGTAAACCAATCTATTAAAGGAACATATAAACTGAATATTTAAGAAGTTAAATTATTGTTTCATTTTATTGCTTAAGTATAGGTATTACAATTAATAATGGGAAAACGTCCGCAGTGAACCGAAGGTCCCAGATTCAATTTCTTGATAAATTTCAAATCAAATTGCTTTTTTATGGTAAAATTTTATGTCAGAAAACCTTTATCCATCTGCGTAGAAATTCAAAGGTTGTGTGGGAAATCGACCAGGGGTGAAGGTCATCGACGCATCCGGTAACCTTACAGTTCAAATCAACTTATTTTTATTATTTGATCTTTCAATTCGTTTAACTAATTAATATTAATATTTGTATACAAAGGTGGTAATACAGTGCGACATGGACTATAATAATATTAGTAGGATGATAATGTCAAAACAGTATCTTATACTGAAAATCGCGGTAAAACGTCGGGGATAGATCGTTTGCGTATTGTTTATGATTGATTTGCATTATAATATATATAATACGATTTTTTAATTATGAAAAATCTATCATTCGGTTTACAACAATTTCTTGATATTTAAGTTAATTTACTTCTCTATTATATCCGCTATTATGTACAGTCAGACAAAAAAGTGGTTTACCATTATTATTTAGTTTACTAGTTAAAGAAAATTTCAATTAGTCTTTTAATTTGTCTGACAGATCGATCTGCTAGAATCGTTGTTGTTCTATAATTTGTAAATGGCATTCAACCTTAGAGTGGTAAACCAATTTTTGGCTGACTGCATCTAACTGAGAACAATTAGCCGATACTGAAAGTATGTGATGTCCGGCAGTTCTCCGACCAACATCCCAAGGAAATCGAGGAGCTGTGGTCGACGCTGTGCGCCTGCTGGCCGAACAACCTGAAAGTCATCATCCGGTATCTCGTCATTGTCTCCGGGATGGCGCCGAACGAGCTCCTACCCTATGTAAGTATTCTAATATTTTTCTTCTTTAATAGTACATCATAACTGTTAACTTAATATATTGTGCCCATCTATTAAAACATAGGCGTGATTAAGGTCATTGTGTTGCGTCATAGGTATTGGTGGAGGCGGTATATTTAAACAATGATTTTAGATGTTACGAATATTATTTATTTTTTTATCATGAGAGAGATTTTTACAAAAGGGCAGACAATCAAAAAATCAGCTCGTGTCGATCAAGCAATATTTTACTTCTTCCAAATTCAAATAAATCCAAAGATTCTAAAAGTTTTTACGGCCAGCAACAGCCAACGAGGCAAAGACGTATAGGTATGCACACATACCTAACATCCCATCCGCCATGCATGTCAAACCAAAAAACGGATTGAACAGCAAATACAATAGGGAATATGCACATAAAAATTCATTAATAGAAATATTTCTAGTTTCAGATAAACACATAAAAAATATTTTTTCAAATATCTTGCTCAGAAACAAAGTTATTAGGTAAACAGAGAGGTCCAATGTGTCATGTGACGACGCGAGCCATGCATCCGCTATAGAAAATTTTGTTTTTGTAAGATGGATTGATATTTATTTAATAATGTTTTATCTAGTTTGTTTTTCGATTCTGTTTTGACTGCCAGTATTCTAATTTTGTATACTTTCAGACGAACTATGAAAAAAATATTTTTTTTACGCATATTCCCTATTCTACCTAGATTACTTACTTACCGTATATCTGTCCTCACAAGAGATTATTAAAACTTAAGTAATCTTAACACGAGTTTCTGTATCCATTTTGTTGTAGAAAATTAATTATAATCTTTCCCTATCACAGTAACTTTACCATTCAATAGTAAAATGTAATGCTTAAATATTGTATTTTTTTAAGTTATCTCTTACATTATATTAATAAGCGAATATGTATTGACAAACACAAAATAATTAACCTATTTAAAACAATCAAACACCATTTTCTACGAAACTACTTATAGGTTTTCTAATTAGCTCCTGGTAAGGCTGTCGTTTTTTAGATGATGTGTTCTTTTTGCGCAGAGTATACGATCAGTTCCAATGCTTATGTAAATTTTAAAGCCTTTGTGGTCTCGTTGTGGTGGGAGCAGAGCTGCTATATCTGAAAATTTAACAAGCAGTAAGCACGGAACTTAAGCTCTTTCTATGCTCGGTAATTTACTAATCCTGCGACTGAAATTGAGTTTTCAGTAATATGATATTGTTAGTTGTTTCACATTATGGATACAATCAATGGGTTTTATGTTTTTGAAATCCTCCTGCCGGGAGTTAGTTTAAATTTTAACCCAACCAAATGCATGGACACTGGACACTACTGGACAGTGGCTGCGAGACACGCTTACGCCATCACTGCGAGCGACAGCTTGACAGACCGGGATTAGTCAGTGATGTACGGTGTTCTGAACGCCCTCCGAACCTGGCGTTTTAAGCCCCAACACGGACCTATTAAACACCTAATAAAAAAAATGCTGATTAATTCGTTTTAAACAGTGTATTTATGAAATTATTTAAATAAAAAAACAATAAAACTACATAAGTTAATTGCAATTTAATAAACAAATAAGTAACTAAAAAAAACACATAATATTTTAAAAATCATTTAACAGAATTCGTAGCAGAGTAGTACGGATCTCATTACGGAGCTGCGGACGTTTTTTCAATTCAATCGAACTCCATTTCATACATATTGATGCTGGCCTGATAAATTAAGCACCCATATTTTGCCTTTTATAGTCTGGATACCAATATAACCAATCTTTAGTAACTTTTTATATTCAGGAAATTGCGTCGTTTTTCTCCAACTATAACATCCGTTAATTTCACAACCGACTGACTTTTACCGTATGTAACAACCACCCCGTCAATACCATTGACAGGTATGTAGTCAGTTTTGCGATAAAATAAGTTTGAAGTGATTTTAGTTTTTGAACAACTTTAGAGTAAGACATTTCACACATGGCCATGGCTCTGAAAGTATTGCGTATTGCTTTTATGTATGAGAGACTGGCCAGTTATAATCTATTTTGAATATATTATTATTTATTAGTAAAAATGGGTAGGTTCCAATTTAAAAATTTCCCTCCACGTTGTTTGCAAGCTAATTTAAATTATTGTGTCTCATTGAAAAATGGATCTGCGCCGCATTCAAGCGCGATCGACTAACTTTGAGGGATGAAGAAAGAAGTGGTCGCCCTCTGACGGCTGTTACGGAAAAAAACGTGCTAGCAGTGAAAATTTTAATCCATGACAATATGCGAGTTACTTATCAAGAGATTCAGCACATACTGCAGATTGGATCGGGAAGCCTTTCTGAGATTCTACATCTTCTGTGAGGAGAATAGTTTCACGCTGGTTGCCGCACAATCTCACCGATGACGCTCAGAAGCAGGCCCGGGTGGAATGGTGCAGTGATTGATAAACAAATTTGAAGCAGGCTCGTCTCGGCGTGTTTACGACATCAATACAGGTGATGAGTCCTGGATTTATCAATACGATCCAGAAACGAAGCGCCAGTCGACGGTTTGGGTGTTTCAAAACGAATCAACGCCTACCAAAATGAAGCGATTATTTTTCTTCATGAATATACATGTTAGATATTATTAAACCGTCCGTAATACTAGTATATTCCAATTTTATAATATTATAACGAAATTTCAAATACACTTGAACACGTCTACGTTCGAAGGAAAAGCAATTTACTCTTTATATTACTATTTATTGCTATATACGCTCACTTTTGTATATTTTGACGAATAATAACTTGCTACAGTTCTTAACAATGTTTTTAAATCTATAGTCATGCCGAATGCACTGACTAAATTGTATTTAGTAAATGTACAAGGGCTGCTATTTATGTATCCGGAACTGGCCACTTACATAAACAATATTTAAAAAGAAATTAAAACATTTAGAAATAGAACTCTTTGGCTGTAAAATAAAGTTTGTTTCATTCATCTGTCAATTGTTTTATCATTGTGGCGCCATTTTTAAAATTCATTGTCTATCATCACCAGGATTTGACTCGTGAAAATTTTCGTGCTATGATTTATTACGACTTTCGGCGTGGATTAACTCAAAAACAGTACATGGATCAACTTTTGTCGACTTTTGGGGAGGAAGCCCCATCGAAAACCACTGTGTATCACTGGTTCAGTGAGTTTAATCGTGGTCGTCGTATGCTTGCGGACGATTTTAAAGAAGGTCGCCCTAAATCGGCTGTTGTACCACAAAATATTGATGCTGTGCGCGAACTAATAATGCAAGACAGTCATGTCGCGAGATAGAGGCATTTCTGGACATTAGTATGACGAGTATTTATAAAATATTACACGAACATTAGGCTGTAAAAAAACTTGTTCTCGTTGAATCCCGCACAACTTAACTGTTGAACAAAAACAGGCTCGTGTTGATTGGTGCAAAAAAATGATAGAAAAATACAAATGTGGTACATCAAAAGCTGTTCATAATATCTACACAGGAGACGAATTTTGGATATATGCGTACGATCCCGAAACTAAACAGCAGTCAACGGTTTGGGTGTTCCAAAATGAGCCAAACTCAACTAAAGTTGTTCGTGCAAAAAGCACTTTTGAAGCAAATGGTTGCCTGCTTTTTTGTTATTTGTGGACATGTGGCTACAGTACCACTAGAAAATCGTAAAACGGTTAATTCTGAATGGTACACCACCATTTGCTTGCCAGAAGTCTTTGGAGAAATACGCAAGAACAATCGACAACGAAGAACAATCCTTCACCACGATAACGCCAGCTGTCACACCTCGGCCGCAACAACGGAGTATTTAAATAGTCAAATGATCGAATTGACGGGTCATCCGCCGTACAGTCCCGACTTGGCACCCAACGACTTTTATTTATTCCCAAGCGTGAAGAACAAATTACGTGGACACCGATTTTCGACCCGGGAAGAAGCCGTTGATGCTTTCAAAATGCACGTTTTGGAGATACCCGATACAGAATGGAAAAAATGCTACGAAAGTTGGTTTTAACGTATGAAAAAATGCATCGATCATCACGGGGAATATTTTGAAAATCAATAAAAGTATATTTGGTTATAGATGTTTGTTATTTTTTGTTATTCCGGATACATAAATACAGCCCTCGTACTACCTGTATCGGTTTTATTTCGTTTTTATATCATTAATAAATAAAAAGGTGCAAAAGGACTTCTGAAATAAATGAATATTATTTCTTTTGAGCGAAGGATACTGCGTATCTGAAATAAGTCGAAAACCTTAGTCAAAGGTCACCCAGCTATCACTGTTTAAATCTGAATAAAAGTTGGGTATAAATTCTTCTCTTTCTTATTTAAATAAATGTTTAAAACAAAGCAAAATGAATTTCAAATATTCTCTGTCTGCAAACAGGATGGACTGCGCGCTGTTAAGATAAACGGATTATTATTTTCGAATGTATTATGTACAAGAAAGCGACAAACACATGGTGTTTTTTTTTTTATTATAAAGGTCGTAATCAAAATATATACAATTAACAACTAACTTAATTTAGCATTACGTAACAAGAAAAACGCGTTAAAATAATACCCAGCAGAGTGTCGGTCGGCAATATGCGGTTCCCGTTTTTGGCCTATTGTTTTTTTTAATTAAAAACTGTGTCTGTCTGCTGTTTACTCTACACATTACGTTTATGAAATAAATAATTATGCATGTCCCTTTATTTTTTTCCTGTGCCTTCTGTCCGTATAAATGTCAAATATCCAAAACAGAAGTCTTTGGCAACGACGACACAAGTTATCTTATCAAAGAAGGGATTTTTTTATTTACTGTAAACATCTACAACGTGCATAAAATTTCGGTTTTGAATAGACTTCATTTGACGTACATAACTCAGCTTCACTGCTACGTCACCCGAGAGAGTGGAAGCGTCGTTCATCATTTTCAGGCTTTCATAAAATGAATAATTAATAATGCCTATTTTGGTAAACGCTTTGATCAGCACAATACCAACACGGTGTTGACCTATCTAGGTATAATAGATGGCTTATTGATAGCCTATAGATGTAGCTGTTGTGTATACCATTCCGAGCCGCTCAGTTTCAAAGTTCACTATGTATTTGTTGGTTGCGTATCTAATACTTTAAACGAGCAGTTCTTGTATATACCTACCTACCTACCTTGTGTACTCTACGCTCGTCATGTTACGTCCGTACTGTAATGAATTGGAACCCTACATAGTTAAAAGCGAGATATGAGGTAATAATATTATATTAGGACAAAAAAATAGTCCTAAAGGTCTCAAACTGGATGATAGTGCTCAGCGGAGCGACGAGCGGCGAGTGGCGTAGCGACTATAGCCCGCTTGCCACTGCTATCGAGAACATTCTATAAAAATCGATGCATTGGACACATTTAAACGCCCTACTTGTCACGCTGGCTGCTGCCATACATTTCGAGTCTTAAATATGGTTGTGATCGTCAGGCGAAGCGCGTCGTGCTGTACCTGGCGCGGTCTCGGCCTGAGCGTCTACTGGACGAGATGATGACAGAGCTGCAGACGGTGGAAACGCTCAATTGCCTCATCGAGCGCACAGAGACGCCGCCCTTCTACCGCCTCACCTCCATGCGCAAGGCTACTTCCGGTCACAGCGATGGACCTGGCACGGGATCACAGGTAACTGCCAGTGCTTGTAGCACCCCAAGCATGTTTTATTTATTACGATTAAAAATCAGCCGACTAGCAGACTAATCTATTAGAAGTTTGCTGATCAGTCAGCCAGCTAGTCAGTCAGCAATGCCTATTTGGTATATTGTGTTCGAGCATCTCAGGCTCATGGCATAAGCCGTATGTGCCATCTATATTGAAGGAATATCTTCTGGGAATACTTGTAAAAATAAATTGAGGGAGTTAACAAATACCTGTAAACTTGATAGTTAATTATATAAATTCATGTATTTACTTAAATCTTGTTATTCCTGTAGTGATTAGATCTTTTTTGCTTTCTCATTTTCTTTATGGTTATTGAGCCAAGGTCGCCAATCTGACAACCAGCTCATCGGTTTTACCGTCTAGTCGATCCATGTCTCGTTGCGAGTAAAAGCTACCATTATGTATTCTGTTGTAATAGTTACACGTGGTCCCTGATCAATACCTCCTGCGTGGACTTTGGTTGCACACTTGCAACTGCCCACTGGCTGAAAAGTCAAAGTCAAAGTCAAAATAATTTATTTCCATAGGATGTTATTACATCACTTAGATCCGTCATTACATTTTTTTGGGTGAGTTCACTAACACAATGGCGGAAACTGAAATAGATGATTCTTCTTTTTTAAATAGAGAAGAATAATCAAATACAACTTGTCTTCGTCTATTATTATTTATTTAAAACTGAAACGCTCACGTAAAAATGGAAACTAAAATAAAAACTAAACAAACTAAATAGAAACTATAATGTAAAAAATAATCACATATTGTTCAATAATAAAATTTTACTGTCTTTGTTTTTAAAGTTAGTTTATTTCCGTCTTAGGATATTTGGAAATTAATCATTTATTTTATTCATTTAGTTTATTATTAAGTAGGCAGTCTTATTCGTGCACTGATGGTAACGTTATCTTTATCTTACTGGGAGACCTTGCTTTCTGCCAAATTTTATGAGTACCTTGATTTATTTTGCGAATGTTAACTTTTTTATGAAAACATGACATAAATATTATAGGTAACCGTTCGTTTTATTACTCTGACTTAGAAGCTCGATTTTTATAACTCCAGGTAAACCTAAGTATTTGTTTTTAATTTAATACCACCATTAGAAAAATGGTTTTGACGAACAGACTGGACAGATGAATAACAAAGTGCTCCATTAAAGGTACGGTATCCTAAAAATAAGACAAGAAATTAGCATTGAAATCTGTGGTATTTTCTATTCTAATAACAGGGAAGTACCTACCCTGTTCCAATAAACGCTAGCGTAACATCGATGAAAAAAAAAACATTATTTAAAGAAAACACAATAAAATCAAATATCTGGATGAAATTCAATCTCGCTTTGATTCTGTACACATTGTGGATGACGGACGAGAGATTTACTTTGACACGCAATAGATTATAGTAATTAAATCGTACCAACGCTAAACGAAAAAAATAAACGATAATAATGTAATAGAATCCAATACCAAATTCGGAAACAACATTTACGGAAAGTACAAGAAAATATATCCCATGTACGAAAAAGAAAAGTGCTACGTGTCTTATTGTATAATAAATATTTATAATATTATGATCGGTTTCGTTTGGAAGGACGCGACGGGTCGCGCCGGAGAGCTTGCGCCCGTGGAAAAGGGAACGATACACACCAAGCGACACAGCGGAGAAGATCCTGCGAAAGCCAGGTGGGTTGACAGTATTGTTAAATTAATCATCACAACCCGTGAGGATTCGCTTTGCTACTTTGCGCTGCGAACATTGACTGCGCATTTCCATAATTCAATTGACAGTACGTAGTAGTATCTCGACTAAATTTAAGTTGTTATAAATTATTGACAATCTGTGATCTGTCCTTATATTTATATTTATATCTATTTGTTCCGCTACATATCTTTTCAGACATGACTTAAATGTGCAAAGTCATAAATATGGAATTATTTTGCCGCCACAACTTTATCATACAGTACTTGGTTATGTACTATGTTAAGTTTATTGCAAGTAAAAATACAAATGAGCCTGATCTCGAGGCATTTACTAGTATCTATTAGGAGTTCCACCATCAAGCTCCTGACTCGCAAGATCACATCAGCTAGATTGTACCAAATTATTATATTGCGAAGTACCAAAATGATTCTTGATTTAATTACTTACAAATTCAGCTAATAAAAATGTGTAAAAGTGTTGGTAGGTATTTGTCTCAACTTAGGGCATACTAAAAGTTTCTGGATTCTGATATAAGACTTTTTCTTCTTAGTCGGACACTCTTGTCAGAGTGGTCGTGGTTGCGTTGACGAGGTACACGGTGGGGTGTTCGGTGGGTCGATATCTTTTCCGAGGGTAGCTCTCCTGATATAAGACTTACGATATATTTATTGTTTTTCAAAGTATATTCCCTCGCAATCAATGCATTTTTGCGTTCGCTGAAACTACTGTACAAAGCAATTGGACCAGTCTTCCGTAGGGGCTCGAAAAACGTGTGCCTCTATGTCTTACCTAAGAGTCCGCTTTGGCTTCAGGACCCTGAAGTTATCCCGGAAACGACAAATAATTTGGAACTGCTACGTATGATTTTGAGATTTAGGTCGCTTTCCGCATCTTTTCTGTTAAAGGTTAGAAACATGCCGTTCCTTCAGATTTTTTTCATGAAAATCTTGAATTTGGTAAACGGTTTTATATACGGTACTTTATCAATTAGGGCTATCATAAATTCGATGTTAGACCTTTACCATTTTTAAAGGCGGAAACCCGTCCCTGGTCCTAGTTCGATGTTTTTAATTGTGTTTTGTCCTGTATGATTTTTATGTTTTGGTGTCAATAATCTATAATTGTATTGTATTCACAAAGTATTATACACATAGGCTGCTACCATTAGATGACCATTGTCGGTAGCATCCCACAAGCACAGGTGCCGAATTTATATCAGCAGTAAACTTAGCAGTTGACTAACAGTTCATGCTGCTACTACGAAAAAACATCAAAACACCTTTAATTTTTAATTGATCGTCCTGAAATATTTTGAGCACAAATTCACACAGCCTAGTACTGCTTTTGCTAAGTTTACAACGAAACAGCCATATTGTCGATATCGCTGAGATTACTGTAACATGTCGGTAGCGGCGGCAAGGCCCCCGAGACCCCGAACGCCCGCGGCCAGGACAAGCGCATCTCTGCGCCGCCCGCCTGCGCCACTCCCCCTGCAGACGACGACCCCACACCCTCGCTCGACGGCGATGCTACGCCGGTAAGTACATGACCACTAACACTAAATATTTATATATTTATAATTCTCTAACACAAGAAATTACGAATAAAAAATCTGTCAAGAACGAAATAGACCTGTACAATCAGGGTTTCGTAATAAACTACATAATTTTGTAGAAAGTTAGCCATAGTAAGTACATTTGTGATATTCTACGAACCACCTATTATATTTTTGGAATATACTAATAATCTTGCAATACGGACATTTTAATTCAAGAAACTCTTAGTACTAGAAGCCTGTAATTTGGCATGGATATACATATTAATGATGCCGACAAAGCTGAACAATAAAATCTTTAAAAAAGAATTATGGTTCCTCTGGTACACGTGAAGTGGGGGTTCTATTTTTTATTCACGACAACCTTATAGCGTGAGGTATCGTTGGATAGGTTTTTTAAAAATAATGGGGGTTTGCCAAAACCGTTTTTCGATGCTAGTGCACGTTTCAGAAACATTTCGTTTTAATGTACTTATTTTTGTTAGAGTCCCTCCCCCCCCCACCAGTGAAACCGTTGTATTTGGAAATGTGAAAATATTCACGGTAGTAGTGTATGTATATGATGAATTTAAAAGAAAAAGTATCAATATCAAATAGGCTTTACAGGTTATCGAATAATAGACCAAGTTATAAAATGTTTTGTAATTTGGTACCTACTGCAAATATCATAGAAAAATATTTTGATGAATGTTAACTGTCTTAAATAGGTAGCCCGGCGCCTCCACCACGTCGCAACTGGCGGCCGCTTAATGGCCAGGGGGCGTCGCTCGTGATTAGGCAGCTCTACACAATTAAATACTTTTGCTTGGCTTTGCAAATGATTTTATTCCTATTTTTCCATATTACAATTTTTACGACATCTTCAACTGCAGATCAATTAACCGAACTAAAAACTGTAAAAAAATATATTTCTAGACTCCTTAAAATTAGCTCTTTTTAACTTTTTTTATTTGTTCTACATTTACTCCCCAAATTAATTTCAAATACGTAAGCTTAACAAATAATTCTGTTCACTTTTATAAAAGTATTTTTTTAATCGATAATTTATTTTGCGAGCGCATTCAATTAATGAAGTTGAATGAAGATTTACTTATTGCCAAATGAGTGTTGCTAACCAAAGAACTTTATGTCGAGCAAATTATTCAAGATATGTTTTTTGCTAATCGAGTACATATTTATTTGACTGAACAATTTATTTACTTCTCCAAACTAACTGTTCTTACCTTACCACAACATAGTAATTGCAATCCCGCAACCCTTCTCAACTTACCCACAAACGAGCCCCGCGTTAAATTAACTTGTCTATTCGTACACTTGAACTTGAAATCACAAAATATATGCTTTCGAAAGCTCTAGTCTCTACAAATGAAACTTAATAGTAACCTTTTCCGGGGTGAATAGTCCATAAGACCGGCGCTATCCTGACCTCTTTTCAAATCAAGTCCAAATAAATACGAGCTCCGATCTCTACCGTCTACTATTTCTGCAACTCAGATCCTATATTATTAAATTATGAGCAAAAGCTTGTCTTCTTAATTCTACTCGAAAATATAGATCTATTTTATTACTTAAAATACCTACATAGTCATGAAAGATAAAACAGAAAAATATACTTACGGCTATACTCAACCTTTTATGATTATCTTTTAATAAATTCTTCCTTACTTTGAAGTTCTTTCCTACTTATATAGCTTATACTTATCAAGAGAGAGAGTAAAAACATACGAGATAATATCATAACTTTATTTTTACCATAATATAGAAACACTCCGAAAATACTGTTTGCTTTTCTGTAATTGAGGAAAAATTATAATATATTTTATTAGATTTTCTTTTAGTGCAGTGCTGTCACATAATCTAAAAATGGAATAACTTGTAAAAGATAGAAGACTTTCGATTTTATTTTACTTTATGATACTTTTTATACGAGTAGTGGAAGATAGTTAACTGTATTTAACAAATTTTGGTGTCTAGCTAGAACTGCCGTGTCGAAAGCCTATGACGCACTACGGTTTCTGCAGTAATTAGAGCAGTATTAGAAATGTGGTTGAGATGGAGTTGTGGTTGTAGACGGGCATGTGTGGGGAGTCGGTGGCGACGCCGACGGGCGGCAGCGCGCCGGTGACGCCGCAGGACGGGGCGGCGCGCGTGGACTTGCCGCAGCCGCGCCCGCTGCCCATGCCCGAGTACGGCGGCTTCTTTGCGCGCCTCTCCGAGTACCTGCCTGACTCCAGCCAGCCGGTCTCCGGATTCCACAGGTATGCCGCTATTCTATTCACCATCATCTTATCGTTGCTCTGCTGTCAGCATTATTGAACCGACAAAGCCTTTGACTTATGCAACGACTCGACTTAGCACGGCATCACCATACCTTCGGATAATCACGTGATTCAACCTGCAATGTTCTAACCGGTATAACACGGTACAGTCTTAAAAACTGTTTAACCGCTGGACCACGAAGGTCGCTATTGATTTTTTTTTTTATTTAAAGACGGTCTTCACTGGTCTTCATTATAAACATCCGTTTGGGTTTAGGAGATCGGAAATAGCGGCTCTACACCGCTACGAAATTAAAAATGTTCTATGTTATAACTACGTCAGTTATGAATATCCTTTATGTATTTAAAGCAAATATCTAAACACAAGAAAAAAAAATACGTCGATCTTGCTTGTTAGAAAGGGTTCGAACGTTAAAACGAATCCAAAATAGGTACCTATAAAATTATTTTATTACGACTTGCATGTTTGTACCCGCTCACTACACATACTTACTACTTACAATAAGTAGGTACCTACGTAAATTGAGTCTTTGCGGCAAGCAATTTCATTTGGATAAATCCCTTTCTAAGATAACTTCTCAGTTAAATAAATGTTTCTCATCTTATGTCTAAAATATGTCTCAAAACATGTTGTTATCACGACATCGACTTTACCTCTTGTAATAAACGGGGATGGGTTCACTTAAAGTTAATACCAGTTACAAATTATTAATACAGTTTAATTTCGGGGCTCAAAACTTATGAACATTGTAATACGTAATAATTTGAAAATTCGTCATTTTGCACCGTCTGGGATTACAAACTGTTTATTATTTTTGTTGGTTATAGATATATTGTTATAGATTATTTTTGTTGGTTATAGATGCAACGTCGCCGTGATGCTGCTGTGTGACGTGGTGCTCGACGGCGTGGAGCTGGACTGGTCCATCCACGTCCCTCTGATGCTCCACATCGTGTTCCTTGGAATGGACCACACCAGGTCTGTATTGATTCAATTACTAATTTTAACTACGGAGGCTTATAATTCATGGTTATTAAAACTTTTCTCAAAAAGTTTTCCAAGTATCTCAATTATTAACTGATTGCCTTGATTTTCAAAGCGGTTCTAACAATTTTTAAGTGAAAAATAAATAAAGATTCTCTTTCAGAATATTTTACTACCATAATTGATTAGTATTGTACTTAATTGAAGTGATATTGAAATAAGTTTTGCCTTTTCTTTAGTCAGAACGAGTGTTACATTATTTGCAGCTTATAAACGTTCTTGTCCTGACAAACTAATTACGTATGACATTGTATTTCTATGCCATTTCGACCCTCTACAAATGAGAAACTATTTGTATTGCCTCTCCAACTACAAATTGTCGTCTGTAGGTCTGTGTTAGACCATTCGCCTCAAGGACTTCCAAGTATATATTTGCTAGAGTACCAAGTCTGACGGCTACTATCAAGAAATAAAACCATTTGTAGATTTTCTCTGTATGCGGGTAATCTGTGCTGGAAGCTAAACCGTATAAACCAACTAAGCGATGACGGGCGCTTAATACGTCTCCGTTTCAGCTAAGCCAAAATTGTTTTCGTATGTCTGCTTGTTCTCCTCCACAGGTCGCGCTTCTCAACCGATTCTCGTGAAATTTTGTGGGCAGGTTCGATAAATTTATGTAGATTTTTTTGGCGAATCAGTTTTTGGAATTTATTTCAAATAGTCAGATTTACAGATCACAGAGACCTCGCGAGTTTTTATTTTTATTTTCGAAATAACTGATATCCAAGCAGTTAAACTGTTTAAGTAGAACTTTTGACACTATGTGCTTTTGTCATTCTGCGCCTTTGACGTTGTGCGCTTTTGACAATTTTTACCCACTTGTCATTTTGCTCTTTTGACATTTTGCGCGTAAACCTGTATCGAACCTGCTCACAAAATTTCACAAGAATCGGTTGAGAAACGCGACCTGTAGATGAGAACAAATAGACAGATGAACATACAAAAGCAATTTTGGTCAATCTGAAATGGAGACGTTATTTTAGAAATATACCATCCACCACGAGAGATCAGAAACCCTGCGTTCTCATACTCGCTGAAATCGATTTAAGATGATTTAAGTGCACTCAGTTTACCGAATTACTGTCAGCCAGCGGGCGAAACTCGTATTTTTTTACGATCGCTGACGGCGTTGATAGTTTTAATGGGAATACACCCAGAGAATTTGCGTATGAAGTTTCGATTTGTGGCAGGTGGATAGTGCACCAACACTGCCGGCAGCTGCTGCTGAACCTGCTGGTGGCGGTGGCGGCGCACCACGACCACCTGACGGTCGCGCGCGTGCTGCTGGCCAGCCGCTCGCAGCAGCTCGGCCTCGGCATCTCGCCGCCCGCGCTGCCGCTCGTGCCGCACAACTTCACTGGTAACCTCTTCAGCATTGAAACCATCGACATCAAAACAAGTAAGGTTTTGGAAATGGCGCCCGGACAATATTTTTGAGGATAGGTTAATTCATATCCATCGAAAAATAACGCCATTGTGTTTTAGCGAGGTCCTCCCAACAAATGAGTTATTATTAATCTCAATGAAGACCACATTTGCCGCGCCTTTAATAATAAATCTTTACTTCCTTACTAATATTATAAATGCGAAAGTCTGTCTGTTACGCTTTCACGCCTAAACCACTGAACCGATTTTAATGAAATTTAGTACAGAGATAGACTAGAGTTTGGAAAAGGACATAGGCTACCTTTTATCGCGAAAAAAAGGCTTGGAGGAGTTGAAATAAAGGATGAAAGTTTGTATGGAAGTCGTCATTATCGAATATGACACTATGAAATTTTGTATTTAGGCACTTGATAAGAAATAAATAAATTTTTGTTCTAGCGTTTTTGAAATTTTGACCCGCGTGGGGATGAAATAGGGGATTAAAGTTCGTATGGAAGTCCAAACAAAGTTACGCTTTTACGCCTATCAGACTACACTTTGGGAAAGGACATTAAGCTACCTTTTGTTGTAAAAAGGGACATGAACGGGATAAGATAAGGGATGAAAGTTTGCATGGGAATTCGTCATTTTCGAAAATAAAACCATGAATCTTTGTATTTAGGTACTTGATAAGAAGTAAACAAACACTTCTTCCAGCGTTCTTGAAATTTTGATCTACATGGGTCTGAAATAGGAGATGAAAGTTCGCAGGGAAGTCCAAACAAATCCCTCTCTACACGTATATTCATCGGAAACATGTATAAAATGCCGTCTTAATGTATAGGTACACATCGCGGGACTCGCCAAGCGCCATCCTTTACTATCCTTCCTTACTAACATTATAAACGCGAAAGTTTGTATGTATAAATCTATGGATGTTTGTTACTCTTTTACGATAAAACTACTGAACGGATTGGGATGAAATTGGGAATTAGGATACTTTTTACGGGAAAAGTCTTATTCCCACGGGAAAATCTTACACAACGCGAGCGTAGCCGCGGGCGGACCGCTAGTTTCAAATAAATTTTACAGCTAATTTAAAAAATATGTTTTACTCCGAGACTTAACATCCAATCTCTAAATAGCACTAATAGCTATTAGGTAAAATTCCAACTTCCGCCTACACAATCCATTAGAATAAGCATAAAAAACGAAAATTTTGCTTGTAAGTCGTCGTGTCATAATTGAATTTTATTGATTATATTCTGTGTGATTAATTGAAAACTCTTATTAAGTTGACAGTCGCCCCTTTCACCTTAGTCAAAAAATTAATTATTTGTGGTAGTAAGCTACACATAGTATAGATGTGGTAAACTAGGTTGTTATACCTGTGGTTATACCTAGACAAAACAGGTATTCCGCTTGCGCTCGTCTCGTCCTTATTACGATTTATTATTAAATATGTGGGAACATTTAACACTGCATAAACCATATCCAGGCACAAGGCAAACTCAAGTGCTCATCCAATAAATATTTGCCTTGGACGGGATTCCATCCAACCCGTGACCCTGCGCTCCTTTGGCAGTCGTACTACCGACTAGGCTACAGAACCGACTTTTAGTGTAGTTATTTAATTTTCACTTCTTATGCTCTGAAAGTGCTTATTTGTGCAAGATATAGGCGGCACAAAATCGAATTTTGTGCACTAGTGCATTAACGTATCTACTCATAAATGTTTCTATAGGCAAAGAAAATGAGCCATACAGCCAAACACAATAAGAAGATCATAGATAGAATTTGTTTATTTTATAATATTTACTTTAATTTATTTGCCTTATGTGTTTTTTAAGACATAAAAGATATTAATATTTAAATTCAAGTACTAACAAGTACTAGTTATTTAATTAATTTAAGAAAATTATTATTACAAAATTAATTTAATAATAGGCTGTATAGGTCTGCAGCCCAAGCCTAATATCAATGTCGTAAGACTTTAAAAAAATAAAGCGGCGGGAAACAGCTCTTATTTCTTCGTGCGTTTATTAATTTCTTCAATTTGGTAAAATTGTTAAAAATGTCCAGTGAAGAAGATGATTTAACACTCTCCCAATACGCTTATGGAAATTAATGCACAGAGAGTTGTGCACCAGATATTACCGCCAAATATCTCAAAGTTTACGACAATTTTGGCTAATTAAGGAAATGTTATGTTATACTACTGTTTTATTACCTTGCAATCAAAGTGAAAAGCAGAGTTTATAACTCGTCCACAAAACCATTTTGTCCTCGACATTACTATCAGCCCTCACCTTCGGCTCGGGCTGCTAAAAGTCTCGGATAAAAATGGTTCGTTTTGTGCACTTGTTGTAAAATCTACTATTAATGGTTTGCAAGAGTTGTTTAAAAAAGTGTAAAAGCTAATCAGTCGGCATAGCGAGCGCAGTGTATTAGAATATAGCATATGTTACAGAGCCGGACGCAGCAATGGACAGCCACGCGAGCTGCGCTCACTCGCCGCGCCCGCACGCGCGCTCGCTCAGCTCCGACCCCCAAGTGACACCCGAAGGTACGTATCACGATACGCCACCCTCTAACAAGCGCGTATTTAATTATATTTTTTTTAAGGTTACGAAATTACACAAAGTATTAAGTCACCAATATTTAAACTAGGCTGGGCCTATATTTTAAATACCAGCCTTTCCAATGTGCATAAGTATTATTATAATATAGCATAGAGTATCTTAGGTTATATAATTTTTACTTAGATTAAGTAGAGCTGTGTTATAACACCGGTATAACATCGGTATACCGAATCTGTAAAATGTAAGAGAAGTATAAAAGTGGCATTAGGAAAACTAACCCATCGTAACTTATAAAACATATAAACATCCCCGTCTTTACAGTAATTTATAATTTATTAATAATATTCGTATACTCTTGCCCCAAGAAAAATTTATAATAATTAAAGTTCGAATAACACATTCATAAAAATTACGTTCAATTATTTTATTGTACAAACATTTAAATTATGAATGTCGGATAGGGAAAATTATATTCATTAGAGACGCAAACTAGAGGAAGATTTCTTTTCTTTTAATAATAGTGATTATTTCCGTATGCCCGTCAAAAACATCTTAGCTCGTCGTTTATTTTTAACCCCAAGTATCGAAAAACAAGGGGTGTTATTTATAATGTCGTCTAGCTGTGACATCAAGGACATTATTATTGTGTTGCCACGTGTAGACATTTTTAGGACTTTGTCTAGCTCGTCCAGCATAGTTAAAATAAAAAAATAAAAAAATAACCTCTGACTTGACGTCACGTCAAATCATTTTATTCGGCCATTTTGTAATTTAGAGCGGGCTGGAGGATACTCCGTGATAATAATCATCATCTCGACCGAAAGACGTCCACTGCTGGACAAAGGCCTCTCCCAAGGATCTCCGCAATGACCGGTCCTGCGCTGCCCGCATCCAGTGGTTTCTCGCGACCTTCACCAGTTCGTCAGTCCACCTTGTGGGGGGCCTTCCCACGCTGCGTCTTCCGGTCGGCGTGTTCGCCATTCGAGAACTTTTCTGCCAAAGCGTCCATCGGTTCTCCGTGCAATGTGCCCCGCCCACTGCTATTTAAGTCTTGCAATTCTTCGGGCTATGTCAGCAACTTTGGTTTGCCTGCGAATTTCATAATTTCTAATTCGATCTCGCATAGCCCTTTCCATTGACCATGAGCCTTTTTATGAGGCCTATTGTAAGCGACCACGTCTCTGATCCGTATGTCATCACTGGCAACACACACTCGTTAAAGACTTTCGTCTTGAGACACTGCGGTATTTGGGATGAAAAGATGTTACGCAGCTTCCCGAACGCTGCCCAGCCGAGTTGGATTCGACGATTGACCTCTTTCTCGAAGTTAAATAGACATAATGGTTTACAACTTCGAGAGCAGCGTCCCCAACTTTTAGTGGAGTGGGGGGTACTACATGGGTGTTCGACATAATTTTTGTTTTAACGCTATGATGGTTGATGCCTCCGACTGCTATTGTGAACACTATCAACCACGATCATTCAAAACAAAAAAAAACAACTTGTTAAGTTTATTTATTAAGTTTGAAAGTTTTAAATTTTTCACGCAGTCGTGTTTTTTTAATAAAAATAAATTTTTACTGCATTGATCACTGAAACATCATTAAACATCTGCCTCCTTGTCGACAAGATAAAGTCTATCTCATTTTTTGTCTTCCCATCGGGACTAACCCAGGTCTACTTGCGGTGCTCCGACTTCTTGAAGAAAGAGTTAATCATACAGTCCCTCCTTCTCCATGAAATCGGCCAACAACTGACCTCGAGCATTTCGACTCCGAATAATCCCATTCTCACCTCATCACCAAGTCGTTTGCCCAACTTCGCGTTGTAATCCTCCATGACAATAGTATAGTGAGTCTTATATGTATGTATGGCTTTAGATTAGAAATATCCTCATACATTTGCTCGATCTCATCATCGTGGTGTGTCGAAGTCGGTGCGTATGCCTGTACGACCTTCTACGAATACCTTTTGGTAATTCTGAGTGTAAAGTACGCCACCCTTGCCGACACACTCAATCTTAATTACATTGTTCTCGAGGGATTTGTGGACCATGAACCCAATACAACCCTGGGACAGATCTTCGCCCTCCCGCAAATAGATCAGGTTACCGGAATTCAGGATAATCGAGTCCTCGCGCTCTCTCCACAGAGTCCGCACTTCGTGTAGTGAACTCACCCAAAAAAATTTAATGACGAAACTAAGAGATGTAACATCCAAAAGTTAATAAACTCAATTCATTTCTCTACGGACTTCAGATAACCCCAAGATGTCCCATCGTATCCTGCTCAATTCTTCCTCCAGTTCGACGATCTTTTCGTCAGTTCGCAGTGTGCGATTGTTGTATGTCGCCAGGGCCAGAGGTCGTCGGTGTTGGTAACGAGGAATCGCACCCCCTGCCTCACCGTATCCACAACTGTTACCAAGGCTTTTTTTATTATTATTGAATGGGTTTGCTCTTGACCCCGATCCAGCCCGAGAGCAGGGATGGGATCTACGATGTAGCGAGCTTACCCAGAAGGAGCCTATTCACTCTGGCTTTAAAGAGAGTCGGATTATATGTGCTCGGAAATACAGACGCCGGCAGGAGATTCCACTCCTTTGCGGTACGCATTATAAAAGATGTTGAGAAGCGTTTGGTGCGCAAGCGAGGAATAGTCACCAAGAAAGGATGGTAACCTGCCGTGCGTCTGGACGTCCGATGGAAGAAGGGGGAAGGCGGAATGAGTTCATGCAACTCCTGAGCATACTCCCCGAAGTACATCCTGTAAAAAACTGATAAGCAGGCAACCCTGCGACGATGAGCCAAGCTGTGAAGCTTAGCTTCCACCAGTTTTTTGTCGCCTATGATTTTCTTGGCTCTGCTTTCCACCGAGTCCAGTGCAGCAAGTTGGTATTTGGCCGAGCCGTCCCAAAGGTGACAGCAATACTCCATGCAAGATCGGATTTGGGCTTTGTAAAGAGTTAGAAGCTGTCCAGGCGTGAAGTATCGCCTCACCTTATTCAGGATGCCAAGCTTCCTAGCTGCAGTTTGAGCCTTGGACTCGATGGTTGCGCCGAAGTTGAGGTCGTTTGTCAACTCCATGCCAAGGAGCACGAGCTTATCAGTGAGAGGAACAGATGTACCCCGAAAAGTAAGAGTCATGGTGAAAGGACTCCTTTTTGCGGTGAACAAACATGCTTGCGTCTTGGAGGCATTAAAGCTGACGAGATTACTGGCACCCCACTGGGAGACGTAATCGTGTCAGGTTTGTTCGCCTCACCATGGCCTCTCTCATAAATTGCACTTCATCCCCGCCGGCTCTCGCACTAGACAAGTATCTCTCCGTGACAGTACTGTCATCCGCATATCCAACAATTCCTGATATTAAGAGGTCATTGATGTGCAGCAGGAAAAGTGTCGCGGAGAGAACAGACCCCTGAGGAACACCGGCGTCAATAGCCATAAGGTCAGAGGAGCAGCCATCAATGACCACTCTGATCGACCGTTCTCTCAGGAAATCTACTATCCAGCCACAAAAACCGGCGGGGATGCCGTACGCTGGAAGCTTGCTTAGTAGACTTGCGTGCCAGACCCTATCAAAAGCCTTCGAGATGTCAAGCGACACAGCAAGTGCTTCGCCATGTTTCTCGATGGCCTCGCCCCAGCAGTGCGTCACATACACTAAAAGTCCCCGGCGAAAACCATATTGACGGTCACTGAGAAGATCGTTATCTTCTAGATATGTGAGCAGCTTACCGTTTAGAACTCTTTCCATAACCTTACAGAGTATGGAAGTAATGGCGATCGGATGGTAATTACAAGGGTTGGCACGGCTTCCCTTCTTGGGAACTGGTTGGACATTGGCAAGCTTCCAAGATCTCGATACGGTTTTAGTTTGGAGAGAAAGGCGGTACAGACGCGTCAGTACAGGAGACAACTCAGGCGCACAGCACCTCAGCACCCTTGCTGGTATACCATCAGGACCACTGGCCTTGTTCACGTCAAGACTAAGTAGGACTCTACGAACCTCCTTATTGTGTATTGCGATCTCCGGCATCGAAGAATCCCAGCGAGGTAAGGTTGGTGTTTGCGTAGAGCCAGTGTTTAAACGTGAGTTGCTCGCAAACAGAGTGGCAAATAAATTTGCTTTTTCTGTTGCGGAATGGGCCAGCGACCCGTCAGGCTTCTGCAAGGGAGGCAGTGTGGGACGGCAGAAGTTAGATTCGACTGATTTCGATTGGGACCAGAACTGCTTACTTCCCGGTGGATATGATGCAAGTTTCATCCCTATGCGGCTGATATGGTCAAACCTGGCTCTTTGCAATACCTTTTTGCAAGCCCTGGCGGCAGAATTATAGGCTCTCTTCTTTATACGTACCCTTCGCGCGCGAATTTTTCGATCGCGAGCTTTCACCCAGGCCTGATAAGCAGACTGTTTACGGGCCTCAGCACGAGCACAGTCCACATTATACCAGGGACGGGTTTTGTGACCGAGCTCCGATGTCGGAGAATGGAATAAAGTATTCCATTCCCTGCCGGATCACATCTGCGATCGCATCCGCAGAGCACGAAGGGTCACTCGAAGAAAAGCACGTTTGCCACCACGGGTAAGACGCAAAAAATACACGCATCTTCTTGTAGTGGTGGGCGTGTGAAGACAAATAAAATATGATTTATGGGGAAAACATTGGTTTATTCTGGAGTGAATATTAAAGAACTAGCAAACATGTCGAAGGGCTTCTCAAATTAGACCCAGTCAAAACACCCTTCAAAACCGACATCTTTCGAAATCGTTTGAAAATACAATTCTAGAACAAAATAAAGCTGCCAGTGTGCATTTATCACATGCCAGCATTTTTAAATAACAGAGTAAGGAGTGTAGGTATTGCTATACCTAACACATCTCGTCCCAGTCTGCTGACTCGTATCGCCATACTCGCCTCATGCCTCTAGGGCTACCATCCGGAGGCGAGCAGATCGACACGGACTTCACCACACAGTGGTCGGACGTTCCAAGTGGTGCTGAGACCGATACCGAATGTCTGCATGGATCATTTGTCAGCAGCAAGTCGAAGCAGTTGGGTGTATGATCAGCGATATCCGGTATCCGCGTTGCTTGGTCCACCAGCTGGGTGAGATCTAGCGACAAAGCTAATCTAAGTGTCTCTCTACCAGCATGGTCCGTTTTTTCGTAGGGGAACAGCCACTCTTTGTGGTGGGCATTAAAGTCCCCTAGAAAAACAAGCTCCGCCGTTGGATATAGCTGAAGTGCAGTGTCTGCCGTCTCGACGAGGTACTCAATGAGCCCAGTAATTTCCTGGTCACCGCTGTGCGACCGGTAGACAAAGGCGTTGATTGATTTTTCCACCCCAGTGTCCACTAGAAGCCACATCACAGAAAAACCCGACAACTCAATGCAACGGAGACACCTACAGCAAATATCGTCTCGGACGTACACACAGACCCCTGCACATCTTTTGAACTTATGTTCGAGAGTGTAGCCAGGGTAGTTGAGGTACGCCACGTCCGACGGGGTTGCTATCTGCGTCTCCGACAAGAAGAATAGGTGCGGCTTCTCGGTCTCAAGGTGGTGATGGACCGGATCGAGATTTGAGTGCAGTCCTCGGATGTTGGTGACATGCACTTTAAGCGGGAGGAAGTGCTGCCGTTGCTTAACCTTTTTCTTCTTTTTACTTTTATTCATTTGAGTGATTTTTTGTTGGGAGATAGGAAAAGACAGTCGAGGCGTCGCCCAGTTAACCTAGAGGAACTCCTGGACTTTACCGATCTAAGGGGAACTCGCTTGGAGACTGCGGGGACGCCCGAACCCCCCCGAAAAACACTAAAACACTCCACCGGGTCCTCCCATCCAGTCGCCAGCTGGCACGGTGGAGTATTACGGAATTTTTCGCGAGGTGGCGGGGCAGCCTTTGACACGTGGCTAGCGCGCAAGTCGGGCCCCCTACTACCTGCGGTCGGCCAACGGCAGAGACCGTGCTTCGGATCCCGCTACCCTCCAGAACGAGTTACCCAATACAGTCACGCCCAAAGAGTCCAAAACCGGTTCTAAGCAGCGCAACTGACTACATCTTCCTTCCCCCAATGGCACTGGCAACTCTCGCACACCGACGGAACACAACAGAGCTGCTTGGCGCCGGACTCCGGCAGGATGGTGGTCGCGAGCCAGGCGGCCCCTTGCGGAGCCTACCACCGCTTGTGGGATCTTCAGCCGTCATCGCAGTCTGTATTAGTCTGCGATGCCGTTGCCCGGGGTGGACCGCTAGGAGGTAGATCCCAACCACCCCAAGGCTGGGAACAGTGGAGCTGCTGGGGCCGTGTTTTAGTTGTGTCGCTCATTATGGGGGATGTGCCATAATCGCCACGCTTGGTAGGCGGGTTGGCGATCGCAGGATAATGTTAAATACTCAGAAGGACGCTGCTGCCCGCCCTCTGGTAGGCAGTCCTCGGTCGCCTCTTACGACCCCCACGGAAAGAGGTGGTGCTATTCTAAGCCGGCACCACACGGCGTGATAATAATATGAAACAATAAATCTTTATAGATAATGTTAGTAACAACATTACCATAATATTAAGTCTCTATTAAGTCAATGCATAATACTATAATTTCTTCAAAATACGAGTAAATAAGTATTTCTTTATTTGTATTAAAACTGTCATAACACATTATTCGTTAATTTCATAAATTTTTATTAATGATTAAAACGTGGTTCGCGCGTGTGTAGGTGAGAGCGACAACTACCCATCGCTGCCGGTGATAGTAACCAACGAGGCGGAGGCGGAGGCGACGCCCGAGCCGCCGGCCGCCGACGCCGAGCCTGCGGAGATGCCCGTCGCCGACGTCATCAAGTCGCTCGTGCACTTCCTCGCCAACAGGCCCACGCATATGCCGCTCTGGCAGTACGAGGATATCACGGCCAAAGGTAATATTGCTTACTGACAGGCTTTGATTTGCAGCACCTTGATAATACACTAATTGTGTGATTTTTCATCTTTAACTGATCTACTGTACAAACCAATACTAAACCTACATAAAGCATACACAATCACGGCAACAAAATGTGCATACAAACACACCTTCACATTTACTATATAGGTACATAGGTAGCTTTTAAGTAGCTAACTGAGTATATTATTAACTTTGCATTGTAACTAGTGTCATTAAATGGGAAGAAAATGTATTATTATTACTTTAAACCGAAGTGGTTGTATAGCGCGACGTGAACTTTGGCGGAACGGAAGGTTCCTGGGCCTTCGAAGGGCACACACAGCATAGTGCACACAGTGGGAAAACATGAGTGATAGAATAGTACATTACGATACGAGGTGACTTTTGTAAGCCCGAGCCGCAGGCGAGGGTTTATGATGTCACGAGTTTGTTATAAAACCTAAGATCCGTGTGTTGTACGACGTTTTTCAATACACTTGTGAGAAAACTGATAGTAAATAATTAAATTGAAATGGTTAAGAAGGGGTACCCCTACAAAAGCTATGATACTACAGGTAAATTTGATCATGTAGAAGTTGTAAAAACTAACCTTTATTATATCGTGCGCAGTTTGAGCATCCTTACTATTCCCATTTATCACTTAATATCAACACTTAATCACTCATAAAACAACATTCAATGTAAAACAATTAAATGAAAATTTCACAAAATTGGCGCCAACCACAAATCGATATTATGTTTCTTTTTTATAAGCATAATTACGGAGAAAAGGCGGACATTCAGCCTCTACGAATATTATTTGTTAAATCGAGATAATTTTATTTTTATAATTAATATATTACTGGCTGATAATATTTTTGATACAATTTGTTGAAATAAAAAAATATAAAATACTTTTCTCTTTGTATGAATCGATTTAAATATTTTTTAGTGTCAAAATGAGCCTGGCTGAATAATAATTTTGAAGATCATAGGAATAAAAAAAAAAATTGTAATAAAATCGCACTAGTGCGGTAAAACGCATTTACCGCACAGTTTACTGCCGTCGTAAGTTCAATTTTCGAGCACGGTGTATTGAAAAAGACCTTTGTAAGGCCGTCCCGGATAGGGCGTAACAAGAGTAATAATAATTGTACTTCCGCGTCCCCGCTGACCGGTACGGTGGAGATTCTAAATTTGGTGATATCATCTACCGGACCCCGTAACCGGACCGGTGCCAAAATGGTGTAGGCTTTTTCAGCACATTATGCAACTTAATTTTTTTTTACAAATTGCTCTAAAAATATATTAATTTTCTGATTGTGTACCGCCCCGAGTTTATGTAAGTTTTATTATCAATCTAAAAATACCTCATATTTTAATAATAAAGACTCCTGACCTTTCCTGATCAGTATTCCTATATGTCTTACATGCGTAATGTTTTAACAATGTTAAAACACCGTGCGCATAAGTACTTACTGGTGCAAACGCGGCAACTTACTTTTACGTGTGCGCTAATTACTAATGATTTCACATTTACTTTGCCCATTCATCTCGCGAACAAGCTACGTCGAAAGGAAAATATTTCCAAATATTAACAGTTTCCATACATTTACATATGATTAAACATTTTCGTGGACTCTCTTCGCAGCGTTCCACAAAATCTAACAATTACAAATTGCCTTATAAGCAAAAACTAGCAAGCAGCTTGTTTTTTTTTTAAAGCTAGCAGCCAGCAACACGTGCTTGAATATTAACAACAAACAAATCAAAGGTAGGTAGTTCAATTTGGTTTGTACATACATCAACTACTAACTGTTTGTTTTACAGAAAAGCATAAAATATGGGGTTCTGTTTATTTCAGCATTTTTTAAACTCTTTAATTACATCCGTAGACAATTTCCTTTACAATATTGCTTAAGTCTATAAACTGAGTTGCTTGAAAATAAATATTCATAACGCGACACACAACGATTTTCTACCAGTACGAGAAGTCTGTGACGACTAAGTTCATTGCCAGTAGTAGATATTTATCTTTAAAGTATAAAAGTTTCAAGTAGTTCATTTTATGTTTTATTCAACAGTACGTGGTTATTCACATTCATATCCTAGAA
Organism: Carpatolechia fugitivella; assembly: GCA_951230895.1. Lineage (NCBI taxonomy): Eukaryota > Metazoa > Arthropoda > Insecta > Lepidoptera > Gelechiidae > Carpatolechia > Carpatolechia fugitivella. The sequence goes on from OX579645.1 coordinate 14,481,060, forward strand.
ATCACGCGTCGGGGTTGTATAGAAGAGCTTTCTTAAACGACCCATCAAGTTCGCGATGGAAACAGTATTAAAGCTACCTCTGCACTTAACTTTAGTATTTAACGCCCGGCTTGAGTCAAAAACAATTTACATCTTAACAAGAATTTGAAGACGGACTAACTTTTAAATAAATTTCTGACGTAAACATTTTATATCAATTGCGTAAGATATCATTGTTCGCGTTTTATCTGAAAGTATTATTTAAGCATTGTTAAGTTTCATATTCTTAATCTTAATTAAACTAATTTTTCCCCGACATGCTCGAAAATGTGATCATTACTGCCAAAAAACAGTTAACAATACGCGAAGTAACTCATTTTTGGACGAAACATTTCCCCATACAAAACAGCAGCCAGCAATATGCCCTCAAATGGCCTAGTCTAGCAAAGTAACTTTCGTCTAGAAATTTCAATGTATTTGAGTATTTTACAGCATACTCTTATGTTCTAAATTCAAATTTTATATGTATCGTACATGAATCGTAAGAATTGGTGTTGGCTGTATGCTCTGTATGACACTGGCATAGAACACAAAAAAAGAAAAGCATGCAATATGGCGGTTTGTTGTAATTTTCGTCTCTTTTATTTTTATCGTACTATTTTCTTACTTATTTATCATGATGAAGTTAACAAATCATTGAATTAGGGAAATATTATAACAATGAATGGTTCAAGAAGTTAAAGTGATAACAATTAGAACTTATAAGTTTAGTGCGATACAAGAAGACATCTAAATCCAAGGTACCTACCCTACGAATAAGGAAGCTATGGAAGTGTAATTATAAACAAAACCCAAGAAAAATATGGCCCCAAATCTCGAGTACTTACACGAGAAACGTCACTGTAGACGGGCCAATTGGATGCGTTCACGCATCACGTCATATTCCGACAAGCCCGGTGATTGGATCGCGTCACTTGTGCAGTGGATGTGTGTATGCATTAAGTGTGATAGAACAAGTCAAATTAAAAATTATCGTACTTTTGCATTACTGATATCAATCAAATTGCTTTGTAATTATTTACTAAAATCACCTTATATAATATATTATTTAAATGTGTGATTGTGTGATTGTTTTTGGGAAGAGGCCATTATTCTGTGTCAAACTTCTCACGTTTCCGTATTGTATTTTGTATCCATTAATATCTTGCCAATCAATTGTTATTTTCGAGTTGTGATTTTACTAACGTTGAAATACAAGCCTGAACTAAGGAGAGACTACATTATTTCGGGGATCCATCCACCATGTGCGATCCTGCTGGCAACGGTTCTCCGTCAAATATAAAGAGATATACAGCGACTCGCGAGGTCTACAGCTCACAGAGCCATTAGTATAGAAGACTTGGGCTTGTGCCTTTTAAAAGAAAATAACAAAAAAAAATGGCAACTTCAGATGTATGGTTTACTTACATTGTCTTTCACTTTGGGTTATAGATAAAATTTCATCATATTATGTAAATAATAATGCAGCACAATCAATATAATTTCAAAATTTACTAAGTGGGGTAACTAACGGAAAATAACAGTTTCTATTCAAGATTATTTAAGTAATACTTATTATGGAGATTATTTAAGTATTTTTATAGGATATAAGTATTATGAGATTATACCTTAATATAAACCGTAGACATTGACTGACTATTGCTTGCATAATCCCATCCATCATTATTTTATGTCAAGTATTTAGAATACTGAAAATAAATGTATTTACTTGTGATTTGTTACCCCAGTTTCTTTTTTGCTGGCTTTTTGGGCCTCCTGCACCATTTTACCTCGCCGGAGGTCATTTTATTACCTATGTTTGTCTGAATTATATTGTATTTTTGTTTTTTATCGGAAACGGCAGTCCGTCATACAGTGCGTGACAGACTAACTAGCGCGTGTGTTGCCCTTTTTAAGCCCCGCTTTCTGTGTTGCCCTTTGCGTGGGGCCATTTTTTGAACGGAATGCGACTTCTATAGCTTCCTTATTCGTAGTACCTACCACAATATTTTTAGTATTTTATAATTTCCTCGCATATTTCAGAGAAAAGCACTATACAAGCCTCGGCCGCAATAACTCTTGCTGGACTCGTACACAATAAAAGTCCTCGCTTGCGGCTCGGACTTTATTTTATTTTTATTTTTTTATTTGGGACAGCAAACAACTGTGTACAGGTTCTAAACTAATTGTGTTACATAACAAGTTCATGTTTATACACAGTCCACAACACTATTCACAGATTAAAATAGATTTATAAGTAGTTGCGAAACAGAATACATGCAACAAATGTAAACAATGCAATGAATACCATTAAAAAAAGAAAAGATATTGAAAAATATTCAAAGTAAGTTTACTTAATTTAAGAAAAAAAATAACTATAGAAAATAATAGTCAAACTAGGAGGAAACGGAGGAAAAAGGAGTTATCACGTATTATGACACGTGGACCAAAGAGGCCCGATGCCACAGTATCCTTTGTTTCAAATAACTTTAAACGTGCCCTCGTCTACCGATAACTAAGTTTGCGGCCGCGGCAGTAATGTACTATTCTTGTCACATTACCAACTGTTCTTAGTTTTCTTTTTACTTCCTTCAGGAAACGGACGCAGAAACAATATTTTAATCAACATAAAATTTGCTGAACTATCCCTCGAAAGTAACTCCATATGAATCGGTGATCATTTAAAATGATTAAATAATAAAAATTTTATTTTGCTAGAAGGAAGTCTGCACACAATATTAAATTTAGTATTTTACTCAGAGTGAAGACAGCAAACGTTGATACAATTGATTTATTTAATTTGGCCTTGGTGTTTATTATTTTCGTGTTTAGTCCGAATATCAGAGAAGAGCGTAAGTGAAATGGTGGCTAAGGCCTCCCGTCCGACAGACGCATCGCTACATACCAATGAGTATTTTTAATTTCGAATTCATATGTACGTTTATTTGACGCTGTTACGATAATAGAAAAGATCGTGAGTAAATCTGCACACTCTAGGTGTGTGACGCCGACCAACCCCGCTAAGACCTGATCGCCCTAGGGTAGGCTCAAGCCCCTCGGCGGGGACGTATAATATGAGCTGTTGGTGATCCGAATATTAAAGTGTGTCTTTGTGTCGGTGCAGTGTGGACGCTGCGCAGCTGCCAGCAGATGTCGACGCTGCTGCGGCACGTGCTGCGTGTGTTCCGCGAGTCGCTGCCACACGCGCTGGTGTCGGAGCGCTGGGCGCAGACAGCGCTGCAGCTCGGCCTCTCCTGCCCCAGCAGGCACTACGCCGGCCGCTCACTGCAGGTACACACGAACACACACACAAGTATACCGTTTTACCACACAATAATAGTAGCTACAGAAGGCGCACTCCCTAATATAAAACATGCTAGTTTAAACCCATTTTACAACGCCGCCGCTAACGTTAATAATTTGTATGCTTCGAATGCGATTTTCATTTTTAAATTCTACTTTTCTTGAAAGTAGTTTGGAAGTTGCCTGAGGAGCGGAATGAAAATATATTTTTTTTATCCTTATTGTGGCTTTTGTGTATTCACAATTCCGCCAATGTCACGTGTCGGAGAGAATACAGGATGGGGATAGGAAAGGAAAAGAAGAGTTAAATTTGGAATAATAATTGAGGCCGAGGAGGAGATATATAAAATATAATACTTATTATATTGAAAATAATACTTTTCAGCCAGGAGGGAGAATCACTTTCAACTGACAGCTGTCAAATTATTTAAAAAATCTGGTTCTAATTTCACATTTCTATTGAACTATGTTCCATCTTTCTATACAGCCACTCAATTACAGCGCAATGTTAAATAGAAATAACATAAAGTTAAGTATTAATTAAAGAATATATATTTTTAAATGTCTGTATTATAATTAACTTTCAAGTATTTCTTTAAAATAAAATAGATTTGAAGTGGAAGTCACACATTTCATTTTTTCTTTAGCTAATTCGTGTTTTTATTTTTACTTTCCTTGTATTCGTAATGAAAAGCACAGTGTTTACCACGGGTTAAAGACTTATTTAGTGCCTCGAACTATTAGGGCCCTCGCTACGCTCAGGCCCCAAACCCCGTCTCGGCGCTAAATAAGTTACTTTCACCCCTCGTATAACAATGTCCTATTAAACCCGCGCCCCGAGAGTTATACATTAGAAATAGGGCACTGATCGCCACTTGACTCGTGGTACGTGTTGCAGGTGTTTCGCTTCATAGGCGTGGCGATGACGGGGCGCATGGTGTCAGACATTCTTTCGAGGCTGGTGGAGACGGTGGCGGAGCAGGGCGAGGACATGCAGGGCTACGTCACCGAGCTGCTGCTCACGCTCGAGGCCGCCGTCGACTCGCTCGAGTCCAACTTCAGGCCGCTCGACTACATGCGCGACATATTCAAATCCACGCCCAATCTCAACAACAAAGATGGACAGCAAGTCAATGGAAGCGTTTTCCCTGGAGGTGGCTGTAATTATTAACTTGGATTTTTATTTTGATATCAATAACCTTTTGAAAAGGTACTGCTAATGCTACAGTTTCTATGTTGCATGTTTTTATGAATAATTAAAAATCAGTAAACGGTTTCATTTCATATAATATTCATTCATAAGTGTAAACGTGAGATTAAAAGTAATATAATCTCGTCTGTTGTAAATAATATTTTATGCCGGCAGCCGGCAAGCGCTCGCCGGGCGTGTGCGTGGGCTGCGTGACAAACCACACGCGCAGCACCAGCTACTCCGTGTCCTACTGCGTTCGCAAAAACGCACCGCCCTCCTCCGTCGACAAACAACCACACGGTAACGCATCTCACTTTTCTGAAACACATATCCCAAACCACACGGCAGCTCCAGCTATTTACTCAATAAATTATTCATCATAATGGTAGTTCAAAAAGAAAAAAATAATTGACATGATAAATTGACGCGTGATTTAAATTTAAAAACACGTAAGAAGAAGGTTTTTATTATTTTTTCGAAAAACAGACTTGAATAAAAAATGCATATTTCTGATGGTAATGCCCTTCACTTCCCCCGGATTTGCTGCTGAACCTTGAAGATACTTTTTACGTTCTAGGTCAGGTAAGGTCAAAAGTTCAAGTCTGTTTTTCCTTGCAGAAATAGTACATTACTGTCGCGGCCACAAAATTAATTATTGTTGGACGAGGGCACGTTTAAAGTCCGAGCCGCAGGCGAGGACTTTTATTGTGTACGAGTCCAGCAAGAGTTATTGCGGCCGAGGCCTGTATAGTGCTTTTCTCTGAAATATGCGAGGAAATTATAAAATACTAAAAAAAATAACGAACCTTGGATTTGGATGTCTTCTCGTATCGTACTAAACTTATAAGTTCTAACCTTTATCACTTTAACCTCTACTTCGACTACTTAAACCATTCATTGTTATAATATTACGCCTGTTATGTGGCAAATAGCTATGTGAGGCGCAGTTGTAAAACATGTAATGATAAATTTTCTCATGTGAATATATTTGAAAGACATCTGGCGAAATTCAAAAAACAATTAGATACTTGATACTTAACATTGTATTTTATTAGGTAGTACATACTTAATTATTCTTTGTTAGTATGGAATGGTTGAATTTAAAACCAAACTTAATTTAATATCAGGGTACTATAAGGTCTTTGTAAAATTCTTCTTTATTGATAAGTTTTGTATATGACCGTTTGTTACCTGAACACAAATAAAAAAAAATATATATATTTTCCTAATTCAATGGTAAGTTAACTCCATCATGAAAAATGAGTAACAAGATAGTACGATAAAATTAAGAGATGAAAATTACAAACCGCCATATTGCGCGCTTTTCTTTTTTTTGTTCTGTGCCAGTGTCATACAGAGCATACAGCCAACTCCAATCACTACGATTCGTGTACGATTCATATAAAATTTGAATTTAGAAGAGTATGCTGTAAAAAGACTCGAAAACATTGAAATTTCTAGACGAAAGTTACTTGGCCGGCCTAGGCCGTTTGAGGGCACATTCCTGGCCGCTGTTTTGTATGGGGCAATGCTTCGTCCTAAAATGAGTCGCTTCGCGTATTGTTTTTTGGCAGTAATGATCACATTTTCGAGCATGTCGGAGAAAATAATTTTTTTCGCAGAAAAACATTTTATTTTCACCTCTCCACCTCGGAAAGATGACTTTTAATGCCCGAAAATTTTCATGCCTAGAGAGGAAAATTCGTTTGTATTTCGAACATTATCTTACACAGGACAAAAGTTTTCGTATATCCGCGCGAAAAATAGCTGACGTGTGCCATTTTTTTATAGATTTTCTTTTTCAATTAAATTTTGGAACGCACCCTAAAAGAACATAACCTAAAAGTTTGTTTATTGTCTTGGTCGTTTATTTTTTACTAATTAACTAAAAATTAAAGACTATTATAATAAAATACAATAATTAAGCCTTAAGGTTAAACATTAGCTGCAGTAATTGAACTAAATCATTTACTTATTGTCAGTGACTTCGATCGAAATTATTATGTATTTTAGTTGTATAAATATATTTTAGTAACTGTTTTATAGTCCTAAATATAATCAATCAATAAGTTATGTAAGCCGTAACTGTTAATGGTGGGAGAAACCAGTATAATCTTACTCAGTTTGGGTTTTCTTGTATGTAAAAAATACCTCCTATATCTTAAACGGTCTTATGAAATACAAAATGTATAATTAACTACTCCATGTAAATGAAGATCCTTAAGTATATGTTGTAAGGTCGACCAAGAAAGTGGTTTACCATTTTACATTCAATTTCCTAGTTATCGAAGATTTCAATAAGGTTTATACTCGGTATCTGACAGATCGTTCTGCAAACGAAAATAATCTTTTGTTCTGTAATTTGCAACTGACACTCAACCTTAGGGTGATAAACCAATTTATTGGTCGACTTTACATACATTAGTAGATGAATGTGATTTTCTTGCAGAACCCCGTCCACGGCCTTGTAGCGAGGTTGGCAAAGGTATTTGCTCCAACCTGTGTAGATCTCGGTCGGCGCAGTCACTCAAACTACTCGGAGACAGCGCCACTCAGGTTGTTATTGACATTGCATTTATTTGCTTTTGACAAACTGATTAGTCAAATGAACTTCTTTTTATTAAAAACAATATTTTTTATGTTACCATACCATTTTTTAAGTGAGCACTTTTGGAAGCTTAACGGTCCGATCAACGTTCTGGGATTTGGACCAACTGAACCGACTAGACATTTAGGGAATTTAGACTTAACGGTCCGATCCGTATTTTTTTACTGGTGAAAAATTAAAACTAACCAACTACGCCTCGCTGCTTAGACCAGTACTTTAATAACGATGTGTGCGCAGGACGACAAACTGACGATCCTGGCGACGCTGTTCTGGGTGGGCGCGTCGCTGCTGGAGTCGGACTACGAGCACGAGTTCCTGCTGGGCGTGCGGCTGCTGGCCCGCGTGATGGCGCGCCTGCCGCTCGACCGGCCCGATGCGCGCGAGCGCCTCGACCGCACGCAGGCGCACACCGCGCCCTCGCTGCACGCGCTGCTGCTCAAGGTCCCTCTCACACATACACAAACCCAAACAGTTTATCGCATGGCTTGATTTTTTTATATAAGCTTAAATAAGTTTTGTTCAATAGGGTATCAGACTGTTCCTAAATTTGCCATATTTTATAAATTATTTTTAATATATAGATTAGTAGCAGACGATTCGCGAAGAAAAAAAACAGAATCGGTTAAAACACGAATTTACAGTGATTTTTTAAAGTTTCAATAAATGTCTATCTCTTTCTAAAACGATTTTTGTATGGAGATTATATGGCGTTACTAGGCAAGAGACGTCATAAGTGGGTATGTGTCTGTCTAATCTTGAATTTCAAACCTTTATAACTCGGTAAATTTTAAAGATAGAGCAAAAATTCTTTTAGTGTTCGATAGCAGAACTAAGAAGATTAGATTTATAAAATAAAAATAAAGTAGTCCGATACCCTATTGGTGGGGGCCGAACCGTCTTTTAATTGAAGGTTTTTAGATATCTTTAATTTATTTCCGCCATCAACTTGGAGATCTCCAATCTCTCGAGAAACATCCCAACAACTACAAGATAAAATTTGTTGAACAGGGCTGCACGCACCCGAACACTTACGAGCCCGTGGTGGGCGTGTTGGCGGACATGATCCCTCTGCTGGAGCTGCCGGTCATAGACCCCACGCAGTCGCTGGCCTTCCCCATGACGGTGGTGGCGCTGCTGCCCTACATGCTGGTGCACTACGAGGACGCCAACCAGCTGTGCGTGCGCGCCGCTTGCCACATCGCGCAGGTCAGACTCAAACACAAGTTTAAAACTGTTAAGATAACACACACAGACAGACACACACACGCACACACACACACACGCACACACACACACACACACACACACACACACACACACACACACAAGTGCACTTGTAAGCAGACTACCCTAAAATCAAAGTTTCAAATCCATGCTACTAGCTGTTGAGGAGTTCTCTCATAAAAAGACAATCCTGGATGCAACACCAGTTCATGATAAGGATCATGTTTAGCTATCAAAATCAAATTAACAAATGTGCAAAATTTCAAAGTCGTAAGTTGAGAGGAAGTAGTTCAAAATTGAGTTACAAGATTTGACCCGAACATACATATACAAACATTGCAAGTTAATTAGTAGGGGAGCCCAAGAGGGGATTTTGGGACTTACTCGAGCGCGTCGGATTAATATGAGGGGGGATACCTTGCATCTTGTTGAGCACCTCCACCATAATATAAACTATTTATACAGTGACGTGCGTCTAGGGCAGCCGATCAGAATAGTAAAAAAAATCGATAGTCAGAAATACTCGAGCGCATCAGGTAAGGTGAGGTTTTTAAAAAAAAAAGTTTTTATAATTATTTCAAAAATATAGTAAAAAAATATTTCTAACATGATTAAAAATAAACTTAAACTCCATCTTACACTATAAAAATGTTCATGAGATCTGAAAACTTGAAAATTGACCAAATAAAAAAAAACAAATAGTCTGATTAAGAATCGAATAAAGAAAAATCTGAAAAAAACGTTTGATTTCATGTTCCTAACTTCAAAATTGATAAACTTTGCATACAAACTTCTAATTTTTAAACTTATAATTAAGGATTTAAAAAAAAATTGGAAAACAAATGACCAACTTGATAAAGGCAGACTTACAAACTGCTTATCCTTAAGTCCCCCCTTAAAGTAAGGATTAAAAAAAACGTTTAAACATGTCTGTGTCAAATATTTTTTTTATTCTACACCCAAATTTTCGAGTTTCTAATTATAATAATTACAGACTTTCATACAAACTTTTATCCCCCATTTTCCCCTTTCTGAGGGGAATTCCCAAATCCCTTCATTTTGCTTGTCTACGTCATAAACGCAACTTATGGATAAAATTTGGTATTTCTAGCTTCAGTAGTATCGGTTCTGCATCGATGAGTTCTAATTCCTACTTTCTCCTTTCGAGTAGGGATTTCAAAAATTTATAATCCCTACTTCCTCCCTTTAAGTCTGGATTTCATAAACATTTTGGAACTTGAACCAAATTATTTAGTCAAACTCTGGAACTAATCTTATACTTCTATTTTCAAATATACAAATATTATAAATTATTATTATTTGATTCATAGAGTGTTATTATGCAAATATTTCCTTTTAAGGGTTCCGTAGTAAAAAAGGAACCTTATAATTTCGCCATGTCCGTCATTGTCCGTCTCTCTGTCCGTCCACGGCTTAGCTCAGAGACTCTTAGTACTAGAAGGCTATAATTTGAATACATTTTTTTAAGTACTGACATTCCATACAAAAATGTAATCCCTAATCCCCTTTAAAATAGGAATTTCGAAAAAAGGTTAAAATACGTGTCAAATCATTTATTAATCTCAGCCTAAATCCAAATTTTCAAGTTCCTACCTTTACAAATGACAGACTTTCCATAGAAATATTTACTACTGTCCCCCTTAAAATAGGAATTTTGATAAAATGCTAAAACACGTGTCAAATGATTTATTAATTTGATTTGATTAAATCCTTCCAAGTAATCGTCAGATTTTGGGCTAGCACGACTAGGAGATCAAGCTGCACCGCCTGTATAATAATCTGACACGCTCGAGTATGTCAACATGACGATTTTTTTTTCATTTTGAATTAGCCGGTACGAGCTTGCAGCACTTCTGAATCGTCAGTCTTTTGAATGGAAGCTTCTTTTAGGTATCTGATCGTCAGACCGAATCGATTTTTTTTTTGCATTTTCTACTCTTCCGACCACCATACTAGCCGGCAGATTAACATATTTTCGTTATCAGAGATACGAGGGGCACCTACACTATCAATATCAACGCGTTCGAGTATGTCCATGTGATGATTTTTTTTTACAATTTTGATAACCGGTAGCCGCTCCCTCCACCGGTTAGGGTGCACCTACACACTACATAACCTTTTATTTTTTCTATCATCTAATCTTCAAAATCCAAAAGGTCTCCACGACGCTCGAGTAAATCCCAATTTAGCCTCGTGAGCTCCCCTACTAAATAAAAGCTTGTAAAAAAACAATCGGGGTCCAAGCTCTGGTCAAGAAGATTGAAAGATCCCATTAGTCGCTCCCATTAATTGGCGATTGAAAGATTCAGAGAATATGATGTGAATGACTGTTGATGCGGTCAGTTGAACAGAGCAGAGTTTAAGAAAAGACGTCTTATTTTTATTTATTTATTTATAATGACAAACAGTCACATACATAAATTGCTTAATTTATCATTTTCTGATTAAAAGCCTATAATATAGTCTTCTACATTTAACAAATATCTCTAAATAGCGAATATACAGCAGTGCAAAATATGAATAACTAAAGAACTAACCGGTACAAGAAATTGTCTTCATGACTTTTTAGAGGCTGATAATGATGAACTAAACATATCAACGTCAGCCATGTTATCATTATAGAAACGACAAGCACGTCTTTTAAAACTGTTATTTGCATAACGAGTCTTACAATATTTTTTTTACAACATGTGTGACGTAAATACGTCCACGAAAGTGCAGAAAACTAATGTTTTGTAGCAAATCCGGGGCGGGTTACGCCTATGAGACAAATGCTGAGTTTTATGTCTGTGAGCAGATAACCTATAATCATAATCATTATGCCCAGTTCTGTAGTCAAGCGCCAAACAAACTTTCTCTGTAGCCGCTCAAGTCTATCAATATGATTATTTTCTTCGATCAGTGCATAATATGTTACTGTAAAAGCCTCAACTGGTGTAGATCCTAAGGTTTACCTATAAATTCAAAGATTTTAATCTTAGTAGTAAAAGTCTGAACTCTTCTGTACTGATCAGACACAATCGGCATTAATTTAGTAAATCTTAGCTCAACGATAATAAAGCGCACGTATCTCCAGTTCACTGCGGAGAAGAGTAAGAAGCTGGAGAACCTGGGTACAGTGATGACGCTGTACTCGCGGCGAACCTTCAGCAAGGAGAGCTTCCAATGGACCAAGTGCGTCGTCAAGTACCTCTGGGACACCTACTCGCACCTCTCACTGCAGATGCTCGCCTTCCTCGTCGAAGTGCTGGAAAAGGTATCCTTCCCCGTACCTGACTCTATTTTTCTAACATTAGAAATTATGTAATCAGAAAAATAATCTTGCTTATGATTTAAAAACCCTTATAGCATTTGACGATTGATACTTGATGCGCTTTTTTATTTTGTAAAATTATACTATGTACTGCAATCGATAACTTCACAGTTAGTTTTTATAAGTCGTGTTTAATGAATGAGCATACTGCACCTTGTACGTGTGTACAGTCTGGTAAATATTTCTCTGCAACTGACTACTCGTAAGAGTTACAGATGTAGTCGAAGACTTTGCTGCTAGCTACTAAAGTCGCTCCACATTAGGTGCGCAAATCACGCACGAAAGCGCAATCGTTAAGTGTGTGAAGTGTGGAGCAGGCTTAAAGCCGGAGTTGGTCGGTCCAGGGCGCGCCGAACCTGCAGCTGGCGGTGCTGTCCATCCTGCACTGCATGTTGTACTATGTGGAGCTGAACGCGCCGGCCGCGCAGCCCGTGAACGCGGACCTGCTGCGAGTGGTCGCCAAGTTCATCGACGACGGCTCCAACTACCGCGAAGCCATGAAGATTCTCAAGCTGGTGGTGACGCGCTGCTCCACGCTCGTCGTGCCGCCCTACTGGGACAGCCACGCCTCCTCCATCCTCGACACCGAGCTTCACGGGAAGAAAGTGAGCCTTCTTCTTTTTCTCTTCTTTAGTATTCATTCACCCACTGTTTAGCATATGCCTCTCCGATACACTTCTTCTTCAATACACTTAAGCCCAAGACACACAGAGCCGTGCCGGTGGCGGCGCGTTACCGTGCCGGAGGCGGGAAAGTTAAGAAAAAAGGGGAGGTCTTTGCCCAGCTCAGACTAAAAAAATATATATATGCCCAACTCTGCTGTGAACTAGACGACAATTTCTCATCCATCGTCGCTTCTGACCCGCGCATAGGTCACACACACCGCCTCCGCACTGCAAAACCGCGCGGACTACGGCAGTTCTCTGTGTGAGACCACCCGGACCGGTTTCGGTTCCCGCAATCCCGGCCCCGCCACGGCACGGAAACGCACCGCCCCCGGCACGGCTCTGTGTGTCTTGGGCTTTAAAAACAGCACTTACTGTCCCTAGTTTCTGTGTCGGATTAATGCGTGTTTTATCAATCCTATTCATATTCATAATCAGTAATAAATAAAAAACCCACCAAACACGTGACGAACCAGATCATTAAAATTTATTTCAAAAGCTATGTGTAGTTATAATTTCAAGTTTACGTAAGTTACCTAACCAAACAAATACCTTGTGTTACAAACTATTTAGTCTAGATATTTCATACAGATTTATTTACGAAATATTTTTCTTGCAGGAACTACCAGGGCGGACAATGGACTTCACATTTGATCTCTCACAAACACCAGTTATCGGAAGGAAGTACTTACCGAAAGCTGGTGGCAGCCAACCAGCTAGCCAGCCTAGTTCCTTATCCAACGCTTCTACAACGACCATTGACAAAGGTTAATTGATTTTTACTATATACCAAAAGTGTGGCCCATTTAGATGGGTCACTATGAGAAACTCTGAAACTATAAGACAATACAAGTACAAAGATATGTTCTCAGGAACCAAGTCATCGATTTTAGTGGCAAGAAAGACTGTAAAATTGCATTGTATTTCCTGTTGCGTTACACGTTTTTTCATAAGTGTATTGAAAATGATGTACAACACACGGATCTTAAAAAGCAACGTTTTATAACTTTGTGACATTATATATAATGTCACAAATTAATATAAATGTGCCGTAGGTAGGTACGGTTTGGGCTTACAAAAATCAGCTCGTTTGTAATATTCCACCTACGATCTTCCCTCGTAATGTACTATTGCATCTTGAAAATAAACCTTCCTAAAATTAATATTCATGTATTTGTAACGGTCTGTTTAGGATTTAAATCATTATGCGTCGTCGGAAGGAAATCAAATGAAAAATTTACACAAACGATCATAACGAACCATGGCATTATAAATAGCGAATTTTGCCTTAATTGTCCTTTTGGTATAAGATTATTTTTGAAAATTTGATACAAAAAAGAAGCTTATTTGTCTAGTCAGTCAGATCCCTATTTATCCAACTTATCTTCCATTGTTCCATTCGCAAAATGTGGACTACTGTAAACGTATGTGTGTTAGGGTCGTCAACGTCGCACTCGGGCTCTTTGTCGACGGTGGTGGGCGGGGCGGGCGAGCCGACCGGCAACATGGCCGCTACGCAGCCGCAGAGCGCCGCCTCCCCGCGCCGCTCGCTCTCGCTCTCCCCCGCAGACGCCCTTGCCGCCGGTTGGAAGCGGCCTTGGATGTCGCAGGTAACTCTAATATTATTTGAATGGAGACAGTCCAATAAACATCGAGATTTTTGTCTATCAAATATTTTTATTCAAATTAATCGTTGTAATCGAGACAAGTTGGTTTGTTTATTCGATTTTCAAATTCTATTAAAAACTGGTATAACTACACTCACTTACAGGAAACAGCGAAAATTCAAATTATATGATTATTTATACTGTCTTAAAGGTTTTTGGGACAGTTTTTGTCTGTAATATGCTTCGTATCCGTTTGTTCTCTCATTGTTCGTATAATACTACCATCACTTTATGTATAGCTCTAATTACCACAAACAAAAGTTCTACAGCAACAGGCACAATAAAATATACCTACCTAAAGACGTTTTATTTATGAAATTTAAAAAAACCTAATAAGGTTGCTTGATCTATAATATCTAAATTCTAAACTTACATTATAACTTAACGGTAAGTCATCAAAAGGTATAATCGTATGTTATTTTGTTAACAGAGCCGCGTACGAGAATGCTTGGTGAATCTTCTGACAACGTGCGGTCAAAGAGTGGGTCTGCCTAAAAGCCCATCTGTAAGTACAATAGTGCATCATTATAGTTTTCAATCTAAAAATAAATAATAACTCTTATTTTTATAATGTTTATTACTAGGCATCCGAATTTTGTTTACTTCTTAATTAAAAGAAATGTGACTGACTAGACTTAACTTGTTTAGCAGACAATAATACTTATAATTTTTACCCATCGCTGCATATAGGATGATTTAATAACCACTTTATGTTCTAAGGTAACTCGCATAAACATTGTATATGTTGCAAAGCTTTCACGCCTACACCCACCCACACCGCTAAGGGTGCTCGAAACCAAATATTATAAAAAATTTAAGATACATACGTATATCACTTTATCACGTATACATAGTGACACATAAAACATTTTCAAGCGAGATCTAAGGGTCTCACAAGTATCAACGACGCGGCATTGCGTTGAGCCGGTTTGAGCTTTGTCTTGTAGAAAAAACGCAATAGACGTCTTTCGCATTTCGAAATCGTCCTGTCTTTTGCGCTTTATTGTACACGAGCATAAATCTTTTTCAAACTGATTTAACGCTATTCTGTATCGATGGCCTATGAGACAAAGGGGGGCAACCAAAATGGGCTTTGCCTTGAAGAGCCACTCCAAAATAAATTAAAATTACAAAACATTTTGAAATAATGTATAATGAAATTATTTGCAAACGAGAGTATCAAAATAAATGTAAAATGTTTTGTAAGACTTTTAATCGATTGATAACGCCAACACTATTGTTGCCGAATACATTCTGGTGAAAATAATAAGAACTTTATGTTTTTTTATTATTATTAGGTTCTGATAAGTGTGATACCTTAAAACGTTTTCAAATATTTTGTTCCACAAACGACAAAAAACAATCAATATTATTGTAATATTTTTCAGAGTCTATTCAAAAAGTAACGACTCGTTCGCACATAGGTGCGCCCATAGTTTTGAATTTGGAACATGAATAATTTTTTTCCCTTCTTCTTGTAGCAACCGTCTACCCATTTTTGGGGATATTTTGCCAGCGTCGGATAATATAATTTATTGTACAATATAATACCGATAATGAAATTTACAAAGAAGTATTATGGTGTTTTAAATATATACAAAGACTTTTTATATATAATTTATTAGAAAGGGTCAATATACAAGAAGTATTTACAGGCAACATGAATATTTGCTTATAATTGTGCGCCTACAGATATGGAATCAAATATATTGTATGAAAAATGTTACTGGCCGGTAAGACAAGTGGCATACAGTCAAATAAAAAAAAGAAACCAAATGAAAAATTCATCGTCAACGCATTCGTCGTGCATTGAAAATTATTTATTTAGAAAAAAATTGTTCATGTTTCGTATTGTTACATTTGAACACTAAAACAGGCGCAATTAATAAAGGTATTCATGAGTTGTAGCTAAAAGAATTTTATAATATTTTTCTCATAAAGGGGGATGAAAAGTAGATTTATCCACAACGAAGTTATAGGGGGGTCAAAAATGGCCTGAACTGCTTCGAGAAAAAGATGGTACGGCCGTGTCGCTTTTTTGCTCGACTTAGCGCTGCCATGCCCCCAGATGTATATACCGGTCGCAGATATTTTTCCTCGGGCGATGTACTTTGAATCCCTTGCTGCACTCAGGATTCTACTTTAGAATCCCTCATTCCGCCGTGGATTCAAAATAGCACCCTCGCCGTAAAAATATTCCTTTGTGCCCTTGTCATAAAATCTACTGTTTATGTTCATGTTAAAATATAAAATGATGAATATTGTTTTATTTAACTTCTTCGATACAAAAACTAACCCAAAACTCAAAACAGACAAGTCAAAACAGTCAATATTATAATAATATTTTTATGTTCATGTTGAAGCCCAGAAGTCAAACACTTTGGTTGCTGTCCTTTAATCTGTGTATTTTCGTATCACTCATTCGCTTATAGCTTTGTCACACTTCTGATTTCGTTCGTGGGCCATAAATGTCGTCATTATTTTTGCTATCACTGTTTTATATTCGAGTCTTGATTGGAAAATCCTCTATAATATGTTTATTTTAGTGTTGCCTATCTATTCTATCAAGCATGACTTATGACGATTTTTAAAATTATCTGTGATGATAATAGCTCGTTACAGCAATATAAGAGATTCTGCTAAATTCACTTTTATTTTTAATATTTTTTAATACACATAAGTTAACACAGCACATATCACACGAAAATAGTACATTACGATACAAGGATCGTAGGTGGCATATTACAAACGAGCTGAGTTTTATAATGTCACGAGTTTATTATAAAACCTAAGATCCGTGTGTTATACGACGTTTTTCAATACACTTGTGAGAAAACAGGTAACGCAACATGAAAAACAATTCAAATTTTACAAAATTTGCTCCAATCTCGTAAAAAAATTGGTTTCCTTTATAAAAGCATAATTATTGAGAAAAGGCACTCGCGAACATTCAGCCTTTACGATATTAGATTATCAATATACGTTCCATATATGAATTGCGTGGTCGCGATTCCCTAAGGAAATGTTTAAAGAAATTGATATCCTCACGGTATCCTCACAGTACATATTTGAAAACATCTTGTATGTCCGGAAGAACATAATGCTATTTTCTAAGAATTCTGATATACATAATATAAATACTAGAAATAAAAATAAAATAGCGCACCCAAAGTTTAGACTGTGTAAGGTTAACAATTCATTCATGAGGAACTGTATTCGCTTCTATAATAAAATACCAGATGATATTGTAAATCTGTCCGATAGCCAATTTAAAGCTAAAATTAAAACTATTTTATGTTCTAAGGCCTATTATACGATAAATGATTACTTAGATGATAAAAACGTCTGTTGTTCCAAATCAGCGGAGTAGATTGTAATTATGACTCATGTATGATTCTTTATATATTTAAAAGAAAAGTACAAAAGATACAATTCCTGTGGAGTTTCTTCTGGCCGTTCTTCTCCACAGAGGGCGTACACTGGTAGTGAACGTGCCATCCATGACAGCTTTGAAGTCGAAAAATGATTTGTAAAAAACTTAATTCGAATAAAAAAAATTTGACTTTTGAATAATCGATTCTTCGTTAAAACCAAGATGATTTTATTTGTATTATTAAAATTATACTGGCTGATAAATATTTTTCGTACATAAATTGTTGAAATAAAAGAATATAAATGCTTTTTTCTTTGTAAGAATCAATTATTTTTTTGATATTCGAATGTTTCTGGCTGTAAATATTTCTGTTAGAATATGTAGAAATAAAAAAAAAAATTGTAATGAAAATCACACTTGTTCGGTAAATGGCGTTACCGTACAGTTTACTGCCGTGTCGTAAGTTAAATTTTCGAGCAAGTTGTATTGAAAACAATTAAATATGAGGTGGACAGTACCGGATGCAGCACAGATCTGCCTGCAGCACTGACAATATCTAGAATGATATAAAAAAAAATGTATAGATAGTTCTTTTTTTTTTCAAGCTTTGACGTGCGATGCATTGTCATATCGAGAGTTGGAGTGGTTCCTTTAAATATTGTTGTATTAATTTGCCAACAATCATATAAGATGCTGCAGGATCTTAACGCGTTGAGGTAATGTACTAAGCATGAAGATTAATTTGTGCGTGTGTATGTTGCAGGTGATTTTCAGTCAGAGCTCGGAGTTGCTGGAGCGCGAGTCGTCGATGGCGTCGTCGCTAGAGGAAGTGTCGGGCACGCCGGGCAACGAGCCGGCCGCCGGTGCGCCGCCCACCGACCACTTCGGCGTCTTCAAGGACTTCGACTTCCTCGAATACGAGAGCGAAAGCATCGAGGTAACTAACAACTTCCATTCAAAAACCCGCCCGCAACGGGTTTTAGGTTTCGTCTTCGTTTCATTGAGAACACAAAGACAGTGAAATTAAATTCTCATTAAGTTGCAACGTTTGTTTAACTACTGTTCAAATTATTTGAATCAAATCATACTAAACTCAAATTCGCAATTTATCAATATTTACAGTTTATTTCTTGGGTGATTGATCGATCATCAATCAAAGGAAGGGATTGGAAAAGTTTAGTTTTAGTTTGGCTTTAAATTGAAATTGTTTGACACGGTTTAAGGCGCTTTTTATATTAAATAACAATAAGTTTAAAATCAGACCAGAGTCCATAAAAATGTTAGTAACAATTTTCTTAAGTAGTACAGATAAAGTAGCCAACATGATCAGACTGTTAAAAATACAGTGAAGAGACGTCCCTGAAAACTGTTGTTTTGGTTAGATTTTTTTTTTATAATTTAACTTCATTTTATTTATTTATTTGTCATTTATTTAAATTTCTACTCTTCCCGTGGGTGTCGTAAAAGGCGACTTAGGGACTACACATTGAACAGGGAACGGGCAGCAGCGCTCTCTGATACAGTAACCTTTTACAGTAATCTGCGATCTCCAACCCGCCTGCCAAGCGTGGAGATTATGGCAAAACCCTCCACTTAAGTGGAGGAGGCTCATGGTCCAGCAGTGGACTGTAACGGGCCGTTGATGTTGTATTTAAACTTCGATTTCAAAACCGTTAACTGGGTTAAACTTTTAACTTTTACGATTTTGGCCAATAGAACTCAATCACATTATAAAATAGCAATCTTGAAACCATTCGCTTTTGCCACAGAGAGCTGAAGCAATAAACCCATAGAAGAATAAATAGAATATACCCTTAGATTATTTTTGTTACAGATTACGTCTGTTAACGAAATATCTAATTTTGGAAAAGTTGTTACCCATAATTATTTTTTATACCTTTTTATTCCTAAACTATATCCTTATAAACTTTACATCAATTATACTTTCAATTTGAATGTGAATCTGTATGGTAACCGTTCATAGGGCGAGAGTTCGGACAACTTCAACTGGGGCGTGCGCCGGCGCTTGCTGAGCGAGGAGCGCGAGGAGAGCCACGTCCGCGAGCGCAGCCCGCCGCGCCATCCGCGCAAGCCCGATAGCCAGCTGCCCAGCAAACTGGTAACTTCTTAACAATCATTATTTCAGACGAAAGACGTCCACTGCTGAACAAAACCCCAAGGATCTCAATAGCTTATCTGAACTAAAAGCTGGCATGAACAGGATTAAGAATGTCGACGGACGGAATTAATTTTGTCTTAATAAACTTGTACCTACATTTTATTTATTTATTTATTTTATTTTATTTGGGTAATTTACGGCCAGTAATAACAATGTATGTACTAAACTAAACAACGCCAATTATAAATCTCCACCTATATATAAAACAGTATGGAATTAAGATTGGAAGAAATTAAGTACACGCTGATAATTACAATTCTGTGAGTAAAAAATTAAATATATGTTCAAGTTTGACCGGATCCGGTTACCTACGGCCACTTCCTTAGACGGCCACCACTCAAATTTCTTGTTCGACCACTTCCCAGTTTGGCCACTTTGTTCGACCACTTTCCAGTTAGGCAACTTAGAAGTTAATGTAGTAATAATCGAACTATGATTTAAATGACAAACACCTACACCTACCCTATATCTACCCTACACCTACACTACAACTAACCTACACCTACAATTCTCACAGCACATTCCTCAGATATTATCAAACAACAAAAAAGAAATCAGCCAAAATCAGATTACATATTTGAAGTTACAATGGCCACTTAGAAAGTTTTATTCTTAATGTCATATCGAATTTTGACAGTTATCATCTGAAATGAATATCACGTTGAAACCTATCATTTGTCCCTACATACTAGTAGTCTAGGACTAATAATTTCGAATTGAATTTGAATTTTGACAGCTGTCGTCGAGACCTATAATTTTTTCATGAAAGGTTGCCTGGAAGAAGTTGCTACCTAGCAATAAGGCTGCCTATCATATATTAGTAGGTAGTGTAGCGTTTAAAAAAGAAGCTAGCTAACCTGTGGTTGACAACCACAGGCGAAACGTGAAATTTAGGAGAACAAAGAAAGATTTAGTTAAATTTGTCCGAACAGTATAATTGAAATTTAAAAGGGGCCTAGATATTGCCAAAGTATCAAAAGATGAGCCGAGAGTCGGGTCCTGAGGGGACTCCGTCGATATAGTGTTGGTGAACTAGTGTTGTGTTGAGAGTGTATCGATGCAGGAAGGTGTAAAAACCGCGGAGTTCCCCGGGAGAGTATAGCCAAACGGGAACCAAAAAAGGGAGGGCCAGAGAAACCTAAAGGGCCTTTTTAGAATTTAGAAAAGAATTTTAACAGTAAATAGAATTTGGCAAAATCCGTATACACTCCAACGGGGGGGGGGACTCCAACGCCGGTGCGCGGGTTTGCGGCACTTAGCTGGTACGTGTGCGGACGCACACAACGCGGGAATCCGGGCTCGTCCAATGCCTGGTGGCCTCAGGTGTCCGGAACCACAGAAAGAAATCGTGGAAAGCACGGAGGGACCCTCGCGTGTGTGGCGTCCTCGCAGAAGCCGGAAATACACTGTAAAGATTGACAAAGAAATAATCGCCATCCAACCAAGACAAGGGAAGAGAAAAGTGCGTCGATAAAAACCAGTAGGAAGACAACACAAGACTTACCCGGCTAGTCCAAACGGAATATGTGTTAATATGGTATTCCAATATGGTATGGTATGGTATGGAATAAATCGTTTCTATCATCACCCGATGACAATTGGGAAAACAATAGACCATTTAGAAAAAGGTCAAACCAAGAAAATTTGAAATTTGAAAAAGTGACATAAAAACCGGCCAAAAGAAAAAGGAATCATACCAAAAAGGTTATTAAAAAACCTGCAGTAATGCTGCAGTAGGTATACATAGTTTTAATACCAAATAATTAAATAAATTGATTTATTCAAAAGCACTGCATTAATTGACGTGTAATTGACGTGTGTAACGTGTCCGAATCCAAGTTCTCGTGACATCCCCAGGGGGCGTAGGAACGGAATGTCAAAAGCGCACATAATAGGATGGTGCATCCACTTTTCCAGGGGTGTCCTCCGGGGGAGCCTTGGGTCCGGATTTGGCCTTTTACATTCTTGGACATTCACGATTCGAAGGATATAAATACGCAATTGACCATTAATTTATGATTTGGCCTTTTGAGTTCTTGGTCATTTGCGTCGAAATGGTGCAACATTATGATTTATTTATCGTTCAAGTAAAATGGCCGTTCAGGGAAGTGGCCGTTCAAGGAAGTGGCCTTTCATGGGGAAGTGGCCTTAGGTGACCGGATCCGTTTGACCATATATAGCAATTTAGAATTTGGAAAAGGAATGTCGCAGACAATAGTAACAGTGCACAAGGTACAAGACTTATACTACTCTTAATTTAAAACTCAAATTAACACAAAAGTATATTACGTCCTAAAACTGTCAAAATAGTAATTTTATAGTTCTTTTATAGTTGACATCTTATAGTTCTGCAACTTGTAGAAGATATATCAATAAAAGATGACGTATCTTTGTAAGTTCTGCAAACTCTTATAAAAAATTTGTTTCTCCTATAATTCGTACTTGCAAATGGTAAATGAAGCAATGAACGTTCTCTAAGACCCAATAAATTATTCCGGGAATAAATCTTCTGCAGTTATTCAGGGCTATCAATATGTCCGTTAGCAATATGTGCCGCCTAACACTAAGTGATAAGAAATGATAACGCTTACATCTGAGGGTATAATCCATTGACCGCTGTCTCACTTTAAAGTCTAAATATCGTAGGAATCTCTTCTGAATGCCCTCAATACGCGATACATATTTATCGTATTGGGGGTTCCAAACGGGTGAGGCATACTCCAGGTGACTGCGTACGAAAGCACAGTATACAATTTTTAAAACTTTCACATTAGAAAAATGTGCAGAGAGTAGCATTACAAAGCCCAAAGCCCTCGAAGCCTTACCAACAATGTGATCAAAGAGCAATTTATTATCAAAAACAACACCTAAATCTCTAGTTGAGCTAACTTTAGAAATAGTTTTATTATAGAACATATAATTAAAGTCAATTGAGGTGTTTTTTTCTCGTATAAGTCATATAAAAGCATTTGGATATGTTAAGGTCTAGTTTGTTAATTAAACAATAATTAATAAAATACTAATACTAATTTATTTTTTTTATTTTTACGTCATGGGTCCATTGAATCCTGAATGTTTATAATAACTTTCAGAATCTTCATGTCATCAGCAAAAAAGTAGTATCCTCGAATTTAGAAAGCAATCTTGAACATCATTAATAAATATCGTAAATAAAAGAGGCCCTAAAAGCGATCCCTGCGGCACGCCTGACGGTATTGATAACCAAGTAGATGTATGACCTCGCTAAACTACTGCCGGACTACGATTTTATATAAGAAGAAAACCAGCGTAGTAAATCCCCATGGATTCCTGCAACGACTAGTTTATTTAAAAGAACAGAATGATCAATGCGGTCAAAATATTTACTATAGTCAGTATAGAATATATCCACCTGAAATCCATCTTCCATGGCCTTGGTATTGAAATCGCTAGCTAGAAGCAGGTTTGAAGTAGTTTCGAGAGAAAGCCGTGTTAATCAGGGCTGAATTGACACGCATTGACAATGATTAAAAAACATGTGTCAGAAAATGTATCAATGGCTAATCAATATTATATTTTATATTTACTATTATTTGTTTATTGTAATAATTACACGACTGCCTAAAAAATGCAGTGCGTTCAGGGTTCATGTATCTATGTGAGTTTCTTTATTCCGCCATAACTTTTAAATGCCAGAACAGTTTTGGATGTAATGGGTTTTGTTAGAATCCTTATATCAATCAGCCCGAGTGACCGTGAGCTATAATTTTTTCGGCAGGGTAATCGTATTTTAAATTTTTAGATGATTATTCACGATAAGAATTTGCTATATAAGGCGAGCTATCTAAGTTGAATGTTCCTAATATCTTCCAGCAGAATGCTCACGAGGATTCCTCAGATGAGGAGGGCGGTTGGGAGGAGGGCGCGGGCGCGGGCGGGCGCGGCGGCGAGGGCGACGCGGCCGAGGGCGTGGGGGGCGGCGCAGGGAGGGCGCGCGTGCACTCGTTTTCGAGCGCGTCGAGTGGAGAGGGCGAGGCGGAGGGTGCGGGTGGCGACGTCACGCCCGTGCCCAGTGCCGCGCCCGCGCTGCGCGACGCATGGCGCGTCTCCGTGGCTGCGCTGCTGCGGCACGCGCCTGCCATGCAGCCGCTCGCGCTGGTGCATCGCCTGCACACCGTACTCAAGGTAATTAGTAATTACATAGTTACGTTTTTAGAACAACGCTAAGGACTGGCTTCATAGTCTTTAGAAGAGCGCTTTAATTTAGTACATCATAATGATGATGATATTTCCGACCGTTTTTGACCATGGCGTTCACTTCGACTCCTAGTAGTAATTTGTTTTTGAATTTAGAACTTATACATACGTTTTCTCCGACACGCTCGAAAATGTGATCATTACTGTAAAAAAACAGTACGCGAAGTGACTCATTTTTGGACGAAACATTGCCCCATACAAAACAGCGGCCGGCAATGTGCCCTCAAACGGCCTAGGCCAGCAATAGTACATTACTGCCGCGGCCGCAAAATTAGTTATTGTTGGACGAGGACACGTTTAGTTTATTGTGTACGAGTCCAGCAAGAGTTATTGCGGCCGAGGCCTGTATAGTGCTTTTCTCTGAAAATTATAAAATACTAAAAAATTAACGAACCTTGGATTTGGATGTCTTCTCGTATCGTACTAAACTTATAAGTTCTAACCTTTATCACTTTAACCTCTACTCCGACTACTTAAACCATTCATTGTTATAATATTTTCCTAATTCAATGATAAGTTAACTCCATCATGAAAAATAAGTAACAAGATAGTACGATAAAATTAAGAGATGAAAATTACAAACCGCCATATTGCGCGCTTTTCTTTTTTTGTTCTGTGCCAGTGTCATACAGAGCATACAGCCAACTCCAATCACTACGATTCGTGTACGATTCATATAAAATTTAAATTTAAAACAAAAGAGTATGCTGTAAAAAGACTCGAAAACATTGAAATTTCTAGACGAAAGTTACTTTGCCGGCCTAGGCCGTTTGAGGGCACATTCCTGGCCGCTGTTTTGTATGGGGTAATGTCTCGTCCATACATGAGCATTTGACAATGAGCAATGACATTTACGAGCGTGTCGGAGAAAAGTAATTTTCGTTCAGAAATTTCAATGTTTTTGAGCCTTTTATATTAGCATACTCTTCATAAGTTTTAATGTTCTAAATTCAAATTTTATATGAATCGTACACGACTCGTAGTAATTTGAGTTGGCTGTATGCTCTGTATGACACTGGCACAAAACAAAAAGTAAAGAAAAGTGCACAATATGGCGGTTTGTAATTTTCGCAGCTTTTATCTTATCTATCTGTCTATCTATCTTTATTTTTATCGTACTATGTATTTATTTTGTTACTTATTTTTCATGATGGAATTAACTAATCATTGAATTGGGGAAATATTATAACAATGAATGGTTTAAGAAATCAAAGTAGGAAGTGATAAAGATTAGAAATTATAAGTTTAGTGCGATACAAGCACACATCTAAATTCAAGGTAACACAATATTTTTAATATTTTGTAATTTCCTCGCATATTTCAGAGAAAAGCACTATACAAGCCTCGGCCGCAATAACTCTTGCTGGACTCGTACACAATAAAAGTCCTTGCCTGCGCCTCGGACTTTAAACGTGCCCTCGTCCAGCAATAACTTATTTTGCACTCGCGGCAGTAATGTACTATTATTCCACGTTCTTAAGGTGAAGAACAATATCGTGAGGAAACCTGCAATCTCCTGCGAAGAAATTCAAATGTGCGTGAAGTCAACCAACCCTCTCTGGGTCAGCGTGGTAGCCAGACTAATGCTCAGCTCAGCTTTCGTGAGAGCAGCGTCGTCTTGAGATATCTGGATAGTTCCCGGCTCTGTGGATAGATGGCGCTAGCTGCTGAACCGTAACAATATTTTATGAAATAATGTTAAAAAAGATATTATTAAATAATATAAAAAATATAGATTATTTGGTAGCAGACGATTTGCGAAGAAAAAAACAGAATTGGTTTGAATACAAATTTACAGTGATTTTTTAAAGTTTCAATATGTCTTTCTCTTTCTAAAACAGTTTTTGTATGGAGATTGTATGGCGATATTTGCTTGTGACGTCACTAGTCAGTATTTGCCTTTGTTTAATCTTGAATTTCAAAGCGTAATAACTCGGTAAATTTTAAAAATAGAGCAAAAGTTGTTTTACTCTTCGATAGCAAGAACCAAAGATAGATTTATAAAATAAAAATAGGTAAAGTAGTCAAATACCCCGTCAACAGTTTGAAACTGTTTTATAGCAGGAAGGAGAAGCTTTTAACATTTGTTCGTGCAGGAGGTGACCGGCAAGACGGTGTGCCTGTGCGTGGAGGGCGCAGCTTGGGGCGGTGCGGGTGCAGGCGAGCTGGCGGCCGTGCTGGAGCGGCTGGGCGGGGAGGAGCCGCCGCTGCTGTGGGCCGGCGCCGCCGCCGCCGACGCGCCGCGCGTGCACGACGCCGTGCGCTACGCCGCGCTCGAGATCAACGAGCACCTAGAGACCTACTTCGACCGCCGCGAGCACGCGCTTGAGGCTAGTCCACTTTGTTTGTTTATTTATAGGCTAGGGCCGCTGTCTTCTGTCCGTGAGACGCTAATGGGAGATTTTCCGACAGCGAATTAAAAAAAATAGTTCATAAAACTTCGATAGATGGCGTTGACGATTCGTGGATACGAAGAAATCCGGTGAGTCACCCAGGGCTATAAAAGAATTAAAAAAAGAATCCACGATGTACACTTGGTGCCATCTATCATCTTAATAAAATTAGAACTACTATTTTTATTTTTTAATGAGCTGTCAGAAAATCCTCCATTCGATCCCCACCATGTCGCAATGTGTTTTCAAATTTCGAATTCATATGTACGTTTATTCGACGCTTTTACGATGAAGGAAAACATCGTGATGAAACCTGCACACTCCTTCGAAGAAATTCAAAAGGACCAGCGTGGTCTAATCGCCCTAATTCAGGGTAGGCTCGAGCCCCTCAGTGGGGACGTATATGAGCTGTTGATGATGATTTAGGAACAAACAGTCGTATATAATTAATATCAGCTTATATCTATACTAGGTATCTATCTATCCTAATATTATAAAGAGAGAAGTCCGTATTGACTGACTGACTGACTCATCAACTTTACTACTGAAGCTAGAAACACCAAATTTGCATAGTAGTTTTCACTTATGACGACGTAGACAAACAATAAGAAGGGATTTATGAAAATTCCCCCTCTAAGGGGGATTTAAGTTTGTATGAAAGTCCGTCATTTTAAGAGTTAGGAGCTTGAAAATTTGTTTTTAGACAGATTAATAATTCATTTGACACGTGTTTTAGTATTTTATCAAAATGTCAATTTTGAGGGGGAAAGTAGGGATTAAACGTTTGTATGGAAAGTCTGTCATTTCCAAAGGTGGGTAACTTAAAAATTTGTATTTAGGCTGAGATTAATAAATCATTTGACACGTGTTTTAGCATTTTATCAAAATCCCTATTTTTGTTGTTATGGAAAGTCTGTCACTTTTAAAGGTAGGAACTTGAAATATTTGGTTTTCAACTGAGATTTATAAATCATCTGACACGTGTTTTAGCATTATTTCGAAATCCCTATTTTAAATAAATTAAATAAAGACAGGGAAAGTAGACATTAAACGTTTGTATGGAAAGTCTGTCACTTTTAAAGGTGGGAACTTGAAATATTTGGATTTAGGCTGAGATAAATTAATCGTTTGACATAATTATGTTTCAAATTTTTTTCCATATTTCTATTTTGAGAGAGGAAGTAAGGATTAAATGTTGTTATGGAAAGTCTGTCACTTTTAAAGGTAGGAACTTGAAATATTCGGGTTTTAACTGATATTTATAAATAAATATCTGACTGACACTTGTTTTACCATTATTTCGAAATCCCTATTTTGACAGGGAAGTAGACATTAAATGTTTGTATGGAAAGTCTGTTAATTCTTCTTCTTCTTTTCGAGTCGATTCGGCGACTAAATTTGGGAAGACCAATACTCTGCCACAGATATGGCATTATAGAGGTCTTCGCGTGTACAATGTAGGAGGTGGGGCACGCTGGGCAAGACAGCAAGTGAGCCATTGTTTGTGGAGAGACACCACACAGACATGCACTATCAGTTGTATATCCCCACCTAAGCATGTTTTCTTTACTTTGACCGACTTGAGTCCGGAGTCTGTTAAGAGACTTCCACGTCGGCCATGGTAAACTATGCCCAGGGGGGAGGCTCTCTGTCGTTCGAGTAAATGTTACTGAGGAGTATCTCTCCTTTCAGGAATTAAGCCGGGCTTGGGAAGCTTCCCCATTTAATGGAGCAACTTCCTTGATAAAGCTGTGCCGGCTTTTTAGTCTATGATTCACTGGCACATGGCAGTGCATTGGGTGCCGCTGGTCCGAATCCTTTTTAGCCCGTTCAGTAGAGCTTGCCACATCTCTGCGGACGTCTGGGAGAGCAATACCAGCAAGCGGATACAGCATTCCAACAGGAGTCGGTTTTAAGCAGCCTGTGATAATTCGGCATGTGTCGTTCAGTGCTGTATCCACCTGCTGCGTGTGTGCAGAGCGGCTCCATACCGGGCTGGCGTATTCACCCGCCGAAAATGACAGGGCTAAACCAGTCGTCCGCAGAACCATGGGTGAGGTGGAAGTGAGTCGACGCAGTAGATTGTTACGAGTGCCCGCTTTCTTTTTAAAAAAAGCAGCAAAAAATTTTTTTGACGTCCTAGATCTCGTAACTTAAAGCGATAACCATAATTTTTTTTTCGTAAATATAACTTGTCAATTACTGACTTAGATTTTAAATCGATCACATTTTTCATAAACTCTGCCATTTTCTGTTAATAAGCAAAAGAGTTTAAGAAAAACGAGTTTTTCGCACGATTCCTGCGCAGTGTCAGACGTAACCACCGTGAAGCATCGCACGCTAATATGAACGTTATTTCAGTAATGCGTCGGTTGAACTTTCAACTAAACCGCGTTGAGTTGCTAATTTTTGCAATAACCCGGCCTTAACTTTAAAAATGGTGGTGGACTTGCATACAAACATCTAATTCCAACTTTTTCCTTAGAGTAGAAATTACAAAAAAAATGCTGAAACACGAACTGAGGGCCTCCACCATTTTGAAGTTGGATAAAAATGTGTTAAAGAAAAAATATCTATCCGTGCGAAGCCGGGGCGGGCCGCTAGTCTAATATTATACATGTCGAGGATTGACGGTAGAAATTATAACGTTAGATTAGCTTTGCCAGCAATGGAGGGTAGATTGTTCGTTAACAAGCTAGTATCATTCAACTGTCAGTTTGAATGGAAACGTCCGATTGGTGAATGAGTAAGTGAATGAATGAACGAAGTGAAGTCATTTAATAGTGTTGGAGTAGAAGAGAATAGAAAGGTAGCTTGTGTGTCTGTGAGATTGAGTGAATACTTCGAAGGGGCGTGTTAGTTCATGTGTGCTTTAGATGGATGTATGTAGATAAGTACTGATCATATATTACAGCCCAGTGGTATCTGTAACCGTGAGTAGAGTCGTTTCAAATCGGTGTACCTAATTAGTAAATGATATTGATCACGATTCTCACAGTCATGCTCTAATCCTTAATTTAAGTTCGTCAGTCCTTTTCATCTTTTAAAGATTAAAAAGGGACAGGAGATGGCCATCCTAATATTAGAGCTGTCAAATATCGAATTCAAAATAATGTCATTCGTTCGTCTGAATTCATCACCTGTCTTTCATTGGTCATAAAAAGGGAAAGGATAGCTGGATTTTAAAATTAGAATTAGAAGATGACTTCCCGAATCGAGCCATTGTGTTGATAGTAAAATTAGCTAGTTTATATGATATTACAGTAGTGAGTATCATGACCGTGGGTAGAGTAACTGTAATGTGAACGAGTTACACAGAGTCCGGGCGGGGAGGCGGGGAGGCTCGACATATTATGGGCATACATTGATTTATTACATCTTGTTATCGTGTGGGTTGTATGTTAGGTTTACTGACTGACCTTACGAACCCCGGTGTCAAAGACGATCAGTTTGCACGTTTGGTGCGCTATCCGTTTTCACCCATTACTGATCGCGCGACCGGAGTGGACGAACCCCCAAACAAAGGTCCTTCATGTTAAAACTACTATAATTTCTATTGATAATAGCTGGAACAAACGGCTTAACAGATGAACCACAAAATCATCTTGGTTTTTAGAAAATCAGGTGATCCAGCCCGCAATGTCTTCACCACTGGAAACAGTTTCACAAAGTCATTTTAGCTGACTGTTATTCAAACCCAAAACCCTCGTAATGAAAGCTGAACGTTCTAACGCTTAGCTACGGAAGCTTTTTTCGTATCGTCATTTTATCAGAAAAACTGGACAAAAACTTTCTCCGAAATCTTACTGCTTCCGGTTGTGAGCGAGACCACACAAAAGATGAAAGGGGCAGTACTCCACCTCAGCGCTGTCCTTGAATTATTTACCTATGGCCGCGCGGTAAATAGGGCAGCCCTATAGCTCAATACGCTCCCTATTGCCCACTGCTTGTGTCTATGTTGGGCACTTAGATTACGCATCTGATATGATCATAACACTATATACTCAACTATCTAATAAATAAGTAATTATTTTCATGAGATATGATTGCATGTAAGGTTTAAAGTTTATTTATTTATTTAGAAAAAGTGATTTGATTGTAACTAACTCAATGTGAAAAAAGTGGATTCGAAATTGTTTAGTAATAAATGCACTAACTCATGTGATATAAGTACCACACAAACTAACAATTAATTTTGACACAAACACGTACAACAATTTTGACTCAAGTACGCACTAAAAAACACACGGCCACTCGTCACAGAGTTACAACCCCGACTATGGGAGCCTGAGAATCACTGAGAAATCGAAGCGCGCCAAAACGGCGTGTTTGTATGGATTTGGAGTACTGCCTCTTTTACTTTTTCTGTTGCAAGACCGTCATTATTATCACCGATTTCTCCTTGCCCTAAATCACATTGTATCACTTATGCTGTTTATGCTTACTAATAACTTATGATTAAATAATTATCTATTCTTATAACTTTCCTTTTCAGACCCTAGAACTGTCGCGAGGAATGAGTGAAGAAGTTGGCCGGTGCCTTTACAAATTAATATTCCAGTTGTTACTGCTCTTAGAAACAAATAACAAAATGGTCGTGGCCGTCTACCACGCTGCTCTCGAAAATAGGGTAAGTATTCAATGAATCTATTCTCCTTTCTTATTCGCAAAGAAAAATTCGATACTAGTTCTGTGTGGCCCTGTTACACGAAAAAATTAAGAGTTATTCTTTTTAAATTATTACGTTAATTTTTATTTGGTTACGTTATTCTCGTATTACGTTGATGAAATAAAAATTAAAGAATAAATAAGTCAAAGGTTTATTTTCTTGCTTCGATTTCAGTGATATTAGATTAGCATAATGTTACTGTAAAACGAGCGGTGGTGGAGCGAATGATTAGGGCTGCTCCTTTCCGGCCGGGGGCCCCAGACGGATCCCCACCACGTACTAATGGAATTTATTTGTACATTTATTCGACGCTCTTGCGGTGAAGAAAAAACCGTGAGAAACACACGCACACTTGCGAAGAAATTAAAGTTGTGTGTTAAGGCCAACAATCCGACTGGAGCAACATGAACTAAAACATTTAATTACTGGGGTTCTGGTCTGAAAATCATCACTGTGGCCCTTGTAGAAGCACACGCTGAGGCTTAGCCCTGTTTGACACAACAACCCCACTTGGATCACTAATTGTCTTAATTTGTTTTTGCTTATCACGAGCTTGTGTAAATTGTGTTGTTTTTTAATTTGTACCCATGATTTTTGTGTTGTACTGTGTTTAATGTCAAATAAAAGTTGTGTGTTTAAAGTACATAGACATGTCTGCATGGTATGCTCGAGCGCCTCGTTGGGGACGTAAGCTGTAAATATTATTATTTTTATCGCTCCAGGGCGTGGAGATGAGTGCGGCGGTGTGCGCGGTGCGCGGCGCGCTGGTGGCGAGCGCGGGCGACGCGTGGGCCGAGCACTCGCCCGCGCCGCACGACGACGCGCGCCTTTTGAGCCTCATGCAGCGCCAGAGGTAATGATAACGTCATCGGCCCAGGGCGGGGAGATGACGCAGCAGTGTGCGCGGTGCTCAGCCTCATGCAGTGCCAAAGATGAATGATGTCGTCATCGGCCCAGGGCGGGGTGATAACGTGGCAGTATGCGCGATGCTCAGCCTCATGCAGCGCCAGAGGTAAATGACGTCGTCATCGGTCCAGAGATGCCCCACAGCCGGCGCCGGACCGCTTGCACAGTAGGCTATAACATTGTTCGTTGCAGATCGATTCGTTAGATACCGAGAAGTAAACCTTATCAAATATTCTTCAACTAGGAAACTAAATCAAAAATATTAAACCATTTTGGCTGACAATGCCTCTCACTTTATCATTGTGTGTCATTCAAATCATCCGTGTGGTGACGGCAGAGTGGAATACATTTGTCACCCACCCCTACTCTTCCCGTGGGTGTCGTAAGAGGCGACTTAGGGACTACACATTGAACAGGGAACGGGCAGCAGCGCTCTGTATCTGCGATCTCCAACCCGCCTGCCAAGCGTAGAGATTATGGCAAAACCCTCCACTTAAATGGAGGAGGCTCATAGTCCAGCAGTAGACTGTAACGGGCCGTTGATGTCATTCATTATTTTGAATGACATTCCACCGTGATTTCTTTTAAGAGAACATTTCGACTGTCTTAATATTCTCCTAAATATAAATCAAAATCTTACAATTTTGTAAAGACTCAAACATCAGGATTTTGTACGATCTTTGGTACTTAATATTGTTACGGTCTAGCAATAGCAGCTAGCGCCATCTATCCACAGAGACGGGAACTATCTCTCACGAGAGCTATGTACGAAGCTCTTATCGTAAACGTCTATTCGATACTAGATGGCGACTCTATTCCAGAATATTCGTCATAGGACTGCGAATACTGCGATAGTAGTTTCTGGAAGATACTAGACCCGATTTCGGCGCATATTATAGGCGCAGAAAATGACAAAAAATTATCTAAGTCGTTTAATTCAGGTACTTTGGTACGGTTGGTAGTTTTCAGGTGAAAATTTAAAATACACTAGAACAAAGGTAGTATTTGGTATAATTTAACGAATGGTGCTTCTCTTTGATCCCGCCATCTTGACGTCAAAATAGCGGTACCAAGTTAAATTTAACATACTATCCTGGCTTCTAAACGTACAAATATGATGCTTTCTGTACAATTAGTACATATAAAGCACTAACATCCTCATGTAAAAAAATTCAAATCTGAAGACTTGTCCAGCTCTATGCTTACAAAAAATCATGTGCTTATTATTAAAAACTAAGTATCACTAAGTTATTGTTACTAAAACTTTATATTTTTAGATCATAAATAGTTAAAGACACTCATGTTACCCCACGTATTAACGAAGAGTATTGGCAGGTGGGGCGCGGCGCTGGCGTTGGTGCGCGATCGCAACGCGGAGCGCATACTGGAGCGCGGCGAGCTGCCGGAGGATGACGTCACAAGCCTGCTGCACGTCTACTGCAAGGGACTGGCACAGGCACATCCAGGTGATACACACTTTCTCAACATATCTCTTAAGTTTTTCCTTACAATAAAAGAGACACACTTGCACGTTTTGAAACGCACTCTGATGTAAGGTCATTGTACTAGCTGACGTTATCAACGGCGTAAAATTAATACCTGCTGCTGCTGCTTTCTCATATAAAAAACACAGACACGGCTCTGAAACAGATATTGTAGCTTATTTCTACTCTAATCATATTTTCGTGTCGCTCCAGTGAGTACATGGTACAGCATCCGTGGCCTTGTGAGTAATTTATTTAGTCGTTATCAAACATTTTGTGATCGTTGCAGATATGGTGGCAATAACGCGACCTGTGAACGAGCTATCGCAGAATTTATCATTCATGATGGAAAGTCTGTACAAGGTGTCGGTGGCTCTGCAACGTCAAGAGTACGGCTGACAGCTCTCGTTGCACCCCCCTACCCCCTAATCACACTGCACCAAAGCATCACCCTCACACAGCGCATCGTAAGACTCTCTCTCTCTCTCACATCGTGCTGTCAAAGTGCCGGTTAGACTAACCAAAAATTAGTCGCATAGAATAATAATTATTTGTGAATTTATGTACCTTAGTAATGGTCTCTAGCAAAAAGTAAACTTAGGTTAAATTAAAGAAAAAACTAATTTATTAATTTTATTACTATTTACCATATTTTAAAGCTTCACAAAACGCCGCTCTTATATGATTAAATAAGCAAATAATACTCACACGTTAGCGTTATTTTCTACGAACATCGTCATTTATAATTATTTTAAGTTCTCATTTATTGAGTCTTCTAGAGTTTAATGATATCAAATCTAAGGTGGTTATCGGCCCATACAAAAAACTAGTAAATATAAATCTTCCTGAACATTTTGAATAAAAATTAAAAAAAGAAGAACTATGCTATAGGAACAATGTTCACTATAATTTGTTTTCGATCGGTATAATATAATAATAAATAATATTGGTTTTCATATCCCCGGTCCAGTCAGGTAATATTTCTGACCCATTGAACGCAGATTACTTATATTTTAAATGAACCATAATTCTGTATAATAAACTTTATACTTAGGGCCATACCTCTGCCATTTTTGAATGATTTGGAATAATATTATGGACCTTTAAGCAACCCGCTTGGGCTGGGCTACCCTATGTGAACACTAGCGCAAAAATCATAATTGTGAGAACACAAAATATCAAAAATCAGGACGATCAAATAATTGTTTTATAATACTTATAATTGATTAATTTAGTAATCTATGGCTAGTTGTTATATAGATAGTGAAATCGCATTTGCTATCTCTTACTACAGCGTGGTATTAAATTTGTATTTTGTTTTAAATAATAAAATACCTGCACTTAAATTGATCGTACAGATTTTAAAATTTTGCGTTTTCACTAAGTTATGTTTTTTTTTTTCAATGTGACGCTTAGGGTAGCCCCTTAACAGCTTCTAATGTAATAAAATTAAATAAGTGGGCATTTAACATCAGGATATGGCTAGAAGATAAGTATTATTGAACTATAATTAATCTAGTAATCGGATATTATAACTTATAATAATATCTGATTATTTATAACTCAATTAAATTATGTTACACTCGAACATTGTAGTGTCGATTAATCAATTAAACCGTGTAACGAAACCTTACAAACCAGCACCAGGCGGCGACCATAATTATACTTTTGCTAGATGTTTGATGCCTGCCAAGCGTGGAGATTATGGCAAAACCCTCCACTTAAGTGGAGGAGGCTCATAGTCCAGCAGTGGACTGTAACGGGCCGTTGATGAGATGTTTGAATTTGCCGCCACTTCGCTGTCATGACGCGATTTTTTGTTTTAACACATTACATGTTTATCATGCGCTTTCACTCTAACACATAGTATTTTATGTATATCTCCCTCCCTTTCTCTTCATACTGGGGTATTGTACGTCAAAACAAAACAACGAAGTACCGTCTGTGAAGAAAATTTTGTCAGTGCATGCCACTTTTTTCAATTCTTTACGAACTCTGCAAGATTTTGTGAAATATCTACAAAAAGGCCTGAAAGTGGATGAGCTTAGAGATATTAGTAGATTGTAGCATCAAACGCAAAGTGAGTTATTAATGCACGAGTGCATAATTAACTCACTTTAGCGAGGTGCGTAATCTACTTTTCTTTCTACTACCAATATCTACCTACCGTGATAAAATATTCCTACTCAAAATAAAAACTTCCATTTTTGTAAACTTTTCTTGCTAATAAGTACCTATACAATGGAATGTACAAAATGCGCGCCATTTGTTTCTTTTTTACCCAGTCGGTTTTATTCGGTCGATCTTTATTTTCTAGTAGCCAATCCAGATTAAAAGACGATCGAAATGGGTTCTAGAACAAATTTTACAGATTTACAACACGTTAAGTTATGAGTAATCGAGACAAAATAAATACCTACCTAAACGAAGCTTACAAGTTGAGTTCTGGGTATCTGTACTATTACTCAACCTATATACTGCATCTAATATAATTAATCAATTATGAATAATTAGATATGTAGATAATAAACTTTTTTTATTATTATTTTCTTCTATATTCTAAATATTTCATTATTCATCGGCCAATGATTATTTTCGTTTCAGACCGATCTCTATAATACCGTATTCCCCTTATTAAAATTTCTGTCAACTCGAAATTTAAATTAAAAATGGTAAACCTCTTTCTTGGCCTACAGTATCACAGCAGAGGGAGAAACTGAATATGAATAATCTGTGTTAAGCTCTCACTTCACGAATCTTTATTGTGAACTATTAATATTATTATTTCACCCCGGATAAATCAAGGCAAACTGACTGACATATAGTAAAATACATTCTGATTGCCGCCTTATTCTGTTTATTGGCACCGAGCATTATTAATAATTGTATTGTATCGTTGTTTTTATGTGATAAAATGACTAATAATCAATAAAAATATAATATTTATATATTATGATGAATATCACGTGTCTGAACTGAAGTAACCGCAACGCACATGTACCGGTACGCGCCACATTCCCACATTCACGGCTAACGCCGGCGCCGTGGGCTCGCCTCCATATTACTGAGCGACCATGCGCCGGACCAGCGCACCGGTCTGGCGGCGTAAACCGTGAATATGGGAACGAGCCCTAAGCCAAACATTACTTGCTGTAACAAAAGTTATTAAAATATTGCTATTATTTTTTTGCAATATAACTAATAGTACGAGTTACGTAATAGGATACCAAGATGGGACCCATTTGTAGAGGTTCAGAACAGGATTGGCTTCATAGATCTATAAGTTTGCCTGAGCAAATCCTGGACCGTTTTATGTAGGAGATGAAAAGAGGTCTTGTTTTTTTTTACTTCGTCATCGAGTACTAACTTGAGATCTGGCACACTAGATAAAGCTCATCAAGGAGCACACAAAAATACTAGTTTGTCTCGTTCTACTTTGGAGCTTTTTAGAGGGGATCAAATTTAATGATCGTGAAAAATAGGCCCATTTACGTCATCATCAACAAGGTTCTTTTACTAGCATTTAGTGACAGATTTTGTGACAGTCATAGCATTTGTTTCATGGCGTCACATAAAGGCGGTTACGAGAAATCGATGAAAACTTGGTGCCAGCCAGCCTGATGTTCTGGCTGGCTGGCTCGTTGTATCTGCGCTGTCTGATGGTCTACGGCTTCCAAATTTTCTTCAACATTTAGTGACGGGGACGATTAAGATAACCTGTAAATGTGACGACGATCCCTCCCATAGTTTCAGAGATATTGATCATTGTTATTTTCCTATACAAATTTCTATAAATATTGCGTGATGACCATGATTTTATGTAAGTATAAGAATTATTTTTTATAACTGACTAGTTGTCGCTCGCGGTTATGGCCCAGTTTTTTTCGATTATTCCTTTGGGAATATTAAAATGAAATTTGTTCATCTCCTGAAAATGAAAACGTTAGACAGGCAGAATTAGAGCATTACTTCCTGAATCGGAGCCATTATCTACGTTTAGAAGCTTTAAGTTTTACTAAGCGGTTTCCATAGAATCATGGGTTCAACACCTGTTCATGATAAATATTATAGCTATCAAAATTAAGCGTAAATATAAAGTTTCGTATCCGTGCTACTAACCGTTGAAGAGTTCCTTCGTGAAGAGACAATCCTGGATGCAGCATCATCAGGTTTATTCCATCAATAAATAAATTCAAGATAGTAAGTATGAAGTTTGCAAGATTTTTTTGACAATTAATAGTATTTTTCAGGGAGAACAATAATAACTAATACAATTGTCCAAAATTTCATGATCTTACGTTAGGGTTACAGTAAAAGTTGTTGGTATCAGTATCATCCATTTGTGGCTTTTCATTCCTTTAAATAAAACACTTAATTATACGTAATCCTACTTTCACCTTTAATATTGGTCACCCTACTGCTAAGTTTGTATGGGAAAATAACAATGATCAATATCTTTGAATCTATGGGAGGGATCGTCGTCACATTTACAGGTTATCTTAATCGTCCCCGTCACTAAAAGTTGAAGAAAATTTTGAAGCCGTAGACCATCAGACAGCGCAGATACAACGAGCCAGTCAGCCAGAACATCAGGCTGGCTGGCACCAAGTTTTCATCGATTTCTCGTAAACGCCTTTATGTGACGCCATGAAACAAACGCTATGACTGTCACAAATTCCGTCACTAAATGCTAGTAAAAGAACCTTGTTCGAAAATGCTTTCGTTGTCGAGAGTCAGAGGTGCCAACCAGAAGTTTAATACGTAAGTTCAGGCTGACTGGCCACGCTTTTCGTTGTTTTTTAGCTAAATGGCTACACGTATCTCAAAAATTCAAACTGGATGCCCGTCACAATTTTAGGTGATGCAGCAAGAAATAGTTAGAATCCCTTCTGTTCGGAGATTGAGAGACTATGCGAAAAGCGGTTTTCAAGCTGGCTGGACACGTTTGCGTTCGATTATCTCGGGTTCTCTAGCGTCACATAAACTGAAATAAGCGTGATTAGCCGTCACCTAAAATCGTGTATGTAAGTAGGTCACTACTTAAACGCGGCTCATTTGGAAGAATTGTCCAGCCAGCCTGAGTCACATCTATTTTTCACCTTTAAATTTGACCGACTCTAAAAAGATCCAAGGTAGGACGGGACAAACTAGTATTTTTGTGTGCTTCTTGATGAGCTTTATCTAATGTGCCAGATCTCTTGCTACTCGGTGACGTAAAAAGTACATGATCATCTGCATAAAACACGGTCCAGGATTTGCTCAGGCAAACTTATAGATCTAAGAAGCCAATGCTCTTCTGAACCTACACAAATGGGTCCCATCTTGGTATCCTATTACGTAAGCTTGGAGCGGCCCGCGCTCGTACTATAAGGCTTTCTACATTTTTTGTTATCAGGCAGTCTTTAAAATAAAAACTCATTTATTTTTTGATCTATGAAAAATAACTAAAGGTTCTTATCTACATAGCTACTGAATCTCAGTAGTTATTATTTTGAAAAGCAGGCATACTTAGTGAAATTAACATACCTATACAGACATAATGAAGCCCCGTCTGTGGCCCAACCATTGTTTGTGATATTTATTGACCTTTTCATTAGAATATTTTATTTTAGAATTAGTTTTCGACGTCAAACACCTATAATTAAATAATTATTTGATAATGAAGTTTGTAATGCTTACTTTTTAAATAGATTTACTAAGACGAATTAAACTCGTTTTATTTCACATCCCCATTCTAACCACTAACCTGTTTTTTTTTATGATATGAGCTAAAGTCAATATGCAAGGCGTTGAGATTTGAAATCAAATAATTTTTATACCTTTCCATTCTGGTCACTTGACAGTAGCATCACCACTGATGGACTGATGAGGTGGACCACGGGTGCGGTATTTGCCGTCATTGAGGAATAATTATGGTTACTTGGTGTTTTGCACGCAATTAAATCAGCCATTTATTATATGAGCTTTTGATGGTGAAGATAGGATCTTTCGTAGGCATCCGAGGCGAAATCGGCTATCTATCATGCGAATGTGGCGGCGATAAAGATTACGATTTCAGCTCAGCACCCACGACAAAGACTTGTAGCCAGTTTTAAGTTGTTTGATATGAGGTTCACGAAATCCATTAGAATTTTATTATACAAAGCCACGAAAATAAACTAATGTGTAATATCTAACAGCATTTTATTATTTAAATAATAAAATTATTGTATTCCTACCTACATAACGTTTACATGATCAAAACTAAACCAGAAATTACGACATGTATGTCCACGAGTCGTTGATTTATCGATAAATCTATTATACATCTCAAGGAAGCTTGTGAGCATTAGAAGTGAAACATAGCACTTTGCCAATTCTTTTGTACATAATTATGTTACAAAATTTGCACATCTATAGGATGTGTAGCATATCTGTACAAGATAAATGTTATTTACAAATATCTAACAAATATAGTATTTCTCAGTCATTTTATATAAAAATACATTAGTATAGTTTAAATAGCAATAAAATATTTAGACGTATAACTGTACGTAGAATTATACTATGAAGCAATCAAGATTCAGAGTCTTACTAACGATACTTGCTTTTTATATCCGACTTTTTAATTTGACCCATAACATGAAATTTCGGTCAAGGAAATTCGACGGTTTATACAAAAGTGCAGATAGGCCTTACTATAAATAGTATAATAAATAAATGTTTCCCTGACAACGGAAAATATCCCGCTACACATCAAAACGCATGGGTAAGGGGGAAGAAAGATCATAGTCAGCCACAGAGGAACAAAAGACGATCGCTTCGCTCCCCGACGGACGCGCGTCAGTAATCTTTGTAGTCGGCCTTTACCACAAAATTAATTAACAATGCAATCTAGATCAGTAGCTGGTGTACTACGGCATAGCGAAAACTGAAATGTAAAAAAAACAACACTGTCCACAAAAAATTATGATCACAAAACGACGATTTTGACAAAAAAAGGTCATTGTCATCCCATAGCTAGAATAATCATAGTGACTTTGATCATTCTTTGCGTATTTTAAAAAGAAGTTTTTTCAGTTTTTAACGAAACTGTCTCCTAATTTGACAATGATGTTTCTTCCCCCTTACCCTTTCATCGTGTTTTAAGGGCTTATATAAACAACATGCATGACCAATTACGTAGTAAATAATTTTAAATACGAATTAATTCGCACTACCTAGGCTATTGCAGATTTTTGTATTGTGGAAAATTGCACATTAATTTGAGAATATTTGTTATAAATCAAACTAAAAAACACTGATAGCGTGACGTCACGCTTGGCTATTTGCCTTGATTTTCCAAAATCAAAAATATTTTATTCGAATTAAGATTTTTACAAATCATTTTTCGACGTCATAGTTATCATGGATGGCATTACCAATGTACGCTCGCTGTGGAGAAAAACGGCCAGAACAAACTCCATATAATAGGTTACTGTTTTGACATTCCAAAGGCAGATTTGGCAAGTTGGTCAACTACCAGATTTACTGTAGGTACTGATAAGAGCTGTTGTAGATTTGGTAGCTTTTATTTTAAATTCCAAAAGTTTTTCAATATTTTGAACGAGATCTGGCTCGAATTTTAAAGAATTACAAGCAATATTTGAAGACTCTATTGAAAATAGTTTGCAGAACAATCGTTAACATGAAACTTTACAACAAAACCTATTACAAAGTCGCGATGGATCTAACGCAGAATCAATCAATCAGCCTATTGCAGTCCACTGCTGGACGTAGGCCTCCCCAAGGGTGCGCCAAAGCGCACGATCACCCGCTTTCCTCATCCAGCCACCACCTGCGACCTTCTTCAACGCAGAATATCTGATTCATATTACGTTACCTAGAAAAATAGCCTCATGTTTGCAAAATATCATGTTCTCAAAAGGTCCGATTGGAAATCCTCAAAACGTCCAATTCACGCAATGTCCCTACACTTGGAATGCAAAAAAAAATATTTGATCATAACTAATTGAATAAATTAACGAGGAAACTGAACAACTTTACATACTGAATACCTTGTCAAACATTAACAAACTGAACTAAAGACAAAGACATTAAAAAATTGTGCGAATCGGATATTTCGAGAATATTATGTTCTTGAGAGGCGGTTTTTTTTACGTAAACGACAACCTGCGACAGATGTCTTTTTTAGAATCGGCCATTTTGCGCCAGACCCGACGAAATGACCCACCCAAATGCATAGTCCGGGGTGGCATGATGTTACTTCGTAAAATACATTTTAGTCCGATAAAGCTCAGCCATACGCTATTTTACTATCATTAGCCATACGCTACTTAAGCTATAATATCTACATACAGTGTAAATTGGCTTTGTTTTTTTAAATAAAAAGCTCAGGAATTAGCTTAAGAGATGGCATACACAGCTATATCCTTATTCCTATATGTATTCCTAGAAAAATATGATGTTTAGCATTAAAATTAAATTTTTATCTTACTAAAATAATACATCACAAAAAATATGCCTATTCTATTAAAAATGAGATGATACTTTTATTTAAAATGTTACCTAATACCTAACAATAATAAAATCCTTTACACATGAAATAGACTTCTATGTAATGTCTAATATAAAAATATATTATCAATCTTTTGATCATAAAATAAATTGTTTTAAATTACAGCAAATAATTAGTTGATTATTTAATTAAAATACACATTTAAATAATTATGTAAAATAGTTACTCTACATTAGTTACCTACACACAATAATAATTATTATATTTTTTTATTTAATACAACATTTACATCTTTATCACTTGTATCTATGGCTATGATAGAAAACAAGGCTTGCCAGTGCTATAAATACTAATAATATTGCGACTCCTAGCTACACACGTTTAATAGACATTAATCACTATTTTGATATAATATTGTGTATGTATACCAATTAGATGCCTATTTTTTACAGCGGGTACTATACAATTTTTACGATGGTATCTTTGTCAATAAATAAGTTCTTTAAGTATAGAAATTACAATAAATTTAAACTATTACTTTCTGGTCTAATCCGTTTCACGAACTCAGTTAAATAATACAGAATTCGGATCTTCGTTATCCATTTGTTTTACATGTCTTAGTACATCCTTTTTCGTTATCACGCCCAGAAGTCTCCTGTAAAATTAAACACTCGAATTTAATCATTTATATTCGTACTAGCGGTCCGCTCGCGGCTACGCTCGCGTTGAGTAAGATTTTCCCGTGGGAATGAGACTTTTTCCCGCAAAAAGTATCCTATGTTAAACTATCTCTATTCCTCATCTCAATCCAGCAGTTTTTGCGTGAAAGAGTAACAAACATCCATACACACAAACTTTCACGTTTATAATATTAGTAAGGACGCTTTCCAGCCAGCAGGCTTCATTTCATAAATTGCTGAATACATCACCCATCTTTCTAAAATAATCGGCACACGAAAATAGCGGGCTAATTAGCAGGGAAAGGGCAATCTATATTTTTAAAGTAAAGAATTATGAAAATGGAACTAATATTACGTGGGGCATACTGAAAGTCTCCGGATCTGGCCACTTACAATAAAAAAACAATTATGGAATTCTAAAATGGAACTCTTTGGGAACATGTTACTTTTTAATTTTAAACTTTCGCGGTCATAATCATAACAAAAAAACGGCATAAAATAAATACATAAAATGTTCAAAAAAACAAAAAAACAAAAAATAAATAATTGCCATACCATATCATGCCATTGTGCCATGCCGTTTGTGTTGGCATAAAATGTCTCATAAATGTTATGTTACTTGTTAATTTGCGAGACTGTCATTTATTTTTTCATTGTAACGTCCTTTCGAAAATTGTGTGTCGCTATCAAAATGAATTTAACTCGTGAACTTTTTCGTTCAATGATTTTTTATGATTTTCGTTGTGGCGTCAACAAGAGAGTTGCCAGAGACTTCAATTGGCATTTGGTGATGAAGCACCATGTCGCAGCTCTGCGTATTCGTGGTTTGGAGAATTTAGACGTGGACGTGATCATCTCCATGACGAGGTACGTGAAGGTTGAACCTGTGCTTTTTTTTAGGCATTTGAATGACCCAAGTGCAAAACATTTTAAATGTGCATCTGAAGGTTCGGAAGTTTTGCACTCGATGGATACCGCATGACTTAACGTTAACTGAAGCCTGTTTGAAGGCTGCTTCAAATGTGGAACTGATGACGCATCCGCCTTACAGCCCGGACCTCGCACCCTGCGACTTCTTTTTGTTTCCAAAAATTAAAGACGAACTGAGGCACACGTTTTACGAGCCCTGAATCGGCGGTGAATGCGTTCCATGAAGCCAGTCCCTAAGGAAGACTTGTCCAACTGCTTTGTACAGTGGTTTCAGCGAATACAAAAATACATTAATTGTGAGGGAATATAGGTACTTTGAAAAATAATAAATGTATCGTAAGTCTTCTAGTCTTATTTATCAGAATCCAGAAGCTTTCAGTATGCCCTAAGTATATAGTATACGGGGTACGTACAACATGCGTGAATAAATTTAGTAGTTACCCATTGTGCGTGACGAGGGTCTGCCTGAGGCCGAGCTTGCGGAACATGTCGACGACGGTCTCCATGGGCGTCTGGTCGGTGACGGTGATGGGCGCCATGTCGAGGATGCGGTTGAGTATGAGCGGCGGCGGCGGCCCGGCCGTCGGGCTACTCGGGCCAGCGAACCACACCACCGACTGTCCGGTCAAACCCTCGACCGTCCGTCGCGCGTTTGCTGGAAAACATACTCCTTAATAGATCGTAGTTTAAACTATCAGACTGAAAGCGCTTTTGCGTGCCAAATCGGCTAATATAGAAAATTTATTGTCATAAATACTCCGAAGCACTTTTTTGGAAAATAGTTAAATATTTATGAAAAACCGGCGTGCTTTCGAAATTATAACATATTTTATTTTATATTTAAAAATACGAATTTTAAAACTTAAAAATTGCATTGCAAAGGTTAGCTGGTAGAAAATGCTATATAGCATTAAGTTCGCCTTTGTACAGGAAGTTTTTGGTGCAATAGAGTATAAATCAATCAATCAATCAATCAATTGCCGCAGATATGAACTCGCGTCCTTAGTCAGGGTTTTGAAACCCTCGACTGGTCCTTTATATCTGGTGATGGGACACTCAAATACCATGTGGTGTATGGTCTGTATCGGATCTCCGCACTCGCACACAGATTTTATTAAATATTAAGAAAAAAAATCTGTGCTACACTTGTGTTAAAACTTCTCGACAGTTGAATGAATAACATCAATAAGACGTG
Organism: Carpatolechia fugitivella; assembly: GCA_951230895.1. Classification (NCBI taxonomy): domain Eukaryota; kingdom Metazoa; phylum Arthropoda; class Insecta; order Lepidoptera; family Gelechiidae; genus Carpatolechia; species Carpatolechia fugitivella. The sequence goes on from OX579645.1 coordinate 14,525,613, forward strand.
AGCCTTGTAGTCTCTACCATCCCACTACGATAAATAGAACACGCCTTACCCATAGCTAGGTTCAGGTCTCTGCGCAAAACGAAGCCCACCAAGTATTGCGACTCCTTGGAGACGACGACGGGGTAGCCGTTGTGCTCAGTGTCCTTGAGGAGGGTCTCCACGTCATCCACCGTCATCGAGTCCTGCGTGATCACCGACAGCGTCTCGTTACGCCTGCACACACCGGTAAAAAATCGTGACTATGCTTCGGTCATGAACAAAATATATTCTTTGATTTTTTGCAATTTAAGCGTATACAACAATTAAAGCCCAAATAGATAAACCAAAAGAAAAAAAATTGCGAGTTAACAACTTTTATGCAAGGACAAAATTCTATTACATTTTATAAATGAGCACCGATCGAAAAAAAAACTGCATATGCATATCAGACTATTGAAGCTGCTCAGTTCGATTATTTAATATGTTGTACATAAAATATTGCAACTTTCGAAGAGTAAATAATAAAATTAGATCAGGGTAAATTATTTACATTCGCAGATCTATATAAGACAAGCTTCGCATATTATCTAAGCAATCGGTATTCGTGGTTTTGTCAATATATCATCAATAGCTCATATACGTCCCAACCGAGGGGCTAGAGCCTACCCTGAATTGGGGCGATAAGGCCTTAGTCGATCACGCTGACCACGTGCGGGTTGGTCGACTTTACACACAACCTTTGAATTTCTTCGTAGGAGTGTGCAGGTTTCATCACGATGTTTTCCTTCACCGTAAGAGCGTCGGATAAACGTACATATTATGAATTCGAAATTCGAAAACACTATGTGTCAATATAAAGTCGCAATGAATTCATCATCATCATCATAATCGTACGAGTTGTAATGTCGATGACCGACTCTACGAACCCTGGATTACTATAATATTTTTTTAAAACGGCAATGGCACTTAACATGGCTCATGTAATGAATATTTCTGTATATAATTTATTAATTAACCGGGACAAATGGCTTGACATGCCTTACGAAGCACAAAATCATCTTACTTTTGTGATTCAGCCTGCAATGTCCTAGCCAAACTGGGAATAGTCTCATAATCAACTAATTAAAGTACGCTTCAATGTACAGCAGCGACATCATCTGACTGTCTGTCGTCGTCGTCGTCTGTCAAAATTAATTAGGTGTTATGTTTTGGCGGACTTTGCTAGGCTATTGTAGTTCGTTGCTCATAATGTAATATTATTGTTATACCGGATACTGGTCACCGAGATTCGAACCCAGAAGTTCCGTAATAAGAGCTATACCGCTCGGCTACGGAAGCTGTTAAGACACTGAATTAAATCAATGATTATTAGAATTATGTTTATCGCCATAAAATAAAACTTCCATAAGATATCATGCACACACACACACACACACACAATCAAGCAAAGTTCGCAAAGTCTATGTAAAGAGCTGGCTGTATAGTCGGTAAGTTTATGTGCCTATATATACACCTGGAATAACATCAATATTATAATGATAAGTTGCCTTGATCACGGGGCAAATGATACCGCTAGAAACCTCGCAATGTGCACACGTTTAAAGGACAAATTATTTATATTTTTTACATGAAATGTATCGCAAATATAATATGTAGTACAAATAAAATTATTGCAAGAACCGAATGTGCAAAATATTATACAATTAAATGCTGGAAGCAAGATTATCGACTTTTTGTAGGTAACTAATTAAAAACAGAATTCGCCAGGCTTCTCTTTTTAGGTGCGTCGTAAAGGCCGACAGAAGGTCGACGATACTGCTATCCATCTATTCTTCTTTATCTTATAATGTGACATGTAAAGTGTGGTCTTAATAAAAATGTAACGCTTTAACGTCTTGTCTGTGGAGGTCATTATTGTCACTTATTATCACTGTTGCATGTGGCCTTATTGAGTGTCATCGGAATAACTGTTCACCCCGTTAAGCATAACAGTATGAATAAATAAATACTTTAGATTCATTCGCATTTTCATTACAAATAGTGAATCGTTTATAAACGTCAAAAAAGTTACGTACGTACGACAAATTATAATTAGATAACAAAGCTGATCTTTCCACGAGTATTCTTACGTGTATAAAATTTGTTAGGTATGTGTTCATACCTATACGTCTCAGCCTCGTTGGTTATTGCTGGCAGTAAATACTTATAGAATCGTCGGGTTTATTTGAATTTAGAAGAAACAAATATGTTTCGAGAGTGGATTCTATTGTAGACGGTTCTCACGAATGCTTGTGTTTTGAGGAGACAAAAAATATAAAATAAACTATTTTACTTGCATCTAATCAAAGTCTTTTTATATAATACCGCCTCCACCTTTCCTCAAAATTTTAACACAATCGGATGTCAGCGCTTAAGAAATGGTTGCAAGTTTCCAAGCGAACAAACACAAATAGGCAGACAAAAGCACATCGGTTTTAAAGAGTAATCTGTTAGCGTTACGTGTAAGAGGGACGACGCTCTACAAAGCTAAATTTGATATGCATTATCCTCCGCCGGGTACAATAATTGTGTGGGGAAGTGTGTACTGACTTGGGCTGCATGACGTCAGCGGCGAGCGAGGTGTGCTGGAACTCGTCTTTGCTGTCGAGGAAGGGGTATCCGTTGAGCGCGATGTGCGCGTCATAGATGCCCTGCCGGCCCAGCGCGTCGCCCACCCACTTGGACGCCATCGCCGCCGCCATCAGCGGCACGATGTACCGCACGCCGCCCGTCAGCTCGAACATTATCACCACCAGAGACACTGCCAACGCAACAGAGACTATGATGTTAGCCTTTTCACTTACTTATTACGATGGCTCAGTGACTCAAAGGATCTTGACTTCCGACACTATCCGAAGTCGCCAGACGTCCCGGCTGTGTCAGTCTTTTTTCTTAACTCTTGTTAGCTTTTTCTAAGACACATTTAAGACGTCTAAGGTGCTTTAGTGCTCGACTGTGCCATCCATTCACGCGTAAGCTTCTAGAGTTATCGCGGCGCGACCTTTCTATTTCGATACTCCTAAATCGCCCCCGTACTGCCGGGTGGGAGGAGGCGTCTTGAAGTGAAAGTTCCATAAATAGTACTATACCTATATTAAATCTGTGGTATAGGTATGATTAAGGCGGCCTCACCGGTCATCCTGGTAACGCCACCGAGCACGGCCGCGGCGCCCACCATGGCGTACAGGCCGGGCGTGATGCAGTCGTCGCCCGTCGAACACTCGTTCGAGAATAGCCAGATCTTCGGGTAGTGGTATGCCAGCTGCTCCACACCTTGTACAATATTCAAATCTCTGTTTATCAATCTATTTATCCTCCATTATTTGTTATCTATCTAGTGTCTTGTATGCCCGATCAGTTTCGATAACATCGACATTTGACAGTGCTAACAACCACTCTTGTTTGTATAAACCAAGTCTGCAGCAAACTTAGCATCATTTAGGATTAGCCATAAATTAACTTAAAAAAAATACAGAAACGATCACACAACGTGTTGTTACAAGCTTTGCTTTCATTTGCCATAAAAGTTACTGTTTTGATATTTCATAAAATGAAGCAGTCCACTACCAGATTACGATCCATAGATGCGTGCTTGCAAGGATCCGAGCTTCCCTCGGGCCGAAAATCGTATTAATGATAAATCTGCCACTAACCAATGCCCACAATTCTGCCAGTGATGGCACCTAGTGCAAGGCTGGGGATGAACAGTCCACAGGGCACCTTGATGCCGAAGGTGAAGATGGTCATGACGAGCTTCAGCACCAGCGCCAGCATCAGCAGCCAGACGGCCTCGTACACGCCGGGGCCCGCCGCCGCCTTCTCGATCGCGATTTTCACGCCCGTGAAGTTGCGGTTGTAGTCACTAGACAATTTCAATAAATAATATTATGGCAGATGTGCCATTAGAAGTCCATGTTTGAGATGTCAAACATGGACTTCTAATCTTAAATTGGGCAGAGCTTGTAGTATAGGCATAAATCCATAAATACCTAAATGTTGTAAGATTGTCATTTTTTTGACAAAAATAGGAAATATCACCTTCTAATATCAAATCGTCAAACGTAAAACAAGGTTTTTGTAAAAATAAGATGATGTCACAAAGGTCAAGTAGGTCATTTGGTTTTTTGGATTTATAGTGTAAAACCATAAAATCTCCAAGTGGTTTTTGTATTTCTATATAGTCAAGAAATTTTAGCATACCCCATTACGCAAGGACCTTTGGTCTGTATTAGTTCATTGTGATAATTTAAGTTCTTTATTGTGCTTAACCACCGTAAATAAAACTCGTACTATCCGATTAGATTTTGCAAAGCAGTTAGGTGTTAATGTTTGAGAAGCGTGCACACTCACCACAGCGGGTCCGAGTTGGAGATGCCGCACTGGTTGAAGAGCAGGTAGATGAGCTGGCTGGTGTTCATGCGTGTGTAGGGGTTGGGGTAGGCGATCACGGCTGTGATCAGCGTCACCACCAGCACCTCGGTCACTGGGTACTGGCCCAGCTTCGAGTACTTCCGGTAACGACACCAGTACAGGTTCGCCTTGATAAAGATCGTCGCTATGCAGCCCTAAGCACAATCCACAGACTTTAATTTAAGAAAAAATCAAGAGAGTAAAGCCCAATTAAGAGTAGGCAAAGTTATATATTTATTTATTTACAAGGTATGTAAAAAAAACAAACGTATTTGTAAAAGACCACATGAACTTTTTTATCCGCAATTATTAAGGAGGTATTATTGCTGTGTTGCTTACCCCAATTATTCCTAAGCCGACGAAAGGAATGAGTTCAAAGAAAATCCAGGGTTTGTTGTATTCCACGAAGAAAAGTACCGAATGTTCATTGCCGAACGGATTGATGGAGCGCAGGATGAAGGCCGCTATAAGCGCGCAGAAGAAAGAGCGCCATAGTGTCTTCAGCGGAAAGTAGTATGACACCTGAAAGTAATGTGTTAATCTTAAATGCCCTTAATGAGAAAAAAATATAAAAGAAATACACCCTGCCTGTAGTATTATTGTTAAGTTCAACCTACGAATAAAGTTTAAGAAAAGAGCGAGTGGAGTAATTTGAATATAAGTATAGCATCATTTTGACTAGTGCTCATAGTTTGGGTACCTCTTCCAAGCTAAACAGAACTCCACCAATGGGCGCGCCGAACGCCACCGACACTCCAGCTGCGGCCGCCGCCGACAAAATTTCTCGTTTCTTTGCTTCATTACGCCCATACTTCGGAAACAAGTACGATAAAATGTTGCCTGTGGACAATTTATAATTTCATTTCTTATTTATAGGCTCTAACACATTTAACTTTTATATTTAACAATAAATATTTGTCGCTTACCCAAACAACTAGCAATGTGAACCATGGGACCTTCCTTCCCCAATGACAATCCAGAAGATACAGATAGTATTAGACCTACAACTTTGATGATTAGAGTCCATTTCCCAAGGTAGCCCCTTATAATAAAGCCACTGAGAATCGTTTTGATTTCCGGTATACCTGTAAAATTTTAAATGAATTAGAACAATTTTCATTTTCACACTTTCGTGCCAACAGTGTATAAGTCATTACGAGCTTAGTCTAGGTTGTCAAAACAAAAAACTGGTCAAAACTGACGGGTCCAACATAAACGCTTTCAGCACGCAGCTGTGGCCCCCTAAGTTAAAATTTTTATGCATCATCAACATCAACGGCCCGTTACCACGCTTGGCAGGCGGGTTGGAGATCGCAGATTAAAAAGTTACTGTATCAGAGAGCGCTGCTGCCCGTTCCCTGTTCAATGTGTAGTCCCTAAGTCGCCTCGTACGACACCCACGGGAAGAGTAGGGGTTGGTGGCAAATGTATTCTACTCTGAGGTCACCACACGGCTTCAAAATTTGTATGCATACTGTCTTGCTAATATGAAAACATGAATTATAGTATACAGCCATCTGCAGAGCCTATCTATACTATAGGAATCGGACAGCTAATTTACATACACATATACATACGTGAAATCAAGCCGTTTTCCCGGAGGGATAGGCAGAGACCACGTCTTTTCACTTGCTATGATCCAGACATACTTCTTACGCTTCCTCATCAATATCTTCATGCATGCTCATTGGTTTGTACACACTCTAAATACTCTTCCAAAGCAATATATAAATACTTAATGATGCCTGACCATGTGTGGCCAGTATATTTGCGTGTCTGTCTATTTGTCTCCTTTGATGTGCCTTGAAAAACCGACGACAGACGTTCGGAGGCAAATACGACAACAAGTTTGGCAATTATACTCTCCACACATGTAAGTTATTTGTCAAATATAGCAAATACGCAAATACAAATAGCTATGTGTGGAGCCACCAACAGCACGTACCGGACCCACAGGCGTAGGGCGCGAACATGCGCACGAGTGAGGCGGAGAGCGCGGCGAAGACGAGCGCCCACGCGATGTAGAACAGGTAGCTGATGATGTACGCGCCTGCGCCCTCGCGGTACTCCCCTAGCACTTGTGGCCAGGTCAACCACTAGCGTCAACAAATCAAATACAAATTTATTTGTTAATATAGACAAGTATTGTGTGTAGTTTTATTTGTTATACTATAGGAAGAATTAGAAGAAGACAGTAGTAGTAGTAGTAGTGACACAGGCAATTAGTGAAACTTTCATATATAAAACTAGTGTTAAGTGAACTTAGTGATAAACTATAGTAAACTTTTAAACAATACTTAAGTGTTAATTAAAAACTCAAAGACTTAATAGTGATATATTCAAAGGACTATCGGTGAGACATCCCAGGGGAAAGGCATGTTGTGTACTGTACTAGAGGGTAGTTCATGAAAAACCACTCTGGCAAATGTCAGGTGAGTAACCGCATGCTCTTCCTGATTTCAGGACAGTTTTATTTAGCCTATATAAATAATATATAAAAAATTATAAATAATAATAATTATTATTATATATAATAACAAGTAAATTTTTAGCTTTCATACCTATTGACACAGTAAGTTGATCAATCAGTTCTAACAAAAGTTATTCAGTTACACCATCTGAGAGGTTTTGTGTTATTTAACTAACACATAGAAATAAAATATCTAATCAAATCATATAACATTATACCTGCGAACAATTCCCATGATCAAATGTAGTTTCATTACTGGACCAGCAACACTGTTCTCTGTTGAACCAGAAGGCTTGTGCACAAATCCCAAACTTAAGATCGGTCATCCAAGAAGCTCCAATATCAATAACTCCTGCCACAACACCAGTGCAGACACCGACTAGAAGGACACATACCCATCCTGACCATGCATCATGTGCACCCTAAAATAAAAAAATAAAAATATTCATTTATACAGATAATAAAGTCAAAAAGTCAAAGTAATTTTTTTTTATTCGTATTAAGATTTTTACAAATCATTTTTCAACGTCAAAACCAATTATGGATGGCACGTTCACTACCAGTGTACACCCTCTGAATGATGATTCTATAATAATAAATTTTAATGATTCTATATCACCTTTAGACATATTGTTATACAAAATACACTACTTTAATAAGGTCCCATATTGAATCCTGTCTTTTCTTGACTATATATCTATGGCGCATGCGATCACGAGCAATGTCTCTCTGCCAATCAATCGTATGGAAGTCCTCATATTGCCCAATTCCGGGAATATCATCATCTGCTGTAAGAAAAAGACAAACAACTAAATTTAATACTATAATCTAATAAAAAAATAAAGTTAATGTAATTTTAATAATGAAATATTATGTATGTTAAACAGATATTAGTATTGCTGGTATTATGATAGGCGAAGCTGTACTTAGCCCACACTTTGCGGGTTCGTTATTTTTTGGTAAAGAGATTTATATTTATGGAACATATGTGCAAAGTTTCAAGTTTAGGAAACTTATAATTTTCGAGATATAAATTATTGAAAATCAATAAATTTGGTTTTTTATTGAGCGTTTTTTTTTTTGTGGATATTATGTTCCACTATGTTCATACAGCCAAGTAGAATATATCTTATTGGACTAGCCACTATATATTTATTTACTAAATAATCAAAAGAACTATTATTATCGAACATAAAAAGCTGCTAAAAAGTAGCTCTTGCTGTTACAGAGACTAGTGGCGGGTGCGAGCGTAGCGAGCACAGGAGTTTGGGGCACTACAACATTATGTTAGAAGGGCATCACAGAGGGAGCTAGGCGAGCGAAGCGAGCTCAGCTCCTTCCACCATACCCTTCGGGGTTAGGTTATCTTGTGACCACCCATGCCTGCTTGCAGGCATGCCAAGAGCTTGTCACCTAATGTATGGGTTTGGGGAGGTCCCCCTTAGCCTTCCACTCTGAAAAGTATGTGTAATGTCCCATAATCAGGTATAAGTAATTAATCAAAAAATTATTAAGAGCAGACATAACCTCAAACTTTGACCTCAAATATCTTAAAAACTAAGTGACTCCTAGAGGGTACCAGAGGGTAGCCCCCTCCCCAAAAATGCAATATCGTGGGCTAATAAAGTACAGTTTTACCTTATGATATTTCGTTGGCTATTGTACTCCATAATAGAAGGCTATTATTAGAATTAATTCTTACTGGCATAAAAATGAATGAAACTGTTGAGTATTTCTCATACCAAAATTGTCAAGTATACGTTAGTCAGTTAGGTTGTAATCTATAGATGATTTATTAATAGTAAATCTCAATGCTTAGTAGCAGCAAGTGCTAGTCAGCTAAAAATTAAATAAAATAGAAGGCATCATCAGGCAATTAAAAAGAAAAGATTTACCTTGCATTCCACCAAACATCACTGCGTCCCCTGTAAGAAAATATGTGAAATGAATTAGGGAAAGGGAAATTCAATTAGGGATAAAGATCTTCTAATGTCTCGATATCAACAATCATCTCATCACAAGTACCGTATTGAATGCGCTACTAAATCACGTGATGTTAAAATACTATTCAATACTACAAACATTTAACTAAAAGTATATAATTTAAAGCAAAGTAACAATTTATTTTGTATTAGCTAACGAAAACAAAAATAATCTTTGATCGATCCGAAATCTAGGGCGCATTCCGAATCAGACTTTCAGCGCTGTCAGCGATCAGAAAAGTAAAAAAATGTATGAGTTTTGCCTGCTGTCGGAACGCGACGCGATTACGGGTGCCGATTTCAGCGCGTCTCGGAACGCAGGGAAAAACGTTGTGCGTGAGGCCGCGTTCCGATTTGTGCTGACCTTTGAGTACCCAAAACCGCGTACCGAATCACTGTCATTGGGATTACGGCAGCCATTGTGACGTCACGGATTGCGTCATGACCGCCGCCATCTTCCGCTAACGGCGCCCATGCTCCAGAGCGAAATTCACGTAAGCGTAATGTCAAATTCGACTTTGACATATTGTTTATTTATTTTTAAAAGTTAAATGTTTAATGTTTAAATGTAAAATTAACGTGTCTTATTTATTTGGTTGAACAAAATTAAAAACACGTTATTCAATTATGAAACGGCGATAAATTACTGAAATATTTTAAATCAATCAGTTTTGTAGGTTAGGGTTGACAGATGTTCGATAGTAAAAGTATCGAGTAGGTTATGTATATATTACGATAGTTTTGACTCAAGCACATACATACATAAGATAATATCATAGGCAATCTGATAAAATATTAATATAAATATCAAACATTCTTTTTTGTATTTTTTAATTTTGTGCCTATTTACATCTCCATTTTTAAAAATTCGCATACTTTTTCTTATTTTGGGTACTAGCCATGCGAAAAGTGCTGTTTTCACAGCTGTACGATACTTTTTTAATACGTATAATAATTTAGAATTTTGCCAGTTTTGGTACGGTAATCAACATCTGGTAAGACTGAGTTATAAGCAGTTTCAGCGCGCTCAAACGCCGTTCCGTTTTGATTTCGCTCATGAGCCGTATTATCGCGATTTCTGAATCGGTACGCGAGTAATCGCTGTCAGTACTTAGAGCCGTGAAATCTGATTCGGAATACACCCTGAGTCGTAGCACCAAACGTCAATTTAGGGTTGCCATATTGAATGCTAAAAAAATACACAATCTAGATAATCTCAGATAGAAAAGCTTGCAATAACAAAAAAGCCAAGTATGTGTCAGGCCACGTGAAGTGTAAGGTTCCGTAATTGCCCAATACTACTTAGGTATTTGTAGCGAATTTCTTAATAACACAAGTATATTATTTTTATAAAATTGTTGATTACTCGTAACGCCTTCTTGACTTAGATCATTTTTCTTTTATTAGTGATTAATTGTAATTATGAATTATTACCAAATTCTAGATGAAAGTAATTAGTTATTCATCTTTCTTTTTAATTATAATTAATAATTACACTTCACTTTTGATAAATATCATTGATTTTAAAAACCAGCATGCGTTCATCTTGTGTCCATTACCCCAGCAGGAAAGTGCGTCCTATGCTGGATTTAGTACAACTAGTTATTAGTGCGGATTATGCTGTAAATGTGCGCCAAATAAAAAATTAGTGCGCTTTATCGTTTTGGAAGAAAACAGTAAAAATAATTTCTGCTGGAGCAACGCTCTTCCAGCAGGAAAATTCTTAACGAATGATCGGAGAGAGCCATAAATTATATGGGCAGATAGCTTATGGGTCGGGCCACACTTATCGACGGCGATCGAAACGCGCTCAAAGTATGGAAATCCTTTCGCATCGCCTCCGCGTACGCGCCCCGACGCGACGGCGAAACGCGGTCGACTGTCCGCAGGTATCAACGGCGATCCACGGCGATCGACGGCGATCGACAGACGGCGATAAGTTGCATGCACCACAGTGTACAAAGTACAGTAGATCAACAAATGCGAAATAAAAATAAGTTTTTTGTTTTAATAATTTTTGACTCCAATGATTTCATATTTTAAGCACAGTTTTAAGCTACTATACCACTATACCCAGTGTTTTTCGCAATATTCCTAAAAGTAAAAGATTTTTGTATTTATTGTGGGTATTTTACTGGAACATAGATACTTTTGTTTCCCTTGAAAATAAATAAAAACAGTCGAGTTTGGTACAGATCATGAAAATTATGATGCACATCAAAGAATTTATCACCCATCAGTTTATGTTCGTCAATTCAATAATTTATACATCAAATAAATTACTTTACTGCAAATTAACAAATTGTTAACAAAACTAGTACTAAAAATAATTCGAAAATAAACATCAACAGTGTACTATATTATTTCCTCAAATGCGCAACAAAAACACTGAATGTACAGAACATATTACGTATACTACGTATACTGTGTGCAACAACTATTTTAGACTGACGGAGCTATACGGCACCTTACGGCTGCGTACGGATGCGAACGTCTCCGTAAGCGGCGGATCGGCAATTTTTTTTTTTTTTTATATGGACCTAATGCTTGTGTCGCAAAATCGACGTATCAAGCGTAACCGGACTTTTGGGGGAGCGGAAGGCTCTTACCCCTAGTATTAATAGCAACAGACTAAGGGCGCCCACTTGGGGGCACGGATCTCGGCCTAGGACGTTGCCATGGCGAGAAGCGCGCGGGAGAGGAATGACCCTGACGGGGTCTTCCAGGATTATGTAGAACTTGATTGGGTCTACCGCGTCCCCGCCGGCGGGTGCGGTTGCTACCAGAAGGGCATTCTGTGGAGTGTACTCTATTGGCAATGGCTATCTCAACTGCTGTTGACTGGATGGGATCGACAGGACCGGACAGAACATGCTTAGCATGCGACGTTTTAAACGCGTAACGGGGGGATCGGCATAATGCGTACAAGTGTGCCTTTTCAAGTGGCCCGACCCTATATTAGTGCATAAATGTACGCCGAAAATAAAATTAGTCTTATAGTTTTAGAGATACTTACGATACGATAATTTTCTGCTGGAGTAATATTGGAGTAATGTTTTGCAGATTTCAGTTTCTCGGAAACTACTGAATGTGCGATCGTAGAAAAACATATACGAGTAGCTCTTAATTGGTGCCTAATTTGTGCATTCATAGATTTTCAAATAATAATTTGAAAGCAATCGTGTTTTTCTTTTTAAGTTAAAAAACGTCCTAGCGTTTGAATGAGCAATCGTATCCTCCTGAGAACCAGATATTTTTCGTGCCGAATAAAGAGTGACCCAAAGTACTAATAGTATCACAAACTAGCCTATACCGGATAGACCCATAGACAAAAGTTGCGATATTTTCTTTTCTGAAGGCTATTTCTTCTGTGTTTCAAGGGAGTTTGATCAGCCTGTCTATGGATGAATTTCAAGAGAGTGAAAATATTTTAAAATATTATCGTATCTTAACCGTGTGTGATAGCTTAAGATGCTATAATATTTTATTTTAAGATGAAATATTATAGTATCTCCACCATCTGTGATGCCCTTTAGCTTGGCCAAAATTGCTTTTGTATGTCCATCTGTCTGTCTGTTTGTTCCACTCTACAGGTCGCGTTTGTCAACATATTCTCGTGAACTTTTGTAAGCAGGTTCGATAAATATATAGGTTTTTCGTCGAGTCTGTTTTTTGAAATTTTAAAAAATTACGGAGTTAATAGGGTTGAAAATAAAAAAATAAAACATAAATCAGCCATTCCGAAAAAAAAATACTCGCGAGGACTACAGCTCACAGAGCCACTAGTATAAATAAATAAATAAATAATAAGATATATTACACTCAAGCTCACTCGTCTTTGAATTTCAAAGAATGGACGTTGGAGAAATATACATTTATGGAATAGAGAAAAGTTAACAGATATCCGAGTTTTAGAGGTTGGGTTCATTGGACCAAGCGCATAGGCAATTTAGGAATTCTATCAATTATTAATTTAAATCTTGTACGACACACAAAATCAGTCAGATCCTCGTAGGTAGGTACCATCGGAACGGCGAAGCATCATACGTATTGCAACTCGCAACAACAGGAACCACGAAGGGCTTAAGCACAGTACAGTTGTATAATATCCTAATTGAATGAAACTGAATGACTCTATATTATTATATATATTTGTATTCTTTTAGAAGTCCTAGTCTACAACAAGATGACATTCCTACTCTTTAAATTCCAGACTCTTCATTGTTTTATACTTTTTCCATATTAAAGAGAAAGTTTAAACTGCCAGCGACATCTAAAGCAACCACAAAGAAAGTGCGGAGTTTGCATCACGAACATGCATACTCCACAGTACCTACTATTCATTATACAAAAATAGGTAATAAATCAATATAATTCACCTACATCCCAAGGTCTGTTCGTCCTGATCATGTAGGTCAGAAATGAGACTTTCTAAATCATTGTCTACCAATTCCATTTTACACTGTTCACTACGTTAAAATGTAGATAAATACTGACGAAGCGTTGGATTACCTATCTTATCTACCGAATATTTATGGATAGTAGGAAATTATTTTTTATAACGAAATGTGTTTGTTTTGGAACTAGGATCTTAAACACTCATACAAATATAGAATAAGTCCAAAAAACCAGCTAAGTGCAAGTCCGACTAAGGATTACGTACCGGTTTGCGACGAGGAGAGGAGCGGTATTATTAAAGAATCAAAATTGGAGGGTTTTGCCATAATCTCCACGCTTGGCAGGCGGGTTGGTGATCGCAGATTAAAAGGTTACTGTATCAAAGAGCGCTGCTGCCCGTTCCCTGTTCAATGTGTAGTCCCTAAGTCGCCTCTTACGACACCCACGGGAGGAGTAGGGGTTGGTGACAAATGTATTCTACTCTGCCGTCACCACACGGCGTAAAGGGTTCCATTAGGGGGCCCGACCCTAATGGAAACCTATTATTACTTGTAAATCCTTCGAATTTGAGTTTATTTAGCAAGCATTTCATATATAGGTACGTGGTGTAGGTTACCTATATGATCGCATTTTCAGAAAGATTGGTAACGTCGTCGCAGTCATAGTCGTTTTAACTTTTGTTGGTAGGTAGCTGACTGAACAGTAGCATGTATGATTGATTAGTTACTATTCAGGCAGCAGTGGTTACTTACTTATATCAATCAACATTTGTAAATTAACCTCGTAAATGGAAAATGAAATAAAAATAAAGATTAATAAATTTACAAGCGGGCAGAAGAAAATGTGACAATTTTATTCCTTACCAAACGAGGAACTGAAGTACTGAGCAATGTAAGCTTGAAAAGAAAAATATTATTGAATAATTATTAATCTTGTCAAAGTCCGATCGCAATCCTCCTACGAAGGGTTTAATCCTTATAACTTTAGCTGACTTTTTCAATAACCTAACAACCGCCTTGATGCTAGCGCGCTCATATTTTATACCAACAAAAACAACCACAACATTGTATTTAACCCTTTTTTATTGAACTTATTAGTTCTATACTACAAGATCTATTCAATAGTCTGTACGTTTATATCTTTGATATTATTAAGTCTTCTCAAAATTATTATTTTTATTTACACTCGTACAATAAGGCTGTTGCTGTCGTCGTGGGCGTAGGAAAATGTAGGGCGCGTGAGTTTAGACGTTTACGATTTGTAAAAGCCTAACTGGCCAATACTTCAAGTGAGTTCTTACTTATCAAAAATGTTTAAATACGCCTAAACCTGAATTTTTAATTTCATGCCAAAGTTGTAAACAAAGAAACTTCACTGTCAAAATGACATTCCAGTTATCAAAAACATTTTTTTTGTATTTTTTTTTTAGAAATAAGACAAGAGTCTCTTCATATCACACAAATGTTTACCCGTAGCGGGGTTTGAACCCTGCCTATAGAGCTGACAACATCAGCGTCATCGACATATCGACGGGACTTTTCATACAAAAGTCGCTAACACCATTAAGGAAGGTCCAAAAATTTACTTTCGACCTATTTTCCTTGGGAAAAATATTTGTGAATGGCTGTCTAATCTAAATACTACATTCAAATATGCCAAATGGTTTCAAAATAACCTGTATAGTGTATTGATGAGAATGAAAAATAAAAACAACAATTTTATTCTGAATCTGATAAACTTTCTTCAGATTCGTCTGTTACATTTATTATAAATTGCTCTACTACGTCATCAATCAGGTGATCGAGTTTGCACATTTTGTCCTCCTCCAAAAATGTTGTGAACTTCTTTGGTGTTGCAAGTTCATTTTTTTATTTTGCACGAGAAAAACTAATTTCCTTTAAACAAAATGTATGTTGCAGCTTTTTACAAATTTATTTGAGTCATTATGTTTGGTTGTTAATGAAGTTTTATAACAGAGATGAAAATAAATTTTAACAATCTTTTTTCGCAATTATCGTAATCTTTAAGATTGCACTAATTTTTCTACAACGGCCATACCTTTGTTTACAACTTTGGCATGAAATTAAAAATTCAGGTTTAGTTTGACATGACACAAAATGTAAATATACGTGACCATCTTAGCAACATCATTAAAAAGATATTGTAATTATTAACCGGTACGTGATGCTTAAGAGTTGCAATGCAATCAATACTTACAGCCAGCACTGGCGGTGGAGTTCCTGCTCCCAGTGTGCTCGTAGAGCTGGAAGGTGCCGTGGTTGGTGGGCGTGGAGTCACCCGCTTGCTGCAGGCTCGCCGCCACCGGCGTGATGTCTACCATGTCATCCTCACTCGGAGAATGGAGACCACTTCCACGACCGTTATTTAAACCAGCACCCTAATAACATACAAGTTCTCTGAATCTTCATAATATTTACAAGCATATTACAATAGGTACCTAATTTATAATAAAGAAATAGGTTATATTAAGTAATCAGACCACAAAATCTTTACGATACCACTTAGATATCTGATAGCCTCATAAATGTTTGTTTATTTACTAAAAACATAAAGGAAAAATTTGAAAAGAAACTGTAAATAGCACAATTTGTATATGACTAAGCTGGATGTGGTTGAATATCACATCTGAGAACAACATTAAATAAAAGTCTAATTAATTAGATAGAAAAATCAAGGCAGGTTCGTATATTTTGTACGTTAAAAACCTATAATTTATTACCAGCGCGTAAAATTAATAGAAATAACGTAGAACGTTGATAAAAATCAGCACCACAGTTAATAAAATTATTTAAAATTACACTCGTGTATATGTAATATGTTAAGGACGTAAATATTTTGTGTTATTAACGCTAGGACGCAGCGCTTAGCTCCCCCCGGGCATACGAGACGCGCACCAAGCCGGAGCAGCAACGGTAGGAAAAATCAATAGTCCTATTCGTCGGCCATGCTTGCAGAGACATACACTGCACGATACAGGATACAGGACGACGAGTGGATTTGTGGATAAAATAACATCACAAAATTATTCAAAGCAGTGACCTACTTAAATTAAAGTTTATGAATACAATTGATATCTCTCGTGAATTCTAAACCTATGCGAGCTCAATAGTAAAATTCGGTAGTAACAAGCCATAATTATATACCATACCTACAGAGTAGCCTTTTAGATGGGTCAGTATGGATAACTCTGAAACTGTAAGACATAGTAAGATCTGGGGGCCGTTTCACGAAGCTACAAGTTACAAATTACAAGTACAATTCGACGTACATTGCGTAGACGATTAAATAAAACGATAAGGGCTTCCAGTTTTAACGAATTGGCTACGCAATGATTATCAAATTGTAACTTGTTACTAGTAACTTGTTGCTTCGTGAAACGGGGCCCTGTTCTAAGGAACCCTGTCATCGGTTTTAGTGACAAGAAAAACTGCATTCAAGGATTAAAAAAAATATAATCATTTTTAGTTCGGGAATCACACCCGGTCGTATTGAAAAAAAAATCACATTATTTCTAGGTCATAAATAATAAATGTTACTATGAAATATTATGATACTTAAAATCTAAGCCTAAAATTATTAATATGCATTGTATTTCAGTTTTTTTTCTTTTGTTTTTTCTTCAATCCGACCGGGTTCGATTTCCGAACTGAGTACGACTTTTTTTTCTAAATCTATGAATACGGTCTTGTCACTAAAATCGATGACACGATTCCTTAGAACAGATCTTTGTATGTCTTATAGTCTCAGAGTTACCCATACTGACCCATCTAAATGGGCCACCTGTATAATACAATTAATACACATTTTTAAATGGCCCACCCATCTATGTTTTGATCTCCTTTTCGTAATTCTTTTTTCATCTGACAAAAATTTCCTCTTGCACATCAATGACCTGCATTGTTGGGTATGCAGATGACAGTACAGTTGTGGAGAGGTATTTATCTAGCGCAAGGGCCACTGCATATGTACCTTATGAGAGACAATGGTAGAGCGGACGAATTTGGCTTTAAGTCTTGTTTCCCAATGGGGCGACAGCAATTTGGTCAATTTTAACGCCATCAAAACACAGGCGTGTTTGTTCACCGCTAAAAGGAGTCCTTTCCAGCTGACTCCTACTTTTCGGGGTACGCCTGTACCGGTCATGGGTGCACTCGAACTCCTTGGCATGAGGCTGACTACCAAACTCAACTTCGGCGAATACATCGAGTCACTGGCACAAACTGCAGCCAGAAAGTTGGGCATTCTGAACAAGGTCAAGCATTACTTCACGCCGGGACAACGCTTATCATTATACAAAGCGCAAGTCCGATCTTGCATGGAGTACTGCAGTCACCTGTGGGATGGTTCAGCAAAATATCAACTTGCTGCACTTGATTCGGTGGAACGCAGAACCAAGACAATTATCGGTGATGAGAATCCAGTGGTAACCAAGCTTTACTGTTTGGCTCATCGCCGGAAGATTGCATGTCTGTCAGTGTTTTACAGGCTGTATTTCGGGGAGTGTGCACATGGGCTGCATGAGCTCATTCCGCCATCACCTTTTTACTATCGGGAGTCCAGACGAACTGCAGCATACCATCCGCACTTGGTCGACATACCCCTTTGCCGCACGAAACGCTTTCAATCATCTTTTATTATGCGCACGGCCAAGGAGTGGAATTCTTTGCCTGCTTCTGTTTTTCCGAGTGCTTATAACCCAAGCATTTTCAAAGTTAGAGTGAACAGGCACCTTCTGGGCGAACTCGTTCCATCATCGACCGCATCTCGTCCCTCACGGACCTGATTATGGTCAAGAGTAAGCCCATCAACTAATAAATAAAATTTACTTTTGGGCAGTCTAATATTTTTAAGAACTGGATCTACTCGTATGACATTGTTAAAACCATGAGTAAAGGGCGTCACAGACGGTTAAGATACGATCTTATAGCACGAGGCAGCCAGCTCTCTCGTCGCCATTCACTTTCACGCAAAGCGGGGGTAAAAAAAAATTGCGAATGTTAGTCGTGAAGTCATAGACAAAAACAAAACCGATAAATTTTCGGTCCCTTTTCAATTAAAAATGATAGTAAGTGAGAGGACTAATTTTAGTTTAGTTTAAGTTGGGCGTATGCCAAATCGACACAACTGAAACCCTCTCGGGTTTAAAATGTGTCACGTCTGACAATAATGCTAGCTAGGTACTTATCGCTACTGTGCTTATAATTGACCGAGCGAGCGAAGCGTCTCTGCTTCAGCTTGGCCAAATTTGCTTTTGTATGTCCATCTGTTTGTGGATTTTTTTATTTGTTTGTTTCACTCTACAGGTCGCGTTTCTCAACCGATTCTCGTGAAATTTTGTGAGCAGGTTCGATAAATTAATCAAATTTTTTTATCGAGCCAGTTTTAGAAAATTTTTAAAAATGACGGAGTTATGGGGGTTGCCAGCTTACAAGGTCTACCGCTGAGGCTGTTTTCCTCTACAGGTCACATTTCTTAACCAATAAAATAAGATAAAATAAAAAAAAAAAATAAAAAAAAAAAGAACAAAAATTAAAAAAAAAAAAAAAAAATTAAATAAAAAAAAAAAAATCAAGGGGTTGGGGATGTTTGTGGAGAAAAAATAAATATGAAAAGATATACAGACTCACGAGGTCTACAGCTCACAGAGCCACTAGTATATAATAGGCACCAGAAATTTAAAGGTCCAATATCAATATTTTAAAGCATCCCACGTCACTACTAGTATTAAATTGGATTCTCGTAATAATAAAATAATAGGATAAAGTATAATAATAATAGGGTATCATAATAAATTATTTATTCATTATTTTTATGATTTTATTATAATAGGGGATCGGACTGTTCTTAAATTTACCATATTTTATGAATTATTTTAAAAATATAGATTAGTAGCAGACGATTCGTGAAGAAAAAAACAGAATCGGTTGAAAAACGAATTTACAGTGATTTTTTAAAGTTTCAATATGTCTGTCTCTTTCAAAAACGATTTTTTGTTTGGAGATTATACGGCGTTACTAACAAATGACGTCACAAGTGGGTATGTTCCTCTCTGTCTAATCTTGAATTTCATACCTTTATAACTCGGTCAATTTTAAAGATAGAGCAAAAATTATTTTAGTGTTCGATAGCAGAAACTAAGAAATTTGGATTAATAAAATAAAAGTAGTCCGATTCCCTATTAACTAAATAGAAATTACAGTAAAATATCTTTAAAAATTTATAGCGCATCACATAGAAACGGGATTTGATATCGATCAGCAAGTTGTATTGTGTACGTAATCAATTGCAGGGTAATTTTTAGGGTTTCGTACATTAAAAGAAAAAACGAAACCCTTGTGTCCTTGCGTCCGTCTGTTACAGAAGTTTTTCTCAAAAACTAAGAAACATAGACTTGAAATTTGGCAAATTTGGAAAGTCTAAAAAATGTAATGCATGTCGAGTTTCTTCAGTGAATTCAGAACTACAAACTTCGCACATTGTCAAACTCGCCTAAAAATTATAATAATAATTAATAATATAGGTAATCTTAATAATAAAGAATCAAGAGTAGAAACGATTGCCAGATGAGAAACGACCACCGGATACCGGCAGTCAAAACTTTTCATCAAAACTCTTGATCGAAGACGTACCAAGTATTTACTACAACACAAGAAAAAATACGTCAAAGTCATCACAGGTATAGTGACAGGACACTGCACGCTAAATAGACATCTTAGTATGCATTAGAGCAGAGAACCAGTGCAGAGAACCCCAAGTCCAGAGTGCGGCAAAGATGAAACTAGTCTACATTTCCTGTCAGAATGCCCCATGTACTCATTGCCAAGATGGGAAATACTGGGCGCATTCCGGATAAGACTTTCAGCGCTGTCAGCGATCAGAAAAGCAAAAAAACCTATGAGTTTTACCACGGAATATTATTCACCAATTAGTGGATACCATAAATGTAACAATAACAAACCAATCCCGGAAGCAGTGGGATGAACCCCTCTGCAAGAAGACTCAGCAGGACTTGCTAACGGCGTGTTCGAGTACAACGGAACGCGCCCGTCTCCTTGCAGTATTTCAGGGGGAGTCAGGCTTGTGGCTGAATGCTCTCCCGTCGGCAAATATCGGCACATTGCTCGATGGCTGCACGCTTTCCTTGGTGATCGGCTTGAGGCTTGGCCTGAGGACGAACCACCCTCACCAATGTGGTTGTGGCGCGGAAGTGGATGAACGTGGACGGCACGGGTTGTCCTGTCGCAGGAGTGCAGGTCGCATCCCTCGCCACGCGGCTTTGAATGACGTCATTCGTCGGGCTCTTGTCTCGGCGAGCATTCCGGCAAGGTTAGAGCCAAACGGAATTGTTCGCTCTGATGGCAAGAGACCCGACGGTGTGACTCTCATTCCTTGGCAGCAGGGGAGGTGCCTGGTGTGGGATGTGACCTGTGTGGACACGCTGGCCTCTTCTCACTTGAGAGCTACTTGTGCGCAGGCGGATGCCGCGGCCGCGGGGGCCGAAGTATTAAAGGTGCGTAAGTACGAGGAAGTTTCCGGTGGCTACATGTTTGCTCCAATAGGGTTTGAGACGATGGGCCCAGGGGGCCCTGAAGCTAAAAAGTTTTTAGCAGATCTCTCGTCGCGTCTCTGCCAGACTACTGGCGATCGCAGAGCTGGCAGCTTCCTCGCCCAGCGTATTAGCTTGACTATCCAAAGAGGAAATGCTGCCAGTATGCTGGGAACTATGTCTCGTGGGGACGTACTCGAGGATCTGCTTCTTTTTAATTTGACTGTTGACTAATAATAACTATTTTGCTGTTTTCAAATATTTTTATGAATTATTTTAAACAAAACAATAAAAAAATTATATTATATTATTTTACAATAACATATCTAACTAAATTATTAAATATCCAAAAATATTGTTAAAAAGGAAAAATTCTCAGCGTGGATGGTAGGTCAGTATTTATGTACTAAATAATTTTATGGCATAATATTACTTAGCACTTACCTTATACATTATGAAAATAGGTATTATTCCAAAGAATACTCTTAAGAAGACTCTTCTTTCTGAAAGAAAAATGGTCATGACACATTTTATTTAATCTAAAATGCTTAAATATCATAGTTTATTTACCTTTTTATAAACAGATTGATATGTAGTAGCCATTCTTTGGGCTGAAGACTTCAGTGGGAAGCGCTCCATAGTAAAATCTAAAACAATTGTTTTTGTTAGTTATTTAAAAACAATAACACAAAGAAAAAAAAATGATTTTTAAATACCTTATTAGGTACACTTTCGAATTTCATTACAATATATTTTTTAGTAGGCGTCTGATGAAAGTTATGCCATAGTTACCCGTAATTAGAGGACTAGTAGTAGTTAGTATTCAATTTAAGCGTTTAGATTTATTTTGCGTGTAATAATGAAAGATACTCTGTTGGCAAACAAGTAAAACAAAAATAATGTGAAAGCTACAAACATACTTCAAAATGTGATGGTTTTGTTACCAAAATAGGGTGTGTTCAGACTTCAGACACTATTAAGAGGATTGTGAAGTGCCGATACGCGGCGCGAGTAGGTATTTTCAAAAATGATATCTATTTCACTTTATTTACTATTTTTACTATTAATTAAATTATTTATTAATTAATTATATATTTATTATACTATTAGTTATAAATTTTTAAGAATATTATTTTTACTACTATATATTTCACTATTCTATTTCATTTAAATATTGTTTCGGGAGATAACTTTTTTACCCCCTTAAACCTTTATGGAATGATACCATTTTGGTCTCATTTGATTCAGTATACCTTAATCCTTTTTAAACAAGCTTTTAAAACCGCGGAGTAGAGTATCCTTGTTAAGACAAATCCAATGAGCCCAAACACGACTAGGTTGTGGTGTGTATTTAAGGAGTTCCTATGGCCACCTTCTGGCTCCATCATGAGACTCTGGACATCACGTATGACTAAAGATCTTGTTAAGACAAATTCAATGAGCCCAAACACGACTAGGTTGTGGTGTGTATTTAAGCCACCTTCTGGCTCCATGGGTGGCCATGGAGCCAGAAGGTGGCTTCTGGCTCCATCATGAGACCCTGGACATCACGTATGACTAAATACCTTTTTAAATTGAATTCAACGAGCCCAAACACGACTAGGTTGTGTTGTGTATTAGAGGAGTTCCTATGGCCACCTTCCGTCTCCATCACCAGACCAGCTCCATGGTACCATAATATTGCATTGTCATCGCGGTTACATAAGTGTACCAAATTTCAGCAAAATCCAATGGCAGCAAGTGCTTCAAAATTGAGTTGCAAGATTTCGCCCGAACATACCGACAAACAAACCCAAACACCCACCCACCTTCATACATACAGTGCAAGCTAAATAAAAGTGTAATAATGAAAGATACTCTGTTGGCAAACAAGTAAAACAAATAATGTGAAAGCTACAAACATACTTCAAAATGTGATGGTTTTGTTACCAAAATAGGGTGTGTTCAGACAATATTAAGAGGATTGTGAAGTGCCGATACGCGGCGCGAGTAGGTATTTTCAAAAATGATATTATTATCTATTTCACTTTATTCACAATTTTTACTATTAATTATATTATTTATTAATTAATTACATATTTATTATACTATTAATTATATATTTTTACAAATATTATTTTTACTACTATATATTTCACTATTCTATTTCATTTTAAATATTGTTTCGGGAGATAACTTTTTTAGATAGATAGATAAATCATTTATTCAGTGACACAGTACAAACACAACAAAACAAGTATCTGAATAAAAAATAGTTCATCACATATTATCTATGCTGCGCCGTGTACTGCACCCCCAAATAGGCCCTAACTCAGCATAATGCTGCGACGCTAGTCGCATCACAGCGCTGATATTCTGTTAGTAGCCCTAGCAGTGCGAGTGCGTCATCAGAATGGAGTCAAAGATTTGACTATTATATCTAGACTTGATAAAAGTGAAGTGGGTTGATAATATAAAATAATGAGATATACAGGGTTACAGGTCTAAGTCGACCCAGATCCCCCTTTTACCCCCTTTAAACTTTATGGAATGAGACCATGTTGGTCTCATTTGATTCAGTATACCTTAATCTACGCTTGTACGTTTATTTTTTTAATTCAGTTTAGTTTTAATTTAAAAATAGCAATAATTACGAGGCAGTTTTTAAGTGAAAAAATGTGATATTTGGCTGCTAATAACTGTTATCGTAAGCAATATTTATTTAAATTAAAAACGTACAAGCCTAGTTTTTAATTATACCTATAAAATATCCTCAAATTATGAAAATGTAACCATTTTCAAAGGGGTGAAAAACACCATCGCTTTTTGTATGAAAATTTACAGCTTCACATCCTATAACAGGCGAGTGAATATTCACTCAGAAAAATAAAAGAGGAAAATTTTAATAGCAAGAGAGATGAAATGTGGTTCTCGAATGCTGGCAAGTGCTTGCATGACAAAAGTGGTTTTCGAACTGTGTAATCACATCACTGTCATCTTCTGGGGGAATCTATCGCATCATTCAGTGTAAATTTTACTTGTTTTCAAATGCACTCTTTGCTTACATTTTGGTAATAAATGTTCATATTATAAATATTGAAATCAAAACAAAAGCATTTAGATTATTCCTACTACACAGTCCAAATATATCATACAAATATACAAATAAAGTTGATAAATCTGAAAAACAGTAGGTGTAAACATTTTAGTATATTGGTGCAAATCTAAGTTTAGTAATGGTTTGAATCTAAGTTAAGGTTAGTTCCACAACTCGCCACTAGATGGCATTGTACAATTCATCCAAAAAGTTAAAACTCGATGATGACATTTTTTCTGATTAGGATATATACCTTGACTAGTGTTTATTAAATATACATTGTTTTCGTTGTATTTGGTTTGGTTTTATTTCCTTACCCAATTCTCTTCGGAGGCCAGAGCAGGGTTTTGTTCAGTAGGTATAATTTACTTTGATTTACTTTTTACTATTATATTAGGCAGTTGAGGACCTACCTATGCTCATGGCGGTAAGTGACAGGATTCCTAAGCAATATGTCTTCGACAAGAAGTACAAAATTAAGAAGACCATTGGTATGAAGGGTTAAATCCGAAAGACCTGAGGATCTTCACAGACAGCTCCGAAACCAGTACGGGAACGGGATCAGGTATCTTCTCGGAGGACCTAAACATCAAAATCTCCGCTCCCCTAGGTATGCTCAACACAGTCTTCCAGGCCGAGTGCTTGGGGATCCTGCTGGCAACCACGGCAATTCTGTCCAGAAACGTCAAAGACCAATCTATACGTATTCTCTCGGACAGCATATCAGTACTACAGGCCCTCAACGGCAACGTCCACACATCAGGGCTTATCTACGAATGCCACCAGAAACTAATGGAGGCATGTACAAACAACCACGTAACTCTTCAGTGGATTAAAGGACACAGCGGCTCCAGAGGGAATGATGCAGCGGACGAGCTGGCCAGACGCGGATCGGACCTGAGGGTGCAGGGCCCTGAACCCATTGTACCCATTCCGTCAGGCCAACTCCGCACCATGCTCAGAAACCGCACCAAAGACCAACACAGCAGCTACTGGGCCGAACACGGGCATTGCAGGCAAGCTAAAGAGGCTTTACCAGCAATCAATCACCGGCTAGCACGCGCACTACTCAAACTAAAAAGGCCCCAACTACGAATCGTAACCAGCGCGATTACAGGACACGGTTCTTTTAATAAACATCTTTTCACCATAGGTGTCACAGGCAGCCCCCTGTGCAGAGGATGCATGGAGGCAGAGGAAACGGCCGCCCACGTGCTACTGGAGTGTCGAGAGGTGGCCTAGTACCGGGCGCAGTACCTCGGATCGCCGGGGTCGATTCCTGAGGTCCTCATCAAGATTAATGGCTTGATAAGGTTCCTTGAGGAGATCGGGTGGCTCGAATAATCGTCCCACCCCCACGCAAAATAGGCGCATCAGTCGTCGAGTTGCGGGTAATGACCCGCTTTTACCATTACCATTTTATTATTTATTACTATTATATTTAATATTTCTTTTGATTTAAATGATACATATTTATTGTCTCCCATATAAGAATGATTAGTTCTCCGGATAAAGTTGTCTATATAGAGTGAATCCGGTCTCATTGTCACAAGGTACACTTTTCTATAGATTTGGCACCAACACAAAATAAACTTCTTACGCAATTTAGTTTTTTATGCTACATTTGAAATTTTGATGCATATTTATAGATTTCAGGCCCTGAAGACGACCATCTGACCAAAAAATAAAAGGATGTCAAGTAGGTATCCTTTTTATTTACATTCATTTATTTATCAAAGTTTCTGAGCAATGGAAAGTACAACATTAGGAAATTGAAAGCTAAAACTTAGCTGGTTGATACTCAAACGAGCAAACATTTTTTTTTATTTTACAACGAAATAGAATGCTAGCTAGAAATATAAACATTTGGACAGAAACACGCCCCCTTTACGTGTACTGGTAATAAGAAACAAGAATGATAAGAAGCTCTTACCTGACTATTTGTGCATTCTAATTAGTTGGGTTGAAATCTCAGCGGACCTATTAAACTTATGTAGTGGAAGATAGGTAGGTCTTTGAAAAAAATTGCTACACAAACAACAAAAAAAATATTAGGTACCTAATAATTAATACTTTCACATATTTTAGGTAGGTACTTAAGTAAATACAACGTAATCTTGTAATGGTTCAACACTTTCACTTTTTTAAGAAGTGAGATAATTTAAATTGTAAAATTGAATTAAAATTATGTAGTTTCCTGGATTGATGTGGATGGATTATCTTTTTTTTTGTAATGTTTCCTGGCCTGGAAACTAGTACTTCAGCCGAGATGAGGATTGTGGATTATATACCACCAGTGTTGCCGTTCGAGGAAAAATAAATTCACTAAACTCTTGTCAAAAAAGCACTATATTTTGGAAAATCGGATTTCAAAAAAGCACTAAATGCCACAAAATTTTGGCCGTTGAAAAGATAAGAAAATCAATGATATTTAATGACTTAATGATAATTTAATGTAATTTTAAAAATCAATTAAGTCAAATTTTTGTGGTCACCCCTAAAACTCATACGTTTTTTTGCTTTTGTGATCGCTGACAGCCTCTTAGGCTGACAGTGCTGAAAGTCTGATTCGGAATGCGCCGTATGCCACAATAATAAAAAAATAAAAAAAAACTTTTTTTTAGGTTATGTATATCAAATTTTCGTGATTTTGTCGGTGCTCTCTTTTGTGTCTATATCAAACGAGATCTATTGTAATATAGTTGAAAAATGGCCCAGGAACGAGTCAAAATGCGTAAGCAGCTTGGCCTGCTAGAAGGAGTAGCTATAATATTGGGTATTATATTTGGAAGTGGCATTTTTATATCTCCCAAAGAAGTGCTAGAGAATACCGGGTCTGTGTGGGGCGCCCTGTCTGTTTGGGCTGCCTGTGGAGTCTTGGCTACCCTTGGCGCGCTGTGTTATGCCGAACTTGGTGAGTAGGTATTTAGCACTAAATTATGTTTATGTTTAGGTTACAAACCATGCCATGAAGGCGACCCTCTGACCTGTACCTATTGACAGTTAACATTCATCAAAATATTTTTCTATGATAATAATAATAATAATAAACTTTATTTCCCAAATTTTTAAAACATTGCAGTACATTAATATTTTGTATTAAATTTATTCGGGCACCCATTTTCGGGTGAAGGCCTCCATTTCGTTCCACATTCTCCTGTCCTGTGCTAGTCTGGTCCAGGTGTTCCCAGCGACCGCCACAATATCATCGCACCACCGACGTCGGGGTCTCCCTCGGGGTCGGGACGCGTCGCGCGGATACCAGTGTAGGACCCTCTCGCTATATAATATATATTTTCTATGATATTTGTACCAAATTTCTTACTTGTACAAGTACATTTTATAGGTTGGTCTGTTATTCGATAACCTGTAAAGTACCACTGTTTCGCTGGTAGGTTGTTTGGCTGGTACATTTGACTCTAACAAAAATAAGCACTTTAAAGTAAAATATTTCTGAAACATTCACTAGCATTGAGAAATGGTTTTAGCAAACCCCCATTACTTTTAAAAAACCTTTCAAACAATTATACCTCACACTATAAGATAGTCGTAAATAAAAAAAAAATAACCCCCACTTCACCATCAGAGGAACCCTAAAAACATTTTTAAAAATTTATTCTGCAGCTTTATCGGCATGATTAATATAATGTCACCATAAGATTGTGAATGCCGTTAGTTTATAATCTGACTCGAGATATTATAAACTTACGGAAAATTGTGAACTGAAACCAACCATTTACAATTTAATACATTATTATTCATTCGTTTATAATCTATCGAAGTCAACTCGTTAAACTGCAAACCGTCCCTGATTGGTCAGTTTCGGCTGCGGCAATGAATAACAAAATTAAACTCCATGGATACAGAACGAGCTACTGCCATAACCACGGAGACCTAATTGCTCTAATTTTATAATGATTTGCATACCGATGAAAATTTGGTTTTATTGCAAATCAAGAACCTTATCTTATCTTAATATAAAAGAGAGGAATGGACAAGTGGGCGGGGTTCGTGTGCCATAACTATGAGTATGTCCGCATAGTTTTGTTTAGTTCGCTGAGTATTAGTATGTTCATGTTGGTCGTGTGAATGAGCGTAACAAAAATTGGGAAAAAGATCAGTAATGGCTTATTGTGCAATATTGCAGTGTAAAAATGATAGCTGGACAAAAAACAGACTACGAGGAGGTATTTCTTATCATCGGCAAGCCTTATTTTCATTACATTTAATAAAATTTCAATTTCAGTATTTTTTCTGGAACACCACGAACTAAAATGAGATCTATTTCGATGGCATTAAAGTCAACATTTCACTGCATCTTCCGCTCACTTATGATCATACGAGCGCGTCAGCATGCATCTTGTAGTACGCTATCTAGGTCAGAAGCGAACTACGTGAAGAAAGTATAAGAGTATTTCTAAGCATATGCGAAAATATACTTCATTTGTTTACTCATAAAGTAACATTTAGATTTAGTAATGAAGTATGTATTACTTTTATTTATTTATTTATTAAGAAACAAACAGTGTTACATAGTTATATATGCCACAGGTTATTTTTAAATTGCAGACCTACAGTTTCCTTATTTGTTTTTAAAACATTCTAATATATGTTTTAAGATTTTCATGGTTGTTCACTACACTAAAATTACTCGTGACCATGGAGCGTGCAACCATTCCGAAATATCGAGGTAACTATATTAAATATAACCGTGGTAACAAACCCGAAAAGTGTGACAATTCTAATATAATCTAAATAATTAAAAAAATCGAGTACATGCCTTATTTACCTAAAAACTACAGAAACTCAGAAATACACTGCAAAGATGACTTTTTAAAACAATTTCATGTCTTACTGAATATATCCATGTCTACCAATTTATCATTATACAAACTGCAAACACGTCTTATAAAACTATTTTTTGCATAACATGTGCGACTACGAGGTATAGTAAAAAGCGGTTTGTTTCGACAACTTCGCTCACGGCATCAGGGCACTCTAAAAGATAACGAGTGCAATAATGCGGGGGCATCAATATCATTGTGAATAATTTTATAAATAATTGACATATCAATACAACTACGACGACAACTTAAAGAAGCAATGTTTTGTCTTTTCATAGAAGTAACATAATCCAAATATGTGTGCCCAGTATGGTACTCGATTATGATTATGATTTAGGTAGAAGGGATCGGGCAAGCTACGTCCCAATGACCACTGCGACCCGAGATGGATCTATTGTAGTCAGCCCTTCGATGTTAAATAGCCTCCTCTAGACCAACAGTTTTGAAGAAGCTGACGGTCGATAAGGGGCTTAAAGCCTGGGCTTCCTGGGTGGCAATTTTGGGTCCTCCCAGTACCCGGCTTCTCTTATTGACAAGGGCATCGCATTCGCATAGGATGTGAAGCGGAGTCTCCTCGTCATCTGCGCAGAATCTGCAGTAAAGGTTCTCAGATAGACCCATCCTGTTCAGATGCTTATTAAGCTTACAATGGCCCGTGAGGGCTCGGATTAATATCCTAACATTTTGCCGGTTCAATCTGAGTACCATACAGTAAATTTGGCAGGGCAGTAAATTTGGGCAGGAATCCCGGGATCAGTTGCCTAGAGTGTGTTAAACCAGCTGATCCGTGCCACAGCTTATTAGCCTGGTGTCTTTCCCAGGCTAGGAGTTGGCGCCTGGAACCGGACTTCGGCACTCCAAGAATGGGCTCTGGTCCAATAGGTCGGGAACTGGAGCCTTCCCTCGCCAACTCTCATAGATAGCTATGTGTGATTTTGGCGACACTGGTTTTCATAGAAAAAAATACTTTTGTCCTTTCCACTCTTGTTTTATATTCCGTGGCCAAAACCGACCAATCAGGAACACGGTTCACAATTTTACGGGTGATAAAACCCGACAGATTATGAACTCTGCAGCTTTGTTCACAATTTGACGATTTGACATCGTAAACTAACGAAAAATAATACGTAATTTGTAAATGGTTGGTATCAGTTCACAATTTACCGTAAATTTATAATATCGCGAGTCAGATTATGAACTAACGGCGATCACAATCTTACGGTGACATAATATATATATATATATAATATATCCATCCATGCCAAATTACTTACAGCCTTCTAGTACTAAGATTCTCTGAGCTAAGCCGCGGACGGACAGACGGACATACGAAACTATAAGGTTTCCTTTTTGACTACGAAACCCTAAAAATGAAAAATTATTATCATTATTCCCCAATTCAATCAAGCGAATATTCATTATAACTTAATATGTCTTAAAGTGACTCATACGATCTCCGAGGTGCTGGGTAACATCAGTCAGTGGTATGCTGCAGTTCCTCGAGGAGATCGGGTGGCTCGAGTAGTGAGCAACCCCATCCACACGCAAAATAGGCGCATCAGACGGCGGTTTGCGGAAACCAGCATACCATACCATAATACCGCTAAAGGATTTCCATATATCTTGTTCTATTTTATGGGTTGTAATATTGATTTTTGGGTATGACATTTTTTATTGCATTTTCTTTAGTTGCACAATCTCATTTAGATAGAAAAGCTCGCAAACATTTCTCTAAACATTCACCTTTTTTGTTTTATCTCTGGACTGTTAAAAATTATTCTTACGTGACTATTCACGTAATTTAGTGTACAATATAGGCAATTACTAGTAATAATCACTTGTAAAAAATAGTATGTAGTTTTCTAATAATAAAATTAAGCAAAACGTGTGATGTCGTTTACGTCATTTTATTTCGAGCGTGTGATCATCATCTTTCCCATTCTGTTGTTTACTTAAGGAGTATATGGCTATCAATCACCCCTTTCACTCAGTTGGCTGGGAGCCTTTATAGCCATGCCCCCTAAGATGAGTAATTATTTTGAATGTCTCGCCTTAATAATTCAACCTGGGTTTTTCACACACTTGACTATCTATTTAATTTTGTGACATTTCTTAATAATGCTCCGAAATAAAATTAGTTCAAAATCAATAAATAAATATAATTAAAGCTTCTTTTTAATTGATGAAGCTTAATTTGTTACTACTACAAATTCTTTCTTTCCTTTATTGTTAACTACCTATATATATCCACCATCATCATCATCATCATATATGTACCATGATCTTGATTAGAGATCATTTGAATAGTAATTTATTTTGTAACATAAATGTATCTTATACAGAGATAACATTTCTAGATGAGTAATCCTAAAAAATATATCTTTATTGATAACAGGCACAACCCTGGCACAAAGTGGAGGAGATTATCATTACATCAATGAAGCTTATGGACCACTTCCTGCTTTTTTGTATTTATGGGATGCTAATTTAGTATTTGTGTAAGCAATAAATAATTACCTACAATATTTAGTTTTATAATTTAATAAATATACAGATTTTCTTACCTGTTTTTAATATTTACAGGCCGAGTACCAACGCCATAATGTCAT
Source organism: Carpatolechia fugitivella (assembly GCA_951230895.1). Classification (NCBI taxonomy): domain Eukaryota; kingdom Metazoa; phylum Arthropoda; class Insecta; order Lepidoptera; family Gelechiidae; genus Carpatolechia; species Carpatolechia fugitivella. The sequence continues at coordinate 14,556,987 of OX579645.1, forward strand.
TAACTTTCGCAAACAACATTTTGGAGCCAATTTTTCCTAATTGTCCGATAGACCCTCTGTGTCGGAAACTTCTAGCCGCTGTCACTATTTGTAAGTATAAATGTATACATACAACCAGTCTCTGCTGGCACCTCTTCTGAATAGAGTAGATTGAATGAAGACCTATCGGTTATCTTGTGTTAGCTAGGCTGCAATCGCTTGAATGGCTGGCTCTAAATGGACAAACCCAACAAGATGTTATTGGAAAATCACTCTATTACCAGGAAGATGCATTATGCACTTACAGAGGTTGTCTGAATTGAAACACAATTGCGAATGTAATTCAATAGCATGTTATTTATATATTTCAGGTTTCCTCACTTTTATTAATGCATATGATGTCAAATTTACAACTCGAGTACAAAATATTTTTATGTTCACGAAGATATCTGCATTAGTCATTATAATTTTTGGTGGGATTGTTTGGATAGCTCAAGGTAAGTTCGGATTTTTTTTCAGTTATAGCATGGATATAGCCATGTAATCATAGCAAGTAAAGTAAAGAATACTCTAATTTATTCTGTTGAACAATCTCATGTAGGAGTGCATGCATGCAGTTTCGAAGTTTTGTTATTCGTTCTTTGGCATTCGGTTTCGAGTGGGAACCCGTAAAAAGATGGCGAAGCGAAAACCTTCTGTTGTGCTGCTGCTGCTGTTTGTTTCAATTTACTATTTTATTATTTATTTGTAGGAGGAGTTGAAAATTTTGAAGATGGATGGTCAGGAACGAAAACTTCAGTCAGTGACTGGTCTGTAGCGTTTTATGCAGGAATTTTTTCTTATTCAGGATGGTAAGTAGAGATTAACGAAAAAAAAAATTAGGCAATAAAAAGAGGAGGGTTTGCTATTATTAAATAATAACATATCAATTTTTTTTCAGGAGTTACTTGAATTTTATGACTGAAGAATTAAAAGATCCTTTTGTAAATCTCCCACGTGCCATATACCTGTCCCTACCCTTGGTGACTGCAATATACGTTTTTGCCAATGTGTCGTACCTAGCTGTATTGGGACCACAAGGCGTGCGAGCCACGGAGGCGATAGCAGTTGTAAGTATATGAGTATTAGTACTAAACAGAAAGTGTCATCATCATCATTTCCACGTTGATATTCACTGCTGGACTAAGGCATCTCCAAGACGGGAAAAGGTGTACCAATAAATAGTGTATGATTAATTGATCGCTACATGTAGTCAGGTTTTCAAATTATCTCGATTTATGTCAAGGTCAGATCGGTGGCGTCGAACATCAGAATTAGATCAGAAAATATATACTATATATCATCATCATCATTTTCAGCCCACATCCACCCACTGCTGGGTACTATACTCGTATATAGGTATAGAAAAATATACCGCAAGAAATATTTTTCCGGGAACAAATTCCAGTAGAATATGGTTCAGAATCAAAAGCTAAAATAACTAATTTTGTGGAGAACTGTTACACACCAGGGTGTACAGGCATTAGATTTATTGACAACATGTGATTGTAGGATTTTTCAGTAGCAGCGCTTGGATGGATTAAATGGGCAATGCCTACTTTAGTAGCCATCGCAATTGTAGGCGGCCTTTCCGTGCATATTATGGCGTCGTCGCGAATGTGCTTCGCAGGGGCCCGTAATGGTCACATGCCTGAACTTCTCGCACATATTAATATGAAGTGCATGTCTCCTATGCCCTCGCTTGTATTTCTGGTGAGTAACACATTCCTGTCGTTATAAATTAATAATATATTGGGTATTCTGAAATTTTCATGGAGGGTGTATTAGTATATTAGCATCATAATTTTTAACAAAAGTGGTTTACAGTAGATTTTTAATACTATCGATCTTATAGTAACCTTCTGTAAAACATTATTCAAGTTCTTTTCCTTAATTGACCTATAATACGCGGACTTTTACTTGAGTCGAGTATCTATATCACCTATACCACCTAACCTACCCATGTATTTTATTTTGTGTTTTTTGAAAGCCTGGTTCTATTTGATTGATAAATATATCTATAGGTCAAATTCGAAATTAAATAGGTAGGTAGTAAGTTTCAAAATATTTATTTTTTATTACTGCTACATTTTTAATTTAAAATCAAAGTTAAAATGTTACTTTTTATTACAGATGTTGATATCATTAGTAATGTTGATACCCAATAGCTTGAAGTCTTTGATCACCTACTGTACGGTCGTTGAAGCTTTTTTCACGACATTAAGTTGCAGTGCCGTGTTGTGGCTAAGATACAAGAAACCAGATCTGCCGAGACCTATAAAGGTGAGCACTACCTAATCTATTTCAGCTTGATACTACTTTCGTCAAATGAAGTCTGTTTGTAAAATATTCTGTATCGACTCGTGTATCCAACATGGATTCCTAAGAAACAATTTGTACGAGAACTGACCTCACATAACGTTGGACAATTGCAAGAGGAAGTGAATGAAGTATTAAAACATTGAATCAAACACTTTAAAATATAATAAACATGTCTGCCTGACTGTAACGAGGTTGTGACATGCAAGTGGATAAAACGTTTCAATGACTCATGATTAAAATTGATTGATTCACTAACAGACAGAGTCGAAGTACAATTGAGTATTAGTTTATATTTTATGACGTACATATTTTGCAAATAGGGAACATGCACAATATTTTTTTAAATCATTAATTGAAATATTTCAAGTTCCAGATAAACACACAAAAAATAATTTTCCAAATATCTTGCTTAGAAACAAAGTTTTCAAAGTTGATGGCTAGACAGAGAGGCAAATGTGAAGTCGTGTGTCGCGGGCCACGCGTCCGCCATAGAAAATTTTGTTTTCGTAGAGAGGGACAGATATATTTGTTTAATAATGTTGTAACTAATTGTTTTTCGATCAATTTCGATTCTGTTTTGACTGTAAGTATTCTATTTTTGTATACTTTCAGATGAATTATGAAAAAAATTAATAATTTTTTATGCATGTTCCCTACGCATGAGTTCGACTCTTATCCACTAAAGGGCGCGGGCGTCACAGACGGTTAAGATACGATCTTATAGCACGAGGCAGCCAGCTCTCTCGTCGCCATTCACTTCTTTATTTTCTGTGAATATTTAGGATTATTTTTTGTAGAAGTTAAGTGTATTACGCCACCTGTTTATAAACAAATAATAAGGCTTGGTCTCCCACAGTAATAAGATTTATTTTTGTAAGTATAGAAGTGATAGATTGATTAATACGTGCAGGTCCAACTGTGGATGCCGGTGGTGTTCGTGTCTGTGTGCGCAGTATTGCTGGTGGTGCCGATCGCCAGCGAGCCCGTGGCTGTGGTAGCCGGCGCCCTGATGACCCTGGCCGGAGTACCAGTCTACTACATCTTCGTCAAGAATGAACCACAAACCATACGACAATTATCTGGTCAGTATAAAGTAAAAAAAAAAAACGAAACCTCCTTCACATTACCTTATATGTTTATCTTCCCTAAAAAGAAATAAATAATAGTAGTTTATGAAACTGTTGCATAATGAAGGGTATTAAAACACGAGTGTGTGTTTAAAAACTGAGCCGTAGGCGAGGTCTTTAATAGTTCCACATAAGTGTTTTAATACCTAGTTATGTGCAGTTTCATACACTACTTTATCTACTCTCATACGTTGGTGTTGAACCTATTAAATAAAAGATCAAAGTTAAAAGATTAAGAAATTTTTTGCATTTTCCATTCCATAAAATCTTCATAGCATTTATCATATAATTTTCTCGACTTTGCTGGTAAAGTATTGTGAGTCATTTCCGTCGCTGCATTTAAATATCGGGCGGAGTCAAATTCTCTTCGCAATTACTGCTATCGGACATTTTTACGCAAAAATAATAATATTTCCACCAAATTCAGTACAAGAAAACTTAGGAAAGGCGCCAATACCCAGCATATCACTACGCATGCGCTAAAGCGGGCGCTGCTCCAGATAACTTTTTGCCAAAAGGACTAGTTTCCAGGCCAAACTGTTCATAATGACGAAAAAAATATATTTTATAACATCGTTTTCATAAAGAGAACTGTGTTACGAGGGCTGCCTTTTAAGTTTTGTCGTTTGAAATAAGTATAAACAATCTAATATATTATTACCATTTATTGTTTTTCGAAGAATTCTCCGCGATATTTAATACACTTTTCCATACGTTCGAACCAGTTTTTAAAACATTTATTCCATTCCAAAGTGGGGGTAGTCAAAATGGCCGATTTGTATGCGTCAACAGCTTCTTCGGGTGAGCTGAAACGTTGACCACGAAGACTTTGCTTAATTTTGGGGAACGTAAAGAAATCGTTAAGTCAGAGCTGTAAGACAGGTGATCTAAAATTTCGACATTTTGGCTGCTCAAAACGTCAAAGTTTGGCTGGCGGTGTGCGAGCTTGCATTGTCATGGTGCAGTATCATACGACGTCTTGAGTTGTTTTTTCACTATCACTTCACTCAGTCACTCTCACTCGCCTCTGCTGTTTGGGTCGCACTTGTGTCAGTGAATTAGTGCTGCAAGAGCAGTGACCACTTATTAGCATCCAACATTTAGATAAATTTAATCGCCACTTATATAAATGGGTAGTCTTGAGCCCCTCGATGAGGCCATATACTCGTATGAGCTGATAACAATACGCTGAGCTCAAAATTAATTGACGTGGGATTGTATTTTATTTCTATGGTAATTTATCAATTTGGTTAAAATCTTTTCTGTGTTTTTCAAATATAAATAACGTATCGCACCCATAATTCTAAACGTGTACTAAGTTTTTTTTTTCTTGTTACAGTAAAATTCACTCACACTTGCCAGAAACTGTTTCTATCAGCAGTTGAAGAAAAGGAGGAGTAAGTCTTACCGTATACTATGTTCTTAAATTCAGTACTCAGGTACATCACCCAAAATATCACAAATGCCTAGCTAAAGACTGACAGCTGTAGTATAAATACATTGTTACACGCAGCGCAGCTGTTAAAACCATGGGTCTAGAATATCAATTTGATTACTTCACTATATTAATACAAAAGGGTTGACCGTATTAATTTGGATTCCCAAGTAGCTGTAAAAAGATCGAAATAGACAAAACTATTTTATTAATAATATTTATGAAACATGATGTTAAAATAAAACGGCACCTGGATCTTTCTATACTAGTCTTTGACAGAATCTCTTAATATTATATTATTGGGGCAGTGCTCTTGGTTTCAGTATTTATTTAGCTAATGAGCTAATATGTTTATTTGTGATTTTCGTTTTTATCTGAAACAGTTGATCTTAGAATAGCACGTAAGATGTTTTATAGTTTTACTACATAAGTTTTTTCTTTTTTAAATAGTAAAGGAACATATAAATCATAATTACCTTAGATAACTAATCTTTGTAATACTTGAAATGTAATAGATACATTATAAAAGAATCAACTAGATGTCCACTGGATACAAGTACTGGACGTCTAACCTGATAATTATTTATTCATCTCTCATGCTCTGAAAGTAATCCAGTATGACTCCAAAATACTGGACGTCTAACCTGATAATTATTTTTCAATACACCTTGCTCGAAAATTTAACTTACGAAGGCAGTAAACTGTGCGGTAAATGCGTTTTACTGCACTAGTGTGATTTTATTACATTTTTTTTTTTAATTCCTAAGAGCTTCAAAATTATTATTCAGCCAGGATCATTTTGACAATAAAAAATATTTAAATCGATTCATACAAAGAGAAAAGTATTTTATGTTTTTTTATTTCAACAAATTGTATCAAAAATAATATCAGCCAGTAATATTTTAATTATAAAAATAAAATTATCTCGATTTTACAAAGAATCAATTCGTAGAGGCTGAATGTTCGCCAGAGCCTTTTCTCCGTAATTATGCTTATAAAAAAGAAACATACTATCGTTTTGTGGTTGGCGTCAAGTTTGTAAAATTTTCATTTAATTGTTTTACATTGAATGTTGTTTTATGAGTGATTAAGTGTTGATATTTAATAATAAATGTGAATAGTAAGGATACTCAAACTGCGCGCGATATAATAAAGGTTAGTTTTTACAACTTCTACATGATAAATTTTACCTGTAGTATCATAGCTTTTATAGGGTACTATGTACTTTTTTAACCATTTCAATTTAATTATTTACTATCAGTTTTCTCACAAGTGTATTGAAAACGTCGTACAACACACGGATCTTAGGTTTTATAACAAACTCGTGACATTATAAACCCTCGCCTGCGGCTCGGGCTTACAAAAGTCACCTCGTTTATAATTTGCCACCTACGATCCTTGTATCGTAATGTACTATAACCAGAGGTAAACACTGTGCTTTTCATTAGGAATATAAGGAAAGTAAAAATAAAAACACGAATCAGCTAAAGAAAAAATGAGTGACTTCCATATCTGAATCAGGAACTCATTGTAAACAAAACCCCACAACTCGAGAAACAAATGATAATCGGATTGTTGCTTTCTCGCCTATTTTTATTTTTTGGTGTGGCCGTGCCGGCCAGCTTTTGAGCCATTATTTTTAATTTCCATCATTGAAAATTGTCCAAATCAATTTTATTTTAAAGAAATACTTGAAAGTTAATTAAAATAAAGTCATTTAAAAATATATATATTCTTTAATTAATACTTAACTTTATGTTATTTCTATTCAACATTGCGCTGTAATTAAGTGGCTGTATAGAAAGATGGAACATAGTTCAATAGAAATGTGAAATTAAAACCAGTTTTTTTTAATAATTTGACAGCTGACAGTTGAAAGTGATTCTCCCTCCGGGCTGAAAAGTATTACCTCCAATCCGCTCCTCAGGCAACTTCCGAATTACTTTCAGAGTATGATTAATGAAAAATAATTTTTCGACGTCAATTGTCTGTTGTTCAAGCAATCTATTCCCATGGATATAATATAATGTACCTACCTCTAATGGAAGGTCTCTAGCAGTGGGCTCCCTTTACGGTCTTCGGACGATGACGATATATGATGTTGATTCGTATTGAAATGTACGTTCTCTCTCTTAAATCAATGCTCTCTTACCTAAGATATATGTAATATAATTATATACAAAATGCTGTTCAAAAGTAAAATTTAAAAAATACTGTTGGCGCTAGTAAACTTCTAGTTATTTTCTATTGTTATAAAATAATTTTATAAACCTTTTATAAAATGCATATTGCTTTTTTAAGAAAATTGGTAAATTTTTAACTTAGGGCTTAGCCCATCAATATGTAGTACAAATATTATGTCACTTTTTTCATAAATGTGCCTTTGGTGAACTGATTGAATATAAAAATATTGTTAGATTTCGATTTGTATTGTATCTATGTCTAGTAGCAATTGAATAGATTTTTTATAACATCACGTTTGTTTTAAATGTAAGTAGTACTTGAATATTTATGAAAGACTTTTTTACAGCACGTATATTGTCGTGACAATATATACCTAAAAGATCTCCATACTCATAGCGTAGCAAAGGATTATTTTCCTATTTACATTTTGTCAATGTTGTACTTAATAACACACATAATATCTACCGGGTTATTACCACGATTTTGATATAAAATAAGCTTTTTAATGAGCTTACCGATATTTCAACTATGTTGCAATAGTCATGATCACGGCAGAACTGAAGTACCTACTTGCGGATGGTTAGTCGGAACATTATGGGCTGACATATCTGTCTACCCTATCTATACAGTATGGTTTTGTAATCCCTAGCAAAATTTAAATATGATGTTCAGACCATCATAAGCAACAACTTTTCCCAAGGAACATGGGTTGAAAATCCCCAAAAAAATTCGACCTCCCATACAAATTAGTAAAGTTGATTGTGTATTTTGTATGAAAAGTCGATTTTCAACCCATTTCCTTGGGATAGTTGTTGCTTATGATGGTCTGAACATTATATTATTTAAATTTTGCTAGGGATTACAAAATCATGCTTTATAGTACTTCAGTTCTGCCGTGATCATGTCTATTGCAACATCGAAATATCGGTAAGCTCATTAAAAATCAAAATCGTGGTAATAACCCGGTAGATATGTGTGTTTTTAATATTAACAGCCGCGAAAACCTAAAAGTGTCTATAATGTTGTACTTATATACCTAAGTATTTTAAATAAGAAAGACAATATTTAAAGTATGTATATTTTTACAAAGCCACAACCATATTTTCAAAAGTTGCTTGTGCTTACTACCTAAATAATCTAACATAAGATAATTAACTACCTCAAATCAAAATAGTAACTTAATAAATAAATATCCGCGGAGATCATATTATTATACATCTTTCAAGTACTTTCAGCCGATCAGACCGTGATATAATTTAGCTTTCTGCATGGGTAGGTAAAGTAAGTAAGTAATTAATAGTACATTACTGCCGCGGCCGCAAAATTAGTTATTGGTGGACGAGGGCACGGTTAAAGTCCGAGCCGCAGGCGAGGACTTTTATTATGTACGAGTCCAGCAAGAGTTATTGCAGCCGAGGCATGTATGTATAGTGCTTTTCTCTGAAATATGCGAGGAAATTATAAAATACTAAAAATATTGTGGTAGGTACCTTGGATTTAGATGTCTTTTTATATCGTACTAAACTTAAAAGTTCTAATCGTTATCACTTTAACCTTTACTTCAACTTCTTGAACCATTCATTGTTATAATATTTGCCTAATTCAATGATTAGTACGATAAAAATAAAAGAGACGAAAATTACAAACCGCCATGCGCCATATGCATGCTTTTCTTTTTTTTTTTTCTATGCCAGTGTCAGCGTACAGCCAACTCCAATCCCTACGTTTCGTGTACGATTCATATAAAATTTTAATTTAGAACATAAGAGTATGCTGTAAAAAGACTCAAATACATTGAAATTTCTAGACGAAAGTTACTTTGCTGACCTAGGCCATTTGAGGGCACATTGGTGGCCGCTGTTTTGTATGGGGAAATGTTTCGTTCAAAAATGAGTTACTTCGCTCTTATTGTGTGGGTCGACGAACGATCTTACAAACCCTTGTGTCAGATTTCTTTTCACCGCGAAATAATCCCACAACGAACTCTCGCCACAGATCTGTAAATCAGACCAAAGTATCACCCTTATTCAGTATTAATAATTGCTTTGTCGATGTTATCATTAGAAATACCAGATAAGTATTATTTTAAACTATTACTTAGATATTTTAAAACTGGTTTAGCGGGTCTAATTACGATAAATGTGTAAAAATCGCGAGAGATTAGAATGTTAATTACTTAGATACGAACTTTTCTATGCAGGTTTCTTTTTTGTAGGTAATTCTATAACTAACGAAAATACTTATAACGTATTTATTTTACGTTATCTAAAAAAAATCGTGTTTGTCGATTACTTACTCACTGAGTACTTACGCCCAGTATTGTATGTCATAATTTTATACCTATCATTTCTTTTGTACTCTACCTTGTATAATGACTTGTAAACATCACTTTTTTGTAAATTAAGCTCCTAAACTATTTTGTTAAACAGTATTATAAGTAGAATACTTATGTCAAAACTTAGTATTTAATCATTAAAAACGAACAGGTCTCCATTTTTGAAAAAAAAAAATGATTGCTTATTTACATTTAAGTAAACATAGCACTGGGGTGTAAGGGGGCAGCCCGCCATCTGTATGTCCCTAGCCAACCTCACCTGCACGTGATGCCCCCTGCCAAAAAGCAAAGGAGGCTCTGGCGACCGAACCGATGGCGGTATAACCATCTATTAGGCCGTGTAAGTACCTAGGCCGGCGGCAAGCAGCAGTGCCGTCGGCGTAAGACTTGGCTCTGCGCTCACCAACCCGCCTGCCCAGCGTGGTGAGTATGTGCATAAACCCCTATGGACGACGCACCAAATATACGGCCCCCAGTTCCCGGCAGCCATACTATTCCGGGCCACAGTGGCAGCGGCCTCGGTCACGGTAGGGCGGGAGGTGCTAAGAATCCCCGGGTTACGGATGGCTGCCACAAACTGACCTTGGCGACGTTTAACGGACGCAGTCTACAGCTGGACGGAAGCCTGGAGCAATTGGAGGTAGAATTAGAAAACATAAGGTGGCACGTTTTGGGGATGTCTGAAGTCCGAAGACAGGGAGAGGACACGACAACCCTAGAATCCGGCCATCCTGTTCTACTTCTGACAGGGCGACCAACAGTCACAAGGCGGCGTAGGCTTCCTTGTCAACAAAGCTCTCCGTGACAACGTGTTGGAGGTGTCCAGTGTGTCAACCCGGGTAGCGTACCTTGTATTGAAACTGACCAAGAGGTATTCCCTCAATGTTGTACAGGTATATGCGCCGACATCTACATACTTGGATACCGAGGTCGAGGCCATGTGTGGAGATATCACAAAGGCCATAAATAATACCGTTGTCATGGGGACTTTAATGCCAGGGTAGGAGTGCGAGAAGGCGACGACTCGCGCATCGGGCCGCACGGTATTGGGCTCAGAAACCATAGAGGGTAAATGGTAAACTTCCTAGACATGCAAGGGTTGTTCTGCATGAACACCTTCTTTGAGAAGAAGCCGCATAGGAAGTGGACTTGGCAAAGCCCCGATAGTAAGACGAAGAGCGAGATTGGCTTCATCTTGACGGACAAGAAGCGCATATTTAGGGATGTCTCCGTAGTCAATAGGTTCAAAACCGGTAGCGACCACCGAATGGTAAGAGGCACTCTAAATATCGACTTCAAAATTGAGAGAAGTCGTATGGTGAAATCCGCTCTTCGTCCAACGCTGACCCAATCCGTGCACGGTTCTGAAGCGTTCCAGTTGGAACTGCGCGATCGTTTTGCCGCACTGGAATCCACGGCAGATGTGGACAAGGACCTTGAAAGTGTGTCAAGAGTAATTCGCAAAGTGGGAACCAGGCACTTCAAGGGGAAGCGGGGTAGCCAAAAGTCTAAACTTTCGGTGAGGACTCTGGAACTGATGAGGATTCGATGCGAGATGCCGGAGGGAGCTTCGTCGTCGGACATCCACCGTCTGAATAAAGACATCCGCAAGGCAGTGAGACGAGACCTCCGAAGCCACAATACATCAGTGAGACGAGACCTCCGAAGCCGCAACTCATAAGAGAGGCGATTGAGCAAAATCGGGGGTCAAAAGTCTACGTTAAAAGACTGGGTAGGAGCCACCTGACGAAGCTCAAAAACTCGGAAGGCAAAATCGTCACATCAGTTCCGGAAATCCTCGCTGAGGTCGAAGACTTTTATGGCCATCTATATGCCTATCTATATGCCTCGCATGCCCCAAAGCCTCCGCCTAACGCGAACGACCCAAGAGCCACACTGACACGTCACTGAAGATCTCCCAGACGTAGATGAAGACAAAATTGAGAGGGCTCTCAAATAGTTTAAAAATGGGAAGGCTCCTTGCGAAGATGGAATCACTTCCGAGCTTCTCAGTAGGTACTGAGAAACTTAAAGGATCTATTTAATTCCGTCATAGCCAATGGAACTACCCCGAAGGCGTGGAGTGAGAGCGTGGTGGCGCTGTTTTTCAAGAACGGAGATTAAACTCTCCTGAAAAACTTGACCAATCGCGCTCTTAAGCCACGTCTATAAGCTGTTTTTGAGAGTCCTCACAAACCGTTTCACCGCAAGATTTGACGCCTTCCAGCTTCCGGAACAGGCTGGGTTTCGAAAAGGTTTCAGTACCTTAGACCACATCCACACAGTGAGATAAGTTATACATAAGTCGTAAGAGTATAATCAGCCGCTGTGTCTAGCATTTGTGGACTACGAAAAAGCCCTCGACTCCTTCGAAACCTGGGCTGTTCTGGAGTCCTTGCAGCGATGCCAAGTCGATTGGCGGTACGTGGAGGTAGTCTGTACAGTATGGCGTCGATGTCCGTCCAAGTACAGAATCATAAGAAAAAAAACCCATCCAGTTGCTCAGATGAGTGAGACAGGGGGATGTCATCTCTCCGACACTGTTCTCCAACGCACTGGAGGATGTCTTCAAAACCCTAGACTGGAACGGATTGGGCATCAACATTAATGGCGAATATCTCAGTCAACTCCGCTTTGCCGACGACATAGTGATAATGGCTAGTGGGCTGAATCGTTGCAGGATCTGCAAAAAATGCTGCACAGTCTCAACGCTGCCTCATTGTCAGTCGGTCTCCGGATGAACTTGGACAAGACTAAGGTCATGTTCAACGAACTAATCATTCCGGAACCGATCGCGATCAATGGCGAATTGCTCGAAGTTGTCCAAGAATATGTGTACCTAGGGCAGACATTGCAGTTGGGTAGAGACAACTTCGACCGTAAAATCGCAAGAAGAGTACAGTTGGGCTGGGCAGCATTCGTGAAACTGCGTCATATCGTCTCGTCACCACTACCGCGATGACTGAAAAGCAGGGTGTATAACCAGTGTGTCCTACCCGTTTTGACATACGGAGCCGAGACGTGGAACATGACGGTGAAGCTGGCCCATCGACTTCATGTCACTCAGCGAGCTATGGAAATATCTATGCTTGGTATTTCGCTATGGGATAAAATCTGAAACGAAATCATCCGGCAGAGGACCAAGGTGGTTGATATCGTCCAGAAATGTAGCAAGCTGAAGTGGCAGTGGGCTGGCCACGTCTGTCGCAGAACTGATGAGCGTTGGAGCAGACGGGTTCTCGAATGGAGACCGCGTCTCGGGAAACGTAGTGTGGGACGCCCCTCTGCCAGTGAACTGATGACCTGAGGAAGATCGCAGGTGGTGGCTGGATGAGGAAAGCGGGTGATCGTGCGCTTTCGCGTACCCTTGGGGAGGCCTACGTCCAGCAGTGGACTGCAATAGGCTGATTGATTGAAACGTAGCACTGCAGCGCAGTGGCCTTAATAATTATATTTCTGAAATGCTTAATTGAAACACCTGATGTCGCAGATTAGGTTAAAATTTGTATTTTGGCTTCTAAGGTTACACGGCGTAAAGCGTATTAAAAATATATTTTAAACAGGTATCTATCCTACTTTATGTGCCAATATTTTATGTTTGATGTTTTGTGTGCGTTTTTTACTCTTTATTAAAAAAGTAAAAGTTATTAAATAATTGATTGTTTTATTTTGCACACTTTTTTAGCATGTACATACAATACCTACTACTTATTTCACTAGCTTTGCCTCTTACATAGTATGCAGTTATAATATAAATACATGAAATGATTTCATTTTATATTGAGTTTTGAAATTGAAAGACGTGAGAGATGACATCATGACCATTATTAACAAATAGACGAGAGAATTGGAGCCTTTAACAGACAATACAGTGCCCAAGCCGAAATGTAAATTTTTGTATTTTGTTCGGCGGTGTCTTGGTGGTTACTCAATATCTATAAGTTTGCCTAGAGAAAATATTTTTCATCTCTGAAAGTAGTTCAATAATGACCCCAAAGAAAGAATGTAAGTTGAAAGTTCAATTTCCATCCCTTGGAACCTTTCTTTTTACTATTTGCACAGAAGATTGCACACAATGAATGGCAAAGGTGTACCTACAACCTAGATAACCTTACAATTAATTTTATTTTAATAAAAATTAAAATATTTTGCTTGAATTTACCTCAATATTCTAGATGAATACGAATTTCACGTATTATCTAGAAATAACAATAAATGGATGAAAAAATCACAATTTCAAATTTTGCTAAAATGACACGAACGCGAACCTCAAAAAAGGCGGAAAAAATGTTGGAAAAGAAGAAAAAAAAATTATCTGTGCTGTTTTGTTAGATTATTTATAATAATAAGTTGGGGAAAAAGTTTCTTCGCATTTTATATGAAAATTCATAACATTTTTTAATGAAGTTTATTTACATTTAACTGAAGTATGTAGGTGCCATTTTGTTCGATAAGTTTCTGCCATCTTGCAGGTAGGGACATGATCCCATTGCTATAGAAATTCTGGGGTTTCTGACCAAAAAAGCGCGACAAGTGGTTTTGGCAGTTCTCTCGTGATGTTAACCTGACGCTGCCTAAAGATTTCTGAAGAGACCGAAACAAGTGGAAATCTGAAGGTGCAAGGTCAGGACTATACGGCGGATGCATTAACACCTCCCAGCCAAACTCTCTTAATTTTTGCTGAGTGGCTAAAGATGTGTGAGGTCTACCTTTATCATGATGAACAACCACACCCCTTCTGTTGATTAATTCCGGCCGCTTTCTCTCATCTTCTTGCTTTAATCTCATCAGTTGTTCGCAGAGAGTTCAGAATCGATGGTCCTGCCTGGCGGTAACAGCTCATAATGAATAATGCCCTTCCAATCCCACCATACACACAGCATTACCTTGTTGCGAGATAACCCGGGTTTCGCCTGGAGCCTGACCAGCCTTTGACCACTACCTTTTTCGCACGTTCTTGTCGTACGTGATCCACTTTTCATCACCAGTTATCAGGTTTTTCAAAAATGGTTCGGTTTCATTACGTCGTAATAAAGAGTCACAAATGAGTACACGGTTATTACTTATTTACTACCTACTAAGCTTTATATAATGTAATCATTATATAAAGTTTAGTACTTTACAAAAAAGTAAGTAAAGTTAATACTTTACAAAAAAAATAAAAATCTGTTTTGATGTGTTTTGCAAAAGTGGAACCGTAAGTAAGTATACCTACTTATTTATAGTTTTTTTTAGAAGAGGTTCTATCTAATAATGAATTGCGCTGACTACGCTATTCATTTTTGGAAAGGTGTTGGTCATCCGCTAGGCTAGAGTGACTTGTTGTAGTTCTACTTACATAAAACATTGTCTAGAACTGTACTAAATTAGGTTGTTTGTATTTATGCGAGTGTAAAAGGAAACCCAAAAATTTGCTAATGGCTTGTTATTTCTTTTTTGCAAATTATTCACTAACTGTTTACAGCAGTTAGCTAGTTAGTTAGTTTTTTAGCAGTTATACAAGTGCACAAGTAATAAATCTTTGATTTTATTGCCAATTACTTCTGTGTTACTTTTCTGGCTCGTATTCTTTAGGGGCAACCGGGCGACCGTCCGAAAATGTGGTGTAGGATTTTAATTTTCCTAACATGGCTCGCGCAGGTAAAAATGTGTTTATTGCATAAAAATACTAGAATTATCGGGCAAAAATAAATCGCATTCATAAAAACGAGGTTTCTTTTTATCTAAGAATATTTTGAATTGGATTTCTGTTCACTTATACGTTCTATTAAAATAAATGTGTATTAAACAGAGCTATGCAGGTAGAGGGCATTTCAATAATGCGTCGGCGCAAGAGCTGACCACGCCTTCTGATGAGATCGTGCCCATGATGCCCGAAGAGGGCTTCCAGCAGTCCACGGTGATCGCGGGCCTCATGCCGGACTCCTTTGGCGAAATGTTCAACTTCCTCGACGGAGACAGCTTCGGGATAGGTTGAGTTCTGTTCTGATATACGAATTACGAATCTTGTTTTTAGGAGCCGTGTCTGGCTTATCATCAAATTGAACAATCGTAAAAATTTATGGACGGTGGCGGTTGGTGGCGTCTTGTTTTCTAATGAATTTAATAAACTGAATATAATACTTTGCTTTTTTAGGTCCCATGCATGAATTCGTGTACGGCTGGCAGGCTATAGTTAATACAATGAGTATGAAAAATAATGTGGAAGTACGTAAACGAGCCGGTCTCCAGCGCTTTGCTCTAGCGGGGATCAATGGCATCACGCTCGTCTCTCACATCGGTGCAACGGAGATCATGATAAACAGCACCAGGACATATTGCTTCGGAGGCGTTTCGAGACCGCCAGGTAGAAGGAGCGTCATTTGCAAGGTAATCAATTTCAGGGATACTTACGTAAGGGAAGAAAATCAAAGGTTGTGTGTGAAGTCAACCAACCCGCACTTGACCTGCGTGATCTACAAAGACCTAACGCCCTATGGTGACGGCAGAGTAGAATACATTTCTCACCAACCCCTACTCTTCCCGTGGGTGTCGTAAGAGGCGACTTAGGGACTGCACATTGAACAGGGAACGGGCAGCAGCGCTCTCTGTTACAGTAACCTTTTAATCTGCGATCTCCAACCAGCCTGCCAAGCGTGGAGATTATGGCAAAACCAAACACTTAAGTGGAGGAGGCTCATAGTCCAGCAGTGGACTGTAACGGGCCGTTGATGTTGATGTTGAGTCGCCCTATTATATGTATAAATTATCCATCAACATCATCATCATCATCATCATGAATATAATAATATGTAATGTATATATGTAATACTACTCGTATGTATATGTTTTTGGCATGCTATGTAGCCTAAACGGTTTGATGGATTCGTAAATTTATTATGAGAGTGACGCTGTGTATATCTTATTTTAAAAATTGCAGATTTTTGGCGTCAAATTATGTCTTAATGTTTTTTCTCAATACCTGTCGAGTGGGTTTGGTATCTAAATAATAGGTTTTTTAAATGGCTTACGAAAATAAACAACTTGTATATTGAAATCTAATTTGGAATGAGAAAATGCTAAAAACAACAAAATATGCTGATATTTTAGTGATATATTAATTCACTTCGAATTCCTGGATAAGTTTGAGTTCTTTTGCGTCCCCACCGGCGGCGGCGCCGGCGCGGCGGGTTTCTACCTGAAGGGCATTCTGAGGCCTACTCGCAATGACAGCTTTAAACGCGTCGGTGCTGGTGAATGGTGATATTATCATCCTGATCTGAGAGAGCGTGTCTAGGACGGACGACGCTTGAACCGCGAAGTTACAATTTCAAACTTTATAAATGTTCTGAAAATATAGAAACAAGATGAAATTATATATTTTTTTTGTTTTGCAAGTGTTTGTGTTGGTTGACAGTTTTCACAAACGCAGTTAGAGGCATCAAATAAGTATTCACAATACGTTCCATCCATTGTTTTAGGGTGCGATGTACCAAGAAGGTCGCTTTACATGCAAAGTACCTTATCTTAGATATCCAACAATCTTAGGATACAGATATTGCATCGATACGTACGCAGCGGTTAATTCTCTCGATGGAACTTATAAAAGTAAGTTGGTTTTAGTCTTTTATAAACCTACGTTATTTAAAAGGAATTTGGTGGTATTCATGTTAAAAAATATAATTTCAGCAACTTACTGTGCCAGAGGTGAATCAGTGCCTAAATTCCACTACGATTACATTTGTGAAAGAAGAGATATCAAGATCAAGCGTGTAAATCTCTCCGATCCTAATGAGCGGTTCAATATTCGGAACCCTGTTGTACGCCGAGCTGAATATTACCGAGCTCCTTATGACATTCTTAAGGCTTGTCCTGACTGGTGAGATAAATGTATTTATAATTTGATTAAGCGAAGTGACATCACTCTCACGTTACAGAACTGCTACATAATAGCGAGAGCGCTATTTTGAGTCCAGAGCGCAGCGAGGGATTCTAAAGTAGAATCCTGATTGCAGTGAGAGATTCAAGTACATCGCCCGAGGAAAAAATATTTGCGACCGAGTTATACATTTTACATTCCATCCCCCTCTATGAGAAACAATATTACTTTGTTTCCTTTTTTTATTTGGCTGAATGGCACCCATCTCACCGGCCAGTAACTTTTTTCATTTGTATTCGATGTCTGTAGAATTCTAAGAATTATAAGTTTTTCGTAGAATTGTGAGCAAATATAACAAAACCAAATTCAAAACACTTTCCCGCCCGTTTGCTTCTAAGACCTACTATGTTCGCACTTATGTCACTTCGAATAGATGGGATGAAAATCTATTTTACGCTACAGCTTTAAATTACCAAAAATATTAAATTCATTCCTACTAAGAGTTGGTAGTACAAAATATATGGCTAAAAGCCGGTAGTATAGTGAGAGCCATAAAAGAGCGTAAGGCCGTTAAGACGTGACAAGTGGAAATAAATATCAGCGATTTTAGGATTATAATAAACTGATTATTATAATAAACAGAGAGACACTTCGGTTTATACGTGCTATCCAGACCTCAGTCGCGCCTTTAACCTAGTCAATTACAAAATGCTGTGGAACAAACTGTCAAAATCTATATTCCAGCCAGTATTGTGAATCTGTTGAGATTCTGGTACGAAAACCAAACCAATAATGTTAGATGGGACGACGCAACTTCTAATGATTTTAGATATACCTATAGACTGGATTATGCCAGCGGGGCTGACGTCCGGACCTGTTCAATCTCTTATGTCAACGATCTCAACGGGGAGCTGAGGGGTACTAGAATCGATTGCCACGTTGATAACGTGTGTGTGAGCTATGCAGACGATATGGTGCTGCTCAGCCCCTCGATCAACGGTCTTCGCAAGCTGTTTGCGATTTGTGAGTCTAAGTGCTTGTCTTTCGGAGGGGAGCAGGTCCGGAAAACGTGCCACCAGTCCTTATATATGACTCGCCAATTCAGGTTGTAAGAAGGGAAGGAGAGGTTAGACGACGAGAAGATCATGAAGAGAGAACGGAGGGTTCTCGCTGTGCGCTGCAACATGATTGCTAGGAGTTTCGCAAGGTGCTCGGAGGACCTCAAAGTGACTGTTTAAGACCTATTGCCAGATAATGTATACTTGCCAACTTTGAGTAAAATATACTAAACGGTTTTTTTATATACTTCGTGTACAATATAATGATGCCTTCCGCACCTTGCTCAGACTTCTTTAGCGCTACAACAGCGAGGCAGTCCTGCGACAAATTTTTGCCTTCTTCGTTGCCGATGTGCTTCTTTTTGGAAGCGGATCCGTGAAAGTCAGAACTCCATATTATGTAATATTTCTGATGATATAAATAACGACTTTTTTAAGCATTGGACCAAGATGATGATATATATCGTGTTGAAGATCGTAAATAAATGAATAAATAAATACTTAATGATGACGCATCACAGTGAGAATGACAGATGAACGATAATGTATTAACAATCGTTTTGATCTTGTTTTGTGTTCGGTTTTATCTTCTTTAATTTTACTTTTACATTTTTACTTTTTTTACACTACGTGTGAAATAAATATATTATTATGGGGAAACTTCTTTAGCTCTTTATTATAATAATTATTATTAGGAGACGATAGATTCGATAAGGTATTGCAATAACTGTTATGTATGGTTCAATATCACTAGTTAACACATACGGCTCAACTAAACGCTGTGGTATTGATGGCAGGCCCTATCTATTTATATAAACAATGAAATCAGTTAAACCACAATCATAGTTTCTGTTAAATTACTGCTTGTGCAATATACCTACCTATATAGCATTTAATTTCTATTACACAGGTATGGATGCAATTTACGTATATCCCCGGAAATGTTGCACCAGGAACTTCCTACGGCGCTGATGGACGCAAACGAAACGGCTTTCGTCGGACACGGGGGAAAATACTGGCTTTCTCTTTATTACACACAGGTGGTCAAAGCAAACCGATATAAATATGTTATAGGTATATTTGTTTCTTGCTGTACTTTCGAGTTGTTCATGGATTTCCCTGTTTCTGAAACTAACAGCGCCATCTATGAACTCAGAGTGTCAATCTATATAGTTCCAATTTGTTGTCAGTTTTAGTAATATTATTGCGGCAAAGTCCTACGCCGTGAGAAAATGACATTTTCCTGCGGTAAAAGTAGCCTTTGTCCGTCTTTGAGTAGGTACCAAATAAATCTTTTAGTTTAGCCGTAAAAGCACAAATAAATAAGCATAAGGATTTTACGCACGATTTTGTTGCAGTTATCGACTTACGCCATATATTTCCAAGCACACGGAGAATATCCTTGGCAATCGAACAGGCCAATTGTGTCTGTTGACAAAGGTAAGATAGATTAAAGTACATTATAAATTATGAAATATGAATAACAAATTCTAATCCCCTTTTAAAATTCCTTCTTATGGCCTGCCTACGTCATAAGTTCAACAAGCTGAGCGAATTTTGTTTTTGTAATTTCATTAGTTAGATGAGTCAGTCATTCAGGAAAGACAGACTTCTCACTTTATAAAATACTAGCGGCCCACCCCGTCTTCGCACGGATAGATTAATTCATACTTTACCACATTTTTAATAACCCAACTTCAAAATGGAGGAGGCTCTCTGTTCGTGTTTCAGTATTTTTTTAAATACCTAGAACCCTTTAAGTCGGGATTTCAAAAACATTTTGGAACTCGATACAATTTTTAAGTTCCTAACCTAAAAAATAACTGACATTCCATTTAATCCCTACTTTCCTTTTAAAATAGGGATTTCGAAAAAATAAAATACGTGACAAATGATTTATTAATCTTAGCCTAAATCCAAATTTTTAGTTCCTAACTTTAGAAATGATAGACTTTGCATAGAAACATTTAATCCCTACTTTCCCCCTCAAGGTAGGGAATTTGATAAAATGCTAAAACACGTTTCAAATTATTTATTAATCGCAGCCTAAATCCAAATTTTCATGATCCTAACTTTTAAAATGACGGACTTTCATACAAACTTGAATCCCCCTTTTTCTCCCTTAGAGGGGGAATTTTCCAAAATCCCTTCTTATTGCTTGCCTACGTCATAAATGTAACCTACTGTGTAAAGAGCATCGAACCTCTTTGGCCTACCTAAAGTTGCAAGTACATAAAAAGTGACATTTTGGTGTACATCTATAAAACATATGCCAATTGATAGATAAAATTATTATAAACAACAAATACTCTTCGACAAAATGTCGTAAATGATATATTTTCTGAGTTATTTCGGTTTGAAAATATAAAAATGATTAAAATAAAATCTCCATTTAAATTTAACATTTTAAAGCATCCCACGTCACTACTGGTATTAAATTGGATTCTCGTGATAATAAAATAATGGGATAATAAGTATATCATAATAAGTTTTCTTTTTATGATTTAGTTATAACTAAATATTAAATAAAGTAAAATGATAGCACATCACATAAAAACGGGATCTGATATCGATCAGCATGTTATACAACATGTGATAAGTTTAACTATACATCCTTTTTTACTTGCTTTGCATCAAGTTATGAGTTAGTATTGTTTATCAAAGTACAAATCACTGCATGTGTATTTACAAAATCAGCTGGTTTAAGCAAGTATGTATGTACAAAATATCACGACAGTCAAATGTATAAAATAATAATAATACTTACAAATAAAATAAATGTGTACGTACAGTCAGTCGGATTCATAAGTCCATCCATATCATGTGCGTACTTTGAAATATCTTTTTATTTATGTAACCTTTTTCGTATTATTTATCCTAGTGGATACAGCCCCGTACACTTCACCTATAACAGCAAAAACCGAAAAGAAGAATTATATAATTCTGTTTTTAATCAAACTTAAATGCTAGGAAAAGGTAAATCTGACTTACATAAGTATATTATTATATACAAAAAAAATGATGTGTTTTTAAAGAATCAACTGACTCCAACATAATTTACATATAGATTACAATTGTGAAATGGGTAATAATGCTAAAAATCTTATGCAAATTATAGTAAATGTATGTTTATGTACAAAAAATATCACCTAGCTAAATATCCCGTTTCCATGTAATGTGCTATCTATCATTTTTAAAGAATTCTACTTTATTTCATATTTAGTTAATTATGACTAAATCATAAAAATAATAAATAAATAACTTATTATGATATCCTATTATTATTATTTATACCTTATCCCATTATTTTATTATCACGAAAATCAAAATTAATACTAGTAGTGACGTGGGATGCTTTAAAATGTTGATATTGTACCTTTAAATCAATTTAAATGGAGATTTTATTTTAACTATGTTTATGTTTTCAAACCAAAATAACTCAGAAAGTATATCATTTACGACATTTTGTCAAAGGGTATTTGTTGTTTGTAATAATTTTATCTATCGATTGGCATATGTTTCATATATGTACACCAAAATGTCACTTTTTATGTACTTGCAACTTTAGGTAGGCCAGTCTCCATACAAAAATGTTCGAACTTCTTTGGTATTTCTATCTTCAGTAGTTTCGGCTGTGCGTTGATGAGTCGGTCAGTCAGTCAGTACGGACTTCTCTCCTTATAATATAATATAGTATAGATTGTTGAATAATACCTATACCTACTCTAATACGGGTGGTGTGTTGGTTAGGGTCGCTGTCTCCCGTTCGGGAGACGCGGGTTCGATCCCCACCACGTACCAATGTGTTTTCGAATTTCGAACTCCCTCCCTTCCTCGGTAGGGGACGTATATGAGCTGTTGATGATGATGATGATATACGTTTATTCGAAGCTCTTACGGTGAAGGAAAACAGCAAACTCTTGCGAAGAAATTCAAAGATTATTGTGAAGTCGACCAACTGGACTAAGGCCTCATAGCCCTGATACTGGGTAGGCTCGAGTTCCTCGGTGGGGACGTATGTGATGTGGGCTGTACATCTACTAAGAGCAAGTTTATTTTCAGGTGGCATCTGGGAACAACTGCTGAAAGCAAACATTGGTCCTGATATGAATCTCCACTACAATTTGAATGGTATCTATAACCGGTATCCGGCCACCGCAGCATTACCAGACCTCATGCGAAATGATGGACAAGTAAGTTTAGACCAAAAGTTAGAATTGTTGAAATAACATTACTTACAAGACAAAACTAATTATTTTTTTGTAATATTGAAAACGGCGCTAGGCAGCTTCATTTTACTAAACAAAGACTTCACTTAAACATAATTTAAACTGTATTCCTGGAGTTATAAAAATATTCCTGAATTAACCGGGTATCAAATCCGTCTCACTTAAAAAATTAAGATTGTATTTTTATGATAAGAATAAGAATTAAAAATAGAATAAGAATACATTTATTTACAGCACATACCGACTAATCTATTTAGTAAAATTTGTTTTTATTTTTCATTTAAACAAGTTAAAGGAAAATGTAGCTTAGAATGTAAGCCAATGAAAGCAATTCACAGTCACGTTTTAATCCTCAATTTAAGTTCGTCAGTCCTTTTCACCTTTTAGGAAAAAGGACAGGAGAAGGCCATCCTATTTATCCTTTCGGCTGACTAAGTCTCAAATTAGAGCTGCCTGCCAAACATCGAATTTGAACCTTATGGATGCGTCGATTGCACAATTTTAGAGAGCACGTAAACCATCCGACTTGAAAATATCTTAATCTGACAGGTATTTGCAGATTGTTGTTCTTCCTTTAATTTCAGGCGTTTTTTCAGTATCTTAAAAAATACAGACAGGATGTTTAGTTTTCGTATTTGTCGGATTTGATTCCCGAATCCCGACCCATGCAGACATTTTTTTCAAAATCCTTGAATGCAATTCTAATTTATTTATTTTACCTATATATTACATATCAAGCGAGCGAATTACATTTCACATTATAAATCATGATTAATGATATATATTTTAAAATTATAATTAACAAAATACAAACATCAATATCAATATTGTAGTTATACATATATAAGGTGCCCCGTTATTGGTGTCAAATATTTTCAGGGCTGAAAATAGAAGTACTGATCTTCACTTCATAAAAAAAGAGAGATCTATTGACACGTTAGTTTCCGAGTAATTAAGCCAAACAACTTGGTTACCTAATCATAAAAAACATCACCCTCAACCAGCTGATCACTACTACATTTACAACAAATAGCACACTAGAATTTTATTGATGCACACACGCACGCGCCGCAACGCTATTAGGGCATCTAGAGTAATGTGAGTGTACGTACATCAGAGGGTGATCACTTTTTGTCATAATTTATGATAGATAACGGTATTTTTTCTACGTGACTAATATGATTACTACATTCAGCCCTGAAAATATTTGACACTAATTACGGGGCACCTAGTAGCGCAGGACCGCTCACGGTGGAAACCTATGGGGGAGGCCTATGTTCAGCAGTGGACCTCTTCCGGCTGAGATGATGATGATGACGGTGCCCACCTTATAGTATAACAGGTCAAAGTTCTGCGAAAATAAAAATGTTTATAAATATTTTTTTATTTAATCTTTTCAAAGTTCTCTCCACCAGCCTCTATAGTATAGAGTTTAAATCCGCGTTCGTCTTTGTATAGAGTCTATACAAAGTTTCATGCGTCTGAACCAGTTTTCGAAATACTTTTTCCGGTCCGCGCCGCAGACACCTCGTTTACTGTCTGCTCGAACGCTGACAGCGCATCTTCCGGCGACGAAAATTGTATCCCTTTGAGCTGATTTTTTATTTTCGCGAATAAAAAGAAGTCACACGGTGCTAGATCAGGGCTATATGGAAGGTGACCCAGAAGTTTGACCGGCGTTCTGTCCAGGAAGTCCCTCGTTTTGAGCGCGGTGTGGGCGGGCGCGTTGTCGTGGTGGAGAAGTAGCCCGCCAGGCCCTTTGTTTGGTCGCTTGTTACTCACAACAGAGACAACTTCTGCCATTTGGTAGTATACCATTTGGCGTTGATACTTCTTTGGTCCCGTAAAGGAATTGACACCAAGTAGCCAGTCAATTTGAAAAAGCTCGCGATCAAAATCTTCCCCCCCAAGATCAAGAACCTCCGCCGCGCCGCTTCTAGATCGCTTCACTTTGGCAGGCGTTGATTCGTTTTGAAACACGCACACCGTCGACTGGCGCTTTGTTGCTGGATCGTATTGATAAATCCAGGACTCATCGCCTGTAATGATGTCGTAAACACGCCGAGACGAGCCTGCTTCTAATTTGTTTATCAATACGGCACCATTCTACCCGGGCCTGTTTCTGAGCGTCGACGACGGTGAGATTGTGCGGCACCCAGACTATCCTCTTCACGCAAAGATGCACGTGTAGAATCTCGTGAAGGCTTCCCTATCCAATTTGCAGTATGTGCTGAATCTCTTGATACGTAACCCGCCTATTGTCTTGGATTAATTTTTTCACTGCCATGCCAGCACGTTTTCTTCCATAACAGCCGTCAAAGGGCGACCACTTCTTTCTTCATCCCCCAAAGTTAGTCGACCGCGTTTGAATTCGTGATACCAACTATACACGGTTGCCTTAAAAAGGCCTTCATCCATGAATGCCATTTGATTGGTCCGGTCTCAGATGACACTTGAAATCGTAAAAATCCATAGCGCGAAAATGTTCCCGGCGCAGATCCATTTTCAATGAGAAACGATAATTTGTATTAGCTCCTCGCAAACAATGTGGAGGGAAATTTTGAAATTGGAACGTACCTAGTTTTACTTATAAAATATAATGATATTTTAAAATAAATTATATATTGGCCTCGATTCGTGTCGTGCTCTAACTCTAATTTTAAAATCCAGCTATCCTTTTCGTTTTTATGACCAATGAAAGACAGATGATGAACGAATGATATTCATTTGAACGAATGTAAAATAAGGGCATAGCTGTCAGTTTAAGAGATTTTTAAGTCACATGTTTTAAGTGCTCTCTAAAATTGTGCAACACGGCCATAAGGTTCAAATTCGATATTTGACAGCTCTAATATTAGAATGGCCATCTTCTGTCCCTTTTCATTCTTTAAAAGGTCGGACGGACTAACTTAAATTAAGGATTAGAGCGTGACATCCCGAATCGAGGCCATTATTGGCCAGTCTCTTATACATAAAAACTTATTTTCGCAATACTTTCTGAGTGGCCTAGGTATAAAATAAATGTATCATACCAGAAAGGTAAATTATATTTCGTTGAGTTGAGTCACTTCTATTTAATTTCTAGATTTTATTATAAAAAGTTTGTTCGAGAAGTCAGCATTTTAGCTAAAGCAACATTTTTTTCCTTCTTGCTGCAGGTGCAACCATCTAACTTCAGGTCTGAAAGTCGTGATTCAGGCTCTGAAGATATAATAGTTGGAAACCAGCACTTAGGATCTGAAGGACCAGGTAATAAATAGCATCTTAATGTTTGATACTACTTACTACATAGTTAAGTCTTTAAAGTAATTTAAATTACTATTAGCAATGAAAGCTTTTTGTGCTTAAAAAATATAATATAATCAACGAGAAAAGATTATCGTGGAACCACGTGAATTGAAATATTTTATTTTTATTTTTTTCCAGATGGTGGCAACACTTTCAAGTTTATTCACGATAGTCAGATTGCGGCCAACTTCGAACATAATAGAAACTTAAATTAATAATAAAATATATCTCTGAATACATATCTAGATATTATTTATTGACACATTTTCCATTATTAACTTATACCGGCCTATTTAGAGAAGTCAGTATGGGTAACTCTGAAACTAAAAGACCTACTGACCACGAACCATGTCACTAAAAACGAAAATGCATTCATAGTAAAAAATAAAACCAGCCAAGTACGTGTCGGGCCACGCAAAGTGTAGGGTTCCGTCCGTAGTTGTACAATACTACTTAACATTTGTCAAAATATTTTTCTATGATATTTGTATTACCAAATTTCTTACTTGTACACATTAGAGAAGACACCACCCCATCACAAGTGTTCCGATCAACTGTGGCCGGCCGGCCACAGTTCACTCGGTTGCTTACTAGCTCTTGAGCAGTGCTGCCATGGCAGTGCCACCTGCGCTTTCGGAGTTAGATCTAGCGCTTTTTTATGACGGACCAAACTTAGTAGTATCACGTCGCAATTTCGGCAAAAAGTAGGAAGTAAGCAGCAACACCGCAAGCCGTTTAGCTTCCGTTCCATATATTTAGGATATTCTCCGAATAAAATAAGTTGTTTCGTCGAAATCGATTAGCCATCAAACTTATTAATATAGTTTTTTAGTTGATAAATACAATTTGTATTGAAATAAATAAAAATTTCTTACTATTATGCCTTTTTTTGTTCATGCATGCTAGCGAATTCTAGCGCTATTTTTAGTTATATGCAGTCTAGCGGAATCTAGCGCTATTTTCAAGCGCTTTTAGCGCTGATTGGCCTCAAGAGAGGTGGCAGCACTGGTCTTGAGTGCTTCAGTCTTGTTTGTTTTAAACTTAGATCAAATATAATGGTAGATAGATACACGAACGCCGCTCGAAAAACGGCGCCATCAAAACAATGTGACTCAGGCTGGCTGGACAATTCTTCCAAATGAGCCGCGTTTAAGTAGGTCAATACACAATTTTAGGTGACGGCTAATCACGCTTATTTCAGTTTATGTGACGCTAGAGAACCCGAGATAATCGAACGCAAACGTGTCCAGCCAGCCTGAGTCACATTCAAAACAAGGCATGTTTTTTTGACGGGCCTAATCGCTATTTCTACCAGAGTGGTAATATAGCGGGCGCGGACTTGCGGGGGAGCAGAAGGCTCGTACGTACCCCTTACAAAACAAGGCATAAACTAAGCGTATGCCTTGTTTTAATCTCAGTCGCTAATCAACAGCGCCGATGATGGTGTAACGTTACAATGCGTAAATGTGCACAGAAAATGTGCAAAAAGTGAAAAAAAAAAAAGATGTGAGCGTCGTATTTTCAGTTAGTATGGTTTTGTAATTACGATATTCTAAGTATTTTTTGCATTTCTTGGCATTTTATTATATTTTTTGTAATAATTACCGTCATCTGCCCAGCGCGCGTCTATCCCTTTCACTCTTGCAGACGTCACTCTAGGGCCCGCACAGAGATAAGGTATGTGCAGCTCCAAAATAACGTAACGCGCATATCTTATTTGGCGATTTTGTACTTTGTTCCAATTATCTTAAGTTCGTATTAAAATAAATGTCATGTTTGAGTGTGTTCTATTTCTGATTATCATACTTGTTGCATAACGTTAGTAAGAAAAGGTGATAAGTAAAAAACCTAGAACGCTATGTTAAACGTTATTGTTTAAGTATTAAGGTCTATATTCAAGTTGGGGTACACAACTTAACGGCTGTTTTGCGCATAACTAAAGCGGTATAATATCTGTATAAGCATGTATAAAGTATAGTCGACGCGGTGCCACGATTTGCGTTAGATTTTGTATGAGACCGTGTATCTACTAAGGTTTTAAAGCGAATAAACGTGAAATTTCATCAAATATGCCATCGTGTGCGTTATGATGTTGCACTAATAATTCTAGTAATACCACAGAATTAATACCTATAGTACGTACTGCAGCATTACTGCAGGGTTTTTTAATAAACCTTTTTGGTATGGCTCTTTTTTCTTTTGGCCGGTTTTTATGTCACATTTTCAAATTTAAAATTTTCTTGGTTTGACCTTTTTCTAAATTGTGGATTGTTTTTTCTGAGTTGTCGTCTGTCAGGAGAAACGTTTTATCCCTTGAACGTGCTTGAATTTTTTCCAAATAAATATCTGTCTGCCTTGGGATTCGGTCAATAAATCTGATATCGCTGATAATAAATATCGCGGATTCCTACTTTGGACCTGCCGGTGTGTTTCCGGTCTCTGCGGCACCCACACGAGGGTCCCTCCGTGCCTTTCTCGTTCTCTCGCCGTGGTTCCGGACCCCTGAGGCCACCGGGCGTTGGACGTGCCTGGACCCCTGCGTTGTGCGCGCCCGCGCCCGTGCCAGCTGAGTGCCGCAGACCCGCGCTCCGGCGTCCCCCCTGGGACTGCCCATCATTTTTTAGCCTTTTTTTGTATCTGTTTTTGTATCAATTTTGTATGCGGATTTTGCCAAATTTAAATTCTATTTTCTAAATTCTAAAAAGGCCCTTTAGGTTTCTCTGGCCCTCCCTTTTTGGTTCCCATTTGGCTTTACTCTCCGGGGTACTCCGCGGTTTTGGTACACCTTCCTGCATCGATACACCACAACACAACACTAGTTCAGCGACACGATATCGACGGAGTCCCCTCTGGACTCGACTCTCGGCTCATGCTTGGCAATTTCTAGGCCTTTTTAAATTGATATTATACCTTTCGGACAAATTTAACTACCTCTTTCTTTGTACACCTAAATTTCACGTTTCGCCTGTGGTCGTCGACCACAGGTTAGCTAGCTTTCTTTTTTTTAACGCTACAAATGACACACAGGTATCTCCTGAGAACGTGATGTTCCATTTAGAGAGAGACTCCGTCTTGCCTGGCGGGTAAGACCACGCGCGAGCAGGTGTGCTGGGGTTATGGACGGAAGGGAAAGAATCCGAGGCTTGGTGGGATGCGTGGGGGTCGGGATTTAAAACTCGCGGGTAAGGGGTCAGAAAGGGATTGGACGTGCGCGATTGCGGCGTCCCAGTAATGGGAGCTTCAAATGTAAACTTGAGGGTTATATGACGCGTGATTGTCCACGCTGTAACCCTGGTCGCTCCCAAAAAGAACTAAACTGTAGGGTCGGCAAAGATACCCCAGCTGTGTCGCCCCTTGTTCTTGATAAATCCACTGACAACCGTCTGTTCATTGAAATTTTTGTTGCTGGAACAACTGTCAAGGCGTTACTTGATTCCGGTGCTCAGACGTCTCTTATCGACTCAGCGTTATTGAAGAGTTTGGGCCTTGATTATTGCAGATCGATCCGGCCTCCTGTGGTTTCTGCAGACAATTCTCCCATTCGGATACTTGGCGGAGTTGATGTCCCGATTTTATTTGATGGGAAATCTGTTGCTCATCCATGTCTTGTTGGTACTGGTCTCCCAACTCAATTTATTCTTGGTATCGAGTTTTGGAACGCTTTCGGGTTAACTTCAATTATTAGCCGGAGGTTTAAAGGTAAGCGGTCCGGGAAGCTCTTCCTTCCTGGTTCTGGTGTGGGCCACAAACCATCTTCTAGGAATCTAGCCGAGGTCAGGTATATCCACCCTCGTGCTGTTCTCACAGATGACCAGGAACGTCGTCTCCAATCCGCTATTACGGAATTTGAGGAGATCTCTTCAGACAAGATTGGTCTTGGCTGTACATCTTGGCTTTCCCACAAGATTGAGACTGTTGGACCCCCTATCAGACAACGATATTACCCGCTCTCCCCGGTAAAGCTCAAGGTTTTAAACGAGGAGATCGATAAGATGCTCGAGATGGGTGTCATTCGTCCGTCACGTTCGAGCTGGGCATCACCAGTAGTTATGATCACCAAGCCCGATGGCAGTATTAGATTTTGTGTAGACAGCCGAAAGCTCAATAGCGTGACTATACGTGATTCCTATCCCCTCCCTCGTATTCAGGATATCTTAGACAATCTACGCGGCGCGAAGTTTATGACCTCTTTAGATTTCCGTAGCGCTTTCTGGCAGATTCCTTTAGCCGACAAGGCTTCCTGTGAGAAGACTGCATTCATCGTTCCTCAACGTGGTTTATTCGAATTCGTCCGTATGCCTTTTGGTTTGACTAACGCGGCTTCCGAAATGCAGCGGCTTACGGATAGGATTGTCAACTTTGAATTCACGGCCGAGTCTGACGACTTCGTTTTCGGGTACGTTGATGACCTTATTTTAGTGTCACGTGATTTCGATAGCCATATCAAGCTCATCGCCAAGGTTCGTGATCGCCTCAGGGAGGCAGGCTTATCTGTCAACCTGAAGAAGTGCGAGTTTTGCAAGTCCGAGTTAAAGTACCTCGGCTATATCGTAAATGAAAAAGGGCTACAGACCGACCCTAAGAAATTAGATGCCATTAGTAATTATCCAGCTCCTACTACCGCTAAATCTTTGAGAGCTTTTCTTGGTATGTGCTCCTACTACCGAAGATTTGTTGACAATTTTTCCTCAATCATCGCACCCTTAACAGCCCTCATCGGAAAGAGGAAAGGAAGAGATCCTATTGATTGGAATGACGATGCAAACCACGCTTTTGAACAACTTAAGAAGGTCCTCATAGATTCTCCTGTCATGGCTTGTCCCGATTTCTCCAAACCATTTAGCCTACATTGCGACGCAAGTCAGGTTGGTCTTGGTTCCGTTCTCGTTCAAGAGTTTGACGGTGAAGAACATCCAGTTGCGTATTTTTCACGTCTTTTCTCCCGTGCCGAACGGAACTACAGTACCACTGAACGCGAACTTCTTGCTGTTCTCGATTCTGTTAAGCATTTTCGCGGCTACCTTGATGGCGTCAAATTTAAAATCGTAACCGACCACATCGCTTTAAAGTGGCTACTAACTCTCGATAATCCTACCGGGCGTTTAGCGCGCTGGTCGACTATTCTTTCCCAGTACGATTTTGAAATTGAACATCGTAAGGGGGCCCAGAATGTCGTGCCTGATGCTTTGTCGCGACCTCCTCAGGTAGCGTTGGTTTCTTTCGAACGCGGACTGATTCCTACCGGCGACCCGTGGTATGAGAAAGTTTTCCAGGGAGTTACCAATACTCCACACTTGTTTCCCTCCTTCGTTTTGCACGAAGGTACGTTGTACCGATCTGTTTCTGTTGACAACCCTTTGTCCGACAATCCCTGGCGCTTAGTTTTACCCGCCTCTAAAACTCGGGAGGCTATTAACGAGATCCACCATTCTTTTCCCAATGTCCATCCTGGGGTGCTAAAAACATACCTTAAGGCTCGAGAGATTTATTATTGGCCCAATATGTATCGGGATATTACTTCTTGCCTTTCCCAATGTCTTGTTTGTAAGGCCTTCAAGATTTCTAACGCACGCCCACGTGGTCAGCAGCTCTACCCAAGGTCTGTCACGTCACCTATGGATTTACTCTCGCTAGATCTCGTTGGTCCACTCCCTGTTGCCTATTATGGCTATCGTTATATTTTCTCGATGGTCGACGTTTTTTCAAAATTTGTTTGGTTAGTTCCCTTGAAAACCGCTGACGCCAGATCTATCTGCTCAGCGGTAGAGTCCGAAGTGATTATGAGGTATGGTTCCCCTCTTGGCGTTTTGTGTGACAACGCGACGGTTTTTTGCAGTTCACAGTTCGCAGATTTTCTCAGGTCGTATGATATTCCTTCACCATGTTTCACACCCTATTATTCACCCCAAGCTAACGTGGTAGAACGTTATAACCAGACCGTCATTACTACCCTTAGTATTCTTGTGGGGAACGACAAGCGAAGCTGGGCCAAACACTTACCCAAAGTTGCCTTATACTTGAATTCGTGTGTTAATCTGGCCACCACTTACACCCCAAATTTCCTTATGTATGGAAGAGAAGTGGACGCCGGGCGTCGTCCACGAGTAGCCGAAACTGTGAGCCCGGAGTTGGCTGACAGTCGAGGTAATCGTGCGACGAGTCTCAGGTCCCTCCAAGACATTTATGCTAAGGTGGCAGACGCTTTGACACTCGCTTTTCAACGTAACGCAGGTTATTATAATCAATCGCGGAATCCTATCAGATTCGAACCTGGGCAACGTGTTTGGCGCAGAAATTTTCAAAGAGGCACTCAGGACATTGACCGTGGTGGTAAGTTTGCCCCACGGTTTATCCCCTGTAGAGTCATACGCCGTGTTTCTCCGCAAGTATACTTATTGGCGGATTGTGGTTCCCCGCACGAGGGTTCATATCATGTAAAGGATATTTTGAAATAGACCCTCTTTTCCATGTTCCCCTGGAACATTTTTTTTTCTAAATTCTAAAAGCCATCAGGCAAACGTGTTCCAACTTTTCTTCTTATCATTTGGCTTAGATTCACCTTTTGGCATCTTTTTTTCTTTTGAATGTCACTAAGTTTACTACTTCATACGCCTTTTTGTATTTTTGGTGTGTGTGTGTATGTCTGGCCAGATTGATCTATCTTAGTGTTAGTTTGTAGGTATAGGTTAGGTATAGGTTATTTATATCTTAGTGTTAGTTTGTAGATATTTAGGTTATACGGAATTGACGCAACCAACATGTGGTCAGGTTTTCGAGCTGCCATAGGCCTCTGACCTGGCCCATGTTGCGTCATTCCGCTGGGATTGAGCCGGGGCAAAATTTTTGTCCCGAAGCGCGCTTTTTTTGTCGCGGCAGGACGGTGACCGCTGCTTTGCGCAGTCGGCCTATTATGGCCATCATCGGATCTTTTTTAATTTTTTGTCAGGGTCGAGTTCGAACCCCGACCTCGTCTTTGACGGCGTTGGTTGCCTACCAACTGCGCCGTCGAGCCCTTTTCCCGAGCCGATCCGAGTGTTTCCGATGTTCGTCGGCGTCTGGCGTGTTTCGGGATGAACACGATGACGTGGGCGAGCGTCGGCCCTCGTTTGATAGCTCTATGTTTACAAGTCGTCTGTCAGTTTTCGCGCACGGTCGATTTGAAGTTTTTCTTCACTTGCCGCCGATTACGGGCGTAACTGACAGTTTCGACTTGTAAACTCTTTACCAGTAGTTCAAAAACTACTTGTTGATATTTTGTATAGTTTTTAGTTTTAGCATTTAGGTGTGTAAATAATATCGTTTGTAGGCGCGTTTATGTTTTAAAACTTAGTGACATTCCAACATTCCGATATTCCGACATATCCTAATTTCCAAATTTCCCTTTCTATCCTTTACGTATCATACATTTTCCTCCTGGTTCAGGGATACAGCTTCATCGGTGTTTCCTTCGGTTGTCTCCACCTTTTTCTGTTGTGGTTGACAACTTTCCTTTTTCTTTCTCCAAGCCATTTCCGTCCTCCTCTTTTTTCCTGGTGGATTGACTTGGCTTCTTTTGGGACACCGGTGGTTTCTTATCCTGGGGCCAGTGAGTCGTTTATGAGCCGCTCGTGCTGGGAACATGACGTGTTCGTTGGTTTATAGTGATGGGGTAGAGTGTCGATAAATTTTTATCGATATTTTTTTCCTTTCATAGTTGACTTGGAACAATTCGGCTTTTGTTCTAGGGTGGTCAACTTCCTTCGAGGGTTGCCATCTCGAAGATTTTTTTCCTTTTCGAGTTGGCGGATTTTTTTTTCTGGTGAAGGGATGTCTGCAGCATTACTGCAGGGTTTTTTAATAACCTTTTTGGTATGGCTCTTTTTTCTTTTGGCCGGTTTTTATGTCACATTTTCAAATTTAAAATTTTCTTGGTTTGACCTTTTTCTAAATTGTGGATTGTTTTTTCTGAGTTGTCGTCTGTCAGGAGAAACGTTTTATCCCTTGAACGTGCTTGAATTTTTTCCAAATAAATATCTGTCTGCCTTGGGATTCGGTCAATAAATCTGATATCGCTGATAATAAATATCGCGGATTCCTACTTTGGACCTGCCGGTGTGTTTCCGGTCTCTGCGGCACCCACACGAGGGTCCCTCCGTGCCTTTCTCGTTCTCTCGCCGTGGTTCCGGACCCCTGAGGCCACCGGGCGTTGGACGTGCCTGGACCCCTGCGTTGTGCGCGCCCGCGCCCGTGCCAGCTGAGTGCCGCAGACCCGCGCTCCGGCGTCCCCCCTGGGACTGCCCATCATTTTTTAGCCTTTTTTTGTATCTGTTTTTGTATCAATTTTGTATGCGGATTTTGCCAAATTTAAATTCTATTTTCTAAATTCTAAAAAGGCCCTTTAGGTTTCTCTGGCCCTCCCTTTTTGGTTCCCATTTGGCTTTACTCTCCGGGGTACTCCGCGGTTTTGGTACACCTTCCTGCATCGATACACCACAACACAACACTAGTTCAGCGACACGATATCGACGGAGTCCCCTCTGGACTCGACTCTCGGCTCATGCTTGGCAATTTCTAGGCCTTTTTAAATTGATATTATACCTTTCGGACAAATTTAACTACCTCTTTCTTTGTACACCTAAATTTCACGTTTCGCCTGTGGTCGTCGACCACAGGTTAGCTAGCTTTCTTTTTTTTAACGCTACAGTACGTAATACGGCGAAGTGTAAAGGAACAACTTTCCATCGGTGCAAAACTAGATACCTACTTAATAATTGCGTTATTTGTCATAGATGAAACATTTAAGATGTGACATTTGGGTGTGTAACAAGAGTACAATACCTACCTATCGTATCGTAAGGATGCCGTCCTGACAGCTGTCATACACTTACAATTTTTCTTCTCTCTCTTTTGCCACCCATTTGGTTTTCATATTTCCTGCGTGCTGTCAAGACGGCATTCGTACGACGCGATTACTATAGTACTCTGTGAAAAGTAGATCATATCCTAATGTTACAAAATATCTCGTAATTAATAAATAATATGTACTACATGTACAAACAATCAATCAATCTAAAAAAAAACAATTAATTTGTTTTTCATCTTTCTTGATTTACATTTAAATGTGTAAGATTATCATTTTCCACTGTAAACGTGCGCAAACGCCCTAAGAGAAGGTCTTGTCGATCACGGCGCTGCGCTGGTCCCTTTCGGCCGCCTACGTAACCGCAGTTCCGTCCGTAACCAGTAGCGATCGAGGACTTATTCGTCCTTGTTCGAAACTAATTGCGATTGAGGAGGTTTTCTTCCTCGGTCGAAACCAGTTCTCGCTATAAAAATCTGTTTCGTAACT
Source organism: Carpatolechia fugitivella (assembly GCA_951230895.1). Lineage (NCBI taxonomy): Eukaryota > Metazoa > Arthropoda > Insecta > Lepidoptera > Gelechiidae > Carpatolechia > Carpatolechia fugitivella. The sequence continues at coordinate 14,592,169 of OX579645.1, forward strand.
AGTTACTAAAGAGATGTGGATTAGTCGAAAATTTCACATTTTGCGAAATAGACGTTCAGCAATACAGACCATCTGAGAGTTGGACGCACGGAGACAAATACAATTTGTATTTTGTTTCACCAAGCCAAAAGTCAAGTCAAAATTTTTTATTCGAATTAAGATTTTTACAAATCATTTTTCGACGTAGCTATCATGGATGGCACGTTCACTACCAGTGTACGCCCTCTGTGGAGAAGAACGGCCAGAAAAAACTCCATGATACAACATGATAGCCTTAATAGTGGTAAAAGTCTGAATCCACAGTTCAGGTTACTACAGTAACATCACAGAGTACCTACTGTAACATCTAGCGCATATCCAGGTCGCGGGGGAGCTAAGAAGCTGAACCCCGTGAGTCAGTTATAAGGTAAGGTCTAAGTACTACGTAGTGTAGCGTTTAAAAAAAAAGGCTAGCTAACACGGACCAAGTAGGAACTTAGGTACTTGGTCCGTGCTAGCTAACCTGTGGTTGACAACCACAGGCGAAACGTGGAATTTAGGAGAACAAAGAAAGATTTAGTTAAATTTGACCGAACAGTATAATAGAGATTTAAAAGAGCCTAGATATCGCCAAAGTATCAAAAAATGAACCGAGAGTCGGGTCCTGAGGGGACTCCGTCGATATAGTGTTGGTGCACTAGTGTTGTGTTGAGAGTGTATCGATGCAGGAAGGTGTAAAAACCGCGGAGTACCCCGGAGAGTAATTGCCAAACGGGAACCAAAAAAGGGAGGGCCAGAGAAACCTAAAGGGCCTTTTTAGAATTTAGAAAATAATTTTAGCAGTGAATAAAATTTGGCAAAATCTGTATACAAAAATTACATCCCACTGATACAAAAACAAGCTAAAAAATCCGCGAGATGGGCAGTATTCCAGGGGGGACTCCAACGCCGGTGCGCGGGTTTGCGGCACTTAGCTGGTACGTGTGCGGACGCACACAACACAGGAATCCGGGCTCGTCCAATGCCTGGTGGCCTCAGGTGTCCGGAACCACAGAAAGAAATCGTGGAAAGCACGGAGGGACCCTCGCGTGTGTGGCGTAGAAGCCGGAAATACACAAAAAATTGACAAAGAAATAATCGCCATCCAACCAAGACAAGGAAAGAGAAAAGTGCGTCGATAAAAACCAGTAGGAAGACAACACAAGACTTACCCGGCTAGTCCAAACGGAATATGTGTTAATATGGTATTCCAAGGCTTATGGCACAATACGGAAATGATCCCGAGACTCTTCAATAAATATTTACTAACAATCTAACGATTCACGTAACGATTCAAGAAAAAATCGTTTCTATCATCACCCGATGACAATTGGGAAAACAATAAACCATTTAGAAAAAGGTCAAACCAAGAAAATTTGAAATTTGAAAAAGTGACATAAAAACCGGCCAAAAGAAAAAAGAATCATACCAAAAAGGTTATTAAAAAACCTGCAGTAATGCTGCAGTAGTATCTAATTTTTTCAGCCTTTAAGAATAGTTTCATTGGGTAATAACTCCGTCCGACCGAGGGTAAATAATTCTAACCAGGTATCGTCTTAAATTTTGTAGGTGTGCAAGTTTATACTACTAATACTGGTCTGGTTTGTATGTTCAAAGTTGCTAAAGAACTATAGAACGCATGGAGGGAGAGCTTTGAAAAGCAGCGATAGGGTAGCCTAAGGCTGGCCGCACACTCTCGGAAACCTAATCAGGAATTCAGATTCGGATCGGAAACCTGAATGCTCTGCTTACATACAAAATGTTCAATAATGCGCATACGTTTTTAATATTTCCGAACGAAAAAAAACCTGACGTTCGGTTCGGAATTCGTTCCGTGCGTTCAGGCGTTCAGAACGGGAAAAACCCTAATGACGTCATCCCGAACGCAGCGCTTATGGCTGGTTTACACGTATTAAGTTGTCAAGTGGTTAACAAAATTTTAAGCGACTTAATGCGTGTAAACAACGAATTTAGTAGTAAGTTGTTACAAATTTCGTTGTTTACACGCATTAAGTCGCTTAAACGAATTTCGTAGTAAGTTGTTACAAATTTCGTGGTTTACCCGCATTAAGTCGCTTAAAATTTAGTTAACCACTTGACAACTTAATACGTGTAAACCAGCCAGCAAATACATTTCGTATCGTTCGCCGCACACGAACGGATATTTTCATTTAGAACCGCGCTAGTACTGTGCCGAATGGACTTGTTCTTACGATTTTGCTTTAAACAAATGGTGTGAAGCCGAGAATTTAATAATGTCTGTGGAACAATATCCCTGTATATGAAATATTTATTATGAAGACTACCTACTACTACTACTAGTTCTTCTTGTCTAGTTCCATTAAAACTGCAATAGCAATAAATTCATTGTCGTCGTCCATTGTGCTGTCACAGAAGCGTCGCTAGTCACGCGGAATTCCGAATCTGAATTCCTGATCGGGAAACCGAGCATGTGCGGTGCGGCCAGCCTAAAACATGCCTAAATTAACAGTGACATCTAGTGGCAAAATTTGTTTGTACAAAAATAGCCATCACGTGAACATGCCTCAAAAGGGCTCCGAACCCAGAGCCGTAAAACAAATAAAAAATAAAAACTGATGCTACTTTTTTGCGGGATGGGCGGGATTTTCCGTCCATGAGTCGTTTGGATGATGTTAAATAAATAAAATGTCAGTCGAATTTGACATAACGCCTACGAAATTTTTGCTCCGGGGCACCGCTAGCGGAAGATGGCGACGGTCATGAATAACGCAATACGTGACGGCACAATAAACCCGGGCACAATGGCCGCCATAAGACCGCTGACTGTGATTCGGTAGTCGGTACGTGGTTTACGATGCTCACGATAAGCGCGTCTCAGAGCGCAGGGAAATAAAAGATACGAGAAATCACGTCCACAGTCTTGCGAACTATTCCTGGACGGACGGGAAATCCCGTAAGTCTCCCCCTTGGTAAGTCACATTCGCTTTAGTTTTTCCGGAATGGGCATAGCAGCCAACAAAGGGCAATACATATGTCGGACAGCGTTGCCAGAATTGTTGGTTTTGTGTGGGACCCTATTATAACAAATTAAACGTGATTCATTTAAGATAAAGGGCGCATTCCGAACTTTCAGCGCTGTGAGCGATCAGAAAAGTAAAAAAAAACGTATGAGTTTCGTTCGACAGCTGATAGTAATTCGGATCGCGATTACGGGTCTCCGTCCATCTAGCAGCCTCACCATCGATTTTGATGTTAACCATGTCAAAAAATTATTGGAATTTGATTAAATTTGTTTATAAATCTCAGAAAAAGTTTAATTGTATTTTGGATGATATTTGAATATCTTACTGAGACTTCTAGATCGACGTCTAGCTAGCAGCCTCACCAAGATAGACTGGCTCGATTTATATGTCAAAAATTGGATTGGAAATTGATTATCTCGTATACAAAGTTTCAACGAAATTGGTCCAGTAGAAGCTGAGATATTATACCCCCTTGGTGAGGCTTCCAGCTTGATGCTTGACGTGAAGACGATTCCCGTCAAACGGAGGTATGTCCAAGAAAAGTAAATATATCAAAAAATTGATTGGAATTTGATTATCTTATTCCAGCAAAACACTTTCAATTCGTTGAGACGTTTAGTCAGAAAATGATCCTAAACTTCTATATACTATTTATATTTCCGACGGGCAATCAATTTTGAACTTTCTGCTAGTAGAAATAAGGTTGAAATAGGTGTTTTAGCCTATAGCAGGTACACTCAGGTACAAAAGTATAATTTTACGATTAAGTGATACGATTAAACCTAACAAATCACCTTAAAAGTCGGATGAGTCAAAACTTGTTCAATTCTGATGACGATACAACAATACACAAAAGTGATGGATGCAGCTAGAATTCTCTTATCACTAGGGAACTCCCTAACGGTTTATGGCACAGACATGACAATTTACTTATACGCTGCTTTTCGATTGCTAAACATGACCTTTATCATTATCTAATGTCGCAGCCAATATTGTCTTCTCACGAGGGAACTCTTCAGCGGCTAAGAGCATGGTCATGAAATTTTGCATATACGCTTTACTTATCAAGTTAGACATCTTCTTAACCACGAACTGATGCTACAGCAAAAACTGTCTCCTCACTGCCATTACTTAATCACGCTATCTCTTAGCAGTTTAAATTACTAGAGTCACCCCCATACACAGTCGTGCAGCTCAGATCACCGCGCCGACCGACGAGCACCTTATTTACTCACTCAGATACACCTTACATTATTTCCATCTCGCTCATGTAAGAAGCCCCCCATACACATACAGTCTGCAACGACTTGCCAACGGTAACCGGTGGCGGTGTACGGCGCGATGTATATCTGGAACGCAACCGGGACGTGTATGGAGCATTTTTTATACATTCATCTAGCCACCTAGTTCAGTTCCGAATTCTGAATAAACGATTAATGTATATTTTTTGTTTTTGACTGTACCAAAAACCGAATGTATGTAGAAGTTTAGGATCATTTTCTGACTAAACGTCTCAACGAATAGAAAGTTTTTTTGCTGGAATGAGATAATCAAATTCCAATCATTTTTTTGGTATACATATTTACTTTGCTTGGACATACCTCCGTTTGACGGGAATCGTCTTCACGTCAAGTGTCAAGCTGGAAGCCTCATCAAAGGGACACCCCAATATCTCGGCTCCTACTAGACCAATTTCGTTGAAACTTTGTATACGAGATAATCAATTTCCAATCAAATTTTTTCCAATGAAATCATATAATGTCTATCTTGGTGAGGCTGCTAGCTAGACGTCAATCTAGAAGCCTCAGTAAGATACTCAAATATCTTCCAAAATAATCTTTTTCTGAGATTTATAAACCAATTTAATCAAATTCCAATCAATTTTTTGACATGGTTAAAACCATCAAATCGATGGTGAGGCTGCTAGATGGATGGAGACGATTTCGGGTGCTTTAATCGATTTCAGCGCGTCTCGGAACGCAGGGATTGTCTTTTATTAAAAAAAAAAACAACTTGCATATAAACACAAGGACGTTATAACGTCCTTGTATAAACATGAGACGAACGAAGACAAAAGTCTGTCACTTACTGGCAACACTGAATTGTCGGTAAAACCTAAAGGGCCCCGGAGACGGTCAAACGGTTTGACTCAAACCTTACGTGTTTGATCAAACCGTTTGAGGTCGGTTGCTCTGCGTAGTCTGATTCTGTACGCTGTCGTAATTACACTTCTGACGCGTCAAACACAACAAAATGTATTTATTAAAAACTAATAATTACAAATGACGTCGTCATTACAGGATTGCTCCCAATACGATGAAGCCAAATATGAAATTGCATCAAACATGCTTCAAACACGTAAATGTTTGACAAACCGTTCAAACCACCTTTGTAATCAATCAAAATGGTTTGAGTCAAACCAAACTTTACGTGTTTGAATCAAACCGTTTGACCGTCTACGGGGCCCTTAATACTCAAAAGCAAAGCTCAAAAGGGTTTCGAACCCAGAGCCGTTAAACAATATAAAAAAAAACCTAATATATAAAAAAAGTTGGATGATGGTTCTGATTCTGAATTGACAGACATTTTCCTTTGTGTAATTTTCGGGTCGTTCGCGAAGGATCCCGTTATTTTGATTTCGTAATTCATTTGACAAAGGCAGTTACTGTTTGCAACGAAAATCAGAAATTGAGAAGCCAATAGTATAAATAAATTGGATCAAGAGTTCAGTGACACTGTGCTACAACTCATTTTTATTGTGATCTTTTTAAAGATATCGATTTTAGACTCGACAGAAATCGTAACTATTTTCATGCTGTTTAAACATTAGTGTGCTGAAGGATCAGGCGCACAAACAGCAATATTTTCCTGTCACTGTTCTACCCAAGGTAGGTGATGGCTAAGTCATTCGGGCAAAGCAGGGAGCAAAGTATTGAGTAGGTACTAGCTCTTGTTCTCTGCTCACACAAACGACGCTGTCTGCTCCTCATCCTCGTCTCAGTAGTTCCCAAGTCTCTTAACTCATATTTAGTTTAATTTTGACCTCAGAATTTCCATTAAACTGTATTATCTAAACCTTAAGCCATTACCATCCAAGCTTACAAAAATACATTATTTAAAGGTGAGAGTCAGTTTATTTATATAAGCTGATACTTTTGTGAGACCCATTTATGCTTTTACAACAATTGTTAAAATAATATAAAATCATATTAGGCCAAAATTATGAGATTTGGTAGGATAATAGTTACAAGTTAGTCTTTAAATTTTTGTAAACTAACGAGAACAAAGTTTAGCTACATACATGGGCGTAGCGAGGCTATTAGCTGGTAAACTGTAATTCTGACGAGCTTCATAGCTTGCAATGCTTCTTATAAGACCTAAGAAAGGAACAGACTTGAAGGTTGGCTTGCAAAATCCAACAATACGGGATGTGATCTCTATTATAATTTTGTTTTCTCTAAAAAATGTCACTCATAACGACAAGGGTAGTGTAGTTATTTTGATATAAAAAAATTAATAATAAAATGTTTATTATTATTTATTTATTAAGAAACAATTAGTCTTACATAGTTATAAATGCCACAAGATATTTTTAAGTTAAGTAAGTATTAATAAGTTTAGTGAAAACCCAAAGAAAAGTAGTAAAGAACCCTAACTAAAATAGACATAGGAGCAGAGCAAGTGAGCAGGATGCGGGATGAGAAGGGAGGCAAGGCAATGTTGTGCGCCTTCATCAGTTGCCTCTCGCATTCATTCTCAGCTGAGTTTGTTGTATGAGAAGTTTTGCAAAGATTTTGTGCAAAGCCTCATAGATAAATTATCAAGTAATAAAGCTATTTCTGATTTTTATATTATTTTTTCAATTACTACCTCATGTGAATCAAACTCATAATGTTAAAAACAACAATCAAAACAATATAATCTAGGATTTTCTTTGTCTGCCCCCCCTATATACAATCCTCCCTCGCACTTGGCTACATAAATGTAATATAATGTTACAGTGTGAGCCGTGTCTTGGGGCAAAAGCATCCCGGGCACTACGGTGGCCCCAGATACACCGGCCCCAGCGCCCCAGCCTCCAGGTAAATGTTTTGTATATGTATCAGAATTATAAATTAATTGGGATAGTATATTTTTGTACCTGAATCACAAAAGTTCAAATAAAAACAAAAGTGTGTGCAAACATCTTATGAAATTGTGAGTCTATGTGAAGGTACTGACTACTTAAAACAAGAAGAGGAGTAAGTTTGTTTAGAGATAAAGTGACTAATAGTCATTAATATAAGAGTCATTTGTTTGTTTCCTAAATTAAAATTTCCGGTTACCATAATTAAAATTCTTCATATATATATTTTTAATTTTTTTAAACTTGTTCTCGCTCGAAGCCTATGTCCAAGCAGAGTCATCAGTAAAACTCGACATTGGTGAAATCACCACAGAAACGCCATACATCCAAGAATTGAATTGAATATGTAAATGTATCAGTCGGGTTTCACAGATGCATGCACTACTAAGGCCTCAATAGTGTAGTGGTTAGAGCAACTATCTTTCAACCGGGACGCATGGGTTTAATCGCTACTACGTACCGATGTGTTTTCGAATTTTGAAGTGAAGGAAAGTTGCGGTGAAGGAAACCATTGTGATGAAACCTACACCGCACATTTCCACAAAGAATTTCAAAAGTTGTGGTGTGTGAAGTTGACTAACTCTCCCTGAGCCAGTGTAGTCCAAAATGGCATGCTCGCCCAAGTATATGTATATGAGCTGTTGATGATAATGATGATGCCAACTAACTTTTAGTTTAGAATTATCCTATCATAACAGAGATGTACATTTGCAACTCAATTATTGCACAAGCAGCTGAAATGAAGGGATATCGATGAAATACGTAGTTTGACATAGCTAGATTTTACTACAGGAAATACAATATTCCTATTTAAAAATATCGAAAACTATATGAAAGTTGCCATAAGTAAATAGCTGGTTAAAAATATTAATTTGAATAGGCTCAGACGGATAATGAGTTTTTGTTTTGTAACATAGTTACAAAAGAGTAATGCCATAATATTTATTCTTATGGTAATTCAAAGTAAATATTGGTTACTGGGCTGGACTGGTTTAAGTCGACACGAGAAGAAGAAGAAAGTAAATATTGGTCCTTAGGTTCATATTGGTTCAAATAATTACTTCATTTTAGTTTAAAGCACTGAATGAGATACCATTATAATTTAATAAATGGCAAATGTGGTTTTAAAACCAAAAATTCAATATGAATCTTCGTGTGGGCATTTATTTGTCATCTAAATATAATAACAGTAGGATATTGCCTATTATTTGGAAAGTCCCAGGCATTGTAATATTAATGAAGAATAGAATTAAAAATAATGATTCGTATTTATTTATTGAAAGATATTCATTTGTATAGTTTGAATTAGTTTGTTTTTCATGCTGATTAGATTGTTTCATGATTTCATACCCTTTTTGGACACCTTGTATTTTGAACTTATCAGTTGTAAACTTAATTTTAATTTTATGCCTTATGATACGTACCCGCGAATAGTTCTAAACTAATTTAGAATCTGGTATTCATTTCACTATCGCATTATATCTGCTGTGTAAAAATTATAATTGAATAAAAATTATATTATATACTAAAATTAGACCAAACACAGACGCACTGCTTTGTAAAAACACAATAATTAGATGTATATTATAAAAATATACTGCGTCGTCGATTCACAGTCATTTCGCAATTTTACAAGAATTTTTTTTTCTATATATTTTTGCGGTTCGTAAAAGTTTAAAACAGAAAATAAAACTTAATTAGTAGGACATTATAGTCTAAAGCCGTTGCAGTTAGAATTAGTTTACGATCATGTGCTTATACTACCTACTTATTAAGTCCGTTATAAAAACAAATATTTTGATTGTTGGTGTTTTTTTTATACATTCTAGTTAATAAATATGCTTGATAAAGTTTACACAAAATACGTCAGTTATACTTGATAAAATTAGGTGCATACTGAGTACCATGCAATTATATTAGAACCAAACATATTATTTATTTCATCAATTTACTGCTGGTCTGAGTAGAGTCCGGCAAATCGGGTACCAGTACGCAATCACGAAATACTAAAGCCTCGGCCACACAGAGCGGGAGCGGCGCGGTCCGGGGCCGGGAAAGCAGGACTTTGTATGGCGCGGCTGACTTGGGCTAAAATCCCGTATCACTGTTTACCGAAAGAACGCAACTCAGAATATCGTAAAAACGAAACACATCGAAATCATGTAATCACGAATTTATCTCATCAGGAATGAATCTATCCCGATAATCTTAATTATTGATGCATGCATCACTAAAATACCTTATTCTTACGCGATGAAAGAGATAAACATTTATTTTTTACAAACGGTGTTAGCTTTGCATAAGCTTGCAAAATTTGTAACGAAGACTAGCAACGTACAACGAAATTGTATTTTTTTTTTAAATAGGTATCATATAATATAAATTGCTAGATATACCACTGCTAAGAAGCGCAAGATTTGCAAGTTCGTTTATGTTTAATATTTTGTTTAGCCGACATTGAATAAAAAGGAAAATTCTCAAGATTGAAGCAACACTCATCTGTAACGAGCTTCTGACGTAATCGCGTCTGTTGTAATAACGCAACACCTCATATTAGAGAAACGGCCTTGACGCGCGCGACTTACTCGTCGTTCGTCTCTAGAAAATCAGCCTACTTTATTGAAGGCCTTTCCATCCCACAATAATTTTGTTGGAAAGTTACAGTTAGAAAAATATATCCTTCTTTAGTCAAATAGCATACCTAGCATAATTTAAATACTTTACATGGCTTTTATTTTGTTTTTTTCGAGAAACAAAGTGATTAAATTCGTTCCGTTAAACCATTAAAACGTAAATAATGACATTAATGACCATTATAGTTCGTAGTAAAATACCAGACATAGGTAGGTATGTAAGTATAAATATTTTTTATGAGTATTATACTACCTATTTATAGGGCAAGACAAATATTTAAATGATGAGCGCCATTATTTATTGGATATTGATGTTGATCTAGGAAGGCCTTTGACGTCGAAAAATATCACCTACACACCTAGGGCTACACCTACCATGCAATATCACAATATGTTGTTAATATATCGCATTAGTAGGCTAATGTTATTTACATCCATGTGTTACTCTGTTCCTACAGACAAACCACAAACTAATTGCGGTTTTGTGGGGCTGTATGTTTGAGTTGTGTACTTTGTCGCAAAATATCACACTGTCATAGTTCACTGGTTTCTCCTGCGGTATCTAAGTGACTCTGAGTCTATTTTCGAGGAACTCAGCTCGGCCATACCAAATTTAAGTATGTAAGAACAGTTCAGGCTGTTCTTCTGTATACCATAAGTGAAGTAGTCACTTTCGAAAACCCGTAGGGTATAGTTATGTACGAAATGAAAAGGCTTCATAAGCTCATCCTACAAAATAACACTTATATACAACATTCCAGCCTCTTGTTCTTTAACAAATAATAAACATTTTCAATACATTTGTGGTATCCATACCCAAAAAATTACTGATACTCGTTATACCAAAAAATAGTGCATGTCGTGGACCTGACTGGAGAGTACACGACAACAACATGGGAAGCTACCATTTTCCTGTTATCATGGACATCACATTAAGCATAGACAGATATCAATATAACCCTCCATTAGAAAAATTCCTTTACAACAAAACAGACTGGACCCGTTACTACCAAATTTCTGAAAATTATTTTAATGACGTAACTGTAGATGTGTGTAATCCATTACAAGCTTATAATAGTTTCTGTGACAGACTGAATGCTCTAAAACAGGAGTGTGTTCCTAAATTTAGTAAATCTGGTACATTTAGAAGTAAGCCACCTGCTCCTTGGTGGAATGAAAGATGTGAAAAAGCTGTAGTTGCGTCATATGAAGCACTAAAATTCTATATCTATGAATATAAAGTTTACATTATAAAATGTAATTGTTATACAATCATAACCATTATGCATTCTAAACTTAGGATTTGCGAACTTACGAGTATGTCGAAGAACTTTATAAATTTTGATACATTATTTATATTGATTTTCGGTATTTTAACTTGAATTCAAACCGTATGTATTTTAATTTTATGCATATATGATATATACCCCTATTCGCCGCATTGGACTGTATTGGCAGAACCTTGATTGTATTGCTTAAATATAATAATAATAATGTTTGTTTGTTGTTTACATACAGTATAATAATGTTTGTAAATTCGTTAACAGTATGTAAGCTATTGTTATTGTTAGTTTCAGTTCGGTAATTAATATAGAACGTATGATTTGATTGATCACTCTGCTTTATAAATAGTTGTTGTCATGTTATGAGCGTTAGACTAATATAAAATTAGACCGCCTTTCTTGTAAATTATAGTTGAATCTGTACACAAAATTAAAATTTAACACAATTTATATAGATTTTTGGTTTTCTAAAAAATAAAGCGAAGACAGTTAAGTTAATAATTGTTTATTTTTGTGACCACTATCTTTTACCACTTTTGTGCATTGTTCTATTATTATGGGGAAACTTCTTCAGTTCACCATTATTATTATTTCTTTTTATGGGATATCCATCTCGGCTTTATGGGCCGGTAGTATTTAACAGTCACGGGCCGAAGCCAAGTGAGTGTTAGTTCGTGCGATTTGTGGTACTATAGGAGCGTTGATATTTGACTGATCTGTTTGTAAGAATCTTCTGACTATGCGGCAAGTATTGAGGATGGTTGCTTTTTGCAAATGAATATAGGTGAGTTGCGGGATGTTAAGGGTGCGCAAAGATTGATGAATCTGTTTGGGTATTACACCGGTAGTAGACAGCACTATTGGTACTATGACAACTTTTTGGAGCCTCCACATGCGCGTTATTTCTTCCTTGAGGTCGGTATACTTACTAAGCTTTTCAGCGATTGTAGTCTGCAGGTTATGAGTATTAGGGATGGCAATATCAATCAAATGTGCTGTTTTGTGTTCTTTATCTACTATGGTAATATCCGGTCTATTGTAATGTACGGTTTTGTCAGTAAGTATGGCTCTGTCGAAATAAAGTTTATGGGTTGAATTTTCAAGAATGCTATCGGGCCTATATTTGTAATATGGAACTAAGGGCGTCGTGATAAGTTTGTGTTGTATGGCAAGTTTTTGATGGATTATGTTTGCAACCTGGTCATGCCGATATTTGTAGTCGGTTTGGACAATGGCTGTACACGCTCCGGTTATGTGTTGAATTGTTTCAGGCGCCCTGCTGCACCGGCGACATGTATCTATTGTATTTGGGATCTTCATTATTATTATCATCATAATGTTGAAATAAGTCGCGGTTACCTATTACAACAATAATTTATAGAAAATGGTTTAAATATAGTTATTCGAAAAGGTGTTGTTTTGTTATAGGGGTGCTGGAAATGACGGGTGCAGATAACATACGGTTCAGCGGGCACACGCTGGACAAGGCCACAAAGGCCAAAGTCACCCTTGAGAACTTCTACTCGAATCTCATATCACAGCATTATGAGAGGAAACAGAGGTTCGTAACATTTTGCTATAGAGTTATAACTCTAAAACATTAAAACCTAGAACAAATTGTATTATATTTTTATACATATATTCATTATTTAAGCAAGCATTTTGGTTAGTGTAATTTTTAATATATTTTGAACTATAGGTTGGAAAAGCTTGAAGAGTCGCTCAAAGATGAAAGTCTAACAGAAAGTCAGAAACAGGAGAAGCGACAACAGCACGCACAGAAAGAAACCGAGTTTCTCAGGCTAAAGAGATCTAGGCTGGGGGTCGAGGACTTCGAACCATTAAAGGTACCACATAAGTTATGAATAACTTATTTATTACTTCTAAAATCATCCAGTACAATCTGAATTAAATAAATGTTTACATGTTCTTTTAGCATGCCCAGATCTTAAAAATCCCCATTACAACCTCATCAACATTTAATTTTCGGGATTTTTGTTAAAATAATCTAGATCATCAGTGGGGAATTATTAGAGTAACCCTATTTTTAGTGTCTTTTCCATGTACTCGTATGTAATACCAAATTCACTTACAATTATTTTATGTGCAGGTGATAGGTAGAGGTGCCTTTGGAGAAGTTCGTCTTGTGCAGAAGAAAGACACTGGTCATGTCTATGCTATGAAAATACTCAGGAAAGCTGATATGCTTGAAAAAGAACAGGTTACATTTTTCGTGCATTTTTTTAAAGTTAAATTTTGAAGTGTACCCATTATGCTGTGTCTTCTAGCTCTTCTATTTATTGCCATGTATAATGTTGACTGGCATTTGTGGTCAAACTATATATTACATTCAGTGTTATACAGTTGTTATATTTTTAATACTAAAACATTTGCTTTTAGGTTGCACACGTGCGTGCTGAACGCGATATACTCGTAGAAGCAGATCACCAGTGGGTTGTTAAAATGTATTACAGCTTCCAAGACCCCATGAATTTGTATCTCATTATGGAGTTTCTCCCAGGGGGCGACATGATGACCCTGCTCATGAAGAAAGACACCTTGAGCGAAGAGTGTGCACAGTTTTACGTAGCGGAAACAGCTCTAGCTATCGATAGTATACATAAACTTGGTTTTATCCACAGGTAGGTATCCTTACTAATATTATTAACGCGAAAGTTTGTATGGATGTATGGATGTTTTTTACTCTTTCACGCAAAAACTACTGGACGGAATTGGGATGAAATTTGGAATAGAGATAGTTTGTACCCTGGATTAACACATAAGATCTTTTTACGGGAAGAAGTCTTATTCCCACGGGAAAATCTTACACAACGCGAGCGTAGCCGCGGGCGGACCGCTAGTTTGTTGATAATTTGTAATACAGATAATTCTAGTATCCGATCAGAATGATTGCACATTTTATGTCTGTTTATGATGTTTTAGAGATATAAAGCCGGATAACTTGCTGTTGGATGCCCGTGGTCACATCAAGTTGAGTGATTTTGGTCTCTGCACTGGGTTGAAGAAAAGCCATCGCACTGATTTCTATCGTGACCTTTCTCGAGCTACGCCTTCTGATTTCAGTAAGTGCAGGCTCATATAAATGTCGGAATGGGCCCGGACGTAAGTGAAAAAAAAACCGTTGGTGATGCTCGAAGTGGCTGAAAATTTAACGGACAGAAAATAATTTTAAAAAAAAATGTAAGACAAGCTATCAATGTTGTATAATATTATGTTTTATCACTTGCAAATTCCGGAGGGACAAATACTGTTTGCATCCCCTTCAGATTTATCCATTCAGTCGCATATGGACTGATTTTCGGCTTTACATAACACGCTGCTTTCGAACTAAGTTTCTTCATCGCCTTGAATGAATTTTTGCTTTTAGTTCGGCTCTAGCTAATATGTGATTACGTCCGAAAAAAATGCTGAAAAGATAATTGGCAATAACTTAGCATTGTTTATAATTTACTTTGAAAGATGATAAGATCGTTATCGTGATCGATCGGAGATCGTTATCAATTCTGTGAAACCAGAAATATTTAAATACAGAAAGGAACCAATAATTTTTATCGCGTTTCCAAGCCTTGGAAGTTTACATTACAGGTATATCAAGTTTAAGCCTTTTTACCGGACGTAACCATCATAAATAACTTACGGTTTCTTGAGCTAAGAATCCGTACTATTTCGCGCTTACAACCTTTAACATGAACTGTACAGAATTTTTATTGCGTTTTTGACAGCAAAAACGCTGACATCTTTTGAGAATGGCATGGGCAGCATCCGGTCGTGGCACCACCTTTGTTAGTACTTCTTCTACCAGATTATTAATAAGTTTAAAAGCGTAACATCGTTTTGAGTATAATGTTCTGTTGCAGTTTCGACATCGTCGTCGGCGATGGACTCGAAGCGGCGCGCTGAGTCATGGAAGCGCAACCGGCGAGCGCTGGCCTACTCGACGGTGGGTACACCCGACTACATCGCGCCCGAAGTGTTCCTGCAGACCGGCTACGGCCCGCAGGCTGATTGGTGGAGCCTTGGGGTTATCATGTCAGTATACAAAGCCCTTCTTATATCATTTTCTAAGTTTAAGATATTTTTTCAGATATTTGTTTGTATGTTTACAAATTAAGTCTGCCCTTCCTTATCTTGTTGAGCTTCGTAAAATTTTATTTTTACTGCGAATTTATTTTTAGTGCGAATTTATTTTTATAAAGTTATCAACACCGTATATGTTATCGGTAGAGAGTGAGTGTGTATTGTCGTTGCATTAGCACTGCCCCATACACTTAATTACCTGTAGTTTTTGTTTTCTCTGTCCTATGTAGGACTATTAGTCGTGTGGTGACGGCAGATTACATTTGTCACCAACCCCTGCTCTTCCCGTGGGTGTCGTAAGAGGCGACTTAGGGACTACACATTGAACAGGGAACGGGCAGCAGCGCTCTCTGATACAGTAACCTTTTAATCTGCGATCTCCAACCCGCCTGCCAAGCGTGGAGATTATGGCAAAACCCTCCACTTAAGTGGAGGAGGCTCATAGTCCAGCAGTGGAATGTAACGGGCCGTTGATGATGATGATGTAGGACTATAGTTTTCTGCAACTGGACAAGACTTCAAAAATCTCGGGGGTTTATTAAGAGCAAAGTGAATTGTCTACCATCCACGTCAGCTGATCTTTTTACATCGCATGGCGTTGGTTTCTTGCCTTTGATTATTATAACCGTATCGAGCGTTCTCCTCCCTTCGTGGCCGAGCGGTTGAGCGTCCGAAAAGTGTAATGATTCCGTGCATCTGAAGGCACTTTAAGCGGTTAGTCCTCTGACCTGGCTATTTGCCTTGCGTTTTCATAACGACTCAAGGGTTTGTGAGGGTCGTTGTTGATCTTACGATAAGAACATTTACACACACAAAATAACTAAGATGAAACTAACTTAAACATGATGTTGTTATTAATATTATTATGCTGTTGCGGCTGCAAGATTATTAAATAAAGGTCCCCTTGTGTGAGTAGTTCTGTGGTGCTTTTACTTAGAAGAATCGGACATATTACTCCATTCTATGGTTTATTTATTAATTTGGTTATAGCTAGCGGCACGTATCTTTAGCGCTGAGCGAGCGGTGACTCTTTCTCGCATAGGGTAGGGTGGGTGACAGAGAGAGAGGTATCGCTCGCTCAGAGCTAAAGATACGTGCCGCTAGCTGTATCTACTTATCACCTCACCTCTAGGACCAAATTACAAAAGCACTGCGAAATCTGGAATTGAACACAAAGCGAATGCCTGAACCTTTATTTGTTGCATATGCTGTCATAATTTCTCTGGCACCTGACAGTAGCTCAGAAAATATGAGTAAGATAAAATAGGTTTTCTACCCGGCTTCCCTAGCTACTACTGAGGCTCAACTCAGACTTTTTTTTTTTGACATGAACCTAATGCTTGTGTCGCAAAATCGACGTATCAAGCGTAACCGGACTTTTGGGGGAGCGGAAGGCTCTTACCCCTAGTATTATAGCAACAGCCTAAGGGCGCCCACTTGGGGGCACGGACCTCGGCCTAGGACGTTGCCATGGCGAGAAGCGCGCGGGAGAGGAATGACCCTGACGGGGTCTTCCAGGATTATGCAGAACTTGATTGGGTCTACCGCGTCCCCGCCGGCGGGTGCGGTTGGTACCAGAAGGGCATTCTGTGGAGTGTACTCTATTGGCAATGGCTATCTCAACAGCAGACTGGATGGGATCGACAGGATCGGACAGAACATGCTTAGGCCTCAACTCAGACTTCCGAGAAGTCCCTGGTTTTATTACTTAGCTGTCATAGCTACCAGTGGCGAAGGGTCCATACAAGCTGATTCCCATCGGCTTACCTTTCGAAAATCCGCTCCAACAGCCTCTAACGCTGATAGTAATTTACGTACACGCGAGCGCAAGATACATTGCTTTTTTTAATACAAGTCGAGGCGGACGGCGCTCTACAAGCAAGCGTTGTCAGTTTGATTTGAAACACACCCATAAAATGGCGCCATAGAAGCCGAGTCGGGTCGGCTTCCCATAATTTCTTTCTCTTTCTAACGCATAACGCATACGCGAGAGAGGAATTGGTAAGATAGTAAAATTGAAAAAGAAGAGTTGCAGTAAGAAAATACATCGCGGGGTCGCAATTTTTATTTAATTTTGAAGTGTGATATTGTGTGATTGGTTAAATTAGGATTTATATGGGGAAGTAAAGTGATACAATACATTTATTTAGTAAGTACGTGTCCGCCAATTTAGTGTGTGCTTGTTTGTAAACAGTGAAATTGTTGTTTTTACTGTGTTTTTCACGATCTGTTCAATACGGTGTTGAGTGAGTGTTGTGAGTTCTGTATGCTATTATGGCATTAATTCATATGGATTGCTGATCAACTGACTATTTGACTACATGTGTAGCAATGAATTCCATTTTCCGAACTCACAGTTTTGAAAACAAAAAGCATGTCATTTAGTTAGGTAGGCCGCGCTCTTCCGGCTTACCTTTGTCAAAATTTCACCCTTCGCCACTGATAGCTACACGTAGCTTTCTTTTGTTTTAGTCTGGGTGTGTAGTAAAAACAGAATGCCTATTATTAATTGGTTTCACTTTGTAGTCTGAGTGCCATCAGATCTTATACTCACTCACCCAAAGGATAAAGGACGTGACTGTATATATTTAGGCTTGTATGATTTCTCATTATTCGTTTAAGTCTGCTACGTTTGGTAATTATTATAGTTTTTCTTCTTCTGTACGTAGTATAAAATAAAGTCGCCTGCCGCGTCTGTCTGTCGGTCTGTCTGTCTGTCTGTCTGTCTGTATATCCGCTAACTCCTAAACCACAACACGGATTTTGATGCGATTTTCACCTATGGACGTCATGATTCATTATCATGAGGAAAGTTTATGTGCAATAGCATTCTAAATAAGTTTTAATTAATATAGTAGAGAAAATTGAATGAAACAAATATCGGCTTACGCTGTCTGAGTTTTAAGCGATACATCAAAATAAAATTATGTACTTAAGTATTTACATCAGCCCGAGTGACACTGGATATATTATTTGTATTGCAGGCAGTCGCGTTTTTAATTAATTAAGATTATTATTTCTCTAAATTGCACCCCAGCGATTCCGGGCCGGGTCGCTATTTGTATACAAAGTTCTTACGCTTAATATTTTACTAAATAGTTTGTGTCATGCAATATTTGTTAACGCTTGAAGCTAAAACTATGTGCAAACTGTATTTAGGTTAGAGAGCGTAGATGTCAGACGCATATTCCCTCGGTAGAGATAAGGTAACGTAAGTATTTGATGCATTTAACCTGCGATCTATTTTTATTTAACACCCCGCTTCTCAAAATGTTAACGGGTCTCTACTTTCAAGTTTTTTTTTCTTATAAGTAGAAGCTCGTTTTGTTTTTCTATTTACATAATTTTATTTCTATCAAGTTAATTGTAAAACATGGGTCCAGCAAGCGTTGACTCGTTTCGTCGTATTTTCAGGTATGAAATGCTGATCGGGTATCCGCCATTTTGTTCGGAGTCCCCGCAGGAGACGTACCGGAAGGTGATGTCGTGGCGGGAGTCGCTGACCTTCCCTCCGGAGATACCGATCAGCGAAGAGGCCCGGGAAACCATACTCCGCTTTTGTTCAGAGCCCGATCGGAGGTTTGTGCCATTTCAAATGCGCAAAAACGTTCATACTATCTTTTCTCCGACACGCTCAAAAATGTGATCATTACTGTAAAAAAACAGTACGCGAAGTGACTCATTTTTGGACGAAACATTGCCCCATACAAAACAGCGGCCAATAATGTGCCCTCAAACAACCTAGACCAGTAAAGTAACTTTCGTCCAGAAATTTCAATGTTTTTGAGTCTGTTTATAAGCATACTCATAAGCCGTGACTTCTGCTATATTTTGCTGTACACAATACACAGAAAACATCTCAACAAACCAAAAAACATGCATGTTTATTATGTTTTGCATTCCTGATGGAAAACATCCAGGGTAGGAATTAGAGTTTCCAAAAAATATTAAATATGACAATCAAAAGAATAGTATTTTGCATACATACATCAAATCCACTTTTAATTTAAAATAATTTATTATAGTAAACAGTATACAGTATCTACTAAAATAATGTAAAATTATAGAAGTCTCAAAATACGGTTCGAATAAACCCTGCGCTGAGCTGAATTATAGAATTTATGGTAATCATTTTTATTTATTACAGAAAAAAACCTCCTAGTATAGATCCTACTAAATATAGCCTGGGGAAAATTATCGTTATTTTTTTTACGAACGATCCTGTTTTTAGGATAGTGCTTAGTACGAACCCTAAAAATATAGTTCAAATACGATATTTATCGTACGGAATCTAATCCTGAAAACATCCCCCGTGCGAGTGAAACTCATTGACCAAAACAAGCGAGCCTATCAAACCTCTGTCGGAACCGAAATATTTTGTCCGAAAGATTGCAGAGTATGAGACGTCGTTTGGCTTCTGTGATCGAAGTTTGAAGCATTTGATTTATGTGTATGTGTAGACCAATTTGTGTAGTGTGTAGACCAAAACATTCGCAGGAGTCACGGATTTATGTTCTAAATTCAAATTTTATATGAATTGTACACGAATCGTAGTGATTGGAGTTGTCTATATGCTCTGTAAGACACTGGCGCAGAACAAAAAAAAAGAGCGCAATATGTCTGTTTGTTATTTTCGTCTCTTTTATTTTTATCGTACTATTTTGTTACTTATCATGAAAGATGGAGTTAACTGATCATTGAATTAGGGAAATATTATAACTATGAATGGTTTAAGAAGTAGAAGTAGAGGTTAGAAGTGGTAAAGATTAGAACTTATATGATTAGTACGATACAAATAGACATCTAAATCCAAGGTTAATATTAGTGTGCGGCAGTATTGGGTAAGGAATGTTTATGCATGTTTAGGCTCGGTTCGTCGCGCGGAATCGAGGACGTGAGGTCGGTGCCGTTCTTCCGCGGCGTGGACTGGTCGCACGTGCGCGAGCGCCCCGCTGCCATCACCGTCGAGGTGCGCTCCATCGACGACACCTCCAACTTTGACGACTTCCCCGACGTCAAGCTCGAGATACGTAAGTCTCTCTCTTTGAAACACATTGAAAACTGGCCCCAAACCCTTTGCTTACTTAATTTATTGGTTAAAGCGAGAGATTGATTTGAATGAGAGAGGTGAATTTTATTTTCCATTTTGGATCTTATTTATTTGAGTTTTAATGACATACTCAAGACATAGAACATAGAAGAAAATATTAAATATTTAAGATATAGTGATATTTTATAGTTAAATCCAGGAACACTTTTGGCAATTACGAGTTCTAGAAGACTTAGGGCAATAATAATGACTGAATATTAATGTACTATAATGTTATTTATAACACTGTGATATTACTCGATATATAGTTTTACAGTATGTCTGGTTACCGGTGTCCGACCCGTTAAGGCTAAGCAATAAGATTCGTCGGCAAATCCATCACAATAAGGCATTTTACCCCTACTGTTTTGGAATGGCGGCCATTTTGTTTTTTGTATTTACTGCGTTCAGATGGGTTTATTTATTTAGCAATATCTAGCGATGTCGAGATCCAATAGGCTTAAAAGTGGTTTCGTTTGTCAGCTACAAAAATAGGCAATACGTTGACACTAAAAAGTTTATTAAAAACTTCCATTAAAACATTAAAAAAATACTTAGAACGTAATCAATGTGATAAAAATTTCTTCATTATTTACTTTTCAAATGTTTAAAGAAATCTAGACCGTGAACATGCAATTTTTTTTTAACTTTTTATATGCACTCTTTGTATTACGACATGTATGCACTACAATATTTCCTAAAAACTAATGTCAAGACCTAAGCTCTAAGTCAAACAGTTTAGGAGTAATAACTACCTGAATGTGACCTTTTACTTAAAAAATCTTGACAAGTAGAAGGTATTATGAATGCGAAAGTATGTTTGGATATTTAGATGATTGGACGTATAGATGTTTAGATGCTTGGATGTTTGTTCCAATTTCACGCCTAAAGCCCTGAACGGATGTGGATGAAATTTGGAAAGGAGATAATTTGTATCCTGGATTAATACATAGGATTTACAGGTCTTATTCCCACGGGACAACCTTACACAACGCGAGCGTAACTGCAGGTGGATAGCCAGAAAAATAAAATACTACGCAATCGTAACTTTTAACAATTACTGACATTAATAAAATTATGTTAACGGTCTAGTTTTTTTAAAAACATTTAAAAAGTAACAAAATCTAGAAATTTTTATCCCATTTTTAACGTTTCAAGTATTTTTTTAATGTTATAAATGAAGTTTATAATAAATCTTTTAATGTCAATGTGCTGCCTGCTGTTGTAGCTATTAAACGAAACTACTTTCATGCCTATTGGATCTCTACATCGGTAGATATTGTTAAATAAATGAACCCAACCGAACACAGTAAATGCAAAAAAACTAAAATGGACGCCATTCCAAAACAGTAGGGGTAAAATGCCTTATTGTGATGGATTTGCCGATGTAATTGATCATATTGCTTAGCCTTAACGGGTCGGACACCGGTAACCAGACACACTGCATATACCTATATGGTGCGATTTTATTAGTGTCAAATAGACTGAAAATATAAGTCATGTTGAAAACGTAAAAAAAGATTACGAAAATCTACATGTTAGTTTAAGAGTTTTTAACAAAAAATAATTATATAAAATTGACCAAAAATATCATCCTCTAAATGTACACTGATGTTACTTCAAATATGTAAGCGCACGCGTGACATTTATGCATGCACGCATACGATTACGTATTTGAGCTGTTTGTTTTTAATATTTTTTTGATTAGGCAATCAAACTGTTGGCTTAATTGCTAATGGCTAACGTACTAACAGGCCCTCATAGTGGAGTAATTCAATTATCCAATGTGAGCTATCCAATGGCATATTTTCATCTTGGTGTCCGATGACGTAAATGCCCCTAAAACATAAATATAAACCCCCCCCCCCCCTTCCCCATTTTAATGACTAAAAATTGGCCGCCATAAAATGAGTTCGTGTTTCGTGTTGTTTACATTTTAACACTTGAATATTATGTTAAAGCAGGTAATAAAAGTATTCATGAGTTGTAGCTAATAGCATTTTATAATATTTTTTTCTCATAGAGGGAGATGAAATATAAAATGTATAAATCGGTCGCAAATATTTTTTCCTCGGGTGATGTATTTTGAATCTTTGTACTCTATAGAATCCTTAATTCCGCTCTGGATTAAAAATAGCGCCTTCGCCGTAAAAATATTCTTTAGCGCCCTTGTCATAAAATCTACTATTGTGTGTCGTCATCGAGTACCAACGTACTCGATGACGTAAAAAGTACAAAAAAATAACACTTTTATTTAATTTTTACACATGTTCCAAAATTCGCTCAAAAACCCTGTAGATTAAAGCAGCCTATTTCAAACCGCTATAGATTGCTTTTAACGTGGTATGATGTAAGGTTTGTGTAGTCAGTTATATATCTGGGCCGCCTAGGAAATCCTGGAGGATCCTCTGCTTGGAAGAGGGCAGAAAGTATTTTTATGATCTAGATTCTAGACTACAAGAGCTATTCAACGGTGTGATTTTCACCTTAGTATTCGATGACGTTAGTGCAACCATTTTTAATGATTCTAAAAATTGGCCGCCTGCATAAGAAACGGATCAATCACTCACCCGCGCACCCTCGGCAATGTCCTCGAAGACCCAGGACCCTGCTATGTTGATGGTGATTTTGAAGGTTCTGGTCGCTTGGTTTATTTATTCATAATTTATATACAAATGGCGGGCCTAATGCCAGGTTCTTTCGTAGTTGCTCGTGCAGTTTTAGATCGATTTCGGATATTTTTTTTATTTTTGTAAATTATTTTGCAAGCGCAATGCGTCGCGCACTGTCCGCGGTAGTTGCTATTAATATCACCGCGCCGCTTTACTACTTTGTGTTAATATTTTTAAAAGACCCCTCTTTTAATTTACTTAATCTTCGAAATTCGAAAAGGCTGTGTTCCATTACATGAAAAACTCATTAGGATATTGTGAACTGATCCATTCTAAAAAATAATAAAAAGAAAAAAATTGAAGTAGATAATATTGCTTTGTGCAAATGGGCGTTTTTCCTTTCTTTTTTTTAAATTACAGACTATGCCAGCATGATGGCAATGTTGCCGCGACACAAATTTGAAGTCCCTTAAAAGGAAACCCTGTTGGTTTTATCTTTGACATAATAAGTTCGTGAGCCCGTTCCAAAAAATCCTTCATTTCAAGTGAAAGATTTTCTCAAACTTCCGGCCAATTTTAGGTGCTTTATTCTTCTGATTCTTGTTCAGCACAACTTTTCCGACCGTGTGCCATGCGTTTGATCGTGAAGTCATATGACGTAGGCATTTTTGGAACGGGCTCACGGGGTATAAGCTATCAATTATTAAAAATAATAAATAAAATATTACATGTAGTACTAAACTTTTAATTACATAATATGATTAAATACGAATATGTAAAACAGTTTTGATATGGTTTCTTTTTACACTATTTGATTGAGGTTCAGGTTTAACAAAAGTGGAACCCAGCGCCACATAGCTGGCCTTTGTAGAACTTAAAGAAAAACCCTCATTATATCAACTAAAACCTAATTGTATTAAATATACGGAACACTAATTGATCTAAGAAGGCAATCTTGTACACAACCTCCAGGGAGCTGGGAGCGGCCCGCGCTCGTACTATCTGTCGGCCTTGAAAATATTTGACACTAATTAAATCGCACCTTATATAAATGATATTATATTAGCGGCCCAAAAAAAGTGGCGGGCAACAGATAGTTAAATTACCTTTTCATCTCTCATGCTCTGAAAGTAGTCCAATAATGACCCCAAAGAAAGAATGTAAGTCCAACTTACATCCCAAGGGATATCATCAACAGCTCATATACGTCCCCACCTAGGGGCTCGAGCCTAGGGATATAAGTAACTTTGAAATTGGAACTTATCACAGGGTAAACAATTGTTATTTTAAATTTTGACTAAAATGACACGAACGCGCAAAGGGCGGCTTTTCCATGCAAACACTGCTACGTTCGTCTTTTTGCAGCATAGTCTTAAGCCGTGACTCCTGCTATGTTTTGTTGTACACAATACACAGAAAACATCTCAACAAAACAAAAAAAATGCATATTTATGGTTTTACTACACAAATTCTCTGCATTCCCGATGGAAAACATCCAGGATTGGAATCCGAGTTTTCAAAAATATTTTCTATGACAATCAAAAGAATAGGATAGTATTTTGCAAAAATTATAGTACTTATGTCGTGACCTTATCGTAGAATTGCCGACATTATGAAATGCTCGAGAATTTCATAAAATGGTCGCATTCCATGATGTGGGCAACTAAATTTGACCAGATCATTAAATCGTGAACATTACACGAATTTGTCACGATTGGCCATTTCACGAAATATTTAATAAGAATTAAAATATGTTTGGAACTTATTGTTCTCTAAGTGCGACAGACATTTTCAGAGTACTTTTTCATCATAAACTCTTTTTTCTTCCTCATTTTAATAACGAATTATATTTTTTTTTCACTGCGAGAAATAACGCGGCCGCCATTCTGGTACATAAACAAAGCGCTTCTAGCGCCTCTATCGGCTATTAATGTAATAATTTTACGATATGATCAAATAATCTTGACCATTTCATGAAGTAGCTGCGTTTTTAGTTGAACATATCGACAAACGATTTCTTATAATTGTGGCCATTTCTGAAAAAATCCTGAAATACGACTACTTCATGAAATTCTCAGGCATTTCTACGAAATGGCCGCGACATATTCATCAAATCCACTCATTTATTATACAGTGTATACAGGTGCCTACTAAATTATTGTAAAATTATAGAAGTCTCGAAATACGGTTCGAATATTATAATTTGTAGTACAAAATCAGACCCTGCGCTGAGTTGAACTATAGAGCTGATGGTACTCATTTTTGTCTTTGTCACATTTTATTACAATTCTAGTATAAATCTTACTAAATATAGCCCGGGGAAAATTATCTTATTTTTTACGAACGATCCTGCCATTAGGATTGTGCATAGTACCAACCATGAAAATATAGTTCAAATACGATAATATTATCGTACGGAATCTAACTCTGAAAACATCCCAGGTGCGGGTGAGACTCATTGACCAAAACAAGCGAGCCTATCAAACCTCTTTGTCGAAACCGAAACATTTTAGTGCAGGAGGTGTCGTTTGAAACATTTGATTATGTGTAGACTCATTTGTGTAGTGTGTAGACTAAAACATTCGCAGGAGTCACGGCTTTATTTAATAAATTCAAAATTTATATGAATCGTACACGAATCGTAGTGATTGGAGTTGGCTGTATGCTCTGTAAGACACTGGCACAGAACAAAAAAAAAGAAAAGCGCGCAATATGGCGGTTTGTAATTTTCGTCTCTTTTATTTTTATAGTACTATTTTGTTACTTATTTTTCATGATGGAGTTAACTAATCATTGCATTAGGGAAATATTATAACAAGAATTTGAAGTACAGGTTAAAGTGATTAAGTTTAGAACTTATGAGTTTAGTACGATACAAGTAGACATCTAAATCCAAGGTTCCACAACCTTTTTAGTATTTTAGAATTTCCTCGCATATTTCAGAGAAAATTACTATACAAGCCTCGGCCGCAGTAACTCTTGCTGGACTCGTACGCAATAAAAGTCCTCGCCTGCGGCTTGGACTTTAAACGTGTTCTCATCCTGAAATAACTAACTCTACGGCCGCGGCAGTAATGTACTATTTTAGGTACACCCAGTCCCAGTAACTCTGAACCTCAGCCCAAAATGGCTTATGCATTCTTTAAAAAAAGGATGTGATACTTATCTGTACGTTTTATTTTCAGCTGCCGCTCCAGCCGACGGAGAAGTGGCGTACAAAGATTGGGTATTTATAAATTATACATTCAAAAGGTTCGAGGGACTGACGCAGCGTGGCACGCCCACAAAAAAATGAACCAATCACACTTCCGGCTTTGCACCAATCCGGATAAATTAACATTGTGAAAGAATACCTATATTTTCTTAAAATATGCATTTGAACAGCGATAAGTTTTTGAAATTCTGAAATATTTATATAAAAGAAATGATACCTGAATAATGTCATATTTATTAGTTTAAATCAATATTAATAATATTTATTTGATAAATTTTAATGTATTTGGTTTCGCCAGTATAGAGATCAAAATTGTCGCGCTCGTCTTTTCTTAGTTAAAGAGGGTAGATGCTCTTCCTGTCTACAATGTTGACAACACCGGAAGTGCGTCCTGATTGGCGGATTTTTCGCTGCCCTTGCACGATTTGCTCTGACGACGACGCCCGACCCGCCGCCATTCTGCTTTCCCTAGTCTCAACTGTCGCATCGTGCACCATCATTAAATAGCAGGAAGCCTTCAGGACTCGCCGTAAGCAGCAATTCATCCCCGAGGCCTCGGGGCCGGTCCGGCATTGTATGCAGGTAAGCATCTCCCTATAATAACTGTTTGGGATTGACGAGAAGCAACCCCGTTCTTTTTGATGAACAGTTAGCTTAGCTATCGAAGGATCTTGGCGTCACCAGTATTATTTTCATGATGTTAATTTAAGACCATAAGTTTTACCATTAAGGACTAGATTTCTATTGGCCTATCGCCTGTAACGTCTTGATATTATTATTGTAAATTATACCTATTTCGCAGGAGTATAATAACGAACAAATTCTGCCCAATTTTAACTTAAGCGCTCAGGATAAACTTCTCTGAGTCATATTAATTATTAATCTATTTATGACATAGCATGAACTTAATGACAAAATCACTATAATTGCATCGCTTCTAATATTATATAGGTAATTATAATTGTATTTTTTTTAAATAGTGAATACTGAATAGGGGATCGGACTGTTCCATATTTACCATATTATATGAATTATTTTTAAAATATAGTTTAGTAGCAGACGATTCGCGAAGAAAAAAAACAGAATCGGTTGAAAAACGAATTTACAATGATTTTTTAAAGTTTCAATATGTGTCTCTTTCAAAAACGATTTATTGTATGGAGATTATACGGCGTTACTAACAAATGACGTCACAAGTGGGTATGTGCCTCTCTGTCTAATCTTGAATTTCAAACCTTTATAACTCGGTCAATTTTAAAGATAGATAAAAAAATATTTTAGTGTTCGATAGCAGAAACTAAGAAGCTTGGATTTATAAAATAAAAAAAATAGTTCGATCCCCTATTCTGAATCATTTGTGTTTGCGTTGTGTGTTATGAATTTAATAAATCCCTTATTATCTGTGCATTTGGAGATCGAACTTATGAACTTTTGCGCTGTATGTATGTTTGAACGAGCAGTATAGATTATGCTGGTTTAAAAAATATATAATACCTTTTCATTTCTGTACTAAAAACTACAGACATTGAATTTGATGATATTTGAATGGTGCATTCACTTCGGCATTAATTTATTGCAATTAAAGAGTTATGCCGTAGTGTGACTTGATAATTTAATGTACAACAATAATTTTATTCGTGCGCTTACTGTAAATGATAGAACCACGAGCGAAACGAGTGTTTTTCCTGTGGTTCATCGAAGGATTTTTTTAAGTTTGTGATGAGAATAACTTTTGCATATAACATATGATACAATATTTGAATTCTACCAAACCAGCAAGAAAATAAGTTTTATGTGTAATGAAAAGGCGTTTTCCGGTCTAATATTTATATAATATTTCCATGCTGGAGAGGTAAATTGTTTGACGGGTCTTTGCCTCCTGTTAAATGTGAGAAAACAATTCCAAGGTGTTGTGTGAAGATTATTTTAGTTGGATGAAATAATGGCCTGCAGCTTTAATATACGTTGAAAATAATGTGAAATCTCAAGCCTAAGCAAGACAAAAACAACAGATATTCATCATCAACAGGTCATATACGTCCCCACCGAAGGGCTCGAGCTTACCCTGAATTAGGGCGATTAGGCCTTAGTCGACCACGCTGGCGCAGGGCGGGTTGGTCGACTTCACACATAACCTTTGAATTTCTTCCCAGGAGTGTGCAGGTTCCATCACGATGTTTTCCTTCACCATAAGAGCGTCGAATAAACGTACATATGAATTTGAAATTCGAAAACACATTGGTACGTGGTGGGGATCAAACCCGCGTCTCCCGGAAGAGGCAGCGGCCCTAGCCACTAGACCACCGACGCTCTTACGACAAAAACAACATAACTGAAATATATTATGTTTTTGAAGCTTGGTCAGTAATTCTTTTTATAAATTAAAATAAATAAAAGCGCAAATTTTCAGTTTAGGTGCCTTATCAAACTTACACTAAACAAATACATGCAATTCTTAAAATTAAAATTTTATATTGTAGCTTAAGCGACACGGGTCTGTGAAATAACTACCTAAGATAAATAACTGTAATGATTGCCTGGTAAGAAGTTATGCATTAGCCAACTTTCGGTGATTGTTTTTTACAAATTGATTTTACTTCTCTTGTTGTATCATACTGTATTTATAACATCCTGACATCTTTAATACGAGTGAAGTTACTGTTGCTACTCTTCATTAAAAAATATCAGACTAAGTCCATACTGTATTCTATTAGTTAGCTGCATTCCGTCCATTATTTTTTCTGTTCCCTTTTGCAAGTTGATACAAGCAATGAGCTGTGATGAAAGTTTATACATATTATGAAATCTCAATAGTACTCATTATCTGCCAAGTGAAAGTGGACAAATTCATTAGATTACTGAAATACTGACCCAGGTATGTATTTGAATTAATAACTTCTTGAAGAGCAAGAATTATTAACTTAACAGTATGTATAAATGTATATTCTATTTAAGCTTAAATTAATTATATTCCAAACCCAAAAAATATAAAGTGTAATAATTTCAATTTTGCTATTTAAACTTCAAACAAGCGTTGTAACTTCTCGCATAATGTATCAGTAATAAAAAAATGTGCACAAAGCGCGAAAGTCTTAAAAAAGAAATGCAACAAAAAATTGTTGTATTCAGAAAAAACACCTTGACTGTGAATGCAATAAAGAGCCTGGATGGTGGCATTCACATCCAATAATATAGCCACACTAGTGGCGCTAAGCAACGAAGTACAGTGCGTCCTAAAGAGTAATTAAAAAGAGGCAATACTCTAGTGTGGTCCTGCTTTTACCATTTAGTTGATTTGAAAGGAACGACACTCAAGTATTGCCGTCTTTTTAATTACTCTTTTTAGACGCACTGTAGGCGCTAAGTCAACAAGTTACACTCTATCCTAATTATTTAGTCCGTCCTTTTCGCCTTTAAAAGATAGAAAACGGATAGGAGATGAACATCTTATTTTTAGAATTTTGACCTTAAGGTCGCATTGATTGAGTGCTTATTTTAAGTTATCGTTAATTCCACGATGGATATTTCATCGTTCATCTCTTCTCTCTGTCATTACTCATAGAAACGAAAAGGATAAAATAATCTTTAGGCTTAGAGCGTAACTGCGCAAATTGGAAGCTATGCTCTAATTCTTAATCATCTCTAAAATGCTCACTTACTAGACCTTGTACTTGTACATGACCACTGAAATAGATGATTTTATAGGGATAATCCTTATTGTATAGGTAATTTATTTTTATACCGTGCACTAGAATTATTACTGGCTTATTCTCAAAGCTATGATAATAACATTCAACTTGGGTTACTAATATTTAGATCAGACAACCAAAATTAATAATAACAGTGACTGTATCATACATAAAACAGTCTTTCTCAGGGTCTGTCTGTCTTGTGTGTGTAGTTTTACTCCGTAACCATTCACATGTTCACCAAAAAATGAATTAGTCCGTAGATTAAATACAGAATTCTTAAAAGACAGGTGGCGATATTGTGTTTATATGTGACCACAACTAGCAGAAGTTAACTTGATATTTCGTCACTATGACGCATCATTCTAAAGAGGAGCCAAGTTAAATTCTGCGGGTTGCACAATACGTAAAGATGACAGGTTCTTTTCATAATCATATAGGTTAAGTACGTTTATTTGCGATAGGCCACAATCTGCTTCAAATTTAACAAACAATTAAAAGTAAGCAACCGAGGCATCGTGAAGTAAAACATAGATTAAACAAATGACGTTAACTGATATTCACGTATGGTTAGATATTGTAGTTTGGTTCTACAATAATTGCAGTGGTATCTTGCCGGTAGTTTAAGTACAATTTAAAATTAGTACTCCACGACAGTGGTTACTAAATATCTTTTACTAATAATCACAAATAAAATAGCACTGGATCAGAAAACCTATCATACAAAAAATATTAGTTGAATTTAAATTCTTATCTACTACGAGTATTAAATAAATCATAAACAGCCAATAAATAACGTGCGTGGCGCGGCTACTGCACTTCTTTCAAAATCCATACGATTCTTCTCAGAAAATATTATCTGCTTTTCAGGCCGTCTTGTTCCCAAAGAAAAAACAAACACAAGGCCAGTAGAGTAGAAAGTTAAAATATGTAATTTTAAATAAATTAATATTTATCTATAAATACTATATTTCATATTTGTTCAATATTGTTTATTGAAAACAATCAAGGTCATGTGCATGGGAAGTATATCACGCCTTGGCAAAGGAAGAACCGTTGAGGGGGATTTGGTCTGTTAAATTCTGTTTATCAACATGGCTTGAGCATGCTTTTATTTTTCGCAATAAAGTTTGGTACACGACGACCGCAATACTGAACTATATTTATTAACATTCGAGATACTCACGTATACAATATACATCACGTCCTTCTGTGAAGAGTTAATATTTTATTTAAAACAATTTGGTACCTATTTCTTTTTCATAAAAAATAAAATGTTAGTTGCATTTTCGATTAAATGTATTTGTACGTTTATTTTAGTTAGAATTTATATAGAGAAAAGACCCATCATAATACTTCTTCCACTACATAATATTATAACTAAATGCACAGGTAGATGTGTCTTACAAAGACAGTGCGATCGTAGTGTTGTATTAATTTTTAGCTTACGTTGTAGTGTTTTTAAACTGTATTATTTGGTTCGACTTGTTTAAGATTAATCAGTGTTAATTTAAATAAATTATTTTGGTCTATTCAGAATGTTAAACCGCGGAGTAAAAATGCAGTAAGTAACTGTAAAAATTTTGTTTGCACATCGTGAAGTGACTCGTTGAAGGCCGATGCATACCGAATGCGTGACGTGACGTGTCGCGTGACGTGACGTGTGCGTGCGCGTGCCAGCACTGTCACACCGGCAAGAGTGGTGCAGCACGCGTCACGCAGCGCACGCTACACGTCACGCAGACCATTCGACGCGCGCGTAGTACAAGCCGCCATATTGAAATCTTAGGCGAAAAGTCACATACATCACATACTTTAAAATTAAAATTTTGATTTTTTGTATGAAGTTAAATGAATAAAAACAATATAATTTTACTTACCGTCTATTTCTAGCATTGAGCCGATTCTCTCCCACAACAATGATTTATAATTTTTATTTTTATACTCTTTGTGTTTGGTGTTGTAGATACACTCATATTTTCTGACGATTTCTATTAGATTTTATTTCAAAATTGTCTCCATTGCGAAGAAAACACTATTTGGTTTGTAAATAAATACAACGGGGCGTGCACACGAGCAGCACCGGACGTTGCGTGCGCGTGCGTAGCTGATGTGGCATCTAACAAGGAGCGCCATATAATACAACGTCATCAGCGCACGCGCGTGTGCGACGTTGCCGTTCCGCCTCGCGCGTGTACGGACTCAGTTTGTCAGTCAGACGCAGCTCTGCGTGCGCGTGACAGCTGCGTGCACGCGCGTGCACACGTCACGCATCCAGTGTGGCATCTTCCATAGAGTTTCATACATTACAACTAGTGCGTGCGCACGTCACGTCACGTCACGCATTTGGTGTGCATCGGCCATGATCCTTGCCGTGCTGCGCAGAGAGCACACGTCTGAATGGACTAAGTAATATAGTGTTTAATTAATTATTGTCAGATTATAATTCTCTCTTATATAATGTATTATCGTTTAAATGTTGTATTTATTTTTCACATATTAACGACGGACATATCACAAAAGAAAACTAACTCGGGATGAATAAGTAACATTCATGTTTGTAACCAAAACAAATGGTAGTATTTTGTTACTGTTTAATACGTAAGTACCAGCTGATAATGAATTAAATGGTTTATCTGTCAATAAAACAACACAGTACAAAATAAACAGAACGTCCATTTGTTTGTAGATACTTTAGTTACGTTTTTTATAATCAATATATTGTTTCATATCTACCATTTCTTATCTTAGGGTTAGTGATTTTATGTTATATTTTAAACTGTGGATTGGAATTGTTACTTTTTATACATAAATAGAAACTGTTTATATTCCTTTAAAATGACCTATCCAGAAAATAATATGTCGATTGTCTAGTAAAAAAACATCACAATGTAATTTTAAAATGGATATTATGTTGGTAATCATTTAATACGTAAAGTAACGACTGTGATACTGGCTACAAGAACTAAGTTTGTCTAAATGTAATTGTAAATGAATATAATTTGACGCCTGCGTTAATTTTGCGTAAATACAGCCATATTTACGATTTATTAAACTAGTATTTAGCCAGTATTACTGTAGCAAAAATATCTTTAAGCCCAAGTCACACAGAGCCGTGCCGGGGGCGGTCCGGGGCCGGGAAAGCGGGACGGTGCTATGGCGCGGCATAGCGCCGTCCCGCTTTCCCGGCCCCGGACCGCGCCGCTCCCGCTCTGTGTGACTTGGGCTTTAATGTCTTACTGTTTACCTGCTCCTCGTAGTTCATAGGGCGTATACGTACGCTGCACATATTTATTTCATGTTCAACTTACTACTACATCAGACATGCTTCATATTTCTATATTGAATGCTTATATATTTTATTAAAATTAGTGATCTGCTTTGTTATTGTTATTAAAAATAAAACTATGATTTATTTAATTTCTGTAATTATAAGTTTGGAGGGAAGTATTTTGTTTAATACTTATTGTTTCTTCCATGTGATTTTAGAAAGTGGCAATACAAATAAAAACAAATAAGCAACTATATTTTCGAAATACTTCTCATTTATCTCCTTAATATCGCAAGAAACAAAAGTTTTACATAAGTTTTCGGGCTAGTTAATTGGTATGCTTTACAATATTTTTCACCTCTCCACCTCGGAAAGTTGGTTCGCTCGAAAACAGTGCCGAAAATCGCTTATTCATTTCTAGACATGCAAACCATTTTCATGTCTAGATAGGAAAAAAGTTTTCGTATATCCGCGCGTAAAATAATTGACGTGTGCCATTTTTTTTATAGGATGTGTTCCGAATCAAACTGTCAGCGCCGTCAGCGATCAGAAAACCAAAAGATTGTATGGGTTTCGCCTGCCTTTGAGTGCGCTAAAATCGATTTCAGCCCGTCTCGGAACGCAGGGATAGAATGAAATGAAATGAAATGAAATCTTTATTGTGAATATAAATCTAGGTAACAATTTTGCAGATGAATTTGCTTAATAATATGTTGGGGTCTCCAGATCCTACCTTTACAGGTGTATTCACATAAATTATTATTAAAAACTAAAAAAAAATAAAAACTATAAAGAAAGAAACTTAACATAGATGTGGAAACTTAAAAATACCAAAGAACGCTACTATACAACCTATATTTTTACTATACTTACCTATTTCTTTGATAATATACATATTTATTCTAATAAAATTTTTACAGAAAATAACAATAACAAAATGCTCATATAAGTATTTTTTACAATTTAAATTAGGTATATACTATGAATTCTTTTAAGCTATAGAAGCATTGATCTAAAAGCCAAGTTTTAGTCAGTCTTTTAAAAGTAGTTAAAGTAATGTTATCATCCTTAAAAGAGTCAGGTAGCTTGTTGAAAATAACAATGCACATCGTGAATGAATTTTTATAGACTAAAGACAAATTTACAGGTGGCTTATGTAATTTTTTTAAATATTTAGAGCGTAAATTTCTGTTTGTAACATCTTGCTGCAATTGAAAAAGGTACTTATGTTTGAATACAAATAAACAAATCTCGAATATGTACAAGCATGGTATAGGAAGGATATTGTATTTTTTAAAATATGGACGATATGAATCAACTTGACAGAGTCCAAACATGGCTCTCATACAGCGTTTTTGAATTATAAAAATGTTATTTATGTCAACACAATTTCCCCACAGCACAATACCATAACGTAGTGTGGAATCCACATAACCATTATAAGCTATTATGGCTGCTTGTAGTGAGACAATTTTACTAATTTTCCTGATTGCATAAATAAATCTGTTAATCCTGGAACATATACTATTTACATGCTCTTTCCAACTACAGAAACTGTCTAAAGTTAAGCCTAAAAATTTTGTTTCAGTAACTTCTTCAATTTTTTCATCATCATACATAATATTTAATGATTGTTTATGACCTCTAGTGGTATGAAATTGCATGTACTTTGTCTTATTTATATTTACTTTCAAGTTATTTTCTTTTAGCCACGTTACGGCGTGTGCTAAAGTTTTATTGATTTCTGTGTTATATGTGAGGGGGTTTTTACTTTCTATGACAAGAGTAGTATCATCGGCGAATAATATACTATCATGAGACAGGGTATTTGGTAAATCGTTTATATATAGCAAAAAAAGTAGCGGTCCTAGTATGCTACCCTGTGGGACTCCATAATTATTTTTAATGTATGATGACTTATAGTTTTGAACAGATTTACTAAATGGACAATATTTTGTTGTTTCAACACATTGAGTTCTATTTTTCAGATAAGATTTGATCCACTCATAGGCAGGACCTCGAATACCATACTTAAATAATTTTGTTATTAAACGAGAATGACTTACGAAATCAAAAGCTTTGGTCATATCCATAAACAGCACAGTGACTGGTATCTTCTGATCTACGCAAGTCATTATATGTTTAATTAATTTGAAAGTAGCAAGTGAAGTGCTTCTTTTTTTTCTAAATCCGTTTTGTTCCTCAGATATTATATTGTTTTTGTTAAGAAATTTTTCTAACCTATTATACATAACCATTTCGTAAATTTTAGAAAAAATTGGTATTAGTGTGATCGGTCTGTAGTTATCAACTTTATCTTTATCGCCTGTTTTAAATAGGGGTTTTACTATAGATATTTTTAATTCAGTAGGAAAAGTGCCTTGCACTAAGGATAAGTTAATAACGTGTAACAGGGGTGTTGCTATGAGATGTATACTGTTTTTGACTATATCTGTACGAACTTCATCATATCCCACAGAGTTCGTGTTCTTTAACTTTTTTACTATAGCAAGCAATTCATCTAATCCTAACGGGTTTAAAAATATACTTTTTTCTAAGTTATTAATTTTAATGTCATTAGAAATATTAGAAGAACAATTATTTTCTACAACATTAATAAAATAATTGTTAAATGAATTACAAATGAGATCAGGATCGGTAATCACAGAATTGTTAATTGTTAACTTATCTATATTATTACTGTTATTGTTATCTGCGGAAGAATATTTTTTTATAACACTCCAAACAGCCTTACATTTATTCTTACTATTAGTTATACATCTAATGTTTCGTGATTTATGATAATGGACTATGCATTTCTTTAGAGTTCGGGAATAATTTTTATACGTATCTTTAAAGTTTGGTATATGCCTACTTTTAAGGTATAATTGTCTTTTTATGAAACAGGACTTGCGTATACCTTTTGTTAACCTACTTGAATTTACATTTCTATTAGATATCTTTATTTTAATAATGGGAAAACACAAATTATAAAAGAGAGTGTATAAGTTATAAAAAATATTAAAAGACTTAGATGCATCATTCTCATCAAAAACTTCCTGAAAAGAGAGGGAAGATAAGCATTCTAAAAATTTGTTTTGATTCTCTTGACAGTAGTCTCTCCTATATTCATACCACCACTTCAGCGGCGGAGAAAGTCGTTTTTTGATCGGAACATGGTATGTCTGAGCAGTGTGATCTGATAATCCTAAGTTGTGAATGTTCGCTTCACCATCTTCAATATTGGTGAATATATGGTCTATACATGTTTTTGAGGTAGCGGTAATTCTTGTAGGTAATTCGATAACAGTCTTTAAGTTAAATATCTCAAATATCCTTCTAAGCTCTGTTGAAATATTTGTCACCTTTAAAAGGTCAATATTTAAATCTCCACATATGACGATTTTTTTTCTTTTGTATTGACATATTTTATAGAGAAGTTCATTTAATTTTTGGAAAAATAGTGCAGAAGTTGAGGTTGGCGTTTTATTTGTATAGATGCAGATTACAGTTATTCCGTATTTTAAAATATTTATTCCACAACATTCGAATATATATGGTACTGTGATAGATTCTAATTCTTTTAAATAGGTAAATTCAATATTATTTTTAGCTAAAATTGCAACACCTCCTCTTCTACATTTGTTTCTTGAAAATGATGCAGTCATTTGAAAGTTTTGTAATTTAAAATTAAACTCTGTACCCTTAAGAATGTTTGTTTCGGTCAGACATATTACATCAACATGACATCCTCCTTCATTAAGGTCACACAATGTACTAAATAAAATATCTTGTTTATTGAGGGCTCCCGCAATATTCTGATGAAATATTCCTAAGCTAGTATCTAAGCAGTTATTGACGAAAAAATGTTGATGGGTTATTAGCGGATAGTAGGAGTTCTTCATCTGCTGGATATTCATGTTCAGGTCTATTTTCTTTTATATAGCATATTTCTTCATTAACGCTTTGGAGTATGATATGCATGCCCTTGTTGTTTACAATTCCTGAATATTTATGAAACGTTGAATCATCATATTTTAGGTGGCGGTTGGAGTCAATCAAAAATGCATATTCGTGAGTCATAATGTCCAAGTATAACAAGTTATTAAACGTTTCGACTCTCCAGTTGAAAGAATTTGCGAAGCGGCTGTTTTTGAAAGTAGGTACACATATTAATATGTTAGTATGGTTAATACCCTTAAGAGTTTCTCGTATGTAAGTAATCAATTCATAATAATTACATGAGGTATTAAAATCTTCTTCTCCTAAAAGAACAACGCAATAATCATTCATTGTAAAATCAGCAACTTTGCTTTCAATTCCCTGTAGAAGTGGCTTTATTCCACAGCCTGGCATGAGATAATGACAGATTTCATTATTTATTTTTAAATTTCTTTGAGCGATCGACCTAGTATTATTGAACCGGAAGGTGCTTAATAAACACACTTTGGTCTTAGTTTTATCACGGGAAACTATATTCAATGTCTTTTGTGAATTACTAAAAGGTGGTTTAGGTATGTTTTTTTCAGAACTATGTGATGCAAATATGGTGTCTTGTTTTGCGCGTTCAAGCTGCAAGCGGGAGGTATTTTTATCCAAGTTTGTTGTGTTTGGTGTACTAAATAGAATAATACTATCATCATTCTCCGTTGCATTATTTTTCTGTGAAATTTCTTTTTTTTGGCCACTTTTTGGTTTTGATCGAGATGTGCGAGTGAGTTGATTCACTTTCGCATCACGTTTAGAAATGTCTGTTCGTAAAACATAATTTTCACTCAACAATCTTTCAACCTCATTCTCTGTACTCTCAAGTCTCGCCTCTAAAATCGATATTTTCGATTTAAGTTCCTGTAACTCTTCCCAATCTTTTTCATGTGCGCAATTTTCAGAACAAGTTTTATTTATTGTTGAATCGGCAGAAGACATCACATCAATTGAAGTATTATTGGTATTATTACATTCATGTGACGACAGCACTCTTTCGGTGACGAGCGTTTGTTTTTTTCGGAATGTAATATTAGAACTAACATCTCTGTTTTCGGAACCGGGTGCTTTTTTAGCAGTTTTCCTACATGTCACACATTTCCATATACTTTTTTTCTCAGAATCCATGGTAGCAAATACTCTTTCATTGATAACTGTGCAAGTTAGGTGAAATTTTCCTTTGCATATTAAACAGGTAAGTAATTGTCTATTTACAATTTTTTTGGTACATTTGTGACAAAGTGACGCCATCTTTTAGGTCTTTGTAATAATTTATTAAAGGTTCTAAATAAGGTTCAATACTAATCCATTGGTGTTGTATTTGTTTTAAGCATTTTCGTGAGGTGGCGTTGTTGTTAAATGACCTGAACGTAATTGTTCATTTAGGTCAAAAGATGTCGCTACTAGTCGTACACAAAGCGCGAAGTGTTAAAAGTTGTTTACATCTTTTGAATGATTTATAATAACGGTCACACTTTCTTGCATGAAAACACAGTTTTTAGCACCAAATCCACTGAATGTTATTGTTTAACTACGCAGACACTTGTATAACGTAGCAACTTTTATATTTATAGTCTAGTAACAGCAAGTAAATAGTTTATTTGAATTATAGTTCACAAACACAAGAGACGCTAATTGTATGTCACAAGTGCGGGAACAAACATTTGATTTAATAAGCACAGTTCAGGACGGATTTAGTCACAAACACTTATGCAGGTAAATTGTAACTATTCCCTTAGATTTTATATAGTTTTTATTTAATTTATGCACTTTCGGCCTATTATATACAACAATAGCAATCAAAATGCTACACGATTTTAATTTATTTTTAATTTAATTTAAATTATATTAATTTCATTTTAAATACTATTTTGGAACGTGCTCTAAAAAAACGTAACCTAAAAGTTTGTTTATTGTCTTGGTTGTTTATTTTTATCTTATTAACTAAAAATTTAAAAGTATTATGATAAAATACAGTAATTAAAACTTAAATTATATCGAAAATAAGAGAACTCTTGTACTTCCTTTTTTAATTACGTAGGTAAGTAAATAGTAAATGGTTTCCTTGGCAGAACAGGTTAAAAATAATGTGTTGGGTTTGAGAGGAATCTTATTCTCACCTCGAACCTTAGAATCCCTCGCGAGCTTCAGGAGTCTATTTTTAGAAACACTCGCTTCGCTCGTGCTTCTAATAGACTCCTTCGCAAGCTCTGGATTCAATATCAGTTCTCTGAGGAAAAATCAACATTCCTCTCAACTTCATTCTTCTCGATAAAACTATAAGTTAAGATTTAATTACTGTATTTTATCATAATACTTTTAAATTTTTAGTTAATAAGATAAAAATAAACAACCAAGACAATAAATACATTTTTAGGTTATGTTTGCTTAGGGCACGTTCCAAAATTGTATTTAAAATGAAATTCTATTCCTGCGTTCCGAGATGCGCTGAAATCAATTTTAGCGCACTTAAAGGCAGGCGAAACCCATACAATCTTTCGGTTTTATGATCGCTGACGGCGCTGACAGTTTGATTCGGAACACACCCTATAAAAAAATAGTGCACACGTCAATTATTTTACGCGCGGATATACGAAAACTTTTTTCCTGATAATGTTCGAAATTCAAACGAATTTTCCTGTCTAGACATGAATATGATTTGCATGTCTAGAAATTAATAAGCTATTTTCGGGCATTAAAAGCCAACTTTCCGAGGTGGAGAGGTGAAAAAAACAATTTAGCAGATACTTTCCCGTCCCACCAAGTCATTTAAGAAATGCAGGTTGACACGTACCATGTTTTTATACAAAATAAAACAACATCCTATGCATGTATTTCATATAATGTTTATTATATACTAAGTAGATACTCACTTATGATGAAAAATTATCTAAAATAACAACAAAATATTATATGTACTTAATACGTCAACACAAATCAATTGTCAAATATTTACAACAAAACGTACTTAATGTACATACTACAACATAATAGAATAGAAGTGCTTGCCTGTTCACCATATCATAAGTTAGATTCTTTTCGTAGCTAAACTTAACCGTTATCTCCGTTAATTGAATATAATGTGTATTAAAATTTTACAGTGTCATTGATAATGCTAAAAACAAATATTCTTGCTAAACATAAATCTCTAAAGTTACGAGTACACATAGAAATAATCAATATAAATAGGTACTTAATAAAAGATATTTCTAAGAACCCTGGGGGTGCGAAATGCTGAGTAAATGCAATCACGATTATTAGTACTTTTTCGGTATTATTTTGTGGACGTTATAAAGACGGGAGGGGAAGCCGTGGAAGCTCGTGCGTAGAGGGCAGACAACGGCCGTGATACTGGAAGCTTGGGCTTTAATCATTAATTTATAGTCCTTTTCGTTTCTATAATAAAATGAAAGAATTCAATTTGAAGGAATGATAAAGGCATAGCTGTCAATTTAAGGCGGGGTTATATGAAAATACCGCCCATAGTCGCTACTTTGACGATCAAATACTAGCACTTCTACTGACGCTATAAATGTCAAAAAAATATACTAACAGAATATATCCTCAATTAAATTTTGAATCGAGTAGAATTTCTAAATACATTATTCTGTTACCTTAGCGGAATGTGAGGATGCGTTATCGTGGTGAAGGAGGACATTGCTTCGAGCGCTTTTCGTGAACTTTTTCTAAGACTCTGGGCAAGCAGGTGTTGACGTACGTACCAATCTGCAGTCACAGATCTTCAAGTGATACTGTAGTGTAATGTCCTGATTTGCCGAGAAAGGAAGCAACCATTTTTTTACCAATGCCTCCTTAACCTTCGTTGGCAAATCTTCGAAAGGAAAGACCCACTCTGCCGACTGGCTTTTTCTTTCGGGTTCAAAGCAGTACAACCAGGTTTCGTCACCTGCCACGATATTATAGACAATCAATGACTCCTTCGTTAAACTTTTTTATCATTTTACTGGACACGCAGTCGTTTTTGGTCCTCCGTTAAGTCATAATTAGTGTACAGATCTGAAATTTCACAGGCATAAAATTGAACTGTATATCTGATTCAGTTACCATTAATACAGGAAACTTGGTTAATCGGTCGTCAAATAACTCCGCTGGGTGCCGTGGCCGGAACTAATTGAAGTTTCATCATAACTTTTTAAGTATTGGATAGTAATGAAACTTCAGTACCATTTATAGGCAGTAATTACCTAAATAATAACGTTTCAAGTTATTCTTTGGAGCGATTATTGAAAGTACATATTGAAGCATATTTCTACTTTCTAAAATAACTTCAAAACGGTGCATTACTGTAGATTCTTTTATTGCGTACCAAATTATAACTAATTAGCCAGATGTCCTTTACAAAAATTTTAATACTCCGTTCAGTCAATTCCGAGATGCAGCAATCGTGCAAACGTTACCGCAGCCGGATTTTAAATATCTTCGCAACCATAGCGAATATAAGTACAAATTAAATTGTAACATTTATACGAAATAGATACCTAATTATTTAGATAACAATTATTTCAACATACCCGTCTGTTTTTATCAAATAAATAAAAACCATCAGCTTACCAAATTTAAAAATTTGCTTACCATTTACAGAAGCTGTATATCTAATTATCTATTGCACTTGGATGACGATTTTCGACATTTTCTGGCTGGGGTAACGCAGAGTGCGACTCGGAAAGTAGGTCTGAAGTTGCCCGAGGAGCGGATTGAAGGTAATACTTTTCAGCCCGGAAGGAAAATCGTTTTCAACAGTTAGCTGTCAAATTATAAAAAAAAATAACTGGCCAAGCACGTGTCGGAACACGCAAAGTGTAGGGTTCCGTAGTTGCCTATAATTGCAATCTAATAGGTAGGATTTCGAGGCACATCCGAACAGCATCTAGCTTGCGCTAATGAGCGCGGCTGCCGCTCTATTTGTTACATCGCCTCCCCGCGCGCAAGCCCCGCAGGGCCATAAGCTCCGCGGCGCGGCGCGCTTTATTCGATATTAAAAATTGTTTTATTCGAATGTTTCGAATGTTCCATTGGCAACTCGCGATTGTTACACATTTAAAACTGACTGGTAAATAAGGTAAATAGGTTATGAAATTATTTTAGTAAATGATGTTATGATTTTATTTTTTCTCAATCTTTTTACTTTTCTAATACCTACTTAAATTTACTACCTACATAGACGGACTCCATCAAGTCATTTTCTATGATACTTGTACTGAATTTCTTACTTAGCACAAGTACATTTTAAAGTTGGTATTTTATTCGTTAACCTGTCAAGCCTACTTATTTCACATTTTTTTTACTTTTCTCGTACTTAAATTTACTACATAGACAGTTTAAACTTTATCAAAGTATTTTTTTATGATATTTGTACCGAATTTCTTACTAGTACAAGTACATTTCATAAGTTGATATATTATTCGTTAACCTGTAAAGCCTACATGATGTTGATAGTTTTCCTTTTAAATTCATCATATACATTACTACCGTGAACTTTTTCACATTTCCAAATACATCGGTTTCGCTGGTAGGGGCGGGGGGGGGGAAACTTGACTCTAACAAAAATAAGCACTTTAGAACGGAATATTTTTAAAACTTCCACTAGCATCGAAAAATGGTCTTAGCAAACCCCCATTATTTTTAAAAGACCTATCCAACGATACCTCACACTATAAGGTAATCGTGAAAAAAAAAATAACCCCCTCTTGACGTGTACCAGATGAACGCCAAAAAATTTTTTTTTTAAAGATTTTATTCTTCTAGTTTGTCGGCATGATTCATATGTATATCCATGCCAAATTACAGCCTTCTGGTACTAAGAGTCTCTGAGCTAAGCCGCGGACAGACAGACGGACAGACCGAAACTATAAGGGTTCCTTTTTTACTACGGAACCCTAACTAGTTCTCATTTCACATTTCTATTGAACTACCTATCCCTATAGATTCTATAATCTGTAGATTTGGGCAAAATATTTACCATTTTTCAATGATGGAAATGAAAAATAATGGTCCAACAGCTGGTCGGCTCGGCCACAGAAAAAAATAAAAGTAGACGGGAAAGCAGTGATCATCATTTGTTTCTCGAGTTGTAGAGTTTTGTTTACAATTAGTCCATCCAACAAGCAGATTGTAGAGTGCGTGAGCAAGGTCGTAATCAATTTCTTCAGAAAATTGTTCAGGGTGCTTAGGGAGTTAACATACTAAAAGCCCTGTCATCTAAGGGGTGAGTCGGGGTGAGGGGAGCTTATAAAATTGCCCAAAAGTCTCATATACTTTTTCGAATTCCTACCTATTTTCGAATTACATGTTCCGTAAAAGGAAAAAATTAAAAAAATCTACTTGAATTGAACATTACCTGTTGTATACTAGTTCGTTCACGTTATTTGGGGATAAAAAGTATCATATATCTGGGAAGATGTGCTTCCTCAAATGGTATGGTGCCCCAGCAAGACTGATCTCCCTCAATGAGTACCGCTACCAGTCATTCGTGAGATCAGTGGCAAATATTAAGCCTGATTTCAGCTCCCTCCTACCAACTGAAAACGCAGCTAAACACTTACCACCAAGTGCAGCTGTGGCTCGGAAATGAGCTGCCTCCTCAAGAGTGGGGATGGAAACATGAAGGAGACAGCCTGGTGCCAATGACAACCGAAGATTCTCCAGCACCAGAGATACTACTAAAATCAATATTTTGCCGTATGTATGTACAAAGATAAAAGTTTTCATTTCCCAACGGCTGAACAGATTTGGATGAAATTCGGTAAGAGAAAAGATTTGGATCTTTATTAATATATCGGCTACGTTTATCCCGAAATAACGCAAACGAAGTAGCAGGCAACTTGTTTTTACATAAAAGTAGTTTTTTCGAAAATTTTCACTATTTCAGAATATATATATTTCAAAAATGGGTAGGAATTTGAAAAAGTGTACAAGGCAAAAGTTGTGTGCAATTTTATAAGCTTTCATTGCGTAGACGACTTCTTATCTCTATGACGCAACGTTTTAAAGATATTAGCTAAAAACTGAAAAATGAGAACTCTAACCCCCTCCCCTAAGCACCCTGAACAGTTTTCTGAAGAAATTGCTTACGACCTTGCTCACGCACTCTACACCCCCATGGGTGATTTGTTAGGTGAACTAAATGAGTTTCACGAGTTATGCCCGACTGGTCACTTGATTCAGATATGGAAGTCACTCATTTTTTCTTTAGCTGATTCGTGTTTTTATTTTTACTTTCCTTGTATTCGTAATAAAAAGCACAGTGTTTACTTCTGATTAAAGACTTATTTAGTGCCTCGAACTATTAGGGCTCTCGCTACGCTCAGGCCCCAAACCCCGTCTCGGCGCTAAATAAGTTACTTTCACCCCTCGTATAACAATGTATTATTGCACTTGGCTCATCCAAATGCCTAACAAAGCACGAATTTGCTGGCAAGTATTTTTTTTGTCAGTTTCAACCTTCACGTTCCTCG
This sequence comes from Carpatolechia fugitivella, assembly GCA_951230895.1. NCBI lineage: Eukaryota > Metazoa > Arthropoda > Insecta > Lepidoptera > Gelechiidae > Carpatolechia > Carpatolechia fugitivella. Next base: position 14,636,666 of record OX579645.1, read on the forward strand.
TCATGAAGATGATCACGTCCACGTCTAAATTCTCCAAACCATGAATACACAGAACTGTGACATGGTGCTTCATCACCAAATGCCAATTGAAGTCTGGCAACTCTCTTGTTGACTTAAGCCGCAACGAAAATCATAAAGAATCATTGAACGAAAATGTTCACGAGTTAAATTAATTTTGATAGCGACACACAATTTTCGAAAGGGCGTCACAATGAAAAAACTAATGACAGCCTCGCAAATTAAAAAGTAACATATTCCCAAAGAGTTCCATTTTCGAATTCCATAATAGCTTTTTAATTCTTTTATTGTAAGTGGCCTGATCCATCCAGAGACTTTCTGTATGCCCCCACGTATGAACGTTATTTCAGTAACACGTCGTCGGTCGAAGTTTCAACGCACGTTGAGTTGCTAATTTTAGGCATAACCTGGCCTTTAGATGGTTTTGTATGTTTTGAAGGGTTTATTTGATAGGTACAAATTCGATGTTCAATAGATATAAAAATAATATTTTCATCTCCTGTTCTTAAAAGGCGAAACGTACGTACGGACTTAAATTATTTATTAGAGCGTACCTTCCGGAATACGACCATTGTCTACTCGACTTTATACTTACCAATACCCGGTAAATTAGACTTAGATTAGAATTTGTTACGTCGGTTTTCGACCTTCTAACCCATGCATAATAAGAAGAATGTACCCGTCGTCGTCACTTTTAATTTCGTAGGCATATTCATCCCTATCTGTTGCTTGTAGTTCACGAAGCGAAAATCCATTATGTCTTTATAATTCTTACAAAATTGGAGCAAAAAGACCCGCTACCATAAATTTGAGCAAAATAAGAATGCACAGTCAAAAGCTTCAAACATAATTGTACACTATGTACCTCTGTTAATCGATATAGTGAAATCCCAGTCTCTGTTCTCGTACATTTTCTAGAATATCTGACAATTTACTCGATAGCACCAGACTCATATTGACCGGGCCGAATAGTATTGAAATTAAAATTCCCGTAAATAAAACAGCTCGCAGCAGCAGCTCAAGAAAGCATAATTAAAAGTTAATTTATCACATCGATTTTGTTTACTAGTAAGTAGCCTATCTATATAATGACTTTCAATTTTAAAAAATTAAGGTACCTAGGTACTTGTAAGGTACCACAGCGTCGGTCTTGCGTACCACTGTTTCGTATGTATCTTTTATATTCCGTGTTTTTTCACTAGATTTTCAAGCTTGTCATATTATGTAAATAAAGGTATAGGTACCATGTTTTAGTTACAGCAGAACACTAACTAAACGCCTTTAATAAAACAAATATAGGAACATAATAAAGTGAATGTTAGATTAAATAAAAGAGATTCAAGTTTTGTAGTACATATACATTCATGCTCTTATAACACGTGCCTTTATATTTGTAATGTAATTATGTACTTGATAGTAATGTCTAAAATATGTATTATATAATAACATGTCTTTAAACAGGCGTATGTACTTAAATAAGTATACATTAACGTGTGTACCAACCACGCTTCGTGGTGCCTACTACTAAATACCTATGTTTTGTTTATAGTTATTCTAAAACTCACGTATTTTACGAACTGAGACCCCGTTCCCAATAAACTTGATGTAGGTATTATATAGGTAACATCAACTAATGGATAAAAATATTATCACTTTTTTCGATTTTACTGTTCTGATTTTATCATTATATAGTTATGTTTGCGACGTGTAATTCTAAATATCAAAAGAACGACTGTCATGTAAAAGTGTAATTTCACTACTACTAGTTCTTTAGTAGTAATGAAATTAACTATAATGCCCCCTAGCACAGAATTAATATAATACTTATGACAGCTGTATAGGTAGTTTTAAAATGTAATACTAAATATTTTATTTTGATGTCTCATAACGGCTTTAAACATAATAATAAATCCGCAGAATTTTAATCTGTATGCAATATGTGTTTGTGGGACTTCCCCAGTTTGGTTAGGACATAATGTTATTTATATGCAATAAAGTGTTTACATACATAGATACCGGTCTGAATCGCCAGATTATCCGAAATTCCGTGCTTCGGATGGCGCATTAAGCCATAGGTATGCTATAAAAGGGAACCCCGTTATAGGTTTATTAATTTCATAGTATTCTTTTTCTAAATTCCTTTGATCTTAGTAAAGTATCGCACCGCTGCAGTTACGTTACGCCTAGCGCGATCCTACCTAACCGCATGGCATGATCGATTCGTAATATCGATTCTGTTTGTGAACCGACCCATAAGAAAGAGTATGATTCAAATGTAGATGTAGGCGATAAATATGTGATCTAAACAGTTTTTTGTAAATATCGTTAAATTTATTTGATAAACACAGATTTTGAAACGTATTAATGTTAGTGTGAGAAAAATACTATTGTCACATAGATATATGGGGATCTCATACGGTAGAATTTTGTGCAAATGTCGCAGTGTGCGCAAAGTTGTGAGACAAGGCAAGCCTCATCATTCAAGCTTCTGCGGTCAGAAGTTATCCCGGTAATTGAGACATTGATGTTGAAGCGTGATCAGATGTTCCGTCGTCTTCCTCCGATTTGGGGATGTCAAAGATCTCGGAGAAGAGTGCGGGCAGCACGAGTCGTGGCCAGTGGTCGCGGCACCAGCCCAGCAGGTCGTTGTGGCGCACGCCCAGTAGCCGCACATCGCGAGACACTGCGGCGAACGCCTCCAGCCGCGCGGCCGGGTCCGCTGCGCCGCTGTTCACCACCTACGCAATACACAACACAGGATTGTTATTTTTTGACAAATCTTATATCAGCTCTTAGCATTATACCTATACATTCAACATAATTTTATACGAGGACACAACAGATACATTTGGTATCCACAAGCGCTGGCCCATCTTAATTCAGTCAAACCTTAAACTATTAGGGAGGCGGTGAATACGTACAACGTGTTGAAAAGCATCAGCAACGGTTCGGTGCAGGGCGCTGATGTGCAGCGGGTCGCTGAGCCCGGTGCGCTGCGGAAACAGCAGCAGCGCCGCCGTGTACAGCGCCATCTCCTCCTCCGACATCTGCAGCTTCATCACCGTGCGCACGTACTCGAGCATGGACGTCGCGAACGCCGGCTGGAAACATCAACATCCTATCTCACTCTTACAGATACAAAAGTATTCCCTCAGTCTACTTGGATCTACCGCCAGGCTCCACCGGTGGAATTAAAGCAAATATTGCTTTTAGAATTCTAACAACTCCATACTTTTCCACTATCGTACATTAATATTGCCTAAAATTCCTAGTAGTTTATCACGTCCGATAAACGACTCAAATTTTATTTCCCCGCATCGTCGTACCGGATGCACCTTTTTCGTTAAGATCAATTTTTACAAACCAGAATAAATACGAGTAAATGTAGATCAGTTATGCAGTAAACAGTTCACACGAGAAACCCAGTTCTTTGATGCCAAAAACTCTAACAGGTGTTTTGCATAGAATTAGTTATAGGAGTTATCCTCTAGGATCATTATCTATCCCAACTGGCTATCGCCCGATCTATTTAGAGCATATAAATCTGTTTGAATTAATTTTACACATTGTAAACCACACTGATATCTTTTTTAAGTAAGTTAGTAGCTATTTATTTCACTTAGTTCTATCTACGCAGAATCGAAAATTATTTGCAAACTTTTTATCTTGTGGGTTGGGAGGTCGACGACCAACTTCGCAAACCCAAAATATCTATTTGTATCTAAACTGTAGAGTAGGAACAAGGTTGCAAATTGAGTTCAAATGTTATTCACTTACATCGTAAACGATATTCAGTTGAGAGTGCGATATAGCTGTCCCGTCGTCGAACACGATGGAATCGGGAGTAGACAACCTGGTCACTCTAGTGAGCCACACCTCAAAGAACCCTAGCTGTGAATAGGAACAGAACACGTCATTTTGGGGTTGTAACCACACTGTAGAAATACTGGTAAACTTCACTTCGTTGGTAAGCATTGCTTCGCACAGCATTGTCGTGTAAGATGTAGTTGTACGAGTACCTAGGTAGTTATGTAATGTGTTGTGTGTAAAATGTAAACTTATGTGTCTAGCAGGCAAACATATATACGTTTCGCTTTTGCTCTAATACAGAAAATTAACTCGCTGTCTGCAAAAAGAAGTAAAGTAGGGAATAATAGCCAAGTTAATAATTTTGCGTAAATGAGAACAAAACTTGGTATGCAAAGTATAAAAACAAAAAATAATAAAATGAGAAATTGCTGATGGGAACACATTTGAGGTACCTAAGTAGTTTGAGTTTTTACACCGTCGTCGTACGTAACGTAGAAATGTTGCAAGAGTTATTCTGTTGAGTGTTAGAGGGTTGGTCATTGAAGGTACCTTAATGAGAATGAGCTGGTCGTCTTGCAGCAGAGTGTGGAAGCCGGGCAAGCGCTTGACGAACTCCACGACTTGCTGTACAGCCGGCGTCATGCGCAGTGCAACGTTGTACCACAGTACTGAGCGCACATCCGTCACGCGATCGGTCGTGGAGCTGGCTGCCTCCTCACCTCCGCTACCTGCACATAAGTCAAATTTAGTACATAATGTACGTAAGAGTAAATTTTTCATTCCTTTACACGCCGACACGCCGCGCCGTTACAGCTAAATTGATAATGTACCAACTTACCACTTGAGTCGATGAAAGTTGATTTGTTTTTAAACTACTTACAATAAATACCGATTAGCATATACCGTAGGGGGTAGAAGAAGCACACTTTATGACCGTAACATTCCTTACGTCCACGTCGAAACGCTCAAGGCTCAATACCTGAATGAAGCCTTGAGTTGGCATGCTTCTGAGTGCGGTATGATCGTCATAAAATATAACAAAACTATTTGAGAAGTAGCTACCTTCGTTGTCGGAGTCGTCGATTTGTAACATGATAGTATGGTGGTGCAGAGTGTGGCGCAGTTCCTCGGTGTAGGTGTTGTTGGTGCGGTGCGCCGCCGTCACCAGCTTGGTCAGCTCCTTGGCCACGCCTTGGCGCAGCGACTCGGGGTCCATTTCCGCAACAGTAATTCCCGTCGAAGTTTGGTTCCGATCTAGGTCTGTTAGCATACTATCGTTGCTCACTACTTCTCGGCTCCTCTTCGGAACTCGTCCGTACCTCACAGCTGGAGAAATATTCATTAGTAAGATTAAAATGAGCATCAACAAAGTGTGTGAACGAAATGGGTCGGTGCATCTGACTGCGTTATGTGAACCGTGCAGGGGCTCGGCTGTTCAATTGGAAAATAGATGTGACTGGTATCGCGATCACTCGTTAATCTATTTTTGTGCTCTCAGTTTTTGTCCGGAAATATTGTACAATAGCAGCAGTAGGTGCCTGCTTTCTTATTTTGATTCTCAGTCACAAACAATAACGAAATTAAATATATTAATGGGTTGCTTACCTCGAACAAGTTATTTTTTGAGATCGTGATACAAGAACTACTACTGTTACCTGCACATGGCCACAGAAAAACTAGAGAAAGTGGTGGGTGGGTATTAAGAAATACATACAGCATGATTTTGTCATCCCTAGCAATATTTAAATATAATGTTCAGACCATCATAAGCAACAACAAAAACAAAACGACTTCATACAAAATACACAATCAACCTTACTAATTTGTATGGGAGGTCGAATTTTTTTATTTTTTTTGTTGTTGCTTATGATGGTCTGAACATTATATTTAAATTTTGCTAGGGATTACAAAATCATGCTGTATATTCTGTCTACCCTCATTCGACTGCGTATTTCTGGTCACTATCGAAACTCGAACGTCTGTCACTCACTACTACGAGTATTTTGTTGCGAGTCGTTATTAAGCGCGTTATGTTTAGTTTTACTTTGTTCCTACAACTATGTAAGTACATATACTTACAATCGCGGCTCATACCGACTGCAAGGCACTTTTTGAATCTGCAGAATTGGCACCGGTTTCGGTTAAGACGAATGACGATACACTGCCCGTCTCGCAAGCAGCGGTACTCAATCTGTTTTTGAATACTCCGCCTGAAGAAGCCCTGTGGACATTGCAATTCACGTTGTATGGGAGCAATTCACCTATCTTCCTTCACCGGCCCAGTTTAATTAATAACAGATGTATAAAAAGCAAAATAGCACCAAAACTAAAGTGTGTACTTCCATATGAACCGGGAGTCGAACTCGATAAATATGAAAAGATAATCTTGTATTTCTATAATATTGATCGAAAGCGTCATAATGAATATACACAAAACAGCAGACGAATTTGAGAACCTTCTCCTTTCTTGAAGTCGGTTAGAATAAGGCGATAGTTGGAGGGAAGAAGGTGTACTAGGTACTACCATAATACAAGAAGAAACACATTAATTTTAAAATGAAGCCTAAATTCGTTTAAAATCTTATAGACATCAAAAAGGCTTGTCTTTTATATGAAAGAGATCATAGGTATTTTTTTACCATTCCAGGGAATACGAGACGAGAAAGGCCACAGGAAACAAAAGGAAATAGAATATACTTTATTACACACACGGACAAAGAAGTGGGACCACGGATCCAGCGTGGAAAAAATAATTATTCAAAACATTGAAAACTACGAACTAAAGTGTACTGATAGGCGGCCTTATTTGTCAACAGCTTATATATAAACACGTCCCCACCGAGAAGCCATAGTCGATCACACTGGCCCAGTGCGCATTGGTCGACTTCACACACAACCTTTAAATTTCTTCGCAGGAGTGTGCAGGTTTCCTCACGATGTTTTCCTTCACCGTAAGAGCGTCGATAAAACGTAGATATGAATTAGAAACACATCGGGAGGCAACGGTTCTATCGAGCCGATAGATACCCCACCGATGCTCATAACACTATTGGCGACCTTATTGCTAGGTAGCAATTTATTCTAGGCAAGCAAATTTTTATTTTTTCGTTTCCTATCCTTTTTCGTGACAATAAAAACAAAAAATCACTTGATGATTGTACTTAGGCACTCTTAACTTTGTTAAGTAAATGTTTGCAAGAGTTGCAGCCAATATTCAAGAATAACTATAATAATTTAATAAGTCAGGTAAACTCGTACAACTCAGGACAGGATGCCATGCTTTTCTTTTCTTAACCTTGACGTCTGACATAATAAGTCTCATTGACTCTAAGCAAATAATTTCGAAAGAAATTCTTCCTGCTTCAATTGAAATAATACACAGGATTACGTTACGTTGAGTTCACGAGCTCCGTACGAGTTTCAGAACCAGCAGCAGTGTATACGGGCAGATGATGGTGATTGATGATGATGTCACCTGTAAATCTTCCATGAAATTTTGCCTGGAAGAAGTTGCTACCTAGCAATAAGGCCGCCTATCTCATGTTTGTTGTGTTAGTTCTTATTTTTTTTTTTAGATGAATGCAAATATAGAACAAACCTAGTTCCGATCGAAACAACTAGTTGTTCCGTTTAGTTGGTTAAAGTAGAAGAACTGCTCGAGCCTACCCAGTATTCTATTCATCAGGCCTGCCTGAACTCATTTTTGCGAACTGTACTAGGTACATACTGTAACGAAAAATCATAGTAGTAACCACACATTGAAAGAAGACTCATCGTAATGGCGGCTTTCAATAGAGGGAACAATTCCAAAAATTCCACACGCGTATCGTAGTTTGAATAATTATTGTCGTCCTGACTTTTTGGCTTTTTTAAGATTAAGCTACAGAGCATTGTTTTAGGCTCAAATTGTAGCTGACTAAATTGTCCAGAGAAGTTTTTTCAAATTTTTGATATCATTCTTCGTTTCCAAAATATCGAGCCCCAAAATCAAAAATTCGGAAAAAAAATGATTTTTTCTCCGACACGCTCGAAAATGTGATCATTACTGCCAAAAAACAGTACGCGAAGTAACTCATTTGTGGACGAAACATTTCCCAAAGATTTCTGACGCGCGTCGCCTCGCAGCGAAGCGATCGTCTTTTATTTCCTCTGAGACATTTCCCCATACAAAACAGCGGCCAGCAATGTGCCCTCAAATGGCCTAGGCCAGCAAAGTAACTTTCGTCTAGAAATTTCAATGTATGTTTGTATGTATTGTAATGTATTTGTATGTATGTTGTCTTTTTACAGCATACTCTTATGTTCTAAATTCAAATTTTATATGAATCGTACACGAATCGTAGGGATTGGAGTTGGCTGTATGCTTTGTATGACACTGGCATAACAAAAAAAAAGAAAAGCATGCAATATGGCGGTTTGTAATTTTCGTCTCTTATTTTTATCGTATTATTTTCTTACTTATTTATCATGGTGAAGTTTACTAATCATTTACTAATCATTGAATTAGGGAAATATTATAAAATGAATGGTTCAAGAAGTTAAAGTAAAGGTTAAAGTGATAACGATTAGAATTTATAAGTTAGTACGATACAAAAAGACATCTAAAAGGTACCTACAACAATATTTTTAGTATTTTATAATTTCCTCGCATATTTCGGAGAAAAGCACTATACAAGCCTTGGCCGCAATAATTCTCTAGACTCGTGCACAATAAAACTTCTCGCCTGCGGCTCAGCCTTTAAACGTGCCCTTGTCCACTAATAGCTAATTTTGCGACCGCGTCAGTAATGTACTATTTTTTCATTATTTCGGCCATAGCTTTTTTCTTTTTTACTTTCTCAAATAATTATTTTTGCAGCTTAATAAATAATAAAATTATTATTTTGGCATTCTGTTGTAGTGTTAGGCCTACACGCAATGGCAGCTTTAATCGCGACGGTGATCTCATCATCCGGATCTGTGAGAGTTTGTCTAGGACGACGCTTGAATCGCGTAGTGGGATGCGGAAAGTAAATGGACGCTCATCTCACCAGAAGGTTCGGGTGAGTAACGGCCGAATCGAATAGCGCCTCGCCTCATGGATGAAAGACGACTGCATGTAGCTGAGATGCGAATGTTAAGATGGATATGTGGTGTGACGAGGAAAGATAGAATAAGAAATGAGTATATAAGAGGAAGCTTGAAAGTGGTACCCATAGTGGACAAGTTGAGGAGTAACAGGCTGTCGTGGTATGGGCATGTGATGCGGAGAGAGGAATCCCATACCACCAGACATATGCTAGATATGAGAGTGAATGGAAAAGCAGGTAGGGGTAGACTCAGGAAAGTATGGATGGATTGTGTGAAAGATGATATGTGTAAGAAGGGAGTGAATAGTGATGTGAAGTCTGACAGGGATGAATGGAAGAAGAAAACATTTTGCGCCGACCCCGAATAAAGGGAACAGGGCAGGAGAATGATGACATTACATAATGCACTTTTTTGATTGAAAATCTGTCGGTATTTTTTTGGATATGCGAAAATATATCAAAATGTTTGATATTAATACGTTTAAACAATTTAAACTCACTAAGGTATCGCTATTATCACAAAAATCTAAAAATTCTTATTACTTTCGTCAGAATGTATTTGGCAACATTAGTTTTGGCGTTATCAATCGATTAAAAATCTTACAAAACATTTTTTTAAATTTTTATTTTGGTACTCCCCAGGCAGCTAAAATCATAATTATTTCAAAATTTCAAAATATACTAATAAATAGGTATTCAAGTGTAAAATCAATACCTCAGCAATGTACGAGCAATGTACCTTGACATATTCAAAGAAAAATCTAGATATAACGAACGGTTTAAAAGTTATTTCGAAATTTCTAAATTTATTAGCAATGACCAGAATAGTAAACTTCCAATTACGTTCATAGGTTCACGTTGGGAAGTTATTGTATTGTATAGGTGGAAGCTCAATAACTAGACCTCGGTTGCGAATTAAATCTAAGACACCTGTATAGTGAGCATACAAACAAGCCACTGGAACCCCATGCGGGTTGAGGATTATTTTAAACTTCACGAATTATTATTTTTACTAACAATTTTACTTTTTTAATTTTATTTCAACCGGGGTTTAGTTGTTGAGCTTCTACTTGTACAATACATTAACTTCCCAACGTGAACCTATGAACGTGATTGGAAGTTTAATATTCTAGTAATCTATAATCTATCTATAATCTATACTATATTATAAAGAGAGAAGTCCGCACTAACTGACTGATTCATCAAAGCACAGCCGAAACTACTGAAGCTAGAAACACCAAAGCATAGTAGGTTACACTTATGACGTATCATTTCTAAAGGTACGAACTTGAAAATTTGGATTTAGGCAGAGAATATTAAATAATTTGACACGTATTTTGGCATTTCAACTAAATCCTTATTTTGAGGGGGGAAGTAAATATAAGAAGTTTGTATGGTCTGCCTTTTTTCAAGTTGGTTATTTTTTTCGTGTTCCAATTTTTTTTAATCCTTTCTCTAAGGGAGATGTAGAAATTAGAGGTTTTGCAAAGTTTATCAATTTTGAAGTTTCAGTACTTTATAAAATCACAACTCTAAGGGGAAATAGAAATTAGATGTTTGTATGCGAAACACGAATTAGGAACATCTTCTATTTTGGAGTTGGTTAAAAATGTGTTAAAGTATGAAGTAATCTACTCGTACGAAGCCGGGGCGGGCCGCTAGTTGCTAATAAAATTAGACAGGCGTCGCACATATTTGAAATTTCACTTTTTAAATAACTTTTAAACCGTTCGTTATATTTAGCTTTTTCTTTGAATATATCAAGCTCGTACATTGCTGAGGTATTCATTTTACACTTGAATATTAATATTAGAATGGTTAAATTTAAATTTCACCCACCATTCTGACATCAAGTTGGCAGCTCATTTTCTTTTTGTAATAACTATCGTATTAAAAAAGTAGCTAGTGTGAAATTTTACGTACATTCCGTACATTGCTTGTACATTCCCCTCACGCATAAACCATGCCGATTTGTGGACAATACACAAGTACTCGTACATTCACCAGATTCTGATGCACACGAAAGAAGCTTATGGAACTCAACGAACTTTTTCAAACGTATACATAAAAGTGCTCCCCGTTTTTCTTTTAGCTGGAAAGTTTCAAGAAAACTTTTGAGATTTTGTAAGGGTTGATGCTGAAATGAACTTTGTTGACGGTTTATTTCTCCATAGTTATGCAAAGCACGTTTTCATGTCATTTTAAAACGTGCTATTACGCAACGTCTTGTACGCATTGACTAAGAGTACTTTTATTTGATCGTAGGTGCCAAATCACAAACGAGCTAACATTTGTATTTGGCGAGGGTTTATAATGTTACGAGTTTGTTATAAAACCTAAGATCTGTGTGTTGTACGATGTTTTTCAATACACTGTTAAAAAAGAGAAAAAAGATATTCAATAATTAAAATGAAATAGTTAAGAAACCCTATAAAATCTACCATACTAATGGCTAAATTGTTCATGTACAAGTTGTAAAAACTAACCTTTATTATATTACACGCAGTTTTAGTTGCTGTACTATTCACATTTATCATTAAATACCAACACTTGATCACTCTTAAAACTACAAATAATGTAACTCAATTAAATGAAAATCGCCAACCTCAAAACTACTAGGATTTAAACCCGATAGGGTTTCAGTGTCTTACTAAAATTGTAAATATTTGTAAATTTAATAATAATGAATAAATTAAAAAAAAATCGATTCGAATCGAGATAATTTTATTTTTATTATTAAAATATTATTGGCTGATAATATTTATGATACAATTTATTGAAATAATAGTACATTACTGCCGCGGCCGCAATATTAGTTATTGCTGGACGAGGGCACTTTTATTGTGTACGAGTCCAGCAAGAGTTATTGCGGCCGAGGCTTGTATAGTGCTTTTCTCTGAAATATGCGACGAAATTACAAAATACTAAAAACTGTGGTACCTACCTTGGATTTAGATGTCTACTTGTATCGCACTAAACTTGTAAGTTCTAATCTTTATCACTTTCTACTTTGATTTCTTGAACCATTCATTGTTATAATATTTCCCCGATTCAATGATTAATTAACTCCATCATGAAAAATAAGTAACAAAATAAAAACATACCTAGTACAATAAAAATAAAAGCGGCGAAAATTACAAATCGCCATATTGTGCACTTTTTTTTTTGTTTTGTGCCAGTGTCATTACAGCCAACTCAAATTACTACGAGTCGTGTACGATTCATATACAATTTGAATTTAGAACATTAAAACTTATGAAGAGTATACTATAAAAGACTCAAAAACATTGAAATTTTTGAACGAAAGTTACTTTGCTGGCCTAGGCCGTTTGAGGGCACATTGCCGGCCGCTGTTTTGTATGGGGCAATGTTTCGTCCAAAAATGAGTCACTTCGCGTACTGTTTTTTTACAGTAATGATCACATTTTCGAGCGTGTCAGAGAAAAAATATATATTATAATAAAATATTTATTAAATATAAATATACATTACGATACACGGATCGTAGGTGAAAAAGGTCTTTTGTCAGCATCTGACATGGCGGACGTGTCTTCGTTTAAATTTTTATTTTAGTTTATTGAAGTGTTTAGTGTATAATTTCGATAGTGCATTATCCAGTGAATGTTTTGGGACTATAAACTTTAATAAAACAATTGAATCGCATACACTTTGCTGACATTTTTAGATGATGCCAAGAGGCCTCGTGGTGGCTTCAGAATCGTACTATCACATTACTGAGCCCAATTAATCAAATAATCATCCAAGGATATAACTTAAACCTACAAATATCACTCGACACTGGCGAAATACGTCTATATAAGATATGTCGCCATTAGTTAGGAAGAAGAAAAAAAAAGGATCGTAGGTGGCAAATTACAAACGAGGTGACTTTTGTAAGCCCGAGCCGCAGGCTGCAGAAACTATTGATGATAGAACAAAAAATGTTCTACAATATTAGAGAACATATCAATATCTACAAAAAACTTCGCGATACTATATGTCAAACTATAGTAGTTATGTCACAATAAGAATAAGAATACATTTATTGCCATATTTGAACATAAGTACAATACAAAAAGGAAACTGTTATACAAACATTAAAAAAATAATATGATTAAGGGCAAGCGAATGATGTATTATTATAATAATAATAAAAATATGAAACTTACAACTAAACTGTAATGGCAAAAGGAGATGGCTCAACTTCCGTTTGCGCAGAATTACATCCTACGAAACGCTGGTTTTCAGCCACCCCCTCCTTCCTAAGTGGGTATGCGGGAGAGTAGTAATGAGGGCTTATTTTGCTAACATAAGTACGTACTTGCGTATGTATTTGCGAGTATGGAAGTATGGAAGTGTTTAGGGAGTGTATGTGTGCGTGTGGGGGGGGGGGGGGGGGGAGTGTACTACAACCAGACCATGATAACCATACCTTCGTATTAATCCTTATCCAAATAAATCATTTTATATTCAAAAGTGTTTCAATACCTAAGATAACTTTTTGAATTACTCAAATTGGACATTCCATTCAGAAGATATTACGAATTTAGGAATAACACAAAGGGTACTTTTTACGGGAAAACGTTTTACTCCCAGGGGAAAATCTTACACAACGCGAGCGTAGCCGCGGGCGGACCGCTAGAACTGAGTATGAATTATTCTAACCGTGTGAAGCCAATAATAAAAATAAAATTATCTCAATTTTAATGAAGAATCAATAAATGATTAAGAATGTCGTATAGGCTGAATGTTCACGATTCGCGAGTGCCTTTTCTCAACAATTATGCTTTTAGAAAGGAAACCGAGTTTGGCGCTAATTTTGTAAAATTTGCATTGTTTTTCATGTTGTGTTACCTGTTTTCTCACAAGTGTATTGAAAAACATCGTACAACACACGGATCTTAGGTTTTATAACAAACTCGTGACATTATTTGTAATTTGCCACCTACGATCCTCGTATCGTAATGTACTTACTATTTCTCTTCGTAAGAATCGTTTTTTTTTTTATTATTAAAATGATCCTGGCTGATTAATAATTATAAAAACCATAGAAAAAAAGAAGTAATGAAAATCGCACTAGTGCGGTTTTCTTCTTCTTCTTACGGTTTACTGCCTTCGTAAGTTCAATTTTCGAGCCTTACTGCGTTTAAAATCAGGCTGTGTACCTATATTGAAAAAGATATAAAGATCTGGGTGGATGGTGAATGTGGGTGTTCGCGGGAAATGGTTGTAACTGCCCGGTACCTGGTGAAATCCTTCTCACGCTCTGATGAGTCGGTACGGACTACGGACGGAATACTGAACATTGACCAGCAAGTTTATTTCTCTTGTTATACATTTGTCAGACGCATGTCATTCGAAGTTAGGAAATAAATTATAAAGGCAAAGGTTTCTGTAGCCGAGCCGTAGAGCATTCGCTTTCATTTCGCTTGCGTTTGAATACCGGTGAGGTTAAAACATAAACTACCTTATTGTTCGATAAGTAAGATGATTCCGTGCTTCGTTCGGAAGGTACGTTGGTCCCGGCTATTATCCTAGGAAATAGTTGTGACATGAGCCATGTTAGAAGCTACAAGCTTCTCAATAGCCTCACACCAGGGTGTTAGAGGTTGAAAATTTACTTTCACTGGCAAATTACCTACTCCATGCCGATGTTGTGTAAAAATGGGGCTGCAGCGCTACCTATCTACCTACCTAGATAGATACCTTACTCGTAGGCTATTAGCTTTACTTACTTGTTTTTTTGCAAATCTTGAGCCATTATAAAAAAGAACTGCAAAAATTTTTTTAGTGGACTTTTTATTTTATTACCCTTTGGATGTATGTGGTTTCAGGTTTTCATTGGACGGACAATTTATTGGTTATGATTGAAAAGGTAGACTTGAGCTTAAGCCTCTTGACGGTAATGTGAATGTTACGAACCTTACAGCCCTCGCAGGAGGTAACCCCGTAGTGGTAGCCGGAAGATTTGTCGCCGCAGACCTTGCAGGGCGCAGCCGCTTTGCCAGTGCCAGCGCTCGCGCTCTCGGCCCCGTAAGGATGCTCTGTGGACATAGCCCGCACGTTACACATGGACAAACAAAACACACCCCCCTCACACCCCTCCGCACCTAATCACATGAATCGCATTTATGTACTACGTTAAAAAGCGACACAAAAGAGCAGAAATAAAATAATGATATACCAATGAAAACAACACCAGATGAATCGGCAGTGATTGGTAACCAACCACAGACAGTGACAATATTGCCGATTTATATATCGGATTTGGTAAAAGATCGTATCTTGGCGAAATCTAGTGAATTAAGTGATATTCTGTAATGGCTGGTTTACGAGTGTTAAGTTGTCAAGTTGTTAACTACATTTTATCTTAATTTTAGGCCACTTAATACGTGTAAACAATGAATTTAGTAATAAGTTGCATGTTAAAAATTAGCGTGCAAGTAAACAAGTAAATTAGAACTATTTCTATTTTTCAAGTAGTATAGGTAAGGGTGGGTGTGACTTGTCAACAAAACGGTTTAATTAATTTTTAGTTAAATTCACAAGTTTGGCGGCGGATCTTGGGAGAACTAAAGAGCTTAGCTAGTATTAAGTGCATTTGATGTGTAAACACTTCATCATCAACAGCTCATATACGTCTCCACCAAGGGGCTTGAGCCTACTCTGAATTAGGGCGATTAGGCCTTAGTCGACCACGCTGGCCCAGTGCAGGTTGGTCGACTTCACACACAAACTTTGAATTTCTTCACAGGAGTGTGCAGGTTTCATCATGATGTTTTCCTTCACCGTAAGAGCGTCGAATAAACGTACATATGAATTCGAAATTCGAAACACATTGATACGTGGTGGGGTTCGAGCCCGCATCTCCCGGACGGGAGGCAGTAGCCTTAGCCACTAGACCACCGACGCTCTAAAACACTTGAACATGAACGGCCCGTTACAGTCCACTGCTGGACTAAAGCCTCCTCCACTTAAGTGAGGGTTTTCCCATGATCTCCACGCTTGGCAGGCGGGTTGGAGATCGCAGATTAAAAGGTTACTCTATCAGAGAGCGCTGCTGCCCACTCCGTTAAATGTGTAGTCCGTAAGTCGCCTCTTACGACACCCACGGGAAGAACACTTACTTATAAATAATTAGCTTAGAATTAAGTTACTACTTGACATCTTAATACGCCTTAATACTGGCATCATAAAAAGCAGCGCCATTTCATTCTACCCCCCATTTTAGTTCGCGTTTCACGCTTGGAGCAATAGCGCGTGTGTAGTCACGCGTCAAACAAAACGAGACATATTTCTCGTTTTGGGTGGTGATCCGGTCTTTTCCCAGCTAAGTTTTTGACGAATTCTGATAAGTATTCACTTGTTTTCATTAATATTTAAATTGTATAATAAAAATTTGCAAAAAACCTCTAAGTTAAAATATGTGAAACTGATCTAGGGCTCTTGTAGGTGGAGATCCGGTCTTTCCTCGGTAAAGATCGGATCAAAACCGTCCGAACTTTTATTGTGTAAAATATTCCACTGGTTCACAAACTGAGCGGTACCTAGTAACGGGGGTTGCACTGACCCACGAAAAAGTATTTCATGTACAAGACGAAAGTTGGAGCGTACAAAGCAGTGATATTGGAATATTTAATAGTAGATTGTTAACCAAGGGGTGAAACCGATCAATTACACCCCGAAGGTATTTTGGCGTACGAGCGTAGTGAGGGCACTTATAGTGCGAGGGAATTGATCAGTTTCCCAGGTGGTGAACACTCTCGTGGGAAAACGACGAGCGTTGGAGCAGACGGGTTCTCGAATGGAGACCACCACGCCTCGGGAAATGTAGTGTGGGACGCCCCCCTGCCAGGTAGACTGATGCCCTGAGGAAGGTCGCTGGTGGTGGCTGGATGAGGAAAGTGGGTGATCGTACGCTTTGGCGTGCCCTTGGGGAGGCCTACGAGGCCTACGTCCAGCAGTGGACTGCAATAGGCTGATTGATTGAACACTCTGCTTTTCATCTCGATTGCGAGGAAAGAAAACAAGTCAGTTTGTAAAAAAGTAACACATAGACTACATACCTACCTACCACATTGACATCACACGTGCGACTCACACATCAATGCACCTATTTCATAGTCTAACTGCGAAGTTTTCAGTTGGTTTTAATGAAAATATAAAAAAAAAAAAATATATAAAAATATTTCTATTTCTACATAACTTTTGAAATGTCGCACGCAAGTATTAACGATGAAATAGTGAAAATAAGTCACTATTTCATCGTTAAAATTGACATTGACCAGCCAGGCATTTTTTTATACGTGGAGTTTCTACCTTAATTTCGTTTGTTTCTAGTTTGACGAGGTTCGTCTGATAAATTCATGATCTGAGATGGGTATTCAGAACAAAAACGGGCTCGTGTTGATTGGTGTAAAAAAATATTGTTAAAGTACGATCACAGACGTTCAAATGCTGTTTATGACATAGTGGCAAGAGATGAAACATGGATATATATTGTTTCATGCCGGAAAGAAAGCAACAGTTTTCTGCATGGGTGTTCGAAGGTGACAGCAAACCAACAAAATTGAGGCAGGCGAGAAACGTAGGCAAAAAAAATATGTTTTTTTTCTCCCGGGCGGGTTCTATCTCCATAATCCCACTTGAAGAACAATAGTCAGTTAATGCTGAGTGGTACACCACCATTTGTTTACCTAGTGTCTTTGAAATAAGTTAGGGAAAAACGACCAATAAGTCGCATTCTATTGCACCATTACAATGCTTCGGCGCACACCGCAAACAAGACAAAGACATTTTTAGCTCTGAAAAAATACAGCTAGTGACCCATCCCGCACATAGTCCTGACCTAGCACCATGCAATTTCTTTATTTTCCCAAAAATAACAACTTATGAACAGATATTTTCTTAGAATATTATTTTGATGCGATGAGCGAGACCTCTACCAACTAACGCCTCAACATTATAACATAATTTGGCCCTTATGTAAGTTCATAATATCAAATAATATGTTTATAGTAACCATAGATTGAAATAAAGTTCATCAAGTAACTTCCTTATTTATAAAGTTTTAATAATAATAAATATAAATAAATACAATGCGATTGAAGCTTTACTAACCCCCCGAAATAATATTCTCACTCTTACACCTGCTCCTACATGCTCTTTGATACACATATCCACTGACCTTCACACACGAACACACACACTCACTCTCACACACACACACAATAAAATCACCTACTCCCTTTGGACTACTTCAACTTTTACATCCCTTTTCTTTTCTTATTTTTTATTGTAGTAATAATTCTTTCACATACATTCGAACGTGATGTCAACAGATTAGAAGGGGAGGCCTGATGT
Organism: Carpatolechia fugitivella; assembly: GCA_951230895.1. Classification (NCBI taxonomy): domain Eukaryota; kingdom Metazoa; phylum Arthropoda; class Insecta; order Lepidoptera; family Gelechiidae; genus Carpatolechia; species Carpatolechia fugitivella. The sequence continues at coordinate 14,654,926 of OX579645.1, forward strand.
CCTGAAATATATGTTTACACCCATAGTTTAGGCATCAGTCTCCCACAATTTTCTTGTTTAAATAACTGTTTGCTTGCTTTGTAAACGGAAAAATGTGTGAGAAATAAAGTCTTATCCTTGCCGCTTTGCATTTGAAATAAATTCGTGCTTTTGCGTAACGTTGCCGCGCTTGCTACGCCGCGCCGCGCCGTCATCGTAGCCGAGGTCTACAGTAAAAATTGTTAGAAATATATAGTATTGATACGTACACCTGATGTAAGGTTGAAGGGAAATTTTGTTAATTAATCTGAATTCATATTTTGCCTTGCACATTTTATTAATGTGCCAGTAAATCCGTATATTTTCCGTAAACGATAAAATATTGTAGCTGCGTAAAATAATAGGATGTGGAATATCTTAAGCATTGACATTATTTGATATTGGACTCAATTGTGAGTAGTAGCATGTAGTAGATCTGTAGTAGTAGTAAATGAAGCATAGTAAAAATATGTGAGGCGATATTGTTGATAGTACAAAAGACATCAACGCGTTGTACCAATTATAAAAAACACAAATCAAACGTGTCGGTTAGGTAGTGCAAAACGTAAGACTTGGTCAGTAGACATTTTTGTATTTTTAGTTTAATTATTACAATTTTATTATTGTGTCTATTATATATCATATAGGTATATTCTTCTCCTTCGTAAGGTCGACAATTGACCTCGCAAATCCTGGTGTCAGTGTTATAGAGCCGCCACCAAAGGCCACTGACTTGGCTCGTGTAATGACTACTTCCGTAGTTAGCAGTCAAGTCAAGGCCCACGGTTTAACGTGTCTTTCGAAGCACCGTGAAGCACGTAATCATCTTTCTTTTCGGAGAATCTGGTGATCCAGCCTGATATGTCCTAAACAAACTAGGAAAATTCTCACTAAGACATTTTTTGTTTGACAATTTCCTCACCGGGATCCGAACCCGGAACCTCCGTGATTAGAGTCGAACGCGCAACCACTCGGCCAAGCTGAGTACCTATAAACAAATAAAAGTGAAAGCTTCTTTGTGTACTAACAAAATAAATACAACATTTCGTAGCATAACATAACAAGAAGAATATGTTGATTAATAGGATACCGTGTAGGCACTGCAGTATTTAGTCCTAGAAAAAAAAGAATAAGAAGTACTTATTCTAATGGTTAACGATCTTGATAGGTAAGTCATGTTTATCGAAAAACACATTTCTAAAATAAAGTCTTGTATAACGTTCAACAAATAAATTCAATTTGAGAAATTATTTGTTTTTTATTTTATTTATTTGTTTGTTAATAGTTAAATCTCATATATGTGTTTTAGACAAAATACCTTTAATTAATAACCTAAACAAATGAAGCAACTTGCCTTCAATTTGATTAGGTACCAAACTTTTAGTCAGATATGGCTAGCAAGTTCAGATATATCCAAAATAAGCGATAAAACAAGTGCACGCTTGCTACTATTATTTCTTCTGTGACGCTACTAACTTATTCCCTTTATGATATTTATCCCATAAAACTTTTTGCAATATTTTTAATACAAGTAGCGCAAATTAGGCCACATTGTACAACAATATAGTATTTAGGAATTGGACAATCATTGTTGAAAGTTTAGCGGTGATGATAATATGCGACTGGCGATGAACGTTATGCGATAAACCAAGGAGTTACGTAATATTGTGCTTTCTTCCGCAATCGCGCTGTCCCTCTCGCACTCGCGCAGATCGGCCTAAGCAAGTGCAAGCACTGCTCTCTCAAACTCTACAGCACGATTAGGGTTGGCACGGTCTAGTCAACAAGCTTTGCTCTCTGATCCTGCCGGTTTATTAGGTACCGAGATGAACCGCATTGTTTCATATCATCATGTCATGCTACTTCAAGATACTCGTAATCAGGAACCATTTCAATATGAGTTACTTTAAAATTTTACTATTGGGTAAGGCTTAAAATACGTGTCCGCTACGGGTTATAAGTTAAGAGCAAAACTTCATTATAGTAAGTGCTTTAGAAATATTTTCTACACATATGTGTATTGGGATGCCCATCTTGGTCAATACGATATCAGCGCTATCCTTTACTTGGCCAATACGTATCTTCTTTTGCCTTCTATTATACTGTCATAAAAAGGTTTTCGCACGTTGCACCAGATGCTCCAACTTCATTTCTTCTCTAGTTTCTATGGTCCTGCCTGATCAAACTCCGAAACTGCTCGATTACGTCCATTTAAACACCACATATCAAATTCCTCCAGTCTATCTCTCTCTTTTCTCTTCTCTGTCTATCTTTTTGTATTAGAGCCAAAGAGGGAGTTGAAGTTTCTATGAAACTCTGTCGTTTTAAAAGTAAAGTGTCGTTGTAAAAGTAAGCCCCCCCTCAATTCTCCTTTAATACTTCCGAGCTCAAGGGTTTGACCGTTCTCGGTAAAATTTTATATGCATTAAATTATCTTTCCTATTAAAAAACATTTTATGCCAATTTTAGATCAAATGCCAATGGAAAAAATCTGAAAACACGCAACTACTTTTTACTGCGAGAAAACATCTCAAAATAAACGAAAACCACCAGACGATGATGTTCCGTGTAAAAGGTGGTTATAATCAATATTATATTGGTCGGATTTGCTCAAGTCAGCCCTAACAATTTTCCAAAGTAATGATTGCAGTTCAACAAACTGCGCACGAGCAGAGCGTTGAACCTGCACTAACCGTTATCACGTCTCGCTCGCACACTCCTATTATACATCTTTTATCTCTCACAAACCCATATTAGGCCTTTAAAACTATTTCCATTGAAGTTATGGTTCTCAGGGAAACTGGTGTCCAGCAAGATAACTACCCAATATATTACAAACAATCTATACTCTTGTTTGCCTATTAGGTTTATCATAGTAAATAACTTGCCTATTTTATGATTACTTAATTAAATTGCCAGCCACCATTACTCGCAAAGCTGTTTTTTTTTTTAGATAAGAGGCGATACCTAGGATAAGTACTTAAATGCAATATCCCTTTCGTCCGTCCACTACGTTTTTATTTTGTTACTAGCGATCCGACCGCGCCTACGCTCGCGTTGTATAAGATTTTCCCGTGGGAATAAGACTTTCCCGTAAAGTATCCTATGTGTTAATCCTGGGTACAAACTATCTCTATTCCAAATTTCATCCCAATCCGTTCAGTAGTTTTTTCGTGAAAGTGTAACAAACATTCATACATCCATACATACCCACTTTCGCGTTTATGATATTAGTAAGGATGTGATGTCAGCCACTACAGATTCCTAAACGACACACGGGAATATGCAAAGAAGTACCACAAAATATTTTAAAAGTGGGGTCAATAAGGGTCATACAAAGCTCAATGTGGACAGCGGGAATATACCATCTTTTAACTATGTACAAATAAATATACTTAATATTTAATTTTACAAACAACATAATAATATTAAAAATTGTGCACATTACAGATTGATCCATGTGTATGCACTATAATTTAATTAGTTCGAGGCACTAAATAAGTCTTTAACCAGAGGTAAACACTGTGCTTTTCATTACGAATACAAGAAAAGTAAAAATAAAAACACGAATCAGCTAAAGAAAAAATGAGTGACTTCCATATCTGAATCAGATGAACTCATTGTAAACAAAACTCGAGAAAAAAAATGATAATTACTGTTTTCCCGCTTATTTTTTATTTTTTTCTGTGGCCGAGCCGGCCAGCTTTTGAGCCATTATTTTTCATTTCCGTCATTGTAAAATTATACATATTTTACCCAAATCTATTTTATTTTAAAGAAATAGTTGAAAGTCAATTACAATAAAGTCATTTAAATATATATTTAAATATATATTATTGTAATTGACTTTCAACTATTTCTTTACAGCCACTCAATTACAGCGCAATGTTAAATTGAAATAACTTAAAGTTAAGTATTAATTATTACTAGTAAGTATTAATAAGTTAAAAAGTATTTTTTAAAGAATATATATATATATATATGTGTTCTTTAAATATATATGTTCTTTAATTAATAAATTACAATATATTTAAATGACTTTATTGTAATTGACTTTCAACTATTTATTTAAAATAAAATAGATTTGGGCAAAATATTTATCATTTTTCAATGATGGAAATGAAAAATAGTATTAATTAAAGAACATATACTGAACTTTAAGTTATTTCAATTTAACATTGCGCTGTAATTGAGTGGTTGTATAGAAAGATGGAATATAGTTCAATAGAAATGTGAAATGAGAAATTGTTTTTTTTATAAATTGACAGCTGTCAGTTGAAAATGATTCTCCCTCCGGGCTGAAAAGTATCATCTTCAATCCGCTCCTCAGGCAACTTCAGACCTACTTTCCGAGTATGAGTAATGAAAAGACACGCTGTATTTCCGTAAGCCACTTTTAAAATATGAAAATCTCTCAATAGGTAACAGCACTACAAGCCTTCAGTAAAAGAGTAACAAGCAGGAAAACGGTCAATCTACTAGTAGAAAACTAGTATTTGATACCTTATCTTTTATTTTTATTACTCATATTATTGTCTTTTGTGTGAGAAATCTTATATAAGTACCTACAGGTAATGATGAATTTATGTGATGTAAAATATTCTATGGATGAATAAACATTTTGATTTTATTTTGACTAGGTCAAGGTAGTATAATAGGTACCTATATTATACTCGGAATAATAAAATAAATCCAACAAAGCCACCCACGACGAGGTAATGTTGTGTATTTGAGGAGTTCCTATGGCTACCTTCCTGCTTCATCATGAGATCCTGAACATCATGTAAGACTATAAAAACTCGTCAAGACAAATCCAACGAACCCAAACACGACGAAGTTAAGATATGTCGTTAAAAAGTTCCAATGGCTACCTTCCGGCTTCATCATGACACCCTGGACATCGCGTATAACTAAAGATCTTGTCAAAACAAATCCAAGAACCCAAAGACGACGAGGTTATGTTATGTATTTGAGGAGTTCCTATGGCTATGTTCCAGCTCAATCACGAGACCCTGGTCATCACGTATAACTAAAGATCTTGTCAAGACAAATCCAACGAGTCCATGCGATGAGGTTATAATGTGTTGTTGAACAGTTCCTTTGGCCACCTTCTGGCGTCATCATGAGACCCTGGTCATCACGTATGACTAAAGATCTTGTCAAGACAAATCCAAAAGCTCCTACCTTGCTTGACGTTATTTTTTCTTAAAAATATAATACTTAGAAGAAAAAAGAAATTCTACTACTCTAAGGACGTTATTACGCTTGCATCCTACAGATTAACGCGTAGGAGTATGTATATAATATCATTGCGTAGGAAGAAGTGAATCGGATTTTCCTACTACTTTCCCTGTGAAATTCTTATGAAAATTGTGAATGCTTTTACGTAATCAACCGTATATAATATTACCTCAAAATCCCCTTTTAAATGATTATATTTATTATTTGAAAGGGAAACACAAATGTTGAAATGGGAAATTTAAAAATATGTCTTTCTTTTGCAACTTTGATGTAAACCTTGACATGTTGGTAAACACCCTCTTTTAGCCCTCTTCATACTAGCAGGGCGGCTACGTTCGCGTTGTGCAAGATTTTCTGTTTAAGTTTCTGAAATTTTCCAATTTGCTGCGCAATTTTATTAATTTTTCTTTCTGTTAGAACCTTCTACTAAAAAAAACTTAATAAAATAAAGATTAATAAAATTGATAAAGTCGTTCTCAAGTTGTGACGTGATCAAGGGAAATAGAGATTCATGTATATTTTGCCGCCCAAGCGTTGAATCCGCCTGATAGCTGAACGGCTAGCCTGTTAGGCCGTTGGTTGAATTGAATTAGATTTCTCAATGTCCAATAACTTGACTGATTGAAAGTTAGCCCTTTAGGAATCGGCTGAACCACAAACCCTTTTTATTTTATGGCTGAACCAAAAGCCGGGTGGTTTTTACATTGGGGATGCATGCACACACGGGTAATTTTTGCAATGAATTAAACTTAAATATTATAAGAAGAAAAAGGACCTAAAAAGAAAACAAAAGCACTGTGTTTGAGGAGAGAGTGGTGAAATTCCAAAACTAACAGCCCTAAACTCAATCATCTATAGAAATAAAAAAATGTGTAGGAATTAATGAGCATTTTAAATGTGTTTGTTTTTCTTGTACGGACATTAGCTTATACACGTACCTACTTCCCCAAATTGATTATTTAAAATATTTACGTTTGTCTGATTTTTTAAAGAGCGGCTAGTAGAGGAAGATCTTTATTATTATAGATTCAACAAAATTTATTGTTTTGGTAATGTACGCAGAAGAAATTCTCGCAAAATATTGGAATTGCCAGGTGTGAACCGGCCTCCAGCCAACCTAGTTTAGTTTTCAAACTGCATTCGTAATAAGGCTATATAAAACAGTTTCTGCTCTAGTTTAGAAATTAGAATAGTTGTAGTTATTCATTCTGATAGCGATTTAATTTTAGCCATAACCGTAATGTCGGTCACCTGATGTAAAATGTGCTCCAGGTGGTATAATGAGTGAGAAAAAAAAAAATCGTTGCATAGCGTGCTAATTTTGTACGCGTCGTAATTTACGTCATACGTCCCCACTGAGGGGCTCGAGTCTACCCTGAATTAGGGCGATCTGGCCTCACTCGGCTACGTTGCTGGCCCAGTGCGGGTTGGTCGTTTTCATACATAAATTTTGAATTTCTTCGCAGGAGTGTGCAGGTTTTCTCACAATGTTTTCCTTCAGCGTAAGAGCATTGAATAAACGTACAAATGAATTCAAAATTCAAAAATATATTGCTACGTGGTGGTAGAGGGGGGGTTCGAGGCAGCGGCCCTATAGCAACAACACACCACCAACGCGAAGATTTATATAATATTTTAAAATGAAAATGCATTAACAATAATTTAATTTTAATTAGGTATTTTATTTATGGTTGTTAGGTAGGTAGACAAACTGATCAAATGGGTGCCAGTCTCAGGTCATATTATATTAATGCATCGCCAATATTGTTTTAAATACCTATTTACTGTTTTGTCCAAATTTTGAAATTGTGAAGCTGTTAAGTTGCCTGATAATAAAACAAATATAAAAACTGTGTCATTTCATAAGTATATCCGCAAGAAGACTGAAAGAATTCAATATAATATTGATCCTATCGGAATCCGCAGAATTTCTATCCTATCTTGAAAGCGCACGCCGACCTTCTTTCGTTGATAAATTGCATTCATTTCATTGTCTTCCTAGAGCCATTGTTGGGTTTGCTATTCATCAAGTGCTGTAAGAAGAGCTAATTGAATACTTTCAAGAACCCTAACCTAGCTTAACATAACTTGCAGGCTAGGCTCGAGAGGCAAGTAAACAGCAAAGGTGCAACCAACATCACTAGTGTCTTTATCAGAGGCTTACTCCATTGCATAACGTGTGCGGTCATCGAACCTCTCCCTCCCCTGTCCCGCGCCGCACCGCGGTCCTAGCGATCTCCCACCATGTCTTGCCGACGACGATCGCGATCGACCATTACACGGGTTTGCAATAACTTCCGAGTGGGAAAAAGTTATGGAGTCGAGCGCTTAAGGGAATCCAGTCCTCACAAATAGGTACTGCTGCAGCCTGCTGAGTCTTTGACGCGTAAGAGTTCGTAGGTTCTTACGGGAACTGCTGGGTAGATCGTCCAAGGTAGATAAGTACACTGAAGAAATATTGTGTAACTGCTTACACAAAAACACTTCCGTACCAAATTATCTTATCAGTAATATAATAATGAATAATAGCCAAAATTATGGTAGTGCTAGTCAAATTATTTTGTTACTGGTAATAAGATAAATATTTTTTTTTGAGTGTACCTAAAAATGCAACTTACACCATGTTTTATTTAAATTGCTTTAGTTGTTAAGAAAGTGTAAATAGGTAATCGTAACAAGAGTTTGCTAAAGAAATATTGATTTGTTTGCTAACCTGATTTATGTAATGCAAGGAAATTATTTTTTCCTTTAATAAATCTAGCTATGTAGTATATAAATATGAAACGATTGAAGTTTTTGTGTAACAAAGTAAGGTACGTGTATGATTCCGTCAATGATTCCGTGGTGTGCGACACGCTGCATCAGCATACAAGCACCAGCAGATTCATTCGGCACATCACTTCTTGTTCCCATACATTTTTTATGAACTTAAAGACAATAAATTCAGATTATTTCAGATGCTTACGGTGGTGTCGAAGCCGATGCCGATTGACAAATAATCCAAAAAAGTGTTACCCGACTTCAATACTTTTTACTAATATTAATCTATGCCATAATAATATGCTGATCAAAATGTAGTATATGGTTAAGTTTATACGCTGCGCCGTTTACTAAACTGGTCACATAAAGAGATATAAAGTAACTCATCTGCCCCGTTTGATTAATTTAACCTAACATTAACTAATTTCATACGAACCATAACCATATTTTTAAATTTAGGGTTTATGACAAGCTTCTTTTGAAGATAAAGGTAAATAGGTACATTTTCGGAAGTTGTTATTTGTACTACTTTCCAAAGTCTAAAGTATTTTTGTTACTAGATACTAATACTGAATCACTTCTTATAAAAAAGCTCTCGTAAAGCTAAGTTTTCTATAGGCTTAGGGATAGGGTCAATAGATTTTTTTTTTAAAGTGTGGTGTACTAGCGGTCAGCCTGCTGCTGCTACGCTCGCGTTGTGTAAGATTATTCCTTTGGTACGTCAACACTTGCCTGCCCAAAGTCTAAGAAAAAGTTCGCGAAAAGCGTCCTCGAAGCCACGTCCTCCTTCACCACGATAACGCATCCTCACACTCCGCTTAGGTATCAAATGTCGAACTAATGACGCATCCGCCTTACAGCCCGGACTTCGCACCCAGCGACTTCTTTTTGTTTCCAAAAATTAAAGACAAACTTAGAGGCACACGTTTTACGAGCCCTGAATCGGCGGTGAATGCGTTCCATGAATCCATTGAAGAGGTCCCTAAGGAAGACTGGTCCAACTAGAGATGGGCGGTGGGTTAAAACCCAAACCACCTGACCAGGTAAAAACCCGGTGATTTGGGTTTCAACCCGGTTTTTACCCATAACAACCCATTTTTGTGGGTGTTTATTATAATAATTGATGATAAAATAAAAATAAAAACTTTATTGTATATCTTGATGAAAAAGCCCTGTTTATATGCAATATGCGCAACTTCAGTAATGTGGAAAGCCCAAGGTAGCAGCCAATTGTTTTATTTATGAGACAATTTCTATGAAACTTTGTTTAGAATTTGTTTGTATTTGTATATTCTAGCGTAAAGCATTTTACTAAGTTTAAGAAAACCTACATGCGTAAAAGATATTGATGTATATCAGCGCTCCAGCCGCTTGACTCACATCGACTCAAATAAGTTCAACCGAATAAACATTTTTAAAATAAAAACAGTAGAAATCTGTAAAATGTCGCCATCTTTTAATGCTCAAGGTGCATGAAAGGAGCCTCCCCGAGCGACGTACCGCTACCGCTACTCGGTAGTACGTCTGGCGCACCCTGGGCAACAGTCTAGCGAATTCTATTTCTAGCTGACTGGCGAATCCTTTCCCCACGATGGCAAATCAAAATCAACCATACAGTCCAGTGTTAAAGCCGGCACTGTGTGTAGTCTCGATTAACATCGAGGGTTTCTCGAAAGACAAATCAGAACTCTTATCTGAACTCTGTCGCAAGACACACTGCGATGTACTGTGTGTACAAGAAACCCATCGAGATGAAACACAATGCCGACCACACGTAGCTGGACTCACTCTTATCTCTGAGACTTAACACTTAACACCCGAAACACAGTAATGCAGTGTTTGTTACTCCCGGAGTAAGAGTAAAATCCTCTGAATGTTCGACCCAGAATGGCATCGAGGTGATTACCTTGGACCTCGACCACTGCTCTGTTACCTCTGTTTATAAGCCCCCCGGGACGCCTTTCCGGTTCTCCCCTCCCTCAAACTTTGACGATCAGCAACGGGTGAAAATTGTAATCGGTGATTTTAACAGTCATAATCCACTCTGGGGCTACAATGACCTTGACGACTGTGGTCAAGCGGTCGAGACATGGGCTGAATCTAACAATTTGACTCTTGTTCATGACCCAAAACAACCGGCTTCCTTTAATAGTGGCCGATGGAAGAGGAGATACAACCCAGATCTAATCTTCACCAGTTCAGACATAAGTTCTCAGTGCGTTAAGACCGTATGCCCACCTATTCCTCGCACTCAACATAGGCCCATTATGTGCGAGATGAGCCCAGTTGTCCGTCCTCTACAGGTCCCCCTTAAACGCCGACTTAATTACTCCAAGGCAAATTGGGAGCAGTACGCAAAGTCAGTCGACGACGCCCTCTTGAATGTACCACCATCCCCTCGAGAATATGATCGGTTTGCTGACATAGTCTCTGAGGTGTCTCGTCACTGTATCCCCAGAGGATGCCGTACCTCCTACATCCCAGGATTATCGAAGGAGTCGGGGGAACTGTTGATGCGATACGAGACTTTGTACTGCGGTGATCCCTTTTCCGAGGAGACTACACGAGTCGGGGAAGAGTTACTGTCGCGGATAGATGAAAGTCGGCGGGACAGGTGGATTGATACTGTAACCAACATCAACATGACGCATAATAGTAAAAGGGCATGGAAAACAAGGGCATGGTGACATAATCACCGCCATTAAATCCCTTAAGTGCGGGAAAGCCTCCGGAGTTGACAACATCTCTGTGGAGCAAATTAAACACCTTGGCCCCGTCGCAGTATCATGGCTGCTACAAATGTTCAACAAGTGTCTGGAATCTGCCCTAATACCAAGACTCTGGAGAAAATCGAAGGTCACAGCTATACCAAAGCCAGGAAAACCAGCAGATGACCCCAAAAATTTTCGGCCCATTTCACTCCTGTACCATACTTATAAATTATTTGAGCGGTTGCTGCTGGTACGCCTCACTAGCTTTGTTGACCCGAAATTGATATACCAACGACCAGCCGTCCAGTCCAAATACCTCCCGCTTTGTGTATGCTGATGATCTTGCTCTCACTTCTCAAGCGACCAGTTTCGAAGAGGTTGAGGCCAATCTGACGGTAGCTCTCAAGAACCTGAGTTGCTACTACGCAGAGAATTCCCTTAAGCCCAATCCGTCTAAAACTGAGTCATGCGTATTTCACCTTCGCAATGCACAGGCGGGTCGAAAGCTCAAAATCACGTGGCGTGGGGTGCCTGCCTATTTCCCACAGTAACTCCCCCAAATACTTCGGCGTGCTGTTGGATAGGTCTCTTACCTTCCGAAAGAACTGTGAGAGTGTGAAAAGGAAGGTGCATGCTCGAAACAATCTAGTGCGGCGCCTTACCACCACTAAATGGGGAGCCACACCACAAGTGCTGCGGACTACTGGTTTGGCGCTTGCCTTTTCAGCTGGCGAATTTGCATGCCCAGTATGGGACCGCTCTGCTCATGCCAAGCTAGTGGACACAGCCTTAAACGAAACTTACCGGATCATTACTGGTTGCCTGAAACCGACGCCGGTTAAGTTGCAGTTGCAAGCTCCCTTGATAGGCGTAAAATGCACGACGACATTCGGCACCCACTGAGTGGCTATAAACCAGTGCCACAACGGCTGAAAAGCCGAAAAAGTTTTATAAAGTGCGTCGAACCACTGACCAACGACCCGCCACAAGCAAAATGCAACCTCTGGCACCGCGGAGTCTCCCTTCCTAGCCCCTTTTTCACGCCATCTGAGAATCTCCCACCCGGACATCAGTTGTCGTGGCCGATCTGGAAGTCTTTAAATAGACTTCGGACTCAGATCGGCCGGAGTAAAGATAACATGTCTAGGTGGGGATTTTCCGATAATACTGATATAAACTGTGTGTGCAAAGAAGTACAGACGATGGCCCACCTGACATCATGTCCTGCGTGCCCTGCCACCTGCACGCAGCAAGATTTGATGGACGCCACACAATCCGCCGTCCAAGTGGCCACATTCTGGGCTACAACATTATAAAGTTCGACTTGCCATCGACTCGCTAAGAAGAAGAATGCTCAAGTTCTAACGGGATGATCAAAAGAAGTTGTAATTACAGTTAGCTAGCACTACACTCACTCATACCTACACTGCATGCGAACGTGGCAAGTACAAAGGTAGGAGCTAGCGCGCACGGGCGACAAAAGTCACGGTGACAGTATACTAAATGATGGAAGCTGCCTGATATTACGATTGGCCTAGGACATGTTATAACACTGTGTTGAGTTTAATCGAAGTTGACCCAATAAACGAAAAAGTTTGCTGCCATCTCGGATATTGATATTTTAAACATAATTGGTACTGTTGTTTCTCTCGTTTCTAAACATAATACCCTAAACCATGGTTCATGCATGACTTACGAACAATAATTTTATCGCCATCTTTTTTTTATGTTTCTTGTTCAAATACCGAGATTTGCCCTTAAAAACCATATTTTCTGCAGATTTTGTGCTTTACGCCGTTTTATCCATTGCTTTGTTGGTATCTTGCTAAAATAGATGTTCTAAGCCCCTGCATTTACTGGCAAATAAGTGAAAAAATGTCACATATAATGTGCATACGCAAAATCTAATGATATATGGATACCTATATAAATTTTGTTATAAAAATAATAAACACCCGAATTTTCACCCAGTGGGTGGGAATAAATGGGTGTTTATCGGGTAAAAACCCAGCGGTAGGTATAAACCCGGTGGTTTGCCCATCTCTAGGTCCAACTGCTTTGTACAGTGGTTTCAGCGAATCCAAAAATTGCATTAATTGCGAGAGAATATACTTTGAAAAAGTAAGTAAGTCTTATTATCTAGTCTTATTTATCAGAATCCAGAAACTTTCAGCATGCCCTATATGTATTTTTATTCTAAGAACACCACGAAAAATAAAGTAACTAGTAGACTGATTTTAATAAATTAAATTAGGTATCATTAGAATTGTATTGACCGAGAAATTAGAGTAAAATATAATATATATAAAAAAAACTATAACTGTGCCCGCTTCGCTCGCATCTACCTTGGTTTAGGGTACCCGCCCACGTCCGATATCGGTAACCGATTTTTTGTGGGATAAAAATGGAACGTACTGATTGCAATAGTGCAACGCACATGTCCTACAAAAAGTCGGCCAGAAATAACTCGCCATAAGAGAGAAATAAATCGGCCCGATTATCGGTCCTACAAAAAATCTGACGTGGGCGGGCACCCTTAATGCTGCTTACTTATCGTAACCATTTATTTCGCACCCGGGTGATTATCAGTTAAGAGTAAACCTTTGTATGGAGAGGCGGCGCGACAATTTAGCCTTTTGATGGTATAGTTTACTTTAAACCGATATATTGTACACATTTATAAAGCGGCCAGTCATTATATTCAGTTTTCCTATTTTACAAAAAGCCAGGGTAGATACATGACCAGGGAAGAGACTTTGTATGAAATAACTTAAAAAAAGGATGCTTTTTCAATCAAATTTTATTAGAAACTATCAAATCAAGCTATACTTTAACTTATTATTAAATTTATTTAAAAAGGAAACCATTATTTTCACTCCAATTTAGTGTGGTTATCTCCCTGGACGATTGGTCTCTACCCTGGCGCTCTAAAAGGCAGGGGAGATATGGCAGGGGTGGTGACGTTTTCACTGAAAAATTGCGATATCTGCAAAATTATTGATCATAACGAAATGGCAAGAAAATATGATAATACCATTATGTTTTGCAGTAAATAATTGAGAAAACAGATATTTAGAATCAAAATTTAAGATTTTTAGCTTACCAGAGTAAGGATAATTTTATTTTTCACATACCAATATCACCGAGCGGTGTGACCGAAATAGCCACCAATATAAACGCATGGAAGGCTCGCTTGTCGCTTGCTGCAAACTTTACGGCGATTGGCAAAGGTTCTATAAATCTAAACTTACAAAAACAAATATTAATTAAATAATAAACAAATACAAAATGCCAGGGTAGGAGATGCCGAATGGGCGGTACAAAATATGTTCAGTTTTTTTAAATGAAAATAAAATGTTTAGTGTTATTTTTTAATACTATTACAAATAAAACATATCCAAGTTTGCAAAATAAATTATTTTAAAGTATTTCAATGGAAACCGACGTATTTATGTAAAAACACTGAAGGAGCTTTACGACGCTATTGTTACAAATTAGGCAAATCTAGGTTATGAAACTGAGTGACCACATAGTAGACACAGTGCTTTATAAGAATACTACCCAATTTTTACAAAAAAGTCGAGTATTTTATGGTTTTTTGCACTGGACATCGAAAGTAGTTAACTAGTTAGTTAGTCTTAACTGATAAATCACCCACCCGTCTTCACTTCACTCCAAATTGTCTAAACCCCAAGACGACGGCGTTAAAAAGTCCACAAAAAATTTTGCACTTTTTAAATGGTTATTATGGATATTAAAATATTGCTGGAATTATTTTGTACTTAGTAGTAGTTTAATAACACTCATGGTAACATGAGAATTCCTGTGCAAAGCAGGCTGACTCGTCAGCAAAGGTCACGCTTGTGCTACCTGTAGGTATTCAATTCAATTCAATATTTTGCAGAATATTATGCGTAATGCTTTCAACTTAATAGTTCATGGATGACAACGATAGCGAGAGGGCGGCGAGGCGGTCTATACTCTATACATAGGTAGTGTGAGGTTGGAATTGATCAGTTTCTGATGAGATGAACACTGCTTTTCATCTTAATTGCGAGGAAAAAAAACAAACCAGTTTGCATAAAAATAAAATAATTGGCTTCGTATACCTACCAAACGCGACACACATATTAATGTAGTTCATTATCGTATTTTTATATAAGTGCACCTATATCATACACTAACTGGGAAATTTTCAGTTGGTTTTAATGAGATCACTTTATATACCTACTAGCGGCCCGCCCCGGCTTCGCACGGATAGATTAATTCATACTGTAACACATTTTTAACCGACTTCAAAATGGAGCAGGCTATCAGTTCGTGTTTCAGCATTTTTTTAAAACTCTCTTCTCTGGAAGTAGGAATTAGATGTCTGTGTGCAAAGTCTGCCATTTTTAAAGTTAACAACTAAAACAAAAATGTGCGTACTCGTAATCAGACTATTAAAAAGAAATTATTTGACGCGTGTTTCAGCATTTTTTTGATATATTTAAATGATATATTTATATTTAAATGACATATTTAAATGATCCCTACTTTAATGGGGAATTAAGGATAAGAAGTCTGTACGTTAAGTTTAACTCTGCCTTTTTTAAGTTATTTGTTTCGTGCTTCAGCATTTGAAATCGATAGTTTAGGGGGAAGTAGAGAAGTTTGTGTGCAAAGTTTGTCAATTTTGAATTTAGGAAGTCGAAATCAAACTGATTGAATATGAGTTTCAGTATTTACCCTCCCTACTTTAAAAGTGACAAACCTTTCATACAAACTTCTAATCCCTACTTCTCCCTTTGAGTCAGGATTTAAAAAAATGCTGGAACTTGAACTAAATATTTCAGTCTGAATACAATTTATTTAGTTCCCTACTTTAGAAATAACAGACTTTCCATACAAACATTTAATGTCTACTTCCCTGTCAAAATAGGGATTTAAAAAATGCTAAAACGTTGACACTGATTGAGAATGATTTATTAATCTCAATTAAACTCAACTTTTTCAAGTTCCTACTTTAGTAATGACAGACTTTCCATAGTGACTTTCCCTACTTCCCCCCTCAAAAAATGGATATCGAAAAAATGCTGAAACATAATAAAACAAAATGATAATATCAGTCTAAATCAAAATTTCAAATTCCTACCTTAAGAAATTACGAACTTTCCATACAAACATTTAATCCCTACTTTCCCCTCAAAAAAAGGGAATTTTGATAAAATGCTAAAACACGTGTCAAATTATTTATAAATCTCAGTCTACATTTTCAAATTTTCATGATCCTAAGTTTTAAAATGACGGACTTTCATACAAACTTTAACTCCCCCTTTTCCCCCTGTAGAGGGGGAATTTTCCGAAATGCCTTTTTTGCGTCCTACTATTATATTATAATTCCGTATAGGATATTGCCTACCTACTGAGACTCCTCATTCTTGCTATGTCAGCATTTCTACCCAAGCTATCCAGTCACCAGCCCATCCAGCCAGTCCGCTCCGAACCGAACCTTCACGCGACTCACTCGTCTTCATAAAATTATAATTAAGTGCTATTTCCTTAAATAAATGTCACTAGACATTTTATAGTACATTACGATACAAGGATCGTAGGCGGCATATTACAAACGAGGTAAATTTTATAAGCCCGAGCCGCGCGAGGCTTTATAATGGTCACGAGTTTGTTATAAAACCTAAGATCCGAGTGTTGTACGACGTTTTTCAATACACTTGTGAGAAAACTGAAAGTAAATAATTAAATTATTGAAATGGTTAAGAAATGTACATAGTACCTACCCTACAAAAGCTATGATACTACAGGTAAAATAATTGATCATGTAGAAGTTGTAAAAACTAACCTTTATTATATCGCGCACAGTTTCAGTATCCTTACTATTCACATTTATCATTAAATATCAACACTTAATCACTCATAAAACAACATTCAATGTAAAACAATTAAATGAAAATTTTACAAACTTCGCGCCAACTACAAAACGATAGTATGTTTTTTATAAGCGTAAAATTATTTACGGAGAAAAGGCACTGGCGGACATTCCGCCTCTACGAATTGATTCTTTGATCGAGATAATTTTATTTTTATAACTGACTGGCTGATAATATTTTTGATACAATTTGTTGAATTAAAAAAATATAAAATACTTTTCTTTGTATGAATCGATTTAAAAAAAATATTTTTTTTCATTTTCAGAATGATCCTGGCTGAATAATAATTTTGACTTTGACTTCAAAATAATTATATTAATTAGTAACGAAAGTAACAAAATAATTCATCAAAACATTGTCTAAAACCACAGAAAACTTATTTTTCAATACACCTAAATTGAACTAACGACCGACGCGACGGCAGTAAACTGTACGTACGGTGTATGCGATTTACCGAACAAGTGAGATTTTCATTATATATTTCTTTTTATTTCTTCAATTTCTAACAGAAATATTTCCAGCCAGGAACATTCGAATATCAAAAAATAAATTGAATCTATTTTTACAAAGAAAAAAACATTAATATTTTTTTATTTCAACAAATTATGTACCTATAAAAAATATTATCAGCCAGCATCATTTTAATAAGAATAAAAAAGAATTATTAAAATCGTGTAACAATTGGCGGAGATATCTAATAACATACATAAAAAAAAAAATACACACGAATTGAGAACCTCCTCTTCTTTTGAAGTCGGTTAAAAATGACCTTGATTTTAACTAACGTAGAATAGATTGATGATAATCGAATGTCAAAGAGACTGAATTCGTGAATGCCTTTTCTCAATAAAATTATAATGCTTTCAGAAAGGAAACCAATTTTAAGTACGAGATTGGCGCTAATTTTGTAGAATTTGCATTGTTTTTCATATTGCGTTACCTGTTTTCTCACAAAATATGTATCTTCAGTCAGAGCATTAGAGATGAAAAAAAAATCGATATTTTTAATGTTTTTATTGTTATTTCTTGGTAAATACGTGAATTTTGTATTCATCTTGCATAATAAAGTATCTATCATATAGGTACATGTATACATATATTATATTTAAACATTTTTTATTGAAATTAATTTCCCAAATTCCTTTGCTATTTCTTGTGTGCAATTTTTTATGCATACTAGTAAAAAGAAAGGTTCTTATTTTAAATCCCTAGGGATCCCTTGAGATGTAAGTTGGACTTTTAACTCATTATTAGAGCACTGCATGAGAGATAAAAGATAAATTATAACATCGTAATTCTAGGAGATAATACCTACGCCTATTTTTATCTGTATCTTATCATTTTCGTGAAATTATATACGTCACGGTCTCGCACCATAGTAATCTAACATAACATTTTGGCTCATCACAACGTCAAGCTAAATGTTTACAAAGAATAGGTCCTCTTAAGACGAATTTAAAAGTCTACGAGTCAAACATAATTTTATCTTCCCCAATTACATTCAGAAAGAAAATTTTTTGATACTTCATAGAGGGATGTTGTAGGAAGGCGTTCGCTGGCCCATAACATGCAAAAGTAGCGCCTGTACTGGTAAATACCTAACGGTATCTCGCGCGGTCTTTACATTAATTAATACCTTCTTAATCAGATGAGTTATTACTAATTTCTGCTGTTTCCGTATTTATAAAAGAATCTGTATCTTTTAAAGAATAAATTTAATTGCAAAAATAGTATTATAAGATTCGTAGATAACAATGAAAAAAGTTTGACAAGACAGCTGAGAAGTGACTTAGTGATATATAGTTTAGGGAACTGCAACTTCTGTAGTACCACTTATATTAATTTCTGTAGTACATAAGAATAAGTTGGAAGTATTGAGAATCACAACAAACTACGAGTATTGCATATAATTTACAGTAACTAACACAACACACCTTGTCTAGGCTGCGACGACACGGTTGAAACTTCTTCCTCAATTTGAAAAACTTTTTGTTTATTATCTTCACCGGTAGGTTTATTTACTGGTGGCGAGCCGCGTTCGCATGAGGCGGGCGGACGGCCGCTCCACGCGTCCATATTCCGCGCATGACCGAGCGTCTTGTGCCGGACGCGACTCCCGACCGCTGCGACCCACTCCACGCTCCACACTGAGCTTTAAAGTTTAGCTTTAGCATCTTCAGGCTGCATGGTGAGCCGACGAAGCGAAGCGCGGCTGGATCGCCACCAAAGTAACTAATCTGTAAGCGCCGCAGCCAAGCTTCTCTATGAGCGCCGGACGCCTACACTACCGGCACGACTGTTATCGCCCACAGACGCTGTGACGCTGAAAAAATTGCGCAGTGAGAGTAGGTATTTAATAATTTTTCATCTCTCATACTCTGAAAGTAGTCCAACAATGACCCCAAAGAAAGGATGTCCGTCCAACTTACATCCCCATTTCAAAGTTACTTACATCCCATCCCATGCAAAGGAATAGACGTATCCTATACACTGTATAATAGAATAGAATACTATACAGCCTAGATAGTTCTACAATTAACTTTATTTCAGTAAAAATAAAAATATTTTGCTTGAAATTACCTCAGTCAAGCTAGTTGAATATGAAATTCACGTATTTACCTAGAGATAACAATAATGAAATTATAACTTTAATAAATCGGTCCAGTAGTTTTCGAGATAAATGGTAACAGACATACATACAAACAAACAAACAACCTCTAACCCCAAACGCATATACCGCCTCCGTTCCGTTCCGTCCGGCGGCTTCCGTGGTAAAAAGAAAAAAAAATACAATATAAACAAATTATTATTTTTCGTCTAATATGACAAGAACGCGCCATGGAAAAAGGCCTTTTAAGCAATGTTTTGATAAATGAAATAGTAAAAAATAAGTTGATGAAAATATGAATTACAAAAATTTATATTATCACGTATTTTTTTGTATGTAGCCGTTATCGTGCATGTCCCACTGCTGGACAAAGGCCTCCTCTCGCTTTCGCCAACTGTCGATCTTGAGCCTCCAGATGCCAAGCCTTGTGGAAACTGTCAATGCCGTCTCGCCATCGTCTCCGAGGTCGGCCTCGACGGCCGGCACCCATTCCGTTGCTATTCTAGCCCACCTATTCGGGTGCATGCGGCAGACATTTCCTGCCCAATCCCACTTCAGCTTTGCGGACTTTTGTCGTATGGTAGCCGTACGATACGAGTGTAGCGCTAGCGATACTGAACTAGCGATAGCGCAGCATGACGTGAAGGTAGGATATGTTGGCATTTGATACGGCTACGATACGAGTGTAGCGCTAGCGATAGCGTAGCGTGACGTGAAGGTAGGATATGTTGTCATATGATACGGCTACGATACGAGTGTAGCGCTAGCGATACTGAACTAGCGATAGCGCAGCGTGACGTGAAGGTAGGATATGTTGGCATTTGATACGGCTACGATACGAGTGTAGCGCTAGCGATACTGAAATAGCGATAGCGCAGCGTGACGTGAAGGTAGGATATGTTGGCATTTGATACGGCTACGATACGAGTGTAGCGCTAGCGATAGCGTAGCGTGACGTGAAGGTAGGATATGTTGTCATATGATACGGCTACGATACGAGTGTAGCGCTAGCGATACTGAACTAGCGATAGCGCAGCGTGACGTGAAGGTAGGATATGTTGTCGCTTGCTACGACTACGATACGAGTGTACCGCTAGCGATACTGAACTAGCGATAGCGCAGCGTGACGTGAAGGTAGGATATGTTGTCGCTTGCTACGACTACGATACGAGTGTACCGCTAGCGATACTGAACTAGCGATAGCGCAGCGTGACGTGAAGGTAGGATATGTTGTCGCTTGCTACGACTACGATACGAGTGTAGCGCTAGCGATAGCGTAGCGTGACGTGAAGGTAGGATGTGTTGGCATTTGATACGGCTACGATACGAGTGTAGCGCTAGCGATACTGAACTAGCGATAGCGCAGCGTGACGTGAAGGTAGGATATGTTGTCGTTTGCTACGGCTACGATACGAGTGTAGCGCTAGCGATACTGAACTAGCGATAGCGCAGCGTGACGTGAAGGTAGGATATGTTGTCGCTTGCTACGACTACGATACGAGTGTACCGCTAGCGATACTGAACTAGCGATAGCGCAGCGTGACGTGAAGGTAGGATATGTTGTCGCTTGCTACGACTACGATACGAGTGTACCGCTAGCGATACTGAACTAGCGATAGCGCAGCGTGACGTGAAGGTAGGATATGTTGTCGCTTGCTACGACTACGATACGAGTGTAGCGTTAGCGATAGCGTAGCGTGACGTGAAGGTAGGATATGTTGTCATTTGCCGTAGCCGTAGGTACGATACGTGTACTTGCTTGCCTTGCAGCGCGACGTAATGGTAGGATATGATTTTTGATCGACGCATGAGGTGTGAGTGTTGTGACTCCATTGGAATCTTTTCTAAGTGGGTACATGTTTTACGGTGATTTAGATTTTTTTATGAACAAAAGCAAGTCCATTTAGATTTTCACATAGGAATTAAAAAATGAGCAGTTTTCGTAATTATCTAAATGCACTATTTATAAATTTACGTAAAATTTTATCAAGACAGGTCTAATCCACAAGAATGAATGAATGAATGTATTATAATCAACAATATCAAATATTTACACAATTAAGAAGAAAAATAAGTGTACAATAAGGCGGCCTACATACAAATAACCATTCTTCCAGATAACCATTGAAAACAGGAACCTTGTTCAGCTAACATGGGACAGTGTAAGTTAAAACGACTGCCCAGTGTCACTCGGGCTGAAGTAAGGATTCTATCCACAGATATTCTAATGATACCCCATATATACATCCAACTCAGGTGGACTGATGACCTGAGGAAGGTCGCTGGTGGTGGCTGGATGAGGAAAGCGAGTGATCGTGCGCTTTGGCGTGCCCTTGGGAAGGCCTACGTCCATATATATACTTTTTATTTTATTTTAATGTTAGATGTATTATCAACAACTTACAATAATAAAAAAAAGCATACCCCCATACTCATTTCGTTCCGTAAACATAGCATTATTATCTCACGCGGCTTATGAATGGCGCGAAGACTGAACTTCAACTTCGAATTTGATTGATAGTGTCACTAAACTTGGTCGTATTATACGCTTGAATGCTAGCCTACTCTATCTTTTTTAAGATTCTATAGGTGCAACAAGGATAGCAATTAGTAGTTTCGCGTTAAAATGGTGGAGCAGCTGACCATCCAGATTCGGGTCGGTTGCCAGACCCGCAGTTTTCTGGCGAGTCCCGAATCGGGCCGCGGACCAGTAGATACAGTTTTCTCCGTCATTTTCATCAACTGGCCAGTTTCATTTTTCATACAAGTTCATGCACTTGTAAGATTATTTTAAAGATGTTGTGTCTATTAGGACTGAAGTAATTATTAAAATAATTGGAAACAATAATCCTGACAAATAAAATTATAGGGCACTAGAATATTGTTCGGAAAAACTGCACTGAATCGAATGTAATATATAGATGAAGTATAAGATAACGGTGGCACACCGGCCGCAGCCGGTCGCCGCCGCCGCCGCCGCCGTCGCAACCAGGGTAGCAACCTTCAAAACAAAATTGAATTTCAAGCTTCAATTTGTAATTCTTATACGCGCACACTGTTGTTCTTGACGCCAGAGACACCAATGACATACGAAAATATATAACCCGATTCATTTTACTGAAATCGACTCTACACTTTCATTATCAATGTATTTATACCAAACAGTCAGTCCATACACGTTTGAGTTTTTGTGTGCAAGCAGAGTAATTAATTTTAGATTCTAGGAATGCTTGCCGGCACTCTAAATCATGAAAATAATGGTTGAAATGTATGAACTCTTATGAAAGTACTCTCCGTTGAGCTTGTGAGTTCATTATTATTTTATGATAAAACAATGTCAATAGTTGGTATTCTATAAATAAGACCATTTATATATTAAATGGTGTATTTGTCCAATTTCATAATTTGGCAAATTTTGACCTATATGGATTTGACCAAATTCCCAAGGTGAACCCTTTAAATCATATTTTCGTTTTAATACTCGTAGCACAGTTATGGAAATCTGTTTAAATTAAGAAAGAATTTAAATAATGATACTACATAAAAACAAATAGTAAAAAAGTTATAGAGACTGCTTACGCAATCTTTAAAATGCTTTAACTTTCGATACCTTAACACGGACGGAAGTCGACAAAAAACTGATTTGAATTTTTACAAAAAGTAGCTTTGAAATTCAAACCATTTGGATAGCTGGCTCCCAAAATGATTTGGTAAATCGGTCAAAACTATAAAATTTACCTAGGTATTTGTGGAAAATGCTCTGAAATAGTACCCGATTTATACTTCGTTATGTAGCAAAGCAAGTAGGAACAAAACTCAAAATAGAAGTCTGGTCTATTTTCCTGCGAGTTCCCAGCAGGGTGCCATGTACATTTATTGGCGTCCGCACTACACTACACCTAGCCTACACCTACCCTACACCTACCCTACACCTACCCTACACCTACCCTACACCTACCCTACACCTACCCTACACCTACCCTACACCTACCCTACACTTACCCCACACCTACCATACACCTACCCTACACCTACCCTTGACCATTTTGTATTGGAAAACTAAATTGTAGTTTTTTTTTCGTTACTTATTATGTTTCTCACCGTTTAATAAACCTTCCCTGAACTTCCACAAATATTTCAAGATCAAAATAAGCTAAATCGGTCCAGCCTTTCTCGAGTTTTAGCGAGACAAACGAACAGCAATTGATTTTTATATAATACTAGCGGCCCGCCCCGGCTTCGCGCGGGTAGATCAACGTCAAAAACAAAAATCCGAATCTTTACCTGGGCTGATTGATAACTGGCCGAAACGACGAACTTAAAAAAATTATACGCAAAAAAAAAAAACTACATTATATTTTGGCATCTTTTTGAAAATAGAACGCCAACTTTGAATTTAATCGAACTGGTGGAATTTGTTTGATAGGACGTAGAACTTTCTCTGTCGTAAATTTTCTTAACAATGGAAAGAAACGAAATTCGTGCGGTGATAAAGTTTTACGTTTTAAAACAGAAAACAGCAACCCAGATTAAAACCAAGCTAGACAGTGTTTTAGGTAATTCTGCTCCTGCATTGAGTACAATTCACACCTGGGTAACTGATTTTAAACGTGGAAGACAGAGCTGCGAAGACGCCCACAGGTCTGGCCGTCCAAATGAAGTCACGAATCCGGACATGATCAAAAAAATTCACAAAATTGTATTGAATGATCGGCGCTTGAAGTTGCGAGAGATAGCAGAGATGGTGAGCATTTCATCTGAACGCGGTTTTAATATTTTGCACCAACATTTGGGAATGAAAAAGCTTTGCGCGCGATGGGTGCCGCGTTTGCTCACTGTTGACCAAAAGCAACGTCGAGTGGACGATTCATCGGAGTGTTTGGCGCTGTTTAACCGAGATCCTAACGAGTTTTCGCGGCGTTATGTAACAGTCAATGAAACCTGGATACATCATTATACTCCCGAGACAAAAGAACAATCTAAGCAGTGGACTGAGAGCGGAAGACCTGCGCCGAAGAAAGCAAAAACGGTTTTGTCGGCCGGCAAAGTGATGGCGACTATTTTTTGGGATGCTCGAGGGATTATTTTAGTGGATTATCTGCAAAAAGGAAAAACAATAAATGGAGAGTACTACGCAAGCTTGCTGCAAAAATTAAGTGAAGAAATCCAGAAAAAACTACCACATTTGGCCAAGAAAAAAGTTTTGTTCCACCATGACAACGCACCTGCACACACGTCAATGGTTGCAGTCGCCAAACTCCATGAATTGCGGTTCGAATTGCTACCGCATCCACCCTATTCCCCGGATCTGGCCCCGTGTGACTTCCACTTATTCCCAAACCTGAAGAAATGGTTAGGTGGCCAGAGATTTTCATCAAATGAAGAAGTCATTGTTGTCGTGGACGAGTATTTTGAGGGGTTGGAGAAAACATTTTATCAAACTGGTGTAACGGCATTGGAGAAGCGCTGGACTAAATGCATCAAGGTAGAAGGAAACTACGTTGAGAAATAAATTTATTTTAAATAGATTTTTAAAGTTTTTCTTTGTCGTTTCGGAAACTTATCAATCAGCGGACTCTTTAACTTACATACTTACTACCAACTCAAATCAAATGAAAAATATTGTCCTGCTATTTTTACTACCTCTTCACCTACCCTAGACCTACCTTACACCTACCCTACACCTACCCTACACCTACACCTACCCAACACCTACCCTACTTATATTTTCTTTTTCACACAAACCTTCTCCTGACAATGACGAACACATAAAAGAAAGATTTATCCAATTTGGTGCAGTCGTTTGGAAGTTATGCTTCCGTATGTCCGTCTGCTGGGTTCCCCCCCCCCCCCCCCCCCTACCAGCGACACCGTTGAATATGGAAATGTGAAAAAATTCACGGTAATAGTGTATATAATGAATTTAAAATGAAAACTATCAATATTAAGTAGGCTTTACAGGTTATCGAATAATAGACCAACTTATAAAATGTACTTGTACAAGTAAGGTCATAGAAAAATATTTTGATGAATGGTAACTGTCTTAAGTAGTATTGGACAACTACGGAACCCTATACTTTGCGTGGCCCGACACGTGCTTGGCCGGTTTTATTTACATATATATATATGTAGATATCATTATATAAGGTGCCCAGTAATTAGTGTCAAATATTTTCAGGGCTGAAAGTAATAGTCATAAATCACGTAAAAAAATATTTCGTAAATCTACACGTTAGTTTAAATGTTCTTATTTTTTCTAACAAAAAAATCATCATTAAATATGACAAAAAGAGATCACCCTCTGGACCCTATTCAATAAACATTACAATTTACAATTACAGGGCCCCGTTTCACGAAGCTACAAGTTACAATTATTGTAGAAATAAATGCAACATTATTGGCTACAAGTGTTTCACAAAGTCTATTTTTTACAATTGTTACTTTATAAACAACAAGTACCAAATTTACAAGTCATAGATACTTTTTTTTATTGTTCAAAATTTAACAAGTGTTTCACGAATAAAGTTGTAACTTTGTTATTTGTAACTGTCAATTTTGCTACAAGTCTACCTAGCTTTTAGTTAGGTAGAATTGTAAAAATAATTAATAAGTGATAAAAACATTCGGATTTCATCTGATTTTTTAAATAAATAATAAAGTAAGGTAGAACATACAATCGAAATTAAATTATGTCAAGCTGCAACAGCATTCCTGCAGCTGGAGTGGGACTCGTCATCGTCGAACTCAGACGACGATTATTTTATTTATTGAGGACAATAAACAAATTGTACAGTAGCTTAATTAAATACAATAATATGGCTACAATAATTTATTTGTTCTACAATAATTTCCCGTCAGTTTCGAGTACGCATCAATACTTTATTTCGATCCGAATACCAATTCAACGAAAGATTTCGGGTGAAACCTGAGAAGATGGGGGAATTGATCAGAATGCTGTGGCCATGTTACATCCAATCCAACAGACAGAGGTTTCATGGATTAGATGTGAAAATGCAGTTGTGCGTAGCTCTGAACTGGCTTGGGTCCGGAGCACAATATCACACTGTATCCGACGTACATGTATGGTGAAAATTACCCAAAAAGGACACCTTTCCTTTTGAGAATTTCTCTCAAAAATATCATTTTGAGCTCTTTCTGATGATCCATAAGAAATAGGAACGCGATTACGGGTACTTTAATCGATTTCAGCGCGTCTCGGAACGCAGCACTTGTTAAATCGATATAATTTTCCTTGTAAGATGCATTCATAGACAATTTACTATTGTTATGATTTTTGTACAGGTTTGTGAAACACTAATAATTGTAAATTCTGAGATTTCTCAGCTTGTAATTGTTAAATTGTAACTTGTTACTTGTAGCTGTGACAATTTTACAAGTTTCTGTTCAATAAAAAATACAAGTTACAAATTTGTAATGGTGGAAAATTTACATATTCGCCGAATTGTAGCTACAATTTTACAATATCTGTTCAATAAACATTTTCGTGTGACAGGTGACAATTTACAAATTTGTCGGAAAAATTACTTTATTGAACGCATAATTGTGTTTACAAGTTTACTTATTTGTAGAACTGTAATACATTATTGACATAATTACCCTATATAATGTTTTGTTTTAGCTGATTTTTTACCAAAATCCCAAAATGGTGCTTACATCAAGTAGTGATGATGAACAAAATGTGCTAATAGAACGACGAAGAAGATTATTTAAAAAAGTTATTTTTTTTTACTTGACTGATTTTACATTTAATGAAAAGTTTAGGGTAAGCAAGGCAACCATCGACTACCTATTTGTTGAGTAAAATTGGGTATGACCTAAAACATGACACAAACAGAAACGTAGCTGAGTCCTACTCATCAAATTTTGTGCACATTGAAATTTTTACAATAATATATAGAATTTTAGAGTACCATGACATATTTGTAAAATACAATTGTCATGTACTGCAACAGGCGATTTTTAGCATAAGTTTTATTGAACAGAGTTTACAGGCGCGACAATTTACAATTATTTGTCGGTAACTATTTTACGTACTTGTAGGTTTTATTGAACAGCACATGTATGACAATTTGACAATTAAGTTACTTATTGACAAATTTGTCGGATTGCAAGTTTTATTGAGTAGGGCCACACTCACATTACTCTAGATACATGTAAACACGCATCAAACGCGTGTGTGCGTGCATGAATGCAAATGAACGAGTGATCAGCTGATCGAGGGTGATGTTTTTTAAGATTAGGTAACCAAGTTGTTTGGCTTAATTACTCGAAAACTAACGTGTAAATTGATCTCATTTTTTTATGAAGTGAAATCAGGACTTCTTCTTTCAGCCCTGAAAATATTTGACACTAATAACGGGGCACCTTATATAGAGGTAGATAGATAAGGTAGAGATGAAGTGAGATGAACATATTTTATGACTGTTTGTATGAGTGGATATTTGGGATGGATATACCAAATTTTGGTAAAAAAAGGCAATAGTCAAAATCAGAATTGTATAAGGTGCTGCGGTTCAGTAAAAGTCTGACTTTTATTACTAATTTGTCTACTAACAGCCTCCAAAAAAACTGTGTGAATACTTAAACGAACATTTATTAACTTACAGTTACATTTTTTATTTATTTAAATACAAGTAGAACTAAAAATTATACAAACAGGATTCGAACCCTGTAATGAGAGCCGAAAGTTTCATAAAAAAAATGAAATTGAAAACAACAAAAAATTACAACTAAATAAAAAATGCAATGTTAATTTAAGTATTCAAACAGTTTTTTAACCTTATAATAAGAATACTAGTAACAGCTGTGCATAAAAATTAAGTTAAAAACTAAAAAAATGCACCTAAATTGTACTATTCAGTACCTATGCTGTAACAAAGTTGGAACGATTACAAGCCTCGCCATATTGACATCAAAATAGCGGGTGTACCTCGACTTTATCAGTAGTTCATATAAAATATATCTAGAGACAATAACTGCGAAAAAATGTACCTAAAAAGTACCTACAATTAATGAAAACATGCGCTCGTAGTGTTGATTGGATTGTAATATTTAGAACAACTAATATTTGCCATTTATTTTTAATAATGTTAAAAATGTTGATACGTGTTTCACCTAATAAATAAAAAATAGTTAAAACAGCCTCCTCCGTTTTGAAGTTTTGTTGAGGTTTTTGTCCATGGATATAGATTGCTTGAGTTTTTCAATATTCAATAACGACGATTTAAATAAATGACAAAATACTATTTAAAAAATAAAACTCAAATGAAGCGACGACTGTGGAGTTTCTTCAGTGAGTTCTTTTCCACAGATTCCGCCATAGTGTTAGTAAATTCATCAAAAAAAATAATACGAATCTAAGTGATGTAGCAACATCCTATGGAAAAATAAACGTCTATATTTTTATTTTCAGAGATACAAGCACGCCAATAATTATTGTGGCTTGTGAGTTGAGTAGCATGCGCAGGATAGGAGATGATTCAATAATTTTATTGGTAAGTGATAAGATGAGTGCGTGTCTGGCTGGATGTTCCGGCTGTGAGTGTGGTACCCGTGCTTCGGTTGAGCGAGCGAATTATAAGTAAATTGACTCTACGTGTGAATCGCGATGCATGATGTCTCGTAAAAACCATGCTGGCTCTGGTTCGTAGAGGAAGCGTTTAGGTCGCCGAACCCAGGTTAACTGCTTAGCCAACAAAATCAAATACAATTATGCACTTTGCCTTCGCATTCTACAGTTTATATTGCAACGTGATCCGCTATATGCAAGCTTTTGTAAATGTATACCTATGTGATGAAACTTGTTTGGGGTTAGCTACCGTATTAGTATCATCGCCACCGTCAAATAAAAACAAATAAAAAATTAAGCTAAAATAGCTCAAATAAAAACTTATATGACAATTTTGCATAATAAATTATGTGTTTTTAACACGATATAAAAACAATTAGGTTTTGAAATTATTGGAATGGATAAAGACTTTATGATTTAGCACAGTATATGATTTAACGCAGCACCTGAAAAAAATAAAACAAAACGTCAGACTTTCCTGTCTCGCTCGTTTGTTTTTGCTAAAACATTGTTCGTTTCTCTCTCATGTTTCTCCCTAAACTTTAACATTTGGTTTTATTTTCTTCAGGAACGCGTTTTATATTGTGCGACAAGATTTTAATGAACGTGGCAAAAAAGGAACTAACATCTCCCTCTTGTGAAACGTCATTTTTGACGTGGCTGTGGCGCCCAGTCTGCGTTCATTAAAAGCCTAAGTAGAAGAAGTTCAAATAATGAGTATTAAAATAAAATACTAAAAACGTTTGCGCTACCCAATAAAGGTGCATTTTTATTAAGTAAGTACTTATCTACCTATATACAACGTGTTACAAAAAATACCAATAAAATAATATTTTTATCAAAGGAATTTAGTTGAAATTTTCCTAACTCTAGTGATCAGCTATGTCAAAGAATATTCAGACCAGATATGTAATTTTAGGTCAATGTGCCTATTTTTACAGCTATGGTTAAAAATGTTTACGTACTACTTGTACCATAACATTCACATTAGAACAATTAATTTCAAAATGAAAAAACTACAAATAAATAAAAAAAACTTTGTTAAATAATTGTTATGAAATAATAAATTAATGAAATCATGAACTAAATATTTCAAATTAATAATGTTTGTAAATACATAAACAAGATAATTAAGGCAAAAAATAAAATGTTTTCTAACATAAATTGATTTAAGTACATCTCTTTTAAAAATGTAGGCACAAATGGTGTACAAATACTTTTCCGTTCTGATAATCGATAGTCTATAGTTTAGGTGTCAATTGACACTAGAGATGAGAAATTTTTAATTAAATGCCTGTAATGAAGGATATTCTTTTTTTTAGTATTTTTTGTAACACGTTGTAGAAACTACTATAAGTCCTAAAGTTCAAAATCTACGAAAATAATATTTATATATTAATTCAAAATTTAAAATTATTACTTCATTATACGCGCACCTTTACTACTTAGCGATACCGCTTTGCGTCACTTTGCGCGACCGACCTGCGAGAAAATTTGGCCACAAATGCCCACAAAATAAAGTGCGCCTAGACACAATTCACGATATTTTATTGTTTGCTGAAAAATATTTTGATATTTTTTATCAAGTCCTAAAAGTACTAATATAAAAGTAAAATTTTGAAACATGTGAGGGTCAAAAGTAACGTAAAAAGTTACAAAAGTAACATTCTGGCAACGCTTTTAATGTTTTATTGTCAACGCTGATAGAAACATGCCTTATCCTCATTTATATTTTGGAACTTTACGATTTCATAACAGCTGTGATTCCGCGTATATGGAAATGCTACCCCCCGCATTCAGCATCGGCACCAAACTGAGATGAGGGAGGTTTTATGTGCAGGATTCCTATAAGTATTTTCCTAAACCCTTCCGCTATTCAGAACAACGAATGAGCTAGAGTCGGGCATTAATTCAGGGGCTTTTTCTAGAAATTATAATTGAAACACTTCCGCTATTCATTAGATGCAAAACTTCGCTGGAAGGCTCATGTCAAAAAGAAACGTGGTGAGCTGGAGTTACGCTATAGAAATATGTACTGGCTAATTGAAAAGTATTCTTCACTATCAGTACACAATAAAGTTCTTCTATACAAACAAATCCTCATGCCTGTGTGGACTTACGGTATTCAGCTATAGGCTTGTACCAAACAACATTCAGATGATACAAAGATTTCAAAATAAAGTACTAAGGGGTATCGTAAATGCTCCTTGGTACATAAGAAATGACGACCTTCACCGTGATTAAAAGTCAATAAAGTTGACAGTGTTATTAAAAAATATGCCGAAGCTCACGAACAAAGACTTCATCATCACGTGAACGTTGAGGCTATCCAGCTCCTCGACACCACGGACATAGTGAGAAGATTGAAAAGGACAAAACCCTTTGAGTTAGTTTAGTAAACATTAGTGTAATGTAGTGCAGTCAGTGCTTCCCGTAAAGAACACACGAACAAAGCGTCTCCCCCTTAATAGAGACAATAAGAAAAGTGTTGATGGACACATCCTTAGCTAACATTTACTTAGCAATTTAAGTTAAAATTTTATAACTCATTAGTCTTTAGGCTATATTTATAGGATATATTTATTTTGGATGTCTTAAAGGCAAACCAAATATAACAAAAAAAAAAAACTTCCGCTATTCAAAATCTTAAACTTACGAAAATAGGCGCGATCTTACTCGGGAGAGCAATTTTATGTCCTAAGCTCTCCGAACTCGGATCGTAAGCACGCGTGCTCAGAGAGAGAGATTGACACTGTATGTATCCTTTCTTTGTTTTGATTTAGATCCGTTATTGGTGTGAGAAGAACTTCTGTATATTTGGGTTTTCTTCCTTTTTTAACTAAATAATCCTTACTAATAAATAATATAAACGCGAAAGTGTGTATGAATGGATAAATGATTGTTACTCTTTCACGCAAAAACTACTGAACGGATTGAATGTTTGGAATAGATAATAGTTTGTACCCTGGATTAACAAATAAAAAAAAGTCTTATTCTCACGGGAAAATCTTACAAAACGCGGGCGTAGCAGCGGCCGGACCGCGCGCTAGTATTGAATAAAATACATTTCTGATTTCTGTATTTCGGAATACTTTCGGGGTGATACGAGTATGTACCTTATTTGTAGCGTTGTTGGTAAAAAAAACGAGAAAACGCATCGCATCTCGGAAACCAGAAAAACAACTATAATATAAAAAAAAAACCTTCTAAACGTTCTCATATATTCTATGATTCTATATTTAATTTTACTAATATACTACAATATTATTTTTAAAGACAACCGGTTTTTTTTTTTTATTTGATGTACTCTTTTTCCTTAGATTGTAATCTAGTACCAAATGTGGTTCATATAAAAATAGTATTCTGAGTAGTGGCAGGGATTCAATAGAATATTCCATGCTGCCTTTGTAATCACTACCTCAGCTCAGAACCCAAAACGGGGTAGCATTTAAAGTAAAGAAACATCGCGTCAAGTACCGTAATTGCTACCGCATCTCAGAAGTATGGGGAATCTGAGTACCGGAAGCATTTCCATATACGCTTCTACAATAGGGGATCGGACTACTTTTTTTTATTTTATAAATCCAAACTTCTTAGTTTCTGCTATCAAACACTAAAATAATTTTTACTCTATCTTTAAAATTGACCGAGTTATAAAGGTTTGAAATTCAAGATTAGACAGAGAGGCACATACCCACTTGTGACGTCATTTGTTAGTAACGCCATAATAATCTCCATACAAAAAATCGTTTTTGAAAGAGACATACAGATACACTGGTAGTGAACGTGCCATCCATGATAGCTTTGACGTCGAAAAATGATTTGTAAAAATCTTAATTCGAATAAAAATTTTGACTTTGACTTTGACTTTATTGAAACTTTAAAAAATCACTGTAAATTCGTTTTTCAACCGATTCTGTTTTTTTTTCTTCGCGAATCGTCTGCTACTAATCTATATTTTAAAAATAATTCATAAAATATGGTAAATTCATAAAATATGGTGAACAGTCCGATCCCCTATTTCGGTGAAAACGATGAACCACTGCAACTCGATTACAAAAAAGTAATATAATAAAGCTACAAAACTAACTTTAAACAACGGGGGTACTCACATGAACTCGTCCAGAAACAAAGAAACCTACCCAATGTGCACTATCGAGGGTAACGTGATTTAACCACGAGTGTTGTCTATAGAATGGTGCATCGTTTTGAACTTCGCATTTTACATACTTACATAAAACATTATGTGATAAACGGAAAGACTTTTCAGTCAACATAGTTGCATCGAAGATCTTCATAGAACGAAACTTCTTCATGTGTTATTTTTATTTCGATCTAAAAAAGCAAAATCAACCCGGTGACCCGTTTACCCATTCAGATAATATAATGAGTGTAGAGATGGCGATCAATAGGATGGTTACTAGAAAAGGTTGTGTATTCATAACTTATTCTATTCTAGTAATACTATATCTACGAAGTGATGGTTAGTGGGCAGGTAAATGTTGTGATATTTTACGAAAAACTTAAGTAGGGGACAAAAATCGGTTGGTATGGTAGGTCATACGAAAGAAAAAAAAACAGTGCTAATATTTTATACAGACAGTCGAATTGTATTAGCTTATATCCTATAGTGAAATGGACTACAGAGTGATTATTTTTACTTACATTTAGCTCTACTTAATTATCTACTAAATTTACCTGATGGGTTACCTGACGTTGGTGAACACGGCTCTTCCTTGAATCTGCAAAAAACAATAGGTACGGTTTTAGTGACGACCACAGAAAATCATGAAATTGATCAAATAATTAATTGGTATAATCCATTGTAATTTATCGTAAATTTTAAGAAAAAACCTATGAGAGCAAGACAGCGCAACTGGATGTAAATAAATACGCAGGACTTACCAAAATGTTACTGGTGAAAATATTTGTTCTTAATTTAAGATTGTGATAAAATATGTCAAAGAAAACGAAACATTACGTTTAGTGCATAAATAATGCAGTCTGATTCACAAAATTTCCGCTTGAACACTTTTTAAATGCGCGTTTACTAAGATATACCACACGGCTATGAGTCGTTACGCAGTATGCTACTGTAAAAACGTGGTCCTTACTTACCTACTCATCGCATGTATGATATGCCGATTTGGCGTTTTCATTCTAAATGCTAGGTTAATAAAATAAGGTACCTACCTATATAGTTATATTTCAAACATACGAATCCAGCAAAGGTGTTATTTTACTGTTGTAAATAAGTTGACGGAGGTATATCAGATTACATTACATTTACACTAATACGAGTATTATAACGGTGAAAATATATTTGGATGTTTAGATGTTTATTCATTTGGATTAAATTTGGAATGGAAATAGTTTGTAACCTGGATTAACACATAGGATACTTTTTACGGGAAATGTTCCCACAGGAAAATCTTACACGACGCGAGCGTAGTCGCTGACGGACAGCGCTGGTCATAAATAAATTATTGCTAACCAATGATTTGCTAACTACTCGTATATTAATTGACCAGCGGCCCGCCCCAGCTTCGCACGGATAGATTAACTTTAACACATTTTTAACCAACTTCAAAATGGAGGAGGCTCTCTGTTCATGTTTCAGCATTTTTTTTATTTCTACTCCAAGCAGAAAGTAGGAATTAGATGTCTGTATGCAAGTCTACCACATTTAAAGTTAAGAACTAAAACAATATGAAAGAAAAATAAATTATTTGACGCGTGTTTCAGCATTTTTTTTATATCCGTTATCAAAGGAAGGGAGTAACGAGGCATTCGTCCTCTTTTCTGTTTTATGACTGGCAACCTTTCTTGCTGGCAGTTTTATCGTTCATTTTAAATTCATTTTCAAATTTAGATTTCTTACGTTTCGATTTTGTCTTTTTTCTGCTAAATTCTTGATTTCATGTCCTGATCTCCGATAGTAAACTCCTAAAGCTTATCAGAATTTTTCCATGATAGTTATATAATATACAATATATAAATAGGTAACTTTTCTTCGGACTGTGCCTTGGATATTGCCACATACCAATCCTCTACAACACTTCCTGTGGTGCAGCAGCTTGTGGCGGCTGCTGGGCGACAAGGGTAAGGATTAGAAGTTTGTATGAACGATTTGTCTCTTTTAAAGTAGAGATTTAAAAAATACTGAAACCCGTGTTCTATCAATTTGATTTCAAGTTTCTAACTTCAAAATTGACCAACTTTATATACAAACTTCTTATTCCTACTTCACCCTTAGAGAAGGGTTTCAAAAAATGCTGAAACACGAAACAAATTACTAACTTAAAAAAAAGCAGACTTAAAATACAAACTTCTTATCCTTACTTCCCCCTTAAAGTAGGGATCATAAAAAAAACGTATAAACACATTTTTGTGTCCAATTTTATTTTTCTTAACCCAAATTTTCAAGTTTCCAACTTTAAAAATTACAGACCTTCATACAAACTTTAATCCCTCTATTTTTCTCTTTCGAAGGAGAATTTTCCAAAATCCCTTCTTATTGCTTATCTACGTCATAAACGAAACTTACTGTTCAAATTTGGTATTTCTAGCTTCAGTAGTATCGGTTTTGTATCGATGAGTTCTAATCCCTACTTTCCCCTTTTGAATGGGGATTTAAAAAAGTTTTGGTATGTGTGTAATATCTATATAAATAGTGATAAGTATATATTAGTATATTCATATGTTAACTATATTATATATATCTTTTATATACACTCACCGGCACATGTAACCGCCCACCCTTGTATTTCGGGTTAATTTTAAACTACGCTTATTGTTATACATTACAATTGATTTATTGATAATTTTACGATAAATTAAACATACTTAAATAAACGTTAAATTAACAAATTTTTAACTAACATCAGCTGTAACTAATAGAATTATAAAGAATCACGTGTATTCCCTGAAATGAAGGGTGGGCGGTTAGATGTGCCGGTGAGTATATTTATTTTTTATTTTAGTAAACTTATATGTAACGTTCTATGTATTTTAAGTGCTGATATTTGTATGTAGTTTATTATAGGAAACCGGCCACCAACCCGCTCTGCTCTTTCTCTTTTTACCGCTTTTTCTTAACCAAAGGTTGCCTGGAAGAAATTGCTACCTTAGCAATAAGGCCGCCTAATTGACTGAACTAACTGTAAAAATGTTTTCTTGTAATTTTGATTGGTGTCAATAAAGAATATTTGTATTATATTGTATTGTATTGTATAATTTCTTTTTTTCAGTATAAATCCAAGCCGACGGTGGAAAGGAAAAAATTACCAAGCGACATTTTTGGCCATATTGAGTTATATACATTGTTAGAATCGCCTGATTTTTCGGCGTCCTTTGATCTTACTCACGTCCTTCTACGATGACTTTTGATGTCGCTTCGACATTTTGGAGTTCGCGAGATTTCATTTTTTTTCCTAAGTGACAAAATTTTCGACCATTTTTGAAAATTTGTCGTTTTTGTGAAATGCTAAATTTGCCTTTGGTTAAGTTTGACATTTCTGTTCGTACGGTAATTACCCCACTTAGTTATTTTTTCCAGTATCTGGCAATATAGTGTTAGGCGTCTCTATTTTTCCCGTTTTTCCCGTCTCTATTTTTAGGGAAAATTTTACTTAACTAAATAAGTATATAGGTAGATATCAAATTAATAAAGGTTTCTTGATGAAACTTATGATACTTATGAGGTACTCGTGTGCGTAATATTAAGTAGTAGACGCAGTGTGCATCTGGATTGAGGGCCCATTTTTTTAAATTATTGCGAAACGAGATAACTCTTAAAGGGGTTTTAGTAAAAAATAGGTATAACTTAAAGGAAAGATTCTTAAATTTCTTAAACCTGAAACAAAACGGCTATGATCAAATAACTTGGGCCCTCAATTCTAACGCCTGCATAAAGTGGTTTTGCTGATTCCTCAGTACAGATATTCATTAATTGAGGGCCCAAGCTAAACCACAATAAATCTGTAATATCGCGTTCTTAGGATTTGGGAATTTCTTAATTTATTTAAGAAAATTTAAACTAAATTCTCAAATAAAAATTATTATCCTAGGGATAGTACTTTCTAAGATTTAGGCTATGCCACTTTATGTAGGTGTCAATTGAGGGCCCAAGTAATTTGATCATAGCCGTTTTGTTTCAAGTTTAAGAAATTTAAGAATCTTTGCTTTAAGTTTTACCTATTTTTTACTAAAATCCCTGTAAGTGTTATCTCGTTTCGCAATAATTAGAAAAATGGGCCCTCAATCCAGATGCACACCTAGACGCAAGAAAATCATGACATTTTACTTCTTCGTTAGAAGATGAAATCAGTGTCCCCGCCACCACGTACCCTGCCACCACGTACCATCCTTTTCTTGAAGCAGTTCAGGCTATTTTCGACCCCCCTATAACTTCGTTGTGGATAAAACTAGATGCCTGAATTTTCAGTATCCAATGAGGCATTGTATAAACACGGTATATTTCAAATTTCATTCAATTTGAACCAGTAGCTTAAGAATTAATTTTGTCACTCACTCACTGACCGATCATCAAAACTCTAAGGGACTTCTAGCAGACATAGAAGCTCCAAATTTAGAATAAAATTAGTGTTTCGTGTATAAATCAAGGAAAAACTAAAATATTTTGCAATTTCTGTCCAGTTTACTAGGTACATCAACTGGATAAAATTGTAATCCCATATAAATATACAGGATTACAAAGTTACATTTGCCGTGAATGAATCAGTGTACCTGTATAATGGAATAATAGATGTAGATAGGTAGGTACCTAGATATAATTATGTTTAAAGGTAACTTGTAAAATGGTCAACGGAATGAAAAAGCAAGAATGGGACATGTCTTATAAAGTTGTACTAAAATCCCGCAAAGTATTAAGTAGACTAAATTGCCATGAAAAAAAAAATCACTAAATCATAACCGCAGCCGGCGGAGGTGGCTTTCCCGCGCTACGGCTTCCACGCTTCCCGTCCATAACAGAAAGGCGGTCACTTTCTTCCAGGCAACCTTTGGGTTTTACTGCGATATCGCAGTTATACACACGAACTACGTTTTATTTAACTTACGCAAATTTTATCAGTCAGTATGGGTATAAAAATTTAAATAATCTTTATATAAATTTAATTCTATAGAAAAATAATTATTAATTTAAAAAAACCTTGAGCGCGGCCGTACAATTACGAGGGCTGATTGATAAGTTTCCGAAACGACAAAGAAAAACTTAAAAAATCTATTTAAAATAAATTTATTTCTCAACGTAGTTTCCTTCTACCTCGATGCATTTAGTCCAGCGCTTCTCCAATGCCGTTACACCAGTTTGATAAAATGTTTTCTCCAACCCCTCAAAATACTCGTCCACGGCAACAATGATTTCTTCATTTGATGAAAATCTCTGGCCACCTAACCATTTCTTCAGGTTTGGGAATAAGTGGAAGTCACACGGGGCCAGATCCGGGGAAAAGGGTGGATGCGGTAGCAATTCGAACCGCAATTCATGGAGTTTGGCGACTGCAACCATTGACGTGTGTGCAGGTGCGTTGTCATGGTGGAACAAAACTTTTTTCTTGGCCAAATGTGGTCGTTTTTTCTGGATTTCTTCACTTAATTTTTGCAGCAAGCTTGCGTAGTACTCTCCATTTATTGTTTTTCCTTTTTGCAGATAATCCACTAAAATAATCCCTCGAGCATCCCAAAAAACAGTCGCCATCACTTTGCCGGCTGACAAAACCGTTTTTGCTTTCTTCGGCGCAGGTCTTCCGCTCGCAGTCCACTGCTTAGATTGTTCTTTTGTCTCGGGAGTATAATGATGTATCCAGGTTTCATCGACTGTTACATAACGCCGCGAAAACTCGTTAGGATCTCGGTTAAACAGCGCCAAACACTCCGATGAATCGTCCACTCGACGTTGCTTTTGGTCAACAGTGAGCAAACGCGGCACCCATCGCGCGCAAAGCTTTTTCATTCCCAAATGTTGGTGCAAAATATTAAAAACGCGTTCAGATGAAATGCTCACCATCTCTGCTATCTCTCGCAACTTCAAGCGCCGATCATTCAATACAATTTTGTGAATTTTTTTGATCATGTCCGGATTCGTGACTTCATTTGGACGGCCAGACCTGTGGGCGTCTTCGCAGCTCTGTCTTCCACGTTTAAAATCAGTTACCCAGGTGTGAATTGTGCTCAATGCAGGAGCAGAATTACCTAAAACACTGTCTAGCTTGGTTTTAATCTGGGTTGCTGTTTTCTGTTTTAAAACGTAAAACTTTATCACCGCACGAATTTCGTTTCTTTCCATTGTTAAGAAAATTTACGACAGAGAAAGTTCTACGTCCTATCAAACAAATTCCACCAGTTCGATTAAATTCAAATTTGGCGTTCTATTTTCAAAAAGATGCCAAAATATAATGTAATATTTTTTTTTGCGTATCATTTTTTTAAGTTCGTCGTTTCGGCCAGTTATCAATCAGCCCAGGTAGATCAAGTTAATCCTCTGTTAAGCTTGATGTTTTAATTTTCTGTTAAGTACATTGACAGTATTTATAGTGAATGAAAGATAACATTTACACGATTAACTACTGACGTTTGACGAGTGCGGCCCTCAATATAACTAGTACTGGAAAAGAAGAAGAGGAAGACTACCTACGAAAATAAGAAAAGCTCATAAGACAGAGAGTGGGCTTAAAGAAAATCCTACCAACAATGGATTTTTAATATTGATAAGGTCACTATAGGAAGTAGTTAGGTTAGCTAATTAGGTAATAACTTAAGACAAAGGACCCTTAAGTAGGGACTGAATAAATTGACCGACTTGGTATTACATGGATCTCACAACTTTTTACGGTAGAAGAACAGAGTTGCGAGACTTAGTTTTTTACAAGTTATGTTTTTGATGGCATTACTATTTACAAGTTAACGTTCGTCACGTAGACGTAGTTGATCTACCTATCCTATGTGAACCCGGGCACTGGGTTATCGGGGAGTCTGAACTACAAGGACGACGTGTATAATATTCCTTTTTTCTGACTCTGCCGAACATGACGACGACGCGACGCTGGCGACTGAAACACTAATTTGACTCACAAACCAAATTGATCAAAATATGTATTTTATGCCAGTCGATACCTCGAGACGGGCACCGAAATTATATTAACAAATATCATTCAACACTTAGCAAATAACAGAATATTATGGTTGACTGACGACGTACCTATTTAATAAATAAATAATAGAGCAATAATAAATATTTCATTACTAGGTATCGGTAAGTAGGTACCATTCTTTCACGTAGAATTTAGAATCTAAACCCGCATCATCTAAAATTTCTGTCATCCGTATTTTACCGTCAAAGCCTTTCATCGATTTTATAAGAACATACATTTCTCTGTGCGGCTATAGGCTTGGCCGTGACCTTGAGTGAGTGTATACGTAGTACAATAATAGACATACTCGGATTAATTTATCTACTAACTCCCTTATACGCTCTGACGTAAACCTATAGGTACATTTAGAGTTTAATCTTCTCTGCACTTTGTTATAAACTGCCTATTTGAAAAGATAATCCGTGAAAAGCGAGCAAGGACGCCATGAAGGCCACGAATAAGCACAGCTGACGTACTTATCGATTTTTTTCTAAACTTTTAGCAATACATTATAAGTATGTAGGTACCTATATTTAATAGGTAATTTATACTAGCTAAAGCATAATTTTGTAAAATAATTGTTTTATTTATTAATCAAAACCTAAAAGTTCCTACAGGATACTGTGAAAATGACGGTGACTAGAGTAGATAATACTTACGTGTAACAATCTTCCTCGATGTTCGAAGAACTCGTGGCTTCAACCAGCATAGAGCAGCTCATTACTGTTTTATATTTTTAATGTAAGCTTAAACTGAGGAATCTTAAGTTAATTATTTTAATTTCAGTTATTTGGTTTAGAATAATTTTAAGGTCGTGTGAACACATCATGATGCAGCCGTGTTTCACCGTCGACTTCGTTAACACGTGTGCAGTTTCATATTTCGGCAACGCAGCGGAAGGAGAGTGCCTACTGCATGCCGGCGCGGCGTGTGCGGTTGCCTTGCTAAATTTCGGGATGGGTATCTATGTAACGAGGGCAGGCGACTTCTTCAAGCGGTAACCTTGCACTAGCGCTTTCGCTACACGATACAGCTTTTAAGGGTGAGTGTAAATGTATGCATCCATTTACTCAGTCAATTATTCAAAGTTATGGATACAAAGCGCGAAAGACCACAACAACCATCGTCACTTACTAATACTGAAACTTTTTTTAACGTCCAATAGGCCTCATGTTTTTATGACGCAAACATGAAAGTATGGAAATATAAAGGTGTTATTATCATAATCATAATATGATATCCACACGTGGTTACATAGGAAAATAGAGCACACATGATCCTGGGCCTTGCAATATCGATATATCAAAGAGATTAGAGATGTTAGCTTATGTTGTGTTCTTGAAAAAGGTTCTTATTAAGAGTCTTTTTCATATTTCATGCTCTGAAAGTAGTCCAATATGACTAAAAGCCTTGGCCCTGCCCCTGGCCCTTTGACGGCGGCAGAATAGGGGATCGGTCATCGGACTGTACACCATATTTTATGAATTTACCATATTTTATTAATTATTTTTAAAACATTAGTAGCAGACGATTCGTGAAAAAAAAAAATAGAATCGGTTGAAAAATTAATTTACAGTGATATTTTAAAGTTTCAATATGTCTGTCTCTTTCAAAAACGTTTTTTTGTATGGAGATTATATGACGTTGCTCACAAATGACGTCACAAGTGGGTATGTGCCTCTCAGACAGAGATCTTGAATTTCAAACCTTTATAACTCAGCCAATTTTAAAGATAGAGCAAAAATTATTTTAGTGTTCGATAGCAGAAACTAAGAAGCTTGGATTTATAAAATAAAAAAAAGTAGTCCGATCCCCTATTCCAGCACTAAAAACTAAAATAAACTCGCCATACAATAATCCACACTGAACATTTCAAATAAAGCCTCAAATAGCCGGATGACGGATGCAAACATTCAACTTTTTGTTTTGGTTTAGATTTAAACCATTAGCCGTCAAGGGATGTAAGTAATTTTTCATTACTCATACTCTGAAAGTAATAGTTCGGAAGTTGCCTGAGGAGCGGATTGAAGGTAATACTTTTCAGCCCGAGGTAGAATCACTTTCAACTATCAGCTGTCAAATTATTTAAAAAAACTGGTTCTAATTTCACATTACTATGTTCCATCTTTCTATACAGCCACTCAATTACAGCGTAATTTTAAATTGAAATAACATAAAGTTAAAGTATTAATTAAAGGATGTATATTTTTAAATGACTTTATTATAATTAACTTTCAACTACATATTTCTTTAAAATAAAATAGATTTGGGCTATAGATTATTTAACATTTTTCAATGATGGAAATTAAAAATAATGGCTCAAAAGCTGGCTGACAGCAATAAATAAAAATAGGCGGGAAAACAACAATCCGATCATCATTTGTTTCTTGAGTTGTACGGTTTTGTTTACAATGAGTTCATCTGATTCAGATATGGAAGTCATTCATTTTTTCTTTAGCTAATTCGTGTTTTTTTATTTTTACTTTCCTTGTATTCGTAATGAAAAGCAGGTTAAAGACTTATTTAGGGCTCCGAACTGTTAGAGCGTCTCGGCGCTAAATCAGTTACTTTCACCTCTCGTATAACAATGTACTATTATTCTTAGTTAACATAAGTATCCTCGACATAACGCCTGTGAACAACCAAATAGCAAAATTTCCACACGCGTATCGAAGTTTGAATAATTGTCGCCATGACTGTTTAAATTTTCTGTATATTCAAAATTAAGATCTCGTCGAGACCTACAATTTGTCCCTACACGCTAGTAGTCTAGGACTAATAATTTCGGAGATATAACTGTTTTAATTTTGACAGCTGTCATTCAAAATTAAGATCACGTCGAGGCCTACAATTTGTTTCTTCACACTAGTAGTCTAGGACTAATAATTTCAAAGATATGACTGTTTCAATTTTGACAGCTGTCATTCAAAATGAAGATCTCGTCGAGACCTACAATTTGCCGTTTCGGTCTAGGACTAATAACTTCGGAGATATGACTGTTTGAATATTATATTAGTTAGTCTTCTAAGGACATAAATAAATCTATTAATTTTGTTACAACTTTTTCAACATGACTTGGGAAATTTAGTCTATTGTTGATCAATATATATACCCAAGAATGTCATAGTACTAACTTTTTCAAGTGAAATACCGTTATATCTTAAATTAAGTTTGATTTCTTTACGTTCTTTAACATTAAACTGTATACATATTTAGTTTTTGTCAGATTTACATATAAATTATTACGAGAGGGCTGCCTTTTAAGTCATGTCGTTTGCAAACTTCCCGCGATTATTAAAAAAAACATCATCATCTTTTTGAATTTAGAATTCGAAAACAAATTAATTATATTTGATTGGTCGACTAGTTTTATTGTAGCGTCTGTTCAAAGGTGACAAGTCGGTTGTAAAAATGGAAATATCAAAGGAAAATATGCGTGCGATAATTTTCTACAACTTGTAACCCCACAACCCTAATGTAAAATAAAACTATGTCTAACAACGTGTGTCTGTTGAATGGCATAGAAAAAATCGAAATAAGGCTGAATAAAAATCATGGCGCGGAGCCGAAAATTTTATGTTTCCTAAAAAGCGAATTATTTATATGTGGCTGAGAGCAGACGATGCCAACGAACGAGCAATAGCTATCCCTGTGCATGGGAACTCCGAATACAAGGTTTAAAACCGTATTTGGACATTTTTCACTTCCGTTATACGTTCTTGTATTGAACTTTTTCGAATAACTCAAAAACTAAAAGAGATAGCGCCAAACTAAGAGCATATGTGTGATGCCGAGACCGACTTACATCTATATTGTGAGTTTCAGCAAAATTGGGGAACTTTGTTGGAAAATCCGTGTTGACCCTACGCGTACCGTCGATGCGACTCTCGAATATATGTATGGGGAAGGCAGCCGTCGGCCAGTGATGGTCGGAGGCGACAAGTATTAATGATAAAAATCATAATATGTTAAAGTTTGGATATTGACTGAAAAGTTCAATATAGGTTTGGAAAATATGAAAATATTTGCTATAACCAAAGTTACAGGCGCTGCTAAAAACTTCCCCTGTTCGTCTCTTACGCCGCCTAGCTTGAGACGACGGCATCCTGAGAGGCAAAGGGGCCACCCTTAAACCTTTATTGACTAATCCAAACTAACCAGTGTGGTCTGCACATCCTGGTAGAATATATTATGGTGGCTGAGTGGATGATGCTAGATAGCAGATACAGACGCCGGCTGGAGCCTATACCTCTAGAGTTACTTAA
This sequence comes from Carpatolechia fugitivella, assembly GCA_951230895.1. Classification (NCBI taxonomy): domain Eukaryota; kingdom Metazoa; phylum Arthropoda; class Insecta; order Lepidoptera; family Gelechiidae; genus Carpatolechia; species Carpatolechia fugitivella. The sequence continues at coordinate 14,699,198 of OX579645.1, forward strand.
CAGAGGACAAGCATACGTAGACCATCGGCCGCAACGCATTATGGATCTGGAACCTCTCACGAATCCGCGTTGTCTCCAATGCCGCTGTCCTAATAAGAACCACCTCACGTGTCGCCCAAGCACGCAGAATGGGGAGAGGAAATGGCAAAGGCCCATCCGCAATGTATTCTAACTATTAACGAGGGCCATGACTAGGGAAGAGGATTCGCGACCCTTTACCCCGGACATGGGCACTCAAAACCATGTCTGACGCTTGAAGATGTGGTATACCCGTCATTAGCTGATGTTGACACTGCATGCCCAGCTCTGAACCGCTGATTGATCGAGACACGTATAGCAACTTGAATACATCTTCGCCGATGGGACTTGTCCACATCTGTGCGCTGTGGACCTCAAGATGCTTAGTATCGATGAAGGTCTTTCAAGTATTACCCCCGGTAGTGGCATCGGCAAAGGCTAATGACTCCTCTGAGACGCAAGTCTGCGGAGCGACTTTCTGTGAAGTTTTCTGCTCTGGACGTGAAGCTGCTCGAGTTATGCTCTAATTAATGTATAATCACAAAGCAGAATAAGACCCGAATATCGTAAAGCGATATCAGTGCATATGATTGTAAATGCATCTGCTAAATGGGCTTTGGTGAATGAATCTATGACCACATGCTGCTGTGGCTTAGATCACGCTAGACAAGGGATAGTTATGCAAGCCCAAAAGAGTAGTGTCCCAAAAGGACCGGGTGCATATAGCACCGTTCCCTTCAGAGAAATATTGTTGCACTCAGCGAAGGGAACATGGAGCATACTCGAACCAGTGGATCAGTTCGGCAGGAGATGAGCAGAGAGTTGGGAGTTATTTAATATGTTTAAATAAGTATTTAAATGTATATATAAGGGGTTATATTCCCTTCACTCCCATCGAACGCAATACGTCGGACACTTCGGTGGAAGACCAGGATTAGCCTCCTAAAAGGTTACCACAGCGGCTCAGCCGTATCGGGAACGCTACGGCTAGTATCGATTGGACGTAGTCCACTAGCTTCGGCTTACCACGAGAAGCTTATGCTTTCAACGAAGAGACTTTGGTCTCCAACCAACGCTTAAGGCGCACCGGTCGGACCAGAGTCCGCTGTAGACAATCCTTCGGGATTGTCTATTTTTTTAACCTTTTCCTACACCTCTGTGGTGAGGGGAGGTCAGGAGCGTTCTGGAGGACAGAATGGGCAGTGTCTCACAGAGAGCGCGTTGGCGGGGCGTTTATTCTCGCTCGCCTCGTAAATGCTTTAACAGTTGGTTTGCTGTAAAGGTGTGAGCGTATCGGGTCTTTGCTTCTGAGCTGTTGTCTTGCTCGGGATCTGGGGTCTAGCAATCAACTAGCTGAAGGAACTAAAACTAGTTCCTTCGTCAGGGCTGGATCTTGCTGGATCTTGCTGGATCTCTTGTGGGATGGTAGTAAGGAAGACACAGAGAGATTATGTAACTGTATTTTTCAATACGGTTGACATAGCTTAAGGAGAAGGTTGCCCAGGGCGAGGGCAAGAGTGGCCGTCTCCGAGCAGTATCATTAGAGAGACTTGGAGCACGGCTATTCTGTTGAGGAAGAGAGACTCAACGAAAGTTCTTATGAGAACTAGAAGCTCATAATGAGCTAGAGCTTCCAAGGAAGCTCAGGTCGATAAAAGACCAAAACCAGGGGCGATACGCTATGTGGGAAATACATTGTTCATTCAATGATATTTCCTACTTTTTATAACTTCCCTGATGATCGAGCAGAGAGGAATTGATAGCTAGGAATTACATAGATGTTGTACAGAGACACTTTGTTTAATTTCGTAGTTAGAATGCCCAAGAAAAACGAGCTCACTGTAATCTTCTAAAAGAGCTTGGGTTACTCACACAAAGTAGTACGATTCCGCTACTAGATGATCATTGGCCAATTTTAATTATTATAGAGATCAAGTGTGCAGTTACAAACTTTCAAAGGGGATTAACGCGACTACAGTGTTTTCAGGAGATCACTTCTGTGTTTAGTAATGCACCACCATTTCTTAGGACTGTAGAACGCTGGTATTTAGAATTTTAACGTGGGCACTCACTCTAGCCTCAGTGACAAGTCACGTGAAGGTCGTCCAAAAACCGCCATGACGCAAGAGAATGTCGAAGCAGTGCGGCAGCTAATCGTCGAAGATCGTCATGTGACATACCGTGAAATAGAGGCATCCGTGAGCATTTCAGGGACTATTATCCAAAAAATCCTGCACGAAGAACTCGGCGTAAAAAAGTTGATCTCTCGTTTGATAACACATTTGCTTAGCGACGACCAAAAAGCAGCCCGTGTTAGATGGTGTCGCAAAACTCTGCAGCGATTTAACCGAGGAGTGTCAAAACACGTTTACGATATGGTTAGTGGTGACGAGTCTTGGATATATGCTTACGATCCAGATTCCAAGCAGCAGTCAACTGTCTGGGTCTTCCAAGATGAACCAAAACCGACCAAAGTCATACGCTCACGGAACACTTAAAAAAAATGGTTGCCTCGTTTATGGCAAAGGCTGGTCAAGTTGCCACTATTCCACTATTGTACTAGAAGATCGCAAGACGGTTAACGCTGACTGGTATATCACTATTTGTTTGCCACGAGTCATCACAGAATTTCGAAAAAAACAAGACGTCGTATGATACTGCACCATGACAATGCAAGCTCGCACACCGCCGGCCAAACTTTGACGTTTTTGAGTAGCCAAAATGTCGAAATTTTAGATCACCCGCCTTACAGCCCTGACTTGAGCCCTAATGATTTCTTTACGTTCCCCAAAATTAAGCAAAGTAGTGGTCAACGTTTCAGCTCACCCGAAGAAGCTGTTGACGCATACAAATCGGCCATTTTGATTAACCTCACTTCGGAGTGGAATAAATGTTTTAATAACTGGTTCGAACGCATGGAAAAGTGTATTAAATATCGCGAGGAATTCTTCGAAAAACAATAAATGGTAATAATATATTAGATTGTTTATACTTATTTCAAACGACAAAACTTAAAACGTAGCCAATTTATTATACATTTTAAATAAATAATAAATATGCGGGGACATCTTCACACACGGCTATCTGATCCCAAACTAAGCAGAGCTTGCACTATGGGTACCAGACAGCTGATATACATTACATAAATATATAAATACTTACTTAAACTTATATAGATAAACAACAACCAGATACAAGGCAAACACAAGTGCTCATCACACGAATGTTTACCCTGGGCGGGATTCAAACCCGCAACCCTGTGCGTCGGTGGCAGATACACTACCACCTGAACTACGGAGCCGTCAAAGTATTATTATTATTAACTAAAGTATTAATAATGTCATCTTCGTAAGTGTTTAAATTATTTAGGTCAGATTTTATAATAATAGAAATGTCGTCAGCGAATAAAATACATTGGTGTCATATTTGGTAGGTCATTTATATATTATGTCGTGGCCATATCGTAGAATTCGCCACAACATGAAATTTTCGATCATATCATGAAATGGTCACATTTCATGATTATTGATTAGCTAAAAGTTTTTTTTTAACAAAAAATATCATCATTTATTATGACAAAAAGGGATCACCCTATGAGAGGGATCGTTGTCACATTAACAGGTTATCTTCATCGTCCCCGTCACTAAATGTTGAAGAATATTTGGAAGCCGTAGACCATCAGACAGCGCAGATACAACGAGCCAGCCAGCCTGACATCGGCTCTGGCTGGCACCAAGTTTTTATCGATTTCTCGTAAACCCTTTAGGACTGTCACAAATTCTGTCACTAAATGCTAATAAAAGAACCTTGTTCGGAACGCTTGTTATCGAGATTCAGAGGTGCCATCCAGAAGTATAACACGTAATTCCAGGCTGGCTGGCCACGCTTTTCGTTGTTTATTAGCTAAATGGCTATACGTATCTCAAAAATTCTAACTGGATGCCTGTCACAACGTTAGGTGACGCCGCCACCGTAAGCAAGAAGTAGTTAGAATCACTTCTATTCGGAGATTGAGAGACCAGCGAAAAGCGGTTTTCAAGCTGGCTGGACACGTTTGCGTTCGATTATCTCGGGTTCTCTTCACATACCTAAACTGAAATAAGGGTGATTAGCCGTCACCTAAAATAGTTTATTGACCTACCGGGGCTCGTTTTGAAGAATTGTCCAGACGGTCTGAGTCACATTAAAAGACGGCAGGTGTTAAAATCGGGTTTCCTACACCATTCCGAAACCCTATTCATAGAAATACGTTTCCCGGATGACAGTTATCAGACAGATTAAATTATCGACCGTTTGTTACTCCAACTAAATATTATATTACCGTTTTTTTTCTGAATATTTGTTTATGTTATTTACGAAGGATTTATTAAAAATGTATTACATGTAAAATAATAATAGTTTTATAATAACATAATAATATTTTATCTATTAATACTGATTCTGTTTAAAATTATTATCAAGATTATTTTGTTACCTACCTGATTTAATGCATATTTATAATAACACAAGTATAATTTTATTATTATTGTTTTTTTATTATTATTATTTCTATAACATACCCAGATTTATTTAAATTTTACTTTTTTCTTAGGTAATAAAGTTATTTTACAGAACAGTCGCTTATTGAATACAAAAGCGGCTAAATAACAACTAACAATTTGATAGAAAAAGATATCGTCGTTCTGGGGGTCGCATAACTTATCTTATTTGCAAGTTACATATGCTATGTGAAATTCATTGCCTAGCCACTTAGTCTAAAATGTCTAAATTGTAAACATTTTTTTATTTTCTGTCATACCGCCGACGCAATGAATTTGTAAATTGTAGCATTGTGAAACGGGTCCCTGTTATTAGTATAATAAAACGAAACCTCGATGAAACAATTTTCGGTAAAACGAACCATCGAAATCGTCGTTGGAGTAACAAACGTTCGATAATTTTATCATCCGGGAAACGTATTTCTATAAATAGGGTTCCGGAATGGTGATAGGAAACCCTTAAAATCAATGTTTTGATAAATATTTTATAATTTATTTTTATTGTGACCATGAAATTGCAGTGACGACTTAAGGCTTGTAAATAGTCCATATTCAGTAATGTAATTAAATCCAACAAACAAATCCCAGTTTGTGCATGAAATTGGTATTTTATATCTCAATCGAGATGAAATGCAGAGTGTTCTCCTCATGAGAACCTAGTTAAATACGCCAGAGTATTTTGGCGCACGTGCGTACAAGGGCGCTTATAGTGTGAGGATTCCATCCATTTTGTTACGAGATAAAGTCATCAGACAGCATCAAATCGATTTTTAAATAATAAATATAAAATTTGTTTCATATTCGGGTAAAATCATGATGATAGTATTAAAGCGAAAATGAAAAGTTATGCATTATTAAATTAGGAATATCAGAATAGGTATACTTTATTGCTCACAAGAAGTAGAGTGTACAGATGGGCGGCCTTATTGCTAAAGTAGCAATTTCTTCCAGGCAATTTTCAGGAAAGGTGTTACAGGAAAAGCGGGTCAGTGCTTATAGATCACGTCGGGGTCACCAGTTTACCGGCAGGTTGGGGTGTAGCGTGTGTAGCTAGTTGGTCAGGGAAAGGGTTGTAATTACTTGTAATGATACAATTTGTTGTTGCGAGTGTGGTCCGTGCAGATCTGATTTATTACCAAAAAGTTCGTCTATTTATACAATTTGAACCTTTAGAGAAATATGCAATTACCCACACAATAACTGAGATGTAAGGATACTTACTTTTACCTAAGCCGCACCGTAAAATTTATTGGGTGGATTTTCTTTAAAGGGAGCACTGAACCTCCTTTTGTTCCTTGGGGAAAGTTGTTCAATTTACACTCCCTTTAACGAACATCACCATACTACATAAACGACCGAATAATATAGACAAGTAATAAAAAATCAAATTATAAGCGCGAATAAACTACGGAACCCTACACTTTGCGTGGCCTGACACGTACTTTGCCTTTGATTTTTTTTTATATTTGAAAGGTGAAAAAGACGGACGAACTTAAATTAAGGATTAGTGCGCAACAGAGAGAATTTGTCCCATTATTACATTATCGTTTTATTTCCTAAACTTTTTGTTAAAAACGACCACCACCACCACTAACTTGACTTTGTTTATAGTAAGACGCTAGGTACCTACTTATTTTCTGATATTGCTTAGAAAGGTGAATGTGAAATTTTTAAAACTATAGAATAGAAATAACTTTATTCACAAAATTGAGACACCGCTATCCCACGCCAAGCTACTAAATTTGATCGCTACGCCAAAATCACTGCGGCTGTCGAGGGTAGGGGTAGCACGCATGCGCCACTTTAACCTTGATAGCACTTCCCGGTTCATGGGCAGCATTCTGTCACCTTCTAGGTCATTGTGTCTGTAGTGTAATATGACCGTTATTTCTATCTCAGTATGTCTTTCTTTACTCTTTTCGATGAAATAAGAATTCTTGATGGGTAGGTCTTATGCACAATAGGCACGTAGGCAAGGCACTAAACAAAATTATTAATGGTCTCGATAGTCCATAATACATATAGGTGAGTAGGTTAGTATAGGTAAGTAAGTATGTATAGTAGCTGCGTAGATTTAGTATCGAACGGTCGCAAACGTAAAAGGTCTATAGCAACTCGACTAAATTGCAAATGTTCTAAAGCCGCACGTCGTCTATGTAACCAGACTAGTCTACAATTTTATTTCGTCTAAATATGAGATGGTTTAAAGTAATATTTTGTCAAGAATACAAATATTAAGTATACAACTTTTGGGTGGTGACCGCCCAAGGAAAAGCCATAGCTGAACGGATCCAAAATTTCGTGTTACTGTTACAAAAAAAACATTAGCCCTGTGGATCAATATTCGAACCGACAATCGTCCTCAAGGTGGCGTAAAATGTTGTGGGACCGTCTGCAATTTGTAAGTAGAGTATTATTATCTATCACTAAGAAGATTGTAATCTAAAGTGGGCATAGCTGATAGATACTGCTTGCTACATGTCACTCAGCGAGCTATGGAAAGATCTATGCTTGGTATTTCGCTACGGATGAAATCCGAAACGAAATCATCCGGCAGAGGACCAAGGTGGTAGATATCGTCCAGAAATGTAGCAAGCTGAAGTGGCAGTGGGCTGGCCACGTCTGTCGCAGAACCGATGAGCGTTGGAGCAGACGGGTTCTCGAATGGAGACCGCGTCTCGGGAAACGTAGTGTGGGACGTATATAGTGTGTATTTTAAAAGGATATTCCGTAGTATTTGCTTGGATTCCAAGTCATTGCGGTATAAAAGGCAATGAAAAGGCCCAAAGAAGCTGTGCAGGATGGGGATTTAGTTCCTTATAAAGTATATTGCCATGACTTGATTGCTCTACCTAAGATTTATCTCCAAAATTCCTGGAATTGTCTTTGGTCAGTGAGTAGTCAATCAAAGGGGAGATTTTTCTATAGTTTTCAACCATCAATTCCAGTTAAGCCTTGGTTTTTTAAAATGAAATGTAATAAAATTGTAACTTCCATTATAACACGAATGCGCTTAGGCCACGTTTGCACTCCGACCCACCTTGCTAGACTTCGTATTGTTGAAAATGATATGTGTGAGTGTGGAGACGATGTTGGTGACTTAGATCATATTTTCTTCTCCTGCTCTCGGTACGACCATTCTGGTTTACTTCAATCCTTACAGTCCCTCCACGTTCCTTTTCCGACCCGTATATCCTGTCTTATTATGTATCCCCTACAATATTGTAATGTATTGTCATCGTTTATTTTATCTAATAATATAAAAATTTAACCCTATAATAATAAATAATTACATACTGGGTGTCCAAAAAGGGTGTTGGCAGTTTATATACGAAAATCATAACTGAAAAATATATCATTTCATAATTTTATTACTATTTGCAAAAAGTACATACAATGGAAAGTTTACGACGAAAAAATTATGTTGTCCAAATGACGTCCATTAAGATTTTGACACTCTTCAAGTCGTGGCCGTAAATTGCCTAACACACGTTCACATAAAACGTTAGTGATTTTTGTTATTTCACTTGCAATATTGTTTTTCAATTGGCTAAGAGTTGATGGCTTATTTATGTAAACCTTACTCTTTAGGTAACCCCATAAAAAATAATCAAGTGGACTTAAGTCCGGGCTCCTAGTGGGCCATTTAAGGTTCCCGTTTATTGCGATAACTCTTTCTGGGAATAACTCATTCAATGCTTCAATAGACCTTCTACTCGTGTGACATTTGGCACCGTCCTGCTGAAAAAATGTTGCCGAATTGTAACCTTTAAATGCCTGTAAAGATGGTGCCAAAAAACTTTCAATCATGTTACAATGTCTGTCCGCGTTAACTGTAAGTGCATGTCCCCTACCGTCCTCAAAGAAATAGGGGCCGATTATGCCCTTGGCGGACATTGCTGCCCACACTACTACCTTAGGGCTATGAAGTGGACGCATATGCTTATAACGAGGATTTTTATCACACCAATAGCGACAGTTTTGTTTATTGACATGGCCATTTAAGTGGAAATTTGCTTCATCGCTAAACAAGACATTGTTGAAGTTGGTAAAGCGCGCAAACATCTCCTGAACAAAATTTAGTCACTGTTCATAATCTGTGGGTTTTAATTCTTGCACTAATTGAATCTTGTAAGCACGTAAATGCAAATCCTTCTTTAAAATCAGGTGCAATGTTGATTTTGTAATGTTTACGGATTGACTTCGCTTTCGCAGTGATAGTGAGGGATCTTGCCTTACCGACTTCTTTCTTTCTTTCTTCTTTCTCTCGGACGTCCGCAATCAAAGTTTTTTAAAGTTGACCCTGTAGCCTCAAATGTCTTAATCCATTTTCTAATGATATTCGCACTGGGAGATAAAGAAATGTCCCATATATTGAATTGCGCGCGATATAAGCGGCGAGCAGTAATTATCGAATTATTGTTTTGATAATAAACTCGTAGGTACACAAAATGCACGCTGAGCTCCGGTATACGAATCCATTGCAACTAAATTTCCAATAAATTCCACGTATGACATTATATATTTTTTTGTTATCTACCCTCATTAAGATGATTTATTGATATTTAAAAGTGCAAATACCCTTTTTGGACACCTTGTATATTTTGTAAATACATACAGTTAGCACTCATATTTGTTTATTATATATATTTTTGTATAATACTCACTTTCCTTTCCATTTTTCAATCCTATTCCTTTTTTCGTGATATTTATAGAATTCTAGTTTGGAAGTGCCTCCGCAGCCACGGAGACAAATTTTTCTCCGTGTCCGCAGCCGGCGCCGGCTTCCAAAATTTATGTGATTGGGTGCCGGCGGTACACGTGGGTGTGTTGGCAGCACTGCATCAAGTGTCACTGTCACTGTGTCAAGTCACATCATGTCATGTCGCCCGCCATGTCCATGGTTTGTGTTTGAGGTTGGTTTTATTTGTAAAGATTTTATCGAACACCATGGCTTCTGCGAATGTGAAATGGGTTGGATTTAGAGATATTTACATTCGATCGGAGGAAACTGAGCGTGTGGGGAGGCGTGAGGTTCAGAAGGCTTAACTGAATCCCGCTACAACTAATTACCCTTCAGCAAACTTCGAAAATAAATTAATGAAAATATCCTTGGAAAATATCAATTTTCTGACCTAAAAGTTAAAACACTTTTTTAGGGTTCCGTAGCCAAATGGCAAAAAATTTTTCGTTCGATGTCTGTCTGTCTGTCTGTCCGTCCGTATGTCACAGCCACTTTTTTCGGACTATAAGAACTATACTGTTGAAACTTGGCAAGTAGATGTATTCTGTGAACCGCATTAAGATTTTCATACAAAAATAGAAAAAAAAACAATAAATTTTGGGGGTTCCCCATACATAGAACTGAAACTCAATTTTTTTTTTTCATCAAACTCATACTTGTGGGGTGTCTATGGATAGGTCTTCAAAAATGATATTGAGGTTTTTAATACCATTTTTTTATGCGCGAGAGACACTTCCAAAGTGGTAAAATGAGTGTCCCCCCCTGTAACTTCTAAAATAAGAGAATGATAAAACTAAAAAAAATATATGATGTACATTACCATGGAAACTTCCAACGAAAATTGGTTTGAACGAGATCCAATAAGTAGTTTTTTTTTTAATACGACTACAAGAACTTTTATGTTACTTGCTGCTACGGAACCCTTCATGGGCGAGTCCGACTCGCACTTGGCCGCTTTTTTTGTAATTTTTTTATTTGTCTATGATTTGGTAACTAGGCTTTTGAGCCAAATGTTCAGCTGTGTATATTTTGTGCCCTTACATACCTACTAGACAGGGCATAACACGAAGGGGGGGGCCCCTTCAAGGGGGGCTCGGGGGGCTTGCCCCCCGCAAAGAAAAAAAAAATCTACCCAGAAGTCGGAACAGTCGGTTAGGTTAGGTTAGACTGGTGTCAACAACAGGCGGAGGGAGCCGAGCGAGCGGAGCGAGCGTACCCCGGCAGGGGTCGGCGACCGCAAGTTAGGTCTAACTGGTTTTTAGTTCAAGGATTTTCGTAAAAATTGGTAGAAAATTAACCAGTCGCCAAATCAAAAACTACTAAAAAAAAAAGGAAACTACAAATTGTGAATTTAGGTTAGAACCGATTCGGTAGCCAGCGCCGGCTACTTTAACGGCGGCCGGCGCCGGCTGCGGAGGCACGTCCTTATAGTTTCCCTACCTTTATTTCTTAGTAAATTAAAAATCGACACTGGCACAAAGATTACTAGTGCCATAAGAAGAAAAAAAAATCATAGACAATTTGTGTAGAAGAACCATAGACAAACATGCATTTTTTTTTGTTTTGTGTAGATGTTTTCCTGTGTATTGTGTACAGCAAAACATAGCAGGAGTCACGGCTTAAGACTATGCTGTAAAAAGACGAGCGTAGCAGTGTTTGCATGGAAAAGCCGCCCTTTGCGCGTTCGTTCGTTAGCGACCGATGTGTCGACCAAAACATGGAAGGAGACACGCCTTTATGATGCAAAAAAAAATCCTCATAACTTTACTCTGCTCTTTACTTCCTCTATGCACAGACTACTTAGAAGAACCAGGTTCAGACTACCAACTCTCAAACAAAAATACTCGCCGTAGAAATGACATTTCTGATCTCACATGACATTCCTTTTTTTTTTATTTGCCTTGTTGGCAAAGTGAAACTCTGCATACAGCCACGCAGGATACCTACGCGCTCGGTTCTACTAAGTAAAATTGAAATTTTGGTAAGAATTGGACGTTTTTCCGACAAATTTAAATATGTTCGCACAAAACCTTCGAATCTTTAGTATACAGGTTATTGAACATATTTAATTTGTCATAAAAACGTCCAGCATCAAAAATGAAACAAAGAAAGACTATTTATTAAAAGATTTATTTATGTTAATACATGGTCTGCGAATATCCTTTCCCTTTCAAGTGTACAAAGCCAAAGTGTGGTCTTTTTTGACATCATACGAGAGCCCCATGCCAAGTGACATTTTGTCAAATATGACTGAGCTATGTTTTTTAGAATCCGGCCAGGTGTCAACCTAGAAAGAAATTCCATGTTATTCTAGAAATATGAATACTTGTTATACCTGTTAAATATGAATACCTGTTTGGTCACCAAAGAAATATTTAAAACAAAAAAAGCAACTTGTGTATAATAAATATTTACCTTTTTCTTGACGAGACAAAGGAATTGTTTATTGATTCCAGCCTCTACATTTAAATTTGAGACCATTTTATTCAAAGTAGAAGTTGACAGCAGAATAAAATCTCTGTGTAAAAATCTACTTGCTTCTTTGCTCTCTCATATTCCTTATAAATATTTCTGCATGTAGGGGTAAGTTTTTTTTTTTTTTCAATGGCTTCACGTCTAGGGGTAAGTTTACTCAAATTTTGAATTATTTTTCTCTGGCATGATTGTTTTGCCGTTGGAAAAGTTGGGGTTCTGGTTATGCCACGGTCAGTAGTGGCAGATGTTGTGTCAGCTGTAAGATATAAAAAAATGTATAATAATTATAAAAATAATTAGGTTAGCAATACAAGTGAGCTCTATTTAACTGACCTGAAGTGGAAACTGTTTCGACTTTACTACTACTTCCCGGCAGAGGAAGCTCCTCTTCAAGAACAAGTTTGTTTCCTGAAATTTTAAATTTAATTATTGTGAATTTATGTAAATCATAGAACAGTTAGCAATACAAGTGTGCTCAATTTAACTGACCTGAAGTGGAAGCTGCTTCATCTTTACAATAAGTGTGATCAAAATGTCTCTGCTTAAAGTAAGTGTGGTCGATGACAGTGACTGCTGCATCTATGAAATTGAAAAAAAAAATAGGTTTATAATTTTACACATGCCAGCCACATCTACATACCTGCTGACTCAAAAGAAAATATAAAATAGGTACCTACCATGCCATGATAATGAATCAAATTTTACGATGAAGACCCGCCGACTATCTAACAGCTTGGAAATATGATCTGTTAGGTACATAAGTGCTCCGTTGTGTTTCCACTTGAAATTTTATCTGGCAAACAAAGATGGGTGAGCGCCGCATAGGAGCTTTGAGCCCGCTGCACCTTTGAATCTTTTTCGAAACGTTTTGAGCAGACAAAAAGATTTTTCAGAGACGATCTTTGAAGCGTATCATCTTTCAGGCACTCTAGCCACTTTGCGAGTCTTTTCTCATCTGTTAGGAACTTGTGTAACCTAGCGTCCTGTCGCGAACTATTAAATTTTTAACACAACACTTAAAATACATGATAAAGCGTCCAATTCACACAGAATTAACCAAAACTCACGTAAGGTATTTCAAAAGTCAACAAGAGAAAGGCTTCGGCTTCGAACTTCGATTACAAGCAAGATTTTGAGGTTAGGACTCACAGCCTACATGCACGCACTGCACGCACACACACAAGTATGGCGGCAGTCTGACAGACAGATGGAGTCTTTTTGCTGTCCATAACGGTGTCTTTTCTTTTTGTTTCAGGAAATATCTATCGCGTTCGTTTAATTTAGTATATAATATATATATATATTTTTTTTCTTTTTTTTATCTACCTGTGATAAGCTGATTACTCGACACTGGCTAAATTGCTAAATGCAGAAGCCATAAATAAATAAATAAAAAAAAAGACCTTTTTTTTTCAATATGGCGGCATGAGAAATGTCATATGACTTCGGAAATGTCAGTCATTACTATTGCCAGTAAATTCTCTATGAAGATTATAGGCCGTGCCTCTATGCTCGCTCGCTCGCTCGGCTCGGCTCGGCTGTCATCGTTGTGAAAAGCCTGCCATGCCAATGCCATTCTTGGAAAGCAAACCCACAAGTATATACCTACTTAATTTGAAGAAAAATTGCCTAATTATTTGGCAAGGAGTATCATATCATCATGATGACTTCGTGCGGCCATAATGTGTAAATGTAAAAGCTTTTCTGAATCCGTTTATTTTTCTTTTCTTTTTGTTTTGAAGGAATTGGTGATCCAGTGCAAATGCAGCAACATAATGCATTTTTGCAGCTTTGCTACGACGGTAGCGTAGATACAAAATTCGGCCTTATGTCGTCCAAAATTATGGATACCAGATACTACGAGGGATGCGGTCGGGAAGGCCCCATTCGATGCATATTTCTGGGAGAGTTTCATCCTGTTGCTGGACCGAAAATAGCTTGTCAGGTTTGTGATCATTTCGGTATTTACCTTATTGCTTTGAAATTTTCAGGCATGTTGGTTATTGATACAAGTTTATTGGTATATTATATTGGCGACAGGTTTGAGTGTATAAACTTCTCCCTATTTGGATTAAAAGTTTCGTTATATAAAATATTTAGTATTTTATGAGCCAACCTCTGAATGTTTATCTTGTATCTCCCCGTGTTGCAGTTTCCTGAAGACTATATATCAAAAGAAGTATTTGATTCTATTAGTGCTTATATTATACCTAAACCACAGATTCAGAAGTGCACTATGACAATGTAAGTAATTCACATTTTGATAAATTAATAAGTTTATTTATCCATCAACAAAACACAAGGAAGGTCTGTATGCTTTAACAATTTTCAGAAATGCATTAGGACACAAGTTTGTTGGTTATCCAATAAGAATTGACAACTCAAGATATGAGCGCAATGTGTACCTGTTCAACCTGTGCTTTGTTTGTGACAGTTGGTCGAAGACTGTGCAGTATGAGCCGGTAGTGAAAAAACTTGGAGAACATTTAGTAAGATACACTGTTACTACTTACTACTATGCAACCAAAAAAATTTGCTGCAAAAACATATAATCATTCACATAGATATTTTGTGATATTAATTAAAAAAAAAAACAATATAATATGTGACTGTAAGATTGTGAACATTGTTAGTTTATAATCTATCTTGCCAAATTATAATAAACCATTTACAATTTCACTTTATTTCTCGATAGTTTATAATCTATCAATGTTAAATTGACAAGTTGTGAACATAATAGGTTGGGGAAAAAGTTTCTTTGCATTTTATATGAAAATTCAAAACATTTTTTAATAAAGTTTATTTACATTTAACTAAAGTATGTAGGGGCCATTTTGTTCGATAACTTTCTGCCATCTTGCAGGTAGGGACACGATCCCATTACTATAGAAATTCTGGGGCTTCTGATCAAAAAACCCTGACAAGTGGTTTTGGCAGTCCTCTCGTGATGTTAACCTGACACTGCCTAAAGAATTCCGAAGAGACAGAAACAAGTAAAAATCTGAAGGTGCAAGGTCAGGATTATACAGTGGATGCATTAACACCTCCCAGGCAAACTCTTAATTTTTGCTGAGTGGCTAAAGATGTGTGAGGTCTAGCGTTATCATGATGAAAAACCACACCCCTTCTGTTGATGAATTCCGGCCGCTTTCTCTCAACTTCTTGCTTTAATCTCATCAGTTGTTCGTAGTAGAGTTCAGAATCGATGGTCCTGCCTGGCGGTAACAGCTCATAATGAATAATGCCCTTCCAATCCCACCATAACCCGGGTTTCGCCAGAGTCTGTGAAGCCCGACCAGCCTTTGACCACGACCTTTTTCGCACGTTCTTGTCGTACGTGATCCACTTTTCATCACCAGTTATCAGGTTTTTCAAAAATGGTTTGATTTCATTACGTCATAATAAAGAATCACAAATGAGTATACGGTTCATTAGGTTTCTTTCAGTGAGCTCATGAGGCACCCAAATATAGAGCTTTTTTGTGTACCCAGCTTTTTTCAAATGCGTCAAAACTGTTTTGTGGTCAATTCCTAGTTCTTCAGCTACATCGTAACTACTGATATGCCGATCTTTTTCAAAAATGGCATCCATTTTATCCGTAACAGGGCGCCCAGAGCGAGGTGCATCTTTGACATCAAAATTTCCGGATTGAAAACGCACCAAATTTGTGTTACTCTCACAGATACTGCACTAGGTCCATAAACATCACAAATTTTTTTAGCAGCTTGAGTTGCATTTTTACCTTTTTTGTAGTAAAATTTTAAAATGTATCGAACTTCTTCATTAGATTCACTCATCTTAACAGTAAGAAAAACAAATGAAAATCACACATTTTCCTAATTTGAATTCGGAATTATCTTTTTTAAAATTTAATCTTTTTAATAATACCAAAACCAGCCATAATACCAAATGGTATAGCCAAAAAGATTTTATTATAAGTTCATACATACTATTTGCGAAAAGAGTTTTTCCCCAACCTAATATAATAGCTGCAGAGTTCATAATCTGTCGGGTTGTCGGGTTTCATGACCCGTAAAATTGTGAACCCTGTTCCTGATTGGTCGGTTTTGGCAGTAGTTGTTCCGTATCCATAGAGTTGTATCTTTTATTCATTGCCTCAGCCAAAACCGACCAATCAGGGATGTGCAAACCATCCCAATTTGACAATTTGACTTCGATAGATTATAAATAAACCCAGACCAACATTATAAACAAACGAGAAATAATACATTAAATTTTAAATGGTTAGCTGCAGTTTACAATGTGAAGTTCTCTTACTTGAGTCAGGGAGCAATGTGACTTGAGTATATTTCTACCTTCAGATAGAAAAAGTTTTATCCATCTCTTTTAATAATATATTGAGTTAAGTTTCTTAATATAACCCTAATAGTAACTTTAATTTCCATTCATCTTTCTAACTAAAACATAAAAGTGTAATTCAGCTTCCTAACTAGTACTTATTCCATTCATCTTCAAGTTCTAATCTTCCTAACTTGCTATTTTAAAATGTAGTTTAAATATTAAAATCTTAATAATATACATTTTATGTAGAGGATACTAGAAGATATTATTCAAATAAGATTATGCTTAAAAGTTACTTGTGTAATATTTGTCTGAAGTTAAAATATTATGTTGTTTACTTTAAGATATAGTAAGAAATGGATTGGTCTGTGATAGAAAACTAACACACATGATGGCATCATTAACATTTCCGCCAAAATAGTTTCACTGCAGGACAAATACCTCCCAAAGATTTCTACAATGACCAGTCTTCATCTTTGAAATAAATTTAAAAGAGCTAAGAGCCTCTATTAAAGTTCTGCACACCTAGCCCTACTCTAATCCTTCATAGGTCAGATTCAATATCAGACTGAAAATCTTCAGTGATAATGATAATATTTCAGACTATTATGGAAGAAGAAACTCGATTTGTTTCAAATGCATCAACTAAACTGCCCACTCTTTTAGCACATTTACTTCACGATCTAAATACACATCGCAAAGCTACTCTTGTTGGTGAGTCATTTGTTTATTTTTTTTATTTCTTACTTGCAATTTATGTAACTGCTAGTTAGTTATTTATAATCAGTCACCATGTATAAATGTGTTATTGAAAGCAAACATAAAACGACTTTTCCCAAGAATTGGTAGAGGTGCGAGTTAACAGTGCATTATTGTGTGAAAATACAGAGGTAGGCGCTAAATATTTTAGTCGTCTTTCGACCCATATATCTTTAGAAAGGTTGTTGAATATGACAGTCTAATTAATATCTAAACCTTTTATTTATTATGTGCATGCATTGATATAAAAATAACTGTATAGTTAATATAGTGTTTTCAGTTGGTATGATTTTATCGACAAAAAACATTCAGAGACACGTCATGTAATTTTGCAGAAGGAGATACAGTAATGCATTTGAAAGTTTTGGAAGTTCGTAAAGACCCTCCGGCTGTGCACGACCACGACGTGCCGGTGTTGGTGGCGACGGCTGGCCTGCCGCGACCCGGCCGTCCGCCGCGCACCGTGCGCCTGCAAGGCGACGACCCTATCCAGAGCCAAAAACATTTGGACCTAGAAGATGAAGAGCCTTTTGAAGTGGACATGGACGCTGATTGGGATTTGACGACGAGACAAGTGAGTTCATTACTTTTGGTTGATATACTTATTTATTTTGCGAAATGTCTACTTCTTACTGTAGATATGAAAGGTGTTTGTAAATAAACTTGAAGCGGAGTAATAGGGGATCGGACTACTTTTTTTAAATTTTATAAATCCAAACTTCTTAGTTTCTGCTATCGAACACTAAAATAATTTTTGCTCTATCTTTAAAATTGACCGAGTTATAAAGGTTTGAAATTCAAGATTAGACAGAGAGGCACATACCCACTTGTGACGTCCTTTGTTAGTAACGCCATATAATCTCCAAACAAAAAATCGTTTTTGAAAGAGACAGACATTAAAAAATCACTGTAAATCATTCTGAAAATTCGTTTTTCAACCGATTCTGTTTTTTCTTCGCGAATCGTCTGCTACTAATCTATATTTTAAAAATAATTCATAAAATATGGTAAATTCATAAAATATGGTGAACAGTCCGATCCCCTATTCCGTAGAAATGATGTAGACTTTGTTTTTTAGCTACTGCCATTCATTAATGGATATAACCACGTGTCTAAGATTGCTTCGGATACAAGTGTCGAAAAAACTCTTGTTAAGTCTTGCATACAGAACTTAGTTTACTATGGTGTGGTAAGTACATAATGCTTTATATTCTTTCAACTTAGTTCTAGTTTTACAACATATCATATTATTTTCAGGTTACTTTAATTCCAGTATTAAAATTCAGCAATATGTACAGAGCCACCCCAAATCTTAGTCGCTTATTCAGTGATCAGGAATTGCAGAAGTCTTGCATAGCTTTCATTACCAAAGGTTGCGAGACGAAGGGGAAGGTAATTTAATTAACAATTTCACTTATATTTTAAATTAATTTTCATTTCTTTGTCACATTACTAATTCATGGTTTGAATTAATAAAACACAAAATGTAGTTAAATTTTTCATGGTTAAATCATAGAAACTGTCACAACTGGTTATTATTTTTTCTTATATCTTAAGCATAATCTAAAAAAATATAATAAAAAATATATTTAAAAAAAGTAGTGTAGTGAGTGGTGTATATAGTGTAGTGTAGAGTGGTGTGTGTGGTGTTTAATTAAATATTTAAATTTACAGCCTACCATACCTGACATACTAGCAGTGTTGTGTGCTCTGCAACAAGGAACCACTTTGAGAACTGTTTGTGAAAGGTTCGCGAACACCTCTATAGCAGGCTTCGACATCCGACGCCTTATAGTGTTTGCTCAGCTTCATGGACTCATCAAATGCTTAAAAAGGTAATAAATTAACGCAAGTACACTACGAGTATTTTAACTTTTGGCGGATAATATGCTTCATTCCACATAACATGATACAGGTGACAACAGACAAGGATACATGCGAAAAGGGCAGACGAAGATTTTTTTTAATCTGACAGCCGTCATGTATATCATCATAGTTGGAATTTGATTATTTCAGTAACTATTGAACTTATTAGTGTTATTATTATAACCATTACAAGGAAACGTTTTATTTAAATTACAATTATTTTTTTTATTAACGAGTCTTCTTATAAATGTTGTCAGCCTAGTTAATAACAAGTTACATAAGATCGTCAACAAAAAACAATAATATAATAGTACATTACGATACGAGGTTCGTAGTGGCAAATTACAAACGAGCTGACTGTTATAAAACCTAAGATCCGTGTGTAGGACATTTTCAATACACTTGTGAGAAAACCGATAAAACAGATAATAAATAAATTAAAATGAAATGGTTAAGATAGGTACTCTACAAAAGCTACGACACCACAGGGTAAATTGTTCATGTAAACGTTGTAGAAACTAACCTTTATTATATCGCGCGCAGTTTTAGATTATGTACTATTCACATTTATTATTAAATATCAACAGTTGATCACTCTTAAAACGACAATCAATGTAACTCAATTAAATTAACATTTATCAAAATTAGCACTAACCTTAAAACAATAATAGGTTGCTTTTTATAAGCATAAATTAGAATTATGCAGCGAGTGTTATGGAGAAAAGGCTCTCGCGAACATTCAGCCTTTAGTTACGAATCAATTCACTATCAAGATAATTTTATTTTTATTGTTAAAATATTATGTACTGGCTGATATTTGTTATATACGAGGGCTGATTGATAAGTTTCCAAAACGACAAAGAAAAACTTTAAAAATCTATTTAAAATAAATTTATTTCTCAACGTAGTTTCCTTCTACCTCGATGCATTTAGTCCAGCGCTTCTCCAATGCCGTTACACCAGTTTGATAAAATGTTTTCTCCAACCCCTCAAAATACTCGTCCACGGCAACAATGACTTCTTCATTTGATGAAAATCTCTGGCTACCTAACCATTTCTTCAGGTTTGGGAATAAGTGGAAGTCACACGGGGCCAGATCCGGGGAATAGGGTGGATGCGGTAGCAATTCGAACCGCAATTCATGGAGTTTGGCGACTGCAACCATTGACGTGTGTGCAGGTGCGTTGTCATGGTGGAACAAAACTTTTTTCTTGGCCAAATGTGGTCGTTTTTTCTGGATTTCTTCACTTAATTTTTGCAGCAAGCTTGCGTAGTACTCTCCATTTATTGTTTTTCCTTTTTGCAGATAATCCACTAAAATAATCCCTCGAGCATCCCAAAAAACAGTCGCCATCACTTTGCCGGCCGACAAAACCGTTTTTGCTTTCTTCTTTTCGCTCTCAGTCCACTGCTTAGATTGTTCTTTTGTCTCGGGAGTATAATGATGTATCCAGGTTTCATCGACTGTTACATAACGCCGCGAAAACTCGTTAGGATCTCGGTTAAACAGCGCCAAACACTCCGATGAATCGTCCACTCGACGTTGCTTTTGGTCAACAGTGAGCAAACGCGGCACCCATCGCGCGCAAAGCTTTTTCATTCCCAAATGTTGGTGCAAAATATTAAAAACGCGTTCAGATGAAATGCTCACCATCTCTGCTATCTCTCGCAACTTCAAGCGCCGATCATTCAATACAATTTTGTGAATTTTTTTGATCATGTCCGGATTCGTGACTTCATTTGGACGGCCAGACCTGTGGGCGTCTTCGCAGTTCTGTCTTCCACGTTTAAAATCAGTTACCCAGGTGTGAATTGTACTCAATGCAGGAGCTGAATTACCTAAAACACTGTCTAGCTTGGTTTTAATCTGGGTTGCTGTTTTCTGTTTTAAAACGTAAAACTTTATCACCGCACGAATTTAGTTTCTTTCCATTGTTAAGAAAATTTACGACAGAGAAAGTTCTACGTCCTATCAAACAAATTCCACCAGTTCGATTAAATTCAAATTTGGCGTTCTATTTTCAAAAAGATGCCAAAATATAATGTAATATATTTTTTTTGCGTATCATTTTTTTAAGTTCGTCGTTTCGGCCAGTTATCAATCAGCCCAGGTAATTTATTGATATTTAAAAATATTAAATGCTTTGTAAGAATCGATTTAATTTGTTTTTTATTATTAAAATGATTCTGGCTGAATAACAATTATGGAAACCGTAAAAATAAAAATAAAATGGCAACGGAAATCGCACTAGTGCGGTAAAACGAATTAACCGCACAGTTTCTGCCTTCGTAAGTTCAATTTCCGAGCAAGATGTATTGAAAAAATATTACTGATGATAAAAAGTTGGAATAGGGTTATAGTATAATTTATTTTGTTTCTATGCATATCTGCAATATATTAATTTATACAGATACCCAGTGTACGTGCGAAGTCCACCGCGATCAAATGGGTTCAACCATCGCACGGATCAAGGCTTGGGCATCCGGCGCATGTTCACCGGGAAACACTGCACCGACGAGATCTGCTGCCTGGCCCGCATCGACCTGGCCGCGCTGGACCAGATCATCGAGGACGACCCCAATGTGGCCGTCATCTGGAGGTAGACCTTGGAAGTGTAGATGGTAATTTATTTTGTACTCTTAGGTACTGGCTGTAGATTTAGCTAGTTTCCCAATTTACTTATGCTTATGTTCGTAAAATATTGCAATGAAATTGCAGTTGAAACAAATTCCTTAACTAGGTTTATTTATTTATCGGTTTTAAGTTCCTGTTTAAAAAAATCTGTAGTATTTTGTACTTGTCAGCTAGTTATTACATGATCATCATCACATCACAGAAAACAATACTCGAAAATATATTCGACTCTAACCAAAAACATACATATTTTAAAAATATAATATACGAGTATAGTAATATATAACATTCGGGATAAAATGCGTCGGGTTGTAATAAATAAATTATTAGGTATTATTCCACACGGGGTAGATAATTAGGTATGCAATCATATTATTTAAATTAATTGGTGACAATAAATTATCGATACTTGAAAATTCAAATGTAGTAAAGGACAAAATGTCGATATGGAGTTATATATATCACCGTATTTCGGCGTAACCGATCTGTATTTTTAAAATCACGATATCTCAATAAAAAGGTCCCTTACGCCCACAATTTTTACGGCAATTTTTCAGTTTTTTGGGTGTAAAATAAAGATAAAAGTGTTATAAAGAAATAGAATGCTTATATATAACCCAATTTTTTTAACTGTGCGCTTCGACCTGTCAAAGTCGTCAGGTTGGCGGTATTGAAATCACCCGCCCACATACTTCCTCACCTCTCCGCCGACGCCTATAAATACCGTCAGCAGCACCAAAGTAAATAAAAATTATTTTTTCTCACTAATATTTGAAAACGGCTGGACTGTTTTGTTTTTTCCGTGAAGATTTTAAATTAATATAGTAAATAGTCAAAATTACAGATTTTAAAGATCTGATTGACCTTAACGAGATAATGTGCCGAAAATAAAAGATTACGAGTATTTTTTTCCTTGCAATTCTAGTCTGCAGTGCAAATCAATCTCACTCACTCACTCACTCACTCACTCATTCGTGTTCTGCTTCTTGCATGTGCGCTGTGTTTTCTTGAGTTTCACATCTCTTTTCGTTATTATTTTTATTAGTCTTGTTATTGTTTTGTTAAGTTTGTTACT
The DNA here is from genome assembly GCA_951230895.1 of Carpatolechia fugitivella. Lineage (NCBI taxonomy): Eukaryota > Metazoa > Arthropoda > Insecta > Lepidoptera > Gelechiidae > Carpatolechia > Carpatolechia fugitivella. Next base: position 14,721,610 of record OX579645.1, read on the forward strand.
GTTGTTCTAAAACGCATTAGAATTACTTATAATTGTCATAAAGTCACGTCGTGTAATAAAAAAATATACAAAAAAATATATGTTAAAAAAACTGTTGTTGCTGATGTTACCAAGTCCAACAACATGCAAATATTTTGACGCTGACAGGCGCACAGTTAAAAAAATTGGGTTATACACTCTAAATTACACTGAAAAAATTCCTTTTTTTACATTTTTTAAATTTTCGAGCAAGGTGTATTGAAAAGAATATTAACAAAAAAAATTAGGGCGTAAAGAACATGCTATCTTTGAAACCAAATCACTTTGCTTAATTTGAACAAAACTTTCTAAAAGAACTCCAATTTCTATTTAAAACTGTTTTAAAATAAAAAAGTTATCTCTTTGCCTCTCCTGTAAAGTAGCGTTTTGTCCTTTACGACAATTGAATTTTCAAGTATCGTTATGCTTTACTTTTATTTTATTGCGTCCTTGGACCTAAATACAAATGTATTTATTTTTTTATTTTACGGACGGATCGGTAATAAATAATAATATGTAAAGCCTACTGTGGGACAAAAAGGTACTTCAACTTGTTCAAGTGACTTTGGTCGTCAAACAAAAAGAAGATGTATAATTCTAAACTTTCGCGTAACATTTATGAGAATTTTTATGGGCTTACAAAAAAAAAGTAGATGATTGTTCGGGATTTGAGGCCTTTCAGATTAAATTGCAGCAAGAACTTAATTAAAGTTGCAAAAAATTACATTTTATGAAAAAGCTCGCGAGATTGTTAAATATCGAAAAATGAAATACTTTTCACTTTTCGACGTATCTAAACCAATAACTATGTTTTGTTGGTAAAGAAGTAATAGCGGCGCAGAAGGAGGGTAAAAATAAACACGAAATTTGATGACAATATTTTATTTAAAAAAGAACACGCAAATGATTTGACGACTGTGGAGTTTGTTAGGTGAGCTCTTCTTCACGCATTCTCCAACTCCTCCAAAAAATGTAGTGATGAATCTGAGTGGTGTAACAACATCCTATGGAAAAATAAAGCTATGTTATGTATGACTTTTGAAGAAGTTCATCCAACCAAAACGCAAGTTGCGTTCCAACTTACAGTTTTACTGCTAGACAACGTTAAAATTGTTAATACAAAATTTCGTGCGTTTTAATCGTGAACTTCACAATCCGCGGATAATTTACAAACTCGCCAGTTTTATTAGTTTCTCTATATGTTTCTCACAATTTTACGGTGACATGACATTAATTATGTAAGATATACATGCTCACAAACCTTGCAATAATCTAAGCACAGATTGTAAGACATTTTCTAAATGCGCACTACAATGCACTAGTACAGAGATTTAAATTATAAAAGTGGTGGAACAATTGCGTGTCACTTTGTACTTAAAAAATAATACATTTAATGATAAAAATCGAGCTACTTTAAATGTAGGTACTGTTACGCGACCCATAGTGAAGCTGTATACGGTTTCTCTGTAAACACGAATGCATCGTTTCGAAAACAGTGCTTCAAAGAGTTGCGTCGCTGCCGAAGTCATTTTAATAGACTTCGTTCCATTTTGTTCATACTTAGGCTGTATTCATTGTCATTTAATATAAAATCCCCACAGTAGGTGGATCTTTCGTAAATTACTTAAATTAGCCAATTATGCAAGCTCATTGCGTGTAAAAAAATACTAGTTCGGGTATTTGAATTTGTTACTTACATCTTTAATTTTGTTGGAGACGTACAGTAAATAAATTATATAGTTAAATATAACTCATTAAATTAATAACAAGCAAGCAAAATTCATGTTTTTTTTTAAATAGCAGATTGCAGATTATAATTGGCCTTTTTTAATTAACTATTCTATATATTGGATCTCAGTTCTGATTGTGAATGCTCTTTGAGAAATTATAATAAGTAATTTATTTACATTACGTATTATGTGTGGTCATCGAGATTATTTGCTTGTTATATTTTTGAAAACCATCATTTAAAATCTACTCCCCAGATACCCATGGCAAAGATTGATAGTATTTTTTTAGTAATAAGACAAATACTAAACTTACAATAATGATATATTATCATAACAGTATTCATAATGATATAGCGTACTTTAGCGTCAGCATTCACCTACTATTATAAATTATCAATATATAAACTATTTAATAATAATAATAAATTATTGAACTTGGGAAGAAAAGTTCACTGCCGCGTCTTTGGCATTTACTTAAATTCTGCATTATTTATTACTTACATCAAATGATGATATTATATCAGTGGTTAATGGCTATGTAAATTAAGCAGGTTCTAAATTGAAAGAAAGAAAATAATTTATTCATAACACAACTGACGCTGCTATTATTGTGCAGTATTATTACAATAATGCTCTCCCGATATTTAAAGCATTGATTGCAGTGTACCTTAGTTATTTATTTATCTAGTGTAATAAAAAATGTTTGGTAACAGGTACGATGGCCCCGTGTGCTTATTATTCAACTAAACTGCCTAAAGTAAAATGTAGATTAATTTGTGTATAAATAGTCTCAGAGTAAAAATTCTTATAAGTATAAGGTATAGTAATCTAATCAGCTGATTAACTTCTATTATTTCGTGTACGGCGCCGCGCCGCCGCCGGTCCAACCTAATACAATTCATGGCTTCTACATTCATCAACTGTACAGGACAATTCTTTATTATGAGTAGTTTTTACTTCTGTACATCGACCATGTTTAGTATATTTAATACCCTGACCGTGTTTAGTACCGATAAAACCAGTTATTACCCGTCTCGTCTAGTTAAACATTAAAACTCTTTTTCGAGTTATATTACGATAATGACAAGACTTATGACGACAATTGGTTTCATGTGATAATAAGTTAGAATACCATAGTAGGGAAAGATCGACCTACTGTAAGATACCTTGACCTTTTTGCTTTTATTAAAACCGCAATGAGGCGTTTTCGGAGACAAGTTAGATTTCGCCGAAGAACCTGAATGAATTCTGTTAAGGCACCACCACAAAATAAAAGAGATTTGACAGCTGACAAAATTAATAAATGAGAAGTTTATCACAGGAATTTATTTACTGATTCTTATTTATTATTTCCCAATTTAGAATTTGTACGGTTTACGGATATTACTTAATACATTGATTATATTGATTTGCGATAGTTTTATAGAAAAAGGTGCACGAGCAAAAAAAAATAGGCGTTCAAATAAATATTATATCAAACGGATCCAGTCTTAAAACAACAATCCATTAATTTGGATTAAATCTGCGTAAATCTTAAATAAAGCCGGGTGATTTTCAGATCCGTAAAACAGTACATCAGTATTTGTGAATTTATGTACAATTTTACTGATTACTTATTTTATTTATTGCCATCAAGTTACTTGTCAAATAAAAAAACCACTGATATATACAAAATAATAAAAATAAATATTTTTATTTACTTTGTAATATTTTCATTCGTTTCCGAGATATCCGAGTATTCGAGATATCCGAGTGCTTCATATTTATTAATGAAGCAATTCAATATAAACAAAAGATAGTTTAATTTTTCAAAAATGCCTCATATTTTCTAAATCATCTGTTAGAAATTAAATATTTGTTAGAAATACAATATGCCTATTATATTTAAGTTAACAATTTAATATCTGGATTTAATTTTTACAAATAATTGTAAAAATTGACGCATTTAAAGTATGTTCCGTCCTCGGAGACAGTGTCTCCGTGGTTCCGTCTATCACAAATTTTACTACTTATTGTTTCTAATCAATAGTGAGCGATGACGAAAGAGCTTAATAAATTATTTTACTTGATTTTGTAGTACCTTGTAGCAGTACTGCTATCCTACCTCCTTCTGCTATTTTGTTTTTGGTAATTCAGCACTTTTAATTTAAGTACTGGCAGCTTCGATCACAGAAGAGACTGGCAGTCTCATCATTAATTTTTAATTTATTTTCAAATTTCGAATTCATCCGTTTCGTTTCTGTCATTTTCATCAAAATTTCCTCATTCCACCTCGAGACATCAGATTGAGATCATCTCATTAACCGTATTTTTTTTTATTTGAAAAGTAAACTATTTTATTAGTACTAATAATAAATCGTGTGTGGTATTACCCGTTGAACCCTATTAGCAGCGTGTGGCAGCTGCTGGGCTACAACCTGATACGTTTGTACAGAAACTTCGTTATCGATATTATTGACTGGAAAAAGAAGCCTCGCCATGTGGATTAGGTACGCTATTATACTATACCTACAACCATACAAAAGATCCTATGTCAACTTTACATGAAAAGCTTAATCTATTTATTAGTAATAATAATTTATCACTAGTATAATAATATGATGAATAAAATTTTACGAAACCATTAAATTGTATTATTTATTCACTTGCTATCCTCAATACATATCATTATATAACTCTAAAAAATCACATGATAACAGTTTTACAGTACCTACCTATCACAGACTTATTAAGACGTAATTGTATATAAACTAAGGATATAATAGTTAATTAGCCGAGCGCAAAATAGAAAACATAAATCTTATGGATAAGGAAGACACGGGATCTATTATCTATTTTTTTAAATTCAATTTCCGGAGTCATGTGAAAAAATTATACCTATACAGAAAAATTCAAAAATCTTCAGGTGCTTGCCAACGATTTTCTTCGTAGCGTTTTAAATTTTCCAATGTTTCATATAGAAAACATAAACCTTTTTCAGATTGAGAAATAAACTAAAATTCGCTGACATAACTATTTTAAATATATCGCAAAAATGCTACAACATCATTGTTGCCGTTTGCTCTAGAATTCCAAAGCTAAGAATAAGTAATAAAATAACGGGCTGCCTTATGGGAGAATGGAATGGCAAATACATTTATTGGTAAATCATTGTTTCTTGAAGGCTTTTACTATCGACGCAATACTTTCATATGTTCCTGTTACAAATATGAAAAGGCCTAATAATATTATGGTTGCGTCTTTGACAAACATGTATATAGTGATGCCGTTTGGCTGCTGCGAGGCTACCACCAGCTCGATCAGAGGGGGGAAGACGAGTGCCAGGGCTGTGCTGCTGACCGCTCCCACTAAAGAGATAAATAGACCTAACTGGGGTATCGATTCCGCTAAGATAACTGAAAATAAAGACATACAGTATTATGAGTTTATGAGACATTATTATTTGATACTTGCATGTACAAAATAAATATAAAAGTAAGTAAACTGTTCAAATAACATCAGAACATATTTCATATCAAATTTATACCTAAACCGACATTGAAACGACACTTACAGGTGAGTAAGACTAACAATGACCGATAGCCTAGTTCCTTGGCGACAGGCGAGCTGGCACCAAACCGCTTGCGGAGCGCCGGCCACGTGATGTCTACCGGCACGTAGAACTGCAGTGGGTACGTAAACAACATCGCCATCGCTATCACAGCCTGCACCACGTTGCTCAACCTGAAAAAGAAAAATACTAATCAAATATACCAAACGATTTCGAATTTCTAAACACCGTCAAATAACCTGCGATGGATGAACCCATATTGAACTGACTGACTTGATTTATCTGATAATATTGCATAAAAGTTGAAATCATCATGGTTTGTTGCGAACGTTTAGAGATTTTTAGTCGCATTTGTCAATTGTTAAACGGGCTAGTTTCCGAAATCGACGTCTAATGCGCCTATTTTGCGTGTGGAGACGCATTTTTTAGCGAAGCAAATTTTTATGTTTGATAGATTTCGCAAAGCAAAGTTCAGAGTAACATTTTTAAAAATCCTTTTGACTATTGTTAAAGTTGGTGTTTTATTTACATTATTTTAAAGCCATTTTAGTTGTCCCACTGCAGGGTAAAGGTCCAGTGGTTTCGATCTTGGGCCACTTTAATCCATTGCCGTCAGAATGCCTCCAGATTGTTGCGCCATCGCCTTTCTCTTCCCTGTCAGCTGTCTAGGAGAACCCATTCAGTAGATGCCTGTTCCATCTCTCGGGGTGCATTTTACACACGTCATGACCCGCCCGCTTCCATTTAAGTTTCGCGGCTTTCTCGTTTACGACAATTTTGCTGTTTTTGGAACGTAGAGCGGTATTTCGAACTTTGTTCGTTTTCTTTACTCCGAGAATGCTGCGCTCCATTGCTCGCTGACAAACCGCCAACCTAGACTTCTGCGACGCTGTCAAGGACCAAAACTGAGCGCCATAGGTTAGGACGGGCAGGATGCACATGAAGAATGATGTGAGAGTGACAGAACTTATTCGGGAGTTTACCTGACTGAAGAACGGAGTTGAAAATAGTAGTTAAATATGGTAATGCACCTTTTCTTCCTTTATTGGGGGAATGGTGCCTGATCAGGAGTACTCTATAGTATAGGGTCAGGCCCAGCCAAAGGGTTTGAGTAAAGAGATTTATAATACTGCTGCAAATGTTTAATATTTTATCTCTACTTCTGTGCCTAATTCCATTTCTTTCTTTAGGACACGATATCCAGACTTTACTTTTAGAAACCCCGTCTTTTGAAAAAGTTTTAGTTATTATATGCTAAGTAACACTAGATAGTTTGCCATCCTTGTCCTTTCCTCTACACTTTTTGCAAGTTAGAGTTAGAAAGGAATAGTTTGTGGCATTCTACCGGCAAATAAAGACGCGTCAGCCGAAATCGGACTGCAGGGCCCCGTTTCACGAAGCTACAAGTTACAATTCTTGTAGAAATAAATGTCAACATTGACCTTAAGTGGCAACATTATAGGCTACAAGTGTTTCACAAAGTTTATTTTTTACAATTGTTACTTTATAAACAACAAGTACAAAATTTACAAGTCATAGACATTTTTTTTTTATTGTTCATAATTCGCTAAATCGAACAAGTGTTTCACGAATAAAGTTGTAACTTTGTTATTTATAACTGTCAATTTTGCTACAAGTCTACCTAGCTTTTTAGTTAGGTAGAATTGTAACAATAATTAATAAGTGATAAAAACATTCGGATTTCATCCGATTTTTTAAATAAATAATAAAGTAAGGTAGGTAGGTAGTAAGGTAGTAGAACATACAATCGAAATTAAATTATGTCAATGCTGCAACAGCATTCCTGCAGCTGGAGTGGGACTCGTCATCGTCGAACTCAGACGATGATTATTTTATTTATTAAAGACAATAAACAAATTGTACAGTAGCTTAATTAAATACAATAATATGGCTACAATAATTTATTTGTTGTTTGTAGTCCGTCCACAGATGCGACCTTTTTGACAGCGGACTTCTGCAGTCCGCTCAACAGTTGAGGGCACAGAGAACCTTTTAATAATACAGGGGTTGATGGGGTACTAGTCAGTCCCTAGATATTGTCACTGGCCCATATATTTGAATTTAGAACTGACAGTAAAAATAAACATTAACATGCGATTTTCAATTGTTTTACGACCTATAAAACGTAAAAACATTTTGTCATTATTGTTATTTCGCGATGGAGTGGACGCTCAAAGAGGACCGGGTAGCAGTGATTGCATTACACCGTTGTGGCCATTCGCCGAACACAATATTCAAGCTGCTACAAAACTTGAAAATCATGAAACGGTTTGTGTATCGTACTATTAAAAGATAAAATGAACACTCCTGTATTGATGACAAGAAAAGATCAGGCAGACCTCGCTCCAGCAGTCATCAAAGCGATCAAGGCGCGTATTGCAAGAAATCCCGTCCGCAAACAGAAACTGATCGCTTTACAAATGGGTTACGAAAACTGTAAAAAAAGTACTCAATAAAGACCTCGAAATCGATATGAATATGATTCGTGCTGCTATCGATGACTGGCCACGGAGATTAAAAGCCTGCGTGGCTAATGGTGGTGGGACATTTTGAATAAATTTGATTCCAATTTTATCTTCGAATACTAGCTTTCGAATAAAAAAACCGTTTTTTAAACTACACCGTATTTTCGATTTTATGACCTTGTAGGAGAGATCAAAAAGTAGTGAGAACGACATACTCCTTGGTAAGAAAAAAAAATACTGGCAGGCATAGCTCAGATACATATTTGTTATATTAATAAAGAAAAATAATCTTCGATTCTCTTTTGTTTTTTTCTGAATGTAGTCATTTGTTTGCTTCGTGTCGGAACGGGTTCGTTCGTGGCTTAAGCCCCCAGTGGTTGACGCCCCCGTGGCTTTTGCCACCGATTCCAATAATTTTAATATTAATATTATTTGTGCTTTTGCACTAAGTACAGTGAACGAACAAAGTGTTTCTTAACTGTGATTTTAAAATGTCGGCAATAGTCGCAATAAGTAACGAATTTCCTTATTGAGACTATAACTTGACTATACTTATGAGCCACCTGGGGAGGAAACCGTCTTTACTATCGTTTTTGGAAATGATTACGATTGATATTTCCACCTACGGTGCAGCACAAGCTAGGTAATATATTTGTATTTACTTAGGTAAGATAAGGAGGTAGGATAAGGTATTTTTAACTCTTGTGCTTCTCTATTTTTATGTGTTTGTATAGTTGATTATTTTTAATTATTATTGTTATAAAAAAATTAAAAGAACTTTTAACATTTAAAAAGTAACTTACTAAAGTTGACTGATTTTAATTCCTATTATATTACTTCTGAGAATGATTGTTGTAATTATAATATTAGATAAAGTTATTCGCTTATACAGGTGCATCATTTTATATATATCTGAGATACAGTTTTTCACTAAATTTTATAATTGTACATTACACATTTTTTTTATTAGTTTATTTTTAAACTTTTGGTATAAATAAATAATTACGAATAACTAAGACATCTTTATTATTTTTGTAAAAAATGTTTATGCATGCTTGTACATTTGATTAAAAAGCGCTTTAAATAAAATTAAACTGACCGGTGGCGAAAGCCACGGGGGCGTCGACCACTGGGGGCCTAAGCTACGAACCCGTCGGAACGTGTTCTCGAAAATGGAGAAAAACGAAGTGCGAGCTGTTATTAAATACTCTGTTTAAAAAAGTTAACGACTCAAGAGATTCATTGCCATTTGGAGGCAACATTAGGAGAGTCTGCTCCGCCGTATTCTACTGTCGCAAGGTGGGCTTCTCAATTTCGAGTAGGGAGAACGAGCACGGAAGACGAACATCGTTGCGGCCGTCCATCGACGTCAGTCACCCAAGAAAATGTTGCGAAAGTCGAGAAAATTGTATTGAGCGATCGAAGAGTTACCATCCGATACTTAATTCAAGAAACGGGCATTTCATATGGAAGTATTCAATCCATATTGAAACAATCTTTGAATATGAGAAAAGTTTCCGCAAGATGGGTGCCGAGAATGTTAACCGACATTCAGAAACAAAATCGACTTGACATTTCGCAGATATTGTTGGACAAGTTTCAAGAAGATTCTGAGAACTTTTTGTCTCGTTTCGTAACAATGGACGAAACATGGGTCCATCATTCTGATCCTGAGACAAAACAGCAATCTTCGCAATGGAAACGGCCATCATCACCGACCCCGAAGAAGTTTCGTGCCGTGGCATCGGCTGGCAAGGTTATGGCCTCAATATTTTGGGACTCAGAAGGGATATTGTTGATTGATTACCTGGAGCGTGGAACCACTATTACAGGCCAATATTATGCAGCTTTAATTCCCAAGTTGAGGAATGCCATCAAAGAGAAAAGGAGAGGGAAACTTCGAAGGGGCGTGCTGTTTCATCACGACAACGCACCCGCGCACAGGTCGGCAGTTGCGATGGCTGCCATTCAGCAAGCTGGCTTCGAATTGGTTGACCACCCCCCTTATTCACCAGATCTGGCGCCTAGCGATTTTTATCTGTTCCCCAAATTGAAAGAATACTTAAGGGGAAACAGGTACGAAGACAATAACGAGGTGATGGATGCCGTGGAGAGCTTTTTGCAGGACCAAGACAAAACTTTTTTTTTAAAGGGATTGAAGCCTTGGAAAAGCGCTGGACTCGGTGTGTAGAGAGACTCGGAGACTATGTAGAAAAATAAATTATTAAGTTATCAATAGTCATTATATTCTATTTCATTCTCACTACTTTTTGATCCCTCCTCGTATATATATATGTGACAATATTTAAGGACCGATTAGGTAGATAGATGTGTATTGTGTATTTACTCTTTTAATAATAAATATGTTCAATCTCTTATTTGTGCAAATATTTAACATATCTATCTAGTTACATAAACTCGTGACAAGAACAATATTTTTAATTTTATGTGTAATAAATAGACCGTACTTTAATTGAATTTAAAATTATTGTATGTTTTGTATGTACTCGTATGACGTATGTGTGTTGTGTAACAGTAGTAATATTATTTACTTTATAGTAGCTTGCAGTGTACGTAAATCTTTTCGGCGAATGAGTGAAGTTGGAACCGCAAAATTAACGACATTTAGCGGGTTTTCAAAGTTACTGAACTTGAACACGCAGAATTGCATAGGTAATCGTTTAGCATTCATCAAAGCAGCGGGTCTACTGTAAGATGTTTTGTAAAACATCATGAAATATAAAACGTCGTAGATTTTAGTTCTAAATTTTATTGCTCGAAGCCCTGTATGTCATAACAACAATAATGGCGTCCAAAACTGAAAGTCTTTCGTCAAAATTAGTAATACTAGTGAAAATGTGCCGAACTCAAGTGAAAACAATAATTTTCCAAAACAGACCTGTTTTATATATAAAATTGGAATAGCTGTATATATTCCAAAACAATAATTTTCCAAAACAGACCTGTTTTATATATAAAACGCGAAAAACGCGATTTTGTAAAACGGCTGACTCTACAATCCATCTGCGACACCTATATTACAACAGTTATATCTTTATGAGGCGCAGAGCATAGCCAGATCTAGTACGAGCAGCGTAGCATTTCACTTTAACTTTCAAGAAGAGAAAAAACAAGTTCCAAAAGGAATATTCTTGCTAGCAGAGTGGTAGTGGTAACGTGGAAACAATTATCCCTTAGTACTACTGGCTGGCAAGTGGCAGTAATACCTGATAATCACGGTTGAATGAAATAAGCCTTACACATGTCCCGGTTGCAGGTTGAGGGTGAGACTGCCGGCGACTTCTTCCCCCCACTTCAGGTATCCCAGGAAACCGACAGTCACGAAAATGCTTCCGACCACCACCATGCCCACATTCAGCACTCCAAGTGGCTTCTGGAACAGTTCTGGTTTCTGCATCTCATTCTTCAGTGGCAACACCTGAAGAAAAGTTCTGTGATAAGTTATCATTACTTCTGAAATTGTTGACGGGCGGTGGCGGTGTTTTGAACCCATTCATGTACCAATGTGTTTACTTTCCCAATTTCGAATTAATATGTAGGTAGGTATGTCGTTTATCCTATCGTAAATAACCGGTTGCGCATGTAGTAGTCTAACCTGCACTGCGCGCTATGCGTAGACAACTCGAGCCTGATCGCTCCACTTCAAGGTGGGCTCAACTCCCTCGAAGGAGACGTAGCAAACGATAATTTTATTCTCGTAAAACTGGGCGACTTATTATTTAAAAAGTTAGCATTTACACAACTTTCAGCCGTGGACTTGCCGGATGGAGAACTTTATCTTACTGGATTCACTTTTATTACTAGCTACTATAGATTCACATTCAAGGCGTTTTTAGTTTTCGTGTCCCTTGCTATTGACATATTCGAATTTGAGATGTCAACTACATGACCCATTCTATACCCGTATATTTTTTGTATTTTTACTTGCTCGGAGCAACATGTTTTACCTTTTCTTTAATTACCGTTGAACTAACATTGTCTTAAAAATACATTCCTAAATATTGATACGTTAGGATGGCCGAGTATGCTAAACTCAGTCTCATACATAGTACGAGTTTTGAATATTCTCTGAAAATAAACAGTACGTAAGATTAAGACGAAAAATAGGTTATAAGCTCATATATAGCACCATCAACCTAACAACCTACGAGGAACATAAAGTACGCTGCTCAGATTGGTTTGGTCGAAAAATTATTACGTTTACTAGGGGCCGTTTCACGAAGCTACAAGTTACAAATTACAAGTACAATTCGACGTACATTGCGTAGACGATTAGATAAAACGATAAGCGCTTACAGTTTAGGCGAGCTACGCAATGTATAACGCATTGTAAGTTGTTACTAGTAACTTGTTGCTTCGTGAAACGGGGCCCTGGTGTATTATTTAAGGGCTAGTCTACTTACTAGTCCAATTCCCTCGAAGGCATAAATAGCTGTTCCAAAATAAAGCGGTAATTGTTGCCAAGAAGCAATATAGACCCTGGAGTTAACGGGCGGCAGGTCCTGCGCAGCCTCGTACACCACCACGCTCACTCCCACGGCCATCAGCACGTTCGCTATGGTGGAGAAGGGCGTCAAGTATTTCAGGTTCCGCACCATACATGATACCAACACAGGCACCACCACGAAAATCATGTGGATAGAAAGATCTATCTCTATACCATACTGATCACAAATCTGTAAACATCAAAACTACCTAAATATATTTTACGACATCAGCATAAAAATAATATCGGAAATCGATAATATTGAAGTTATTTACCATCTTAATATTGTTAGCGATGAATACTATGTAAACGCAGCAGAAGCCGAGTTGCGTAATGCAAAGGAAGGCATTGACAATTATTTTCATGATGTTGGCTAGAGGGCGCAACCTAATGGGTCCATGTGCAAACGCTAGCGCCACCGTTTCCGCGAACCCTGGGGGACGATCCCGCTTTGTCTGCTTGTACATATCGTCTGAGCAATTCAGCTGAAAATATAAAACATATCACTTTTGAAAGGGTTGCATTTTGTTTGTTGAAGTAGTATATCTTCTGTAATCACATAATTACGCAATAACTTAGTTATGTCTGGTTCAGAGTTATCGGTCTAATTTTGTAGGTAATTGATGGTGTTTTACCAGTAGGTGTTGTGCGTGTACACTGATGACGCCAAGTATAACAGTCATGATTGGTGCAAAGACTAATCCACCATTTTTAAATGCATCGCCCATTGCTAACAATCCTGAGCCGATATTTCCTTTGAAAATATGAAGCATTGTATCCATGTAACTGCAATTATATTAAATTTTCTTAATAGGTAGACATTATTATAAAATTCAGTATTTCAAATACAGATTTTTATCCAAATGCAATAACATACGATGTAGGATGTTTGATATTGTGGCCAGTCGGTGACTCATTAGGTTGTTTCCCATTTTCCTGTTCAAGCTGAGATTTACTATCAACATGGAGAATTTGTTCACGGGATTGAAATACGCCGTATCCTTCAGAGACATTACTGTAACAAATAATCATAATCGAAAACTTTTTAAGAATAAACTTAGGTGGTGCATAGATAACGAGGATATTATTAAAATTAATATTTTGGCCGCTAATTTGGAAAAAAAGAATTTCAAAAAGTTTTGGAATAATACCAAGTCACTGAACTATAAGGATATGCTCCCAATCACTGTGGATAGTGAGCAAGACCCAAGTTTAATGGCGGAGAAATTTGCTAAGCAGTTCAAGGTTGAGCCGCTTGCTGTGGACGACGTGCTCGGTTTCGAAAGGAATATAGGGAATGCCGTGGATTCGCAAGTTCCTGAGTCGAACTTGAAGTTCACTGTGGATGATGTTAAAAAAGCTGTTAGGCAGATAAAACGTGGGAAATCCCCTGGTCACGATGGACTTAGTATAGAGCATGTCGTCTATGGTAGCGACGAAATCTTCCGCGTCTTGACAGATCTATTTAACTTGTGTTTAAGGCATGGGTACTTACCACAGGACCTTATGAGGACGGTGGTGGTACCTGTGGTGAAAAACAAGACTGGGGACCTGTCGAATTTAAAAAACTATAGGCCTATATCGTTAGGTACTATTTTGAAAGGCTCTTGCAGCCCGAATTGACGAAAAACTTTAGACTAAGTGACGCGCAGTTTGGTTTTCGTACCGGTGTCTCCACGGACTCTGCGATACTGAGTCTAAAGTATGCTGTGAACTATTATGTTAATAGGGATACATCAGTATACGCATGCTTCTTGGACTTTAGCCGCGCCTTCGACCTCGTAAACTACAATATCCTGTGGAGCAAACTTAAAACACGTACATCACACGAGGTTGTAAGTCTAATGAGATACTGGTACGAAAACCAAACAAACTATGTGAAATGGGGCGACGCACACTCTAATGATTATAGATGAGACTGCGGCGTACGTCAAGCAGGCCTGATGTCACCGGACCTCGTCAGCCTATATGTGAATGACCTGATCGAGGAGCTGAGCAGCGCCCGGATCGGTTGTCATGTTGGTAATCTGCCTTTTAACAATTTGAGCTACGCAGATGACATGGTGCTGCTCAGCCCCTCGATAAGCGGCCTTAGAAAGCTTCTCAAAATATGTGAGAGGTTTTCTAAGGCTCATGGTCTTCAATATAATGTCCTGAAGACCGAAATGATGGTTTTCAGAGCTGGGAGGGGTCCGGATGTCGTACCGCCGGTGTTTTTGAATGGTTCGCCGATTCGGGTTGTGGGGACTTTCAAGTATCTTGGGCATATCCTGACTGAAAGACAGACAGACGACGCAGATATGGAGAGGGAGCGCAGGGCTCTCGCAATGCGTTGTAACATGCTCACTCGCAGATTTGCACGCTGTACTGACGAAGTTAAGGTGACTTTATTCAAAGCTTTTTGTCAGTGTTTTTATACCTGTCAGCTTTGGATAGAGTTCTCCAGGCAGTCGTACAGTGTGCTAAGAGTACAATACAACAACGCATTTCGGATACTATTCCGACTTCCGCGATTCTGCAGCGCAAAAAGCATGTTCGCCGATGCCAGAGTCCCTGACTTCTTCTCCATACTGCGAGCGCGGACGGCTTCGTTTTGGGATTGTCTCCGGAGCAGTCCTAACTCGAGGCTATCTGTGATCACGAATGATTTTGACAACCCGTTCATTAAACACTGGTCAGTTATGCACCGTAGTGAGAACGGGAAGTTTTTAAAATGAATTTAATGTTAAGATTTTATGTAACGTATTTAATTTTATTTTATTTTTATTTTTATTCCAAATTATAATGTATGTTATTGTCTATGGGTGTATGCCTGAAATAAAGATTTATTATAATAATTATTTTAAGCTAGGTTAGGTTTGCTTGCTTGACTTAACGCAGTCTACCATCATCGAAAGATCTTAACAAGCAAAGTGCATTTTGATTGGTAATTATATAAAACTAGCTGACCCGGCAGACGTTGTCCTGCCATTTTTCCCTACACCTACTCTACACCTACCCAACACCTACCTTACACCTGCCATTTTTATATACCTACCTATATAGATATAGCGAACAACCTTTTCACTGGGAAGATTCAGATACATACCTATATGTTTCTAAGTACTTACATAACATAATAAATATAATGGTGGTGTGCAATCTGGAGTGGCTCACTCAGACTAATGATGCTAATGGCGATGCTTGTTTGCTGAAGGTAAATTATCTTACAATTGCTTTAAATAAAATAAAATTTCCTAATAACCGTCTTGCTTTATATGCGATACTATCTTACTTTATTTAACTTCTTCTGGCTACTTTCTTTTTGCATATTGGCGGACCTACAAACGTTCTACAGGCGAAAACTTGTTAATGGCTTTGTGTGAATCTACTTTTATATCCTCTGTTTGTATTATGTAGCTGTAAGTTTTCCATATAAAGTAAAATAAATAAAATAAATTTCTTTCGACTCGTATAGAGAATGTGATCGTTAAATGTACCCAGGTGATTATAACGTAAATATAAGAGATATCAAAAACATTCAAGCTGACATTGAAAGTACGTTGCCCAATGAGTGAAACCATACTAACCATGCTTACTTTAAAAATAAAACAAAATATGCAAAATCTTAAGGTTAAACATTCCCAATGAATAGTCAACAAAAGTAGGTATAGGTAGTTTAAATTATAGCTCTGCCCGCAACTTCGCTTGCGTAATTAAATTTTACGAACTTTTTTAGCACAAAAATGAAGATAACTTGGCTTCTGGGTGACGACGTACCAAGATAAAACATGCACCAGTTTTTAAGATAGACCACCAGCAATACAACTTAGAAAACCGCATTCGATTTCGTGCAGTATAGTTTATGCGTGATGCGCCAACAAACATACAGATAAACAGACAAAAATTCTAAAAATATAAAAATTGTTTTGGCTTCTATTGTTCTTATAAAGATCCCTCATATTATTTTTTCTCAAATATTTTCTATGTGCAACAGGCAGACCAGTTTTTATTAATTTTATTATATGTAAAGATGATTTTCTTTTAGATAAAATGTAAGTAAATGTACCTAGGTAGACCTAGTGATGTTACTGTGTCGATATATGACAGTATCGATAAACCAATTTGACTAATTCGAATCATATTGAGTTTATAAAATTAAAGAAAATTATCAAAAACATATAATCAATATTTGACTTACTTAAACAGCTGCTCTTTGTAACTTTAAAAGGCACCAAAGAAACTAAACAGAAGTTCTTATTATAAAGGCAAATAAAACAAATTGATTGAAGGGATTAAACTATTTTAAATTAAGTACAAGATAATATTTTTTTTATTTATTAAGTGAGTGATATGTGGTCTAGTGGTTAGGGCCGCTGCTTCCCGTCCGGGAGACGCGAGTTCGATCCCCACCACCACGTACCAATGTGTTTTCGAATTTCGAATTCATATTACGTCTATATTCGACGCTTACGGTGAAGGAAAACATCGGGATGAAACCTGTGTAGGTTTCCTCCTGCGAAGAAATTCAAAAGTTATGTGTGAAGTCGACCAACCCGCACCGGGCCAGCGTGGTCGACTGATTCCTGATCACTTTAAATCAGGGTAGCTCGAACCCCTCGGTGGGGACGTATAAGAGCTGTTGATGAGTGATATGTATACCGGGTGGCTGACATAGAGGCGTTTTATTAAATACAGAACGAATAAGTCCTCGATCGTAACTGGTTATGAAACTCAGTTTCGATGGCGGCCGAATGGGTCTCATAAAGGTCTATCCTTTTCATTTTTAGGAGATGAACAACTTTCATTTTAATATTATAATATTCCCAAAGGAATAATCGAAAAAAACTGGGCCATAACCGCGAGCGACAACTAGTCAGTTATAAAAAATAATTCCTTAACTTACGTGAAATCATGGTCACCACGCAATATTTATAGAAATAAGCAAGAAATAGAATCCCTTCTGTTCGGAGATTGAGAGACCATGCGAAAAGCGGTTTTCAAGCTGGCTGGACACGTTTGCGTTCGATTATCTCGGGTTCTCTAGCGTCACATAAACTGAAATAAGCGTGATTAGCCGTCACCTAAAATTGTGTATTGATCTACGCGGCTCATTTGGAAGAATTGTCCAGCCAGCCTGAGTCACATAATTTTGTCTTTTTTCCAATGTTATTTGAAATGAAGTTTAATATTATAAATGCGAAAGTTTGGATGTTTGTTGCCGAATCACGCTTGAACCACTGGACAGATCGGGATGAAACTTGGCACACATTTAGGTTAGGCCCTGGAAATATGATAGAGAGTTTTTATCCCGAAAAATTAAAGAAAAAAACCTTTTTTAAAAACAAGCTTTTATTATTTGGAAAATGAACTAAAAAGTTAAAAATAAATTAACTCTAATTAGAAGTATAACACTTTATAAGTTCATTGTAACCTTTAACGATAATTAAGCTTCTTTGTCTACGACAAAATAATTCCATATCGTAATCATATATTTTTAACACCAAAACTTTACACCTTAATTATTAAATCTTCCCGTTTTTATTACAGTCCCAATTTTATAAATAAAAAAGCGTGTTACATTGTGATAGCTTAATTATACCATCAAAATGTAACACGCTTTTATTATTTATAAAATTGAGACTGTAATAAAAACGGGAAGATTTAATAATTAAGGTTTAAAGTTTTGGTGTTAAAAATATATGATTACGATATGGAATTATTTTGTCGTAGACAAAGAAGCTTAATTATCGTTAAAGGTTACAATGAACTTATAAAGTGTTATACTTCTAATTAGAGTTAATTTATTTTTAACTTTTTAGTTCATTTTCCAAATAATAAAAGCTTGTTTTTAAAAAAGGTTTTTTTCTTTAATTTTATTTTTAACTTTTTAGTATGTTTAATTCGAGATTTACTACGACGTAGTTAGTAGCGCGTAGCAGCGTTTTTCCGTTATGTAGTCCGTAGTACGTTCACATAATAATGTGCTGCTTTGAGCACTTAAAGTTTATGTATTTTATTTATATTTAAATATTTCATTTTTTTTGTTTGTAGTAGGGTAAACTAATGTTTAAATTAGTTATGTAATCACAAGTTAGTTATTTGTAACATTTCTCATTCTATCCATTTCTTTTAATGCATCAACATTACAAGGTCTCTTCGAAGTCAACTTGGAGCAGTCAAGTTCTTCGATTCGAAGTCCTGCTAAAGACTTAACTCTGCTTAAAGCCACATATGCTTGACCAGCAGCAAATAATTTAGAGCCTAGATAAATAACAGCATGATCTACAGTAGTTCCCTGCATTTTGTGCACAGTTGAAGCCCAAGACAAGACAATCGGAAGCATTCTTCTTTCAGCTGTGCCGTAATTAAATTTAGCAGGAAATTTAATTGATTTAGGCTGTATTATGTGAATGCCATCCTTGCCGAGGTCCATTGTAGAGGGATAAGGGCTTCAGTACAACAGGGTTCGCCCTGGTACCCTGAGGCGCAACGTTAACGATATGAAATGTTTATACACTCTCATACCATTCAGCCCTCGGCACGTGCTCACCTTGGCATTGGGGCATCCATCTAATCAACCAGACATATAATAATCCACATTCATAACAAACGGAACGAACTTTTTCTCAAATCTGTTGGAGTTACATATTCACGCCAACTAAGATGCTCGTCAAAACGAATCAAATGAGCGCAAACTCGATCGGGTTGCGTCGTTTAATTACGGAGTTCCTATGACCACCTTCCAGCTCCATCATCAGACCCTGGTTACCATATAGTATCAAAGTACTCGACAAGACGAATCAAATGGGCCTAAACTCGATGGAGTTGCGTCGTTCCGGAGTTCCTATGGCCACCTTCCAGCTCCATCATCAGACCCTGGTTACCATGTAGTATCAAAGTACTCGTCAAGACAAATCAAATGGGCCCAAACTCGGTGGGGTTGCGTCGTTTAAATACGGAGCTCTTATGGCCACCTTCTAGCTCCATCATCAGACTCTGGTTACCATTTAGTATCAAAGTATTCGTCAAGACCAATCCAACAAGCCCAAACACGACTATGTTATGTTGTGTATTTGTGGAGTTCCTGTGACCACCTTCCGGCTCCATCATGAGACCCTGGACATCACGTAGGACTGAAGATCTAGTCAAGACAAATCCAACAAGCCCAAACATGACTAAGTTATGTTGTGTATTTGTGGAGTTCCTGTGGCCACCTTCCGGCTCCATCATGAGACCCTGAACATCACGTATGACTAAAGATCTTGTTAAGACAAAACCAACAAGCCCAAACACGACTAGGTTGTGTTGTGTATTTAAGGAGTTCCTGTGGCCACCTTCCGGCTCCATCATGAGACCCTGGATATCACGTATGGCTAAAGATCTTGTTAAGACAAATCTAACGAGCCCAAACACGACTAGGTTGTGTTCTGTATTAGAGGAGTTCCTATGGCCACCTTCCGTCTCCATCATCAGACCAGCTCCAAGGTACCATAATATTGCATTGTCATCCGATTTATACATGAATGCAAAATTTCAGCTCAATCGGAAACTGGAAAGTGGGTCAAATTTAACTTGCAAGATTTGATTACAGACAGACAGACAACGGGACAGGTGAAACTAAATAAAAGCTTGTAAAAACATCACATTCCTTCGGGAACCGCAAAAAGAATCGAATTTTCTCACAACGATGGCGCCACCTTGTATGGAGATCTACCTTATAGTGCGTTCTCGACAGATGGCGCTAAAAGAAAGATAATAGGATATTTTAACGGGAAAAACTCTAATTCCCACGGGAAAATCTTACACAACGCGGGCGGACCGCTCTAGTGACATATAAAAACTAAAGCCTCTTACAAAAATAAGCTTTATAAGCCCACAAAGTTGAACATACATAAAAAATAAAGACTGATTAAGGACCTACCTACTTCTTTTTAAAGTCGATCTAAATGACAGTCTAGTCTCAGTCGATTCGCAAGAAATGCGGAATGAATTCAACTCCTTTTTATTAAAGGGTTGGCTTGAGGACCCAAGAAGCAGTGGGTCAGTCTAATTAAAAAATAATATAAATACCTATCAAATATAATATATAAACACAAAAAGTTTTCAAAATATCGTCGTTTCAACCTCTTACGCTTCTTTGTACTGATCTTTACTACAGGTGGGTGACACTGTACACTGTACAGAGGAATAAAAAAAAATACAAGATGGAGTGGGTCTGTGATTACAAAGAAATAAATAAAAAGCATTACCTATAATTTTTTTTGTCAGTTCAGTTGAAACGCTTTGAGTTGCCGATATTTCAAGGATACATTTTGATAAAACATCTTGTTGTAATTGTTTTGAGCAAATATAACTAGGTATGTACTTTCTGCGTCGATTTGTCTCCAATTGACGTCGTTTCCATTCATTTGCAAAACGTCATATCCTGCACTATCAATAAAATAACTGGCCAAGCACGTGTCGGGTACTTATGTACCTGCTTAAGACAGTTAACATTCATCAAAATAATTTTCTATGATAGGTATTTGTAGTACTAAATTTCTTACTTGTACAAGTGCATTTTAAAAGTTTGTCTATTATTCAATAACCTGTAAAGCCTACTTGATATTGATAGTTTTCCTTTTAAATTCATCATAATATGTATATACACTAATACCGTGATTTTTTTCATATTTCCAAATACAAAACGGTTTCGTTGGTAGGGGGGGGGGGGACACTTAACTCTAATAAAAAATTATAAAGTAAAAAATATTTTTTAACGCACTAAAATTTATAAAATATTTTTTATTGAGATTTTAATTAGTGTAGTACTCTTGTAGGACTTAAAACTAAAAACATACATGGAATAGATATTCTAAGAAGTAGAGAATGAGGTAATGGATGAAAAACAGCTGTCAGCTATCTGACGCTGTAACCTTTTCATTGTCTTACTTATTTTCATGTCTATCTGTACTACTTATTGATACAATGAATAAATGTCTTCTAATTCTTATTAGTGCCAGGGGTTATTAAGTGTTATGTCTTGAAAACTTACAATTAATATAGTTATTATTAGTATATTTTTGCAGTGCAATTCAATTGTTGTATTTTTTATTAGAAAGAAAGAAATTTAGACTTGCGTTTAACCATTATTCTAGCTGATGGAAATTGATCATAATAAGGTGAAAGATGGACCGCGCTCGCCTAGAAGATGTCTATGATTTTTTTATAAAGGGACTAAATTCTAATCTATACTTTTTTGAGAAACACGGTTATGCTTCAAAATCTACTCAATGCACCCCACGTTTTTCGTTTTAAGTACTACAAGAGTACTACACCAATGAAAATCTTAATAAAAATTATTTTATACTTTTTAGTGCGTTAAAACGTGTTGTTAAAAAATATTTTTTACTTTATAATTATTTTGTGCCTTTTAGTCCAGCGTATTTGAATTTTGCAAGATACCCTGAACATCACGTAGGACTAAATTGTTAAGACAAAAAATCCCAAGCATGCCGAGATTATGTTGTTACGATGAGATTACCTTCCGGCTCCATCATGAGACCCTGGACATCACGTATGACTAAAGATCTTGTCAAGACAAATCCAACGAGCCCAAACACGACAAGGTTATGTTGATTATTTGAGGAAATACAGCGGCTACCTTCCGGCTCCATCATGAGATCCTGGACATCACGTATGACTTAAAGTCTTTTCAAAACAAATCTAACCAGCCTAAAGGAGTTTCTATGGCCACCTTCCTGCTCCATCACGACACCCTGGATATAACGTGAGACTAAATATCTTGTCAAAACAAATCCAACGAACCCAAACACGTCGAGGTTATGTTGTGTTTTTGAAGAGTTCCTATGGCCAACTTCCGGCTCCATCAAGAGACCCTGAACATCACGCATATCTAGGGTTTCTCATCGAGAATTCTCGAAGCGCGAATTCCCGGGAAATTTGGCCTTAGTCAAGACGGGAAAAAAAGGGTTAAGTACCCGGGAAGTCGAGAAATTAAAAAAAAAAACAAAAAAATAGCAATTTGACGTTAATTCCTGTTATTACAAAAATTATATCCTCTATCTCCTCTCCCCTTTTACATCCTTTTACTGCCCAATAAGGCAATTTCACTTATAAATTACCTCCATAATCCTTCTGCGTACAACAGTGACCGAAACAGGCCCAACTGCAGCAAAAAAGTTTTGATAAAATTTACAAAAGAACTCTATAACCGACTGTTTCCAAGCATTTTTTAACCCTGACGATGATGAGAATGTCCAAGAAGTCTAAGAAACTGAAGTTGACTGTTCTATCCATTTTTAGATGCAATTAAGAATGGCTATTGAGACCGCGTCTACGGGTACAACAAATACTAATGAAACCCAGTTAACCAAAAGACTGATAAAAAAATAATTTCATTTATTTGAATCTACAGGAAAACGAATGACAAATCTAGAAAATTTATGTAATGCCGTTAGGACTGTGAAGCCTACGTCACCTGAAAATGAACGAGTATTCTCTTTGTTACGTCATATTTTTTAGTTAATGGGTCTGACCAACGATTTTAGCTGAAAATGTCAAAATGTTCTAGAAAAAATTTATCTTTAATAATGACTGAGTTATTAACGATCAAAGCGCTCGCTCAGAACATCTGAACTTCTCGCGGTCATAACTTTGGTAATATTGCATGTATTGAAGTGAAATAAAAAGTATGTAATGTACGAGTACATGATATAAACTTTAATATAAAGCATGTTTTAATGTGAAATAAGAACCTATCGGTGTACTCCTAAAATGAACATATTGTTGATTACGAAAATGTGTATTTTGTTTTAAAACCTTTTTCACACATTTTTGTTGAGGTTAATCAAATTCCCGAATTCTCGGGAATTCCCGGGAAATGGTGCTCGAGAAGTCTCGGTATCCGGGAACAAAAAAAAGTCGGGAAATGAGAAACCCTACGTATATCGAAAGATCTTGTAAAGACAAATCCAACGAGCCCAAACTCGACTAGGTTATGTTGTGTATTTTAGGAGTTCCTATGGCCACCTACCGGCTCCATCATCAGACCAGCCTCCGTGGCATCATAATATTGCATTGTCACCTAGGTTACATAAGTGTACCAAATTTCAGCACAATCGAATGACAGCACGTGCTCCAAAAATGAGTTGCAAGATTCGGACCGAACAAACAAACCCACAAACAAACAGACAGACAAGAAAGCGAGTTAATAAAAACGTGTTAATAATAAGCACTTTAAGACGAAATATTTCTGAAACGTACACCAGCATCGAAAAATGGTTCTTGCAAACCCCCATTATAATAAAAAGCTATCCAATGATAAAATAAGATTTTATTCTTCAGCTGTGTCGGCATCATTAATATGTATATCCATGCCAAATTACAGGTACCATAATAATATTAATATTATTATAATAAATGCTGTATTTGCCTTGCGAAGACAAAGACGATCTTTGTTTTATTACAAGTTTTCCAAAAACTTTACTAATAGTTTTGCATTTGCGTACTTCACAGATATTTCAAAGATGTAAAGTGATTGAAGTACCACTAGATATCAAGATAAATATATATATATATATTTGAGGCCATCTTCCATCTTCAGGCTACACATGAAACAACGTAATAAAATGTTGTAAGTAGGTAACAAGCCTCTTTACGAACGTCATAATAAGGGAATGTTTAACATTTAAATTTTGCATATTTCTAGTTTTCTTTTAAGTTATTAATATGATTTCAATCAATCAATCAACCTATTGCAGTCCACTGCTGGACGTAGGCCAAGGGCACGCCAAAGTTTTAAAAATTTATACAACGTGTAATCAAAGCAGTAAAAACAATCTGACAATCTCGTACTAGTACTCGCATTTTATTTTTATTTAAACATTAGTGATAATAAATTGTTGGACAAGAATACTGCAGTCAACTGCGTGCATTAAAATGACAATATTTAGCATTGCAAAGTGATAACGTGATGCTTCCTAACAGCGCCCTTTAGTGGCTTTTTCTTCTACTTACTGACAAAATTACAAATTATATTATGACTAATACAGTACGTACTTATGTTTTAACAACCAAAACGTGCAGTTTTTGTCGATCATTCATGACATTGTATTGAAAGTCGTAGTGCTTGAGGCGCGAGATAAATTTGTAACATAAAAAAATAACCGGTATATTTTAGCACGTTCTTTTATTATAACAGATACAATGTCACGAGTTTGTGAATAAGTACGAAAAATAATACGTTAAATTGTAAATGGTTGGTTTCAGTTCACAATTAAGTTAATTAAAATAAAATGTTAATGAAAGGTACCCTACAAAAGCTAAGATACTTCAGGTGAAATGCTGCATGTAATAGTTATACAAACTAACCTCTATTAAAGCACGCAGCTGTATTGTACTATTAAAACACTCATAAAACAACCATCAATGTAACAAAGCTACATGAATATTTTACAAAATTAGCGCCACCTTGAAAACAATATTTTTTTATAAGCATAATTATTTAGAAAATGTTCTCGAGAACATTCAACATCTTTTGACACAATTTGTTGAAATAAAAAATAATAAAGATTGTTTCTGTAAATATCGACCCAATCTTTTTTATTATTAAAAAGATCCTGGCTGAATAATAACTATGGAAACCGTAGTTATTAAAAAAATGTACTGATAATTATCGATTATAATCGCACTAGTTCGGTAAATCGCATTTAACGCACAGTATACTAAGGGCGTATTCCGTCCGAATCAGACTTTCAGTGCTGTCAGCGATCAGAAAAGCAAAAAACGTATGAGTTTTGACAGTTGACAGTAATTCGGAACGCGATTACGGGTGCTTTAATCGATTTCAGCGCGTCTCGGAACGCAGGGTGACATCGTAAGTAAAATTTTCGTACAAGGTGTATTGAAAAAGTATATTATATTATTGCACATATACACACTAGTATAATTTATAATAATAGTACATTACGATACAAGGATCGTAGGTGGCATGCAGGCGAGGGTTTATAATGTCACGAGTTGGTTATACAACCGATCCGTGTGTTGTACGACGTTTTTCAATACACTTGTGAGAAAACAGGTAAGGCAACATGAAAAACAATGCAAATTCTACAAAATTTGCGCCAAGCTCGTAACAAAAATTAGTTTCCTTAATTATTGACTATAAGCATAATTATTGACTCGCGAACATTCGCCTCTACGACATTTGATTATCATTAACCGATGCTTCGTTAAAATCAAGATAATTTTAATTTAATTTTTATTTATTTAATGGCTGATAATATTTATCATACATAATTTGTTGAAATAAAAAAATATAAATGCTTTTTTCTTTGTAAGAATCGATTCAATTTATTTTTTGATATTCAAGTGTTCCTATTTCTGTTAGAATATGTAGAAATAAAAAAAAATGTAATGAAATCACGCTTGTTCGGTAAATACTACCGTCGTAAGTTCAATTTTCGAACAAGGTGTATTGAAAATAACATTATAAAGCAATTGCTAAATAACAGCCTCTACCAGGTAACCTTTATAGGTATATAATATTGTCATTTAAAAAAAAATGTACTTAATTGAGCTAATTCGGGAAGTAACGCTCTAATCCTAATTTTAAAGCTATGCTATTCTTTTTTTATGAAAGAGAGGAGATGAATGGATTTCAGTGTATTATTTTGAAAGAATGATAAATTCAAATTTTAAAGCTGACCTAAAATTGTGCAATCGACGCGTCTAAATTTGGAGCTTTTCTCTAAAATTAAGAAATCCATCACTCCTACCGCTGTCTATTTAAACGGACGGACGAACATAAAATTATTAGGATTAAAGCGTAATATCCCGAATTTAGTCCTTTATTTTTTTAATTGCAAACGTAACTCACCCAACATTCAGTTGCTTCACATTTTCGATACGCGTCCTTTTTGTCATCGTAAATACTTATTTTGTATACATTAAACTTGGCACAAATAAAAAAAAAATAGTATGCATTTGGTTTGGTTTTAAAGTAGCCAACATTAGAATGTATCCAAAAATTCGTCCATGCATACAAAATACATCGGTAAAAATATTTTGCAGGAGCCATACAATCACAGATGCCATATTTTAAAATCTTTACTTTAAAAATATTCTGTAACTAACACAAGTCACATACGCCCTAAATTTTACATATATTATGTAACATACATACAAACATATTTAGTGTTTTAGAACCACTTATACAGCGGTCTTAAAATTTGATTCACTTGTTTATTTATTTGCTTATAAGTCTTTCTAGGCCGGTTACTGACGTAATCGGCCAAAGCATTGCCAAACCCTGAGGCCGCTGCAGATACTACGTTTTGCAAGGGTCTGTTATTCGGCCTCTGATAAGCTCCCTGATTAAAGTTTTGATAGGGCTGTTGAAGGTTGTTGTAGCCAGGGTTGAAACCTCCGTAGTTGCTTGAACCGGCGTAGACTGGACTTCCGTAGCCAGAATTAAAACCGCCGTTCGAACCGCTAATGAGGCCGCCTCCGTGACCACCGAAGCCTCCTTGGCCGCCAAAGCCTCCATGGCCGCCAAAGCCTCCATGGCCGCCCTGACTGCCGTGGTTCCCATGACCGCCGTGGTGACCATGATGGCTCTGGCTTTGACTGACACCCACATTAATGGGAAACGGAATATGTTGCACAGGAGTGATAGGTGCGATTGGCGCTACAGGTAAAGCGCCGCAACCAAAAAAGTAGTTCATAACTGGGGCTGAAATGTACGTAGTATCGTGCTCAAAAAATGTCCTCCCGTATCTTCCTCCGCAAGGACCGTTGCTTTGTCCCTTTTTACGTTTCCGGTGCTTTCTTTCTAAGTCCTCACTGTCTTCCAAATCTCTTGACTGTGGCTCTTCCGATCGGACAAAAATAGTAACGCACTGCACTATAAGGATGATGACTGTGAGTTTCTGAAAAAATTTACACTCAGATATATCTGCACGAATAATGTTAGGTGTAAATTATTTTTGAATTCGCTATTTTTTATACCTAAATACACAATATGACTTACCATTGTTAATTAACTGTAATTTTATATGGAAGTATATCACTCGGCTGGTGAGCCTGGAGGTCTGATTGCGACTGGCTTAGCACTGCGCTCAAATTGGGGGATTCCGATGTTGAAAGTGAAAGCGAGTTGATCCTCCCAAGTATAGCTTTGTAATACAATAACGCAACCACTGACTACTTTTGGCTATTCATTCAGACCGCTAGAGCATGGGAGTTTATTTTGTAACAACAGGTACCTTCGTGGGTGAACGCATATGTAACATACCTGCTCACAAAAGAGTATTTTACGTAGTTCCATACTATAAGATCGGTTGTGTGTACCTTACATGCATCCGTTTTTAAACCGTGTCGTCGCGTCGTCGTCGACAACACGTGCGCAAATTAAAATTATTTTAAATCTACGTATTTTGTTTACTATTTTCTTGTTTTATGTTGTTTACCTCACTAAAGTCACTTGACATTCTAATTTAGTTTAGAAAACCTCATAATAAGTTTCGTAAGTGTGTTCAGCCTACACTACACGCAGTAGTAGGCGGGACACGGATATTGGGGCAAGCGCAGGCAGCTTGTATGGACTCTTAGGGTGCGTCCAGCGTACCCGTGTATTACAAAGGTACTCTGTGGTCCAGCGTGAACTGCACGCGCGCAGTTACTGCAATTGTTTGGCGCGTCTCTTTAGCGCAACTCGTGCAAGGTTCGCATAATGAACGCGCGTGGCGTGAGTAGGGCGCGCGCGCATTCTGTTCTGTACGATTTCCCGTAATTTTATTTTTCAAAGATGACGGACTATAATCCGACTGCCATTAGAATAATTAATGCAGCATCTGAAACGAACTGAGCGGATGAAATGGTGCGGGCCACGAGGCGTGGGTGTAAACGATAGTTGTGCAAACGATGAAGACCCGGGCATGCTACATCAGGCTAGGCAACTGTCCGGTCGCGTTGCTGCTCTTGCTCTGCAGACAGGCATTGATCATTCGACGTGCAACATGCAAACTTGCTCCTGTGCTTGCCGCTGTTGGCGTTGCGAAGTTATGTTGAATAATCAAACCGGTTTAATTAAACCATAAAGTTCAATAAATAACAAAAAGTACCGTTGACTTCACGCTACTTATCTTCGTATCATGCTTCATCTGTTCTACATACGCCAGGCCCCGTTTACACTTTGACAAGTGCGAGTGCCAATGTCTGGTAGTGGTGGGGTTGTGTACAATAAATAAGATGTAATTTATGGGGAAAACAATGTTTTATTTAGAATGAATATTAATATATTAGATCATGTTATCGAAGGGCTGCTCAAATTAGACTGACTCAAAAAGCCTTTCAAAACTGATATGTTTCGAAAACGTTTGAAAATACAATTCTAGAACAAGATAAAGCTGCCAGTGTGCATTTATCACATGCCAGCGTTTTCAAATAACAGAGTAAGGAGTATAGGTATTGCTATACCTAACATATCGACGGTGGAAAGGAAAAAATTACTAAGCGACATTTTTGGCCATATTGAGTTATATACATTGTTAGAATCGCGTCGCGAATCTGCGTCGTTTTAGCTTACTAACGTCCTTCTACGACGACTTTTGATGTCGCTTCGACATTTTGGAGTTAGCGAGATTTAATTATTTTTTCCTTACTAACTGACAAAATTTTAGACCATTTTTGAAAATTTGGTGGTTGTCGTAATTGTGAAATGCTAAATTTGCCTTTGGTCAAGTTTGACATTTCTGTTCGTACGGTAATTACTCCACTTAGTTATTTTTTCCAGTATCTGGCAATATAGTGTTAGGCGCATAGTATATTTTTCCCGTCTCTACTTTTGGGGAAAATTTTACTAAGCGACACTAACTTTAAAACTAAGCACAATTATTAATAGTTACGTATACTATAATGTAGATAAAAAAATAAACAGATAAATTTCTAAGAACTAGGCTTTTTGGACCATTACAACAATTTACACGATTTTTTTTCAGAAAATTCAAACTTTAAACAGCTCTACTGTAAAGTTGCCTATATGTCGCTTGGTAATTTTTTCCATTCCACCGTCGTCGATATGTTATGGCTTTTTGACTCAGTCTAATTTGAGCAGCCCTTCGATAACATGATCTAATATATTAATATTCATTCTAAATAAAACATTGTTTTCCCCATAAATTACATGTTATTTATTGTACACAACCCCACCACTACCATGTACACGCTCACCATGTTACGTCGTCGTCGTCCGTATGTACAGAGATCAAGTGATTACTCGTAGAGCTCGTATTTTGTACAGAGATCAAGTGATTACTCGTAGAGCTCGTATTTTGTACAGAGATCAAGTGATTACTCGTAGAGCTCGTATTTTGTACAGAGATCAAGTGATTACTCGTAGAGCTCGTATTTTGTACATGCACTCGCGCTCGCACTAATCAAAGTGTAAGCGACCTTAGGTTAGGTTCAGTTCTAAAAGTGGGTTTTCTTGGATTCGATCAATCTATCCTTTTTAGGGTCCCATAGTCCAAGCGGAACCCTTATAGTTTTGCCATGTCCGTCTGTCTGTCTGCGGCTTAGCTCAGAGTCTCTTAGTACTAGAAGTCTGTATCTTTAATCATGCCGACGAAGCTGTAGAATAAAATCTTTAGGGTTCCTCTGGTACACTTAAAGTGGGCAGGTTATTTTTTTTATTAGCTACCCCATAGTGTGAGGTGTCAGAGGTTGTATAGTTTCTTTTTTAAATAATGGATGTTTGTAAAAACAATTCTTCGATGCAATATTTTATTTTAAAGTGCTCATTTATGTCAGAGTCAAGTGTCCCTAGCGAAACTGTTGTATTTGGATATGTGAAAAATTTCATGGTAGTATAGTAGTGCATATGGTGAATTTGAAAATGATTTTGATGAATGTTAAAGTAATATTAGACAACTACGGTCACATTTCATGATTTCACTGTCCATTGGCCACATCATGATGTGCCTTAGCCAGATCAATGATAAGAAATCGTTGGTCTATATGTTCAACTAAAACGCAGCTACTTCATGAAATGGTCAAGATTATCAGCTGATCATATCGTAAAATTTTTACATTAAATGCCGATAGAGGCGCTGGTAGCGCTTTGTTTATGTACCAACATAGCGGCCGCGTTATTTCTCGCAGTGAATAAGTGAATAATTCGTTATTAATGAGGAAGAAAAAAGATTTTATGATGAAAAAGCACTCTGAAAATGTCTGTCGGACTTAGAGAACAATAAGTACTTATAGTACAACAAACATAATTTAGATTCTTTTTAAATATTTCATGGACGCCCTATTTTCACGATATGGCCAATCGTAGACGACAAAATCGTGAAATGATCGAAAATTTCATGATGTGGTCAATTGATATGGCCACGTCACGACATAGACATTATTAGTTATATTTAGTAAGTTTTACTAGGTCAAAGTTATCCCAGGGAATGAAGTGACAATATTATTTATCCTGTTGGTGGATATTAAAAATTAAAATTGTTTTAGATTTGTTATCTTCAAATATTAGGGTTACTTTCAAATTACGCATAAAAAATAGGGGGTATCAAAGTAACACCAAAGCCATTATAACTTTAATCAACTAGTTTAGTGTAGTTTTTTTTTATATTATATAAGACAGACGTTTAAGTTTGTGTCATAATGTGTCAGAACTATAAAACCCGATAGTATTACTTTTTTTTGTGCCCCTAATTTTATGAGCTATAGATCGTCAAGGTTCTAAAATAATAAAAGTACGGTTTACGGTGCCTAAAAAAGTAACAAAATTATTTTATTTATTATAAAAATACCATTCGCCTTTTTTCAGTACAATACACTGAGTCACTGAGCATACTTACTATACAATATTGGTAATTTCGGATTATAAATAGTTCGGTTGTCAAACCGTGTTTGCAGGTCAAGGTGCATGGACACTTCTTATACATAGATGACCCGTTGATTAGACAAACCTCCTTCAACACGAGAGCACGTGACGTGACCTCTAAATAATGCTAATCCCTACAAAAAAATCGGCTAAGTGCTAGTGGTACACTCTCAGTCGTTCACTGCGATTTATTAACATGTTTGAATATTTTTTTAGGGATCGTAATAATACTCTTATAAAAACAATAATTTATTTAAATTGTAACTAAGTTTTTTAAATTATTGGGTGGAGACATTGTTTTACTTTATCACTTGGGCTGGTGCCCCGGTGAAGTTGTAGGTACAATAGGTTATTTTATTTTTGACATGTAATTATTTGTAAGTTTTTATTTGTATATTGACTATATTAATAAACAAAATTGACAAACTTTGCATACAAACTTCTAATCTCTACTTCACCCATTTAAGTCGGGATTTCAAAAAATGTTGGAAATCGAGCCAAATAAAGTCTGAATTCGATTTTTTAAGTTCTTAGCTTTAAAATTGGCTAAAATTCCATACAATAATTTAATGCGAAATCTCTACTTTCCCCCTAAAAGATTTCGAAAAAATGCGTCAAATGATTAATTTTCTCAGTCTCATACAATAATTTAATGCAGCTACTTTCCTCCTAAAAGTAGAGATTTTGAAAAAATACTTACCTTTAGAAATGACAGACTTCCCATAAAAACATTTGCTTCACCCTATTTTCCCCCTTAAAATAGGAGTTTTGATAAAATGGTAAAATACGTGTCAAATGATTTATTAATCTCAGTTAAATCCAAATTTTTAAGTTCCTACCTTTAGAAACGACAGACTTTCCATAACAACATTTTATCCCTACTTCCCACCTCAAAATAGGGACTTCAAGAAAATGCTGAAACACATGTATGGTATATAATAACATACTACGTATGCGTCCTTTTATCCAACCCCAAGGAACCGTCGTATCCTTAGGGCACGTATGTATTCGAGTATGGATTCTCATCAGCTCAACATTACAATTGAGGGTTTTTATTACAATTTACCTTATTTTTTTTTATAGTTTATTCACTTACACCCTCTTAATTATATATTAAAATACACCTCAATTTCGCTCTTACATGAATGAAAACCATACCTACCGGTGAGTTGAAACTTTGCATGTGGCTTTTTATCCGATCCCAAGGAAGGTTCCTATCCGTAGGGCATGCATATCTCTGGTTCATGTTTATCCGTAGCACCAGTTTCAACACTTCACTACGTTGTGATCTGAATTAAGTGTTATCTGAATTACCTATAATGTATTATGTTAAAGGCCTTTCATCCGATTTTCAATTCCTTTGTTGTATGAGCACAAATTCTCACTTACACATGTTCTAATTATAACTATGGTATATATAGGTAGACACTACTTATTCATTTACACCCTCCTAAACATTCACTAACACTTCAACTCTCACTTATTATAATATATGTTTCACACATTAACTAAACATTTTTTTGTTTTAAGTCCATTATGTTAAATACGACACCTCCTACCTAAGAAACTTATTATTATGATTTAACTAAGTCTTAATTTTTTGTAATAACCTTTTGTTATGTTACCTAAGATGGAAGAGCGTGGCAGTCCCACCACAAGTGTTATTGACTACTTACTGGGAAGCCTCGCAACATGTTACGTGTAAGATTTATAAAAATAAAAGTACTTATTTTAATTTTAATTTAATGTCAAACAATTATTTTTTCTCAGCCTAAATCAAAATTTTCAAGTTCCTGCCTTTAGAAATGACAGACTTTCCAAACGATCATTTAATCCCTACTTTCCCCTCAAAATAGGGATTTTGATAAAATGCTAAAACACTTGTCAAATGATTTTTTAATCGCAGCCTATATCCAAATTTTCATGATTTTAAAAATCATAAATATACAAAATTATAATATAATTTTATTGATTGTTAATGGGAACATTTTAAACGCTCACCAAAATAATTTTTGCTTGCCAAAATGGATTTATGGTCACCAAATATCGTCAAAATCAGGGCGGGTGCGAGCGTAGCGAGCACGAGAGTTCGGGGCACACCGACATTAGGTTCCGCCATACCCTTCGGGGTTAGGTTGTCTTGTAACCCATTTTGGTGAGCATAAATAATATATGGATTTTAATCGTTATGTTATTTAATGATTATGGATTTTCAATATATGCATTCAGTACGGAGTTCTGTCTTTATAATAGTACTTACCGGACCTTTTGTCGTTTTATTAGGGTTCCGTAGTAAAAAAGGAACTCTTAACATAGTGTGAAGTATCGTTGGATAGGTTTTTTAAAAATAATGGTTTGCTAAAACCAGTTTTCGATGCTAGTGTGTTTTCAGAAATATTTCGTTTTAAGGTGCTTATGTTTGTTAGAGTCAAGTTCCCCCCTCCACCAGCGTAACCATTGTATTGGGAAAGGTTCACGGTAGTAATGAGTATATGATGAATTTAAAAGGAAAACTTACTAGTTACTTCAACATAAAGTAGGCTTTACAGGTTATCGAATAATAGACCAACTTATAAAATGTATTTGTACAAGTAAGAAATTTGTTACTACAAATATCATAGAAAAATATTTTGATGAATGTTATCTGTCTTAGGGCCTTATCATACTAACGGTTTGCGAGCGGCTGCGGGGCGGAGCGGGCACGCAGCGAATGCGTCGCAAACACGCCGCGGCTGCACAGCGGGGACGTCGCGGACGCGTAGCGGATACGCAACGTTTTCGTCGCGTGTTTGTAGCGAGTTAACGACGTACAATACACTCGGTAACAAAATGGATTCCGAGGAGGAAAACGAAATCATCGACGAGTTTGGGAGGATCCATTATCAATTAATCGAATGGAAGAGAGCGACTACTTTGTGTTGTTTTGCAAACGAATAAAAAATTATCCAAAAAAATTTCGTACCTACCTGCGAATGTCAAGACCTACGTTTTATGAGTTGTTGCATCTGATACAAACTGACTTGAGACATGAAGACACACATTTGAGATTATCAGTGTCACCTGAAGAAAGGCTCGTAATTACGGGCTGGCGTTTGTACGAGACAGTACAAGATGGCAGTCACCGTTGCGCATCCGCAACTAATCCTTTCCGCAGCCGCTCGCAAACCGCTAGTATGATAAGGCCCTTAAACAGGTACATAATTAAGTAGCATTGGACAACTACGGAACCCTACACTGCGTGGCCCGACACGTGCTTGGCCGGTTTTTGTTATTGTTTGTGTTGTAATATCTACCTACATTATCTGGATCAATAAGTGTAAGATGTCCCCACATATTATTTATTTATTTACGAGTGTACCTACTTTAAAAAGCTTTCGTTGTTGTAAGCGTCTAAGAAACTTGATTTATGGGTCAATTTGATTATGATTTTTATTTAAATCTTTCCCTTTATTTATTTACCTAAAGAAATGCTGTGTTTATTTAGTAAGGTATGCACTGTAATTTAGTATTTATTACTCGTATAGACTAGTTGTCCACCCACAGATGCGCCTATTGTATAATTCTTTCTTAGATTTTCTTAGGGTATTTGGATCACGCAGTAAAAAGTGATAAGCTTTTTGTAGCCACTTTCTGGCCCATATACGAGTATATTACGTATTTACTATTTCTATTTCTGAGGAAGGTTGTTGGTGATGGCTGGATGAGGAAAGCGGGCGATCGTGCGCTTTGGCATGCTCTTGGGGAATGGGGAGGCCTACGTCCAACAGTGGACTGCAATAGGCTGATTGATTGATTGACTATTTCTATCCATAACTCGATCCGTTCGTTGCTACGCGAAAAAAGAACAAACCAAGAAACATGCTTTCGCATTAATAATATTGTTATGATATTACGTAAGTATAAAGAATTGCAAAGTAAAATACTCAGAGCCTAGAAATAAAACAATATATAGGAGATAAAGAAAACGTTTCATAAAAATATTATTTTGTAGACAATCAGTTCCAACAATGCGTTGCGATACGCGAACATGAAGTTCAATATTATTGTTATATAGCAGAGATTGTGGTAAAATCATTGCAATACCTTTGCTTCAAATGGTGGCCACATTTGTTCAACTAATTCCAAAACTTAAAACTCACCTTCCATCTTGATTAACCGATGCGACGCTACCGCTTATGTGGATTTTGTGCACTTTATCCTTATTAGTCATGATTTTTCTGTGGACAAGGATACAAAGCAGTTTTAATTCATGGATGTTCATTGTCATTAAGCGGATACATTTACATGGTCGAATTACGAATAGTATTCGAAATGATTAGAATGTCAAGCAAGATATTTTTCTGAACTTTGAAAATTTCCTCGTCGAAAACTTCGTTTAGTCGAAGACAAAACAAAGTTTTCGACTGGACCTGAACTTACCTAATTATTCGTAAATAAATCCCATCGTTATTTGGAAATACGTCCCAGAAATAACGTCGAAATCTGCCAATAGATATCGAAGCACTAGCTTGCTTGCTGCTAGGCAAATAAAGACATAAAATGCGAATGTTTGATTTCTCAGAGTAGCAGTACCTTTACGAGCGTTGCATAAGTTGCTACTTACATTAACCTATAGTACTGTTCGTGGTTTGGCTCTGCGGCATAAAAACTAAATTATTTGATCCAACAAAAAATCCTGTTCTGCTACCTACATCATGGACGAAGAAACTTTTGGAATATTGACTGGAAGAGCTCATCCTAATTTATGATATAGGAAAAAAAGAACTATGTTAGGTAGGCACACTATCATAAGGTAACTAATCAGTGGGCGTTCGTTGTGTTTCTGTAGCAAGAATCAGAAAAATTGAGGAAACTTCCACTTGTCACGTCTAACACGGACAAGCCCGAGGAAATGAAACATTCTAACATCCGCAGCGCTCTGCCATGGTGACAAGACAAAGGGAAACCTTCATGAAGCAAAGGTTTAAGAAACTCTATATAAGTTATAATCTTGCTGTGTATGTGTAACGCACGTCCGTGACTTGCCAGTCACGTTTAAATATTTTCTCTTAAATTAATTTCCTTTTAAAAATCTTTAAATTATCGGAAACTAATAGAACCGAGAACAGATTTGCGATAAGTTTTAGTTAACATTATTTATATTACTCAGCTTTATTTGTTCAACATCAATGTTTCACTAGCAAACAGCGAATCGTTGGATATAAGCGGTGGTAGGTAATTATCTGCTAAATACCGACAACCATAGAATTCTCAGACTCGGCACAGATAAAATCGCGTGTCTTGAGTTTATTAAGTGCGTCAGTCTGCCGTACATCATAGGATTTCAATTATTCTGTACCAGGCAAAAACTGTACTTCGCCAAACAGATTCGTCCATGCCATTAGTATGGATATAATTTATATTTGAGCAGTTTATTGCACAATAATAAATAAAACATCAAAACATAAAGCTAGGTACTTTATTTCATAATAGTGCAAAGCAGAATCATCTCAGTCAATCTTTTAGACCTGCTAAACTACTAAACTATCTGACGAAACTTACTAGATATCTAACTATAGCAATCGCATCTAAGAATGCCGTCCTGACAGCTGGCAGGAAATATGAAAACCAAATGGGTGCAAAAGAGACAGAAAAAACATTGTACGTGTATGACAGGTGTCAAGACGGCATTCTTACGATGCGATTACTTTAAAGAAACATAATTTTATATTAATGACTACCTACTTGTATTTTCTATGAATATGACACTAATAATGTTCACTTTTTTATCATGACTTTACGTTATACCTGTCATGCCTGTGCAACGTACATATAGGTACCTTTACATTTAAATTATATCGAGGAGATTTATTGCTATTGCTCTCGATCCGTCTTTGTGCGTCCTGTGCTGATTGTCTGATGGATTATTCCTCCGACTTCGCGTGAGCCTTATGCCCTTAATGGTAGGTAATGATAATTAAATTAACTTAATTGTGTTTTTTTAGGAAATTAAAGACAGGATAGGCCTGTGGACAAACCGGCCGTACCCCTTTTTATTATTTTTTGCAAGACTAGAATTCTAGGACTGCCGCGTCACAAGATTGCGGGACCCAAAAGATTTTGTCTTTTTTGTCAATCCTATCTTATTTATCAATGCAATGAACAGCAAAATCTAATAAATTGTTCTAACGGAATAGTTCTTCTTCAGATGTAAATAGGGTGGGAATCTGAAATGCCGATGTAAAGATCAGGTGATAATAGTAGATTGTTAACCAAGGGGTGAAAGCGATCAATTACATACAACAAAGAAAGAAAGAAAAAAAAACCTTTTCATCTATCATTACGCGCTATATTACTGCGCCGCACCCTATTTGACACACAAACTGATAATCAGGTTGGTTTTTATTGAAATCACTTCTTCTTACCGCGAAAGTTTAAAATTATACACTTCTTCTTCGTCCTAGCGTTTTCCCAGCCTAATGCTGGGGTCCGCTTTCCTACTTAATCTTCTCCGCTGTGCCCGGTCTTCGGCATCCTTAGGTGTGAGATTGTTCTCCTCCGTATCCGCTTTCATGACGTCCAGCCAGCGCTTTTTAGGCCTACCACGTAATCTTGGGCCCTGGACAGTGAGGTCGAGGCATCTTTTTCCTACGTAGTCTGACAGTCTGCGGCTTATATGGCCATACCATCGGAGGCGACTTTCCAGAAGCTTATCCGCTACGTCACGGACCCCGAGACTGCCACGGATGTGTTCATTACGAATTCGATCTAATCGCGTAACGCCACACATCCATCGCAACATCTTCATTTCCGTGACGTGTAGCTGCTGGATGGACATGTCTTCCGAGGACAGGCCAGGTCTCGCTGCCGTATAGTAAGTCTGGTCGGATGACGCTCTTTAGCTTCACCGGTATCCTGGGGTCGCAGAGGACACCGGTTACTTCTCGCCATTTTGCCCAAACAGCTCTTATTCGGGCTTGGACGTGGTAATCGATTTCACCAGACTCGTGCAGCACGGACCCTAGGTATTTGAATTTATTCGTTTTCACAACAAATTTGTCTCCGTCTATGCCATGTACTCGGTCTTCGCAACATTTAGTTTCAGACCGCCATTCTCTGGCGCACCCTTCCATGATTCACCTTATGCTCCAGTTTCTGTTGTCCTTATCGGTCAGTGCAATGTCATCAGCGTACATCATAAGCCGTGTGGTGACGGCAGAGTAGAATACATTTGTCACCAACCCCTACTCTTCCCGTGGGTGTCGTAAGAGGTGACTTAGAGACTACACATTGAACAGGGAACGGGCAGCAGCGCTCTCTGATACAGTAACCTTTTAATCTGCGATCTCCAACCCGCCTGCCAAGCGTGGAGATTATGGCAAAACCCTCCACTTAAGTGGGGGAGGGTCATAGTCCAACAGTGGACTGTAACGGGCCGTTGATGTTGATGTTGACATCATAAGCCACGGAGATGGTTCGTGAACTCGTGCCGAAACTACGTCTTGCACTACGCTGAACAGAAAAAGGCTCGGCCTTGGTGAACTCCAGCTGTGATCGGGAATGGGTGAGTATCGCCAACGGCGGTCCTCATTATTGATTCCGAGTTGTGGTACATGTCTCGGATAATGTCAATATAGGTCTGAGGCAAATTCTTCTCCTTCAAAGCCCACCAGATAACTTGGCGCGGTACGCAGTTGAAAGCCTTCTGTAGATCAAGAAAAGCCATATGTAAGGGCTTTTTCTTCTCCCTGTAGGCCTCGACTAGCATTCTTAGGGCAAAGATGGGATCTATTTGTTTCTTTTATTATTGTTAATCTTTTTATTGATATAGGTAAATACGCGAATTTCATATTAATCTTGCTTAATAAAAGGACGGACGCCACAGACGTCTGTCTGACTGTCTGTCCGTTCGCGGCTTAGCTCAGGGACTCTTTGTACTAGAAGGCTGTAATTTGACATGGATATACATTATACATGTTAATTATGCCGACAAAGCAGAAGAATAAAATCTTTAGGAAAAAAAATATGGTTCCTCTGGTACACGTGGTTTATGTTTTTTATCGGTAAGCTCATTAAAAAGCTTATTTTAAATCAAAATCGTTGTAATAACCCGGTAGATATGTGTCTTTATTTTTTTTATTCACGACTACCTTATAGTGTTAG
The DNA here is from genome assembly GCA_951230895.1 of Carpatolechia fugitivella. Taxonomy (NCBI): domain Eukaryota; kingdom Metazoa; phylum Arthropoda; class Insecta; order Lepidoptera; family Gelechiidae; genus Carpatolechia; species Carpatolechia fugitivella. Next base: position 14,760,920 of record OX579645.1, read on the forward strand.
GTAGCATCGTTGGATAGGATAAAAATAATAGGGGTTTGCTAAAACCATTTTTCAATGCTAGTGTACGTTTCAGAAATATTTCGTTAGTGCCTATTTTTTTGTCCCCCTACCAGTGCAACCGTTGTATTTAGAAATGTGAAACAATTCACGATAGTAGTATATTGATGAATTTTAAAGGAAAATTATCAACATCAAGTAGGCTTTACAGGTTATCGAATAATAGACCAACTTATAATATGTACCTACTTGATAGAATAGAAAAATATTTTGATGAATGTTAACTGTCTTAAACAGGTATCTAAGTAGTATTGGACAACTACGGAACCCAACACTTTGCGTGGCCCGACACGTGCTTGGCCGGTTATTATTTTTCTTAAGTTTACTTATATCTTTGTGCGTGACATTGGAAAACCTATAATCGATTGTATAATATTCTAGTCTAGAGATTTATTTAAGTTTATCTAGTTGATGATCTAGAAAACTTACAATACAATCATTGGATATTAAAGAAGATTTGGACAAATCCATTTACAAATAAATCCTCCCCTATGGAACGTTTAGACGGCTCCATAGGCTATAGGTAGGTCTAGATCTGCCTCCAACGCACAGGATCGCGGGTTCGAGTCCTGCCCAGGGCAAACATTCGTGTGATGAGCACTTGTGTTTGCCTTGTGTCTAGAGGTTGTTTATTTATATAAGTATGAATTTATCTATTTATTTAATGTATAGATATATCAGCTGTCTGATACCCATAGTACAAGTTCTGCTTAGTTTGAGATCAGATGGCCGTGTGTGCTATGTCCTCACAGTATTTATTTATTTAAATCTGGCATTGCAAAAAGAAGCGGACGTTGAATAAGGTTAAAATACAAGGTTGAAGTCAATTCTTACTTCAGAATACACCTATCTGCTGAGGCGAGACCTAAGAACACTATTCTATTCAATCACAATCGTCGCATCGTCAAAAACGGCTCATACTCAAAATCTATCAACTCTTTTGAGTATTATTTTTCAAAAACCACTACATGCCGTTATGCCGTACGCGATGATAACTTTGATAGCATAACGTGAGCCTTATGATGGTCCATTTAAAGTAATCAGTAAAGCGACAAAATTTTTAAAATACCTGACCGAGTGGCAACTGTTTCAATACGGGATCGGACTGTTCACCATATTTTATGAATTTACCATATTATATGAATTAAGTATTTTTAAAATATAGATTAGTAGCAGAAAGAAAAAAACAGAATCGGTTGAAAAACGAATTTACAGTGATTTTTTCAAGTTTCAATATGTCTGTCTCTTTTAAAAACGATTTTTTGTATGGAGATTATATTGCGTTACTAACAAATGACGACACAAGTGGGTCTCTCGGTCTCTCTGTCTAATCTTGAATTTCAAACCTTTATAACTCGGTCAATTTTAAAGATAGAGCAAAAAATCTTTTAGTGTTCGATAGCAGAAACTAACAAGTTTGGATTTATAAAATAAAAAAAAGTAGTCCGATCCCCATTGATCGATTGATACGTTTTGGCAGATCAATCTGACAAACAAATCAATAACTCGGCAAAGGGAAATTTGGTAAACAAAAAGATAAAACTGTGACTATCCAATTGCCTGATAATTAAAATAAAGTTACTGACAGCCCTAAAGTAACTGTGTCACGCAGTGGCAGAATAATTCGTAAGCCTGAACATTTTTAAACAATTTATACTAAGTTTGCACATTAGGAAATCTAGGTTAAATAATAAGTAGATTAGTAGATGTGACAAAAATATTCAATAGATTTATAACATTATTAATTTGTCATTGAGCCAGACAATACATTTAATTTGTATAATTTTGAATATTAACAATTTTAAAATGGATAACCAACAAGATAAAAAAAATATTGTTATTGAACAGTCTGTTGTGTAGACAGAAAAGAAAATGGCTATTTATGAAATAGTAATTATTGTGATTTGTGTTATTCTTGCACTAATATTTTTTTACCTATTTCGTCAACAATGTAAGAAATTTATAAGAAGTTGGTTAAAGAAAGAAATTAATTTAGTAGCATCAGTACCAGTAATTAATGTAAAAACCGTGCAACCAAAATCGCAAATATCTAAATAAGGATCATGTAAGTAGAAATTAAATTATTAATTATAAGGAAAACAATTATTCCAAATCTAAAAATTAAAATTACAATCTACTCCGCTGATTTGGAACAACAGTTGACCAGACGTTAGTCTCACTTAAAGCCTCAAAATCGCTGGTTAAATACAGCATTGATTACTTTTACTTATGTTATGGCGGAATAGTAACAATAATTATTATTTTTTATAAGTTTAAGCAAGTAATAAGTTTAATTTTCATACCTACCGAGTCCGGTGACCGGGCCCGGTAACAATGGCTGGGCCCGGCTTGCAATCTCTAATAGGTACCCTATACGAATAATGTTTCTCGTTTTGGAAACTCCCGGATATTTTGTTATTGTGATGAGTATAGCGGCATTTGTACAAGGAAATAATCTGCTTTCTACGACGTTTGATGATTAAAAGGTTTCCTTTGGCATAGTGAATACCTAGAACCCTTAGATCATTTTACGAAGGGTAGCCATCTAGTTTTTTCATGTAGAGTGGACCCTGTGGGAAACACCCTGTATTTCGCTCATTAGCCGTATTATCACGATTTCTGAATCGGTACGCAAGTAATCGCTGTCAGTGATTTAAGCAGTGAAATCTGATGATTCGGAATATACCATAGGTCGAAACGTCGGGAGTGTAAGGTAAAAACAATGTCCTGTTTACCTTAGTAAATAATATATCGTGATTAGACCCGTTAGTACATATAAAAAATGTGTGAAAATCGCGAGAGGTTAAAATGTTATAATGAAAATAATCTACAAAACAACTTTTCAAATACTAGACTCTTGCAATTCAAACTCCAACAAAAACTTTCTTTAGTAATATACTCCTACCAGAATATCAAATTCGAGTGCGTAACAACATGTCGACGCAAGAAAACGTAACTGCTGTAAGCAGCGCTAATACAAGTTTTCACTAAAGCCGAATGTTATAAAATCGAAAAAAGAAAATCATAACTCCAGAACACATCAGTCGTAGAAACACGATTTTTTTACGAAACTTTTTGTAAAAAGTGTCTACTTAATGCAATTAAATAATTTCTCTTAAAGTTACGAGAAATCGTTGGATCTCGTAAACCAGTATTAATAATAATGTAATGGTCTTGCCCTGCGTGCCTAGCTCCTGCACACTCATGGACCTAATAACGCCGCAAATACTAAAATTTCAGTGGGTGCGTTTTGGTCTGCACAAAAAACGCCATTATATCGACAAGAAAAGAAGATTTGAAAGAACATATAGAAGTACATACTATATTAATTATGTGATATACCTAGGTAATTAAGTATGCACGTTAATTCGATTTATAGTAAAAAACTGGGTGCAATATATAAAGCAGATTTATAGTTGGTTATCGTATATCCGAAATTTTTAAAACCGTATATCGGCGAAAACGATTTGCATTTTATTCACCTTCCCTATTAAATTTTTACCGAAATTATTTTACCCATATTATTATTTCCCAGATGTTTGTTTCATTTTTTATTTAATTGACCTTTGTTTTGATTCACCACAAAGATGGATCTCCGAAGAAACGTTTTCTAGATAATTCAGAATTCCACATAATTATTTTCCCGAATGATCACCTTACCATAAACATGTTTTTCAAAAGTTTAAAATACAGATGTATTATTTTGCTTACCTAGGAATGTTGCATGCCTGCAAGCAGGCATGGGCCACAAGACAACCTAACCCTGAAAAAACGGTATGGCGGAGGGAGCCGAGCTCACCTAATGTCGGGGTGCCCCGAACTCCCGTGCTCGCTTCGCTCGCACCCGCCCTGATTTTGAGCATTAGTTAATTCTAGTTTTAACAATGCAAGCATGCAGGGATGCATATGTTACAGTTAAAACCAGTTTTTAAATAGAACGCGTATTCCCTAGTTAGAACTAGTTTTACTTAATGCCTTTGTTATAACTAGTAATACCTAGTAATATTGCATGCCTGCAAGCAGGCATGGGTGGTCACAAAGACAACCTAACCCCGAAAACAAAGGCAAATAACAAATAATATTTCTTTACATAATGCAAGTGTTTTTATTTGTAATTTTAAATCTGAAATGATGAATTGTCGGATCCGGAAAATATAATTTAGGTCATGTAAACTTATGGAAATGGTAACTTCGGTTATTTAAACTTATGGAAAATGAAAATATATGGAATGATACAGCTAGCAATAATAAAAATGTTGTTTTAAGAATATGGTTATAGTTATTCTGGGAAATGATACTTCTGGTTAATGTATTTATAGGATTATGATGTTCTGGAAAATAATACAAATGGAAGCTAAAAATTCTGTGAAACGTTTTCGACCTATTAAAATTCGGGTAAAAACTATTCGGAAGTATGAAATGTTAAGTAATACACTAGAGACGTTCACAACGTTCGATTTTCTTCAATATTATTCCCAATAATAAGTAATATAAAAAAAAGTATTGGTGATTTGTTAAGTATGGTTGTGTTTGCAAACGATACCAATGCTGTAATACCTGGGTAACCATTCCTGAACTTAATGCGACAGTAAACAATATAATTTCGGATTTTTCAGATTGGTTTCAGGCCAACATGTTAAGGTTAAATGTTAAAAAGACTAATATTATGATCTTTAAAACCACTGCTAGATCAAAGGATACACTAGACATTACTATTGAGGGGGAGAGGATGAGAGGATTGGTTTGGTAGAGACAGTTAGATTTCTTGGAGTAAAAATCGATTCTTCTTTGAACTGGAAAGTAGAAGTTAATTCGGTCATTAATAATCTTAGCTCTGTTAGTTATGCAGTGACATGACGCAGAAACATCTAATACAAATCTACTATGCTCTAGTTGAGTCGCGACTTAGGTACAGTATTAGACTGTGGGGCTGTAGCTATCAATATAATATCGCTAAAGCTTTCGTATGCCAAAAACGAGCACTGAGAACAATAGTTAGAATACCCCAGTGGGAATCATGTAGGGAGCATTTTGTTAGATTGAGTATTCTTATACACTCACCGGCACATCTAACCGCCCACTCTTCATTTCAGGGAATACTCGTGATTCTTTATAACTCTATTAGTTACAGCTGATGTCAGTTAAAAAGTTGTTAATTTAACGTTTAAATAAGTGTGTTTAATTTATCGTAAAATTATCAACAAATCAATTGTAATGTATAACAATAAGCGTAGTTAAAAATTAACCCGAAATACAAGGGTGGGCGATTAGATGTGCCTTCTTTATATATATTTTTAATCTTGACAGATCTTGTAAAATACCTGCATCTCCATGAAACAGATGAGGAGAAAATGAATAGACTAAATACTAAGTTGAAAGTGGTAAGGCATAGTGCACGTCACCAAGCTATTAATTTGTATAACTGTCTTCCGGTACACTTTAGGACCATTTCCAATATTAAGGAATTTAAAAATAGTCTAAGATGCTACCTGGTAACTAAATGTTTTATAGCGTGGATGATTTTATTAACAGTGACATGTGATTAGGTTTAAGTCTCTTTTAAATTAATTTTAGTGCCATTTAATTTTAATGACTAGTATTATTATAACTATTTTGAATTTTTAAGTTCTATATTATTGTGTAAGTGGAAGGCCTAATCCTTGCGATACAGGGAATCCTAGTGCGAGGATGAGACAACATACATTGTTGTAACCTTTTAATTTGAACATGATAAATTATTCTTATTCTAATCTTATTATGGATATATTGAGTGAAGTGTGTAGTCGCATGCATTGTGTAGTTATGTGTATATTTTTGTATGATTAAATTTATTTGTAAATTAATTCTCTCTTATTATTGTATTATTATTATTATTGTAATTAACCAATATTCACACACGGTATTACTGTTACTGGAATAAAAATAAATGTTTTTCTTTAAAATCACTGCACAGAATTAATATATAAGTTAGTACTAAGGGTCTTTTGTCAGCATTTGACAATGGCGGACGTGTCTTCGTTTTAATTTTTTTATTTTAGTTATCCAGTGAATGTTTCGGGACTATAAACTTTAATAGAACAATTGAATCGCTTACACTTTGCTGACATTTTAGATGATGCCAAGAGGCCTTGTGGTGGCTTCAGTGATTGTGACACTGGCGAAATACGTCTACATAAGATGTGTCGCCATTAGTTAGGAAGAAGAAAAAAAAGGTAATACTAACTATATAGGTATATCACTGGATATTTACAGATGTTATGCATAGTATTTATTTCCTTCGATCGTTTACTCGTCACAATAACAAGTACCTGGTTGACCGAGCTTAGCTCGTTTATTTTTTTTTGTAAGACACCTACGCGTTTAGATAAACTCTACTTACTTCATACGTTCAGAAGAAAGTACACGCGGCTAGACATAGTAGCACTTTATAGGTGTAGCATTGACTTATGAGCTACTCAATGAGATCCAGCTATCCTGTTTTGACTTGGTGCGGTTTGCACATCATCGTCACCTTCGAATCGTCACAGTCATCTAAAATCTTATTAATTTTTAGAAAAAATAGATTTCCCCGTATTTTCAGGCTTAAAAGAATTGATACGCGAGATCATTGAAATAGAAAGGTAATTTTGGCTCAGTGGGGATACCGCGAGTTTGCAGTTCGAATCATATCTGTCGACTAAAAATATATCTATTTTTTTTATTCCTTTGTACTTTTTTCGTTTGTTTATTTTTTATTTTCTTTTTTATTCTTTCATTTAGTTATTTAAATACAAAAATGAAAGAAAATTTCTGATAAGTTTTTTGGTGGTCTGAAAGTTTTCCATCAGATGGCCCGAGTAAAACGAAGAAACGAATATGTATTATAAAATAATAAATTAGGATCGGACTTTGGATAGGATTCAGAAAGGATTATAAATGATTAATTAGGAAAATAAATTATTCCCATACCAACTAACCTACCAACTTATTAGCAGTAGTTCCAATTTTGGCCACTTCACAGATACAGTGGTAAAGGCGGTGCTAGTAGTAATATAAAATTGCATTTATTGAGGTTGCGTGGATAAAATAGAATTTCCCATTTCTTTGTATCTAAATATCTACAAAACATTTTTTTAAAAGAACATTTCGTCACTATGTGAGTTGGGAGAACTTTCGCTCTAAGAAAAAACATAGTAATTTCGAAAAATATTTTTATTTGTCATATTTTTCATTTAAAAACTAAAAGAAGAAATTTCTTATCTCTTCTAATGATATTGCGTAGCAATTTTTTAATGCCTAAAACACGGGGAAAACCCCTTTCACTAAGAATGAAACCTAGCTAGATCGATTTCGAGACCCCCTATATACCAAATCTTATCGAAATTGTTGCAGTCGTTTCCGAGAATCTTATTATTTAGATATATACAAGAATTGCTCGTTTAAAGTATAAGATATATCCGGGAGTTTCCAAAACGAGAAACATTATTCATATATACCTATAATAGTATATTGAACAGATATCACATAGCTAGCACAACATCACGCTAGGGGTGAGCATGAGTAGAGATTTTGTGGGCTCCCAAGGAGCACACACTAAAACCACATCTGGCAATATTTTTAAGATTCGCCATACATAATGTGGCACTAAACCCACATCCCATAGTCGCCCTCTACGACACACACAGGAAGACATGGATTGGGCCGATTCTAATGCCGGGAACAACACGACGGCGGCAGCGCGGCGTCTCTTCCCTTTTACTCGTACGACACCGACAACGGGAAGACGGGTTGATCCTATTCGAATGCCGGGAGCCACACTAAATAAATGTGTATCTGGATGTACCAGAACATAATAATAACCAACAAATACTTAGCGCGTAAACACGAGCGCGCGAACGTTCGACTAGTATTGTGTTAGTAGTTATTTGAATGATAAAATAACAATGAGCACCAAGGTCGCCCTTTTTCGTCATAAACCTGTGGTTGTTATGACGAACTCTACGAACACAATATCTATTGACGCAGCTGGCTGATGGACCTTGGAGCAGTCAGAAGGTGTCCAAAAAGGCTCGTCCGGCAGTTCATAGAGGAGTATTTTTCATTGCTGATGTATGGGAGTGAAAGCTGGGTGTGGCAGAAGAAACTTGAGTGCATGATGGCGTAAAACTGAATAATAGGATTAGAAACAGTGTGATAAGGGAACAATGTGGTGTGAAAGAAGATGTAGTGACTAGCAATGTTAAACTGGTTTGGTCACGTGGAGAGAATGAATGACGAGAGAATGTTTAAACAAATTTACAAGGCAAGAGTGAATGGAAATGTTGAAAGGGGAAAGCCAAGGCGAACGTTCCACGATCAGATCAGGGATTTTCTAGAAAAAGACCAGGTCAGGAGTATCCTAAACCGACGAGCATGCATGAGATTGATGAATGTAGATGAAGCGAAAGAATTAGGTCTGGATTTTAGAAGTGGAAAGACGTGGTCTCCACCTACCCCTCCGGAAAAGGGTGTGATTTTATGTATGTAGTATGAAAGGATAATTGCGACACTGATATGCACTGAGACGTAGATATCAGCTACAGGTAGGGTTGCTACCTTTTGTTAGACAAATTCCGGGAGACAAAAAGAAAAGCGATTTATTGAGTTAACCGTGTTTCGCCTTTTTAAATCTAAATATCCACACAAAGATGCACTTCCAGACAGCTTGCAAAACAAACAATCGAACGAGAAACGAAAATTCACGAAACGACTCTTCGTACTACACGTGCTTACGAGAATTTCAAGTTCGCGCCCGCTATATATAAAAAAAAATTTGCTTAGTAGGAAAGATAGTAAAACTACGCGTTTTAAAATTCCGTGATAAATTAGTTTATTTAAAATTCTTTCCGGGAGCCGGGAGATTTGAGTTTTCATTGCTAAGTTCCGAGAGACTCCCGGAATTCCGGGAGGGGTGGGAACCCCTACCTAAAGGTAAAGGGAAGCCGTTTGTGATTGTGAAATACTCCAAGATTGTTACATATTAAATAGAGTGTTATCGATAGTTTTACGATAAATATTATTTTGTGATCATACTTTGTTAAATAAATTGGGCTTAATTATTGATATACCTTACCTATATACCTTATTTATGGTGGCATTTTTATCTGTCTAGACTCTAGGCCCTAGAGAGATATTGCTAATCTAGGTAGATAACTAATTTTATTGTGCTCGAAAAACTGAAATTCTGGCTGGCTGTACCAAATTTTCCGATTTTATGGCGAAAGTACAGCGACACAAACGATAAAACCTGGTTGTTTGCTGTCACTAGTTTATCTACCTAGATAAGTGTGATCTCTCTGGGCCGAGTGTCTCAGCCAGCCTGATCCACATTCTAATTCCAAAGGATGTAGCTAACTTGGAAATTCAACCCTTTCTTTTTACTATTTGCATAGAAAATTGCACACAGTAAATGGAAAAGAAAGAGACGTATACAGCCTAGAATAGATAATTCTACAATTAATTTTTCCGATAAAAAAGAAAAGAGAATGCTAGACCCCCCCTCCCCTTACCCCTAGACTATACTTTAATTAAGCAAGATGAATACGAAATTCGCGTTTTTACCTAGAAATATCAATAAAAAGATTAATGATTATAAAACAAGCAATTAACCTTTTAAATTTTGGTAAAAGTGAAATAAACGCGATCCCTTAAAAAAAGGCGGGGAAAAAAAATTTGGTAAAAATAATATTGTTATCTGTGGTTTGTAATCATTGTGTGTAAAATAAATTGTAAAAATAAGTTGATTTAGGCCTGTGCGGGAATTTCTAAAACTTTACACCATAAGCGCCCTCACTACGCCCCTCGGTAAACAATCTACTATTACAGTCCTTTCTGATATTAAATCTGATACAAATCCATACTATTCGACGGTCACATTAGCTCTATCTACATTACTAGGTCAAGTAGTAGCGATGCTTGTACTTTTAGATAATGGTTCTAGATTTCAGCAAATTGTTATCAAGAATTCAGACAGTATGAATGAATAAATTAGTAGTTTTCATATAAATACTTCTTTTGGCTGATGAATGAAATAGACAGTAGTAGGTACTCTCAAATAATTGCTGAAATATCAATGCTTTTATTATTTCATGCGTCCTATCCGTTCGCTGCTGTCGCACTACATGCAGCAGCTTCGCATCCGACGTCGTACTGTATAGAATCATACCCAAAGATTCCTTTTTGTCATTTTGAAAAGCTACTTAGGGCGGTATTTAGGTTCTATATCTAATTTTGGCAAATCGTAACCCTTCGGCGGCAGTATTCGTGCGGTTGATCGTATAAAAATGAATAATTTTGAAATACAATTATGTAATGTAATTTATTAATTGAATCATTTGTTAATTTTAGCCGTGCTCCTGTTTAATAGTAGTCATAATTTTTAACAAAAGTATTTCAAGTTTCAGTGATAGCATAAACTTCAAATCGCTGAACTTTGCTACGGCGCGCGGCGTATTCGACGCTACGTAGTGGAATGCGAGTGCTTTACTTACTACTACTACAAATGCTTAGAGGATTTAAAAAATGATGAGGTTTTGGTCTAATGGGCTACTTAATCATTAGGGTACGCGCACGATGCGCGACCAAAATTAATATATTTGCCTTAGCCTGAGCCGGACTGACGCGAAGAGAGACGAGGGCCTGCGCTGACCGGCTGGAATGCAGTTAGGCCAGCGCAGGGCTCGCGAATGCTTTGAGCCGATCCCGCGACAGTAGCGGCTGGCCTATAGCCAAATGGCGACCAGCGGCCCGCTATTTTCCGCCTCCGTGACCGATATCACTAGGTCAGCAGTCGGATTAGTGTACAACTATCATTTGTAGTCACGCAATTTAACCGCTTAGAACATAATGCGTGGTTTAGCTTAGTTTTAGCTCAGTAGTGATGGTACTTGCACCAATTTACTGAATAAAATTAACCCCTATTTACTGTAAAATATCTACGTAATATTTACATATAGTTATGTTCACAAGAACGTTCATTGTAAAGGAGCGAGCACAGCGTATGTTACATAGATGCAAGTTTCATAGATGCCTATGGGGGTGGGCCTATTCTGAAGCCGCAAACCTCTCGGCATGATCGACTTCTAAGTGTATGAGTATACATATTATTTAGATAGAATATCTACTATGGAACAGAAATGCTTGACGAATCAGAACCAGTCGGTACAGGAGGTTAATAAACGCATCAAAACCATTTTAAGACTTTATGAGTCGTCTATATCAAATCCAATTGCTAAATATTTATATGTAAAGGTTTAAAGTATAAAATAAGATTTACCGAACAAATCAAAATATCAGATAAATAATTCACGTAAGCTCCTCTCAAGATATAATAATAATAATATTTATTTCAGGCTTATTTGCACAAACAATACAATAATTATTTATTTACAATCAGATATAAAAATTCAAATTTAAAACAAAGTCAGAGTAAAATTAGAAATTAAATTAAATAAAAGTCACTACATTAAAATAAATAATAATTAGCAAGATTAACAAAAATTATGCATACTATTGTATGAAGGGGGCGGCACTGGCATGCAACCGCAACCACCTTCCCATCATCGGTGAGTCCCAACGCTCAAACAATACTCTCCAGGATTCCATTGGTACTAGCTTGGAGGCGAGCCATTAACGAAGCTATTAATATTAATTTTAATTCTTAATATTAATTCTGTGACTTAGGTAAGTAGAGGAAGCGGATAAGCCATTTACTAGATGAATACTCATAATCGACGATGGAACTTAACAAGTTTCCAATTCAAAAACGTACAAATACGAGTCAAACTCGCACGTAGAGGGTTCCGTACCTTTTAGGATAATGTTTTTTTAATTAGTGTGTGTGACCCTAATTAGGCTCAGCAGTAATTATAGGATGTACAACGTGTTACAAAAAATACCAAAAAAAAAAAGAATATTTTTATCAAAGGCATTTAATTAAAATTTTCCCATCTCTAGTGATCAGCTGTGTCAAAGAATATTCGGACCAGATATGTAATTTTAGGTCAATGTACCTATTTTTATCGCTATGGTTAAAAATGATTACGTACAACTTGTACCATAACATTCACATTAGAACAATTAATTTCGAAATGAAAGAAACTACAAATAAATAAAAAAAGCTTTGTTAAATAATTGTTATGAAATAATAAATTAATGAAATAATGAACTAAATATTTCAAAATGATATTTATGTTTGTAAATACGTAAACAAGATCATTAAGGCAAAAAAGAAAATGTTTTCTAACATAAATTTATTTAAGTACATCTCTTTTAAGAATGTAGGCACAAATGGTGTACAAATACTTTTCCGTTCTGAGAATCGATAGTCTATATTTTAGGTGTCAATTGACACTAGAGATGGGAAAATTTTGATTAAATGCCTGTGATGAAGAATATTCTTTTTTTTGTATTTTTTGTAACACGTTGTATATAAAAGCTTTTATATTGCAAAACTATTGCAACGTATGTCTTTCTATGTCTTTATCGATTTCCTTGTTTTCTTGGTTAATAGCTAAAAACTGATTTTAGAAATGTGTTTTTCGACAAAAGACGCATGAAAGGTTTAGTAAAAACCTTTAACTACCTAAACCAACGTTATAGTACAACAATGTGAGTAGCGTGATGGATTTTTTCGAATTGTATTAGATTGCTCAACCCTTCGATCACACGAAGGCTCAACCGAGTTGAACTGCTTTTTCAACCGAGTTTAGCAGTACCAGCAATCACACCTGAAAATTAGCTCAAACAATCTACCATGTTATGATTATGATCTGCAAGCATCTTTCGATTTCACAAATGTTTTAAAATATAAAAAGAATCGTCACTCAGACAGTCCACTTAGATTAGATCCACCGTCAGCTCCATCGGTGGAGCCATGATAACAATATCTGGCAGAAACAATTAAACTAATAAAAAATATGGGAACGTTCTTAAGTATGGAGTAGGTACAATAATATTCCACAAACGTACTAGATATGTAGTAGCTATATTATGCTATTATTATATTGTAGGTAGGTACCTAGATGAAATAAAAATACTCAACTCTCACTTTCACACCCAAGTTCCGTAAATCTTAGCACGGAATACTTATGTATGGTTTACGTTACGGACAAAGTATGTATATAAATTCATCTCACCTAGAACATTAATGTTGTATACCTATAGAATGCCTCGACAAAGTATGGAATAAATAACATAATATCGTACTTTGCCTGATCGTTTGCCGGTAACATATTAACTATGAAATATGTAGTAGTTGTCTAGCTAGCATACATATAGGCCAGCTAAGACTTGTTGAGGCGAATATAAAATCATCAGAATGAAGATTGACACCATATAGGTAGTACTTAGTAGGTACAAACAGGTGACTTACTGTATGTAACTAACTACCTCGGATCTACCTATATATAAATCTTAAATGCTAGATAGATTATGGAGAGAAAACTAGATTTGGAGGTCTGGGTGCAATTATAATACCTATAACTAACCAATTAGGTCTCACCAATATGTCTTTCGAGAGCATGAGATCTTATGAGAGCGTCGGTGGTCTAGTGGCTATAGCCACTGCCTCCAGTCCGGGAGACGCAGGTTCGATCCCCACCACGTACCAATGTGTTTTCGAATTTCGAATTCATATGTAGTTCAACGCTCTTACGGTGAAGGAAAACATCGTGATGAAACCTGCACACTCCTGCGAAGAAATTCAAAGGTTGTGTGTGAAGTCGACCAAACCGCACTGGGCCAGCGTGGTCGACTAAGGCCTAATCGCCCTAATTCAGGGTAGGCTCGAGTCCCTCGGTGGGGACGTATATGAGCTGTTGATGTCGAATATGTCTTTACAGTTTCCGTGGCCGAGTGGTCGAGCGTTCGACTCTCAAAGTTCCGGGTTTGAATCCCGTTCACTGTCACACAAAATATACCTTTGTGTGATTTTCCCCAGTTTCGTTAGGACATTGTACGATGAATCACCCGATTGTCCGAAATGAAAGATAACTCATTATTTCGGAAGGCACGTAAGGGATGGGTGCTATCTACGGAACCAGTCGTTACATGAGCCAAATTCGGTGCCCTTTGGTGGAAGCCAGGGTTTGTGAGGTCCTTGTCGTCCTTACAACCCAAACGATGAAGAAAAAAGGTCTCGAGCCTCGGTAAGGGTCGGGCCACACTTATCGACGGCCTTTCGCATTTTTCCTATACAAAACGCGCACAAAGTATGGAAATCCTTTCGCATCGACGCCGCATACGCGCCCCGAGACGGCGAAACGCGGTCGACCGTCCGCAGGTATCGACGGCGATTCACGGCGATCGACGGCGGACGACGGCGGACGGCAGCGAACGACGGCGGCGATAAGTTGTGCCACAGTGTACAAAATATTTTGTATCCATTAAAATCTTGTCAATCATTTGTTATTTTCTAGTTGTGATTTTACTAATGTTGAAATACGAGGAGGGATCAAAAAGTAGTGAGAACGACATACTCCTTGGTAAGAAAAAAAAAATACTGGCAGGTATAGCTCAGATACATACATATTTGTAATATTAATAAAGAAAAAAATCCTTGATTCTCTTTTGTTTTTTTCTGAATGTAGTCATTTGTTTGCTTCGTGTCGGAACGTGTTCTCGAAAATGGAGAAAAACGAAGTGCGAGCCGTTATTAAATACCTCTGTTTAAAAAAGTTAACGACTCAAGAGATTCATTGCGAACATTAGGAGAGTCTGCTCCGCCGTATTCTACTGTCGCAAGGTGGGCTTCTCAATTTCGAGTAGGGAGAACGAGCACGGAAGACGAACATCGTTGCGGCCGTCCATCGACGTCAGTCACCCAAGAAAATGTTGCGAAAGTCGAGAAAATTGTATTGAGCGATCAACCATCCGATACTTAATTCAAGAAACGGGCATTTCAATTTAAACTTTTGGGAGCCTGGTGCCGATCACACTAAAAAAGAAAACAGAAATGCTTTCTTAAGCCAACCTGCTACATCCACCAGAACACGTAACGTTTATTTTGTCAGATGTAGTTCCGTAACGTTCCCTCAGATGTCACCGGTCATTGGTTCTTTAGCATTCTCAAAATTCATTTGAAGGAGACCAATGGAGAAAAGCTTCTTTGTCCGTACGTCATGGAGAGCTGAAGGCCAGAAAAGTTCGGGACACGCATACCGACGACGTTTTTGGTGTCCTTCCTCTCGGTCAACATTGTCGCTAACATTTCAAAACCACTAGGTAATATGAGTGGTCATGATTGTTAAGTTTAAGTTAACTGTCCTCCGTTTCTCATCTAAACAACCCATCTGTACAGAGTATACAACGCCAGTAAGTTGACTTGTTCTGTTAATTTTAGAAGCTGCAATCGGAACAGACAAGTAGGGCACGCTCGCTTGAAAGCAGTATCCTGTCCAGAATCGCCCCTTACGTGGCTCATATAAAAGCGACTATTTTCGTAGACCATTTCCGCTACATTCCTTCCAAAGCACGGACTCATCCTTCGATTCAGTTTGCAATATCCAACCAAACTAGGGTCAGACTGACCAAGTGATTTATGGTTGATATTATCTCCACCGGGATGCGAACCCGGACCTCTGGATGAGACCTTGCCCCTGGACTCGATATACCTTTGCTGGAATACCTTTCATCAATCATAGACATGCGATACCCAGTATATACCTGTTTTTCTACTTCGACCAACTAAACGGAACAACTAGTTGTTCCGCTCGGAACTCAGTACGGGGTTTCCTCCTATCGAACTAACTATACAATAAACCATCTAATATTTCCATTCATATAAAATTCCTAATTGAACAACTAAAGTACACAGTGAAATTGGCCGCCTTTTTGAACCACAATTGACCACACGCGCAGTTCGCACGTGTAACTAGATAACTCAAATGAGAACAGAACTTGCGAATGTTTTCGAATCCTTTGCGGTAGAGCGCAGACTCTCGACCAGTTTTAGATTTGTTTATATTTACTATCGAGGAAAAGTTGACCGTAAGCACAAACTACAAGTCAACCTTCAATCTTAGCGGTTCAAGGTTTACAGTAACACAGAATCGCTAAGTTACGCGTTTTCAATAGCAATAAGTTTAAACTTGGTTATTTTAAATATATAAAAAATGTCATTGTTGCTATGGAATAAAAAAAACAGTTTATTGTTAGTTGTGAATTTAAGACGACGCAAGAAAAATATTCTGGAAGGTCAAATTTTGCCACTCTTTTTTTTTACAACTGCTTACAGGAACAGATTCACTTTATCCAGAGCTATATCGCCAGGTGTTCAATTTCCGATAAACCTTTGATTATCCTACAATGCACTTAGATAGACCTACATTCTTAACTATTACTTATTGTTATTATACCTTATAAACGATTTAAACCTCAGGCAAACTAATAATGCACCTTAGGGATAAGGAAAATTAAATAATTAGTACGAAGTATCTTTGTGTCCCGTTTTTGAGAGCTCTGAATTTTATTTCAGTATTTTCTAAAGTTTAATGTTCACTCATAAAACGATTCTTCATTTAGCAAACTGAACTTAATATTTATTTCGCGGAGCAAATAATTTTATATAAAAATATTAACTTACGCTGTTAGTCCGTATGCGTGTGCGCAGATTTAGTGACGGTAATGTTGGTAATAATGGTTATGGACAGTGTTCGCGCGTCCACTCTCCGCGACACTCTGACGCGACACCGCCACCTCTCTGCACCTGCAGACGCCGCTGGCCGCAGCCGCTACCGCCGCCGCCGCCGTCGGCGACGTAAACAAACAATATTATTAACTCATCGATACCACTCGTACTGACTGGTAAACCACACGCTAAGAAAGTAAGCACTACGCAGGGCTCTGTGGGAACTAATCACGTCCCATTACTGCCAATGAAGTATTATATATTCATTAAATACAGTCAGAATGCCTGAAGAGGTGGAAGTCCACCCTTCAGATGAGTAGGATTTTTTTTGGGACGACAGAGACTATACGGCACAGGTGAAGTACTTCCCAATTTATGAATTTATAAATAACTTTCCATTTACTAAAACCTGTTTGCTTGTAGGCTCAAAAAAACAGGCCTCTTTTTGAGTTGTTACCCTAGCAATTTTGCTTAAACCTGTAATAAGGAAGGAAAGCCTTCAGAGTTTATTATTTTTTTGCAGCGAAACGCGTGTCTTTTTATATTGTAACGAAAATTTAGGTTAACTGTCTGTTACATAGTTCACCGTTTTTTTTTTAATATGCGAAAACGTCCTAGTATATCCTGTTATAGCAAATTATGCTTGCTCCGGACCGGAGGGATTGATGCTGGCTCCATAAACACGTGGCTTTGCACGCGTTATGCTTGGTTTGATCACTTGATTCAATTTTAAATGTTTCCTGTCTGCATTCTGCGTCAATACTGCATTTATTATTTAGCAAATTGCCTCGACAATGGATGTTGCAATATCGCTAAGTGTCGCCACCGAGTTCCGAACACCTATTTATTCGTTGTTACTTAGCACGATTAAGTACATAGGTGATTGTGATTATTATCAGATAGAGAAAAAATCCTGTACTTATAGTATTCTGTGCTTATAGTACGAGCGCGGGCCGCTCCAAGCTTACGTAATAGGATACCAAGATGGGATCTATTTGTGGAGGTTCAGAACAGGATTGACTTCTTAGATCTATAAGTTTGCCTGAGCAAATCCTGGACTGTTTTATGGAGAATATCAAAAAAGGTGTTGTTTTCTTTTTTGTACTCTTTACTTCATCGAGTACCAACTTGAGACCTGGCAAACTAGATAAAGCTCATCAAGGAGCACAAAAAAATACTAGTTTATCTCGTCCTACCTTGGAATTCTTTAGACGGCCAAAGTTTTTAGAAATGGGTGCATTTACGTCATCCGATAGAAAGATGAAAATCACACCATTGAATAGCTCCTGTAGTCTAGATCATAAAAATACTTTGTTTTCTGCCTTCAGCTTGCAGCATTTCCTATGCGGCCTAGAAATATAGCTGACTACACAAAACATACATCAAGAAGTACCAGGATGAGACCAATTTATAGCGGTTTGGAATAGGAACGGCAACGTCCGGTTTGCGCTATCCGCATCCAACGGTTTCCGGCGGCCTTCACCAGATCGTCGGTCCACCTTGTGGGAGGCCTGCCCACGCTGCGTCTTGCGGTATGCTGTCGCCACTCGAGAACCTTTCTGCCCCAGCGACCATCAGTTTTTCGAGCAATGTTCCCTACCCACTGCCACTTAAGTTTGACGATTCTGAAGGCTATGTCGGTTACCTTAGTTCTCCTGCAGATCTCATCATTTCTGATTCGATCCCGCAAAGAAACTCCAATAGCCCTCTCTATTGCCCTTTGAGCCTTCTTTTTTCTCCTTTCTTATGAGGCTCCTTGATGATCTTGATCTAATTTGCCAGTAGGTACTCAAGATGGTACTCGATGAAGTAAAAAAAAAAAACCTTTTTATCTTCTACATAAAGCGGTTTAGGATTTTATCAAAGAAGCCAATCCTGTTCTGAACCTCCACAAATGGGTCTCATCTTGGTATCCTATAACGTAAGCTTAGAGGCCCCAAGTATGTTCCGCCGCAGTATTTTGTAGTTTTCAAGTTATGATAATTTTCCCAAGTTTTTGGAATATTTCATGGATCCTTTAAAGATGCAAAGGTGGTTGGTTTTTCAATATTGAAAAAAAATTCTTTTAATTTTTACCTATCATTTTTAGGATAGGTAGACAAAAGCTCAAATCAACCATTTAACATAAAGTAAATGTTTTCTAGTGAAGCTGTATCAATTTTATGACAGAATTTAATTACAAAAAAATGCATTAAAAATTGCGACCCATACTCAAATTACTAGTGCCCACAGACAATCGCCAAGCTGAGATGGGATGGGACTGAGTTGGACACGATTGCCGCATATGCCTCCAGGCCTATGGTCAAAACAAACGACAATTTGGATGCAAAAGACATAAGCGGAGACGTAGACGTTCACGGTCTCGCAGGACATGGCGAAACGAGCTCAACTCCTTTGGCTCCGAGAGGGGTTGGCTTGAGAAAGATGAGAATCAGAATGGCGGGTGTACATAAACAAATCCGAATAGAGTGAACAGTGAAAAATTCAGGCAGAGGTAACCCTTTGCCCAACTTTGTTAATGACAGTCCGGGCTAATGCAGATTAAAGGCTCGCGCGGCGAGCTAAGGGCAAAACAAAGAAAAATATAAATCAATAAAACCATAAATCGTTTTTTTATCTCTCATGCACTGAAAGTAGACCAATAATGACCCCAAAGAAAGGATGCAAGTCCAATTTACATCCCAAGGGATGTAAGTAACTTTGAATAGAAGCTTTCTTTTTACTATTAGCGTAGAAAATTTCACACATTAAATGGCAAAGGAAAGACGTATACAGCATAGATAATTCTACAATTAATTTTAAAGAAAAAATGCTTGCATATACTTTGTTTAAGCAAGATGAATACAAAATTCGCGTATTTACCTACAAATACCAATAAAAATATTAAAAATGTATAAAAGAAACAATTATTCTTTTAAAATTTTGGCAAAAATGACACGAACGCGAACTATTATAAAAAAAGGCGGGAAAAAAATGTTGGTGAAAAAACATTGCTACCCGTGGTTTGTTATCAATGTTTTGATAAATTATTTTGTAATTTATGTTTATTTTAACCATGAAATAGTAAAAATAAATTGATTTAGGCTTGTGCGGGAGTTTCTAAAATCAATTTGCAGAGATTTCAATAAAAACCAACTGAAAATTTACCAGTTTGTGTGTCAAATAGGGTGCGGGGCACTAATATGGCGCGTAATAGCCTACTATTACAAAAAACAAAATAAAACAAAATAAAACTGTTTGTAAAGTAAAGTAAACAAAAAATATATATGGGCTACATATAGGTATGTAGCCCATATATATTTTTTGTTTACTTTACTTTACAAACAGTTTTATTTACTTTCCTCGCAATCTAGATGAAAAGCAGAGTGTTCACCACGTGGGAAAGATCAATTCCACCCTCACACACACTATTAGCGCCGCCCTCGCTACGCTCATGCGCCAAAATACTTCGGGTGTAATGGATCGCTTTCACCCCTTGGTTAACAATCTACTATTTTGTGTCTAGACATCGACTTAACCCGGCCAACAACAATATCTTGTCGTTAAAACAAAAAAAATACAATCTACGATCATAAAACTAACAATAATACAATCTAAGGTTGTCGGCCAAGGTACGGGCGAGCTGCTCGAAGTGAGATTAGCAAGTGATGCTGTTGGGTATCTTTTCATTCAGATTATCAGTCAGTTCGCCACGGGGCTCCGCCATAGAAGAATAAATTATTGAAAATAAAAATAAGTATCTGTACAGAATAAAAAAATACCAAAAACAAATTGTTTACAACACAATATTTTTAATATCCTACTTTTTTTCACAGCATAATGGAGCGAATTTACTTTGACAGCTTGACGTCTTAAAAGTACAACAATCTCCAGTCATTTATTATTTTAACTGCATTGTATACCTACATATTATTTATGTGAAAACAACAAAATGATTACTTTGTTGATATACAATACAATCGTAAAATAGAAACGAAAAATACTACGTAAGATTATAAATAAGACATTTTATTAAATTTTTACGTTTTAACATTGTATAGGAAACATTGACATAGTTTACAATCTTTGAAAATATTAGAGCGACTCCGTAATTACAGTGTAACTATTGCTGTTTTAAATTTTATCTTACATTTAAAATTTACACAATATATTAAAAAACCTGATTGGGTAAATTGTCGAAGAAAAACAAATCCTCGGGAAGAAAAACTGTATAATACTTTTAATCTTAAAATGTATTAGCACTTTAGGAAATACATATTTTATGATCATAATTAATAAGTAATATAAAATAAAAAATCTAAATATACTTAGACATTAGTCTATCAAATCAGCTTCATCCGACAAATCCTGCAAAAGAAATAAATTATTAGAATAGCGTACCTACGTAATTGTCTCATCGTTTGTATTTAAGGTTTTAATTAATTATAAAAAATATACATAATTAATCTAATTTCTAATTAAAAATCCAATAACTATTTAACTAATTTGTAAACGCGAATGTATGGACGTCCGTTTATTTACCGCAGCTGAACGGATTTAGAAGAATGGTAGGTAGATAGATCAGGCACTAGATTAACACAATAATATATTATGCTCCTTTTATACCATGGGAAAAATCTTATTCTCACCAGAAAAATCTCAAATAACGCAGGTTAATATTTCAATGATTTATGTAAATATTTAAATTATATTCATATTCAGTTACATAACCTTATCGAAATAACAAGTAAAGTAAGGCCAACGATTCAAAATAAAGAATGTAAACAAAGTTTCAGGGGTACAAAACATTTTTATTTCAATAAATTATATACAAATTTTAAACTCCCTATTCTAATCGCCGTCTTCTGTATTAGACAAAGATGATGATTCGTCGGGAGAGTCCGAATCAGCCGTATTTATTACAAAACTATCTATGTATTATAAATCATGTTGTCAATATTGCTATAAAAATTGTCCTTGACTTTTATGATGTGATTCACACAATTTCGCCATTTATCAGCAGATACACGTTGAATTCCCTCTTGTAGCAATTTTTTCACATCTTCAAATTTAAATGTGGTATTATTGCGAGCTACGTGTCCCTTTACGTCAGCCCATACGAGTTCAATGGGATTGGGCTCGCAATGATAAGGTGGCAGTCTTAGGACTTCCACCTTATATTTTTTGCGAGCTCATCCACAGCGTAACTTTGGTAGTTCGCCTTTAAGTCATTCACTTTCTTTAAAAGTTCTGTCTTTACGTTGTTTTCAACATAGCTTTACTACTTTATTACGCAGCCATTCTTGAATACTTGCTTTTCTCCATGCTGTGGTGGGAGTTTTTTCTTGGCGTCTTGAGTGGTAAGGAGCATTGTCCAGTACCACTACCGTATTTCAAGAAAAACTAACAGTAACGGAATTATAATAACAAAAAACTAAGTAAATACGGAAACGAAAAATATGTATCACTTCGATTGCAATCCAAACAGGAATAAACTTGTTCATAAAATGGCGGACCAAATGTTGATAGCTGCAGTACTGGCTGCTTTCCTGTACCACGAAACACGCAACGACAGCTGTTGCCGACCAACTAACGCCATTACTGCGTACGAGTGATAAGGACAGAGATAATAATCGCTCGCTATCGCAGTGTAACTCGGTACCGGCCCGTTTATTTACGTATTTTATCTCGTCTCGTTGGCCTTATTTTAGGTACATTTTTACTTTAATCCTGTATAACGATTATGACAGTGACAGAAAATGATTGAGAAGTGAAAAGTGTAAATTACATTACTTAGTGCGATTCTACTGAGGCAGAGTGGAGCGGTGATGTGTAAAAATTTACCAATCATTTGTTCGAAACACATTTCAGTGAGAAAAGTCGAGTCAAATTGTATGGCAAATCGAAGCTGAGCAAAGCGCAAAGGAGGAGAGTAGCGGAGATGTGTTTTCATACTAATTAACATTATGAACTCTAACACCGTTTTGCTTGACACATAAAGTCCACTCAGCTTTTCTCCGCTTCGCACCCTAAATCTAAACGAATACTAACCACGCTCTCAATTATGTCTTCTTCTATTCCCATCTCGTTAATCTCGCGCTCAATTTCTTCCATTATGTCCAAGGAGTCTTTGCGCTTCAATGCCTCTTTGGACGCTAGATTTTCTGTGGTGTCGTCGGCAGGTGGTCGGGAAGCGCTGAAAACAAATGTAACTCTTATAGACCTTACACACCGAAAGCTTTGGTCGGCAGCACAATATAAGCATAGAATGTCGATGGATCGGCTATTTAGGGAGGAGGGTGTGGTCCAACAGTAAACGTCTTCGTGGTCGTCGTTTTGTGGCGTCTTATAGTCTTTGATGATGGAACATCTAGTTTATAGTCGATCTTGCTCGTAAGGACTAATCTTACACAACTCTAATGTTTGTTTCCAGCTCATATTAAGGTTCTATGGTTTCTAGATTTAAGTCTAGATTTATTTTGTAATAAATTATCTTCTTGTTTTAACCTAAACATCTCTTTATTAATGGTGATAAGATGATGATGACTATTTAATATAAGACAATATTAGTATTATAATGATGTGAGAGATGTAGTTCTTAACTTTACGGAGTTTGATTTTATTGTGACGTGTATTACTTACTCAACTATCTTCTGTATCGAAGGTCCAGGTTTGTAAAGCCCCTGTGACTCGGCAGCTCGCTTCTCTTCCTCCAGACTCCGATCAGTGTTGCACTGTTTCGAATCCACCTCTAGATTCGCCAGATTCGTATTGTGTTGGTAACCAAACTCCTTTTGAAATGCTTCTAACTCTAATGATTCCTGCGAATAAATTACATTACGAAGTAAGTAGTGTTACGGCTTGGTGTGGTGTGGTGGCCAGAGAACTTTCTAGAAATCGCCAGACATCAGTGATCTTTGACAACCGACCAGAAAGTTCGAGACACCTGTCATTTCCCTACAAAAAGTATTCGATACTCGAAACAGCTGACTATCAAAACTGGACAGAAGACTCTAGAAATTCTGTTCGAGAAAGATCGCTACTCAAAAAGATTGAATAACGAAAAGAAGATCGAAGTACGAACGTTCCGAACTGTCATAGGGGTATAAAGGGACCGCGACCGCCTAGACGGGGAGTTCAGTGTGAGTTCTGTGCAGTACCAAGAGCCGAAGTAAATAAAAGTGCAAGTTAAAGTGCTAGTGAACAAAGTGCAATGAAAGTGTTAATTACGGTTTAGT
Organism: Carpatolechia fugitivella; assembly: GCA_951230895.1. NCBI lineage: Eukaryota > Metazoa > Arthropoda > Insecta > Lepidoptera > Gelechiidae > Carpatolechia > Carpatolechia fugitivella. The sequence continues at coordinate 14,784,839 of OX579645.1, forward strand.
GCTGCTCGTAATTGATCACGTGCAATTTGTGAAGTTGCTTATGTACTATACGTGAGTAATAAAGGACCTATATCTCGTGAACAAATTTTTCAATCCCTGAACCCCACTCGCTCGTCCCAATGCATTTCTTCCTACTATTTCATCAAGATTCCTCAATAACGGTGGTTTCACAAGGCGGCGGCGAAACGCAGCTCTTCCAAAAACGCTCCGGCCGCGTTGGCGTGAGATGCCCCATACGGTAAAAAGTCGCTAAAGGATTTCCATATATCTCGTTCTACTTATGGGTTGTAATATCGATTTTTGGGTATGACATTTTTGATAGTATTTCTTTAGTCGTACAATCTCAGAAACACGATCGTAGATATTTTTTTCGAAAGAAAAAGTTTGCAAACATTGCTCTAAACATTTTCTTTTTTCATTTTATCTTCAGACTGTTAAAAAATATTCACGTAAGGTTAAGTGCACATTACAGGCAATCACGACAGTAATCACTTGTAAAAAATATATAAAAAAAATAGTAAGTAGCTTACCAATAAATAAGCAAAACGTGTGATGTCATTTACGTCATTTTATTTCGAGCGCGTGCTCATCATCTATCTCATTCTGTTGTTTACTTGAGGTGTATATCGCTATCACTCACCCTTTTCATTCAATTGGCCGGGAGCCTTTTTTAGCCACGCCCCCAAGATGAGTAATTACTTTGAATGTCTCGCCCAAAGAAAGTCTTTTTTCAAAACACTACTTCAGAACATGAGTATTGTTTTTAATATTCCGCGATTGTAGAGATCAGATGCAAATTTTGTATGAAATAAATTTTGGCTGGTACGATGAAAGGCGCTATTTAAAAAGAAAACAAAAGGAAAGCGCTGTCTTATAAACTTACCAAACTACTCAACTTACTTTTTTTTAGCTTACTTATGGATCAATGGTGTCCGAAATAAACAGCTTCATTTCATTTTCATTTCTTAAAATAAAAAGAGCAACATATAAACTTACTGTAAACTCGGGGAATAGATTCTCGTACTGTTCAGGATCAGCAAGAGACTGACCGGATTTTTTATTTGTAGCGCCAACACTTTCTCGCCATAGCTTGACGACTTCAACCATCTTCGAAGGAATGTATGATCTGGTGGAAGAGCATTATGATTATTGTAACCTTTGTCTTTACATTACATACACGGGTGTTTTTAAATTATTTACGGATATAAATTGTCTAAAATACTCTCAATACAGGTTATCTCCCTAGTTTAATAGAAGCAATGCTATAATATTGTACAATGACCAAAACAGGTTTTATTTAAATGGCTAACGATAGGATGTTTCATATTGTTACCAGCTCGTATAAGTCCCCGAAGAACTCGAACTTATCCTAGATTAAGGCGATAACGCCTTGGTCGACCACACTGGCCAACCACATCAACGTTCTTATGTTTTGTATTTATTATATAAAAGATAAGGATAAAAATTTCTTTATTCGAAGTAAGATTTAAAAAAATATTTTTCGAGATGATAATACCAAGAACAAAAGAAGTTTTTTTTAGTTTGAAGTAGTTCTTGTTTTTTTTTTTGTATTTTTAGTTTTGGTTGGCACGTTCACTACAAGTGTACGGAACGGAGTCACTGTGGAGAAGAACTTCCGGAAGAAACTCCACTGGACTCGTATCTTCCGTATTTTTCTTCATTTCACTATTCTTTATTTATATGATGTTTAAAGATATCGTTAAACTATGCACTCACCTGGCAAAGAAAGCGGCTTCTGGAAGCTTGTCACGTTTGATTAGCAAATTGAGACATGAATCGAGTTCGTTTAGCGAGAAGCAGGCCACGAAGGCGATGTTATCGTCGCCCTCTTCTGTAGCCATGCGGGCGACGTCCTGCAGGAGTTTCTTGTCGCCGGTGCACGCCGCGAAGAGCAGCAGCGCGCTGTAGTCCTTGGCGTTTTGGTAGCAAGTCTTGGTGAGCTCGGTGTCGGCGGCGGCCGCGGCGGCGGCCCCGAGCCGGGACCAGCGCGCCGCGGCCGAGCGGGACGGCGCGCCCTCCGCCGCCGCCGCTTCGTCTGCCAAGGAACGCGCGCGCGCCAGCTCGCCCAGCGACAGCGCCAGCTCGAACTGGTGCTCCGGGTCCGTCGACACGGCCAGAGCCTGCTGCTTGAATCCCTAACGCAGAACAAAGAGTAATTACGATACAAGGATCGTAGCGAGTTTGTTATAAAACCTAAGATCCGTGTGTTGTACGACGTTTTTCAATACACTTGTGAGAAAATAAGTAACGCAACATGAAAAACAATGCAAATTCTAAAAAATTTGCGCCAATCTCATACTAAAAATAAAAACGTGTTAAAATAGGTTTCGTTTTTAAAAGCATGCGCAAACGTTCAGCCTCGACAACATTCGAGCATTAATCGATTCTTCATTAAAATCGAAATATCATTAAAATTATACTGGCTGATAATATTCTTGATACATAATTTGTTAAAATAAAAAAACATAAGGTCTTTTTTCTTTGTAAATCGATTCATTTTGTTATTCGAATGATACTGGTTAGCAATATTTCTGTTAGAACTTGTAGAAAAAAAAAACACACCTGCTCGGTAAATCGCATTACCGTACAGTTTACTGCCGTCTTAAGTTCAATTTTCGAGCAAGGTTTATTGAAAATTAATGATTATAAAGGGAAAAGAGAGAAAAATAAGGATGAAAATGATGATGATGTTAGAGTGAAACGGGGGGACACTGTCAAAATAACTTTGTAAACTTGGTTGGGACATTGCATTCAGAAGACACGTTAAGCCATTTTCTGGTAATTCATTACATAAGCCATATTCGAGGACCTAAATGAATTTGAAACACGAAAAGTGATGTGAAAAAGTTGCTAAATGCTTGTCTGACATTGGAACTGGAAGCCAATATCAGCTACAATTAATTTTCCAAAAGGAATACAATAATTAGTTTTCAAAAAAATCTTACGCTTCTACTACCCTCAGTATTAATCATCATAACAATTATAGAATCTCCATTGAAAACAGTCATATCAAGGAAAAAGAAAAATATATTGTCAACAGAATAACATCATCACCCAATATTATAAATGTATGTTTGGATGCTTGTTCCGCTTTCAAGCCTAACCCAAAACTATCTATCTATCTATCTATCTAGCCCACATCTACCCACTGCTGAGTATAACCCAAAACTACTGAAACTAAACTACTGAATGGATTTGAATGAAATTCGGAATGGAGATATTTTGTACCTTGTATTAACACGTAGGATACTTTTTACGGAAATAATATAACTGCGAGCGTTGCCGCGTGCGAACAGCTAGTATACCATAAATACATAGAAAAGAGGCAGCCGGGTCTTGGTCTCGTGCGCCAAAGTGACAGGTACCTGTTTCTCGAGGAAGTGCGCGACACGCGTGCGGTGGTCTTGCGGGATGGTGGGCAGCACGCGGTCCGCGGTCTCGAAGTCGCCGCGCATCACCGCCGTCTGGTACTCCAGGACCGACAGCAGCAGCGAATACGACACGATGTTCAGCTCCTTGTCGTTCAGGTACAGCCTGACAAAACATCCATCATTCAACGCCAGTCTTTCAAGACTTTCAACTTGCTGTGCATACAACCTACGGACTGTCTTATATGTTAATAATAATCGAGACAACATCATTATTTCACTTTTTGTTTTCGCGGTTGTTAATATTAATAACACACATATCTATTGGGTTATTACCACGATTTTGGTTCAAAATAAGCTTTTTAATGAGCTTACCAAAATGAAATATGGAATATCGGTAAGCTCATTACGTGGTAGTAACCCGGTAGATATGTGTGTAATTATCATAATTTCAGCCAACAGATGTCCACTGCTGGTGCAAAGGCCGCCCCCAATGACCGGTCCTGCGCTGCCCGCATTCAGCGGCTTCCTGCGACCTTCACATCGATCGTAAAATCTAAACATATGCTTATAATAAGTTAAATAATAAATCTGCATTGCCACTTCCAGTGCGACAACGCGTTTTGTTCAAATGACAACAATTAGCCTGCTTAAAGCAGAAGTATTTTCTACGCCAAAGCACGCACGGTTTTAATGTATTATGGCGTGCGGGCTCCGGCGCGCGCGCTGCTTTCCTGTGCGGCGTTACTGGCCATTGTTTTGTCGCGCCTTTATGGAACATAATATTCGTAACCGAATTTGAAAGAGATTTGACGGAGGCGGGCGCGAGCCGCCTCGCGCTCTAGTTCTCTACCACTAGCTAAAATTATACTTGTGAAAGCTATAATAAATACATACATACATAAAGTCACGCCTTTTTCCCGGAGGGGTAGGCAGAGACCACTTCCTTCCACTTGCTACGATCCAGACATACTTCTTTCGCTTCATTCACATTCATCAACCTCTTCATGCACGCTCTATAATAAATATTCGAAGTTAACTATATTCCGTTGTGTCATTCCTCATAGAGTTGGCTCCACCATCGTCATAGTACCTGTTCTCCTTGGCCACGTATCCGAGAATATACATGGTGTGGTCAAGGTGCGAAATAGTTACAATTTCGCCGCCAACGTAGTAGTTTATTCTGTTCAGCGAGTTGGTGTAGATGAAACAATCGCCGACCCACAGTCCTGTCTTCACTGTTTCGTTCACCTCGCCAACCACCTATAACAGAAATATGGAGTAGAAAGATATTGGAATTTTGGCCCACGAAGTTCAGTAAAACGGTGGATATATTTTGGAATAGTTGTCATTGTTACATTAACAAAAACAACGACAGTATTATCTTAACCGCCAACTCATTTGAACTATCTCCAATTAATATACCGAGAAGATAGCCTTAAGTAAACCAAATGTTTCATTCCTAAATATTATGGAAGATGAGCAAAGCATAATCATTGACCAGTAGCATTATAGCATTTCCGGTTACTTAACTGTAATTTAGTAAATTATAGTCTCTGTTCTATAATATGTCTCTTAAAAGTACAAATGAATAAATCACCAATTTTGCCTTTTAATGCTACTATTATAATAATCACGATAAGAAGCCAGAAGGCAACAAGTTTTACTATGCGCGCCATATAGCACGCGCTTATCAGGCATATCAATGGAACGAATTTCTAAATATACCTAACCTACTGACCTCGTGGCTAAATCGTAGAATTACCCACATCACGAAATGCTCGAAAATTTCATGAAACGGTCACATTTCATGATGTGGGCAACTAAATTTGACCAGATCATTAAATGGTGAACATTTCACGATTTTGTCATCCACGATTGGCCATATCGTGAAAATAAGGCGTCCATAAGAATCTAAATTATGTTTGGTACTTATTGTTCTCCAAGTCCGACAGACATTTTCAAAGTACTTTTTCATCATAAACTCTTTTTTTCTGCCTCATTTAACCAATTATTAAATTTTTCACTGCGAGAAATAACGCGGCCATGTTGGTACATAAACAAAGTGCTTCCAGCGCCTCTATCGGCAATTAATGTAATAATTTTACGATATGATCAAATAATCTTGACCATTTCATGAAGTAGCTGCGTTTTTAGTTGAGCATATCGACAAACGATTTCTTATCATTGATCTGGCCAAGGCACATCATGATGTGGCCAATGGACAGTGAAAATTTCATGAAATGCGATCATTTTTCGTGATGTGGACAATTCTACGATATGGCCACGATATTAACATCAACACAGAACAAAAACCGGCCAAGCCCGTGTCGGGCTACGCAAAGTGTAGGTTTCCGTAGTTGTCCAATACTACCTAGGTAACCTATTTAAGACGATTAACATTCATCAAAAAAAAATTTTATGATATTTGTACCGAATTTCTTACTAGTACAACTGTACGTACAAGTACATTTTATAAGTTGCTCTATTATTAGTTAACCAGTAAAACCTACTTGATTTTGATACCTTTCCTTTAAAATTCATCATAAACACTACTACCAGTTCCAAATAAAACGGTTTAGTCTAGCCAAAATGAGCACTTTAAAACAAAATATTTTTGAAACGTTCACTAGCATTTGCTACTAGCAAATGCTAGTGAACGTTGCAACAATTTTTTTTTCAAGCTCCCATTATTATTTTTAAATCCTATCTAATGACACCTCACACTGGGCTAGTTAAAAAAAACAGAAATAATGAGGCCGGCAACTACCTATAGGTATATAATACATACTTGAGTGGCTGCATATTGATCTGCACAAATTTAAACGCTCTAATAACTTATTAATAACAGCCTCCGCAGCCGAGTGGTCGAGATTTCGACGCCGACGACGACGGAGGTTCCGGGATCGATTCTCGGTGGGTCACTGTCAAGCAAAAATCTCTTTGTGAGACTTTCCCCAGTTTGGTTAGGACATTGCAGGCTGAATCACCTGATTGTCCGAAAAGAAAGATGATTCCGTGCTTCAGAAGGCACATCCCGGCTACTATCTATTTACATGAGCCAAGTCAGTGGCCTTTGGCGGCTCTATAACACTAACACGAGTTTGTGAGGTCGGTTGTCGACCTTACAACCCACACGATGATGATGATGATGAATAATTACACGATAAAAAGTAAAGTAATTGTTGTAGTAGTCTCTGCAAGTTTAGTTTTAATAAGAGAAGGAACGATTGCCGCTATAAAAGTTCTTTGATACTAGAGTGTGCATCCAAAGTAGAACAACCCAAAGTAAAGATAAAGATAAAAACCCTGTAAAATTTTTGCAGAATATTTTTTTTTTAAGAAAAGATATTCTAAGTGGTAGACTGAAGCTTAGAAGAACCCAGTTATAACATGTTCAATGTAACCTAACCTAATCCAACATTTTTATTATTAGAGATTACTTACCACAACCTATAAACTCATTCTTTACTTATTGGTATCGTTCGTAGAAGAACACCTTGTTAAAAAGATAGTTTGTTGGAGTAGAACTATATACCGGATACTTTTTATCGGATCCCTGTCCCATTAATCAGAAGAGTGTGAGGTGGAAACAGTACCTCGAAGGCGTCCTCGATGCCATCCTCGGTGAATCCTGAGTTGGATTCCCTGGAGCGAGTCACCACGGCCGGGTTGTATTTCAGCACGAAGTATGTTTCGTCCGTTGCTAGGCACACCAAGTTTCCGCTCTCCGACCAATACACGTGGCGCGGCTGGATCTCAATACTGGGTGAAAATTTATACAAATATAAATTATCGACATTCTGTATAAAGCTACTAAATATCATTATATCGTATAGGTTTTAAGGTCGACGACCGGCGAGATTCTGTTGATATTAGCCAATAACTTATTGGCAAGTTATTTGCTAATACCAACAGAATCTCGCCGGCGCAGTCGTGGGCGCAGACACAAAAATAAAATAAAATACCTTAAAAGCAGTATTATTATTTTTTTATTTTGGGGTAGCAAAATTATGGATTAATTAACAAATATGAGGATCGGTTCAACAAACTCGCTTTTTTACACGTTTATTAGAAAAAAAAAAGAGAAACAAGACCAGAAAAGAGCAAAATTCGCAATGGATTCGTTTCGCAGAGCTATCTTACAGAATACACCGATGTTGTTTTTATTTCGCTGTTGCTTTTAATGTTATCATTATAAACCCTATATATTCTAATTATTACGTTTCCTATGCTATTGTATGTGCTTCATAATATTATTAGTGTGTCGGGAAGCTTGAAGTAATGTTTTAAATAATAAGGCTTATAGATCATGCCCGGTTTTATACCACATTATCGTTTCTTCGTGATGTTTTCCTTTACCAAAAAATAAATAATAAATATTTTTTCTCGAGGGAAGTCTACTGCTGTACAAAATCCTGCACAACGAAAAATCTAAAAGTAATATAATATACCCTGCGATATTAAAAAAATCGATTGCGTAGTCAGTATCGAGCGATAAAGCCATCACACCACACCGGAGACAGGAGTGTCTCCGGTGGAGACAAGAGACCTTTCTTCCTTCATGTTATATTTCCTCTTATAGGTAATATATTTTGAGACGAAATTAAATAAGGCTTATTAACTTAATAGACCGATCATTATTGGTCTATAATAAGAATTATTATAATTTTCATTTAAAGTTAAAACTGCACAGAGCTGGACCAAAAATAAGTCATTACCAGCTTTAAAGGTATATTCGCGTTTGCTTTATGTGGAAAATGTTATGTTAATTTAATTTAAAATGTTGTAGATTCTACAGCTTTCGATATAATGCCCCGAAATGTTGGAATAATTTACCACCATCTATTAGAAATGCTGCATCTATCCATACATTTAAAAGCTCATTGAAAGACCATCTTCTTCATCTCCAGAAATCTGTTTCATAGGCGGTCGTACTTGGCCTAACAAACTGTCCCAATTCTTATCTTACATGAAAACCATTTCTCCCTAGTTTCCTGACTATGCTACCTAAACAATGTATTTATTCATTTACATTTCAAATATTTTACATCTGTTACGATTTTAGTGTATGTTTATTTATGATGAATACTTGTATGATAATGTTACGTTTAAATTTGTTAAAGATCAAAATACTTAGATACCCATGTAAGGCGTAAGTACACAGATTGTTGTCATATCAATTAATAATAAAAACGATAAATAGAAGTAGCTCTACAGAAAACCAGCGCTGCAAGTAGGTAACGGATAAGGCCCTACTTGCCGCTCACGCTGAGTAGAGACCATTTTTGGCATTTCACATAGCAATTTATTTTTATACTTAAGTAACGATTTGGCGATTTGTTCGAAATAAAAATATATTTCTTTCTTTCTTTCTTTAGTCTATCGGTTTAGGTACTCAACCAAGGTTTTAAAATAAGATAAAGTTATTTCATTGTTTTCTTATATAAATAGGTATAACTTAGAAATGACAATCAATATTGTTTACACAAAACGTGACCGATAGACTATAGCCATAACTGCCTAGTACAGTGCGACACTAAGGAATATATAATATAGTGAGAACGCTGTACGGACTTAATTTGCAACACTTTTGATTTTTAAGCCAATTATTGCCAGTTCCTGTGTTTGGTTACCAATCCCTGCAGATTTATCCAATGTTGCTATTGACAAAGCGAGCGCGAAGCGTCTCCCTTTTTAGGTTGGGCAAAAATGGAATTTTGTGAGTAGGTTCGATAATAATATTCATTGTCGATACAATTTTTTGAACGAAGATATGGAAACTTAAAAAAACATATTTTTTCAGCCTTTTCGATTTTTTCAAACTTGCGAGGTTTACGAGTACATCTTGCAGAGCAGATTAATTAATTTAGTTCCTTTATTATTTAATTTTCCCTATGTTTCTAATAATGAACAGGACGGACGAACTTAAATTAAGGATTAGATTAGATTTGGTCCGAGGATTCGAGCAAACTTCCCATATTATTATTTTTTCTCTATTATCAGTTATTTGGTTGACATGCCAACAGCAGCCAATAAAGACATAACAAACACACTGGATATAATAGAAACTAGAACATACGGTTCAAAAAAAAATTAAATCGCATTACTATTTGTAGAAGAAAATATGCTAAACATTTGTAATACCTAACAAGAAATACTTTTACCTAACAATCTTATTAATGTGTGGTGTACATATTTAGGGTGTCTAAACTCGTTAATTTGGTAAATTATACCATAAAATCATGCATTTTCTTACAACATAATAGCCTATCATTCGCTATACAATAATGGATATAATTACCGTCTGATAAGCTCCAATTGCTCCCAGTCATAGAAGGAGAATGCCATTCCACTGATGGATTTTACACCCAACATAAATCCACCAAAAATACCTGAAAATGGACAATTGTCACAAAATTATATATCCAAAATACAATACAGCAATAAGTCATAATTACAAAGGAAAAAATATTCATTATCTATGTACCTTCTGCTCCATACTCCGGTTTAAAACTCTTCCTTTCCTTGAAGTTCTTGAAAACCTTTATAGCGCTGGAGTTTTCCAGGGTAGCGTACTCGGAGCTGTCGAAAGCCCACACAAACTCTTGCGCAGCCCCAAAGGCTTTGTTCCTCAGGGCCATGGCGGTATAGATTATGTATTCTCCGTCGCCGCAGACCACAACGAACCTACCATTCGGGTTATGTGCGATAGTCTGGGGGTAAATCTCACACGACCCCATATCTTTAGCAACGACCGGCACCCTTTCGCCATCTTTTATCTCAGTACCTGTTAATTGAAGAAAAGAAACAGTCAACAAATTAAGGTTAATAAAATTCACTAAACTGTACTTCAATAAAATTATTTTAATCATTTACCTTCTGGCAAAGCCTTTAAATTGACTTGCTGCATTTCGGAATGTTTAGCCCATATAATTTTTCCACCATTAACGTCCATGGATATTGCAGGTTCTTCTCTGCCAACTTTAATCATAATGGTCCCTTCATCATACCCAACGGCAACATTATTCGACCCATGCATGGAAGATATGGTCCAAACCCTTTCAAATCCATAATTCAAGGAAGACTCGAGTCTGTAAGTACCGGCATGCCAGATCCTGACTGTGCCATCTTCTGAACCAGTAAGTAGGATGGGCAACTCTGGGTGAAACGACACTGCTGACACATTCTGTGCATGACCTTGGCGAAAAAAAGGAAGCACTTATAAGTCAACCTCATAAGTCAGACAAAATCAAAGGAATAGTAATCATCAAGAAACACCAAACATCCTCTCTATTAAGAAACTCACCTTCTAATGTCTGAACACAAGTCTTATTTTGGTAATCCCAAATTTTGACAAGACGATCATCTGCTCCACTGATTAGATAAGGTTTGTCTCCCCCATGATAATAATCTACACAGTTCACTCCTTTTTCATGACCTTCTAATGTGAAGTTTGAAATTGAAGAACCCAACTGCCATACCTATGGAAATTGAACTAGTTTTTATTTGACTGAATGAACAATTCAAAGAATAAGTTGTGTTTGGAGTAGTCCAGTTCAATAATAAAAAATCTGCTAGACTAAAAAACAGTCAACTTTGAACTTTTGTAGATATTGTTGTTAATTGGTTAAATCTCATATATAACCAATAAGTTTTTGTTTTCGAGAAGACAATATGAACATGAAAAGCCACCTGCATGCACATCTTGGCAAAACATTTTCAGATAAGAAACTTAAAAAAATAATGCATCTTTTGGTAAAAAGTTTACAATATCTACATTTTTCTTATGCTTTTTAGCCAAAAAACATCCACTGCAATGCCAATTTTGTGAACTTACCTTAACAGTGGTGTCCAAACTGGCACTGGCAAATGTGTTGTTGTCTTTTGGATTGATGACAATCTGCATTACATAGTGAGTGTGACCTTCGAACACCTGCTGGCACGCCCAGTTACGATCCCAGTTCCACAGCTTTATCAAAAGGTCATCTAAAATTACATAAAGAAGTTCAACGTAGTACATCAGATTTTTTAATTAATTTATTGGTGCTCACATAAATATAACTATATTCGTTATAAACTTACTATTACTAATCAAAACAAGCAGCTCTGGAAGTCATAACACCCAATTTTTCAGAGGCATAAAAACTAATCAAAATAGTAGGTAGGGTAGGACATGATAATAAACATCTCAACATACCACTGCTGGTGAGGATGTATGGTTGTGTTGGATGGATTGCGATACACCTCACATAGTCTGAATGTGCTTCAAAAGAGTGGACTCTCTCTAAAGTGTTGTAGTTGAAAACACGAATCTGCATGTCATCTGAGCCTGTGATGACCCAGTTCTTCCTGGGTACAAACTTAGCTGCTCTCACTGGTAAATCACACACCTACAATAAATAGAGTACATCAAAAGTAAATAAAATTCAAACACAATTTTACTGAAAATTGGAATTACATTTTTAGTCAGTTTCTAAAAAGGTTTCATGTTACCCTTTATAGGGACAAGAAAATTTGTATGGCGATTATAGCCACCAAACTAGTCCGACTCTAAAGTCGATATTGATGCAATATTGAGATTTAAAATTATCTTTATGCTATATTATCGTAGTTCTTGAACGGGCGCAGTGCACAATTGACACTACCAACCTGAAATTAGGCAATATTCACCACAGTGGTGCCAAATAATGGTGGCTACATATGTGCCTTTGGTCCATTCAGTTCTTACGATACGGACGAATGCATCGTTTCTTACAATTTTATAATATTTTTAGTGAAAATACGCAAAATATTCAAGTGATCAACGTTATGTATTTTAATTATTTAGTTATTTAGCTTTAATTTGGTATATAAATACCACCTTTAATACTGTTCAGGAAAATGTTATTATGACGTAAATATGATCATCTTGATTCATCAAGGATTCGCTTAGTTTTCGTATGACTCAATATTTTGATTTTTAGAAAATTATTTTTTGTATAAATCACTATATTATGTGTTTTATGTTCTTACAATAGAAACAGTTAATAGAGAAAGATAATAATGTGTGCCAAAGTTGGGGGGTACCTTCAAAATTTTATTTACCATTTATATTGCGATGAGTGGGTAGTTAAGGATGCTACTTTTTACTTGATTATTATTCCTAGGCATGTTTATTCTCAATTTTTGTTTATTTTTTTCAGATAACTAAAAAAAATTCTGGATTTGGAAAATAATAAATTTTGTCTTAAATGATCATTAGGCAAAACGGTCACGGCTACAAATGTACCCACCCCCTACAAAAAAACTGCAATACAAAACTAGTCAAATTTATATTTTTAAGGATCTTTGAAGGACCCTAAAGAGCATGCAACATCAAAAATTGGAATATTAAATAAAAAGTATTCTGCCTGTTAAAGGGTTAATAAATGTAATTTACAATAGTAAATATATAAAGCTCAAAATCTTAGCTTAATCATAACAAAAAGCCAATAAATTAAAAATCTGTAAATAATCTGATAATATTGTACAAAAGGTATCATTTACCAGCCATCAAATTAACCCAGAATAGGTTATCAATGACTGTGAAATTGTTCATGGATGAAATTTTCCCCTCCCGATCAGAAGGTCTAAGCAGCAAAACATCTAACAGTGCGAAACGCCTAATGAGCAGTAAGCCTAATTAGCAAAAGGTCCATGTAGCAAAACGTCCAACTCTTAGATGGTCTGTATAACTGAACGTCTATTCCGCAAATCTACTATTTTAAAATGTGTACACTCATGTTAGAAAATAAACAAGTCATTTGTAAAGTACTTAAAATTTATTTGTTAAAAAAATTTTTAAAAAGCACTAGCTTTTTAAATTATTAGGATGCTGGAGCGTTGTAATATTTCTAACCCATAATCATCATCAGGCAATAAATTTATTTTAGTGAATAACTATGTTACGAGGGCTGCTATTTATGAATCCGGAATAACAAAAAATAACAAACATCTATAACCAAATATACTTTTATTGCTTTTCAAAATATTCTCCGTGATGATCGATGCATTTTTTCATACGTTGAAACCAACTTTCGTAGCATTTTTTCCATTCTGTATAGGGTATCTCTAAAACGTGCATTTTGAAAGCATCAACGGCTTCTTCCCGGGTCGAAAATCGGTGTCCACGTAATTTGTTCTTCACGCTTGGGAATAAATAAAAGTTGTTGGGTGCCAAGTCGGGACTGTACGGCGGATGACCCGTCAATTCGATCATTTGACTATTTAAATACTCCGTTGTTGCGGCCGAGGTGTGACAGCTGGCGTTATCGTGGTGAAGGATTATTCTTCGTTGTCGATTGTTCTTGCGTATTTCTCCAAAGACTTCTGGCAAGCAAATGGTGGTGTACCATTCAGAATTAACCGTTTTACGATTCTCTAGTGCTACTGTAGCCACATGTCCACTAATACCAAAAAAGCAGGCAACCATTTGCTTCAAAGTACTTTTTGCACGAACAACTTTAGTTGGGTTTGGCTCATTTTGGAACACCCAAACCGTTGACTGCTGTTTAGTTTCGGAATCATACGCATATATCCAAGATTCGTCTCCTGTGTAGATATTATGAACAGCTTTTGATGTACCACATTTGTATTTTTCTATAATTTTTGCACCAATCAACACGAGCCTGTTTTTGTTCAACTCTTAAGTTGTGCGGGATCCAACGAGAACCAATTTTATTACAGCCAAATGTTCGTGTAATATTTTATAAATACTCGTCATACTAATGCCCAGAAATGCCTCTATCTCGCGATATGTAACATGACGGTCTTGCATTATTAGTTCGCGCACAGCATCAATATTTTGTGGTACAACCGCCGATTTAGGGCGACCTTCTTTAAAATCGTCCGCAAGCATACGACGACCATGATTAAACTCACTGAACCAGTGATAATACAGTGGTTTTTGATAGGGCTTCCTCCCCAAAAGTCGACAAAAGTTGATCCATGCACTGTTTTTGAGTTAATCCACGCCGAAAGTCGTAATAAATCATAGCACGAAAATTTTCACGAGTCAAATCCATACTGATGATAGACAATGAATTTTAAAAATGGCGCCACAATGTAAAAACAATTGACAGATGAATGAAAAAAATTTTATTTTACAGCCAAAGAGTTCTATTTTTAAATGTTATAATTTCTTTTTAAATATTGTTTATATAAGTGGCCAGTTCCGGATACATAAATAGCAGCCCTTGTATACTCGTTACTAAGGTTGGTCCTTAGTAACTTCCAAACTACGAGTATAACAAACATTAATTTTATGTACAAAAGTGTAACTACCTGTTAGTGGTCATCAGGACTGTATTGCCAGGTACCTTCTTATCATAATAAAACAAATAAATAATTACCTACATTATTTAAATATTTATTTACTATGGATTTTCTTAGAGGTGCCTCTCATTGAGACTACTCTTTGCTGATAATAAATGCCGACACTGACATTAAATAGTAATTTAATTCAGAACAATTAAAATTTTAGTCTTATCACAATACTAAGTTATTAATATCATAAACCCCAGTACTTAGGTCAATCAATCAATCAGCCTATTGCAGTCCACTGCTGGTCGTAGGCCTCCCCAAGGGTACGCCGAAGCCTTAGCCTTACAAGTACTTAGATACAGTCAGCCAACAAAGTGATTTACAACTTTTCATTTAATTTCGTAGTAAACAAAAATGTTGTAAATGTTGTACAGGGCATCAATCCCCGGTATTTGACAGATTGATTGGCAAACAAAAATACAATTTGTTGTTTTATAATTATTTGCACATAACATTCAACCTTAGGGTGGTAAATCAATTTTTTGGCTGACTATACACAATGCGTTACAATTTCAATATTTCTAAATAGAAAGCGTTGCATTTTATACTCTGCTGGAGATGGCCAAAAAGGTATGAATATTTCTAATTAGAAGTAAAGAAAAGAAAGAAAAAATAGTACTACCTAGATTATATTTTGCAATTTTTTAAGTATTCATGAACACATTTAAGAGCATTCAATTTGTCATAACAAGATGTTTACCTCAAATCTCTTGATCTGCGAGTGTGTCTCGTAGTTCCATATGTTGACGTCGCCGTTGTAGAGCGAGCAAAGCAGCCATGGTTCCGTCGGATGCTGGTCCACGCACTTGACCCGGTCCGACCTCGCAGTCAACTTCCGCTTGATGTCCAATCTCAACGGCTGGACAAACATAGTAATAAGCCTTACTAAAACTGTTTTACTACACCAAAACCAGTATACAAGCAAGATTAAACCAAATGAAGCCGACAGAGGATGTATAATGATGACACTACTGACAATCCGTAAATTACGTGGCTACCACTTTTTGTATGCAACTTAAATGTTTATATAAGTATAAACTACTAGTAGAGCTAGAATTTAATGCAGTTCTTACCATTTTTAATAGTTAAAACATGAAAATTCGTCATGCAGACCAGAACAACCGTGGAAGTTTGACAGGGTGGGTGGACGTGTCACTTTTTTTTTTTTTACTTATCCCGCGTTCGGATTTTCGAATAATGAGCAATGAGTCGACTCTTTCGAATCCATACTCCCAACACTTCCTGCGTTCCGAGACGCGCTTAAATCTATTAAAGCACCCATAATCGCGTACCGAATCAGCAGGCAAAACTCCGTAGAGGGAGAATAGGGGAATAGCGTAGATAGAGAAGAGAATAGACTGATTGACATTTTTTATTTCACTTACACAAGAAAAGGATGGTTATACAACGTGTTACAAAAAATGACAAAAAAAAAGAATATTCTTCATCACAGGCATTTAATTAAAATTTTCCCATCTCTAGTGTCATTTGACACCTAAACTATAGACTATCGATTATCAGAACGGAAAAGTATTTGTACACCATTTGTGCCCACATTTTTAAAAGAGTTGTACTTGTATTAATTTATGTTAGAAAACATTTTCTTTTTTGCCTTAAATGTCTTGTTTACGGATTTTATAAACATAAATATTATTTTAAAATATTTAGTTCATTATTTCATTAATTTATTATTTCGTAACATTGATTTAACAAAGCTTTTTTTATTTATTTGTAGTTTTTTCATTTTGAAATTAATTGTTCTAATGTGAATGTTATGGTACAAGTAGTACGTAAACATTTTTAACCGTAGCGGTAAAAATAGGCACATTGACCTAAAATTACATATCTGGTTCGGACCAGATATGTAATTTTAGGTCAATGTGCCTATTAATATTAATAATAGAATATTCGGATATTCTTTGACACAGCTGATCACTAGAGATGGGAAAATTTTAATTAAATGCCTTTGATAAAAATATTCTTTTTTTTGGTATTTTTTGTAACACGTTGTATACGCTTTACTAATGAAAAAAAGAGACAAGTTCGTAAATTTTTTGTCCCTCACCACGTGCCGGTTTTTTCAAGGTCAGCACAGTACTGTGCGAAACAAATTTGACAGCTGAGAGTCGCTTGTTTTCTTGTAAGCGATAATTCAACGATAATACTTATTGACATTTATTGTGGATAATTTGTGTATTGTTAGTTGCTGAAAACATGGTGCGATATAGTCTTTTGGGGTGTGAAAGTGATAGTGAAAAGAAAATACCAGACTTGTCCTTTTATTCGTAAGTATGTCACGTTAATTCCAATTATTAACATTTCAATGTAATAATTTGTTTATGTCTTAAATTCTTAGAATCACGTCAAGCGTAAAATTATCAATAAATAAGCCAAAATTATTAATTATTATAACATTAACTATTCATAACCTAAAAATTGGTTTTTGTTCAGTGTTGCGGGTTTTTTTAGTTTATTTTCCCATAATTTGTGGTAATTACATTTTCTGAAGGTAAATAAAATAAAATAAAATAATTAAATAAATTAAAATGTTTTTAAATGACACTTCAGTTTTTCGGATAACGACAATATATGTCGAAATTGGATATAAGCAACCAACGGGACGAACGAATTGAACTGCAAAAAAGTCATGAATTTGTAGCCGACATTTTGAACGTCGTACAACACACATATCTTAGGTTTTATAAAAAACTCTTGACATTATAAACGGTACTTCATTAACGCCTTGCCTTATATTATAATAATAAATTAAAAAGTCTATAGCTCTTTTTAAATGGTGATGTGTGGTGTAAATCTAATACTTAGCTTTCACATCAGTGGCAAGCTATAAGAATTATATATGCAAACTGATTATTATGTACTGCAGCATTACTGCAGGTTTTTTAATAACCTTTTTGGTATGGCTCTTTTTTCTTTTGGCCGGTTTTTATGTCACATTTTCAAATTTAAAATTTTCTTGGTTTGACCTTTTTCTAAATTGTTTATTGTTTTCTGAGTTGTCGTCTGTCAGGAAATGGAAACGTTTTATCCCTTGAACTTGGTTGAATATTAGTGAGAAAATATGACTAAATGTTGTAAGTGGCTTGGCATGCAATAAATATTAGGCCATACAATAAATATTAGGCTCCTACTTTGGACTTGCCGGTGTATTTCCGGCCTCTGCGGCACACACACGAGGGTCCCTCCGTGCCTTTCTCGTTCTCTCGCCGTGGTTCCGGACCCCTGAGGCCACCGGGCGTTGGACGTGCCTGGACCCCTGCGTTGTGCGCGCCCGCGCCCGTGCCAGCTGAGTGCCGCAGACCCGCGCTCCGGCGTCCCCCCTGGGATACTGCCCATCATTTTTTAGCCGTTTTTTGTATCTGTTTTGTAATTTTGTATGCGGATTTTGCCAAATTTAAATTCTTTTTCTAAATTCTAAAAAGGCCCTTTAGGTTTCCCTGGCCCTCCTTTTTTTGGTTCCCGTTTGGCTTTACTCTCCGGGGTACTCCGCGGTTTTTTACACCTTCCTGCATCGATACACCACAACACAACACTAGTTCAGCGACACTACATCGCCGGAGTCCCCTCAGGACTCGACTCTCGGCTCATGCTTGGCAATTTCTAGGCGCTTTTGAATTTATATTATACCGTCCGGACAAATTTAACTAACTCTTTCTCTGTTCTCCTAAATTTCACGTTTCGCCTGTGGTCTGCGACCACAGGTTAGCTAGCTTTCTTTTTTAACGCTACAGTACCTATTGATAACAAGTGTTACATAATAAGAAATGGCAGTCTTTTGAAAACCGCCCGTAAAGTATTATCAGTGGAAACGGAATAAAAACAACCTAAAAAATAACAAGATAATTTTTATTATAATAAATAGTATAATAGTATTTGGGGAGTGGGTCCGTGCCGGAAAGCTGAAGGCAACGACGACCACGTCTCTCCAGATAGTTTGTGGATTAGAAGGATGGTGCTTGGATCCAAATGATAATGCCGGATGATGATAGAAATATTATAATTGGTATATCCACTTATCATAACACGTGTGATATAAACAGATCGCTAGATTTTGGTGGATTACAATAATGTTAGGTTGCGCCTGCGTTTTCTCATGAGAGGCGAGAGCGAATGTGATTATGTCAGTCTGTCAGGCAGAGTAAATGACAGAATCCTGAACGAACGCATTAGGGGCGCACAGTCTAACCTGTGATGCCAATAAACATAATGGGGCACACAGACGAGACTGTAACGCCACAAGTACATTACGACACGAGGATCGTAGGTGGCAAAAACGAGGTGACTTTTGTAAGCCCGAGCCGTAGGCGAGGGTTTATAATGTCAAGAGTTTTTTATAAAACCTAAGATATGTGTGATGTACGACGTTCAAAATGTCGGCTACAAATTCTTGACTTTTTGCAGTTCAATTCGTTCGTCCCGTTGCTTCTATCCGATTTCGACATATATTGTCGTTATCCGAAAAACTGGAGTGTCATTTAAAAACATTTTAATTTATTTAATTATTTTATTTTATTTACCTCAAATTATGGGAAAATAAACTAAAAAAACCCGCAACACTGAACAAAAACAAATTTTTAGGTTATGAATAATTAATGTTATAATAATTAATAATAGGCCTGTGTCGTAAATTTCAAAAATTGCTTATTTCGTTTGTTTAGTACCTGTATTACCCCAAAAAAATAATATTTCATGATAAAAATTATATTTAAAACACATATTTTAAGGTTTAAGAAAATATTTTTAATCTGGCGTAAAAATACAAGAAAGTGTCATCGCGTCGTGAATGACGTCACATAGTGGCAAACGATTGTGTTCACTTGTGCTGTTGTATGAAAAAGTTAACCAAGCGTCAAACAAAACAACAATGGCGGCATACCACTATGTGACGTAATACGTTCTGATTGACGTTCACAGCGGAGGGGCCAGGGGGGGTATTTATTTTATTTTAATTTGTAAAAATAACAATAATCATTAATTTTTATGTGGAATTATTTCGGTTTTCCCTGTTTAAATATTACAATTTACGTCTAGAAACATTCATCCATTGATTTCATTGTTAGTTGACACAAGCCTATTTTGGCTTATTTCTTGATAATTTTACGCTTGACGTGATTCTAAGTATTTAAGACATAAACAATTATTACATTGAAATGTTAATAATTGGCATTAACGTGACATACTTACGAATAAAAGGACAAGTCTGGTATTTTCTTTTCATTATCACTTTTACACCCCAAAACACTACATCGCACCATGTTTTCAGCAAATAACAATACACAAATTATCCACAATAAATGACAATAAGTATTATCGTTGAATAAATGCACTTCTTAATTAAATTAAAACAAATTACACGCCTACAAGAAAACAAGCGACTCTCAGCTGTCAAATTTGTTTAGCACAGTACTGTGGTGACCTTGAAAAAACGTGCACGCGGTGAGGGACAAAAAATTGACGAACTTGTCTCTTTTTTTCATCAGTAAAGCGTATATAACCATCCTTTTCGTGTGTAAGTGAAATAAAAAATGTCAATCAGTCTATTCTCTTCTCTGTCTACGCAAAACTCATACATTTTTTTTTGCTTTTCTGATCGCTGACAGCACTGAAAGTCTGATTCGGAATGCGCCCAGTAATTCGGACGGAACGCGATTACAGGTGCTTTAATAGATTTCAGCGCATCTCGGAACGCAGGGTAATAATGGATGGATGGCGAACCCTACACGTCAATATATATCGTGATATTTACTGGAGGGGTCCACACACGGCAGCTATAATGTACATTACATCCCGGGATGTATAGCTTTACATTACCTTAAAGTATCATACACGCAGCAGGTAAATGTAATACATCTTTCCCTTCATTCAGCTGCTAAGGTGTTCAGGGTGTTCTTATTTTTAATGCTAAATATTATGTACCCGTACTAGATAGTTCATCAGAAGATGATTGATTGTGATTTTGATGCGCGTATTGCCAGATGTCCATACCACCCAAGACATTAATTTGCTGCATGAAAATAATTTACTGAAGACTAGGCTGTATGGGCTTTGATTGATCTCTTTGCCTGTTCAGACTGGGTGAACTAAACAAAAAGAAAGTTCATTGATACGTTTCGTACGTGTTTTGCGATTTATAATAAGATAAAATATTAATATTAGTATTTTATATAATTGGTTATTTGAGTAGTGATAGCCTAGTCAGTAGAAGGTTTGCCTTCCATTCTGAAGATCCTGGGTTCTTATCCCGGCCTGTACCACTGAATTTAAAATTCATGTACAGATCTTTTCTAACCAGATTATCACTTGCTCGGTGTTTCGGATGGCACCTTAAACTGTAGGTCCCTGTTTACTGCAATGGAGGTAGTTGTAAAGCCATGTCAGAGGCCCTTTGGGCGGCTTAGAAACTCTCGACAATAGTTGGCGCCAATCATCACAGGATGAAATAATGAAAATATTATTATATAGTTGCGAAACGCAACGAATTAAATCTTGATTTAAAACAAAAACTATTTTTTTTGTTTGTCCCGATCTACAACCCGAAATCCCGATTTATTTTATCTTTTGTCTTGATTTAAAACAAATCAGACCTGGCAACACTATTTGTGGTGTGTTCTAGGAACAAGGAAAATATACATTTACATCTCGATATATCTCAATACTTGTCTATCACAGAAATTTTTGAACCCCTTTTCGAAGCGAGATGTATTGAAAGGTATAGACAGATATTGAGATATATCGAGATGTAAATGTATATTTTCATACCGCTCGGTATCTTAAGATGCGAAGATGTACATTACCTGCGCCGTGTGTTGTCTCGGACGATTTCTACACGAAAGATGTAATGAGATGTATCGACAGGTATCGTGCTATAATGTACATCTTTACATTATAGCTGCCGTGTGGGATGCCCTTGATGGATCTTGGGCCGGATTACAGCACACCCTACACCATCAATACGGATCGCGGCAGTACTGAAGCGTTCTTTGTACGAGGCAGACGCGATGGACCCTAGACGGAGGAAAATTAGAGCTTGTGTGGCAATAATTGGAGGCATTGTAGCCCTTTCTTTAAACAAACGAGTAAAAAGAAAGCGATGGATGAAGAATTGGCTACAAAAGAGAAAAAAGTATACACACCTGAATTTATTTGACGAAATGTTGTACCATCAGGGCGTTTATTTTCATCAGAAAATAATACCCTTACAGAAAATCGAAATAGACTATTCCGAATCAGATTTCACGGCTCAAAGTACTGACAGCGATTACTCGCGTACCGATTCAGAAATCGCGATAATACGGCTCATGAGCGAAATCAAAACGGAACGGCGTTTGAGCGCGCTGAAACTGCTTATAACTCAGTCTTGCCAGATGTTGATTACCGTACCAAAACTGACAAAATTCTAAATTATTATACGTATTGAAAAAGTATCGTACAGCTGTGAAAACAGCACTTTTCGCATGGCTAGTACCCAAAATAAGAAAAGGTATGCGAATTTTAAAAAATGGAGATGTAAATAGGCACATGAAATTAAAAACATACAAAAAAGAATGTTTAATATTTATATTTTATCAGATTGCCTATGATATTATCTTATGTATGTATGTGCCTGAGCTAAAACTATTGTAATATATACATAACCTACTCGATACTTTTACTATCGAACATCTGGCAGCCCGAGCCTACAAAACTGATTGATTTAAAATATTTCAGTAATTTATCGCCATTTCATAATTGAATAACGTGTTTTTAATTTTGTTCAACCAAATAACGTTAATTTTACATTCAAACATTTAACTTTAAAAAATAAATTAACAATATGTCAAAGTCGAATTTGACATTACGCTTACGTGAATTTCGCTCTGGAGCATGGGCACCGTTAGCGGAAGATGGCGGCGGTCATGACGCAATCCGTGACGTCACAATGGCTGCCGTAATCCCAATGACAGTGATTCGGTACGCGGTTTTGGGTACTCAGTGATGTCAGCGCTCATGAGCCGTATTATCGCGATTTCTGAATCGGTACGCGAGTAATCGCTGTCAGTACTTTGAGCCGTGAAATCTAATTCGGAATACATCCAATGTTAACCATATCAAATTATAAAGGTATCATTCATTATCAAAAAGTGGCAAACAAAAACGTTTAATGTTACTTTATATTTTATATTAGGTGTAAATTATGGTGTAAAAAGACTAAAATCACCGCTCTGGCAGGTTTCACACGTTTCCAGTTTTCAAATGTCACCCGAACTCCACGGAAAGCAATGATCGGCTGGCCGACTAGTCGGCCTTTTTATAACCGACTAGTTTGCTAGTCGGCTAAAGTCATAGTCGGCCCATCTCTAATTATCATCTCAGCCGGAAGACGTCCACTCCTGAACATAGGCCTCTCTCTGCCATACGTTTCCAACTTGAACGGTCCTGCGTTACTTGCATCCACCGGCGTCCACCTTGTGGGAGGCCATCTAACACTACGCCTTCTGGCCCGTGGTAACCATTTGAGAACCTTTCTTCCCCATCGGTTATCGGATCGTCGAGCTATAGCCTATTGCCACCTGAGACTTTGCTTATCCTGAGAGCTATGTCGATGACATTGGTAATTAGCTCAAGATGAAACAAATATTACCTATAGTTTATTTTAGTTATATTTATCCACTGTCTTCGCTCTGATCAGAAGACCTAAAAATATTGTTTAAAAAGGCAGCAGAAGGTTACTCATACATAACCAAGAGAAAAACGCACAAGTGATTTTTTCACTAGGGGAAACCGTAGGAATCGAACACACGACCTCCGGGTCAAGTGCCCAATGTATAAGACTACGGAGGCAATCGTAGAAAATATTGAACTATGAGCGGGCGTCACAGACGGTTAAGATACGATCTTATAATACAAGGCAGCCAGCTCTCTCGTCGCCATTTACTTTGTGTGCAAAGCGGGGGGTCAAGCAGAATGGCCAGTCACTGATTGATTCGGCCATTCTGCTTGACCACAAAGTAAGTGGCGACGAGAGAGCTGGCTGCCTCGTAAGATACGATATCGTATCCCGTCTGTGACGCCCTTTTCATGAAGGTAAGTAAGATATATTCTACGATATTAACCAAATGTTTGCCCAAATATTTTGCCGTGGTTTTAGTGCGAGCTTCAGTAAGACCTTTAGGGATATGTACTTGATTATATGTATGTATGTAAGATATCGTATAAGGCGCAGAAAGTGAAAACATCATGTGCAAAAATTGTACTATAAGTATCGCAGAGGGAAGTTCAATCAATTAAACTACTGAGAACAGCAACATGACACCGTAGATAAAATAAACCCGCGCGACATACACAGTGACCACCACGGAATATATTGTTTTATATTCCGTGGTGACCACCAATAGCATCCAAGCTTTTTGTCGCAGGTAGACAAGAACTGCGTTATTTTTGGCAGTTACGTTTTATGTCGCGCGGGTCCTTATGCTGGGGTCAGCAGACCCTGCAGAGGGAATAAATTAGGATTATATTTTACAAAAGCTTTCCTTCCTAACAAGAAACTATATAGCTACCCAATTTACAAGTTTTTCAGGAATACCTAGAAAGTTCTGAATATAAAACATCTATATTTACACTACATTAAATGCGCCAGATATATCAAAGAAAACAGCAAGTAATGGATCACCAACTGCCAAGGAATTTTGAATATCAATATGTAACTGAACAAAAATTTCACGGGCCACACTTAAGTGTAAAACAGATTTTTGAGTAAACTGTTAAATTTCTCCACAAAGTATTCGAGACGCTGTTTTAGAAGCTGCTCAAATATTTTACCTACACAAGATGGCTTTAGGACGATACGAATCAGGATCAGACTTGACCTTATCTGGCTTTAGAATTGGCACAATGACATCTATTTTCAAGTCTGAAGGAATATAATTAGCGGCCCACAAACAATTTGATGATATCGAGAAATACTTTTTTAGACTTTTTATCATATAAGGGACTCCGTCAAAGTCAAAGTAGTATCCCTACGAGTGGGCAGTCGGTAAGTTGAGCCAATCCAATGGCGAAATAGTGGTTTCGGTCGGAAAATCCCCCAAATCTTGGAGACCATAGAAATTAAAAATAAATTGTAATGAAAATTGTAAAACGCATTTTCCGAACAGTTTACTGCCTTCGTAAGTTATATTTTCGAGCAAGGTATATTGAAAATAATATAAATTCAACAACCAATGTGTAAAGTGTAGACGTAGTGAATAGTGCAGTTCAACTGACTTTTTTTAAATTAACTTTATGAGTGAAACCGACTTAGTCTGTGAAATTACCAAAATTGGAACAACGGCGATTGTTATGGAAAAATAAATTTTTAAAACTGTCATGATTGGTTGAAATACAATTTTGTAGGGTAGGTCTGTACCAACATAAAAATTTGCTTCGCTAAGATGCGACTCTAAAAATTCCTGCAGCAACAAGATAATAACGTTCGCGAAATCTATTTAACAAATCCTGTGAAATTAATGTCGGTGCTAGTAGTAATACAAATTTTAACCAACAGACATACCAACTCTGCGAAAAAAAGGCGGCGCTAATAGTCATACAAAATTGTATTCCAACCAATCACGTCACTTCTAAAAATTTACATTTCCATAAAAACGGGATACTATTATAAACGCCGTAGGTCCAATATTGGCCATTTCACAGATACTGGTAGGTCTGTACAATTTGGGTACCGAATCACTAAATCAAGTCGGAACGGCATCGCTAAAACTGCTGCGCCGCTTTACCTACTTTAGTTATAACAAGGCCAGCTTGCCCGATGTGGATTTTATTTATTACTTTTGCTACACTTTTACAACCGGCGGCGCGGGCGCGGTGCCCCTTACATTTGTTTATTTTTTAGATCTCGATTATTCTCTCTATTTGCGGTATTAGGTTAACAAGCAGTTCACACACAAACAACGAACTTTGAACATTGAAAATGAACCAGTGAGGGAACGAAAACAACTTATCTTATTAATATTTTCATATGTATTCAAAAACTTTATCTTTTGAGAGGAGTCAGCGTATCCATACCTGTTCTAACAATAAATTGATTTTTTAATGTGTATTCTATGCTAATTGTAATACAGATATAATATTATAGACTCCTAAAGTTAGCAATACGTCATTTGACTACTTATTTTCTCAAATAGTTTCATGAACCAAATCAAGAAAATTGATTCATAGAAATCTAACTAATTGCTAAAACTACATTAAATAACACATCTTTTTATCTTATTTTGAAAATAGCATGGATGAATATACGCTATGTATAATCAAATACCCTACTAAAATATGAACATAATTTGCAATAGATTTTAAATTTCTTAACATTTAAAACAAAACGGCTTTTACAATTGGAATGTTTATCAAAGTTCAGTAAATATTTAAGACAATCCGGTGCGTCGCATACGAGAAGCCTCTTTTTAAAACAAACTGTGCTATGTAATGGATAAGAAACAATTTGAACTATCTAGTTCCAAAAATTAGCGATATAACGGATGCGACCGGCAAATATTAATTTTGGTAAAGAAAATATATTTTCGGAACTAAGTATCATCATCATTGGTCTTCACAACTTTTCTCGTGGCTGTGTAAGCCAATACGGGAACAACAATGACGTCCGCACGCTCTGCAGATGTACTCGTTACCCGCAGAAGGAAACGATGCAGCTTGGTGACGTTTTGCTCTCTTTTAAGCTAAGACAGTAAACCAGGCGTCGTCATGAGTCTTCCACCCGTCCATCACGCTTTTACGCCATTTGTTTCTGTCCACGGCTGTTCTCTCTCAGCCTTGCTGTTCTATCCTGAATGCGGCCATGTCCCGCTTGGCACAGTCCATGAATCGCAACAAAGGTCTCCCTACAGCTCTCTTTGCGTTTGCAACAGCACCAAGCAGAACGCGACGTGGCAAGCGGGAGGGTTCCATCCAATGCGGTGAAACTGGGCAGCTGTGCAATTTCAAGTACCCTTTCATTCGTCACTCTGTTTTGCCAAGTAATACGCAGGATGTTACGGATGCAGCGCATGTGGATATATTAAGCCGACGTTCGTGTTTTGCGTACGAAGTTCAGGTTTCGGCTCCGTACAAGAGTATGCTTAAGACGCAAGCTAGATAAACAATCATCTTGGTCTTTGTATTGAGATGTTTATTATTCCATAGTCTTGCACTTAACCTACCGAACATGGTCGCCGCTTTGCCGCATTTTTTGCATGGAACTAAGTATAAATATGTAAAATTTGATACAACGATTTATCAACGAATTATTTTTCACGCTTTACTTAACTATCGTAGTTTTCGTATTAAAAAAAATACTTCAGATTTTAAACAGACCACAAACAGTTAATTACGACATAACCGACAGCATTTGTTAGGAGTTTTTCTAATATTTTAGCACATGCGCGCACACCATTCTCGACGACGCATCGGACCGACCTCACCAGGCTTAACCTTCAGCAGCGCTACATTTTAAGTCGCATGTCGTCAAATTATTATTTTTTAAGTATGAAATTATCGCACAACTCGACGCGGGAATAACGGTTCATGATGGCGTGAAAACATCATAAAAATTCATTCTTCTTAAAAAAATAGCAAACGACGACGTAGTCGAACTTAAAATGACTTAAATAGTTGTGACTTCTTGTAAGGCTGCGGCCAAATAGGTATTACTATAAAGTAATGAGTTGCGTAATTTACTTTGCATTCAGTTTTATATAAAGCGGCATTCAAGCTTTTTCTGCACTGTGCCTCTATGACAGACATCTAACATTGGCTCAGAAATATTATAGTCTTCGGCTCTAAATTACGCTCTACATATAACGTGTGTCCGACTTTATAAAATACGTGACAAACTATGCACGAAAAATACGTTTGGCCGCAGTCTTAGTAAAATAATTTAACGTAAAACAGATTATACCTACTAATAAGTATTTCATAAGTTTGCTATATTGGCAATGTATATGGTATTGTATAAGCTGTACAAGTAAGCGCTAGTTTAGACAGATTCTGATAGTTGTTTCATGACATTAGATTGTATATACGATGCTGAAAGCTTCGAAAATAAAAGAAAATAAAATCAAACAAAATATACACTTCATTGTTCGGTCCTGAATCACAACTTCGAAAAAATTCTCTATTTATGATATAAAGCTTGCAAAATTAGTTTTTTGTACCACGTGCAGCCCACGAGATACCCCGCCGTGTCACTACGGACTCTCAACCCACACGATTGCAACACAATATAATCATGGTAGTAACCACCAAGTTAGTGTTTAATAAATAAAATACACAAGTTTTCTCTAAACAAACCAATGAACATTTAGACGGTTCTGTTATATATGTCGTAGGAAGATTTGATAATTCGAATTTTCGCGAAAACCGGATATAGCGAAAACACGGATAATTAGACAATGGTGAAAACATTTTTCAATCTTACTAGAAAAAGATAGGGTTTTTGCAAAAACACGAGTCGCCCTAGTAATATTGCGAAACGAAACGTTAGCTACTATGAAATAAGAACACTGATTGACCGGTCGGAGCGCCCAAAACGAGACCTCCTCTGTTTGGTTGACATTGATGACAGAGTATTAGTCTGTAAGCAAAAATCTAGCCAATCAGAGTTAAAGATATTCAAACTAGAGCGACTCTTTCCAGTAAGATTGAGAAATGTTTTCACCATTGTCTAATTATCCGTGTTTTCGCAATATCCCTAGGGATTTCGCGAAAATTCAAATTATCAAATCTTCCTACGACATATATGATAATATCTCGAGGCAAATAGTTAAGTTTACAATCACTGTCAGCAATATTTAAAGATGAACAATACATATTTTGATTAAATGTAATATTGACATAGGAAAATTTCAATTTTGTTGTAGATAGGGTCGGGTTGTTTATTAGTCTGATTCAACGATTTATAGCAATCAACAAAGTCGTACCTTTTCTATTATCACCATCAAAAATCGATATACTACATTATGTCATACTTATTCTCACTAACTTATATACACAACTCTATGGTAAGTAGTCCCCTTAAGAAAAAAACATTTACATTGCACTAAAATCGTCTTCGTCGGCCATAAAGCCATCTTCACTTTGCTGGCAGTGGTTTATACCAGTGCAGCAAGGTCACTTCAAGTAGCTGCGGTATAGCATGGGCGAATGAGAAGTCTCTTCTTCTTGCTCAAGAAGAAAGATCATGTCACGATGATTGATGCGCTTCAAACGCGTACGGAGTGCCAGCTGGCTCCTGCTCGTCTGAATAACAATACACATAATAAGTCTTCCAAAAACGTTCAATACAGATCAATAACCACAAAGTATTGAATACTTACAATTCCACTACCACTTTGACTTCCCCCACTGGCAGCTGAATCGCCAGCGCCGCCAGGACCATCTAATCGGGGCTTCTTGCGAGGGCCAATGGCTTGCAGGGCTGTGAGATTTGCTTCTCTTTGTCGAAGTTCTTCAAGCTCGGCACGCTGCATTTCTTTAGCCTAAAATTATTATAAGTGTGATAAGAGAACTTACAGCCCGTGAAAATAATATAGCTACGAGTACTTGGTATACACTAAACGGCTTTTTCATCTCTCATGCTCTGAAAGTAGTCCAATAATGACCCCAAAGAAAGGAAGTAAGTTTGGGATGTAAGTTGACATTGAAATTGGAACATTTCCTTTTGCTATTTGCATAGAAAATTGCAATAGACGCATACAGCCTACTAGATAATTCTAAAATTAATTTTATTTTAATTATTATTAATAATATTTTGCTTAAATTTACCTCAATTATGCTAGTTGAATATGAAATTTACGTATTGGCGGGTGTCTGTCTTCGTTTCCCGCCGTGAACAGTTGTGTTAGCTCACAGCTAATTATTACGTTTGCATTTCAATTTTTTTTTTAAACCTAGTGTTAATTTATGTGATTTTTCACGTAAGTATTACCTTATTATTTATATCAAATTCACTGTGTATACGATAGACAAAACACGTGTTGGTATCAGCCACATGCGTTTGTCAGTCTTCATTCTTAATACCGACACGTAAAAGTAAGTTTTTATTCTATCCTTTCTTGGGAATTGCTGTTCAAAGATTTTTTAACCGCTTTAATATGGAGCACGCGTTCAATGTTTTTTGTTGAAATACCTTCTTTAATGAAGATTCTTTAACATTTTTATACTTTATTGCGACATAGTTGCGAACACGTTAATTAGTCACATATTTTATTTAACGATTTTTAGTTCGATTACAAGTAATATACGATTTTTATTATTCAATTATTATCCCTTTGTTGTTTTCTTTTTTGTTCTTTTGTTTGTGTGTGTTTGCTATAGTGTTTGTAACTGTTTTAGCATGGCTAATGATTCTAAAAAAGACGATGAATCATCTAAGAGTATGACCCCAAAGCCTGGTCCATTCGTTGCACAGCGTCTGTCACGGTCTAAAGATCGGAAGAGGATAATTAAAGAAGTTTTAAGAAAATCCAGGTCGAGTAGCAGTAGCTGCAGCAGTAGTAGCTCAAGTGAATGTTATTCCAGGAGAAGCAGCTCTTCATCATCGAGCCATTCTCAATCTCCAATTAAATAGAAACGCAGTTATCGTAAAAAGAAAAGGGGGGGCAGGCGTAAACATCGGCGGTTGGACCACAGGACTTGGAAGTTAACCAAGAAACTAAAAAAAAACTGCGCAAGCGTTTAGCGAAGGATAAAAAGGAAAGTCACGTGAGTACTCTGCAAGATCATGGTTCTATTTCGATTACTTCGAGTGTTAGCCGTAATCTTTACAATGATTTGTCAGATCGTGTCTCTGATATTGAAGTGCTTGATGAAAAGCAGCGTAAAAAACTGTTTTCTTTTCAAATTGAGACGAAACTTAACGAACCTACAATGCCTAAGACTTCAGATGCTCATTTAAAGTTGTTATGCGAGCTTCAACATTTAGACAACAGTGACTGGAATGAAATTAGGTATTCAGGCACCTGTTACCAGTCTGCACGGAGACGGTATTCGCCAAGTGGGGAATACCAATGATGGACTTGTTCACCTTCAGCAGAGCCCACGTCGTGCTCAACTATGTGTCAATAGTTACCTAATTCCCAAAGTATTGAGCCATCTCAATCAAAGTCAGGGAAATCAGGGAATGTACCTACTGGTGGTGCCTCGTTAGGAACGGGTTTACTGGCGAGCAGATCTCAGAGCGCGAGCTCTAGCAGCTCCTTTCACCCTTCGTCATCTAGACAGAGTCCTGATCGATGTAACAACAGGGCCGCCTCTACCTCGAATTCACGACATGACACTCGAAATCGTTCGTAGCATCGTTATGAACAGCTTAGACCAATTTCCAGACGATTTACAGGAAGCATTTGGAAAAGCAGACGGTTTTTGTAGGTGGGATTTTTACCAAGAAAATACCTATCTTACTTTTTGACGAAACTACATTCAGGTGATAGGGTAGCTCTCATACAACAATAAAAGTCAAGTCTGCCGCAGATATTAGGAAGCGTTTGCGAAATCAGACGATTTGAATGTGCCAAAGGCTAAGGACACTTACTACTGAAAACGATAATATTATAGATTACTTTCGTAATATCGACCTGTGGGTTGAACTATAACCTGTTAGAAGACTGAACGACTTAATCAAAAATAAAATCAATATAATATGGGTGTATTAGTAAATACAATTATAAAATATTTTTTCATACAAATATTTTGATTTATTATTGCTATGTTTATTCTCGTCTCACTTATCAATACCTATTACAAAATCACAAATCACATTTTTTAAAAGTTCAAGTGACGCATATCAATCTTTTTAAAAAGTGATTATAATAAGTAATGAGGTAGGTATCATAAATTTTTCAATCTTTATACGAAATAACGAGCTATTTGCAATTACAAAAGTCCACCATTTAGAACCAAACAATTAAATTATTACTTATTAATATAATATCACAAAATACAATTTATTTTTTGGTACGAGCTTTATATGCGTAATTATCTCTATTGAATTACTAATATGAGTAAGTAAATCACAATTATCTTTGTCTTGAGTGCGTGAGCAAAAATCAATCGTAAAAGCCAACTTATTAGTTGGCTTATTAATTGTGATATTTCACAAATACTACGTTACTGATACTAGTTGTAAGTCCCGTAAATTAAAGATAAATAACACTTCTTCTTCGTCCTAGCGTTTTCCCGGCCTAATGCTTTCCGACTTAATCTTCTCCACTGTGCCCGGTCTTCGGCATCCTTAGGTGTGAGATTGTTCTCTTCCATATCCTCTTTCACGACGTCCAGCCAGCGCTTTTTAGGCCTACCACGTGGTCTAGGGCCCTGAACAGTGTAGTCGAGGCATCTTTTTCCTGCATAGTCTGACGGTCTGCGGCTTTTATGGCCATACCATCGGAGTCGACTTTCCTGAAGCTTATCCGCTACGTCACGGACTCCGAGACTGCCACGGATGTGTTCGTTACGAATTCGATCTAATCGCGTAACGCCACACATCCATCGCAACACCTTCATTTCACAACATACAACAATCGCACACTGCGGACTGCCGAAAAGATCGTTGAACTAGAGGAAGAATTGAGCAGGATACAATGGGACATCTTAGGGTTATCTGAAGTCCGTAGAGAGGGCGAGGACTCGATTATCCTGAATTCCGGCAACCTGCTTTATTTCCGGGAGAACGAAGATCTGGCCCAGAGAGGGTTCATGGTCCACAAGTCCCTCGTGAAATGTAATTAAGATTGAGAGTGTGGCGTTCTGTACACTGAGAATCACCAAAAGGTATTCGTTGAAGGTCGTATACAGGTATACGCACCGACTTTGAAACACCTCGATGATGAGGCTCATGAAAGAAAGACGAGAAATGGTTCTGTCTGCAGACCGTAGCTGATTGATCCCTCATATTACCGACGGCTCAATCACAAACAGTCTCGCACGTAGGCTTGACGACTTCCAGGCTCCCGAACAAGCCGGTTTCCGAAAAGGCTATAGTACCACAGACCACATACATACGCTGCGGCAGGTTATACAGAAGACCGAAGAGTAATATAACCAGCCACTATGCTTAGCGTTTGTAGACTATGAGAAAGCCTTCGATTCGATCGAGACCGGGGCAGTGCTGCGGTCTCTCCAGTGGTGCCCAGTTGACTATCGGTGTGTCGAAGTGCTGAAGTGTCGGTCCAACTAGGATCAGAACTCGATGCCAGTACAGCTGCAAAGCCCGAAAAATTGCGAGACTCAGTTGCAGCAGGCGGGGCACATTGACGATTGGACACTTCGGCAGAGTTCGCGAATGGCGACCACACACCGGAAAACTAAGCACCACAAGGTGGCCCAACGACCTGGTGAAGGTCGCGGGAAGCCGCTGGATGCGGGCAGCGCAGGACCAAGTCATTGTGGAGATTTTTGGGGTAGGTCTTTGTCCAGCAGTGGACGTCTTTCAGCTGAGATGAATAAGATCTTAAAAACATCATCATCATTTCAGCCGGCAGATGTCCACTGCTGCACATAGGCCTCCCCCATAGGTTTCTACCGTGAACGGTCCTGCGCAACTTGCATCCACCGGCGCCCAGCAACTTTCACCAAATCATCTGTCCATCTTGTGGCAGGCCGTCCAACACACGTCTTCCGGCCCGTGGTCGCCATTCGAGAACCTTTCTTGCTCATCGGTTATCGGTTCGTCGAACTTTATAGCCTGCCCATTGACACTTCAGCTTACTTATCCGGAAAGCTATGTCGATAACATTGGTCTTTCTACGTATCTCCTCATTTCTGATTCGATCACGGATGACACTCCGAGCATAGCTCTCTCCATCGCACTCTGAGCGACCTTGAGCTTGTCCATGAGACCAAATAGTTAGCGACCACGTCTCAGTACCATAGGTCATTACTGGCAATATACACTGGTTAAAGTCCTTAGTCTTCAAACACTGAGGTATTTTGGATGAGAAGACATGCCGCAATTACGATACTACGAACGATCCTAAGAAAGAATTTTTCAAAAGTAAGATAGGTAATTTTTGGACATCTGGAGCACTTTTCAAAGTGACATATTTGGCTCGGCAGACGTCGATATCTAGGGACGTCACACAAGTTCGTATATGAATATTATATTCTGACACGAAAGTACGATAGGTACGAAAAACACTTCTCGGACGACGGTCTATATGGAATGACCAACAAATAGATCTTTTAGGAAAGTCCTGGCGTTCTTCGACACAAAAATTTATAATGTTGCATGGAAAAAATGGCTTTCCTGATCTAATAAGCTTACAATTGATCCATATATGCCTAGTGGAAGTGATGTAGCGAGATTTTTGTCAGACTTGCATCTAATTGAAAAATTGTCATGTAATTCTTGCAGCATTACTGCTTGCATTATTTACAAACTTTTTTGATTATGTTCTATTTTCGGCTGGCTGGTTTTCGTTTCTTTTTGGTTCTTGTCATCTTTATTTAAATTTAATTTTTTGATTGTTGTCATTTCTCGTGTTTTTTTCTCATTGTCAGATTTGTGCTCGTCGTGTCGTGACTTGTTGCGAATTGTCGCTATTTTTTTTCAAGAGTAATTCAGAGTTTATAATCCAATAACTACTTCCGCGGAACAACTCTTGTGTCCGCTATTGTTGCCGTGAGGTAATATTCTATCCTTGTTTTCTTTGGCCGGGTAAGTTTTCTTCCCTTGTTTTGTAAGATTGCAATTCTCTTAGTTTCTTTATATCTTTCAGTCTTTTTCCGGTTTTTTATCGCTGCGGACTGCTGAACGCAGATAGAGCAGCCTAGCTAGGAACCTCGGTGGCCGCCTGCGTTTGGAAGCAGTGGCCTCAGCAGCCTCAGCAGTTCCGGAAGCCTCCAAGGGTTGAGATACCCTCAACTTCGTGGACCACCCGCAACGCTGGGCAAAGACCAGCTAAGTTTTTATTATATGGTTCCTGAATAGTTCTCCCATCCATTTGATTGCCTTTTTTATATCTCTGTTCATTTACTTTTTATATTTGGCACCTAAACGTGCATTCAAAATTATCCCCTTTTTCTAAATTCCAAAATAGGCCATACCACGTCACTGGCCCAATTTCCTTTTCGATTCCTTCTTTACTACATTCTTGGTTTCGAGTCAGTTCCCACAGGACCTGCATTATTTTATATCAGTTAGAAAAATTCAGCATCTTTAGGTTTACTCTACTATTTCTTTTCTGTTCTTTTTCTAAGTTTGCGTGTTTATATTTTAAATTTTTAAGTCCGGAAATTGTCTTTCTTTTTGTGGCCTCCAAATTCTACCTTTACCTGTGGTCAGTCAGTAGTGTTTCCTTTTTTTGTATCTACTACATTCTATTTTATTGCATAAATCTGTGATTTCTACACTTTATAATCCTGATGTTGCTGGGAAAATTTCTTCACATACCTTGGTTAAGCACGTTTTAAAGTCTATAGCTTTACAGAAACCTATTCATCATAAACCTCCGGTTTGAACCATAAATAGCCTTGCCTCTCATTTATGTAATTGCAACATTGATATCAGAAATATTTTTCAAACACTTTCAGCTGTACTCTTGCTTCTGTGTTCGGGACGCAGGATTCATGATTTGACGTTATTTAATGTTGATCCTGATCATTATGTTCAATCAAATGATTCTGTTGTTTTTTGACCAGTTTTTGGGTTAAAGACCGACTCCGCCAGCTACAGGCAGCCTGGTTGGAGATTAATGGTTAATAGTGAAAATCAAAATCTTGACCCGGTGTTTTGGGTAAGATAAACGATTCTTCGTAGAGATTCGGCAAATATTTACAATCGAAGCGAAGGCTGCCTCCAGAACAATTATAGCCGGATGGAATAGATCTCTTTTGGTATATGCAGGTATAACAGCTACTCTAGACGGCATTAGATCCACCGTAGCTTAAAAAAATTGGATGGACAATTACCCCCCTTTAGAAGATACCTTTCTAGGGGTAATTGGCGTTCTACGAATACGTTTTCTAAAATTTTACAAGCGTGAAGTTATGCCTGCAACTAACTCGTCCTCAGTTACTGATTTATTCAATCCAATTTATTAATTGTGTGATTCGGTGTAAGTATTTATAATTAAAAAGTATTTCCTGGAATTTTTTATTTTATTTAATATACACTCACCGGCACATCTAACCCCGTCCACCCTTAAATTTCGGGTTAATTTTAAACTACGCTTATTGTTATACATTACAATTGATTTATTGATAATTTTACGATAAATTAAACACACTTAAATAAACGTTACATTAACAACTTTTTAACTAACATCGGCTGTATCACGAGTATTCCCTGAAATGAAGGGCGATTAGATGTGCCGGTGAGTATATTTTACAGTTTAAAATTTCTTGCATTTAATTATAATCACATTGGCGTGTGATGGTTCCGCCACCACCAGGCGATAACAAACAAGTCTCAATTAAGCTTTGAATAACGGTCAAGTCAAATTATTAGAAGCGTTTTATTTACTAATAGAAAGCATATTAATTTAATTACCTTATTTGAAGTTTAGGGTTTAATTCCTGCCTGGTGGAATTTTCGACTCAATGAAGAACTAAACATTGGTTACCTGCTCGGTTCGAGCGGTCCTCACTCTGCCTACAAGTGGTGGTAAAACCGGTAAGTGATAGAAAGGGACATCCATATACGAGAGAAAGAGAAAGATATATATGGCGGGAAACGTAGTGCCTATCTCAATTAATTACGCTTCAAATAAGGTAAAGTAAATTAATATGCGTTTTATTGGTAGGTAAATGTTTATTCTATAAATGTTTGTTAAATAAGTTAATTTACGCGTAATTTACTTGTGCGTGAATTTCAAAAATCAATATGCAGTGATTCATTAAAACCAACTGAAAATTTTTTAGTTTGTGTTTGTCGTATAGTATGTAGTAGCCCATGTATTTATTTTTACAAATGTTTTGTTTACTTTCCTCGCAATCGAGATGAAAAGCAGAGTGTTTACCTTGTGGGAAACTGATCAATTCCACCCTCACACTATGCTACGCTCGTGCGCCAAAATACTTCGGGTGTAATTGATCACTTTCACCCCTTGATTAACAATCTACTATTAACTTTCTACAATAGTATTCGAAACCAATGGCTATTGGATATTTGCCAAAAATGGATTTCTGACAGAAAAACTTATATAAATACTTAACCCTGGAAATAAGAGCTGCGCCATGATGTAGTTTAAATTCTTGTAATATACTAGATAGCTCACCTTAGCTTTTAGTTTGGCTTGTTCTGGGTCTTCATTTTTAGACCTAGACTTGGCGGCGCGTAGGAGCATTTCTCTTTCAGAGTCCTCGCGTCTTTTCTTGTCAACACGATCTAACTCCTCAAGGAACTTCAGCTGACCTTTCACGTCCTGTGTCGTATCATAGTGGTTATCAGACTGTAAGAAAAATAATCAATGCTATGAGTGGTTATTATCTAAACTCACAATCTTTAAATGGCTTGGCGGATGCTGTGACCTTAATGCCTGTCAATGAGCAGATCACGAAATTTAGATGTTAAGAGTAGCGAGAGTAGAAGTCTTACTAAAAGCAGAATGTTTTTTGGCGAGTATTATAGCGCACTGTTTTTAGTGTAAAACTAGTGACTCGCCCGCGGCTACGCTCGCGTTATGTAAGATTTTCCCGTGGGAATAAGACTCTCCCGTAAAAAATATCTTATGTGTTAATCCAGGCATTCCAAATTCCATCCCAATTCGTTGAGTACTTTAAGCGTGAAGGTGGAACAAACATCCAAATATATTTTCTCATTTATAATGATAGTGTGATTTATACCTTATTTCGATGTTAATTAATAGAGTATTTAATCAAACAATAGATAACTATTAAGGAGTTTTCGCTAGAAATCGACATAATTTAGATTCTTTTTTATTATGTATGATTTTCCAAAAGACGACACTTAGCAAGTTCTCTTTGTTCTGAACGATACGCTCGACTTTGTCTTTAATCCCAAGATCGTCATTTAATCGTAAATTTAAATACGACGACGGCGTTATTTCTTAGTAATCATTAATTTGTACATAACTACCCGAAGGTTATAATAATATTATTATGTAGTCTTAAGGCTCAATTCACACCTAGATGGCAGCGGCCGACAGACCGTAGCTTGGTAAATAGTGACAGGATAGGAACGTGACTTAATACGTTATTATATATTTTTAAATAGAGATAACTCAAGCTATGTCATGTCTATGGAGGAGGGCTTTCCCCGTTACGGAAAGCTTTATTCCTCAAGAAGAGGTCCTTCCTCCGGGTGGTGACTTGCAGTGGCCAATATGGAAGTCCCTAAACCGGCTACGAAATCAAGTTGGCCGCTGCAAGGACAACGTTTGTCGGTGGGGTTACATCAATAGCAGTCAATACCAGTGTGGTGCCACCCCGCAAACGATGGCTCATTTATTGACTTGCCCCTCGAGCACTGACACCTGCACGCTACGGGATCTGTGGGAGGCTACCGACAATGCTCGTCGGGTGGCTGCCTACGGGGCCAACAAAATATGATACCATCGATTCGAAAAGAATAAAAAATAGAGATTAGGTAAAAACATATTATTTCTTAGTTTGCAAAAGGGTACAAAGTAAAAATATTATTCTACGTTTACAATTTATGAAAGAATTAACTATTACCTATATAACAAAAAATATATTTTGTTCTTATATAGGTATATACTACGCTATTTCTCAAATGATAAATTTTGGAAATCTAAGATCTAAATACCACAAAATTATAAAAACAAAGCAAATATCTCTTATTTTTTAATTTAATTTTTTAGGTTTTGCAGAAACCAGCTAGGCTCAAGCTTTTATTGATAAATGTAATCAGCTTATAATATTATGTCACCACTAAGGGGCTCGAGCTTACTCTGAGCTAGGGCGATTAGACCCTACATAGTCGGCCACGCTTCACACACAACTTAGAATTCTATTGCAGGCTTGTTTAAGTTTCCCTACAATGTTTTAACGTAATTACACAAGCCCAATCGGTAGAGCTTTCGGATCTTGTTTCGGAGGTTTTGGGTTCGAATCCATTGGGCACATTGCCAATACATGAATCGCTTGCAAGTGCAAGACGGCCCCTAGTTTAGTTAGCACATTGCAAGCTTAATCACCGCAAGCAGGTGCTTGTCTTGTCCGTGCTTCGGGAAACACGTTAAACCGTTGGTCCCGGTTATAATAATACGGAAATAGGCGTCATATAAACCATATCAAACGCAACATTTTAAACTCTCGCGACCCGCAGAAGTTTGCTTTAAATTGCTTACATTCACTTAGCATATAACTATACTACTAGGAACTAATACCTTATGAAGTTAAACATTCGCATAATTTCAAAGTACTAACAATTATCATCGCCCAGCAATATTATCACTAACATATAAACGCATTGCGTCCTGGTCAAAAACAATAAAATAATTCTAGTTTCTCCACAATAGACACCAAAAACTAGGTGTCTAACACAATACACAGCCCCTACTTACTTATACGTGTCAAATGCTTGTTATCGCCAAGAGCAAATATGCAATGCTACAACTTTTTTTGTCATCATCATCATCATCATTTCAGCCTGTTTAAGTCCACTGCTGAACATAGGCCTCTCCAATCGCACTCCAGCGCGACCGGTCCATAGCCACTTGCATCCAACGAGACCCATGATGGCATATGACATGATTGTCATATGATGTAATAATCCAACCATCGACAATAGTAGGTACCAGAGTTTTCATAATATATTTCCACTTGCTGGAATTATATTACTGGGAACTGGGATTGTGTTCAAGCGCGAGCCACAACATTTACAGAGAGGACGACATGTGATTTGGATCTTTTGTTGGGTCTGTCCGTTCTCCGTCAATCTAC
Source organism: Carpatolechia fugitivella (assembly GCA_951230895.1). Lineage (NCBI taxonomy): Eukaryota > Metazoa > Arthropoda > Insecta > Lepidoptera > Gelechiidae > Carpatolechia > Carpatolechia fugitivella. The sequence goes on from OX579645.1 coordinate 14,824,480, forward strand.
CACACAGAGCTTATTTTATTATCTTGAATCTATTAAAAACAAACAAGGCATAGCGAAAACCAATTTCAAATACATCATCATGTGACATATCAAGTGAAAGGGCTCGTTGTAATAAAAAAACATTGAGAGATATTTAAAAATCTTATCGAAAATCCCAATTCTTCAACTTTTCACGCGGATCTGTCTTGCACTTGACAGTTTTTATACACAGTTATAATTTGTACACACCAATTTCAAAGCTTTTTACAATATTTATCGATCGTCGCAATGCATTATCTAAATATATAAAACAAAGATGGGTTGGTTTAAGAACGCCTAGACCGATTTTTATGACTATTCATTTGTTGGATTTGTCTCTGTCCTTCTTTGCGAAGCGGGGGGCTGGTCCGCAAGTTTTATAATTATTTATAAACAGAAAAACTTTGTCGATCTTGGACAGGACTCGAAACTGCATCTCTTCAGCAATCCGGGACGGATACAGACGCATTAATAAAAGATAGACACACTTAATTAGGTACATTTATTTTTGTGTTTCGTACCTTGATGATGAGATCGATCCTGTGCTGTGCAATGACTGCGAGCTTCTCAACGAGATTTTTCAGTCGCTCGTGCACAGCGTGGCTAATCAGGCTGGCCAATTCCGCCGACGGTTCATCTAAACCGTGCTTGGCCGAAACTGCTTTTATCCGCGCTTGCATTATGCTCATCGGCACAAGGTGCTCCTCTTTGCATGACCTACAAGAAGTTGAAACAGTTATCCAAATGGAAATTAAATAACGTCTATGATACACTATTTAAACATAATATTGTAAGTACATAGTTACCTAATTTGTGTGCCAATCATTTCTGTGGAGCCGAGAATTCTTTGAGATTCTTCTGCCAAGTTAACGCCTCCCATAGCCGCCACATCGTTGATGTCGTCATCTCCAGCCATCTTGTCGTCGACGAAGGGTTGTGAGGCAAACTGCATCGCGGTTTTCTTTTCCTTTTCCTTTAGTAAAGATTTACCAGGTGTGAGGACAGTTGACAGCGCCGCGGAGGGTCCCGTGAGACGCGTGAAATTAGCTTTACTGTTGACGGTCATTGATTTGCCACCGCTTTGCACTTTGCTAACGTTGATTTTTGTGTGTACAGGAATATTTTGAAGAACAGCTATCGTACTTCCAGGTTTGGTCGCAGGTTTCTGTTAAGATCGAAAGATGAATATCAATTTTTAAACAAATTGCATGCTACTGATAAATATGAATAGTACTGATTAACGTTAGAAGCTTTGCTACAAGTTGCAGGTAAGGTCGCGGTCTGAAAACGTTTACCACCACTAGTACATAATTTCATGCACACATTGATATAATAAGGTCACGGAGTACAAAACACTTGTATTTTTTCCGTGACCAAGGTAAATAATGATGATATTTGATTAGGCATGGAGCAAACTCCTCTATTACAATGAAAATCGGTTACTCAATTAGATTGCTACTAAGGGCTTAAAATTTTAACGTTGACGACATATGATTATGGTCTTAAAAAGTGAATGATTGATATAGAAAAGTGGACCACGTCCTCCCAAACGATAATGTCTATGGAAACTTGACAAGACATTTGGACCTTGCTACACACATTGTGAGAGCAATGGAATAGAATTTTAAAACTGTCGTTTTCAGACCGCGCGATTGTATTTACACGTAGGTAACGACTTTATAAATTGGTGTTTAAATCAATGATGTTATATATAAAGTGAGGTAGATGTCACACTAGCGCCAGAAAAAAGGAAACAATCGCGTAGTAGTAGTAAAATGCATGCTTGCCAGCATTAAAAGGAGTCAACTTTGAATACCGAATAGTATGAATATACGTCATCTTTACTAAAATACCATTGGTTTAAATATAGGTATATCAAAATCCTGGTCCCTAAAAGATAATACCTACAAACCCTGTTCTAATTCATATTTTTGAAAGCAATATACTTCGATACTTATATTTTTGTTATGAGTAACATTTATGCATATCCAGGTATAACAATATCATGCATAACTACTAACTAAACATGGAATAGATAAAGTAAACTGTTTGAAGAACATTTAACTCAATTTACATCGACAAAACTATAAAACTGGCAGAAAATTCATGGAACGCAGTAAAATGAGGAAGGAAAAACGCGATAATTCCATGCGGAATATGAGTAAATGAACGGAATAACAAACGAACATAATTATACTAAATACATTTTGGCATGCAATCAATGTGTTAACTGAGCAAACCGTGTAAAGGAAATTTTTGTTAATAATAAAAGAAGGGTCGGTTAATGAAATCATCTCCTTGGAAGTTAAAAAAAACATAAATCCAAATTTTTTGCATGATATGTGATTCGAATGAATTTGGTAATGGCCCACCTGCAAGGAAAATAAAATATTTGTAAGCCAATCGCGCTCGGTATATCATACGATTGCAACTTAAACACAACGACACGTAAGATCAAGTGAGGAGCAAGCCAGGCCGGGCATCACAAGTCTAGTGAATGACAAACCTGTGGCGGCAGGAGGGAGGGCGCTAACGAGACCGGAAGCGCGGGCGGCAGGAGTGGCGTGAGGATCGGACTCGAGCTTCCCTCGTCCTCTAGCTGATACGTCATTGCATTGTCTTTATTTTGTTATAGCAATAAAGTAAAGGCCCTAGTTCATTCATAACACTAAAGGTTTTTATGTTGCCAGATGGCAACATAATAATGTACAAAGCAATGATGATGATCGTAGGCAGAATATTGTTGTAACCTAAGATCCTTGTGTAACAGGACGGCAGACGGGCGACCGACCAGGGGGCCGTATCACGAAGCTACAAATTGCAAGTACAATTCGACGTTGAGAAAATAGGTACTTAATAATTGTAATGATAAAGAAAGGAACCTAACATAACAAAAGCTAACATATTATAGTAAAAGTTGTAAAAATTAACGATTATTATATTGCATACAGTTTTAGTTCCTGTACTATACATTTATTATTTGATAAGAACACTTGAACAGTCATAAAACTTAAATCAATGTAACAAAAAGACAATTTAATGCAATTTTTACTAAATTGAACACAATCAATGAATGTGTTCATTCAATATTCAGCCTCTACGTCAATCGATTAGCAAACGATTCTTCGTTATCAGACAATTTAAGTTTTATTAAAAAAATACTGGCTGATAACATTTTTGATACGTAATATGTTATTTCTTTCGTTTTTTTTTAATTGATGGCACTTACCGCACAGTTAACTGCCATCGTACCGGTAGTTAAATTTTCAAGCATGGTGTATTGAAAAATGTTTAACGATGCAATGATAAAAAAGGACTGAGTAGAAATTTATATGTATTATTGTTGTGTTCATAAAAAGAGAATGATAAGCTCAATAACTACAATATTAACTTATAGCAGCTTACAGCCGTTGAAAGTTGTGAGGTGCAGCGAGCGGTGCGTCTGTAATAGACTCGGTGATCGGAATAGATAGATTGATCTTGCTTGAGTTAAGGCCTGAGTAAGGCCTGTGAATCATAAAGACCTGTTTTCACTTTGATTAATGCGTGTTCGAGAGCATTTATAAAACACGTGCACACGCACTAATCAAAGTGTACACAGGCCTTAACATGGACATGCCTTTTACATACCTTTATAATCGATTATGTTTGGCCGTTGTTGGATGAACTACATAATAAGACGAATGATTTCTTTTACCAAACGTCATATATTTAATTAAATCTATTATTGGGTAGTAAATTATTACAATAAGGGCAAAACTAAGGCAAGATTATGGCACAAAATATTAAAATATTTAATACAATTTCTTCAAAGTAGTCCTATAATATTTTGATAAGAAGCATGTCCTTCAGTGACCCTAAATCAATCTACTAAAGTAAGTACGTGATAATTATGTTTTAATTTAAACAGTATCCTGTTGTGTAAGTGAGAAAAACAAGTGGAATAAAAAGGCTATGGTCGGATTTTCATACATTTGAGACCTTTTATTATAGAGTATCGATTTTTTAGTGGTAAGCACCCCTAATGATGTCTATTATTTTGCCCAAGTATCAGCTTCTGATATTTGATAGTTTCCGACTTACGTCATTTTTAAGATTTAAAAAAAAAATATTATCTCACAAACTACCCACACGATTTTTCAGAAATTCTTAGTCAATGTTCTATAAATTAAGACTCACCTCTACAAAAAATACCAATACCATTTGTTTAAAAAAAACGAAAAATAATTAATTGAAAATTTCAAAGAATTTTTTTAACGTTTTATGAGTTAGCGACACCTACAGTTTTTGTTCATAAAGTGGGTGATGTTTTCTGTCTACTACTTGCATAAGTTTCAACTTTTTGCACTTGGTACTTCATACCTAAAAACTACAATATCTATGTATAGGGCGCTTACCACAAAAAAATTGATACTCTATAATAAAAGGTCGCAAATGTATGAAACTCTGACCATAGCCTTTGTACAAACATAAAGATATGGGTCTTAAGATTTTCGTAGTGGTTTACTACATTAAAATATTACCACGGTTATCCTTTTTTATTTTATCATGAAGATGGTTTTAAACTGTCGAGTGCATGGAACTGAGTGTTAAGTTTCGGCTTGGATCAGAGCGACATCTTTTACGCTGTTATTGCAAGCCACAAAGCTTTTCTGACTGGCTCAAACTGAGAACTATAGTGTAGTTGAATGTTAGTTTGGTTATGATGCAGTTTATTTCTGGGCCCACTGCCATATCTGCCGTTTCTCCACAATAAGCCAAGTTATTTTAAGAAGAAACCTGTACGATTCTATACCTATGAACGAGGCATTTTCGAAAGCGGAAGCGTTAATGGGGGAGATGTCTGTCAGTTAAGTATATTCAAAGGTCAAGGTGGCGCTGAAGAAATCGTAATAAACCTGTTATAAAAATATTATGCCAACCCATACATCCAAAACAAAAATGATAATATAACAGTGAACGAAACACAGTGAAGAAGTATTTTATTGTAAAATGGGACTACGTGGCTATTGGTACGTTGTTTATATTTAACATGCGCAGCACACGTACAGATTTTTTATCGCTGAACTGAATGGATGTGGTTTAAAGTTTTCCTTAATTTTCCTTCATCGCGATCACTGTAGTCAGTAGGCTAACGCCCTCACATTCAATCGATAAAAAATACAATTAGATTTCATTGTCATCTTCTGAGTAAATAAAAACCAGTTTTTTTTTATCTGCTTGCTATGTATAAATAAGTAAATATAAGGTTTTCTATTTGACTTTGACTTCTACTTGAACTTAATTTGTAAACAATCCTATCGGAGTACCACAGTTGTTAATATAATTTTCGCGATAAATATATTAGAAACTTACCATTTGTTGCACATTAGGTGACGTCATAACAGGTTGTGTAGGCACAGGCATAGTTAAGAACGCCACGTGTGGCGCTGGAGGATTTATACCCTCTATGACCAACTCTTTAGTGACAAGAGATTGTCTGAGTAAGGGCAAACTTTTCTGTAAATAATAACAATAACTCAATAATTCATCGCAAGAGCTCATTTGATTAAAAGCTTTTAAAAACCGTATAGGGCTAGTAGCTACATATAAGATACTTGAAATATCCCTATCTGGATTTGGGCGTTTGTGCACTACACGGAATTTTACCGTCCGGCAGTCCGATTTTTTACGGTCCAATATGGCAAGCCATAAAAAAACAATCCAATCGGACTGCCGGACGGTAAAATTCCGTGTAGTGCACAAACGCTCTTTAGTAGCTTTATATAGTAAGATCTGGAAGTAGATGATCCTACCTTACAAGATAAATGGATTGGACTAGTATGCACAGCATGTAGATATACAAAGTAGATGGGTGGGGGACGGGCATAAATACGAGTAAGTGTCAGTCATACGCAACATAACCAGATGAAAACGCGAGCGCAGCGAGCTTGAAATTTTTCGTTAGCAATAACGCAAACTGAAAGACAATAGTACATTTTGATGCAAGTGCGGAATATTAGATTGTTTACCAAGGGGTGAAAGTGACCAATTACACCCGAAGTATTTTGGCGTACGAGTGTAACGAGGCCGCTAATAGTGTGGGGGCGGAATTGATCAATATCCCTCGAGGTGAATACTCTGCTTTTCATCTCGATTTGCGAGGAAAGTAAAAAAAATAGTTTGTAAAAAAATTACATATAGGCTACATACCACACGCGCCATATTTAGAGCACCGCACGTATTTGACATACAAACTTGGAATTGCTTTTTTAATTGCTTTTTAAATTTGATTTATGAAATCACTGTATGTTGACTTTTAAAATACACGCACAAACCCAAATCAACTTAGTCTTTACTATTTCATGGTTAAAATAAACAAATTACAAAATAATTTATCAAAACTTAAACTTCAGATAATAATATTTTTTTACCAACAGATTTCTCCCGCTTTTTTATGGGCGCGTTTTCGTTTCTTGCCAGCCAGCCACATTTTTGACAAAAATATAAATGGTTTGTTTTACGGGTATTAAATAATTGTATTGATATTTCGAAGTAAATACATGAATTTCGTATTCATCTTGCATAGTTTTCAAGCAAAATATTTTATTTTTTATTGAAATTAAAATAATTGTAGTACTATCTAGACTGTATATACGTCTATTCCTTTGCCGTTTACAGTGTGCAATTTTCTATGCAAATAGTAAAAAGAAAGGTTTGAATTTCAAAGTTACTTACATCCCTTGGGATTTGGACGCCCTGGGTTGTCATTATCGCCCTTTTGGCAGAAGGAAGAGGAACATGAAGAATATGTAATAAGGTCGAGCGCGCTCGCGCATGTAGAACGCATACTCGAACATGCATCCTGCATGCTCGAGCATGGTCTATTAAATTTTGCAATGTATGGAATTGTAATAATATACATTTTTCAGTACTCTCAGAAAATGCTCTGCTCTGCTCTTGGTGTGCGCTGACCCCTAAGGGTCATTATTGTCCTTTCAGAGCATGAGAGATGAAAAATATGTTATTAATTCACGAGCTCCGAGAGATTTTCGAAAATGACATTTCCGCATGTGTCATCACATCAAACGACAAAATTGAGACTGAAAACTTTTGTTTTTACATTGGCTTGCTTTTACTAACAAGACGCAATGAATTTCACTAATTCAGCCAACCCGGTGAAAGATATCTTGGAAAATTTAATAAGTACCTACTATAATTATAAGATATTAATAATATAAAATAATAGTTAATACCTATTTTTTTTTCATATTTAAGTAATATTTTTAAAATATAAAACTAAGACCGCTAATGCCAAGGAAATGGAACTCCTTATCGCTTTGCAGTAAAGAGTTCTTTTCATCTGAGGCATGTTGCCTACACAAACATGCTTGCAAGAGACAAAAAATATAAAATAATAAAAATATTGACGAATTGTAAAAAAATTATAGCAATTGCCACTTCGTTTACGAAAAAACGTTAAATATTATTTTACAAAATTTAATATATTTATTAGAAAAAGTATAATGTTAAAGCGGTAATTTTTAAAATATGCAATTCTAGTATTTTAGCACGTCATGTAGTTAATAATATGAATTAACACAGTAAATTAAAAAAATTAAGAATTAGGGCGACCAATTTTTTTATCTACTACATTTTATATTCGGTTTGTACGAGTATACCTGAGCGGAAAAATTGTGATTTCTTCACCTGTTTTATTCATAGTTCCTACAGCAGTCGTTTTAAGTATTACTATGTGTTTAATAGATGTTTGTGCTTTAAATAGATGTTATAACTATGTGATTACTTTCGTCGCTGATCCAATTATCTTGTGAGGTAGCGTAGCAGTAGCAAGATCTACCTTGTCTGTTAGCACAAATAAGTAAACTGTGCTAGTAATAAGAATGAAAAATATAATCTTACTATATACATACACACATAGTCACGCTCTTATCCTTAAGGAGGTGAGCAGAGCTAAAGTTAGCGCACCCACTAAAACCACGTTTGTTTAGGTATATTTATACACATTTCTTACATTAAGGCGAGACAAACAAAGTAATCACTCATCTTGGGGGGCGTGGCTCAAAAAGGCTCCCGGCCAACTGAGTGGAAGGGGTATACACCTTTACATGATGAGCTCGTGCTCGATATAAAATAACGTAAACGACATCACACGTTTTGCTTATTTATTGGAAAACTACTTACTATTTTTTGTATATTTTTTACAAGTGATTACTGTCGTAATTGCCAATATTGTGCACTTAATTTTACGTAAATAATTTTTGACAGTCCAGAGATAAAATGAAATAGGTAAATGTTTAGGGCAATGTTTGCGAGCTTTTTCTATCGATAAAATTACCTACAACTACAGCGACTTTTACCGTATGGACCTTTAAGGTACGCCGCCCATCTTCATGTTTCTTAGTTCAGTGCGTCTTTATAGAGACATGTTGCCAGCTTAACAAACCTGAAGTCTCTTAGTCGCCTAGTTTATATGACGCCCACGAGAATAAAGGCGTACTTACTATTCATAAACCAGGAAACACACGGCATCATTATACTTAACATAGAGCATGTATGTAATACGGATGTATGTGTAACTAACTTACTTTTAAGAATCCGATAAGACATGGCTGCGGACTGGCATTTAAAAGGCGTTCTAGTCGATCACAGAACTCTTCGGGCTCTACTTGAGCGTCGATAAGCTCTTGAATAAGATTTCTTACATTCCTTTCAACCGATTTTGGCTCCTTGCTTGATAAGTCTAGCAGATTGGCAAGGAAATTCCTACATTTTTCTTTTGTATTATCTGAAGGTTTCTGTTGAGAAAATAGATATTGGTTAAATTCTTTACTGTAAAATACGACATGCAATGATGCACAAAATTATCTTTGCGTAAATAAATGTACGTAAATTGGTTTTGTTTGATCTTCACGCAAAAATACAAGCGCTGATGTTATAGCACAATCCTATGAAGGTGATGAATTTCACCTGCGTGGTGACCGTGGGTGGCTGCGGTTGAGGTTGTGGCTGTGGTGGTTGTAACTGTGGCGGTGGCGTGGCGGAAGCTCCGGAAGCAGCAATGGGCGCAACCACGGCTCCAGTCAGCATCTGCGCAGGCGCTGCCACGCTTGTTGACACAGTGGACACTCCAGGATGCTGGGTCCAAAAACCACATTATAAGTTTAACAATACATATTTTATTTCAACGTACAATCTTTATGTTTTCTTGGAGGTGCCTGGGGGTACTAAGAAAATATGAAATAAACGCTCAGCAGAAAAATTATTTTTTTGCAGAATAGCTAATTAGCAAGTCACGCACAGCAAATAATACAGCATTGATCTGCAAGTATTATCATAAATGAGTACCTAGCTCAAAAATTTGTTTTATAAAAAGCAATTTTAATATTTTTACTTAAATTTTAGTAATTAACCAGCAATCTAGTAAGCTAGAATTTGTACAGCCTCTTTTTTTCGGCGTTAAATTATTTAGTAATTGTAAAATTAATTAAACATTATTAATATCATCTACATGTATAATGCATTATTTATTATCAACGTACAAGGTGTAAATAAATTAGCTGACACTATTTTAAAGGATCAACCTACCCATGAAACTGAACAACTTTCCCCAAGAAACATGGGCTGTCGGACGACAAAAAATATGCATCATCGATTAGCTGGCCGCGCGGTATTGTATGAAAGGGACAACTTTTTTTGTCGTCCGACAGCCCATGTTTCTTGGGGAAAGTTGTTCAGTTTCATGGGTAGATTGATCCTTTAAAATAGTGTCAGCTAATTTATTTACACCTTATATATATTTATTCAAATTAAGATTTTTGAAAATTATTTTTCGACGTCAAAGCTTGCAAATACCAAGGACAAGGAAAGCTTGTTCGTGGTTGGTACGTTCACTACTGGTATACGCTCGCTGTGGAGAAGAACAGCCGGAAAAACTACAGGAATCGAATCTTTTGTACTTTTCTTTTGTATATATAAAGAATAATACATAAAATTCTTGAGTTGTAACAACAGTCGACCAGGCGTTTTACTAGCATCGAAAAATGGTTTTAGCAAACCCCTACTTTTTTCTATCCAACTATACCTCACACTATAAGGCAGTCATGAACATAAAAAATAACCCCCACTTTACATGTACCAGAGGGACACAAATTTTTTTTGTTTAATTTTATTCTTTAGCTTTGTCGGCATGATTAATATGTGTATCCATGCCAAATAACAGCCTTCTAGTACTAAGAGACTCTGAGCTAAGCCGCGGACGGACAGACAGACAGACATGGCGAAACTATAAGGGTTCCTTTTTGACTATGGAACCCTAAAAACAGTACGTAAATTGACTCATCTTTGGACGAAACATACAAAACAGCGGCCAACAATGTGCCATCAAACGGCCTAGGCCGGCAAAGTAATTTTCGTCCAGAAATTTCAATGTTTTTGAGTCTTTTTACACCATTCTCTTCTAATTTCAAATGAATCTTAGTGATTCGAGTTTGCTTTAAGCTCTGTATGACACTAGCAGCTAAGAAAAAAAAAAGAAAATGGCGCAACATGGCGGTTTATAATTTTCGTATCTTCGTCACTTTTTTTTATCATACTATGTACTTATTTTGTTTCTTATTTTTCATGATGGAATTAACTAATTATTGAATTAGGGAAATATTAGGTTCAAGAAGTCGAAGTGATAAAGAGAAAATTGGAGTGATAAAGATTAGATCAAGTTTAGTACAACACAAGTAGTCATCTAAACATCTAAATTCAAGGTTCCACAATCATTTTAGTACCTATTTCATAAAACAGAAAATTTAAAATTTTGTCGTCTTGGACAGGACTCTTCATGGATTTTCCATTTTCTGCTTTATAATTATTAGATATTTCGTTAACAGACGTAATCTGTAATAATAATAAATCTATAGTATTTTATATTTTCCTCAGTTATTTATTTGTACCTAACATTTATATAACAAAACTGTAATTTTGATAAGAATCTTACCTTGTTAATAATCTTATAACATGCACCTTCACCATATTTTGCATGCATGAGGGACCATTTGAAACTGGACAAACAGATTAATATGCAACTATATATGTGCCAGTGGAAGCTACGTGGACTTGTGTGTAAGATTAGTCATAGTGGTTGTCCAATCTCAGGGTCTGTGGGCGAGCAGTGCCTACTTACGGCCGGCACAGTGGATAGTCGGATCGTCTGACCCTGCGGCGCCGTGAGAGTGTTGGCCGTCGGTGCTGGGCCCACCCTCAGGAGCTGGTATTGACCGTTTTCCGTCTTTAACAACAAATGACCCGGCTGCCCCGGTTGGAGACTCTGCAGAGTTTGCAGCGTTATCTAAAAATGAACGCCTTGTTTTAATTTTACTAGATTTAAAGACAGTTCAGTGCATGTTTGCTCTATTTATAAATTCAAAATAATTTTATAGTCCAATTGTATGGCTTTGAACTTTTAAAAGCAGGTCATTTGTTAGACACACATAGTTAGTCACCTCGGGTAACAAATTCGTACTGCAAATGTTGAAGACGTAGACGGTATACTGTCTTCAACATTTGCAGTATGTCAGATACAGCTGGTACTTAAAATACTTTTTTTAGGAAGGAGAGGCTATTGAATCAGCCCTTAGAATTCAAGATGGTGGCCATATTTTTCCTCAGAAAACAAAAATTCTATTGAAACTGGTCATGTTAGATAATTATCAAATAAATTATTGGTATTTTTTTTTTGCCACAGGACACCACTAGCCAGTACTGTTGATGGTACAAATGGATTAAATTAATAATATATAAGTGGATTAAACTAATAATAATGGCACTCATTAGTCTTAAATTAATCAGTAGTTGCGGAGATATTACCCTTTTTAGTTTTGACAGCAGTCATCTGTATTATTTATGGGTATATATTTTTATTTATTCATCTCTTTACCGACTTCAAATTTTGTTGTAATTTTATTTTTGTTTTTCCTTTTTTATCGTAATTTCTATACCGGACATTCTTCTTGATTGTGTTGTGTAATGTAGCATGATTTGTTATTGGCAAAATACGCCCATCCAAATCGTGAAGCCATTTAAAACTAGTAGCTCTGTGAGCTGTAGACCTCGCGAGTACTTCTTTTTTAATGGCTGATTTATGATTTTTTTATGTTCCAACCCTCATAACTTCGTAAGTTTTTTAATTTATGTTTTATCCTTTTTTTTTTTATTGGTTGAGATATGAAAACAGCTTCAGCGGTGGACGTTGTAAGCTGGCAACCCCCATAACTACGTAATTTTTTTTAATTTCCAAAAACTGACTCAACAAAAAAAAAAAAATTTATCGAATCTGCTCACAAAATTTCACGAGAATCGGTTGAGAAACGCGACATGTAGAGTGGAACAAACAGACAGACACACAGACATACAAAAGCAATTTTGGCCAAGCTGAAGCAGAGACGCTTCGCTCGCTCGGTCAAAAAAAGATTTATTTATGTATGTACTTTAATCATGTAATAGCATAAAAAAAGTACAAATGGTATAAGCATAAAAAATTGCATTTCATACAAAAAAAGACATGCCCATTACCTTCAATTTAATAGGCGGTGCAAGCATTACTGCGTGCATTTTTGCAAACTTTTTGGATTAGGTTCTTTTTTCTACAGGCGGGTTCGATCGTTTTTTTTTATTTGTAACCTTTTTAAATTTAAATTTTTATATTTTCTCGATTGAATAATTTCCTAGTTGGGATTTGTTTGCAACATTGCTTCTGTATTTTTGTGATTCTGCATGAAAGTTCGGGAATAAAAGAATTGGTGATTATTATTGAGGATTAGCTGTTCTACTGTGCGTGTTACGTGTCTCCCCATTATCGAAAAGCTTTCCCTTCTGACCTTGCCCCACCTTATTCTGTTGAGGGTGGTTTTTTAGTTTCCCTATCTTCTTACAGTTTATTTCCGGTCGGACCCCAGGCGGAAGCCCGGTCAGTGGGTCGTCTACAGGAACCCTCATAATCTAGGGACTTCGTGATCAGGATAGAGGTCTCACGGTTCGCCGACTTTCCGGTGGACGACTGAAGTCGCTCCAAGCTCCAGTCACCAGGCCCAACTTTTGGACGTCTGAAGTTGCTCCAGGCTCCAGTCACCAGATAAGTCGTCCACAAGCGGACCAGATTTCCCCCCCCCCTGCTTTGGCGTACTTTTCTTTTTGTACCGTGCCATCTGGCAGACCTTTTTATATGTACTGTTTTATTTAGGTAGGTAATCCTAAATTTGCCTCCCAAATTTACTTTTCCCTAAATTCCAAAATGGGCAATTTATTATTACCTTTTTAACATTGCTGGCCCAGTTTTCATTTCCGGCTTTTTCTTTGGCTACCATCTCCACTGGGAACTCCGCGGGTCCCTCTTCAGATCTACATTTACACCTAAACGCCCTAAGACTGAGGGGTGTTCCCTCAGTCTTAGGGCGTTTGCGCACTACACGTATCCAGTTCTTATTCGATTCTTATCCGTTTCTGATCCGGTTTGGCCGTCCTAGTAATTGTATGGTCGCTTACGCCCATACGTATCCGGTTCGTTTTCGATCTGTAAATTCTCACTCCGGGTCAGTTTTTTTACGGATCAAAACCGAGTTGAAGTGGCCGCCATACAAATTGTACGTACGCTTGCGCACTACACGATTTTTTTACGGATGAAGAGTGAGGTACGGGGAGGGGAAAGCTCGCGCTGCTATTGATGTGCCAAATTGACTATTTTTTTATAAACAAGTATTTTAGTACTCGTTACAAAAATAATCGAATGCACACTCGAGACAAGAGACTCCATGATTCTATTTACGTGAAATGAACTATACGAGTAACGTGAGCGACTTTATTGTGGGATCTACATTACATAAGTTGATATAATTAAAAAAGATCAACCTAGTATTCGAATTCTATAAGTACCCGAAATCTAGACTCGAGTACAGTCGACTGTCAGTGGTAAAGTGTTAGCACTTTGACCTTGAACGCTTCTTGCTTCTATAGCATTATGGACGAGATCAGCTCAGTCAGTCAGCTCGACTCGGCACATCACTACGACAATATCATGCAATATCGTCTCAAATACGAAATAAAACCGGATCGGATACGGATGAGTGCTGCGCAAACGCTAGACGTGAATTTACCGTCCTTTTTTTTACGGATCAAAAACGGACCGGATAAGAATCGGATACGGATGAGTGCGCAAACGCCCTTACACTTACAGGCATACGGTTTCGGTCGGGTCCCTTTGGACTACTCGTTCTTTCTCTTTTTTTAAATCCATCGACATTTTTAGGGTTACCCTTTCGACATTTTTTATGAAGGATATTTATTAAAATCTTCATAAAAATTAAATTAATTTATTAAATCATGTGTTAACATTTAACTTACCTCTTTTAGTAAGACCCAAAATTATATGTATACCTGAGGTTGACGACCTCAGGTCAATTAGTGTTTTCTTATTTTTTTACGCTACAGCGGATTCAATTGTCTCCTTTTCCATAACAAATATATTAGGTACAACCTATAATCTAAGATACATGTTACTGTGTCTTCAAGGTCTATGGCAACTAGTAAGAATTTGTCGTTACCCGAGGCGACTAAGTGGAAGTATGATAAAATGACAATGAAATGTGCAACTTATATGCATGTATGTACATGATAAAATTAATATGTTAGACACCTTCCTTATTTTAATTTCTTATAGATTTTTTACTGAAAATACTTTAACATTAAGTAACACCTAGTTAAAATTATACTTGTGTACAAAATGGCAATTATATTTTTCTCTTTTTTACTATTATTATTCCATAAAACTATCAGTAGTAGTATGTTCATGAAGTTTTTGGAAAATGAACAATTCCATTTTTGTTTAGTTTCAGCTAATGCTAAACAGTCTTCAACTCCTTCAAGTTCTGTAGGAGTTAAAAACCATCATATCACAAATATTTTCAGTTTTGTTTTGTTTTAACTTTAGTTTATCCATTCTAAACCTTCATTTAATACCCCAAAGCAAGTCTTAAATGCATACGCATATGAAAGATGAAGTGGTGTTTTATGATAGCTCCATGCAAAAACAGTCATCATAAAGCACAGAACAGCTATATATAGCAATTATGAATATTTGAATCTATTGGTGATATGACATGTGCATTTATAATATTGTTGGTGATTTACAAATGAAACAAGTAGATAGGTATTTAAACCAAATATTTTAGTATGAAACCTTGTTTTCTTTGTAATGATGAAACCCCAAATTAGTAAGAGATCTTTCCAACAAACATAAAACTATTGTTAAGTTACTCTATTAATTATTACTTCTCTGAGAAAAGGCAAAATAAACAGCAAATATCAGAGCTGTTGCATACTATGTACCTCATCTCAAACCACTATTTGCTATGGGTTTATATAACAACAACAAACAACAAAATTTTTATAATGAATTTATAAACAAGTTTTAAAATGAGATGTTTTTTTCCATTTAAGGTAAGCAATAGGATTAATTAAACATTAAGTAGTGTGCCTGTCAAAATCATCACCAATAGTAAGTAACAGATTAGTTGATGGCAGCTCGTAATTAAGAAAACATTATTTTTAATCTATTTTATTTGATGTGATAACTATTACCCATATTTTATTACTTTACTATTGTACTTTTTTTATTTATATAAGTACTAAAACATTTTTGTAGATTGTTATAATAATAGTTTTAGTTTTATTATGTTGATTATTGTTGTTAAAATGTATATTGATACGATTAGACATGACTGTGATGACAGAAGCCAATCATTTTTCATTATACAAAAAAATGTGTTTTGTTGATTATTGTAATAGTAACTGACATATTTTTAGCATTTTACTTTGTTGATTATTGTAAAAATATAGTATATATGAGTATGTATCAGTATTGTAAATACAATTAATAATACATGTGATGATTATTGCCCATATGTAAACTTAATTACTTTACTATGTACTTAGTATTTACTTAGTTTCCTTATTAATATATTTTTTGAATGAATTTTTTTTTTTTCACAATTTTATGCTATCTGTACAAAATCAGCAATGAAAATACATTCGGGCGAAACGTCGCATCAAAAATTATGGTTTTTTATAATTAGTCGTAACCTTCCAACCATGTTTACCATGACTTAGTGTTACAAAAATAGTTACATGAAACAACTTACTCCTGGTGCTGACGGTCTAGTGTTGACTACTTGAGGGGTTCCGATGACCACTCTAGGTGAAACGGTTGCCACTGATTTCTGAGCACCCACATTTGGTGCACCTGGTCTCATATTTAGTATTTGTACATTTGGAATTATTGTTGTTGGTTGAGCAGAGACTAAATTTTGAGTAGTAACCACAACATTTTGTCCTCCAGGTTTGTTGAGTGTCATTACATTTGGCATAGAATTGGGCATGCTGGAATTAACTGACATAGGAACCGTAACCATTCCAGGTTGCATGCCTACTTGACCACCAGATGTACCTTGTTTTATCACCAAAGGAGGCTGCATACTCAATAACTTGTTGGCCGATTGAGGTACCACAATTTGGTTTTGTGATGGAAAACCAATACAACCGTTTGGCAGAGACTGCGTAGGAAACGTCACACGGTTCGCTGGATTCACTAAATTCTGAGATGTTTGTGAGTAAATTACTTTGAGTTGCTCATTGGGGTTGGCACTTCCAGTTAAAGTTTGCGATATAGCCGATTGCACTGATCCTGGCACATTATACTGTATATTAGCACTTGCGCTTGAAGACTGATAATTACCGCCCTCTAATACACTGTTGATTTGATCAGTATTGTATTTTTGAACGCCTATAATAGAATTTCCGCTCGACACAATATTGCCAAGGTGACTTGGAATTACGTTCACTAAATTGTTTTGTGACGATACTGAAGAAACAGACGTAACTAACTGGTTTTCAAGAGAACCTACGATTGCGTTGACTGCGTTCTCGTCAACGTCTGTAGACAAAGCTTGCTCCAAAAACTCGGCTGACGCCATTTTATACGAGTAGCGGATATGGGCCAGTGAGGTGGTACGGCATCGTCAATAAATCGGTTTTTGAGTTGCCTACCTATAGACATTTTTGTACCGCATCGTAGACTGTGCTGTTGCTCTTTGCTCAGCTGTTGATTGACATTGCTTCAATACTTTATGGGTTTTGTTTGTTATTTATTGCCAAAGATTTTAGCGACAATCGCGTCGCATAGCGATTGTCTTTTGCGTGTCTTTTGTTACTCTGAGGTTTTGTCCGTTTTTTACCATTCTAATTTTCATGCAAATATTTTTATTAAGATCATGGATGCTGGAAATAACAAAATCTAGCTAAAGCACGTATTCCACTTGGCTAAATTTTAGTGATTTAGTGACTAAATTCAATCGAGTGGAATAGCATTTAGGAAGCTAGGATCCTAATTAGCATCCTAAATCGAAAAAAGTGCGGCTTCTGACTAACTAAATCATTTATCATCCTAATTAGGAAACGATTTAAGGCGCGTTTCTATTGTGCAAGTTCTTGCATGCAAGTATGACGTCACACTTGCGTACAAGTTACTTGTATTGTAAATTTTAATTTGAAACTTGCATGCAAGTTGCATATCACTTGCGCAGACAAGCGTTAGTTGCGCATTATGCAATTTGCGGCCTGCATACAAGTTAACGTTTCCATTACTCAAGCTTTCCATTGCATGCAACTTGCAACTTGCATGCAAGCTACTTGCATAATGGAAACGCGGTTTTAGGAAGGTGGAATCGCGTTTAGACACTTCAGTCGCGCTGCACCCGTCATTGCGTAAGGACGTACTACTTATTTTATGTGCTTACGATTGCGATTTACAGCGCGATGTCAGAAAAGGAATAAGAAATTATGTGTAATAATATAATAGAAATGTATAAAGAAATGTCCTACCGATGGAACAATTAAAAAAACAAAAAACCCGACTGCGTGAAAATTTGAAACTTATCATATAAGTTGTATATATTTTTGAAGACGATTTATAAAGCCCTTTATTTTGATACCCCACTCGATAGGTTTTGGAGAGATAAAAACTTTCGAAGTCTATGTTTTGGAGCCAAAAATCAGCCATCTCAGTTTTTTTTTATTTTGATGTACCCAGTATCAACGAATCTAACGACACCTCTTTAGCTAAAATCTGTCAAGCCGTTTAGGCTGTAGAGCGTGCCACAGAAATATACATACAAAGATACATAGTAGGTACATACATACACTCGAAAAACATAACTCACCTTCTAAAGCAGTCGGGTAAAAATGACAAAAATTATATGTTTAACATATATAAAATAGTTTCCATTATGTGTTAGTGTTTCCGTTTTAAATAAATTGTAATGTATAAAAATTGCGTATCCATCGTTCAATAATAAAAATTATTAAAAATATAAGAAATTAAGGATTTTTTAAAAAGTGCCTCGAGAAGGCCGATTTTTTGTTGCTTTGACAGAACTGGAACCATTACAAAAACGTCCGACCGAATTCACTGTGCGCACGCAACTGAATCAGTAACTAAATTAGGAAAGTGTAATAAGAAGCTTCTAAGTAATTAGCTTCCTTTTTAGGTTCCTAGTTAGGATGACTGAATTTAGCCAAGTGGAATACGTGCTTAACTTGCAACTTACTACTAAATTTGTTGTTTACACGCATTAAGTCACTTAAAATTTAGTTAACCACTTAACAACTTAATACGTGTAAACCAGTCAATAGCGCTAGTAATTAACTTATTCATCTGTGATATATGGCTGGTTTACACGTATTAAGTTGTTTAGTAGTTAACTAAATTTTAACTTAATTTTAAGCTACTTAATACGTGTAAACAGCGAATTTAGTAGTAAGTTGCAAGTTAAAATTTAGTGTGCAAGTAAACAAGTAGATTAGAACTTTTTCTATTTTTCGGATAAGTTGGTGGGCGTGGCCTGTCACTTGACACGTTTGGAAAGGCGCGATTTAGTTAATTTTAAGTTAAATGCGAAGTGCGAAGTTAAGTGCGAGTGTTTTATGTTTATTTTTTGGATATATATTATTATATAGGTATATATAGAAATATTAATTATTTATATATTATAAATACTAAATATTACATTCAAAATAATAATAATGTAATATAAAAAAATAAATAAAAATATAATATTAATTATATAAAAATAAATATTTTATTATACTTTATTATTTTATTTATTATATTTATTAAATATTTGAATTCGCTGTTTATCGTCCATCTTGGGCTAACTAAAGAGCTTAACTACTAAAATGACGTGTAAACACTTACTTAAAATTTAGTTGCTACTTGACAACTTAATACGTGTAAACCAGCCAATAGCGTAAGGAATTTCTGTCTCGCGGATTGCCCGCGTGGAAAACGCGTCAGTTTATCCAAAGCTTTTTTTTTTTTCAATGGCTTCACATGTCCACAGCATTTCCTAGGTGCTAAGAAAAAAAGTTACATCTCCCTCTTTGGCTCTGTCATGGCTCTGTCAAACTTCCCGCTTTTACAACTGTCATCCGTCACAACGGGCCACCGGTATCCATCCATCTATCGTTTGGTATTAGATTCGTAACGTAATTTCCAAAATTCTCTCTCATTACATTTTAGAAAAGGAAGAATAATAATTGCCCGCCCTTCGTTAATCGTCGGTAGTCGCTTTCCAAAATATAATTAAAGCGGTGTGATTCATGTTCTTTAGTTAAAATGCACGTTCGAGTAAGAGTCTTTGGTAAACCAGACACGATAGTAGTTGTGGAATCAAAACTTACTAAAATAGACCAATTTCGCCGTATTGTTAAAGATAAGTTGAATGTCGATATCAAACTACAACGTTTGTTTTACGGTGGAAAACTGGTAAGTAAATTTTAACATGTTCATACTAGCAACCACAGATGAATAGTACTAAATTCCTTATTTGTAAATTCTGATAGCTATGTTTATTTCGCCGTAAGAGGCTCTGCTTTAGTAATTTGCGGCATGATTCTGACGTCAACATTGCTTATCGAAAGCTACTGATCCCCTGATATCCCTATTGAAAGAATTTTATACCGAAAACGCCTTTGAAGTATAATGTACTACGTACTAGAAAAGACGCTGCCTACAAAATCGGTGCAACAAGCGCGGCAGTGCGGGGCGCGAGGGGGGCGGCTAATAAGTCATAACCGCCCACTACACTCTCGTCCGAAGTTCTTTGATGAAGTGCCAGAATGAAGTTAGCCGAGGCAAGGAGACACTACACACTCGTAGGACTTCGAAAAAAACTCAGTCGCTAGGCAGACCTTAGAGAGAAATGCAATTGCAGCTGCCGCTGCTTTGTGCTCTCTTGCTTATTTCAACTTTACACGAATACATACTACATAAAAAATTATAAGATTAGTGAATTTGTTTAGCATCCCAATAACAGATTCCCCTTGTGAGACCACAAACTAATCCTGGCCACGACATAGGCGACATGCGCTGACAAAAACTTTTATTAAACTGAAGTCAAGTAAAGTAGTGTGACACTTAAGATTATCATTTATGATTTAGGTAGAAGGGATCGGGCAAATTATGTCCCAACGACCACTGCAATCCGAGACGGATCTATTGTAGTCAGCCCTTCGATGTTAAATAGCCATAGTTTTGAAGAAGCTGACGGTCGATAAAGCCTGGGCTTCCTGGGTGGCAATTTTGGGTCCTCCCAGTACCCGGCTTCTCTTATTGACAAGGGCATCGCCCTCGCATAGGATGTGAAGTGGAGTCTCCTTGTCATCTGCGCAGAATCTACAGTAAGGGTTCTCAGATAGTGAAGTTGCACGAAGTGCCTCTCTATACTCTCATCCTCGGATTACTTCGATCAACTTCGCAAGTAATGTAGTGGGCGCTATAGATGCGATGCCACCATCATAGAGGCGACACTTTGTTTATATTCTGCCTATTCAATTGGGTGGGAACATTTAAAGATGTTTGACAAGTAAATTGAATTATAATATTTATTTTAGTTATAAGTACTGAATTTACTCCTTAAATGTTTCATCTGTGCCAAATGAAGCAACATGGCGTCCGCTAAATATTTTGCTCGAATTAAGTTTAAAAATGATTATATCTATTTTTTCATCGATGGAAAGTTGGTCCTTTGCACTTTGCCGTATTACTTGCAACATCATAACGCACACGAGGGCATATTTAGTGACTTTTCATGTTTTTATGCTTTAAAACAAACAAGACCGAAGCGCTCAAGAGTTAGCAAGCAACTGAGTGAACTGTGGCCAGCCGGCCACAGTTGAACGAAACACTTGTGATGGGGTGGTGTCTTCTCTATACGTAGTAATAATAGCTCAATGGGAAACGCATAGTTTTTGAGAAATATGCAATTGCAATTTCTTAATTTTTTTATGTCTTTGTTTACTGTCATTAAAAACAATAAGAAATATGTTAGAATGAGACGGATTCTATGGCGAAATGTTAGTGATTTCTCTTTCTTACACATTTATTATGTCAATCTATGGTTGAAAACTTTCTGAATGAAGAAGAATGGAAAAAAAACACTGCGTTCACCGAATGCCGAAAATTGTGTTTTTATTTCATATTTAATGCTGAAAGGTAATTGATGCACAGGGCAGCACCCAAATGGGGGGTGGAGGGGGGCGAAACAGGGCGGGTGCGAGCGTAGCGAGCATGGGAGTTCGGGGCACCCCGACATTAGGTTAGAAGGGGATGGCGGACGTGAGCTAGGCGAGCGAAGCGAGCCCATCTCCCTCCGCCATACCCTTCGGGGTTAGCAGAGCGGGTGCGAGCTTAGTGAGAACGGGAGCTCGGGGCAACCCGAAATTAGGCCCCCCATGTCAGCTGTTAGAAATTAGTACTGCTTGCTTTAGTAAGATTCAGGTTCTAAACTACTCCTACTAAGCACTCTCATTAACATTAAGATTATGTAATTCTGCCTTTAAACAAAAATGCCAACGTGCTAAGGCTCAGTCGCATTATTTTATTATTATTTAATCAAAAGTTTTTAATGTGAAAGAATGTCAATCTATCAAAATATATATATAACATTTCCTAAAAATATTGGTATGTAAGCTATTACAAAGCTTAATTTCTTAAAACTATCACACACAGTAAAGCTAAAAATTTACAAGTAATATTAAGAATATATAAGTGAAATTAATCTACAATATATCAGTTGAAAAAAAGGTGTAGAAAATTAATGAAGTACTAACATACCTGCATTATTTTTTCCTTTTTTATCAACTAAAACCTTGAGAATTAAATAAATCCATTTTTTTCATGTTGATTAGATGGAATCACATTTAGCTTAGGCTCAAGCCCCTCGGTAGGGACTTATATGAGTTGTTGATTATGATGACATTTAGCTTCACTTGTAACAAAGAAAATTATTCTTCGTGATCAGTTATTTCAATATTTCATTTTAACATTCTAGTTAGAAGATGGCTACACATTCCATGATTACAATATCAAATTGAATGATGTCTTACAACTTATGGTAAAACATCAACCAGAAAATGCTTCTGACAGCAATAATATAGAAAATGGAAAATGTAATGAAAAACTGGACAATAAAAAGGAAACTCAAAATATTGCATATCATGGTGAGTATATATTAACAGTCATAATCATTCAAAATTTATTTGATGTGGCAATTTTAAAATGAATTTCTGTTTCTTTAACTTTATCCAATCTGAATTTATGTTAATAACTAAGCTTTATTTTTATTAGATGCAAAGAGTTCTCTTTATGAAGTTGGTGATTTAGTGGATGCAAAAGATAAAGAGCAAGGCGCTTGGTTTGAAGCCAAGATAGTGAGAATAGTACATAATCCTGAAATACCACAAGCCTCTGGTAATTGTAACATTCCTACAAGTAGTCTAACTATCAAGGAAAACGAACTAGAGTCTGGTAAAGAAAGTGATGTTGAAAATATGCCCCCAGAAGGAAAAGTAGAAGACCTAAAAACTAAGAAAAGAGGCATTGCAAAATATTTCACCAAAACTTCAAATGAAAACCAAAAGCAGCTAGAGCAAGGTCCAATCGAAAAACATACAGGGACTACTGAAATCATAGATGAGAACTTATTGTTCAAGTGTTCTTTTGATGGCGAGTATGTAAAAGTGTTTTGTTATTTTAATTTGATTACTTGTGTTTAAATATCTATCAATAATTTCAGAGTTTTATTACAAATACATACAATATTAGGATACTTATTTTAAAACAAAAGTGGATAATATCCCTTATTTCTTTCTATTTTTATCCGACTCCCTTTTTTATGTATGTGTGTTTAATTTCAGGGATCAAGGTTCTGACATATATTGTAAATTAAAGGATATCAGACCTCAAGCGAGGCATGTTATTGATGTTAAAGACTTAACAGTGGGACAAAAGGTTATGATTAACTATAACACTGACCATCCTTTAGAAAAGGGTTATTGGTATGTATTATATACATAAATTTTCTTAATTTATTACAAAATGTTTAATAGAAAGAAAAATGCTTTTAAAAATATTGATAGATGGTGTTCACTAAACTTAATTACTTATATAAAAATCACTCAAGAATGAGATAGAATCATATAATCAGGGTTTTTTACTAAAATAAATAATATATAGTAGATAGGGCGTAAAATAAAACTTTAATTCAATTAGTATTAAATCAATGTTATATGACTGTATTCAAGAACTAATATTTTTTTTATGTTATGGCACTAGTAAACTTTGTGCCAGTGTAGAGTTTTTACTGTGGTTTTTACTACCTATGATAAAGTTTGAAATTAGAACACGACGTTTCCGCCTCCTTACTGAACTCACAGCAAAGGACATTTTTATCTTAGTTGCTGGCTGATGCCAACTACGAGTATTTCCAATTTAGAATTTAGCATTATTGAACTATAAAAAGCTTACGCTCCGGGCTAGCGTTATCCCCCATGTTTCTTTGTAGTGTCGGGCCTTGTTAAGCACGTAATTATTACACCTTTGCTAGCTCCTAAAGTATGCCATTTAAATAAGATTAAATCTATGATATGAACTTAATGTACAGAACTTCTTTTATTTGTTAAGAATTGATTGTAAGAATTGACTGTATGTAGCCTATGTATTCTATTTTTTAAATATTATTTTTTATGTATTCTGGTTTTGCTGAAGGTGAAAGTGAATTAGTTTCTGGGTTTATTGAATATCATCATCATCATCATCATCAACAGGCTGTTACAATCCACTGCTGGACTACGAGCCTCCTCCACTCAAGTGGAGGGTTTTGCCATAATCTCGATCGCAGATTAAAAGGCTACTGTATCAGAGAGCGCTGCTGCCCGTTCCCTGTTCAATGTGTAGTCCCTAAGTCGCCTCTTACGAACGACACCCACGGGAAGAGTAGGGGTTGGTGACAAATGTATTCTACTCTGCCGTCACCACACGGTGTTTATTGAATATAGAAGAGGTGGATTTGCGTTAATTTGCTAACTCCTAAACCTGAAAATATCAAAATTTTAGCTTTAGAGACCTAGGAGAACAGGGAGGGGGAACGGTATTTTTTTGCACATTTAAATCTATATTATAAAAAAAACGACCTAACGACAATTAAAAAAAAAAACTTCTTAAAGTTGGCTTTTTCAAATGATACCCCACACTACTACTACTACCTTATAGTACTCTGTGTACATTAACTTTTTTTATTCGAACCACATTGACCCCCCAAATTCATTTAAAATATTTTTTTATTTACTCATTATTGTATGGTTTATGTGCGCGTTATAGAGATCTATAACTATGCCAAGTTTCATGTTTCTATGTTTCATAGTTTTTGAGAAATACCTCTGTGACAGACGGATGGACGCGGAGTGATCTCGTGGTCTCGTTTCGTTTTTCCCTATAGGTACGACACCCTAAAAAGCACAAATTATAATTCGTAAATAATCGTAATGTACTATTATTTCAGGTATGACTTTACTGTTAGTGAAATCAAGAAATTACGTGCCACTTACGAATTAATAGGAACTTTGTATCTTGGACAAGATAGCATTCCTCAAAATGATACTGTAGTCAAAGTTCATGATAAGATATTTGCAATTGAAGAAGTGATACCCTTAGAACAAAGATCTGAAGAATATAAGAGGTTGCTGACCATTGCTCCTGAGAAAAGTAAGAAAAACAATGCTCCTATATCACACAATCAGCACTAGTTGGTATTAGCAATGTTACAGTGTTGGTGGTGTATAGGGTCGAAGTGCTCCGAGACTCTGACGTCTCGGCCCCTAAAAGATAAGATAAGTTGGTGGTGCAGTATTGGTTTAGGTGTAGTGCCTCCCATCCGGGTGATGCTGGTTCAAATCCCCACCTCGTCCTGGAACTCGCTGTACTAGCAATACCGATAGCATCGTGTTCACCGTGGTGTCAGCGTATAAATAAAGGTTACCAAATATTTGCTTGAAAACCTGCTCACGCCTGCGAAGGAATACGTGGGGCATACTGAAAGTTTCTGGATCTGGCCACTTAAAATAAAAGAATGAAAAATCAATTATGGAATTCGAAAATGGAATTCTTTGGGAACATTTTACTTTTTAATTTGCGAGACTGTCTTTTGTTCTTTTTTTATTGTGACGTCCTTTTGAAAATTGAATTTAACTCGTAAACATTTTCGTTAAACGATTTTTTATGATTTTGTTGTCACTTCAACTGGCATTTGGTGATGAAGCACCTTGTCAGAGCTCTATACGAGTATATTCGTAGTTTGGAGAATTTAGACGTGGAATCCATGACGAGGTACGTGAAGGTCGGCCGGCGACTGCGGTTACAGACTCTAATATTGCCACCGTACGACAACTTATTGAAACTGACAAAAAAGTTACTTGCCAGCAAATTCGTGCTTTGTTAGGCATTGGAATGAAACATTTTACATGTGCATCTGAAGGTTCGAAAGATTTGCACTCGCTGGATACCGCATGACTTAACGGAAACCAGAAACGACTGCGTACGACGGAGGACAGTCATTGGCTGTCTATAATATCGTGACAGGTGACGAAAACTGGGTGTACTGCTTTGAACCCGAAAGAAAAAGCCAGTCGGCAGAGTGGGTCTTTTCTTTTGATGATTTGCCGACGAAAGTTAAAAAAAGTCGAAGCATTGGTAAAAAAATGGTTGCTTCTTTTTTCGGAAAATCAAGACATTACACTACAGTATCCCTTGAAGATCCAAACCGCTTGAAGACTGCAGATTGGTACGTCAACACTTGCTTGCCCAGAGTCTTAAAAAAGTTCGCGAAAAGCGTACTCGAACAATGCTTCCTTCACCACGATAACGCATCCTCACATTGCGCTAAGTTAACAGAAGCCCGTTTGAAAAATAAGATAAAAATAAATAAACATTTTATTTTCAAAACTTACTCTGCTAAAATTAAGGCTTTATTTGTGGAACTGATGACGCATCCGCCTTACTGCCCGGACCTCGCACCCTGCGACTTCTTTTTGTTTCCAAAAATTAAAGACAAACTTAGAAGCACACGTTTTACGAGCCCTGAATCGGCGGTGAATGTGTTCCATGAAGCCATCGAAGAGGTCCTTAAGGAAGACTGGTCCAACTGCTTTGTACAGTGGTTTCAGCGAATGCAAAAATGCATTAATTGCGACGGAATATACTTTGAAAAGCAATTTTATTAATGTATCGTAAGTCTTATTATTCAGAATCTAGAAACTATCAGTATGCCCTAAGTACAAAGATTGTGTGTCAAGGTGGCCAACCCGCATTGAGCAAGCGTGTTCCAGCGTGGTCGTTTAATGACTCCTGTTGTTTTATATTCATCTTAGAGGTTCATATTGTATCTATCTGTTCATACATAGTTTCATAAAAGATAACATGTAAATTTTATTATCTTCAGGATCGGCACCCTTGAATTGTATGACATGTAGGGATGATGAAGAAGCTCCCTGTAAAGATTGTGGCTGTTTCTTGTGCTTAGGAAAAGAAAACCCTGAAAAGGTAAATGGTTCACAATATGTTCATATTAAAAAATAATAAATACGAATGTTAGTAATTAAAACAACGATACGATTTTCAGATAGTCCTCTGTGATGAATGTAATAATGGCTACCACATGGCGTGCCTATCTCCACCTCTAAATGAACTACCGGAAGAAGATTGGTATTGTCCTTCATGTAAAAGAGATCCAAATGACGTCATAGCTCCGGGTGCCGGAAAGCAAACTAAGAAGACCACAGCATCAAAAACTAGCAGAGATTGGGGTAGAGGCATGGCTTGCGTTGGTAAGCAATTGTATTGATCTATCTTAAATTATTAGGTAGCGTTATTTTTTATTATTGTGCCCTGTTATGATTTGTAATATTTTTCTTTCAAAGGTAAAACAAAGACTAGTGCTATGCCTGCTAATCATTTTGGACCAATCCCCGGCATCGAAGTGGGAATGTGCTGGAGATTTCGCATTCAGGTAGGAATTTATACTTACCATAGCTATATAATCCTAACGTAGTATTTAATGTTACATATACTCCACTTGATCTGACATTCTGCCTTACAAAAGGTGGTCTTCAGTCATTTTATCGCCATTTTTGGTTATTTTTATACAGGTAAAGATCCTTTATAAAAAATCTGAAATTCTAAACTTATAAAGGGTGCTGCCAGGGTCTCTGCCAAGTTCAACAAAAATATCTTTTTATAAAGTCCTTTACCTGTATCCTTTTCATTAATCCAAAAATGGCCATCGTTTTTATTCACTCCTAGATATACATACATATAATTGGGTAGATGCAGGTGCTATTAAAAATAACTTAAACTTTTAGGGTCTTTTTAACATAATATCCTTTATCACAAAAACTACATATCACATTAATAACACAACTTTTTTTAGATTCAATGTAAAAAAATATCAAAAATGTACTAACACTGTTTTTGGGATTTTAGAAGTACGTACCTCGGCTAATTAGTAAATTAAAATCAAAAGACATATTTAAAAACTTTTGCTCAAGTAAACTCTACGAAAATATATAAGTCAAATACTTCTATTTTTACAAGCTTTTATTTAGCTTGCACTGTATGTGGGTGGGTGGGTGTGTATGTTCGGACGAAATCTTGCAACTCAATTTTGAAGCACTTGCTGCCATTGGAATTTGCTGAAATTTGGTACACTTATGTAACTGCGATGACAATGCAATATTATGGTACCATGGAGCTGGTCTGATGATGGAGACGGAAGGAACTCCTCTAATACACAACACAACCTAGTCGTGTTTGGGCTCGTTAGATTTGTCTTAACAAGATCTTTAGTCATACGTGATGTCCAGGGTCTCATGATGGAGCCGGAAGGTGGCCATAGGAACTCCTTAAATACACACCACAACCTAGTCATGTTTGGGCTGGTTGGATTTGTCTTAACAAGGATACTCCACTCCACGGCTTTAAAAGTTTGTTTAAAAAGGATTTTTAATTAAGCTTATTATTAAGTCGCATTACAATTATCCGCATAACCGTAAATCACCATAATTTAATCTGTATAAATCTCCACAAAGAGTAGCCAAGCCGTTAGGGGTCGAAGTCGCAAGGTAAATGTTTACTTTTTAAAGCAAGGATTACTGTACGTGATGTATTCAACTATTCACGTATCTCCTAACGGGCAACGGAGAGAATTAATAAACAGATTACAAAGAAAAACTATTTATTTTTAAGGAAATCGAAATCGTGACAAACGCGGTAGAGGCTAGAGTAGAGAGCGACTGGCGAGCAGGCGCGCGGGGCGCGGTGGAGTCGCGCGGGCTCGCTCCCTCCGAGTTCGAGAGAGGGGTGCGCGGGGATTAGGTACTGAAGGCGGCGCGGTTAGAAACGTCGCGTGCGCGCAGTGTTTCTTTTTTCTATCGTCGACATCCTCCCCTTCAGTGCCGGGATGCCGACACTAAAATCTTAGATCAGTCGAAAAAGCAACGCGCGCGACTGATTGCTTCGTTTCCCACATCTTCGACTTTGGGATAGAGTCGTGGCATTAAAAATTACATACAATAATTTGGCCTATTACTTCTGAAATTAATCAAGTACCAATTAAGGTCAATGACCTCCCCCTCGCCTATTACTTCTGAAATTAATCAAGTACCAATTAAGGTCAATGACCTCCCCCTCGTCTAACTCCCGCGCATAGTCTTTACAAAATAAGTCATGAATGCGGTCTTGGCAATGTGACGAGAAAGCTTCGTTAGCCAGCCACTCTTTTTCATTCATAGGATGATAAGCGATACAAAGGTAAGGGGAGTCGGGTGTAAGGAAGAAATCGTCACATTGAAAATTCGTTGCTTATCAATAAGTTCACAAGTGTTACATTCACACAATATAGAATTAACAATTTCAGTGTGATAAGCGGTCGGCAGTGGGGGAATCTTTTTCATCTGAAATATCATAATTGTGTATTATGCTTTCTGGCCTCTCGAGCGCGTCCATGACAGCTGACGCTGTGGTGCTGCCGAGGACACAGCATCTTACGTTCCCCCGCGTAGACATTTACGTAAACGCCATACATTCTCGGTATCACTATACCTGCATAGTTTCGTTTCGTTGAACGTTGAAAACGCTTCTTTGAACTGCAACCACTGTATAATAGGATCGCCTTCGTACACTGGCAGATCTTTAGACGTTGCCAAACGGGCGAGAAGTTCTTTGTCAGCTTCTTTCTTTGGTGCACTATCCAATATTTGATGTAGCGCCTCTGCCAACTCTGCAAAGGCCGCGTGCTGCTGCCGCCGTGGCCGCGCGCCGGTAACATCATGTCGCCCATCGGTCGGTGCGCACCGTGAGATCGTAGCCTCGATCACGTTTATCATTGTTGTGTGGAGGATCAACGCCGCCCAGCAGCGTGTGCCAACCGGCGGCGTGACCACGCCTTTGTTTTCCATTGAGATTAAATCAACTGCTTGGTCTGGCATAACTATTAATATGATGCCCGCACCCAGTGCCGTAAAACAATATAAAAAAAAAATGGCTGGCATATAATATGATGACACATCATCATTTTTTTGCTTAGGTTATCGGTTTCTTAAGCTATGTTTTTAAATATTAAATTATAAAATAAATACACAACAATATTTAAAAAGAAACAAATTATATTCTTGAAATTAAGTATAATTTCAGAATAAAATGTAACAATGGTACCTAAAAATTAGCTTTGCGTACCGAATTGTATTTTTGAAACGTAGATAATCAAATGAGTTGTGCAACATAACATTTTACTAGGTAAATTTGAGTCAGTCGTGATTAAGTTATGTGAATTTAAATTATGCGGATTCATTCATTACAACTTTACAGTGTTAGGCCTGGTTTCCACCAAAGCGGAGAGGAGAGGAGAGGAGATGTGTTTGAATAACCAATCCGATTTCGTTATTTCCACATCTCCTCTCCGCTTAGCTTCAGTAACGAACTCTCCGCTTTGGTGGAAACCGGGCCTTATGCTATCAACTTTGTGGTCCGAAAGGATAAAAGTTAAAAGGCAGAAAAGTTGTCGAATGGCGACCACGCACCGTAAGACGCAGTATGGCTAAGCCCACAAGGTGGACCGACGATCTGGTAGAGGTCGCTGTGGTCACGGTCGTAGTGGTGATCCTACGGGGAGGCCTATGTCCAGCAATGGACGTCTTGCTGCTGAAATTATGATGATGTTCGTATAGCGATTTATAGGAAGCACTTAGCTTCCAAATCTCTTGTAAATAGTGTAATGGTCTCCGAGTAAAATTACGTTTGGACGGATAGCAAAGACGGAAACTACCAACTATAAACCAAACCTAACTTTTACAGCTATCAGAATCTGGTGTGCACAGACCACCTGTTTCCGGTATACACGGGCGTGACGTTGAAGGTGCTTACAGCATCGTGCTTTCTGGTAAAGTATTAGTCTAAATATTGATGTTAAGAAATATATTAAATATTTATGTTACATCATAATACCTTTTTGGGAAATGCCCCTATAAAAGATATACTACAGAAAAAATAAAAACAAAAGTTGTAAATTACTAATTATTATCTTTTTAAACTAACTAAAATACATTTCTGTTTCGCGAAAGGTTCTAAGGTTCAAGGTGAGAGTAAGTTTCATCTTACGAGATATCATCAACAAACAACAACATACAACTTTTCACCTCTGCTAGCCCATGCAAGACAAGAGTTCTTACGTGAAAAAAAAATCGTTTAATTGTTATTAATAAACAACTTAGTTTGCATACTTAGTATAAAAAATGTTTTGGTATTATAAAAGACAAAAATACAATTTAAAATGCATTTGCTTATCTATCACTGATGCTTCGTTAGGCGTTTTAAAAAATGTAATATAGCGAACGTATTATACAGTAAAGGGAGAAAAGAATTAAAAAGTGAAAAACATTTCACGTCTCTTCTCTTAGACTGCGCCAAGATACTAATTTGAAATATTTGACCGTTTCTAGGAGGCTACGAAGATGATGTCGATTATGGCAATGAGTTTACGTACACCGGCAGTGGAGGCCGGGATTTGTCTGGCAATAAAAGAACTGCAGAACAGTCATGTGACCAAACATTGACTAGAGAAAACAAGTACGTTAAGTTTTAATTTACTATTTTTGAATGTGGTTCCTTACGTTAGAATTGGACCAACACACGTCTTTCTAGCGTTCTAGCGTTAGCGTTGGAGCAGACGGGTTCTCGAATGGAGACCGCGTCTCGGAAAACGTAGTGTGGAACGCCCCCCTGCCAGGTGGACTGATGACCTGAGGAAGGTCGCTGGTGGTGGCTGGATGAGGAAAGCGGGTGATCGTGCGCTTTGGCGTACCCTTGGGGAGGCCTACGTCCAGTGGACTGCAATAGGCTGATTGATTGATTGATGTCTTTCTATGCCGGATCTTAACCCAAAAATATTGCCAAATGGTTTTAGTGTGTGCTCCTTGGAAGCCCACTAAAGCCCTGCTGACCCCTTCGGGGATGAGAGCGTGAGCGTGAGCGGGATCGTATGTGTAATAGTAGCAAAAAACGTCGTCAGTGTAATTGATATTTCTATTTCATTTATATATTGTGCTCACTAGAATTAACTCTTATGTATGTAAGTTTCTATGTGCAAATTAACCTACCTACTACTATGATAAAGTTTCACATAAAATCTGTGTAACAAATAAAAATATCTAATTATTTATCTAAAAAAATTTACAAATAAATAAAATCAATTGATAAGGGCGAAATTAAAAACAATTGAATGAGTATTTAAAGTGAAAACAACAATATAGTTTATATTTTATTATTGAAATTCAGGCTTTTGTTCAGAATTCTTTGGGTTCAAATTCCACTGGGGACCCTGTTAATCACTTTTCAATATACCTTGCTCGAAAAAAAAACTTATGAAGGCAGTAAACTGTGCGGTAAAGGCGTTTTACCGCACCAGTGCGATTTGCATTACATTTTTTTTTCTACGGTCTTCATAATTATTATTCAGCCAAGATCATTTTATTTAATAATAAATAAATAAATAATCGATTATTACAAAGAGATTTTATTTTTATTTCAACAAATCGTATTACATTACGATACAAGGATCGTAGGTGGCAAATTACAAACCAGGTGACGGCGAGGGTTTTTACAGGTAATGTCACGAGTTTGTTATAAAACCTAAGATCCGTGTGTTGTACGACGTTTTTCAATACACTTGTGAGAAAACAGGTAACGCAACATGAAAAAATAATAATACAAATTCTACAAATTAGCGCCAATCTCGTGCTAAAAATTGGTTTCCTTTTTAAAAGCATAATTATTGAGAAAAGGCACTCGCGAACATTCAGCCTCTACGACATTCGATTATCATTAAGGTTCGAATTTCAAAGTTCCTTACATCCTCTCTTTGGGATCATTATTGGACTACTTTCAGAGCATGAGAGATGAAAATGTAATTTTAGTAATTTTTGGCAGGGCACTAGCAAGGAACTGTGCAGTGAAGGTGATCAGCGAGTCTGGAGCTGATGCAGGCGAAGATTGGCGAAACGGGAAGCCAGTGCGAGTAGTGCGTTCTTACAAAATGTTAAAACATTTTCCTAAATATGCACCTAAGGAAGGAATCCGGTAAGATAAAAATAGATCCGTAGTCCGTACATCTTAAGCATTTACCGTACAATAAAACTTTGCGTTGTTCGCATTATTCTTCCAAACCTTCATTATAAATAATAATTAAATAAAAATGTTATTTATTTCCAAATTGATTCTTACAATTGTGGTGTTGAGTCTTCCCAGTAAGTAATCAAAAGATACTTGTAGTGGGAAAAATTATGAAGTTGATCAAGATTGAATAGGTAATATTTTGTAAAGGCAACGTAAATCAAACTACATCTTTATATCTTCTTTTAAGAAAATGCTTATAAACTCAAATTTTTGGTTTTGTTGCAGGTATGATGGTATTTATAAAGTCGTTAAGTACTACCCCGAGAAGGGTTTGTCAGGTTTTCGAGTGTGGAAATATTTGTTGAGACGTGACGATCCAAATCCTGCGCCCTGGGAGGCCGACGCGAAACAATTCGATATTATTGTAAGTAATAAATAAATAAATAAGTGGAGGACAATGGGGACATCTTCACACATGGCCAGCTGATACCAAACTAAGCAGAGCTTGTACTATGGTTACCAGACAGCTGATATACATTACTTAAATAGATAAATACATACTTATATAGATAAACAACATCCAGACACAAGGCAAACACAAGTGCTCATCACACAAATGTTTGCCCTGGGCGGGATTCGAACCCGCGACCCTGTGCGTCGGAGGCAGATACACTACCACCTGGGCTACGGAGCCGTTTCCTTACTAATGGTATAAATAAATGAGAAAGTGGTCTGTCTGTTCGGACTTCATGGTTAATTTACTAAACCGATTTTGATTAAAATTGGTATAAAGATAGTTTAGCACCCAAGTAGATAGAATATGCTACTATTTACTGCGGGAACAAATCTAATTCTCTAGCATAAATTGTGGGAGTAAGGACGGGCGGGTGACCGTGGACTCGCAAACATAGCAATGGTGGCAGCGATGGTGAGGAGAACTGAAGAT
Source organism: Carpatolechia fugitivella (assembly GCA_951230895.1). NCBI lineage: Eukaryota > Metazoa > Arthropoda > Insecta > Lepidoptera > Gelechiidae > Carpatolechia > Carpatolechia fugitivella. Next base: position 14,858,541 of record OX579645.1, read on the forward strand.
CATCGTGCTATTGGAGAAGAGGCTTAACTCCTGCAGTGAAATACATATATTATTAACTAGGTGTCCGCCTGCGGCTACGCCCGCTTTGTTAGAGGATTTGCATTGTTTCTAAAACGACACGGAGGAAGATAAACTTATCGTTTTAGTGAGTTAAGGTGTTATACCGTAGGAATAAGAAATATCCTCGCGGTAAGAAGTAGACTTATATTATGTTTGTCTTTGAGTGTACTATATTAATTCTGTGCTTGAGAACCAAACTATATTATAATATTTGTACTAAACATCAAAATCGGTTCAATAATTTAGCCGTAAAAGTGTAACAAAGAGACAGACACAGCTACTTTCGTTATATATTAATAAGGATTACCGCCCATTACAAGAGATCACTTACTGGTCAGATCCGCAGTTCATCTGCAGTGCATAAATGAACGCCAAATAGGCCAGCCTAACCTGATTCTTTGTATGAAGGCTCCCCCATAAAAGATTCTCACTCTTACGAAAGAATGGGGAAATAGATTGATTTAATTTGAATTGTCAACAGTATCCCGATGGTTATTTGGAAGCGGAAGCTGAGAAAAAAGCTCTAAAAGAAAAGAATACTAAGCTTGGAAAGGGAGGCAAAAAGCGAGCACTTCGTGAAAACAACCAAACAAAGGAGACGTCAGGCGGCGAAGCGTCACCGCCGGGGAAAAAGCGCAAGACTTCCAAAAATGAAGCAGAACCTAAAAAAACAGGACGACGTACGTAAAACATAACCTAAAGATACATATTATATAATATATAATTTAAGTAAATTTCAATTTGAAAACGATTTAATTTCATAAATGTTCTTTTTTTAGCATCGAAAAATAAAAGTGCAACCGAGAGCCCAAATTTTAAAATCCCCAGCATGTTTTCCCCAAAAGCATCAAAAACGCCTAAGAAAGAGCCAGAAAGTGTGCTCAGCACAGAAGAAAGAGATATTATTAAACGTGACACACTCAATGTTAAGCTTTGGGAAGAATGTCTATCAGTTTGCGAGAGCAAAGGAAAGAAGGTAATTGGTTGTAAGCCATGTTGCTCGCGCGACTATTTGTAACATAATTACTATTCAATAGAGATAAATAAATGGCATATTGTATGGATTTCAGGAATTCGTGGAACATGTCACTCAAGTGTTCCTCTGCATAATATGCCAAGAAGTTACTGTCAGCCCTGTAACCACGCCTTGCTTACACAACTTTTGTATGGTAAGTTTTGTTTACTGCCCTATTTTAATCATAAAACTAGGTTTGATTTTAAATTAATTATTGGCAAAATTCGCGCTGAATCAAGATGTCATTACTCTGTGGGCAAAACAAACAACTGCTGGGACGCAACAAACATAGAGGATATTATATAATCAGGGCCGTGGATCTCCGCCTCTCCGATTGTTGCATCGTATTTTATGTTTATATTTTTTATGGTTTTAAAAAGAGGGTTATCCTTTTGCAGGCTTGTTTAAAGCTGGCTTTTAAATCGACGGGGTCGCAGAGCTGCCCGTGCTGCCGTCAGAATCTCTCCAAGTATGATCCCGAATTGAACGAGCCTCTGCAAGCTTCCCTCCGCACCATCTTGGCTGGATACGACGCTGGGAAAAAGTAGATTAAAAGAAAAATATGTGTACCTTAAAAACAAAACTGGAATGAGAGATCAGGTAAGGTTTCATCCCTACCCAGATCTTAATATTTAGTACATAAAATTGTTTTGTTATTGTTAAAATTTGGTGTTCTTGAAAGCTAAATTTAGAAAAGGAATCTCCACCAGGCATGGAATATCCTCACTACAATATAAATTATTGTAGTACGAACCGTAATCTTGATGAATCGTGTAATATTTTTATTTCAAAACTGTTTTTGTCAAGTGTGATAAACATTAATTCCTTTACTTCGAGTTTTAAAGTAAATTGTAGTATGCTAGTGTTAAGTAGTAATTATAGGCTCAGTGAATGCTATGCGCGTAATTTAGTTTATAATTAAGTAACTTTGAAGCGTAAGCGAAAATTATTTGCGTTCGTTTAAAACTAGATGAGGTACACATCGACACCTCCTATGAACAACAACGTAACTTGAGATACAAAATGACTTTAGTTAATATTATTCCTTATCATAATTTTATTTATTCTTAATTATGACAGTAGTGATACCCACTACGAAGACTTGTAGTAATTCGTTGGGTACGCAGAATAAATGTTGCATACTACCTCTCTATAAAATTAATACTGAATAGCCAACTGATACCCGATGTTAAAGTGGTAGTTATATTTTATTTAAATTTCTACAAGTTGCCAACTATATTTGTCGTGATATTATTAATTTCTAGACCACTAAAGCTCTGCTCATTCCTTCGGGGCTATCCCATATAAGCGTGATTTTATGTACGTATGTAATTAATTTCTGGACTTTATTATATTTTCTGGACCTTATTATAGATTATTATTTTTACAGATTAGGAATACGATACGAGTTTTTAATTTTCTGCTTTATAATTTATTATACTTACCTCAGACCTTATTATACTTCAAATAATACAATAATCTTGACATTATATCTCGCTCCTGAATGATAGCAACTGTCTTCTTGAATTGTATAGTACCTTTAATAGTTTTATAGACCTAAACCAGATATAAGAACGCATTATATAATATACCTGTAAGCCCACGGCTAGGTCAGTGTTGTTTCCGATTTAAAAAAAAATGTCCTGCATCATACATGTAATAATACCAACCAACATCCTAATTTATATAGTATAGATAAATGTGTTTAATACCTAGATATTATTTATGTATGTTTGCAAAATAAGCATAATATTATGTACTATATTCATGCTAATTTATAAGTTTGTATATGTTAATTGTATAGGTATATGATTGTGTTTAATATTAATTTAGAATTCTTGAATAACCTAACCTGCTATTCTTTTGAGTTAAGCTTACCTTAGTACTTTCTGGATTTATATATGATATTAGTTGAATTCACGAACGAAAAGGTATGTGATTTTAGAATGGCTGATAATAATTTAAATGAACAGTTACCTATTTTCATAAATTGATTAAATTTTATTTGTCTTCCTCTCGTCTTTGTCTTTTGTAATCAATCATGTTATAATTTTTTTAAACAAGTACCTTTAACTTGTTTTGCGTACGGATTTGGTTATCTGTTTTAGGCAATGCCAGTAGTGGAGTCATAAAACGCAGATTATAACAATTTTTTTTTTTTTTATCTATAATTTACATAATAACCATTTCTTATTCAAAAGTGAGGTGTACCCTCACAGATTACCTGAAGTTTGGCTGGAATTTTCAGGAAATCTTGTATGCCCATGCTGATAATCTCTAGACATGATACTCATAATGATTCTAGCTGTAAATAGGTATCGTTTAATTACTTACTGACGAGACCCCTTTAAAATTGTAAGTTTTTAATCCGAATTGTAATGAATGCTGGACTGCATGTCAAGTTAATATAGTCACGGGGCCGTGGTCGTGACAGTCCTGCAGTACATAGGCATAACTGACAGATGCATGTTTTATTTTTTCAACAGCTTGATTTTCATGTTATTGATTGAGTTTTTTTTATTTTGAATGTTGTGAGAAAACTCGCTAAGTACAAATTTAAAGCTAAGATTGTTCATAAGCTACTTCACAAGTGATTTAAGGAAATTATGAAACACCTTATTTATCTTTTTATATAATGTCCACATTTTTACTAATTATTTAATCTGCTATTTTGTGATCATAAAAGTGAGTCCTAAAAATAAGATACTTTGGTTACCGTTTCTCTTGGTTGATTTTTAATTAATAAATACATATTTTAAACTTTTTCTTTTATTAGTTACTCCCTAACTGAAAGAAAACACAAAATAAAATAAGTTATTTTATTTAAATGGGGGTTAAACCCAAACATTTTCTGAGCACAATATCACTGACGTGTGGTACACATCATATAATAACAAAGTTAATCAAACATAGGCCCTAGTAAATATTTTATTAACTATCAATCATCACAGATTAATTTCATAGTAAACCATGACCGGATTAAACTACATTCAATCATCGTTCATTGTGAGATGATCAAATGAAATTAGGTAATTGAACATAGTATACAATGCGGTGCACAATTACGCTGCAACATAATTTAATCACAGAATTTGCGAGTTCTTTTCGTTGCCTATATAATAGATTCTGTACATAGGTAATAAAATTATGGTTCATGCTCTTATTTCCTTAGTAATTTGTTGCCAGAGTCGTCCTTAGGATTAAAATATGGCTGCACGAACGGGTTAATTATGCTTAACTTATCTGGCCATTTTAACCACTTTAATCTTTGCTCGGTAACAAGTTCCACTAGGGTAAAATTATAATTTTTACATAATACCTATATATAAATATACTTACCATGTCCAAATGTAACTGAATCAGTGATAAATGTACACAAAATATTAACATTTGTAAATAACAGCTACGTTTTCTGATTGTACATACTTATAGTCTAAACTTATTCTATCAAAATGCCATGCTTCACTTGACATAGAATCTCACTGTCGTAGGATTGTTAGGTTCTTCTCGACACTAACTCAAAGTGCAGACACAGAGAGAACTCACAAGCTCCCTATCTAGGCCCCGGGGTTACATATAAAATTTGTACTTTATAAATGTTATTATGATGATATAGGTGAGCAGGTAAGCATACTGTCATGCTCTTTTTCCTACTATGATATTGTAGAGTTCATAGCGTGTGTTCCCCTCTGCCATTTGGTGTCTGACACAATATATAATATCTAAAAATCTTAAATATATTTGTTACATTTAAACTATATACAAATAATATGCCATGTTATTCTCCAATTTACAGGAACTATTATTATCTATAAAATATTTTGCTAATATGTAAAGTTTGAATTTGCTTGTCTGTTACTTTATTTTGTTCGTCTACATTAATTGCTAAGTGCGACATGGTTTTTGTTTTTTATTATTGCTCATCATAATAATTTAGTTAGAGAATTTTAAACTAAGCAAACATAATAACTAAGGTACCTTACAAACAATGTTAACTTGAGTAATGGAACAAAATCTATTTTAGTAACTATCTTGCATTGAATACCCGACTGTTTTCCTGAAGGTGCTGTTTGTTCTCCTAACATAATGGCACTGCCTATAATAGTCGCATGTGTAGGATTCAACTAGCGACGACCAGCTTTTTTTCAAGGTTCGGCTGTTACATTAAAAGTACTTTCTGTTGTGCTAGTCATTGTGAGTGAAGACTCGTGGGTTCCCGAAAACTTGTGTATAATAGCTTCAAGCGACGTCCACGTGCCCACCACGAGGCCGAGCATGCCGAACAGCACCACAATCGCATTCTTGATGAGCATGCGGATTCTCTCCGATTTCGATACATAATACCAGTAGGTGCAGCTCTGTATGAATGCAGGAAAGGCCAGCCCGAGAGCAGATAAACATAGAGCACCGAAAAGTGATATGAACAAGTCTAACTCCGGGACTGCAGAGGCGATACCAACTAAAACAGTAATAAAAACATTGTAATCGGAATAATTGACAAACAGAGTATTCAAATTTATTTTTTAATTCAAATATACTTACATGTCAGTATGACAATGAGAGTTCGTAGGATATATTCCCATATAATTCGTCTTTTGCTGCTGAGCAGTCTAATGCCAATATACTCGTTCCATAATATGTCGATGGCAACGTAGCATGCTAGACCGTGGGTGATAAATATGGCAAAGGCAAGCAGGCACTGCACTACGCTAGCCAAACTAAAATAAAAAAAACATCGCTAAGCATTATCATAATCAATTGTAAAAAAGTAGTTATTATATAATTATCTAATCACATACATACATAAACCCTGAAAACATCACACTCCTCGCTTAAAAACACGAATGCCCCGCAAGAAAAGTTATAGCCTGTGTTACACGGGCTGGCGTAAAGGTTCTAACGATACCCCATACATCCAAATCTGTTCAGACCATTGATATACTAGGTAAAAAGGCGTAGTCATACGCGCTCAAAAAGCGGCACACCAAAAGTTGTCTAATTAGCCAACCTAAACTTAGTCACGCGTCGCTTTGTCTCTTTTTCGCAGCTTAGACTTGCCGTCCTTGTAGTTTTGTGCCATGTTAAAACACCGTTTGCCTTGTAAGTGACCTATCTACGCCTTTTTACTTATCATGGGTTCAGACATTTAGAAGTTATAGTGGAATAAAGAAACTCATATAAATACATACATGAACACATTACACTTTTTTTTGGCAGTCGTGTAAAAATAAACAAGTTTCTTACATTTCTGTTTCGGATGGTAAATTCAAGGTGATGCTGCCTTTGGATTCATTTCCGTACTGCAGATAGCCGAACAGTCCCATACCCACGTAGAGGATTATGATACTGATCATTGCACGATTTAGGACACCAAATTTGCCCACAAAATCTTTTGGCGTTTTCATTTCATTTTCCAAGGGCAGGATCTGTAAAAGACATAAATAAAAGTAAATAACGGTATTGTACGAGAAAATAAGGCTTATTGAAGAAAACATACCACTCCAATGGCTTCTAACGCAAATAGGACGGTTCCGAAGAATAGAGGGAAGTTTGCCAATTCTCCAGTTGCCGTCTTGCCCTCTAGTGTTGGCACATCTCTAAAGATATAGTACAGAATGATTCCAAAGCTCACGATCGTCAAGGCATTTGCGATGGCGGAGAACGGAGCCAAGTACTTTAAATCCCGCACCCAGTTGATCAAAACCAGAGGCAAGAGCGTGCAGCACATCACCTCAAATATTGACACGTCTAGCTTAAAATAGTTAACCAGGACGTATTGTATATTATCAGCAACGAATACGACGTATACACAGCAAGTTCCGATTTGATATATGAGTAGAAAAGCGTTTACTACGTGCCTGAAACAATAAAAATAATTTTCAGTCAGATTGGCAGCCGAGTTACATCTGCTTAAATAATTGAAAAATAAGATAAGGAAAAGTAGCTAATAAAGATGCAGTCCGTGTAGCTAAACTATACTACTCGTAGGTACATGCTATAATAGAAGAGAAGAATAAACAACTCCTAACGTGTTTTCTAGGTACGTACATGGAAAACGAGCGCAATTTCATGCCTGCGAAGTAAAGCATGAACGTTATTAGAAATATGAATTCCATTCATCAGTGTTATGTGCTTGTGTTGTGTCGTTATGTTGTAACTATATGATGTTGGTTAAGTTAATACTTACGCTGCGTAAGGTGCTAAAGCCTTGCACCAATCGGGACCTTCTGAGAGAGCGGCTTCAGCTACGCCCGTATAGGTGAGTGAGGGCACTTTCCGCCGCTTGCAGAGCACGTAGCAGGAGTCGATGAGCACGTGGATGCAGTAGGTGCACAGGACGCCGATCACGATCGTGCCAATAGCGCCCACCACGTACCCAGCGTTCGAGAATGCTTTTGGCATCGCCAGAATTCCCGTGCCCAAACTACCTTTTAAAAGGTGGAGGAGAGTCTCTGTGTTCCTGCAAAAGAAAACAAAATAAATGCATTGACAATCATTGCAATAACTATAAATAACGTATCGTATTGCATGTGAAAGTCTTCCTCGTGTACCACTAAAACGTCGCCATACTCCATTATTTTCTGGCCAGTTTTGAAATCCCTCAGAGGAACAAAAGACGATCACTTCGCTCCCGAGGCGACGCGCATCAGAAACCTTTGTGAAATCCATGTCGATGAAAAACAAATTAAAGTGGTCTAATCACGCACGTTCAGCTCTGACATATTATGTGACTACTCATAGCTACTCATTCAGATCGCGCGCTGTTATTAAGTAGATATTTAACAGTGCAGAATCAGCAATATTTATCGAAAATAACCGGCCAAGCACGTGTCGGGCCACGCAAAGTATAGGGTTCCGTAGTTGTGCAATACTACTTAGGTGCCTGTTAACATTCATAAAAATATTTTTCAATGATATTTGTAGTAGGTACCAAATTTACTTGTACAAGTACATTTTATAATTAAAGTTGGTCTATTATTCGGTAACCTATATAGCCTGCTTGATGTTGATAGTTTTCCTTTTAAACTCATTATATACACTACCACCGCGATTTTTTTTCAAATTTCCAAATAAGTACGTTGGTTTCGCTGGTGGGGGGGGGGGGGGGGGGCGGGCGAAATATTGAAATATTTCTGAAACGTACACTATCATTAAAAATGGTTTTAGCAAACCCCCATGAATTGGTCGACTTTGCCACCCTAAAGCGCCACTCTAGTGGGGCAGAATCGACTTGTACCAAACGGACTAAACGTTTGGTGGGGCAAAGTAGACATCGTTAACAAATCAATTCTGCCCCACTAGGGTGGCGCTTTAGGGTGGCGCTTTAGGGTGGCAAAGTCGACCAATTCTGCCAGTGCGGTGGTCGTAATAAATATCCAAATCAAAAAGTTTAAATAAATAATAAATAAATACATATAAACATTGTCCTCTGAAAATGCTCATGTTTTCGCTGAGACAAAAATGGGTATTCTCGAAATTCTTAGACAACAGCCGGAAACAGCACAGGGAAGTCTCTGTGTTTACCTACCGGAAGGGGAAGCGCGGTGAGTCATCTCACACTGTTTATCATTCAATGATGGGCGGTAAAGTACCGCTAGGTTAATGCATAAATTATATCAGATTCGTATCCGCTTTGTTTGTAATTACTTTCATTTACAAACGGGTGGTCCAGTCAGCCTATAAAACTGAACAACTTTAGTTCCATTAAAAAAAAGAAACTCAATTTTGTTTTTTTTTACAAAATAACTTGATCAGCTGATTAGTTTGTATGGTAAGTATTTATTTTTAGATTTTGGATAGTATAGAACAATAGTTGTTTAGTGTCACGGATTGAATAACCACCCGAAAGGCTTTGCGTTATTTAGTCATCATCATCATCGTGTGGGTGTAAGGTCGACAACCGACTTCACAAACTCCGGTGTCAGTGTTATAGAGCCGCCAAAGGCCACTGCCTAGGCTCGTGTAACGACTAGATAGTAGCCGGGACCAACAGCTTAACGTGCCTTCCGAAGTATGAAATCGTCTTTCTTTTCGGACAATCAGGTGATTCAGCCTGCAATGTTCTAACCAAACTGGGGAAAGTCTCACAAAGAGATTTTTGCTTGACAGTGTCCGGGAATCGAACCTAGAGCATCCGTAATGGGCGTCGAAATCTCGACTACTCGGCCACGGAGGCGTTATTTAGTTAACACGTTGTATAAGAAGTAAATACTTAATTGAAAAAAAAAAGTGTTCTATTACAAGCTTTTTTTGATGGTTTTTATTCTGATGCAACGAATTAGAAGCGTTTGATGCCAGGGATTTGATCTCTATTAACTAATACTCGATCAATTATATTATCTATATATGTGCATCTGAAAGTCTCTGGATCTAGCCAATAAAACAATTATGGAATTCGAAAATGGAACTCTTTAGGAACATGTTACTTTTTAATTTGCGAGCCATGAAAAAACAAATGACAATTTGTTTTTTCATGGTGAAGTCCTTTCGTAAATTGTGTGTCGCTATCAAAATGAATTTTACTCGTGAACATTTTCGTTCAATGATTTTGATTTTCGTTGTGGCTTAAGTCAACACTCTTGCCAGAGACTTTAATTGGCATTTGGTGATGAAGCACGATGTCGCAGCTCTGTGTATTCGTGGTTTGGAGAATTTAGAGGTGGACGTGATCATCGCCATGGCGAGGTACGTGAAGGTCGGCCGGCGACTGTGGTTACAGACTCTAATATTGACACCGTACGACAACTTATTGAAACTGATAAAAAAATTACTTGCCAGCAAATTCGTGCTTTGTTAGGCATTGGAATGAGCCAAGTGTAAAACATTTTACATGTACATCTGACGGTTCGGAAGCTTTCAACTCGATGGAAGACAGTCATTGATTGTCTATAATATCGTGACAGGAGACGAAACCTGAGTGTACTGCTTTAAACCCGAAAGAAAAACCCAGTCGGCAGTCTTTCCTTTTGAAGATTTGCCGACGAAAGTGAAAAGCATTGGTAAAAAAAGATTGCTTCTTTTTCGGAAAATCAGGACATTACATTACAGTATCTTTTGAAGATCAAAGAACAGTGACTGCAGATTGGTACGTCAACACTTGCTTGCAAAAATCTTAGAAAAAGTTCGCGAAAAGCGTCTTCGAACAATGTCCTCCTTCACCACGATAACGCATCCTCACATTCCGCGCTAAGGCAACAGAAGCCTATTTGAAGGCTTCAAATGTGAAACTGATAACGCATCCGCCTTACAGCCCGGACTTCGCACCCTGCGACTTCTTTTTGTTTCCAAAAATTATATACAAACTTAGAGACACACGTTATACGAGCCCTGAATTGGCGGTGAATGCGTTCCATGAAGCCATTGAAGAGGTCCCTAAGGAAGGCTGGTCCAACTGCTGTGTACAGTGGTTTCAGCGAATGCAAAAATGCATTAATCGCGAGGGAATATAATTTGAAAAACAATATATATATCGTAAATCTTGTATCTAGTCTTATTTATCAGAATCCAGAAACTTTCAGTATGCCCTAAGTATAGGTTAATATTGCTTAACTTTCATTAATTTCAATAAATTAGTTTATGTAATGTATCACTAAAATTCCGAACTGTCCTAAAATTTAAAAAGTCGTAGCGATAAGTCCGTATTCTTCTGTGATTGTATAACACTGGAAAGCACCGAAAATAAATCTGTGAAAACCCCTCATCTAGTGTGAATAAGAATAAATTGGTATTCGTAAAATTAAAATGTACTTACGTGGTCGGATGGTCAACAACTCTGTTGTCGTAAGGTTCATATTCTTCAACTTCTTGCATGTTTTTCTCCTTCATGTTGACAAGGAAAATGCCCTTGTCCGCTCCCGATCTCTTTTTGTCATCTTTGACCGGTGATAAACTGTAAAAGCACAAAATATGTATTTATCATAAAATTATTGAATTAGAATTAAAAAGGATTATTGGAACCACGGAATATAAAATTATATTCCGTGGTTGTAACTAACTATTGTTGCACGAAGGATTAGGTCATGGCCTTTGCCATTATAATATTAACATTTTACTCGTTTAAAGCTTTTAGAATACTTATATGTGCACTTAAATCGGCATGTAAAATATATAAAGACAATAATAGCAATCACTACATTATTATTAACGATAAATTTATTTGCTAAACGTACTTAGTCATGGGTGGATGAACAGCAACTCGAATGTATCGCTAGGAGACCGCAGTTGTTAGGTCTGCAATGAGCAGTCTTATCGATTGGTACCTACATTCGTGCCGAATATCATGAAACTTTACAGCGACTGGTTTCTCACTGACTTCAGTGTTTCAATTTAGTGTTTAATGATAAATACTGGTATGTGGTACTTACAATCAATTCCCTAAGATATGTATCCAGGGTATCCCGATATCAATGAAGTTTTAAGGCAATTATTTATGCTTTATATAAGATTTTGTAGAATAGTACAGGTTAGTAAACTGAACAATTATATGTATGCACTGTGTTAAAAAAATACTTGAGAAAAATTCATCGGTTTTGAACATAATATCTTGGATACATATCTTAGAGAATTGACCGCAACGAGCTAGACGTGAGAGGATATCTATTGTCATTCATGTGCGATCCTATCAATAAAATGATGTACAATGGGTAATTAAGGTTGATGACGTCACTGCGGCGACGCACTTGGCGGTTAGTGAGGTTTGATTCGTAGCCGAAAATGAATATATACCTGTGGGGTAGAAAGTTGTCTGGTTCGAAGGATGGGTTGATCATAGGACCGCTGTGCCGCCGAGCCCATTCTTCAGCTTCCTGAAATAGAAATAGAATCAACTTAATAACAGTTACTTAGTTATTGGTTAAGTAATTTACTTTATGTATTTTTTTTATACTCAGCTCTGATTGCCTACTGCGTTAAAGCTCTCAAACTTTGCTTTCAAAGCTTATCCATAAACAAAAATCTATTTATTATATACTTAAGCTGTTATAAAGTTTATACGCACAGTAAGTATTTAGGTATATATAATTAGGATGCCATCAAAAACATAACTTGTAAAAAAACCAAGTCTCGCAACTTAGTTCTTTCTGATACCGTAAAAAGTTGTGAGATCCATGTAATACCAAGTCGGTTAATTATAATAAGTATTCAGTCTTCTGTGTTAAGTTATTATACTAATAATTAGCTAACCTAACAACATCTTATAGTGACCATGTCAATTTGTCAATCTTTTATGTTTTAAATAAATAGATAGACTTGGCCATCGCATGAAAACACAATGCATCTCACAAGTTAATACATATTATGTTAAATTAGCGCAGTGTGGGACGGCCACATACGAGATGGACCGACGACCTGGTGAGGATCGCTGGGTCTCGTTGGATGCAGGTGGCTAGGGATCGGTCGCGCTGGAGTGCGATTGGAGAGGCCTATGTTCAGCAGTGGACTTTAACAGGCTGAAATGATGATGATGATGATGATGATTAAATTAGATTTTTTAGTACGCTACGCCCGCGTTATGTAATATTTTCCCGTGGGATTAGAACTTTTTCCCGTAAAAAGTATCCTATGTGTTAATATCCAAGTTACAAACTATCTCCATTCCAAATTTCATCCAAATCCGTTGAGTACTTTAGGTACGCGCACATTATGCCGGGCCGCATCGCAGTGCAAAATGCGTACAATGTACATAGCACATTAGTGACGGGCCGGGCTGCAGCGCATTGACGGATTTACGCAAATATGATACTAATAAACACGTGCGCGCGAACACTCCAATCCGCTTGCTATAGCACACTGTGTCGGGGCGCAGCGCGGCGGCGGGGCGGGCCGCATCGCACGCAACCAAAATACGTGCGGATTATGGAGCCCGCTGCGACCCGGCATAGTGTGCGATAGTTCATATAAAATACATACGATACGAGCGATTTGAGCGGATTTTTGCGCTACGACCCGCCACGCTGCGGCCCGGCATAATGTGCGTGTACCTTAAGCGTGAAGGCGGAACAAACATCTAAACATCCCCCTTACTCTCCCACTCTCCAAATAATGAGTCTGATTATTTAAATTGTGTAACATTTGGTTTATTTTAAGTTAAATGACAACAATAAATAAATAGCAATTAAATATGTTTGTATTACTCTGCCCAAAAGGTGATGGACAATATGTATAATGCCCGGTCAATTTGATTATTTGAATAATTATTATCAAATTGCACTCTCATATTGGGCATTATAATGTGGTCATTATAATGCCCAATATGAGAGTGCAATTTGATAATAATTATTCATTATCTATAATGTCCAATTGATGACTTGGTCCATAACATATACACTAAACACTAATTGTATTCTAAATTTGAAGCTTCTATGTCTGCTAGAAGCCTTACAGTTTTGATGATCGGTCAGTCAGTCAGTTGGTGAGTGACAAAATTAAGAAACTTTGACTAGTTATAAATCTTGAACTACTGGTTCAAATTGAATGAAATTTGAAATATACCGTGTTTATACAATGCCTGCTTGGTTACTGAAAATTCAGGCTTCTAGTTTTATCCACGACGAAGTTATAAAGGTGTCGAAATTGGATTGAACTGCTTCAAAAAAAGTACGGCCGGGCCGCTTTTTTGCTCGACTTGGCAGATACACAACAACAATCATCGCAGCATCAGCATGTATGTTAAATCTCTTTCAACTGTTCCTTGTTACGAGTTTATAACTGATTTTGTGGTTTATTTCATTGTTTCCGGTAATCTGGCAGGCTTATTAGCTTGTAAATAATTATGTTATCTATAGGTATTATAAATACAGTAGCGTTGTATGAGACCACTCGCCAAATCACGTGTTCTGCTTTAACCTGCCCCAATATCGATTTGATAGAGTGAGGAAGACAGGTCGAAATTTAGAATTAATAGGTATAACGTTCTGAACATTTCATTAACACCTAATATATGTCCTCACCGAAGGGCTCAAGCCTACCCTGAATAAGGGGGATCAGGCCTTAGTCGATTACGCTGGTCTAGTGAGGGTTAGTAAGTACGTTACGTTATGATCACATGTACGAGTACGCATCGTGCCGTGGTAATTTACATTTTGTTCACAACTTATATTAAATGTGTACCTACATGGATTGGCCGATTCAAAGACGTAATTTTTTTGTTGGTGTATATTTTGAGTGAACGTTAATAACTGCCAAGAGTGGCCGCCTCTGTTGGCGCCGTCGTCATCACCGTCAGTAATTCGTACGTCACTCAGCTTTAATGATGTGTTATATATTTATTATAATTCGTACCGACTACGACGACGCAACGAGCGACGTCAATGTTTACATTGTATCGCTAGGTAACAACAACTCAAGCAGATCTTTTCTGGTTCAGAACTTCGATGCTTCGTTTGACTTCAAAACCATTGCTGATTCAATCTTATATGACTAGTTTACACGTGTTAAGTTGTTAACTAAATTTTAGGCCACTTAATGCATGTAAACAGCGAATTTAGTAATAAGCTGCAAGTTAAAAATTAGCGTGCAAGTAAACAAGTAGTTTAGAACTATTTCTGTTTTTCGAGTAAGTTGGTGAGTGTGACTTGTCACTTAACACGTATGAACGATACGGTTTAGACTGGCGTTTAGTACCGTATAAACCGTTTAGTTAATTTTTAGTTAAATTTACAAGTTTGGCGACGGATCTTGGGATAACTAAAGAGCTTAGCTAGTATATAAAATTAAGTAGCTTAAAATTAAGTAAAAATTTAGTTACTACTTTAACTTAATACGTGTAAACCATTATAGTAGTTGTTATGTTACCTGTCCTACTAAAATTCTCTAGTAACTATTGCGTAAACCTTTACTTTTAATTATATAAACTGCTGCGTACGAAAATCTGTCGATTAGACGAGATATGTATAGTGACATAGTGGTCAAAATGTATTAAACTTTCACATGACGATGCGACGACGACGTTACGAAACGGGATGAAACATTTTTGAGCGCTATAAAAAAATTCATTGTCATTTACCGAGTCTACAAGTATCTTTGTTGAATCAATTGCATGTAAAGGTCAGTATCATGGCAATAGTAAGGAAATCCTTATTAAATCGAGCTCGCCTGACGGTAGTGTACCTGCAGCTGCTATATCTGTGTAACTCCGCTAGGGGACGCCCGAGCCAGCTAAGTGGGTAATACGTTCTCACACAACAGATCTGGAGATAATCTGCCTATTGATCTAAAGTTAGCTTGCTCCTAATTCCCGACCTCAAATTTCCCAGCCGTCTGTACCATAACGACCGTCTTCCTGCTATCTGCCCGATTCGCGACTGTACGAGTATTATGCAGATGTCTCAATTAGGATCCTCTTGAAGAGCTTCCGAGACGGTCAACCAGCTTGATTGCAAGCACGTAGATTTCCGTAATCGGGTTGCCTGCCAGACGAAAAATTACGAGCATCCTGAGCTATATAGGTACAGGTACAGTTAAATAAAAAAAGTAATGGTTTAAACCTTTTGAGAAACTGAACGAAGCACGGTAATTCGTTCACGTCCTGGCTTAATCTTCTTTGATACGTTGTAGACTAAAATTTGTCATACAAAATGTATGGGTGCTCTCGGGGTACTCTTATAATGCACATTAATTCAATTAATTTTATATTTATTACTTTTTCTAGGAATTAATTTACTCACTTACCTGCAAAGGTATACCGAATAAATGAAGTGCAAGTACTCCTGCTTCATACATTTCTCTCGTAAAAACGTATTTTAATATTATTGATTAATTTATTATAGTTTAATTTAAGTTTCTTCTATATAGCGGTCAAGGTAATAAAAAACGGCTCTTCGTACTTATAAATTAACTGTTGATATTATTGAATTGAATAACTTATTTTAATGATAGATAATATTACTTAAAATGCGCATGTATTTAAAAGCTGGACTAATTATGAACTTTTTGTGCTATTTGATAATAAAAAGAGGCAGTACTTACGAACGCGAATGCCAAACAGAAAAGTTGACCTCGTGTATTATAATAGCTGTTCAGTTCCTGCATTTTTTATAGTACTCGTATTATAATTATTGCCAGTTACACGCAGTAGCTACGTGCAATTTTTTAATAAGTACCTTCAAAGTACGCCGTAATATTTTTGTGACAAGTTTAGTACATATTTTAAACATTATTTTAAATTCCTTGTTTATCTATCACATAATTACATAATTAATTGACCTAATACTACGGTTGAAAAATGTGACAAACACAATAAAGGTAAATCAATCGGGTGTGCTGTTTTCGTTATGAAAAATGAACAAGTGCGAGTCGGACTCGAGAACCGAGGGTTCCGTCCAACTTGTATACGTAGACTAGACAGTTGCAGTCACAGATTGAAGGACAATATTCTACTTCAAAAAATGTTTTCCAATACATCGTTATATGACACGGTCAATATTCTATCACTAAATATGTTTTGTAAACGCAAGAAATATATATATTTTATGATACATACTAGGGATGGGCCGAAATTCGTTTTACATTCGGTTTGACCGAATTTCGACAGTTTGAGCCGCGACATTCGGCCGACATTAGGTTTAAATGCCTAACATTCTGTGCAATAATAAAGTAAAATACCTGCTTGCGCTATTTTAACTGAAATTAAAGTTTTCATACAAATTTCAATACACGCAAAACCTAGAATCATGAAATTTGTCAAGGAGCAAGCTCTTATATAGCACAAAAAAGGAAAAAATGTGAATGTCGGGATTTTGTATATATAATATATATTTTTTTACAAATTAAATCTTATAATGGCGTGTCGCTCTCGATAAAACCAAAAGAAATTAAACCAAAGTTTGGCCGAATTTGGACCGATTTTTTTATTTTAACCGAATGTTCGGCTGAAGTTCGTACGTGGGGCATACTGAATGAAAGTATATGGAATCTGGCCATTTACAATAAAAGAATGAAAAAATAATTATGGAATTTGAAAATGAAACTCTTTGGGAACTTGTTACTTTTTAATTTGCGAGACTGTCATTTGTTTTTTCATTGTGATGGTGACGCTATCAAAATAAATCGTGAACATTTTCGTTCATTGATTTCTTATGATTTTCAAGAGAGTTGTCAGAGACTTCAATTGGCATTGTTTTGGTGATGAAGCACCATGTCGCAGCTCTGTGTATTCGTGGTTTGGAAAAATTTGACGTGGACGTGATCATCTCCATGACGAGGTACGTGAAGGTCGGCCGGCGACTGCGGTTACAGACTCTAATATTGACACCGTACGTCAACTTATTGAAACTAACAAAAAATTACTTGCCAGCAAATTCGTGCTTTGTTAAGCATTGGAATGAGCCAAGTGCAAAACATTTTACATGTGTATCTGAAGGTTCGGAAGCTTTCAACTCGATGGATACTGCATGACTTAACGGAGGACCAGAAACGACTGCGTGTCCAGTGGTGCCGTAAATGATAAAAAAGTTTAACGGAGGATAGTCATGTGCTGTCTATAATATTGTGACAAGTGACAAAACTTGGGTGTACTGCTTTGAACCCGAAAGAAAAAGCCAGTCGGCAGAGTGGGTCTTTCCTTTTGAAGATTTGCCGACGAAAGTTAAGAAAAGTCGAAGCATTGGTAAAAAAATGGTTGCTTCTTTTTTCGCCAAATCAGGACATTACACTACAGTACCGCTTGAAGATCAAAGGACAGTGACTGCATGCTGATTGGTACGTCGACACCTGCTTGCCCAGAGTCTTAGAAAAAGTTCGCGAAAAATATCCTCGAAGCAATGTCCTTCACCACGATAACGCATCCTCACATTCCGCTAAGGTAACTGAAGCCTATTTGAAGACTTCAAATGTAGAAATGTACCTATATCTTTAATATTTATAGGTAAGTTTTTATGTACTAAAAGATAACTGATTACCGATTTTCGTATTTTTTTAAACTTTTTTTGTTAAGTTTGTCACTTAAACATTGAGAATATAAAAACTTATATTAAGAAACAAGCGTTTTAGCATTTGGATAACTCATAGGAAAAAGGGAGTATATTTTTGTATACTCAGCAAGCGTTCAAGTGCTTGACTGACCTTGATAAAATTTTACATGCATACTCACTCGTATCTCGTTTTCCGTGTTATTGTAATTTTAACCCATTATATTCAACTTAAAAAAAAATTGATCGTCTCCTTTATATCAGGTACTACTACGTCAAATCTGACTCGCACCTAGCTACTTCTTTTTGCTTCACACAGCTCAAGGCAGGACCTAAGGACAAACTAATCAAGTGTATCGAGCACGCTGTGATTTGGGGTTCCGCATCCGCAACCATGACTTATGTGGTCTTCATCTACTAATCCTTTATCTAATCCCAGTTTTTATTTTCTTTTTAAAGTAGAGTCATTAGGATTGCATTTTAGGTCTATTCGTATGTGTGATTGACACTGATTACGCATTGTAATGTGAAGCTGCTTACAAGTTACGACTATTGATTATAATAATCATAACGGCTTTGAAACCATTAACATTGATTGATTACCTGACATAAAGATATAAATAAAACAAGAACGTTCAGTTTTGCAGTCGAATTGAACGTTTGCCTTTGTAAGTGCGAGTATGTTTCCATGCACTTACATCCTCATACGTACTATCAAACCAAATGGGATGCATTCATAAAAATATTGTTTAGTTTCTAGGTGCAATAATAAATTTTGCGGTAGGTTAAAAGAAACAAGAAAAACCGAGCGCGTGAATAGCGTCAGCGGGCGGCATTGAGGGACTCCTTGGCCTAGAAGTTTAATATTAGAAGATCAATAACTGCCGATTCTGACTACCATACTCGTCATTCTGAATTTATTTTAATAAAGTACTGTATTCAGCTATTTGATTTTATTACATCGCAAATAATATTATGCTTATTTCAGAGGTGATAATTAACGGATAGAACTTGCCTGACGCAGCCGGCTTGTTTACGATAGAAATAGAATTCGACGGAAAATTCTTTGTGTGGAAGTCGTGACATCGTATTTTGATTTATAAAGAAAAGTCGGTGCTACGTTCTAAAAATAATATTTAGGTACATTACCTATCTTCTACCTGCTACAAGATTCAGCAAGCGAAATGTTTAAAAATGCATTCGGCCGACTTGTATACTGTGCACAAGCCCTAAGGCTACCGGTCGTTCAAACCAGATATAACTGGATATGCGAACAGTGACATGACAAACGTCTTCTGGGTTATTCAAAATATTATAAGTTTTTTAATACATACCTACTATATTTAAAAAGACTTATTTCGATACCTACATTTTTTTTACCATTTATTATACATATTTAATGGTAGTGATTCTTTTTATTTTAAGGTTGATCATCATCATCAACATCATCATCATCATCATCGTGTGGGTTGTAAGGTCGACAACCGACCTCACAAACCCTGGTGTCAGTATTATAGAACCGCCAGAGGCACTGACTTGGCTTGTGTAACGACTAGATAGTAGCCGGGACCAACGGCTTAACGTGCCTTCCGAAGCACGGAATCATGTTTTTTTTCGGACAGTCAGGTGCTACAGCCTGCAATGTCGTAACCAAACTGGGGAAAGTCTCACAAAGAGATTTTTACTTGACAGTGCCCCCACCGGGAATTGCATCCGGAACCTCCGTAATGGGCGTCGAAATCTCGACCACTTGGCCACGGAGGTTGATAAGGTTAAGGTTGATAGCAAAGCTCTTTGTTCATATTTATAAAAGTTTAAATGCTCATCTAACTTCTTGTATCAAAATGAAAAGTAACGCAATAACGGTGCAGATATTCTGCAGGATATACTTCAGTTCAAATAACAATGGAAAAAGACAAAAAATATGTATGGCAGAAAATAGGTTATTCGAGATTCACACTTGTCAGCTAGCAAAAATAAGATACTCTAACAAAGATAAGCACTTTAAAACGAAATTATTCTGACTAGCATTGAAAAATAGCTAGCAAACCCCCATTATTTTGAAGGTATTTTTTTAAGGTATTTATTATATGGGCCTCTGTTTACATATTTAAGACCTTTATGTAAATATTGCCTGAAATAAATGATTATTATTATTAAAAAACTTATCCAACGATACCTCACACTTTAAGGTAATCGTGAATAAAAAAAATAACCCCCACTTCACGTGTACCAGATTCCTCTGGATTATTTTAAAGATTTTATTCTTCAGCTTGGTCGGCATGCACCTCCATGCCAAATTACAGCCGTCTAGTACTAAGAGTCTTTGCGAGCTAAGCCGCAGACGGACATGGCGAAACTATAAGGGTTCCGTTTTGATTAAGGAACCCTAAAAAGGCGGGAAAAAATGTTTATTATTCATGAAAAAATGTAAGTTAAATGCAGATAAAATTATTTTTTTAAACAAAATGATCTTTTTTCATAGCAAGGATTCTTCCCTGTTTCAGATAACATTCGAAAAATTTTTTATAGGATCAAAGATTTCTGACACCGCCGTCGTGTCGTCGCCTCGCGCTGTCGACTTTTGTTTCTCTGATCATAGGATGGATCTCACTCAGAGGAACAAAAGACGACCGCTTTATAGCGCGAGGGGACGCGCGTCAGACGGGATGGATACATTTCCAGACATTATCAATCTCGAGTAGCTGACTGTATCACGAATAACCTTTTTTATACCATACATATTTTTTGTCTTTCAAGGAGCCTGCGGGTACCAATGGTAGTGCTTTAATTTGAAAAGAACCTACTAAACTTGATGATTCAATTGGAAATACTATTCTTTCACTCTTTACCACCTTGTTGCAGTCAAATCCTTTAAAACCGTCCCACGCACGACGTCGCCTCTATTACTGAACTTCTAAAGTTAACAAACAATTCCCATTATGGATCCTTTAATGGATCTGAAAATAATTCAACGACCCATAAAAGAGACTAATTTTTTAATTTTTTTTGATTTAAAGGTTAAATTCAGTACTTAACATCGAAAGCGCTTTAGTTAATTTATTACTCTATTATTATAACCACCTTGCAAGTTTACAGTTTTGTTGAAAATGATAGACGTGATTGTGATGTTGGTGACTTCTTCAAGATCATCCCTCCAGTCTTTCTATAATCTATCTAACAGCTTATATCTTGTTATGTAATGCCACATTTTCTATATTGTAGTAAATACCTATATGTATATTTCACTACTGTATCTATAATGTTCAAAAGATTTAATGTGTAGGTATATGTATTAGCATATTTTCTTTGTTTTATAACCAATTCTATGTTATTAATTCGGTTTCTTTTTTCGTATACATAGTTTCTCTACCTTTAAAAAAACTTGACACTGGCACAAAGTTCAACTTGTAACATAACAAAATAAAAAGTCATGTCAACTGAACTTTTACTGCACAGAGTACCTTTTTATATACGGGGTTTTACTGTATAATAGGTACTACCCTACCTACCTACTTTTCCTTAATGTAGGATAGCCGTGAGACGCTAAGCATTTAATCTAAATAAAATTAATTTCTATAATATTAGCCAAGAGAACACAATGAAATAACATTTATCAAAATCAGACTTTGTAAAAATAATGGGTAAGTTAACTGTGTTATTAAAAAAGACGATTTATATTATTTGTTTAGTTACACTCTCGGTGGCCCTACTGTAAGAATGGAAGATTTACCTAAATTATAGTAACTGGTGAATGGCCCTGCACATGCGCACTTTAGCCAGTTTCAGGTCACTGGTTATGCGCACGCGCACCTGTGTCGCATGCGCCTTGCACCGCACCGCCTGGTTTGGTTTAATTGCTACTTAAGGTGCGCTCATGTTAAGCGTGCATTTTGCCTGATAAAAACGAGTATCACTCTCAAATGTTGAAAAGAGTTTTCTTATAGCAGCGAGGTTGTAAATACCCTCGCTGTTTTAAGATTGTACCAACCAAGTTGTGTCTATCAACTGCAAACAATGTAAACATTCTAGTTTTAGCTAAAATTCATACAAGTTGATACTAATGATGCTCCCTCACCGGTGTTTACAACTGTTGCAAACAGTTCTCAAAGTGCTACTTTTTGTTTAGAAATGTTTACAAATGTTTGTCAACTGTTCTAAACTGTTTAACAATTTCAGTTAGTTTCATAGTTTTGATCCATTTCAAATCGCGATGTTAACCGTCAAATTTTTTTCGAATTACTAAGAAAACGTTTCCAAACATTTTGAAACAATACTAATATTGCTCCCGTACCGGATGTTTAGAATTATTTACAAACATTTCTAAACACCGTTGTGGGAACACCATCACGCGTAGGTAGTCATAGAAAAACTGCTGAAGTAGCTGATGTGCGTGTAAACCCGCTCTTACCCGCTGTTGCCCGTACCCGACAGGGGGATTTTTGAAACAAGAAAATATTTTTATCATACTGGTTTTGGTGCATGTTTTTTGACATCATGAATTTTGTAAGCGTTTTTTTATGATATAGTAGGTTCATTATTGGTGTTCGTTATATGAAAAATGAGCGGACTGTAACGGGGTAAAATCAACCGATTTTGATATGAAAAATATTTTGTGTAAAGATTTAGGTATCAGATAAGATTGCTCGTAGCCGAAATGTGGACGAATAATACCCGGACTTGAAAAAAGCACAAGGCAGATAAATATTCAGGGTATTGGCAGTCTTGTTGGGGCCTTGATGGGTAGTTTATTAACACATCTTAATAAAAACACATCCAAATTATTATTTTCTTGATAAATAAATATTCATACTCATCGCATGCACATTTCGCTGAAGCAGAAACATAATCGTTAGTTCATTCTGCGTCTAGAGCGGCTCTATATAAATTAATGATTAACAACCTGCGTCGCCTTAAATTTTTGGTATATTATTTTGTTAAATACGAGTATCCTATCTGTACAAATAAATTTGTTTAATTTATATGTATGAGTAGTCATAAATTACTCGTACTATTCAATTCCCAATTGCTTTCCTTAATTAAAAATATTTTTTCTAGGAAATGGCAAGTCGTCTCGATAGTTTATACTTCTTTGTTTGTGAATGTTCGCTCCTCTACAGAATGTTTAATTCCTTGGTACATACGTACGAGTGTTTTACTTGATTTGTTTTTATCTAGTAAACTGTAGAAACCACAGTGAAGTTCGTTTTATGCAAATAACTTGTTGTTAAAATTAATAATGCAAAATAATTCATTTTTAGTTTTAAATCGTAGCATTTTTGCAATTATGCTTCTTCTTGCGATTATGCTTTAAAATGAAACTTATTTGTGATGTGGCATGAACAAAATACGACGACGATGGCAGCCGTGTTTACATCTAGCGGTCGTGAGTTCGAGGCGCCGCCGCCGCCGACGCCGCTGCCGCCGGCTGACCGCCAGCAAGGCACGCGGTTGGCACGGCGCCCTCGAATATTTGCCCATTCAAGTTTGGATGAATTCTAAGCGGTGCTAAATCTGGCATTCTAAACTTGCCAACGACTCGCACGCTTTACGTCTTCACTGACATGTTTTTGCATGCCGTCCAGAAAATAAATAATTTGAAGATGAGACCTTTTCTGCGCACTATGCCATCCTCTTCAGGCATATTGCATAGGTACTTAGTTTTTCTGAAGTTTCTGTGCTCTGGCGGTATGTACCGGAATGTGTGCTTAACGGCCGGACCCTAAATTCCTGGCCTGCCTGCAGTTGCTTTCGGGAGCAATAATGTCTACATGGAATTGAAAGTCTTACCTCGTACCTATTTTCCGTAAGAAACGCAATTTACGCAACTGCTTTTGAAGTTTAATGTACTGCTGGACAGAGGCCTTCTCAAGGATCTCGACAATGACCGGTCCTGCACTGCCCGGATGTTTCTGTTTTATATTAAACATTGAACAAAAGATTCCAATATTGACACACTACGTCGCCAATGAGCTACGGGGGACGCGACTCTGCCGTCCGCTGGCGAAGCTCCCTCTTCTAGGGAGTGAGGAAAGCGTGGAAATTTTCCACTGCGCTCGCGGACCGGTCGCACGCGCAGCCACGCCACGCGCCAACCGGTCCGCGTCTGCGCAGGCAGCACATAATGTACATTTTCTATGCGCACTCGTACTTGAGACCTGTATAATGTTAAAATAAGAATAGGACGGGCTCTACAATAATTTCACTCTTATCTCGTAAGTATATACCTATACAAAAAACGTAGTGTGAATAATGAAATGTAAAGTCATCATTTTTTTTTAAACATTCATAACTTTAGAGGAAACATTTGTCCAGCAGGCAGGTAGGTATTTTATATCATTCATTAAATTTCAAATACTTACTTGACCGAAATAAGGAATATTTCCAATAATGTAATGACATTTTTCGATTGGTCTGTCGCCGTAGGATAATAGTGATAATGATCGACAATTTCAATTACCTACTCAAAGTTAACTAGCTTCTCTATTAGAGAATGAATCATTAAAGTTTTGTTCAACAAATTGTTAGATTTCTAGTTTCTATTTGTAAATAAATAGGTTAAATACTCTTACTTAAGGTAGTTAGAAGATCTAAGTGCTCTATTACCGTAAATATTTTAAATTGTTTTTTCCACTAACTTCGGAGATAGGCGGAACAAGATAATATAAAGAATATTCTCGTGAGATATTGCGTGATTTTATTTAAATAGAACATTGTTTAGTTTACGCCTGACATTAGTAATTTCGCATTGTATTAAAAATAATGTCATTGGTTTTATATAGGTAGTTTGTCAATATTATGTTGATTAAAACGTAGATATACAACGTGTTAGAAAAATAACGCAGTTAACCTCTCGGGTGGTAGGCCAGCCCAAACTGAACAACTTTTGTTCCAAAAGAGTCCTGAGAGGTTTTGAGTTATTTTGCTAACACGTTGTGTTGTGTAGATAGAAGCAAAATAAAGAAAAACGACGAACCTTCAGCAAACCCTCCACATTTTCTGTGTCCGGAATAAAAATGTACAGAATAAAAAAAGAAAAATTTGTTTTTAAGTTATGTTATTTCAGTTTGTTACGCAGCATAATTATTATTATGTTCTAGGTTCTAGGTATTACGCGGAACTGTACAGATTGGTTGTCCTTCATTCAAAATCGTGGTCTGTGATTCTAATTCGCCTGCCAGTGCGCCGGTTGATCTAGGTCACTTTAAAATTTTCATCTAAGTAATTTGGTATTTCTTTCTTATATATTTTTTATTTTATTTATTAGTATTCGTTTAATATGAATAAGTATGTTTGTAGGTATTTTATTGCAAAATAACAATATAAAATAAAAACCGGTCTATTTAAGACAATAAGAATCACAGAGAAGTATTAATTATGTTACCTATTAAGTGTTTAAATGACACTTTTCTTATAGGCGTATAGACTAGGTAAACATTACGATGACCACGACAATATCGTATTCATTCGTCACGTGCTGGAGTTTATCCTTATTTATTGTTTTAATCATATAACTAGCTACTTTATACAAACGTAAACTCATAGAAAAATCTTAGCTTCTTATGTGACGTACAAAGTTAATGCTCAGTTTTTACATATTTCACATTAGCACAGCTAATACTTTAATTTGACACTAACATCAACCTTTTCGCTTTTTAGTAGGTAGTTACGTGGTCCTAGCTATTTTTCCTGATGTGCCTCTTGGAAACTGCTACGAAGTTACCGCTTCGCTATGCGCCATGCGCCTGTGCAGTGCATCAGGCTTGGCAAAGTAATGCTACAAAGCCAACAGCATTAAATCATCTTCGTCAAAAATATCAATAACATATATTTAGAATAGAAATGAACCCATCTCTGCTATTATTATATCATTCAAATTATATAAATTATAGTATATCATCATCGTCGTCGTCTCAGCCGGAAGACATCCAATTGTAGTATATATCGAAAAATGTAAGTACTTTTATTTTATGGTACAAATAAAATATAGGTTAATGTAGGTAACTACGCTAGTACTGTAAGTTATTCTGTGGTAACGCAGTGTATAGAATTGTTAATAATGATGCACTATGCAGTAGCGGACACTTCATTAAATTGTGGTTTGTAATGTTCAGCTGGATGCGAACCAAGATCAAGGCCGGCGCCTGAGCCAGTAGAGTCGCGCGACGCGCGTTTTCGTCGTCACCGGGTAAGAACGACGCAGATCGCGTCTGCGTCTAGGCAGTTGACTGACGAAACTGTTTTTCATAACCAATTGACTGCCTTTATTGTAAACAAATACAGCACAATAATAGAACAATAATTATGGCTTTCCTCGGTCACAGTCTCGGCTAAGCTTAGAAAACTATATCACTTAATTTAAAATAACGCAGTAGGTACCCCCTGATTCTTGTTAGTTAATAAATTTTGATTTTTGTTAAAAAATAATAACTGAAAATAAAATAAAATACTAAAAGAAAGAAAGAAAAGCAGTTAAAAAGTGCACACTGCACTGTACTGTTTCATTGCACGATGTACAGTTAAGTTTACTCGCACATCGTGCAATGAAAGGTACTGGGCTCAGCTAATACCATTGGGCTCAGCATATTTTGTCACAAGTACTCAAGAACAAGTTCTTGTAACACTGATTTTCAGCACTGGAGTTCTAAGTTTCGCGCCAGATAAAAAAACAATTAGCGCAGCTCTAAAAAATATTTAGATAATTAACTAAAAATCAATCTTTTATTTTATTAAGTTTCAAGAAGGAAGAATTTTAAGATACTTTGATAATTTTCCGTAAGCATTACTATTACTTATTCTAGAATATTCTAGATGGTGTAAATTAGGCAGTAGATGAGTAGTTATGACCAATAAACTGTAATCTACTAGATTCGATATTCGTGTGCCGTGTGTAAGTGCCTTGTTTACCTTGGGTGTGATTTATTCTATTTCTAATGATGATTAAGTAATACCTATATTTTTTGTGATGACCATTATGGAGCCAAGATCGCTAAGCGCATTCGCAGTGCACAAAAACAAGATAATACTTAAATGGTTCGCGTTGCAAATAATCACGTCAATATTTTTAATCTTATATGCCAAGATACTTTTAATTTCTATATTCAACGCAGCCGTATAGCGCGACCCTTTTTATTTTGTCAACTTCACACACATCACATACAACCTTTGAATTACTTCGCAGGTGCACGCAGGATTCCTCAAGATGCTGTCCTTTAGGGCGTCAAATATATGGACCGGCGGCGGCAGGATGTGATGGATATACTAGGTGGAAATAAGACAAAGCCAGGGCTGTCAAGTGAGTGTGTGTGTGTTAACCATGTGTTAACCCATTCGAGGCCTTGGACAGTTTAAGATTATGACTATAATTGTCATATGACAAATCACTATTTTATAAAGCAACCAGACAGATTTGCTAGTGTTTATTATGCTCCTGCGGCAATGAAATGCCTACCTACTAAAAAAGTGAATTACTATATATTTTACAGTTAGTAAATAATTTGATAATTTAATTATTATCGTTTGATTTTCGGAAATATCGATAATATGAGTTAGTGGCCTGGTAGGAATAGGATGTCCCATTTCGGGTCGGAGCACTTGTTGGATGGCCATTGAGGAAAAGCGCCCTGAACGAATCACAAATTCCACCCGAAAATAAACTTAATTAAATTCGTCAGTGAAACGAATCAAACGCAGTAAGTAATAAACAAAATCCTCCAAATCGTCCAATCCATTTGTGTAGCCTAATGATGTGCCGTTCCCGGTAAATTACTTTTGTGTGGGAATATTCCGGGGAATATTCCCTTGAGAACTTAAACAGTGGGAAAGTTGTCGAAATCATCTATTTTTTTATATATTTATATGTCACAATATTAAGTTTTAGGAGACAAATCACAAGTAATATTTGAATACTTACTAACCTAAGAGATTTCGTATATTCCCAATGTTACCGGGAACAATCACCGGAAATTTCCCACATGCCTGGGAATACTCCCAAAAAAGTGGGAATATTCCGAGGAATATTCCCAGTGTTTTTAGGAATATTCCCAATGTTTCCGGGAATATTCCCGGGCAGATTCTGAAAGTTTTAACTGTATTTTAATAAGAGAAAAAGAAACACTGACGTTAAATTTTGATAGTTTTTATTCATGTGTTTGTATTCAATATAACCAACAATTAAACATCAATAAAATTTTAGTATTAACAATTTTAAGTATACTAAAATAATTAACAAATCACAGAAATTCAACATGTTTTTCATAAGTTATAGGTATAAAACAAAGCAACTTTTTTGAAATCCGACCACAAACATCCAGATTTGTTTTTAAATATCAATAAAATTTCAGTATTAACAATTTAAATTATACCAAAATAATTAACAAATCACAGAACGATCAACATGTTTTTCATAAGTTATAGGTATAAAGCAAAGCAACTTTTAAAATCCGACCACAAAGATTCAGATTTATTTTTAACAACGAGGTTTGTATGTTTAAATACGTGCACCAAGTTACAAATTAAATAACAGGTAACTAAAAAAGGGCGCTTTCATTGTTTGATGACCTTGTTGCCACTCAAATAAAGAGATTCGCAAATAAAGTGTTTTTTAAAGAGGAAGCGAGACAGTTGATCTACATCTTACAGTCAGCATTGAACAGGCAAACATCTACTTGGCTGTATGTAACTAACAAAACGACTAATACCTATAGTACCTATCTGTAATAAAATTACAGTTTTCTATATTACCAAGCTAAGGCGCGAAAAGAAAAAAAGGCAGACATCAAGGGTCATTTCTGTGTCTGGGTATTGAATATTTGTCTATCTTTGACACCCATACTCGTAGTACAGGCCTTGCCTAGTTTTGGATCAGATGACCGTGAGTGCAATCTCTCACTTAAATAAAATAAAATAATCTAAAATAATCAATTTTGCAAATTAAATCATACTAACCAAACCAGCCAACCAACCAACCAAACTAAATTAAAACACTAAGTAAAGAAAGAATTCAATATATTAAATGTTTCATGTGTAAGGTAATATTCCCGGGAACATTGGAAACTTTTGGTAACTTACCGGGAATATTCCCATAGGGAAAATACTTGGAATGGGAACATTCCCCACGGCACATCTCTAGTGTAGCGATCTCATACACAATAACAAGCAATTACTATCTCTCGAGTAAATACTTCAGGTAGGTGCTTGAAATACTACAGTGGCCGTCTTTTCTCCAGTATCATATCAGCTGGGATTACTAACCACTGCAATATATTATTTGCGTCATGCAGGTACTTACTGGCTTTTCAGAAGAGTGGTCATAAGTTTTTATCGAATCATGATCACACTCAACTATTGCAAGAATAAATTTACTATTGGAATATACTCGTATGCTGTATTGTATGTCTGAAATGTTATTTATTTTCATTATTTTTTAATGAAAAAAATAATATTCCTCCCGCAAATGATCGCTAGAGGAACCCCGTCAGTAGAACTAGTGTAAGAAAAAAAAATAGGTGTGCCATATTTTATATAATATCATGGTAATATTTGAAAGTTTCTATCCTATATCCAAACCACTCGGTTAAATTTTAAACAGACAAATATTGTGAACTTAAACTGACTGAAAGGATTTAAGCTAGATTTACGACAGTCTTACGGGCTTTTTACGGTACGTTTTTCATTGAGCCTGCAAAGTTCCTAGAATGACTTCAGGGAACAGAGGTAATAAGCGGCAGATAGCTAGATAGGTGTTACAGATGAGGGTTCTATGGTTGTTTAGCACCGGTGAGTTCACATTAGCGCCTCCTTGCCTGATGCAATCAATGCTCTGCTGGTAATTAACAACTAGTATTACGCATGATTGTATTGTATCTAGTAAGTATTCTTTGTAATATGACGAAGTATGTACTAATACCTAGTACTATTATAAATTCTGTGGTAGCTGACGGGGATAAAAAACAATATTATTACGATTTTGAGTGAGTTACTTATTGTAGGAGCAAACAAAAAATGTTATCACTCCTATGTAAAATTTGTTAGGAGATCGTCTAATCTAAACGGTCGTAGTAGACAGGATAAAGTTTAACGAAAGCGATGTGATATGAAAAGAGCACTTTACCACTTACATCTAACTTTATAGAGAGTGGAATGAACAAACCGTACCTGGAGGAAAAATACCCTTAATATTGAAGATATAAATAAACCAAAGGAAAAACCACTTTATGTTTGGAAATAAGTATAACTTATTGCCGTGTGGTGACGGCAGAGTAGAATAAATTTGTCACCAACCACTACCCTTCCCGTGGATGTCGTAAGAGGCGACTTAGGGACTACACATTAAACAGGGAACGGGCAGCAGCGCTCTCTGATACAGTAACCTTTTAATCTGCGATCTCCAACCCGCCTGCCAAGCGTGGAGATTATGGCAAAACCCTCCACTTAAGTGGAGGAGGCTCATAGTCCGTCAGTGGACTGTAACGGGCCGTTGATGTTGATGATGATAACTTATTTATTTAAAACGGAAACACTCACGTCAAATGGAAATTATGTCTTCCAACGTAAAACGTTACGTACGTTTGTTTTTTATAATAATGTATAAAAATCACGTATCGTTCAATAATAAAGTAAGTAAAAATCTATTTAAAGTTATTTCCATAGAATAATTTAACACACTTTGTAATTAAAAAAAAATAAGGGCCCCGTTGGTAGTCTAGTTGGTTGGTAGCACGTCTGGATGGTTGGATGTCCTACTGAATATTTAATTAATATTCATATTACCTATATTTTTAGGTAGGATATAAAAATAAACTAATAAAAATTCAGATAAATTTAGAGGTAAACTTTATACAGAAGATTTTATACTTATCGATGAGTACAAAATCACGTTCTGGTCAACAATACTTTATTTTAGTATTATGTTTAGTTTAGCTGTGTGTATATAATATAAAAGAAAATTAAAAAATAAAAATTTCCATTGATTCGCAAGGAAGAATAAATTATACACGTACGTAATCCTGACACTTTTTATTGACGATAAATTAATATTGTTTAGGTATGTTCAAAGAATCCGGTGTTTTTCCGTCCGTAGGTCTGGCACGATAATTATTTTTTCTCCGACTCGAAAATCTGATCATTGATTGATTGATTGATTGATATATACTTTATTGCACCAAAAAAGGGGTGTACAAAGGCGAACTTAATGCTATATAGCATTTTCTACCAGCTAACCTTTGGTGGTTAAGAGCAGGTTGAGGGTAGTGCCGCTAAAAACAGCGTTCAACTTGAACTACTACATTAATCAGACAATCATGACTGCCAAAAAACAGTACGCGAACTCATTTTTGGACGAAACATTGCCCCATACAAAACAGCGGCCAGCAATGTGCCCTCAAGCGGCCTAGGCCTAGGAACAAGGAAAATAGGCCTAGGCCAAAAAAGTAACTTTCGTCTAGAAATTTAAATGTTTTGAGTCTTTTTACAGCATACTCTTATGTTCTAGATTCAAATTTTATATAAATCCTACACAAATCGTAATGATTGGAGTTGGCTGTATGCTCTGTATGACACTGGCACAGAACAAAAAAAAAAAAAGCGGGCAATATGGTGGTTTGTTTGTGATTTTCGTCTCTTCTATTTTTATCGTGCTACTTGTTTTTTTTTTTGTTACTTATTTTTCATGATGGAGTTAACTAATCATTGAATTAGGAAAATATTATAACAATGAATGGTTCTAGGAGTTGAAGTGAAGGTTAAAGTGATAAAGAATAGAACTTATGAGTTTAGTACGATATAAGTAGACATCTAAATCCAAGGCACCACAATATTTTGAATATTTTATAATTTCCTCGCATATTTCAGAGAAAAACACTATACAAGCTTCGGCCGCAATAACTATTGCTGGACTCGTACACAATAAAAGTCCTCGCCTGCGGCTCGGACTTTAAACGTGCCCTCGTCCAGCAATAGCTAATTTTGCAGCTGCGGCAGTAATGTACTATTTCATCTCTCCTGCTCTGAAAGTAGTCAAATAATGACCCCAAAGAAAGTATGTAAGTGCGATGTAAGTAACTTTGAAATTGGAACCTTTCTTTTTACTATTTGCATAGAAAATTGCACTCAATAAATGGCAAAAGAATAGACGTATACAGCCAAGATGATTCTACAATTATTATTAATTTTATTTTAGTAATTGACAATTATTCTTTTAAATTTTGGCTAAAATGATGCTCTTTCTGTGATCGAAAAAAATGACACGAACGCCTTAAAAAAAGGCGGGAATAAAATGTTGGTGAAAAAACTATTGTTATCTGTGGCATTCTGTGGTGTTTTGATAAATTATTTTGTAAATGTATATTTATTTTAACCATGAAATAGTAAAATATAAGTTGATTTAGGCTTGTACTTGAATATCAGAACTCAATATGCAGTGATTTCATTAAAACCAACTGAAAATTTCCCAGTTTGTGTGTCAATTAGGGTGAGGTGCACTAGTTAATATGGCGCGTATGGTATGTATAATGTAGCCCATATGTTATTTTTTTCTACAGTTTTGTTTACTTTCCTCGCAATCGAGATGAAAAGCAGAGTGTTTACCTTGTGGGAAACTGATCAATTCCACCCTCACACTATAGCGCCCGCGCTACGCGCTCGTGCGCCAGCCGAAATAATATACTTCGGGTGTAATTGATCGTTTCACCCCTTGGTTAACAATCTACTATTTATTACTTTTTAATAGGTACATTCCTTATTATTTTATGCCTAACTGATCGGCTATACCGAAGCGTGACAGGTTTACAAGAAGTACTTACACATTTTTCTTATTTCTGATTATTTGTATTTATAAGTAAGTATATTAACAAGTAAATACTAAGTACCTAACTAATTATAAGGTAGTAGGATCTATTATATTATAATGATAGTATTTTTTATTACTTATTAGCTCTCGTTTAGTCGGCAACAAGCATGATAGGCATCCATGTGTGTATCCTAAAAATCAAATCAAATCAAATAAATTTATTACAACTTTGTTAGACTTTATTACTTTGAAATACCCATGTAAGTATTTAAATCTATATTTTTTATTTATTTAGGTAGGTATCTATATATTATGTACATAGTATGTATTTTAGGCCGTCATCGGCGTCGTCGTCGCAATGAGCGGCAAGGCTGCCTTCGCTATGTGCTACTGGTCTGGTCGGCCATGACACCAAGTCGGCTGCGTTTAAACAAAGCAGTAGTAGAAAATCAACTACAGCTTGTTCACAGTTATTTTACCTCTGGCGTTTGTCATTGTACCATCCGAATGTGGTGTATAGTATTCTTTGCCATCCGATAATAGAGTATATGACAAGGGGGCATAGTCAAGATTCCATAATAAATATCTTAAATTTGGCTCCCTTGTCATACAATCTATTATCGTATAATGCTGTCAGAGATAAAATAACTGTGAACGAGCTGTAAGCTATGAATTACTTATTTAAATTAGGCATGTACTTAAAACAATTTCAATAAAATGTTTATTAAAAAATAATGTCGTAGAGAGAAACAGTGCTCTGACGTCACGCGGAGTTAAGATTTATCCGAAGATTTAAAAGTTTGTAAGTGTGTGTGTGTGTGTGTGTGTTGTGGTGTGTATTTACGGAGTTCCTATGGACACCATCCGGTTTCATCATGAGACCCTGGATATCACGTATGACAAAAAATCTCGTTAAGACAAATCCAACGAGCCCAAACACGACTAGGTTGTGGTGTGTATTTAAGGAATTCCTACGGCCACCTTCCAGCTCCATCGTGAGACCCTGGACATCATGTATGACTAAAGATTTTGTTAAGACAAATCCAACGAGCCCAAACCAAACACGACTAGGTTGTGTTGTGTATTACAGGAGTTCCTATGGCCACCTTCCGTCTCCATCATCAGACCAGCTCCATGGTACCATAATATTGCATTGTCATTGCGGTTACATAAGTGTACCAAATTTCAGCAAAATCCAATGGCAGCAAGTGCTTCAAAATTGAGTTGCAATATTTCGCCCGAACACACCCACCCAAGCAGCAAGCATGCAAGTTAAATGCAGCTTGTAAAAAAAAGGGTTAGTATGCATGTAAGCTGCACTGTGACAAAGTTTCAAACGATTTATTATACGAACCCACCGATATTCTTCGTACGATGACGTTACGCGGAATTCAGATTATCGGAAGTTTTAATTTAATTAAACAAGAAGTAACAGAATTAATATAGTATTACGTACTTAGTTTCGAAAGATTATAAGAAAATAAATAAATAAAAATAAAATTAATTTATTTCAGACATACTTATAGGTCCATATTAAAAACAAACAAAAACAACACAATTACACCACATAAACTCAAAAATCAACTGATATACGAGTACTCCATAGAATATACAAAACTGTATTTTAATTATATTTTAAGAACAGAAAGTAGGTACAATTAGGATCCCTAAAAATAAAAATAAATACTGACTGTTCACCAAATGGTCGGTTTGTACTACATAAAATATCTTCTGAATGTGAATGTGTTTTCGAGTTTTTAGAATTAAATCAGGTTGTTATATTGCAGAGCTCTACTGAAACAAGGGGTTGCAGGGGTGAAGCCCTCCGCTATGAAAATAAGTTATTCCTACCAAATTCAGCAGCAGCCGGCGACAGCGGCCGCCAGACATTTCTCATCATACATCACAATAATGAAGATCAATAAATAAAATACATAAAGCAGACCAAATGTTTATTTAATAATATTTTTTCAGGTTTTAAAAGCTGCTTACTTAGGAAGTAAAAAAAAACAGAAATTATATAATTGAAATCTATACATAAAAAGGTGTTAGGGATGCATAAAAAAAATATTAGTTTTTTTCATAGTTCATCTGAAAGTATACAATAATAGAATACTGACAGTCAAAACAGAATCTAAATTGATCGAAAAACAAACTAGATACAGCATTATTAAACAAATATAATGTGTCCCTCTTTTCATCATCAACGAAAATAAAATTTTCTATGGCGGATATTATGGCCCGCATGACCAATAACGTCAATGGTCACGTCGGACCTCTCTGTCTAACCATCAACTCTGAAGCCTTATAACTTTGTTTCTGAGCAAGATATAAGAAAAAAACTTTTTTATGTGTTTATCTGGTACTTGAAATATTTCGATTAATGAAATTAAAAAAAATGTGCAGATTCCCTGTAAATAAAAATTAGGGTAAGCTCGAGCTTCTCGATGTAGGTACCTTTTTACCTTAAATAAATAAATGTATAGTTTTCTATATTTTGCAATTTTGGGTTGTAAGTTACTAGGCAGAAATGTTATGTTGACAAACATGATAATTACAGATTCACCAACATTTCAGGACTGTTTTTATTATTCTTTGTTTTATTTCATTATTCTGTTCTAGATACTATAACTTCAAATGGAACATAGGTATCGTGTATGCGTATAATACTGCCTATATTTGGTTAGGGTTTTTATCCTTTTAATTAATTGTCATTAACTTGAACATCAATATCCAAAGGATTCTACAAAAAAATCAAAATAGTAAGTAAAAAAGGTTAAAAGGGCATCACTTAGTATGTTTGTACATAAATTTTAAATAATAAATAAATAAATAAGTGGGTTCATCTCACACGGCCATCTGATCTCAAACTAATACATACATAAATAGATAAATACATACTTATATAGATAAACAACATCCAGCCAGACACAAGGCAAACACAAATGCTCATCACACGAATGTTCGTCCTGGGCGGGATTCGAACACGCGACCCTGTGCTTCGAAGGCAGGCGGTAACACTTTCGTGTATTGTGTAAGTTTTTGTTAAAATTTAATGTCGTGTGATTAAACCATCTGTGATTAAGGCATCTTGGAAAGATTAAATCCTTCTAATATAATTGGGAATCAAAAATGATCAAATGACAAAATTAATAAAAACAGTTAGCTTATTTGTCTATCGTGGTAAATGCAAGCGAAATGTTATCTATTTAACATTTTTTGTAGTTTAAATTGATAGTAAATAATTATCATTATTTTGTTTGGCATCCCTACAGTTTAGGAAGAAAGAGACGGGGTATTTGGGTAAGTGCAAACGGTAGAGAATCTTCATTTAATACATTTGGCATTGAAATGTTAAAATATCAAAATATTGTACCTCCTGCGTATAGTCAGCATGTTTGTCTTCTAGACTAGATCATCGTTATTCATCGTTGTTCAAAAATGTGAAATCTTAATAAGATAAGAGGTATACCTATATATTAATACCTAAACTTATAACAATATTTTTTATTTAACAAATTAACCAAAAGGTGTGTAGTATAATAATAACTACTATAAACTGGCTTAAGCCGGTCTCCGTTTCAGCTTGGCCAAAATTGCTTTTGTATGTCTAGTCCACAGAACATTAGTTCTGTAAGCTAGTCTGTCCATCTGTCTGTTTGTTCCATTCTACAGGTCGCGTTCCTCAACCGATTCTCGTGAAATTTTGTGAGCAGGTTTGATAAACTAACCATTTTTTTTTGTTGAGCCAGATTTTTTAATTTTTTTAAAATGACGGAGTTATGGGGTTTATCAGCTTACAAGGTCTACCGCTGAGGCTGTTTTTCTCTACAGGTCACGTTTCTCAACCAATAAAATAGAATATAAAAGAAGTAAAATAGAATATAAAAAGAAGTAAATAAAAAAACAAAATAAAAAAATAAAATAGGTAAAATACTAAAAAAACAAAAAAAAAAACTGATAAATAAATTTCAAGGAGTCGGAGATGTTTGTAGAGAAAACAATAAAATAAACGGTCACTCATATCATAAGAAATGTAAAGACTCGCGAGGTCTACAGCTCACAGAGCCTCTAGTATAGGAAGCAGCCCACCTACAAAATAATGATAAATAGACACGCATCGAATATGCCAATGTAAGTGGCGCTATATTACTTACAAGCGCCGGCCCCCCCTGACTTCGCGCGTGTAGATCAACACCTACCTACCCTATACCTACCTAACATCTACCCTACACCTATCCTACACCTACTCAACATGTACCCTACACCTACCCAAAATCTACCCTATACCTACCCTTCACCTACCCTACACCATTGTAGAATATTTTTTTGTTCTATCATGAAAAGTTTCCGCTGCGTATGCAACGAAGGAAATTTTTAAGCAAATTTTTTTACACCTCGGTTCACGTTACTGAAGTTTTTGCAAGGATCCCTAATTTAATCTAGTAATAAATATAGTCTATATTACTCAGGGATAATGTAGCATTCTAATGGTGAAAGAATTTTTAAAATCAGTTCAGTAGTTTTTGAGTTTATTCGTTACAAACATACAAAAATACAAAGGTTTCCTCTGTATAATATTAGTATGATTACCTACACCTTATTGCCTAAACCGAAAAGAAATTATAGTTAAATATAAGAATCTTGGCAGACATCCAAGAATGCGCAATTTCTGGTATAAGTAGTTTACTACCAAATGTAACGAAATCTCAATTTTCTTCAAATTCAACGTGTATGTCTATACACGTTGAATTTGAACCAACTACTGAGGTATCAAACTAAATAAAATGTAATAATGGCTTAAGTATACATTCGGTGGAAAGAGTTGTTCAGTTTTATGGGTCATCTTGGAACTTTCCGTTAGCTTTTTATGTATCGGTACCCTTACCCTGTCGCTATCTGTATCAAAACTGAATAAATGTCAATTAATTTCTCCTTCTTTTTATTATAATGTAGATTCTATAAGTTTTTAAATACAAAAGTATGCGATATTGACATTGTAGTCCAGGCACATGACGTGTATGCCGGTGTGGGTAGGGTTTATTTCTGTCTGGCCGTGAGACCGGCTATACACCCATTCATTGGGCCGAGATATTTTTCCGAATGGACTAGGAATTTTGGGAATAAGCCATTATAAAGTCTAATCATTAATCTGGCCATGCGTCCCTTCACTACAAATAATAAAACTGTTTTAGTAAATATAACATTAATTGCTATAGTAAATCGTAATTTAGGGAAGATTATTTTTCTAATCACTTTAAAGTTTCGATTGCAACATACCTTTTTGTTTTGTCGGGCGGGCGTGAGCCCCACTTGGGAGCCCATCTCCGCTAATATGTTCTTCGGCATTTTGGTGCACAACGGAATTCACAATAAATAATCAAGTTCAATATTGGCGGTAAACGCACTTGTCCGTCCGTATCGATCACGCGAAGTGCGCGACGTGCGCGCAGATTTACGAATGAGCGCGCTGTTGCCCTCGCGCAAGTTTATAAGATTTTGCCATTGAGTGACGTCAGATATCAACTCGCAAATAGGGACGTAAACTGCACTTTAAATTAAAGCCTTCTGGTCCTGTTAAAGATGAAAGTTGTATTTCAGATATGGGGTCAAAGATTTATATTAGTTCTGTGCTTTGGGTCCAGTCCAGGGAAGTGAATGACAGCAAAACAGAAGTAGGTAGGTCAGAAACATCAAAGCTATTTTTTTTCTGCAACTTTTTTTAAAAGGTTCGTGTTCAAATATTCTAAATATGTTTAGAAGAGAAACACATATTGTGATGATGCAATATTGAGAATTGGAAACACAGGCAGCAAATGAAGACGTTTCATTAGAGATGAGTAGGTACATAACTTCAAGGAGCAAAGAAAAATTGTCTCGCTGTCAGTGATAAACCTCGAGTAAAAGTGATCACGACGACTTTGAGGTTAGACTTTCTGCTTATTTTTTGCAATAATTGCAGTCCCTGTAGCCGAATCCGGCCAGGATTTTTTTTGACCGGGGAGCGATCGCGAAGCGTCTTCGTTTCAGCTTGGCCAAAATTGCTTTTGTATGTTCATCTGTCTGTTCTCATCTACAGGCCGCGTATCTTAACCGATTCTCGTGAAATTTTGTAAGCAGGTTCGATAAATAGTTTTTTTATAGTGTTTTTTTTTGTCGAGCCAGTTTTCGTAAATTAAAAAAAATTACGGAGTCATGGGGGTTGAAAATGTAAAAAAAACATAAATCAGCTATTTCGACAGAAAAAGAAAACTTGCGAGGTCTAACAGCTCACAGAGCCACTAGTAAATAGTATGATGATAAAATACATTTTAGGGTCCTATAGGATATAGAAATATCGATTTTTTACGGTTCTACTCATCATAACTATACGAACGATCACAGTTTCACACACTATTAGCTACTTATCATCATCATCTTACATTATTATAATCATAATTAGCGTATAATTTTGAGGTCCGAATTCGATATTCATTATTTCCTTCTCTTTTCGTGTGGTCGTTTCGGTTATATTAATTAAAACACATACTTTAATCTCTGAGTTAGGTGGATGGACTGCATTATACATGGCCCTTAGATGGGTCAGTATTTTGGGTCAACTCTACAACTACACTTCTCATCAAAATATGGAAACACTTTGCAAGTTTATGTTTTTTTTGTTTATTAGGGTTAACAAACAGTAGCACAATATTCAGCTTATTATCTAATATTACAAACGCAGTTCAGTAATTGTGCAACCAGCACCGTTAACCACAGCTTACAAAAAGTTTTGTTTGAATAACAGAAAAATATGTATATTTAGGAATATATATCAAATGTCGTTTAATAGCGAGTAATATTCGGGGATGTTTGTGGAGAAAAAATAAATATAAAGAGATATAGTATAGACTCGCGAGGACATAGAATAGAATAGAGTAGAATAGAATATACTTTGGGAATTTGTTCCGATTTATTAAAAATATCACGACAAAGATTCTCAACCCCCAAAAAATGAATCCTGGATCCACCACTGACCTAGGTATAATTATTCCGTTAATCATTTAAAAAAATAACCAAAGGATAACAGCTAACAATGGCCTCGATTCGGGATGTCATGCTCTAATTCTAATTTTAAAATTCAGCTATCCTTTTCCTTTTAATGACCAATGAAAGATAGGTGATGAATGAATGATATTAATTAGAACGAATGATAATCTAAAATAAGGACATAGCTGTCAGTTTAAGAGATTTTTAAGTCGCATGTTTTAAGTGCTCTCTAAAATTGTGCAATCGACACGACCATAAGGTTTAAATTCGATGTTTGACAGCTCTAATATCTCCTGTCCCTTTTCAATCTTTAAAAAGAATAAAGGACAGACTAACTTAAATTAAGGATTAGAGCGTGACAGTGTGAATCGGGGCCAATATTGCGCTTTTGTTTTGTAAAACAATGACTAATTTGGAAAACCAAGATGTTAGTAAGTCGGTAGTATTCAAACGATGATAGCTTTGTGATGACAGTGCAATTCACCTATAATACGTAACATGTACGAAAACAGGGAAAGCACGCTCGTATGCGTGAAATCACTGTGTGCCACTGATCGTCGAGTGTCATTGAGGTTTACTTACTACGTAGGACCCTAACGATGACGCGACGTCACGTAAAATTTTAAGCCTACATAATAAACAATATCCTTACTAATATCCTTAATAATTATAAACGTGAAGGTTAGCATAAGGATGTATGGATGGATGTTTGTTACTCTTTCACGCAAAAACTACTGAACGGATTGGGATGAAATTTGGAATAGAGATAGTTTGTACCCTGGAAAGGATAATTTTTACAGGAAACAGTCTTATTCCCGCGGGAAAATCTTACACAACGCGAGGCGGACTGCTAGTAATAAGTAAGGGGATGTAAGTAACTTTTAAATTAGAACTTTTCTTTTTACTATTTGCATAGAAAATTGCACACAGTAAATGGCAAAAAGAAAGAGACGTATACAGCCCAGATAATTCTACAATTAACATTATTCTGATAAAAAAAGAACAAGAATGTTTGAACAAACTTTAATTAAGCAAGATGAATACAAAATTCGTGCTTTACCTAGAAATATTAATAAAAAGATATGTAAATAAAACAAACAATTATTCTTTTAAATTTTGGCTAAAATAAAATGAACGCTAACCTTTATAAAAAGGCGGGAAAAACATTTGGTGAAAAAAATATTGGTGGTTTGTAATCAATGTTTAGATAAATTATTTTGTAATTTAGGATTATTTTAACCATTAAAATAGTAACAATAAGTTGATTTAGGCTTGTGCGAGAATTTCTAAAATCAAAACGTAGTGTTTACAATAAAAACCAACTGAGAATTTATCAGTTTGTGTCTCAAATGGGGTGGTAATGGTATATACAGTTAGGCAGCCTTATTGCTTCATAGCAATTTCTTCCAGACAACCTTTGGGCACAGGAGACTACTATAGCAACGCGGAATAGTGCAAGTATACTGTATAAACTACAAAATGTAGTTCAAAGGGAAAATATGTATACTAAAATAAATCATCAATTGGCAAATAAATAAATATTCTATTCTATTCAATAATACTAAATAATCACTTAAATATAATAGACATACATACAAGTACCTACATAAAATATATACCTACAATAAAATACATATTAATAAACATACATATTATATAGGTAGGTATAGGTTAGGTAATATGTATATATTTATATTTAATTATTATATATTGTTTTGTAAATTGTTTTTCTATAATTTAAGTAGTTTTATATAAAGTTATTGTGCACGTCTTATCTGCATATCTTTATATATCTTGTCTCTTCCGTTAGGTCTGCTGGAAGATATTTCTTTAGAAATAAGTAGTACCTGTTGTGTCGTCTTTTTTCATGTTTTACGTTTTGTAATTTTCTTGTGTACAATAAATCGTAAATAAAAATACATAATAATAAGTACTTACATACTATATAACTACTTAAATATACCTATGAATATATATATATATATAGATTTATGACGGACTCAAAGATTGTACCTGCATAGGGAAACACTAAAATGGAGTAGGCACCTACCTACACTAGGAGATAGAAAGGAAGTGGGCTTTCAGACGGTTTTTAAACGCGTCAATAAATGGGGCACGTCTTATGGTCGGAGGAAGCGAGTTCCATAGCCTTATGGCTTGGACGGTAAAGGAATTAGTGTAGAAGTGAGTAGAGTGAATGGGCATAGTAAGAGACAGATCTAGGGAGGAGCGTAGAGTGCGATCAAGGGCGATAGAACGAAATTCAAATCTTTCTTTGAGATATGATGGAGTAGAAGGGCTAAAGAGTACAGAATAAAGAAGAGAGAGAACACAAGAGTCCCTCCGACGACGAATAGGGAGCCAGTGTAATTTAGCACGGAAATATGACACATGGTCATACTTCCTGAGACTAAGACTGAACCTAATACAGACGTTTTGTAGCCGCTCGAGTTTGCTGAGCAACTCTTCCGTGAGATCAAGATATGAACAATCAGCGTAATCTAAGATTGGTAAAAGAAGTGATTGAGCAAGAGAGATTTTAGTACTGGTCGGCAAGAGATTTCAGAATAATTCGTGCACATTCAAAATTAAAACCAGAGTGTTCACCACGTGCGAAACTAATCAATTCTCTCGGGCTATAAGCACCTCGCTTCGCTCGTGCACCAAAATACCTAGGGTGTAATAGGGAATATGAACAATATTTTTTATTAATTTGTCGAAAGAGAAATAATTTATTTGTACACTTCTCATAAAAAAAAATCGAAACACCTTGCAAGTTTATGTTTTGTAAAGAATAACAGAAAAATGTGTATATTTAGGAATATGTATGTCAAATGTCGTTTAGTAGTGAGTAATATGAGGTCTACAAATTCCTATGTGATCATTCAGTAACTCACTATGAAACGACATTTGACATATATTCCTAAGTATAAAAAAATATGTAATGACGAAACTAAGATGTAATATCCAAAAGTTAAAAAACTATATAGGTACATCCAAAAGTTAATAAACTATTAATTTTATTTCATACACATTTTTCTTTTATTCCTTACAAAACATAAACTTACAAGGTTTTTCTATTATTTCTTTTTTTTTAAGGTGCTCCATTATTAGTGTCAAATATTTTCAGGGCTGAAAGTAGAAGTACTGATCTTCACTTCATAAAAAAATGAGATCTATTGACACGTTAGTTTTCGAGTAATTAAGCCAAGCAACTTGGTTAACTAATCATAAAAAAAACATCACCCTCAACCAGCTGATCACACTACATTTACAACAAATAGCACACTAGAATTTTATTGATGCACACACGCACGCGCCGCAGCGCTATTAGGGCATCTAGAGTAATGTGAGTGTACATGCAGAGGGTGATCTCTTTTTGTCATATTTTATGATTATTTTTGTAGAGGAACTCGTAATGCAGCACTTTTCCTTGGCAATCCGTGGTGGGTGGGAAATGCAATCAAAATACCTTGTGCACGTTTAACAGTTTTATTCCAGCAACTTCACTAAATGATCACTACCAGCTAACTCAGTCACACCAATGACTTTCCATAGACTAATACTAGAACTTTGGTAACAGTTATAACCGCGGTATTACTTGTAATACTAGTTTTGGAATAATAAATCCACGCCAGACTTAATAAATAAAAAAATAAACTAAAATAAAAAATACTTTTATTTTTGAAAACCTTACACATAGCATGCGAGGCTTCCCAGTGAGTGGTCAAGGACACTAATTGCAGTGGGAATGCCTCGAATAAATGTAAATACATAATCAAACTGAAAATACAAGATGCTAACATTCGGCCATCCCTCAAAACTACACGTTCTCGTGTACAGTACTTAATAATACAATATTAACACTAAAATAATACAAGCATATTGTAAACATTTTCATTAAGTAGGTACACATTTTCTTCTACTCTTATTATACTTACAACAATAATTTTATATGGTTTTAATACTATAATGTAGTTCAATACGAACCCATAAGTAATCAAATTGTAAATAAACTAATAATTATACTTAAATTCTTATTTTCTTTCTACACAGTATGAAAACGCTACTGTGATAATCAATCATTTATCGACAATCGAAACAAACAAAAGTATTACAAGAGTATTAGCATTTAATGCACTTCAAATATGGTAAGAGTTGCTCAGAAGTATCAAACCTAGCCGCTCGTCAATTCCGTGAGTTATACAATCGACTGCTTTTTTCCCTTCAAGAGCACAACGATTGAGCAAAGCCATTTTATCAAAATAGTACTCTTCTAATGGTTCATTAAATTTAGCCCAGGTTAGCTTAGCGAGTAAAATAAATTCGGTACAAAATTTATCGTAGAAAATACTTACTTACTTTGATGAACGTTAAAAACAGGTAGTAACTTAGCTAAGTAGTATTTGGGCAACTATGGAACTCTGACACGTACTTGACCGATTTTTTTAAAAGATATTATCCAGAATATGTGTTGTTCCATTATTGACTATTTTTATTC
Source organism: Carpatolechia fugitivella (assembly GCA_951230895.1). Classification (NCBI taxonomy): domain Eukaryota; kingdom Metazoa; phylum Arthropoda; class Insecta; order Lepidoptera; family Gelechiidae; genus Carpatolechia; species Carpatolechia fugitivella. The sequence continues at coordinate 14,902,835 of OX579645.1, forward strand.
TCCATTGACTTGATTAACTATTAGTGGGAATAAATGAATTTTTTGATGTTCTTATTCTTAGGTATATAAGTAAATTTATATGAAGTGAAGAAGTTCTCTTCCTTTATTTCCGCTTGATATAGTAAATAACTAAATAGATATTATATACTTACAGACAAACAAACAACCCGGTAGATATGTGTGTTATTGGGTTAGGAAGGGGGCAACTCGCCCACTAAGAAACTGGCCTGTGGGCGAGTTTACACTATTTTAAATTTCATGTGGTAAACTGGCCCACATGGTTTCACAAGACTTGGCCAGTTAACTTCAATTGAAAATGAGGACTTCGGTGGAGGTGGAGGTGACGATGGATGGAGATGGAGATGGAGATGATTTGATTGAAAAAATTGTGTGATTTGAGAGTAAAAATCTCTAAAAATAATAAACATGATATTTTAATGTGAGAAGAAAAGATGTGGTTTGTGTGTGTACGAGTATGTGGTCCCATGATCGATTGAATTGAGAAATAAGAGATCGCCTGTCCGTCCAGTACCTAGGGTAATTCGGGTTGAAACAACAATATCCCGTAAATCTTACAAATATATTGCGTCACCTGCTGCCACTCATCAGTGCGCGCCAAGAATAACTCTCATTGGTTATAACCGACTCAAAGCGGATTGCTCGTTGCAGAGGGCTGGCAGGTCAACAAGGAAGCGTCCGGTCTAATTCCTTTTCACTAGTCAATTTTCTTCATAATATTGTACAGTACCACTGAGGCACTGAGTTAATTTCTTATTGTATTGATCTAGTAGTAATTTATAAAATGTTACACTAACATTCTCACAATTCGCGGGTTTGTTACCACGGTAATATTTAATATTGTTACCTCGATAAAAATGTAAAAAAAAAAAATGTTTCCTAGATTCCAAAAGGTAATAGTAAATCATCAAAACGACACATAATAAATGACAAATAAAATAAAATAATTTACAAACTAATACTCGATGATACCCCCTCAATCAGATTGTTGTTTAGACCGACATAATACCTATTTATTTACACTTTTTATTATTATTATTGTCATAGTTAAATTTAAAAAATAAAACTAGTAACAAGTACTATAGCTACCCAAGCCACAGCAAGTTTAATATTCGTTAAAAGGTTGACTACTGGGTGCGTACTTAACCTTTGTTTATTATTATTATTACTATATGTGTTTAATTGCATGTTTCATGTTTAAAAATGTTTGTGTTGTGTATACTCATTTACAGCTTATAAAACCTTTATAAAACCAAAATAAAAAAGAAAACATTTCATCGGTCAGATTTTTGTTAAGCTGGAAAATGTTTTATTTTGGCAAAAATAGCAAATTGCTCTCAGCAAGTTGTGTGCAGCAAACTTTAATATAGCATTTGATTGATCAGCATAATGAACAAAAAACTATTTAATAATATTTTTACTGCAATATTCCAGCGTGCGTAAGCAAAAAACGAAACGAAACGAACACACTCTAAACTTAAATAAGAGCCCTCCCAATCCGTGGTTCTCCTCATCAGATGCATGCTATTTACAATTTAATTTAAAATAGATTTATAATATATTATATTTTATAATTTACGTTGATTTTAAAGATGAAATAGGGCTTGTGCGTGTAAGTCAAAAGTTTGAGTAATATCGTTGAAGCCATAGTAAAAATAGTACAGTTTGTGTATAAACAAAATAGGTGAACTAATGTGCACTATCGTTCGCTTCGCGTGTGGTACTTTCTTTGCAATCGCGTAACCGAGATTAAAAGCGCAATTTCACCCTCGCGCTATAAGCGACCTCGCTACGCGTTTGAGCCAATATACCTCGTGTGTGATTGATCGTTTATTTCCCTTGGTTTACAATTTTATTTACCATTGTAAATCGGTTATGTATTTTGAAGTGTAAATACGATTACTTAAATTGTCTTTTAATAACTTACTTACCTACCATTATTTATTAAAAAGTCCTAGATTTTTATTGAACCGATGACGCGATAACTCTGATCTTGTTAACCAGATAACTTTAGTGATATCGTACGTGATTTACTTACATGAGTTATACTTAACCAAACATTGGGTTGTCATCAAAGTCGTTTTTCCTGTTGGTTTTTCCTCGATTCATGATGCGATGTTATACGCAAGTACATGCAGGTAAAATTACGTGGGTACCGATATCCGTTTGCATCTACGAATAAAAGTTCTTTTTTATTTCTGTATCGGTAGTTGTGTTCCTATATTGCTGCATGAAAAATAGTGGATCTTAGCACGGTTACTATACCGGTAGTTAAATCCGTAACTTTGATGACATGGATCTTAAGCCAAGTTTTACGGTTCCATACCACAAAAGGCACAGAGGAACCCTCGTAGGATCACTTTGTTGTCCGTCGTCAGTCTGCTGTCTGTCAAGACCCTTTTTCCGTTGACCTAGGATCATAAAATTTGGCAAGAAGCAAGCTCTTATATATGTTGCCGGCAATCTGTATAATTCAGGCATTTTATAGAATGCCGAGCTCGTCTAGGCGATGTATAAAATACTTTATTTATAGTTTAATATTATATAACCTGCCTAGGAAATGTAATAGATATGTATAGAATGCCGTGAGGCAACCAGGCAAAATATAAAAAATGAAGGACAAATAAGACATCCCTATATGAGGCTGAGCAGCTGATATTAATACAATCTTCATTCCGCACTACAGAAGAGAGCGGGCTCTCACCTAGAGAATTGTTTAAGATGATAGACATCATATTATGTATGTTAGGAAGAATATCCATGAAATTAGGTAAAAATAGGTAATAAGAATTTTGTTCATCACGTTGTAGACTAGCTCAGTCAAGTCAGTACTGTGGCGTGCGGCCTCCGTGGCCCGCCCGCTGCTTTCCTGTACGGCGTTACTGGCCAATAATGTTTTGTCGCGCCTTTATGAAACAGTACCTGGGCGACCGAGCTTAGCTCGTGCCATGTGTTGGAAAACTTTCGGACCACGAAAAAATATTTAAGAAATTTTTATTTCTGTCATTTTCGTATTTAAATAACTAAATGAAAGAATAAAATATATATATACTTATGTGGATTCGAACCTCTGACTTTCGGTTTCAAAGTTTCGCGGTTCCCCAACAGAGCTAGCGTGTCGTTGTAAACGATGGCGAAATTATTATGGCGTAACAATTCTTGCTACTAAAAATAAAACCTAGCTAGATCGATTTATCACCCCCGAATCCCCCTATATGCTAAACTTCATCTAAATCGTTGCAGCCGTTTCCGAGATTTCTATTATATATTTATATAGGTATATATATATATATATACAAGAACTGCTCGTTTGAAGTATTAGATAATATTCGTAACCAAATTAGGTCTACTCTACAGCTCATAGCGGACATTCTTCGGACGGACATACGAAACCATTCGTGAGGTCTACTCTGCAGCTCATAGCGGATATTCTTCGGACGGACATACGAAAGCATTCGTGAGGTCTACTCTACAGCTCATAGCGGACATTCTTCGGACGGACATACGAAACCATTCGTGAGGTCTACACTGCAGCTCATAGCGGATATTCTTCGGACGGACATACGAAAGCATTCGTGAGGTCTACTCTACAGCTCATAGCGGGCATTCTTCGGACGGACATACGAAACCATTCGTGAGGTCTACTCTGCAATTCACAGCGGACATTCTTCGGACGGACATACAAAACCATTCGTGAGGTCTACTCTACAGCTCATAGCGGACATTCTTCGAACGGACATACGAAACCATTCGTGAAGTCTACTCTACAGCTCATAGCGGACATTCTTCGGACGGACATACGAAAGCATTCGTGAGGTCTACTCTACAGCTCATAGCGGACATTCTTCGGACGGACATACGAAAGCATTCGTGAGGTTTACTCTACAGCTCATAGCGGACATTCTTCGGACGGACATACGAAAGCATTCGTGAGGTCTACTCTACAGCTCATAGCGGACATTCTTCGGACGGACATACGAAAGCATTCGTCAGGTCTACTTTACAGCTCATAGCGGACATTATTCGGACGGACATACAAAAGCATTCGTGAGGTCTACTCTACAGCTCATAGCGGACATTCTTCGGACGGACATACGAAAGCATTCGTCAGGTCTACTTTACAGCTCATAGCGGACATTATTCGGACGGACATACGAAAGCATTCGTGAGGTCTACTCTACAGCTCATAGCGGACATTCTTCGGACGGACATACGAAAGCATTCGTGAGGTCTACTCTACAGCTCATAGCGGACATTCTTCGGACGGACATACGAAAGCGTTCGTGAGGTCTACTCTACAGCTCATAGCGGACATTCTTCGGACGGACATACGAAAGCATTTTTGCCCAAGCTGATACAAATGCGCTTCGATCGCGCGTTGTGCTCGCTAGGTCAATTATTATTTAATTGTTTTTGTGGACCTAATAACATTTAGGTATCTTCGCAAAATCTTTTGGGTGGTAGGTCAGCCAATAAAACTGAACAACTTTTTAAATTTCTGAAACAAAAAATGTCCAGTTTCATAGGCTGAGCCACCACCCAAGAGGTTTTGCGTTAATTTGCTAACACGTTGTATATGTGATGAAATGAAATAAAGAAAGACTTTTATAATTTTCATTTGCAAAAATCAAGACTGACTGATCCATCCTTCTTAAATTAAATTAAATACAGTATTTTTGGTGTTCATTACCCCAGCAGGAAAGTACGTCCTAGGCTGAATTTGGTACAACTAGTTATTAGTGCGTATTATGCTGTATATGTGCGCCAAATACAAAATTAGTGCGCTTTATCGTTTTGGAATAAAACAGGAAAAATAATTTCTGCTGGAGAAACGCTCTTCCAGCAGGAAAATTCTAAACGGATGATCGGAGAGAGAAATAAAGTATATGGGCGATAGTGCATAAATGTGCGCCGAAAATAAAATAAATGCGTCTTATGGTTTTAGAGATATAGCGTTTCCTGCTGGGGTAATGTTTTGCAGATTTCAATTTCTCGGAAACTACAAATTTTAAAGTAATCGTGTTTTTCTTTTTAAGTCAAAAAACGTCCTAGCGTTTGAATGAGCAATCGTATAAGCTTACTGAAAATGGTATTATGTTTATCTTGTTATTGTTAACAACAGCAATAAGTTTTGAAAATGTGCATACACGCGTTTTTAAATTATACCAGTTTAATTCAATGGTAACATGGTCATAGGTTTGAGCTCAATATACAAGAAATATATTTACCCCAAGATAAGTGGGTAAAAACATAATATTAGTGCGTTAAATAAACTATATAATTCTGCCAAAATTAGCTTTCAATGTCTCGTGTTTAATTAGATATAAATAAACTAGCAAAACCACGACTAGATTACTGGTTATCCGACCGAATTCGAATGGTCACAAAAAAGCGGCGTTTTCATACATAATGGTGACCTTCTTAACTTTGCTCACTATCAGGCTTAAGCGTGTCGTGCCTAAGTACACTTAAGTATAAAACTGTTATTGGAATTCATTACATGACTGACGTATTTTTAAGTTAATATAAATTTGAGTTCAAGTTCGTGTAGTTAGGGATTAGTAGTTTGATAAAGCAAGGTGTTGTCATGTTAAAGTTCATTTTAAATAAAAAAAAATACTTATTTTTATATTAAATATAGGTTATGCAAGCAATCATTTATATTAAAATAAGATGAATAGACTACATAGTAAAACAAAAACCTAATAGGTATTATGAACAAACTGAGCAGAACACACCATCAAATATACTACGTGCCCGTCACTCTCAACCCCTTTTGTATATCTCTTTCCGCGAACTCTAGCTCAGCTCTACTGAACTGGCGTAATGAGCTGTCACTTCGTTTTGCATATTCTCTCATTCGCGTGTGCTGTAGAATCTCCCATCCCGCTTATTCAGGTGAGCGAGCGACTAGTCGCACCAGTTTGACTTTGATAAAAACATTTGAATAAACGCTTTTGTGACGAACGGACGTCGGATTGCATTGCATTGCATCCAACGAACTACAATATTTATCGCATCGTATACTTACTACGTAAATAATTTAGTCTTTCATAATGTTTCTGCATAGTGTCCGTGTAAAATAGAGAAAAAAGACTGGTATGTAAGCCATTATATAATATTATTGAGCTTTTTTAAAAGCTTATTCTTGTTGGAATGAATTTAGTAACACTTTTGGATTTATTTGATCAAAATGTAGATTTAGGTAAGATTCTCTAATTATGTATATAGAAAACCTACAGAACATTCTAGCAATAATAAATATTGTTTTGAATAAACAGTTTTCATTAATTCTATTTTTATCTATTTATTTTATCACCTATATAGTAAGTAGATACATATTGAATTAAGAATACAAGAATAGATAAAAAGAAAAAAAAATAGTAGATACGCAATTCTGCCGTCATAAGAAGAAAAGTCGCATCTGCAATTATTTTTCGAAATTTAGTTACATATATATTCGGAATCAGCAAAAAAAGACGCATCTACTAGAATTTTAATTTTTATGGAATGAAATACAGCCCTAATATAACCTTAGTGAAATAAGACGGATCTGCAATATGACATTATAACCACTAAATAGAAAAGACGCATTTAAGAAGAAGATGCGACTTTTCATTGTAGTATTACGATTTTTTTATATTATTTTACTAATGTCAAGTATTTACAATAAAAATTACACACGCATTATTGAATTTCTAAACTTTGTTTTTTTTATTATTATCTTACAAGCAGCGAATTTTTATATTTAAGCAATACAAAACAGCTGAAGCTCAGTGTAGACGCGTCTTTTCGTCATAAGAAGAAAAGTCGCATCTATAGATTTTTTCCATACATATTCTGAATCAGCAAAAAAAGACGCATCTACTAGAATTTTAATTTTTACGGAATGAAACACAGCCCTAATATAACCTTAGTGAAATAAGACGGATCTGCAATATGACATTCTAACCACTAAAGAGAAAAGACGCTTCTGATAAAAACTAAGTTGAAAAGACGCATTTAAGTAAAAGATGCGACTTTATGCGTCTTTTCATTGTAGTATTACGATTTTTTTTATATTTTTTTATTAGGAAGAAAAGGAAAATATCAAATATTTACAATAAAAAAAAATATTATTCACACTTTTTATTTATAACGTGAAAGATTTAGTTAACACACGCATTATTGAATTACTAAATTTTTAATTTTTTTGTTATCTTACAAGCAGTGAATTTTTATATTTAAGCAATACAAAACATTTTTTACTTTGAAGCTCAGTGTAGACGCGTCTTTTTTTCTTATGACGGCAGAATTCTTAAAAAAGCTATTAAGTTTTTGGTTATATACAAGGAAGTATGCGTTTAAGTACCAGCTATTAGATTAAGCATTTTCTACAAGTCTAACACACAACACAGAAGAAGAATCACGAAAGAGTTAAATTAATCTATACATCTAGCTAATAAGATTCAAATCTACTAAATATCATCTAGTAATATAAAAGTAAAAAAGTCTTAATTATTACTCACTATATTAACAAACGATTGCCTATAACCGTTATGAACGCGACTGTACGAGAACAGTTTCATTATAATACTATTGATGAAAGAAGGTCACCATTATGTATGAAAACGCCGTTTTTTTGTGACCATTCGAATACGGTCGGATAACCAGTAATCTAGTCGCTGTTTTGTTAGTTTATTTATATCTAATTTAACACGAGACATTGAAAGCTAATTTTGGCAGAATTATATAGTTTATTTAACGCACTAATATTAGGTTTTTACCTACTTATCTTGGGGTAAATAGATTTCTTGTATATTGAGCTTAAACCTATGACCATGTTACCGTTGAATTAAACTGGTATAATTTAAAAACGCGTGTATGCACATTTTCAAAACTTATTGCTGTTGTTAACAATAACAAGATAACAGAATACCATTTTCAGTAAGCTTAGGATACGATTGCTCATTCAAACGCTAGGATGTTTTTTGACTTAAAAAGAAAACATGATTACTTTAAACTATATATTTTTTTGAAAATTTATGAATGCGCAAATTGGGCACCAATTAAGAGCTACTCGTATATGTTTTTTTACGATCGCACATTCAGTAGTTTCAGAGAAACTGAAATCTGCAAAACATTACCCCAGCAGGAAACGCTATATCTCTAAAACCATAAGACGCACTAATTTCATTTTCGGCGCACATTTATGCACTAATATAAGCTAGATAGCTTATATTAGCTTATTGAGAAATAAAGTAGGTATATGGGCAGATGCCCATATACCTACTTTATTTCTCTCTCCGATCATCCGAGTAGAATTTTCCTGCTGGAAGAGCATTTCTCAAGCAGAAATTATTTTTCCTGTTTTATTCCAAAACGATAAAGCGCACAATTTTTTTATTTGGCGCACATATTCAGCCTAGGACGCACTTTCCTGCTGGGGTAATGGACACGTGTTTTTGCGTGGATCTCAAAAACACGATAGCAAAAAACGCCGCCCCTAAAATATGCCGCCCTAGGCTACACAGCCTACTAGTAAATCCGCCACTGAGGTAAGCTTAGAAAAACAAAAATGTAAGCGTTTATTATTTTTAAGTTTATTATTTGTAAGGTTAGTTCTTTCCACCCTAAACGCTTTTGGTAAATACGATAAAAAATATATGCAAATCTGCATGCAATAAAATATTGGACATAAACTAAACCCAAGGAAATCCCCTTTACCGGTTTGTGCTTATTAACCTCCACGAGTACCTGCATCGTCTCGCGTTTAAGGATAATATGGCATCGCATCGTATTAAAATCTTAATACTTAATACAAGTTGGGCTCAGCATTTGTGTAACATGCAACACCGAGTGCAACACAGTAAAATTACGTATGTACTTAAATAGGTTTACTTCGTTGAATTTACATACGACATATTGGCACACAACCTCAGGATTGTTAGAATCAATCTCAGCACATAAACTTGAAAGTTTTACCACAGAATGATAGTACTACGTACAGAAGTTGCACTCCTTTGACCTTGAAGAAAGCCGACATTTTAAATACCTAAACTTCACGCGTCCAACCTAAATTGGAGTATTTACCTGAATTTTAATAACATTTGGACGATATTTGTTTGATACAATGAACAGAGTATTATTGTGCGAAGTTACGGTGTATTCACCTATCTTTAGTACTATGTAATGTTATATCTATTTTTTTATTCACCGAATTTTATTATATCTATGTAATGTAACTGCTATAAATGCGGTATCTATTATTCAAATACTAAAAGTATTTTTCTCTATAACTTGCAATATCAAATAAAAATGTATTATTGAATTATGTGCACAAAAAGCGAAAGCTGCAAACTAAACCAAAATGTATTATGTTAATTATTCGTTAAGTATCGTATGACTTACTTAATAAAATAGTAGAAATAATAAATGCCAGCTAAAAATAAATAAAACCATGAATGTTTTAAATACCTATATATCTGAATATAGTAATCACAATGCAAATTTAACCGAGAACACTTTTATTTTTACATTAACACAATTTAACACTATAAAAACCACCACCAACATTTAATACTTAGTAGGTACATTGTCATACGAGGGGTGAAAGTAACTTATTTAGCGCCGAGACGGGGTTTGGGGCCTGAGCGTAGCGAGGCACCAAATAAGTCTTTAACCAGAGGTAAACACTGTGCTTTTCATTACGAATACAAGGAAAGTAAAAATAAAAACACGAATTATCTAAAGAAAAAATGAGTGACTTCTATATCTGAATCAGATGAACTCATTGCAAACAAAACCCTACAACTCGAGAAACAAATGATAATCGGACTGTTTCTTTCCCGCCTATTTTTTATTTTATGCTGTGGCCGTGCTGGCCAGCTTTTGAGCCATTATTTTTAATTTCCATCATTGAAAAATGTTAAATATTTTGCCCAAATCTATTTTATTTTAAAGAAATAGTTGAAAGTTAATTATAATAAAGTATAAATATATATATATAAATATATACAGTAAAATATATATTCTTTAATTAATACTTAACTTTATGTTATTTCAATTTAACATTGCGCTGTAATTGAGTGGCTGTATAGAAAGATGAAACATTGTTCAATAGAAATGTGAAATTAGAACCAGTTTTACTTTTAATAATTTGCCAGAATGAAAGAAAATGAATGAATGAATGACAGCTGTCAGTTAAAAGTGATTCCTCCGGCCGGGCTGAAAAGTATTACTTTCAATCCGCTCCTCAGGCAACTTCCGAACTACTTTCAGGCTATGAGTAATGAAAATAATTAAATCATCTTCATCATGTTTAACAAATAAAACCTAGTAGAAATAGTATCTATTTTATATTATAAGTACTTACATAGACACATAATAGACACTGGAAGCAAGTATGAAATAAATAGGTCAATTATAAATTAAATGCAAGATCAGGTGTAATGATTTAAAGCAGTAAAATTACCTAGATGTAACAAAGTTCGATCATTAAAAATTAGATGTAACATGACATAGCACTAAAACTAGGTAGATACACTGTAACTTCGCACAATAATACTCTAGATTAATAGTGTTCGTTGTATCAAATTTGTCATGGTATTATGGTTACATTATGGTATTTTATCTGCAAATGCTAATAGTATATTTAATCTGCAGAAACTGGCTGTTCGTGCAATTTATAGATTAGGGTCTAGAGTGTCACTGAGGGAAAAGTTTAAAGAAATTAATATTCTGACATTTGTGTCTCAATATAGGTATTTATGACAATCTTATGTATGTAATTATCAGAAGCACAGTGATATACTTACACAATTTTAATACTAGAAATAAAGACAAGTTGGTTGCTTATGTCAGCCGAATACATAAAATTAGTAATTCTTTTAAAGGCAATTGTATACGCTATTACAATATTAAAACTTACCTTTAGACAAGTTTAAAATAATTATAAAACAGAAAATTTATAAAAAAGGTTACTATAGGGTATCTGATTACTTAGAGGACAGATGTCCATGGGAATAGATTGTTTGAGTAGCAGGCTTTTTCGATATATATTAGCATCATCTAATTGACAATATTTTATTTAAAAAAGGAAACGCAAAAGATGCGACGACTGTGGGTGGAGTTTCTTCGGTGAGCTCTTCTCCACAGATTCCGCCATTGTCTTAGTGAACTCACCCAAAAAAATGTAATGACGGATCTAAGTGATGTAATACCATCCTATGGAAATAAATAATTTTTGATTTAATTTGATTTGAAAAAATATCGTCCAAATGTTATTTGAATTCAGATTCAGGTAAGTATGTAAGGGGGTACATTAACGTATGATATTGGTCAACCCGACGCAACGTGATCGAACGCGAGGAATAGCAAGGGTTTTCACTAATGGTAAAAATAAAATACCTACCAACATTTTCGTATTAGATATGATACCTACCTATACAATCTTAACGAGTAGATGTAATAATTAAAACATTTTTATTACCATGCAACGTCTATAAATGTTTTTGTTGAGTAAAATCCTTCTGAAAGTCCTTCTGAAATATTACCTAGGTCTAGTATCTAGTAGGAATTTGAATAACCACAAAGAGTAATTAAATTAAATTGTTTTTAGTACGTGGAGCATACTGAAAGTCTCTGGATCTGGCCACTTACAATAAAAGAATGAAAGTGATGGAAGAACATGTTACTTTTTAATTTGCGAGACTGTCATTTGATTTTTCATTGTGACGTCGTCGTTTCGAAAATTGTGTGTCGCTGTCAAAATGAATTTAACTCGTGAACATTTTTGTTCAATGATTTTTATGATTTTCGTTGCGGCTTAAGTCAAAAAGAGAGTTGCCAGAGACTTCAATTGGCATTTGGTGATGAAGCACCATGTCGCAGCTCTGTGTATTCGTGGTTTGGAGGTGATCATCTCCATGACGAGGTACGTGAAGGTCGACCGGCGACTGCGGTTACAGACTATTATTGACACCGTACGACAACTTATTGAAACTGACAAAAAATTACTTGTCAGCAAATTCGTGCTTTGTTAGGCATTGGAATGAGCCAAGTGAAAAACATTTTACATGTGCATCTGAAGGTTCGGAAGCTTTGCACTCGATGGATACCGCATGACTTAACGGAGGACCAGAAACGACTGCGTGTCCAGTGGTGCCGTAAAATGATAAAAAAATTAACAGAGGACAGTCCTTTAATATCGTGCAGGTGACGAAACCCGGGTGTACTGCTTTGAACCCGAAAGAAAAAGCCAATCGGCAGAGTGAGTCTTTCCTTTTGAAGATTTGCCGACGAAAGTTAAAGTCGAAGCATTGGTAAAAAAATGGTTGCTTCTTTTTTCGTCAAATCAGGACATTACACTACAGTATCGCTTGAAGATCAAAGGTTCGATAGAAAGTTCGATTTTTGTGCCCTTGGAAATTATTGCTTGTATCTCAATCACACATAATTCATCACCATCATTTCAGCTGAATGACGTTCACAGCAAAATTACGTCAACACTTGCGTGCCCAGTCTTAGAAAAAGTTCGCGAAAACGCCCTCGAAGCAATGTCCTCCTTCCTCACATTACACTAACTCAGCCTATTTGAAGGCTTCAAATGTGGAACTGATGACGCATCCGCCTTACAGCCCGGACCTCGCACCCTGCGACTTATTTTATGAGTGATTCAGTGTTGATATTTAATGATAAATGTAAATAGTAAGGATACTCAAACTGCGCGAGATATAATAAAGATTAGTTTTTACAACTTTTACATGATCAATTTTACCTGTATTAAGTATTATAGCTTTTGTAAGGGTACCTTTCTTAACCATTTCATTTTAATTATTTACTATCAGTTTTCACACACGGATCTTAGGTTTTATAACAAACTCGTGATACAAACTCGTTCCAAAAGTCAGCTCGTTTGTAATTTACCTACGATGCTTGTATCGTAATGTATGCACTGACACCTAAGACTGACACCATATAAGACGTCAAATAAGATAGTCGTAGAAATGTTTATTTAACCTATATATAATAAGACATTAAAGTTATTTGTTTAAGTTGTCATATAATAAACATGTCGTAAAAACGTTATTCAACCTATATTAAATGACAATACAGTCACGCGACCAAAATATCGTATCAAGACCATTACATAACATTACAGTTTCCATAAAACCACTAAACTATTATATAACTGGAAGACGTATAAGACTTGAATTACATGACGATTTTGCTAGTTGGGATATTACTGACACCTCGTGTCTCGCGACTTACTATTTTATTCTTTACACATTTTAACAGACCTACCTATTACAGCTTAATCATTTTTTCTAGTCTTTAGAAACCTGAGGCGTAGATTACTTTTTTGACGATCAATTGTATAAACTTGATGAACAAAAAGTCATTTTTGAAAATAGATTAATTTATTGTCAAACAAGTGTAGCCTGAGAATTTTATGCTTTTTATTGTTATTTTCGAGAAATCGAATATTTTTGTGACTGAATTATAGCTACTCTAAAGTGTGTTTAAAGAGTGTCGGCAGTTTGTAAACAAATGAAATTCATAACTTTATAAATATTTTTTATTTAATATTTTATTTTTACATGACAATTAGGAAATGATGACAAAATGTTCACCAACTATTGGTTCGAAGTCACGAGTCAGTGCCTAGTAATACCGCAGACCTCGGATACCTCGATGGCAGGGGACTATTTGCTTAATAAGTTTACTCCAGATCTAACATGTTTTTGTAAGGTAGAAATGTAAATAATCAAAAGTATAGTTTTTTACTGCTTAGTTGCTTTAGTTGATTTAATATTATTCAGTCCTTTTTGGAATTTTGTTAAGAATATCATAATTATTTAAATAAAGTATAAATACATAAAAACGTTTTATTTACATTTGTACAAAATATCATAGTAAATAGATAATACTATAAGTATACCCCAGTGTATTTGTAAAGTATCAAAAGGTCTTGAACGATAACAAATACAACAGCTACAGCAGTTTTACTATTATAAAGTAGATAATCCTATCACATAGACAAGTCTTTGGAATGGCTGCTGAAATAAAATGCTAATAGGAACCCTACAAAAACATATGTAAAAACATAATAAAGGCTTCGGTGCCTGCAGACGAATAAAAAATAATGATTAAAAGAAGAATATTTATTGTAAACTTACGAGTTATGTGTGAACAATTTATGCAATAAGAGGTCTCAGAGATTATCTTAAAACGTAATGATTGTTGCGAAAACTCTAACACTGGACCGGACATATTTAGAAATATTCCGAGGATGGAAGAATAAATATTTGTGAGTTTCGTTCACTACCGAACTACCGCCTACCGTATCTCTAGGCGAACTTAATTCAAACGCTGCGTGTATGTTTGGACGGGCATTTGTGGCCGCATCCCGTGCACACGTGGTCAGTGATTTATGAGCGTGAAGTGCGAGGGCGAGTTGGCGTGCGTGAGCGCGAGCAGCAGCGCGTGCAGCGCGTGTGCCTGCCCGGGCGAGGGCACCAGCGTAAGCACGCGGCCCTCGCCCGCGCCGCCCTCTGCCCCGCCGCCCGCCGACCCCGCGCCCCCCACGCCCACTACTGCGCTGCCCTCTAGACCCGCGAACCGCGCCACCCTCTGCATTGCAGCTTCACTTATCTACGAGAATGAACAAGTTTGAGAGTCTTCTCATCGTTATTACAGTTAAAGGTAACATGGACAATTATAGCTACAAAAATTACATAATTTGCTTGTGATTTCGAGCCTCTTGTAAGCTAAGTTTTATTAACAGAAGCAATATAATACTCACATATAATTCATTATCTTCTTTAATAGGTTTATTTTCAGGTGATTTGGGCAATCGGGTTTTAGTTACGCAGAGCTGAAAAAAAAGTTATTTGACTTTATTGCTGGTTTATAAATGTTGGCAGTTGGGAACATTTGTTTTTAAAATGTTTATTATAGCGACCTTCTAATATAATAAATCTGAAATGTATGAATAAAAATGTAAAACTAAAATTGAATTGTGAACCGGAAAAACAAACAAACATATGAATGAAACCAATTTAATAAAATCTTGTAATAAAAATAGTGACACCATAAAAGTTTGTTCAGGCCAGAAGAGAGTGCATCCAAATCCAATGTTTAATGCATTTTCTTTCCAAACGATACAACATCATGTTTCGTGGACTACACTAAGCTCCTCGCTCTCCACTTTATGGGTATTTTTGTAACATCTTGTATAATAGAATGGTGTGAGTATTTACCTCTATATTGCCGCCAAGGTAAGGTCCTACGTAGCAGTGACGTAAATCGATCATTTCAACGACCCGCTCGCATTGTGTTTCAGTAAACACGACGAACTGTAAAATAAAATAATATGTTGTTGATTTTTAAAACAGATGTTTTTTAGAGCATTTTTTTAAAGCAGATGGCGACATTATATTTTATTTTCCTGAAACGCTTTTGCGAGTTCTTGAATTACTTTTTAACTTTATTTTACAATTTCTGATGTGGCTCTAAACGGAATGCATTTTTAAGTAAAGTTTATTTGGAAGTTGGAAGGGATATCCCATCGGGTATACCGGCTCGTATTATAAATAAGAAACTGAAAAAATAAATATGTGCTTTTGTACGCGACAAACACATCCACTTCGTCCAGCAATCTTTTACGTGCTACTATACACTGTCTTGACGTTTCTTAATCTTTTACGTGCGTTCAATAGTCCGGAGTATATACGTACAGTTGAATTCATAAGTGCATCCATATCACGTGCGTTTATACTTTGAAATATATTTTTAATGATATACCCCTTTTTATCTTTGTAGATACAGTCCTGTACACTTAATATATAAATAGCAAACACCGAAAAGAAAGAAAAATGTTATTACACCTTCGGCCGTCTACGTAACCGCTGTTATTTCAAAGTATAGACGCACGTGATATGGATGCACTTATGAATCTGTACCGTACCTTGCTGGAGACGATGAGATGCACGGGCGCATCTTGGAGGAGCACCTCGAAGCCCGCGATCGGCTTCAGCTCCGCGAGACGGAACGCCCAGCGCACGCAGTCCCGCCGCCAACCCATGTAACTTTCCTCCTGCTTGCTAGGTGTCCGTGGCTGTAGACAAAAAACGGTATCGATAAAATCACATTTATAGGTACATATTACATAAATAATCTTAATTGGAAGTCTGAAATGAATAGAAAACGCTATTAGCTCTGCATGTTAAGCCCTACGCAGTCTAAGAGATGTGTTAACTTTAGAACAAATTAAAATAGTGTATTATTCTCTAATTGAATGCAAATTCAGGTATAGTATTGCTCTATTGGGTAATAATTATAAATATAATATGCAACGAGGTTTTGCTATTCAAAAGAGGGCTATACGCACCATAGTTCGTGCGCCACCATGGGAGTCATGTAGTGAGCATTTTAAGAAGTTGGGTATCCTTACTCTACCCAGCTTGTATATTATGGTGATACTATCTTGATTAATGAAGCGTAGACACAAATTTGAGTCGGAAAGTGAAAGGGATTTAAGAGAAAACACAAGAAGGAAAGATTTAGGTTACAAGCTAATGCCTAAATTAAATGTAGTGGAACATAATATGATAGTTCTCATGTTCAAGCTGTCAACTTTTATAACAAAATGCCCCCTGTATTAAAGTTATAAAGAATAGCAATGTCTTTAAGAATAAGCTTAGGGCCCTTCTTCTAGAGAGGATTTTTGTTTTTTAATTATACATTTTGTTTTTAAGCTTGATTGATTATATTCACTGACATCTAATTAATGAAATATTAATTGTTATTTCAATGACGTATGTTTTATTTTTTAATTATTATTCAACTGATTGTGGGGCGAAGGATATAATGTCGAAAACACTAAATTTAATTGACTGCTTTAAATTTTTATTTTTTTACAATATACATAGTTAGTATTAGATTTATAATTATTAGATAAGACTTTCCACTCAAATTTTGAATCCCTACTTTCCCCCTTGAAATAGGGATTTTGATAAAATGCTAAAAAAGTGTCAAATGATTTAATAATCTCAGTCTAATAACAAATTTTCAAGTTCCTCCCTTTAGAAATCTTGTATAGTTGGTATATTATTCTTCTATCTCTGTAATCCAAACTGGCTTACTTCATCATTATTTTCCAATCCACCTTGTCAAATGCCTTTTCCAAGTCAATAAAAACAATGTGTGTAAATATCAAGACTCAAATCCAATCTTCTGTTTATGACTAGGCAGACAGCCAGAATAGCTTCTCGCGTCTCTTTATTCTGTCTGAATCGATATTGATCTGGTTCTAAAATTTGTTGGGTTATTGTAGTCTGGGCGGCCGCCGCACGATTACTTACTTCATCGAGTTACTGAAAAATACCACTTTCCACGAAAAGTAGACCTAAAATAGGTAGGAAAAATTTTTGTCTGCCGGGGCTCAGCCTGGGGGAGACGTGGGGGGGGGGAAGAAGAATGCAACCTTATTGGCGGATTTATTATAATATCATTGAGGATGATAGTTTTACCTGTGGCACAGGGTCCCAGCCGGTTTGTGTGAGCAGGCCATGCCCGGCGTAGGCCACGAGGTCGGCGGTGGCGCTGAGCGGCTTGGTGAGCGCGCCCAGCAGGCTGCGCCGAAGTGCCACCGCACTGCTCTCCGTCTCGCCCACCGCCACGCCCACTAGGGGGTGATGCGCCAACCCACCCACAGCGCCTGCTCCCAAAAAGTATAGTATTGTTCGTTTTTAATAGATTTAAAAATAACCGCTTAAGCACGTGTAAGGTCACACAAAGTGTAGGATTCCGTAGTTGTCCAATACTATTAAGGTACCCGTTTAAATCAATTAACATTCATCAAAATATTTTTCTGTGATATTTGTAGTTACCAAATTTTTGTACTTGTACAAGTACAGTTTATAAGTTGGTCTATTATTCGATAACCTGTAAAACCTACTTGATGTTGATAGTTTTCCTTTTAATTTCATCATAATGTACACTATTACCGCGAAATTTTTCATATTTCCAAATACAAAGGTTTCGCTGGTAGGGGGCGGGGGACTTGACTCTAACAAAAATTAGCACTTTAAAACGAAATATTTGTGAAACATACACTAGCATCAAAAAATGGTTTTAGCAAACCCACATTATTTTTAAAAAACCTATCCAACGATAAGGTAGGCGTGAATAAAAAACAATAACCCCCACTTTACGTGTATCAGAGGAAACCTAAAAAAATTTTTCTTATAGATTTTATTTTTCAACTTTGTCAGCAAGATTAATATGTATATCCATGCCAAATTACAGCCTTCTAATATTAAGAGTCTCTGAGCTAAGCCGCGGACGGACATGGCCAAACTATAAGGGTTCCTTTAATTACACCCAAGAAAGGATGTTATGCAAATTAGTTGCCGAGCCGTGGTAGAGTTCAGCTTTCATTCCGAATACCGGTGCTGTCAAATTAAAAAGCAGACCGTAGTCTTCGTAAAACTATCCCTAGTTTTGTGAATTATTCCGAGATGATTTCGTCTGTTCCCAGTTTGGTTAGGACAATTCGGGCTGAAGTACATGTTTATCGCCTACGAAGAGTTCACTGAATGTCACGAATATTTATATATTCGAAAATGAAGAAGTATTACAAAAGCCGCAACTAGACTACTCTTTCAGACCAGGAGAGTACGACTCAAGTCAAAGTCAAAGTCAAAGTCAAAATAATTTATTTCCATAGGATGTTATTACATCACTTAGATCCGTCATTACATTTTTTTGGGTGAGTTCACTAACACAATGGCGGAATCTGTGACTAAAAAGAAGGGCTTCGGAAGTTAAGCCGTTAATCAAGGGTATCGTCTACCTTTGGCGGCTCAATAACTCTGATACCAGAGCTTGTAAAGTCGGCCGTTAACTAAGAAGATCTGTTAACTGTACCTAGTATGTTGGTCGTCTACCATTGGTGGCTCAATAACTGAAAATCTGATACCAGAGCATGTAATGTCGGCCGCTAACTAAAAAGATCTGTTAACTGTACCTAGTATGTTGATCGTCTACCATTGGCGGCGCAATAACTGAAACTCTGATACCAGAGCTAGTAAGGTAGGCCGTTAACCAAAAAGATCTGTTAACTGTACCTAGTATGTTGATCGTCTACCATTGGCGGCTCAATAACTTAAACTCTGATACCAGAGCTAGTAAGATCGGCCGTTAACCAAAAAGATCTGTTAGTATGTTGATCGTCACCATTGGCGGCTCAATAACTGAAATTCTTATACCAGAGCTAGTAAGGTTGGCCGTTAACCAAAAAGATCTGTTAACTGTACCTAGTATGTTGATCGTCTATTATTGGCGGCTCAATAACTGAAACTCTTATACCAGAGCTAGTAAGGTCGGCCGTTAACCAAAAAGATCTGTTAGTATGTTGATCGTCTACCATTGGCGGCTCAATAACTGAAATTCTTATACCAGAGCTAGTTAGGTCGGTCGTTAACCAAAATTATCTGTTAACATTACCTAGTATGTTGATCGTCTACCATTGGCAGCTCAATAACTGAAACTCTTATACCAGAGCACTAGTAAGGTCGGCCGTTAACCAAAAAGATCTGTTAGTATGTTGATCGTCTACCATTATTGGCGGCTCAATAACTGAAATTCTTATACCAGAGCTAGTAAGGTCGGTAGTTAACCAAAAAGATCTGTTAGTATGTTGATCGTCTACCATTGGCGGCTCAATAACTGAAACTCTTATACCAGAGCTAGTAAGGTCGGCTGTTAACCAAAAAGATCTGTTAACTGTACCTAGTATGTTGATCGTCTACCATTGGCGGCTCAATAACTCTGAAACTCTTGACATTACAGCTTGTAGTAAATCGTTAACCAAAAAGATATCTTGTTACTGTACCTAGTATGTTGATAGCGAAGTTGGTGAATCCGGCGACGAGTCCTCCGACGAAGGTGGAGGGCGGTCGCCTGCGGGCGGCGGCGGCGCGTTTGGCGTGCTCCTCGTCACCGGCCAGCAGATCGAGGTTCCGGGCGAGCGAGCCTGCGCAGGCACTGAGCGAGCGCAGAAGCGCCGCGGCCGTGGTGGACGCGATGCCGCGCACGCCACCCGTGGCGCCGCCTACTCGCGCCGCCAGCGCACCCGGCGCACCCAGCAACTCCAGCCCGCCGACCACCCAGCCTGAGAGCAACGTTTGTTAAGACTGAACCTTATGACAACAAACGCTGGCGATTTGAAAATAATTATTAAATTTCCGAGAAAATAATGTATCAAACATTGCTTTGATATCTATGTTTTTACAAGCAATGCTTGTATGTATGTATGTATGTTTGGCTTGGGTCAAATCTTGTAACTGAATTTTGAATCACTTCTTCTCAACTTACGACTCTGAAAGGACATAAACCAAAATGTTTGACCTCTGGGCTTCAATATGAACATAAAATTGTCTGTAATAAGGATATCACATAAATGTTGGAATTTTAGTATCAAAGAAGTTAAATAAAACTATATTCATCATAGCCTTTAAGTGTGATACCTATGTACATAGTTTTAAGCTACTATATGTTATGTTGGCTATCCATTATAATAAATAAATAAATAAATTCATTAAATATTATTTCAAAAAGCTTCGTGTTTTTTTTTTGGTGTGGCTGTTCAAGGCTAAAAGCCCATTTTGGTTGTTCCCCTTTTCCATACTTGTTCAGTTCTGATGACAATACACTACAATGATAAAAATGACCTGATGATACCAAGATTATCACCTCATGCGGGAATACCTCAACGGTTAGTAGCACAGAGTCAAAACTTCGCATATACGACAAAAATTAAATAACAAAACATGATTCTTATACTGAACTGGTACTGCAGCCAGGATTGTCTTATCATGAACTTTTTAACAGTTAGTATCTCTCATGCTCTGAAATAGTCCAATAATGGCCCCAATGAAAGGATGTAAAGTCCAAGTAACTTTGAAATTCGAACCTTTCTTTTTACTATTTGCATAGAAAATTGCACACAGTAAGTGGCAAAGGAAGAGACGTATACAGCCTAGATAATTCTACAATTATTTTTATTCCAATAAAAAGGAAAAAAATGCTTGTAGATTAAGCAAGATGAATACGAAATTCGCGTTTTTACCTAGAAATAGCAATAATAAGATAATAACAAATAATTATTCTTTTAAATTTTGGAAAAAATTACACGGACGCGAAACTTTAAAAAAAGACGGAAAAAAAATGTTGGTGAAAAAAATATTGGTGGTTTGTAATAAATGTTTTGATAAATTATTGACCGAGCGAGCGAAGCGTCTCCGTTTCAGCTTGACCAAAATTGCTTTTGTATGTCTGTCTGTCCATCTGTCTGTTTGTTCCACTTTAGGTCGCGTTTCTCAACCGATTCTCGTGAAATTTTGTGAGCAGGTTCGATAAATTAATCGAATTTCTTTGTCGAGTCAATTTTTGGAAATTTAAAAAAATGACGCATTTATAGGGGTTGCCAGCTTACAAGGTCTAACGCTGAGGCTGTTTTCCTCTACAGGTCACATTTCACAACCAATAAAAAAATTAAAATACAGTAAAAAATAAAATAAATAATAAAATTAAAAAAAAAAGTAAAAAACGTAGTAAAGTAGGTATTTAAGATAAATAAATTTCAAGGGGTCCGGGATGTTTGAGAAAAAATAAAAATAAATAATATGTATCTATATCTCAAATATTTTTTTATAAAGAGATATACAAACTCGCGAGGTCTACAGCTCACAGAGCCACTAGTTTGTAATTTATGAATGAATGAATATATATATTAAAAATATTATATGTTTATTTTAACAATGAAATAGTAAAAATAAGTTGATTTAGGCTTGTGCAGGGATCTAAATTCAATACGCAGTGATCTCAATAAGAACCAACTGAAAATTGACCAGTTTGTATGTCAAATAGGGTGCGGCACACTAATATGGCGCATAATGGTTTGTAGCCCATACATATTTGTTTACTTTCCTCGCAATCTAGATGAAAAGCAGAGTGTTCCACGTGGGAAAGATCAATTCCACCGTCGCGCTATAATTGCCCTCGCTACGCTCGTGCGCTAAAATACTTCGGGTGTAATTGATCGCTTTCAACTCTTGGTTAACAATCTACTATTAATTAAAACTTATTTAGTGAGAATAATAGAAGATAGAAGTGTGTTAAACTGACCAGCGCTAAGGATCGCAGCGGATAGATAGTGCACGGTGAGCGCATGCGCGAGGCTCTCCGTCGTCGTAAACATATGCTGCACTTTGTACGCATTCAAGTGTAGCGGACTCTGGTCTAGAGCTATATATATTCGGACCTGAAATTGAAATGCGAACATACACATATAATGTTTATTTCCAATAAATAAAACCATAAATTATCAAAGACAAACCACGACAAAAATAATCACCGTTTATTTACTAGGCTCAAATCACACCAGAAAAACTGCGGTTGAATTCCTTCGTAGTGAGGAAACGATGGTTCCCTTATCTGATCTTCTGTTATGCATACCACAGTGGTAAAGTGCGACTCGGCCTATTCTATTGGGATGAATCTTACCGCAGTGTGTAGCGTCAAAGTCAAGTCTATTGGTTGAATATGCAGTAGTTGCAGCCGCAGAGGTTTCTGCAGCGAGCGCGCCTCGGCCATAAGCGCGGCGTCTTCGTCCACCAGCCGGTCCGGTGGCTGCACTAGCTTCAACAAATCCGCCAGAGCGGCAATGTATGCGTCCTCGATGTACAATGCCAGAGGACCCGCGCGGAAATCTATTTCCGTCAATTCTGTGTAGCAAATGAAAAATAGTTAATTATAACAATAAAGTTGCAAATATTAAAAATTTTAATGCAATCAAAGCGTTTAAATAATCCGGTTTGACTGCCATTATACGACACGAGTAGTATATAGTGCATGCATCTATGATTCATATTTTAATGATATTCCATGACAAATTCTACTAAGGGGCAGTACCACGTTTTGAACATACCTGTGAAGTTGTAGGAGAGGACACTCCAGCTATCTTGGCATAATCTGAGTACGATGCGACTGCTGTCAATTTTGGAGTCAAAAGCGCTTTGGTCGGTGAACATATTCCACATGGAGGGCCACGCATCTGCAGGCATCCGATCTGCGCGCGTCGCTGCGACCACCGCGAAGTCAAACTGGCCACTCTCATACTGCATGTTATCAATCTGCACGTCCATTACTGTGATAGTCGTTTTAACTGTCTGTAAGGATAACAAAGCAGTACACAAATTAGGGCGTTAAAATATACATATTATGCAAGTGCATTAAATAGAATGAGCAATACATTCTTCTTCTTCAAGAAGTGTGTACAAATCGTAATTCAAGTTGAAAATTTAAATACAAATTAATTAAAACCTAAAAAGAAATCCGGTGAATTATGGTACCAACGGGTCTCCTCTACAGGTTCAGATAGTACTCAGATTATGGACTTAAATAACGCTTTGACAAATAGGATTGAAACTCGTGAAAAAAAGGTAACCTTGTTTATTGTCGAGATTGATAAGTGGGTCCGGTCGACGTGTATAGCCAGTAGAGGATTCATGTCACTACAGGGTGCCATCTCTACGACGATGCTCGATATCATGCACTTTACTCTCTCCAGGTCTTCGTAAATGGTTTCTTCCCATACTGGTAAAAATACATATTTAATAAAATTGTACTCAATACTTACGCAAGAGATGGTTCTTATCTACAAGGATCGAGGTAGTCAAATCAAATAGACATCTGCTATACTTCGTATTTTTAACATCAGAAGAAAGTAAACTAAACATTTTTCTATAATTTTCCCTATTTATGTATCATGCAGTCCAAATTTTAAAAACGTTATTTTTTATTTTGTTTGATTATATATTCTACTAAAATGTTCCATTATGAATTGTTTTTCAATATATCTTACTCAAACTTTAAGCGCTTTTTCTCTATTATTATGCAGAAAACGATTGTATTGAAAAACGTCGTACAACAAACGGATCTTAGGTTATAAGAAACTCATGACTCATGACATGATACACCCACACCTATGGCTCGGGCTTACAAGAGTCGTTTGTAATATTCCACCTACAAACGTCGTATCTCGTAATGTACTATTATAGTACAAGTTTAAAAGATGATTATAATGTAGTGGTTGAAATTGAAATGATAAACAGCTCAAAAAAGTATAGGTAAGATGACTAAGCTCTTAGCTCATAATTCAGATTAAGAACAAAACCTACCTTTTCTTAAAGATAAAAGTTTATTATTTTTTACAGTTACCTACCATAGTTCTTTACATCTTTATTCTTTTTCTTAGCAAAGTTTGGATCTGTCAAACTCTCTTTCCTTCTAGTTGCACTTGTGGTCTCTAAGGGAAGCCCTGTGTAAAGAAAAAATAAATAAACAACAATTTAATAATAGACACACAATGATCTATGTGATTGATATGATAAGAGTTGTATTATCTGATGCGTCAGCTACTCGGCTGATACTTCGCATGGTATTTTCTAGGTCACGTGGTGACCGCTATGAGTTATTTTTTTTACTTTTAGAACAAGTAGCAGCAGTAATTTTAACTCTGCTTTTTAAAATTACAGAGTTATTTCGTAATCAGTACTGTATCGTTATATAGACCGAATTCGTTCATTATATACTTACTTTCGATAAGAATTGTGGGAAATTTGACAAAAAATAAACAATCTTTCATACAAAAGTGTTATGAACATTTCTACGGGAGGTTGAATGTTTTTGTCGTTATTTGGTGTATATTTTTTAGAAAAAGTAGTTTCATTTCATTACAGTCTAAATACCATGTATTATTTAAAACCTAAACGCTGAATACAAATAACACTATATACTGCCCATACTAATCTTGAGAAGTTTTTGTTCCATCAGTATGTACTTACTTATACAGAATGAGTATTTTTAACACTCAAGAAAGGAAAGTACTCTAAATAATGAAGATAGGAAAATTTAGTCCAAGAAGACATTCCTTTATTTTTAAAAAGAAACAACACTGCATTAATAGATTTTAGATAATTCACTTGCTACACCCGGGAATCGAACCGGCTGAAATAAAAAAAATTACACCCTATACTTTTATGGCATCAAATGACCGAACCAAATCTCTCTAACAAACACGTATAGAAATTGCACATACCTGCAATTTTCTTATAGTTCTTAGTAATGAAAAGGTAAATTACGTCTATATTAACCCTTCCATACTATAAAAATACTTTATCATGTCCCATTGAATTTATAAGTTTAGACTTATATAGAATAGTTTTCCTTTAATATAATTTACTACGTTTGTTAGAGAGATTTGATCCCCTATGAACATTGATAAGATGTTATTTTTGTATTTCAGTCGGTTTGATTTCCGCGTGTAACAACAGCAAGCGGTTTTTCGTAAAAAAAATATCAATTTTGTTTTTTTTTAATCAAGAAATGTTTCTTTTGAGTAAGTTTTTCTATCTTCAGTATTTAGAGTAGTACTTCCCCTCCAGGTGGTATTAAAAAATGCCACCCTGTATAATGTCAAATTATTCTACTATATTCTAACATACCAACTAAATGAATGTTGCCTAAAGTTATATTTCGAAGACTTTTTTTGAACTAATGTACTGCCATACCATGGTATCAACTAATACTTATCTACGAGCGATTTCAATACACCTGGGGCTGATTTTAAATAAGTTTTTAATATATATGCTACCTTGTAAGTTTCTTTCTGTACTTTCAATAATAGTTACTCTTTTATCTAAATGTCTCTCATGTGCATCCATTTTATCAGGTATCGGAATATTTTGATCGTTTACTTTAGGCTTCATCGCAGATATATTACTACTTTCAGGAACTTCTTCGCTTAATGCTTTATCATTTACATTTACGTTTCCACCAAGTTCATTTTTCTCCACATTAGTATTTTTTTCGGACACCGTACTTTGCGGAGTGTTTTCGCTAAATGGAGTATCAACACCTTTTGCACCCGTTTTCTCTGCATCAGTATTTTTTACTGCACTTTGCGGAGTATTTTCGCTAAATGGAGTATCAACACCTTTTGCACCCGTTTTCTCTGCATCAGTATTATTTACTGCATTTTGTGGAGTGTTTTCGCTAAATGGAGTATCAACACCTTTTTCACCTGTTTTCTCCGCATCAGTAGTTTTTTTGGAACTTTGCGGAGTGTTTTCGCTAAATGGAGTATCAACACCTTTTTCATCCGTTTTCTCCGCATCAGTAGTTTTTTTGGCACTTTGTGGAGTGTTTTCGCCAAATGGAATATCAACACCTTTTTCACCCGTTTTCTCCGCATCAGTAGTTTTTTTGGCACTTTGCGGAGTGTTTTCGCTAAATGGAGTATCAACATCTTTTTCACCCGTTTTCTCCGCATTAGATGATTTTTCGGACACCGTACTTTGCGGAGTGTTTTCGCTAAATGGAGTACCAACGCCATTTTCACCCGTTTTCTCAGCGTTAGTAGTTTTTTCGGACACCGTACTTTGTGGAGAGTCTTCAAATGGAGTATGAACGCTTTTTTCACCCGTTTTATCTGTATCAGTATTTTTTTCTGCACTTTGTGGAGTTTTTTCGCTTAACGGTTTATCTACACTTTTTTCATCCTTTTTCTCAGCATCAGTATTTTTTTCTGCACTTTGTGGAGTGTTTTCGCTAAATGGAGTATCATTAACTTTTTCACCCGTTTTTTCCGCATTAGTAGTTTTTTCGGACACCGTACTTTGTGGAGTGTTTTCGCTAACCGGTTTATCAACACCGTTCACATCCTTTTTCTCAGCATTAGTATTTTTTTCTGCACTTTGTGGAGTGTTTTCGCTAAATGGAGTATCATTAACTTTTTCACCCGTTTTTTCCGCATTAGTAGTTTTTTCGGACACCATACTTTGTGGAGTGTTTTCGCTAAATGGAGTATCAACACCTTTTTCACCCGTTTTGTCCACATTAGAATTTTTTTCGAGTACTGTACTTTTTGAAACGTTTTCGTTTATCACAACACCTTTTTCCTCAAGCTTTTTATCCATCAAAACATTATTTTTAGGCACAGACATTTCCGGAGTGTCTGTAACGCCACTAGGAATACTTTTATCTACAAATTTATTATCTTCTGTAATATTCTGTTCCATTACTGGATTTTTTCTATCGCTACTTTCCGCTGTCGGTAACTGTTGCATATTTTTTTTATTATTGGCTTCTTTTGATATTTCTGCATCTCTTTTAGCCGCTTGTTCTAAAAAATCGTGTAACTGTTTTTCAAGCTGTTTCATATCTAAGCTACGCATAGCTAGCATATTCGCCTTATTCATGAGTTCTGTAATAAATGGAGATGATGATCATGTTGCCTTTAAACACGACAAGTTGCAATTTAAAAAAGCCAAAGGGCTTGCACGAAGTTGCAACCAATAATCTATAACTAAATCATACTGATAACCTAACAGAACTTAGATGTCACTGGATGTCAACCGCTGCTCACTGTATTGCACCCTAGACCATATTAATATGCTAACGGAACATTATGCTAAAAAATGTTGGGATAAAATACTTGTACTGATTTCACTATTCACATGTATAAAACCCAAACAATCTCGCTTTTTAAAGCATCTTCACGGGCTTCAAAATTTCGGCATCAAATAGGATATATACCTCGGGTTAAAGGTAGATTGACAGTTCGAATTATAACGTCAGAAAAGCTTTGTCGGCAATTGAAGGTAGATCATTTGTAAACAAACAAGTGTCAGTTTATTAAACGTCAGATTTGCCAGTTCATTCAATTAAGTGAGTGAGTGAGTGAATGAATTGAAGTTTAGTGGTTGGTGTAGAATGATTGGAACCTTCAGTAGGTCCGTGGCAGTCGTGGTGATAACTTTGTGGGGTTGAGTGAATACTTCGAGTCCATGTGTGGTGATCGAATATGTAGTTTCGATTAATGTGTGTGGAATAGTGTTGTTCCTTTATTGGTTGTACCCACGGAATATAAAACAAGGGTTGTACCACAGTCCAGTGGTGTCTGTAACCGTAAGTAGAGTGATATTGTGTTGATAGCTAGTTCATCTGATATTCGTGTAGTACTTTGAGTAGGTGTTGTTATCATAACCGCGGGTAGAGTAACTGTAATATGGACGAGTTACATAGGGTACCGGCGGGGTGGCCCGTTTTATGTTGGCCAGTGTTCAGTGTCTGTTTTCATGCCTGCATAGCTGTTGGTGCTCGGACCTACCTAAACCCCTTTTAGGGTGTGATCGGTCCCGATCGCTCTTGATAACGACCATTAGATAGTGTTGCTGTTGTCCTGTAATCTCAGTATGATAGTTGAGAGTTGTGATTGATTATTGTCCCTCCTCTCTTTTTTTTCCGACATATATCAATAAATAGTTTAATTCCCAAGTTTATCACGAAGGCTCCGTTCCGAAACAGTTTACAGGGACCACAAAGGGCATAGCGATTGTTATCCATTCCGAAACGATATCCCACTCAAACCGTTGACACTGCCTTTGTGGATGGAATTGAAAATTAACGTGCTTATTTAAAACAATCGAAAAAAATTCCACCACAAGAAAATAACAACGAAATTGGTTATTTAGTGATAACATTATAAAAAGGAACATTACTTTATTCAATTAAGTCCCAAAAGTACTGTAATTACGTAGTAATTTCCGAGGTTATAACGTCACTGAGAATATAATCACTTCTTAAACGTAAAATTTTACAGCGCTCTTAGCTATAACGCAGCAGAGCAATTAGGTACAATTTTAATATGGCGTCGATAATGACGTCTTATATGACGTTAGGCTAATAGGCTAGCTAACGTAAACGTGACAGCACTAAAACGGAAGGTATTAAATCGTTACATCGAAATAATCGCAGTTTCGGAACGCAGCAGGAGTTCCCAAAAGTGCCGATAGTTGCAAGTATTATTTTATCATGTGGGTTGAAAGGTCTACGAACGACCTCACAAACCCTGGTGTTTAAGTTATGGAGCCGCCAAAGGCCTTTACATGGCTCATGTAACGACTAACAGCAAAGACGCTGGGCTTTAACGTGACTCCTTAAATAAACTCGGGACAATCTCACAGTGTCTTATTGTTCGACCAAATTATACCCACCGGGGTTCAAACTCAGAACCGTCGTAATGAGAGTCGTCTGTTCGGTTACGGACCATGTACTACTTTGAATTTACTCGGAACTATTGTCTGCTATGTCAAGGTTCTTCTTCGTGTCAACGGTTCACTTGGCCGTATATTGAGCTTACAGCTAAGGTAAGGTATATAATGCGGGTTTGAATCCCGCCCTTGTGTTTAAATGTTGTTTATCTACCTTATATATGTATGTGTTTATCTATAATAATATAAGTATGTGTTTATCTATTTATGTAATGTATATCAGCTGCTGTCTGATACCCATAGTACAAGTTCTGCTTAGTTGGGGAGCAGATGCTGTGTGTGAAAACGTCCCCACATTTATTTACTAGCGGCCCGCCCCGGCTTCGCACGGATAGATTAATTCATACTTTAATACATTAACCATCTTCAAAATGGAGGAGGCTCTCTGTTCGTGTTTCAGCATTTTTTAAATACCTACACTAAGGGAGACCCTTTAAGTCGAGATTTCAAAAACATTTTGGAACTCGAACTGAATAATTCAGTCTAAATACAATTTTTTAAGTTCCTAACTTAAAAAAGGCTGACATTCCACACAAAAATTTAATCCCTACTTCCCTTTTAAAATAAGGAAAATGCGAAAATACGTGTCAAATTATTTATTGATCTTAGCCTAAATCTAAATTTTCGAATTCCTAACTTTGGAAATGACAGAATTTCCATAAAAACATTTACTCCTTACTTTACCCCTCGAAATAAGGAATTTGATAAAATGCTAAAACACGTATCAAACGATTTATTAATCTTAGTCGAAGTCCAAATGTTCAAGTTCTTACCTTTAGAAATGACAGACATTCCATACAAACATTTGATCCCTACTTCCTTCTCAAAATAGGGATTTCGAAAAAATCTAAAACACCTATCAAATTATTCATTCATCTCAGTCTAAATCCAAATTTTCAATATACCTTTAGAAATGACAAACTTTCCATAACAACATTTTGTCCCAACTTCCTCGGATTTTGATAAAATGCTAAGACATGTGTCAAATTATTTATTAAACGCAGGCTAAATCCAAATTTTCAAGATCCCAACTTATAAAATGACGAACTTTCATACAAAATTGAATCCCCCTTTTTCCAAAATCCCTTCTTATTGCTTGCCTACGTCATAAATGTAACCCACTGTGTAAATTTAGTGCTTCTAGCTTCAGTAGTTACAGCTGTGCGTTGATGAGTTAGTCAGTCAATCAGTACGGACCTCTTTCTTTATAATAATAGTATAGATATAACATTTTTTCACTTTTCTCGTTGGGTAATATAGACCAAAGTAAAACGAGGTAGTATTCTAGTAAAAGACGTGTACTTACTTTTTCTATCTTTACTATCTTCATCAGATTTGATATCTTTTATCTGTGAATAAGACAAAGAACACCATAATTAGTTTTTCATCCCATCTATTAAAAAAATGACGATTGGTTTGCATATAAATGCGCCCAAAATAGGTCTTAGAAGTCCACGGGCGGTAAAGTGTTTTAGGAACATAAATATTTGCTTATAATACTGCGACCGCAAACATTACGAAATCGAAAATACCCGCAGTTTTCCTATAATCTATGGCTTATCTACTAACCCTGATTATATCACAATTTTAGCTTTAGAAACTAGGAACGGTATTTTTTTTGCAAATATTTAGCTATAACCGTTAAAAATCGATCTAAAAACAATAAACAATATATTTTGGGACTTTTTAAAGTTGGCTCTTTCAAATAATACGCCATACAATATGTTTATTTAAACTTTTTTTTTATTGGTACCACAACGATCCCCCAAATTAATTTAAAATATTTTTTTATTTTGTTATTATTGTATGGTTTATGAGCGCGTTGTAGAGATCTATAACTATGCCAAATTTCATGTTTCTGAATTATGTATTTTTTTAGTAAAACCTCTGTGATAGACAGAATGGAAGGACACACAAGTGATCTTATAAGGGTTTCGTTTTTCCTTATAGGTACAAAACCCTAAAACAATAACGAATGATAACTCGAACTTCATCCCGTCTTCAACTCTGTGGAGGAAAATGAGTTTCTTTTTTTCGTATTGTTTACATTGTAACACATAAATATGTTAAAGGAAGCGCAATAAATAAAAGTATTCATGAGTTGTAGCTAAAAGAGTTCTATAATATTTTTCTCCGACACGTTCGAAAATGTGTGTGTGAAGTGACTCATTTTTGGACGGAACATTGCCCCATACAAAACAGCGGCCAGCAATGTGTCCTCAAACGGCCTAGGCCAGCAAAGTAACTTTCGTCTAGAAATTTCAATGTTTTTGAGTTTTTTTACAGGATACTCTTAGGTTCTAAATTCAAATTGTATATGAATCGTACACGAATCGTAGTGATTGTTGTTAGCTGTATGCTCTGTATGACACTGGCACAGAACAAAAAAAAAAGAAAAGCGTGCAATATGGCGATTTGTAATTTGTCTCTTTTATTTTTATCGTACTATTTTGTTACTTATTCATGATGGAGTTAACTAAAAAACTCTTACTATTTAGGGCATACTGAAAGTTTCTGGATTCTGATAAATAAGACTAGATATAAGACTTACGATACATTTATTGTTTTTCAATGTATATTCCCTCGCAATTAATGTATTTTTGCATTCGCTGAAACCACTGTACTCGTACGAAGCAGTTGGACCAGTCTTCCTTAGGGACATCTTCGATGGCTTCATGGAACACATTCACCGCCGATTCAGGGCTCGTAAAACGTGTGCCTCTAAGTTAGTCTTTAATTTTTGGAAACAAAAAGAAGTCGCAGGGTGTGAGGTCCGGGCTGTAAGGCGGATGCGTCATCAGTTCCACGTTTGAAGCCTTCAAATAGGCTTCTGTTACCTTAGCGGAATGTCTGAGGACGCTTTTCGCGAACTTTTTTTAAGAAGCAAGTGTTGACGTACTAATCTGCAGTCACTGTCCTTTGATCTTCAAGCAATACTGTAGTGTAATGTCCTGATTTGCCGAAAAAGAAGCAACCATTTTTTTACCAATGCTTCGACTTTTCTTAATTTTCGTCGGCAAATCTTCAAAAAGAAAGACCCACTCTGCCGACTGGTTTTTTCTTTTGGGCTCAAAGCAGTACATCCACGTTTCGTCACCTGACACGGTATTATAGACAGCCAATGACTGTCTTCCGATAAACTTTTTTATCATTTTACGACACCACTGGACACGCAGTCGTTTCTGGTCCTCCGTTAAGTCATGCGGTATCCATCGAGTATAAAGCTTCCGAACCTTCAGAAGCACATGTAAAATGCTTTGCACCTGGCTCATTCCAATGCCTAACAAAGCACGAATTTGCTGGCAAGTAATTTCTTTGTCAGTTTCAATAAGTTGTCGTACGGTGTTAAGAGTCTGTAACCGCAGTCGCCGGCTGACTTTCAAGTACCTCGTCATGGAGATGAACACGTCCACGTCTAAATTCTCCAAACCACGAATACACAGAGCTGCGACATGGTGCTTCATCACCAAATGCCAATTGAAGTCTCTGGTAACTCTCTTGTTGACTTAAGCCACAACGAAAATCATAAAAAATCATTGAACGATTTTTCAATTTTTCGACGGCACAATGAAAAAACAAATGACAGTCTCGCAAATTAAAAAGTAACAGGTTCCCAAAGAGTTCCATTTTCGAATTCTATAATTGTTTTTTCATTCTTTTATTGCAAGTGGCCAGATCCAGATACTTTCAGTACGCCCCACGTATACGACCTATCTATCGACTATATTGTGTAGTTTAGTACGAAACCTTGATTGTGCGAGTCTATCTCGTTCTTGACTGATTTTTTAAATATTTTTTATTAACTCACCATTGCAAGAGAAGCAGTACGATTGTCGATGTCCATGCGATCGCTAAGAAGCAGTCGCTTCCTTATGTCGTTGGCAGATATGTCTTCCTGAATAGATAAAAATAAATTTATGTAAACAACACGAGGAGCGTGGTAGAGGGAAACATACAATTGACAGCATTTCATTTTTGTTGTTGATTTTTAGTATTTATATGAAAAATAGACCTAAAAACATACTACACGTGTTTTTATAAAATGCAAGTTAAAGCATATACATTTTAATTTTAAAAACATACTCAGACATCTTCATGCTCATGTTTAAGTATATTCTATTCTTCGCTCATTCTAAAACGACGTAAGTACACCTTTAGGATTTATAACGTTAATGCTCATTAAGAGGTAAGTTTCAGTCAGAGAAAAAAATACACTAAAGCAATTTTTGTTAAAAATCCTAAACCGCCTACTTTTAGTTACTTTTAGGTTATTTGCAAATATATCTTATTTTACTGGATTATTAATTCTGAAAAAAAAAATATACACTGTGTTTAGGAAAACCAAATCTCCAAATGTTTTTATTTTTTTATTTTTGTACCTGCAACCAAACTGGGCTTAACCCTGAACCGCCATTTAAAAAATATATAAATCACGAAACATTTTGAAATAATATATAATGAATTTAGCGGAGTATCAAATTAAATATAAAAAACTAATGTTTTGTAAGACTTTCAATCGATTGATAATGCCAAAGCTAGTGTTACCAAATACATTCTGACGAAAGTAATAAGAACTTTTTTTTATTTTGTTACTAATATTCCAACATTTTTGAGAAATCCTTATTACAGACAACTCAAAACAGTCAATATTATAATAATATTTTTATGTTCATATTGAAGCCCAGAGGTCAAACATTTTGGTTGCTCCCCTTTGAAATGTTGTCAAAGATGTACTTTGACTGATACTTAGAGGCAGCCCGTATCGTCTCATATAGCGTTTAAGTAGGTGAATACACAATTTTAGGTGACGGCTAATCACGCTTATTTCAGTTTATGTGACGCTAGAGAACCCAAGATAATCGAACGCAAACGTGTCCAGCCAGCTTGAAAACCGCTTTTCGCATGGTCTCTCAATCTCCGAACAGAAGGGATTCTAACTATTTCTTACTTATTAATACTGCGTCACCTAAAATTGTGACAGGCATCCAGTTTGAGTTTTTGAGATACGTATAGCCATTTAGCTAAAAAACAACGAAAAGCGTGGCCAGCCAGCCTGAACTTACGTATTAAACTTCTGGCTGGCACCTCTGAATCTCGACAACGAAAGCGTTTTCGAACAAGGTTCTTTTACTAGCATTTAGTGACGGAATTTGTGACAGTCATAGCGTTTGTTTCATGGCGTCACATAAAGGCGTTCACGAGAAATCGATGAAAACTTGGTGCCAGCCAACCTGATGTTCTGGCTGGCTTTCTCGTTGTATCTGCGCTGTCTGATGGTCTACGGCTTCCAAATTTTCTTCAAGATTTAGTGACGGGGACGATTAAGATAACCTGTAAATGTGACGACGATCCCTCCCATAGTTTCAGAGATATTGATCATTGTTATTTTCCCATACAAACTTAGCAGTAGGGTGACCAATATCAAAGGTGAATGTACAAGGGCTGCTATTTATGTATCCGGAATTGGCCACTTACATAAACAATATTTAAAAAGAAATTATAACATTTAAAAATAGAACTCTTTGGCTGTAAAATAAAGTTTGTTTCATTCATCTGTCAATTGTTTTTACATTGTGGCGCCATTTTTAAAATTCATTGTCTATCATCACCATGGATTTGACTTGTGAAAATTTTCGTGCTATGATTTATTACGACTTTCGGCGTGGATTAACTCAAAAACAGTGCATGGATCAACTTTTGTCGACTTTTGGGGAGGAAGCCCCATCGAAAACCACTGTGTATCACTGGTTCAGTGAGTTTAATCGTGGTCGTCGTATGCTTGCGGACGATTTTAAAGGTCGCCCTAAATCAGCTGTTGTACCACAAAATATTAATGCTGTGCGCGAACTAATAATGCAAGACCGTCATATTACATATCGCGAGATAGAGGCATTTCTGGGCATTAGTATGACGAGTATTTATAAAATATTACACGAACATTTGGCTGTAAAAAAAATTGTTCTCGTTGGATCCCGCACAACTTAACAGTTGAACAAAAACAGGCTCGTGTTGATTGGTGCAAAAAAATTATAGAAAAATACAAATGTGGTACATCAAAAGCTGTTCATAATATCTACACAGGAGAAGAATCTTGGATATATGCGTATGATTCCGAAACTAAACAGCAGTCAACGGTTTGGGTGTTCCAAAATGAGCCAAACCCAACTAAAGTTGTTCGTGCAAAAAGCACTTTGAAGCAAATGGTTGCCTGCTTTTTTGGTATTAGTGGACATGTGGCTACAGTACCACTAGAGAATCGTAAAACGGTTAATTCTGAATGGTACACCACCATTTGCTTGCCCAGAAGTCTTTGGAGAAATACGCAAGAACAATCGACAACGAAGAATAATCCTTCACCACGATAACGCCAGCTGTCACACCTCGGCCGCAACAACGGAGTATTTAAATAGTCAAATGATCGAATTGACGGGTCATCCGCCGTACAGTCCCGACTTGGCACCCAACGACTTTTATTTATTCCCAAGCGTGAAGAACAAATTACGTGGACACCGATTTTCGACCCGGCAAGAAGCCGTTGATGCTTTCAAAATGCACGTTTTGGAGATACCCGATACAGAATGGAAAAAATGCTACGAAAGTTGGTTTCAACGTATGAAAAAATGCATCGATCATCACGGGGAATATTTTGAAAAGCAATAAAAGTATATTTGGTTATAGATGTTTGTTATTTTTTGTTAATCCGAATACATAAATAGCAGCCCTCGTTAGGATTACGTATAATTAAGTGTTTTATTTTAAGGAATGAAAAGCCACAAATGGATGATACTGACACCAGCAACTATTACTGTAACCCTAACGTCAGATCATGAAATTTTGGACAATTGTATTAGTTATTATTGTTCTCCCTGAAAAATACTATTTATTGCCAAAAAATCTTGCAAACTTCATACTTACTACCTTGAATTTATTTATTGATGGAATAAACCTGATGATGCTGCATCCAGGATTGTCTATTCACGAAGGAACTCTTCAACGGTTAGTAGTACGGATCAATCAATCAATCAGCCTATTGCAGTCCACTGCTGGACGTAGGCCTCCCCAAGGGTACGCCAAAGCGCACGATTACCCGCTTTCCTCATCCAGCCACCACCAGCGACCCTTCTCAGGTCATCAGTCCACCTGGCAGGGGGGCGTCCCACACTACGTTTCCCGAGACGCGGTCTCCATTCGAGAACCCGTCTGCTCCAACGCTCATCGGTAGCACGGATACGAAACTTTATATTTACGCTTAATTTTGATAGCTATAATATTTATCATTAACAGTTGTTGAACCCATGATTTTATGGAAACCGCTTAGGTAAAACTTAAAGCTTCTAAACGTAGATAACGGCCCCGATTCAGGAAGTAATGCTCTAATTCTGCCTGTCTAACCTTTTTATTTTCAGGAGATGAACCAATTTCATTTTAATATTATAATATTCCCAAAGGAATAGTCAGAAAAAACTGGGCCATAACCACGAGCGACAACTAGTCAGTTATAAAAAATAATTCCTTAACTTACGTAAAATCATGGTCACCACGCAATATTTATAGAAATTTGTATGGGAAAATAACAATGATCAATATCTCTGAAACTATGGGAGGGATCGTCGTCACATTTACAGGTTATCTTAATCGTCCCCGTCACTAAATCTTGAAGAAAATTTGGAAGCCGTAGACCATCAGACAGCGCAGATACAACGAGAAAGCCAGCCAGAACATCAGGTTGGCTGGCACCAAGTTTTCATCGATTTCTCGTAAACGCCTTTATGTGACGCCATGAAACAAACGCTATGACTGTCACAAATTCCGTCACTAAATGCTAGTAAAAGAACCTTGTTCGAAAACGCTTTCGTTGTCGAGATTCAGAGGTGCCAGCCAGAAGTTTAATACGTAAGTTCAGGCTGGCTGGCCACGCTTTTCGTTGTTTTTTAGCTAAATGGCTATACGTATCTCAAAAATTCAAACTGGATGCCTGTCACAATTTTAGGTGACGCAGTATTAATAAGTAAGAAATAGTTAGAATCCCTTCTGTTCGGAGATTGAGAGACCATGTGAAAAGCGGTTTTCAAGCTGGCTGGACACGTTTGCGTTCGATTATCTCGGGTTCTCTAGCGTCACATAAACTGAAATAAGCGTGATTAGCCGTCACCTAAAATTGTGTATTCACCTACTTAAACGCGGCTCATTTGGAAGAATTGTCCAGCCAGCCTGAGTCACATTCATATAATTAATAACATCACGTCAGCCTACAGCGGCCTGGCATACACCCGTGGGAGCGTGAAATTCTTCTTCACGATGACGTTATCAGCAACAGACCGGGAGTGGCGGCCGAGCGTAAAAAAAATACTAAAAATCGCCAAACTGATTGGATATTCGGCAACTCATATGGCGAGAAATCTGGAATATATGGCATAATTAGAAGCAATATTCTAGAAAAATTGCCGCATATTATTGTAGTTGCTCCACGATCCATAGGCCAAGCAATTATTACTAAAAAAATTGCTTGTGGAGCAGAGAGCACTTACTTCTGTGATGTCGCGCAGTTCGACAAGCGTGGAGTGCAGGTGTGGTCGCACGTGCAGCTTTACGATGACGCTCTGCGACAGCTGGACGCGCTGCTCGCCCGCCGATATCGCCACCGGCGGACACCACATGTACGTGTGCGTATCTAGAGAACAAGTTCTTCTTAGTGGATTTCCATTGGCTGAGCGATGAGCGTTTTCGAGATTTAGGATAATATTCCTAACAAAAATTAGTTTGGTCAAGACAACTGCTCATGTTCCCACCCAGAGGCTTGAGCCTACCTGGGATTAGAGATAAGGCTGGTCAACTTCTCACACAACCATTGACTTTCTTCGCAGTAATGTGCAGGTTTCCTCACGATGTTTTTCTTCCCCGTAAAAGCGTCTAATAAACGTACATGGATATGGACGGACATGGCTGGCTAATAAATTACTTGATTGTCTACCTACCTATAGTAAGTTAATTCCGAGAATCGGAAGGCACGTAGGCATAAAGCTCATTTGTAACTGTTTCGAGTCTCATACACGTAATAACGAAATTATCGCATTGTTGGAATACAAATAAATAACAATATAGAACCGTTCTGCTTGCACCAAACTAGTGGATACAGCTCTTAACCAGACTTGTCGAACAATTGCAGGTCGAGAAAGCGAAGCAGGAGCTGGACCCCAAGCACCCCATGTTCGGAAAGTGCCCAGCCCTTCCTAGACTTCAAAGCCGTAGAAGTTTCTTCGCCACTGTAACTGCAGTGGAGGAGGCCCCTATTCAGGCTAAATGAAGTCTATGGAAGAGGGCGTTCCCCGTTATGGAAAGCTTTATTCCCCAAAAAGAAGCCCTTCCTCCGGGTGACGACTTGCAGTGGCCAATATGGAAGTCTCTGAAGCGGCTACGGACCCAATTTGGCCGCTGCAAGGACAACCTCTGCCGGTGGGGTTACACCAATAGCAGTCAATGCGAAGTGGTGCCACCCCACAAGCAATGGCTCATTTATTGACATGCCCCTCGTGCCCTGACACCTGCACGCTACGAGCTCTGTGGGAGGCGACCGACAATGCTCGCCGGGTGGCTGCCTACTGGTCCACCAAAATATAAAACCATCGTTTCGAGAAGAAGAAGAAGACAATATAGATTACATGGGACTACGATGCGCGTCAAAATACAGTACCTTGGATATAAGCGAAGGTGAGCCACGTGATAGGCGGAGGTTGTTCTGATGGCAATGCGTCGGCGAAAGTGTACCCCGGAGTGGAATAATGCATCGAGGAATCCGGGTATAAATGGCACCACCAATCCACACCAGCACATTCCTGCATCACCTGATGCAGATACATAAAAATAGGTACTACTTTGCATTTTTTTAGTCCTTCTGTTAACTTGCTGTTTAAATATTGCATTGACGTGTTTAATTTGAAATTATTTTACCTCGTTTGGCAACCGGAACTTTCAAAAGCTATGAGCAGTCTAAACCAAAATATTAGTGTAGTATCATAATCAGAGCCCGGAAAAGGTGAGCTATTTTTTGAAGTTGGGTTAATATGGACGGACATACCAATTTTTTCTGTTGTAATAAATTTTGTGATCGCTATATGATTTTAAAATTATATAAGGTACAAGCTGCCAGTATTTATAGCACGAACTTTAGAGATTATGTAAATTACGAGGACAAGCTATTAAATTAACACGTGAATGCAGGGGACTATATTATTTTCTTTTGTATAATTTTATTCATTGTAGGCAGACCTTCAGATAGCGCTATTTTTTCATAACGTTAAAGACGTAAACAGGTCATAACGTTTTGAAGTCATAACGTTTTCCAAGTTATTTACGACGTCTCATAAACGCTATATCAAATAGCGCTTTGCATAGTTTGATTACAACCATTTTAATTTTAATTATTGACGCAAAAATTATGTGCTGTGTTGTATCATGCCACAGTACGAGTAATACAACTATTTCTAACGAAAATAGACATAATACCACTCGTATGTATTTTTTTAATGCAATTTTTAATGCTCGTAATTTATTCCTTCGAGAATGTTCGGCGATAGCAACGCCATCTATCGCCAAGTAGAATAACTTCTTGACTGTAGAAGGTTATATGACCTGTTTCATTCATGCTCATTCATTCATGTATTTTGTATAGTAAGCTGGGTGGCCAGATATGAAATCTAAAAAAATATATATGTATAAAATATTTATTTTTGTAGCATACAATTAAATAATGCAGATAATAATGATGAACTTACTCAATATTTATAATTGAATACATGACATCATAATATCACATTTTGGGCAAGGATGTTTCCTTATAGTAGTAAGTAAGTGATGATGATAAAGGACTTACGTGAAATCCCGTGTCAAAATTGAACAGATCTTTTTATGTCTTTAAATGTAGTCTTTTCAACTGATTGTGAAACACGATAGCCACTTAAATCATTAATATTTTTAGTTGAAACATTATAAAATTGGAAATATATTAGAAATAGTTTCAGAGTTACCCATACTGACCCATCTAAATGGGCCATCCTGTATATCACAATTGCTCATATAAGGTAATCTTACAATAAAAACGACTACATAATACAAAAAAGAAGAGAGATCAATTTTTTAAAAATGGTCCGAATTTTTTATTTTTTCACTCGCCTGGCAACATTATACAGCGTAACGAACTAACGAACAGAACAATCTTGTGTGTAATAGCAAAATTAAGTACGGTTCATTAGTGTCTAGCTGCAAAGCTAGTTTTGCTATTGACCGCTAGATGGTTAGCAGAACTTCATCTCCCCGCACCCCCTCCCAATGGCGACCCCCGCTATCATATAGAAAACGTCTTAGGGCAGCTCCTCTTTGTATTTGTCTCCGTGTTCTGATTACACGTAGGGTTGCCATACGTCAGGATTTGTCCTGACATGTCAGGATTTTTTGGTCCCTGTCAGGATTCCGGCCAGGAAAGTGCCAGGATATTTGGATTTTAGAGTAAAACAAATTATAGAAATGTAGTTTTATTATGCCATCGAACAAATATTTCATATCATTTCATAATATTTTTATCATAAATATCATTTCGGTAAACTGTTGGATCGATTCTACAAAAAAATATTCAAAAACGTTTATTTGCAAGAACACGACAGTAAGGTTTGACAGAGCGTTTCTAGAGTTGAAATTTTGTCGAAACAAAAACTTTCGATAAATCGTTCGGTCGGTCAAAACGTTCTTCGGGGAAAAATTTGTTCGATGCAATGTTGCTTCGCTAAAAATATTGTCGATAGAAATATGTATCGACCTATCTTTCAGTCGAGTAATGGTGCATCGAACATCTGTCATTCAAAATAAAGTTTCGGGCCCTAATGGACCGGCAACAGCGCATGGTGGCATAACGTTTTGATAACGTTATTTTTTTCGTTTTTATTTCGATAGTGATATTTTGATATCGTTTTGTGGTTTGAGGCATATTGTTATCGTTTAAACAAAACGAAATGCACATAACGTTTTACAACACTTTATAGCGCTATTTTTCATAACGTGAAGCCCTGATTGTAGGGCACATTTGTATCTATCCATATTAATTTCAACGCGTTTATTTATCGCGTTCACAAAGATCGTGTGTGTATTGTGTATCATACCGAGTAGGTATGAAAATAATAGTGAATGGCTTACGCGGACGAATGTGTCAGTGGGGTGGTCATCGGACGGCGGGTAAGGCTGAGCCACGACCACGGAGTACGAAGTTTTATTGTTGATGAGGAACTGCGGGCAAGGATCCGGGCTGAGGGTGGCAATCCAGCGCCCTTCGTGTTTGTGCTGCGTTAGAACTGCAGCTATCTGGCGGAGTTAATACAGTTTACATTAGATTAAATGCTCCTGGCACTCTAGCAACGGCATAGTGATTTTTTCGTATTCCCTGAATAATTTATGACATTATACTCACATTGTGAATATTAGTCAGACTTATTTAACCTACCATAATAAGGACTGCGTACACAATTCATAGCAAACATACCTAGGAACATCTATTATTTTTTTACATTGAAATTATTAACATTATAAGTGACTTGTGATTGTGACTCACAACCTAACCATACCTGAATTGACTTTAGATTAGATTGCAAGGAAAGGAATATTGTTGTCTTGTTTTATCCCGTTGTTTCTTTTTTGTTATCAATAAATAAAATTGAATGGTATTGTTGTTTTTACAAGAGCGATGCCCTGAATTGTATTTACCGATGTCTGTTCAGAATTTTGGAGATCGAGGGGGCGGCGATAGGGTGGGGTGCCAAGCTCGATAGGCACGGAGTGTTTTTGCGTGGGGAGACACACGGAGAGGAACGTGCCTAGTTCCGACACTGTACCGCCAAGCCACCGGTCGTGCAGCCGGAACTGATACAGCGGAGTAAATTGGACACTGCGCACATATGAGTAAAAGTAAGAAACACATATTATAAACCCTAAAACAGTATCACAACTCTTCTTTATTTAGACAGAGACTAAGGGATGTGTTGCAATGGACATTATCTTAATATATTTAATTCTTTTGTAAGTATGTTTGTCACCTAACTCCTCCTAAACGGCTGGACCGATTTGGATGTTTTGTGTGTATATTTCAATGGATTCCTGGATGGTTTGAAAACATAATTGGACCCGGTAGACGGCGCTGGTAGGGTAGGTGTTAGGTAGGTGTTGGGTAGGTGTAGGGTAGATGTTGAGTAGGTGTAGGATAAGTATAGGGTAGGTGTTGGGTAGATATTATCACAATTTGCGGGTTTGTTACCATGGTTATATTTAATATTGTTACCTCGATATTTTTTTCTACTCGTGACCATGGAGCGTGTAACCGTTCCGAAATATCGAGGTAACAATATTAAATATAACCGTGGTAACAAACCCGCAAATTGTGATAATGTTAGTGTAGTGAACAACCACGAAAATCTTAAAACATATATTGTAGGGTAGATGTTGGGTAGGTGTAGGGCAGGTATAGTTCAGGGTAGAGGTAGGAAAAATAGAAAGATCTGTTCCAAAGAACCATGTCAACAATTTTAGCAATCCGCCTATTGACTGTGTTCGAAATAAATTAAGTACTACCCAGTATTATAGTACTCTGTGGTACTACCAAAGAAAATGGTAGTATTATCTAGCCAGGAAATAAACCGTCCTACAATATTGTAAT
Organism: Carpatolechia fugitivella; assembly: GCA_951230895.1. Lineage (NCBI taxonomy): Eukaryota > Metazoa > Arthropoda > Insecta > Lepidoptera > Gelechiidae > Carpatolechia > Carpatolechia fugitivella. The sequence goes on from OX579645.1 coordinate 14,945,708, forward strand.
AAACAGACTTTTCGGTAAATTTTGCACAGTTTAAGACACTTAACAAAAAAAAAATTATATTGATTTTTATGGAAGTAGCTGTTTTGACCACATTTAATGAAAAGAGACTGATTTGACAAGTTAATCAACAGATCATAAATCTAAAAGTAATCATATTCATGATAATTTAACAAAAAAACATATTATTCCTTTGATTCAGGTTCCTTTGAACTAAACTATGGGGGTCAGTTTTTTTTACCTTGTGGTTTTTGATGGCTCGACCAAATCAAATGTTTTTGTTGTTATGTAAACTTTTTTCTGGTTTGTCAGATCCGGCACTGCTGTTGTAGCTATCTGTAAAATATAAACAAATTACAAAGTTTTTACTTATGACACCAACATGATATATTTTAGAATTGAATATAATAGATTCTTGAATTTGCCCTAAGTGCGACACACAAGATTACGCAAACAATGGGGGTTTTTCTTTTAGTTTTACAAAGGCCTGCTATGTGGAGCTGGGTTCCACTTTTGTCAAACCTGAACAACAGCCTTCCACTTAAATAGGGTAAAAGAACACATAAAAACTATTTTACATATTTGTATTTAATCATTTTATGTAATTAATAAAGTTTTTAGAAAATATATTTTTTTTTAATTTTGCTAGCTTGTGGCAAGGACAAAACCCAAGGGACTTTAAAATTTGTGTCGCGGCAACATTGCCATCATGTTGGCTTAAATAGTCTATACCCGGAGCCGTAAACTTGAATAATAAAGAAACTTGCTGTGATACTCCGTACCCAGAGCCATAAAATTGTATTATATAAAAACTTTAATTTGACAACTATATTAAAACGTACTATGGCCATATAAAACAGTCATCTAGTGGAAAAGTGAGAACTCCCATTAAGAGGGTACCCTATGTGAACACTAGCGCCACTTAGTGAAAACACAAAATATCAAAAAAATGAACGATCAAATTGTTTCATTAGTCTTGTTGTATTTTTAGAATTGATAAATTCAGTTATCTATTTATCGGACTACTTTTATTTTTATTTTATAAATCCAAACTTCTTAGTTTCTGCTATAGAACACTAAAATAATTTTTGCTCTATCTTTAAAATTGACCGAGTAATAAAGGTATGAAATTCAAGATTAGACAGAGTATTTAAATAACTAAATAAAATAAACAAAAGAAAAAAGAACAAAGAAATTTAAAAAATATATCCGTCGAGATTCGAACTGCAAACTCGCGGTGTCCCGACTGAGCCAAAATTACCTTTCTATTTCAATGATATCGCGTATCGATTCTTTTAAGGCTGAAAATAGGGGGAAATCTATTTTTCTAAAAATTAAATCTAGCTAGATAGATTTATTGCTCCCGAAACTAAATTGCTAAATCGTCCGTTTCCGAGATTCTTATTATTCTTATCTTGCTCGTTTAAAGTATAAGATATAAGATGACTGTGGTGATGTGCAAACCGCACCAAGCCAATAAAAAAAGGACCATAAAAACGAAAAGGATAGCTGGATCTTATTGCTCATTGAGTAGCTCATAAGTCAATGCTACTCGTATAAAGTGCTACTATGTTTAGCCGCGCGCATGTGCTTTCTTTTAAACGTATGAAGTAAGTAGAGTTTATCTAAATGCGTAGGTGTCTTACAAAAAAAATAAACGAGCTAAGCTCGGTCTACCAGGCACTAATTCATATAAAATATGGTAAATTTAGGAAGAGTCCAATCCCCTATTTGTGATTTACTTGTGACAAAAATGCTCTACTGTTTCAACTGCTTTGGTTAAATTAACCATAACTATAATTTAGGTACAGAAAGCTAAGACTCACCGATACTGCAATGTCAAGGTTATTGACAAAAACAAATGCCGATGTGATTCCCATTACGTTGATCTCTTCCTTTAGTTCATAGTGTAAACTAAGTATCGTCACCTGTGTAGAAAAACTATTTAATTTTACTCATAAATAGGGTTGATTAGCCCCTCCACATTTTTACGCAAATGAATAGCACCACTTAAAAGTGATGTGGATGGCCTCGAGTGGCGGTAGTTTATATCTACGAATAAGGAAGCTATGGAAATGTAATTGTAAACAAAACCCAAGAAAAATATGGCCTCACTGTAGACAGGCGGATGCGTTCACGCATCACGTCATATTCCGACAAGCGCGGTGATTGGTTCACAGCATGACGGATAACGGTGATTGGATCGCGTCACTTGTGCAGTGGATGTGTTATGCATTAAGTGTGATAGAACAAGTCAAATTATAAATTATCATACTTTTGCATTACTTATATGAATCAGATTACTTTGTCATTATTTACTAAAATCATCAAATATATATTATTTAAATGTGTGATTGTGTTGCCAATCATTTGTTATTTTCGAGTTGTGATGTTACTAACGTTGAGATACAAGCCTGAACTAAGGAGAGGCTACATTAATTCGGGGATCCATCCACCATGTGCGATCCTGCTGGCAACGGTTCTCCGTCAAATATAAAGAGATTACTTTGTCTTTATTTACTAAAATAATCTTATATATATTATTTAAATGTGTGACTGTGTGGTTGTTTTTGGGAAAAGGCCATTACTCTGTGTCAAACTTCTTACGTTTTCGTATTGTATTTTGTATCCATAAAAATCTTGCCAATAATTTGTTATTTCCGAGTTGTGATTTTACTAACGTTGAAATACAAGTCTGAACTAAGGAGAGACTACATTATTTCGGGGATCCATCTACCATGTGCGATCCTGCTGGCAAAAGAGATATACAGCGACTCGCGAGGTCTACAGCTCACAGAGCCACTAGTATAGAAGACTTAGCCTTGTGCCTTTTAAAAGAAAATAACAAAGAAAATTGGCAACTTCAGATGTATGGTTTACTTACATTGTCTTTCACTTTGGATTACAGAGAAAACTTCATCATATTATGTTAATAATAATGCAGCACAATCGATATCATTTCAAAATTTACTTAGTAGGGTAACTAACGGAAAATAACAGTTTCTATTCATGATTATTTATGTAACACTTATTATGGAGATTATATAAGTATTTTTATCGGACATAAAGTATTATGACATTATGCCTTCATTATTATAAGTCGTAGACATTGGCTAGTCATTGCTTGCATAATCCCATCAATCATTATTTTATGTCAAGTATTTAGAATACTGAAAGAAATGTATTTACTTGTGATTTGTTACCCCAGTTTATTTTTTGCTGACTTTTTGGGCCTCCTGCACCATTTTACCTCGCCGGAGATTGTTTTATTACCTATGTTTGTCTGAATTATATTGTATTTTTGTTTTTTATCGGAAGCGGCAGTCCGTCATACAGTGCGTGTCAGACTAACTAGCGCGTGTGTTGTACTTTTTAAGCCCCGCCTCCTTTGTTGCCCTTTGCGTGGGGCCATTTTTTAAACGGAATGCGACTTCTATAGCTTCCTTATTCGTAGGTTTATATCTACAAACGAGATGTAAGCAGGTTGTTAAAAGAGAGCTTCCGGCATTCCTATTATATCCCATTATAACCATTAGTCGATGGTTATAATGGGATATAACCATATACTGTTAATATCATCAAAGTTTTAAACATTCAAAACCATTATAAAAAACATTATAATTATTATATCCGTTTAGCTCACTTAAGTGTACATAATGTGGAAATCGTGAAAAGTATCGGGAACAGCTTTTGTCTAGTTGTCTAGCGGGAAACACGTGATCACCTCGTCGTGGTAAGGTATGGCGAAGAAGGCCGGGTGGTCCACAGCCACCTGGCCGGGTGGAGGCGCCCCGTAGCGCCCAGGGTCTGTAGAACACACTTCCAGCTGCTGACTCACGAACGTCTCCCGACCCTTTTCCACAGACATGAAGAACGGTTTCTGAAACGTGAGAGGTTGCAGTCTAACTTAAAAATAAACATAATATTTACGTAGATTTGATTGAGTAGTTTATTTGTTCCGACGGATCCGTAGTCTAGTTGGTAGTAGGTACTACACGGCGCGAGTTCGAATTCGCCCAACGTGAACGCTCATTTAATAAGCACTTGTTTGCCTTGTCTGAATGTTGTATTTATTTATTTGTGTATGTATATCAGCTGTCTGACGCCCATAGTAAACAGGTTCTATCTAGGGATCAGATGACAATGTGCAAAATGTCTGCTCTATACAACGTGTTACAAAAAATACCAACAAAAAAGAATATTCTTCATCACAGGCATTTGATTAAAATTTTCCCATCTCTAGTGTCAATCAACCTGAGATTGACACTTAAGATATAGACTATCAATTCTCAGAACGGAAAAGTATTTGTACACCATTTGTGCCTACATTTTTAAAAGAAATGTACTTAAATCAATTTATGTTCGAAAACATTTTCTTTTTTGTTTTAATTATCTTGTTAACGTATTTACAAACATAAATATTATTTTGAAATATTTAGTTTATTATTTCATTAATTTGTTATTTCATAACAATTATTTAACAAAGCTTTATTTATTTATTTGTAGTTTTTTCATTTTGAAATTAATTGTTCTAATGTGAATGATATGGTACAAGTATTATGTAAACATTTTTAAAATTTTTAAATGCCTTTAATAAAAATAATCTTTTATTTTTTATTTTTTGTAACACGTCATATAAGGTGCCCCGTAATTAGTGTCAAATATTTTCAGGGCTGAAAGTAATAGTCATAATAATCACGTAAAAAAAAATCGAAAATCGTTAGAATAAGTTTTTTTTTCTATAAAAAAAATCATCATTAAATATGACAAAAAGAGATCATCCTCTGCATGTACACTCACATTACTCTAGATACATGTAAACACGAATCAAACGCGTGTGTGCGTGCATGAATGCAAATGTAGAGTGATCAGCTGGTTGAGGGTGATGTTTTTTATGATTAGGTAACAAACTTGTTTGGCTTAATTACTTGAAAACTAACGTGTAAATTGATCTAATTTTTTTATGAAGTGAAGATCAGGACTCCTTCTTTCAGCCCTTGAAATATTTGACACTAATAACGGGGCACCTTATACATTTTTTTTGAGAATTTTGTATTGCAAATTATAATAAATGGAATAAGTGCCAGCTATAGCTTTGCCCGGTCTTACCTTAAGTACGATAGAAGGCGGTGAGATAATAGTAGCAGGTTCGAGTCTGCACAGCGGCGCTGCGTCGTGCGCGCGCAGAGTGACCGCTATCGGCGCCGCGTTGCAGATCAGCAAAACGGGGTTCAATTCCATCTCCAGAGAGCAGCCCCCACCCCCGACTCGGATGGCGTGATATCTCACCTAATACACAGACATTTTGTCCAATCAGGCAGTCACTTAAAGCTTTTATGAAATATCACGGTGAATAATTAAATAACAATAAAAAATCTACATGCATATAATACTCTAATATAAATTATAGTATATAGTCGGCAGGCAAGGCTTGTACTTACAACAACATCACAACGCGGCTGTAACAACGCTGGCTTCCATTCACCCCTGAAATGCTTCGAGACTATGGAATGAGGCCATTCTGGATGCTCTTGCTGTCTACTAGATTGCAACCTATTAGAACAGCCAATGAAATTAATTACAGCGAGATTATTTAAGTTGTATTAACTTTATTTATTTATTAGCAAAGTCAAAATTATTTATTTCCATAGGATGTTATTACATGACTTAGATCCGTCATTACATTTTTTTGGGTGAGTTCTAGTGAATAATGGCGGAATCTGTGGAGAAGAGCTCACCGAAGAAACTCCACAGTCGTCGCATCTTTTGCGTTTCCTTTTTTAAATAGCTCGATACACAGAAAACAAGGAAATCCTTAAATGTTAAGTAAGAAGCATAAGGTTTAATAATGACATAGAAGTCACGAGTAAGATGGCATAAAAGTAAAAATAGCGGTATCAAAATATTATGTATAATATTCTTTTGTATACAACTAGTATTTAATAATACTAGTTATAATATAAAAAAAAGAATTAGCGCCAACTATTTTTCTTACCATTGTTTGATTTCTTTTACAACTTCTTCAATGGTGTTGACTGGGACGCGTTTGTCAAACACGGACGTATCCGTGACGCCATAGTGCAAAGGAACTGCTTCACGCGTCACCGGACACTCCACGTTTCTGTCAAGTGCATGATATAGGATCTTATATAGGCAAGTCCGCGCCCACTATATTACCACTCTGGTATAAATAGAGATCAGGTCCGTCAAAAAAAAAAAAAAAAGGATCTTAATAAGGCAAATTAATAAGGCAAATAATGCGACACGCTACTGACCGAAAATTAGGTCTTGCCAACATTGACATAAAATACCACACAAGATGTTTGAATAATTAAAATTTTAAGTGTAATTTCATACGTATTTTTTGTGTTTTTTGTTACGTGGAATGTTCGATAGTAGAATCATAAATGTAAATAGGTACTGACCTGTATTGGAAGGAGAGGCTATGCTTGGCCGAGGTGGTCCCGGGGGCGAGCAATTGCGTCCTGACGCCACGGCCTGGCGCGGACTGTATCAACGGCGGTGGATTGCCACCAGCATACTCTCTCGAAGCTAGACCCCCGCCCAAATCAGTATCTAGTAACACCTGCAATGATTACAGTAAGCCATAAATTCTTGTTTGTAACAAGTAAACATGGAAGGAAGATCGAGGATAATACAATGGAAGAGGAGTATAATTTTAATTCTTTACCGTATATTTAATTAATATATTATCTGGGTTTGATTAAAAAACATGTCCAGCTTTATCGAACTTTTAGAATCTTAAATAATTTACAACTAAGAATAGAATACAATATACTTTATTGCACACAAGGATATGGTAACTAAAGCTTGATTCAAACTCACATCAGTGTCAAGTGTTAGATTGGAAGTCAGCACGTAGAGCGGCCATATTGCGGCGAAAATACGACCGTCAGAGCGAGCACGAATGACTCGGCACCATACTGATACGTACGGCATGGCGCCTTGGCTTGGAACTGTATGAACAAATAGGAAGAACATTATTTTGATTAGTGGAAATCATCCCACATTTAATCTTAACTAAATTAATGAATAAAGGACTACCAACTTAGAGAGCATGACAACCTTGACTAACCTTGTCTATGTGAGAGGTTATTTTAAAAAAGCAACTTGCATTGATTTAATGTTTCGATTCAACTAATCACAGCGGCATTCTATAAAGTTGTAAGTGTAGGTAGGACTATAATTTTTAGGGTTCCGTTATCAATAAGGAATCCTTATAGTTTCGTCATGTCCGCCTGTCTGTCCGCAACTTAGCTCAGAGACTCTTAGTACTAGAAGACTGTAATTTGGCATGGATATACATATTAATCATGCCGAAAAAACTGTAGAAAACAAACCTAAAAAGATATTATTCTAGGATTCCTCTGGTACACGTGAAGTGGGGGTTACTTTTTTTTTTACTACCCTGTAGCCTGTAGTGTGAAATACTGTTGGATAGGTTTTTTTAAAATATTGGGGGTTAGCGAAAACCATTTTTTTATTCTAGTGTAGGTTTGAGAAATAATTTGTTTTAAAGTGCTCATTTTTGTTAGACTCAAGTGTTCCCCCCTACCAACGAAACCATTGTATTTAGAAATGTGAAAAAAATAAATATAGTAGTGCATATTATAATAAATTTATAAGGAAAAGTATCACAATCACTTAAGTAGGCTTTACTTGTTAACAAGTAATAGACCAAATTATAAAATGTACTTGTATTAGTAAGAAATTAAATGTATCGTAGAAAATTACTTTGATGAACGTTATGTCTAAAACAGGTAATTACCTAAGTAATATTATCGCGGTAAGCCCGTAAAATGTCTCATAAATGTTATGATAATGACCGCGAAAGTTTAAAATTATACCTATATCTATATATTACCTAAGTAGTAATTGACAACTACAGAACCCTACATTTTGCGTGGCCTGACACGTACATGGCCGTTTTTTTTATTAATTAAAACTACACAAATGTATCAGTTATAAAATGTATCTGGCATGAGACCAACAACTCTATGTTAAGTTAAAATAATTTTTCTCCGACACGCTCGAAAATGTGATCATTATTGCCAAAAAACAATACGCGAAGCGACTCATTTTTGGACGAAACATTGCCCCATACAAAATAGCGGCCAGGAATGTGCCCTCAAACGGCCTAGGCCGGCAAAGTAACTTTCGTCTAGAAATTTCAATGTTTTCGAGTCTTTTTACAGAAAACTCTTATGTTCTAAATTCAAATTTTATATGAATCGTACACGAATCGTAGTGATTGGAGTTGGCTGTATGCTCTGTATGACACTGGCACAAAACAAAAAAAAAAGAGAAAAGTGTACAATATGACGGTTTGTTTGTATTTTTCGCCACTTTTATTTTTATCGTATTACATATTTATTTTGTTACTTATTTTTCATGATGGAGTTAACTAATCATTGAATTGGGGAAATATTATAACAATGAATGGTTCAAGAAATCAAAGTAGAAACTGATAAAGATTAGAACTTATAAGTTTAGTGCGATACAAGTAGACATCTAAATTCCTCGCATATTTCAGAGAAAAGCACTATACAAGCCTCAGCCGCAATAACTCTTGCTGGACTCGTACACAATAAAAGTCCTTGCCTGCGCCTCGGACTTTAAACGTGCCCTCGTCCAGCAGTAACTAATTTTGCGGCCGCGGCAGTAATGTACTATTACTCCAACACGCTCGAAAATGTGATCATTACTGCCAAAAACAGTACGCGAAGTGACTCATTTTTGGATGAAACATTGCCCCATACAAAACAGCGGCCGGCAATGTACCCTCAAACGGCCTAGGCCGGCAAAGTAACTTTCATCTAGAAATTTCAATGTTTTTGAGTCTTTTTACAGCATACTCTATGTTCTAAATTAAAATTTTATATGAATCGTGCACGAATCGTAGGGATTGGAGTTGGCTGTATACTCTGTATGACACTGGCATAGAACAAAAAAAGAAAAGCGCGCAATATGGCGGTTTGTAATTTTGTTAGGTATAGCAATACCTACACTCCTTACTCTGTTATTTAAAAATGCTGGCATGTGATAAATGCATACTGGCAGCTTTATTTTGTTTTAGAATCGTATTTTTAAACGTTTGTGAAACATGCCGGTTTTGAAGGGTGTTTTGACTCAGTTGTAATTTGGAAGCCCTACGACATGTTTGACTAGTACTAATATTTTTTTCTCTTCAAATATACCTTTATGTTCCCTATTTATTATATTTCATTTCTCTTCACACGCCCACCATCACAAGAAATTTTCATCTCTTAATTTTATCGTACTATTTTGTTACTTATTTTTTATGATGGAGTTAACTAATTATTAAATTAGGGAAATATTACGACAATGAATGGTTCAAGTAGTCGAAGTAGAGGTTAAAGTGATAAAGGTTAGAATTTATAAGTTTAGTACGATACGAGTACACATCCAAATCCAAGGTAAGGTAATTTTTTTTAGTGTTTTATAATTTCCTCGCGTACTTCAGAGAAAAGCACTATACAGGCCTCGGCCTCAATAACTCTTGCTGGACTCGTACACAATAAAAGTCCTCGCCTGTGGCTCGGACTTTAAACGTGTCCTCGTCCAACAATAACTAATTTTGCGGCCGCGGCAGTTATGTACTATAGACTGATACTTATAAGTTAAGCTTATATTATTTAATCCAATTACTTACCTTTCACTAGCCAAGGTACGTTTTCTTTCGGACATTCTTTCAAAGGAATATCACCTGACCATCCTGTATCGTGGGTAAGAAATTTTAATCTGAAAAGTGCAAAAATCATTAGCATCCAGCGAAAATTATAACGGCAGTTGAATCAGGGTTGCCAAACAGAGAGAAGTTTATATGCGAGAAAGCGAGATTGATTAATAACTTACGACGACTACGGGCATTACGTTAGAAGTAGATATTGTATTCGTAGGAATATCAATGTTATAAGCAGAAATGATATTGTCAACTGACTTGAGCACCATCTCGCAGTTGGTGGCGCTGATGACGCTGTGACTGACGCTCTCGTCGCCCAGCTCTCCGGAACTCACAGTGGCCCAGGTGCTGCTGACGGGCAGTCGTGCGCGGACCTGCCATTATACATATGGACGACGTAAGAAAGTGACAAAAGTTGTCCATTTTTATGAGAGTAGGAATAAGTTTTCTAATTCAAAGAAAATAATACGTTCTAGTGTGTTTTTTATTTTTGTGTTCTTTTGTTCTTTTTACTGTGCGTTTAGGGAACATCACATCTACATCGAACCTAATAACCTTTGCTATCTCAGATTTAAACCAACTAACATTTCGAATTAATTATCAATTACAAGAAAGAAAACGGTGCAGTTTTCATGCTCACTTTATATAACAGGTTCAGTTTAAGCATGTTGGCGAGCACGAGCCTGCCGGAGAGGCGCATGAGTCGATGCGCGCCATTCTGCGTCACAATCACGTGGATGAACACGCCGGCGCCTGGTCCGCCGATGTTCGTACTCTCCGCGTCTTCCAAACGAACGCGGCTCTCGCCCAAGGAAAATGTAACACCTACGCCAAACAGTATTGTACTTTAGACTCCGTGAGCCTACCACAAGATAGTTGTAAAATGCACGGCAAATGGTCAGAACAGTAAAGATTATTTGGGATCAGTTACCCTCTTATGATTTTCACAAAATCCGATTTCAAGTTCCATATTTTTTTTGGAATGTCCACTACATGCTAAATTTAGAACTTAGAACTTATAAAAATTCGTTAAAAGGTTTTACAAAATTGAGCTTTGAACTTACAGTTAGACCAACGCCAATCTCCCGTTGGATTTATAATAGCGAAACGCATTCTTCTTTTTGCAGATGGATTTCTCCACCTAAAAATTGCAAGTTGTTTATAGTATTTTCTTCTTTATCGTTATAAATGTTATATTACGTGGGGCATACTGAAAGTATCAGGATCTGGCCACTTACAATAAAAGTATGAAAAAGCAATTATGGAATTCGAAAATGGAACTCTCTGGGAACATGTTACTTTTTAATTTCAATTCAATTCAATTCAAATTTATTTATTGCATTTCCACAATTAATTTGCGAGACTGTCATTGTTTGATTTTTCATTGTGACGACCTTTCGAAAATTGTGTGTCGCTATGAAAATGATTTTAACTCGTGAACATTTTCGTTTAAGATTTTTCATGATTTTCGTTGTGGCTTAAGTCAACAAGAGAGTTGCCAGAGACTTCAATTGGCATTTGGTGATGAAGAACCATGTCGCAGCTCTGTGAATTCGTGGTTTGGAGAATTTAAACCGCGGACGTAATCATCTCCATGACGTGATACTTGAAGGTTGGCGGGCGACTGCGTTTACAGACTCTAATATTGATACCGTATGACAATTTCTTGACTCAACTTATTGAAACTGACAAAAAAAAATACGTGCTTTGTTAGGCATTAGAATGAGCCAAATGCAAACATTTTACATGTGCATCTGAAGGTTCGGAAGCTTTGCACTCGATGGATACCGCATGCCTTAATGGAGGACCAGAAACGACTGCGGGTCCAGTGGTGCCGTAAAATGATAAAAAAGTTCGGAGGACAGTCATCGGCTGTCTATAATATCGTGACAGGTGACGAAACCTGGGTGTACTGCTTTGAACCCATAAGAAAAAGCCAGTCGGCAGAGTAGATCTTTCCTTTTGAAGATTTCCCGACGAAAGTTAAGAAAAGTCAAAGCATTGGTAAAAAAATGGTTGCTTCTTTTTTCGGCACATCAGGACATTACACTACCTACAGTATCGCTTGAAGATCAAAGGAAAGTGACTGCAGATTGGTCGGTCAACACTTGCTTGCCCAGAGTCTTAAGGTTGTCTCCTGTTGTCTCATGTTTTGGTCTACACAATACACATAAAACATCTCAACAAAATAAAACAAAAATACATGTTTGTCTATGGTTCCTCTACACAAATTGTCTATGAAATGTTTTGCAAAACATTGACCAAAGATTGCAAAGATTACGGACGGCATTCCAATGTATTACTCTTTGTTCCAATGAGAGGTTATCTATACGTATAACAAATTTGAAACTGGTCGGTGTCTGTGCATAGAAGATAGTAAAAAAATATGACGGGTCTTTCTAAAAGGAATAGAAGCCAAATATATTATTTATAGAAAGTTTGTCTGTCTGTCGGTATTTTTTTTTAATTTATTGACTCAAAATCGGTGTCAAAAATTTTGGCGGACGCTGTTTTTGTTTCGTTTGGAAAAGTAGCCTTATACGAGGGCGGAGTGATAAGTCTGGTAAAATTCTATTTTGGAATAAAATGATCGCAAATAGCATGGAACCTCCTTGTTCAAACTCTTTTGAAGGACTAAATTCAAATATTCAGCCAGTACTGCCGCTTATCACTCCGCCTCCGTAGTAGTGCGCTGTTTGGTGGATTATTATAATCAAATTAGTTTTAGGGTTTGCATATTTTGCGCGCTTTGCGGAGCAGAAGACGTCGTCTATTTCAGCTTGTAAATTGTAAAAAAGTAAATTAAGTTAGTAAAAACACTTTAGAAGAAAAATCCGTTGATGAACTTACCTGTTTCAAGCCCTAATAAAACTTGCTCACGTAATTCAAGCAGTAAGAAAAGTTGCGGGCATAGCGCTAGTATTAGTAAAGTAAAGAAAATAAATGTTATCTCCTTGCTGCACCAGAAAGTATTCAAAACAAGCGACCCTAATCAAACCTCTATGTCGAACCGACACATTTGTTCGAAACTTTGCAGAGCAGGAGACGTCGTTTGAAACATTTGTTTTTGTGTATGTGTAGACATTTGTGTAGAGTGTAGACCAAAACATTCGCAGGAGACGAGCCTTTAGAAAAAGTTTGCGAAAAGCGTCCTCGAAGCAATGTCCTCCTTCACCACGATAACGCATCCTCACATTCCGCTAAGGTAACAGAAGCCTATTTGAAGGCTTCAAATGTGGAACTGATGACGCATCCGCCTTACAGCCCGGACCTCACACCCAGCGACTTCTTTTTGTTTCCAAAAATTAAAGACATATTTAGAGGCACATGTTTTACGAGCTCTGAATCGGCGGTGAGTGTGTTCAATGAAGCCATTGAAGAGGTCCCTAAGGAAGACTGGCCCAACTACTTTGTACAGTGGTTTCAGCGAATGTAAAAATGCATTAATTGCGAGGGAATATACTTTGAATAACAATAAATGTATCGTAAAACTTATAATCTAGTCTTATTTATCAGAATCCAGAAACTTTCAGTATGCCCTAAGTATAAATGTTTCAAACGATATGATTTGCACAGTACCTATCTATGGTGATTAGCGATGCGATGTAGTATGAGCGAATAAGCACGCGAGTGAGAAAGTTTCTTTTCTCCGACACGCTCGAAAATGTGATTATTACTGCCAAAGAAACAGTATGCGAAGTGACTTATTTTTGCCCCATACAAAACAGCGGCCAGCAATATGCCTTCAAATGGCCTTCAAATAAAGCCTCGGCCGCAATAACTCTTGCTGGACTCGTATACCTACAAAAAAAGTCTATGCCTGCGGCTCGGACTTTATACTTGCTTTCGTCCAGCAACAACTAATTTTGCGGCCGCGGCAATAATGTACTAACCTGTAAGCTAATTTCGCGCCGGGTCCTAGTGGAAACACTTCATCGGTGTCTTCTTGGCCCATCCGTAAGGAAACTGAGCAGCTGTTATGGATCCAAAGGGATACCCTGCCTTCTAAAATACGGGTAGCTTGCGCCGCTGTTTCGTTTTGCGATCTGATCTCTTTAATGTCCAATGGCTCATTTGCCTTACCTAGATACTACAATTTAAAGTACACTAATTAGCATAATTTTAAACACATTATAACCATACTGTAAATAAAACTAAAGGTCTCAGCGCACTGTAGCGGCGCGGGGCACAGCTAATATTCTTTGTATTGATTTATATGGTCTAAAGTCCAAGTCACACAGAGCGGGACTGACGCGGTCCGGGGCCGGGTAAGCGGGACGGTGCTACATCGCGCCATACAAAGTCCCACTTTTCCGGCCCCGGATCGCGCCGCTCCCGCTGTGTGGCCGAGGCTTAAAACGCATTACAACGTCGCGGTAGCAGAGCGGCGCGATACAGTTCCCCTGGAGAATTATATAGCCGCGCCGCTCTGCTATGGTGCGCTATGACTTTTAAAGTTAAAGCAAATAAAGCTTACTTACTTCTTTGACAGCATTATTCCAGTCATTTGTTAGTGCTTGGAGTGTCCGAAGTCTTGATAAATATAATGAAAGTCTTATGTTCCCTGTGCACAACCTAAGGCATAATGCTTCCATCATATTTTCAGGAATTGACAGAGCGATTTGCAGTTTAAAATCGTTTGCAAGACGTTCCATAGTACCAGTCGAACAATCGATAATTTCACTCCTAAATTAGAAAATAATTGAAATTACATTAGAAACTTGCAACTCATACGCCTATATATTTTTGTTGAAAAACACTCATCATCATACAATAGCTTTTAGTGTTTAAAAAAAAGTAGGTGTGTATCTATTTTTATTTTCAACAAAACATTCATGATAAGTGTCACTGTTTATATGTCTAAAGTAATTAATGTATTCAATAAACTTACGACAGCAGAGTATGAAACAAGATGGCTGAACCTGCTAGAGCGTTGGATCGACAGTGCAGATTGGCGTTTAGAGCAGAGATGGCTAGTGCGCGGTGGGAACACATCAGAGGTTTTGAAACATAATACCCTTCTAGGTTCGCTGCTTGCCTGCAAAAAACATAATAAAAAAACAACTTATCATTATCACACTTCACACTAATATTATAAATGTGAAAATATATTTGGATGTTTAGATGTTTGTTCCACCTTCACGCTTAAAGTTCTCAACGTATTTGGATGAAATTTGGAGTGGAGATAGTTTGTAACCTGGATTAACACATAGGATACTTTTTACGGGAAGGGAAAATCTTACACAATGCGAGCGTGGCCACGGGCGGGCTGTTAGTATTTCGATAAATGGGAGCTATTCAAATAAATGTGTGTAAATATCCAGGACTGGGCAGTAATGTGCAGCACTTAAGTTGCATGGTGTCTGTTTCGATTGCTCGGCCACGACGAAGAATAAGAAAAACGACTTCATTAAGTTTTCGTAGAAAAATGTAAAACTCTAATGCTTATAACCAAAATATGTAAAAGTAACTGTTCGGAAGATATATGGGTATAAACGTGGCCACACCGTTGAAACGCGGAGAACCGCGCGGCCACGTATTACTGTTGAACTAAACCTCGTAGAAGTCTAATGCTTTTTGTAATCGACAGGTTTTATTTTGTAAAAAATGTAGAAAGTACAAAAAACATCGAAGGCTTAATATTTTAGTAAATACTGAACTTCAAAGTCATGGCCGCGCCATTGAAACGCGGAGGACTGCGCGGGCACGCATTACTCTTAAACTAAACCTCGTAGAAATCTAATTCTTTTTGTAACCGACAGGTTTTATTTTGTAAAAAATGTAGAAAGTACAAAAAACATCGAAGGCTTAATATTTTAGTAAATACTGAACTTCAAAGTCATGGCCGCGCCATTGAAACGCGGAGGACTGCGCGGGCACGCATTACTCTTAAACTAAACCTCGTAGAAATCTAATTCTTTTTGTAAACAACAGGTATAACTTTGTATAAAATGTAGAAAGTACAAAAAACATCGAAGGCTTAATATTTTAGTAAATACTGAACCTCAAAGTCATGGCCACGCCATTGAAACGCGGAGGACTGCGCGGCCACGCATTACTCTTAAACTAAATCTCGTGAAAATGTAATATATGGGATCCCGGTTGCTCTCCGCGTTTCAACGGCGCGGCTACATTTATACCCATATAACTTCCGAACAGTAAATTTTACAAATTTTTGGTTTTGAGCATTAGTGTTTTACATATTTCTACGAAAACTTAATGAAGTCGTTTTTCTTATTCCTCGTCGTGGCCGAGCAATCGAAACGGACACAGTTGCATGCACCCAGAAAAGGTGAGCTAGAAAATTCACGGAACGAATGCCAGAGGACGGTCGCCATACCGCTGCCGTCGAGATAGACTTCAAAGACAATGGGTAGACTAATTAGGAGGCCCAAAACGAGGACGTTTAATAAAAATGAGTAGAAGACTTTACACTGTAGTGAAAAGCGATAATAGCTACGTAAAAATATATACGAGGAGGGATCAAAAAGTAGTGAGAACGACATACTCCTTGGTAAATAAAAAAAAATAGTGGCAGGCATAGCTCAGATACATATTTGTAATATTAATAAAGAAAAAAATCTTCGATTTTTTTTTTTCTGAATGTAGTCATTTGTTTGCTTCGTGTCGGAACGTGTTCTCGAACCTGTTTACCTCTGTTTAAAAAAGTTAACGACTCAAGAGATTCATTGCGATTTGGAGGCAACATTAGGAGAGTCTGCTCCGCCGTATTCTACTGTCGTAAGGTGGGCTTCTCAATTTCGAGTAGGGAGAACGAGCACGGAAGACGAACATCGTTGCGGCCGTCCATCGACGTCAGTCACCCAAGAAAATGTTGCGAAAGTCGAGAAAATTGTATTGAGCGATCGAAGAGTTACCATCCGATACTTAATTCAAGAAACGGGCATTTCATATGGAAGTATTCAATCCATATTGAAACAATCTTTGAATATGAGAAAAGTTTCCGCAAAAGATGGGTGCCGAGAATGTTAACCGACAGTCAGAAACAAAATCGACTTGACATTTCGAAGATATTGTTGGACAAGTTTCAAGAAGATTCTGAGAACTTTTTGTCTCGTTTCGTAACAATGGACGAAACATGGGTCCATCATTTTGATCCTCAGACAAAACAGCAATCTTCGCAATGGAAACGGCCATCATCACCGACCCCGAAGAAGTTTCGTGCCGTGGCATCGGCTGGCAAGGTTATGGTCTCAATATTTTGGGACTCAGAAGGGATATTGTTGATTGATTACCTGGAGCGTGGAACCGCTATTACAGGCCAATATTATGCAGCTTTAATTCCCAAGTTGAGGAATGCCATCAAAAAGAAAAGGAGAGGGAAACTTCGAAGGGGCGTGCCGTTTCATCACGACAACGCACCCGCACACAGGTCGGCAGTTGCGATGGCTGCCATTCAGCAAGCTGGCTTCGAATTGGTTGACCACCCTTATTCACCAGATCTGGCGCCTAGCGATTTTTATCTGATCCCCAAATTGAAAGAATACTTAAGAGGAAACAGGTACAAAGACGATAACGAGGTGATGGATGCCGTGGAGAGCTTTTTGCAGGACCAAGACAAAACTTCTTTTTTTAAAGGGATTGAAGCCTTGGAAAAGCGCTGGACTCGGTGTGTAGAGAGACTCGGAGACTATGTAGAAAAATAAATTATTAAGTTATCAATAGTCATTATATTCTATTTCATTCTCACTAGTTTTTGATCCCTCCTCGTAAAAAGTGTTTCTTTCAGCCACAAATTGTAGTTAACTAAATAGTTTTTTTTTAAATATGAAGCAAATGTAGATACTAAAACGATGAAGACATACTTGTGTATTTGAGGAAGGGCATTGCACACGTTTAAATCCAATCTTGCAAACCGAATAGAAAGTTTAGACAGAGGCGTATGACGGGGCCCAAAGTACGAATCCACACGTAATATACCGGACAACTGTTCAGCAGTTACTTCAGATTGGCCGCTCACGTCCACTGCATTTATATCTTCTTGCTGGTAGAATAAAACGAAATTATTAAATTGTATGTTATCCATCTATCTTATACGTTTGCAATATTTCGCAGCAGAAGCAGAGCAGGGATGATCCGGTCTTTCGAACATTCAAGGGTGTAGATTACGTGGTAGTTAAGTTATTGTCGTGAAGTGCATATCATACCTACACAAAACATGATTTATGGATGTTCTCACCTGCGGAATGTTGCGATGCAAAAAGTATAAAATTAAGCAATCGTAATCAAAGATCGTAATTATAATAATAATAATGATATACTAACCCAAGAAGGTTCACCCGTAGGTTGATACTCGTTTATGTTGAACTGGTAAGTAGCTGGCTTCTCATTATTTGATAAAGTATGAATCCTCCAAATTGTTGAAAATATTAATTCTGAAGAATGCAAATAAGTAAATAATTTAATCTGTAATTTTGGTTTTAGTTTACAGTAGTTTAAACTTGTTTTTGGTTAATTTTACTTGATGTTTTAACCAACCACATTTTATAGTAAACAATCAAAGACTCTGGCGGGGATCGAACCCACGTCTTTGACATTTACGCAGCCAATGTGCTGACCACACAGTAAACGCAGAACACGTGGGGGTTCGATCCCTTATGGGAAGATTTAGTTTATAGTTTTCTAAGAATCAAATATATTCAGAATTACCGCTGGCATACGAGATTTTTGTTCTATTTTCATTTACCTGGCGGTTGGCTGTGGAGGACTATCTCTCTGGGTTCCGAGACGGGTAACTTGATGTCTATGTATGGTTCCCACTGATTTAGAATCAGGCTGTAGAATTCAAGCATGCAATCTGTTTCTTTGTCCTAAAAATAGTTTTTAACTTTAACCTTCTTCCAAATAGTATTTGATCTATACCTTGATTTTTAATTCCGTGGAATTCTGACAGATGGAGTATTGCCAAGCAGAAAACAGATTACCAAAATTACAGGTATCACGTTTTGATAAATAAAAAAAACAGTGAATTATTTTAAAGTCATACTTTATGCAGCCTTCATTTTATTTCATTTTTTCAATTGTTGGATGATTGTATTATATTTAAGATGTAATCTGTTCAAGTTACTACATTCAATGTGGGAGAATGTTTAATAAGGCCGGGTATAATTTTCAAATAACCGCAGATTGCAAACAGTTGGTTATTATTTCTATTTCTAATGCAAAAAGCCTTTTATAAATGCATGTAACCGTAAAAATAAAAGTGTTCTTAATATAACGTATTAGCAATACTATTAAAATAACAATTATTCATTGAAAACTTCACTTTAATTTCGTATTGTGTGGCCACAGATAAAAGAGGACAGCGTAAACCATACATGATTCAAATATAATTTACACAAGCCACTGGAATTGTTATTATAATTGCATTGTACGTAAATTATGATTTGCCTGTCTTGTTATAATAGTGATAACAGAAATGTACATGTGAAAAAAGGTTTGCGACAAGCGACCTGAGATCTGTCAGAATTCCACGGAATTAAAAATCAAGGTATAGTGAATGTTTTACATTTCACATACATATCAAAAATATGATTTCTTAAATACCATTTTTAAAAATACTGACTTGATTAGGAATAGGAAATGCCACGATCTTAGTAATGGCTCGAGGGTGGGGATATCTCCAAGTAATGGCATTTTTATTCAGGACAACTTGATAAGCCATTGGCATATGATTACCGCTGAGTATCTTGAAAGCCCCGCTCCTGAAAATGTCCCGGTTACATTTATACCGGTGGTTGTATCGGACTCGGAATTGGTACCATTAATACCGATACATTAATTAGTAAAAAAAAACTATATTTAAATCGGTGCGAGGAATCTTCTCTTTGGAACCTTTATTGGATACCTATCGGCGCTCTTTTTACTGTTACCTAGGAACTGAAATGGTAAAAAAGCGATAAATACCGGTATTTCCGGTACCAGTTGAAAGCCCTAGTCTCAAATGAAGGATAGTTCTAAGCTTGAATATGTGTAATATTAATCAGAACATCACACCTAACATGGAATTAATCTTAGTATTACATAGTACCCAGTATGTACCTCAAATCATCCTTGTAAAAATGATCTTCCCCTGTATCTTCTTCCACCGAAATAGATAAACGAGTTCTGCTACGGAATTTTGTAGATTGATCCGTGATACTATCAATGCTGTCACGATCGTTTACAAGATTTTGCGTTTCTTTCTGTAACTGATGATTAAAAATATAAATTAAAATTAATAAAAGCAGTTTGCTCTAAGGCATTAACAATGGGAATAATTCACTATCACAAATTAAGTTTTTCTTGGTTCAAAATTATGAAATCGACATTCAATAAACAAACGTGCTGAGAACTTAGCTTGAGCTCAAATCGGTTTCTCGAATTATAATAATTGATTGAATGATCGATTCATCGGTATTGATTGCCGAAAGTTATATTCGCTTGGTTCACATCTCGTAGAATCTTTAGCTGACCAGTATCCTATACTGAGAGCAATTCCTGGTTTTTTACTCGGAAATGAGTCTGACGATTTTAATACAATTTTGAATTTAGATTAAATGTTACTTTATCTCCTAAACTTATTTATTTAGATAGGTGCTATCCCTTAAAACAAAACAAAAATACTTATCAATAAAACGCAAATGATGATGAAGATCTACTAACATTCTTTGATATTATTATCAATAGGGTATTTGACTGTTTCTAAATTTACCATATTTTATGTATTTATTTAAAAATATAGATTAGTACAAGACAATTCCAGAAGAAAAATGTATTGGGAAACGAATTTACAGTGTTTTTTTAAGTGTCTGTCTCTTTCTAAAATGACTTATTGTATGGAGATTCTATGGCGTTACTTGCTTGCAAGTATTTGCTTCTTTGCCTAATCTGAATTTCAAACCTTTATAAGGCCCGGTTTCCACCAAAGCTGAGCGGAGAGGAGATGTGTTTGAATAACCAATCAGATTTCGTTATTTCCACATCTCTCCGCTTAGCTTCAGTGGAAATGGATCGAGCAGAGCGGAGAGGAGATGTCTAATTTTTCTATAACAAGCGAGGCGCGGCCGTGCGAAGATGTGTGTAGCCGGGCGGCGAGCGGCGAGATGCGCGCGGCGAGAGGCGTGCGAGGCCTCGCGACGGCGCCCGCGCTCCCACTCCCCGCCCCGCTGATGCCCGCGCTTCGCCGCTACGGACGCACAGCTCACATCTCCTCTCCGCTTTGGTTGAAATAGCCAGCCAGCTTCACAGCTCAGCTTGACACATCTCCTCTCCTCTCCGCTTTGGTGGAAACCGGGCCTAACTTGATCAAATTTTAAAGATAGAGCAATAATTATTTTCCTGTTCGATAGCAGAAACTATGGATTTATAAAATAACAAAAATATAGTCAAATACCCTATTTTAGGTGCTATCAAATCACCACAGCCCGAATTCGTTGGCGATCGCCGAGGTGATCGCACAAAAAATAACCGGCCCAGCACGTGTCGGGTCACGCAAAGTGTAGGGTTCCGTAGGTGTCCAATGCTACTTAGGACCTGTTTAAGACAGTAAACACTCATCAAAATATTTTTCCATGATATTTGTTGTACTAAACTTACTTGTACAAGTACATTTTATTAGTTGGTCTATTATTCAATAACCTGTAAAGCTTACTTGCTGTTGATAGTTTTCCTTTTGAATTCATCATATACACTACTACCGTGAATTATTTCACATTTCCAAATACAACGGTTTCGCTGGTAGGGGGGGGGGACAATTGACTCTAACAAAAATAAGCACTTTAAAACGAAATATTTCTGAAACGTAGACTAGCATCGAAAAATGGTTTTAGCAAACCCCCATTATTTATAAAAGACCTATCCAACGATACCTCATACTATAGGTAGTCGTGAATAAAAAAATAACAACCAATTCACGTACTGTTCGAGAGGAACCCTAAAAACTTTTTAAGGTTTTATCCTTCAGCTTTGGCGGCCACATTACAGCCTTCTAGTACTAAGAATCTCTGAGCTAAGCCGCGGACGGATAGACAGACAGACCGACATGGCGAAACTATAAGGGTTCCTTTTTGACTACGGAACCCTAAAAACATGAATACGTCAAAATGTATTTAACGCCATCTAACGTACACTCGAATGCGACATTTACTTAGAAATGTGGTCTTAAGAACAGTAATAGGGAATATGCATAAAAAAATATCAGTTTTTTTCAGAGTTCATCTGAAAGTACACAAAAATAGAATACTGACAGTCAAAACAGAATTGAAATTGATCAAAAAACAAGATACAACATTATTAAACAAATATATCTGTCCCTCTAACGAAAACAACATTTTCTACGGCGGATGTATGGCCCGCGTGACATATGACGTCACGTGTCACGTCGGACCTCTCTGTCTAACCATCAACTTTGAAGCCTATTCTTTGTTTCTGAGCAAGATACCTATTTGATATTTTTTTATGTGTTTATCTGGAACTTGAAATATTTCGATTAATAAAATAAAAAAAATGTGCATATTCCCTATTAATATGTATGTACCTGTCCAATATCGCGCAATATCTTCATAGTTTTGAGTATTTTCTCCACAATGGCTAAATTTTGAGGAGTTAGGTCGATGTTGATGCTGTCCATGTCTAAGAGTATGCGTGTCGAAGGTACATTTGCTGAGAGCCCCCCTTCGGCTCGCTGCCACGCCTCCCAAGAAAAGTTCATATTGATCCTGTTTCAGAAGGTATTTAGTCAGTCATAAGTATTTTTGGACTATTCTTTGTTTAGAAATGTTTTCTTACCCAATATGTATAGGGTGCAATATGGTAAGATTATTTTCATGAGCGTCGATGTTGTTACATAGCATAAGGGCATTGATCAGACCCTTCGCAGACAACTGGTCTCGGCGACTGCTGAGAAATATTTGGAGAGACGCACTGTCTAGACCCAAAATGGCTCCTGCTCCACTCAGGCCGATCTGACTTGTTCGAATCGTAGCTACTTCCACCGCATAATGAACTAAAAAAAAGATAAAAATAGGCATAGTTTTTAGTCTTAATTAACTAGTACATAGTATATGAACCCGTTAACTAGACTTACTGAAAAAATTACGTATTTTATACGGCACTGGTTGGGGGATGGACTTCTCTTCAGTCACAGATGCAGAGCCAGCTAGCTTAGTTTGTATCTGTACAACAAAAATAGAATGTTATACTTATAAAATACGGCGAGGGCTGCTGAAAACCAATGTTGCTCTCCAGGCAATACACATGGAGTAGAAAATAATTAATATAATTAATAAATAAATAATGGGGATATCTCAGAAAAGCCAACCCGCACTGGGCCAGCGTGGTCAAGGAGGCCTGATCAGCACAAAAACAGATAAACACCCCGTTTTTAGTTTAAAGTCCTACAAGAGTACAGCAATAAAGATCACAATCAAAATTATTTTATACTTTTTAGAGCGTAAAACGTGTTCTGTTAAAAATATTTTATTCTTTACCATGTTGAATATTAACGCAAGCCGCCGCACGTTGTCTTCTGGTACTTCGATGTGTACAGGTCGCTCAATATCTAGATTTAAAGAACCGCGTTGGGTAACTGCCGCCGAGTTAAAGGTCCCATCGCCTGTAAAAAAAGTATTGTAAAGTACAAAAAATATTCAAAAATACAGGTATATAACGTGTTTATAATATGCTTACAACTCAAGTACATATGAACATTATAACAAAAACATTTTTTTTAATATGCGATGTGGTAAGCATATAGGTCTCACACGAGTGGTAAAAAGAGCTCCCAAGCTAAACTAAAATGGCATAGTAGCTTGGTTATTTTTTTATGTATAAAGAATGTTACTAACCAGAGGATCCAGAAGTATACTTCATAGTTGCAAGTGCGGGCGGAATCTCTGTGACTGGGTCGATAATCCCGCGGGTCGTGGAGAGAATCGGCGACCGCCAGAAGCCTTCCACCAGACCCATACCCAGACCGAACCATACATTAAACAGCGATATCTGCAATTAAACATAAGTCAAAAATATTACTTACAAGCCTTGAATTTTTTTTGGACGTAACATTGCCCTATATGTGGCGGGTTTGATCTACGGTTCAAGGAGGCATTTTTTTTCAATCCTTGAACACACTTCAAATTATTTGTAAAAACAAAGTAATTTCTATATAGGTATACAATATTTTCAGCTCAGTCACCTCCGCTTTGCCGACGACATAGTCATAATGGCTGAATCGTTGCAGGATCTGCAAAAAATGCTGCACGGTCTCAACGCTGCCTCACTGTCAGTCGGTCTCCGGATGAACTTGGACAAGACTAAGGTCATGTTCAACGAACTAATCACTACGGAACCGTTCTCGATCAATGGCGAAGTGCTCGAAGTTGTCCAAGAATATGTCTACCTCGGGCAGACATTGCAGTTGGGTAGAGACAACTTTGAGCATGAAATCGCAAGAAGAGTACAGTTGAGCTGGGCAGCATTCGGAAAACTGCGTCATATCTTCTCGTCGCCGCTACCGCAATGCCTGAAAAGCAGGGTTTATAACCAGTGTGTCCTACCCGTTTTGACATACGGAGCCGAGACGTGGAACATGACGGTGAAGCTGGCCCACCGGCTACATGTCACTCAGCGAGCTATGGAAAGATCTATGCTTGGTATTTCGCTACGGGATAAAATCCGAAACGAAATCATCCGGCAGAGGACCAAGGTGGTGGATATTGTCCAAAAATGTAGCAAGCTGAAGTGGCAGTGGGCTGGCCACGTCTGTCGCAGAACCAGAAATGAGCGTTGGAGCAGACGGGTTCTCGAATGGAGACCGCGTCTCGGGAAACGTAGTGTGGGACGCCCCCCTGCCAGGTGGACTGATGACCTGAAGAAGGTCGCTGGTGGTGGCTGGATGAGGAAAGCGGGTGATCATGCGCTTTGGCGTACCCTTGGGGAGGCCACCAATTGAAATAAATCATTTACTTAACAGTTACGATTTACATAACTTATTGATTATACTTAGGACTACAAAACAATAACTAAAATATTTTTACGGACACGGGTTCGTTATTTGTATTAAAACACCAATGACGTAATTCGAGGGTTTATTCGACGATGAACAACTGGTTCCAGGGCATATCACACTATATTCCAATTCGCAGAGTCACTCGTAGTCCGTAGGTATCGCTTAGGTCGCAGGTTTCTTCGCTCTTGATCGCTTTGAAGTTTTCACTCCGATAGCTCACTCGAAACTGAACTGGACTTGCGCAGAGCCGGACGCCTTATATATGCGCCGAAATCGAGTCAAGCATTTTCCAGAAGCTACTTGCGCAGTCCTACACTAGGACGAATTATTTATTTATTTATTTTTATTTTATTATTTATTGTACACAATAAAGTTAACAGAAAATGATCACATAGAAAAACGACACAACAGGCACTGCTTATTTCTAAAGAAATGTCTTGTCAGCAAATCTTGGAAGTGAGAATTTAGAAGAAGCGGATAGTAACGTGCACAAAAATTTCAATTAATAATACTCGTATATACCTACCTACACATACATACATGATAAACCTACCTACATAAAATAAAACCGAACCGAAGAAAACGAATATTCTGGAATAGAGTCGCCATCTAGTATGGAATAGACGTATTACGATAACAGCTACGTACATGGCTCTCGTGAGAGTGTCTTGAGATATCTAGATAGTTCCCGGCTCTGTGGATAGATGGCGCTAGCTGCTGGACCGTATCAATATATTTGTAAAGGCGTGTCTCCTGCCATGTTTTGGTCTACACAATACACATAAAACATCTCAATAAAACAAAAACAAAAATACGTGTTTGTCCATGGTTCCTCTACACAAATCGTCTATGAAATGTTGTTCATTCCCGAAACAATGCTTTGGAAAACATCCAGGGTTGGAATCAGAGTCTTCAAAAAATATTATCTATGACAATCAAAAGGGTTATTTTTTTAACAAAATATAGTACATACATGAAATCCACTTTTAATTTAACATCATTTATAGTAAACTGTATACAGTGCCTTCCTAAATAATGTAAAATTATAGAAGTATCAAAGTACGGTTCGAATATTATAATTTGTAGCACAAAATCAAACCCTTACGCTGAGCTGAACTATAGAACTGATGGTAATCCATTTTTATCTTTGTCATATTTATTACACAAAATACATCCTAGTATATATCTTACTAAATATAATCCGGGAAAATTATCGTATTTTTTTTACGAACGATCCTGCCATTATAATCGGGTTATTATAGGATGAGTTCTGACAGCTGCAAAATTTTTCATACAACGTTAACAACTTATTTTTTATAATATTCAGTTTAAAAACCATAATAGCTAAAATTTTAAACAAAGTAACTTCACCTCTTATTTTATCATTAAACAGTATGTAATTTTACTTAATAAATAATTAAATAAACGAAATAAAATTAATTAGTTCTTAAAAGTTTAATCTGTCAGAGCTCATCCTATAGTAACCCATGTATAGTATAGTACATAGTACGAACCACGAAAATATAGTACAAACACGATATTAATTTATCGTACGAAATATAACCCTGAATTCTGAATACATCTCCCGTGCGGGCGAGACTTATTGACCAAAACTATCAAACCTCTTTGTCGAAACCAAAACATTTTGTCCGAAACATTTCAGAGCAGGAGACGTCGTTTGCAACATTTGATTATGTGTATGTGTAGACTGATTTGTGTAGTGTGTAGACCAAAACATTGGCAGGAGACACGCCTTTACTCTTCTTTTGTCGTTAAACACATAATAATTTTGATCGAAGTTACTGACAATAAGTAAATGATTTTATCTACTCTCATATCGTACAATTTGAATTACAAAATCCAAAACGGTTTTATATTGACACACTTTATAAACACAATACCGAAATTTAAAAATAGAATCATATTATAACACAGTTCTTTCTATAAAAACGATGTCATAAAATAACTTTTTTTGTCATTATGATACAGTTTGGCCTGGAAACTAGTCCTTTTGGCAAAAAGTTGTCTAGAGCGCCCCGTGAATGTACCCCTCCTGTGGCAGCGCCCGCTTTAGCGCATGCGTAGTGATATGCTGGGTATTGGCGCCATTCCTATGTTTTCTTGTACTGAATTTGGTGGAAATATTGTTATTTTTGCGTAAAAATATCCGATAGCAGTGATTGTGAAGAAATTTTGACTCCGCCCGATATTTTAAATGCGGCGACGGAAATGACTCATAATCTTTTACCAGCAAAGTCGAGAAAATAATATGATAAATGCTATGAAGATCTTATGGAATGGAAAAGCAAAAAAATTCCTACTCTTTTAGGTTCAACACTAATGTATGAGAGAGTAGATAAAGTAGTGTATGAAACTGCACATAACTAGATATTAAAACACTCGTGTGGAACTATTAAAAACCTCGCCTACGGCTCAGTTTTTAAACACACACTCGTGTTTTAATACCCCTCATTACGCAACAGTTTCATAAACGACTATATTTCAATTGACATTTCCGCAAAGGTTTACAATCAATGTGCGCTGCCCACGCTAACGTACGGTGCCGAGACATCGACACTCATTAAGGAGACTATGTACAAAATAAAAGTCGCACAGATAGCCATGGAGCGTGCCATGCTCGGCATAAAACTTCAAGATCGTGTACGGAACACTGAAATCCGAAACCGTACCAAGGTACTCGTAAAGGACGTAGGTAAACGAATCACTAAACTTAAAAAGTCGTGGGCGGGGCACATAGCGCAGTGGGATGACGGAAGGAGGACCAAAGCAGTGACACAGTGGCGGCCCAGACTTGGAAAACGCTCGGTAGGCAGATCACCAGCCCGATGGTCAGATGATATAGTGATAGTGGAAGGCACAGTGGAAGGCAAGTACTGGATGAGAACTGCACAGGACCATGAAAAATGGCGCAATAAAGAAGAGGCCTATACTCAGCAGTGCGTGAATATGGGCTAGATAGATAGATAGATAGGTGGCGCTACTGCAGCTGATGTTTAACCTTAATTTCCTCGCAGTCGAGAATTTAACTCGTGAGAAATTGATAAAGTTCATACTCGTTCTTAAAATAGGGGTAGAGACAGGGTAAAAAGTACGAAATTCTATTTTGTCCGTCATTTAGGTAATTCAAACATATTAGACAGGTATTTTTTGTTTTTAAAATTAACAAGGGATGAAATTGCTTAGCATTAAAGTTAGAGAAGTGCGGGCTAACTACGTCACAACTAAGTATAAAATCGACACAAGCGTGAATTTATAGGCTTTTTCAACACACTTGCTCATAAAGTGGATCTTATTTCACCGGTTTTTCATACATAAAGCAGTTCATAAAACACGCGTGTGTTATAAACGCAAATATAGAATAAACCCGTGAGAATAATCTCACGGTTTCCTATTTTTTTTAATCGGCAAAGGTTTGTCATAGAAACAGTACCTATGTAAATATGTTTTAATAAATAATCTCTATTACTTAAAATATAATAAATAAACGTTTATTTTCATGACATTATTTAGTTTTGTCTACAAATTAACAATGATTTGTGTTATTTAATCAAAAAATTCAGTTTATTTGGTATTTTAAAAACTTGGCTGTATGTAACTTTAGCGTCTTTGCCAACATTTTCACGCAGCTACGGCAAAAAATAATCCGCGCGCCATTTTTCTCAAATCTTTTTTTTTGTATGTATTTTTTCATGATTTTTTTTTCTGTTTCCTCGCAAGTGTGTTGGAAAACGTCGTACGATATACATGCGTATATTGGTTATACACACTCGGCTCTATTACGCCTCGTGAGTTATAACCAACCTAATGCAATTATATCGTAATGTACGTCCCTTCTGTGATCGTAGTATATACTATTTCAACTCAATTGTTTTAATGATTACGTGAAAAAATAAAAAATATGTTTATAATACTTTAATAATCTACTTGATAGACAAAGAAATAAAGGTAGTCATCATCCCTATTATCGCTTTTTGACTATCATATCCGTTTGTTCCTGGCATTCGAATAGGACCCGTGACTTCATGTGGGTGTCTTACAAGGGCTGCTATTTATGTATCCGGAACTGGCCACTTACATAAACAATATTTAAAAAGAAATTAAAACATTTAAAAATAGAACCCTTTGGCTGTAAAATAAAGTTTGTTTCATTCATCTGTCAATTGTTTTTACATTGTGGCGCCATTTTTAAAATTCATTGTCTATCATCACCATGGATTTGACTCGTGAAAATTTTCGTGCTCTGATTTATTACGACTTTCGACGTGGATTAACTCAAAAACAGTGCATGGATTCACTTTTGTCGACTTTTGGGGAGGAAGCCCCATCGAAAACCACTGTGTATCACTGGTTCAGTGAGTTTAATCGTGGTCGTCGTATGCTTGCGGACGATTTTAAAGAAGGTCGCCCTAAATCGGCTGTTGTACCACAAAATATTGATGCTGTGCGCGAACTAATAATGCGAGACCGTCATGTTACATATCGCGAGATAGAGGCATTTCTGGGCATTAGTATGACAAGTATTTATAAAATATTACACGAACATTTGGCTGTAAAAAAATTTGTTCTCGTTGGATCCCGCACAACTTAACAGACAGTTGAACAAAAACAGGCTCGTGTTGATTGGTGCAAAAAAATGATAGAAAAATACAAATGTGGTACATCAAAAGCTGTTCATAATATCTACACAGGAGACGAATCTTGGATATATGCGTATGATCCCGAAACTAAACAGCAGTCAACGGTTTGGGTGTTCCAAAATGAGCCAAACCCAACTAAAGTTGTTCGTGCAAAAAGTACTTTGAAGCAAATGGTTGCCTGCTTTTTTGGTATTAGTGGACATGTGGCTACAGTACCACTAGAGAATCGTAAAACGGTTAATTCTGAATGGTACACCACCATTTGCCAAAAGTCTTTGGAGAAATACGCAAGAACAATCGACAACGAAGAATAATCCTTCACCACGATAACGCCAGCTGTCACACCTCGGCCGCAACAACGGAGTATTTAAATAGTCAAATGATCGAATTGACGGGTCATCCGCCGTACAGTCCCGACTTGGCACCCAACGACTTTTATTTATTCCCAAGAGTGAAGAACAAATTACGTGGTCACCGATTTTCGACCCGGGAAGAAGCCGTTGATGCTTTCAAAATGCACGTTTTGGAGATACCCGATACAGAATGGAAAAAATGCTACGAAAGTTGGTTTCAATGTATGAAAAAATGCATCGATCATCACGGGGAATATTTTGAAAAGCAATAAAAGTATATTTGGTTATAGATGTTTGTTATTTTTTTGTTATTCCGGATACATAAATAGCAGCCCTCGTTAGAAGGCGAAGGTAAAGAAGAAGGTAAGGGATTTGGGTTCAGTGTTAGATAGGCGACAGGCTGTGCACTAAGAAACATAACGATCATCGGTTATACCGAATCTTAACCCAAAAATATTGCCAAATGTGGTCTTAGTGTGTGCTCCTTGGGAACCCATAATGCTCTGCTCACCTTTTCAGGAATATGACCGTGATGTTGTGTGTGTGTGTGTGTGTGACCATCACAAAGAATTCCTGTTAACTCACCTGTAGATTTTTTTGTGATTTTCGCTTCCAGTAGTAAAGATTTGGCTGGTGAAATGTTGCGTGCAGTAACGGCACGCTTTTTGGAGTGGTTCTAGCCAGACGAGATACCTGCAAATAAATGTAAATAATTTAGGTTTCCGAAGATGGAATAAGTCCAAAATATTGCTACGAACCGAAACAAAATTTGCAAGAAAAAACGGGACATTCACAAGCGAGAATATCTAACGAGATTGTTAATAAGCACTGGTGTAAGTATAAGATACACTAAGCTTCGGAAATTCACAATAACAAGTACATTGATGTCATGGACAATTAAGTCCGCGCCCGCCATATTACCACTTTGGTAGAAAGATGTGTTAGCGGTTCGTGCGTCGTAATTTTTTGTAAACAATAAAGATGATGGCGTTTTGTGCGTTTTCAAAATTGCAATAAAAATGCCACCGTATGGGAGCGGTTCCAGCGTAATAGCAATTAGGTCCGTTCAAATAAAAAAAGTCATGGACAACAACAACATTTTTAAACATTACCGATAAATCTTTTAACCGGGTCCTTCCAAAGTCCAAGTGTCTAATTGAGTCAACCTTGTTTAGTTCAACGTGTTTCTTTTTATTAGTAACAGTAGTATTTTCCGATGCAATCTATAAATAATAAAAATATACTTAAAGCGAATAAAATGTTTTGAAAATAAATATTTATCATAGTTTTAACGAAGACTAAGATAATTACCTCAACAGGAACAATATTATCGAAGTCAGGTCTCCGCAGTGACTGGATTAGTTTGCTACCATCGTCATATGTATATAGCGAGATCTCTAACATGCCCGTTGTTACAAATACTTCTAGGAAATCCGATGCTCTACTGGATCTAGAACTGAACAGAATAACACAATTACATAAGACTTTTTTTGTTTAAGCGCAGAATGTCTAAGGTCTAAATCCCAAAATGAATAAAACGCCTTATGTCTAAATCTGGTGAAGTAGTAAGTTATATTATTGAGTTCTTCACTTTATAAACTAACAACCTTTTCTAAAAGCCAGTTCGCCACCAAAAAAAAATCACATAAATTCCACGAGTAATGAACCGAAACAACTTAAGATACAGAAATACTCAGTTTCTATTTTATTGTACCATTCGATAGGTTCAACAACTATAAAATATTATAAATATACCTATATATTAAAAAAAAGCTCATTTACTAGATAATTACTGGATTGTTTGACGACAAAAGCTGTCCCATGTATTTGCCAAAGAAAAGAAAAAAATAAACAAACAGTATAAAAACAAGAAAGTACAAAGAACAGAACAGAATAATAAGGAACAGTGTAATTGGAAAGAAAAATATAATATATCAGTATAGATATTTTTCTCTGTGTATAAATAAGTATACAGGCCCCATTGACTTTATTAAACGGTATGGACAGGAACTATTGTACTATAGTACAATAAATTATCTACAACAAATTATACAAGTATTATTATTTTCGACATTTTTTTTTTTTATTATTAGCCTGAAGTGTCCCACTGTAGGGCAAAGGCCTCCCTCGCTTCCTTCCACTTATCCCGATCCTGGGCCAAACTTTCCCACTCGCCACAGTAGGCAGCGAGTTCGTCTCGCCACCTCTTGCGGGGCCGACCACGACATCTTGCTGCGTTCTGGGGCACCCAACTGTTGGTCTTTTTAGCCCACAGTTCGTTAGGCATTCGGGTGACGTGGCCAGCCCAGTCCCATTTTAAGTGGGCGGCCTTCTGAGCTACATCAATTAGTTTTGTCTGGGAGCGCAGCGTCGTGTTTCGAACTCGGTCGCTTAGCCTTACACCAAGTATGCTGCGCTCCATGTTTCGCTGGCACACCTGGAGTTTGGTCTTTTGGATGTCAGTCAAAGCCCAAGTCTGCGCGCCGTACGTAAGGATGGGTAAGATGCATATATCCATGAGTTTTCTTTTCAATGTTAGCGGCAATTTACCCTTAACAAGATCTTTCATGGCCCAGTAGCTTTTCCAGGCATTTTCAGTTCGTCTTTCGACTTCCTTGTCTTGTCTGGTCTGGAAAGAGACTACTTGGCCAAGGTAAAGGTACTCACGGACATATGCTATTCTTTCCCCATCTAAGTCCACGATTTTCTCGGCGCGATTTGTCATGAGCTTGGTCTTCGACATATTCATCCTCAAACCAACTTCAAGGCTCTCCCTGTTCAGCTCTTGTAACATTTGTTGTAGCTCAGTGACCGTCGATGAGAAGAGAACAATATCGTCCGCGAAGCGAAGATTAGTCAGTCTTGCTTCGCCAACGCTAATGCCTCTGTTTGCCCACGCCGGAGTCACCTTTCGGAATATTTCCTCTAGAGTGGCGGTAAATAGTTTTGGGGACAGCGGATCGCCCTGTTTGACACCCTTTTGACATAACACTATAAAATATATGTTTGTCTCTTTTCATCTAATAGACAACGCCGTTGTAAGAAAGACCTAAACATATTTATTGTTTTCAAGTTTCTGGCAATTTTTTTTGCATGACGTCACGTTTTTGGGCGCGCGTGCCACATCCGCCATTTTATTTCACACAAGTCTTTGGTACATGCGCTGTCAAACTGTTGGTTGTTTAGTGTAAACAAATGTCGACATTTTTTTGGTTCCCTTAAAAAGACGCCATTTTATGTAACACATTGGGCACGTTTTTTTTGTAGGTAGTTCCTGTCCATACCGTTTTATAAAGTCAATGACAGGCCGCGATTCGGGAATGCACTAATTTTAATTTTAAAATCCGGCTATCCTTTTCGTTTTTATGACCAATGAAAGAGAGGTGATGATTTCTGATGAACGATTTATATTATTTTGAATGAATGATAACCTAAAATCAAGACATAGCTGTCAGATTAAGAGATTTTAACGTCTGATGTTTTACGTGCTCTCTAAAATTGTGCAATCGACGCGTCCATAAGGTTCAAATTCGATGTTTACTATAATATTAGGATGGAAATTTCCTGTCCCTTTTTAATCTTTATAAGGTGAAAAGGACTGACGAACGTAAAGATTAGAGCGTGACTGTGTGAATCACTACCATTATGTATTTCCTCGTAACTGTAAAGGTCGTTTTCCTTTGTTCGTACAAGGAAACGGTACGTTATAGTACATTACTGCCGCGGCCGCAAAATTAGCTATTGGTGGACGAGGGCACGTTTAAAGGCAGAGCCGCAGGCGAGGACTGTTATCGTGTACTACGAGTCCAGTAAGAGTTATTGCGGCCGAGGCTTGTATAGTGCTTTTCTCTGAAATATGCGAGGAAATTATAAAATACTAAAAATATTGTGGTAGGTACCTTTTAGAAATGTCTTCTTGTATCGTACTAAACTTATAAGTTCTAATCGTTAACACTTTAACTTCTTGAACCATTCATTGTTATAATATTTCCCTAATTCAATGATTAGTTAACTTCATCATGATAAATAAGTAAGAAAATAGTACGATAAAAATAAAAGAGACGAAAATTACAAACCGCCATATTGCATGCTTTTCTTTTTTTTTTTACAAGCTTTTATTTAGTTTCACCTGTCCCGTTGTCTGTCTGTCTGTCTGTAATCAAATCTTGCAAGTTAAATTTGATCCACTTCCCAGTTTCCGATTTAGCTGAAATTTTGCATTCATGTATAAATCGGATGACAATGCAATATTATGGTACCTTGGAGCTGGTCTGATGATGGAGACGGAAGGTGGCCATAGGAACTCCTCTAATACAGAACACAACCTAGTCGTGTTTGGGCTCGTTAGATTTGTCTTAACAAGATCTTTAGCCATACGTGATATTCAGGGTCTCATGATGGAGCCGGAAGGTGGCCACAGGAACTCCTTAAATACACAACACAACCTAGTCGTGTTTGGGCTTGTTGGTTTTGTCTTAACAAGATCTTTAGTCATACGTGATGTTCAGGGTCTCATGATGGAGCCGGAAGGTGGCCACAGGAACTCCACAAATACACAACATAACTTAGTCATGTTTGGGCTTGTTGGATTTGTCTTGACTAGATCTTCAGTCCTACGTGATGTCCAGGGTCTCATGATGGAGCCGGAAGGTGGTCACAGGAACTCCACAAATACACAACATAACATAGTCGTGTTTGGGCTTGTTGGATTGGTCTTGACGAATACTTTGATACTAAATGGTAACCAGAGTCTGATGATGGAGCTAGAAGGTGGCCATAAGAACTCCGTAATTAAACGACGCAACCCCACCGAGTTTGGGCCCATTTGATTTGTCTTGACGAGTACTTTGATACTACATGATAACCAGGGTCTGATGATGGAGCTGGAAAGTGGCCATAGGAACTCCGGAACGACGCAACTCCATCGAGTTTAGGCCCATTTGATTCGTCTTGTCGAGTACTTTGATACTATATGGTAACCAGGGTCTGATGATGGAGCTGGAAGGTGGTCATAGGAACTCCGTAATTAAACGACGCAACCCGATCGAGTTTGCGCTCATTTGATTCGTTTTGACGAGCATCTTAGTTGGCGTGAATATGCAACTCCAACAGATTTGGGAAAAAGTTCGTTCCGTTTGTTATGAATGTGGATTATTATATGTCTGATTGATTAGATGGATGCCCCAATGCCAAGGTGAGCACGTGCCGAGGGCTGAATGGTATGAGAGTGTATAAACATTTCATATCGCTAACGTTGCGCCTCAGGGTACCAGGGCGAACCCTGTTGTACTGAAGCCCTTATCCCTCTACAATGGATCTTGGCAAGGATGGCATTCACATAATACAGCCTAAATCAATTCAATTTCCTGCTAAATTTAATTACGGCACAGCTGAAAGAAGAATGCTTCGGATTGTCTTGTCTTGGGCTTCAACTGTGCACAAAATGCAGGGAACTACTGTAGATCATGCTGTTATTTATCTAGGCTCTAAATTATTTGCTGCTGGTCAAGCTTATGTGGCTTTAAGCAGAGTTAAGTCTTTAGCAGGACTTCGAATCGAAGAACTTGACTGCTCCAAGTTGACTTCGAAGAAACCTTGTAATGTAAAGAAATGGATAGAATGAGAAATGTTACAAATAACTAACTTGTGATTACATAACTAATTTAAACATTAGTTTACCCTACTACAAACAAAAAAAAATGAAATATTTAAATATAAATAAAATACATAAACTTTAAGTGCTCAAAGCAGCACATTATTATGTGAACGTACTACGGACTACATAACGGAAAAACGCTGCTACGCGCTACTAACTACGTCGTAGTAAATCTCGAATTATACATACTAAAAAGTTAAAAATAAAATTAAAGAAAAAAAACCTTTTTTAAAAACAAGCTTTTATTATTTGGAAAATGAACTAAAAAGTTAAAAATAAATTAACTCTAATTAGAAGTATAACACTTTATAAGTTCATTATAACCTTTAACGATAATTAAGGTTCTTTGTCTACGACAAAATAATTCCATATCGTAATCATATATTTTTAACACCAAAACTTTACACCTTAATTATTAAATCTTCCCGTTTTTATTACAGTCTCAATTTTATAAATAATAAAAGCGTGTTACATTTTGATGGTATAATTAAGCTATCACAATGTAACACGCTTTTTTAAATGTTTCGTCCAAAAATGAGTTACTTCGCGTACTGTTTTTTGACAGTAATGATCACATTTTCGAGCGTGTCGGAGAAAAGAAAAAAGCATTGCCCCATACTGTTTTATTCGTCCAAGCTCCATACAAAACAGCGCCCAACAATGTGCCCTTAAACGACCTAGGCTAGCAAAGTTACTTTTGTCCAGAAATGTCAATGTTTTTAAGTCTTTTAACAGCATACTCATTCAAATTGTATATGAATCGTACACGAATAATAGTAATTATAGTTGGCTATATGCTCTGTATGACACTGGCACAGAACAAAAAAAAAAGCGGGCAATATGGTGGTTTGTTTGTGATTTTCGTCTCTTTTATTTTTATCGTACTATGTATTTATTTTTCATGATGGAGTTAACTAATCATTGAATTAGAAAAATATTATAACAGTGAATGGTTCAAGAAGTCGAAGTAGAGGTCAAAGTGATAAAGATTAGAACTTATAAGTATAGTATGATACAAATTCAAGTTCCACAATATTTTTAGTATTTTAAAAGGGGTTCGAAGATTTTGGCTTAGTCAAGTTGTTGTTGTTGTTGTTATTTTATCAAAATGGCGGCGCACGATAAATCTTACATATATCGATTGGGGATACTTATACAAACAAAAAATCATAAGGGTCAATATATCCTAAAGTGTCACATTACAGAGTTATTTGCAAAAAAAGGTCGATGAATTATCTTGAAATAACTAACTTATTTAAATGCTTGTACGCACAATATTGTATTCAAATACTCATTTTTAGCAAGTGGACTTTTAAGATTAGGTACTTTGACTCTATTGTATGAAGTATACAGTACTTAATATGTTTAAAAAGTTTGCATGTAATTCAATATAAAGTCGCTTTTTCCAGTTTTAACAAACAAGATGAAAATACGAATCAATAAAACAAGTATTTAACAGCCAACAATTTATTGATAAAAGAAATGACTTTGTAAGTATAAGATCAAACTTATACATTAGTTTTTTTATCTTTATGATCCATCTCTCTTATCATACTAAAAGTTTGTATGTAGACAATTATTGAAGACATCAATTTATAATAATTATACAAAGTTGTGTATGTGATCAAAGGTAACATGCATAATTTGTATAAAAGTAAAATATTTTTTACATGTTAGCAGAAGACAAATGATGAAATCTACCACTACTAAAAATGTTTTATATACAAATATAATATATTAGTATATTATACAGCCTGACTATTGAAAAACAAAAATCACCACCTTACTAAATCATCTTTCTTGGATCAATAAATCGTTGGTTATAAAATACTTGTTTCATTGATTCGTATTTTCATCTTGTTTGTAAAAACTGGAAAAACTTATGCGATTTTATATTGCATTACAATCAAACTTTTTAAACATATAGTAAGTACTGTATACTTCATACAATAGGGTCATAGTAATAAAAAATGTTTATTTGAACACAATATTGTGCGTAAAAGCATTTAATAAGTTAGTTTTTTCAAAATAATTCGTCGATCTTTTTTTGCAAATAACTTTGTAACGTGACACTTTAGGATATATTAACCCTTATGATTTTTTGTTTGTATAAGTATTCCCAATCGATATATGAAGGATTCATCGTGCGCCGCCATTTTGATAAAATAACAACAGCGAAGGCGAGCACTAAGCCAGGCTCCATACAAAAATCTTCAAACCCCTTTCCTCGCATATTTCAGAGAAAAGCACATTACGAAGCTTCGGCCGCAACTCTTGATGGACTCGTACACAGTAAAAATTCTCGCCTGCGACATGGACTTTAAACGTGCCCTCATCCAGCAATAACTAATTTTGCGGCCGCGGCAGTATACTATTAAAAACTAGTATTCCATGAAAAACGACTGACAGATTACAAAATATGTATAGATTAAGATAATAGCTCACTTTAAATCAATGGAAAAGGATAATCGTTTCTTGAAAGGAGTCGATTTTAATGTAGATTGCGTGGTCGCCGTTTCCATTCCGGAGTCCGCTGTACCAGAGAAAACGGTCGCGTTTGCAATATAGCTGTCATCTAAAAAATGAATATACTTAATAGGTATTGGCGGTACACAAATCTGAAATGGACATAATGATGTCTAAATACAAATAGGAATTTTAACAGTAAAAGTGTATTCAAATACACTAGTTAGAGAATTCTCTAAATACCATATTTCCGATATTTACATTAATATTTAGCTACTGTTGAGCAAAGGCCTCTCTCTTCTCTTTCTACCGTAACCTCATGACGGTTATCCTTATGTAAAGGCCTCGTATCTTAATCTTGTTGTAAATGCGTTAGAAGACTTCATAAAGATCTTCGTAGAAACGTGTAATCGTGTTATTTATGCTATATTTTATTATGTACTGTATTCTTTTTCTTATTTTAGTACTATTGCACTATTATAAAACGATCAAAGAAACTTACCTGAAGTGAAGTTCGGTCACGTCGAAGAGATTTATTTCAGCATGTAGTTATCCTGCGATCAAGCAGCAACACGCACGAGTATTCAAAGCCGTAAAAAAAAATCAATTTACGGCCACCCTACCCACCCTAAAGTATTACCACCCTACCCAAGCCCCAATCGTTCGATGGCTAGCTCATTATTTTCAGAGAACAATCGACATTGTATTCCTTACAACTGTAAACTGTAAAAGAGGAACAGTAAAAGGGTAGGAGGGACCTTAAATCTCTTCGACGAAGCCAGGATAATTATGTCCACCTTCTGTCTGGGTAACATAAATATATGAACGCATTATCTGGGGTGATATTTATAGTACATTGTTATACGAGGTGTGAAAGTAACTTATTTAGCGCCGAGACGGGGTTTGGGGCCTGAGCGTAGCGAGGGCCCTAATAGATCGAGGCACTAAATAAGTCTTTAACCAGAGGTAAACACTGTGCTTTTCATTACGAATACAAGGAAAGTAAAAATAAAAACACGAATTCCATATCTGAATCAGATGAACTCTTTGTAAATAAAACCCTACAACTCGAGAAACAAATGATAATCGGATTGTTGCTTTCCCGCCTATTTTTATTTTTTTCTGTGGCCGTGCCGGCCAGCTTTTGAGCCATTATTTCCAACATTGAAAAATGTTCAATATTTTGCCCAAATCTATTTTAGTTTAAAGAAATATTTGAAAGTTAATTATAATAAAGTCATTTAAAAATATATATTCTTTAATTGATACTTTACGAGGTGTGAAAGTAACTTATTTAGCGCCGAGACGGGGTTTGGGGCCTGAGCGTAGCGAGGGCCCTAATAGATTGAGGCACTAAATAAGTCTTTAACCAGAGGTAAACACTGTGCTTTTCATTACGAATACAAGGAAAGTAAAAATAAAAACACGAATTCCATATCTGAATCAGATGAACTCATTATAAATAAAACCCTACAACTCGAGAAACAAATGATAATCGGATTGTTGCTTTCCCGCCTATTTTTATTTTTTTCTGTGGCCGTGCCGGCCAGCTTTTGAGCCATTATTTCCAACATTGAAAAATGTTCAATATTTTGCCCAAATCTATTTTAGTATAAAGAAATATTTGAAAGTTAATTATAATAAAGTCATTTAAAAATATATATTCTTTAATTGATACTTAACTTTATGTTATTTCAATTTAACACTGCGCTGTAATTGAGTGGCTGTATAGAAAGATGGAACATAGTTCAATAGAAATGTAAAATTAGAACAAGTTTTTTTAAATAATTTGACAGCTGTCATTTGAAAGTGATTCTCCCTCCGGGCTGAAAAGTATTACCTTCAGTCCGCACCTCAGGCAACTTCCGAACTACTTTCAGAGTATGAGTAATGAAAAGTAATTACTCTTAAGTATGAGTAAAAAAAGTACTCTTTCCCCAAACCCCGTCTCGGCGCTAAATAAGTTACTTTCACCCCTCGTATAACATAGTTATCGTCGTAATCCGCTCGATCTGGAGGCAAAAAAGAGAGCACAAGAACAATACTACAGACTAAAATCCTGCGGAATGTGGAGTCTTAAGACCAAACACATAGGACATTCTGTGGTAGCTAATGAATTCGAAGGAAATATGTCGATGATTCTGGCAAATAATTATCTGATTAGGAAGCAAAGAATATTCGACAAAGAATACAGAATACACATAGGACCAAGAACATCATGGGAAGTGGAGCATAACGATGATGTGCTGATATACTTCATAGATAGGTCAAGGAAAGAATCTCTGAGAATTAACAGGACTCTCAGCGGCAGGCATCTTCATCACAAAGTCTTTCAAGACTTCGCTAGAACTAGGAAAGTATGCGAGCATCTTTCAGGCGGAAATTTTCGCTATACTAGAATGTGCTCACCAGATCGTAAACATGGAAGAGCTACAGACAGACACCGTATTAATATACAGTGACAGTCAAGCAGCTCTTAGGGCATTAGACAAACCAGTAACAACATCAGCGCTGGTAAATTGAAGGGATCGAAATTGCAGATGGATTGGCCAGAAATTGGGAGCGGACAGCACCTTCACAGGTCCTGAGCCCCGCCTACCAATACCATACAGAATCACAAAAGGAGTGATTCAACATCATGAAAAGAGCAGAGCACCCTGCATGTCCAGAGTGCGGCGAAGATGAAACAAGTTTACACTTCCTGGCAGAATGCCCCATGTACACATTGCCGAGATGAGAGATACTAGGAACAACGGAAAGGAAGAACTAAGTAACCTGTCATTCAAGAAGATACTGAGATACTGTAGAGCAACAGGAAGATTTGAGGAGGCTATAATGCAGGAGCTACATTAAAACCGGTATTCCTTCGATTGGGGCTCCGAGGGTGGGCGATGACAGGCCCGGCCAACTGCGATCTCACGGGGGAGAACAACCATGTGATGGAAACCCGAAAATTTTCGAAGCATAAGGTGTGGGGAGGCACTGGGGCTTGCGCGGCGCTCGGGTGGGCAAGCTGGTGGTGGCAACAGCCGTCGCCAAGCTGGTTCTCTCCGAGGAGTCGCGGGGGCCCTGGGGTCATCCCACGCCAGAAGCTGAGAGAACAAGGGATAGACCCAACACAACTCACCTACCGAGGGTAACACGCGGTACGCCTGAGCTGATGCGGCGCTATCATGAAAGGAGCATCCATCAAGACTGGGATTAAGGGTGAAATAGTTCTTATCTATAGGTATAGAGCAGGTCATCCTTTATACATACATACATAAGTTATCGTCGTTATAATAATGGTTCGTTGCAGGTCTATTAGATCCGATTTTATCCAATTATCATTCTGAAAGAGTGTGCGAATCGCAGTTGCGAAAACAGCTGGAGGAGTTTTCAAGATAGAGCTGACTTATCATTCTGAAAGTGTGTGCGAATCGCAGTTGCGAAAACAGCTGGAGGAGTTTTCAAGATAGAGCTGACTTTTAAAAATTGTGTTGAGTTTGAACTATTATTACTATATATGGTAGGTTTTAGTGATTATTACTACTTGCTTTAGTAAGATTTCACGTACTAAAGCACTCTCCTTAATTCTTAAGATAATCTGAAACTGTTTAGCTCGTCTTGTCACCTTCGTAGAAGTCTACCTATTGGGGGTCTCCAAAAGATTAATCTAGAATAGAATATCATGCTAATAAAATTAAAAAAAAACCTTCGTTAAGCGTGGATTGATTGGCAGCTGGGTTCATAATGAAATTACCATCTTCTTCTTCTTGGTTTTTTAAGAACATAAAGTATGGGCATTCGCCTTGATCTAGGGTGTCTGTTGACCTGTAAATAAACAACAACATGAATTTTTTTAAAGCAGTATGTCATATTATTATATAAGTTAGTGGTCTCGATTCACGCAGTCATGCTCTAATCCTAATTTTAAAATCCACCTAACATTTTCGTTTTATGACCAATGGAATAGAGAAGTTGATTTCTTAAATAAATGAACGATAATATTTTGAATGAATTATAAACTAAATGAGGGCGTAGATTTCAATTTAAGATTTTTTAAGTCGGTTGTCTTTATGTCCGCTCAAAAATTACGCAATCGACGCGCCCATAAGGTTAAAATTCGATGTTTGACAGCTCTAATACGAGTAGGATGTCCATCTTCTGTTTTTAATCTTTAAAATACTAAAAAGACGGACGTACTTAAATTAAATTAAGGATTAGAGCGTGACATCCTGAAAGGAATAGGTATAGTTTTGGGTATAGTTGGGTTTAGTTGTAAGGCCTGTGTTTTGTTGTTAGTCATGTACCGAATTTTATTACTAGTCTCGCTGTGTAATATGCTTTTTATTTTACAAGTGTATGTTTCTTTCATAATTCCAATTAAGATTAAGTATATTATGGAATCTAGCAAGATGAATCCTATTAAATGAATTAATGGTAATGTGGCACTTTACTGCTCCAAAACAAAACAATGCACTTATGTATATATATGAAAGTTCATTGCAGCACTGCTTCTGTCCTAAGAAAAAATTGTTTGTTCTTGCACTTTAAAAGTTTTAAAGCCAGCCAAGCTGAGTTCTTTTTTATTATAAACAATTTACAAATAAAGCAAAATGGATTCAAATAAATACGTATAGTGAATATAACCTTGCATGTACTTACTGCTGCTGCGTATTTTGGTCTATTAAATTTAAGACAGAGCGAATTAGAGCTAATTGATCGATGTTTAGCTCGACCACACAGTCTGATGTGAAGTTGAGTTCCAGCGCTGACCCGCATACTAGAGATCCGCCTACGTATAGCGCAGGCGCCAGCAGCAAATCTATAGTCATTCTGTAATAAATAGATTAAATTTAAAAGGAGTAAGGACAGCTATTTCTGTGAAGGACAATTATTTTCCAACTCATTATAAGCGAATCTGTACAAAATTGTCATCATCATCATCATCTCAGCCGAAAGACGTCCACTGAAAAATTGTAATGATGATTAATTGATTACATTTAACTATCAATTTGTAACACTTTTGGCTAATATAAGCACTAAATAAACTGGACAACACAGAATTAACCCTATAGTACAATTTTTTTTGCTAGAGATAACGCCTCGTGTCAAATTAAGTCAGTAATCAGCAAAATTTGATTTTTACAAACAAACTGCGTAAGGTACGTAACCCTTATTTAAATGTCTATCTCTATAACACTGACACTGGTTTGCGAGGTCGGTTGTCGACCTTACAACCCACACGATGATGATGATGATGAATGTCTTAAAAAAGTAGACTGTTAAAAGACCCAAGCTCTAAGTCAATTATGACTGTACTTTAGATCCTGACAAGAAAAAAAAAAACAATTTAATGTATATTTTGGTGGCATTAAATTGACGCATTTGATTATGGTGAGGTCGATAAAATTGTACCAAAATAAAATTTTGGTATAAAGAATAATCACTTGTTTGTCTCTTAATTCATATGAAAAAAAAAAGTAGTACATTGTTATACGAGGGGTGTACGTAACTCATTTAGTGCCGAGACGGGGTTTGGGGCCTGAGAGCGTAGCGAGGGCTTTAATAGTTCGAGGCACTAAATAAGTCTTTAACCAGAGGTAAACAGTTTTTCATTACGAATAAAAGGAAAGTAAATATAAAAACACGAATCAGTTAAAGAAAAAATGGTGACTTCCATAATTATCTGAATCAGATGAACTCATTGTAAACAAAACCCTACAACTCGAGAAACAAACGATAATCACTGCTTTCCCGGTTATTTTTATTTTTTTCTGTGGCCGAACTGGCTAGCTTTTGTGCCATTATTTTTCATTTTCATCATTGAAAAATGGTAAATATTTTGCCCAAATCTATTTTATTTTTAAGAAATAGTTGAAAGTCAATTATAATAAAGTCAATTAATACTTAATTAATACGTTCTTTAATAAAATTAATACTTAACTTTATGTTATTTCAATTTAACATTGCGCAGTAATTGAGTTGCTGTATAGAAAGATGGAACATAGTTCAAGAGAAATGTGAAATGAGAACTAGTTTTTTTTTTATAATTTGACAGCTGTCAGTTGAAAACGATTCTCCCGCCGGACTGAATAGTATTACTTTCAATCCGCTCCTCAGGCAACTTCAGACCTACTTTCCGAGTATGAGTAATGAATAATATATACTCACCGGCACATCTAACCGCCCACCCTTGTATTTCGAGTTAATTTTAAATTACGCTTATTGTTA
This sequence comes from Carpatolechia fugitivella, assembly GCA_951230895.1. Classification (NCBI taxonomy): domain Eukaryota; kingdom Metazoa; phylum Arthropoda; class Insecta; order Lepidoptera; family Gelechiidae; genus Carpatolechia; species Carpatolechia fugitivella. Next base: position 14,989,785 of record OX579645.1, read on the forward strand.
TACATTACAATTGATTCATTGATAATTTTACGATAAATTAAACACACTTAAATAAACGCTAAATTAACTACGTTTTAACTAACATCAGCTGTAACTAATAGAATTATAAAGAATCGCGAGTATTCCCTGAAATGAAGGGTGGGTGATTAGATGTGACGCTTGCGTTTGACTACTATCCCGGATGATAGTAGTTGATGATGTATTCAAGGGGGAGAACGCTTGCCTAGAGCTAGCTTTTTTCAATACACCTTGCTCGAAAATTTTACTGTACGGTAATGCGATTTACCGAGTGTGATTTTCATAACTTTTTTTTTTATTTCTACAAGTTCTAACAGAAATATTGCTAGCCAGTGTCATTCGAATAACAAGTTAAATTGAATCGATTCTTACAAAAGAATAACCGGTAAAGCACGTGTCGTGCCACGCAAAGTGTAGGATTAGTGATAGTTTTCCTTTTAAATTCATCATATACACTACTACCGTGAATTTTTTCATTATTCCAAATACAACGGTTTCGCTGGTGACTCTAACAAAAATAAGCACTTATTCGAAATATTTCTGAAACGTACACTAGCATCGAAAAATGGTTTTAGTAAACCCCCATTATTTTTAAAAAACCTATCCAACGAAACCTCACGCTATAAGGTAGTCGTAAATAAAAAAATAACCCCCTTCACGTGTACCAGAGGCACCCTAAAATATATATTTTAAGATTTTATTCTTTAGCTTTGTCAGCATGATTAATCTGTCACCGTAAGATTGTGCACGCCGTTAGTTTATAGTCTTACTCGCGATAATATAAACTAACGGAAAATTGTAAATTGAAACCAACCATTTACAATTTATCGTATTATTTCTCGTTAGTTTATAATCTTACGATGTCAAATCGTCAAATTGTAAACAAAGGTGCAGAGGTCATAATCTGTTGGGTTTTATCACCCGTAAAATTGTGAACAGTGTTCCTAATTGGTCGGTTTTAGCAGTAGCTACCTACAGAATGACAACCAAGAATAGCCGCGCTGGACACTTCAAACGTTTAACCAATCAGCGTGCAAGGTGCGTTCCGTCGCATGTCAATTTTTAATCAGTTCACAATATGACGGTTTGACTTCGTAAGATTATAAACTAACGAGAAATAATACGTTACATTGTAAATGGTTGGTTTCAGAACACAATTTTCCGTAAGTTTATAATATCGCGAGTAAGATTATAAACTAACGGCGTTCACAATCTTACGGTGACATATCCATGCCAAATTACAGCCTTCTAGTACCAAAAGTCTCTGAGCTAACTGCGAACGGACAGACAGACAGAATTTGCATTTGTTTTTCATGTTACCTGTTTTCTCACAATTGAAAAACGTCGTACAACACACGGATCTTAGGTTTTATAACAAACTCGTGACATTATAAACCCTCGCCTCGTTTGTAATTTGCCACCTACGATCCTCGTATCGTAATGTACTATTTTAGGATATTGAAGATACAAAGAATGAAACTTACGGATGAAGTATCGGAGAAAGGGTCGGCGCGACGACGGTTTTGCTCCATTTTACTGCAGGATTTTCGTTGGCAATTTTACTTTCCGTTGCAACTTTCTAAAAAGTAATTTCTGATTGTTTATATTCGTACAAAATAATACTACTTAAAAGCTATATACATAAGCGATCCAAGCACATAATGATTTTTTTACGATTACTTTAATAATTATTTATTGGTTACCTGTTCGGTATCAAGTTGGCCGAATTCTGCAGTTTCTATAGCAATGTTTCGGACAATTACTTCGTACTGCCGACCCTCTAAATTTGACGCCACAGAGCTCCAACCTACATCGGTGTTTGAAGTTGGTCGCCTAAAATAATAATTTATATAATTCGCCTCACTACCTAAACATAAAGGGCCCTTTACGGGACGACGAAGCGAATGTCAGTCTTAAAGTCAGCGTCAACGGCGCGCGGCGGCGGTTGTACGGGTATCAAAGTTTGAACACCACATGGTGATACTTTCCAAGCCCAAAACTCAATAACAGTTTGATAATATTTTAGAAGGTTTTTAAGTATTTTTACTGAGGCTTCTATCTTGACATCAATCAAGCATTCTAGCTTTATTCACTAAGATATACTGGTTATATTATTATTATAGGTAAAAAAATATATAGTTTATTTCGCATACAAAGTTTCAATAAATTAGTCCAATAAAATCTGAGATATTACAACCCATTAGTGAGGCTCTGAATTTGATGTCATCAAGACAATTCTCGTCAATCAGAAGCACGGCTAATAGGGAATATGCATAAAAATAACGGTTTTTTTCATAGTTCACCCGAAAGTATACAAAAATATAATACTCGTATTAGCAGTCAAAACAGGATCGAAAAACATTGATAGATACAACTTTATTAAACAAATGTATCTGTCCCTCATCATCATTCGCTTGCCCTTATCCCATCATTTGGGGTCGGCGCAGTATGTTTTCTTCCACGATAGCAAAATTTTCTATGGCGAATATATGGCCCGCGTGTAATATGACATCACATTACACATCGGACCTCTCTGTCTAACCATCAACTTTGAAGCCTTATAACTTGGTTTATGTATGTTATATACTCACTGACACATCTAACCGCCCACCCTTGTATTTCGAGTTAATTTTAAACTACGCTTATTGTTATACATTACAACAGATTTTATTTTACGATAAATTAAACACACTTAAATAAACATTAAATTAACTACTTTTTAACTAACATCAGCTGTAACTAATAGAGTTATAAAGAATCACGAATATTCCCTGAAATGAAGGGCGGGCGGTTAGATGTGCCGGTGAGTGTATAAAAAAAATGTGGCTATCTGGAACTTGATATATTTTCATTAAAGAATTAAAAATTGTGCCCTATAGCCGAAGAAAAAAATACACAAAAAAGTGTTTAGTTCGGTTTATTATAAAAAACCTGTCAGTTTGTTTAGGATTTTAGTCTTACTTATAAATACATGCAAAGCGTACGGATAGCTAGGTAAAGGATAGCCCAACGTATGTATGTGTCGTGGCCATATCGTAGAATTGATCACATCATGAAATTTTCGATTTTCGATTTCATGAAATGGTCACATTTCATGAAATTTTCACTGTCCATTGGCCACATCATGATGTGCCTTGGCCAGATCAATGATAAGAAATCGTTTGACGATATGTTCAACTAAAACGCAGCTACTTAATGAAATGGTCAAGATTATTTGATCATATCGTAAAATTATTACACTTATTGCCGATAGAGGCGCTGGAAGCACTTTGTTTGTGTACCAACATGGCGGCCGCGTTGTTTCTCGCAGTGAAAAAGTGAATTATTCGTTATTAAAATGAGGAAGAAAAAAAGAGTTATAATGAAAAAATACTCTGAAAATGTCTGTCGGACTTAGAGAACAATAAGTACCAAACATAATTAAGATTCTTTTTAAATATTTCATGGACGCCCCATTTTCACGATATGGCCAATCGTGGACGACAAAATCGTGAAATGCACACGATTTAATGATCTGGTCAAATTTAGTTGGCCACATCATGAAATGCGACCATTTCATGAAATGATCGAAAATTTCACGATGTGGTCAATTCTACGATATGGCCACGACATATGCATGTCTGGGATAACGATTATAAGAAGAAAATATATTATAAGTTATGATGTAATATTAAAAACGATGATTACTCACCTACATATTGGATTATCTGGATGTGGATTGACCGAAATTTTGCCAACCTGTAAAATGTTATAGATGATGATGATGATGATGATAATACAATGAAAGAGTTACATAATTATCACAAACACTTTTTTTTGAACAGCATGTTCGAAATCAAACGTCTAGACAGGATCCTATTCGCAGCTAATATATTAAGAAAATAATTATATGTCAATAATTAGAATCGATAATGCTAAACACAAATTAATACTTACAGTTACTACAAAAGTATTGTCAATTTTTTTTTCTTCAACGCTGCTGGCAACTAGCATTTTTAAACCACCAGCACTCAGGTAACAGTAAGGCAAATCATAGGTAGAAGAGGATCTGAAAAGAAATATTTTCTAGTGTAAGTTGTAGGACCGAGGGAGGATTAAACAGTTTTCCACAACATCTAAACAATTTCACTATAAAGTCTGTTTGCCCTACAAGACTCAGACACCAAGTAGGGAGTGAGGCTCTTATACACGAAACAGAGATGCAAAACGCGCCTGACCAGACAGACTTGGACTTGCATTTTAGTGGGGCAACCGTGTATAGTTAAAATTATCTACATTATTTTAATTAATGTGCACATTTAAAATGAAGCCGGACTAGGCTGAATCCATATAATATGAGGTGAGTGGTCCTTATGAGAAGTTGTCCTTATGAATCTAAAGGGCAACATTTAGTGTAGAGCGTATAAATAAAATTTCTTCCTTCCTTCATCGTGTAGGTTGTAAGTTGTTAATTTACCAGGTGTTTAAGTATACAAAAAATAGTACTAAATATACTATTTGTGGACCTAATACACCTAGATGACTTTAGCTAGGTAAGCGCTCGAGAGGGATATTTTTCGTATAAATAAATAATAAATATGTGGGGACATCTCACACACGGCCATCTGATACCAAACTAAGCAAACGACAGACAGCTGGGTATCAGACAGCTGATATACATTAGTTAAATAAATAAATAAATATATACATAATATAGATAAACAACATCCAGATACAAGGCAAACAAGTACTCATCACACGAATGAATGCCTTGGGCGGGATTCGAACCCACGACCCTGTGCTTCGTAGGCAGGCGTATTACCAACTAGGCTATGGAGCCGTCAATGTGCTTCTCATAAAAATACTTATTGACTAGCATATTATGTTATATCTTACTTCTCCTCTTTACGACTTGACAGACACGATTTATGTGAATACATCACTTTTTTCAGTAATATGATGTTCTTAATTACTTCTGGTACTAAAACAACTTCTAAGCTCGCGAGAACAGTATATACTTCCCACATGGTATCTGATATCTGAAAAACAAATAAAAAGATAGATAGATCCACATGCCTTAAAAAAATAAGACGAAGGCATGTTTAAAGTCCGAGCTGCAGGCGAAGACTTTTATTGTGTACGAGTCTAGCGAGTTATTTTGGCCGAGGCTTGTATAGTGCTTTTCTCTGAAATATGCGAGGAAATTATAAAATACTAAGAAGTTTGTGGGACCTTGGATTTAGATATCTACTTGTATCGTACTAAACTAATAAGATCTAATCTGTATCACTTTAACCTCTATTTCTTGAACCATTCATTGCTATAATATCTGTTTTTAATTTAATAAATAAATTGAATTTAATAATAATAATAATAGTAATAAAAATATTTATTTAAGCTTCTTCACTTTGACCTTAAAATTATATAATATTTCTCAAGACTTACAAATTAGGCAAAAGGTACTTGTGAAGGCTGGTGCCTGAAATAGACGGGAGTCTGTGCTTCAGGTCACCAGTTTGAATTGAATTTAAGCTCTCTAATTCAATCATTATCTAACTCCATGATAAAAAATAAGTAACAAAATAAATACATACTCGTAGTATACGATAAAAATAAAAGAGAATAAAATTACGCCATATTGCGTGCTTTTCTTTTTTTGTTTTGTACCAGTGTCATACAGAGCATACAGCCAACTCAAATCACTACGATTCATATAAAATTTCCCGGATTATTACTGGGTGTTTGAAGCCGACCCCGGTGAAATAGCTGTATCCATTGGCTGTCATACTCGTAGCGCCGCCAGTTGTCGCAGAACCGTTGCAATGCAAGCTCGCGAGAGAGGGCTAAAACCCAAACATAGACTGTGCGTGTGGAGCGGTGTAGTCCATGGCTCATTTAGTGTCGTCCTGCCTGCCCTGTCACCTGTCCGCAGCAAGACTTAATGGACGCCACAAATAGTGCAGTCAAAGTGGCTCAGTTCTGGGCCAGAATGATTTAATTTGTCATCGACACGCAACGAACTGTTTTTTTACAGAAAAATGCACATTTTTGAGCATGCCGGAGAAAAAGCATTTAGAAAATAAAAATTACACAACTATGTAATCATCATCATCATCAACAGCTCATTTACGTAGGTGCTCGAGCTTCCTTAGTCGACCACGCTGGCCTAGTGAGGGTTGGTTTGTAATAGTAGTTATGCAAGTTTCCTCACAATGTTCTCCTTCACCGTAAGAGCGTCGAATAAACGCACATATGAATTCGAAAATAGAAAACATATTGGTACGTGATAGGATCGTTTCGGCGTCTCCCGGACGGAAGACAGCGGCCCTAGCCACTACACCATCGACGCTCCTACGCAACTACGCAATACTTACATTTATTGTTTTTGTTTTTTTTTTTGAAAAATACGTTGACAATGTTTCAAATATTATATGCTATTTCTAAAAACTTTCAGTGCGACCGTAGTAGTAATTAAACTTACAGCTTGCTGGTCCAATAGTTTTGGGTGTAATTCTTCTTTCCAAGATTCTGGTAGAGTAGAAATTCTGGAAAATATTAATTTTGCAATTACGAGTCGATGTCATTATATCATTTTTTTAAATACTAATCAAGTTTATCTTCTAAACTTTCAAGATTGATGACCCGAAAATGTAATTTGTTAGATGCTTTTGTTGTAATTTGTTAAATAAAAAGGCCTTTATTAATTTTGAGTTTTTATTGTTTTAGTACACAAATTACTCGTTTATTATTTATATAAGTGACGTATGGTATGTACGAGACGAAAAAATTCGACTTACCTCGCAGCCGTGATTGTTACAATAAGAAAATGTGGATCATCCGATGCTTTCGTCGGCTCACGAGCATCTAGCACGCGTCCGCCAAACGCACCCGGAACCCAAGAGTTATCTTCTGATCTATAAAAAAATAAAAGCTTTCTTTTTTGCATAATACTCTAGTAATTAATAATAATAAACGTATGGATAATTCCAAGCCAAATAATAAATTAAAAATGAGTACGATTTAATTGAAGGAATTGAAACAACTCAATGGTTACAAAACCTTAACAGTCCATTATTGAGACGTGTAGGCGATACTACATACAAGATGTCCGGGTGGAGGTGGAGCAATGTATGCCCTATAGATTTTTCCTTGCGATAAAATATAGCCTATGTGTTAATCCAGTGCCGGCTGTGGTACCGCAACCAAACATTGTTTTTTTATTAAGGCTTCAAATGTCACCAGGCTTAAAATACAGACGATCAATAAAGCCTACCTCTCCCACCATATTACGTGCGATTAGGGCAGAAGAAAAAAGAAACCTTATATATAGGTAATATTACAATTGCCGGCCCGCTAACTACTTTAAAATGAGTATAAATTGTGAGTTAAAAATGATGTCATCTACTTAATAAATTCAACTTCCCCAAAAGCGGCTACTACACCGATGAACCCCCTCCGTCCACTTGGATCTGCCCCGCCAGGTTCCACCGGTGGAGCCAAAGCTAGAAGCATAGAACTTGACACAGAGGTTCTTTATTAATGCACTGAGCGAGTTTTTATAAAATTTGCGTTAAAAATAAAAAAAAAAACAGTATCCAAACCAATTTAAACCGAGAATGACAACTAGACAACATTCTGCCTACACCGGTGGGTCTATAAACAAGCATATTTTGTCCTTACATACATGGCCGTGTGGTGACGGCAGAGTAGAATACATTTGTCACCAACCCCTACTCTTCCCGTGGGTGTCGTAAGAGACGACTTAGGGACTACACATTGAACAGGGAACGGGCAGCAGCGCTCTCTGATACAGTAACCTTTTTATCTGCGATCTCCAACCCGCCTGCCAAGCGTGGAGATTATGGCAAAACCCTCCACCTAAGTGGAGGAGGCTCATAGTCCAGCAGTGGACTGTAACGGGCCGTTGATGTTGATGATCCTTACATAGTGTATTTATGCACTAAGAGTGTTTTTAGGGTTCCGTAGTAAAAAAGGAACCCTTATAGTGTCGTCATGTCCGTCTGTCTGTCTGTTCGTCCGCGGCTTAGCTCAGAGACTCTTAGTACTAGAAGGCTGTAATTTGGCATGAATGTACATAATTATAAAATATAAAAAAAAAAATTTTTAGGGTTCCTCTGGTACACGTGAAGTGGAGATTTTTTTTATTCACGATTACCTTGTAGTGTGAGGTATCGTTGGATAGGTTTTTTAAAAATAAAGGGGGTTTGCTAAAACTATTTTTCGATGCTAGTGTACGTTTCAGAAATATTTCGTTTTAAAGTGCAAATTTTTGTTAGTCAAGTTTCCGCCCCCTACCAGCGAAACCGTTGTATGGAAAAGTGAAAAAAATCACGGTAGTAGTGTATATTATGATTTTAAAAGGTAATTTATCAACATCAAGTAGGCTTTACAGGTTATCGAATAATAAACCAACTTAATAAAATGTACTTGTACAAGTGAGAAATTTGGTACTACAAATAGAAAAATATTTTGATGAAAAACAGTTAGGTACCTATAGTAGATTTCATATAACATTAGATAAAAGGTCAGATGAAGGACACTTTTGTCAGTTAGAAACTGTCATATAGAACATAGATACTACTTACTGGACGTCAGGCCGTTGACTACCCCCGAACCTCTTTAAAAGTGTAGAAATAAAATACCTATAAATGCGTAGGTCTGCAACAATTGGACCATCATTTTACGAAGTATAATGCAATCAAATTATACGTAGTTCTCAGCAAATATTTAATATGAGAATGTATTGTTTTTGTACCTATATTATTATATTACTCGTGCCGCTCATGACATGACAGAACTGATTGAAATTTGAGATTCAAAACTTACCCAGCTGTGGGTGGATGTGAGCTGAGAATTATGAATATGTAGAGTACTAAATAATGTAATAGATAATGGAGGAGATAGATCGAGAACGGCGGGTTCAAACTTAGTCGGATTTTTTCACAAATGTCTTTAAATATTAGCACTATGTGACCAAAATGTCGAGAACTCCTGCATTGGCGCGACCTCTATTTGACTTTTTGTCTAATCTTATGTGAAATATACTATGAAGTGTCCAATACCTTATAGTATATTTCACATAAGATTAGACACTGCGGAACCCTACACTTTGCGTGGCCCGACACGTGCTTGGTCGATTATTTTTTTAACTAGTATATTAACGATCTGATTGTGGAGCTGAGGAACACCAAGATTGGATGTCACGTAGGTGGGGTTTGTGTTAATAATCTAACCTACGCTGAAGACATGGTGTTGCTCAGCCCCTCAATATTTTTATGCCAAAACATTATATCAAACCAAGTTTCACCGAAATCGGTTCATAAACAAAAAAGTTGGCCGCCATCTTGGATTTTTGACAATTTTATAACTGCATTGTTATTTTTATGCCAAAACAGTATGTCAAACCAAGTTTCACCGAAATCGGTCCATAAACAAAAAAGTTGGCCGCCATCTTGGATTTTTGTCAATTTTACAACTGCATTGTTATTTTAATGCCAAAACAGTATGTCAAACCAAGTTCGCTCAGATTGACCTGAAAATCCAATTTAATAATATGAGTAAATAAGTTTACGTGTACTTGTTAACTTAGAAGAAATTTGTCATTTTTCTAATTGGTCATTTTGCTAATTGGACAATTTGAGAATTAGACATTTTGCTAATTGGACATTTTACTACTGAGCGCCTAAACATGGCTATTATGGGGCTAGTTCTGTAAAAGCCATGATAATTCTCCTATAGTACTAAATAGTACCAAAGGACTCCTGGTGCATTTTCTAAATAACTTATATTTTAAATAGCTCTGTGAGTTTGTGTTACTGCTATAATACTAAGACATAATATAAAAGAAAAAATGGCTGCTGTTCTTTGTCATAGTAGCACATTAGCAGCACGGCTGGAGCCAATATGTACTATAGAAGCCATAGTCGGGAGAAGTCTTCATACGTCATAGTCTTGTTACGGAGCTACTTCGCGGTGTGAATTGATAAATAAGCGCAACCGCTGCATTCTCGATCGACCTCGAAACTATATCTTGGATTGCTTTGCGAGTAGGAGTTAGTTTTGCCTTACACGTTTCATAATGGACACGATATCACTGAACATATTATTTTCAAGTATCAAATTCAAGAATTTAATAATATTTTATACTTACTGCTCAAAATTCTTGATGAAGATCGAATTAATTTTAATCTTTAATTGATTGTAGTGTTCTTGCAGGTCTATCGACATGCTCACGTCGTCAATATCTAGAGCCAACTTCGACTTTTCTAAGGTTACTACTGCCGTAACTCTGCTTATCACCCATTGAAACCAAAAAAATGCTTTGATTGTATCTGAAACTATGCACAGGATATTAGTTTGCTAGTAGTGTAATGGCGACATTCAGATACGAAATGCAAGTCACGCTTAGCCAATTCATTCTGTGCTGAATCTCAACTAAGCACACTCAAAGTTTGCTTAGCTAAGTTTTTTCGTATTCGGAGTCAGTTTGCCGGTCCATGCTAAGATCAAAGAATCTCAATTAAATAGAATTTCGACAATACCCAATCGCGCAATAAAGCTCCAAGAACAAACTACATAACACTACATTAACCTTTAAATAAAAATAACATTTGTAAGACGGTCTAAGTCTCCGATTTCAGCGAGACTCAGCTAAAAACAATTTTAAGAATATAAACTTTGAGAGGATAACGATGAATATAACATAATCAAAGAATTATTTAATACGAAGACAATACAAATATTTAATTGACAACTTGAGCGGCTGCAAGTGATTGCAACAGTTGGCAACAATTTGAAAAATAATGTGAATTGAAACTTTTTATTTTTATCTTGAAAACCATAACTTTGTCAAATATTACCAGTCACAATATACGGGTTTGTTACCACGGTTATATTTCCCTACCCCCACAAACTGAAGGGTCTGGGATTCGTGGGAGGCGGTGAGCGGCCGTCCTGGTACTATATTGTGTCCGCGCGGCACCAATGTGTGAATCGCCTCATTGTGTAAAGCAACGTGAACTTGACTTTAATGTCATTTCATTCCATTAGCTAGTGGATACGCACCTGGTTTTTCATTGGTAACTGCCAATACCGTTATGAGGCGATCTTCGCTACGTTGATCAGACTCGGTCATGAAATCTTCGTCTATTTCAGACCTAAAACAAAATAAAAATTCGTAGAGTTCGATTTCAAGAAGCAAAACGAGTTTAGTATTTATTTTTTGTATGTTCAAAAGACTCCGTGATAGCTGATGGCTGGCTACAGTAGCGGACTACGCTCTTCGAAGACAACGCTGATTGAGAGCTACTCACAAACACAAATCGGATTTATAAAAGGAACGTATATGTGTGTTCTATTGTTTACCACCTACGATTTGACATCAAATCTCTCAATGAAAATATTTTTAAACATATTTTGTCGAAATGGCTACTTCAACATTGCTTTTATAGTTTAAAGGAATATCTGGAGCTAAAAAATAATCTAACGTACTAGGTACCTATCTAATTGTTTATATTGAAAGACTATTTATTTTTTGACGTAATGTTTTATTCGTATTATTTTATTATGATTGTTCTATATTGAATCCATAAATTTCACACGCCATCCTGCAGGTTGAATACAATTGTACTTACCTATATTTAAAGATCTCATGTTTTACTGTATTCTTGCAAATAAATTATTTTTATTCTTATTCTAATATTATATATCGGAGTTCATACATAGTACATTCAAAAAATTTAATAGTCCGTTCGTAGGATATAACATTTATTTTAATACTTATTGAAAAATCTCTTACTTCACGGCCTATCTACTATATAGGTGTGGTCCAGCAGCCGCCACGGAGCTGCTGACCACCACACAAAGAATATTGTATCTAGAGGTTAATAATATAAAGCGTGGCAAATACCAGGGTTCAGTCCGAAGAAAAGGTATTTATTTATGTATTTATATATAATATATTATAAAACTGGAAAAATAGTAACAAGGATAAGCTTTTCACTGTTGAAGATCAGAACATGAAGTGAAGAATTTGGCAGAAAAAAGACAAAATCGAAACGTAAGAAATCTAAATTTGAAAATGAATTTAAAATGAAAGATAAAACTGCCAGGAAGAAAGGTTGCCAGTCATAAAACAGGAAAGAGGACGAATGTCTCGTTACATAGGTATATTATGTAGTTTATTACGAAACCCTGATTGTGCGAGTCTATCTCGTTCTTGACAGATTTTATTATATTTTGTTTTGAGCGTTTTTTGTTCAAGAGCCCCAATATAGTGAAGTTCTCGGTAAGTGACTGAGGAACAACTCCCCTATTATTAAAATCATGCGTAGATATTCAATTGATGCTTACCTAACACATGATTTACTCGCAGCTATTTGAATTACCACTTGCTGTGATATATCCACCGGATTTCGCTTAAGCAATTCAATAACATGGCTGATACAGTGCAGTGAAACTGACACTAGTTGCACCTACAAAACAAACAATTAATCTACATATATATATATGTCATCGTAGGAAGACTTGATAATTCGAATTTTCGCGATAACCCTAGGGATATTGCGAAAACACGGATAATTAGACAATGGTGAAAACATTTCTCAATCTTACTAGAAGATAAGGTTTTTGCAAAAACACGAGTCGCTCTAGTAATATTGCGAAACGGAACGTTAGCTATTGTGAAATACAAACGCTGATTGGCCGGTCGGAGCACCCAAAACGAGACCTCCTCTGAGTAGTTGACGTTGACGACAGACAGGGTAAAAAAGGAACCAATCAGAATAAGATTTAGTCAGTAAGCAAAAATGTAGCAAATCAGAATTAAAGATATGCAATCTTACCAGAGCGACTCGGGTTTTTGCAAAAGCTCAAATACGATTGAGAAATGTTTTCACCATTGTCTAATTATGAAAGGTCTTTATAAGAGCAATAGAAACCAAAACAATTATTTTAAGAATGTTTGTTTGTCTGTCTGTCTGTCAGTACGTTTGTACGAGCATCACTCAAAAACTACTGAACGAAATAGGATGGAGTTTTCACAGTTGTGCTGGGTGCATGTTTTATCAAAGCCAGTTAAAGCATGCTCCGTATCAAGATACGCCGCCTAAAAATGTGACTTAGGCTGGCTGGACAATTCTTCCAAATGAGCCATGTTTAAGTAGGTCAATACACAATTTTTAGGTGACGGCTAATCACCCTTATTTCAGTTTATATGACGCTAGAGAACCCAAGATAATCGAACGCAAACGTGTCCAGGCTGCTTGAAAACCGCTTTACGCATGGTCTCTCAATCTCCGAACAGAATGGATTCTAAGTATTTCTTGCTAATTAATACGGCGTCACCTAAAATTGTGACAGGCATCCAGTTTGAATTTTTCAGATACGTATAGCCATTTAGCTAAAAAACAACGAAAAGCTTGGCCAGCCAGCCTGAACTTACGTATTAAACTTTTGGCTGGCACCTCTGAATCTCGACAACGAAAGCGTTTTCGAACAAGGTTCTTTTACTAGCATTTAGTGACGGAATTTGTGACAGTTATAGCGTTTGTTTCATGGCGTCACATAAAAGCGTTTACGAGAAATCGATAAAAACTTGGTGCCAGCCAGCCTGATGTTCTGGCTGGCTGGCTCTTTGTATCTGCACTGTCTGATGGTCTACGGCTTCCAAATTTTCTTCAACATTTAGTGACGGGGACGATTAAGATAACCTGTTAATGTGACGACGATCCCTCCCATAGGTTCAGAGATATTGATCATTGTTTATTCCTCATACAAATTTCTATAAATATTGCGTGGTGACCATGATTTTAAGTAAGTTAAGGAATTATTTTTATAACTGACTAGTTGTCGCTCGCGGTTATGGCCTAGTATTTTTGGATTATTCCTTTGGGAATATTATAATAATGTCGTCGAAGTGTGAATTAGGCTTTAGTGGGATTCCCCGAGTGTCTCCTGAGCCCCATTTCACGAAGCAACAAACAATATACAATTTGATATTCATTGCATTATGAAACCGTTGTATTTTTGTGTTTTTTTTCTAGTATATTCTATTCATATTATTGTGTACCTACGCAATGCACATCGAATTGTACTTGTATGTGGTTTGTAATTACATACTTGTACAGCTCCGTGAAAGTCATCACAGTAATACTGATAACTAAGAGATGGCGACACCAGCAAACAAATTATACAGAGGCGCGCGCGCACGTTCAGAAATTTGAGAGTACCTTGATTTTTTATGTACTGTAAAAGGTGACGTGGAATTATTATAAATGAATAACTTTAAAGGCGTGTCTCCTGCTATGTTTTGGTCTACACAATACACAGAAAACATCTACACAAAACAAAAAAAATGCATGTTTGTCTATGGTTCCTCTACACATATTGTCAATGAAATGTTTTGCATTTGCCATGGAAAACATTCGTTCAGAAATCTTGATTGCAAAGATTTCCTCCTCCTCTTCGGAGTCTCTCTATGTGCGCATTCCATAGAGAGACACATTCCGAATCAGACTCAGAAAAGCAAAAAAACGTATGAGTTTTGCCTGCTGACAGTAATTCGGAACGCGATTACGGGTGTTTTAATCGATTTCAGCGCGTCTCGGAACCGAAACATTTGTCCGAAACATTTCTGAGCAGGAGACGTCGTTTGAAACATTTGATTTTCTGTATGTGTAGACTGATTTGTGTAGTGTGTAGACCAAAACATTCGCAGGAGACACGGCGTAGATAATGTTTAAATTTGTACTTATTACCTATATTAGTTATAATAATATTACTTTCTTTATCAATCAATAAAGATACTAAATGATATAATATTTTTTCCAAAGATTTCCGAACGGTACTTTTACTTCTTTGAATGAAATGCGATTCATAATCTGTGAGTGAACTTGGAGACCAACTGTAATCGAAATTACTCAAATGAAATTTGATCATCTCCTGAAATAAAAAGTTTAGACAGGCAGAATTAGAGCATTACTTCCTGAATCGGGGCCATTATCTACGTTTAGAAGCTTTATGTTTTACCTAAGCGGTCTTCATAGAATCATGGGTTCAATACCTGTTCATGATAAATATCATATTAAGCTATCAAAATTAACCGTAAATATAAAGTTTCGTATCGGTGCTATTAGTAGCACAGATACGAAACGGTTAGCCGTTGAGGAGTTCCTTCGTGAAGACACAATCCTGGATGCAGCATCATCAGGTTTATTCCATCAATAAATAAATTCAAGTTTGTAAATATGAAGTTTGCAAGATTTTTTTGACAGTAAATTGCCTATATTTCAGGGAGAACAATAATAATTAATAAAATTGTCCAAAATTTCATGATCTCCTAAGCATTATAGTAATAGGTTGTTGATATCAGTATCATCCATTTGTGGCTTTTCATTCCTTAAAATAAAACACTTAATTATACGTAATCCTACATTCTCCTTTAATATTGGTCACCCTACTGCTAAGTTTGTATGGGAAAATAACAATGATCAATATCTCTGAACCTATGGGAGGTATCGTCGTCACATTAACAGGTTATCTTAATCGTCTCCGTCACTAAATGTTGAAGAAAATTTGGAAGCCGTAGACCATTAGACAGCGCAGATACAACGAGCCAGCCAGCCAGAACATCAGGTTGGCTGGCACCAAGTTTTTATCGATTTCTCGTAAACGCTTTTATGTAACGCCATGAAACAAACGCTATGACTGTGACAAATTCCGTCACTAAATGCGATTCAGAGGTGCCAGCCAGAAGTTTAATACGTAAGTTCAAGCTGGCTGGCCACGCTTTTCGTTGTTTTTTAGCTAAATTTAGCTATACGTATCTGAAAAATTCAAACTGGATGCCTGTCACAATTTTAGGTGACGCCGTATTAATAAGCAAGAAATACTTAGAATCCCTTCTGTTCGGAGATTGAGAGACCATGCGAAAAGCGGTTTTCAAGCTGGCTGGACACGTTTGCGTTCGCTTATCTCGGGTTTTCTAGCGTCATATAAACTGAAATAAGGGTGATTAGCCATCACCTAAAATAGGCTTGTGTCAACTAACAATGAAATCAATGGATGAATTTTTCTAGACGTAAATTGTAATATTTAAACAGGGAAAACCGAAATAATTCCACATAAAAATTAATTATTATTGTTATTTTTACAAATTAAAATCAAATAAATACCCCCCCTGGCCCCTCCGCTGTGAACGTCAATCAGAACGTATTACGTCACATAGTGGTATGCCGCCATTGTTGTTTTGACGCTAGGTTAACTTTTTCATACAAGAGCACAAGTGAACACAATCGTTTGCCACTATGTGACGTCATTCACGACGCCATGACACTTTCTTGTGTTTTTACGCCAGATTAAAAATATTTTCTTAAAACTTAAAATATGTGTTTTAAATATAATTTTTATTATGAAATATTATTTTTTTGGGGTAATACAGGTACTAAACTAACGAAATAAGCCATTTTTGAAATTTACGACACAGGCCTATTGTGTATTGACCTACTTAAACTTGGCTCATTTGGAAGAATTGTCCAGCCAGCCTGAGTCACATGCTAAAAACGGAGTTATCATTATGAATTTTTGTGCTGATAATTTCATCTCGTAGATAAAACTTTGATCACGTGAGCGAAGTTGCGGGCGCTAGTTTATAACTATTTGAAAAACAAAACATACATTATATTTCACATGGATAAATAACTATAAATTATGTCAAACCAAACTAGCACTTGCTCTGGGACGTCGGCCAACCTCATAGCTGGACATTTTGGTAATTTATTATTTTCATTTAATTATGTATGTTGTACCTAAACGCCATAAAAAAGAAATATTTTTATGGCGTCTAGGTTGACAAAAAAAGCGAAATCAAGTTTGATTGTAGTTTAAAAATACCTGATCATATTCAAATCTGAACACAAGGGGTGGTGTATCGGCATGCATGTTGAAGCCCAGTGAAACGATAGGTCCGTCGACCACTTTCTGTAGAGGGGCGCCTTTAACGTTTGCTTGTGTCTCTTCTGTTGCCTACAAAAATATGAGTCATTCATTGTCATAACATTTCCCTAATTCAATGATTAGTTAACTCCATCGATAAAAATAAAAGCGACGAAAATGAAAAACCGCGATATTACGCACTTATGTTTTTTTTTTAGTGTCAGTGTCATGTATGGAACATAAGAGTATGCTGTAAAAAGACTCAAAAGCATTGAAATTTCTAGACGAAAGTTACTTTGCTGGCCTAGGCCGTTTGACATTGCTGGCCGCTGCTGTTTTGTATGGGGCAATGTTTCGTCCAAAAATGAGTCAAGTACTGTTTTTTTTTACAGTAATAATTACATTTTCGAGCATGTCTGAGAAATAGTGCATTACTGCCACGGCCGCAAAATTAATGGGACGAGGGCACGTTTAAACTTTTATTGTGTACGAGTCCAGCAAGAGTTATTTCGGCCGAGTCACACTGCAAGTACACTGAAAATTACTAATAAACAACATTTTATTAAATTGAAATGTTAGTAAAATGTTGTTTATTAGTAATTTTCAGTGTAAATTAAATATCCATAGGTATTACTAACTTAGGTAATGTGCATTTTATGTAAAAAATATTTTATATCTACAGTCGTTATAGTCGTTAGTTCAGCCTATAGGTTGAAATTAAATAAACAAACCAAAAATGTTACTTACTGAGCTCTGTGTAGCATTGTCTCTTTTTCGACACGTTGGGCCGCGCAAAAATTCGACGAACGTTGTGGGTTTGAACTCTGTACCCGCAGTGAAATACCGGAGTTTCTAAAAATAAACACTTAATGCTAAAGCTACGGTTTCAGACAATTGTCGCTAAAATATATTTGGTTTAGTACCTATTTTATTTTTGTTTAAATAAATTCACCATCTCAACCGAAATACGTCTATTGGTCAGCTGGAAAAAGGCGTCCCGCCTATGTTCTCCACACACAACGTTTGTTCTATTCTACTTCAATATCTTAATATAGTTACCGCTTCTTGTTTATCAATTTTCGATGTTTGTTTTGAAGTATCGGCAGTCTTCACGACTATTTTGTGTTGTAGTGTCTTAGTAACTACTGACAAGGCGATGTTGGTGGAGACGAGTTCGAGAATAGTGCGAGTCTGAGTCATGTGTGTTTCCTTCAGCTGTGAGCGTAGACTGCTTGACAAATCCGTCTTCATCCGGGTCACGTCAGGCGCTTCCAAAGTATAACATGTCATGTCGCCAAGCAACATGTTCCATGGAAATGAGTTTTCTTTGGCTTTCGTAACTAAAACAACAATTGGTTATGTTACAATGGACTATTCACATTTATAAAGATATTGATTGAGATACAGTGTGTTGACAAATCACTCCGTTAGTTACAGAAGCGCGCGCTTGGATTATACCGGTCTATAAAGTTAGCGGTCTTGTTATGTTCTAATGTTATGGGAATTGCCCCAGAAACTAACTAAGCGGAGATTTTTCAAATAATGTATGTATATTTTACGGGCAAATCGATTAACCAGGTAATATTACTACGAACAGTCAAACTGATAAATGTATTATGTTGGCCGGTCTTTATTTATAATGCCTGACCACCCTTGTCTATTTGATGAATATGTATGTATGTATGTATGTAAACACTTTAATACACAATAAAAGTAACATTACAATAAGAAGTCATATGTGTTTGAGGTGGTTTGAATTTTTCCCTTAAACTGAGCGAGCGATATGAAACATTCTAACTGCATGACCTAACCCCAACAACGATATTAAGAAATTAACTTATTAGTTTTTAGTTAATGGTAGAGAGCAGATTAAAACGTTTTGTTGATAAAATTCTTACATAAAATTCTTCATACTTAATGAACAATATCGCTCAATGAAAAAAAACTATATTTTTTGCATTAGCGGAAAAAATATTCTTTAAAATTCCATCAGGTTACTTTATGTAAGTAAGTAGTTTTGAACGTACCTTCTTCATCTTCTTTCACAGCTACGAAAGTAGGGCCTTCATGATTTATAACGTGCCAAAGATGCTTTGTTACACTATTTGTATGCAGAGACCAACGGCCTAGACTGTGGAAATCACACAATGGTTAACAAAATATTCAGCTTACAATTAACCGTGAAATTTAACTGGTTTATTTTCGTTAAAGGGAGAGCCCAGTCCATTAAACTGAACAACTTTCCCTAAGGAATGTCCCACATGGGCTGTAAGACGACAAAAAAAATGGCCCGTTCATACAAAACCGCGCGGCCAGCTGATCGATTTACTATGGGGAAAGTTGTTCAGTTTAATGGACTGAAGACTCCCTTTAACGAAAATCAACCAGTTAAATTTCACGGTGTATACGTAAAATACTTTAAAATAAATGGAAAATAACAAACAAAATACGCGCTGTAAAATAATAGTCCAGATAAGAATTTCGCAGCAAAGGGCGCTTTTTCGAATTTCAATGGAATTAGATCTTTTAAAGAAAGCGTCATGAAGAAAAATTGAATTCAACCACTCTCGATCTCGGCGATAAAATGAATAACTGTTAAATTAATTTCAGTAATCAAACCAGCAGCTATTTAGTCAGTTATTATTGGTAAATTAACGATTAAATCATAGAATGATTGAACAGTAGAATAAATTCAGAAGCAGAAACAATCATGGGCAGAGGTAAAGCGAGCGGGGACGTCATCGTTTTAAACGAGCACTCAGTGCCTGGGAAAATCACGGGCACAGGTAAAGCGAGCGGGGACGTCGTCATTTTAAACGAGCACTCAGTGCCTGGGAAAATTATGGGCACAGGTAAAGCGAGCGGGGACGTCGTTTTAAACGAGCACTCAGTGCCTGGGAAAATCACGGGCAGAGGTAAAGCGAGCGGGGACGTCGTCGTTTTAAACGAGCACTCAGTGCCTGGGAAAATTACGGGCACATGTAAAGCGAGCGGGGACGCCGTCGTTTTAAACGAGCACTCAGTGCCTGAGAAAATCACGGGCACAGGTAAAGCGAGCGGGGACGTCGTTTTAAACGAGCACTCAGTGCCTGGGTAAATCACGGGCAGAGGTAAAGCGAGCGGGGACGTCGTCGTTTTAAACGAGCACTCAGTGCCTGGGAAAATCACGGGCACAGGTAAAGCGAGCGGGGACGTCGTTTTAAACGAGCACTCAGTGTCTGTAAAAATCACGGGCACAGGTAAAGCGAGCGGGGACATTGTCGTTTTAAACGAGCACTCAGTGCCTGAGAAAATCACGCGGGCAGAGGTAAAGCGAGCGGGGACGTCGTTGTTTTAAACGAGCACTCAGTGCCTGAGAAAATCACGGGCAGAGGTAAAGCGAGCGGGGACGTCGTCGTTTTAAACGAGCACTCAGTGCCTGGGAAAATCACGGGCAGAGGTAAAGTGAGCGGGGACGTCGTTGTTTTAAACGAGCACTCAGTGCCTGAGAAAATCACGGGCAGAGGTAAAGCGAGTGGGGACGTCGTCGTTTTAAACGAGCACTCAGTGCCTGGGAAAATCACGGGCAGAGGTAAAGCGAGCGGGGACGTCGTCGTTTTAAACGAGCACTCAGTGCCTGAGAAAATCACGGGCAGAGTTAAAGCGAGCGGGGACGTCGTCGTTTTAAACAAGCACTCAGTGCCTGAGAAAATCACGCGGGCAGAGGTAAAGCGAGCGGGGACGTCGTTGTTTTAAACGAGCACTCAGTGCCTGAGAAAATCACGGGCAGAGGTAAAGCGAGCGGGGACGTCGTCGTTTTAAACGAGCACTCAGTGCCTGGGAAAATCACGGGCAGAGGTAAAGCGAGCGGGGACGTCGTCGTTTTAAACAAGCACTCAGTGCCTGAGAAAATCACGCGGGCAGAGGTAAAGCGAGCGGGGACGTCGTTGTTTTAAACGAGCACTCAGAGCCTGAGAAAATCACGGGCAGAGGTAAAGCGAGCGGGGACGTCGTCGTTTTAAACGAGCACTCAGTGCCTGGGAAAATCACGGGCAGAGGTAAAGCGAGCGGGGACGTCGTTGTTTTAAACGAGCACTCAGTGCCTGGGAGAATCATGGGCACAGGTAAAGTGAGCGGGGACGTCGTCGTTTTTAAACGATTACCAAGTGCCTGAGATGCTTCTTGCAAGAGCGAACTTCGATATTACAAAAGTTAAGCATTTTTAAAGGTAGTTAATAAAAAAAAACAACTGCTTAAAG
This sequence comes from Carpatolechia fugitivella, assembly GCA_951230895.1. Taxonomy (NCBI): domain Eukaryota; kingdom Metazoa; phylum Arthropoda; class Insecta; order Lepidoptera; family Gelechiidae; genus Carpatolechia; species Carpatolechia fugitivella. Next base: position 15,010,973 of record OX579645.1, read on the forward strand.
TTATTTTGGAATTTTAAATAAAAATGGTTAAACAGACCCAATGAAATACTTTTTCTTTTATGTTTAGATGTTGACACACAGAATCGCAAATGATCATCCGTTAAAAAAACATATTTTTCAAAAAGTACGATGTATTTAAATAAGTATGATGATAATGAATAACACTTGCCATGCACTATGCAAGAAAAGAAAGAAATGGTCACTGGTAGCTATGATCGCTGAACATGGACGGCTAAAAACAGGTTTAAGTACAAGTACTTAAGCCGTCCATTAAGAACGTCCGTTAAGAATGTCAAGACATAGATATAAATTACGTTCTGAATTAACTCTCTGGACGTCTGGACTACATCATACTGCGAAAAATCATCTTATACCTACGGTAAAATCGTTATGCGTGGACGAAGTCATGGGCGGAAAATAATTAATTATCCATGAATAAAAAAATAATAGATATAATTAGGTTTTATCATAAGTACCAGTACACAACGACGGGTTGACAGAATGATGCATGATTCTCCATGGCGACGCGCACCGTCTCACAACCGACTGCAGTTGCCGTCTTTGTCGGTACATATATCAAAGCCAAACCGAACTCTACGCATATTAATAGTTTCTTCAAACGCTCGTGCAACTTTAACAAACGGTTACCCATCCACCATGGCTCAGCTGGCTGTTCAGCCTAAAATAATACAAGTAAAGGTGAATTAAAGAAACTAGTTGCTCATTCTAAGAATCTTAACTACATAAAAGCTAAAATTAGAAGTTATTGGTTTTAACAAATATGTATACTTCGGTAAATAACCCAAAACGAAGCTCATGCAACAGGGACTTACCTTATTAGCCTAACTATTCATAGCTATCTACTCAAGGGAATTTATATTTACTCGCGATTTTTAGATAAACAGATAGACTCACCGCAGCAGGCGGAACTGTCTTTGGATCTTTTTTTTCACTCGGTTCACTACTAACTGAGTCTCTGCTTCGTGATTTATTGTGAATTTCTGCCGACGTTGTTCCAGAACGGGTTAAACCCCGACCGCTTGATGACTATAAACAAAAATACTTAGATGATTATAAACAGAGATGTTATAATTATAACAAATAGTTTTTTTTTAATTACTTTACACAAACGAGTAGACGTTAATAATCAACAGCTCATATACGTCCCCACCGAAGGGCTCGAGACTATCCTAAATTAGGGCGATTAGGCCTTAGTCGACCACGCTGGCCCAGTGCGGGTTGGTCGACTTCACACACAATTTAACCTCGAAGGAGTGTGCAGGTTTCATCACGACGTTTTCCTCCACCGTAAGAGCGTCGAATAAATGTACATATGATTTCGAAATTCGAAAACACATTGGTACGTGTTGGGGATAGAACTCGCGTCCCGGACGGGAGGCAGCGGCCCTAGCCACTAGACCACCGACTTAATAATGATGGAACCAAATTGTATTACTAATAATAAATGTAATACTATGATGTAAGTTAACTATATATAAGTAACTTATTACTTAATTTTGAAATTAATTTTTCAATAAATATGTGCACACCGACTGCGTTCGGTAGAGTACATTGATACTTATAAAATATTTTTTAAGACCTCGTTTATCTACCAACATGTATTCTCGCAAATAAATATTTTTATCTTTATCTTTATACTAATGGCAACAACAAATTGGTAGCCAACCACCAGAAGTGGTAATAATTGGCTTAAAAATCAACAGTGTTGCCAATTAATTCCATTCAGCGCCCTTATTTTTGTTTACTCTTTTGTGCGTATACTACTAAAATGGTAATGGCGTTGTGCAAACTAGATTGTTCAGACCCACACAAGATAGTGGATCGACGGCAAGACGAACTCTGCAGGTTTTCACTTGGAATCAGATTGTATGCAGGTAATAACCACGATGGCCTTAGATCAAATATAGTCATAGATCCACATTCTTACGCAAAACCAAACTCAAATCGCGGCTCCGCATCAATACCTCGTCAGCTATTTGCAAAATAGTCATAAACTTGTTTACTTTACTTAGTAATTAATTTATGTAAGTTTTTGCTTATTATCTTTTTCCTCTAACGTACAACTTCAAAATATTGGCGCGGTGACCGAGTTACTAAGATAAGAGAAAACAACACGTTTGTCTTGTTTTGTTGATGTAATTTTTAGAGCGGCGTTCATATATCTACGACTATATTTGATCTTAGACGATGGCAAATATATTGATGAACTAAGAGTATTACGTACAGGAGGCGTTGTATGTTTTTTATTAAAATGTTGTGTTGAAGAAAGGCTTCGCATTAGTGCAACTTGTGGATTTGACTCTGTAAAAAACGAAACGTTAAAAAAAATCACAATTTCCATCATATAAAATAAATAATTTGCAGGTAGCACGTAAAAATCACCTGAAAACAATTTTAAGGTCGGTTTATAAGCAAGCCAAGAGGCAAAAAGGGGGTCAATGGCCAATGCTGTGGGTTCAGTCCATAACCCTATGTAGTCTATCGAACCAGGAAAAACTTCATCGCACAATTGAATTGCCAAGCGAACGTATGACCTGTAATAAACAGATTAATATGTAACTCAATTGTTAATTTACTTCAACTACAAACTAAAACTGATCAGGCACTTACGAGGTAGTTGGAACGTCTGGTCCAGAAAATAGCCAAGCTTGTTGCATCTTCTGATCTAAAATATTATATTATTTAGTTTAAAATGTTATATGCAATAAATTTTGTGTCATAATAACAGTTACTTAAATACTTACCTGGTTTAGACTGGAACACAGTTGCTCGTAATGATTTCAAAGTTATTATATGAGTAATGACTTTTTTCGCCACAAAACCGCGACCCGTTAATTCTTCTGCGGTAACGTCTAACGCCACTAAATCTGCCAGGGTACAGAAAAAGATCAGTAGCAAACTTCACAAAATATAACGCTTCACTAGGTTCGAAGCCATATTTCAATATTCACAATGGAATGACCATACGTCTTTTTATTTATTAATGTAAAGTGTGTTCTAAAACATTACAAAAAGCAGAATCTTATCAAAATATTAAAAAAATATCATAAACACAAGTGGGCACGTGGCTATAGAGTATTTGACTGTTTGAATATACCTTATTTTATAAATTAATATAAAATAACAGTCCGCCCAACGAGAGAATATCACTATGACAGCTCTTGAAGTTCCTTATACACACGGGCTCACAGCGCCATAAAATTAACTCTATGACAATAAGAATAAGGGATGTTCCCACATCAACAGCTGTCATAATGGTATTTTCTCGTTGGACAGACTTTAGTAGCAGACGATCTGCGAATAAAAAAAAACACAATCGGTGATTATGTATGTCTCTTTCTAAAACACTATTTTTTTTAAGAATGTATGGCGCTGCTGACCTGTGTCGTTACTGGTCTGTATTTGCCTTTCTGTCTTATCTTGTATTTCAAACCTTTATAACTCGGTAAATTTTAAAGAGGCAAAAATTCTTTTACTATTCGATTGTAGAAACTAATAAGTTTAGATTTATGTCTTTTTTTTTTCAATTACCCTAAGTTAGCGTTCGGATGCTGCTTTCTAAGATTTCTTATTTTTATATTTAAAGTACAACAATTTTTTCAGTGCTCTTAGAAGCTTCATCTTTACTATAGCTAAGGATTTCGTCAGGGCTTCTAATGGTCTATATACCGACCTGTTTTCAATAGCTCATTATTCATGATTAAACAAACTTACCTGTAGGTGAAGTTCAATCGTAATGATACGAGTGTTTCGATCGAAGAGATTAGTAAGAATGCAATGTAGTTACGCTTCAAGTGACACCACTCATATGCACTATGTACCTCATCAACAGCTCATATACGTCCCCACCGAGGGGCTCGAGCCTACTCTGAATTAGGGCGATTAGGCCTTAGTCAACCACGCTGGCCCAGTGCGGATTGGTCGACTTCGCACACAACATTTAAATTTCTTCGCAGGAGTATGCAGGTTTTATCACGATGTTTTCCTTCACCGTAAGAGCGTCGAATAAACGTACATGTTAATTCGAAATTCGAAATTGGTACGTGGTGGGGATCGAACCCGCGTCTCCCGGACGGGAGGCAGCGGCCCTAGCCTAGTGGCTAGGTGTGGTGTAGTCACCACCGACGCTCTAGTTGTAAAATATTTCCAAAAAATAAACATAAAACACTCGCACTTAACTTCGCCCTTCGAATTTAACTTAAAATTAACTAAATCGTGCCTGTCCAAACGTGTCAAGTGACAGGCCACGCCCACCAACTTACCCGAAAAATAGAAAAAGTTCTAATCTACTTGTTTACTTGCACACTAAATTTTAACTTGCAACTTACTACTAAAACGCTGTTTACACGCATTAAGTCGCTTAAAATTAAGTTAAATATATTATTATATAGGTATATTTAAAAATATGAATGATTAATATATTATTAATATTAAGTATTAATCATTAAAAAAAAAATATAATATTAATTATATAAAAATAAATATTTAATTATACTTTATTATTTTATTTATTACAGATTTGAATTCGCTGTTGATCGTCCATCTTGGGCTAACTAAAGAGCTTAACTACTAAAACGACGTGTAAAAACTTACTTAAAATTTAGTTGCTACTTGACAACTTAATACGTGTAAACCAGCTATTAGTTCCGGTCCACTGTCTATATATTCGTCATTGAGTTTGGAAAGTTTTAACAGGGGGTTCATCTCTACGAGATATTATATAATATCCTGCTGCCGTTGTTGGTGCACCATTTGGTCACCCATTTATATTAAATATATTAATCAAATTGAACGGATTCAGATTTCACAGTCCGCGAAAGATTGCACTTGTAAGAAGATTTTCTTATCATCCTCCTATAATAAGTGTATCCAATGTCTAATACACTCACTTACGTCAAAAATGTAAGCGTTAAAAAACAAGGGACCCAAATGAGACCCTTGTGGGATGCCGGAAGGTATAGAAATAAAATCAGACCTATATCCACCCATTTGTTTACCAAGCGAATATTGCTTTGCCCTGCAGCTTAGTGTCTGTTTGGTTAGAGACTATAACCAACTACATTCAATGCTGTTGGTAACATAATAATGCTATCAGTGGCCAGGCCAGACGTATTTAGATTTAGCCTAAAAAAAAGAAGGAAAAAAATCAATTCATTCGATCAAGGCTATATGTAGCCGTCTGGTGACGGCAGAGTAGAATACGTTGGTCCCAACCCCTACTCTTCCCGTGGGTGTCGTAAGAGGCGACTTAGGGACTACACATTGAACAGGGAACGGACAGCAGCGCTCTCTAATACAGTAACCTTTTAATCTACGATCTCCAACCCGCCTGCCAGGCGTGGAGATTATGGCAAAACCCTCAACTTAAGTGGAGGGGGCTCATAGTTCAGTAGTGGACTGTAACGGGCCGTTGATGTCGATTATGATATATGTAAAAAAAAATATATAAATACATTATATATTTTATTGTGTAAAATCAGTATGTTTGGACCCGATATACTGTGAACAAGGTAAGCATAAAAAAGAAAAACCAGGCAGGCTGTCTATGGTCGAAAAGCAGTCCTTATTTTGGGACCAAATATAAAAGAAAATTATTGAACGAGATTAGAGAGGTGACCTATTTGCGAGGTATTAGGTATGAGGCATATTAATATTTAGGCGCAGGTTTCGTGGACTGAATAGGTACTGCTTTACGAAATCTCTGCTGTGCTCATCTTTAATGATAGTGGTTCCAAGCAAAAAGGGTTTTGCGACTCTGCATAACGGACCACAAAAAGAACTCATGTCATCTCATGTTTGAGTAAAAAAATTCCATGATTTTAGCTAACATATTACCGATGTACGTTGCGAGTACGTTTCAGCAGATCATCAACCACTAGATTTCACATATCTCATCTTCAAGGGAAATGTCGGCTGGACCCTGCAGCTGCCGCAAAAAAGGAGGACTGTGTTTGCGAGAACAGATGACACATTTTGATCTGATGAGCTAGCGGGTACAGTCGACTGCAGCGTAATCGGACCCCCCTGGCATAGCGTGGTTTAGCGCAATGTATTCTAGAGGGGTCCGATTTCACTGCAGGCGACCGTACCAATGACGAGTACATAGGCAGTGGACCGGGCACCCACCTACCCTCAGGAAAATATCTTAATTTGATAATAAAAAAAAGGGATCAAATACCCTCAACTAGGTGCATATGAGTGGTGTCACTTGAAGCGTAACTACATTGTATTCTTACTATTCACGAGATCGAAACACGAAGTATAATTCTCCGTTACTAACGTAATTTAGCAACTCTTGTATACAACGGGTTAGCTAAATAACGCAAAACCTGTTGGGTCACTGTTCAGTCTGTAAAACTAAACAAATTTCAAACTTGTCTTACCTTCATCGGCAAGAGCGTCCTTGGCAAGAGAAGTTTGTCGCAGGGCGAGAGATATCCTCTCGTTCACAAGAGACTGAACCACCTGTGCAGCAGCATGCAAACGAGCTGCTGAACCAGACACATTGACTTCACCTAAAACGAATACATAGGAATCAATATTACAATCTTACCAACCGTTAGTAACGTGAAGAATCACGATTTAAAATTCGAACGTCGTCGTCGTCAACGATCGCGATCAAAATCTAAATAGCCCAGTTATTATCGTATCAAATATCACAAACGCGCATATAACAATGACTTTTTAAAATGTTGTTAGGTCTCCTAGGAGTATAATTTATACCCAAGTTTGCAACACTGAAAACCCTGTGCTGGTGCACGAAAAACTGCAAATCACCTTTAAAAATGCCTTAAGCGTTTTTCAAGTATCTTTGCTATATACTTTTGTAAAACAAACTAACCAGAGTACTCTAAAAGGTATGAACATTAGTTTCGAAGGTCAAAGATGATCATTTTTTCCAAAAGGAGCTGCAACTTGTAATGTGAGGAGTCCTTCAAATCAGTGTTATTCCCCTGCTGTTCCTCATGTATATAAATGATATACTCATTCAACTGTGATCAGAATCGATCTGCATAATATTTTTTTTACGATTAATTCGTTATAAAGCAGTCCTATTAAATTAATTTAACTACTCAAATACAACATGAGGGTAAAGTTGATACTAAAACAACTTCGACTAAATTTCTCGGAATACATATTGATAATAATTGCAAATGGTAAACACATAGATATCATTGCTAGAAAGATAAATTTAAGTTAATTCAATTCTCAATCAATTTATAGACCTTAATAATAATTACTTATTGACTGTACAGTGTAAACACCGCACATTGCACTTTATTGGAAATTAAGCATTTTTACTCCACATTGTATTAATTAGGTCATTCTACGTCAGTCCGCGTTTAGCACTCATTCTGCGTGTACTCATAGCTTATCATTCATTTTAATCATAGTTTTGTTATCGTTAATAAACGTGTTTAACTGTCTATTAGTGATTTACTTAACTCAGCATCATCTTAGCACTATTGTACGCTAGCATCGCGTACATTTTGGTCCTTCGAGCCGGATTAGTTTAGTGTTCTTGTGTACATTGTGTTCGGTAGCGAATCGGTTGGCCGGCCTCCCAGAAGCGGGTCTCACCGGTCATACTGAGAAGGCGCATATACCGTGCGCAGGATACAAGGATATTGAGCTAAAGCAGCAATCAGCAAGTAAGGAAAAAGCATATCATCAAGCACTATTTACTATCAAGCACTACTACTATCATTTCATCATGGAATCTTTACTGCAAGAGCAGGCTCTTATTGTGGAAAAAATGGAGAATATTCTCGGAGATTGGAAGATTTCGGGAATAGAGCAGAAAACATTTGAAGCAACGAAAAGAATAATGGAGCGTTTAGACGCACTTTGGCGAGAATTTCAAACAAACCACGACCTTCTTGAAGCTTACGCCGAGTCGTCGGATGACTATTTCATTCATAACAGATATCAAATAGTACATCAATACTACATACGAGTTAAAGATTACATTAGCAGCTACGGTAAAGAAAAAGGCACATCCACTCCTTCAGTATTGAAGCCAGCGACTTTTTCTTTCGAGCCCAAGTCGAATCCAGGAACTTCTCATCAGCAACGCCAACCAGAGCAAATGGAGTACTCTCAAGGTGAGAATAGCAACGCTTTTTCTAAGTTTGAGAGGGGCTCTCCTAGTAAGACCGAGGAAATGTTAAGAAAGCAGCAGAGCAACTTCAAAGCATTCATTCGTACCGCATCTAACATTGATCTCAATCAAATCAAAGAAAAATGGGAGTTTGAGGATGTACTTAAGGCACTGCAAACTCGATGGTCGGCAATCGATTCCTTACACTGGGAACTTGACAGCATCCTTGAAGGTAGCAACTGCGAGTATGAAAAGAGGTTTGATTCCTACGAACGTGAGTACAATAAGATCAAAAAGGATATCAACACCAAGATGTGGTCAGTCTGTCATAAAGAAAAATCTACGCCAAAAATGGAGATACCTACTTTCAGTGGTAGTTACCAGCACTGGATATCATTCAAAGATTTGTTTACCGAGACCATACACACCAATGCCTCGCTGTCGAATGCACAAAAAATGCAGTTCCTCAAAGGCAAAGTCAAGGGAGAAGCAGAAAAACTCATACAGCATTTACCGATAAGTTCTGACAATTATGAGACATGTTGGGATATTCTTAACCATCGGTACAATAACAAAAAGTTGATCTTTACATCACATATCAACACCCTTCTTGCCATACCTAACATGCAGCAGCAGTCATCAGCATCTATAAAAAGAATCCACGATACGACCAATGAATGTCTATACGCTATAAAAAACCTCGGTGTGGACACGTCGTCGTGGGACCCTATATTAGTGCATTTAATTGCGCAGAAATTGGACACCGACACTCACAATGACTACCTAGAGTCGCTTACCGCACCACGTGAATTACCAAATCTATCAGAATTCTTGGAATTTTTGGAGGCAAAATTTACATCATTAGAGTCTTCACGTAAGAAAATAGACTCAACAAAATCATCTCAACAGCAGACAGAATCGTTCACCAATACTAAGAAATATCCTATGTATAAAGCATTCAGCACGAAACAAAATAATATGAAACCTAAATCATATTATTTTAACAACAATCAAAGTTCATTCTCGAAACAATATCAAGATGCATTGAAATGCCCACATTGTCAGAATGAACACAAATTATTTTCATGCAAGACCTTTCTCGAATTACAGCCTGACGTAAAACGCAAAACAATTGCGAAATACAATTTATGCCAAAACTGTTTATATGAGCATAAAAATAAGGATTGCTATTCAGAAAAACGATGTCGTGTTTGCAACGAAAAACACAATACATTGCTGCACGATGCTTTTGCAAACTCGACACAGGCTACGCATCAGAAAAGCAACCACGTCTCTCAAGATAGCATGGTAGAGACACTTTTAGCAACTGCGTTAGTCAAAGTTCAAGCAGCAGATCAATCCTTCATAACACTCAGAGCACTCATTGATCAAGGGTCACAAGTTTCCCTTATAAGTGAGAAAGCTGCGCAAGTCCTCCAGCTACCTCGCAAGCAATGTAAAGGTGTCGTATTCGGCATCGGCGCAAAGGAAAATACTTGCAAAGGCGCAATGGACATCACGTGTATGGCAGTGCACGGCGAATTTTCCTTTAACACAAGCGTTCTTATCATGCGAAATTTTATCAATAATTTACCTAATCAATCATTCAAGAAGCCATCGTGGTCATTTTTGGAAAACATTCACCTAGCTGACCCAGACTTCTATTCTAGTCGCCCTGTAGACTTGTTACTAGGTGCCGACATTTATTCAAGCATCATTCAAGAAGGTATCATCAGACACGAAAAATCGCAACCTATTATACAGCAAACACGATTAGGTTGGATTTTGTGTGGAAACGTGCAAACATTCCAATGTAACGTCGTCCTTAACAATGTAGAAGATTTACATCAGTTTTGGTCAGTTGAGGACATAGCCGAAAACAATAATATGACACTAGAAGATACTGAGTGTCTTGAGCATTACAAAGAAACTACTACACGCAAAGATGACGGCAGATATGTTGTGAATTTACCACTAGCAACAGATTTCAAAGAAAAATTAGGCGCCTCGAAGCCTATGGCCATTGCGCAATTTCGACAGCTCGAACGAAAATTGTGTCGGCAACAAAAATTAGCAGAAGCATACAAAAATTTTATTGAAGAATATCAGTCACTAAATCATATGGTTGAGTGTACAAGCAATATGACACCGAGCTGTTACCTACCTCACCACAGCGTACAACGCCCCGATTCTACTACCACATCACTACGCGTTGTATTTAACGCTTCAGCAAAGACATCGACAGGTTACACGTTAAATGATCTTATGAAACGTGGCCCAAATCTACAGCAAGATCTTATGTCCTTAATTATGAAGTGGAGACAATATCAATTCGCTTTCACCGCTGATATCGAAAAGATGTTTAGGCAGATACTTATAAGTGAAGATCATCAGCGATATCAGAAAATATTATGGAGGAGCTCGCCAGACCAGCTTCTACGTGAATATCAACTAACAACTGTCACTTATGGTACAAAGGCGGCTCCCTTCCTAGCAATGATGACTCTGAAGCATCTAGCAGCAGATGAAGGACATAAATATCAAGCAAGCAGAGCAGCCAAAGCATTACAAGAAGAGTTTTATATGGATGACCTCTTAAGCGGAAGCTTCGATTTAGCATCAGCAAAACAATTACAAGCAGATTTGATTAAACTCCTCAAGTCAGGGGGTTTTAATCTACGCAAGTGGTCATCAAATAAAACTGAACTCCTCAAAGATGTGAGCAGAGCACAAAGCAATCAAGCAGCATTTGACTTTAAACAGCTGGAGTCGACCAAGACTCTTGGTTTAAAGTGGCATCCAGAGGAAGATCAATTTACATTTGAACTCAAAATTGACACATCTACGGAGACTATGAAACATACTAAACGTACATTACTATCGGACATCTCAAAAATTTTTGATCCTCTTGGATGGTTATCTCCAATTACAATAAAATTAAAACTATTATTCAAGCAAGTCTGGTTGTCCAACATTCAATGGGATGACAAGTTACCCAGCCACATTGAAGCCGAATGGGAAAAAACCCGAAACGATCTTGAGAACATCAATAATCTAAAAATACAAAGATGGTATCAAAACGATGAGTGTGACTACATAGAATTGCATGGATTCTGCGATGCCTCTATCAAGGCATACGCATGTGTAGTGTACTGCAAAGTCGTTAGTAGAATAACACTCGTCGCCGCAAAAACAAGGCTAGTTCCTGAAAACAAAAACCTCACTCTGCCTAGATTGGAATTAAGTGGGGCACACTTATTATCAAAATTGATGAGTAAAGTTGAGCAAGCACTGGCAGGTCACCAAATTAAAACTTTCGGCTGGACAGATTCTACTGCTGTTCTCGGATGGATTCAAGGAGATGAAAGTCGATGGAAGCCTTTCGTGGCCAACAGAGTCAAGCAGATAAAAGCAGTCATGCCATCAAACAGTTGGAGTTACATAAAATCAGCTGAGAACCCAGCTGATTGTGCCAGCCGAGGAACATCAGCAAAGCAACTAGCAGAGCATACATTATGGTGGAGGGGCCCAGATTTTCTTTCTGTATTTATCGAACTCGATAGTAAAGAAAGGCCTACTTTCGTCACTGATCAAGAAGTGCTTAAATCAAAACAAAGCAACAACGTCACGATAACGAGTCATCGTAGTGACGTCATAGACCGCATTCTCAATAAACATAGTAATATGACGCGTGCCGTGCGCGTACTGGCTTGGGTTGCACGTGTACTACCGCGCTCAGTACTGCGTCAGAAAGAGATAGCACCTTACTTGACTGTGAACGAGTTAGAGCGAGCAAGACATATGATCATTCAACATGTACAGAAGACCGAGTACTTGGATGAAATCAGAGCATTACAATCAGAACGACAAATAAACAGCAAAAGCAAAATTTTGAGCCTCAATCCGTTCGTAGACAAAGATGGACTTTTGAGAGTTGGAGGCAGAATCAAACATGCAAACATAGATGAAAACATGAAACATCCTATTATTCTTCCGCATAGTCATCATTTGACGGATCTTATTATTGATGAGGCCCATCGATCAGCATTTCACGGAGGAGCCCGTCTCACGCTAGCATTCATCAGAAAAAACTACTGGATAATAGGAGGCAATCAAGCAGTTAAAAAGCGATTAAATACATGTACAATATGTAAAAAAAATAAAGGAAGTAAACAGCAGCAATTGATGGGGGACTTACCTGAAGCCAGGACCAATCCTACGCGACCCTTCTATCATACAGGTGTTGACTTCACTGGCTACGTCGATGTGAAGCTTAATAAGGGCCGTGGAGTAAAGACCACCAAAGGATACATAGCAGTATTCGTATGCATGGTTACAAAAGCCGTGCATCTGGAACTAGTTTCCGACATGAGCACGTCAGCATTTTTGGGAGCGTTGAGACGGATGTCATCTCGTCGCGGAAAGCCTCACCATATTTATAGCGATAATGGTACAAATTTTGTGGGCGCTAACAAAGTTCTACAAAATGAGCTAGCACATTTACAGCAAATGTTCGATAACGAATTTTTCACTGAAATCAGCGAGATGAACATACAATGGCATTTCAACGCCCCAGCTTGGCCAAGCGCAGGAGGTCTTTGGGAGGCCGCTGTAAAGAGCTTAAAGCACCATCTTCGACGAGTAGTAGGTGAACAGAAGCTCACCTTCGAAGAATTCAGCACCTTATTAGCACAACTGGAGGGGTGTCTGAACAGTCGTCCTTTATGCACTATAACAGAAAGCCCAGACGACTTAGACTATCTGACGCCTTCTCATTTCCTCTGCAGCGGGCCTACCCTTACTATCATGGAAACAGAACAAGATGAACGCACTAGGTGGCAAAGAGCACAAAAGGTTGTACAAGATATTTGGAAGCGCTGGCAATCTGAATATCTCACACAACTATCAGTCAGAAGCAAATGGAGAAAGCCCCAAGAAAACATTCAACTCAACGATGTTGTTATTATCCACGAACCTAACCTATCGGTGGGCAAATGGGTTTTAGGAAGAGTAACGGAATTACATCCCGGGTCAGATGGATACGTTCGGGTAGTAACTCTAAAGACAAAAAGTGGGTTTGTAAAACGCCCCGTCGTAAAATTGACGTTATTGCCGACAAGATCCACTACTGAAGCACCTAATCAAAAAACTGAGCATAATGAGCAGCCAGAACTTACCGATTCTACAACAAACGAGCCGCGCACGAGCAGATGTAGACGAGTGAAGTCTAATTTCATTACCATGATAATGTCATTATTCTTCTTCATTGCGTTGGCTTCAAGCGCTCATTCCCACTATAATGTGACGAAACTGGAAAAGGCTATCTACTTTGACAAAATATCAAGCATGCAGTTCATACGTGACGAGTGGAAACTAATAGTTTACTATGACATGAACCCATACTGGGATGGTTTGGCGACGGTCGAAAAATATTTAACACAATTGAAAAGTATTTGCGAAAGAGCTGAAAAGACCACACTTTGTGATATTATTCTTCTTCAATTACATCACAATCACGATGAACTACAATACTATAATCGCATGTTACTTCAGCAACATTTTGATTCTTCAAGGAAACGCCGTGGCCTTGTAAATGGCATTGGTTATATAGCAAACAGCCTCTTCGGAGTTCTAGATGAACGCTTTGCCAATCAGTATCAGCAGGACATATCACTCATAAGAGAAAATCAGAAGCATCTGGCGTTATTATGGAAAAACCAAACATCGGTTGTGGAAGCAGAATACAACCTCCTGAAACGTACAGAAGAAGCAATAAACAAACAGCACAAAATTATCAACCAGCACTTAAACATATTAACAAATTCTGCTAACATTATGAGTAAAGGATTGCAAAACACAGAACTCTTGAACGAGTTAGCACTATCTACTATCATCGCAAACAATATTCTTACCAAGTTGAAATCGATTCAAGACACTCTACTGGAGACTATAACAGATCTTCATCATGGAATGTTCAATATACATTTGTTATCTCCAAAACAATTGAGGAATGAGCTAAATATTATCTCCGGGCAACTACCCCGTGACTTATCCTTGCCTATAGATAACATTCAGAGTGATATAGCAAAGATATACCACGTTTTGAGAGTAAAGGCAAGGATCACAGAGCAATACATCATCTTTGAAATCAAAATTCCTCTTATAAGCAGAGAAATATTCGATTTGTACACACTCATTCCGATCCCACATCAAATCAAAGACAAAATAATCAGCGTCATTCCGATCTCGGATCATATTGCAATCAACTTACGCAAAGATACGTACTTAGCAATGACAGAGAACGATATACAACAATGCATACAGTACGACGTCAACACCCGTCTCTGTCATTCACAAAAACCGATCTTTAATTTTAAATCAGATGATAGTCTATGCATTAAAGATCTAATTACAAATGAGTGTAAAACTAAAGTTGAAACATGCCTTAACAATTGGATGGAATTGAGCAAAATAAATATGTATTTATTTTATTGTTGCGGGCAGTGTGCACTGAGACTCATATGCGAGAATCATATTACAGCGCTGCAAGTCGACAAGGCCGGAGTCATTGTACTTGGTCAAGATTGCGTCATCAAAGGGGAAGACTTTACTGTATTTGGACATAATAACAAACGCAGTGAAATTAGGACAACATCAGATTTATACGTACCTGAAATTGCCCCCATTAATCACATCATTAATATTTCAGTTCCCCAGGTAGACATGAATTTCAGCGATCACAGCACATCATTACAAAAGATCGATGAACAAATTCAGCAGATGAAATCAGAAAATGCTTTATCAGATGGAATATCCTACCATGACATACATCAATATACGATCATCTACATTATAATGATAGGATGCGTAGTAGCAGGAGTTGCTTACATCGTCCACCGTGTGCGCCGTCATCGCCACAAGAGCGGGAGCGCTGACTTACTGTCAAGACCAGAGCATCAAACAGTAGAACAGCAAAGTAAAAACTGCCATCCTCAAGCGCTACCTAAAGATCTTGGCCAAACGTCAACAGAAGGAAATATTATGGAGTTGAAGACATTTTCGAATATCCGTACCACGAGCAAACTTAACAAAGCGACCTCTCCAATTTTTAGAAAATCATTATATAACGACAGTGAACTTTAATTTGAAACTCTGCGTTATTTTTATAAGATTTAGCATTAGTTAGCATAAGGTTGTTTTTTATCATTTGAATTGTATCTCATCTCATCTCCTCATCATCTTCTCTCGTCTGGCAGCATGTACAGTGTAAACACCGCACATTGCACTTTATTGGAAATTAAGCATTTTTACTCCACATTGTATTAATTAGGTCATTCTACGTCAGTCCGCGTTTAGCACTCATTCTGCGTGTACTCATAGCTTATCATTCATTTTAATCATAGTTTTGTTATCGTTAATAAACGTGTTTAACTGTCTATTAGTGATTTACTTAACTCAGCACCATCTTAGCACTATTGTACGCTAGCATCGCGTACATTGACCTTATTAATCTGGCAATCCTTGCGATCACAAAAAGTGCCAGAACTCTACATCAAGATCGTAACTGACATGTAAGCCACTACTAAGGTACGGAGCCCAGCAGGAATAAGCCATAAATTCGAAGTAGGAGCAGGTGTACACCAAGGATCAGCACTAAGCCCTCTACTTTTCAATCTTGTGATAGAACACCTCACGGCAGATATTATACTATTTTATACAGAAAGAGCCGCCTTGGGATCTACTCTACGCGGATGACATCGTTCTCATAAGAAACAACTTCTCAAAAGAGAGGAGAGACGACCCCAAATGAAAAGGGATAAAAATTAGGCAAAGAGAGAGAATTCAATTCCCTACAACTTTTTATTTCATGGCTATTCACTACGAACATTAGTTCAGCCAGTAACGTGACCCTATCGATATTTTTTCTTTTTGGGAAAAATTGCCCAACTTTGACTGTCAATGTGCTCGAATTAGGCTCAAATTGTAGCAATTGATGGACAATATTTCAAATTCATAAAGGTACAAAAATTTCTTAACACAATTTTTTATTTTTCAGAATTAATAATCCACAAAATAAGAGATATTTGCAAATGACCTAAAAGTAACTAAAAATAGGCGGTTTAGGATTTTAGCACCAAAATGCCTTTGCTTCTGTTTTTTTTTTCTGACTGAAACCCACCTTTACAGACATGACACTTTTTTACACTATTGTTCAATGTCCATGCGCATTAAAGTTATAAATCCTAAGGTTTACTTACGTCGTTTTAGAATGTGCATGTTTTTAAAATTAAAGTTTATATGCTTATAGACTTGGAATTAAAACACGTGTATTTTTCATATAAACACTAAAAATGAACTGTTAAAAAATGAAATGTTGTCAATTTAGATTTTTTTTACGAAAGTATATAGCAAAGATGCCGAAAACTTCGATCTCCTTTCTGTGATCGAAGGCCGAAAAACGCTTCCTATATTTTTAAGGTATTTCAGTGTTTTCAGTGTTGCAAATCCGGGTTTTATCTACATTTGGGAACTAAACAACATTTAAAAAAATTGTAGTTACATGCGCATTTGCGACGTTTGCCCTTTTTTGTGTCCATAAGGACCGATCCAATAGAAAATAATAAAATGTGGATGCAACATCCAGTTAAGGTTTGGTAGACCGGGAGCAACCTGCGGCCGACCAAAAGGTTTTTATGCTACTTAGGAGGGGGGCTACCACTGCAAAGTGGATTAGTTCTATCTTATAAAGTAAGGCCTCTTGCAATGGGCTCCCGGTCTATGACCTGAAAAATCAAAAATCATCGCCGTATTCAAAATCCATCCATAGAATTTAACTTCTTAATGACAAAAAGTACTTATGGCGTCTGCCTATTTTTCATTTCACTGGTCACTGGTCAGGCCTTTCTATATTTTTTAGAGAGTAAGTTAAATAATAATAATAATATAATAATTTATTTATTTAAAAAGACAACAAAGGTATAAATAAAGAACTTACTTATTTTCACGGCATAACTGAACCGGACGCTCCGTTTTTTTTCAAAATATTCAGGGTACAATAAGACATGTGTTACAAATCGTAAACTGATACGACCACACGGCTTGGAGGTATCGTTATCTGGTGAACAAACTGAAATCTGAAATAATAATAATGCAAAAAATTATAAAACATTATTGTACAACACAAAATTAATTATTCAAAGTTGAATCAGTTATAAGAATTAAGTTATAGGATGATACAATTCAAAAGAGGAAAAGTTGAGGACACAGTTTTATTTTAATTTATACCCAAAATAATATATTTTTATTATTTTACAAAAAAAACAGAGTAAAACTACTTCATGACATCTAGCCCACGTCATAGTATCACAATAAAAGTCACTGATACCAAAAATTATGATAGTTGATGAAATTAATGATTCACTTTGATCTCTAATTCTTTCTTTCATCAAAAAGTGATAAACCAAGGCAACTAAAAGAGTCACAGTACATACTTTAATGTTATTCAAAGCAGCTGTAGTGTGCATCCGACACCCTCGCCAAAGCACCCCTGCGTCTTCTGGCAGTTGGCCAGCTGCCGAGCAAACTCTGTAAAATATTAAATCAATCTACGTTGAAGTATGTAAATCATTTTTCATATAGATTAAATACGAAGGAGACTAACGGCTTACCTCTGTGGATAGAGAGGTGTAGTAATTACAACGTTTACTTTAGGCATTTCAAATCTAAGCAAAATCGGCTCTTTGACAGGCTTTTCAACAGCAGAGTGGTCCCATGGGTGCAAGTTAATTCGAAAATCATCAACATCTATGCGGATTCGTCGCTGAGGCAAGTTTTGATTTAGAGCTTCATTCTCTTCTACAGTAAGTACTCGCATAGGATCTACAAATAATGAAAAAATTATGAGCAATACAATTTCGAAAGCCTTTGTCGATAAGTATAATCCTTTGCATTGCACATAAGTAGATAGCAAAAATTGATAAAAATAATAATATAATTTATAGTAAAATATCTTGTACCTATCGGTGGTGGTGCTACTTCTTCAAATATTTTTTTTAAGAATACTAATCGATGAACCAATCCAATACATAATCTGAAATTTATTGGTTTACCATGGATGCGTATATCACATAATTCTTCCCAGTCACTGCAGGATCGTAAAGCATGGATTAATTTATTATTTTCATAAGTGTAATTCACTATAATATGTTTTTAACAGTTATGTGGCCATAAAACTGATTACAAAAGTAACCATAGTATTGGTCGGGGAAAAAGTCTTTTCGCATTTTGTACGTACTATTTTGTAAGTATCTCTTTGCTCGTATTATTTGTTTCCGGCTGATTTTGATATCACGAAAAAGGTTATATTAAAAAAAAAGAAAAACAGTTTTCCGCCAAATTTCAATTGTTTATCTGTTTGTTAAAATGAGTAGGTCTAAAGAAGAAATTCAGTACATTCTGAAATTTTATTACAAATAACCGGCCAAGCACGTGTCGGGCCACGCAAAGTAGTAGTAGTTCCGTAGTTGTCCAATACTACTTTATGTACATGTTTAAGACAGTTTACATTCATCAAAATATTTTTCCATGATATCATATCAATATTTGTAGTACCAAATTTCTTACTTGTACAAGTACATTTTATAAGTTGGTCTATTATTCGATAACCTGTAAAGCCTACTTTATGTTGATAGTTTTCCTTTTAAATTCATCATATACACTACTACCGTGAATTTTTTTACATTTATTTTTACAAAAATTTATTTTTAATATTTTATTCTTCAGCTTTTTCTGCATGAGTATAGTATATCCATGCCATATTATAGCGTCTCTGATCTAAGCCGCGGACGGACGGACAGACAGACAGACAGACGGACATAGCCAAACTTCCATTTTTAATACGAAACCTTAAAAAGGGAAAAATGCGACACAGGCAGCGAAAAAAATTTGTGACGTTTATAGGTATACCTAATGCAGTATCAGTAAGAGTAGCACAAATTTGGTGCGCGTCCGGAAATTTTGATGTCAAATCAAGCAGCTCGTCCTGGTCACGGATAAAGTCGATGCCATTTTTGAAAAAGTGGAACAAGATAGGCATATTACGACATTGCTGAAGAATTCGAAATTGACCATAAGATAGTTTTAACCCATTTGAAAAAGCCTGGCTATACAAAAAGCTTGATATTTGGGTACCACACGAGCTCATTGAAACAAACTTAATGAACCGTGTACTCATTTACGATACTCTGCTAAAACGCCACTCAGAAAAAATAAGAGAGTTTGGCTGGGAAGTGTTAATGCATCCACCATATTATAGCCCTGACTTAGCACCTTCAGATTTCCTTCCACCTGTTTTGGTCTTTACAAAATTCCTCTACTTGTCGCAGTTTTTTAATCAGAAGTTCCAAAATTTCTACAGCAAAGGCATCATGTCACTACCTACAAGATGGCAACAAGTTATTGAACAAAATGGTACATATATAATAGGTTGGGGAAAAGTTTCTTCGCATTTTATATGAAATTTCAAAACATTTTTTAATAAAGTTTATTTACATTTAACTAAAGTGTATAGGTGCCATTTTGTTCGATAACTTTCTGCCATCTTGCAGGTAGGGCATGATCCCATTGCTATAGAAATTCTGGGGCTTCAGATCAAAAAACCGCGACAAGTGGTTTTGGCAGTCCTCTCGTGATGTTAACCTGACACTGCCTAAAGAATTCTGAAGAGACCGAAACAAGTGGAAATCTGAAGGTGCAAGGTCAGGATTATACGGCGGATGCATTAACACTTCCCAGCCAAACTCTCTTAATTTTTGCTGAGTGGCTAAAGATGTGTGAGGTCTAGCGTTATCATGTTGAAAAACCACACATTTTTAATAAAATATTACATTCACCCGACCGGTTTCGATCAACAGATCATCTTTTTTTAACCAAATGTTAGAAAAGATACAAAATAAATTTCTGCGATATTTATATCTGAAGATGTATGGAGTTTATCCCTTTTTTCCACTCATGTATCCTACCTCGTTTGTGTTAGGCATGGTGGGGTATTATAAATTAGAAGTTAGAAGGGGGTTGGCTCTGGCAACATATATTTTTAAAGTTATCACAGGAAAATTAATCAATCCGCAGATTTTACAATTGCTTGCATTGTGCATCCCAAACATGAGGCTTTTAGACTTGGACCTCGAAACCAGCTGTTTGCGTTACCGGTCTGTAGGACAAATATCCTAAAGCATGCCCCGGTTCCCATAGCTCTCCGAATATTAAACGCAGTGTCCTTAGAAATTGATGATTTTAATTGTTCATTGGCAAAGTTTACTCAAGTTACTTGTAAATATTTAAGTTCCTGAAATAATAACAATTATAATAATTGATGCATATAATGAATTTTTGTTGATTTATATTGTGTTGATTTTAATCATAAGAATGTATATTTGTGTTTTTAACTAATTTAGATGTGGCGGTATCGACTTGGGATCTTCCTGTAATGATACCGTTTTCTTTGTATACTTAGTTTAATAAATAAATAAAATAAATAAATAAATCTTCACAGGGTTATTAATTACTTATTCTAGATCACATAGTTTGTCAATAACGACCGTCCAAACTAACATAAACAACAGTATAATTCAAAATATTTAAGTAATGAGGGTAATCACACTTGATTCTCCCCATATGACCGAGTGTTGTCACTTAATAGAAATTACCTTAATGTGGGGTAAAAAATAGGGTACAAGGTACAATAATAATAGGTAACAAATAATAAATTTGCAATAAACAATTAAAGATTACAATATGTCACAGATAATTATCTATTAAAATAAAATAAAAGGGGGGATTTATTGATGTCTAATTGCTGATTTAGAATGTCATCTTTGTTTCGGCTAATCACTTTATTTATCTCGAGTGCTTCTAAAGCTGTCACTTTTTTTGCCTTTGTCACAAATATGCAGGGCTTTGAAATGCACCCGTTTGTCAAAGTTGTGATTTTCTAAAATCAGATGTTCAGCAAAGTTAGAGTCAATTTTATTCAGCCTCCAGCTACTGCAATGTTCCCTAATCCTAGTTTCAAAAGATCTTCCTGTTTGACCAATGTATTTCCTGTCACAGTCCGCGCAAGAGAGTTCTTATATACCACTTCTTCTGTACGTCGATGTGCGATCTTTGTTGTTGCACAGTAGTTTACCCAGAGAGTAGACTGTAGAAAGACGGTTTTTTATCTTTCAACTGTCTAGAGCACGTATAAGAAATCTCTCCTAGGAAAGGTAACCTAGCCCACTTGTTTTGTTCTGATCGGGAGAGAATGCAGCTTTCGCCCTGGTATAGTAAATTTGAGGCTTGTTTCTTTCTCTTTATTAAGAGAACTCGGTTTATAAGCTCTTCATCATAACCATTGTTAGCAGCAATAGTTCTGATTACTTGCAATTCTTTTTGAAAATCCAATGGATTCTGTGGAACTGCTGATATGCTGCTAGCAGCAGTTCCACAGAATCCATTGGACCCAAATATCCCAAATATCGAGCTTTTTTGTGTACCCAGCTTTTTTCAAACGCGCCAAAACTGTTTTGTGGTCAATTCCCAGTTCTTCAGCTACATCGTAACTACTGATATGCCGATCTTGCTCCACTTTTTCAAAAATGGCATCCATTTTATTCGTAACAGAGCGCCCAGAGCGAGGTTCATCATTGACATCAAAATTTCCGGATTGAAAAAGCTTAAACCAAATTTGTGCTACTCTCACAGACACTGTACTAGGTCCATAAACATCACAAATTTTTTTCGCTGCTTGCGTTGCATTTTTACCTTTTTTGTAGCAAAATTTTAAAATGTATCGAATTTCTTCAGTAGATTCACTCATCATAACAATAAGAAAAACAAATGAAAATCACACATTTTCCTAATTTGAATGCGGAATTATCTTTTTTTAAATTTAAACTTTTTAATAATACCAAAACCAGCCAGATTTCTATATGGTATAGCCAAAGAGATTTTATTATAAGTTTATACATACTATTTGCGAAAAGAGTTTTTCCCCAACCTAATAAATTTAAATATACTACGAAAAAAAATGTCTTTATTTTTTATGTAAAATACGAAGAAACTTTTTCCCCGATCAAGACAACAAACATCTTTGTGATGATTGGTATTTTACCTGTATTCAAAATCCTTTGGTGGGTTATCATAAGGATTGGCTAAGCGATTAGGTGGAGATCTTTCATGTACAAATTCTAAGTCAATTACAGGCGACAGTTCTTTCCAGAATGCTGCATCTGCCTGATCAGAAGAGTCTACACGTGGCTCCACAATAATAAGATCATTGAACTCTGAGGAAATTTTAGGTTTACGGCTTTCCAAGATTTTTGCCTCATCCGCCTCTTTTACTTCTGTCACATTTGCTTCTACTGGCTGGCTGGTGGACTGAAAAGAATAGTTATTTGTTAAGTAAGAGAGGAATGTTGATTTTTTCTCAGAGAACTGATATTGAATCCAGAGCATGCGAAGGAGTCTATAACACCTCTCCACCTCGGAAAGTTGGCTTCCCGAAAACAGGGCCGAAAGGAAAATTCGTATGAACTTTGAACATACACAAGAAAAAAGTTTTCGTATATTCGCGCGAAAAATAATTGACGTGTACCATATTTTTTTTTACAGATTTTCATTTTAAATACAATTTTGGAACGCAACCTATAAAAACATAACCTAAAAGTTTGTTTATTGTCTTGGTTGTTTATTTTTATAAAATACAATAATTAAGTCCGAAAATGTTCGTGTCACATGCTCGCGGGCGGGTGCTGCGGTCTCTGGAGCGGAGATGCACAAGACGCGTAAATACGCCGAGATACATTTTCTCGCCGGTAGGTCCTCGAAACGTCGGGTCCTTGGGGTCCGAGTGCGAAAAAAATTTTGTCCGATCTCTCGGTGCGTCTCAACGAGGCTACTGGTGACCGAAGGCTTAGTAGCTTTCTCTCCCAACGAATTAGCCTTGCAATTCAGAGAGGGAATGCTGCCAACATTTTGGGAACCATGCCCCGTGGGGATGCACTAGAGGAGATATTTTATATTTAAGAATGTTATTGTATATAGTTTTATTGGGTTATTTGTTATTGTAAATATTTTTATTTTTTTATAAATAAAAAAGAACTCTTGTACATTTTTGAGTAACATTTACGTAGGTAAAAGTAATAAATAGTTAATGATTTCCTTGCCGGAACAGGTGAAAAATAATGTGTTGGGTTTGAGAGGAATCTTATTCTCACCTCGAACCTTACAATCCCTCGCGAACTTCAGGAGTCTAATTTAATCTAATCGCTTCGCTCGTGCTTCTATTATAGGCTCCTACGCATGCTCTGGATTCAATATCAGTTCTCTGAGGAAAAATCAACATTCCTCTCTTACCCAACAAATAACAATAGTTATTAGAGGAATATCGATTTTTCCTAAATACACAAAAACAAACAACCAGGATAATAAACAAACTTATAGGTTATGTTTTATTAGGATGAATTTCAAAACTGTATTGAAAATTAAAATCAGTAAAATTATACAAAATAATTTGAAAAATGTGAAATACGTAAAACATTGAATTTGTAATGATTACTTAATTTAAAAAAATATTGTTTGTTATTAATAACTTTATATTGAGTTTCAGAATACATCATTAAAATAAGACTTCAAAAAATGGGTACATGCCGGTTGCTATGAGAAGATAAAAACAAAAAATAAATAAATTTGTTTTCTAATTTATTTATTTTATGGCAAACGTCACATATTTTTCGCGCGGAAATACGAAAAACTTTTTCCTGTAATAGTACAATGTTATACGAGGGGTGAAAGTAACTTATTTAGCGCCGAGCTAAGTCTTTAACCCGTGGTAGTGCTTTTCATTACAAATACAAGGAAAGTAAAAATATAAACACGAATTACTTAAAGAAAAACTGAGTGACTTCCATATCTGAATCAGATGAACTCATTGTAAACAAAACCCTACAACTTGAGAAACAAATGATAATCGGATTGTTGATTTCCAGCCTATTTTTATTTTTTGCTGTGACTGTGCCGGCCAATTTTTGAGCCATTATTTTTCATTTACAGCATTGAAAAATGTTAAATATCTAAATCTATTTTATTTTAAAGAAATAGTTGAAAGTCAATTATAATAAAGTCATTTAAAAAATATATATTTTTTAATTAATACTTAACTTTATGTTATTTCAATTCAACATTGCGCTGTAATTAAGTGGCTGCATAGAAAGATGGAACATAGTTCAATAGAAATGTGAAACTAATTTCACAAAACCAGTTCTTTTTTTGGGAAACCTTCATGACCACCCCTGGTTTTGTACGCCACGTTTTTGGTGTACATGGTTTACAACGAATACGCATTCATTCAATACGGGGATGCCTAAAAAGTTGCATCCAAAAACAGGTCTATACAAAAAGTGCTCGTGCAGTTTTGAACGCAACTGTTTTGGTACGCCGCGTTTTTCTAGGCTACTGATTACATGTCAAAATAATGGGTCGACTTTAGTAATCTGTGTTTTTTTGCTGTTTTTTACTAGGCAGCACCAGAACGAATACACTTCGGTTAGGTTAGGTTAGACTGGTGTTAATAACAGGCGGAGGGAGACGAGCGAGCGGAGCGAGCGTGCCGCGGTAGCGGCCGGTGACCGCAGGAGATTACATCTCAAAAAGGCTAATGGTTGGAAAATTCGAGTGCGCAAAACGTAGACGGAAAAAAATGGCTTCAGAAAACGGGTCGGTCATAATCTGTTCGCACAGTTTTTCCCATCCAAGGCAAGCATGTAGTACACAAAAAACAGTCTATACAAAACGGTAACACGAAAAACGGTCTGTACAAAATGGAAACAAGCATGAACCCCACTCCCTTTTTTTATAATTTGACAGCTGTCAGATGAAAGCGATTCTACCTCGGGCTGAAAAGTATTACCTTCAATCCGCTCCTCAGGCAACTTCCGGCCTACTTTCCGAGTATGAGTAATGAAAAATAAAATGTTCGAAATTCAAACATTTTTTTTTCTTTCTTCTGTCTCTGAATCTGGACGCACCCTGCGTGTTGGGTGCGTCCAGATTTGGCGAAAGCGCCGCGAATGCGCCGCTTGCGAGCCGCCCGCGAGCTACACGCGTGCATTTCGATTTGCAGGCCGCTCAAAAACACAACAATTCAATTGCACTACAAATAATCTTAATATATCTACTATATAAAACTGAATGTTTGTTCTTTTTATAAATAGAGAACGAATGCACCGATTTCGATAGGGTTTATACCAACTGGGGCAACTATATTAAATTTGTGAAATAAAGAAAAAAGACTATTTCATTTAAAATCTATTTTGCGAGCAGTTTTGACCTTTACACTAAAAAGTATGGCGATTGTCATATATACCTATATATGTTTCAGTCCCGGGCGTAGCCGGGTAGAAAAGCAAGTAGGTACATAAAACAAAGTCGGATTTGTTCGAACACTTATAACTCGATAACGGCTGGACCGATTTTTATTTCACCCAAAAAAATGCATTGACGGATCTAAGTGATGTAATAACATCCTATGGAAATAAATAATTTTGACTTTGACTTTGACATGGTTTTTTATTTGTTGTATTTGTCTCTGTCCCGAATAGCAGAACATTTAAAAGTTATTGGAAAATTGACGAAAAAAAAATCCCATACAAAATGTCCATGGGTTTTGCAACTGTCAAATATTTTTAGGTGTAGGGTAGGTGTATATATTTTTATACGTTGGATAAATTGTCATACCTGTTCTGCGTCACTTGCTTGGGCTTCATTTTCTTCAGGGATCGTTTCCGCTGTAGGTTCCTGGATCTTTACGGTAACTTCCTCCTCAGCAACTTGTGCAACTTCTACTTTTTCTATTTTGTCTTCAGGCCATTGCCATTCTTCTTCCAGTTCTTGCCTGCCTGATAAATAAATTGTCGGTTCATCTAAGGTCTGGAAAAAGAAGTCGTATATTAACAAACGTTTTTATTTAATTGCCCGCTTTGAATAACAGGTTAAAAATAAGTTAATTATCAAATATTTCTAAAAACATGGTTGCAAACCAACAACATTTTTAAAGAACCTATACTAGATTGATAACCAAAGGAAGTAAATGATCAATTGCAGACGAGGTATTTTGACGCACGAGCGCGATTTAAGCAGTGTAAATTTGTAATCACAACGCCTTAACGCCGCCGTCAGCTTAGAACTCCAGTTATCGTGAAGTGAACCCTAAGTATCGTGAAATGAAATCACTGCTTAACTTTCGTAGTACTGGTAAGGAAGTACGGATAAGAACCAAGGATAAGAATAAACAGATAAATAAACTTTTCATCTCTCATGCTCCGATAGTAGTCCAATAATGACCCGAAAGAAAGGATGTGAAATTCGTACCTTTTTACTATTTTCATAGAAAATTGCACACAGTTATTGGCAAGGGAAGAGACGTATACCGCCTAGATAATTCTACAATTAATTTTATTCCGATAAAAAAGAAAAAACATGCTTGAATCAAGATAAATACGAAATTTGCGTTTTTACCTAGAAATATCAACAAAAAGATTAATTAAATTATAAAACAAACGAATATTCTTTTAAATTTTGGCCAAAAATGACACGAGCGCGAACCTTTAAAAAAAGGCGGGAATAAAATATTGGTGAAAAAATATTGTTATCTGTGGTTTCTAATCAATGTTTTGATATAATGTTTATTTTAACCATGAAAAAGTAAAAATAAGTTAATTTAGGCTTGTGCTGGAATTTCTAAACACAATACGCATTGTTTTCAATAAAAACCAACTGAAAATTTACCAGTTTGTGTGTCAAATAGGGTGCGGCGCACTAATATGGCGCGTAATGGTATGTAGCCCATACATTATTTTCACAAACTGTTTTGTTTGCTTTCATCGCAATCTAGATGAAAAGCAGAGAGTTCACTACGTGGGAAAGATCAATTCCACCCTTACTCTATAAGCGCCCTCGCTACGCTCGTGCGTTAAAATACTTCGGGTGTAATTGATCGCTTTCAACCCTTGGTTAACAATCTACTATTACTCACGGAATTCAAGTCGCGATGTCCGCATATGCATTTTCCCGTTGATTTCAATACAAGAGAGCGTATCCCAAGTTTTGCTCGTAATAAGGTAGGCGCACATATCCAACATTTGATTACGGTGAATGCACCATTAAGCTCGAGAAGACTACGAGACCGCTTACGGGTGCTTGCATCTGTTTCCAAAACCTGTTAAACAATACATTAAGCAAGCAATTTATAATTGTTGATTTTCGTTGCATTTTCGCTGAGCCACTATCGAGAGATTTCGCGTATTTAGAACTCATACCTTGATAACAAGTGACACTTCGTCTAAGAATGCAGAAAATGTGATAGGAGTTGGGCAGGCATTCATAGTAGCCTCCTCTTTTCCGCGAGGAGTTGAAGATGACTTCCACGACCACGCCCAGTCAGACCAGCTCTCTCGTTTTGATGGCTCTGTAGCATTTGGTGTTGCTGGAAACGAAAAGTATGAACACTTTTAGGTTTTCGTGGTTGTTAATATTACTAACACTCATATCTACCGAGTTATTACTACGATTTTGGTTTAAAATAAGCTTTTTAATGGGCTTACCGATATTTTGACTATGTTGCAATAATCATGATCAAGCTCATTCGTATCCCCAGAATCACCAGAATCGTAATAACCCGGTAGATATGTGTGTTATTAACGAACAGTATCTTTTGAAACAATATATTTCAGGCCGATTTCGGCAATAGTGATACTTGGTGTTGCCTTTTAATGGTTTGCCCTTTCAAATTACTTAAAAGCTCAATTTAAAAAGGAAACAACAAACTGATAAAATTTATGTGGTGTTATGAAAATAGATGTCGATAATGTTACTTTATTAGATAATTTGCATTACCGTATGTAAAGATAAATATAAAAATGTCGAAGTGAGATTTTCATAAACATTTTTCAACGTCACAACTTGCTAATAATATCAAGGACAAAGGAAGTTTAGCCCGGTTCGCACGTTCACTACAAGTGTACGCTCGCTATGAAGAACGGCCGGAAGTACTCGTTATCATCAAATCAAATATCCTTTATTGCACATAAAAACACTCATACAAAAACAAAAGGATGAATAGGCGGGTGTGCAGAAATAGTACCTACTGTACAAAATACAAAAAAATACTATACGGATTTAACATATAATATATACATATATAATATATTATACAGAATAATATACATAATATAATAAAAATAACATACATAACACAAAATATACTACATACTAATACAACAGTAATATGCACAAAATCTCTGGCTATCTGGCTATAATACGCACGAGGGTGCTGGAAACCAAGTAGTAAGAGTCAGATAGCTTATTGCTCATTAACGTAACCGCACTGCAGCTCATAATGACTTCTGTACTTTTTTTTATAAAAAGTGTTTACAATATCCAATAAATAATAGTGCCTAAGTAATAAATAACCGAACATCAAGCCTTCTTGTCAATTAAATAGTCATTTAACTTAGCCTTTTTGCATAGTCAGTTTCAGGAAAGATTTAAACCTTTTTCAGGTAGGCTTAAAATAATAAATGTGGGGACATCTTTACACACAACTAAGCAGAGATTGTACTATGGGTACCAGACAGCTGATACGCATTACTTAAATAAATAAACACATACATATATATAGGTAGATACGAGTAAACAACAACCAGATACAAGGCAAACAGAGATACAAGTGCTCATCACACGAATGTTTGCCCTGGGCGGGATTCAAACCCGCGACCCTGTGCGTCGGAGGCAGATACACTAGCACTGGGCTACGGAGCCGTCAATGCCGTGTTTATTACACAGCGTGTGTGTTGGAGCATGTTTTTTAATAGTACATTACGATACAAGGATCGTAGGTGGCATATTACAAACGGGGTGACTTTTGTAAGCCCGAGCCGCAGGCGAGGGTTTATAATGTCACGAGTTTGTTATAAAACCTAAGATCCGTGTGTTGTACGACGTTTTTCAATACACTTGTGAAAAAACTGATAGTAAATAATGATATTGAAATGGTTAAGAAAGGTACATAGTACCCTACAAAAGCGAAACACTACAAGTAAAATTGATCATATAGAAGTTGTAAAAACTGACCTTTATTATATCGCGCGCAGTTTCACTATCCTTACTATACACATTTATCATTAAATATCAACACTTAATTACTCATAAAACAACATTCATTGTAAAACAATTATATTTTTATAATTAAAATATTACTGGCTGATAATATTTCTGATACAATTTGTTGAAATAAAAAAAATATAAAACACTTTTCTCTTTGTATAAATCGATTTAAATATTTTTTTATTGTCAAAATGATCCTGGCTGAATAATAATTTTGAAGACCGCAGGAATAAAAAAAAATTGTAATTAAATCGCACTAGTGCGGTAAAACGCGTTTACCGTAAGTTCAATTTTTGAAAAATATATTATAGTCGTATTTTGCACGGGCACACACGCGTAAATGATCACCTCGTAATTAACAAGACAACATACGAGGGCCGATTGATAAGTTTCCGAAACGACAAAGAAAAACTTTAAAAATCTATTTAAAATAAATTTAAAATAAATTTATTTCTCAACGTAGTTTCCTTCTACCTCGATGCATTTAGTCCAGCGCTTCTCCAATGCCGTTACACCAGTTTGATAAAATGTTTTCTCCAACCCCTCAAAATACTCGTCCACGGCAACAATGACTTCTTCATTAGATGAAAATCTCTGGCCACCTAACCATTTCTTCAGGTTTGGGAATAAGTGGAAGTCACACGAGGCCAGATCCGGGGAATAGGGTGGATGCGGTAGCAATTCGAACCGCAATTCATGGAGTTTGGCGACTGCAACCATTGACGTGTGTGCAGGTGCGTTGTCATGGTGGAACAAAACTTTTTTCTTGGCCAAATATGGTCGTTTTTTCTGGATTTCTTCACTTAATTTTTGCAGCAAGCTTGCGTAGTACTCTCCATTTATTGTTTTTCCTTTTTGCAGATAATCCACTAAAATAATCCCTCGAGCATCCCAAAAAACAGTCGCCATCACTTTGCCGGCCGACAAAACCGTTTTTGCTTTCTTCGGCGCAGGTCTTCCGCTCTCAGTCCACTGCTTAGATTGTTCTTTTGTCTCGGGAGTATAATGATGTATCCAGGTTTCATCGACTGTTACATAACGCCGCGAAAACTCGTTAGGATCTCGGTTAAACAGCGCCAAACACTCCGATGAATCGTCCACTCGACGTTGCTTTTGGTCAACAGTGAGCAAACGCGGCACCCATCGCGCGCAAAGCTTTTTCATTCCCAAATGTTGGTGCAAAATATTAAAAACGCGTTCAGATGAAATGCTCACCATCTCTGCTATCTCTCGCAACTTCAAGCGCCGATCATTCAAAATACAATTTTGTGAATTTTTTTGATCATGTCCGGATTCGTGACTTCATTTGGACGGCCAGACCTGTGGGCGTCTTCGCAGCTCTGTCTTCCACGTTTAAAATCAGTTACCCAGGTGTGAATTGTACTCAATGCAGGAGCAGAATTACCTAAAACACTGTCTAGCTTGGTTTTAATCTGGGTTGCTGTTTTCTGTTTTAAAACGTAAAACTTTATCACCGCACGAATTTCGTTTCTTTCCATTGTTAAGAAAATTTACGACAGAGAAAGTTCTACGTCCTATCAAACAAATTCCACCAGTTCGATTAAATTCAAATTTGGCGTTCTATTTTCAAAAAGATGCCAAAATATAATGTAATATTTTTTTTTTGCGTATCATTTTTTTAAGTTCGTCGTTTCGGCCAGTTATCAATCAGCCCAGGTAGTTCCAAGACAAAACTGCTAATTAATTAAGGTATTTTGGATTGGAAGGAACGCTTATTTTACTTAGTTCAATATTTAAACACCGACGGATAAAATTAATACATACGTTGTTGCGTAGGCGTAGGCATAGCTACTGTAGATATGCGTCCAGCTGACTTTGTATTTTGTGGCGCTGATGTGGGAGGAGTTTGATTTTCAGCCTGCGCTCTTTCCTTGACTAATCTTAAAAGAAGTCGTAGCTGCGCACTTGTGACTCCCCAGGCTATTTTGGTTGAATTCATTTGCACGTCAAAGCTACTAGCCCGACGCGTGTTGGCTGAGACTAGTTTCGCTAAAACCCTATAAATTTACTATTATTACTTATCGGAAATATTTTACGATTTCAGCATTTAAAAATTATATTTTTTGTCATTTTCTTCCAACTATGTTATGATATAATCTTGAAACTAATTTGTAAGAGCAAAGATGTTCATGTACGGCGTGTTCAAAGCCGGAAAGTTGAGATGGGGGTACATTTTTATTTTACCGTTATAAATAATTACCTGAATTCAAGTCCGCACCGATAAAGTAAAGGGTCTTGATAGAACCTTATTTTTCCATCTGAATCTGTGTTGTCTAAACATAGTGTAAGATCATCTAGCAAGATTAATCTCCTGATCGCCGGATTAGATGAGTCGATATCTATAAAATATATTAATAAAAAGAACATTAACACTTTAAAGGCTAAGAGAGCTTCTTTTATTCGTAGTTATAATGCCACCGAAAAGTAAGACGTACACAAATTGTTAATATTTATATTCGTTCTGTGGCTAAGCTTAGAACTTCTTTGTTCAGTGGTTTCAGCGAATGACAAAATGCATTAATTGCGAGAGAATATACTTTGAAAAACAATAAATGTATCGTAAGTCTTTTATCTAGTCTTATTTATCAGAATCCAGAAAGTTTCAGTATGCCCTAAGTACAACATTGAATTAGGAGTACTTAATAAATTAAATAATGAATAGTATATACGAATATACTTACCAGCAAAAGCTGGTTCCCAGTTAGGTCCCGTGCTATTAATTGACAAATGTTTCACATTAAGCGAGAGCACAATATCATCCTGTACGTATTTCACGATGAGGTGATGAATCTTTATTGCAATATTGCTTACGATACGACGCACAAGGGCTTGCATGTATCCTGGAGGCGCTTCCACCACCTGTGTCGCCCCACTATATAACACAAAACATTGAAATAATAATAATAAAATTATTACTTACATTATGAATTTTTTCAACTATTTTTAAAACGTACCAAATAGTAACCATGGTTATTTTTTTGTTATAATGTACGTATAATGCTAAGGACAGGAAAAAATTTAATCATAACTTTTGTAATTACAAACGCGATTAAAAAAGAGTTGAAACAAATTATTTTGCAGCTTATGTACAGTTTGCTGGTTAAATACTAAAATGTACTAAATAAAAACATATGGTTGTTACAGTGCAATAATGGATGTAAGAAACATCTATAGTGACATTTTTAACTGGGAGACAAAATAAAATAATTGGGCATCATTTAAGATATTTTTTTTCACCCTTTGTTCAAGATGACTAAGGATGAAAATTTGAATTTTGATTACATTACATAATTATTACCGTTTATTTTCCACCTTTTGTATTTTTTGTCTTTTATAATATAACTCTACAGAGACATTCACTGATGCCAGATAGTGGAAAAGTTTGGATCTGGTATATAAATATTATTACAAACCTGGGAGTCTCTGTTTTTGGTTGTTCATTAGCTGGTCGTTGATTTAAAATACATTCTGCAATAGAATACAAGTAATATTTAAGTAATCATCATCATTTATGTAATATTTTATTTAGAAAATAACTTCATTTTCAATTCAGGAGATATTTTGACAAAATGGGCGACTTTTTTTATTGTTGTATCTTTTCCACTAGATGGCTGTTTTACATGGACAAAGTGCGTTTTAATTTAATTGTCAAATTTAATTATAAGACTCTGGGTACGGTGTATCGTAGCAAGTTTCTTTATTATTCAGTTTTACGGTTCTGGGTAGACTATATAAGCCAGCATGATGGCAGTGTTGCAGCGACACGAAAAAAGGAGTCCCTTTAAAGTAAACCCTGTTGGTTTTCTCTCTGAGATCATCATCATCAACAGCTCATATACGTCCCCACCGAAAGGCTCGAGCCTACCTCTTTGACATAAGCTACAAAAAAAGGTATTTTTTTATTACTACTAAGAGTGCTTTCGAAATCGGGTTAAAATTACTACGAGTGATGCGCAATTACCGCAAAGCTTTCAGAAATGACCCGAGTGAATCCAAGGATAAACGGACAGTCACCTGACAGATTGCCGAACATCGTTTTAGAACGGCTAAGGTGCAGACCTTCGATCACCTTTCTGTGGTCGAAGGCGCAGACCTATCAACTTATCTGTGAAATATACGGCGATAGTAGTAATACAAAATTGCATTTCAACCAATCATGACTCTTCTGAAAGTTGACATTTCCATAATAATGGTCGTAGTTCCAATTTTGGCCATACATTTCAAGATTGTGTGGTACGAGTAGGTCTATAGAGTAATTATCGCACTAACAACTGACAAGTTGGACTTCCCTATCTGGACACTTTGTCCTAAGTAGACGTAATCCTAGTTTTACTGGAGTGGGTGGAGCACGGACGTTCGACATGAGTTTCGTTTTATCCATGTTCATTTTAAGGCCCACTTGTTTGGAAACTCTGCTGAGGTCTTCGATCATTGTGCTAAGATCCTCCATGATCTCAGTTATGACCACTAAATAGTCGTCGGCAAACCGAAGATGATGCCAAAGATGATCGCCGTTGATGTTGATGCCGAATCCGTTCCAGTCCAGAACCTTCAAGACATCTTCCGATGCCGCTGTGAACTGTTTCGGAGATATTAAATCTCCCTGTCTCATACCTCGCTGCAATTGGATCGGCTTATTGACCTGGTCGTGGAGTCGGACTGAAATACTGGCGCTCTCGTACAAATACGAGCTGCTTCGATGTACCGATAATCGATCTGGCACCTCTAAAGAGACCTAAGCGCTGCCCACGTCGCGATCGAATCAAAGGCTTTCTCGTAGTCCACAAACTCTAAGCATAGTGGCAGGTTATATTCTTCCGTCTTCTGTATGACCTGCTGCAGCGTATGTATGTGGTCCACGGTACTATAGCCTTTTCGGAATCCGGCTTGTTCGAACTTGCGCGCTAGACGGTTTGTGATGACTTTCGGAATTAACTTGTAGACATGGCAGAAGTGATTAATCATGCAGTTTTTATTTGCCCGTTTGATGCAGGCCTGTATCAACTTGTAACATCACCAAACGAAGCTACACCAAACTTTGTATTTAAACCAGAAAATATGTGGTATCTACTACTTACTATATGAAATTTATAATTTTTTGACCGAGCGAGCGAAGCGTCTCTGTTTCAGCTTGGCCAAAATTGCTTTTGTATATCTGTTTGTTCCACTCTACAAGTCGCGTTTCTCAACCGATTCTCGTGAAATTTTGTGAGCAGGTTCGATAAATTAATCAAATTTTTTTGTCGAGTCTGTTTTTGGAAATTTTAAAAAATTACGGAGTTATGGGGGTTGCCAGCTTACAAGGTCTACCGCTGAAGCTGTTTCCTTACATTTCTCAATGAAATAAAATAAATAAAAAATAAAAAAATTAAAATAAAAATAAATATATTTGAGTTAAATTAATTTCAAGGGGTCGGGGATATTTGTGGAAAAAAATAAATATAAAGACGAGCGAGGTCTACAGCTCACAGAGCCACTGTTCTTAGATTTTTATGTATTGCTTACCTATTGTGTCAATTGTAACCACTATAGGTTCTGACATAATTTTTGTCCATGGCACTTGTATGAGCAGCTCGTGAATGCGCCCAGATACCAAAGTGAATGGCAAAGGTACTTCCTGCTGCACCACATCTGTCTTGAGCACCAAGTTGTGCAATACCACACCTCCACCCCATAGTGAAACCTAAAATTATGATATCATTTATCATACATCATATCAGCCGAAAGACGTTCACTTAAAATGGTAAATAGGGAATTTGACTATTTTATTTTATCCAAATTTGTTAATTT
This sequence comes from Carpatolechia fugitivella, assembly GCA_951230895.1. Taxonomy (NCBI): domain Eukaryota; kingdom Metazoa; phylum Arthropoda; class Insecta; order Lepidoptera; family Gelechiidae; genus Carpatolechia; species Carpatolechia fugitivella. The sequence continues at coordinate 15,046,107 of OX579645.1, forward strand.
CTGTTATCAACAGCAAAATAATTTTTGCTCTATCTTATTGTCTGCTACTAAACTATATTTTAATATTAATTTATAAAATATAGTAAATTTTGCAACAGTCAAAAACCCTATTATGATATCTTGCTCTATCTATAGAGAACTGAAAAAATTGAATTTGTAAGAATCATTTCACATACTGAATTTCCCATGTTGGTATTCACCCAATAAAAATTACCTGACGATTGAGCCAAGCTAGAGGTCATTCAGGCAAATATTTATTTTTAATTTGGTGTTTTATTTTTAATTTCTTCTTATACAACAATCTGGCTAGTTTTGCATTTTATTACCTTTTTTTATTTGCCCTGATTTTTAGCAATAGCACCTAAATTAACTTAGAAAGTAAACTTTATCAAAGTCTTAACAAAATAACTCACTTGTGCATCAGCTGGTTTGAAGTCTTTGACATATTTATCAACATAACTTAAAAGGATTGGAGTAATGTAAGACTCTATTTTAAACATCTTTGTAGAAGTAGGTAATTTACATGCCACATCTCAAAAGGTTCACAAGTTTAATTGTTATCTGAAATACAAGTTAAAACGTAGCATGAAGAATAATTAAATTGTAAATGATGATGATGATGAATGCAGTACATTACGATCGTAGGTGGCATATTACAAACGAGGTGACTTTTGTAAGCCCGAACCGCAGGCCCTCGCCTTTATAATGTCACGAAACCTAAGATATGTGTGTTGTACGACATTTTTCAATACACTTGTAAGAAAACTGATAGTAAATAATTTCAATTTAGGGTACTCCCTACAAAAGCTATGATACTACAGGTAAAATTGATCATGTAGAAGTTGTAAAAACTAACCTTTATTATATCGCGCGCAGTTTCAGTATCCTTACTATTCACATTTATCATTAAATATCAACACTTAATCACTTATAAAACAACATTTAATGAAAAAAAAATTAAATGAAAATTTTACAAATAATTACGGAGAAAAGCGGAGGCGGATATTCAGCCTCTACGAATTGATTATTTGTTAAATCGAGATAATACTTTTCCTCCGAGTTAAAATATTACTGGCTGATAATATTTTTGATACAATTTGTTGAAATATAAAATACTTTTCTCTTTATGAATCGATTTTATTTTTTCTATTTTATGAATCGATTTAAATATTGTTTATTGTCAAAATGATCCTGGCTGAATAATAATTTGGAAGACCGTAGGAATTAAAAAAAAAAAAAAAAAACGCACTAGTGCGGTAAAACGCATTTACCGCACAGTTTACTGCCTTCGTAAGTTCAATTTTCAAGCAAGGTGTATTGAAAACCAATTTTTAGTACGAGATAGGCGCTAATTTTGTAGAATTTGCTTTGATTTTCATGTTGCATTACCTGTTTTTTCACAAGTGTATTGAAAAACGTCGTACAACACACGGATCTTAGGTTTTATAACAAACTCGTGACATTATAAACCCTCGCCTACGGCTCGGGCTACAAAATTCAGCTCGTTTGTATTTTGCCACCTACGATCCTTGTATCGTAACATAATGTACTATATTATTTATTTTTTTAACCATTTATTGTACACAATAGATGACAAAATACAATTACATTTGAAAAAACGACACAACAGCCCTGCTTATTTCTAAAGAAATATTTTCCAGCAGACCTACTATATTATGGAAGACTTGCTATCTTACAATAAATTAAAATAAATCGCAAAGTGCAGGTCTGACTCGCACAAGGGGTTCCATACCTTAAGAAGCACCTTCTGCTGTGATGATTTTTTTTTTCATATTACAGTCACAAATAGGTCTACTTTTAATAAGTATGTTTACTAATATTGTAATAGTGATTATGTTCAAAATATTTTTATTTTTCCTATTTTGTACCACGGGGTTGAATTTGTAAAGGACATCAACCAAAATGTTTGACCTCCAGGCTTAAATAAATATTTGCATCTTTGAATCTTCAAAATGAACATAAAAATATAATTATTATAATGTGACTATTAATTATAATTATTATAATATGGCTGTTTTGAGTTGTCTGTAATAAGATTGAAACTCGCGATTGTTGGCACTTATGGGACTTGGTACACATATTTAATAAAAGTCACTTTTACTAGTTCCACGTATATTATATTTACCCAACCGGTTTCAATCAACAGATTATCTTCACAGGGTTATTACTTAATCTAGATAAATAGAGATAGATATTTAGATGTTTGGATTTTGGGATGTTAAGATGTTTGGATGTTAATATGTTAAGATGTTTGGATGTTTAGATGTTAAGATGTTTGGATTTAAACATCCAAACCTCTAAACATATAAGCATCTTAACATCCAACCATCTAAAAACCTAAACATGCCAACATCCAAATATATTTTTACATTTATAATATTAGTGTGGTGTGATAGCGGTCCGCGTTATGTAATATTTTCCCATGGAAATAGGAATTTTTCCCGTAAAAAGTATCCTATGTGTTAATCCAGGTTATGAACTATCTCCATTCCAAACATCCAAATCCACTGAATACTTTAAATGTGAAGGCGGAACAAACATCCAAACATCTAATCATCCAAATTTATTTTCACATTTATAATATTAGTGTGAATGGATGATACTGGCTCGAGTGTGCATAGTAAAATAATGTTTTATTTTTTCAAATTAGTTGTTGAATTCAATCTAACTAAAATTGATGACTAAATATTACTCAAATTTCGTTACAAATATAACAAATTTTTTCAATCACAATTGAATGAATCAATCAAATTAAATTTATCACTAAAATTTTAGTTTGATTAATCAATCAATTGAAATTTTTAGTGATTAGGCCCAACACTATCGTGCGCATTTGTGCTTAGGAGTAATATTGCGCTGTGTCTCTTACATTGAGCAATTTTCATACCAAGCGCAAATAACCATAAAAATCACAAATCTGTAAATGTTATCTCCTAAACAGGGATACTAAAAATCGGGTTTTGTAGGTATACACATCTCTTAAATACCAAATTTAAATCACACAGCGAATATACAAGCACAAATGTGTTCATGAGAAAAAGGGTCTTGACAGACAGACAGACAGACAGACGATAAATTGATCCTATAAGGGTTGCTATTTCCTTTTGAGGTATGGAACTCTAAAAAACAACTTATGCAAGTGATTCATCAACATCATCAACGGCCCATTACAGTCCACTGCTGGACTATGAGCCTCCTCCACTTATTTGGAGGGTTTTGCCATAATGTCCACGCTTGGCAGGCGGGTTGGAGATCACAGATTAAAAGAGAGTATCAGAGAGCGCTGCTGCCCGTTCCCTGTTCAATGTGTAGTCCCTAAGTCGCCTCTTACGACACCCACAGGAAGAGTAGGGGTTGGTGACAAATGTATCTACTCTGCCGTCACTACACGGCCGTCAACATTCGGTGATTCACTTCTACATTATTATTTCACGATGTTTGCTACTTCAAAGTACCTAATATCCAGAAAATCACAAATGGTAAAAATTAGTGCTAAACATACACAAACAGAGTATATTTGGTCAGAGAGTAATCTACAGGTCGGGGTCAATCTCAAATGTTGAAGATGCGAAACTAGAGCTCATATCTTACTAATAAATTAGTAAGTGTATACTTACCTATTAGTTACCTACTGTTATAGCCGCCAAGCGCCAACATGCTATAAATTATATTGCAGTAAACAGAATCATAGTAACAGTCGCGTTGCGTTGGCGCTAGTGCTAGTCATGACAAGAAAAATTTAAATGTAAAAATTTTACACGTATCACCTGTTGATAGTAAGTGTACAAGTAAAATATACCTTATTATTAATAACACATACGCCTCAGACATCCCCGATTATTTTATGCTATCCAGAAGATAATCACAAATCAATTCAATAAATGCACTTGGAAAACAATCCGTTGTTTGAATTCTTGGACCAAAATTTTGATTTTAGTAAAGTAAAGATTCTTTTAAGTTCAGATTTCAATAGACGATCACTCACAGTCACAGACGAAGACGGAAATCGATTTCTGATATTGACATTTGTTTTTTTAAACGCCGACTCCGTACAAACTGACGACTGACGACGCACGCAACCTCCCGTGTGGGAGTCACGCCGGATATCCCGTGCAGGATTAACCACGCACGCTCTTTACTATATTTCCTCTTGACAACTTTGGAATACGCCCTGCGTTCCGAGACGCGCTGAAATCGATTAAAGCCACCGGTAATCGCGTTACGAATTACTGTCAGCTGTCAAAACTCATACGTTTCTTTGCTTTTGTGATCGCTGACAGCGCTGAAAGTCTGTTTCGGAATGCAGCCAGGGTCACATTTTAGAGCGTGCGCTTTTTGAGGAGTTTTTAGAGCACTGGTTCAGATCCTTGGAATTTCTGGACCAGCCTAAAGCTAAACAGGAAAAAAGTCATTGTTCACACGCCGCCACAGCCGTTTTATGTCCATTCTGTAATGATAGTCACAAACTAGAGTACTAAAAAATTGCAAGAAATTTGCTAAAAAAACTGTTGATAAACGCCGCAGTTCCAACCAAGGGCGCATTCCGAGTCAGACTTTCAGCGCTGTCAGCGATCAGAAAAGCAAAAAAATGTATGGCTGACAGTGATTCGGAACTAGAGATGTGCCGTGGGGAATGTTCCCATTCCCAGTATTTTCCCTATGGGAATATTCCCGGTAAGTTACCAAAAGTTTCCAATGTTCCCGGGAATATTCCCCTACAGTGTATCTCTTTTTAGATGTCTTATTTGGTAAACAAACCACTTACCTCGACAAAATCTCAAGTTTACGGGCTGATCACACTATAGAACTAGCCCAAAATATTAATACACCTGAAACAAACACTTATCAAGCATTCACTCACAAATTCTGTTAGAATTAATCATCGAAAACTTAAGTTTTTCGCAAAATTATCAATAAATCGTTCTAACCTCAAACCATATTTCGATCGGGTATCTCTACATTATCTTTGGATTTTAGAGATGAGGTATATCACGCACTCATACACAATTCAATTATTTAATCGGAATAGACTGGTTGAATCTTTAAAAATATAAGTAGACAGAGAAAAATAGATTCGACAAATAAGTGGTCAGACGTGACATCTCTATCCATTGCAATTAAAAAATGTATGTTAAATGTTATAATGAATGAATCACGGGCGCGTTCCGATACACGCTTAAGTGACTTTCGAATCAAACTGTCAGCGCCGTCAGCGATCAGATTGTATGAGTTTCGCCTGCTGACAGTAATTCGGTACGCGCTTTGAGTGCGCTGAAATCGATTTAAGCACCCGTAATCGCGTTCCGAATTACTGTCAGCTGTCATAACTCATACTTTTTTGCTTTTCTGATCGCTGACAGTGCTGAAAGTCTGATTCGAAATGCGCCCCACGTCGCACTCACGCGCCGCGCGCCGCCACCGCCCGCCTCGAGTCGAATCAACTCGAGTTGCGACTCGAGTTGGCTACCATTTCAACTCGACCTATTCTAGACAAAGCGAGTTAACCCATCACTACAATAAATACTTCAATGATGACAAATTAGAGTAAGAGATATACGACGTAGGATATTCCGAAATGCTTGTAATTACCAATTACAATTAATTACCAATTCAATTACATTCAATTAAATCAATGAAATCTATTATTTGGAAGCACTATTTTGTGTCTATGGTCACCTTATCGCCATGTTTGTTTACCAAATAAGACATCTAAAAAGAGATACAGTTTACACATGAAACTTTTAATATATTGAATTCTTTCTTTACCTAGTGTTTTAATTTAGTTTGGTTGGTTGGTTGACTGGTTTGGTAAGTATGATTTAATTTGCAAAATTGATTATTTTTGATATAGACAATTTTATTTTATTTAAGTGAGAGATTTCACTCACGGTCATCTGATCCAAAACTAGGCAAGGCCTGTACTACGAGTATGGGTGTCAAAGATAGACAAATATTCAATACCCAGATACAGAAATGACCCTTGATGTCTGCCTTTTTTTCTTTTTGCGCCTTAGCTTGGTACTATAGAAAACTGTAATTTTATTACAGATAGGTATATAGGTATAGGTATAAGTCGTTTTGTTAGTTACATACAGCCAAGTAGATGTTTGCCTGTTCATTGCTGACTGTAAGATGTGGATCAACTGTCTCGCTTCCTCTTTAAAAAACACTTTATTTGCGAATCTCTTTATTTGAGTGGCAACAAGGTCATCAAACAATGAAAGCGTCCTTTTTTAGTTACCTGTTATTTAATTTGTAACTTGGTGCACGTATTTAAACATACAAACCTCGTTGTTAAAAATAAATCTGAGTCTTTGTGGTCGGATTTTAAAAGTTGCTTTGCTTTATACCTATAACTTTATAAAAAACAGGTTGATCGTTCTGTGATTTGTTAGTTATTTTAGTATAATTTAAATTGTTAATACTGAAATTTTATTGATATTTAAAAACAAATCTGGATCTTTGTGGTCGGATTTTAAAAAAGTTGCTTTGTTTTATACCTATAACTTATGAAAAACATGTTGATCGTTCTGTGATTTGTGAATTATTTTAATATACTTAAAATTGTTAATACTAAAATTTTATTGATGCTTATTGTTGATTATATTGATAACGCATATTTGTACACACATGAATAAAAACTATCAAAATTTAACGTCTATGTTTCTTTTTCTCTTATTAAAATACAGTTAAAACTTTCAGAATCTGCCCGGGAATATTCCCGGAATCATTGGGAATATTCCTAAAAACACTGGGAATATTCCTCGGAATATTCCCATTTTTTTGGGAGTTTTGGGAATATTCCCAGGCGTGTGGGAAATTTCCGGTGATTGTTCCCGGTAACATTGGGAATATACGAAATCTCTTAGGTTAGTAAGTATTCAAATATTACTTGTGATTTGTCTCCTAAAACTTAATATTGTGACATAGAAATATATAAAAAAAATAGAAGATTTCGACAACTTTCCCATTGTTAAAGTTCTCAAGGGAATATTCCCCGGAATATTCCCACACAAAAGTAATTTACCGGGAACGGCACATCATTATTCGGAACGCGAACGGGTACTTTAATCGATGTCAACGTGTCTCGGAACGCAGGGCAAGTTTTATCAAAATCGGTCCATAAACAAAAAAGTTGGTCGCCATGTTGAATTTTTGTAAATTTTAACATTGCGTTGTTGTTTTTATGCCAAAATAGTATGTAAAATTTTTCTATGTATTCGATTCGTTAATAAAATAAAAAGTAATATTAAAAACATTTTCCTGTGATTTGGGATTTTTTCGGGTTTTTGCCTTTTTTTCCCATATTTTCCCGATATTTTGCTTTTCATCCCAATCTTTTTCTTTACCTACCCATCACTAAACTACACTTTATCAATAAAATCACCTCGATATCCATCTTCAATATTGTTCACCATTGTGTGGAAGGTAGCCCGATCATGGTGGCGATGATGGGCGATTATTTGATGGCCCATCATGGCCATTTGTGAAGAGGAGCCATAATCCCGACTCTGGCTAAATATGTCTACCTATATTTGTGTCGCCATTATGCCGGGTCCGCTGCGCCATGTTTTCATGTTTTATAAACATCTAACATGGTTTTTTAACCGAAAAGGGGCGTGGCTTAACTGTTTTGTTATAAAAATACAATGAACATGTTTACCGCGGCGGGCAAATGGATAACATCCCCCGCGTTCGTCTGCGGGGAGGGGAAGTTACGCTTTTGGTGTAGCGCTTGCCCACTCACTAGAGGACGTAGTTTTTGACAAAACACTACTTTCGCACTGGACTGGACTGGTTGTTATTTTTAACATGTTTTGCTAACTTGTTTGTATAACATGTTTTGTTAGAAAATTGGCACCCGGCTAGCCTTTAATGTTGTTTTTTGTCAAAAACTACGTCCTCTAGTGAGCAATAAATATTGGGCTGTACATTCCTGTCCGTTCTTTATTAGCCAGTCTACGCGGTCCGACTTTTTCCGCCCAGGATTGTCGATCGAATCCATGTACAATAATTATCGGGTTGTACAATATTGGCTGTGCATTATCCTCGGAGGAAAAAGGACGCATTATCGCTTGTAACGAGAATAAATTGTACAGGTCGATAATTCGAGTACATTGTACTTGAATTATTGGCTGTGCTTTCCTGGTTGTGCAATATCGACTGAATAAAATCTGTACGGGCTGATATTTCACAGCCGATAATGGTGTCGATTCGGCATACGCCCAACTAAACTAAAATTAGTACTAGGGACCGAAGATCATCGGTTTTGTTTTTGTCTTTGATTTCACGACTGGTTGTACAATCCTGGGCGGACAAAGTCGGACCGCGTTGAGACAAGTATGTACAAAGCCAAACCCCGAACTCTTTATCAGCGTAATTTTAAAGATATGGATCTCGCTCGTCTCGTTGAGGACGCTAGCAAAATTGACTGGCCTGTGGTTGATCGTGCAAACACAGTAGATGAGCAGGTGCAGGTCTTCAACTCTCTCCTCATGGGGCTATATGACACGCATGCTCCTATGAGAGCCATAAGCGTAAAGCATCATCCTTTCGCCGGCTTACGGACGATATTAGGTCACTCATGGACAAAAAGACTAAGGCCAAAGGGAGGTACAAACTGGACCCTTCTGATAAAAACCGTGACAAATATCACTCTATACGGAATCGCTGCAATACAGTGATAAGGGACGCTCAGATACGCCATATCTATGTTAATGTTGAAAATGGTAATCCATATAAAGTATGGAAATTCTTAGGTACCCTGGGTGTTGGTCGCAAATCACGCAATGATCCAATTTCTAAAAATATTAATCTTGATACACTAAATCAACACTTTTCTTCTGCTTCGTCTTTAGCTAGTAACATTAAGTCATATACACTTCAAACTCTTTCATCGCAACCAACCCCAAACATTCCTCCCTTCACTTTGAGTCAACTGTCCAATTGTGATGTTAAGAAAAGCATACTTTCCATCGCCTCGAATGCCGTTGGTGGTGACTGCATTAGCCGTAATATGATCGTCCCCTTGATTGACATTGTTACACCTGTAATCACAAAAATTTTTAACCGTTTCATCACCTCTGGTACTTTCTCGTCAGTCTGGAAAGAAGCTCTGATTATTCCGCTTCCTAAAAAAGCCAAACCTACTTCTATTTCAGACTATCACCCCATCTCAATTCTCCCCTTCCTTTCCAAAGTTCTCGAGCGCTTAGTGCACTGCCAGCTAAACTATTTCCTAAATTCGAACTTACTTCTTAACCCATTTCAGTCAGGCTTTCGCTCCGGTCATAGCACGGCTGCTGCACTGGTCAAAATTGCAGACGACATTCGTTGGGGTATGGATAACCAGAAACTTACAGTGCTGACGCTGCTTGATTTTAGCAATGCTTTTGACACTGTGGATTTTGATATTCTCCTCCAAATACTTCGCTCTCTTAACATATCTCCGACGGGAGTTGACTGGTTTCATAGTTACCTGTTTTGACGTCGGCAGCGCATTCGGGTGGAAGATACGTTTTCCACGTGGTGTTGCACTAATGCTGGCGTCCCACAGGGTGGCGTACTGTCCTCTCTACTGTTTTCCATTTTTATAAATTCTATTACTTCTTCCTTATCCTCTTCGTATCACTTGTATGCAGACGATCTCCAAATTTACTCCCAGTCACGTCTTGAAGACCTACCCGTTGCCATTAACACCATAAACAGTGACTTGGCTCGAATATCAGACTGGAGCCGACGTCATGGTCTCAAAATTAACCCAAGCAAGACTCAAGTGATCATAATTGGTAGTCCATAGTTTCACTCGAGAATAGATAATGCTTCGTTACCTTCGATTATTTTTGATGGTGTCCCAATTGATTATAGCAGTACGGTGAAAAATCTTGGTGTCTTGTTTGATAACACCCTGTCCTGGAAACCTCAAATTGCTGAGGTAAGTAGGAGGATCTTTGCTGCTTATGGGTCTCTCAGAAGACTAAAAAATCTCATGCAGACCAGTACTAAAATCTCTCTTGCTCAATCACTTCTTTTACTAATCTTAGATTACGCTGATTGTTCATATCTTGATCTCACGGAAGAGTTGCTTGGCAAACTCGAGCGGCTACAAAACGTCTGTATTAGGTTTATCTTTAATCTCAGGAAGTATGACCATGTGTCATATTTCCGTGCTAAATTACACTGGCTTCCTATTCGTCGTCGGAGGGACTCTCGTGTTCTATCTCTTCTTTATTCTATACTCTTTATCCCTTTTACCCCGTCATATCTCAAAGAAAGATTGTTTGTATTACGTAATATATTATATTATATTAAATTATTGTGCACGTTTTATCCGCTTTCTTGTACCAGATTTATCTCTTCCTAGGTCTGCTGGAAGACATTTCGTTAGAAATAAGCAGTGCCTGTTGTGTCGTTTTTCTTTATGTTCGTATTTTCTTTTGTAATGTTCTTGTGTACAATAAATAATAAAATAAAATAAATAAAAATAAATAAAGATTTGAATTTCGTTCTCTCGCCCTTGATCGCACTCTACGCTCCTCCCTAGATCTGTCTCTTACTATGCCCATTCACTCTACTCACTTCTACACTAATTCCTTCACCGTCCAAGCCATAATGCTATGGAACTCGCTCCCTCCGACCATAAGACGTGCTCCGTCTATTGACGCGTTTAAAAACCGTCTGAAAGCCCACTTCCATTCTGTCTCCTAGTGTATGTAGGTGCCTACTCCATTTTAGTGTTTCCCTATGCAGGTACAAGCTTTGAGTCCGTCATAAATATATATATATATATATATATATCGTTTTTATGTAGTTATATAGTATGTAAGTACTTATTATTATGTATGTTTATTAATATATATGTTATTGTAGGTATATATTTCATGTAGGTTATTTTGTATAGATTATTTAGTATACAACTACATTTTATAGTTTATACGGTATACTTGCACTATTCCGCGTTACTTTATAGTCTCCTGTATCCAAAGGTTGCCTGGAAGAAATTGCTACGAAGCAATAAGGCCGCCTTACTGTACATGACTACCTGTTCTTATCTTACTTCCACTCTGTCATTTATTATTTCTGTGTGTGCAATAAAGTATATTTATTAATTCATTCATTCATTCATACAATGTACTCGTATTATTGGGTTGTACAATGGGTGTATTCCGAATCAGATTTCACGGCTCAAAGTACTGACAGAGATTACTCGCGTACCGATTCAGAAATCACGATAATATGGCGCATGAGCGAAATCAAAACGGAACGGCGTTTGAGCGCGCTGAAACTGCTTATAACTCAGTCTTGCCACATATTGATTACCGTACCAAGACTGGCAAAATTCTAAATTATTATACGTATTAAAAAAGTATCGTACAACTGTAAAAACAGCACTTTTCGCATGGCTAGTACCCAAAATAAGAAAAGGTAAGCGAATTTTTGAAAATGGAGATGTAAATAGGCACATTAAAGTAAAAAAATACAAAAAAGAATGTTTGATATTTATATTAATATTTTATCAGATTGCCTATGATATTATCTTATGTATGTATGTACCTGAGTCAAAACTATCGTAATATACATAACCTACTCGATACTTTTACTATCGAACATTTGGCAACCCTAACCTACAAAACTGATTGATTTAAGATATTTCAGTAATTTATCGCCATTTTATAATTGAATAACGTGTTTTTAATTTTGTTCAACTAAATAAATATAAGACACGTTAATTTTACATTTAAACATTAAACATTTAACTTTTAAAAATAAATAAACAATATGTCAAAGTCGAATTTGACATTACGCTTACGAGAATTTCGCTCTGGAGCATGGGCGCCGTTAGCGAAAGAAGGTGACGTCACAATGGCTGCCGTAATCCCACTGACAGTGATTTGGTACGCGGTTTTGGGTACTCAAAGTGATTTCAGCGCAACTCGGAACGCGGCGCGGCCTATATTTGCTTTGATTGAAAGATCGGACCCATATCGGACCGGCCTTTATCATGGTCGTATTGGTCGTACATTATCGGCTCCCTCCAAATTCAACCAAAAATATCAGTGGTTGGTTTTGTCTGTGTCTGTCTGTCTGTTGCTTTGCTTTTCGATCTTTGTTGTCTTTCTTTACTATGTAATTAAATCACATCACACAATAAAGTGAACAAATTGGTTGCAGTGTCAGTATCAGTTATTCATAGTTTATCAATCTTAAACTTCGCCTGCCCAACTGCGAGAGGTCGTCGGTGGGTCAATCTTAATGTAGTTTTAGGCAGATAGGCCTTTATACTCATTCAATCAGTTTCGTCATGGTTTTTGCTCTTTGTTTCACCTAACGATAGCTTTTTATAAATGCATGTAAGTTCGTTCTTTTCTTCCATAGTCTAATTTGATATGTGGTTAAAAACAATATTGTTGTATGTGGCTATGATTTTTAATAGAAAACTAAGCAATTCTAATTACATAACCTCTATAATATTTCTTATCTTTGTTTTTAAATTCAATTGCGGGTTGGGTGAATAATTCGAAGATTGGTAAGTATTCCTATTGATGTGTATGTATGTATGTATGTATGTATGTATAAGGGGGACGTCTGCGAGGAGCGCAGCCTATTGATGTGACAATACATCTTACCTACCATATATATATATATAACCGCTACCGCTTAGATTAGTTTTGAATAGGCCTTGCCAGAATTTAAAAAGTCGAACAGCTGGAGAACAAGTACGACTGAGTCTCAGTCTAATAAGCACACTAGTAGTTCTTTTACTGAGAACTCGGTAAGCTGGATAGAAGAACCATGGCCGCAGTGCTATAGGGCTGAATGGACAAGAACTGATAGGAAGAAGACAAACACTTGCTTTTCCAATCTGAATACTTAATTTACAAGGAAACCAAACAATGTGATTTTTTTTATAAAATAAATGGTCACCCTCATCAACCACCAGCGACCTTCCTCAGGTCCAGGGTTCGAAATTATCAAGATAATTACGCTTTTTTATAATTATCCGATAATTATCCAGTGTAAAAAAAATATTTGTATTTGTATCCGAATCCGAAAATATATATTTAATCAAATTATAAGGAAGAAAAGGATACGGATGGATGTTAAGTTATACCGTTTTTGTATCAAAATATACAATCTGGCAGCGCTGACAACTCTTTTCTTATCAGGGGAATCCCCACGACATGCAAAGACAGTTCGCGCATTTCGATACACGCTAGTACAGAAATTTACGTTCGAATACAGTGTACTTTATGCATGATTCTTTTTGTTATTATCCACCTGTTATTATCACGATAATTATCATGATAATTATCATTGATAATTATCCTTTCGAACCCTGCTCAGGTCATCAGTTCAACTGGCAGGGGGGCATCCCAATGTAGTGACATTTCCTGAGATGTTTCCTTACGTACCAAGTGTTGACATTTAGAGTGTGTTTCATTCAAAACATGCAATTGTCGGATTTTAATTAGAAGAAAAGAGATGAAAACAAAAAAGAATGTAAATTTTGGAAAAATTTAATAAGTGTCTTTAGCAAGTTAAAATTTAACTCCGACCCGAAAAGCTATTCTAATAAATATTTGTGGTGTTGTACCCACATTTTATATAAAAGAATAATATTTTATTTATTGAACTTTTATTTAAGGATAATTTTTTGTAATAAACTCTTATTTTGAAATTTATATAAACTGAAACATAAATTCCGATTGAATAAAAAATAAAAGTGTAAGATGAAAAAAAATATTTTTATTTACTTTTACATAGTTTACTTATATATATAAAACAACGAATTATCTATATAATTAGTTGTTTTATATACATAAGTAAACTATTTGTGCATTTATTTTAACAGCACATGCTCATAATCTTATACATAATTAACACAGCATTAACATTAAATTTATTTGTGTTGTTATGGCTATGTTTACTATAAGTATGCTAATATAGAATGTTTATTGAGTACCAGTTCAAATAGAGTAATAATAACATATTAATTTGGTCTTTGGTAAGTAGGAATACTTATACATGTACTTTGTTTTAGGAAGCATCATTGAAGAGCAAAATCCATGCAACTCTACTCTACTAATACAAATTCAAAGATGTGTAAAATAATTGATGCATGTGTAAACTCTCATGGTTAGGCTATTGATGTTATTATGCTATTAGTTAACTTTAAGTATTTGTAAAGCTATGTTGAAATTGACCAACAGTTTTTGCAGATATCTGAAGTTTACATGTGAGAATATAGTGAATTACAGCAACAAAACACATGTGAAAACATTTTCATATTTATCAGACATAAAACAGACATGTAACAGTGTAAGAAGTGGTTTGAACTTGTATCCTTCTACACCTTTTATTAACACTGGATATCAAACTAAATTCTATACTAGTAAAAAGAATTGGTTATACAAAAAAAAAATATCAAAACACTCTAATGTTTCAAAGAAATTAAAGCAAATGAGTGATTCACTGCAGCCAACCCTTAACCACGTCAGTTATGGAGGACAGTTTGAAGTGTAAGCATCTCACATTCTTATATACCTATAAAAACACTTTATTAGATATACCTACAGAAATAATTAAGAGAAAGGGTTGTTCAAGGTTATTATATTTTTTTAAATAAAAATCCTTGAATAAAAAGAATTTCCTTATATTTTAAATTTCAAATTGCATGCTGTATTCCCTCAATGACTTCAGGCCAATCTTGAAAATATTTATAAATTAACTGGCACTTGGATACATTTAAGTCCTTAATTTTGCTTTTCTAAAGTAGTTCTTCAGACAACTCGGATGACTGGAGGAAATCATTGAGCAATTCATTTGACAGCAATGCTAATGACTGGAGAAAAACAATGAGCGAAAGACCAACTAACAGCACAGATAAAAAAGAAGCTTGCTGTGTACCATCAGACTTTCGTGTTTGGGAGGAAGTGGTAAAGAAAAGTGAAGTAAAAGATGGTTAGTTTACTTGTATGCTAATATATTTTTTCGACTTTGTCACCCTAGCAATTTATCGGTTCAACAACAAGTCGGTGTAGGTGGTTGCAGCCAGCTATTGTAGTGGCGGTAACGTACGATCTTTGTGTCAGTCAGAGTCTATGGCTTTTGATGTCTAGACTAAGTTATTAATTTTCATTTGTATGAATACACATCTCCGCACCATCACCGTTCCGCTCTGCTTAGGTTCGCTATACCTACTAAGAGCGAAAAGGAGGTATTTATTTCAAACAATATTATCAGTAACTAAACTAACCCTCTGCTCTGCCTCACTGGAAATGTATCCTCAAGTTTAACTTGAAAACATTCTCATAGTTAGCATTATGAAACATTGAACTCTTTGCTGTTTATTTTTGCTACCTACCTATTAATTTATTTATTCTGTTATAGGAAAAGCATTTAAATTCAAGATCTTATCTTATAATGTGTTGGCTCAGTATTTGTTAGAATGCCATCCCTATCTCTATACTGATTGCCACCCATACAACCTAAAGTGGAAAGTAAGAGCATCAAGGCTTTATGATGAAATAATTAACCTATCACCGGATGTAAGAAACAATTTTCTATATTCTTCTTTTTGGAAAAAAATATAATAGCGTGCGATTTAAAATTTAATCTTTGGTTTTACAGATATTGTGTCTACAAGAAGTTCAAGCTTCACACATAGACTCCTTTTACTCTAAGTTTGAAGATATAGGGTATTTGGGAATATTTAAGCAAAAAACTGGACAGCGACACGATGGTTGCGCTATTTATTTTAAACAGTCCCTATTCGATATGCAAGATCACAACACAGTAAGTTTGCACAGAAGTACCTACTTATAAAAATAGTCATAACTTGCATGTGAAAGAGAGATTTTGCATGCAATTTTTGTTTAGCAAACTCCTCATCGTTATAATTACTATTGCTGTAGTCTGTAGTACGAGCCACTATCATTACCAAATATTACGCGTTCGCAATCGCTTTGTGACTTTAAAATTTGTTTGATTTTTGTACTTTTATGCCCTATAGATAAAACTTGTTGGTATTTGACAAGGATTTTCAATAGATTAGCGAAAACAGACGCAAGAGTTGGATAGACACGGTCACTGATGTGGACATGACCTACAACAGTAAGAAAGCGTGGTCCACCGTACGCAAATTTACTGACGATCCACCCCCTCCTACGTCACCGGGTCAAGTGACAGCTAATCAAATAGCTCACCAGCTGTTATAAAATGGAAAACCACCCCATCGACTCAACAAAGTCCCTAAGTGTAAATCAACATCTTCACACGAATCCGTCTGTGAGCCTTTCACACTAAGTGATATTGCAAGCGCAATCATAAATCTCAAACTTGGTAAGGCTTCAGGCGTGGATAATATTTCTGTTGAGCAAATAAAACATCTTGGCCCTATTGCTGTCTCGTGGCTTCTCCAGTTATTCAACGAGTGTCTCGAATCTGCACAGATTCGACCGATTTCTCTCCTTTGTCACACCTATAAATTGTTTGAGAGGCTGCTTTTGAACCGACTATCTGGTGTTGTTGACCCTAAACTCATTCCTGAGCAGGCATTCAGGCCTGGAAAGTCTTGCACTAGTCAAACACTCAGACTCACCCATTACATTGAGGATGGATTTGAAGGGAACAAAGTCACGGGTGTCGTTTTTGTAGATTTATCAGCAGCCTACGATACAGTTAATCTAAAACGGCTTCTCTGGAAGGTGGGGGAACTTACTGGAGACCGAAAATTTGTCAAAGTCCTAAGAGAACTTCTCCATAACAGACGGTTTCAAGTACATCTGATGACTGAAAAATGCAGATGGCGTTCTCAAAAAAATGGTCTCTCCCCACAAGGGAGTGTCTTGGCTCTTACCTTGTTCAATATATACACCAATGACCGACCTATGAGCCTTAACACCTCGCGATTCATCTACGCCGACGACCTTGCGTTAGCATCGCAGACAGACACATTTGAAGAAACCGAACATAACATCTCGACAGCTTTAGTAAGCTTAAGCTCTTATTATAAGCTAAACACTCTGAAGTCCAATCCAGAAAAAACCCAGTCTTGCGTCTTTCACCTGCGTAACTGGACAGCACATCGTGTACTCAATCTCACTTGGCAAGGAGTACCAATTTCACTATGTAGTCACCCAAAGTACCTCGGTGTCGTGCTGGACCGGGCTTTAACGTTCAAGGCAAACTGTGAGAATATCAGGAAAAAGGTGACATCCAGAAACAACCTGTTATCCAAGCTGACCTCGACCAAATGGGGAGCTTCGCCTAAAACTCTTCGGACAACTGGCTTGGCGCTTTGTTTTTCCGCCGGTGAATATGCTTCCCTCGTGTGGAACCGCTCTGCGCATTCAAAACAAGTCGATATAGCGCGTAACGAGACCTGTCGGACCATTACAGGGTGCCTAAAACCTACTCCGATAGATAAACTATATCCTCTTGCAGGCATTGCGCCACCAAGCGTTCGTAGAGAGGTAGTGAGCTCAGTCCAGAAAGCTAAGCAGGAACTTGACTCAAAACATCCCATGTATGGAATTAGCTCAGCTCTTCCGAGACTTAAAAGCCGCAGGAGCTTCCGTAAGTGCAGTAGAGGCTGAACCCCCGTTGGCCAAATCAAGTCTCTGGAAGAGGGCGTTCCCAGTACTGGAAACTTTTATCCCCCAAGAAGAAGTCTTCCCTCCGGGAGGTGACTTGCAGTGGCCAGTTTAGAAAACTCTCAACCGGCTACGATCCCAGGTTGGCCAGGTTGGCCGCTGCCAACCTGGCTGACTTTGACTTTAACTTTGGCTTTGGCTGCAAGGACAATCTCTGTCGTTGGGGTTACAGTGAATGTGACCAATGTCCATGTGGAGCCACACCACAAACAATGGCCCACGTGTTGACCTGTCCCTCGTGTCCCGACACCTGCACGATACAGAACCTTTGGGAGGCCACCGATAACGCTCGCCGGGTGGCTGCCTATTGGGCTAGTAAAATTTAAATGTTTATCATCGACTCGCAAAGAAAAAGAATAGATTCATGTGTAAACTCTTATGATTAGGTTAGGTTTCTCTGTTTCGTAATCTGATTTATTCTTCGCGAATATCGTCTGCGACTATTCTATATTTTTTTTTATGTTAATTCATAAAATGTGGTAAATTTAGGAATAGTCAAATAGTGCTACACTTATAGTTATATTCGTACAGCAACTTAATCGCTACAGAAGAATCCGACGTAGTGTATTTATTTTAATACTCACATAATTATATATTATACGCAATGTAACTATTAAAAATTATTGCATAAAATAATAATTAATTATATTTTTGCTTCGCGTTGTGTGTTTAAAGTGCGCTGGGTGCGTGGATAAAATGATCTATTAATCTTAGCGAATTTTGGTTTACTTTTATTTATGTTGTATTTTATTTTAAAGTACCAGTTTTACTACAAATTCCGACTTCTTGTCATCTACCTATATGTAGGGCGATATTGCCATTTATTTCTCTTTTTACCCACGACGAGACGGACGGAACGGAACAGAGGCAGTATATGCGTTTCGGGTTAGAGGTTATTTGTTTTTTTGTTTGTTTGCATGTATGTATGTCTGTTACCATTTATCTCGAAAACCACTGGACCGATTTAGCCCCTGACGTATTTTATTGGATTTATAATTCTGTGGTGTTTGGGAGAAACCTGTTAACTCCAATTTGTAAATTTTTGAGTTTGGTAATACAAAATATTTAGTAACAAACATAGTTTTTTTTTGGTCTATTTCTGGTAACTCTATGTTCTGTAGTAAAGCAATACAATGGTAAAAACATGATAACAACGATTTTTCCATACAAATTTTTTGTAATCATGACGTTTAAACGCTAATTCTGAGCAATAACCAATTTGGAGATAACAGGTCTCTCCCAAACACCATACAATTATATTGTTAGGTAGATGAGTGAGTATGTACCTACTACCTATATAGTACCTATATTAATGAATATTAATGATGTTAACCACCTACCTTTGACGAGAAACCAAAAGGTAGGTAGGTATGTAAACGTAAGGATTAAGAAAGGTCATAATAAGTTATTTGTATGGCAGATTTCGTGAAAAATGACTCTTTTTATATATTTTTTATTTTATCTTCCTTATCTTATTTGACTCTGGTCGGGGGACTTCCAAAAATGTTATTTAATCCTTTTTTTATTCTAATATGTTTTAACATCCGGCGTGGGATTTTACAAAAAAATTAATTTTGTTTTTATTTGTAGCCTTTATAAAGCTTTTACTAAACTTATCATTTAGTTAGGAGTTCATGTTTAAGTCGTTATCTGATTTTAAAATCAGGTATTATATTGAAAGGGTTTAGTCGCAACGTGTGTGGTCTGGTCCGCAACCAGTGGGTGATTTTAAGTTGATGGTTTCTTTTGCCGTTGATTTGATACAGAGCTAGTTTGATGATAAACCTGGTATAGTCGTTACCATACATGATACACTATCCATATAAACAAGTCGTTACGCAGTGGAATGTGGTAAACTTATAATGTTAGCTCAGATGGTAATTTGCCTTATAAAAACTTTTTTTTTATAACAGCGATTGGCCTCTACGCAGCAGTAAATTAGATTTAGCTTGTGTGCCTATTGCTTATGCGAATATTTTTTT
Organism: Carpatolechia fugitivella; assembly: GCA_951230895.1. NCBI lineage: Eukaryota > Metazoa > Arthropoda > Insecta > Lepidoptera > Gelechiidae > Carpatolechia > Carpatolechia fugitivella. The sequence goes on from OX579645.1 coordinate 15,065,764, forward strand.
ATATTACCTATTTATGTAAGTAATTGTACAATTGTAGCACTATCGTGCACAGCCTAGCGAAATAACTACTTGCACAAACTCAAACAATTAAATGTTCTAAGTACTACCTACTTAATCTTGTGATTGATAATATTATTATGCTGAATGTAGGTATAGTTTCGAAATTTTGTATTTGTAGTACTGAACTGACTGACATAGACTGACATTAAAATTATATTATATTATTGCTGTATTTTCAAACTTTTAATGTAAAACTGACAAAATTTTATTATTTATTGAATTATTTTTCATATAATTGGGACTGTATATAATGTATACCATGCCTGAAATAAATATATTTTAATTTAATTTAAATGGTAATGGTAAATATTTTAATATTATTTACTTGGAAAGGATTTATATATTTGAAAGAGGCCTTACAGTATTGGGATTAACATATTTGTATGTAGAAAAATAATAATGAAATTACACCTGATGAGATAACTGTTGAATTTATGAACCGGTTTAATGGGCATATATCCCGATGAGCTTGAGCGCTGGCGCCACTTCCATAAATAAAATCATAAATCCACAAAAACACAAAATATCAATAATCTGGTCGGTAATATTGTTTCATACGTCTTGTAGTATTTTTAGAATGGTTAATAGGGGATCGGACTGTTCACCATATTTTATGAATTTACCATATTTTATGAATTATTTTTAAAATATAGATTAGTAGCAGACGATTCGCGAAGAAATAAACAGAATCGATTAAAACGAATTTACAGTGGTTTTTTAAAGTTTCAATATGTCTGAAAAACGATTTTTTGAAAGGATCTGTATAAAAACCAGTCCCGCGGCTTCCTGCGACCTTCACCAGACGGGTCACTGCGTCACGTCACTGCGTCACTGGGTCACGATGCTTGGTCACCACTCTATATATTGCCTGCCCTGTCGACTGGCTGTCTGTCTACCTGCAATGTGCCCGCCCACTACCAATTCTTTTGTAATTATTTAATAATAATTCACATTATTAGCTGGTGACACAGAGCTAGGAATCGTTTGCCGCTCGCTAGACTAGATACGCCTTATCAACACATTTCATACAACACTTGCATGTCAGGGAGCGGCACCGTCTATTAGCGTCAAAATGGCGTCAATTTAACAATACGTCCTTCGTTCAAAAGATAACAAATAAAACATTGGTTCCTCCAAAATGACGTCAAAGTGCCAGAACCACGAAACAGCTAATCACAATAGATAAATACCTATATACAAACTACCTAATAAAACTCTTCTGATTGTGATTATTTAAAGCAAAATTAGAGATATAGGCTGGTTTTTTTTTTTGTAATTTATGGCCCGGTTACTAGACCTTTAAGCAAAGTCTTTTTTAAGGTGCCGAGATTATGACGTTTGTTTTGTTCGCAAAAAGATACAATTTCTAATTATTTGACGTATATTCATTTACTACCTAATTTCTACCTGTAAAAAGCTAAATGACTTCAATTTATATCAATTAATTAATTAGTTAATTTTAATTTATTAGTTACCTTTAAATGGTAAACATAATAAATGAATAAACCTTCTTTACCTTGTGGGTTGTAAGAGCGACAACCGACCCCACACACCCTGGTATCAGTGTTTTAGAGCCTCCAAATGCCACTGATATGGCTCTTGTAACGACCAGATAGTAGTCGGGACTAACAGCATAACGTGTCTTCCCAAGCTGGGAATCATCATCTTTCTTTTCGGATCAGGTATACTTTCGTCTATTAGGGCGCGAGCGGCGAACGATTCCTAGGCTGGTGACGACAAGATTTGACAGCATACGTAGTAGGTTTGAATTTAAGTCATATAAATAAGTCCTCTTGGAACTGGTCTCGGTTGCTGTTGGCAACTCTGCAAGTAGTGTTAATCAATCTAAGTAGCGTCCAATAAATATGCGTGCTATGTTTACCGTACCTATTCCTTAAATTCGAAGCAAGCTATTGTCCTATCACGTAATAACAACTGCATAATTTTGCTCTGCAGGTGGAATACTACCAACCAGAGCTACCGCTCTTAAATCGGGACAACATAGGGATCATGGTGAAGTTATTGCCTAAAAACTACTTAGGACCACCGATCGTGGTCGCTACTACCCATCTGCTGTACAACCCAAAAAGAACTGATGTGAGACTAGCGCAAGTACAGGTTCTGCTCGCTGAGATAGACAGATTCGCTTACTACAATAATGGACAAGAGTAAGTCCCGTATCATTTCCACTTTGTACTTTTTAGGTTAGTAAATATTTATTATAAACTATTCTGTGTTATTTATTTTTTAAATGCGAAGAGGGATAGATCAGACAGACCAGACAAAATACTCTTCACGAAGTAATCGTACCTGAATATTGTTGATGTTCTGCTGTCTGTCTGTAACGTGGTAAAAATAAACAATAACCAGCCAAGCACGTGTCGGGCTACGCAAAGTGTAGGGTTCCGTAGTTGTCAAAATATTTTTCTACGATATTTGTACCGAAATTCTTACTTGTACAAGTACATTTTATAACTTGGTCTATTATTCGATAACCTGTAAAGCCTACTTGATGTTGATATTTTTCATCTATTTTCATCATATTATACCTAATTTTTTCACATTTCCAAATACAACGGGTTCGCTGGTGGGAGGACGACGACACTTGACTCTAACAAAAATAAGCACTTTAAAACGAAATATTTAGCATCAAAGAATGGTTTTAGCAAACTCATTATTTTTAAAAACCTATCCCACGATACCTCACACTATAAGGTTGTCATGAATAAAAAAATAACCCCTCCTTTACGTGTATGTACCAGAGGAACCAAAAAAAATTTTTTTTAACGATTTTATTCTTCAGCTTTGTCGGCATGATTATATTATGTATGCCAGGTTGAAGGTAGATTGACAAACGATTGACAGTTCGAATAGGGGATCGGACAATAATCAGATTAAAATCTAAAATGTACTTGGATAAAATAAATACACTGTTTTACGATTATTTATCTAATAATAATTCAATATAATTCATTTAAATATTTTTAATTGAAGAAATAAAATGTTGTTATTTACAATAATTGTAATCTGTACTGAAACACAAATCACAGTGCGTGACGTCATTTGTGGGCAATCACTGACTGCACGCACGGGTACTACGACGACGGGTACACCACTGTATGACCAAAAATGACGTCACGCGCTCTCAGATGACATAACGTGGCGTTTCGGCGGAATTTTTAAACAATCAATATTGAAACATGATTTTGAGTACCTAAAAGGCTATAAACAAATAAAATTTTATTTTTTATGGGAATACGTATCTATAAAAAATAATTTAAAAAACTTTCTGAAAATTTGGCCGATCCCCTAACGTCAGATTAGCTTTGTCGGCAACTGAAGATAGATCATTTGTAAACAAACAAGTGTCAGTTTATTAAACGTCAGATTTGTCAGTTCATTCAATTGAGTGAGTGAGTCTGCTATATAAAGATGTCGTTAAGCGCCACCTTACAGCTTGCGGTATAGCTTGTGATCGTTGGGAGGAACTTGCACTGCGTAGATCGGAATGGCGCTCTACTGTTCACAAAAATGTCGAACGTTTTGAACAGATGCGTTTGGAAGACCTGGATGCTAAGCGTCAAATACGCAAAACTCGACCAAAAGTCTCCTACACATACACATACAACAGTTCCGGACAACTTCACTGCGCTTCATGTAGCCGTTTTTTCAAGACCAAGTTCGGTTTCGCGAGCCACATTCGAGCTTTCCACAACCCGGACAAAGAAAATAATTGACGAAGTTGCTGTCGCCGGATACGGTGAAGAGAACTATATATATAGAATGAATTGAAGTTTAGTGGTTGGTGTAGAATGATTGAAACCTTCAGTAGGTCCGTGGCAGTCGTGGTGAAAATATTAACTTTGAAAAGTAAACAGGGCATATAGTATTTTCTTGGGTTTTCACATATTACACTGTTTTGTTACACTACTGTTCTGGTCTGTTTTATTAAACTGTTCTACTTAATAAGTAAACAGGGCATTACAAGGGTAAGTACTAATGAATGATTGAACAGCGTGAATGCGCGGAAAAATAAGAATTCATAATCATAATAATAAGATACTAATAAAATCAGAAAAATAACAATATAAGCTTAAACTCCCATAGTAATACTATTTAAATGCCTTCGGGCTTATGTTATTATCATCGTTTACGCATACGTTTAATTAGACACGGTGGCCTACCCGGTAGCGCAGGGGAGCAGCCAACAAATTTTCCGTATATTTTCGAGCTTTTGTTAACATCGATCTGGTTTCGCTTTGCTTCGCTTTTGTTAAATCGGGTTGTTGCGACATTAATTAAAATGAATAGGTGTGTATATTTTTTAGATTTATTTATACTGTCTATCAGCAATAGTAGGTTTTTGGTTTAGTATTATGTGGTAGGCTTTTATTTCAGGTGGCTACACCTTTGTTTACATAAAGTTTTATAAGAAGTGTGGACCCTTCCTTATAACTTTTGTGCTAGGAGGTGGAAAAAATTACCGTAGTAGAACTTGGAAAATATTAACAAATAAAAACGTAAAATAAAGTTTTTTTTAGGATTTTTGAGTTAGATTTGCTCTCATAATATAGTCGCTTTTTCAAAAGTAATCCAAGCTAGACGTACAAATATAGTAGATACGTACGCTATAATAAACACAATAAAACGTAGGTTTGTGGCTTTTGGCAAAAGTTATGAGCTCTTGATGATGATACATTTTCGTTGCAGATCCGGACACGTACCTGTTATTATAACCGGAGACTTGAACTCGACACCTGACAGTGCGGTCGTGAAGCTGTTAGACAGAGGACATGTAAGGTTAGTTAGTTCTCGGCGTCGATTTGTAATATCTGTAATTTTTATTCTCAGTTTAGTAGTTCCAATCATTCGGTTCTTAGTGAATGTCCTAGGATCTTAGCAATTACCCTGCAATACCTTTATATATTTTTTTAATTTGTGGGGTTTATAATTTTGTTGTAGTGCGAGTACATTTCGAGATAGCTCCGACTGGAAGAGGATAGGAGTAACAGATAATTGTCAACATTTGTCGGTTTACCTGAATAGGAAACATGGAATCAATACAGAATTCTGCATGACAAATGTAAGTACATACTACAGGTTTTTTAATTCTCTAATATAAGTGTTCAAAATTATAAAATTTCAGTTAAACCTGCTTTCCCGATTCACGTGTTGAGGTTTACTAGTCTCAATATTTGGTCTTCCATATCTCTAACATCCGCATGTTAATCAGGTAAGCTTCAAGGCAACATCGGACTGACGAACTGCATATTTACAGTATGCATAAAAGAAAAAAGAAGGCTCTGAACGCAATTAATTGTTAACACTGCTTTTCATTAACTTTTAGGGTTCCGTAGTCAACAAGTAACCTTTATAGTTTCGCCATGTCCGTCTGTCTGTCTGTCCGCGGCTTAGTTCAGACACTCATAGTATAAGAAGGCTGTAATTTGGAATGAATATACAAATATTAATCATGCCGACAAAGTTGAAGAATAAAATCTTTAAAAAAATCTTTTTTATGGTTCCTCTGGTACACTTGACAGTGGGGGTTATTTTTTTAACCTAAATTGTGAGGGAGCGTTGGATAGGATTTAAAAAAATATCGGGGGTAAGCTATAACCATTTTCGACCATCGCTTACGTTTGAGAAATATTTTGTTTTTCATCTCTCATGCTCTGAAAGTAGTCCAATAATGACCTCAAAAAAGGATGTAGTCCCAAAGAAGGGATGTAAGTAACTTTGAAATTTGAACCTTCATTTTTACTATTTACATAGAAAATTGCACATAGTACTTATGTGCCTAGATAATTTTACAATTAATTTTATTCGAATAAAAAAGAAAAAATAATATTGAATATACTTTATTTAAGCAAATTTGAATACGGAATTCACGTTTTTATCTATAAATACCACTAAAAAGATTAATTATAAAACAAACAATTATTATTTTAAATTTTGGCAAAATTGACACGAATGTGAACCTTTAAAAGGAGGCGGAAAAAAAATGTTGGTGAAAAAATATTGTTATCTGTGGTTTGTAATCAATGTTTAGATAAGTTATTTTGTAATTTATATTTATTTTAACCACGAAATCCAACTGAAAATTTTTTGTGTGTCAAATAGGGTGCGGCGCACTAATATGGCGCGAATGGTATGTAGCCCATACAATTATTTTACATTTTGTTTTGTTTACTTTCCTTGGAATCTAAATGAAAAGCAGAGTGTTCACCACGTGGGAAAGATCAATTCCACCCTCACACTATAAACGCCCTCGCTACGGTCGTGCGCCAAAATACTTCGGGTGTAAATGATTGCTTTCACCCCTTGGTTAACATTAAAGTGCTAACTCTAGTTAGAGTCAAGTGTCCCCCCTACCAACGAAACCAATGTATTTAGAAATGTGAAAAATATCATGGTAGTAGTACATATCATAATTTTGAAGGGAAAACTATCAAAATTAAGTAGGCTTTACCGGTAAATGAATAAATAAACCGACTTATAAAATGATTTTCATGAACGTTAACTGTCTTAAACAGGGCCCTAAGTAGTATTGGACAACTACGGAACCCTACACTTTGCGTGACTCGACACGTACTTGGTCCATTTTTTAAATCAATCATTGCTACTTCCTCTTTTCGGTTATTCAATCACTGCCGGTTTATCTGGTGTTGCCATTAGAATACAGTTCCATCATTATTTAATTTCTACTCTCGATTTGCACGATTTTCCACCAGGATTCGAAATTATGAAGATAATTATTTTCTTTTATGATATTTATCGAATAATTCTTATACTGATTAATTACTTTTTCTCTTTAATTTTGAATTAATTGATAATTTCATCACTAAAATGTTGTGTAAATAAATTAAAAATATTGCATAGGTTAGGTTTCTAAGTAACTGTTTTAATTATTACTAAAACTAAAAAAAAAACAGATTATTTTGGTAATCAATCACATTTACAAATATCTATTGTTACTAATAGCAAGGCATCACTTTAGCGATGAATAATGATAATTATCGCTCTGAAACCTGATTTTTGTTATTATGAAAACCTTGCACCCTTTGACACATCGATATCGGGTAATGGGCAACAAATATATAAAATTTAACTTCATTCACAATAAACAGAAATTAAAAAAAAAAAAATTCCACAGATATACAATTCTGACTATCGCGAGAACCTACCTGATTCAGGCCTCGACGACCCCACACCAATCGCAAATGACTTCAGCAATTTGTTTAATAGCGGTGTTCTAACCCACTCGCTCAACCTCAAATCGACGTATACCAAACACAAACGCGATGGCTGTATCGAGGCGACCACGTTTCAAGATTACTGGGTCACAGTTGACTATATTTATTTTAGGTGCGTATTTATGTTTAATATAGATAGAATCAAATCCCTTTTTATATTGGCGCATAGGATCACTGCACGCTGAATTTTGCCATTTATTGGTGTTTACCTTGAGTCTGTGCAATATTGTAACGAGCAGCGCAGGATTAGTTGTTGTGGGGATTCTCAGGGGAGACCTTTGTTTAGCAGCGGACGGATTGTGATTAATCTCGTTATATGAATAAAATCCTATTTATTTTTAGTTAAAAAACGGAATTATTACGTAGGCGCAGAAATGGGCGAGACATAAGATTGATAGCCTAAGCAACATGTAAGCGAATGGATATGCGACATGAGAGCGCACATCAGTTTGTTACAAAATTTTGTAAAAATACCAAGTCTTTGGTTATAAAGTTTTGGAATGTCTCTACTTTTCAGTTTCTGCAGCAACTTAAGGCTCGTGGAGCGTCTTCGTCTGCCCACCATAGGAGAGTGTGATGTCCTGGGCAGGCTACCTAACGAAGCGTATGGTTCCGACCATCTCGCTTTAGCTGCCGTGTTTGAGCTAAAACCAGTAGTCACCTCTTCCTTATAAATTCAATACGATAAAACGACTTATAAAATTCATTTACCGTCTGCTGAAATAACTTAAATACAATTTTTCGTTTTATTATTTTTATTTTGATTAAATGCTATGTATTTATCTTGTAAATAATAAACAATCCTTTGATTTCTACTACATGTTTCTAACATTTTCTATAGGTACTAAATAAATTCATGATTACCGAATGAATAAAATTCTAACAATAGTTATGAATCTGTTTACTAGACGTGGGTCAGGCTGGCTGGACAAAAATGAGCCAAGTTTAAGTAGGTCAATACATCATTTTAGGTGACGGCTAATCACCCTTAGTTCAGTTTATGTGACGCTAGAGAATCCGAAGTAATCGAACGCAAACGTGTCCAGCCAGCATGAAAACTGCTTTTCGCTGGTCTCTCAATCTCCGAACAGAAGGGATTCTAACTATTTCTGGCTTATTAATACGGCGTCACCTAAAGTTGTGACAGGCATCCAGTTAGAATTTTTGAGATACGTATAGCCATTTAGCTAATAAACAACGAAAAGCGTGGCCAGCCAGCCTGAAATTACGTATTAAACTTCTATATATATAGAAGACAATTTATCTTCTTTTTATAAGGATTGACGAATGAAATAAACTACGATGTCTTGCTCTGTAAACAAAGATTTATTTTATTAGATCTAAATTCCACCACCATATAACACTATAACACTTTGTACCAAACTCTCACCTGTAAACAAAGAAACGACATTTAAAGTTTATTCTTTTTATTATGTCAATTCCTTTCAATATCTATTATTATTTTATTTAACGTTCATTAAGATTTTACATTCTAAGGTTTTCTTAACTTGACTCCATATTGTCGTCTTCACACTGACAGCGCATAGCGCGGCAAATTCAAATCAAAGAAAATACCTTATTTTCTTTACATATATATATATATAGATGGCACCTCTGAATCTCGATAACGAAAGCGTTTTCGAACAAGGTTCTTTTACTAGCATTTAGTAGTGACAGAAGTTGTGACAGTCGTAACGTTTGTTTTATGGCGTCCTGTCACAACTTTAGGTGACGCCGTATTAATAAGCAATAAATAGTTAGAATCCCTTCTGTTCGGAGATTGAAAGACCAGCAAAAAGCAGTTTTTAAGTTGGCTGGACACGTTTGCGTTCAATTATTTCGGGTTCTCTAGCGTCACAAACTGAAATAAGGGTGATTAGCCGTCACCTAAAATGGTGTATTGACCTACTTAAACGTGGCTCATTTTGAAAAATTGTCCAGCCAGTCTGACCCACATTTTACTAGGTGTAAAATTCCTGATTTGCTATTAGGTAAGAGTTATGTAACTATGTAAACACTGTTCTCTATTTTCACACTATTGTAATTTAACTACTAATATTTTGTAATATATACACAACATAATCATAAGCAGAACAATGCTTCTAAATGTGAAAAATAATATTTAATAGGGGATCGGACTACTTTTTTTTATTTTATAAATTCAAACTTCTTAGTTTTTGCTATCGAACACTAAAATAATTTTTGCCCTATCTTTAAAATTGTCCGAGATATAAAGGTTTGAAATTCAAGATTAGACAAAGAGGCGCATACCCACTTGTGACGTCATTTGTTAGTAACGCCATATAATCTCCATACAAAAAATCGTTTTTTAAAGAGACAGACATATTGAAACTTTAAAAAATCACTGTATATTCGTTTTTCAACCGATTCTGTTTTTTTCTTCGCGAATCGTCTGCTACTAATCTACATTTTAAAAATAATTCATTAAATATGGTAAATTTAGGAACAGTCCGATCCCCTATTGTAAATAGAGTGGTCTACTTAGGTAGATATGATAATAAGTAGAAAATAATGGTAAACAGTTAAATGTAAAGTTTGTAGCTCATTTTAATTTTAGTATTATTGTGGAGCATTCAGAAGTTGCCTTAAGCAGATTCCACTGCATAATAGATTGTACATCGAGTTTATGTTTTGTTATTGTTTTGTTGTAATAAGCGCCTGGCTTATGATGAAGAAATGCGCTATAATAGGTAAATGTGAAAGTTATCTGAGTACTTATCTTCCTGAAAATTAAGAACACTGCATTGCGTTAAATTCGGATACTACTACCGAAAATCTTTCGATATAACTCAATCGTATATTTGACTACAAAAAACTCTCTCTATAAAAAAACTCTTTCTATAAAAGTATCTTTATTTTTCAAATTACTTGTAGTTGTCTACTAGTTTATATTTATATTGGCTGGCATTATAATGATTAAATAGGCTCTGATAATAATCTTGTTTACTGTACTTGCAATTTATGTTTTAGGGCTAGGGCATGTAACCAGCTTGGTCAGGAACCAAGGAAGTTAAATTAAAAAAAAATGCGATGATAAGTGACAACAGACACGGACAGCAAATAAATTGGTGATATAGTTATTTTCTGATGCTATGTATTTTAGGTAGTCTAGTAAAGTGACGTAGCAGTGTTAGTATTGTAGGCTCACGGAGACAAATACAAAGAGGAGCTGCCCTAAGACGTTAATGGCAGCGGGGGTTGCCGTTGGGAGGGGGGTGCGGGGAGATGTAGTTCTAATATCCGTAACTAAGTGTCGAATGCGTAATGTTTGAAATTAGAAAACTAGCGCTAAACGGTTCTAAAGGCGTGTCCTGCCATGTTTGGTCTACACAATACACATAAAACATCTACACAAAACAAAAACAAATACACATTTATCCATGGTTCCTCTACACAAATTCCTATGCCGAACCGAAACATTGCAGAGCAGGAGACGTCGTGTGAAACATTTGTTTTTGTTTTGTGTAGATGTTTTATGTGTATTGTGTAGACCAAAACATGGCAGGAGACACGCCTTTATAAATAGCACGATTATGTAAACAAGAAAAATCACTGTCGCACAGGTTCCATCTAACGGCCAGTAGCAAAACTAGCTTTGCAGCTAGACGCCAATGTACCGTACTTAATTCAGCTATTACACACAAGATGGTTCTATTCGTTATGCTGGATAAGTGCTGCCAGACAAGTAAAGAAAATAAAAAAGGTGCACCATTTTTTTTATTAATCTCTTCTGTATTGTATTATTATTTATTTATTTAACAATTTATTGTAAACATTAAAGATGACAAATACAAAACATATTATGTATTATTTAGTCTTTTTTTTATTGTAGAATTGCCTTATTTGAGCAATTCTGATATACAGGTGTCCCAGGTAACCCTGAAACTATAAGACATAAAAAGATCTGTTCAATTCACGGGATTACACGTAAGTCCTTTGTCATCATCACTTGGTTCCTTGCCCAAAATGTGATATTTTGATGTCATGGTATTGATGGTATTTAAGTATACAGCATGAAAGGTGAGCAACCAAAATGGGCTTAGCCTTGAACAGCAGCAATAGCAAAAAAAATTAAAATCACGAAACATTTTGAAATAATATATAATGAATTTAGCCGCCTATATGGGAGTATCGAAATAAATGTAAAAAAATAATGTTTTGTAAGACTTTCAATCGATTGATAACGCCAAAACTAGTGTTGCCAAATACATTCTGACGAAGGTAATAAGAACTTTGATACTAAAATTCCAACATTTATGTGATATCCTTATTACAGACTATGTATATCCTTATTATTATAATAATATTTTTATGTTCATATTGAAGCCCAGAGGTCAAACATTTTAGTTTCTGTCCTTTACATCGTTTTGTTCCCGCCGTGTAGTAATAGTATCCGTCAAACTGAACAACATTTCACGAAAAAAAAAAAACCTGCGACAGAAATATTTTTGTGCTCTCCATACAAAATGGGTCGGTCGGGATCTCACTTTTTATGGAGACCAAAAATTATGTCAAAATACGCAAAATACGCCTTCTGGCTTCTTATTGATACCAAAACCTTTCCAGGTTACAAGTTTGAATACGTCCTTCAATGCGTCATAGTTTCGGAGAAATTACAGACGTACTCGTAATTTCTCCCCTGGGAGACCCCTGTCTTACTCCTTTCCGCTTCTTCCTTTCATCCTAGGATTGGTTTCTTAATTGTGTCCTGTTGATATGGTGGCGTTTGCGCACATTTATGTAGTAGGTATTGGCACAACTTCATGTACCTTTAAAAAGTGTCAGTTTATTAAAACTCTTTTTTCGAGTTGTATTGAGGACGCAGACTTGCATATTCTTCAATTACACTTCATACCAAAAATATTCGATGATTGTAAGTGGCCGGTTGTTCCAATGAGTGTTTTTGAAGATTTGACACGTTTCTTGAATATTTTTTTTAGAACATTTTCACTGTTGATACAAACTTTATAAACATCGACAGACGGAAAAATCAGTCCACCAAAGTTTTTTTTTTATCAATAAAAATATATGAAAATATAACCTAAAAAAAAATTTGTCGTGTCGTGAAAAAACTATCAGTGCATGATCGACATTTATTTTTTTTGTTAATTCTTTGAATACAAAACCTGATATGTATCCCACTATGTGCTCAATATTTTCTGGAGGCACTGAAGCATCCAACATTTCATTAAATATGTCACAATTTTTTCCTTCCTGCGTATAGCTTTCTCAAACGCTCCCTCTGTATCTTCGTCTTCTTCGAATCGATAGCCACTTACTGTACGATTGATTTATTGTTGTTGTTGGCTGATGAACAATTTAAAATTGGATAATTTTCCAGAGGGATGCAGTTTCCAGTGAAATTTGATTTCAGCTCGAAGTGGTTGAGCAGTTTTCTGAAAGCACCGCGTAGTTGACGGGCGTCGGGTTTATTATTGTGCCCTCCATGACTTCGAATATTACTGAAAAATAATTCTACGTGGTCCTGTGAGTACCACTTATATGATGGAAGATACTGTATCACTTTAGTCTCCTCAATTCTCCTTAATTCTATCATTCTTCATATAAATATCTCAAACTTTTGATACAAACAATTAATCCGTTAAATACTGTTTTATTTCTGGTTTCAGTGATCGGCTTTTCATGAATAATTGTGATTGTAGTAATTTTCTTTTTTTATATTAGTATTCTTCGGCTTCATCTAGTAACTGAAAATGATGTTCTTTGTTTTTTGCACAAATTGGCTGTTCGAAACCGAAACTTTTGATCGACCTGGAATTTAATACATCGAATAAGTCGTTCATTATTTGCACCATTTTATTAGTTGCTGAAGCATCATTGAACGTAGATAATTTAAGTTCATTTTCACACAGATCTAAAGCACCTGCAACGCTTCTGCTAAAAAGTTGGGTAGTGAGTTTTACCTTCATGATCTGGTTACGGAATTTTATGTGTTGTTCAGTGATCTTGTTTGCAAAATGTAGGCTTAAGTTATCCTGCAATTTAAGCAACTCAACGAGATGTTGCCATTGTACTGTAGCATCGGGCCTCGTTGGTCCGAGTGCTATGTAGTTTGATACTGGCGATAGTATTCTTTTTGCAATATATTCGTTCTCTTTTTAACTATTCAGTTTAGAAAGAGAACGATAGAAACTTCAGACGGGCTGGGGCCGTGGAAGTTTGACGTACTCATCTGCCGTCCGCCGTCGAGTGCGGACCATAGTATTATTTCTAGTGCTAAAGTTATAAACAGAGCGTTTAAGTTATAAATAAAGTATCGTGTTATAAAAGTGTCTTTTGTATTTAAAGTAGCGAGTTGTAGCCTTAGGAGGTTACAGCCGCCACAGTGGTGGAGACACCCAGACCTGGTACGCGCCCCCAAACATAGAATTAATAACTAAATTTAAAGAGGAACCGTGAGTGTCAACCCTCTTATAATTTTCCTCACCCTCTTTGAAGTGAGAGTGACAGCGGATAGAAGATTGCTGAATAGTTCTAGAATAGAACAAAAGAAAAACAAAAAAAAAATTGTTTGAAATTGAAGTGGAGAATACCAAGTAAGTGGAGAATATTAAATAAATAAGTGGAGAATATTAAACGATTATGGAGTCTGTCATATGCTTCAATGGTTTTCGCCAAGATTCTGAGGAATTCTTCAAACGCTTCAATCGATTGGCAATCCTCAAGAAATTGTCACAAGAAGAAAAGATGGCAGTGATAAGCACGTATTTGCAGGGACCGGCTCTTTCTTTCTACAGAACGATAGAATCCCAGGCAAAAACTTATGAAGAGCTGGAGAAATTATTCAAGGAGGAATTCCCACCTCAGGAAAATTACGAGGAGCTTTTTTATCATGCCAGGCAGGAGAATAAAGAAGACGTGCTATCCTACTTTTATCGCCTTCAGGAGTTGGCTACGAAAGCAAAGATTGTTGGAGACGAGAAATTCATTAATCAATTTCTGAAGACTACAGAAGGCTTTTTCAAACACAAGTTGGTGGCCTCAATATATAGCACCAAAAAGGAACTCAGGAAGATGATTGACCAATTAATGATGATTTACGGCCCAAAGGAAGCAATCTCACCTACGCATCTGCCATTAGGACTGGAAGGTTTCAGTCGGCCAATGGGCGTACTGCATGATCCCCATTTGGCTCAACCAAGCGGCTCCGTGGGTGAACGGCAGTTATGCACACCGCCCAGGTGGGCGTACGGAACGCCATCTGCACGGGGAGAGGTAGGGGTACTCCCAGCGGGTATCCCTCAGGTTAGAAATCTAGATGCAGCGAACGTGGAGAGGCCACGCTATGCACCGGCTTCTTCTGCTCCTGGTACTCCAGTACGCAGAGAATACAACTTAAGACCGAGGGTAAGGTTCGACCAGTCACAAGATTTCCGGCGGCAGAATTCGGGAAACTCCAGGCGGCTGCCCTAAGCGCCACGAACGAGGCGGCCGAGAGACGAGTGGCGACATCGTCGGCAGGGTCGCAGACGGAAGACATAGTTTTTAAGCCTATATCTTTGAATAATGTTAAAGTTAGGCCCATAATAAAGATTATTTATAAGAATTTTTCTTTTCCAGCTTTAATAGATTCTGGCGCGAGTGTGTCGTGCATTAATTCATCTATTATTAAGGATGACCCTTTTGATAAGGAAGCGGTATTTTTGCAGTCAGTCAACGGGCAGAGACTTTCTTCCCTAGGTAAAATAACATGTTCCTTTCAGATAAATAACGAGCAATACTCGTCAACCTTTGTTGTTGTTAAGGATCTTGCTTGTTCCGTTATTTTGGGGCAGGATTTTTTGTGTTCTCATGGAGGAATAGTTGATTTTTCTTCGGCGAGAATAATTTTGGGGAAAAGTGCAGTCGATTTTGTTTCCGATGACAGCATGTCTTTTATTTTCCAGTCGGCTGTCAGCTGCGATGAAATTTGTACTTCGTTTTTTGAAAGTGACGTCGAACAAAAGTCTTCTTCGATAAGGGTCGACTCACACTTATCGAATTTGTCGCTACGTGATTATATCCATTTTGTATCTTTGGATGATAGTTGTGAATTCAATATCAATTCTAAGGAAGATTTTATTGTAGGTTCCGATTTAGATATTAACGATAGGGAGGTTTTATTAGGTTTGTTGGACCGGAATAAGGATAGGTTTGCCTTTGACTCTTCACAGTTAGGACGGTGTGACATCGTGGATGTGGATATAGAAACCTTGAACGAGCAACCCATTTCTTCGAGGCCTTATAGAGTTTCTCCGGCACAGAGGGAAATTATTGATAAACAGGTGGAAGAGATGCTTCGTCTTGACGTTATTGAAGAATCTAACAGTTCTTATGCATCGCCGGTGGTGTTGGTGAAGAAACCAGATGATTCTTGGAGGTTTTGTATCGATTATAGGCGTTTGAATAAAATCATCGTTACAGATAACTATCCTATTCCAGCTATAGATGATCTCATTGGATATTTGGCGAATGCTAGGTATTTTGCAGAATTGGACCTCAATTCTGGTTATTGGCAAACTAGTATTCGAGAGGGAAGGCATAAGACAGCTTTTATTACTCCTACTGGACTTTATCAATTTAAGGTAGTTCCTTTTGGGTTGAAAACCAGCCAAGCAGTTTTCCAGCGCATGATGGATAAGGCGATAGGGGATTTACGATATAAAAATGCTGTTGTATATGTCGATAATATAATAGTTTATGGCAAGACATTCGAAGAGTTTACGAATTCGTTGTCTAAGCTATTTGAGCGTTTCCGCGCAGCTAATTTAACTTTCAAGCCATCTAAATGTAAATTTGGGTTAACAGAATTAAATGTTTTAGGCTACCACATTTCGGGTAATGGTATAAAACCCGATCTGACCAAAATTGAGTCTATTCGCAATGTTGTTGAGCCTAAATGCACTAAGGATGTTAAAAAACTCTTGGGTTTATTTTCCTATTATCGTAAATTTGTGGAAAATTTTGCGGAAATTACCTTGCCTTTAGTAAAATTGCTTAAAAAAGGGGTTAAATTCATTTGGTCTGATAATTGCCAACATGCTTTTAATTTAATTAAAGATAAATTGGTGAATCCCCCGATATTGAGGTATTTTCAGGCGAATAACAATATTGTAACGCGTTTGATGGTTGATGCATCAGATGAGGCTTTAGGAGCAACGCTGATGCAGGAATTTGAAGGAGTCATGCATCCCATTGCTTACGCTTCAAGGAAATTGTCATCTGCGGAAGTCCGTTACTCAGTAACAGAACGCGAATGTCTTTCTTTGGTTTGGGCGTTAAAATATTTTAGAACTCATTTATGGGGTTCTGCTTTTCAAGTAGCTACGGATCATAAAGCTCTTTGTTGGTTACAGTCTAAAAAAGATATGACGGGACGTTTAGCTCGGTGGGCACTTGCAATCCAAGAGTGGGATTTCCAAATAGTTTTTTGTCATGGTAAAGATAATGTGGTTGCTGTTTTTTTGAGTAGGAATCCGTTGGTTCCAGTGGAACCTGACCCTTATATTTCGGATTTCAAACATGACGGTTTGGAAATTTTTCGAATTGAGTCAACTTCAATTCATGACAGGCAAATGTCTGACAGTTTTTGTCGTAATGTAATTAATATTTTGGAGCGGAATCATAGACATAAAGGTTTTTTCTTAAGAAATAGGTTGTTGTATAAAAGAGTTTTGAGACAGGGTGTTTTGAAAGATGTTCTTGTCTTACCAGGTAGTTTGTTTACAGATGTGATGAAGGAGTTGCATGATGATGCGTGGACAGGTGGTCATTTAGGGTTTTCTAAGACCTTAAGTAGGTTTCGCTCTAGATTCTTCATGTCTAATGCGGATAAAGAGATTGAATTGTATATCCGTTCTTGTATTTTCTATTTCGGTGTCAGGTTTGATGGAAAAGGTTGGTGTCGATGTTGTTGGTCCTTTTCGAACTTCTTCTCAGGGCAATAGATTTGTCATTGTTGCTTTGGAGTATGTTTCTCGCTATGCTGTTTGTAAAGCTGTTCCTCGTGTTACGTCTGACGTCATTGTAGATTTTCTCACAGATGAAATATTCTGTAGGTTTGGAGGAGTTCAAGAGATTGTTACCGATCGAGGTACGGTTTTTACTTCAAGGTTGGTGAAAGAAGCGGTTGAGTTTTTTGGTGCTAGGCTTATCCATACTACTTCTTTTCATCCACAGACGAATGGCCTTGTTGAACGTTTTAATAGGACGCTCCTTTCTATGCTTTCTAAGTTTATATCTACCGACCAGCGTGATTGGTGCCGTTATCTTTCGATGTTGGTTTTTTCTTATAATTCTAGTACCCAAGCTTCGACAGGGGTAATTCCTCATCTTCTTTTGTATGGTAGGGAACCGCGTACGGTACTTGATATGGATTTAGGAATTAATGGGACTGAAAATGTTAACACTTTGAACCAAAAAATTGACTTGGTTAGAGACTTATCTCGGCGGGCGATTTCCGGGATTAATTAAGCACATTTTAGACAAAAAAGGCTATTTGACAAAAAGACGGTAGTAAAACAGTTTGAGTCTAATGATTTGGTCTTGCTTTATTCTCCTAAACGGGTTACTGGAAGAACTTACAAATTATGTAGACTATTTAAAGGTCCATTTGTTATCGTAAGACGCGTAAATGACCGTAACTATATTATTCGAAAAACGGGTAGGTCAACTCGTACTTATTTGGTTCATGTAAATAGATTGAAAAAGTTTTATGTTCGCTAAGGTTTTAAAAAAAATATTTTCGTCTTCTAGTTTGGAAAAGATTTCACGTTGGTGTTGGCATCATTAAAGTTGGAAAGGGAAATAGTTTCAAAAATGACAGATATTTTCTTTGTTTAATTCTTGACAGTTCGACTATTTGAATGTTTAGTCTGTTATAAATATTTCTTGGAGTAAAATGGCGATCCGTTTCGTCAAAGATAAAGTGTCATGTCTTGGCCTGTCACTTTTGTAAACAGATGTTTACGTATTTATTTTTATTTATATTTTATTGAATTCCCTTTTATTGTATTGAGGTAGGTAATTTCTTTTGGGGTTATGCTTAGGTGACCTGCATAATATAAAATAAAACATAAATGCATTATTGTCACTAGTTTTTACGAATTGTTTGTATGTTTTTCTAAGTGGTTTGGTAGTTAGGTAGTTGAGGTTTCGTGTAAGATGGTTAGGTTGAGATTGTTTGCGCTGTTAGTTGGCTGATTAGGCACAGTTGATACACCTGCTTTAAGAGACATCGGAGCTTTGTAGGGTGATCTGTTTAGGATCACACGTATTCTATCTGTCCTTTTCTAGGTTAGTAAAAGGTTGAGATTTCTATGAGTTATGATGAGGTATGGAGTTAGGATATGGGAAGAAGTGATAGGTAATTTTTTTCAATTCATTATATATACCAATCCAAGTTGTTGTCATTTTCAAATCCACATATTTAATAATTTGAATATGATATTGTATCTTGAAAGAAGGCATTAATGTAATGTACTTGTATCTTAGACTAAATAATTATTTTTCTTCCTAGTCGCTAGTTATCTGGATATTGTTGTTACTATATTGTTTTTTATATGTATTAATCCTATTATTTGTTTCATGTGCGGGCTGATAAAACTTTTATATTTAAACAACAATTAATACTTTCTTCTACACCTCCTTACTGACGCGAGATGTACTTCAGGACATCAGTGATGCCTGAATGAAAAGAAAATAATTTTTCATATTAAAAAACAACATTTATATCTTAGCTCTTCTGATTGTTTTTTCTATATGTTAACTTCTCTTTCTTTGGAAACATAGCTTCAATTTTAACACCATAACTTCTTTTTCTATTTAGCTTTTAAATTAAATATAATTTAACTCTTGACATTCTTGAGTATTGTGATTGGTGTTAACATTGTTTTGATTATCTTGATTTTTTTTTTTTTATCGTTAACTTAAATGTTTTAAATTTCATTTTGAGTTTTGCATGCTATGTCTTTGAAGAATTTTATAGATTCAGGTTAGGGTTTGCATTTTGTAATTGAGGTAGCTGTTAGCTTTGGTTTAGGATGGTAAGATATGGGTCCTGTTTTAAGTATTTTTGGAGAGGTTTTTTATTTAGAAAAATTTTTAGAAAATATTTTTCTGGTAATTAGACTTTAGCTAAGTCCAGGATCTAAGTCTTCCATTGTTTTTTTTATTAGATTTTTATTAAGTGAATTTTTCCCTCTCTTAGGTAGGTAGTTAGTTACTAGTAGATTGTAACTAGCAAAAAAATTTTTTGGGTCTTCAACCAAAAAAATTTTTTTTTCACGGGAGACCGGGGGTAGTTGTAGCATCGGGCCTCGTTGGTCCGAGTGCTATGTAGTTTGATACTGGCGATAGTATTCTTTTTGCAATATATTCGTTCTCTTTTTAACTATTCAGTTTAGAAAGAGAACGATAGAAACTTCAGACGGGCTGGGGCCGTGGAAGTTTGACGTACTCATCTGCCGTCCGCCGTCGAGTGCGGACCATAGTATTATTTCTAGTGCTAAAGTTATAAACAGAGCGTTTAAGTTATAAATAAAGTATCGTGTTATAAAAGTGTCTTTTGTATTTAAAGTAGCGAGTTGTAGCCTTAGGAGGTTACAGCCGCCACAGTACCTATATAATGTTTCCATTTAAATCTATAAATTCGTTTTTGGACTCCAGTGTATTTCTAACCAACTTGACCATATGACATGGGTAAAGAATCAATTAAATATTTGTGCTATTGTCACTCGGATGTGGAAAGTGCGTTTTTAAGTTAATGTCATCTAGTTTACAGCCTAATTCGTTAGCAGCTGCAAAATTTGAAGCGCATCCATCAAAAGTCAGCGTTTTTTCTTTGGCTCCAACTTCGAATAATGATTCTAACGTTCTTTTGATAATGTTTGCTCTTTGTTCACCTGAAAACCCATTTTCTAAAAAATACTCCAAGGGTAATTTAAAAGCATCGTTTATAAGCACTAATACAGTAGGCTTGAGTTACTCTTTCCTCTATATTTTCTCCGTACCTTCCATGAATTTCCCGTTGAAAATCGTTTTTTGCCTTATGGCCATTTCATCCACAACTAAGCAGAACCTTAATTGTCTGTTAGTAGTTGCAAATTCTTTACCTTTTAATACCCGAAATGCTTTCTTCGAGAAACCTGGTTTCCCATCTGTACTTTGATACCACTTATTAAGCGTCGACGGATGTGGCAAACAGGTGTCAAATATCCTTCTAACGTACTTGTATCCAGCTGGTGAAAGAAAGTCTAGGGGCAAATTTTCTTATGGATGCAGGAAATTTGAATGTTGATCTCTTGTTTCTTTATTTTAAAATGCATCCTGTTAAATCTCAACTGCGATTATATTTTTCTTGGAACGTTTTTGTTCCTCGTCACTAGTAATATATCTTTTTTCTTTAAGATCTGTTATATTTTTTGTCAAAGAGAAGTTCTGTTTAGTCAATCTTTAATTTATTACTTTTTTCAGTTTTATTAATCGAAGGTCAAGTTCTTTTTCTTAATTTTGTTTTAGGGGCACGTGTTTTTGGACTTTCTAAATATGAACTTATAAATAAAATGAAATTGGAGAATTGATATTATTTTGAAAATGAAATGAAATGTATTGTTAGGTTCCTGATAATCACAATGTGGTTGAAAAGCGGGGGCTCAGCTTTCGGGTACCGATGATATTGCATATAGATTTTCAACCGTACAATCGTTTGTTAAATCTTGCATTGAATTGTGTACGTTAGGACCATGTTGGATTGATCGACATCTATAGCGAACTCATCATTCATTGGTTCTTTGTTAATAACTACATTTTGAATGAATGTTGTATTAAAAACATTCTGATTTGTTAATGTCGTGGAATTAGTTAAATCATGTAAAGGTTCACGTGATAAATAGTCACTCGGTGCTTCGAGAACTTCAATAGACTTGAGAGACTCTGATGAATATCTTCGAGATGGAGAAGTTGTCGGTCTTGTGGCTGATTGGAATGATTCTGCAAATAATTATTGGAAAAAAGTACACTACTAAACCGACTCAGTTACCTAAAAATTAACATAAACCAAAAGTGAGGTACTGCTAGCTGGTCATAATAACTTTGATGTTCCAAATAAGAGAATACCAGGCAAGGAATACCATGCTTCAGAAGAACAAAAGACAAAAATTTTTAACACACTGGCGCTCGCGGTATTCTGTCAAAGCAGACGGAGCGGGCGATACATGGAGTTTTCAATTTGCACGCAGTTTTAGTGGAACATGATTAGAACTCACTTGCTTTATCTAGGCCCTGGTTAATAGCATAGCTATATAGTAGTAAAAGTAAGTCTAAGTTAAGCTTGTGGCACCTCCTCTATATATTTCTCTCCGTGGTTGTACTTGTTCAAAGAAAATATATTTTAGTTACTTATTGATAATGGTAACGATTCACACAGTCATAACTCATTTAATATTTTCATGAGTCTCAAAGCGTAAAATTTATTACTTATGCTTTGTTGCGGTAACTATAATAGTAATAAAAGCATGTGTAGTTTTTCCATGTATCGCAGTGTAGATGTCACGATTACGCTCGACAATTTCTATTTTTAAAACCCTTTTATTAGCTTCACCTGTATGTTTGTGTGTATGCTTGTATTTATTTATTTATTTATTAAAGAAATATTAAAGAAATTTACAGCATGACAGTCTGTTATAACTAAGGCACTGTAAATTTAAGACTAGAAAGTAAAAAATAAAAAATGTAAATGACAATGGCAATGACAATGTAAATAAAATAAAAATACAACTCTTATAAACCCTCAGCATGACATAAACAAAATTTGCTGAGCACCAATATAGAGTCAGCAAAAATGTCGACATGCGGTGACATAGACAAGAGCGTGTTAAGTTGGCTGAGCGCAAGCACGAGCGGGGAGTGGCAGTGGTGGTTAGTGCACAGAGAGGGCACCGCAAGGAGACGATGGCTGCGCGCCCACAGGTATGTTTGATGTACTGTGAAAATAAAATATAGTTAAAAAAACTAAAAAACACGCTTTTAAAGCACATCAAACTAAAAAGTGAAAAATAATTTAAGCTGAAAACAATAATGAACGATAAATACTATACCTTGATTTTTAATTCCGTGGAATTCTGACAGATGGAGTGTTGCCAGGCAGAAAACAGGTGACCAAAATTACAGGTATCACATTTTGATGAATAAAAATAACACAGTGAATTATTTTAGTCATACTTTATGCAGCCTTCATTATATTTCATGTTTTTAATTGTTGGATGACTATAATATTTTTAAGTTGTAATCTGTTCAAGTTACTACATTCAATGTGGGAGAATATTTATTAAGGCCGGGTATCATTTTCAAATAACCATAGGTTGCAAACAGTTGGTTAATATTTCTATTTCTAATGCAAAAAGGCGTTTAAAAATGCATGGAACAAAAAAGGTGTTCTTAATCTAACATATTAGCAATGCTATTAAAATAACAATTCTTCCATGCAAACTTCACTTTAATTTCGTATTGTATGGCCACAGATAAAAAAGCACAGCGTTCATTCAAATAGAGTTTGCACAAGCCACTGGAGTAGTTATTTTAATTGCATTGTATGTAAATTGTGATTTGCCTGTCTTGTTATAATAGTGATAACAGAAATGTACATGTGAAAAAAGGTTAGCGACAAGCGACCTGAGAACTGTCAGAATTCCACGGAATTAAAAATCAAGGTATAGTATTATTGTGAAAAAAAGCGTGGGGTGCTTTGTGCCATAATTTTCGTACAGCTATATCGAGCAACCCACGCTTTTTTTTTCACAATAATACTAGTATTTTACGTTCATTATTATTTTCAGCTTATATTAAATTATTTTTCACTTTTTAGTTTGATGTGTTTTAAAAGCGTGTTTCTTTTTTAACTATATTTTTTATTACAATATTCGATACAATGCTGTGTTGTTGTGCCTACTTAGTGGGTGGGTAGTGTGCCACTGAGTGTGTTTTGCTTTGTGTGCTGTGAATAAATGTCTTATTATTATTACTATGTTTGACGTACCATTGTCTCGGGACAATAATAATTATTATTATAAAGAGTATCGTAAGACCGTTGTTAGCTTCCAGACATAAAATTTTTGTTCATTTTCTTGGAACTAAAGCGTTTATCCTAGTTTTCATATATCCTTTAAAAGATATATTATCTTAATCGAGAAAGGGATTATCCGTGTTTAGTAAAACAGTACGAGAGCGGCACTGAAAGTATCGGGAAACAAGGAAGTGATACAACATTTTAAGTGGAAAACATATTTATTGGTTTTCGAAGTATTCTCCTCGACACTTGTCACATTTTACCATTCGACGGAATCAACTATTGAAGCATTCGTTCCATTCTGAAGTTGGGGCACTCAAGATGCATGAAGCTTTCAGATTTCTAGGGGCTCGTATGAACCTCCCAGATTGAAGTGGACGCTTGAATGTTGTTTGAGTCAAGTCGTGACCCACGATGACGTCTGCGCAAAGGTTGTCAATGACTAAAAGAGGTACTTGTTTATAGACATGTCGATTCATTTTAATAGTTGCGAAACATATTCCTTCGACGAACGAGACTTGGTTTAGACTTTTGTTGAAGCTGACTGAACTTCCAGTATCGATCAGGGCATCGGCTTTGTATTCGTTTAGGGTGATAGGGATAGTCGCTCTCCTAAGACTTGAAGGAGAAGCGGCTGCGATAGCCCCGCTGAGGAGTTGGTCATCGCTTGAGTTCGCGGGTTCTGTAGTCCACACGGAGTTTATGTTGTGCTTAGGATCTACAAACGCTAGCAAAGTGACCTTTCTTCGAACATTTCTTACAAGTAGCTTTGCTGGCCGGGCACCTTGCTCTGGGATGAACAGAGGTAAACAACGTCTGCCTGATTGTGCCGGAGAGGGTGATACGGATGATGTAGCTTGAGACATTCGAGCCGACGAAGCTACCGCCAGACTGTCCAATTCCTTATTCTGAGAAGTTTCAGTCACTGCATTTAGTTGTGGTCGTAGGTGGCTGAAATAACGTAAACATAGTACTTTTAGGAAACCAGTTACGTAGAAGGATAAAAAAGTCTTTATAGGAAACCAGTTACGTAAAAGGATAAAAAAATCCTTTTAGGAAACTGGTTTCCAAACTCCGGTTTCCTGAACGGCCGAAGGGGGGAGGTTAGTACCGATCGTGTGTGCATCCTTCTCAGCAGTTTCAAAGGAAATGGCTTTGCTGAGCACCTCGGTAAGACCGAGCGTAGAGTCCTCTAAAAGTCGTTCACGGATTTTTGGCGAGAACAGGCCAGAAATAAGTGCACTGCGAATTGCCTGACCTTCATGTTGAGTCGCCGTTACAGCTTCAAACTTACAATCTTTAGTGGCTAATCGAAGGGCTCTGACGTAATCAAAAACAGTCTCATCCGCTCTTTGTCTTCGATTGATTAGGACATGTCAAGCTAGTATCGAGTTCTTCGGTTTTACATAAATGTCTTCTAGAGCCTTAAGAGACGCGACATACGTCGTGCAAGTCTTGATATGTTTGTAGATTGACGCGGATAAATGGTTGACCAACAGCTTACACTTGAGAGAGTCCGATACAACCTCAGAAATCTCTTCAGCTAGAAAGCTTTCGAAGGTCGTTCTCTGTAATAACAACAAGTCTCTGGGGTATGTTATTATCAATATTTATTATCGTTTAGTGGTTACACAAGAGAGCGTTCATTGTAGAAGACATTGAAATAGGCCATGTGGCGGGAACTCGATGACAAGTGAGGTGCGTTCAGATTAATGAACAGTGGATGTGCTCGGATGCAGCCTCATTTTATATGACATCCCCCTTTTTCAGCGATAGCGCTCAGGTAGGATTACTTGTCGACCGCTGCGCGTAGTCTTTATTTCCGGTGCGGTGTCTGCTGCTCGAGGAGACGGTCTTGGAGATCCGGGCAGTACCGGTTCAGGGTTTGAGTTTCCTCCAGCGGTGGTTGGAGTTTCCTCCAGTGGTGGAGTGTCTGCTGGCAACAGTTCTCTAGGATGCATGCTTAAGATGCCAAGCATTTCTGTGGTATGAGCTTCCATCCTCTGTTTTCACTTTGTATGAACGTGGTCTCTCCGGTGTCTCATTCATTATTTTAGCTGAAATCCAGTTGTGATGGTCTTTCCTTAGCAGTACTTCTTCTCCTTCACTAAACTCTCTGTTCTCCTTTTTTCCAGTATCTGCATATTCTTTTTCTTTCTCTTTGATTTTCTTTAGCTTTTTTGTTACATTTTTTATGACTTTAGGTGTTAGAAGCTTTTCATTAATGGGTAGTAGAGTTTTTGTTCTTCTGTTCATCAGTCTTTGGGATGGTGAACCTAAATCCAATCGAGGAGTGTTTCTGTGGTGTAGCAGAGCTAGCTGAATATCTGTATCATCCTCTTTGCATTTTTTCAACAGAGTTTTCGCTTCTTGCACATATCTTTCTGCTAACCCATTAGACCTGGGAAAATGTGGGCTAGAAATTCTGTGTTCAAATTTCCATTGTTTAGTAAAATTTCGAAATTCTCCACATTCATACTGTTTTCCTCCATCTGTTTGAAGTATGTCTGGTATACCAAATGTTGCAAACCACCTTTTCATGCACTCTATTATTGCTGAGCTAGTTAAAGAGTTAAGTGGTTGCATGTCAAAGTATCCTGAATATGCATCTGCAATAACAATGTAGTCTTGGCCCTTTAAATGGAATAAGTCTGATGCTACAATACTCCATGAACGTTCTGGTACATTCTGTAACATTATGGGCTCCATCGGGTTGTCTTTCTGTATTAAAATACATAAATTGCATGATTTGCAGTTTCTTACATAGTTTGTTATGTCTTTGGACATTTCTGGCCAAAACACATTATCTCTTGCTAATCTCAGTGTGCCTTGTATCCCTTTGTGGCTTAAGTGGCAGTGTTTCATTACTAATGGCACCATTGTTTTTGGTATCACTGCTCTTCCATTTTTAAAAATGATGTGATTATGCACACTAAGTGTTTCTCTGTAGTACCAATATTTCTTCAATTTTTCATCTATGTTTTCAATTTTTTCAGGCTACCCATTCATTATCATTTCTTTTAATTCTCTTAACTCATCACTATTTTCTGTTTCTTTTTTCAGCTCTTCATGGCGTGTTTTTGAAAATGGGAGTACTATGGCGCATATTTGCTTCTTCACAGGTAAGATCTCTGCAGTCTCTACTCAGCGTGTCTGCGACATACATCTCAATCCCTTTTTTGTATATTATTTTTGGATTATAAGGTAAGATTTGGTAGAAAATTCTCTGTAATCTGGGCGGCGCATCTATAAGTGGCTTCTTGAAAATGGTCTCTAGAGGCTTGTGGTCAGACTCAATAGTTAGGTTCTTGCAGCCCCAGATGTAGCAATGAAATTTTTTACAGGTGACCAGTATGGCATTCGCTTCTTTCTCCAACTGGCTGTACCCTTTCTCAGTGTTTGTGAAAGATTTTGCACAATATGCAATGGGTTTACCATTTTGCATCATTACACCTCCACATGCATAGCTACTTGCATCTACAGAGAGTAAAATAGGTGCTTTTGGGTCATAATAACCGAGAACAGGTGGTTTTTTTAGTAGCTCTTTAAGCTTTTTGAAAGCAGTCTCTTGCTCGTGGTCCCAATACCAAACTACATCTTTTTGCAGTAATATTCTTAAAGGGGCTGTCACGTCTGCCATGTTTTTTATGAACTTTGACAGGTAGGTCACTAGACCCAGGAATCGCTGCAATTCTTTAACATTTTCAGGTTTTTTAATCTTGCTTATTGTCTCCAACTTTTCAGGGTCAGGCTTCAGGCCATTGTGAGTGACCACATGTCCAAGGAATTTTACTTCTTGGGTGTTGAACACACATTTTTCTTTGTTTAATTTTAGTCCAGATTGGTGGAATTTTTGTAAGACTTTCTGTGTAATTTTCTCCAATTCTTCTTTAGTTTCTGCATGGAGAAGAATATCGTCCATAGAGACTTCAACATTATTTATGTCAGCTAGTAGTGTAGTCATCACTTGCTGGAACACTTCAGGGGCTGATGCCAATCCGAATGGCATTCTAAGACATGAATATCTACCAAACGGAGTGCTAAAGGTTAGATATTCTGACGTTCTCTTGGTGACTTTTAGTTGGCAAAATCCTCGTCTGCAATCTAGTAGTGTAAACCACTTAGTTAAGTGGGTAGTGTCTTCTTTTTAGATTTTTATTTATTGCAGACGGGTCAATGCATAGTCGCATTTTGTCATTTTTCTTCACAACTACCATGGGCGAAACCGCTGGTGTTGGCTTTGTGACTGGCTTTATTATGTTTTGAGCCACCATATTGTCAAGTTCTTCTTTGACTTTCTGCCTTAATATGTGTGGCACTTTTCTAGCAGGTCAGATTGTCAATTTTGGGTTATCGATCAAGTCAATATCATATTTGAATTGTTTTAAACATCCAATGCCCTCAAATAAGTTTTCATCTTCTTTTGACAGTGAATCAATTCTCTTCATTAAGTTTAGCTTGACACAGGTAGATTTACCCAATATTGGCGTCACGTTTTGGTTAACTATAATATATTTTACTTCTTTAGTCATGCCTTTTACTCTTGTTTGAATTTTGGCTTCTCCGAGCACTGTAATTTTATGATTAGAGAATGATTTTAAGTATTTAGTTGTGCATGGCTTTATGGTAGCGCCAGTCTTTTCAGCTATCTTTTCGCTCAAGACGTTGCATTGGCTTCCAGAGTCGAGCTTGAAATGAATTGTTGTTTTGTCAGCCAATCTTGCTTTTTGGAACCAATCATGAGTATCTATATCATCATTGTCGAATGAATAAACATACAAAGAAGAGTCACTTTCACTGTCCTCCTCACTATTCTGTTGTATTGTTTCAACTTTCTTTGCCTTACAGCATTTAGTGTAGTGATTTTTTTTCTTACATCTTTCGCACTGTTTGTTGAAGGCGGGACAAGCTCTGCGACCATGTGTAGTATCGCATCTTTTACAATGAAATTCTTCTTCTTTAACTTGTTTTTCTTTTTTATTTTGCGACTTGTTTAACCTTTTGCTTTTTTCTTTGTAATTAATAGCCTCTACTGCAGCTGCTTCTGTTTGTTTCATATTCTCCACCTGCTTTTTCACTTGTTTTGCAGAGTGGCAGATATCAACTGTCTTTTGTAGTGTTAAATCATATTCTCCTAGCAATTTTTCTCTTGTTCTGTCGCTTTTAATTCCTATAACGATTCTGTCTCGTAGGAAGCTGTCTTCTAATGAACCATAACCAAAATTTTTAACCTTACTTTTGAGGTTAGTAAGAAAATCGACAAATTTCTGTTCAGATTTTTGTGTTATCACGTTGAACATGTATCTTTCATATGTTTGGTTAATTTTAGGTGTGAAATGGTCGGTAAACCTTTGCTTTATCGTTGGTATCGACTTTTTCGACGCGTCGTTGAGGTCAAACGTGTTGTCCTATATAAATGCAGCATCGGGACCGATGCATGACATGAATACTGCAACTTGTACCTCAGGTTTCCTTTTTTCTATGTTCACTGCCGTCGCGTACCATTCCCATTGCTGCAACCATAATTTCCAGGCCACAGCAACGTTTTCTGTGGTACAAGCTTCCATCCTCTGTTTTCACTTTGTATGAACGTGGTCTCTCCGGTGTCTCATTCATTATTTTAGCTGAAATCTGTGATGGTCTTTCCTTAGCAGTACTTTCCTTAGCAGGGTTTCGGCACCATGTAATAACAACAAGTCTCTGGGGTATGTTATTATCAATATTTATTATCGTTTAGTGGTTACACAAGAGAGCGTTCATTGTAGAAGACATTGACATAGGCCATGTGGCGGGAACTCGATGACAAGTGAGGTGCGTTCAGATTAATGAACAGTGGATGCGTTCGGATGCAGCCTCATTATATGACATTCTCCAATGTAACCATTTCACATCGGTGTCCGCGACGTCGGGTTCGACGTCAAACTTGTCGGGTCGGAGATATCTTGCCAACGACGATATTGATTTACTTACCTAGTTTTTCGTCAGGCATTTTTAGTTAAATAAATTTTGATAGAATAGACGAAATACCAACGGAAATGTGCTTTATATAACTAAAAGAATCATACTATATAGGTACATGGTAAAAGATACGACAGATATGACAACTCTATTTGACGGACAGCGCCAACCAGTGTCTTGACAGCGCGCCCAAGGAGATCGTGTCGCGTAGATATATCACCTCACCCCCCACCCGCCTAAAATAGGGGGTGAAAGTTTGTATGGAGCTTTCGCAGTTTTTAAGGTAGAAGCTAAACATTGGTATGCGGACACTTTGATACATGCATCAATTTATTTTTTATCTGCCCCCAACACCCTAAAAAGGGGGTGAAAGTTTGTATGGGACGGGACTTTCTTCAGTTTTAAAGGTAGAAAACTGAAAATTGGTGTACTACTTTTGTAACAAACGAAAGTAGATATTTGACGCGAGCGAAATATATTCCATTCCCGATACTTTCAATGCTGCCCTCGTAGGTTCATGGATTTCTATCATTCCGATGTGCCTATTTTTAAAATATATAATGTCCGTATTTATCTTAGGGACCCTCTAATTCTCTTTGATAGCTGGACAGTTCTATATTATGTTCTATTGTGTAAATTCTGTAATAGTCATTTTTGGATCGATAGCGCACTTGGGATGTAAATTCGTTTACATAGTAAAGGTAATAATAGTACACAAATATGTATCAAAATAGTTCAATAAAATGTACTGAATCGAATCTGTAACATCATATTTGAATCACTGAGCATATTTGAATCAGATATTGAGTTGAGTAAACTGGACTCACTCAACTGTTCAACATGGAGTGCATTCCGAATCAGACTTTCAGCGGCGTCAGCGATCAAAAAACCAAAAAATAGTTTTGCCTGTTGCTCTGGCAGTATTCGGTACTGGTGCTGTAATTCTATTACAGCGCGTCTCGGAACGCAGGGATGGTATAAGCCCGTTCCGAGACGCGCTGAAATCCATTAAAGCACCCGTAATCGCGTTCCGAATTACTGTCACGGAATGGCAAAACCTTGGGGCAAAACTCATACGTTTTTGTGCTTTTCTGATCGCTGACAGCGCTGAAAGTCTGATTCGGAATGCGCCCCAATATTTGTAAAATTGACGTATTAAGCCACTATTGAGCGGTCTTTGGGCGTCTTCTCGTGAAACAAATTACTTATACTATGTTTTTTAAAAAAATATTAATTATTATTGATTGTTTGAAAATTTATTTTGATAAAAAGAAATAAAAAATATGACTGACCGATGAGTTTTATTTATGAGCTAATAACAAAGTTGAGTTAAAAATGACAGTGTTAAAACTGTTTAAATATTACATACTTACCCCACACTACACCTACTTCATCATCATCATCATCAACAGCTCATATACGTCCCCATCGAGGGGCTCAGGCGTCAGGAGTCAACTCTGAATTAGGGCGATCAGGCCTTAGTCGACCACGCTGGACCCCTGTGTGTTGGTCGACTCCACATACAACCTTTGAATTGCTTCGTAAGAGTGTGCAGGTTTCACGATGTTTTCCTTCATCGTAGGAGCAGCGTCGAATAAACGTACTTATGTATTTGATATACGAAAACACATTGTTAAATGGCGGGGATCAAACCCGCGCCTCCTGGAAGGAAGACCCTAGCTACTACACCACCGACTTTAAGAATATGTACAGTCAGCAAAGGAGATATCTACGAGGAGGGATCAAAAAGTAGTGAGAACGACATACTCCTTGGTAAGAAAAAAAAACTGGCAGGCATAGCTCAGATAGGTACATATTTGTAATATTAATAAAGAAAAAAAATCTTCGATTCTCTTTTGTTTTTTTCTGAATGTAGTCATTTGTTTGCTTCGTGTCGGAACGTGTTCTCGAAAATGGAGAAAAACGAAGTGCGAGCCGTTATTAAATACCTCTGTTTAAAAAAGTTAACGGCTCAAGAGATTCAATGCGATTTGGAGGCAACATTAGGAGAGTCTGCCGCCGTATTCTACTGTCGCAAGGTGGGCTTCTCAATTTCGAGTAGGGAGAACGAGCATGGAAGACGAACATCGTTGCGGCCGTCCATTGACGTCAGTCACCCAAGAAAATGTTGCGAAAGTCGAGAAAATTGTATTGAGCGATCGAAGAGTTACCATCTGATACTTAATTCAAGAAACGGGCATTTCATGTGGAAGTATTCAATCCATATTGAAACAATCTTTGAATATGAGAAAACTTTCCGCAAGATGGGTGCCGATAATGTTAACCGACGGTCAGAAACAAAATCGACTTGACATTTCGAAGATATTGTTGGACAAGTTTCAAGAAGATTCTGAGAACTTTTTGTCTCGTTTCGTAACAATAATGGACGAAACATGGGTCCATCATTTTGATCCTGAGACAAAACAGCAATCTTTGCGATGGAAACGGCCATCATCACCGACCCCGAAGAAGTTTCGTGCCGTGGCATCGGCTGGCAAGGTTATGGCCTCAATATTTTGGGACTCAGAAGGGATATTGTTGATTGATTACCTGGAGCGTGGAACCACTATTATAGGCCAATATTATGCAGCTTTAATTCCCAAGTTGAGGAATGCCATCAAAGAGAAAAGGAGAGAACTTCGAAGGGGCGTGCTGTTTCATCACGACAACGCACCCGCGCACAGGTCGGCAGTTGCGATGGCTGCCATTTAGCAAGCTGGCTTCGAATTGGTTGACCACCCCCCTTATTCACCAGATCTGGCGCCTAGCGATTTTTATCTGTTCCCCAAATTGAAAGAATACTTAAGGGGAAACAGGTACGAAGACGATAACGAGGTGATGGATGCAGTGGAGAGCTTTTTGCAGGACCAAGACAAAACTTTTTTTTTTAAAGGGATTGAAGCCTTGGAAAAGCGCTGGACTCGGTGTGTAGAGAGACTCGGAGACTATGTAGAAAAATAAATTATTAAGTTATCAATAGTCATTATATTCTATTTCATTCTCACTACTTTTTGATCCCTCCTCGTATACTGGTCGCTCAAAACCGATGAAGTTTTCTATGGTAGTTGTCATGAAAAATATTATAATTGTGCTTATTACTATATAAATTGTTTGAGATTGAGTGAGATTTATAATTTTGTTTGAGACATAACTACTTGCCGCCTGACTTGATAAAAACTATTGTTGTCCCTCTCGTTAAGAACTCTACTGGGGACATAGCTGATAAGTCAAACTATAGGCCAATATCGCTGGCTACTGTAATTGCGAAGGTACTGGATAGAATTCTAGATGTGAATCTAAGTAGTCGTATAACTCTCAGTGATTCCCAGTTTGGTTTTCGAGAGGGGTTATCTACTGAAAGTGCGATTTTATCATTGAAATACACTGTTAATTATTATACTCAGAAGAGTACCCCTGTATATGCATGTTTTTTGGACCTCTCTAAGGCCTTTGATCTGGTCTCATACCATATACTCTGGGATAAACTAAAGGAAGTAGGTATTGGCCCTGAAGTAATTGGTTTGTTCTCTTATTGGTATAATAGTCAAAAAAATGTGGTAAAATGGGCTAATACTTTCTCTGACGAGTATAGTTTAGATTGTGGTGTAAGGCAGGGCGGTCTGTCATCGCCAAGATTGTTTAATTTGTATGTTAACAAACTGATAGATGAGCTCAGCAGCATGCATGTCGGATGCCGAATAGACAATGTTAGTGTTAATAATATTAGTTACGCTGATGACATGGTGCTGCTGAGCCCATCGATTAGTGGTTTGAGAAAGATGTTAGAAAAATGTGAAGCTTTCGCTGTAAGCCATGGTCTAAAATATAACGAGAAAAAATCTGAATTTATGGTCTTCAACAGCAGACAAAAACAACCTAAAAATGTACCCCCTCTGGTTCTAAATGGTACTCCTTTGAAACGTGTCACACAATTTAAATATTTAGGCCATATTGTAACTGAGGATCTGAAGGACGATTTGGATATAGAGCGGGAGCGCAGGGCGTTGTCGGTGCGTGGTAACATGCTGGCTCATAGATTTACTCGCTGTAATGTTGCTGTTAAAATAACGCTTTTTAAAGCATTTTGCCAAAGTTTTTACACGAGTGCTCTATGGGCCAGTTTTACACAAAAATCGTACAACGCCTTGCGAGTACAATATAATAACATCTTTAGGGCTCTGTTGAGGCTCCCACGCTTTTGCAGCGCATCGGGCATGTTTGCAGACGCTAGTGTGGACGACTTCTACACTATCATGCGAAAAAAGTCTACCTCGATGATGCGGCGAATGCGGGGGAGCACCAATGGAATCCTAAAGATGATAGATGAGAGAATGGATTCTTTTGTATTTAGCCGGTTCATCTACTTACATGTTGAGAAAGTAAGGGGATGATTCCACAATTTTAAATTTAAAAACCATATTTTGCTTTCTTTCTTTACTAACATAAATATTAAGCCTACTGTACTAATCATAATTGGACAATATTAGTCTGAAATAAAAGATTTTTATTTTTATTTTTATTTTATTTTTATTTATAAAACGTTGCGTAATTTTTTTAATGAATTACTGTTAAAATCTTTATGTTCAGTCGGCCAAGTTAATAATAACGTTCCGCGCTTCAGATCTCTTTGGCACTATAGGAGCTGCACACGGTCGGAAGTGTTGTCACCCTGTTTAAATCCAAAAAATCTCATACCCCGGAGCATTTAAAAGAATTGAATGAAAATGCTCTAAGTAACCTCTTATACGTGTATGTCAACTGTAGCACCCGGCGGATGTGGTGGGGTGGGACACATTCGCCTCGCACCTGTGTTGGGTAAGAGCATGTAAGAGTGAGAAAGAGAACGACTCAACGAGTCACTTTCAAGGTTTGCGCTCATAACGTCATAATCATAACTCGTTACGCGTACAAATTATAAAGCAGTGATCAAACTGACGCGACTACTGCGTGAAAATCTGTCACTCGTGGTTTGATTCTTCCATTCTGCTTATCGCGTCAGATATACAGAACAAGGGGGGGTTTTGCAATGGGTATTTGCTGATTAATTTGGCTTATGATATCGAAGGGTGGTGAACTAGAACCAGTGGATGATCATAATTTATCTACTATAGTGACTCTAATTTATCTACTATAGTGGCTCTGTGAGCAATTTTTTTGGAATTGCTGATTTATGATTTTTTCAATCCTCATAAACTCCGTATTTTTTTTAGTCTTCCAAAACTGACTCGACAAAAAATTCTAATTTATCGAACCTGCTTCACGAGAATCGGTTGAGAAATGCGACCTGTAGATGAGAACAAACAGATCGACAGATGGTCAGACCTACATACTAAAAGCAATTTTGGCCAAGCTGAAACGGAGACGCTTTGCTCGTGCTTCGCGCTCGCTCGGTCAATTAAG
The DNA here is from genome assembly GCA_951230895.1 of Carpatolechia fugitivella. Lineage (NCBI taxonomy): Eukaryota > Metazoa > Arthropoda > Insecta > Lepidoptera > Gelechiidae > Carpatolechia > Carpatolechia fugitivella. Next base: position 15,100,522 of record OX579645.1, read on the forward strand.
TTATTCTTCTCATGACTTCATTATATTTTACATTAGGTATAATATAGTCAGAAAAAAACACATTAAAATATTTTGTATGGAAATATCACAATGTTATTACTGTTTCAAAGTTATGTTTTTTGTGTTGAGATTAAATTCTACCTATACACAAGCGAGCGTTACAAATGGGTTGACAATAAACCCTAAACATTATTTTGAAGTGTAGGAATTACCTATAGTAGGTATATTTTATTTTCTCTGACTGTTACTTATAAATCCAGTATGAATCGTAGATGGAGATGTGATGTGGTGTTTTCAATGTTAAGGTAATAAATTAAACATCAATGTCACTTTATTGAATCATTTATACAATTTTTCGATTTACAACTTAAATAAAAATAAACAAATAATTCGTACTGCTTAACACTGTTACAACTCAAGTATAAAAAATGGAAAAGCTTCGTACATAGGTAGGTACATAGTATATGGGGATACCGTAAAGTTGATTAAAAGCGAGTTTTCCTGGACCAGGCTATTTTGGACGAACATTTCAATTTAAAGAGCGTTAAGACCTTAATCGTACACAAATCATGTTTACAAAAGAGAAATACTCGTCCAAATGCCTTTTCCACATTATTTAAAAGAGCTTGTTCATTTTCAAAATTTTAATGCGCAGACCGTTAAACTTAGTGACTGGTGGGTTGCCAAAAATTCTGAGAAGAGAGCAAAGAAATCACACTAATATTATAAATTCATAATAAAATCTAAGTATACCAGTAATGCCCCTCGGTGGGGATTTCTATAAGCTTTTGATGATGATGATACCAGTAAAAATGATACGATAATTTTTCAGATTCAAAATTGAAATACTCGTTCGAATGGAGAACATTCTCCATTCGAACGAGTATTACATACCATACCGTACCGAACCGTACCGAAACCATACCGTACCATATCCGTATCCATACCGTATTATTTGGTACATACCAACCTGCAAAATATATTCTAAATAAAAATAATCAAACTGAAGACAGCTATTTGTGGAAGGAAAAGGAACACTTCTTTTTCTTCGATTTTAACATTATTTTGTTGGCATTATTGACAACCCTACATACAGGCAAGTGATATATTTTAGAAAGTTGAAAATGAATAAACAAGTATACGAAACCTTTAAAAACGTGCTGATACCAGCACCGAGTTTACAGCTCTGTAAAATTTTGAAGGAGCTCACAATAAAGCGCGATTCAATATTTTAATAAACTTACATTAATTTTTCTTGAACATGTAGAGCCACATTTCTTCATAATATGTTTGAATCCTTAAAAACTTTACATTTTATTAAAACATGATCGCCGTCTATAGTATTTTGAAATTTATTTACACTATGGTAAAGTGTGTCCGTACATTTACAGTGTAGGTCACTATCAGCGGGATCTTTACATTACACAGTATCAAACAATACTCAGCACTCGGCTATGATATAACTTTACAGTACCGCGGCATGGATCCTTAGTGCATATCTATCAATACAGAAGGTCAATAAACAGATCTTGCAAATAATATTTAGTGGAGTATGTACGGACATGCCGTCCTTTGGCTAAAATGTCGTTACCGATAAAAATCTGTTCACTATTTCTAACGACTTATCAATTTTGAGGAATCATAAGGTTATAATAAAGTTAATAAGTTATCATTAAGATACTAATAATGGCTTAGATTCTTAATTGCTTCGTTTGTGTTATTTTAGTCATTTGCTGATAATGGTATTTTACATTATTATGATTAAAAGCGGGATTTTTACTGTGGTTTTTATTTGCTGTTAAAAACAGTAAAATGTTTGAAATGTAACAGTATTTTAGTCTAAAGACGGCTTACGATCGTGCAGATTGGGTCTTATAGTCTTTGTCGCAGAAAAAAGTATAGTGCTACTCACGTACCTGTTTAGTAAGTTTATAACCCAAAACTGTCACACTCTGAGGCCTATGACAATTTTCGGTTATATTTTACTAAACGAACAGATACATTGGGGGCTCTCAATACACGAGTATAAGTATAAATGTAAAAACAGACATAAACCGGTCGTATTGTTTTGAAGATATGTAAGTAAACTTAACTGGATAATAAATATGAGTGTACGTCTTGTCGAGGTTTATTCTTTCGAAGTGGTGACTTTCGAGGTTCCGTCGTACACTCTATAAATATTATTAATTTTAGTAGTAGTGATGACAAATACTGTTTATTTTACGTTTATATTCTGAACGAAATTGTTGTTATATTCATTACGATATCAACTAAAAACAAAACAGTTTTTTGTCTACTGTTCCTTTTGCTCAACATACACAGTATTTTATTTAAACTTATAAACGATAATGCTCCCAATTATTTGTTTTAGTTAAAAATCAATGTGTTATTAATTTAAATAAAAACAGTAGTGGTGTTCGTTTTTACAACAAATTGCAATAAAAGCTTCTACAATGTACTTGGATATTGAAGGATCCATATTACATTACTGTAAAGATATCAACACATTCATTACTCTCGGTACCTATTATTAAAAACAAAAGTGTGGTTGGGTAGGGCTGTGCACTGAGCGCTCTTCGTGGAAGGAATCATTTCGGAATCGTTTTTCCAAACTAAAATTTATTTCTGTTATTTATATATATTTACCTGAAGCCGAAGAATAAAAAATAAAAAAGAATAATATTTTGATGTTGTTACCGCTTGATAATATTAATACACATGTTTTTCAATAATAATATCGTAGTGATAACTCGTGAAAAACATGAGTGTTATATAATATTTCAAAACTTGTTTATTTTAAATACAATTTGAACAAGAAGACAGCGGAATATAATATAGACTATATATATTTTTTATGGAGAGCGCTTATTGTACAACCACCTTAAACTCATGATTTCGACTCATGTATACAGGACTACGAATGGAATTTCACTAAAATGTACACGAAATTTACACATAGATATCCGTACATTATGAATTCCGAAATCTTTGCTGTTTGTCAAACGGACTTGTTGCTCCTCCAGCTAATTCGTTACAAAGTTTGAAAAAGCTTTTTAATAAGCAAAGAGAAACTTCCATCGAAATCAGTAAATTTGTGATACAACATTTTTATTAACGCGCAGGTAAAGCCAACCTTAAAACAATTCAGGCTATCCTTGTAAAACTACAGAAAGATTATGTGAGGCTTTGAATATTCTAGAAAACGCGTGTGAGAAGATCTCTCGGAAATGTCGTATACTCCTATATATAAAACGTTGCCGAGAGTGAAGACACGTCGTCGCCTAGAGTATTTGCGAAAAACTCAAGTAAGTATCTGAAATGCGCCTTGCATTAATTAAGGGCATTAATTAATTAAGTTTTAATTGTCATTAGGTCCCTAAGTAAGTACATCTCTAGAAAAGCATTGCTTGTAGCAAAACATTAGATGCTTGGGGCGCATTCCGAATCAGACTTTTAGCGCTGTCAGCGATCAGAAAAGCAAAAAAACGTATGAGTTTTGACAGCTGACAGTGATTCGGAACGCGATTACGGGTACTTTAATCGATTTCAGCGCGTCTCGGAACGCAGGGCCAGTCGAATAAACCACCAAGATTACATGCAATTACATCTGAAATGAAAAAGTAATGTCTAGCAAGAATTTACAACAAGTGAAGTGAAGTTATTTTTATAATAATTCTGGTGAGATGTCAAAACCATAGGTTTAATGTGGAGATTGGTTTTACACCTTGTAATGTGTAATTCTATAAGGATCCACTTCTTCCGTAGAAAGATTAAACGGGGTTTGGTCAAAGACGTGAAGGTAACGTACACGTACAATTGGTTTCGTTTTACTTTCCACGAAATATTGTTAGGAAGGAAGTTATAAGTGCGACTGAGCTGATATTTCGAAGGAGCAACATGTCATATTTGAATCACCAATTTTACCTAGCCTGGGACCAAAACAATATATAGGTAACTGTATTAAGGCCTATATGTATATATATTGACCAATTAGTGAACCTATAATTAATTACATTAACGTACTATAGGAGCTAGAAAATGGTTCCTTGACCATACCTATTTATCTAATAATACTGGATGGATATTAAGTACAATAAATTATCGCGAAAAATTCTGATTATTTCATAAGATCTCATGTTTTTTTGTAAGTATACTATTCGAAAAGCTCTTATATTATAAATTCTTATTTAAATGTATGTATTTGTAAGAGGATAATTAATAATTTACCTAAAAAGTTCGCTCCTTTTTAATCGTATTGTATCTAAAGTGACAATAAAAACGTGTTAATTTTTAAATTGAAACCATAATTAAGCTCATAGCAGTGTTAGCATTGTTTTTTATTTATTCGATTGGCAGAATATGTAACCCTTAAATTTAGTCACGTACGATGTCAAAGTGAAATAGAGATCCTGATCTGATCATTTTGTTAAGACGACGTTTAATGCCGATTTGTAGCACCAAGCAAAATTATTCGTGGTCCAGTCAGGATTCTTAAGTTTGGCTTCTAGATAAACATAAAGTCTATAAAAATTACGTTTTTATAATCAGAAATAGTTTTAATTTTACAGTTCTAAAATAGTTTTCTTAGAGCAATTGGAACGAACGACCATAGGCACAAAATAATCATTTTCCCATTCGATTTAATAATCAACATTATGAACACGCTTCATTGTGGACGGAGAGGGGCGATTGAAAAGTAAATATTTAGACCGAGTGATTATCATGATATTTATTTAACAACATTTAAAATTAAGTTAATTATCTCTCTAGTTATAAACGAGATCACCTTACGTTTTTTATTGAACTAAAGTAGAAAGTCCCTTAGTCTTTATTTATTTAGGACATAATATGTAAAAATGTTCTCAAAATCACTTGGTCTATAACTATGAGGAGTCCATTGTTTGCATTGGTAGTATATACGTAAATATGTACATCAGAGATGGTTGTCAACCTTCGAATTATGAATGGTTACAGCTTACTCGTGTCTATGTTTACTGTGTCATCAGTTCCAGTTCGTAAAGTGAATACCTGCGTAGATTTGTACAACTTAGCAGGTACTACTATTGCGAAATACGAATAAAATGGATGATAGTGGAGGTATCGAGTATCGACCAACTCTGGTGCACTTCCCTTTATCTTTTTGTATTTAAATCGAATGAAGTAACTAAAACTAGGCTACTCGACAAACCTTGAGTTCGCATTTACACATTTTGTAAAAGCACAGGCATTATTTTACATAAGTATACAAAAAAATAGGAAGGCGTTTTGGACTAACTAGTCTTAAAAATATTATTTCTCAGCACTTGTATGATTATACAATAAGAAAAAAGCGCAAAAACGCGTTTAAGCAGCTATTGACTAAAATGGCACATATTATTGTATACGCAAACTGTAAATAAGCAGGTCCCAATCAAGATTTCGGAATTCATTTTTTTATATCCTTCATATTGTTTCGCCATCGTCACTTAGCCGAAACTAATGAAAGCAAAAACATATCTAAAACCAATTTAGATATACCACACACCATTGGATTTGCAGAATTCACCTAACTATAATTTCTTAAATCAAATTGAATTTAATTTACAGTTACAATTACTGATTACAGTTGTCTCCTAAAGACCATATTAAATACAGTCTGTTTTAAATAACGGACATTTTCAGACTTCTTAATAAATTTAAAATTTGCCAACTCCATCCTAACTACGAGATTGATATTACTCAAGTAAATCCAAACACGTGATTTCCTCAGCGAAATCTATGTGGTTTATCTATCTACCATAAAGTCATCAATAAACTTTAAACATAGTAACAGAATAGTAAAATACAGCGGTGTAATTCCAAATAAAAATAGATTCCTAGATTTACAGTCGTTGCACCGGGCCCATGTGAGTCTCCCGTTTATATACTACTTACTTATTTACTCTGGTGAAATATTAACTAATAATACTGAGCGAAAATTATAATACGCCTTAATGAACGTGGCGTAACTACAATTTTGGCCAATGAGATTAATACCTGTACCGTATTTTAAGACCAATAAAATTTCATTCACATTCTTTTCGACTGAATCACATTCTAAACATTTCCTTATTATAAGTACTTTTTATTATTGTAAAAGTTCGTAGAACTCTGACAAAAATATTTAAAGTGCTGCCAGATTCGTGTGACAGACACCGGGAGAATTTATTCTAGGGATCAATTCTGTATATAGATCGGTGTTTCTTTCTATCCTATATACTAAACGATTTTTGAACACTTTGAATGTTTAATTTTATCTCAAAAATTAATGATTGCCAATAAAGTATAAAACTACAACCAACGGAATCATGCACGCGTACGGAACGCAAAAAGTATCCTAACTCATTGTCCACTTTACATTTCTTTCTTAACATTTGCTTTTGTTAAATTATGTTCAGATGGACCCGTGTGCTACATAATAAATCATTTGCAGTTGTAAAAAGAGTATTGTAACAGTGAGACAATCACTATACATCTACTACAGGAAATTCGTAGCAACAGCCTCGACTTTTGCAAATTTAAGCATTTACGCCGAAATTTCTATTTTTCTGATAAAAATGTACAGCGTGGAAATTATGAATGTATGTAAATAAGTACTAATACTTACCTGTATCAAATTAAAATAAACCAAACATAGCAAAATAAATATACAAGTATAATTTTCCTAATAAATCCAACACACCAGTAACTTTATAATTTAACTATTTTTTTTTAGATATTTAATTGACAAAAGTTATAGTATTGAGCTGAATATCCAGTTGTTTGTTTTATCAGAATCGGCTTAGCGAATTTCGGTTTAAACTTACGAATAGATTCGTATATCATCACCACTAAAGATACTGTACGCCGGATGCTTACTGACTTACATAAACACAGATAATATGGATTGACTCTTGAGATATACGAGTATAACATTTTATATAAGTGATGTGATATTAATATGCCTACACTGCTACACATTAAGTTTCAGTACAATTATTTGGATCATAAACATTTAAATTTTTGCTTGTTTGTAATAAGAGTGTAGAGAATTAAGATGGATTGGAGATACAAATACTAAAAGAAAAAAGTGATAAATTGTCAATCTTGTGTATCCACCCCTGGACACAAGACGACAGGAAATATTTTACGGCATAGCAAGACTTATTGAGGCCAGTAGAGGCGATGATCGCGGCTGGAGTAACGTAATAAGATGTAAGATAAATTCCAAACTAAACCAAAATTGTCGAAGCCACTATACTTTCCTGTCTCAACCTAGATTTGGTTAAAATTAAAGAAAATACCAGATCCATTAATTGTGAAAGAACGATGCCCAACAAATGGGGCAGCACTTAAACCTATATACAGCTATTACTACACTACCCTAAATATATGGCGCAAACATCATGTCTTCTACAGATGTTTTAACGCTATGAAATGTGTTTAATGATATGATGAAAATTATTTGGATGTATTTTATATCTACTAATAATCTCATAAAACTCAACAAAATGCGACCAGCCTACTTGGGGCAGACAGACCTATTATTCTCAACAAAATTGGTCAATAACAACCTATACAACAAACACATGTATTATAATACTTCACGTCTTACTGGATATGTTTACATGGTAATATTAATAGCTAAATTGGATAGCGATTCTGCTCCTTCTCGATAATCTATCTCTCCATAACCTTAGATGATATCAGTACTGTCGTCTGGCAGGCGCCTCACAACCATCCTCTGCATATAATTTATGAATTTAACATCGATAGAAATTATTTAAGTACCTATATATGTCAACAATTTTATGATGTCAAATGATCCCTCATTGACTTTAAATACACTGCATTAATACTACGCAAACTGCATGGCTGCAGATAATCTTAAATTAATGATCCACAAATGTTACTGTGAAGTGGAGTCGAGTCGAGGCTGTCGCACGAGCGGCCACAGCTGCCCTGCAGTGCCTGCTTCATGGAACTGTGTACATACTACTGATAACTGCACGATTATACACTGAAATTGATTCACGCACGACATATAACATAAATAACTTATGACTATTTTCCAGATCATACGAGGTTGATACAACTTAGTCACAACCTCGCAGTAAATGCTACGTACATTTAACCGTGACTGCATCGCGGTCCGGATATAAGAAACAAATACTAAATATACGACATTAATTATCTATTTCTGATTGATCTAAGAAGAAGCAATGCGCGAAAACTACTGTTGACGTGCTTTGAATCTACGAGCACAAAGTTGGTTTGTCTTTTTTAATCTCTATCTTTTTGTATATCTTTAACTTTTTGTATAACAGTCGAAAGCTCAAAGGCAGTTCCTTTGATGGGCTTTAAAGAAGAGTCATGGGGGCCTATTTGGAGTTAGGCCAATAACTGTCTATTGACTGGCGCCTCAGCGGTTGTCAGTGTCAGATCCAGGTCGGTCAAATTAGGGCTTGCGAGCCAGCGGGCGGTTCACTTGGCGACCTGCTCGGCGGCGGCGGCGCCAAGTCGCTCACGCTGGCTGTCTTGTCCAACGATGTAGGGACGCTAGGGCGCTAGGGCGCATTGCCCGCTCGCATCCCGTACATCTCAATATTTACATGTTACATCTATTTTATCATTAAGCTTTTGAAGCGACACTCGAGTCTGCAGTCGAGTAGAACAGCACTTCTATAGGCCTATTTGATTAGTATTATTTCGTCATCGAGAATCTTCTCTTAAATACATTGTGTCGAAATGTAGAAAGTGTAAGAAGCGGTAGTTAAGCTGTCTCGATTTATTTACAATATAAGGCGAGCAAGTTGTGCTCTCAATACAAGCGTATTCAAAAGATTTATAATAGTACTCGAAAACACTGCTATAATTTATTTCAACTGAATAACGGATCGTTGCCGAAATTAGTTGTATCTGAAGCACCTAGAAGTAAAGTTGACAAGTTCGTTTGACACTCGGAGAGTGAGTGGTGTTGGTTGTGTGTGGGGCTGGGGGGCGAGGGCGGCGCGCAAGGGCGCGGGGCGCGAGGGGTGGGGCGCGGGCGTCACACGAGGCAGGGGGGCGGCGAGCGCGCGGGCAGCCGGCCGCGCCATACTGCGTGCGCCTGCGCGCCCTCGCACCGACTCGCCTTTTCTGAAATGCACATCCATATACTCAACTAAAATACATTCATCTCAAGTTGTTTTATCGCTTTAGCAACAAATAGTCCTATACTACAAACGAGTAAAGCGACAGCACAAAACATTTATCCTAAATCAAACACAAATTAGTTTGACTGGTTGATTTGTTATTGCAATTATTGAGCAGTTTGGGCAAAAAAAATCAAGGATATTACAAATTACAGTTAGTGCACTGACACCTTGAGACACGGATATTTTGCTTCACATTTAAACGTTATATTTTATTTTTTATTTTTATTTTATTTATGATGATTTCATTTAAAGTTATTTTAAAAGTACGAAAATTATATTGCATTAATCTTTGGTAACAAATCGTTATTTAACAGAGAATTGTTGCTGCTAGCATTTTTTATGTCTGCCGTACCTATATTATAAATTTATCAGTAGTAGCCTATAACCTCGGTGGGGACGTATATGAGCTGTTGATGATTGAATATTGTACGTTGTTAGGCAGTGGGAAGGGCAGTGGTTTGCTACGCCGTAGCATTACGGCGGCGGCGGCGGTGGTGGCGCGGCGGTGTAGCGCTACGAAGTAGCTTGTGTGGCAACATACAAAAAAATAACCTTAAGCGTGATGGCACCAATATTTATTTACCTATGGCACCTATAGTGTGCTATTGTAAAAATATCGGATTTGTGATTGATAGTTTGGGGACTTGAATACTTAGAAGTGGAAGTAGGTCCATAATTTTTACAACTTTTTAGACATAAATAAAAAAAAATGTTTTATAAGAGCGAGTATATCTAGTGCAATTGGGGAATTGACTAGTTTCTCAATTAGGTTTTTCATCTCGACTGCGAGGAAATTTAACAAACCCGTGTCAATAGAAATAATCGTATACCTAAGATACTACCTACATACGAATGTCACATAAATATTATTTTATGTATTGTAACACAAACTGCGAAACTTTTAAATGATGCAATTAATATTCCACAAAAGCCTAGCATTTTTTATATACGTTAATAATACAATTTTATCGTTATCATGGTTATAATAAACATTAGTTATACAATATTTACGTTGCCAAGATATATATCAGGCATATTTTTAGCTAAATTGTTAGTAAGTGTACCTTTTTTAGGCGCGCGTTTCATTTTATAATTACAGTTCTGTCAAAAATTTTGAATTAAATTTGATTACATTTATTTTATTTTTATTGTTTTTACTAAATAAATTTGGGTTTTTACTAAATATAATTTTATTATATTATAATATAAAAAAGCTTTTTTTAGTATTCTTTATCCCCGTTTTAACTATTAATGAAATCTGACGTTTATTGCACACTTTAGACCAGTTGTAAAAAAAAGCAAAGAGTTCCATTTTCGAATTTATTCATTCTTTTATTGTAAGTGGCTAGATCCAGAGACTTTCAGTATGCCCCACGTATTACATAGACATAAGTATAAAGTTAACCCTACGTACCTACTACCTTTCGTTTACGTTTTGCTGGAAAGTTCTGCAGAAGACCAGCGTCATGGAAAGCACTTTATGTGTCTTCCATAACAACTTGCTGAGTTGAGCCCAATTTGCTTACAACATAGCATTAATTCATAATTGGTTTATAGTGCCCCCATACCGGTGTTTAGAAATGTTTGTAAACAATTAGCGAGCACCATAGCTGTAAGCAAATAAACATGTTGTTTTCTTTATTTTTTCTTAACTTGGATAGACAATCCAAAGCTGTATTATGTAGTTTTTTTTAGTAAATGTTGGTATCGTATCGACACATTTTTTTTATTAAAAATATATTTTAAAGTACATGAACAGTAAATGGTATTTTTTTATCGCGCCTATTCTTTACTCTGACGTTTATTTTACTTGAGTTTAATACATTGAGATGAAAACCTCATTTTATTTATTTCTTATTTTTAAGAGCTACCTTCTTTTAGATGCATAATATACTTGCCGATTCTTAACCCAAAAATATTGCCAAACGTAGTTTTAGTGCGCGTTCCTTGGGAGCCCAACAAAGCTATGCTCACTTCTTCGGGGATGGGAGCGTGATTATATGTATGTTTGTTTGTTTAAATTACCGAATTAATAATTAGTTAATTCATCAATAATAATTATTAATTGTTCAAAAGATTAACTATTGCCCAAACGACTTGTGCACTGCATGTACATTAACTTATTAATTATAATCCTTTCTATAGGTATATTAATATCCATATTTTTTCTGCAAACGTTATTTTTAGCAACACATTACATGTATTAATCCATTTTGTGTTACACAACTAGGCACAGTGAAGACAGGAAACATTACAGCCCAAATAATTTACAGGAATACAAGGGACTTAAACTTTAAGGGTGCATACCCACTGGAGCGGGGAGCAGATATTATTATTCGAACAAATTAAAACCCGAGCATGCTCTGCTTGTCTGGCCATTTGTATACAGGGTCGAAACGTTAAATAAACTCACTCGATTTATCCTAAACTATACAAGATACCGAGAAACTGCTTACTGATACTAAAAGTGCTTCATAAGCTCTATCAAATGGTAATAATACATTTTTGAAAAAGTAGTGGGATATATCGAATAAATATTCTTTCTCTGTCACCATACCATTTACTATAAAGTTGCACTTCCTGCCACTTAACCGCGCTTATGATAACTTTATACAAGTTTATTTTGTTACATGTATTCAATAAATAAATTTATTCAATTCTAATTTTTTATCTATTTACTTATTGTGTCATTATTTTTATAATAACTTTTCCTCAACGTCTCTAGAAACTAATATTTTAACTCTATAGTAAATATATGGGAGCAGCAAAAAAATATTTATTCTATATTTCCGTTAATTCTTCAAATATGCCCCACGAGCTTCTATTAAATGGTATTAATAAACCATTTAATAGAGCTTGTGGGGCACTTTTAGTATCAGTAATCAGTTTTTCGGTATTTTGTATAGTTTAGGATAAATCGAGTGAGTACACTTAACGTTTCCACTCTGTATATGTTCCTTATTGCCATTCATAATATTATTAATAGCAGAGGCAGTATTAAAACACATCTCCTTACTACTTGTTTCCACACTTCATTGGAAACGCACCCTTACAGATTGAGACATAAACATTCACAAATAAACATGTTAATAATAATAATAATACGTGGAGACACATACATAACATGTAATGAATTAACAGTTCATGCTACTTGTGTGTTTCCAGAAATCTAAATGTGAAGCCATACGAGTATTATGTACTAAGGGAAGGGCTACAGTTGGACTAGAAAGTTAGTGTCCGAACGCCGCAACGTCGTCGTGTCGCGTCGACAGGGTCAAATCTAAATAGTTGGTCAACTTGATTGAATCGACTGAAGTGCAACAACAGTACCTTACAATATTACATAGACATAAATTTAAAGTACATAAAAAATACCTTGGCGTAATGGCTGTATGTATGCCATTACCTATAGAGTCAATCTTAATTTCAAAACTATCTGGCCGACTATAACTCAGAAAGTGTTAATTTCACCGATTTTTTTACCGAATTTTATTCATACTACGAGTAGTTTCTTACATCAATGAGAAAATATATAGGTACTTAATTTTGTTAAGTTATACTAGTGGTTGATCTGCTAAGTGAATCGTATTGAAAATTTGGCCAACAATTTTTATCTCACCCTGCACGAAATATAAAAAATGTGTGATAACGGGTAATGAAATATCAAATTTGTGCCAATCGTTTTTCAAAATCATGGTAAATTTGGACAACTTTATTTATACCTAATTCCGTATGACGTATGGTGTACGGAGACCATAAGGGACATGCATATGTCGCGTAATAATGAATTCCGCACCTTTAGTATTGCGTGAGAGTCTATAGCTAGAATGAGATACAATGTATCTCAACAGCGTCAGACATCGCGTCTCCTAAAATGGAAAACGCGTTAATGTAAATTAGTTTTGCTGTACATATTATGATTGTAAGTACCTTAATATAATGTACATTAGATTATCTGATCTAAATATTACATAGACGTTCTATATTTTCGTAACAAGGCGTATTTACAAGGAAAATCGAAGCCAACCAACTGCTGCCATGAGGTGATGGATCCTGGCATTGATTGAGGCCGCGACCGAGAGACCTGTGCATGCACCCGAACCCGAACACGTGGCCACGGGGTGCGGGGCGCGTTCGTGACGTCACGGGTTGAGTCGCGGTGCGGGGCGCGGGGCGCGGGGCCGACGCGTTGCCGCAGCGGCTATCGATCCTGCCACGAGTCTCCGCATTCATTCAAGCTGGATCGAAAGGCGGCCACTGCACCGTTGCGCCCTGGTAGGCATGTGTGCTGAATGGTATCGTTACCGCCATTCACTCACACTCACACCCGTGTGGTAGAATGCGATATTGACGAAGGTCATCGCTGTGTTGATTTATTACACGACTGTTAAAATAAGGGTGTAATGTTTTCAGGGTTCAAGTTCAAAAATATATAATTTTAATCATTCTACTGCTTAACATGAGACTGAAATTAGCAGTAAGCTGCATGCGTTGTACGAGCAACTAATGTCACCGTAAGATTGTGAACGCCGTTAGTTTATAATCTGACTCGCGATTTTATAAGCTTGCGTTACGAAAAATTGTGAACTGCAACCAACCATTAACAATTTAACGTAATATTTCTCGTTAGTTTATAAATCTATCGAAATCAAACCGTCAAATTGCAAACCGTCCCTGATTGGTCAGTTTTGGCTGCGGCAATTAATAAAAAAAAAAAATTCTATGGATACTTATAAAACGAGCTGCTGCCAAAACCGACCAATCAGGAACACGGTTCACAATTTATGACAGATTGTGAACTCTGCAGCTTTATTCATAATATGATGATTTGACATCGATAGATTATAAACTAACGAAAAATAATATGTTAAATTATAAATGGTTGGTTTCAGTTCACAATTTTCAGTAAGTTTATAATATCGGGAGTCAGATTATAAACTAACGGCGTTCACAATCTTACGGTGACATATATGTACATACTTGTGCATGCGTTGTATACATTAATATGGTTACTGAACAACTTTGCTGTTTCGAGGTCCTCGCAGTGCCGCGTCTGCGTCGTACTTCTTACGTCTTGAACATTTCGTTCAAGGTCGCTTTTGAAGCGATTTACAAGTTGAAAATTCGAAACAAGAACCTAGTAAGGGTTATTTAGGCTTCCGAACCTTATGGTTTCAGTTTCGGGTAGGTACCTGTGAACTACTATCAGTTCCAAAATTTTCGGCATCGCCAAGTCTTTTTCTGCGATGGAAAGTAGCATCGCACAGTGGCACTTCACATAGGCTTTTTTCACTTGGGACAGTTCTTATCTCGTTAATAAACTTCTAAGCATCGTGCTTGTCAGAAAATATTAAAACCAAGCGATAATTCAAATTTATTACAAACCTAGAAGTAAGTTTACTCGTAGAACAATTAAGAAACCATTTAATTTTATAATTTTTGTGTCAATGACCACATTATTATTACAGGATCATTGAGTAAAACAAGATTGGCCAGTTGCAACCTGAAAACTGATGAAATTGGGTGTTTAAAACCAATTTTCACTTACTACATACCCACAAAATGTCACGTCTGTTTTCCGGAGAGAACACGTCCTTCCACTTGTTACGATCCATACATAATTCTGTCGCTTCATCCACATTCATCAATCTCTCATGCATATTCGCTGGTTTAGGCTACTCCTGACCTGGCATTTTTTCAGAACATCCCCGATCTGATCGTGGAACTTTTGCCTTGGCCTTCCTCTTCCAACATTTCCATACAATCTTGCCTTTTAAATAGACATTCTCTCTTCGTACATTCTCGCCACGTGACCACTTTAGGTCCTTATCTCAATTCTCTTATTTCACACCTATTGTTTTATCACATTTGAGCCCTCATCTTCTAAATGCTCCCATTTCTACTGCACAAATTCTACTTTTTTCTTCTGCCACACTAGCTTTTTTGCTTCTTTAGTCAATAGCTTCTTTTTCTAGTGCGTTATTTTATGTATGTATGTCTGTAGTCAAAATCAAATCCTGAGTTGATAATACATGCAAGTAAAACTTGATCATCAGCATATAATAATAATAATAATAATAATATGTGGGGACATCTTCACACACGGCCATCTGATCCCAAACTAAGCAGAGCTTGTGCTATGGGTACCAGACAGCTGATATACATTACATAAATAGATATATACATACATATATAGATAAACAACAACCAGACACGTGCGATAATTATATCGTACTTACTTATTGCCAGTTTTAATTTTTTCTTTATTTATACGCTATTGATTTTTTTTAAACTATTGACTTGACTTGACTTTATATGTACGCTACGCTCGCGTTATGTAAGATTTTCCCGTCGGAATAAGACTTTTCCCGGTAAAAAGTATCCTATGTGTTAATCCTGGATACAAACTATCTCTATTCCAAATTTCATCCTAATCCGTCGAGTAATTAACGCGTGAAAGCGGAACAAACATCCAAATATATTTTCACATTTATAATGTATGATTATAATATATTATATATAATGATAATAAAAATAAAATAAATAAAATAAAATATATAATGAGTATATAGGAATGCTTATTGAACGTGTATTATACTTATAGGGTTTAATTAAGTACAATTATTTTTAGTTGTTCTCTCAAACCAAGTAATCCAGTATGTAATTTCAGGTTGGTAGATGGATTAAAATAAAAACATTAAAAAACAACAAGACGGAGTTAAGATAAAAAAAAAACTAGCTATATAATGGGGTTGCTAATTACTTTAAGGGGGGTGAGCTTAGTGCAAGAGTCACTTAAACTTTAAATATATTAACGAAAATTTATAGTTCTACAATATGGATCATGTGATTTGGTATATATGTCACCGTAAGATTGTGAACGCCTTTAGTTTATAATCTGACTCGCGATATTATAAACTTACGGAAAATTGTGAACTAAAACTAACCATTTACGTAACGTACTGTTTTTCGTTAGTTTATAAAATGTATAAATTACGAACCGTCCCTGACTGGTCAGTTTTTGCTGCGGCAACGAATAAAAAAATAAAACTCTATGGATACAGAACGAGCTACTGCTAAAACCGACTAATCGGAACACGGTTCACAATTTTACGGGGGCTAAAACCCGATAGATTATGAACTCTGCAGCTTTGTTCACAATTTGACGATTTGATATCGATAGATTATAAACTAAGGCTCAGGTTGAAATATTTAAGCTTAGATTAGGAGTGATCACTTAAAGCTTAAACATTTTATTAGTTTGAAAAGTTGGTATAATTTGAACCAAATGATATTTCATAATAGTCATTTCAATTGTTTTTGTTGGTCAGCTTTATCTACAATTGATTTTATGTTGTACATTTTGTGACGCTGCTAGGTATAGATATTAAATATTCCAATGCTATGATTTGTGCTTGAGCGAGTATCTTTTTCGTGCGGTTGTTGCTAATCGAACCTAGTACAACTACAATCGGATACATTAATATCACATCAACGGCCCGTTACAGTCCACTGCTGGACTATGAGCCTCCTCCTCTTAAGTGGAGGGTTTTGCCATAATCTCCACGCTTGGCAGGCGGGTTGAATATCTGTATCAGAGAGCGCTGCTGCCCGTTCCCTGTTCAATGTGTAGTCCCTAAGTCGCCTCTTACGACACCCACGGGAAGAGTAGGGGTTGGTGACAAATGTATGTACATTAATGTATTTGAATTAAATAATTTTGCTTACGTTGTAGGTACACTCCTTCCACAGTACCCCAGACCAATACGCGTATCGTAGTATTGTGGTGTCACATTCCTTTCGCTTCGTTTCATTTACGCAAAAATATGAAATTTCTTTTCATCCATCATCTGGTATACTTTATCTATTTTATCGCACATTCCCTCTCTTATATTCAACGTAGTAAAGTGGCTCTCTGTGGGCTCGCCGAAAATGAGACGTGGCAGGCGGCGAAGTACACGGCCGTCTTTCTTTATTTATTCAAATTATGTTTATGAAATCATTGCGTTACGAGTTGCTAGAGAAATAAAAATTACAATGATTGTAGGTCAAATTCGACAATCCGCCTGAAAATAAATTGTTTTAGACTTTTTAGGTCTTTTTATCGTCCTCAATTATTCGTGTAAAAAAGGCCTGCAGTGAATTTCACACAGTTAAAGTTTATTGTTCAAAATTAATAAAAAATGCAAGTAAACGATCTTATTGAGCAGTAACGACACATTTCCAGTTTAGCTCGGAATTTCCATTTCTTTGTTTTGATAAGTAGGTATATCAAAATGAAGCTGGTTTGACCAGTCAACTAGCGGATGAGATATGTTACAATTACGGAGACAAATACCTCCGTGGTTACATTGCAAAATAAGAATAGGACGGGGTCTACCCTAACATCACGCGAATCTCGTATGGGCTACAAATAAACATTGTGTATTTTTTGTATTAGTCTGACAAAATGACGGCATTTTGCGTTCGCCCAGTCCTATTCTCATTTTAATCGTTATCGTCGGTACGGTCGGCCAAGAAAGTGTTTTACCTTTTTTTATTTAATTTCCTTTAATTATTTCAATAAGGTTTATGTTTATGTTATAAAATAAATTACAGTCAACCTTAGGATAGCTTACTACAATTTTTGGCCTAGTTTACAAATGAGTCAAAATTTAAGATATCTTACCCATTGGTCAGACGTCCGTTTCTATAGCCTCTGCGGCGTTCAGGTTGTTGACACGCACGGTGCAAAACGTGCGCTTGCGCGGCTGTCGCGTCGCGTTGCCCTGCGCACTGCCTGGCGCTGTGCCTGGCGCGGTGCTTGGCGCGGTGCCTGGCGCGCCGGCATCATGCGCGTGCGCGTGCCGCAGGGCCAGCCGCTGGGCAGCGACCTGCTGCCGCTTTTGCAGCTCTTGTTGCTGCAACTGCGAGCCGACCATATTTTGAATACAAGAGAGAAGCGCAGTGCGTTATCTTGCACTGTTAATGTTGTGTTTGTTTAGAGTTCTTTAAAAAAACATCATATCGAAATTTTAGCATAAAAAAGTGTTAACTGAAACCTACGCTTGAACCAGTAGTGTGTTAAAACAAAATGAGTACGCGCCTGGTTAAGACGCAGTGCGTCTTGGTGCTCGAGCGCGGCGATGTCGTCGACGGTGCCAGCGTCCATCACGGCCTGCTGCTCCAGCAGGAGCCGCTCCTCCTCCTGGAGCCGGCGCAGGTTCTGCTCCAGCTGTGAGTCAGCTATCAGCGCCGTCTCGTCCAGCTCCATCATTTCTGACGTAGAGTCCTCGCTTGTCGAAGACTTCTTCTGAATCGGCCCTGAAACTGTAGTGGTCACTCTAGCATACCGCTCTAAATCTAACTCCGCTATAATACGTCAATTGAGAGTCTAGCAAACCTGATTCTATACAAAAATTGCAACTGAACTTTTATGAAATCTGAATATTGTTTTTATTTCATAAGCTTGTTAATATTTGATTAGGTGGTTATATTATTACTAAGGTATCATGCCAGTTATTATTTTTACAATGGGATTTGAAAATAAAAAGTTCCATTAGTATTAAATTACGGATGGTGAATGGAGTACTAACATAAACAATTATTACTTTACACTGATATTACAACCACCTACATACAATCTCAGCTCGGAGCATACAATTATGGCGTTTATTAATAATTCAGGTCAGGTAGATATTATGAGAAAGCCTTATTTAACATGGCGTTAACAGCGTCTAGACATGTCTGACTTCGAGTTATATAATGTTTAAGCTTTCTTTCATGTAAAAGATAATGTGAAATACAATTATAAATAAAATTGCCAAAGTTATACCTGTTTTTGCGGTGTAGCGGTGTGGCGGCTGATAAACTGTAAATAAGTCAACTTAGTGCAATTGCGGTGTTGGTGCATTCTGGAAAGCGCCTACAGAATAAAATACAACTTGCTACTTACACGCTGCTGTCTAGAAAAGCCAAAGTAACAGAGTAATAACTGGTATCGGTAAATGAATATTATGTAGTGAGCCAGTGCGCTACCTACACTCTTGCATTTTTTTAAAATCTAATTCCTAGTAGCTACAGAATGACGCTTGACGATGGCCTTAAAAATATAATGTTCACCGGTTGCCCCTCAAAACACCAGTAAGTCTTACATTCTTTTTAATGCAAAATTACGTTTTAAAATACGTTAACAACGAGCATTATGGCATCTTACAAAAATGTATCGGTTATAAATTATGAAAAATTTAAAGGTCAGGATTAACAATACGTTTTTTTCCTTCGTATGGATTTATGGATAGTGCTAAGTCGATGGCAATACAAACTGTCTTGGTAAATTATTTTAGACTAGTCGCAGCTCTCAGCCTTTCCATGGTATGCGATCCACGGACTCTTTTTTATACTAGTTTATATTTAAGTAGGTAAACCACGTGGGTGCGCGATTGCGCGCGTCGACGACTGCGCCGGCGCGCGGCTACGCGACATGGCGTGCTACACTAGCTCACACACACACATGATAATAGTAATTTCATTCAAATAGAATTTAAAAAAAAAAGTTTAAGAAAAAATAGTAAATAAACGGTAGCAAAAATCAGGCAAAACAAAAATAAAGTAAATATTCTTTTATTAAATTATACATCACTCCTTAACAAATTAACTATCTAACTAATATTTACAAAGCTAATTGCACTTATTACCGTTCTCTTAATCATTAATATCACAATGATCGTCTCTGTCGAATAAAAAATAAAAAAGTCCAACTAATAAAATCGTTCATAATAAAAAGCGCACTTTAAAAATATAAAATAAGAAAGCTAGTGATCACTGAAGATCTCGTCCTTTTCATCGTCCTTTCCACCTGAAAGTACCGAAAATTAACATAAAAGAAACAAATTAAACGTGAAAGCAAAACATGCATTGAAAATAAATCTAAGAAGCTGATTTCATGCTGGGACTTTGACAACTTAATAAAATACAATCCGTAAATAACATTTATCAACATCGCACTGTCTTTGTGTAAATGGTTGGTGTATTAGGGATGACATTTTTAGGATTGGCGGTTGTATGAAAGTGACTTACTGAGATATGGTTCTCCCATGGTACCGGGCAGGTACGGGCAGCTGGTGACGTGGTTGAAGTTCTGAGACTGCATTTCTTCCTGGTCGGTCTCGCGGTGGTAGAAGTAGTTGAAGTTGGAGACGATGACGGGCACGGGCAGCGCGATCGTCAGCACGCCGGCAATCGCGCAAAGCGAGCCCACGATCTTGCCCCACACCCCAACCGGCCTGCGATTGAACAATTTATTTAAACACCAGTCGATATTAACTCGTCTCAAGCATTGTGTGTATCCGAACAATACATTGTATGGCAACAGAAACATCGGAATAAATAAAAATGATCTAAGGGTGATGAACATGCACGAACTTTTACCTGTACGTACATACCATTCCAGGAATTTCCAATCATCATGAACTATTTAGGACTTTCAGGGCCGTGAGACAGAGAACAGTTTAATAAAGAGAGACATTTGTGTACCTACTTAAAAGCTGAGATAACTTCTGCTGAGAAAGTTAATTAAAATGTGTATCTTTCGCTGAGCCATCGCAAGCAGTACAATTTCATACATCACCTCTTATACACGCCAGCAACTAATAGATATTTTTGTATTTTTTATCTTTATTGGTATTTTTTATCTTTAGTGGTATAAAAATGCCTATCATTATGAATGTCATCGCCAGCGGTTGGGGCACTGAATGGAACAATCCTATAGTGTCTTTTTTTATTATTAAGTAACTTTAAATTTGCGGCTCTAACAAATCTCAAAATGAACACTTAAATATAAAATATAATATTCTGTGATTATTATTTTTTTACTTTATCTAAGATAAAATTTTAAATTTTTGGATCAGAGATTATTTTGAACGTATTTATTTGAGATTTCTTGGTTTCTAGTATTGAAAAAACAATTACTTAATTATAAAATACTTTAACAGAGACGAACATGGTATTACTTACTCGTACAAGAAGACGACGAGACGTCTATAAGCAGGATACAAACAAAAGGATGTTGCAAAATGGATACTAAAACATTGAACCGCTATTTCGGTAATACAACTAAACAATAACTATCATGCATGATCGACTATATGAGCTGTTGATGATGATGATGATGATCGACTACGTCGGGTACACCTCTGCACGATTATTGCTCGGTATCGAAAATGGTGTGAGAGTAACGAAAAGAAACCAATAAAGAAAATAACAAAGCTACGATGGTTTCAGACGTAAATTTTACATAGTAGCTAATAACAAGTAAAACTTTACCATATAGGTTGTAAACAGAAAAGATTGTAGAACATTCCAAATGAGAGAGAAAGGTGAAATAAGGACAGCTTGACATGAAATCATAACATACTTGTAAGCAAATTAACTGAGGTAGTGTGTCGTTTTGTAGGAGGAAGAACAATTATTACAGATGTGTCTGTGGTTATGATGTTTATGTAAATGACCACCATTTTCGATGAGCGCTCATAATTATGATATGTAATATGATCGTTTCATTCAACACAACACCGAAACATGTACGACGAGAAACATCGTAGAAACATTCACTTATTGTCATTAGCGAAGCTTCTCATAGGAACACACATTGATCGACAGTTACAGAAGGTGGACTTCGTTCAGGTAGGAAGGCACTTCAATTAGATTCGTTAATGCTGTCGGTCTCGTAATACATAAGAAAATTGTCTCCGTTTTAAAACTGTTTATTTTTCAAGATTTAGACAGCATTATCAAAGTTGAAGTGGACACAAAGAAAGCTGTTCTCTCTCATTGAATACGCTTTGGAAGGGGCGATTGTCACACCGACGACAGGTCATGTGGTACTCGTAGGTACACGCCAAAGATTTCGAAGGTAAAGTAAAATAAACTCGATACTCAACCAAAGGTACTTATATGGAAAAATTTACTATTGAGCTAAATGTAAAATTTGAAAAAATTGAGAAAAAAATAAGAAAAAAGAGTAGGTAAACAGACGATAAAAACAAACGTTTTATTTTTTATCGTGCAATAATATTTGATAAAATGTGAATAGGATGTGATCGGTTAAGTTTTAGGCGAACCGTTGTCGGTAAATAAAACTGAAGTGTATGCTCGATAGATTACAATGATGTGGCGAAAGAAAGTCACAACTGTGTTAAATGCCAATGGAATAGTTTGAGGATAAAATGAAATGACGAAAAGGCAATAATGAAACTTAGGATGAAGTCGCTGTATCATACGTCATGTCTCCGTATCCTACGGTCGTCATTGTCACGACCGCCCACCAAAACGCATCAGGTATGGATTTGAAGAAGCTGTTCTCACTTCCGGCTTCAGCGAAGTACACCGCAGATGAAAACAGCACCACACCTTTAAGAACAAGCACACACCAACGGAGAATACAGTGCGACATACAGTGCTAGGGAGCGCTGGTACGAGCGGGCAAGGGCGACGTGCGACGCGAGGTTACCTCATGTCTCCATAGCCGACGGTGGTCATCGTAATTACCGCCCACCAAAATGCATCGGGAATGGAGGAAAAATTTGTATCAGGTTGTTCTTTATCAGCAAAGTAAACCGCACTGGAGAACACAACAACCCCTGCGAACACAAAAATATTGTGCACGCAAATTCATGGTGGCCTTCTCCGCTTCTCTCGTGTCGCTCTCGTATAGATCTGGATCAATCTAACGAAGGACCCAGAAAATATGTAATTTCTAAACTTAATAATTTTTTCTACTTTTAAAACGAGAGAAGATCTGGAGATCTTTATGTATGTCAAAGACATCAGTTTTAATAGAATCTAAGAATCGAAATGATCATCTAAGTACCAGTGACAAAAATGCATAGCTTGATGTGCTGTCCACTGGGACAGCACATCAAGCTAAGCATTTTTGTGTTGTAAAAAGACCAAGGAGGAACCAATTATTGTTATTACCAACTCGCAAGATATACTCCGGTGTACGTGGGGCATACTAAAAGTATCTGGATCTGACACTTACAATAAAATAATTTAAAAACAATTATGAAATTCGTAAATGGAACTCTTTGGGACCATGTTACTTTTTAATTTGTGAGACTGTCATTTGCTTTTTCATTGTGATGTCCTTTCGAAAATTGTGTGTCGCTAACAAAATGAATTTAACTCGTGAATATTTTCATTCAATGATTTTTTTATGATTTTCCTTTGTATATAACAATAAATGTATCGTAAGTCTCATGTCATATCTTCTCGTCGCTGCTACCGCAATGCCTAAAAAGCAGGGCTATAACCAGTGTGTCCTACCCGTTTTGACATACGGAGCCGAGACGTGGAACATGACGGTGAAGCTGGCTCACCGGCTCATGTCACTCAGCGAGCTATGGAAAGATCTATGCTTGGTATTTCGCTACGGGATAAAATCCGAAACGAAATCATCCGGCAGAGGACCAAGGTGGTGGATATTGTCCAAAAATGTAGCAAGCTGAAGTGGCAGTGGGCTGGCCACGTCTGTCGCAGAACCGATGAGCGTTGGAGCAGACGGGTTCTCGAATGGAGACCGCGTCTCGGGAAACGTAGTGTGGGACGCCCCCCTGCCAGGTGGACTGATGACCTGAAGAAGGTCGCTGGTGGTGGCTGGATGAGGAAAGCGGGTGATCATGCGCTTTGGCGTACCCTTGGGGAGGCCACCAATTGAAATAAATCATTTACTTAACAGTTACGATTTACATAACTTATTGATTATACTTAGGACTACAAAACAATAACTAAACGTAGGAAACGTAGTGTGGGACGCCCCCCTGCCAGGTGGACTGATGACCTGAATAAGGTCGCTGGTGGTGGCTGGTTGAGGAAAGCGGGTGATCGTGCGCTTTGGCGTATCCTTGGGGAGGCCTACGTCCAGCAGTGGACTGCAATAGGCTGATTGATTGATTGAAGTCTTATATCTAGTCTTATTTATCAGAATCCAGAAACTTTCAGTATGCCCTAAGTATAAGCCTGATGACCTCTTCACTGTACAAACACCTCCACCCAGAAAATATGTAATTTCCAAACTTAATATAAAATTATTTCTCCTTTTAAAACGACTTTTTGTACTTATGTCAAAGATCAGTTTTGATAGTATCGAAATTATCATCTAAGTACAGTGAACAGCGCATCAACCAAGGAGGAACCAATCGTTAAAACCAACTCTCAAGATAAGCCTTTTCACTGTACATACTCGTACAAATCGTAAAGAATCTTTGTATTTAATAATAAATAAATAAATTATTGTATTAATAAAAATAACATGAGACTGGAGACTTACCGATGAACAGGAAAAATATTAACAGTCCCAGCTCGCGCATTGAAGCTTTGAGAGTCCGTCCCAGAATTTGTAATCCTTTTGAGTGCCGTGACAGTTTGAAGATACGGAACACTCGAACAAGACGAATCACTCGAAGGATGGCGAGACTCATTGCTTGGTTGGTGGACTTGTCTTGCGGCGATACCGGAGCCCGTGGGAGATTCAGTGTGTCTTCCTCTTCAGCAACCACGGTAGCAAGAGTGATGAAGTATGGAATAATCGCAATGATGTCTATAATGTTCATCACGTCTCGAAAGAAATTAAACTTGTTTGGACAAGCCAAGAACCGTACTATCAATTCGAAGGTGAACCAGATTATGCACAGTGTTTCGATGAGGAAAAATGGGTCGGTGATATCGGGTACTTCATCCTCCTCGATCTTGGTACCGTTGGTAGTAGTGTTGAAGACTTTATAGTGTTTAAATTCTGGCAGTGTTTCTAGGCAGAAGATGACGATCGACAGAAGAATGACGAAAACTGAGATGATAGCAACAACTCGTGCAGCTTGGGAGCTTTCTGGGTATTCAAAGAGCAGCCATATTTTGCGCTGGCGCTCGTTGGAAGGTAGGGGCTTCTCCTCTTCCTTTATGAAACCTTCATCCTCACTGAAATATAATTAATTGTTACATTTTTAGCATAGCCCTGCCTGCAAAATATGTTTCGATTCTTGTTTAGTATTTCCAAATGAATAACAGGAAACGAAACATTAGTATGGTTATCTTACCGGAATTTGTTGGTAGCTTGTTCTCCAAGTTCATAGAATTTGATTTCTTCTGAAAATACGTCAAGAGGGACATTCACGGGGCGGCGGAGTCGGCCGCCGCTTTGGTAATAATAAAGGATTGCATCGAATGAGGGCCGGTTGCGGTCGAAAAAGTATTCGTTCCTGAAACAATTTAATAGGGTATTTGACTGTTCCTAAATTTACCATATTTTATTAATTATTAGTAGCAGACGATTCGCGAAGAAAAAAACAGAATCTGTTGAAACACGAATTTACAGTGTTTTTTTAAAGTCTCAATATGTCTGTCTCTTTCAAAAACAATTTTTTGTTTGGAGATTATATGGCGTTACTAGCAAGTGACGTCAGATGCTAATAAGTGCCTCTCTGTCTAATCTTGAATTTCAAACCTTTATAACTAGGTAAATTTTAAAGATAGAACAAAAAGTCTTTTAGTGTTTGATAGCAGAAACTAACAAGTTTGGATTTTTAAAATAAAATAAAAGTAGTCAAATACCCTATTGTTTCTTGTACTTTTTTTGCATTATGGTTTTAAATTCCATAAATGATTTTCATTATAGCTGTTGGTCTTTCGATTATAAAAAAAATAGACGAACGTGTTACGATTTAAATATTTGTATACATTCAACGTAATTTTGTTCAACGCGAGTTGATAAACATAACTTACCTCAAGGGGTCAAAGTATCTTATCCTGCGTGCAGGGTCCCCTAGCAGTGTTTCCGGAAATTGGTTTAGAGTTCGTAGTTGGGTTTCGAATTTGAGACCGCTTACCTGTAGACAAAAAATATTTTTATAGTGATGTTTAATTAAACTGTATTATTAGCTTCATTTGAATATGTGACACAAATACTAGGTACAACTTTAACTATAAGTAAGTGGTTAGATTGTACGAGAACCGAGGTTAAAACGTTATGGTTATGTAGTTTAGTTTCTCAGTCTTCAAATATAAGGAATCCCTATATAACGCAATGTAGGTTCTTAGAAATTAATTGATTCTCGCTAGGTTCTTTTCTTGCTATTAACCAAGTTTATACGGATAAACAATATAATATCTGTAAATTAATAAATAAAAGTAATAGACCGCGTTAAGACTGAAGGAACATAAATCATAGGATATAACCAAAGTAATTTCAACAAATCATAAACGCATTGTATCGTGGAATGTAGAATTCAAACAGACTGTGGCCGAGACATTCACTGTGTTGATGAGCTCCTCGTAAACGTCAAAATGTCTGTTTTGTTACCGACATTTGGCTCACATGGTTGAAATACTTCGCTAAAATAAACGCTGTTAATTACAATATTTATTCTTTAAACGTAAATAACCATCACATTTATTTAACGAAGTGAATAATAGTGTTGAAACAAATTCCTTTACATTATCTGCATAAGACTATTGATTTATACTACTACCACCACTACTACTATTGGTTTGTTAATGAGCCCAAATATGACGCGGTTATGTTGTGTAGTTGAGGAGTTCCTAACACATGGCCATCATTTTGGGTCCATATCTTCAGACCATGATTTTTGAATTGTATCTTATTAAGTAGGGCAAAAAGTTCCTCTTAAAGTAGAGTCTGCCTGGCTGCAGCTTGGCTGACGTAGTTCTCAGATTTAGGTACCCAATACAATTCCGCGATGCATAATAGTTCTTATCCCTCTGTTAGGAGGACGGATAACTTTCCAAAGCTGCTACGCTACGCTAAAAATGCTACTCAGCATGGTTTTTAAAGATAAATGATTCCGTGCTTCGGAAGGCACGTTAAGCCGTGGTGTCAGCTGTTATCTATGGTAGTGGTCGTTACACGAGCAACCTCAGTGGCATCTGGTATATCGAAAGCAGGAAGGAATATTTTTTTACAGATATGGAACATAATGTGAATTGTATCGTTGTCATTAAAACGTAATATTGTGAAGCTTTTGAAATGGTCTTTTTAAGTCATTAATTTGGAGCTTTGTAGTTGTTTAGGGTGAGTCGCTCGCTTGATACTTCAATACCCATATTAATTATTTTTGACACACATACTTTGAATTTACAGTAATTCATTCAATTAGGTACCACTCAAAATAAAACAATATTTCGTTATTATATCAATAAACTAGTTGTGCCCGCGACTTCGTTCACGTGCAAAAACTGCACGCAAAGTTGGTTTATTTTTGCCATCGTGAAGCATACATACATTTTGGGGAACTGAATACTTTTAAAGCAAAAATATTTATTTAGTAAAGCGAAAAACTATTTGGAAAAATGGGAATATTGGAGATATAAACACCTGTATGCACCACATCCTGTCAAAATTTTAGCTTCTGATAGGTTTGTTGCATATGATTCCTAATCTGATATCGTTACAAGGCCTGCAAATTTAAGGTCATGACGTCGTCCTCTCTAGAATTTGACAACTGATTCTGGGGTATTTTGATGCGCTGATTACGAATATGAAGTCAGTTTTTCTCCATCACATCCAGTTTTTTCAGAAAAGCTACAGAAAGAAAATCGAGATAAAAGCACGTTTGTATTCAGAAAAAAAATATATATAAAAAAGTACGTAGATTCTAACTTTGAGAAAAGCTATTAAATTATAATAATGACATATTGTTAGTTTAAAGCATACATCAATTTTTTTTGTGGAACCTGGTCCTTTTTTCCTACTTAGATTCAAACGTGACCCGGATAGGGCACAGCAATTTTACAGAGACGTAAGTATGATAAACTAAAACAAAACAATCAAAACACCTACCCATCGTCAAGGAACTCTTTCACACTATTAAACATTTTGCTTTAAGATATTTTTTTAATAATAAGTAATTTAAACTAATTGTGAGGATCATCTTCGTTTTTTATATGGTTTGGAATATGGTTGTAGATTTTTACTGACATTGCAAAAGGGCCCGTGTTAAATAGTTTCAGTGTAGAAAATGGTTTTTCAAGTCTGGTATGAGGTCTTAATCCTTGTGGTCTGGAGTACACAATGCATGTGTTTTTGACGAGGAGACCTATCTCCAGTACATACTTATACATACATGGAAGAGTAAGTAGACCTAGTTCCACAAAATGCAGTTTGCAGCTTTCCATTTGATTGAGATTCTTTGTTATTCTTACACCTGAAAAGTTTATCTACGTCAACACTATTTCACCACAATACGATGCCGTATTGTAGCCATGCGTGAGCATATGCGTATTAATAAGCACAAAGGGCTGTTTTTTTATCAGTGCATTTCTTAATTCATATAAAACATAAGCGAATCTTGACATCTTAGCTGATACTTTAGATATACCTATGTTCCTTCCAGTTTAAGTTCGAGTCTAAATCAATCCCTAGTAATATTGTACATTTGCTTACGCAGTCTATTTGGTTGTTTTTATATGTATGTAAGGTATAGTTTAATGTTAACGGACGATTTTTTCGTTTTTCTAAAATATCAGGTTTGGGTTGTCGCGCTTCAACAATCAACAAAAGTCCGCCATAATGCTGGAATTTCCATCTTCCTTAATCTGACTTCAAGTTCTTTTAAAACTTGGTAAAACCTTTCGCCTTGTTCTTCGCTAACGGCTCCTAGATCTTCTGGGGAGTATTCAATGTGCGAATTCAGGAAATTGAGTTTAATGGTCATATTACAGCCCATTAAACTGAAATTCGTTACCATTTTGGCCATTATTTCTTTATAGTCGGAGCTTTTATTGTTCACCAAATTTTCACCAGTTCTTTAAAAGGTTTCCACGCTTGTAAGGTAACTCAACATCATTGAGTTTTTCGTCAAAGTTTTCGTACGACATTTTATTTTTATTTTAGGTCCGATGAAAATTCCTTCTTTTATTTTAGTCTCTAAAACCGATGGAAATGCTGAATTTAGATATTTGATACCTTCCCCATCTTTATTTAAAGCCTTAAAAACTACTACATCGCAATTTGATGTATAAAGGCGTCAGCAAATCTTTTTTTCTGGGAACTAACTTGATGCGCACATCAACTGTTAATTTTCTAAATTAGTGTCAGTACTTATACAAAAAACTTATTGCTTATCTTCAGTAAACCTTTTTCTAGTACTTAGTATTCACGATAATAAGGTTATTTCACTTCATCATCGTGTACGAAAGGGCTCAGTATTATTTATTTTTCGCAGCAAAAAGTATTCTAAATGTTGACCTGGATAATCAGTTATCTACATACCAAAGAGTTATCTATATCCGTGTGTAGGAAAAAAAACATGTAAAACTAAAAATAACTAAATATAAAAAAATATAATGATAGGAAGCTAAAACTTACAGGCAAAGATACTTGTCATAAGATCTTTTATTACAAAAATAACAGTAAACATTAGAAACATTTAGAATATTTTTTACTGCTGGAAAACGTCTCGTTCCCATGGGAAAATACTTAAACTGGTACGAGCTAAAATCATGCCGGATGGTATGGTAATAATCCTTTTGTAATTATTAAAATTATATTCTGAAACACACTTTTGATACTTATACCTCATTATAAGTAAAATATCTAAACTAATGGTTGTTCCTACGTCATAGTGATCGAGAATACCAATAGTTGATAATAAAACTCAATTCAATACGGTATTCAGTTCCAGACGTTTAAAATTACTGCGAAAAAACACTTACCAATGAACGAAAACACATAGGTGTTTGTGTCGGCACTAGATGAATTAATCGGATCAATATTTACAAGTGACGCGAAATGTTCGTGGCTGAAACGTAAATTAACTTTACGATCTGATCCAGTACTGTTTCGCGAGTTTCACACGGTATTTCTTTAGCCGGCATGGATGTTACTCTGTGGTTGGCAATGGACCGTTCCAAAAATACATTTTATTGTGTGTTCTCCAAGGGCGAGGTGCGCGCGCGCTGCAACCGCTAATACGCGTCCGCGCCTCCAGCCCCGACTTTTATGAAAAGTCTTTAATTAATTTTCCAGCAACTCGGAGACATAAAACAAAACCGCAAATTGTTTCTGGTCTCCGCCTAACCTTACGTAGGTACCTACCTTTTTTTAAACGTCAGTGACCATTGTAAAATAAACTTTGGTTCGAGGGGAATGTAGTATACTATTTCAAAGCTGTGAAACTACAGCAAACAATTATGAAAACAAGTCACGTATGAATACGATGTGAATATTTCAGCGTATAGGTAATTGATTTCACGCAGGATAAAGTTTGCTTACAAACCAGTCCGGCCAGAGTATATCGTAATAAATCAACAGGTGCTAAAAATAATGTTCAAAGTCATTGATTTTCAAAAGGAAAGGGCGGTGGTGCGGTGAGCAGCACAACACACGCGTGAGAAAAGTAAAAATCAATAAGATAATTTAATCAACAGTGTATAGCAGTTCCACCTAGTTACTCGTAATAATGAAAACACAATGTATCTCACAAGTAATACATTATTATATTAAATTTGATTGTTTAGTGCGATTGCCAAGTCAATCAATGTATTTATTTAAAACATAAGAGATTTTTAATATTGATCTGGTCACTATAAGATGTTGTTAGGTAAGCTAATTACGTAATAACTTAAGACAGAAGGACTCTTAAGTAGGGACTGAATAAATTAACCGACTTGGTATTACATGGATCTCACAACTTTTTACGGTAGACTAAGTTGCGTGCGAGACTTGGTTTTTTACAAGTTATGTTTTTGATGGCATCTCATTTCTTTTTGTAGATCGCATGAAAATACAATGTAAAAATGCACACCTACGCTCCACCTACCCTACACCTACCTTACACCTACCCCTACACCTACCCTACACCTACCCTTCACCTACCCTACACCTACCCTACACCTACCCTACACCTACCCTGCACCTACCCTACACCTACCCTACACCTCTTATTCAATTATATTCCATTATACAGGTACACTGATTCATTTACTGCAAATGAAACTTTGTAATCCTATATAATGCCCCAATATTTATATCGGGTTACAAAGTTATCTAGCAGATGATGTATCTAGAAAACTGGGCCGAAATGGCAAAATACTTTAGTTTTTCCTTGATTTATACACTAAACACTAATACTGTTCTAAATTTGAAGCATCTATGTCTGCTAGAAGTGCCTTAGAGTTTTGATGATCGGTCAGTCAGTGAGTGAGTGAGTGAGTGAGTGACAAAATTAAGAAACTTTGACTAGTTATAAATCTTAAACTACTGATTCAAATTAATTGAAATTTGAAACATACTGGGTTTATACAATGCCTGCTTTATTACTGAAAATTCAGGTTTCTAGTTTCATCCACAACGAAGTAATAGGGGGGTCGAAAATGGCCCGAACTGCTTCGAGAAAAGGATGGTACGGCCGTGCCGCTTTTTTGCTCGACTTGGCGGGGGCACTGCCGTGCCCCCAGATACCGTTTCAAAGAACTAAGTTGCTTCACAAAGTAGGTACAGCGGCGAGCGGTGGAGTGAGGCTTGCAACTTGAGGAATTGACAACTACAAAGTTAAAACTGAATATGGCCAATACTACCGCAACCTGTCAGAATCCACGAGCTCCTCAAGTGCTTTCGAAGCGGTCCCAGTCGTCCCGACTCTCGAAGTTTTAAGTGCTTTTGAAGTGGTCCCACCCAGTCGTCCCAACTCTCGAAGTTTCAAGTGCTTTCGAAGCGGTCCCAGTCGTCCCGACTCTCGAAGTTTCAAGTGCTTTCGAAGCGGTCCCAGTCGTCCCGACTCTCGAAGTTTCAAGTGCTTTTGAAGCGGTCCCAGTCATCCCGACTCTTGAAGTTTCAAGTGCTTTCGAAGCGGTCCTAGTCGTCCCGACTTTGGAATTTTCAAGTGCTTTTGAAGCGGTCCCAGTCGTCCCAACTCTCGAAATTTCAAGTGCTTTCGAAGCGGTCCCAGTCGTCCCGACTTTCGAAGTTTCAAGTGCTTTCGAAGCGGTCCCAGTCGTCCCGACTCTCGAAGTTTCAAGTGCTTTGGAAGCGGTCCCAGTCGTCCCGACTCTCGATGTTTCAAGTGCTTTCGAAGCGGTCCCAGTCGTTCCGACTCTCGAAGTTTCAAGTGCTTTCAAAGCGGTCCCAGTCGTCCCTACTCTCGAAGTTTCGAGTGCTTTCGAAGCGGTCCCAGTCATCCCGACTCTCGAAGTTTACTCCTCAGCGGTTTATGTTTCAAAATCCAATAAAAAAATAATATGCTTAGTAACTGAAATTATAGAGACATACGGATAAATAAAAAGAAACTGACCAAGCTTTGCAAAAAATTTTTTTTACGAACAAGGTCAAATTCCCGACTTTTTTCCTTAACTTTGGCTGTAAGAGCTTGCTTTTTGCCAAATTTCTGTTGGCTTTAAATAACTATATTTTTTATTGCGTTGATTTTGAAGCTTGTAATTTTAGAGCTCAAAAGAACCATAGTAAAATGTAACAAGGTTAAACGTCTTTCATAGTGACGTAATGAACCCACCTCAGTAGTTAGGTATTTTCATCAACGAATTATCATTTTCATCTTTCCTGAGATCTTGATCTGTCTATCTTGACAGACAGACAGATGATGTACCGACAGACATACAAAGAGACAAATGCACTACGAAATCATCCTAAAAGGGTTCCTTTTTTCCATTTGCGGTACGGAACCCTAAAAATACATTTATGAATGACCGGACTAAGTGGGTGATATTGTCGGAGACATTAAATAGGTAAACATAAATACCACTGAAGCGACTGAAGTGTGTGTGACAACTGAAGTGTGTGTGACGAACGTGCTTTAAGTTTAAACATCAGCTGCAGTATGTCGGTGGCTCAGATCGAAATTATTATGTGTTTAGCGACAATAAAGGGTTATAAATATATTTTAGTTACTGTTTTATAGACATAAATATAATCAATTAAAGTTAAATTAAAGTTATGTAAGTCGTAACTGTTAAAAGTGGCCACTTCTGGCAGTTACGGCTTTCGTAACTTATTGATTATATTTCAGTCAGTTAATTTAATTTAATTAAGTTGCCATTTCTTTACACAGGTAATAGGTGTCTCTTTATTTCTTCATGTTCGTATTTTTTGGACGGGTAATACTGACTACTTTTTGTCTGCTTCTTCCTCTTCTTAGTTTCTCGTCAAGAAAAGATTTGAATGAAACGCGTGTCAATTAATTTTCTTTTTCGTATTAAGTCTTGATCCAAATATTAATATTAAAATTATAAATCTTCGTATAAACTTTAATTCCTTTTTTTAATTTCCATTATTCGGCAAAACAAAAGACGCCCATATAGACGGTCGAGTAAGTTAGATATTAGAAGATAAATTCGTTTCTACTGATAAGAAATAAGAATATATCTACGGTCAAAATTATAATAAAAAATAAGAACACAGCAGAGGACGCAGAGTTTCGAATATTTTGTCTTCAACTTGCAGCTACCGTTAGTAAATAAACTCACTCCCGTTGAATTTGCACCTAACATAATGAAATAAACTTAAAACTGCCCTCCAACCGATACATTTTCCTGCCTTTAAATGGAATAAACTTCAGAAATAACTGTTAGAAACTCTGTAACAGATTATAAATAGCTTATTGTTTACGTAGATAAAGACCAAAATAAACAGAATTATTCTGGTTTCAGGATAGAGACTTCGCTCTTATTGTTTTGAAGCTGCGCGAATTATTTCGAGGGCATCATTTATGCAGATTTAGCGTTTCATTTTGAAATAGTTCAAAACCTACAAACGGGGGTACAAAGTTATTATAAAGCAGAAACTATAATAATAGGACATCATGATTTAATGCTGGTAATAGTCTCTACTATAGCATCTCTATGCTAAGGCTGGTTTTTAATGCTAAGTTTGTTCACTTTTATCGGAAGGAGTCTTTTGGCACAGGTGTCAAGAGAGTCACAATAATATTTAAAACATCATAGATAAACCTCAGTGCGTTTTGCTCCATTTTTCACCGGATAAATACACATTTAATTTTAATTTCATAGCACTGGTTTAATATTCTTAAATGTTTTACTATGTTTGATAAACAACATTTTTTTCTTGTATTGATATTTTTATATTTTTCACAGGAAAGTTGCACAGGCCATTTATATTGTTTCGACGACCTTTATGATTTAAAACGTTTATTGAAAAATCTAAACAGAAACCGAAGAGAAGTTAATTAGATACTACGATTACTGTTTATTATTCGGTTACAATAATTAGGCTCATATACGATTATTGAAAAGAAAAACGTAAAACGAAAAACGTGCGGTGCATAGAGTAGATTTTGAAGCATAACCGTGTTTCTCAAAAAACTATAGATTAGAATTTAGCCCCTTTATAAAAAAATCATAGACATCTTCTAGACGAGGGTGGTCCATCTATCACCTTACAATCAATTTCCATCAGCTAGTATGTTGAAATTGTGTGCATATAAAATGGTCAAACGCAAGTCTTTCCAATAATAAACAACAATTTAATTGCACTGCAAAAAACATACTTATAATAACTATTTGTAAGTTTTCAAGACATAACACATAACAACCCCTGGCACTAATAAGAATTAAAAGACTTATTCATTGTCATTACATTAACAATATGTTATGTATCAATAAGTAGTACAGACAGACATGAAAATAAGTACGACAAGGAAAAGATTACAGCGTCAGCTATGGTGTTTTTCAGCCATCACCTCGTTCTCTTCTTAGAATATATATTCCATGCACCCCACGTTTTTCGTTTTAAGTACTACAAGAGTACTACACCAATAAAAATCTCAATTAAAATTATTTTATACTTTTTAGTGTGTTAAAACGTGTTGTTAAAAAATATTTTAACGTTGGAATTGTGATTTGTAAGAGTATTTCAAAATTTAATTGTGCTTAAAAGTTTAACTTTTTATGTAGGTACGTATTATAAAATTAAACTTAATGTGATGACGTTGCTTGTATTACACTTGTTAATTTTTTATAAAACATTTGTTAATTTTCTCACAGCTGGCGGGTTAAAAACCAGAGAAATTCGTGAGAAAATGATCAATAGTTCGCTAATATTCGTGCGCAAAAAACACCTCTGTGTAATCGATCGTTTTATCCTTGGAAATGTTGGATAACAATGATAGGAATCGGAGAATGGTTATGATATGTCAATTCACACTAAAGACGTTTCAATATGAAGTAGGGGGCTCGTTACCGCTTACTTGGAGAATAAATACTCATAGAATGGATTCCTTGTGTTTACCTGCTATTTCCATTAAATTATACTACAGGGTGTAAGGAAAAGTCTCATTATCCTTTAAACCACATAGCGTGTATAGTGATGTGCAACAACTTTTACTAACTCTGTAACTAAATACCTAACATTGACAATTTGTATGAAACAGCTGATTTTTTTGCCCAATATTAACTTATATTAACTTTGGACTTTAGATACTCGACTATAAGCATAACTTGAATTATTATTTAAGTGCAGGGTTGGGTTAAGTTTTAACATAATAAGTTTCTTGGTTAGAAAAGTTGTTTTGAACTTGGAAAAGTATTTGTAACTTCTATGATTACCATTTGCATGAATCATTATTGCTGCATTTTGAGTGCCCACACTAGAATGCCCATATTTGGAACGTTTTGCGTTATGTTATTTATTATGTCCTTCCACCTGAGCAGATTGGCTTTCGGGCCAAACACTCTTGTACCCATCAGGTCCATCGAACAGTAGAGCATGTCTACACCGAATTCAATAGGAATACCCATAAACCGACAGGGGCAGTCTTCCTCGATGTGGCGAAAGCCTTCGACAAGATCTGGCTGCTCTGGCACGACGGGCTCGTATACTAGGTTGTACTGCTCGGTGTGTCAGATAGACTCGTACGTCTTGTACGCAACTTTTTGTCGAATCGTCACTTTCGCTACTGAATACTGAATACTGATTCGAAAAAGAAATACTTACATTGATTACAACCCTCTCGCAGAAGTCGTGGTCGTGTTGTATGGGCTCGAAGGTCACGACGCCGCCTGCTGGCGGCCTGCCCTGCTCTTCCTCTTGACTGCACAACTTCGGCAGCGACCTGCGGACAAGTGCCACTATTTAAAACACAATTCGAAAATTAAAATATGAGTTCTATTTAGAAATATTTTAGGAAATTGCACTCTTCAAGATAAAACGGACGGAAAAGTTATAATAAACCTTAAAATAACATAAATATAGAACTTGAATTTATACACGAGATCTCAACTTTAACGTAAAGAACTTGATGCTAGTTTGCAACTTATGAACAAGTTTTATCGAATGAGCAACAGGTGTCATAAAATGTATTGATAAGTAAAACACGAGTATAAAAGTTTATTTATGTGGCTTTTTGTCATTTGTGTCCACTTAGAATCTTCTCTTAATAGTGATTTTCAAAGAGCCTTATTTTTTATAGCGGCCCGCCCCGGCTTCGCACGGGTAGATTAATTCATACTTTTAACCAACTTCAAAATGGAGGAGGCTCGTTTTTTATCATTTTTTTAAATACGTACTCTAAGGAGGGGGACCCTTTAAGCCGGGATTTCAAAAACATTTTGGAACTGGAACCGAATAATTCAGTCTTATTATACAATTTTTTAAGTTCCTTACTTTAAAAATCCATACAAAATTTAATCCCTACTACCCTTTTCAAATAGGGATTTCGAAAAAATCCTAAAAGAAGTGTCAAATCATTTACTAATCTTAGCCTAAATCCAAATTTTCAATTTCCTAACTTTAGAACTGAACTTTCCATAGAAACATTTAACCCTATTTTCCCCCTCAAAATAGGGAATTTGATAAAATGCTAAAACATGTATCAAATGAATTATTAATCCCAGCCTAAATCCAAATTTTCAAGTTCCTACCTTTAGAATGATAGACTTTCCATACAAACCTTTAGTCCCTACTCTCCCCCTTAAAATAGGGATTTTGATAAAATTCTAACATTCTGACACGTGTCAAATTATTTATTAATCGCAGTCTAAATCAAAATTTTCATGATCCCAAATGACGGACTTTCCATACAAACATTTAATCCCTGCTTCCACTTTAAAATAGGGATTTCGAAAAAGTACCTAAATACGTGTCAAATGATTTTTTTAAATTCTTATCTTTTAGAAATAACAGACTTTCCATACAAATATTTAATCTCTACTTCCTTTTCGAAATAGGGATTTCGAAAAAATGCTAAAACACGTGTCAAATGATTTGTTAATTTTAGTCTAAATCCAAATTTTCAAGTTCTTGCCTTTAGAAATGACAGTCTTTCCATCAATCAATCAGCCTATTGCAGTCCACTGCTAGACGTAGGCCTTAGATTATATACGGTCTAGAGGGAGTGTCGCCTTATTATCCCTTTAATAAAAACAGGCCAACTTTTACATGAATGACAGCAACCGTCATTTGTTTAACTAGCTACATAGGGATTATTAGGGATATCAACTATTGACACACTTCCCAATAGTTCCCAATAATTCGGGTAAAACTGTTATGTTAATCTATTTGTAAAATTCCCCCTATAAGGGGAGAACCTCTTATAGGGGGAATTTTCCAAAATCCTACTTGCCTACGCCATAAATGTAACCTACTGTGTAAATTAAAAAGTAGTTTCGGCTGTGCGTTGATGAGTCAGTCAGTCAATCAGTACGGACTTTTCTCTTTATAATAATAGTATAGATGATAATACATTTCTCATAAAAAAAATCGATACACTTTCGTTTTTATTGTTTATGTCCTAATTTAACACAAAAGAGTTTTCATTCCATGAAAAAAAATACATGATTGTATAGCTGGCAGTTTGGCCATTACAGTTGTAAGCGAAACTCTAAAATAAAAAATTTGAATTTCATTTGTTTATCCTATAAATATATACATAGGCATTGGCCTTCGTAAGTGATATCGGTCACCGGCTGGACAAAGGTTTTGATGTCCGTTCCGGGGCATTTCTGGCGCAAAGGTTGTCGATAGCGGTTCAGCGTGGGTGTGCAGCTAACTTGTAGCGTCATGGGCACCTTCGCGCCGGGAGTGTCAAGGAGCGGGCTGAGGGTATTAGATTAAGATGTCATCTTGTATATATGTATTATGTAATTGTAAGGTTGAAGTAAATTTTTGCAATTTTTTTGTAAATATTGATAAATGTTTACATATTTAGGGAAAATATAAATTTTGATATAGAATATAGAATTGAATGTTATAAATACAAGTCTTTAAAAACCCATTCCCACAGAATTAATATAGTACTGTTTACTATTATTACGTATTACTATTTTTACGGTAGTTTACAACCTCTCAAGTTTAAATTCTATACACCTGTTTGTCAATTATGTATGAGCTGCTTTTAATATTATTATTTTTTTCTCATTCCTCCAAAACCTTGGTTTTTTAAGTTTCGTGACTTTTGTAAGTGTTCTACCTCAACGAAGGTACTGTGGACCATATCACCATCTTTGATTGCAATGAATCACTGTTTTGA
This sequence comes from Carpatolechia fugitivella, assembly GCA_951230895.1. Classification (NCBI taxonomy): domain Eukaryota; kingdom Metazoa; phylum Arthropoda; class Insecta; order Lepidoptera; family Gelechiidae; genus Carpatolechia; species Carpatolechia fugitivella. Next base: position 15,139,202 of record OX579645.1, read on the forward strand.
GACAAATGTGTGTTTAGAGTTGGAGTACATTTGACGTTTAAAAACTAAAAATTAGCGCTTATCTTAAACGTTTTGTTTTTTATTTGTTTACTGTGACTTTGACACGTCTGAAAAAAGTTTTTTTTTTAAATATATGTATACTTCGCCTGCAGAAGCCGCCCAAGTGGTGGCATTGCTGGATTCTGGACTTAGTCAGCGTGTTGTGGCTGAAAGATTGCATCTAAGCCTGTCGTCTGTTCATAGAGTCTACAAACGCTATCGGGAGACTGGTTTGTTCACGCACCGTTCAGCATCTGGCAGGAATCGGGTCACTTCTGAGCGAGATGATCGATTTATTGTAACAACTTCTTTACGAAATCGACGCCTTAACGCTTTTCAACTGCAGCAGCGGCTTCTTGTTAAATGTTTTGTGTGCGTAGGGTGGCTGTAAGTGACTCTACAATTAGAAGAAGGTTGAAAAAACGTGGACTGGTACCGCACAAGCCAGCAAATAGGCCGAAATTAACTGCTGACCATCGAAGAGCGCGCCTTAACTTTGCACGTGAGAAACTAAATTGGTCATACCACTAGTGGAGCAAAGTCCTCTTTTCTGGAGAGTGTAAAAACTGGTTACGAAACTCAGTTTCGATGGCGGCCGAAGGGGTAAAATTATGTTGTATGGTAACGATGACGGAAGGAATAGGTCTACAGAAGAGGTGGAGAACGCTTTGCACAATGCTGTATTGAAGAAAAGGTCAGCTATGTTGGCGGTTCGTGGACGGTTTGGTTCGAAGTCGGTATCTCCATTATGGAATGGCCAGCAAAAACCACGGACATTAATCCCATAGAACATCAAAACGATGAATTAAAGAGACGATCCAGCCACAGAAACACTTAGCCAGCTGCAAAATGCAATCCAAGAGGAATGGAATGGAATGCCACAATATGTGATCGTGACTCTCATCCGATCGATGAAGAACCGTATGGAAGCAGTAATAAGAGCTCGGGGAGGGAATAAAAGTTATTAAACAAACGTTTCTTAGCTTTTTTTCATTTACGTGTGTTGTTTTATCCCTTTCCTTTGTACTACATACAGGGTAAAATGACTCATTAAACAAAGTACAAAACCTATGAAAATTTTATTTGAATTTAGAACATTAACATTAGGATTTGTAAACCTCATGTTACTCACTATTAAACGACATTTATCATATATTCCTAAATATACACATTTTTCTGTTAATACTTACAAAACATAAACTTGCAAGGTGTTTCGATTTTTTATATGAGAAGTGTATAGGTATATGTCTTATCTGCGTACCTTATATCATGTCTCTTCCGTTAGGTCTGCTGGGAGATATTTCCTTTTTCCGCGCGAGCCTTTCATTAGAAATAAGCAGTACCTGTTGTGTCGTCTTTTTTAATGTATTGTTTGTGTAATTGTCTTGTGTGCAATCAATTGTTAAATAAATAAATAAATAAAGGATTTATTAACAGCCGTGAAATAAAAACAGCGCCCATTAGAAAACAAAGTTGTTCTAAACCTACAAAAGTAATATCGTGTTGTACTCGTAATACAAACTATCCCATGAGCTTGTTCATTAGCTTCTTTTGGTGAGATGGTCAATGATCCTGGTGAATGAGTTATTGAGTTCACACTAGAAATGATCTCATAGTTTTGTTGAAGATTATGCTGTGATCGGATTGATGTAATCGCATATTATTTATGTAAGTTTTATTAAAAAGTGCCCGAACTCATTCAGTTATTGACTGGTTTGCTAATAGGTAGGTTAGTGATAGAGCTGAAGAGGCGAGACGTGCTCAACTGCAAGCCACGACCAATGGTCCTCCGAAGTGACTTGTATAACCATTTTTTGCTGTTGCGATTGCTTTTAGCCTTGTTGACCTATACCTAATAGGGTTGATAAGGGTTGTCTACGGTACACTAAAGCTATCTTCTTTGATTCTCAACACAAAATGTCATCCCTAATATAAATACGAGTAGGTATAGTACGGTACGTAAAGCCTCGACAAAAACTTGAATAGGCCTACTAGAATGGAGGCATATTAAAAAGCTGCTCGAGCTGCTTTGAAAAGCTGTCTGAGCTATTTTAAATTGCAGGAGGAATGAGTTAGGGGGGAGGTCTCACGTGGGACAGCCAGTACCTGCTAGGCTGCTGAGCTATTCACTGACCTGGTTCACTAAAGCGTGGAATTAACGTGACCATCATCTACTCGTATCTACAGATTTTGTAATACATTTGTGACGATGTCATGTTTCCTTCTTTCTTAAAATCTTTTATTGACGGTCTGTCTGTCCGATATTCTTTATTTTTCTTTCTTTGATGTTCAAATTTGAAATAGTTTGAATATCTGTGTTCTATTTTTGGCTTTTTTTGTCTCAGTTCATCTAGAGCCTTAGTGGCTACAACATCAATCTTTCACCTTTAGTTTAATAGTAATATCCAGGTGTTTGTAGTGCAGCTTCGATTGGACTAGCTTTGCTAGCAGTTTAAAAAATAGTGTTACGTTCCCTTTCTGGGTAAGTAAATTTACTTCTTGTAAAAGCATCACATCATTGCTCTCGTTGAACTGTGAATATTTATTTGAATTTACTTTGTTTGTTATAGGAACCTATTTACCACTTCGATTTGTATCTAACCTTTCCCCTCTTCTCTTCTTTTAAATAAACCTACTCTCTAACTGTATCTAGCGTTTACTTATCTACGACCCTATTAGCTTTACTATTTCTGCACTAGCTGGTGCACATTGATAACACTTTCTAGGTTCAAATACAGATTAATGTGTTTTGTCAAAATGACAAGGACCTCTAAGTATGTTTGATGTATACTTTTTGAAGATCCCGTTGTTCTTTCGTATGTGTCCTATTATTTTGCCTCAGTATTTGATTCAACTACTCGTAATTAACCTAGGCTATAGGAAGCAAGGTTTGCATGAACATTAATTATACTATTTAAATAGTATCATTTAAATTATAAGCATGAAATTTTTTGCCCAGGGTAGACGAGAATGTATTTGTTTTAAAATAGAGGTTAACACCCCTATGCTGAGTATTTTTCAGAGAGGGCTACGACGCTACAGCTTCAGCACACGGAGCGTTGTTTTTCTAAACGCGTGTTTCGAAACCCCTCCCAACAGACGACGTCCGCGTCGAAATCTCCTAGGAACGTCTCTCGACATGATCGTGGACTCAACCGGCATCTGAATGGATCTCAAAATAATACAACATTTCTTACGAACGCCACGTAGTCAAATACAAGCAGAATACCATAATAATAATAGTGTAAAGATCTTTTATGCTACAGGTATTGTATAAAAACAAGAAAAATAAAATAATATATTTCAGTTACAAGCAAACAAATCAGATCATTAGTACTTGTGATATTAAAACTACTTTATTCAAAGCTGAACTCCAGAGTTTAAAATAAGAAAATCTATTAATAAAACGGCGGCGTGGTAAAACATTCTGTCAGTTTGGGAAATCACAGTAAATAGAATAGAAGCACGCTTTGTGGTGCGTAGGAGTGGCGCGCGCGCACTCGCGTGTGGTGACAACGAGTGACGGGGCGGGCCACATGTTTGTAACAAGACGAAACACATGATTCAGAAAACATAATATTTGTTTTATTTTTCATAAAACGAAAGTTATATTTATTTGATGTAATCCTAGATATACCTAGATAATACCTATAGATAATACCTAGATAGTTTTCTTAATATTCCGTATCTCAAAGAAAAAAAGGAAACCTATAGGATCATTTTCGGTTGTTGCACGAGTATGTCAACCAGTAAATTCTCTAAACTCTTTTTATCGGGAAGAGTAGAGTAAAGGTGACTTGTTTAAATTATTACATTACTTATCAAATAATAAAAAAAAATTAAGTAGTTCTAAATCAACACACATAAAATTGTTAAGGAAAATGCTGAATTATTCGGTAACTCGCAAATATTTATACGAGTAAAGCAAACAGAGTAGGTTTTCCAGGGTACACGGAATCATGAAGGGCGAGAAGCAAGCTCTCAAAGAAAAAACTACTCGAAAATGTACAATTTGTAATGTAGATTGGAGATTATTTTTGTTAGCAAGAGTCATTTCAGAGGCTTGTGTACGCGACGACCTTAAATATTACTTATTATTATCTTGGATTTAGATGACTTTTTGTTTTGTGCTTAGTACTAGTCTTTATAATTTCTGAAAATAAGTAAATGATACGATAAAGAATAAAGAGATAAAAGTAGTAAAAAAATACAAATGGCCATATTGCGCGCACACAATTTAAAAGAAAAACAATCACAATTTAGGTTTTGACCTTATTATTATTATTATTATTATTTGATTATTTGTAATATCACTCATTTTTTCGATCTAGGCCGTTTGATTGAGAGTATACCTAAATGTAGAACTCCATCGCTCTGGTGTTTTCTGACACGGAGCAATGTTTGTTCAAAAATGAATCACTTCGCGTAGAGCTTTTTTGACAGTAATCACCACATTTTCGAGCATATCGGAGATTTGTAGGGTTCCGTAATCAATAAGGAACCTTTATAGTTACGCCATGTCCATCTGTCTGTCCGCAGCTTTACTGAGAGACCCTTAGTACTAGAAGGCTGTTATTTGGCATAGATATACATATTAATCATGCCGACAAAGCTGTAGAATAAAATTAAAAATAATAATTAAGGTTCCTCTGGTACAGTAGTAGTGGATTTTTTTTCTTGGTTACCCTATAGTGTTAGGTATCGTTGAACAAGTTTTAAAAAATATTGGGGGCTTGCTAAAACTGTTTTTAAATTCTAGTGTACGTTTTAGAAAAAAAAATGTTTTCAAGTGTTCATTTTTGTTAGAGTCAAGTGTCCTTCTTACCAACGAAACCATTGTATATAGAAATGAGTAATAGACCAAATTATAAAATTTACTTGTATTAGTAAGTGATTCGGTACAAAATATATCGTAGAAAATTACTTTGATGTACCTACACCTTAGTAAGGCAAAACCCACCGAGTAGGTCGTTAGCCCTGTTTAGAAGCTGAAAGTCGATGCGACGCAGTTGGTTATAGTTCCCGCTTCAAGCGTCGCCCTAGCTAGACACGCTCGCACCGATCGTGCAGGCTCCTAGGCCACACACAGACCTAGAGAATGCGCCGACGACGTGACGCGGATGAACAGCTACAGCTCCTTGTTCTGCCTAATCCGGACCCGCCCCATCAGGATCATACCTATCGACGCGTTTTCTCTCTCTGGTGACGTACTATATAGCCCACGCTTGGGGTCTTTCTTACAGCATAACATTATAAGTATATTGTTATTATAACATGTTACTTTTTAATTCACGAACCTGTATTTTTTTATCATGTTTTTTTATGATGTTGCAACATTCTTTAGAAAAACCATGTGTACATGTCACAAGTATTTGCACATATTTGAATTTATGATAATCGGTATGCGAACTATATACTTCTATTTCAATGTCGCATAGCATCAATGCTTTTTATGTGTTTTAATATTGTCCCCTTCAGCTCCGTCGGCGAAACTACTCTAATAATTAAAAATAATTTATTTTCAGATTTTGAATCCATAGATGTATTAGCTCGTATGACCTTAAATGCTAGTGTTAGTATATAAGGTACGTAAATAAAATTATGCTGGCGAACACGTGTGGAGACTTGTCCAGTGATGCAGCAGTGGAGAGTTCCACCGGTCCGCGAGCACCTTGAGGAGGCTGTTAGTGCTGGCGCGGAGCCGGGCCTACATAGAGGCGTGCGCCTCTATGTAGGCCCGGCCTTTTTCATTATCGCGTAGAAGTCATCCGAGTCGAAATTGAATAATGTAAATATCAACAACATCAACGGCCCGTTACAGTCCAATGTAAATATAATATTGTTAATTTATTTTTTATTTATCAAAATAACTTTACTATTTTGGGTATTGATTGGTAAGGCCTAATCGCCCTAATTCAGGGTAGGCTCGAGCCCCTTTCTTACTGAAGATTTTAGAAAATACAGTGAGTTGAAAAAAGATGATATTTTACTAATGTATTTGGGCAGGCGCACTGTACTGAAGTAGAAACAAGAGTTGAATATTTAACAAATTCTATTTAAAGCTAACCGCAACACATGCGCACAGTTTCGCCACCAAAAGTTTTATCACATAATAAAATTAAAAGTACATGTTTAGGTCTATATAATCAGACTTTATTATCAACCGTGTGTTATCAACATTTTGACCAACAATAAACAAAATGTTGACGTAGGTAAGTAATAGTTTAAACATTATGTACTTAAAGGCTCATTTTATAGAAATATTTGCTCCCGTAACTTCCATATAGTCGTAACATTTTGTTGTACAAATGTATTGGATTTAATTTTATATAAAAATGTACATCGTGATAGCTAAATGACGCAAAGCCTCTCAGGTGGTGGCTCAGCCCAAGAAACTGAACAAATGTTCACAAAAACAAAATGTGACTTCATATAAACTGATTAAAGAAAGTAAATTTTTTTATGCAAACTTAAAAAAGTTGTGTAACAAAAGTTGTTCAGTTTTATGGGCTGACCAAGCACCGGAGAGGTTTTGCGTTATTTAGCACGTTTTAGTTAGGACATTTTTTGTAATAAGTTTTTGATTTCGCTGACAACAGAATTTAACCTGTTCTTATAATTTTAACGCAACTATAAAAATACAAAACGCCAAAACGGGCAAATTTTGTACATAATTTACTTATTTTGCAGTATAAATGTAGAAGATACAGGTATGCCTAGCTAGATGTAAAAAGCTTAATCTTAAAGCAGAAGAACTCAAATACCTACGACGCCTTACATACAAAAAGCTCATTTTTTTATTGGCAATATCCCGTTGTCGTCGTGTCGCCGGTATCAGCAGCGGGACGACGACAACGGGACAATCTGTTCGTAGCAGCCCCTGTTACATCGCCCATTTATTACTGCTCTGTTATGATATTAACCTATTTAATCCAACAACACAGAGGAAAAAAGAGGATAATGTTTTAATAGACGCGAATAATATGCGAATAATGCAATATGTTGTGTATAGGTTACGAGTATGTCCAATTTCGTTGTCTCCCGTAATGGGATTTATGAACGAGTTATCAAATATTTCATTCTACATACCTTCACATAGAATAGTTTTAAACGGTGTCGGGTGTGATGTATTTTCTTAAAGATTTTTTTTTTTTTCTTATTTATGTACACAAAATGTAATATCAAGGACTCCTACACGAGTAGGAAGACAGAGGTAAACACTGTTCGATAAAACATTATTGGCGATTTTTAAGGTTAACCATAATTTTAAAATCGTTATATAAGAACATCTTAAGCGTCGATAATGAATGATGATATTATTTAGAAAGAGCGATGCTTCTAAATGCTCAACTAATCCAATGAACCGACATCTAAGTGACAGGAAGGATTAACTAACTAAAGATAAATAACCCACAAAATGAGCATTAATTTACCCTTAAATTAAACGCACGATTTTTATTTTTTAATAATACTTGGTAAGTATAGGTAATTAAGCTTGTTGTTGGTCCAGAAAAATGGGAAAAGTAATTTAAAAAAATACTGTTACAGTACGTACGATACAAGGATGGTAGGTGGTATATAACAAACGAGGTGACTTTTGTAATTCCGAGCCGCAGGCGAGGGTTTATAATGTCACGAGTTATAAAACCTAAGATCCGTGTACAACGTTTTTCAATACACTTGTGAGAAAACACGTAACGCCACATGAAAAACAATGCTAATTATATTTTATTATTGAAAATGATACTGGCTGATATTTTTCATACATAATTTGTTGAAATAAAAATAATATAAATGCTTTTTCCTTTGTAAGAATCGATTCAATTTATTTTTTGACATTCGAATATTCCTTTCCTTTCCTTTTTGACTTTTTGACTTTCCTGGCTGAAAATATTTATGTTAGATTATGTAGAAATAAAAAAAAGTAATAAAATCACACTTGTTCGGTAAATGGTATTACCGTACAGTTTTCAAATTCAAATATGTTTATTGCATGCCGCCCTCGCATGCCACAGACTTACTTACTTATTTTCCATGAAGGAGTTAACTAATCATTGCATTAGGGAAATTTTATAACAATAAGTTGAAGAAGAGGTTAAAGTGATAACGATTAGAAATTATAAGTTTAGTACGACACAAGTAGACATCTAAATCCTAGACACCACATTGTTTTTAGTATTTTATAATATCCTTGCTAATTTCAGAGAAAAGCACTATACAAGCCTCGGCCGCAATCAATCTTGCTGGACTCGTGCACAATAAAAGTCCTCGATTGCGACTCGGACTTAAAACGTGCCCTCGCCCAGCTATAACTAATTTTGCGGCCGCGGCAGTAATGTATTAATCTTGTTGCTAAAAGTTTTTAGTCTCGATCTCAAACGTATTCTCCCGGTGTGTTAGATGGTGATAATAAGAAGAAGCACACGCGCGCTGCAATATTACTTATACATTAGTTAGCCGCAATATAGCGCGAGTGAAAATTGCGCGCGAAAATTGTTGTGTGCAAATTATGGTGGTATTTAATTACTCGTATGTTGGTGTTTTTTCGTAAGATATCATCATCACATTACGTTACGAGGATCGTAGGTGGCAAATTACAAACGAGGTAACTTTTGTAAGCCCGAGCCGTAAGCGAGGGTTTATAATGTAACGAGTTTGTTATAAAATCTAAGATCCGTGTGTTGTACGACGTTTTTCAATACACTTGTGAGAAAACTGATAATAAATAATTAAAATAAAGTGAAAGGTTCCCTTACAAAAGCTACGATACTGCAGATACAATTGTTCATGTAAATACTAACCTTTATTATATCGGGCGTAGTTTTAGTTGCTGTACTATTCACATTTATCGTTAAATATCAACACTTGATTACTCATACAGCAACAATCTATGTAACACAGATATTAAAATTTTATAAAATTTGCGCCAACCTCAAAACAATAATAGGTTTCTTTTTTATAAGCATAATTATGGAGCAAAGGCTCTCGTGGACATTCAGCTAGCAGTAAACTGTGCGGTAAATGTGTTTTACCGCACTAGTGCGATTTTATTACAATTTTTTTTTATTTCTACGGACTTCAAATTTATTATTCAGCCAGGATAATTTGACACAAAAAAATATTTAAATCGATTCATACAAAGAGAACATTATTTTATATTTTTTTATTTCAACAAATTGTATGATATTTTTATCAGCCAGTAATATTTTAATTATAAGAATAAAATTATCTCGATTTAAAAAATAGAGGCTGAATATCCGCCATAGCCTTTTCTCCGTAATTATGCTTATAAAAATGCAACATACTATCGTTTTGTAGTTGGCGCAAAGTTTGTAAAATTTTCATTTTATTGTTTTACATTGAACGTTGTTTTAGAAGTGATTAAGTGTTGATATTTAAGTGAATAGTAAGGATACTCAAACTGTGCGCGATATAATAAAGGTTAGTTTTTACAACTTCTACATGATCAATTTTACCTGCAGTATCATAGGTTTTGTAGGATACTATGTACATGGTATCCTACAAAACGTATGATACTAATAATAAAAAAAAACTACGATGATAACTATGATACTTTAATAGTAAATACACTTAGTAAATAAACTTTTATAGTTTACTATCAGTTTTCTCACAAGTAGTGTATTGAAAAACGTCGTACAACACACGGATCTTAGGTTTTCTAACAAATTCGTGACATTATAAACCCTCGCATACGGCTCGGGTTACAAAAGCCACCTCGTTTGCAATTTGCCACCTACGATCCTCGTATCGTAATGTACTACGAGTATTATTATATTGTTATAATATAATGGTGCAGTTCGGATCATATTTTATAAAAAGTAAAGCTTATTTTCGGTCCACGTATCATAAATTCAAGGTTAATAGTAAATAATTGTTCTGTTATTTTTAATCGTTAATCTTCTGCCTATATAATTTTGACGGACGGTTCCCTAGCCTAGTTGGTAGTGTGCTATGGATTCGTTAGACCATTTCCTCGAAATCGTTGGTAAGTCTCACTGTATAAAAGTAAATTGATTTTGTATAATAGTTTAAATCGTTTTTCATCTATCGTTATGGTCGGTGATCGGTTATTTCTATAATGTGAGCGACACGCCCTTTTGCTTGCATACGAAGTACAGGGTGGCGGGTTTGAATCTCGCCTAGGGCTTGTGTCAGGATGTTGTGATCCCAAACTAAGCAGAGATTGTACTATGGGTACCAAACAGCTGATATACAATACATAAATAGATAAATACATACTTATATAGATAAACAACAACCAGACACAAGGCAAACACAAGTGCTCATCACACAAATGTTTGCCCTGGGCGGGATTCGAACCCGCGACCCTGTGCGTCGGAGGCAGATACACTACCACCTGGGCTACGGAGCCGTCGTCTTATTAGATTTTATTTTTCATGATTAAGTTTTCTAGAAATTTTTCTCAATTTTTTTATTTATCAACGTAGAAGCGCAATAAGTTTATTATAATTGCAGATATTATATGCCCTGACTAATTTAATTAAAACTGACGCGATTTATCACAATATCAAGAGATACTGTTAAATACTGGCCATTCAAAGTTAGGAAAAAAGAGTTGATAAAAACCACATCACCACTTTGAGAGCAATTTAAAAATACTAAATGAAATAAATATATATATATATATTTAAAAATTGCATGTGCATATAGTTGTACAAATATTTATTGATATAGAATGATATAGATTATCTAGAGATCATTTAAAGATTGATCGATGTGACAGATTTTTTTGTCTTGTTCTTAAATTGAGTAAAATTCATCTGTTATTTTTTGTACGAATATTTCAATTAAAATAAATAATAATACTAGTAAAGCTACTTTTTTACCTCGGAAGAAAGTCCTATTTCCACCTAAAGACATAAGCTACTTTTATACCTCGGAAGAAAGTCCTATTTCCACCTAAAGACAAGCATAAGCTACTTTTTTACCTCGGAAGAAAGTCCTATTTCCACCTAAAGACAAGCATAAGCTACTTTTTTACCTCGGAAGAAAGTCCTATTTCCACCTAAAGACAAGCATAAGCTACTTTTATACCTCGGAAGAAAGTCCTATTTCCACCTAAAGACAAGCATAAGCTACTTTTATACCTCGGAAGAAAGTCCTATTTCCACCTAAAAACAAGCATAAGCTACTTTTCACCTCGGTAAAAGCCTCATGCCACGGGAAAACCTATGAAATTTTGTACAATAATAGTTTGAGACCCGCAGACGAACATAAGGATATACCAACGCAAAAAGCGCAATTCCTAAAAGAAAAAACGCAAGCAACGGGGGAAGTAGCCGCGGCGGGCGAGCAGCTATACTAATATTATAAAGAGAGAAGTCCGTAGTGCGTACTGATTGTTAATTAACAGATTGATTGATTGAGTAACTGACTCATTAAAGCAGAGCCGAAATTACTGCAGCTAGAATGCGCAGTATGTTCGGAGTTATATGAAAGGAATTTTGGAAAATTGTTTCATTATGACAGGAAAAAGGGGGTTATAAAGTGAAAGGAGAAGCGTTAATAGTCATATAAATGCCTTAAAATGCACAGAATAATTATATAACATAAGCAATCAGATGAAAAACACAATCTCATCTTATAACGTTAAGTTAAGAGCCAATACTCATAACTGCGGTGCGTATAAACTTGCGGTGTGATACGATTTCATACACCTTGCGTGTAGTTTAGGTATCATCATAAACAAAAAAAATCAGTTCATAAGTGACGTCACATCGCAGGAATGAACGCTTCAAACAACATCGCATAGCAGTTGAGAAAGCCCGGAATGTCGCTCTTGGTGACAAATCTGTCCTCGTTTTCAGAAGAACATAATGCGACGTCGGATGTATTCTTTATTTCTTCATGGGTTTCCGTTATTTTTTATCGTTATTTTATACTGCGAATAAAGAATCGCAGATGCAGATTTACATATTGAAGCCGCAACAAATATGACAATAATTGGTAGTACGCCGTGTGGTGACGGCAGAGTAGAATACATTTGTCCCAACCCTTACTCTTCCCGTGGGTGTCGTAAGAGGTGACTTAGGGACCACGCATTGATCAGGGAACGGGCAGCAGCGCTCTCTGATACAGTAACCTTTTAATCTGCGATCTCCAACCCGCCTGCCAAGCGTGGAGATTATGGCAAAACCCTCCACTTGAGTGGAGGAGGCTCATAGTCCAGCAGTGGACTGTAACGGGCCGTTGATGTTGATGTTGATGGTAGTACCTATGTAAAACAAGGCACAATAATTATCCAAAAACCATACTTTTAAAAAGCGTGGCGGGGCGGCTAGGCTTGTTTCCTTCTATCATCTGTCTACCACTTAGATACCGTATGATTATTTGACAAAATTACTGTGAAAGAAAGCTGCACACGCCTGTAAATAATTTGAAAAGGTTGTATATGGCATTGCACAATCTTCATTAGCCTTTTCTCAAGCAAATCTCTCAGTTATCAATTTTAAGTGGAAAAAGAGTTATTAACATTTACTTGGACAGAACTACCGCCCGAGAAGTATTGTTTAGTCGACACGTTGTATGATGTATAAACAAATTATGAGTATAAATATTTAAATATGACGTAGGTGTACATTTAATATTAGATTACATAATGCAGATTTATTAAAAGCCGAAATAAGAATCCTTGCAAACTCATCTCGTCAAAAACATTGCGTGTCGATCCGGCCGACAACATCAATCATCGATATTTTTACGATTTCAATATTGTGTTTTGCACAATTACATACGTACACGGCAGTCGAGCTTTCGTAGGTGTGTTTTTAATATATAAACATAAGTAGTTACCATAACATGCCTAAATATAAAAATAAATGAAAGTATTTTATTACTTTTATAAACGATAAGAAATCAATATTATTTTAATAATAAAATGGTAATTACTACTTGAGCAGCTCAAAAAAATGTTACTGAAATAAGTAAGAATAATACACACAAGATCACGATCCTTTACCCGGAGGGGTAAGAATAAACAAGAGTAGACATCTGATCACTGATTAACGTCGCATTGTAGATATTCGAACGCAGCATTTTCAATTGAATACAGCGAGCAAGATACCGGAGAACAAAAGACACTGAAAGGAATAGCAAACCGTCCCAATATCCATACCGATAGCTGGCGTGGATGCAAGAACAAGATTGTCTCGTGTTCATTCATTTCCATGAATTATTTATAAAAGGTAGCGCATAGAAATTGAAGAAATTAATCAGCGGTACCAGAAAATGTTACTTTAATTTTATGTATAATATGTAATATAGAGTAAATTAGTGGAGTCATCCGCTGGGATCTAGGAGTCATACTCACAAACAGCACATGTCGAAATATTCCATAACAACGTTAAATCATGTGTCGAGCGCTAGAGCGCAATGCGCAGGAGTGCGGACGGCGCGGCGCAGCGCACTCGCCCGCGCCGCGCGTGCTGCGCCAGCGCTTGGTTACGGCTGCTGCCAGCACATCAACCGCCCGCGACTCAAACAAACAGCCTCGCAAACATCATGACGTAAAGAGTAGATCCCGCTCGCACGCATCCGTTATCTTATTATACGATACTATCCAACGCATGTACAGCCTATTTTTAATCAAAACAACGACATGCCTACAAAGTTTATGATAATAATTACATACCTGTCGTCCCCGCCTTGTTCTTGGGCCCGGGGGCATTCCTGCCTCGGCCTGAGGACAGGCGTCAGCCCCCATTTCTCAACCAACTCTATGCGAGCAATGGTGGCTGCTCAATTCTAATATGTCATCGGGTCGGAGGTGGTGCGGATGCGGCGACGGCGGTGCAGTGGGGACGCGGCGGAGAGGCCGGCTGGCCCGCTGCGCCCCCTGGCCGGCGAGTGGCGCGCGCTGAGACCGCCACTTTACTCGCGAGCCATAGCCTGCTGGTCGCGCTGCGCTCGCTCTGCTCGTGCTACGCCTCGGCGATGCGCTGCGACTCCGCCAAGCTCTTCATAATGAGCTCACAGTGCGGAGCGAAGCTGCTGCGCCGAGCTTGATGATCGCATCGCACCCGTCCGCGGGCACTGCGGCACGCCCGGTTCGCGGCGGCCGGGCAGCGGACCGCGCAACGCGCACTTGCCTTAAGATGCGCAACTTTTCCGCCGAATATCTGCCGACTGAACCGCACGATCACGGCCACGCGTCTGGCAGTTATGGGATGATGATCATTAAACTAATGATATTTGGTTCAGGTATTATGTGACACTGTTGTCGATATGAGAGATATGTATCGTTATTTGACCACGACTGCCGTGGTGATGTCTGTCACAGGTAATGTTTGTTCTTACGTAATGCGTATTCAAGACGCATACGGTGGCGCCTCACCGGGCGCGACGAGTCATGGTCTCGGCAGAAGCCGCGTGGCGATCGCTATTCGCGAGCGAGCGCGTGTATCGTCGGATCGCGTCGGCGGCGTACTGGCTCCTAGTGCCGACCCCGCCAGCAGCCGCACCCCCGCGCCGCGCACCCCGCGCTGGCCGCACGCGTATCGACACCGCGCGCCGACCACTGCAGCCCCGCGCCCGGTACGCGCCCGCCGCCGTGCTGCTGCCGCGCCGCCGCGCTGCCGCCGCCGCCGCGCAGCTCGCACGCAACTCGCCTTGCAAAACACTTCTTACGATAACATTCGCTTTCCGTGCCCTTACTGGTACAGTTCCGGGAATTCAATTCACTTTTCAGCACCACTCCACAATATACTAGTTACGATCGATGTCGCACTATAACTTCTTACAAACTAATTGTGTGTAATGTAACATTGCACAATGTAAACATTGTTTGTATGATCATCATCATTCTGACAGTGCCAACTTAACCATGATTAACCTTACGTAATAATGACAACTTTTTAGAATAGGTATTCAGGAGGATATGCGAACAGCTATTTTTTTGTAAATCTTGGCTATATATAGGTATAACTACAGGCTCTACAGCGTAACCCAGTATATCCCACTCTACCAAAACGCAATATATCAAATTTTGCCAACATACCTTACTTACACTTTGGGTGATAAAAAAGAATAGATAATAGGCTGTACGAGTAGTAACAAAAGTAATAAACTTCAATTCTTGCAAAAAGTACATAGGTAAATATTTTACATGAGCTGAGACTCCACACTGCTGCACTCCACGACGCTGAAGTACAACATCGTCGTTCGTTTGGTATCAAATCATATGTAACTTTCACTGCACTCGATTGAGAAGCGGAGTGCAGAGCTCCGCTCCACCGGGCTCGGCGGCACCGGGGTCCCACACGCGCACTGCATCAGCCCTCTGATCAAATGCTCACAGCGAGTAGACTTGCCGGTGCCAATTCACTTACTAATCTAGATGAAAGAGTAGTAACAGCCTTCAGAAAATGCACTGTGAGCCAAGTTGTTCGATCTGTTTATGGTGGAGCGCTGACCTTCACCCAACCGGGTTACTTTGCCTCGCTAGTGAGCTATAAAAGTTGGTAGGTCGGCTATTTTGCATTAACAATTTGGTCACCATGTAGACATAGCGCTGCTGCTGGTGTAAACTCATTGAGAACATTCAGAACCACATGAGCTTTTCACCACGTTAGCGACTCTCAATTTTGTGATAGATTAAATTTATCCACAGTTACAAATTATTTAAAAAAAAATATAGTTATTTATATGGTTATAGGTTAGGTGAAAGAGGGCTCAAGCCACGTGACTGTAAAGATTTATCGTTAAGAAAAAAGTATTAATATATTATTAAAACACGAATATAACGTTATCATCAACATCATTGATCATTGAACGTGGTATTATTCATTTAACAAAACGGAATGAAAAATAATACTGTGATCGTAATAATAATGAGTACAATTTAATGATTACTCGTATAATAACAATTTTCAATAGCCCTAGCATTTTATCTGCCGCGGCCTTCTATGGCTACGTTGTGGCCTCTGCTACGGCTACGGCGTAGCCGCCGTAGCAGTACGGCATCGCTACGAACAACAATGCAACAATGCATAATTCAACTTTCGGCATGTAGCAGCCGTACCAGCCTTTCTTAACAGCTTTATTTTTATTGAACTCTGAAATTAAGTATTATATTATATCGCCACTATTCAGCCCCTCAGTGGGATCGTATAGAGCTAGTAACAAGCAAACAAATATAATTATAATAAAAAAAAATACCTTTCAATCAAATTTCTATCCAATAATATCCATCTCAATATAATCTTGCTTAACAAACATTTTAAGGCATAAAATATTATTTTTAAAATTAGCAAAATCGACGTTTACGTTAAATAGAATATAATTTGTCTAGAAACTACGTCCTCCTTGTCCTATAATTTGAACTCTCAATTATTCTGAAAAATATTATATGAGTTCTAAGGCTTGTTTACTTCGTCAAGTATATTATTACATTTCTATAGCAAATACACAAGTAGTAAAATCGAAAGCTCAAGATGGCATAAATGTTGGAATAATCTCTGGACATGATTTCATGTTTAGGAAAAACTCCTAGTAGCAGGAGTGAGAGAGAGGGTCACACAAGTGATAATATCGATTTGGACAGCTTTAGCGGAAACGAGGCAACCGGAGGCTGCCGACCAAAACCTTCCTTTTTCGGCAAAACTTACATTTATCAACCCCCCACTAAATATAGTATGATCATAGAAGATTTAGTTCGTCTGGCATATATGAGTAGCTTCTATTGCACTTTTAGAATGATATAATGAATAGATATATCGGATAAAGTTCGATCACTTAATAGCAAAATCAAACATTTTTGTTCGTGTGCAGTTGTGTATATAATGATGTTGAATTGAGATTATACTTACTTGTAGTACATTACAGACGCGGCCGCAAAATTAGTTATCGCTGGACGAGGGCACGTTTAAAGTCCGAGCCGCAGGCGAAGACTTTTATCGTGTACGAGTCAAGCAAGAGTTATTGCGGCCGAGACTTGTATAGTGCTTTTCTCTGAAATATGCGAGGAAATTATAAAATAATAAAAAAATGTGGTACCTTGGATTTAGATGTCTACTTGTATCGTACTAAACTTATAAGCTCTAATCTTTATCACTTTAACCTCTAGTTCGACTTATTGAACCATTCATTGTTATAATATTTCCATAATTAAATGATTCGTTAACTCCATCATGAAAGTAATTAATAACACAATAAATACATAGTACAATAAAAATAAAAGAGACGAAAATTACAAACCGCCATATTGCATGCCTTTCTTTTTGTTCTGTGCCAGTATCATAAAGGGCATACAGCCAACTCCAATCACTACGATTCATACAAAATTTGAATTTAGAACATAAGAGTAAAAAGACTCAAAAACATTGAAAGGGGAGCGACCAAAATGTTTGACCTCTGGGCTTCAATATGAACATCAAAATATTATTATAATATTGACTGTTTTGAGTTATCTGTAATAAGGGTTTCTCAAAAATGTTGGAATTTTAGTATCAAAATAAAAAAAAAGTTCTTATTACTTTCGTCAGAATGTATTTGGTAACACTAGTTTTGGCGTTATCAATCGATTGAAAGTCTTACAAAACTTTATTTTTTTATATTTAATTTGATACTCCCATATAGGCAGCTAAATTTTCAAAATATTTCGTGATTTAATTTTTTCTTAAATGACTGTTCAAGGTTAAGCCCACTTGGGTTGCTCCCCTTTCTGGAGGAAAGTTACTTTTCACCTCTCCACCTCGGAAAGTTGGCTTTTAATGCCTGAAAACAGGGTCGAAAATCGCTTATTCATTTCTAGACATGCAAACCATTCTCATGTCTAGAGAGGAGAATTAGTTTGAATTTCGAACATTATCTTACACAGGAAAAAAGTTTTCGTATATCCGCGCGTAAAATAATTGACGTGTGCCATATTTTTTTTTATTAGGTGTGTTCTGAATCAAACTGTCAGCGCCGTCAGCGATCAGAAAACCAAAAGATTCTATGGGTTTCGCCTGCCTTTAAGTGCGCTAAAATCGATTTCAGTGCGTCTCGGAACGCAGGGATAGGTTTTCATACAATTTTGGAACGCACCCTAAAAAACATAACCTAAAAGTTTGTTTATTGTTTATTTTTATCTTATTAACTGAAAATTTAAAAGTATTATGTTAAAATACAGTAATTAAATCTGAACTCATAGAATTATATCGAAAATAAGAGAACTCTTGTACATTTTTTACCGATATTTACGTAGGTAAGTAAATAGTTAATGATTTCCTTGCTGGAACAGGTGAAAAATTATGTGTTGGGTTTGAGAGGAATCTTATTCTCACCTCGAACCTTAGAATCCCTCGCGAGCTTCAGGAGTCTATTTTTAGAAACACTCGCTTCGCTCGTGCTTCAATTATAGACTCCTTTGCATGCTCTGGATTCAGTATCAGTTCTCTGAGGAAAAATCAACATTCCTCTCTTACTTAACAAAAAACTATTGCTGGCCTAGGCCGTTTGAGGGCACATTACTGGCCGCTGTTTTGTATGGGGCAATGTTTCGTCCAAAAATGAGTCACTATGCGTACTGTTCTTTACAGCAATTATCACATTTTCGGGTGTATCAGAGAAAAGATGGTTATTATTTTAGTAAAAATAAAATGTCGACGCTATATTGTATAATTAGAAGTAAGTAGGTAATTTTTGATATTAATAAAGTTACATGTTCAGGCAAAATAATTATTACTACATAACAAACTTATTGAAATCGAATAGAAAAAGCACAGGAAATCAAAGGAGAACATAAAGCATAAGATGATTAAGACGATGAGAAAGTTTTTTTGCATTTTGCATACAAGTGTTTTTTTGCAGAATGCATTAAAGTGATGTTTTTTAAAGTGATGTTTTTTAAAAAGCGTAGATTCCCAACTGAAACTTTATATAAACTGACCAAACTGCTATCGATCAGAAAACTTTATATATTAAACACTGTTTTGAGGAAGCATAAAACTCTTCAATTTGACTCAAATATCTTGCACAGAAGACGGAAGGAATTAGCTGCTATTGTGCCAAAAACTAAAACGGTTTATGCTAGCAAGCAATACCACAAGCGTTCATCAAAAATTTACAATATGCTAAATAAAGAGCTGGAAATTTACCCTAAAAGTTATTATGAAATAAAAAAACTCATTCTTATTTGGCTCGAATCTAAATCATACGATGACATAGAGAAACTACTGGATGGCTAGTGGCATTAGTCTATTGCTATTATTTATTACCTACCTTTACTTACCTAAACCTAATCTATTCATAATACAGGATATAAAAATAAATATAATAAGAATAATAAATGAAATAAACAGAATAAATGTAGTGCAGACAAAGATATTAATTGAACGTCGTTTCACAATCTAGAAGGTGTTTTGTGGAAGGAAAAATTTGACACTAAATACATACTCTCTCAAACACACACACACACACACACATACACATACACACACAACACACACACAACACACGCTCACACACACACACACACACACAAGCGCGCGCAACGCACCCGCATAGGCAAACACACCCGCATACGCATACGTGCCTTCAGTTGGAGAAAATTACTTGTAAAATTACTTGTAACTATGGTGCCTCCCAACACAAGTGATGAACTTACTGGGAGACTCCTGCCCCCCCTATCTATGTACAACAAATTAAGTAAATAAAGAAATTTAATATTATTAAATTATTATTATTATTATTAATGTTGTACCGAAGTTAAAAACGTACTCGTAGGTAATCAAAGTCCATATGCAGTGAGTGGGTGGGTGTCTTTGGCGAAGATCGCGAAGGCTTACTTTTTGTGTACTCAAATGTCCCAACCTAAATCCTTGACTGAGAATCTCCTACTATAATATTACGGAGAAAATATATACTTGGGAATGCAAATACATAATATGATATGACGTGTTGTTGTGTGTGTGTCAATAATATGAAGGATTCTTTGATATTTTTCAAAGGGTTTCGATATTAGCATTGCCTCGTAGCGGATATTTCTCTACTGTATAGATAGATATGTACAATTGGAGATTTTATTCGCTTCCGTTCATTTTCGTCTGCGTCACCTTTTACTATTAAAAGTATGTCCACGAATAATAGGCATAATGTAGGCATAGGTTTGTTCATCAGAATGCCAAAAAAGCTGATAAATTAGTATCAAATATGTATATCCAGTAATTACCGATTTCCGGTACATAAATATATTTTCATTACTCATACTCGGAAAGTAGGTTTGAAGTTGCCTGAGGATCGAGTTGAAGGTAATACTTTTCAGCCCGAAGGAGAATCGTTTTCAACTGACAGCTGTCAAATTATAAAAAAACTAGTAATTTCACATTTCTATTGAACTATGTTCCATCTTTCTATACAGCCACTCAATTACAGCGCAATGTTAAATTGAAATAACATAAAGTTAAGTATTAATTAAAGAATATATATTTTAAAATGACTTTATTATAATTGACTTTCAACGATTTCTTTAACATAAAATAGATTTAGGCAAAGTATTTACTATTTTTTCAATTATGGAAATGAAAAATAATAGCTCAAAAGCTGGCCGGCCTGGCCATGAAAAAAATTAAAATAGGCGGGAAAGCAACAATCCGATTATCATTTGTTTCTCGATTTGTAGGGTTTTGTATACAATGAGTTTATCTGATTCAGATATGGATTTAACGCCTAATTTCATAAAAGAAGAGGCTAAAGCAGTAGTGGAAAACCTTTTACCACCTAAATCAAAGCAAAGATACCTAAAATCGTACGACGATTTTATGAAATGGCGCACTGAGAAAAGAGTGAAATTGTTATCAGAAATCGTTTTTCAAATATATTTCAACGACTTATCAAAGATTTACAAACCTTCAACATTATGGAGCGTGTATTCTATGTTAAAGACAACATTGAGTACTAAACACAATGTACATTTAAAGGATTCCGAGAGACTAACATCGTTTCTCAAAAGGCAATACCTATGATGGATTTAAATAAAAAAGTCCAAAGTTTTGAAATAGAAACCTTCATCAAGCGCCAGATGAAATATACCTAGTAATGAAGGTAGTAAAATCTTTTTCTTTTTATTCGCATATAACAAATTTGTATCAAATTATAAATTTCTATATTTAATACACCAATTAAAGGGATCTACTTTTCAAAGTGGCGCTTGCAGAAGTATCGAACTAGTAAATATGAAGGTTGATGACATTGAGAAACAAGGTGATATGATACTGGTGAATTTACGTGGCACTAAAACCAAAGTTGACCGAACCTTCGTTATTAAAAAAGAATTTGAAAATATAATAGAAATACATGTGGAGACCTGTAAATTGCTTTTTGGTATTACTGTATTTTACTATCAAGTTAACTTTAGCTGTTGGTCTTCCTATTATTAATAAATAAATAAATAATAAATAAAAATACCAAAAATTACGACCAAGTGGTATGGAAACGAACCGTTTTTTCATAAATTATCAAAAAGGGAAGTGTCTTCGGCAAGTAATTGGCAAAAACAAGATTTCGAGTATTCCTAAAGAGATAGCCACCTACCTAAATTTGCCAAACTCAATTCTATAGCAGTGACCCGTATATACCTACCTATGTATATACGGCTCACTGCTTTCAACGTTCCATATGAATTTAAAGCTGTCCACTTGCTGCTATTGTAAAATAGAACATGAGCTCCTTAGACGTCCAAGATTTCATGAAAATTTTATTTTGGATAGTGGCTGATCCAACATACGCTGTCTAGATTCATGCGGCAATCCCAAAACGAAGCACTTTCAGTTTTTCATGGATTTAGAAAATTTTCTGGGCAACTTTCTAACTTTTCCTGTCTTTAATAGACCTTACACGGACTATTACGAACATTTAGAAATAAGATCAGTCCAACCGTTTTCAAGTGATGCGAATACTAGCGTACAGTATTACATAATAATAATATATACCTTACGTGGGTTACAAATGAAAATGACACGTTAAATTTCAATAAAACATAGAAACTTTCCCTACGGTTTAATATTTCGCAAGTTGCTGTTTTTTTTTACTTTGTATTTTTCGCATTATTTATTCGTATGTATTTAATATACATAAAGTTTTTAAAGTCTTCTAAATCTTAGACGTTTATAAGAACCTCTATCTCTAAAACAATAATATATATATATATATCTTTATCTTTAAAAAAATACCTACTTCTAAGAAAAATAAAATACGAATTGTATTAGTGCTTTTTAAAAATTATCTACCTCTATTCTGTTTATTTTGTGTCAACCAATACATAGATAAATCAATAATGCTCAGCTAATATTAATAAGAACTTTGTTTCTGTTAAATTTGAAAAATACACAGTATAAAACCAGTACGTGTATGATTGTATTTTTCAGACAAACCACATTTTTTTTATTCGAAAATTACATGTATTTTACAGTAAAGATCCAAAGTTAAAAAAAAAACCCAAAATGTATCTTTCGCAATTTTCTACGCTAATTACAATCTATAAGGATAGGCTACAATCTATCTATATACTTGTACCTATAGATAGATTGTAACCCGTGTACCTGTTTTCATCGAACTTAATTAGTAGTTTTCACTTCAAGGTCGAGAAAGAATTTAGACGGTTTCATTTGACACGGAAACAAGAGAAGTGGATAATATGATCGCTGTATTGCAGTAGCGAACGGGCGGCGGCGATGCGGCGTGACGTCACTACGCCAGACAAAGAAGGAACATGCCCTATTTAGCTAGAGAAACAGCATTTTAACGAAAGAAAAAATACTTTTTCATCCCAAAATCGTTAAATGTTCACGATTTAATGATCTGGTCAAATTTAGTTGCCCACATCATGAAATGTGACCATTTCATGAAATGATCGAAAATTTCATGATGTGGTCAATTCTATGATATGGCCACGACATAGACACTGATAACCAGTAGTTAGGAGTAAGCGCAAAGGCGCAAGGGGTAGCAAGCAAGGGTCGACGATAAAAATCAATAGGTATAGTTCATATTATGGTATATATTATAACAAACAACATCAAACAACACCATACACGTACAACGTCACCGTAGATATTCGTTCACAAATTATAAAGTGTAAACACTTCTTCAAATTAATGCGATTAACACATTAAGAGTCTCTAAGTGAGTTACAAACAAGTACAACCAATAATAAAATTGATGATCTTGTAACTGGTGAAAAGAAGAAAAAGCTGTTATTTCCCTGGCCAAAATGTAATTTCGATGAAGGGAAATCACGCCATGGAAATTACGAATACTAAATCATAACGGGCCGTTGATGATGATGATGATGAATCATATTTTTTAGAAAGCAGTGTCAAAATCAAATAATACCAGCTATATAGGAACTTCAGAATCTTTATGAGGCACATATAGCTATCACATTTAGAAGTCGGATTTGTAAAGAAAAATGTCTGGAGTTAAAAATTGACACATGGAAATTGTTTTTAAATTGTGTAGGAAGGAAATGTGTAAATAAAAATACTCGTCACAACAAATAGAAAAAAATACATAAAAAATAGTGCTTAAAAATTACAAAAAAAACTAAAAAAATGTTACATTGCAGGACTACGAACTTATGGCTAAACGTATAGACTTCCGAAACGTACGTTTCGAGGCCTCGTTCATGTCGATAGGATTATTTTAAGTTTTACACATCCTTGACAAAGGCGAGTTACTTCCCAATACAGAGTTAAGAACAGAGTAAAGAAATAGTGGAGAACAGATAGCAGTGATAGGACATCGCAGCAGGCGCGCAGGAACCTGAAAATTCATTAATTCATAGTTATCAGGAAATGACGCTTCTTTTTACACAAAACTTGAAAACAGCAAAATTGCCCTTTTTATATTATGCTTAAGGTATTTTTGAGCACAGTGTTACCTAATGGAAAGCGAATACGCATCGCAGTCTATTTTTTATATATAGGTAAGGTATTTTATATTATGGACAGATACACGGTAATTATAATTTCTAATTTACTAGAAATAGGTAGTATTTCGTACGGGGCAGATAAACAAATGAATCATTGAGGCAAGATAGAAGCGATATACGTTGCTACTCAAAAGAAATAAGACCATGGAAGGACATTGCATGTGAGACAAGGCGGCGCGTCGCAGTGTCTGTGCGAGTGGCTTCCTTTTGGACTGACGTCGCACTGCTGTATCATTTCCGAAGGCTGCGTGGGCTGGGAAGAGGTATCCCCTGACTCCACCCCGCAAGCAGCCCCCCGCCCCCCGCCGGCGCTGCCCCCTCCCCGCTTCTCCCCGACGACGCCGCCACGGTGCCATGCCGACTGGCTCGCTCAAGGATAATACTGAACTTGAGACTCTCATACGGAAATAACCTATACTAAATAATTGCTTGTATGCTTAACAAGGGCTTCGTGTTGAAGGGTATATCTATAGGTATTTATTTCATCAAAACCACTATCACATCGTATTGATGAAATAAATACCTATAGATATTACACCCAATACGACAAAAATTGAACTCAATATGTATTTTATATCCTTCTCCTTAAAACTGGTATGCCTGAGAACAAAAAACGCCGCCAAATATTTTTGTTTTCATTAAGTATGTGGTTTGCAGTGTTCGCATCGCAGTAGGTACTCGTAGGCGTTTAAGTAATCGGTAATTAATGAGAGCCGCGTGGTGACAGCAGAGTAGAATACATTTGTCACCAACTCCTACTCTTCCCGTGGGTGTCGTAAGAGGCGACTTAGGGACTACACATTGAACAGGGAACGGGCAGCAGCGCTCTCTGATAACCTTTTAATCTGCGATCTCCAACCCACGTGCCAAGCGTGGAGATTATGGCAAAACCCTCCACTTAAGTGGAGGAGGCTCATAGTCCAGCAGTGGACTGTAACGGGTCGTTGATTTGATTTGGAAGTTGAATCTTCAAAAATAAAGTAGCCTCTTTAGGTACATAAGTACTATTATAAAATACGTTTACTTGTTTAAAAATGTGTAAATTGAGGTGCTACGGAAGTTCAAACAACAACATCTTTACTAATAAATATTTTTAGCACCGCCGCGCCGCGCCGCCGCCGCTGCCGCTGCCACCACAGTCGCGTCGCCTCGATCTGCCATCTATAGGAACTTTTGGTGCTACGCTATCGCTACGCCAAGTATCTTGTACTTATAACGCTCGTAGTAGTTGCTACGACCACGCTTCAGTGCCTGTAGATAATTGGCACCACTCTTTTGCAAGTTTTTTTTTATTCTTGTCTTTCTGTTTGTTTATTTCGGTGGAATCTTGCAACCCATTTTTCGAGCACTTGCTGTTATCCGATTGAGCTGAATTTTGGCATACTTATGTAATCTAGATGACAATGCAATATAATGTTACCATGGAGTTGGTTTCTTCAATCAAAAATGGTTTATTTTTTCAATCACGATGGAGCCGGAAGTTGGCCATAGGAACTCATCAAATGCACAAAATAACCTCGTCGTGTTTGGGCTCGTATTTGTCTTGAAACGGGTTTGTTGAGTTGAGTTATAACTCGAGAACGGCTGGACCGATTTTCGTGGTTTTTGATTTGTTGTATTTGTCTCAGTCCCGAATAGCAGAATAACATATTAAAAATATGTGGAAATTGACGAAAAAACATTTTCCCATACAAAATGTACATGGGTTTCGTAACTGTCAAACATTTGTAGGTGTAGGATAGGTTAAGGTAGGTGTACGTTTTTCGTCATATCATGAAAAAAGAAGCAAATGTTTTTTTTTTTTTGCTTCGCTCAGACTGTTACAACATGGCTTTGGATTTGCTGCAGGCTGCCCGTGACTCAAAACAGCGCGGTACGTGGCGCGTCACTTGAGCAACAGAAACGCGAAACTGAGGCGATTTTCAGGCGAAACAACATAAGCGAAATTAGTTATAAGATATTTTTAACTTTGTATAACGTGAATTTAAAACAAATGGCTTTTTGTATCATGACTTGGAAATTTGAATGCAAGAAGCAACTTGAAAGCTGTTTTTGTTTATTTTAAGCTATTATTTAACCTGCAATGTTTGTTTATTCGGGTGGTTCGGGTCAATGAGTGCCTCTCGATTTTGCAATTGTTCAGTTCTGGTGACAGTACACTAAAACTCGACACTTTGCATATACGTATTTTTATAGCTAAACATGTATCATAAACTGATGTTGCAGCCAGGATTGTCTCCTAACGACGGCCCGTCTCAACGGTTAGCAGCACGAACTTGAGATGTTGCGGTTTAAAAGCTTGTATTTATATACAATTTTACTAAAACCTCTGTAAAATCTCTCTGTATACTAAATTAGTTTCGTAGAAGAAATGCCAAAAATTGGCTGTTGTCTTTATTACACGCTTTTATTAGCTTCACTTGTATGTAGCTAACAATTCGAGGAAGTCAATTCTGGAGTACTTCCCGTATCGATTTGAAACTTTGCAAGTACGAGTACAGTATACAGGTGTAAGTGACAGGTACATGATTCTATATCGTATTCAGTTTTATTACATTATATCAACTTAAAAATACCATTTCTACACATGACACCACTTACATGCAAATAAACTGTTAGAATTAAAAAGCAGCAATGTAGATAAGTTCCGATGCACAGGTACGCATTGACCTTGCGGCCGGCCACTCGCTGCGCGCGTGCGCCGTACATTGCGTAGGATCAGATAATAGAAACCAGATTATTACCGTAGTCAACAAGGAACCCTTATAGTTTCGCCATGTCTGGCTATCTGTCTGCGGCTTAGCTTAGAGAGTCTTAGTACTAGAAAGCTGTAATTTGACATGGATATAAATATTAATCATGCCGATAAAACTGTAGATTAAAAACAATAAAAAAAATTTAGGTGGGGTGCACTTAAAGTGGGGGGTTATTTTTTACTACCTTATTTTGAGGTATCGTTGATTAGATTTTATTTTAAAACAATGGGGTTTTGCTAAACCCATTTTTTGATGTTAGTGTACGTTTCAGAAATATTTTGTTTTTAAAGTGCTCATTTTTGCACTTTGAAACTTAAGACAAGTGTCCCCCTCCCCCCTACCAGCGAAACCGTTTAATTTGGTAATGTGAAAAATACACGGTAGTAGTGCACTATGATAAATTTAAAAGGAAAATTATCAACATCAAGTAGGCTTTAAAGGCTAACGAATTATAGACCAACTTATAAAATTGACTTGTACTAGTAAGAAATTGGATGCAAATATCATAGAAAAAATATTTTGATGTACGCTGTCTTAAACAGGTACCTAAGTAGTATTGGACAACTGCGGAACCCTACACTTTGCGTGGCCCGACACGTGCTTGGCCGGTTATTTTTTAGTTACCTCAACCATTCTGAACATTTTTTATCATTCGATTATTTTAGCATGACATACTACATGCACTGTATGAGTATGTGATTCGAATGACAATACAAAAATTTCGTACTATCATCGAGCTGATCTGATCATGGTGTCAGGAGATAGATGGAGGAACTCTTTTTTAGCAACTAGTAAACCCCTCGAGTTTGGGCTCATTTAATTTGTCATGACGAGTCCAATACAGTGCACTTGGTGACGAGGATCTGGTAATGGAACCAGGATCTAGATGGTGGAACTCTTTAATGGCTATTAGTAAACCCCTTGAGTTTGGGCTCATTTTATTTATCATGATGAGTCCAAGGTGACGAGGATCTGATAATGGAGCCAGGATCTAGATGGTAGAACTCTTTAATGGCTATTAGTAAACCCCTCGAGTTTGGGCTAGTTTTATTTATCATGACGAGTTCTACCTATATATACAGTGATCTTGGTGACGAGATTAAAGCGTGTTTTGTAATGATTAACAATTATTTATAATTGAATATGGTCAATCAATCAATCAATCAATCAGCCTATTGCAGTCCACTGCTGGACGTAGGCCTTCCCAAGGGCACGCGAAGCGCACGATCACCCGCTTTCCTTATCCAGCCACCACCAGCGACCCTCCTCAGGTCATCAGTCCACCTGGCAGGGGGGCGTCCCACACTACGTTTCCCGAGACACAGTCTCCATTCGAAAACCCGTCTGCTCTAACGCTCATCGGTTCTGCGACAGACGTGGCCAGCCCACTGCCACTTCAGCTTGCTACACTTCTGGACGATATCAACCACCTTGGTACTCTGCCGGATGATTTCGTTTCGGATTTTATCCCGTATATTTATTGAATATGGTACGAGTATTTTATAAAAAAAAAACTCGACTGGTCCGAAATATTTTTAACAAACACTTTATTTTTAAGTACAATTTGAACATTTAGCTGTGTATAACAGAAGTACTAAAAAGTTGTTTCATTGTTTTGTCGCAGGAACGCATAAGACCAAGACACTATTTCTCTTCAACTCAAGCCATATTCTATTTGCTGGATCTCAAGAGAATCTTAATTGTACACTAAATTAATATCTGCTTGTGGAAGTTGCGCCAATAGGTAATTGGAGTTTAGAAGTTATTGCAAACATTCTATGTGACTGTGGCCGTCGGAACTGACTAGGTTCATGATACGACAACTGCAAACAAGTCTTAGCGTACGTAATGTTGTTATTTTGCTCAGATATCAAGGGTCAAACCTGAAATCAAATTAGATTAGCATATCAACAATCCAAGTGTGACCATCTAAATTCAATAATAATATTTTAAGGTACCTACCTACCTGTATACCTATACAGAACAGAACAGAAAATAGTGGTATGTTCCACAAGCACAGTAAAATTAAAATAGGAATTATGGTCTCACATAAGTCGTCATGAAGCAGGTGCCATAATATGTTTTACTATTAAATTTTAGTACAGGAAACAATAATGAAACTCTATTACATACACATTCGCACTACGTTCTACCAAAATACCAAACAGATGTAAGGTGCTATAAATCAGAAACCAGGTAATATCATGAAATATTACAGCGTTCACCTACTTGACTAAATTTTAAAGAGGTTTCAGCAGAATTAGCTTGTATTCGTATCGATGAGCTAAAGAATATTTTTACAGTCAGTACTGCACAGTACCGATCTAGGATTTTTTAGGGGGGGGACAAAATGTCAAAGTCACCTTTTATTAGGGTTCCGTTGTTAAAAAGGGGCCCATATAGTTTCGCCAGGTCCGTCTGTCTATCTGTCCGTCTGCGGCTTAGCTCTGAGACTCAGGCTGTAATTTGGCATACATAAGGTATATTAATCAAAGAATAAAATCTTTAAGAAAATTTTTTTTTGGGTTCTTCTAGTACACGTGAAGTGGGGGTTATTTTTTTTATTCACGACTACCTTACAGTATGAGGTATTGTTGGATAGGTTTTTTAAAAATAATGGGGGTTTGCTAAAACCATTTTTCGATGCTACGTTTCAGAAATATTTCGTTTTAAAATGCTTATTTTTGTTAGAGTCAAGTGTCCCTCCTACCAGCGTAACCGTTGTATTTGGAAATGTGAAAAATTCACAGTAATATTATGTGATGAATTTAAAAATAAAATTATCAACATCAAGTTGGCTTTACAGGTTATCGAATAATAGACCAACTTATAAAATGTACTTGTACAAATAAGAAATTTGGTACTACAAATATAATAGAAAAATATTTTGATGAATGTTAACTGTCAGGTACCCAAGTAGGAAACCCTACTCTTTTCGTGACCCGACACGTGCTTGGCCGGTTATTATACATGGTCGACAAAAAACAAGTTTATTTCTGATGAACCTACACTGGGATAACTAACAATAGATATTTTTTTATAATAATGCGCGAATTTTTTTACACAAAATATTTAAGAACTATAAATTCCCATGCATACAATCTAAATGGCTGATTTGGTGCCCTGGACTCTGCGGTCCCTAATTAGGTACTGCACCATTGTACTTGGACACGTATGTAATGCTTATTCGAATCTGCCCCTGTTCAGCTGCCCATAACAGCTGTCTGATACCTATAGTACAAGCTTTGCTTAGTCTGTGATCATGATGACCGTGTATGAGAATATCCTCACATACGTATTTATTATAAATGGGGGCTAAGACACTATTAATATAAGTAGTAACTTTTTGAACAGGTTCGTATAGTTTACAAGAATAAATGTATGAAATACTGAAAACTTTTCTAAAAAATTGTTCAAAATAATCCATCTGTTGCTTATTTAAAAAGATTGAAAAGGTTGATGTCAAATGTTGTTGTGTAGCAATAACATGACATTAGTTTAGACCGACCAACGAATTATCTATCGACATAATAATTATGTGTACACAAAATAAATATCAAACACACCAGCTTTTCGAATTGTGAATCGCGACCCGCATCATTATTATTTTAACAGCTGTCATTCAAAACGCGAAAGTCTTTTACAAGCTTTTACCTGTCCGGGTGTCTGTTTGTAAACAAATCTTGCAAGTTAAAGACCTATTTTCCGATTTACGATTGCATGCATTTATAAATCAGACAACAATGTAATATTATTATGACATGGTGTTTATAGGTCTGTGCATGGAGCTGATTTGATGATGGAGTCGTAATTAAATCTTACAAGTTTTATTTTACCCACTTTCTAGTTTCTGATGGAGCTGAAAATTTTCTACGTCTATTTTGTAATACATCATTACTGTGACATGGAGCTGATCTGAAATCTCGCTCCCGGTGTCTAAAATTCTTAAGCTCTGCTCTCTCTTTTTTGAATACTTTGAGCGGAGAATTTAGAAAAAAATTGCAACGATTCGTTGGAAAATTGATAAAAACATTGCATATAAATAAGAGGATTAAGAGGAGGACAAAGGCGGTATACAATATACCAGCGTCTGAAGTTACAAATTATTATTGTTACCCGAGGTTGCTGAATTCAATACAAAATACTTTAAATATAAAAACAAATGAAACCCTGAAGGTCAACAGGCCTATATAATAAATAATTGTAATATTATAAAGTAATATAATTATATTATCATAACTACTATAATAAAAGGGGATATACTAGTAGATGACAATAATATTAAGATTATCACTTCCAAGATCTGCTGTAAGACATTTCTTTAGAAATAAGCAGTGCCTGTTCTGTGTTTTCCATGTGTTTGTTTTCTAAAATAAAATAAGGAGCAGACTGTAGAAAATACGCTTTAACTCCCGCTTTGAAAATTTCTGGCGTAGAAGCGCGAGGCGGAAAGTTTAAAGAGTGAAGGATTTTGAGTTATAATTGGTATCGCTAAAGTGAGGGGGGATCGGATCTATCTGAACAATCTTAAAAAACTGAACCTCTTACCTATTTAGACTAAAATTTCATTAGCTCAGACTCTTCGCCCAGTAAAATGAAGTTTTTTAATGCTATGTCTGATATAAAAATCTTATAGGTATTATAAAAGCTATATTGATAGCATTTTATTGTTGTCAAGTGATCAAAATGCTACCTTTATGTCGGCGTATTGCCCTACTAATCTTTCGTTAGCAATAGCGCAAATTGAAAGACAATTTATGATGCAAGTGCGGAAAATATGTCATTATTTCAAGAGTCTTGAGAGATCTTCGAAAATGACATTTTTATCCCATCATGCATATTTTGTCTCCGTGACAGATATCGAATGCAAAATTTTGTATGAAAAATGTTACTGGCGAGCAAGATGGGTGCCATTCAGCCAAATAAAAAAAGATAACAAATGAAAATTTCTCGAATTACATCCCGTCTTTACCTTTTGGCGGATTGTCAATAGTCCATTGTAAATTATAAAAAAAAAGTTTGTTCTTCATATTGTTTATATTTTAACACTTGAATATGTTAAAGCAGGTGCAGTTAATAAAAGTATTCATCATTTGAAGCGAAAAGAGTTCTATGATAGAGAAGAGAGAGAAGAAGAGAAGAGAAGAAGAAAAAAGAAGAGGAAAATAGTTCTGTAATATTTTTTCTCATAGAGGGGGATGAAAAGTAAAATGTAAGGTATGACTCGGTGGCAAATATCTTTTCCTCGGGCGATGTTCATACTTTAAAATATCAAAAAAACACGTGTATCAAACGACGTTTTTGATTTATTTTCGAGAACATTATAATAAAACAAATAACAAAATTGATACTATGAAAAAGGCGGGTCTTTAATTTTTAAACTAGTTCGCTTTTACTGACAAGAGGCAAATCAAATTTACTACGAGTATTCATTCAACTCGATCTTTTAGAAAAAGCAATAAAAATGTAATTTGATATAACAACATAAAATAATAATTAATACTTATTTTTGTTTCATATTTGCGTAATTATTAATATTGGAATAAAAATTAAATTTACTGATGCGTTTTTGATAGCTTAAAATTGACTTTTCCGGTTATGAAAATTATTATTCAAAATTTAATATGTTTATCAGAATAAGTAGGTATTATGTTAAAGTACTATTTGCAATTCTACAATTTAAGCACATTATGTTTATAGCTAACGTTTAAACGTAAAAACTTTGCGGCGAGTATTTACTCGCCGCAAAGTTTTTACGTTTTTACGTGATGTCTACTTGTATCGCACTAAACTTATAAGTTCTAATTTTTATCACTTTCTACTTTGATTTCTTGAAACATTCATTGTTATAGTATTTCCCCAATTCAATGATTAGTTAACTCCATCATGAAAAATAAGTAACAAAATAAATACATAGTACGATAAAAATAAAAGCGGCGAAAATTACAAACCGCCATATTGTGCACTTTTCTTTTCTTTTTGTTTTGTGCCAGTGTCATACAGAGCATACAGCCAACTCAAATTACTACGAGTCGTGTACGATTCATATAAATGATGATTATTACGAGTATTATCTAATACTCGTAATAATCATCATCATCATCTCAGCCGGAAGACGTTCACTAGCTGCTGAACGTTAATGGTTGAAATAAAAAAATATCGGAATCTATTATTCTATCTATTACGAAATATAATTAAACTTATAGCCTTATTTATAGCCTTCTGCAACTTTCAATAGGTCAGATAAGAGTATTTCTGGGTCTATTCTATTTTAAGATGAACCTGACCTCCTAGAAATAACTACTTATTTTTACTTGTACTGGAAGTCGGTGGGATTTGAAGTGTTGGAAAAGTGTATTCTCATTTATCCATTTCTAATTTTATATGATGTATACAGTCTAAAATATACAGTTTTAACAAAAAATACGAAATTTGGTTAATTGGCGATATTGATTAAGTGCTTTGTCTATACGCTTATTTTATTAATAATAATGTCCATTCTTAATGCATTAGGTATGGATTTACCAGCGACAAGAAACTATTTCGTTTGGCAAGAGCCAGGAACAAGCATGTTACCGATGTGGTATTATTTTTCAAAGCCATCAGTAACCGGAGTTCTGTAGTATATGTCAAGTCAAATCTCCATACATTTATATTAGTGTACGTCTGATTTATTTTGATAGTTTTAGATCGACCAATACTCATTTGCTACCTATTGTAAGATCTCGTATTTTCAACAGGCCGAGCAGGGGTCGTGCACTTTGCACGCTACGGGAAACGCACACTAAAAGGAGCCCGCACGCTACGCATGTTACGAGCATAGCTTTCTCGTAGCTGTTACTAAGTTTTTCGTAGCGCGCAGCTGACACTTCGGTTCGGATAGATATAAAGTGCATCTAGTTAAAGGTAAAAATCCTGATAGGCTTTTCGATTGAAAAATAAATTTTGAATAGAAGTTTAAGCTATTCTCGTAGCCAAGAAAACTCAATGAAAAAGAAGTTGTAATGATTTATCTACAATAATAACTCATTTTAGAAACGTAAATTTCGATAAAAAGCTGAATCAAATTTAAATTACTTTTAAGTTTTGGAATATAAAGTACCACCTGATTTTGTTATCTTACCTACAGTATAACAACGATAAAAAATAATTAAAATTAACAAATGTGTTACAAACACGTCGAGCACCACATCTAGTGCCAAGTATCAGGTAGTGCCACCTATCGGTACGTAGTAGAATGAATGTCAACTAGCGCCACCACGTGTTAAGTATCGGAACTACAAAACCGGATGATGAAAAGCTGATTTCAGAATAACTTTTTGCCACATTGTACGCTACGATTTTAGTATAATTCAATGATACCAACTAACATTTTTAAAGTTTTATTATTTGAAAATATTGTATGTTTAATATGACTTTTAATACTAGTACCGCCGCTCTTCGCTATATGGCGTTATTACAGCTTTTCGTGTCACAAGGTCATTCAGTGGAGTGAATAAATTAAATATATTTTTAATAACATTCATAACCTAGCTATCCTTATTAATTATATTTTGTTAGTTAGAAAGATGACATGATTAAATCTAACTGCTGGGCGAGCAAATATAAACTGTTGGTTAAACTACAAAGCAAAGTTTTCTCTCACTTCTTAAATTTTTTACTGTCTTGGGCAACGGTCTTGGGCCATCTATCGCCACCCGTTGCTAATAGCTTTTAGTTCGTTGCATCATATTCTCCTCCGTGGACGAACTTAACGTCTTCTGTTTAGTTTGAGAGGGATCTATGAATTGGGTTTGGGCACACAGCAGTAGCGCAGCGTGATTCGTATCTCTGTCTGTTTATTTGACTCCATTTCAAATAAAATATGTAATAAATAAATAATACAAAAAGAGTTTTTATTATATTTAATACTAGCGGTCCGCCCGCAGCTACGCTCGCGTTATGTAAGATTTTCCCGTGGGAATATTTATTTTTCCTGTAGTATCTTATGTGTTAATTCAGGTTACAAACTATCTCCGTTCCAAATTTCATCCAAATCCGTTGAGTACTTTGAGCGTGAAGGCGGAACAAACATCTAACGAGTTCCAAACAGAGTACATACATAAATCATTTTCTATGTTTGGTAGAAATAGGCACCAGCCATCGAGGAACGTGTGAGATCGTTAGTGTGATACTTTACATTGTCTAGCAAGTTTGTGCTGGAGAAGTACCACAAAACTTAGAAAGTCCAAAAATAGAAGCCAGAAATATATTCTCATTGTTTTAACAGCGTTGAGAAATCAGCTCTGGTGAGCTTTGCAGTAAGTGCCAAAGAAACAGTGAGATGACACCTAACCAAAGTAAAATTAACTCCCCATAAGTTATCCAGTGGCCCCGAACTCAAGAGGGCAGATCATCGACTACCGAGATTTTGGTGCGACGACGACGTGAAGACTCGCGAAGTGAAGAAGAATGGCTTTTTTACAACGACTGTCATAATGAAAATAATAGTACATTACGATACAAGGATCGTAGGTGGCAAATTACAAACGAGCTCACTTTTGAAAGCCCGAGCCGCAGGCGAGGGTTTATAATGTCACGAGTTTGTTATAAAATCGTGTGTTAAAGATCCGTGTGTTGTACGACGTTTTTCAATACACTTGTAAGAAAACTGATAGTAAATAATTAAAATTAAATTGAAAGGTACCCCTACAAAAGCTATGATACTACCACGTAATCGCGTAAATGTTGTAAAAAACTAACCTTTATTATATCGCGCGCAGTTTGAATAACCTTACTATTTACATTTATCTTAATCACTCATAAAACAACATTCAGAATTTTACAAACTGGCGCCAACTACAAAACAATAGTACCTATGTTTCTGTTTTATAAGCATGATTATGGGGAAATAGTACATTACTGCCGCGGCCGCAAAATTAGTTATTGCTGGACGAAGACACGTTTAAAATCCGAGGCGCAGGCTAGGACTTTTATTGTTTACGAGTCCAGCAAGAGTTATTGCGGCCGAGGCTTGTATAGTGCTTTTCTCTGAAATGTGCGAGGAAATTACAAAATACTAAAAATATTTTGGTACCTTGAATTTAGATGTCTACTTGTATCACACTAAACTTATAAGTTCTAATTTTTATCACTTTCTACTTTGATTTCTTGAAACATTCATTGTTATAGTATTTCCCCAATTCAATGATTAGTTAACTCCATCATGAAAAATAAGTAACAAAATAAATACATAGTACGATAAAAATAAAAGCGGCGAAAATTACAAACCGCCATATTGTGCACTTTTCTTTTCTTTTTGTTTTGTGCCAGTGTCATACAGAGCATACAGCCAACTCAAATTACTACGAGTCGTGTACGATTCATGTAAAATATGAATTTAGAACATTAAAACTTATGAAGAGTATGCTATATAAAAGACTCAAAAACATTGAAATTTCTGAACGAAAGTTACTTTGCCGGCCTGGGCCGTTTGAGGGCACCTTGCCGGCCGCTGTTTTGTACTGTTTTTTTACAGTAATGATCACATTTTCGAGCGTGTCGGAGAAAAGACTCTGGCGAACATTTAGCCTTTCGTAGCCTCTTGATACTTCGAAATAATTTTATTTTCATAACTAAAATATTACTGGCTGATACAATTTATTGAAATAAAAAATATAAAATAATTTTCTCTTTGTAAGAATCGATTTAAATATTTTTTATCGTCAAAATGATCCTGGCTGAATAATATGTATGAAGGCCGTATAAAAAATAATGTAAGTAATGAAAATCGCACTAGTGTGGTAAAACGCATTTACCGCACAGTTTACTGCCTTCGTAAGTTCAAGTTTCGAGCAAGGTGTATTGAAAATATGTTTTTCGAAATTCGGTTTTGATTTTAAGTATATTTTTAATCTATTTTTATGTTTTATTAAGTTTATTCACGATATTTCAGAATCGAGAAATAAATAATTTACACTACAAGTAGGATGCAGTCTGAATCTAAATGAGATCAATAGAGGAGCAGAAAAAGAGCACGTGCACGTATGCGCCACAAAACACAAAATAAATCGTAAATAGGGTGCTTTGTTTTTTAATGCATGTAGCTTTCTCCTGTATTTAACTAAATAATTTATACAGAGTGGCCCTTATTTATAGTGACGTTCAAAAATTTTTTTTCATGTGCCTCGTCTCAAGGCCTATCCGAATCACTCCTATGTATGTATATTCCGCGATATTTTGTAGTTTTCGAGTTATGATAATTTTCCTGAGTTTAGAGAGATTTCATGGTCTTCAGGTTTTTAACGTTGAACATTTTTTTGGTTTTCTCCCGATATTTTTTTAAGTGTGATTTTTTCCGTAAAATAACCTAACTATCATAAGTTGGGTAAATTGAGGTCGAAAGTTACAATTTTAGTTAAGTAGAGTTGTAATTTCAAAAATACTTTTTGAGCTCTACTTAAAAAATTTTACGTCATTATTTTGGGCCACCCTGTATTATTTTATCGTATATGACTCAATATGTGTATGTACGTATACAATAATACAGTTTATTCTTAAAACCAGTTAACAAAGGCGAGCGCTTAGCTCTAGTAAGAGATATATTTTCCAGCCAACCCATAACTGGTGTAAGAAAAAAAAACAGGAACAAGGCTGGGTATGAACAACATAATTGCGAATATATTCACTTAAACCACCTATAAATACCTGTTGATAAATACTGATGAAATCTACAGTATTATTGTCATTTTACAAAATCAACGAACTCCAAGGAAACATCTTCAAAAACACAGTTGAACAGTCAGGCCAGTCACCATTTTCGTTAAACAGTGAAAGTCAGATATTCTATACAATGACTGAATTAGTAACATATCAATAAACCGCGTTAACCAGGAAATATTTAAATTGTGAATTATTGATACTAATTCTGTATTGGTACATATATGGTGTTGGACGTAATTTCTAAGCTGTGACTGTGGAAGCAAGAAGAGCAGACTTACGCCTCTGTGTTGTCGTCCCTGGACTCGGAGCGCTCGGCGTTCGCGGCAGCGTTGGCGGCTGCGTTGGCGGCGGCGTTGGCAGCGTTCTGCCCGCGACGGTGGCGCGCGCGTTGCTCGTC
This sequence comes from Carpatolechia fugitivella, assembly GCA_951230895.1. Taxonomy (NCBI): domain Eukaryota; kingdom Metazoa; phylum Arthropoda; class Insecta; order Lepidoptera; family Gelechiidae; genus Carpatolechia; species Carpatolechia fugitivella. The sequence goes on from OX579645.1 coordinate 15,177,045, forward strand.
GCCCAGCCCGTACAGGCCGGCGACTGCCGCCATCTCGCGCCTTTCCTCTCACGCGGCCATGCTCATGCCGACCCGAGTCCATTCAAATTATCACACCCGACCCGCCGCCGGAGTCACAGTCACTATGTCTTTCCGGCGACACCTTACACTTAACTTTCATGTCTCTCGCGAACCTACTACTTACAGCGGTGCTAACATCACAACCCGCTAGAATACAGTCTTATGTACTCCTGCGTCAGCTCGGCTGAACACAGGTGGACCGCGCATCACAATAGTTTCGTACAATTTACTTTTAGCTAATTCGAAAATTTGGACGCCTTATTTGGTACAGTATGTATTTTCATCTAATAATCACAATTTAATTATTGTATCGTGTCTTAAATTGAGAAAATAAGCGAGAGTAATATATACTATATTTATATCTAAACTGTTATTCTTTTATTATTGTTACGGTTTCATTGGCTTCCTTTGAGATTTCATAAGAAGGTTATATTTTTTGTTGTTGATATTATAATATGATGGCTGCAGCATCTGTACGTCAATCAATAAGTTAGCTTTTCTTATGATTCCCACGTTGACTTGATGCCACTATTTGAACGACCCGAAGGTAAAGCTTTGATAAACAATATTTTCACTAACGAAGGACTTACTCCGGTATTCATTATACGAGATACCAGCGTTCCCTGGTAACAAACGTTCTAGATTGTATTTTGATACAGAAACTCACTAATTGCATCCTCAGTGGCGCAAGTAACGGATAGTTATGGTAGGTAGATCTATTCTGATTTATTTCTGTAGAAATGGGTGGCCGAATAGTTTGAATAATCGCGAGTATTGGCCAAATACCTCAGGTTGTTCAAAAATTTTACTGAATTACACGAGTTGGTTAAGACTTTGCAGTTAAATATATATGATACTGGTACGATAGGTATCCTTTTTATTTGGTACCACCACGTACGGAACGCTTTGGAGCCCTAATAACAATTAAAAGAATGAAATAAAATTGACAGGTGGCGGAGGAGAACTTGGACCGAAAATATTTTACTCTTACCAAATCAGTACAGTAATATATCGGCTTTCAACTAATTTCCTAATTTAGTTGTTTCCTTGTCTCCGAACCCCCTTACTCACGTTTCTGTTATACAATTTATCAGATTATATTGAACCCACTGAAGGGCTCGAGCCTACTTTAAACAGAGACGATTAGGTCTCTCGTCTCGATCGAGAGGCAGTAGCCCTAACTGTTACACCATTGACGCTGACGCTTTACCATATTATTAGCGAATAATAAAGTAAGTAGGACCATGTATCCACGTAGAGGGTCTACGATACACAAAGTATTGTAGACACTCACTACGAAATTGCTACAGTGCGGCGGCGGCGGCGGCGGCGGCGGTGCGGTGGCGCGCGGCCATGAGTGTTGAGTTTGTGTACAAATTAATTTTTATAATTTGTTGATGGTATTAACGTTATACAATCAACTTTTTACTACCTACCATTTGGATACCACACAGCAATAATATTCATTAATAAAGGTACTATACATACTCACATACATACTTAGGGAGGAGTGGGTGGCTGAAAATCAGCGTTTCGTAGGATGTAGTTCTGCGCAAATGGAAGCTGAGCCATCTTCTTTTACCATTATATAGTTAAGTTGTAAGTGTCATGTTTTTATTATTATAATTTTTTTTTTTTTTATGTACGTATAACAGTTTCCTTTTTGTTTTGAGTGTGTGTGTATGTGTATTCTTATTTGTAATTTTTATTTTAAGAGCGTCTCTAACAATTCCTATCTGGAAGCCGCGACCGCGACTCACGCACGGCTTAACGTGTCTTCCAAAGCACGAATCATCATTATATTTGGACAATAAGACGATTCGACGCAATGTCCTAACCAAGCTGGAGAAAGTCCCACAAAGATAATTTTGTTTAACAGTGTTCCCTCCGGGATTTCATCCCGGAATTTTCGTACCGAAAGTCAAGTACTCGACCACTTAGCCACGGAGGCTGTATTATTTGTGATTTCGAATATGGCGATGCACGTTGTTATTAACAATTGAGGAGTTTCCGCTGTTATCTCGTACTCCATCATCAGATTTTATTAAAATTTCTATATATCCATCCATAATATAAATACTATCGAATAAAAAAAGAATCATCAAAATCAGTTCAAAAGTGACTGAAATAAGACCAAAAGAATAGACGAATAGCGATGAGAGTGCTACCTTCCGTTGAGGAATTTCCAAGTTTTACCTCATTTCCACCATCAGATATTAACAAAAACTTTATGGGACCACCTCGACAGTAAACTCTATCGATGGAAAAAAGAATTACTAAATCAATTCACAATAGGCGGAGATATTTCGATACCTCCTATGAACAACAACGTAACATGAGATACGTGACTTGAGATAAAAAATGACTTTAATTAATATTATCCTTTATCATAATTTTATTTACTCTAATTTTCTGTCCAAGCAGTCTCCAAGTACAATAGACCTGAAGTTAGCATTAGTCAAAAAAACCTAACTATAGGTAACACGTATTTTTTTTTCTCTTTAAACTGTTGTACTGATTAGTTGCTAAATTTGGGTTACGTTGTTGTTCATAGGAGGTGTCGATTTAATAACATAAATAAAAAACTCCTTTTTTTGAAGTCGGTTAAAAATATTGCACTTCATTAATAGAGCGTCCTTACTAAATTATTTACTTAAAATAAGTCTGCGGCTGAAACAATCCAAATTAAGATTTATAATATACTCAAACATTAAAATATACACAAATGGTTATAGTAAATTGTGACAGCATAAACTGCTATTAACACTTTTATTTTGTCTATTTCAGAAAAAAATACAGTGGTTGGTGTAAACATCTCCGTTTTTTCGATGTACTTCATATTTACATACCGCGAGCAAAAAAAAGACCTGTTCCTATTTGCGAAAAAAATTTTCCTAAGTAGTAGTAGCGGTTCCATACAAGTAAATTAAAAGCCTCGTACGGAACCAGTTCCGAAACTCCGGTTGCATAGACAGCCGAAGGGGTTTCGATTTACAAACATTTCATAATCTTTCAGTAACACCACATTTGGATAAAATAACAAACAGGTGCACGAATTTAACTTATTATTTCGTAGAGGCTAATATCAACCAAATAACTCCAATGCCCCTAAAATACAGGTTTTTACCTATATAGTTTAGGGATTTGGCTGACTTCCATTATTGTAAACCCTAGCTTGTACAACTCGAAATTTGTCTACGTACCTATGTACCTATATATTATCTTATGTGTACAATGAAGTTTATAAATAGATTATAAATTAATATAAAAAGGCGTTCTTTAGTATCAAGCGTAAATTTGTGCTAGTGTGCGTTTTTATGTATTTGTGTGTGCGTGCGTGTAGTATCCACGTGGTCATCCTGCGCATGTCACGATTCATTTGGTATTTGATTCCATTGCTTATCAGTAATCAGCGTTTAATTGAAGTATGTTTTTTGTTATTTATTTCCGTACGATGTTATTAAAGCACTTAGATCCGTCATTACATTATTTTGGGTGAGTTCACTAACACTTTAAATGAAAGGAGAATGGGCAAAAATGTATGGAGCTTGGTCCATGAAGCTCCACGATTGAAACATGTGCCCAATTAAAGGTCCATATGCTCACTTCAAAGTGACAGAAGGCCATCAAAATTGGTCCGGGTGGTTTTGAAAAAAAAAAAACACTTTATTTTATTTGGAGGTCAAAGTCAAAGTCAAAATTATTTATTTCCATAGGATGTTATTACATCACTTAGATCCGTCATTACATTTTTTTGGGAGAGTTCACTAACACAATGTCGGAATCTGTGGAGAAGAGCTCACCGAAGAAACTCCACAGACCATATTTTGCGTTTCCTTTTTTAAATAAAATATTGTCAATTACAAAATTAATGCTAATTATATATCGAAAAAGCCTAAAAACAATCAACAAATCAAACAAGAGGGAAAAACAAGTCTATCGATTGGTATTATTCTTATCCGTGGCAGCTCTTGGACCACTTTCGCCCATCCTCCTTTGTACAGTTTTTTTTATTTTGGTTTTACAATGGCAGTTAAGGACATGAATACCTATAGATTTTCAATTCTAAAAAAGGCCAAGTCAGGAGTACAAGAAATCGACGAGCATGCGTGAAGAGATTGATGAATCTGGATGAAGCGAAAGAAGTGTGTAGGGATCGTAGCAAGTGGAAGGACGTGGTCTCTGCCTACCCCTGCGGGAAAAAGGCGTGACTTTGTGAGATGAGAGCTTTTATAACTTTGATGTAATTATTGTTATTGGAAATCTAAATGTAAACCATACAGTGATTGCCCGGTTAAGGAACTGACACAAGTTTTTATTCCAAAATAGCCTGTATTGTTACGATATATGACTTAAAACATATTTCTATGGTAACTTAATGTTTATTAGAAAGGGACATTAACCAATAATTGCAATATATTTGAGATCATAAAAATTATAAGCAAAAACAGATAGAACCTCTAAAACATAGTGATTGCAAGGGCGACACAGCTATTGCTATACATTAAATTATAGTAATTGCCCACTTTTCTAATCAAAACTAAACCTAAGCATAAAATTAAATATAAAGTTTTTTTTTGCTTTTTGGTATGCATCGTGAATGAAATGATTTGTGGCAGCGGCTAAATCAATTTTGTTCTTGGTAATTTATCTGTTTGCACATTACACGAAGATCTTTTGATTATAAAACTACCTGATTAAAGATGGCGATTTTAGGGTTCCGTAGCCAAATGGCAAAAAACGGAACCCTTATGGATTCGTCATGTCTGTCTGTCTGTCCGTCCGTATGTCACAGCCACTTTTTTCGGAAACTATAAGAACCATACTGTTGAAACTTGGCAAGTAGATGTATTCTGTGAACCGCATTAAGATTTTCATACAAAAATAGAAAAAAAAACAATAAATTTTCGGGGTTCCCCATACATAGAAAACTCAAAAAAAAAACTCAATTTTTTTTTCATCAAACCTATACACGTGTGGGGTCTATGGATAGGTCTTCAAAAATGATATTGAGGTTTCTAATGCCATTTTTTTCTAAACTGAATAGTTTGCGCGAGAGACACTTCCAAAGTGGTAAAATGTGTGTCCCCCCCCTGTAATTTCTAAAATAAGAGAATGATAAAACTAAAAAAAATATATGATGTACATTACCATGGAAACTTCCAACGAAAATTGGTTTGAACGAGATCCAGTAAGTAGTTTTTTTTTAATACGTCATAAATCGTAAATGCTACGGAACCCTTCATGGGCGAGTCCGACTCGCACCTGGCCGTTTTGTTTTTCATCCAGTTGACTCTGTCACAGGCTCCCTCTGGCTTTCACTATCGAAAGTTCATACCTTATTTTTTTGTTTTGAGCTTTTTTAGCTTTTTCAGTCTTTTTCAACTCTGTTTATAATCTCTTTTTATCTTTCTGCTGATCTTATAAAAACCAGTTACCCAGTAACAAGGCAATTAAATTTTATTTAAAAATAAACGCGAGAATGTCCAAGCAATAACCTGTTACCAATTTTTAAGTTAAAGTTAATGAAACAAATACAATTAATGCTAAAGGAACTCTAAAGAGTGTGTGTATGTCTATGTGTGTTTGTTACTACTTTTTACGCCATTTCAGATAGCTAAAAGGGTGAAAAAATACGTAGAATGCTTTTAAACTCGAGAGAGCGTTTTATTCCCTCGATGAAATAAAAAAACTCCAGTGAAAGTAGGCGTTTTCAAACCACTAGTTGTGTAGTAATACTATACCTATACATTCCTATAAAGCAAGCACATTAGAGTAAATGTTTCATTTGATAATTAAGATACGTGTTTAATTGCCATCGTCACTTTCTCGTCACACTAATTTACCTACATAGTTTCAGCATGAAGAACTACCTATATAGTATCTTAAACAGAAAACACGAATAAATTTCCGTATTTCTGTCGCTCCGAAATTTTATTAACCCATAAACCGATTTAATAATTCACCTCTTGCAAAAGTACGGGCCGTGCACTCCGATACGGTTGGCGCATTGCTCAACAGACGTCACTGCTTTATTTACCCAACTGCACCTACATAAAATGTAAAATGCCTACTAAAGCGGAGCAATAAAGTTTTCCTTTTCAGTTCGCAAAGAATTTCGTGAAGTAATTCTATCCACTCGAAGATGACAAGTTACATCTGTTATGTTGCGCGACAAACTTATATTTTATTAGACAAACTTGTATACATGTTCAGTGGCAATTATTCAATATTTCCAACCGCATGGCTTTTCAACATTTGATATATTGCTGGCTTTTACAATTAACTCTTAAAGCTTTTGAATATTGAAATAATAACATTAAATGAAACTACGTAATAACTAATAACTATTTTTTTTTTAATAGAATAGAATATACTTTATTGCACACAAGGATATAGCTAACTACTAGCTAATTTACTTATTAAACTCACAAAGAGCATAAAATTTCAATATCTAAATAAAATAATTTTAACAAGAAAATAGAAACCTCCTTCAAATTCTTTAGATGGTTATCTATACTAAAAAGTAACAAATAAATAAAAAAATAATATAGCCAAAATCCTAATTTAAATAGGTAGGTAGTGTGTTAAGTAAATATTTACAATTTTGCACTTCCTTTTGGAGTCGGTGCCAGCCAAGAAGTTGTGGGCTCATAAGGAGAGCGATTAGAGAGCTTTGCGAAGCGCCTTATGTCGTTTATACCAACTGTATCGCCAATATGTATAGTAAGTTAAACTGGACAAGAGGACATTTAATAGCTTGCAAGCTAACCCGGCTTGTCAATTAACCGACGATACTGTGGAGATTGCATTGGTTACATGCAGTCTCCGCGCACTTTTCCCTTTGTTTGTTGTTGCTGGCACTCGATATTCGCCCTATATATCGTAAAAAAGCTAATTAGACGTAGTGAGTCAGAAAATGATTGGCTGAAAAAAAATAATGGTGTGGATTAGGGATTGAAATGAAGAAAAGATAATACAAAAATATTGTAATCTAATATTGGAGTCATTATTTAGCTACGGATTTATGCGCTAGAAGCGAGTGCCTCCCATCTTCAAAGGGCTACGTCCACCTGACATGGTGTAGACTTATGAAGAAATCGGTACCTCCAGTTACGTATTTTTTTTTTCTTTGCTATATTATTTGCCTGATTATTTGCCTTGTAGAATCAACAGCAAATATCACAGCACGGATCGCAGCTTCGAAGCAATTTAATTTTGTTACCTTTGTTTAGCTTCGACTGAACGCGGACGCAGAGGAAGACGTGTTTAATCTTAAATCCTTTTTATGCACCATATTAAGTTTTCCAGAAAAAAGTCTAAGAAAAGACTGTGAATAAAGAAATTAATATTGAATGAGATGGCCAATGCAGCGATTGCAGCCATTAGAATGATGATGAGATACCATGGAAAGGTCTCTCTGCATTGATGCCTTGGTGATGTACAATTGATATTATTTTGTTAAAAAAAGTTGAATTATGTCTGATAAGTATAACGGTCTGAATTCGTCCGCGGAGGACTTCTTCTCGCAATTCGAGATAATCGCCGCTATAAATAGTTGGAGTGACGATGTAAAAACGTTAGTGTTGGCCACTTATCTATGTGGGCCGGCTCTCAGCTATTATAATTTGACAAAATCGTCCTCTACGAAATATGAGGATATTAAAAAAGCGATTTGTTTAGAATTCCCGTCTCCTATAGACCATGCTTCGTTGTTTTATAAGTCTCGTCAAGATTATAATGAGCCTCTGATGGACTATGTGTATCGTGTGGAATCTCTTGCCGGAAAGGCTAAGATTTCAGACCAGAAAATAATAATTAAGCAATGTTTGACTGGTATGTCATCTTTTTTTAAACGTAATTTCGGAACTCAATTATACAAAGATTTCGCTACCCTCAAACAAACCTGCATGGAGTATTCGATGCTCTTTATGGCCACACACACTGAATTATCGTTGCCAGTGAAGATAACCTCGACTCGATGTGGCGAGCCCAGCAGTTATACGAATTCAATGGGTGATGGTTATCCCAGTGAAAATATTGGGCAGCGTAGTGCGCAAGCCTCACCGCAGGAATTATACTCCACGCCGCAAAATAGATCTTCTAGTTGGCCGCCGAGGAGTCCATCTTCTCCACGTACTACTAACTTTGGATCAAACCGACCCCGCAATGATGCGAGATCGTCAAGACCCCAATACACTCAAAACCGGTATAATTTAAGAAGCGGTTCGCGTGATAACATTGGAAATATACAGGGTAATGACCCAAACTTTCAGCGTCGCCAGTGAATGGGACTACATTGGTAGACGGTCATTTTAGTCGTCCCGTTTCTCCTATTATTTGTGTTGATTTGTACGGTGTAGTGCATAATGCGTTGATTGATTCAGGTGCCACAATTTCTGTGATTTCTTCTTCGTTTCTTGAAAAAGTGGATAAATTCATTCCGTCACACGCATATAATGATAACGCCTCTTGTTTGCGTACGGTGAATGGGATTAGGTTATTAGCTGAATGTTCTGTTATATTGGACATTACAATAAATAGCATTGTTTATAATCATGCATTTGTTGTTGTGTGCGATTTAGTACCTGATATAATTTTAGGGCAGGATTTCTTATATGCAGTAAAGGCCATTGTCAACTTTGATAAACAGTTCATTGAACTGGATAGGAATAAGGTATGGTTCAGAAATGATACAAAAGTCGCGGCGTTTTCACTTGATTATGTTCAGTCCGGGACTGAGTCCGAACATTTATTGCCGTTACCGAAAGGTGATTATATCTATTTTCTTAATACGGTAGAATCAATAAATGAAAATTTGGACGATTTAAAAAAGGATACGATCCTAACGAATAACACGAAATGTAATAATTTTAATATTTCTGATGCTTTATTATCAGATCAGAAAAGTAAGTTGTCAGAATTACTGGGCAAATATGAAAAGCAGTTTGCGTTTGATTCGAAGAATTTAGGGGCATGTTCATTAATGGAAGTTGAAATAAATACTTCAGACGAGACTCCTATTCATAAAGCTCCTTATAGAGTTTCACACCATCAACACAGTATAATTAGGGAACAAGTGAGTGAGATGTTGGAAAATGGAATCATTCGTGAGTCGCGAAGTGCATATGCATCCCCGGTTGTCTTGGTCAAGAAACCTGATGACACGTGGCGATTCTGCATTGATTATAGGTCATTGAATAAAAAAGTAATTACCGATTCATATCCTTTACCCAGAATAGATGACATAATTTTATATCTAGCTAAAGCCAAATATTTTGCGGATCTGGATTTAAATAGTGGATATTGGCAGTTGAGAATCAAGGAATCTGATAAGCATAAAACTGCTTTTGTTACCCCTTCGGGATTGTATGAATTTAACGTCATGCCGTTCGGCCTTAAAACAAGTGGTGCGATTTTCCAGCGGGTTATGGATAGTGTTTTAGGGGGCATGAAATATCGGAATGCTATTGTTTATATTGACAACATATTGGTTTATGGGGAAACATTTGAAGAATTTTCTTTATCTTTAAATGAAATCTTATATAGAATTAAAGAATGCAATTTGACACTTAAACCTAGTAAGTGCAAATTTGGTTTTGAAAAAGTTTCCGTTCTTGGTTATGAAATAACGGGTCAGGGAATTCGACCAGATCAATCACAGTTTGAAAAGATTATGAAGATCCAAGTGCCAAAATCGACTAAAGAACTTAAATCTATTTTAGGACTCTTTTCATATTATAGAAAATTCTTAGATAATTATGCGGATTTGGCTATGCCTCTAACAAGCTTGATGAAGAAGGGTGTCAAATTTATGTGGACAGAACTACAGCAACATGCATTTTCTAAAATTCTTTCTCTTATTCAGAACCCCCCTTTATTAAGACATTTTTCGAATAGCGAAGGCATGGTTACAAGATTATTTGTCGATGCTAGTGATAAAGCATTAGGTGCTTGTTTATTGCAGGGTGAAGATAAAATATTTCCGATTGCTTTCGCGTCGCGTAAGCTCTCTGATTGTGAGACCAGGTATACGATTACCGAAAAGGAATGTTTGGCTCTAGTGTGGGCTCTTAATTATTTTAAGCATTTACTATGGGGAATGAAATTTGACGTCGTGACGGATCACAAAGCTTTGGTATGGCTCCGTACTAAAAAGGATATGAATGGGCGTTTAGCTCGTTGGTCTTTAGCGATTCAACAATATGATTTTGATATAGTATATTGTTCGGGCAAAGATAACCAAATTGCTGATTTCCTAAGCAGGAATCCATTAATTGAGGATGTTGATGTTAAGGAGACCTCTCCTAAGGATGTAGTTGAGGATGGTTTAGAGTTATACAGGATTGAAGCTTCTCGTTTTGAATTTGATCAAAGCGTTGATAGTTTTTGCACTGAACAAGTTTCAAGGATTGCTTCTAGATCTCGGCAAAACTATAAAGGTTTTCTTACTAGAGACAATAAGCTCTTTCACAGGTGTAGGATAGGTAACAGATATGTTGATCGTTTGGTTGTTCCTCAAGCTTCATTTAATGACGTTATGAAGGAAATTCATGATGATCCTTGGAATGGAGCGCATTTTGGTCTTACGAAGACTTTATGTAAATTTAGGGACAGATATTTTATTCTTGATGCTGAAAGGAAAATTTCTAGATATATCGAAAGTTGTAAAGAATGTCAAGAGAGGAAGAGATCGTATTTGATTGCTCCGATGCAACCGATTGAAGTCAATCATCTTTTTGATAAAATAGCCCTTGACATATTAGGACCTCTTCCGACCTCGGATTTAGGAAACAAATACATCATAGTTTGTTTAGAGTATTTATCGAAATACGCGATAACTAGAGCAGTCCCAAGTGCAACTGCTCAGGCCGTTAGTGATTTTCTTACTCAAGAGATCTTCTGTAAATTTGGTATGGTAAATGAAGTCATTGTAGATCGTGGATCAATTTTCACATCACACATGGTTAAAAATACGATAGTTTTTTTTGATTCCACGTTATCGGTTGCTGCAACTAGGCATCCTCAGACCATTGGACTCGTGGAACGTTTTAATAGCACTATATCTCAGAGTTTAGCGATGTATACAAACGAGAGTCAAGCAGATTGGTGCATGTATTTGCCCATGTCAACGTACGCGTATAATATATCGAGACAGGCGTCATCAAATACGATTCCTTACACTATTGTTTTTGCTAGAGACCCAATTTTGCGTTCTGATGTTGATATTGTATCTAATCGTAATGATTTGGATATTGCTGCTCGCAATAATGCTAATATTAGAATGATCTCTTGTGTGTTGAGAAATATTCATAAATCGCAAATGACTCAAAAGGAATATTATGACAGGAAAGTCAGGTTCGTAACGTTCGATCCAGGTAGCTTAGTCTTGGTATATAATCCTAAAAGAATAACAAATGTTGGTCAGAAGTTATCGCGTCCATATAAAGGTCCGTTTCGTGTTATTCGAAGGCTATCTAATAATAATTATTTACTACGTAAGATAGATGGAAGCTCCAGACGTGATTTAATATTTCACCATAATTCTCTGAAACCGTTCAGATTGCGTGTTTAAAAATATTATTTTATAGTAACTTGGCGTTTGTTTCCCTTGATCTGTCCTATGCCTTACTTTATTCACAACTCGTCATGAACTTCTATCGTCATTTGTAGTTGATATGTTATGTCAGCGTCTTTGTCAACAAATAATTATTATTGTCTCTATATATAAATTTATTTTTATTTTTGTATGATGGGTAACTTAATGTTTGTCTATATATGGCATAGTTTGATAACTTATTCTTACATTTTATTTATTTTTGTTTGTCATGGACTTTTGACTTAAGCTATGGTATTTTCATTTAATCAACAATCGTTCGAGATATTCGTTTGGTTTGAACATTACTTGTCGGATCTCATAATAGGACATATGCATCCTCATGAGATGTGCTTTTTCTTAGCACGATCGTATTGGTTTAGTATTTTATGGGTCGGTGGATTCGAGAACGCTTATTGGTTTCATGTTATGCTTATTAGGTTTAGTCAAGTTCTATTAATTTTTGTTTTTCTCTCGAATGGATTAATCCAGCTCTTATTTGCAGATTCGTAATAAGTAGTTTATAAACATTTTATATATTAAAAAAAGAAACTTCATGAAGAAAAGAAGGTTTTAAAAAATCTAGCTATTTAATGGGGTTGTTATTTTCTGTAAGGGGAGGGTGAGCTTAGTGTATAGGCCACTCATTTTAGATATGCTATCGAGTATTTATAGTTCTTCGGAAAAGATCTTGTTATTCGGTTAATATTTAACGTAAGTGACGCATAGTGTAGGTGATCATTATTTTTCTACATATACGAATAGGCCTGAGCTCCTGTTCCAGACCTGCCGCTACTTCGATTTTTAGACTTTGTATTCGCGTTTTTCATTTGTTTTTGTCTTAGCTTAGGTTGAAATATTTAAGTTTAGATTAGGTGTGATCACTTAAAGTTTGTTCATTATGTTGATGGGATTTTGTTGTCATAATTTGATTTATCTGATATTACATAATAATAATTTCGTTTGTTCTTGTTGGTCAATTATAGCAGCATGGTCCAATGTTAATATTATGTTGAACGTTTTGTGTCGCTGTTAGTTGTTCTATTAATTCTTCAAAATTTATTTATTGTTCTTTTGGTTCATGTAGTGTACCATGAGTTGTACTTGAATGAATAATCTTTTGGCGTGGTTTTAATTATTCGTATTTGGTGAAACGTTGTTCCACCAGGTAGCTGTTAGCTATGGCTTCTTGTACAAATCATAGGGTTTGTTAAATGAAATATTATACGCACTTTTAGGTAATTAGTTAGGTTTATCTTTTGTGATCGGCTGATCATTTTCCTGTAGGAGGAGGGATGTGGAGATTGCATTGGTTACATGCAGTCTCCGCGCACTTTTCCCTTTGTTTGTTGTTGCTGGCACTCGATATTCGCCCTATATATCGTAAAAAAGCTAATTAGACGTAGTGAGTCAGAAAATGATTGGCTGAAAAAAAATAATGGTGTGGATTAGGGATTGAAATGAAGAAAAGATAATACAAAAATATTGTAATCTAATATTGGAGTCATTATTTAGCTACGGATTTATGCGCTAGAAGCGAGTGCCTCCCATCTTCAAAGGGCTACGTCCACCTGACAATACCTACATAATCAGCTTACAGTTTACCAATTTACAAAACCTTACCCCGATACTTGGGCTACTCGTATTAACCCTTCACTAGGTGAAGTTTTCTTACGTAAACACCTTCTATGAGTCCTATGGACTCACAACTTTTTTTTGTAATAAAACAAATATTATTCAAATATTTTTTATTATTTTCTTCTTTATTGTTTTATCAAATCTACGTAAAAAATAATAAAACGGAATAAGCTTTTGAGATCGTCTTATATATTAACGAAATTAAACATATCAATAAAAAAAAATAACGACTTCTTTAAACTTCTAACAAAAATAAAAATTCTAAAAATTAAAAAAGTCACCTCGTTCCTAACCCTTGAAGGTATACGAAATAAAATATAAATGGTACGCTTCCATATAAAAAACAAAAACGTGAAAGGGGTTTTAACGACTATCTATGGGCAGCGTCTACATACCTTCTTTGAGCAAGTCATACATATTGGCTTCGTACATTTTGCACAAAGGTAAGCAGTTTTTGTTCTCTTTTGTTATGGCATAAATAGCAATACTTCCTGTCATTCCTAGGTAATATCAGTAAAATTAACAATAAAAATTCAATAATTGGAGATCCATATAAATGATAAAAATTGTAACACAAATAACAAGTATGAGTCCCTAGGACTCACTTGTCCTTATTACTCACCAAATACGAGTCGCACGCGCACGTCCGCCTGGCTCCGCGTCGTCGCCTGAGCCACCTATAGGAAGGTACTGAGACAGGGGGGAAACTAACCGCTAAACCATACGAAATATTTATATTTCGGTGTAAAGTTTTTATGCGAGTCTCTGGAACTCAGGAAGTGAATTAAGGGTTAAGGAGTTTCAAGTAGTATCCTCAAAATATATCATTAATTGATTTTAGATGTGAACCTGGGCTGACTTCTTCTTCATCATGTAGGTTGTAAGGTCGACCAACCTCACAAAAATCCTGGTCACATAGCATTTACGTCCTGGTGTCACTGATTTGGTTCGAGTAACGACTCCTTACGTAGATAGTAGCCAAGACCCGCGGTTTACCGTGTCTTCTGAAGCACGGAGTCATCATTATTTTCGGACAATCAGGTGATTCAGCATGCAATGTCCTATGTTCCTAACCAAACTGGAGAAAATCTCACAAATATTTTAACAGTGTCTTCTCCGGGATTCGTACCCGGAATCTCCGTAATGAGATTCAATTACTCGACTACTTGGCCACGGAGGCTGTATTATTTGTCAAATCAAATAAAAAAATATTTATTTCCATAGGATGTTATTACATCACTTAGATCCGTCATTATATTTTTTTGGGTGAGCTCACTATCATAATAGCGGAATCTGTGGAGAAGAGCTCACCGAAGAAACTCCACAGTCGTCGCATCTTTTGCGTTTACTTTTTTTATAATTATTTTAAACTTGTCTAAAGGTAAGTTTTTAATATCAGAAGGGACCTTATTGTAATAGCGTATACAATTGCCTTCTATGTAGTCGGCTGACATAAGCAACCAACTTGTCTTTATTTTTAGTATTAAAATTGTTTATATCACTATGATTCTGAAAATTACTCTTTTTACATACACAAGATTGTCATAGATATATTGAGACACAAATGTCAGAATATTGATTTCTTTAAAGTTTTCCCTCAGTGACACTCTAGGCCCTAATCTATAAATTGCACAAACAGCCCGTTTCTGCAGAATAAATATACTATTAGCATTCGCAGCGTGACCCCACAATACAATACCATAGGTCATTAGACTATGTAAGTAATTTCCAATAAAATAACTGTATCGCGATGCATGTTGCTATTACGAGTTGAGGAATTTCCACTTTCATACCGTACTCCATCATCAGATTATAACAAAATAAGTACAGATCTATCTATGAGTTTAATCCTATCGAATAAAAAAAGAATCATCAAAATCCGCTTTGACTGAGATATGACTAAACGAATAGACGTACAATAATGCAAATGCTACATCCCGTTGAGGAGTTTCCAAGTTTTGCCTGATATTTCACCATCAAATCTTAAAAAAATATATATGGGACCACCTCGCAAGTAAATCCTATCGAATGAAAAAATAAAATAATTACTAAAATCGGTTCACAATTGGCGAAGATATCGAATAACATACATAAAAAATATACATTCGAATTGAGAACCTCCTCTTTTTGAAGTGGGTTAAAAAGAATGGCATGAGTATTTAAACAAAAAAAAATTACAAAAGCTGCAGCTCGCTCAGTGATACGGTATTTGACGTAGATCTTGTTCCTACGGTCTATCGTATTTGATCATAAATAACCATAAAAGCATATACCGCCTCCGTTCCGTTCCGTCCGTGTCGTGGGTAAAAAATTGTGAAGAAAATTAAGTCAATGCAATGGAATAACACAAATAATGAGAGTTTTATTTTTAAAAGGCTTTTTATATGGTTTGCAATGTAATTAGAGTATGCTAGTACTCATCTTTAGTTTAAAAAAACTCAAATTATTACTCGGAACAGTAATAAAGAAATAAAAATACGCATCCATGGGATACAAACGAGCGACTTGTTGCGTGGTCTCTCGGACCCTTGACAAGCCCGACTCAAAACGACTGCTTCGAGAGAGCACTTAACACTCTCAACATCACCATCTAAGCGTAACTTAACCCTTCCCCACCAAGAATACATTTTGACAGCAATTTATTCTTTTTGACAGAAAAGTTTGATATTATACTGACACTTGGATGTATTTTACTCAAAATTATAACGTCATTGGAGATAAAGAGTTAGAACATGGAAAAATGGGATATAGAAGTACCTTCACAAGATTAAGTTAAATTGTTAAAATTAAAATATTAGTCGACAAGTAATAACGCTGAAAATAAATAAGAATATACCAATTAGATAGAATCGCAGATATTATAGTGAAAATATCCCGTGTGGGAGCTTGCAAAGCCAACGTCAAAAAAAAATTTCAAGCTTAAACTCTGACCACAAAAGTTATTTGAAACAAAACATACAAACAACTACCAAACAATAATATTTGCCATAATTTAAGTATGTAGGTACGTATAATATGTAAATATTGATCCCTACTTTGGGCTTACTGAAAGTATCTGGATTCTAATAAATAAGACATAGATATAAGACTTACGATACATTTATCGTTTACAAAGCAGTTGGACCAGTCTTCCTAGACCTTTTCAATGGCTTCATTCAACACACTCACCGACGATTCAGGGCTTGTAAAACGGTTGTCCTCTAAGTTTGTCCTCTATTCGTGACGCGTGCGAGGTCCGGGCTGTATGTAAGGCGGATGTGTCATCAGTTCCAAAATTGAAGCCTTCAAATAGGTTTTTGTTACCTTAGCGGAATGTGAGGATGCGTTATCGTGGTGAAGGAGGACATTGCTTCGAGGACGCTTTTCGCGAACTTTATCTAAGACTCTGGGCAAACCAGTGTTGACGTACGAATCTGCAGTCACTGTTCATCTTCAAGCGATACTGTAGTATAATGTCCTGATTTGTCGAAAAAAGAAGCAACCATTTTTTTACGAATGTTTCGACATTTCTTAATATTTGTTGGCAAAACTTAAAAAAAAAAGATCCACTCTGCCGACTGGCTTTTTCTTTCGGGTTCCATCAAAGCAGTACACCCAGATTACGTCACCTGTTACGATGTCATAGACAGCCAATGGCTGTCCTCCGTTAAACTTTTTTATCATTTTACGGCACCACTGGACACGCAGTCGTTTCTGGTTTTCCGTTAAATCATGCGGTATCCATCGAGTGCAAAGCTTCCGAAGTTTCCTAACCTAACCTAACAAAGCACGAATTTGCTGGCAAGTAATTTTTTTGTCTAGTTTCAATAAAGTTGTCGTACGTTGTCAATATAAAAGTATTAATTATATAAACCTTAGTCCCGCCCGAGTTGCCCCCTGAGCCAAAAAAACATTGAACGAAAATGTTCACGAGTTAAATTAATTTTGATAGCGACACACAATTTTTGAAAGGATGGCACAATTAAAAAGCAAATGACAGTCTCGCAAATTAAAAATTAACATGGTCTCTAAGAGTTTCATTTTTGAATTCCATAATTGTTTTTTCATTCTTAAAAGAATAAATTGTAAGTGGCCAGATCAAGAGACTTTCAGTATGCCCCACGTATGCTAGCAGACAGGAATTAAAACTAGTCCAGATACCGACATCTTAAGGAAGCAAAGAGTGATTTAAATCCTATCATTAGTGTTTATCAATGTAAAGTGTATCATCATAGAATAAAAAATGTCATCTCAGATGCTTCGTCTTACAAACAATAGAGCTTACGAGTAGATAGAGCCTTTCATTTATCTAAGCAATAGAGTAACTCATTTTTATTCCGCGTTTTACAGAATTGGTGCCACCACTGCAACATTGTCGTTGACATCACGTGATCCAATTCTGTCGTGTCGTCACACCATCTTTCATTTTAGTCTATAATATGCAATTTTTTGCATAGTCTGTACTAAAGGATTAAGTTATAGTGATAATTTAGCATTTTTATGCACTATAGAGATTTATTTAAAGAGGATGCCTATTAGTAAGTAGAGAAAACCTTCACACTGGAATCAAAATGCTGAGTTTATGTATTGTTGTTGGTTACCGTTTTTCGTCTACTCTAATGTTACCTAGCAAAACAATGTTAAATATTATAAATTCAAAGAAAAATAAATATTAAAGGTTGCTTTATTGAGAAATTGTTAAATAACTACATATTATTTAACATTCTGATTTACGTATACTGAGTGTTACTTGATAATATTTATTACAGGTAGCTAACTGGTGAGAACGACAGCCACTTCCCAAAAATCGATGAGTAAACTAAGTGAGGGGCCGTTTGTAGCCTCGACCTTCGTACGTGAGCCTCCTTTCTTATGAAGAGCTCGGAAGGTAAAAGAATTACTTGACAAATGAATATAATTTATTTATAGACTTCCTTTATAATTTTATACACAAATAACACACTTACTTGTTTTTTATTTTCAGTAGATTTATCTGTCTCTATTACATAACATAGTGAGCTGAAAAATATTGAAGGGCTACCTATTGTTCTAAGAAGGTGCAAAGTAACGTGTTTCGGGATACAGAAAATTTAAATGTACTTTGAATTTTTGTGCGTCACCCTACCTCCAACTCGTTTCTTTACGGCTTCCTCAACTTCAACAATTTGGAAAGCTATTGTTTCAAGAAATTTCGCTCAGGGGTCTTAAAGACTCGTCAGAAAACGGAGTATTATTTTATACAAAATATTTTTATAGTTAGTAAAATGTTCTAAAAGTTTAAGTTTAGTATATCAAAACACTAGCACTAGCAGTATTGATCTCGGAAGTAGTTATACTTTATATAAAAAAACTTGGCAAATTACTTGTAGCACGCTCGCGATGGGTTCCGCGGTGGGGTTTTATACCCTTTTACTATGTACTTATTTAATTTTCCTTCTTATGAATCGATATAATAAATTAAATAGCACCTATGTTAATGAAGCACGCGAAACAATAATAGCCAAGGGTCTTTGAGTTAATCTGG
This sequence comes from Carpatolechia fugitivella, assembly GCA_951230895.1. Lineage (NCBI taxonomy): Eukaryota > Metazoa > Arthropoda > Insecta > Lepidoptera > Gelechiidae > Carpatolechia > Carpatolechia fugitivella. The sequence goes on from OX579645.1 coordinate 15,195,842, forward strand.
CAGTTACAGGCGGTACTTTTTAGGTTTCGCCGTCCTCGCTCGCTCAGTAACTGCCTACGTCACGTTTGTTCGGTAAGTGCCCGGTGCGCATTTGGGTCGTCCTAAGGCTTCCTATTCAAAATTTTATTATTTTAGCAATGACTATGGAGACCTATATGAGCTGATAACTAACCGACTTTCGCGTTCGTGACATGCTAAAATTTATTTAAATTATGAACTTTTATCGAATTACTATAACTACTATGTACCTACTTAATATGTACGAGTATATTTTTATAGAGATGAAAAAATATGTCAAACTTAACAATTTTATCACTATGAAGAGCTGATAAAAATGTAATCTCACAAAGTACTCAATAATATCATCATTATCATTAACAATAATATACATAGTATCAATTTATTCCAGAGTTGATTTATTCTGAGACACTACACACACCGTAATATCTTGCACAGCACGTAGATGGGACATCAATTACACATCAACTTATTCTTAATGTTCGCAGTAGTATTTTTACCCGACTGCTTTAGAAGGAGGGTTATGTTTTTCGAGTGTATGTATGTATGTATGTATGTATGTATGTATGTATGTATGTATGTTTCTTTGGCACGCTCTACAGCCTAAACGGCTTGATGGATTTTAGCTAAAGAGGTATCGTTAGATTCGTCTTACTGGTGAGAGTGACACTGGGTACATCAAATTTATAAAAAAACAAGACGGGCTATTTTTGGCGCCAAAAGTTTTAAATTTTTCATGCAGTCGGGTTTTTTGTTTTTTTAATAATAGTGGTTATTTTCTGTTGTCAATAGTTGTTAGTGTATGAATTAGTAGCCTTGTGGCAGTGTGGCCGACCTGGTGATGCATTAATAAATATTGATCGATAACGAGCGGCTGTATTTCCGTGACACGCTTTGCCTTTCTTTCCCTGACAAAAATTTAACCCTTAATTTCCCTGACAATGATCGCCGCACACGTACTTTAATTTGTTTACGTGTTTATTTTCTTTTTTTAACAATATTTAGCAAGAACGTTTTGAATTAGATAGGTAAATTATTATAGCCATAGCCTCAACGAAAATATTCAGCTAGTAAACAAAAAAAGATAGCTGGCAAGTTGAGTGAGCTTGTAGCATCATACTTACAATATTAGATAGTCACGTGTTGTTTAATCTATAATAATTTACGTTATTTGTTCGTTGTTATATTAATCATTAAATATTAAGTAAATGGAAGGTAGGTGGTTAGGTTGGTTAATATCCAAACATAGTGTTTTAATATAGTATCTAGCCTAAGTATTAGCAAATTAGTTTATAATTTCAAAGTTCTTTAAAAATATGTGTTTTTGTTTTACTTTTTAAGTATGTATAGGTATTTATGTAAGCGAATGACGTCACGGCGAACGAGATTTTTTTTTCTCGCACGTCAACTACGTAGTTGTTGTTATACAAGCTGTTGTTGCCAGTGAAGACCTGTAATTGGCTCTCTGATTTTATATTTGTAGCTGTTGGTTTTCCAATAAAAAATAAAATAAAATAGATAAATACATGTTGCAATAACATCATATTACTTTTTCATCTAGAAAATAATGTCTAATGGTTAACGAACATTGTTTACTTATATTAACCTGTACCATACTAACTAAGTATAGGTATATAAGTACGTGCTACCATGTCGGCGACAAGTTTAAGCTTCATTAATCACATTAAGTGCCACTGAGCCTCTTTATGTATGAGAGCACAAAATTTATAAATATCGAAAATATAATATTATGAAAATATTTTTCGCAGGTCAATAGATATTGTAAACAGTTTGGGCACAAAGCAACATGCAAAATTCGTGGGCTGATCTCCGTAAAACGGCTGTGTCAAACGGATTTAGAAAAATATAGCTTTCTGAAACTGAATCTGATTGAATGCAGTTTGTATCATTGGGGTAGTTAAATACAAAAACTAGGCTTAACAAAAGACAGGTAGAATAACTAAGTACCTATTAAAAAACCCGTAAATCGTTACTAAAATAATATATCGTCACATACCACTGTCACGTCACTACCTACATTTGTACTACTTATCAGGACAGATCGAAAGCGTCCAAACCCGACAGGGTTAGTATTATTTTATATATTCTATCAATATGTTGTGCAGTTGAGGAGTTTATATGGCTAATTTCCAGCTCCGCACTCAGAACATCCGTCATCGCATAGTTACCAAAGTTAAAAGGCATGCATAATTTCAGCTGTGTTGGATGTTAGCAAGATAAACGGATAACAAAAGTCAATTCCTATGATTTACCTATATGTTAGCCGTGTGGTGACGGCAGAGTAGAATACATTTGTCACCAACCCCTACTCTTTCCGTGGGTGTCGTAAGAGGCGACTTAAGGACTACACATTGAACAGGGAACGGGGAGCAGCGCTCTCTGTTACAGTAACCTTTTAATTTGCGATTTCCAACCCGCCTGCCAAGCGTGGAGATTATGGCAAAACCCTCCACTTAAGTGGAGGAAGCTCACAGTCCAGCAGTGGACTGTAACGGGCCGTTGATGATTGATTGAAGACCTTTATGTTAGTAATCATTATTGAAAACACACATATGAATTAAACTTCATAAAATTTTATTGTTTGTTATTGTGTTGTTCGCTTGCTATTATCGTAAATAATCTACTTTTCATCACATGTCACAATTTACCCTAAAATCCTTTAATTTTTTACCGGTTCAACCACGGAATAACAAGGTAGGGCAAGCTTCTACGCATGCTTCTTTCTGCAGAACAGTCAAATCATGGCCACTCATTTTTCAAGACTATTTTTCGATTTGATGCAAATGGGTTAATATTGTGGGTGATGATGATGATGATGATCTATCCGACCGATTTCGGCCATGGCGACCACTTCTACTCCTAGTCAGTCGGGCGCTGGTGCACCCGAAGATATTGTGGGTATGCTAACATCAAACCACGCCGTTAATTTTTTGGTAGTTTGATATGGACCGGCTTCTGCCATCGCATTTTGCCTTAGTGGCTGGTCTTCCTCGGGTTTTATTTGTCAAGTCGAAGGTTCCGGGTCGAAGGCGATTAAACAAAAAAATAAACAAAGTGCGTTCATAAGCCGTACCAAAATATTATAATTTTCAATGTAGACATCCTTACTTTAAAAGCTGAATGAAAAAAGCAGTTGAAACTCAAACATTCGAATGTTGTACATTTTTCAAAAGAATATTTAAGTTGTCATGTGAGAAAAAATCTTTGATATTATTTATTAATCCTATGAGACAAAGCAAAATAAAGGGTTTTCATTTCAAAGAATTTTACAAGAGTATGAAATTTATTTTTTTCCTTTAGAGCTTAGCTCTGAAGCAGGCTGATGTTTGTAATAATTGCCTTAAATCCATTGATTAACGTGATAATCAGATGGCGCGCGCGAGCGGCGGCGGCGCGGCTATGCCAGCCTTCAGTTGACGTATCCGCCCGTTTACCGAACGAACTAGGTAGACGGGAGGACTCCGATATAATTATTTAATAAGCATACAATTTCACTTAGGCGAGACCGTTGCTGGTCCGTGCAAAGTAAGCAAATCTGGGGCCTGCGTACGATTTCGTACCAGTGGCTTTTGAGACCGCGGGTCCACGGCTCCGACGCGAAGGAGCTGGTGCGCAGCGTGGGTCAGCGCTTGAGAGACCAGAGGTCAGATCCTCGCGCGGGCTTTTTCCTCGCTCGCTCACTCGCAGTGTTGTGGGCACATTTGGGCGGGGGGCGTTGCTGGGCGGACTTTTTAATTAGTTTTTAAGTCGACTTAAATGTTATTTTGTGAACTACGAGAGGCAAAACATTATTATTGTTATAAGTCAACAAGAACACCTTGGCATTTGGTTAACAGACAAGAAAAGGAAGTGGATACTGAAAGATATCTACAATGCCTGAAAGAACTAGTGGTCTATGAAGGAGCTAATGAAGAAACCTTCGTGATACATTTAAAAAAATATATTGGGCGACATCATGTATTCTGCTACACCCAGGCGGCAATTCACCTAGCCTAAAATAGAAGCACTTGGAGAGTCCTAACTTGTAACGCGCCTTTTGGTGATCACGACCCTCTGTCATGAGAATACGATGAAGAAGAAGATAGATTCTGCCCATCCTAACCATCGGTAGCAAGTTAACAGGCGTGAAAAGTACTGATCGAGTCAGTAACGTCACCCTACGCCTTGTTCTTGGTTCTACCACACCGCGCCGCTTTACCTTCTTTGTGGTTCCACGCTACAAAACTGGCATAATGGATGTGGGGATGAATTTTGCGCAGCTGAAGTGGGATTGGGCAAGATATGTGATTCGTTATCCGAAAAAAGTTAAAGAAGACCAGACCACACGGTGGTCACCAGACAATGGCCGTCGATGAAGGGGTATGTCTAGATAAGTTGATGAAATGGCCTGGATGAAGGCCAGTCGAAGCTCAATCCCATAAATGCTGGAAAAATAGAGGGGAGGATACATAACATTGCAGGCTAACAAAATGAACTCGTCGCTTAGCAATTTACCAACAAGTATAATTAATGAGAAATCATATTTAAACAAAAAAAACAGAAAATATTACTTCCCAATTTATTACCTATATCATCATCAACAGCTCATATACGTCCTTAGCCATATTTTTTAATCTTTATAACTTAGTACAAATTTTTAATTAAGTATAGTTTTTGAAAAAGATGTAGTATAGAAATAAAAGAGAAGGTATGTTTGTGTTAATTTTAATATATAACAGCTTACCGAGACGCTTTTGACGTGAAAACTTAAGTAATAAGAATATGATGATAAATAGGTGCAGCTTGCACTGAGTCGCGCTCGGACGAGAGCTTACGAGGTAGGTACGAGTGCGCCAGTGGAGATTGAATTTCACAATAATATTATTAAATTGCTTTGAAAGCTTCATAATGCCTGCCTCTCGATGTTACGATCTCCACGATAAATTTACTCCCTTCGCTTACATTAAATAGTTTATAGCAAGATTTATTCATCAACGGAAGAAGATTTTTTAAATTTACAAAAATGCAAGAATGTGCTATTAAGTTTGTAAAATGTTTTTGTGAATATCATCAATAAAAAAAAATAAGCGTCAGTCGACTTATTTTTTTTTTAAGTACAATATACTAATTACTTACTAAAGATTCTTTTCTTTTTTCTGGGTTAATAAACAGGTAAACGTAGACAACTCCAAAATACAGATTCTACGTTGAATTAAAAGCACGGTCTAGGAAAAATATTAATAGAGATCTGAGATAAAGCAAAATGGCTCAGGAAATCAGCGGTTTCCGGCTCATTAGCAGCTGTAAGTGACCCCTGCAGCCACAAATCCTTGCTCCCCTCGCCCCTCCCCTCCCTACCGCAGCACTGCAGCTGTCGCTACAAATAAATGGAAACTGCTACTGGCACACAGTTTACTTTATGAACCGTCATAAATAAGTGCTACTTATCACTTGAAAAAGCAAAATATGTATGTAATAAGTCAAATTGTGATCATCATCATTGTGGGTTGTAAGGTCGCCAACCGACCTTGTGATACAAATATATTTAAAATAACCTATTATATTTAAGCAATATCAATTAAAAAGTAAACATACTTTTTAATTATAAATAGCAAAATCTGATAGGAAAGTGCATTCATTAGCTTCAAATGATAAATTGTGCAAGTGAAAATGAAATAAGATGTGGTTGGACATCATACGACTGTTGCTGGCTTTTGGGCATCAGCCCAGTGCCTCTGCCCGGTGACCTGTCTGACCGCCTGCATTTGCCTATACTCATGCATTGTGTGTCTTGGCGAATGGCCATTTTAAACCAAACTGCTCCCAACGTATAACCGCATGAATCAAAGCCGCTTTATTGTACCTATAATAATATGACCTCGATATTTGATAACGTGGGACTACAAGGCTTAATGTTATTAAACACAACAGCCTCCGTGGCCGAGTGGTCGAGATTTCGCCGCTCATTACGGAGATTCCAGATTCGATTCCTGGTGAGGACACTATCAAACAAAAATCTCTTTGTTACATTTTCCCCAGTTTAGCTAGGACTTTGCAGGCTGAATCACCTGATTGTCCAAAAAGAAAGATGATTCCGTGATTCGGAAGGCATGTTAAGCCGTAGCGTTGGTCCCGGCTACTACCTAGTCGTTATACGTGCCATGTCAGTGGCCTTTGGCGACTCTATAGCACTGACACTAGGGTTTGTGAGGTCGGTTGTCGACCTTACAACCCACACGACGAAGAAGAAGAAGAAGAAGAATAAAATTAAACATAACGTTATTCCCACGTTCCATGTTCCACCCTTCCACCTAATATTAACTTCCTTTTAATGAGAATTGATACAATTATAGTAGAGTCCAGATTGATTGACTATTGCTTGACAACTAATCGTGAACCTGAAGATTCTCGAGTGATTTTTTTCTAACTCACAAATAAATGCTTGATGCTTACTAATACGATACGATTTTTTAATAATAGGTACATGTGAAAGTCAGTTCTTATATCAAATGGAAGTACGTAGTGAGACAGAAGCATTTTTTGTGTTTTCAAACGTCCGCTATTTCTTGATATAATACGTATTTATCGAATGTCATCTTTAGCATGGTTAGTTCTAATTTAACAAAATTCTATATTAAGTATCGAGAATAACCGAGAACTCTAATTAAAATTTATCATTAAAGTGGATAGTAAAGGAGGAATTGAAAATTATAAATTAATTCGGTAGAACTCAAAACCAGTGTTTTTTTTTTAACAAATAAAACAAGACAAGACAAGATGACAAGACGATGATGATGACAAGATCAAGACAAGACAAGTCTGACAAGTTTGTGGATCAGTATTGGCTTATCCTTTTCAAACTGAATTCCTTTTTTTCATATTTGTTCCGATAGATATTATATAGAAAAGATCCGCTTATCTCAGATTAGCAAACGGATCTGAGTAGAATCTTATTTAAATTTGATTTGCAACTAGAACAAACGATGTGAACTATCGCAAAGTCGCAAAGATTTGCAAAATACCTAGGTTACGTACGTGTTTATTAATATTATGTTATTTTTATTAATATTAATAAATTAGTATTATAGATTGTAAATTAGTGAATACCAAGCATGTCATGGCTGCTGGCTTGAACTTGAGAATCTACTGCTCTGGGAGTCATTAAATCTGAGTTGAAATACTATACCATGGAAGTAATTTATTGGACGATTTTTGATATATTTTTGCAGTATAAATATAACGCATTAATGGAAACTTATAAACAATTTTATTTCATAAAAAAGAACGATTTATTCCGTTTCATCCCGACAATCGAGAAAAGTTTTCTCAAAATGCTACGTTACGTTTACGCCATTCTCTCGAATTCTTGCTACGAGCTACGGCGGCGTAGCAAAAGTAGCAACTAGGCGGTGGCGGCGCGGCATGAAGACAATATTAATGCTAGCTGACCCGGCATGCGTTGTCCTGCCATTTTTCCCAACATCTACCCTACACCTACCCTACACCTACCCTACACCTGCCCTACACCTACCCTACACCTATAGTAGTATACTATTATTATTAATAACCGACTTCAAAAAAAGGAGATTCTCAATTCGGTTGTATTTTTTTATGTATGTTATTAGATATCTCCGCCCATTGTAAACCGATTTTGATAATTCTTTTTACATTCAATAGGATTTACTTTCGAGGTGGTCCTATATAAATTTCGTCAAGATCTGATACTGGAACATGAGGTAAAACTTGGAAATTCCTCAACGGAATGTAGCATTCGCATCATTATTCGTCTATTCTTTTAGTCATATCTCAGCCAGTTTTTAACCGATTTTAATGATTATTTTTTCATTCGATAGAACGTGCTTTAGGGATAAACCCATAGGGATAAACCCATTGGCAACCCATAGGGATAAACCCATTGACCAAAAGCAACGTCGAGTGGACGATTCATCGGAGTGTTTGGCGCTGTTTAACCGAGATCCTAACGAGTTTTCGCGGCGTTATGTAACAGTCGATGAAACCTGGATACATCATTATACTCCCGAGACAAAAGAACAATCTAAGCAGTGGACTGAGAGCGGAAGACCTGCGCCGAAGAAAGCAAAAACGGTTTTGTCGGCCGGCAAAGTGATGGCGACTGTTTTTTGGGATGCTCGAGGGATTATTTTAGTGGACTATCTGCAAAAAGGAAAAACAATAAATGGAGAGTACTACGCAAGCTTGCTGCAAAAATTAAGTGAAGAAATCCAGAAAAAACTACCACATTTGGCCAAGAAAAAAGTTTTGTTCCACCATGACAACGCACCTGCACACACGTCAATGGTTGCAGTCGCCAAACTCCATGAATTGCGGTTCGAATTGCTACCGCATCCACCCTATTCCCCGGATCTGGCCCCGTGTGACTTCCACTTATTCCCAAACCTGAAGAAATGGTTAGGTGGCCAGAGATTTTCATCAAATGAAGAAGTCATTGTTGCCGTGGACTAGTATTTTGAGGGGTTGGAGAAAACATTTTATCAAACTGGTGTAACGGCATTGGAGAAGCGCTGGACTAAATGCATCGAGGTAGAAGGAAACTACGTTGAGAAATAAATTTATTTTAAATAGATTTTTAAAGTTTTTCTTTGTCGTTTCGGAAACTTATCAATCAGTATAATCCACAATGTGAAGAAAAAGAAGAAGCCAGCCTAAGTTCCATATTTGTAATCAGCTAACAAGACCACAAGACTAGACTAGACTTTCAAGATACGAGTACCATCTGATAACTAAAACTCCATAACAGCGAATAGCCTAAGTATCGGGGAATTTGGGGTAAGGTTTTGTAAATCGGTAAACTGGAAGCTTTTTATATAAGCATCGTCAGTTTAGTGACCAGCTGGACTACTAAATGACCTTTTACCCAGTTACTAACTTATATTATTTTCGAAACAATAAGCTTGCAAAGCACGGAAAACGCTGTCTAAACTAAGCAAATACCACAAATATAATAATATCTTTGTACTGAAACTGTTAAATTATCGCGAATCTGTCCTTAACCTAACGAGGAATAACAAAACCTAGCTATGGATAATTAAGAAAAATAATAGGAAAGGTGTCGAGGTTAGGATTAATGACTAACGTAAAACATATTGAAAGAAACACCTGAAAATTGTAAAATAAAAAATAATTATAACAAAAAAATAGAAACCTCCTTCAAATTACCTTATATGGTTATCTTCACTAAAAAGTAACAAATAAAATAACATTTAAGAAGGACCATAAAAAAATAGCCAATAAATAGCCATCCTCAATTAAGTAGATAGGTAGTGTATTGAGTAAATATTTAGAATTTTCTACTTCCTTTTGGAGTCGGTGCCAGCCAAACAATCGTCATAAGTTGTGGGCAACACTGTTTGAAGTCGCTGTCGTCGTTAAGTCGTTTATAGTCGGTAGTATAGAGTTGATAGTTAATGATATAAATGTATTGTTGTGCTGCGCGGGATGCAATGCCGCACCCGACCAAATGAAGGGACGAAGACAGGAACGGCTACTAAGAAACTCCGGGTAGGTTTCATCCGATGAATTAATACTCGTAGTTTCGTCGTCGTCTACAATTTTTGGCTGGCACCGACTCCTAAAGGAAGTAGAAAATTCTAAATATTTACTTAATACACTACCTATCTACTTAATTGAGGATGGCTATTGGCTATATTTTTTTATGTTTCATCTGAAATGTTACTTTATTTGTTACTTTTTAGTGAAGATAACAATATAAGGTAATTTGATGGAGGTTTCTATTTTTTGTTAAAATTATTTTTTATGGGCAGATGTTATTGCAAGCTATAAAAAAGTGTGGTGGTGATATCTGTACAATTTTCACGTATCTCTGGTTTTGATTAGCCTGTTGCGTTGATCATAAATTTATAAGTGGTCTTGCTGATGCAGCCAGAAGCCAGGTTCATGTTTAAATGGAATCAACAGGCCGTCACCGCAGGTCGTAGCTATACCTAGGTGTATGAACGGAAATTCTATAAAAACATAAAACATTCATTCTTTCATCTCAGCCAAAAGACGTCCACTGCTGGACAAAGGCCTCCCACAAGGATTTCTACAACGACCGGTCCTGCGCTGCTCACATCCAGCGGCTTCTCGCGGAAACATAAAACATGATATTATATTTTTTAAAAGAAGCAAAGACCGTGAGCATTAGGCTTCTTATTAAAATAGAGAGAAATCCAATTTGTGACTATAATATATAAATTATGATAAAAACATCCGGATCTTTAGTATATTTCATTGATTTATTTACTAAATAAAAAATATATTTTTTTTAAACGGTTTAAGCTTTTTAAATAAAGTTTGTTACCTGGCAAAAATATAAAATACGCAAGTAGGCAAGCTGAGAGGCAATCAATTTTCATGCAGATGCTTCAGACAGTCGGTTACACAACGAAACTAACGATACAGATCGTTTTGGATAGAAATACAGTTCACCCAGCAGCCGCCAGCTTCACAACTACCTATTTAAGAAATCTGGATTGGAATTTAAAACAATTCATAAATAAATTTAAATAAATCTATCAACAAAGCGGATTTGATGCTAGCTGTTGAAATCACCTCAAACTATGATTTATTCGTCAAAAATGCATGATGAAAAATTTTGTTTCAGAATTTTATTCATCAAATCCTTTATTAAATTTAAATAACATGCTATTCACTATCACTATGCCCTTATGCCCTTTTTATGTCCTTTTTGTGAAGATATTATTATGCTTATTAATATTAGTGTGAGGATAATATGATTTAATAAATGAAATACTAAAATAACATAACGACAGTAATATTTTTTAACATGGGAACGAACATAAACAGAGGTTATTTTATAGTTCAAACAAACGCTATGATCACAATAAATGATGGCTCAACCGAAATCGTCGTCCGAGTTATTTTTAATAATAAAAAGGACAGCCGATTTAAAATGTAGGTTAGATTATGATGACGTATGAAGAGACTATCTTTACTTTAATGGCGCATTTTGTGACATTAATCTGTGTGTAAACGATGCTTTACACCGAAGAGTTGGCGGCTTTTCAAAAAGTGTCTGAAAGAAAACTACATTAAATATGTACGAGTAAGTATTACAAATAGGTGGCAACGCCTAAAGGTTGTGTTTGATAGGTTTGGGTTTTTGGGTTTTTATGTATTATTAGTGACTCGTTTTATCAAATATAAAGCAGTTCCAGTGAACCATTTATTTATATAGGTACTACATTGAAAACAATACAGCACAATTATTAACATTATGAGTAAAGGTATATGGCAATAAAGGCCTCAAACTAGATAGAAGAGTGATGATTCAATTTGTGTTTGAATGTTACAGCTGTACTAAATGAATAGAAGTAACTACAAGTTATTCGAGGTTCCCTGATAGTTTAGTATTTTGCTTTGGTAGGTGACGAAACCTACGGAATATATCAACAACGTTTAATAGAAGTTGCTACTGTAATTCAGAGGGGTAGGGTTCATTGGGTAAACGCTGATTAAAATCAAGAGTTAGGTAATTGGTGAGACAAGACTTTCGGAAATTATAATAATCATAGGTATCGTAGCAACTGATCAATGGTTACAATAATAACATCTACTCCGCGCTTTGTTTTAATAAAATATTTACTCAGAAAGTTGCACTTGTAAATTAAATTAATAAAAACAAAATCATATAAACATTATAAATTTTTTGAAAAGTATGCCCACGTGGCCTTTCTTTCGAGTCGTTCGATAAGGGAACCATAAGAGATGCAAACTGGCCTTTAGCGGCGGGTGGCGGCGCGAGCCGATTCGGCGCGTTGGGTCGGCGCTCGCATCGGGCGGCGGCGTTGGTCGCCGGAGCGGAGGAGCCGTGAGCGGCCGCGGCGGTGCCTCCACGCTACTGCGGCACGCGCCAGCCCGCCAGCCCGCGCGACGCATCCCCCGGCCGCCTCGCGCCCCCGCCCTCCCGCGCGCGCCCCGGGCCCACGCCGCCGCCCTGCCGCACCACCACCCGCACGCACGCCGCATTCTTGCGCTCTGACCGCTTCACACCGGCACAGGCGAACAACCAGCACAAAGAGCTCCAGTTGCTCTTCCTACCAGAATGCCACCGGCAACTTTTAACGGTTCAGAATTTAGATCATTTCTTACAAATCTTTTCAACACCAGCTACGTTTAAGATCTCAAATTCTTTCCTGAGTATGACATTCTGTTCATGTCATCATCTGAATGCCTCCAAATAAATTCCGTTCATCTTTGAAAACGTTTGATTCCGCTCAGTCAGACAGGATACAATTTTCTGAAAGACATATTCCAATACGCCGCCGCCGCCCGATCAGTATCAGGGCGCAGTCGAGTAGAAGCAAGAGAATACTCGTATCTCGATATGCAATTTGATGCATACAACAGTTCTTCTCACGGACCGTTTGCTGACGATAAATATTTTTGAATCTTGGAAAATTATGATTTAGTGCATGTCATGTAACTATAAATTGAAATAGTTACACTGTAACCGACATAACTCTTCCCAATTCCTGGGGAGAGAGATTAGATTGACACCACATCTATTGACGAAGTTTTCATTATAGCCGTCTTCTTGTCATTCTTTGAGCAGAGCTGCAGAGCAGCAGGGCAGCAGAACAGAGTGGTCGTGGTCGTGTCGTCTTCATATCAGGTTTGGTGGGAAGCTTGACAATCCGTCGCCAATCGTCTCGCAAGGCCGCCCTTCTTGTGCACAGGTGAGGGGGTGCATCTACTGCTGCTTTGATTAGGTCAGTCCATCTCGTAGATGGTCTCGTGCCCTCAACCCTTGCCTGCACTACGAGACGCTCAATGGAATCATCGCCCCACCGCGATACGTGGCCGAAGAAAGTTAGAATACGAGATTGGACAGTGGAAGATAGACGCCGAGCGTTATTTAATTCCTCCAATATTTGATATATTAGCGTGAAAATCTATCCATGATATCCCAAGCATCCAGCATCCAAATCTTCAATGCGTCGATTCTTTTCTTCTCGCTCTCTCTTAGGGTCCACGTTTCTGCAACATATAGGAAAATGGGAAAATCAAAGTTCTGACGAGCCGGGTTTTCGTGGCTTTGGTTACGTTACGATTCCCCCAAATTTTGAGAATTTTGCCCATAGCAGATCTGGTAATTTCCATCCGCCGTTTTATTTCGTCAGTACAACCACCGTCATTTGTGACTAGGGCTCTAAGATATACGTATGAAGGGACCACTTCACAGTTCGCAATTTTCTTTATTTCCAGCAAATTATTATCGACACGGTTAATAATCATCAACCTGGTTTTGCAACGATTTATTTTCAAGCCGAATTCGAGACTGACTCTCTCCAACCTGGAAATGAGCTTCCATCTGAGGGATCGTAGTTGCAAACAGTGTTGTGTCATCCGCAAAACGTCATAGTTCTTAACTTTAGTTGTGCCTTAACTTTAGTTGAGCAATTAAATTAAATGTGAGAAAAAGTTAGAGCAATGATAAATTACATTATGTGTCTTCCCGCACACAGATTTCCTCAGAAATCTTTGCGAAGTATTCAAGGGATGCGACTTTAGCTAGAGGAATCTGTAGAATTTGTAATGAAGCAATAGATAGCAAGGCCTCCAGTTGCCTCTACCTTACAATATTTAAAGGGTTACACGTATAAAATTGGCAAACTGGGTACTTGTGGAAAATACAAACAGAGGAAGAATTTTTAACATACGGGTGTCAGCGAGTGGATCGGCCATCACAAGGCAGATTAATTATCAGAAATCCTGAAATAACACGGTCATATTATGTATTGTCTAAATTAAATACCTGCCTGATAATAAGTTTGATAGAGTTAATCTAGTAATGATCCAGGAACTATTTATGACTTTCCATTTTGATGTCCTCTTGAAGAGTGAAGCAATCGATACGCCTTTACGAGTATTTAACAAAAATCTCGTATTTACTTGGCCACTCGAAGGGACCACATGATAACGACGCATCCAGAATTTTTTATTCAGGAACTAAACATGTTTTACGTGAGTATTTTTTTTATTCACTTGTAGGAACTCAAAACATTGTTGACTGACAGGTGTTACTGTTGTCTAGTAAGTAGTATACCTATGTTAGTTCAGAACTTGTTGCCTTCGGCGTTGGCAGCATTTGCGAAAAAGAAGAATTTTAATACTTTTCTATGTGATTGTTGCTGCACATAATAGTGGCAACGATCCAAGCGGACAGGTGTGATGAAGTGGATTTGTTATAGGTAGGTAAATTTTAATGTAAGCGTATGGCCCAATTATGACACTTCTCGTAGTTGGTTTTCCTCGACTATAACATTTGATACTACCCTTGAGATGAGCATAGTGGTTTTTATTGCGAAATAACTTGGGTCTCACCGCCTGACCCATGTCGTAGCTGTAATTTGCAGATATTGATGGTCTTAAGGCTGACTGACTATGCTGCTATTGTTGTTGAAAAGTACATAGATGTATGTATACCTACCTTTTAAACCATCCATTTAATAAGTAATTTTAAATGGATGGCTTAAAAACCTTATTATATACCTCAACAGAACTACCTACCTCAGTAAAGTTCCAATTTTATGTAAGTTAATTTGGTCTATTATTAACCTACATTTGTCGGATACTGGATGAAATGGCGTCACACGGTTATTTTTTATATTGAATATTATTATAATATCGTGACGTGGCATACAATTGACGTGATGTCTGCTGCGTGGGCCTAGTGTCGACATGACTTTATAATGATCGCAATCATAAAACTGTAGTATTTCATTTGTTAAGTGTTGCCCGCAATAGAATTTCTCTCTGGTACATTTTAAATAACGGAAATAATTTAAATAAAATAGGTCTGAAGAAACTCGTCTAAAAGCGTACATATCCCATAAATATTGCAAATATTGTTAAGTAAAAGTAATAAAAGATTTAGTCTATTTAGGTATAGGTAGGTAGGTTTGGTAAAACAGAATTTTAGAAAAGAGCTGTGATTGATCGATTTCTGTTTTTGTTTGTGTCACGTAAGTTAAAAAGTATTTTTTTAATACGTTGTTTCAACAATATAGAAACATGTTGCTTTTAGCGTTGTTATATTATGCTGCTTAGCCTCAACCAGGACCGACAACACAGCAGCTGCTAAAGCTTGGCTAATAACGTAATGGCTGGTGCTTTTTATGTCGACTAAAGTTTCATTGAAGTGCCACTTCTAAATTTTTTAATTTAAAGTCTTATATTTATACGCGCATTTTAAGATTAAAAAACTACATCGGCGAAATGCGATCGTGTTCAGTAGTTAAAAGACTTGAGATTTAAATAAAAAAAAAGAATTAATGGCCTTGAAATCACGTCGATTGTCTAGTGCCAGTGCCAGGTGCAAACAACTCGGATCGAGGACGCAACGACAGATTTACGGACTCCAAACCAACAAAACGACTCCGCACTACAGCGATATCTTTATATTCACTGCTCAAATTTATTACGCGACAGTTAAATGCCAAGTTTTTTTTATAATATATTAATTTTAAAATATTTTATGTAATTTTAATATGCTTTGTAAAATGTCAATTTTCTGTTAGTAAGCTTTTTATTTAACACAAAATTAAAAGTTTATCGTTTATTTGAAGAATAGATGATTCGTAAATATTTCCTTTCCAAGATTTTCTTAGATCGCTTAGAATAGCCAGTCAAAGCTTTCAAGCTTTACACAGAGCCTGTCTATTTTCATTGCAGTAAAAGCAATCTGTAAATACAGAAATACAGTTGTAGATAGTATTTGATTAAAATTTGTTTACATTTTTTGTTAATAATGAGTTAGGCCTTTGCCCAGCAGTGGGACAGTCTAGGCTAAATAAGATAAGATAAGATAATGAGTTATGCCTACTAAAGCTTAACGCCGTTCAAAATGAGCTCGTTATTACCCTTTAAGTGTACTTTAGGGTAAACCCGCGTACCTGATGACATGAGCAAAGGACGAGCGACATAAGCTGTGTCCGTGAATAGTTAAACAAACTGAACTCGCTAAGCAACCTTTCTTTCATTTCGGCACGGAGCAGTAAAACGGGCGGTTCATGGAGCGGGCTGTCGTTATGAAACTCGGAGACAGTGAGGCACCAGGCCACGGAGCTCGAGCGAAAGCCTCATTACGCGATATCTGGATAAGCCGCCAAAGCAGTAGCTCTACCTACACTTATTGAAGAGTAGCATCAACAATATTATATAGCTAACCGAACGTATTAGGCCAGCAGTATTGAAACGTATTTATTATAGCTAAACTAACTTTCGCATGCATAGTGTTAAATAAAGTTTACGATAATTTATTATTGATTAAATTGCACATTACCAAGATAAGCGAGTACACTCTGGTATTGATTATTATTGTTACAGATTACATCTGTTAACGAAATATCTAAGAAAATAATTAATAGAGTGTGTTTATAATTATTAAAGTGTAATATTATCTTCAACTAAGGTATAATTTTGCTTAGTAAGTATATGTAATTAAGGTAGTGTATGGCTGGTAAAGTATTTTAAAATAGGTTTGGCGGGAGAGGGCCGTTACGTAACGCGGCCTGGTTGGCAGACACAGGGGTCACGGTCTCGCGGCTGGATCCAGTGACAATGAGATAAAAATCTGCTGTTACGATTTAAATATTGTTATAGGCGGCTCGTTGGTCACGGGACCAGAAACGGGTGTTATTATTGAAGATTGACAAAAGCTCTGATTGTACTGCCATTTTGAACATAATGGATTGGGAAACTGAACTCGATAATAAAACTACAACGTTACATCTACAAATTAATAGTGCAGCTGCCGCACGATGTAGAATAGAAGTATGGTAGCGTGGCGGGGAAAAAGGGTTCAGTCCAGAATAAACGTACACAAAAAATGGGTAATTGTTACACAAACAGGTTTAATTAGAACAATAATGATTTTTAGCACTTTTTAGAAGCTACTAATAATGAAAATACATAAGATCCGGTTATTAAAAGGTCGATCATAAATTGAATGATGAGACTGCCAGTACTTAAAAGCCAGAAACAAAATATCTGAAGAAGGCAGGATAGCAGTACTTCTATTGTATTAATAATAAACGATACGAGGATCGTAGGCAAGGGTTTATAATGTCACGATTTTTTTATAAAACTTACGATCCGTTACAACGATTTTCAATACATTTGTGAAAAAACAGGTAACACAATTCTCCAAGAATCGATTTTATTTACTTTTTAATATTAAAATGACCCTGGCTGACAACACTTCTGTTAAAAATAAAAAATTAAAAGTGCGGTAAATCACACTTCGCATAGTTTACTGCTATCGTAAAGTTATTTTTCTAGTAAGGTGTATTGAAAAACTGCTTTTAATAACCATTTCTTTATAAGAGGAATCGTTTGGGCTGACCACGGTGGTTTACAAAGCATCTTATAGACAAAGTAGAGTCACCAATTCCTAACGCTGAGGTGAGTTTGGTTCCCCGGTGCCGGTGCCGGTGCCGGTGCCGGTGCCGTGGTGCTCTGAACGTGTCCTAACAGAACTGATCTGACCTCTGCATTGTGGCGTTCCTCCGCTGCCAAACCTCTCCACTGGAATTCCCAGTATGTCACTTTTTGTGCTAAAGTTTCTACGCAATGAAGCGTGTAGACTTCACGCATTTTGCAAGATTACTGGTTTTGCGTAAAGTATTTTGGTATATCACAATATTTCACACCCATACAATGCACAATACAGAATATTAACATTTTTGTTTAAGTACTTATGTAATTGAACAACGTGGACGACGACGAGGTGACGTACGCCATCCCAAAAGTGACTAGTTAGTTTTCAACATCGGATTCCATCCTCATTGTTGTAAGCAAAAAAGGTTGTAAAGCTTTGAGTTGTAACATTAACTAATTGTTCAAGAGTTGTAAAGTCAGCAATGGACACAAAGTCAAAGTCAATGTTATTCATTTTTTCATTATTAAATTAAATTGGCGTTATTGGTTTTCAGCGACCTATAAAGTGTTATTTCTATATTTTCATGAAATATAAGATTTTTGTAATAAAATAAAACGCAAATTTCAGGCGTATCATCGAGACGGCTAAAAGTTCGGTACACTCAACGGTTGGGTACACTACAATTATTAAGCCGTAAGCAGTTTGTAGCACCAACATAATCTATTATTGTGTGAATTACGATAAACTGTAACCTTTCCACTACTTTTCATGTCTACCAGATCTGCAGAAAGGTACATACCTAATTCCATTCTCTCACTCAGAAGCCTCCAGAGTATTCTAGCTCTGAAATCCGATATCTCATCAGCTCAAAGTCTCTTCCGTATTTTTTATTCCGTTAATACAATATTTTCCCTCTCATTATCCCTCATTTTGTTGAGGCTGGTTGTTTAAAAGATTAATAAAAATGGATGAGTACACATGGCATAAAAAAAGTGAGTTAAACCCAAATCACTGTCAACCAAGCCGTCACAGTCGAAATTTGACCTTATATTTTCGGCGCAAGGGAATTTTCTCCCTGCTCATTTTGTTCCACATTCTGAAAACCTACTGCCTGAACACCAGTTGTTGGCAGGGAGTCTTTAAATGGAAACAAGACAACAAGCACAGGTGGAGATTTTTCACCGATACCGGCTGGGGTTGCATGTTCTGAAAGGTGTAAATAATTGCCCGTCTAACATCTTTTCCCGCGTGCCTGCATGAAGCAACACCCGCAGACGCTACCCATTCCACCCTCCAAGTGGTCACGTCAAGAAGACGTACCGGATTTATTAAATTGAAACTTAAATATTTTTAAACAAGCCTCATTTGTGATAATAATTTTTTTTAATAATGTATTTTTTTCCACTGACCGAATCGCTATGTATACAGTATACCAAAGAGATAATATAGCGTGCACAGACTTGCATGGATTGTATGATGTGTTGTAGGTATTTGTGTATCATTATTGTAATTGTAATTCCGTTAGGCCTAATCGATATTTTAGACATGAATTATCAATTAGTATTACAATCCGTGAAAATAATCGAGACAAATTAATTTTTGAAAGAAATAAATTACTTTAATATTGTAGCAAAAGAACACTGTTAAATTGAATATAATGACGTAAGTAATAATTACGTTATGTATGTGTTGTGTACCTATATGATATATTAATGAATATTATATCAACGAACTCTGATAAAGATTATTGAATATTTGCCTATTGACATTGGAAGATAATAATCTTCTTCTTTCGTGTCGGCAAGAACACGGGCTAAATCTTACTTGCCCATAATTCATCATCATACCATAAGTGATTTTAGTTACAGGAGCCCCTTTTTCTCGATTCAGTCGGATAGGAAACTACAGTTCATTACCTGCGTGTGATGTAAGTGATCAATAGCAATAAAAGCAGTTTCACAAGGTTCAAAATACTTAGGTACTTGAGGTACGTGAAGGTCAGCCGGCGACTGTGGTTACAGAATTGACACCGTACGACAACTTATTGAAATTGCCAAAGAAAATACTTGCCAGCAAATTCGTGTTTCGTTAGGTATTGGGATGAGCCAAGTGCAAAACATTTTACATGTGTAATATGAAGGTTCGGAAGCTTTGCACTCGATGGATACCGCATGACTTAACGGAGGACCAGAAACGACTGCGTGTCCAGTAGTGCCGTAAAATAATAAAAACGTTTAACGGAGGACAGTCATTGGCTGTCTATAATTTCCTGACAGGTGACGAAACCTGGGTGAACTGCTTTGAACCCGAAAGAAAAAGTCAGTCGGCAGAGTGGGTCTTGCCTTTTGAAGATTTGCCAACGATAGTTAAGATATTTCGAAGCATTGGTAAAAAAATGGTTGCTTCTTTTTTCGGCAAATCACGACATTACATTACAGTATCGTTTGAAGATCAAAGGACAGTGACTGCAGATTGGTACGTCCCCTCCGGACGTCAACATTTGCTTGCCCAGAGTTCGCGAAAAGTGTACTCTAAGCAATATCCTCCTTTACCACGATAACGCATCCTCACATTCCGCTACGGTAACAGAAGTCTATTTGAAGGCTTCAAATCTCGCACCCTGCGACTTCTTTTTGTTTCCAAAAATTAAAGATAAACTTAGAGGCACACGTTTTACGAGTCCCGAATCGGCGGTGAATGCGTTCCATGAAGCCAATGAACAGGTCCCCAAGGAAGACTGGTCCAACTACTTTGTACAGTGGTTTCAGCGAATGCAAAAATGCATTAATTGCGAGGGAATATACTTTGAAAAACAAGAAATGTATCGTAAGTCATATATCTCGTCTTATTTATCAGAATCCAGATACTGTAAGTATGCTCTTTGAGCTGTTCATGGAGAATTAAAGTTGTTGTGCTACCGAATTACTCTACTTTGTACTTACAATTCGAGTGCAATTTCATCCGTAAATTGCTAACCTAAAATTATTTACACAACTCACAAGGCGAAACAAAACAAAGCAAAAGCAGTTAATTTAAAACATGTATAGGTATTTATCTAGTCCGGGCTCGACTTGTGTACTGCTTTGTATGAACACAAATTATACCTCTTTTAACACTCTCTTTTTTATACTTTATAGAACTCGTGGGAAAGCGCAGCAATAACGATGGTTATAAAATGTGTATCGTACACTTCTTAATGTCATAAATCTGAATTATTTTATAGTTGCAAGTTATATTAAGTTAAGTTACAATTAAAATTTTCATCTATAATTATTGTCTGTCCTTTCCTAAGACTGACTACTTCTTGGCTTAGTGACCAACCCACGAACTACGAGTAATTTCGGTAGTATTTTGGAGAAAGGGGTTACAAAATCTTGGTAGGTGTAATTCTATTAAAAAGGGATTTAAAAAATGAAATTAATAAGATTTTTGAATATTTATCCTTCTTTCGAATATTTTAACAACCCCGCAGCTAAGGTACGTTGAAAAATGCAGCTATCCTTACAAGTGAAAAAACTTAGAAACTAATAATTTATTTCAAACGTCCTCCTTAAATATAGCAGTAGTAACGTTTCACAGGTAACAAAATTGCTTTAATTAATTTGCTACGTTTTGTAGTTAAGGTAGTAGCTAATATAATACAAGGAGGCAAGCAATTACAATTATCGTTAATTAATATTTCACAAAAGTGCAGAGGGCGGCGCGGCGCTGCGGCGGAGGCACGGGGCGCGCGAGGCCTGCTAGCACCATTTCGCCTTTTGCCGCATTGCAAGGTTGTAAAGAAGCGTAGTGCGCGGATCGGGCCCGGGCACGGCCGCGGCACTGCGGCCGAAATACTCCGCTTAATGTACCATGCACTAATGCCAGATACGACCTATCAAAAATCGGTAAAATATAAGCCCAAAGAGCATAACATTAAGTACATTTTTATTTTTATAACTTTGGGCATTCTTAAATAAATGGGTAGCGTGCACCACTAATTCACTTTACGTGTATTATTTAGTTTAAGCTCCAGCAACATATATATTATGAGATTTTTTCTTACAAAAGTTAGTAGGTACAAAGTCTTAGTTTATAAGTAGGTAATGTGATGTAATAGTAAAATTAACAATTTGTTCAAACTCAAGTTATATTTATTTAAACTGAATAAAAATTATCAAACTAGATATATTTTTTAACTTTTAATTTTCTAAGAGCCCCTCAGTAGGGGTGTTTTGTATGTAGTGCAATCTAGAATAAAAAAAATCAGAGACAGGTTAACAGGTTAAAATTAACGGCAACTAGCACCACTCGTTAGTCGTTGCCCCTCACTGCACCATCTATAATAGCCTGGATTGAGATAATACGCCTGGCACCCCTGGGTCCATGCACGCCCGCAGTACCGGCACGGAGCCGCTGGAAGAGGTAGAACGTGCTAAATAGAAAGTCCCGACGACTAACGGCCGAATTCACAACACATTAACCACAGTGACCTAGTACCGCGCTGTACGAGTCGTATTGAACGCGCGCAGATACGTACGTGCACGAGTAGCAGATAGTAGGCAAGTCAACAATGTTATATATAAAGTGAGGTAGATGTCGCACTAGCGTGCAGAAATTGAAGCGTTCAAATTAAGACATTTGTATTTTTTTTTACTATAGAAAAAAACAGTCGCGTAGTAGTAGCGTGGTAGTAGCAAAATGCTTGCATGACAGCATTAATAAGGAATCAAATTTGAACACCAACATCTTTCGTAGACTGACACAGTATGAATATCAGTCAATCAATCAACCAATCAGCCTATTGCAGTCCACTGCTGGACATATGCCTACCAAAGGGCACGCCAAAGCGCACGATCACCCGCTTTCCTCATCCAGCCACCACCAGCGACCTTCCTCAGGTCATCAGTCCATCTGGCAGGGGGGCGTCCCACACTACGTTTCCCGAGACGTGGTCTCCATTCGAGAACCCATCTGCTCCAACGCTCGCCGGTTCTGCGACAGACGTGGCCAGCTCACTGTCACTTCAGCTTGCTACAGATCTGAACGATATCAACTACCTTGTTCCTCTGCCAGATGATTTCGTTTCGGATTTTATCCCGTAGCGAAATACCAAGCATAGATCTTTCCATACCTTGGTGAGTAACATGTAGCCGATGGGCCAGCTTCACCGTCATGTTCCACGTCTCGGCTCCGTATGTCAATACGAGTAGGACACACTGATTATACACCCTGCTCTTCAGGCATTGCGGTAGTGGCGACGAGACGATATGACGCAGTTTCCCTGCTGCTGCCCAACCTAACTGTACTGTACTCTTCTTGCGATTTCACGCTCGAAGTTGTCTCTACCTAACTGCAATGTCTGCCCGAGGTAGACATATTCTTGGACAGCTTTGAGTTGAATGATTAGTACGTTGAACACGACCTTAGTCTTATCCAAGTTTATCCGGAGACCGGCTGACAATGAGGCAGCGTTAAGACTGTGCAGTATTTTTTGCAGATCCTGCAACGATTCAGCCATTAACACTGTGTCGCAAAGCGGAGGTGACTGAGATATTCGCCATTAATGTGGATGCCCGATCCGTTCAAGTCTAGGGTTATGAATACATCCTCCAGTGCGTTGGAGAACAGTTTCGGAGAGATGACATCCCCCTGTCTCGCTCCTCTGAGCAACTGGATGGGTTTTGTTTTATGACTCGGTACTGGGACAGACATCGACGCCATACTGTACAGGCTTCTCAGTACCTTCACGTACCGCCAATCGACTTGGCATCGCTGCAAGGATTCCAGAACAGCCCAGGTTTCAATGAAGTCGAAGGCTTTCTCGTAGTCCACAAATGCTAGACACAGCGGCTGATTATACTCTTGCGACTTCTGTATAACCTATCTCACTGTGTGGATGTGGTCTACGGTACTGAAACTTTTTCGAAACCCAGCTTGTTCCGGAGGCTGGAAGGCGTCAAATCTTGTGGCAAGACGGTTTGTGAGGACTCTTGAAAACAGCTATAGACGTGGCTTCAGAGCGCGATCGGTCTGATGTTTTTCAGGAGAGTTTTATCTCCTTTCTTGAAATGTTTTTCACGCGCCACCACGCTCTCACTCCACGGCTTCGGGGTAGTTCCATTGGTTATGACGGAATTAAATAGCTCCTTTATCTTTCTCAGTACTGGATTACCTCCTGTTTTGAGAAGCTCGGAAGAGATTTCGTCTTCGCCCTCGGCGAGGATTTCTGGAAGTATGAATATACGTCATCTTTACTAAAATATCATTAAGGTAAGGGTTGTTAGCAAAAATCGTGTCGATTTTTCATAATTCATCGATTTTTTATAATATGTAAGATATTTATAAAGTTATTGTCTCATTTTAGTCTCGTGTATGTAAAATTTTGCAACATGTTTTAAACACTGCCGAATATAAAGGTACAGGATATCGTACATAAAATTAAAATTTAGTAGTACATCCCTAGCTCCTATTGCGTTTTGCAGTTCCATCACATGGCCCAAACATAATGTAGCCACATGGAGGCACCTTGTTTAGTAGAGAAAATCTTATGGCCTCCTGTCTATGGGCTCCATCGTAAGACCCTGGATATCACTAGAAAGGCCTATACTGTACTTGCCAATTCAAAAACCCATGCATGATGATGAGGTTATTATTGTGCGGTTGAGGAGTTTCTATGGCCGCCGTCCGGCGCCATCATGAGGCCCTGGACTGATTGAAATAAATATTTCATTGCCTGGGTTGGTTAGGGTGCATGTCAAAAACAAACAAATAAATAAACAGACAAACAAAACAGCGAGTTAATAAAAAGCGGCCAAGTGCGAGTCGGACTCGCCCATGAAGGGTTCCGTAGCAGCCAGTAAAAGTCGACAACCGACCTCACAAACCCTAGTGTCAGTGTTATAGAACCGCCAAAGGCCACTGACTTGGCTCGTGTAACGACTAGATAGTAGCCGCGGTTTACGATTTACGATTTATGACGTATTAAAAAAAAACTACTTACTGGATCTTGTTCAAACCAATTTTCGTTGGAAGTTTCCATGGTAATGTACATCATATATTTTTTTTTAGTTTTATCATTCTCTTATTTTAGAAGTTACAGGGGGGGGGACACACTTTTTACCACTTTGGAAGTGTCTCTCGCGCAAACTATTCAGTTTAGAAAAAAATGGTTTTAGAAACCTCAATATCATTTTTGAAGACATATCCATAAACACCCCACAAGTATGGGTTTGATGAAAAAAAAAATTTTTGAGTTTCAGTTCTATGTATGGGGAACCCCGAAAATTTATTGTTTTTTTTTCTATTTTTGTATGAAAATCTTAATGCGGTTCACAGAATACATCTACTTGCCAAGTTTCAACAGTATGGTTCTTATAGTTTCCGAAAAAAGTGGCTATGACATACGGACGGACAGACAGACAGACATGACGAATCCATAAGGGTTCCGTTTTTTGCCATTTGGCTACGGAACCCTAAAAACGTGTTAATTGATGATTATTAGAAGTAAAACTTTATTATTATTTAGATATTTGGAAAGTAAGTTATATTCTGAATTTTTATAGGACACTCCTGTCTGTTAAAAAAAAACTTAATACTTTAAAATGTTCATTCTTATTTTATTACTATAATTATAGGTATAGGTAAATTGCATGTTTTGATGAAATTAATATTTTTTGTTCCGTTATATAGCTAGTTTTTCTTGGTACTGACTCCGGAAATGGATGAAATTTAGGTTCTCAAGCCCGAATCCATAAAAAAAACGAAACCAGCACAAAAATGTAAATAGCCAGTTTTGAACAGACGCTCCTCAGTTTCTATTTAGAGTACGCTCCAGCCCCTCGGTGGGGACACGTCTCAAACGGTAATAACAACCAAATAAAAAAAAAATGATACGGAATTTGAATAAATACTAAAAGAGGAGGTTTAGTACTCGGAAGTATTTTAGTGTGACAGTGTTGGTGAAATGTCAGCAAAGTAATCCATCGGGCATGTGCGCCGCTAGTTCGAGAGCCATCGATCGATCGCGCCGTGTAACGGCACACATACACTATACAATACTGGGTAATTGATGACCCAGCTTAATAAGCATTAATGTCATGATGATAATGATGAATAATAACGCTTAATTGGCACCGTCATCTGATTCCAAACTAGGTAATAGGCTTGACATCGTAAGATTATAAATTAACGAGAAATAGTACGTTAAATTGTAAATGGTTGGTTTCAGTTCACAATTTTCCGTAAGTTTATAATAAATATCGCGAGTAAGATTATAAACTAACGGCGGCGTTCACAATCTTACAGTGAAATGATTAATACACACTCATTATACGAGTATAAAGATAAATAACATTCAGATACAAGGGAAATACAACTAATCATCCATCGCCCACCTGTTTCCCTGGGCGGGATTTGAATACGCAACCCTGAGCTTCGTAGACAGTTGTACTACCAGTACCCAATGGAACCAATTAAACTTGATGACTACAGCACAACAGCAGGGATCGTGAGGTTGGTTTGATGGTGGTTGGTAGGGTCATTTACTTAGTTGACCTCACGTGGATAACGGCAATAGACCGAAAAAGAAGAATAACAGCCAGTACAAGACATTTGAGACAAGTCGCTTCGGTTACAGAGAATCAGAGAGTACGACATAAATTATTTAATTGTGAGCCTTGACACAGTCTGTAAAATATATAGGTACAGTACAGGGTCAAAAGTACTAAACTTCTAGTGAGTATTTTTCGCGAGAAAAAATGCTTTCCATCTTAACTTGCCGAAAAACCACATTATTTTAACGAAAACATTTAATTTCTTCAAGTTTTAAATCAAGTCAAATAGTCTATAGGCAATAGAAATCCACCTATAAACAAATTGTGATTTGAAAGGAAATAATTGTGATATAGGTAAGTAAATTTGCGTGAACTCGTTACCAGCCTTCTATCTACTATAAAAAGTTATATTATTCCTCAGACATCTCCTTACTTCATGCGACAATAATTATAACATTCGGAATTTTATTAATTTGGGTTCATTCTATCTTGACACACTAAAAACAAAACTGTCCATGGTATCCAAATAAAAAATTATAGTTTCATAAATCACACACAAATTCGTTATCAGTCAATCACTCGAGTACACTAGTTTGATGGATTGAATTTTTGTGTAATTCCCGTTGTTCCACATATCCCCCACGACAGCGGGATATACGGTATGATGATACAAAAAACCTATTTCGTTTAATATTTAAATCGTTTAATTACAGTTACTCATTTACCTTAGTTATTTATTTACCTATTTTGTAATTTTTGTCGAGACATATCGTATATAACACTCAGGCGCACTACTGTTAAAGTAGTTTTCAAAAATATCTGACAGTATTTTCTCTCATAAGAAAAATAATTTTGTCTCCGTTCGCTCCGACTTGATTTTATCTTGGTGCTACGCTTTTGTAGATTTTTCGTAGCAAATGTCTACGCATGATGTATTCCGAATTATTGCTTCAAATTTCTGAATATTTTGGATTGAATCAGTATTTTTACTCTTATAACAAGTAAAAAGTACAAAATTGCGTGTTTGCGCGCATGTATGTGTTTGATCTGTGCTGGAACATGTTGCAACGCAGAGAACCCTATCAATTTACTACAAACAAAAACCAGTCTTAGAAACCCTCGGGCGGGAAAGTGTTTTGAATTTGGAACATAAATATTTGCTTATAATTCTGCAACTACAGATATCGAAAGCAAAATTTAAATGAAAAAAGTTACTGGCCGGTAAGATGGGTGCCATTCAGCGAAATAAAAAAAGAAAACAAATGAAAATTTCTCGGGACGTGGCCGTCTTCAACTCTATGGCGGATCGTCAATGGTGCATTGTACTGTAACGGCTGTAGCCTCCTTGGCTACAACTCGCTACTTTAAATATAAAAGACACTTTTATAACACGATACTTTATTTATAACTTAAACGCACTGTTTATAACTTTAGCGCTAGAAATAATACTATGGTCCGCACTCGACGGCGGACGGCAGATGAGTACGTCAAACTTCCACGGCCCCAGCCCGTCTGAAGTTTCTATCGTTCTCTTTCTAAACTGAATAGTTAAAAAGAGAACGAATATATTGCAAAAAGAATACTATCGCCAGTATCAAACTACACAGCACTCGGACCAACGAGGCCCGATGCTACAACTACCCCCGGTCTCCCCTGAAAAAAAATTTTTTTGGTTGAAGACCCAAAAAATTTTTTTGCTAGTTACAATCTACTAGTAACTAACTACCTACCTAAGAGAGGGAAAAATTCACTTAATAAAAATCTAATAAAAAAAACAATGGAAGACTTAGGTCCTGGACTTAGCTAAAGTCTAATTACCAGAAAAATACTTTCTAATAATTTTTCTAAATAAAAAACCTCTCCAAAAATACTTAAAACAGGACCCATATCTTACCATCCTAAACCAAAGCTAACAGCTACCTCAATCACAAAATGCAAACCTTAACCTGAATCTATAAAATTCTTCAAAGACATAGCATGCAAAATTTAAAATGAAATTTAAAACATTTAAGTTAACGATAAAAAAAAAAAAAAAAAATTAAGATAATCAAAACAATGTTAACACCAATCACAATACTCAAGAATCTCAAGAATTAAATTATATTTAATTTAAAAGCAAAATAGAAAAAGAAGTTAAGGTGTTAAAATTGAAGCTATGTTTCCAAAGAAAGAGAAGTTAACATCCCACTAACAAAAAAGAATACAACCAATTATGCATAACGCATATAGAAAAAACAATCGAATGAGCCAAGATATAAATGTTGTTTTTTTATATGAAAAATTATTTTCTTTTCATTCAGGCATCACTGATGTCCTGAAGTACATCTCGCGTCAGTAAGGAGGTGTAGAAGAAAATATCAATGATTGTTTAAATATAAAAGTTTTATCAGCCCGCACATGAAACAAATAATAGGATTATTACATAGAAAAAACAATATAGTAACAACAATATCCAGATAACTAGCGACTAGGAAGAAAAATAATTATTTAGTCTAAGATACAAGTACATTACATGTCTTCTTACAAGATACAATATCATATTCAAATTATTAAATATGTGGATTTGAAAATGACAACAACTTGGATTGGTATATATAATGAAAAAAATTACCTATCACTTCTTCCCATATCCTAACTCCATACCTCATCATAACTCATAGAAATCTCAACCTTTTACAAACCTAGAAAAGGACAGATAGAATACGTGTGATCCTAAACAGATCACCCTACAAACCTCAAAGCGCAAAGCAGGTGTATCAACTGTGCCTAATCAGCCAACTTACAGCGCAACAATCTCAACCTAATCATCGTACACGAAACCTCAACTACCTCATCTACCAAACCACTTAGAAAAACATACAAACAATTCGTAAAAACTAGTGACAATAATGCATTTATGTTTTATTTTATATTATGCAGGTCACCTAAGCATAACCCCAAAAGAAATTACCTACCTCAATACAATAATAGGGAATTCAATAAAATATAAATAAAAATAAATACGTAAACATCTGTTTACAAAAGTGACAGACCAAACATTCAAATAGTTGAACTTTAAAGAATTAAACAAAGAAAATATCTGCCATTTTTGAAACTGACAATGGAAAATTATAAATAAAATATTAGCTGGGATAAAATCAAAATAACTTGGAACTTTCCTCTTTATGTCTGCGACCCTGCTGACGATGTCATCAATCGCCTCCCGGCCACCTCGTCCGTGCGTTTATTCTCAATAAATCAATAAAAATACTCTGCGGGGTACTCGCTGGGAATACTCCTCCCTCTCGACGAGCTCCATCACACGACACTCATCATCATCAAAGCCCTCTCGGCGGGGTGAACTGTTGCTGTCCATCTCTTCTTTCTCCAGACATTGCTCAGTGAAGAAACCACGGCATAATCTCCAAAGCAGCTTCTGGCTCACTAGCCAGCAGCAGCAACAGCAGCAACAACAGCTTCTTTTAATATATTTTTCTTGACGCTCTTCATTTGTTTTATTCTTCATTACATCTATTCTATTCACGTTATTAATTGAAAAATAGCGGAGATCTATAGCACATTTTAACCATTTTTTATAAACTCCTTAGTTATTCAAAGCCCACTGCCCCGGGCAGGGCTCGCCCGTGGGCTAGGCCCACTAAAAAACAACCTGCCACGACGGCGGTCGGAGAGTGAGAACGTCAAACTTCCACGGCCCCAGCCCGTCTGAAGTTTCTATCGTTCTCTTTCTAAACTGAATAGTTAAAAAGAGAACGAATATATTGCAAAAAGAATACTATCGCCAGTATCAAACTACACAGCACTCGGACCAACGAGGCCCGATGCTACAGTACATAACTTACAAATATAAGTTTGTTTTTCGTATTGTTTTCATTTAAGCAGGCGCATAAAAGTAAGAGTATTCATGAGTTGTAGCTAATATAATATTGTTTCTCATAGAGGTGGATGAAAAGTAGAATGTATACTCGGTCGCAAATATTTTTTGCTCAGGCGATTTATTTGAATCCCTCACTGCACTCAGGATTCTAAGTTAGAATCCTTCGCTCTGCTCTGGATTCAAAATAGCGCCCTCACCGTAAAAATACAACCTTGCGCCCTTATCATAAAATCAACTATGTTGTCACCCCTTAAATCACAATGGCAACGACTGAGTACGGCTAATAATGCCCCGTCTCACGAGTCCGCCGCTGCGACGAGGGCTGCAAGCTGCAACAATCCGAGATATGTACTTCCTTTGTAATATATGAGCATCCTCTTCAAATATGCACCAGAGCATGTCCTTAGCGATTCCTATCTGTTTTCCAGATTGAAGAAGTATCGGAGAGGACAGCGATCTGAAGATGAGCGGTAGTCGCTACCGTATACGAGTAGTTATCTATATGATGAATTGTTAGGTGCTCAGGTCAAAGAGTTCTTTTGAAAGAGTTAAAAAAAAGTATTGCATTTAAAGGTGACCGTGGAAAACTATAATATTAAATAAATATGCTGTAACATTGGGTCGTTACCGTAGTTACTCATTCTCGCTTTCTGTTGGACGCCATTTAGCGCTAGGAGGTCGATAACGAGCAAACTGGAAAACAAAGCGGACGTAGACGTGAAAAGACAGCTGTAACACATAAAGGCCACCCGGCTACTTACTAGAAAAGAGTAGGTTTAGGTATGGCTGCTACGTCTCGAGGGAAGCGGTTTATAAATCGTGCTTATCGTGTCACGGGCCAGTGTTGCCGTTCGAGTAAAAATAAATCCACTAAACTTTTGTCAAAAAAGCGCTATATTTTGAAAAATCGGACCTCAAAAAAAGCGCTATTCCACTAAATTTTGGCCGTTGATAAAATAAGAAAATTTGAATTTATGTTATTTTAAAAATCAACTAAGTTTAACAACTCTATCAAATTTTCGTGGTCACCTCATTTTCAGGAACAGATGATAAATGTCTTCGCCAGATGAGGTTTTTTTTGACAGTTTCAGCAATTTTGTTGAGGACTTTTCTTAAGTTTTACGGCTCTGGATCCTGAAATTGGTAGGTAGCCAAGCCAATACATTTTAAAATTTTCCTCCATATTCAACAAAATTTATTTAGTGCGTTTTTTTTTCGAAATAAAGCGCTGAAGGTTCTAGAAAAGCGCTAGATGACAGAAGCGTTAAAACGGCAACACTGTCACGGGCAGTGCAGTCCTGATCCAGCCCGTTGTGATTAATTGCTCACCCTGATCACACAAAGAGCGCGATATCATGCCCCGCTATATTGTCCATCGACAAATATCAAACAGTCGACTTATACTCTCTTCTCTGCACACCGAAAAATTTTTGTTACTACTCGATGAATGATTTATAAATATCGTAATTAATAACGCACAAATAATGAAATATGACCATGATTAGAAAATAGTAGGTAGCGTTTAGAAAAGGATTTAATATTAAATACCATACTGAAAAAGTTGGAACGTTGATTGTTTCGGTTTCAATATTACTATTGTGGGTTATATTAAACCCTGTCCTGTGATTCGCCCTTCGAGATTACACTTTAAACACTATTAGTAGTAAATATAATAAATATAAATTCTTTATTCGTTTGAAACATGGTAACATAAAAGGTGGTAGGTATAAATTGCGAAATCGTTGCAGCCGTACGTTTCCGAGATCCTTATTATTCTTATCTTGCTCGTTTAAAGTATAAGAGTGGTGCTATTATGTCTAGCCGCGTGTACTTTCTTCTGAACGTATGAAGTAAGTAGAGTTTATCGAAATGCGTAGGTGTCTTACAAAAAAAATAAACGAGCTATGCTCGGTCAACCAGGTACTATTGGTTGGCTCACGTAGCACAGTTTGCTTCTTGAATTAGCCCATGTCCATCCATAGTGTACGAGTAGCAGGGGATTATCAGCTCAGTAACAAGCGACTACATCACTCATCATGACGCAGTTGCACCCACCCCATGGCTATTGATTCCTCATAGTTAATATATTTTTAGCTTCAGAAGTGAAGTTTTATTAAAAAAAAACAATTGTGATTTAACCTAAACATTATTTAATCATAAATTATAATTTCAAACAAAACAAGAAAACATGACAGCACTCAATTGTAATTTCAAAAATAATAATGAAACAAAGAAAAGAAAAAGAATGAAAATAACAGAAAAAGAATAGCTCACGTGACCTGACCCAATCCAACGCTGTACTGACGACCATCCGCTTCGAGCACCAACGATCAACTAGCGTCAGACCACGCGTTGCACCGCTATTTATAGGGAACGTAGGGAGTACGCAAGATGGCGCGGGGTTGCCTGCTTATACGGCCTCTCCTGACGTCTGGTCGTCCTCGACCTGAGCATGCACAATGATGTTACTGGGTCCAGGGTCTTTATTTTGTATTGGCTGGCTTGCTTGAGTCTCCGAGTCCAGCAAAGGCATTGATGGTCCAGCAGTTGGTCTGGGCTCTACAACATCCGTATCATTTGACTCGTTATCTGAAAACAAACCAATGTTAACAACTGCAAATACCAGAAAACGAAACATTCTCTCTTACATTCACTTTCAAGCTTCTCTTTCAATTAATTTATTCATCAGCACACACACTAGGCTCGAGCTTTCTTCTCACACAATTTTACCACACATAATAAAACAAAAACCAATTAATCCTGATTTTTCCTCTTCCTCTTCTTAGACAGGCAGCCAGGCAGCTACCTCGTGAAGTCATCATGCCACCAGAATGTACGTATCCGACTAGCGAGTAAACGCTACGGACTACAAGGCGACTTGACTACAAAGGTCAACGCCAGGGCGACTTGACCATTAAGGTCAACGCAAGTGCGACTTGACTGCAAAAGTCAACGCAAGGGCGACTTGACCACTAAGGCCAACGCAAGTGCGACTTGACTATTAAAGTCAACGCAAGGGCGACTTGACCACTAAGGCCAACGCAAGTGCGACTTGACTATTAAAGTCAACGCAAGGGCGACTTGACCACTACGGCCAACGCAAGTGCGACTTGACTATTAAAGTCAACGCAAGGGCGACTTGACCACTAAGGCCAACGCAAGTGCGACTTGACTATTAAAGTCAACGCAAGGGCGACTTGACCACTAAGGCCAACGCAAGTGCGACTTGACTATTAAAGTCAACGCAAGGGCGACTTGACCACTACGGCCAACGCAAGTGCGACTTGACTATTAAAGTCAACGCAAGGGCGACTTGACCACTACGGCCAACGCAAGTGCGACTTGACTATTAAAGTCAACGCAAGGGCGACTTGACCACTAAGGCCAACGCAAGTGCGACTTGACTATTAAAGTCAACGCAAGGGCGACTTGACCACTAAGGCCAACGCAAGTGCGACTTGACTATTAAAGTCAACGCAAGGGCGACTTGACCACTAAGGCCAACGCAAGTGCGACTTGACTATTAATGTCAACGCAAGGGCGACTTGACCACTAAGGCCAACGCAAGTGCGACTTGACTATTAAAGTCAACGCAAGGGCGACTTGACCACAAAAGTCAACGCCTAGTAACCTAATTAGGTCGAAACAAATATGTATCTGGTGCTTACTCTCAAAAAATGCTGCACACGACTCCGGACACCATTCGCCACGCCACAGCACCATGTGTTGTGCTGCAGCCTGTGTAGTTTTACCATAACTACCACTCAGGAGCTGAAGTTCATGTTTCTCCCATGAAGTAATGTTCTGCAAAGGGGTCCGAGGTACACGCTTCTTTGAAATACAAATCAGACAATGACCAATATACTTACTTACAAACTGCCTGAGTCCCGGAAACCAGAAGTGACGCAGTATAAGGTCAAGAGTCTTCTCGGGTCCGATATGCTCATGTTCATCGTGATATATGCGTAGCAGGCTGAGTCTATGACCTTTGGGAACATAGCAAAGAAGTCGTGGTTCCCCTCCCACTGGCGTGTACTTATAGTACAGGAGGTCATTCCTTGCAACATACCTGTTTGCGTCTAGGGTTCCTTCTTGGAGCTTTTGAAGAAGGTCCTGTGTCTCATTGTCAGCTGCTTGTGCTATTTGAGCCCAGTTACGTGGTCTGGATATTTGGTTGACACTTACTGCGGGATTGCGGCTCAGGTAGTCGGCGTGTGGCATCATCACCCCCTTGCGATACTCAATAGAAAAGTTAAAATCCTGGAGGTAAATCCGCCAACGCGCGACCCGGGGCATTAAATCTTTTTTACGCTCAGTTGACTTTAAGGCATTGCAGTCAGTCACCACGGTAAAAGTAAGGCCTACGAGACTACAGCAAGTGTCTCTAATTCGTAAGAGTGATACTTACTCTCAGCACCTTGGGTCACCTTACTGAAATACGCTACCACATGCTTTTTACCGTCTGTGTAAGACAGCACCATAGCCAGCACTGCTCGCTTCCGTATGGACCTCAGTAGGAAGCCCAGGGTCAAAAATAGCCAGAACGGGAGCGCTAGTTAGTTGTTTGATAAGGTCCTGACTAACTATCTCACATTCAGAGCTCCAACGAAATTCGACCCCTTTCCTGGTGAGATGCGCAATTGGAGCAGTTTTAGTCGCATACCCCTCTATATACCTCAAGATCGAAAATATCCGGCAAGACCCAGAAACTGTCTGACTTGCTTGACGTTCGCAGGTTGGGACGTGTTGACAAGGGCTTCTACTTTGCGCAGGCTCGGCCTAACCTGACCTTGGCATACCACCCTACCTAAATATTCTATCTCGGTCACAAGAAAGGAGCATTTTTTAAGGTTTATTGAAAAACCGGCCTCTGTAAGTGTTGACAAAACCCTACGCAACAAGCTTATGCCCTCATCAACAGTGTAACGCTAGTTGGTTCACAAATACTATCCAACGTACCAATATCTTTTTCCCTAGCACGTACGTGATCACTAGGTCTAACGAAGGGACTAGGAGTTCTAGGCGTAAACGAACGACTATGACGTACACGACTCCTTTCCTTATGACGCGAAGTACTACGTGAACGACGTGAATCGATTCGGTGCGATGGGTCGGGTGTAAAATCATGACAACTACGTGACCTGCTGCGTGACGGGGTATATGAACGACGATAACGACGATACCGCCTCGGACGACGTTCCCTACTTCGAGCAGATCGATCGTTATTATTACGAGAACGAGAACGTTTAGTTCACGGCCGGAAGAACGTCTAAGAGAACGCACACGTGAACGCTGATGGTTCGACTCGTCATGATCAGCACTACGTGAACGACGTCGCACTAGACTGCGATCACGGGATCGACTTTGAGAACATTCGCGTGTACGATGACGTTTTGATCTATTACGCACTGCACTACGCGATCGTGTTTGCACTCGGCTACGTGAGCCATTCCGTTTACGATTCCAATCTTTTTCACGTGATTCACTACGCACCATTTTAATTATCACTTATCACACACGATAAATAAACAAAATTCCACAAATAAAAACTCACGACAAAAAAATATGAAAAATGACGGTGGCAGTGAAAAATGATCAAAGTATTCAAAACACAAGGAAAATATGAGTGTTGTCTTGTTTCCCGTTATAGTGGGCTGTAAAGTCTTTTATCCCACTTCTGATTTTAGCTTCAGAAGTGAAGTTTTATAAAAAAAAAACAATTGTGATTTAACCTAAACTTTATTTAATCATAAATTATAATTTCAAACAAAACAAGAAAACATGACAGCACTCAATTGTAATTTCAAAAATAATAATGAAACAAAGAAAAGAAAAAGAATGAAAATAACAGAAAAAGAATAGCTCACGTGACCTGACCCAATCCAACGCTGTACTGACGACCATCCGCTTCGAGCACCAACGATCAACTAGCGTCAGACCACGCGTTGCACCGCTATTTATAGGGAACGTAGGGAGTACGCAAGATGGCGCGGGGTTGCCTGCTTATAATATATATTTAAATATACTAGCCTGGTTGGCCCTCGTAGCACTGTTTGCTTCTTGAATTAGCCCATGTTCATTCATAGTGTATGAGTGGCAGGGGATCATCAGCTCAGTAACAAGCGTCTATATCACTCATCATGACACAGTTGTACCCGCCCTGTGGCTATCGATTCCTCTCAGCAACTATATATTTAAATATCATAGCCTGCTTGCCCCATGCCCATAAATAGTCAATGAGTAGTGAGTGAGGTAGGGGATGATTAACAGCATAAACGTCTACATCACTCATCATGAATGACGCAGTTGCACCCGCCGCGCCGGGGCTGTCGATTCCTCTTAGTTATTATATATTTAAAACCTAGTTGAAGGTAAGGTGGAAGGAAGGTGTATGTTGAGTAATAAGTTCTTAAGAAATATAATGAAAAATTCAAGTTTTCAAATGTAAGAATGTATGTCTCTCAGTCTTTGGAAATAATGATGAATTTTATGAATGGTGCAATAATAATTGAGTTTGTAAGCAGCGGTTTAACTCTCTAATGTATTTCTGACCAAAATAAGAGGTAAGAGACTTGGTGGAAATACAGGAAGCCGGATCAGTAAGTTATGAGCAATAGCCAATTATTCTAAATCCAATCAATTATGTTTTTCCGAGCATAATGGATGAATATTTATGTTAGCTTCATAACAAGTGTGACAGATAAATGGTAACAAGTGAACAACAAGGCCAGTGGGCAGACCACAAGCCCGATGCCGATGGTCCGACGACATTGCCAAACTGGCAGGATCGGACTGGATACGGATAGCACAGGACCGTGAGGAATGGCGCGGTAGAGAAGAGGCCTGTACCCAGTGGGAGGATGTGGGCTGACAATGATGATGTTGAAGAAGTGTTAGATTAATCCATAACTAACGTTTTGAGAATACGTATTGTTGCCACCATCATCGGGCTGCCACGCCTTTACCAAGCGAATATTATTATGCAACTAGTAATATTCAACGTTAATTTTAAGAAATAAAATATGCAAATTACCATGATGTAATTTTATTACTATTTTTCCCTACGAAATTGTGAAATTTGGTATTTTTTCTGTTAGTTAAATAAGTTATTTATTAAATTCATAATGTCCACGAGTCGAGTAAAAAGGATTAGTTGACTAGGTACTTCCCCTTTGAGATATCGTAGCAATGGTACCGGGTGAGCTAACTACGGCAAAAGGCGCCGATATTTGAAACATATAATATTTATTTCTAGTAAAGTACCTAAGTAGGTCCAGCAGTGGACTGTAACGGGCCGTTGATGGTGACCTAAGTAGGTAACTACCTAATGAACTCCGTCACTGCATAAAATTTTCATACCAAAGAAATAAATTAAAACGTAGTTATTGTAAATATTATATTCAATTTGCTTTCATGACTTTAAAAATATAACTTTTGGCGCAGTTTAAAAAAATAACATGCAGCCGTTTTAATTGTTCCGAGGTTTACTACCAGAAGAAGTCTTAAAAAAATCTTTTTAAAACTGTAATGGCTGAGATGTAATAAAATTATGATTATAGCATATTTTAGGAAGCAGCTTACGAGGACATATTTTTTTAATTTCCAGGCATGTGTATTATATGACCATAGTATTAAAGAGAACAGCCTGAACAAGTACACGCCAGTGGTCAGTATAGCACATCTAAGTTCCACAGGAACTTTTTTTGGAGGATATTCAGAACGCATTTTGCACAGAGGAAGGGTCCATCCCTTCCTCTGTGCAAAATGCATTAAATCAGTAGTTGGTTTCCGCTTGAGTAATATAAAATGTCGACGTACCAATTGATCATAATATTGCGGCATGGATATCGTGAACAGAATTAAAGCCGATTAGACGGTAAAGATTTACAAAATAAACGGCTATTCGGCTAATAAATGGCCGGTATCATTAAGCGGTTGTCGTCAGGCGTCGGGCTGGCTATAGGCGGTAAATAGCTGG
Organism: Carpatolechia fugitivella; assembly: GCA_951230895.1. Lineage (NCBI taxonomy): Eukaryota > Metazoa > Arthropoda > Insecta > Lepidoptera > Gelechiidae > Carpatolechia > Carpatolechia fugitivella. Next base: position 15,233,695 of record OX579645.1, read on the forward strand.
GGAACGTAATCGGCACTTCCGCAAGTATTCCGACGCCCTGGCTCCCCCGGACGCGCCACGCGACGACCCGTCCGTAGTTGAACAGTGAATCGAACGATGTGTATTCACGTCTGATTATTGTTCGATTGATAGCTACTCCAACAAAGCACAGATTTAAGCGCGAACTCTATTTAAATATATGCAATAGAGCTCGAAAACATCGTCTTATCAAATTAATTTGAAAAAGCGATTGGAATGGGACGAAACCAATTTGAAAGGTACTATTCGATTTGTCAATTAATCGAAAGCTGTTTGAAAAAGACGTAATCTATGGTAGAACCCTTGGTAAAACAAATATGGAAGAACCTTCTTTGAATTCTGAAATTCTTTTCACACCAAAATACTCGTATTAATGTGATTTCAACTTGATTGATATTGATATTTTGATCAGTATCAACGAGAGTTTTTAATCAAATTTTGGTGGCTTTTATGAACTCGGGACAATGCTTTTTATTGTTCCGAGATTATAAATTAGGTTATTGTTTTAAGCAAAAGATGCTTAAAATATAAAGACGCAGTAGCCGTTTTTTATTTATTTAAATAGTCGAGCCACCAAAAATAGATTCTAACGATCAAAATAAGATTTTTAAAAAACATCGTTACGAAATGCAAGCCATTTTGAAAAATACCCATTAAGTTTTATATAAAAAATGTTAGTACCCCTAGCTAGGTTCTCTACCTGAAAAATAGTTCGTAACAGAACCATTGCAACGATCCGCACTAATTCTGAAATATATAGGTATAGTAGGTAGGTATAGTATAGACTTCTCATCAAAAAAATCGAAACACCTTGCAAGTTTATGTTTTGGAAGGAATAACAGAAAAATGTGTATATTTATTTAGGAATACACACACAATATACTCATTTTTCAATAATACAATATATACACATTTTTCTGTTATTCCTTACAAAAAATAAACTTGCAAGGTGTTTCGATTTTTTTGATGAGAAGTAATATAGGTATATTGAAAAAAAAAAAAACAATTTGCTTACTTGTTACGGGAAGCAAAATCTTGTTGTGATGTGGTGTTGCTTCACTTACCTGCAACAAAAACAATTGTAAGTACTAGTTACAACATTTTATCGAGATAGAGCTTTTTGAGCTTTCATAATCATCCATCACTGAGTTTTTGTTATATTAGGTAGTTATTGCTGATATTTATTAATAAATTAATTATTGTCACATATTTATTGATTTGTATAAATTTCTAAAAAGTCGAATTATTTGTACATGATGGATGTGATACTAATCTTTGTAATATATATTATTACAGAATAATCGTTGATATTACTGAGTCAATAAATGACCTTAGCGAGTCAGTACAGGGGTGTTACCCGTACCTAAATCGGAAAGAGAGGATTTCAAAGATTTTTTTTTAAAACAATTTTCTTCAAGGAGTTTTGGTTAACAGACGATAAAAAAGGTGGCCCTTTCATACAAAACCGCGCGGTCAGTTAAAAACTGAACTCCCTTTTTTGCTTTACAGGTATTTTTGTAGCACCCCGTATATACAACTGCAACTGCTACTCTTAGAAATGGCCTATAGCATTGCATAGGTGGCGTTAATAAGATAAACTACGATAACATGGACTAACATGGATCCGATTCTGCACAAATACGCAATTGAATGCCATTTACATCAAAAAGTAATGTGGAAGGGCGCAATGTTGCCATAGTACACTAGATACGTCTCTATCTAGCTACATAATCCTTCACTGATGATTAACCTGTTTATCCCGTCACAAGCCACAACAATGTATAAATTTTTGGTGGAAACTGTTTAGGCTTATTGTATAATTTATATAATTTAATGGTATTGTTGTTAAAAGTTGTTTGTTTCCTGAATAAAGAAAAAAAAACTACCTACCAACAGAACTGAGGTGCTTATTCATTTACCTTGCAATAAAATACTGAATTATATTATTGTTTGATTAATAATTTTGTTAATATTACAATTATAAATTTATGATAGCCCTGCTACTTAATAAAATAAAACTAATCTTAAAATAATACTAAAATAAACTTACAGGCCAGCATATCATATTTTAAATATTGTTCATGAAGTCGAATATTTTAAATTAACTCTCCAAATATCATTCTTTTATTTTTTTCATTTACTATAATAAGACAACTAGTTATTGTAATTGTGAATGACGCAAGCTATGGACTATTAGGTCTTGGGTGACTTTTATTAAGAGACACCAAATACCTACTCTGTAAGCATGGCTAACGACTAACCGAATTATTACGTCGTTAAATATGCGTTCCATTACCTACTCGATATGAAGTTAAGTCAAAGCCGATACAATAGCTAACATTTAAATGATAAACCACCCCCGAACTCTGAAAAGACACGCAGCTTTTTGTTCCCAATTGGACGAACAAAGGTTTACGTAACGACGAAACAAAGGCAGCCAAGTCAGCACCGATCAAAACGCGAAACAACGGACAAACCACTTAGTTCATACTTAACCATAATAATAGCTAACATTCCTTAAATAAAAGACTCGAAGAGAGACGCGAGCACACACTACAGTTTTTAAGTAGGTATTATTAAAATAAGTGACGCGGATTTTTTACTGACGATATTCCTTAAGTTCTCTTTGTGCATTGCTGACGTCATAGAAGATGTACCTATACATACCTCAAATAGCTCTACGTAGATACAGTCTAGTTTAGCAAACAAGACGAGTCCGTACATATTCAAAAACTTTAGAACCTTTGTGACATCTGGTGGCGAGTAGCAGTACATCATCTGGTTGAAAACTGAAATGCAAGCATTGCAGCGCCGCCATCTCTCTTGTAAATAGCTTGAAGCGCAAAAGCTCGACTTTCGTTCCAAACCTCGACGTGGGTTAAATTCTGGTATAAACCCGCTCCACAATCGGAAGGTGTGGCCGAAAACTGAAATGCAAGCATAGCAGCGCCATCTATCTTGTAAATAGCTTGAAACGCAAAAGCTCGACTTTCGTTCCAAACCTCGACGTGGGTTAAATTCTGGTATAAACCCGCTCCACAATCGGAAGGTGTGGCCGAAAACTGAAATGCAAGCATAGCAGCGCCATCTATCTTGTAAATATCTTGAAACGCAAAAGCTCGACTTTCGTTCCAAACCTCGTCGGAAGGTGTGGAGCGTCATTGTGGAACTAGTACCGTCGCCAACGCCATCTGTATGTCAAATGCGAAATCGCCACCATTCCGAGTGCACGAAACAATTTAGTATGTAAAAAGCTTAGCAGGTGGCACTGCGATTGCGCTCTAGAAAAAGCGCCAGCTGCTCCGTCCATTGCAAAAGCAGTGAAGAAAATTTACATATAGTTCATGAAAATTCTGGAAGGTGGCGCTGCATGTGGAACCGCTCGAATGAATACGAAATACGAACCAACTAAATTCGTGAAAAACTTTACAGAGGGCGCTGGCTGGAAAAAAGCAGACTCGTTCGAGGCAACGCACGTCAGAAATATTTGGAAAAAGCAAAGGTCTTTCATTCCTCTGAGGGAAAAAGGAATATTTCTTGACGCTCTGGATCGACAACAAACCAAAATTTAGAGAGACTGACTCCGAATACCAAAGAGATTGCATAGGCTCGCTTTCGCTCCCGCGCGTTTAAATTCTTTGCTGAATTTGACTCATTCTTGCTACGCTGACGATAGGACAAAGATACTCGAAGTTCGAAATAAGTTTCGTGTCGTGATTAGGGGTCGTACTTATGGCATTTTTAACAGGATCTATTTAGATAAAATATATCATTTATTACAATATTTACAATCTTTCTAACTGCTGAAGCATAAGCTAACAGTTTTTACTAAATAAAAGGTGTGTGTAGAGGTTTTTGTTATAAGCTCGCCTCAAGGAAGTATTTAGTTTTTTGTTATTATAAGTACGTGTTTTAAGATTTTCGTGGTGGTGGTACTCGTATAACCCGTGCCGTGGTAACAAACCCGTAAATTGTGTCAATTTTAATGTCGTTTCTTGTTATATTTGTTAAATTTTACCAATATTTTTATGTTGTTTAAAGAGATCTAACGTTCCGTTAACGCGAAATATTGTGATTAATTGTGATGTGTGACTTATTAAAAGACACAATTTTCATTCCGATTATTTGATTTCTTATATACACAGAAGAATCAATTTTGGAGAAAGTCGGGTTTTAATACAGTACAGTTTTTTTGTACTATCGTACCTCTATCATATCGATTTTTGAAATTCGATTTTTAGGGTGCAAGAGTACATCTGATTCAGACAGTAGTAACTACATATAAAAAAGTTTAACGTGTTTTGCTAATACAATTTTTATTACAATAGAACATTATTAAAAAAACCGGCCAAGTGAGAGTCTGACTCGCGGATTAAGGGTTAAACCTACTTTTTGCGGGTAATAATATTTGACACTTACAATTGCAATATATTATATTTACTTCAGGTTCAAATTTATCTGTATCTTTTGATTTCTTTGACTCAGAAGCTTGAAATTCTTAGAGCTCAAAGGGGCAACAGATTTAAGTTTTTAGTATTAATTTAAATTTGATGCCTGCACGCATTCCCAGATAAACAGAGGGACAGACTGGCATAATGCTATTAGCACATTGCCACATACAAAGTGAGGAAACGTAACGCGATTTAAAGTATTAGGAAAAACGGAATTCGGAAAAGGAATAGGATTGGTTTAATGAACAGGAATTTATTCATAAGGAAGGAAAATAGTTATCATTTTGTGGTACGGAACTGTCATAGTTGAAAAAACAATGTCAATATTACGTGACAATAATTAGGTTATAAATCACCTAATAATAATACCATTCTCATAATAATTTTCGTGACGTACATACGGTTATACGGTTAAAATATTATGTATCAGACTTTTTTAAAACACAAATTTTGTCAATTTAAATTAACTTTCAAACTGAATTCTCTAACGTGACTGCATGGAGTAAAACTACGTCAAAATGTCAGTATACTAAGTTTAATTGAAAATTAATTTGAAGCTTTAAAAATAAAAAAGTTATATTAGTATAAGTTCTTTATTGATTTTATACTTTTTACTATTAGCGTCTAGTCGAAGATTTGTGAATAAGACGTTTCTTCGTGAATCAGTAGAATATGCCCTATAATCTAGGTTTCAAATCGCCAGTGTCCTGCCAAATGGTAATTTACATTATTCAATGTTCGTCCGTTGCCAAGTACCTACCTACAGTTGGCAGCAAGCTCCTCTCTATCAGTAAGCATAACATTATGTACGCGTCATTCATAAAGAATAATATCACAAGACAATTTTAGGGAATGCTCGAAGATACTGTCTTCTTATTGATTCTTAGAAAAGATGTATCCCTAAACCTGTGTTTAAAGTTTGTCTATCTGTTATTACATCGAATGATATGAAAAGGCCACCTGTTTTTAAATCGCTGTAACAGTTAGGTTTATATTTGGAGTATTTTTTTTAAATACTCACAGGGGCATATACTCATATAAAATACTTCAAACTGATATACCTACTTGGTTTTTTCTAAATAAAGTAAAACCCTTGGACTGTAGCGTTAAATTAAGTACACTACATATCATGTCATCGGCCACTTCGATTTGCATAATAAAGTTACCTTTGTCTTCGCTGGCTTTGATTCAATCGATTAGTAAGAAATTTATTTTTATGTTTGTCCTGTCTTCAGTGGAACAGAAATTGTCGATATTCAAACAGTAACAAAGTCTATATGCCAACCTATACCATATACACGTATGATAGCGATATATTTCTACTTTAAAAGTAACATGACTATATAGTAATATTACTACCAACTAACAGCCTCCGTGGCCAAGTGGTCGAGATTTCGCGGCTCATTACGGAGGTTCCGGGTTCTATTCCCGGTGGGGACACTGTCAGGCAAAAATCTCTTTGTGAGACTTTCCCCAGTTTGGTTAGGACTTTGCAGGCTGAATCACCTGATTGTCCGAAAAGAAAGATGATTCCATGCTTCGGAAGGCAGGTTAAGCCGATGGTCCCGGCTACTATCTAGTCGTTACATGAGCCATGTTAGTGGCTTTTGGCGGCTCTATAACACTGACACTGGGGTTTGTGAGGTCGGTTGTCGACCTTACAAACCACACGATGATGAAGAAGAAGGCTACAAATTAATATGAAATATTACATAACTAATATTAAGGCTGCAATATATTATAAACTAGCTGTCCGCCCGCGACTACGCTTGCGTTATGTAAGACCAGCAGCGGTCCACGATGTGTAAGATTTTCCCGTGGGAATAAGATTTTTTCTGTAAAAAGTATCCTAAGTATGTGTTAATCCAGGGTATAAATTATCTCCATTCCAAATTCCATCCAAATCCGTTGAGTACTTTAAGCGTGAAGGCGGAACAAACATCCAAATATTTCTACCTATATAATACGAGTATATACTATATAGGTACGAGTATACGAGTATTATTAAAAAGAGAGAAGTCCGTGTTGTCTGACTGACTGACTGACTGATTGACTGACTCACAGCCGAAACTACTGAAGCTAGAAACACCAAATTTACACAGTAGGTTACATTTATGACGTATTACTATGCAAGCAATAAGAAGGGATTTTGGAGGGGACCTCTAAGGAAAAAGAAGTGGGATTCAAGTTTGTATGGAAGTCCGTCATTTTAAAAGTTGGGATCATGAAAATTTGGATTTAGACTGCGATTAATAAATTATTTGATAGGCGTTGTAACATTTTAACAAAATCCCTATTTTGAAGGGGATAGTAGGGGTTAAATGTTTGTATTGAAAGTATGTCATTTCTAAAAGGTAAGAACTTAAAAATTTGGATTTAGAATGAAATTAATAAATCATTTGATACGTGTTTAACAATTTATCAAATTCTCTATTTTGAGGGGGAAAGTAGGCATTTGTATGGAAAGTCTGTCATTTCTAAAGGTAGGAACTTAAAAATTTGGATTTAGGCTGAGAATAATAAATTATTTGACAAGTATTTCAGCATTTTTTGAAATCCCTATTTTAAAGGGATTAGGGATTAAAATGATTGTCATTTCTAAATGAGGAACATGAAAATTTTGATTTAGACTAAGAAAAATTAATTGTTTGACATATGTTTCTCATTTTCTAGAAATCTCCATTTTGAGGGGGAAGTAGGGATAAAATGTTGTTGTTGTTATAGAAAGTTTGTAATTTCTAAAGGTAGGATAAGGTAGGATAATAAGTTTGATCATTTTCTAACTGTTACATGATTGATTGCTCGACTGTTACACGTTACCATAACTTATAATTAGGTACTTGTAAATTACTAGCCGTTGGCAACGCCCGCGTTGAATATTTCCCCACGGATTTTTTGAAAAAAAAAAAAAGAAAAGAATCATACATACCTTGTCCTGACAATAACGAACGAACGAATTATTATCATTATTTTATTTTTCTTTTTTGTTTGTAACTATGTGTGTTTTGTTTTATGTGCCGTAAATAAATATTTCTTATTCTTATTCTTAACACAACAAAAGTTATCCAATTTGGTGCAGTCGTCGTTCAGCGATACTTTTTATTTATATTTAGGAAAAAATGCTTAAATTTTCTCTATTTATAGAGCTAGTTGTAAAACGAGGGAGATTTGCAAACAGTGAATGCTGAAGTTTCCGCTTCGCCGAGTACTTTTATCCCTCTAGGGGCGGCTGACTCCTGGCTGCGTTTCTGTAGAGGGGATCGCAACGCAGCTTACAACAAACAAGATGTCCAAAAACTCACCATCGTCAAGCACTTGTAAAAGTACTAGGTACCCCTAATGCTCGTCCGTCTGCCCTCTGCCCTCATATACACCCCTTGACAAGAGTACCCACATTCACATTTTTTTTATTATATCTAGAACCAAATTTTTTAATCATCATCGCCACGCTACAATTTTATATTTCTAAGTGACTTTTTCATGGTGTTTCTTGAATGTTAAGAGATAATGTTTACTGGCAAGATTTTATACTTATTCACGCACGTGCCCTGTCAAACGGTTCACTGCATGCAATGAATTTATCATCGTTGACTGTGTGTAATCTTGGCAGTTTTTATTGGTTCTATACCTGAGTATTTTATATTTTCTTCTATTATTATATTATATTTTATATTTTCGTCTGTAAATTCTTATTTTTATCTAAAATGAAAAATAAACCCTTGAGCAAAGTTTGCTATTTTCAATATTGGCTTCATTATTATGCATTCCATCTAGAATACAAATTAGCATTAATGGTTAACATTGTTTCTATTTATTATTATTATTTGTGTTGTGGCGTCAAAAATAATAAATGTTTCTTTCCTTAATCTATACTCGTATCTACCAGAGAGCAAAATAAAAAAAATGTTTTCAATAATTACATTTTAATGAGTATTCTTACATGCGTAACTTAGGAACATCAGAAAATTTGTGTCAGAGATCAATATAATTATTTATTTAAAAAAGTACACTTAACATTTTTTGACCTAGAGAGAAAAGACAAGTGTCAACAGAAGTGACCATGGCTTCACTACTATGGGTAACTATTATAAAACAAAACCATAACGTACCTCTACAATCATAATCATACTTTCCCATCTATACCATTTTTTAAATATAAATCAATTTCTAAGTAGCGAAAAAAAAATACCAAGAAATGTCAACAGAAGTTATGTCACTTTTGTCGACAATAATAAAAATAATATGTTTTCCTCATGATTATGTTAGTTTACGCAAATATCGATAAACTTTTTTTTACAAGAGACTCTTTTATTTCTTTTAACGGACGTCGTTGAACTTATTGGTTGTTTTCATCTTCGCTGTTATCACTCCCATAGCACATTTTGTAGAAGTCTAGAGCCTTGTAATTATTGCAAGTGTTTGGTGGTGCAGATGTTTTAAAAGTTCTGGAGAGTATCTTGGTGCCGTACATTAATTGTATATTAGATTTGGGGAGTGCAGGCAAGATTCTTCAAGCAGAAGTGACCTTTTCTTCCTCTTTCTTTTCTTATTCTGATATCTTCTTCTTTAGCATCTATAGACAAAATTTTGCGTCCATGCAAGGCAAATAATAAATAATAATAACAGCTTATAAACATAATATGTAGATAAGCAAATCCACACCAAGCGAGCAGCCTGTCTTGAAAGTACGTCCACACCAAGTTAAGTCCGTCACGCGAAGCTGCTCGCTTGATCTATCGCTTAAAAAACACAAAACCGTCACTTCTGTCTAACAACATCCCTTCTGTCGATAATCCTGTCAGCAGGGAAGATTTTAAAACATCGTTTATCCGCACATGATTTTTAGGTAAGGTCGTTCAACGAGGTAAAGTCGTGGCAGACATTCATTTCAACAAAGCCACACCGTCCAAATATTCGTATTATTTTACTAACCTTATCGTATTCAATTTCCGAAGTGATGCTTTATCTCCGATAACCGTGTAGAACCACTATTCAATTTTAATTTTCTCTAAATAAGAGTTCTCACTGAGCGAGATGACAAGTGACTACAGTGACGTACAAAATATATATTTTTTATCCAAAAAGTATGAAACTTTAGCTGTCGACAGATGTGTTTTTTTTTATAACGCTTGTAGAATTAGCTGTAACTTTTAAATTATTTGCTGTATTTTTGTGGTTTTCTAGAAAACGTTTAAGTCAAGGTTGTTATGTGTTTATACATAGCAACTGTGATACAAGCAGCTTTCATTTATTTTATAATTGAGTCCGAATTTAACTCGAGCGTATAAGTTAAATCGTGTTAATAAAATAATATTTTTTTAAGTAACCCATAGAGTAAGTAGCACCTTTATTTGTATCAAAAAACATATTACCTATAACTTATATTTTCAAATATATAGCATGCGAACATAAATTCCTTAACTGTGTAGAATGACGCATCTACTTCAGTGTTTCCGTCTCAAATTATTTCAGTTTTATTTTATTGCCTGTTATGAAAAAATATTACGAACAAACTTCAAAACCATCCCTTTGACGGCGGCAGAATAAATAAACTTGGCATACAATATTCCACTCCGAACATTTCAAAGCCTCGAATAGCCGGATGACGGATGCAAATATTCAACTTTTTGTTTTGGTTTAGATTTAAACCACTAGCCGCAAGGGGTTGCGTGATTTCTTATTTTACTATGCATTTTAAAAACTCAACTGCATATTGTACGAACTACGAAGATCGAATCACAAACTTCTTTTTTAGTTTTAAATCAAAATCGAATGCTAAACTCACCCGCCACCGGCGGCTAATATCATCTGCATGGCGGCGCCGGTTCGCTCCGCGCTAATCACATTGTCACGTCACAGTCAAACACATGGTCGCCACTGTCCCAGGGCGCGGGCCACTCGCCCCTCGCGCCCATCCGTTCAGCCCGCCAGCCTGCACAACGTGCAACGTGCAGCACACCCACTAACTTTCAGTGCAATTTAACTTACACTCACTTGATCCCAGCTTCATCTCACTTCACACCTCCGGTAGTTAGTCCGCTAACTTTGTTTCCCGCGCAACATGCCGCGCGATATTTCTATTGAAAATTCAAAGCCCAATTTAATTAACACTTGCATGGAGGCCATTAAAATGGTGTTTCAGGTAGTAATATTGTACTGAGCATTATTTATTGCTGGAATAGAAGTGAAATGACTATTTTTTTTAATTGCAATATTTTAATAGTAATAAAACAATTCATTAAGACAATTATACGACCTGTAGTCATGTATGGATCGGAGTGTTTTGCCATCAAAGGGATGGATGAAAGACGACTTCATGCTAGTGAAATGAGAATGCTGAGATGGATGTGTGGAGTAACAAGAATGGACAAGATTAGGAATGAACATAAATAAGAGGAAGTTTGAAAGTTGCGCCATAAAATGAAAGGAAATCGCCTTACCTGGTATGGGCACGTAATGCGGAGAAATGAATGTTACGTAGGGTAAAAGGTATTGAATTTGAATGTGGATGGTATGTTGGGAGAGGACAACCAAAGAAAAGATGGATGGATTGTGTAAAAGATGATATGTTCAGGAAGGATGTGAGTGTGGAAATGACGGCTGATAGGGATGAATGGATGAAGAAAACATACTGCGCCGACCCCAAATGATGGGATAAGGGCAAACGAATGATGATTAACACTCATAATTCAGTTAGTCCGTTTGTATTTTTAATTTTAATCTGGTAAAAGCATGGATGTATTTAAAGAAGTTTTATCGCTCAGCCGTAGCTTTGCGTGCGCTAATATCATTTACGCTGCTATTTCAAATACTGCCATAAGCTAACTATGACATAGGTCAGGCTTGGTTGCCTATGTTAGGTACGTCATTATTCGCAAGTATATTTCACTAACCACATCATTGTATTAGCCAACCATCTAAATGGGTTTAAGTAATAAGTTATTAATTTGATTAAATTACGTTTTGTAATAATTTTCTTACTGACAATGTGTTGTATCGTACACTTTGTAATGGATAGACATATGGGAACTAGTTAGAATATTATAAATACATTTTAAGCTAAGTGTGCTGATATCGGTATATTTAAATGTAGTATAGCAATTATAAAATGATCGTATTTTTAACCCAGGTAAGTTATTTAATTATAAAATTGCAGATTTAGTACCCACTTTTATGATTCTACCTAAGTATATATTATGTGTGAAGTTAAATCTTCTCACACTATCACACTAATATAATAAACGTGAAAATATATTTGAATGTTTAGATGTTTGAATGTTTGTTCCGCCTTCACGCTTAAAGTACCCAACAGATTTGGATATTTGGAATGGAGATAGTATGTAACCTGGATTGGACACATGGATGGACATACGATACTTTTACGGGAAAAAATCTTATTCCCGCGGGAAAATCTTACATAACGCGAGCGTAGCCGCGGGCAGATCGCTAGTTTAAAAAAAATTTTGGCGGAATATTATTGACCTAAAGAAAACGATATGAGATGTTTAACATCAAATGAAAGTAGCTAAAAGCTTGGGTTCCAAACAAATAAACTCAGCAACAGCAATATGAGAATGAAACTGGCTGTGGTCGACAGTCGGAAACTTTAAGCTTTGCTAAAAAAGTTTTCCTTTCATCGCTGTTTAAAATATTACAACTTTTAATGTCCGCTTTTAGCTGACACAAGCTAGCGAAAAGGGACCGTCTGATTCAGAACGTCAAGCACTATCTTTTAGTTAAGGCCGGTTTATATGGATGGAGTCAGTTACAGGCGGCGTCAGTGCTTTCGTTCTCCACGTTTACATTCAGTCAGTGTGCAGCACAGATGTGTGTGCGTGGCATGACAATTTCTTCACGGTGATCATACGTTTGTAAAGTCATTCGCTTGTGGCAAAAATTGAAATTAATAAATGACTCGTTGAGAGAATTTACCTATTACAGATTAAGATCGTCGCTGATTCACCTATTTTGAGTCTCATGTATCAGAATATCGAAAGCGTTAAGGTGGTGGTGCGTAGTGCAGGTGTCATAAGCATAAGGTATTATGCTTTCAAGTTTCCGATGAGGCTGCCTACTCGACGCTAAGCTTTATTGGGAACCGATGTTAGCCTGACAACGGCAACGGTTAGCAGAAGTGCTCAAATTTGAAAAATGCAGAGGTCCATTGCTGAGACACATTTTAGTCAGTTTTGTAATTTTGATGGATCCGCCCGCAGTCTAGTTTTAGTAAGCCTACCGACGAAACTTGGGGTCAAGGATTCAAATCTCATCTAGGGCAAACATTTATTGGACAGATGTGTTTGCGTTTTCTGGATGTTGTTTATCTACCTCATTTAAGTACTTGTATATCTATTCCTACCCTCCACTTAAGTGGAGGAAGGAAGCTCATAGTCTAGCAGTGGACTGTAACGGGCCTTTGATTTTGTTGATATCTATTCCTACGTTGTCCCTGCCCTTCGGGAAAGACGCGTGATTTTATGTAATTTATCTGTTTGTACATTTAAGATTTGTATAAGTTTCTATTTATAAGGTATGTTTACTAGGGATCACAACACGATTGGTTGAGCGTTCGACTCTTATTACGGAGGTTCTGGTTTCGAATCCCGGTGAGACACTGCCACACAACGAATATTTTTATAAGATTTTCCCACGGAATCCACTTTGACCAACTAAACGGAACAACTATCCCCAGTTTACGAGTAGTTAGGATATTGCAGGCTGAATCATCTGATTGTCCAAAAAGAAAGATGATTTCGTGCTTCGGAAGGCATGTTAAGCCGTGAGTCCCGGCTCTATTACGCTAACCAGGATTTTAGAGGCCATGCCGACCTTAGAACCCAACCGATGAAGATGAAGGTAAGACTTCACATATCTATTGTATAAAAAAAAACTAGTTTTGTATGGGGAAAGAACGAGAGTGCCTCATTGCTTGTAATGTTTGCGTTACAAGCAACGAGGCATAATGTAGCCACGGCAGCAGGTACACGTTTATGGGTCACTTGCTTGGCGGGCGACAAGCCAGCTAAATTATCTGGCAATGTTTACCGTACACAACTTTGTTTAGAAATTTAAGCAGCTTTTCGAAAGTATCAGTCACGAAGCTGTCTGACAAAGCCAAGCATTCTATTTTTATAATAATAACTACGAAATGTTACGTAATAAAAATACTTATAGACTATAAACGAACATTGCTATCTTCTGGCGATACCGATTGTTTTATTAGGTCTATAAAATACAGTTTTATGGTAAAAAAAATAGCGCATGATAATACTGACTTCACGTATATACTACCTTTATGTAATATAGAACTACCTATATATTATATATTGACGATTGTACCATTAAATAATTTGTGGTTAAATATTAAGTAATTACCAATTTTTATTTCTTTGTTTTTTCACATATTTGGCACCGTTTTAGTTTTGGCGTGACTATAAACTGAAATTCAGACACATATCCCCATTACGCCGCAACTACGAGCCTGTATTCCATTTGTGTAATTAATATCATGTTCTTTGTTGCGTGACCTTTAACAAGACAGTAGTGTCTTTCACATGGGGGATTTTGGCATAGAAGTACTCGTACGTAGGTACTTCTATGCCAAAATCCCCCATGTGTAACTTTACTTCAATAATATAATATGTCCTTAGAGCGCGTAGTTTTGGCACTGCTTCAAAAGTAAAAGCATAACTGTTTGTTCAAGAAGGCAGGGATACAGGTATTACCTACTTACTGGGGCATTAAGTTTTTAATGTGACTTAGCTACAGAGGTCCAACGGACGGAAGTGTTTAAAATTCGCTTTCAAACGGTCTCTGAACATTTTAATGGCTCAAATGAGCAGCAATATTTAAATGTTTCAGTTTCATTTTAACCAAAATATCTGCGCGCAGTCTTCTGTTTGAATGAGCAATTAAAATGAACTGGCGAGCGAGAATGTGAGAGATAATGTGTTATCTGCAGGACGAGGCGCAGTGGGTTTTGTACATGAAAGTCCGACTCAGACCGGCAGGCGCCTTGCTGGCCAGACTGAGCGGCGGCTTCGGAGAATCCTTGCGGACGGTAGCTGGGCTGGAAACCGAGTATGAACCCACTACCAATTCGAGAGTTTCAAAATTAAGTTCAAGTATGTATCAAAGTTTCTTAAAATTTAATGAAAAAATAAAGTAAAATCAAAACTTTGCAATCAATATTGTTTTGAATGAAATGTAAGTATAAGCTCTCAGATGGAAAGTAATATTATGATGTTAAATTTTGATCAGATATGGTTTAAAATAATTTTGTAACTATAATTATAATCTGCAATTGTCGATCTTTTTGTGCTGTATTTACTTTCATTATTATGTTTATGGTAGTTGTTAAGGCATCTTAATATCACAATATGCAGGTATAGACAAATGCCAAAATTACTTTATTGTATGAATGCACGCTGATTTAATGAAAATTTCGGGTTATTGTAAATGAGAGTGACTGTGTCTCGTACGATGCATGAAAGTCCAATTAATTTACTGATTAATTTTGCAACATTTCGTTGGCCATAGCTATGACATACTATGAATAGCAGGGGCTAGATTGAATTCCTGCCTTGTACCGGAGATTGCATTTCCAACTCATTATACGTACAGCAGCCTTAATTCATCATGGTAATGTGTAACCACATTTCACAGAAATTTATCGGTCGCTTTGGATCCAACAAACACATTAACATGTTAAGCTTTCTAGTTTCATTTAAAAGTTCAATTAACATCATAAACTAACGCTCTACATTCAATATCACAACACAATGTGGATTGTTTACATAATGAGCGGCTGCATAAGCCCTGCTTTATGTAATTATCTTTTATGAGGTGTTTCGTTCTTTCCTAATGATGTTTGACTTTGACGTTTCACAATCAAACAATATTTTTTTAAATAAATAGCTTTTAATTGGATTAAACTTTAATTTAAATCACAAATTATGTCCCTGAAGAGACACGTCCAAATAGCTACACCCGTTTCCGAGAACATGTGTGCTCATTTAACTACTGGAGCGTACAGCAGCAGCAGCGGTCTCGTTTGATCAATTAAGTGTTATAAAATTATGAAAAAATAACACGTTTATTATAGCCGCAAACATCGTGTTTCTGCGGTAAATACTTAAAATGATAGGAGATTTTCATAATTTATTACAGATAATTATGCAATTATGGTTTTAAGTTAGGACACGATATATACTTATTATCCACTTTTAACTTTACTACAGTCTGGAGTAGATTTTCTTTTTTTAAATATGTAGCAAAATACCATAAAATTTGGTTTCAAAAATACACAAATTATGAAATAAAGCGGATATGACAAAAAATGTATACAATGTAAAATATCAATATATTGGAAAAGTCAGCGTTTATTTACTAGTAAGCTCGGTCTCTGTTGAACAAAATACTAGCCCTTGTCTTTCACAAAAAAAGGAATTTTAGATAAAATGACAATATTTAATACATAAATATATATTTTCATAATCAAACTACTAAAAATAATAAATTAATGATTTTTATTAAGACGATCCTTCATTATAGTACCTACTTTGTTCATATTTAACTCAAGTACTTAAACAAATACCTGTATATTTTTAGGTAAATAGGTAAACTTCGCAAATGTCTGGATAAAATATTTGTTAGCAAGATACGTGAAAAAAAGTTCATTACAATTTAAAAACCTCTACATGTTCTCTTTACAACCGTAATAACAGTAACCATGAGTAAAATACTACATTTGCAAAGGATAAAAAAATGTCATGATGATGATACTGATGATGAAATGTGCACTACTACATTCTAAACTAAACGCACTTAGTATCTGCTGAGAAAATTATGCAGAGTAATGCTAAGTGAGATGCTGCTATTATTATTTAACTTCTAAACCCACTGTACTGTGTTTCGAACAATGAGAGAAGAAATTGTAAGTAACTGTGTCCAATATAAAATTAAACATACTTTTACAACAGACACGTCCGAAAAGTGCCATTTGTAACTTATACAACCGTCCTCAAAGTAATTATACAGTAGTACGCAGCAGTGTGATGTAACACATAAGGTAAAGATTATTTGAGCCGACGACACTATTTCGAAAGAAAACACTGGGAATGGGGATTGTTTTGGTGGCCGGTTTTGTAATTTGACGCTGTCAGTGTTAGCGGCAGTTTGCGCGGGAAAATCGCATTTAGAGCACAATGCGAGCGTTTCTTGCGATTCTCATTTGTTTACTGAACACACGAAGGAAGGAACGGAAGCCACGAGTGGATCGCTGCGTGACGGCCCGCGCATGCGTCTACAACCTCCATAGAATATTCAATGTAAAGATGACTGTTAGTCCAGTCCAGACACAAATTTAATTAGTTTAAAAGTGCCAATGAATTGTCCCTCAGAGAGTTCAGTGAGTGACCTTTGTATGAGTACGAGGGGGTTAAAATTAAAATTAGCAAGTACAGTACGGCATTAGTAAGTACTCAAACATATTCTTGTAATTATATGTATAATCATGCGTTTTAGTTATGAACTTGAATTATCTAAAAATTGGTGGTATAATTTTCAGAAGTGTTCAACTATAGCAATGCGATTTGCCGATAGCTTCAAGGCTGCCCATGATCAGCACGCAAAGGCACACAGTTTTCATCATTATAGACACGAAAAGAAGAAGATCAAGTTGTGGAGCAGTTTTGGATAGAACTGATATTTTGCGCCCCTATATCATGGTAAATCAGTATAAACTTCTAGGTCCTAACCAACCTGAGGGGTCTGGGTCTCATAAAATATATTTTTTTAAAACCGGAAAAATCACGGCAGAACAAGCAGTTAAAATTTAATCATAGAATTTCTTAATTATAACATTATACGAGTGCACTTACCTAATATTATAATATTCCATTAGAAAATATAACAACTTATAGATTCCCAGAATGTGTCTACGTATATTCATGCCTACGAATACTATAATTTAATCTTTGGCGGCAGCAGTTTTAAGATGAAACGGAACCGACGCGTCATTCAGTCTCAACCCTCCCGGAGGGTATTGGATTAGCTTATTATGCCGTAGTGAAGTCGAACTGCCGCGACTTGCCGCGAAGACAGCCAGTCTGGTCTGCCAAGGTCGGTCTCGGTCTTTGACTGGGGGTCTGACGGATCCTCCTCATTAGGGGTAGATAATTTCCTAACTAATTTACGTATGAGTATTTAGATTAACAATACCCTATTAGCGCACTGAGTGACTTAGGAATTTTATTAATACATGCACCGAAAAAATATAGCTTAAACAAGCTTTAAAAAACAGTCTTTTTGAGTTATTTCGCTTCATAAGTACGAATACGTCGTTAATGTTTAGACAGGTTAACAAATTTTAATATCAGTAACTAATAAGTGAATGACGGGTGTATTGACCGACGAGATCAACGTAAAATAATTTACTTTAGTGAATAAGCAAATACCTATGACCATTTTCCGTTAAATCCGAGCGTGATTTGCGGATGTTGCATAACCTGCGCCGTCAACCAAGGCCGGGAAGCGCAGCTTCAACATTTCCTCAAATCATTTCCTAATCAGAGTTGGAAGCTCACATATTTACGAATATAATTCCGCATCAACATCATGGAACGAGTAATGAGTAGGATTTTGCTGTAGGTGCTTACATAATGATAAAAACCACACCCTATTATGCTTGATGCCAGAAAAAATATAAACCAATATTATAGTGCCGGACAAAAGTTAGAACCAATTATTTTGTGTTGTTTCAGTATAATATTATTTTCAGCGGGAGAGCTTAGTTTTATTATTTTTATAAAAAACACTTATATAGGTATATAAATATATTTTATGACTTTTTGGGTAAGTAAATTAGTATCATATAGTATAATGCAGGTTAAAAAAAATAAAAAAAAATATTTAAAAAACTCGTTAATAACATTAATAGTTATAATACGAGTATGCATTCGAAGTCAGTGTTTTGTTTGCTATGACGCTTGCTACGACACTTGCTACGACGACCTTTGCTACGACACTTGCTACGACACTTGCTTGCTACGACGCTTGTTACGACGACGTTTGCTACGACACTTGCTACGACGACGTTTGCTACGACAACATTTGCTACGATGCTTGTTACGACGACGTTTGCTACGACATTTGCTACGACGTTTGCTACGACGCTTGCTACAACACCTGCTACGCTGTAATACTTTTTAATACGAAATAAAACATGCTGTTAGGACTCTAGATTTAAATAAACTTTTGCAAATCACCTTTTGATCACTGTTTGAAACTACACTATATAAATTATATTATGTGAAAACACAAGAATAGCATTTTTAGTCCCACGGTAGTACTATATTAATTCTGTGTCCCACATAACTTGTTTAATACTAGTGTTGAGTCGGTGAGGCGGTTACTCACTAAAGTGGAATTTGATTCTGTCTCTAAAGTTTTAGTTTATAGGCTGGTTTTAGCGGTTTTTACTGTGTACGGATCTAACGGGAGTTCCGAGTTATTTAGCAAGCTAACTTGCATAATATCTAGCCTAAGTATTAGCATATAAGTGTATAATTTCTAATTTCTTTAAAAGTATGTGTTTTTGTTGTGCTTTTTAAGTATGTATTTTTGTATCCTCGTAGATTTTAAGTTATTGTTATTCGTGAGCGAATGATGATGCGGCGAATGAGATCATTTTTTTCTCATGTCAACTACGTAGTTGTAACAAATAAATATATTTTGTATTTTTATTTTGTATACAAGCTGTTGTTACCAGTGAAGACCTGTAATTGACTCTCTGTTTTTAAGTCCAATGTTTATTTAAATATTTGTAGCTGTTGGCTTTCCAATAAAAAATAAAATAATATTTTCGCTTGACCCCAAACTGGTAGAGCAAAATCTATTACATAATAATTTGTTTCAGGTTCAACATACACAAACTTAGTGCCATTAAACCGGACAATAATTTATAAATACTGTAATTTAATCATTATTATTTTCTGATTTTCTCCCAGTTACGTGTAATATAAAAAAGAAGGGTTTTAATTTATATAGTTTTGAAAAGTAAAGCTGATACTTGTCTACATTATTGTCCATTAATATAATTATTAAAATCATGGTTTGAATAGGTAGTTTCAGCAATACAGCGCCATCTATCACAATCCCTGGCTACGAGTGTATAGAGGTAGGAGCAGAGCTAAACAAAACAGGAACCATCACGTTATGCTGTTTCCGCGCCCAGAAAAAATAATCTCTACATACATAGTATAAAACAAAGTGACTTTCCGCGTCTGTGTGTCTGTTCTGTAAATTTGCGAACTCCTTCTTAACCACTTAACGGATTTCTATACGATTTTCACAAATGGACGACTTTATTTACGAGGACGGTTTATAAGTACATAATTTTTTAAAATAATATCGTAGAGAAAATTCACTATTTTTTAATTAAGCCGTCATAAAATAAAATTTTGAGCACTTATTTACCCGTGCGAAGTGGGCGGGGTCGCTAGTTCTACATACCTATAGATAACATTCTGTTATGTTAACGTTAGGAGCGACAACGGCGGTCGTGCGCAACAAAAACTGACCTTACTCACCTGAGAAGTTTCAAGCGCGTCAGTACCGTCAAAGTAAAGTGAAATATAGTAAAAATTACTGTAACAATTACTGTTTAAATTAAAATAAGATTCATTCTTACTTAGAATATACATGCCTACGAACAAAATTTTCTTTCCTTTTTTACTGAATGGTAGAGTAATAAAACTTAAATCAAACCG
The DNA here is from genome assembly GCA_951230895.1 of Carpatolechia fugitivella. NCBI lineage: Eukaryota > Metazoa > Arthropoda > Insecta > Lepidoptera > Gelechiidae > Carpatolechia > Carpatolechia fugitivella. Next base: position 15,253,934 of record OX579645.1, read on the forward strand.
TAAACTAATCGAATATTTTTTTGTATTGCAAATCATACCTACTATTTGATTGTCCTAACTTTAATCGTTGGGTTAGGCCATCGATGTTTAGATGGGCCAAACTTTACTTATATATAGACAGTTGAGCAATACCGTCAGTACTCATAGTCAGGAAGCATACAGAAGCGCCCAACTGGCCATATCAGTTCGTTCGACCACCGACGTCAAATCCGACGCGACGCGACGGTCAGGCACAGAACTGCTAACATAGAAGTCAACTCAAGGTTGAGGCTAAGGTCATGAGTTGATTCTTTACAGTTTTTAAACACAATTCATTTTCACACCACAAAGTAGGTAAAGCGGCGCGGGGCCCTTGTGTCGAATTGACCTTGTAACTCCGATGAACCTATCATTTTTCCGATAGCACTCCTATAACTACTAATACTTTATTTTATTTACTTAACCTATTTTTAATGAAAAAAAAATCTTAGCTGTAGAATTTCAGTGGGTTAATAAATAATATCGTGGGTTATAAATTTCTACTATGCATAAAGCATAGCTACTATACTTTCCCAATTTATTGGATGCTAACTACAGTACTGGTCATTGCTGTTCCAGTACTAATATGTCATCCTGAGTGCGAAACAAACGCAGCAATGTAATCCGAAGTAGTCACGAGATCTAACGAGATGTAATTCAATACTAAAAAAATAATACTTCTAATCAAATCTTTCTGATATCCCGCTCACAATTCCAATAAGAAAGTTGCCAATGGGGGTTTTTCTTTTAGTTCTACAAAAGCCTGCTATGTGGCGCTGGGTTCCACTTTTGCAAAACCTGAACAACCTTTTTCACAAAAAGTGTAAAAAAAACACACTGTTTTTTTATTTAATAATTTTATGTTATTTAAAAAGTTTAGTAGTAGGTAAATGTAATAAAAAATAATATTTTTTGATAGCTTATGGTCACATGTCACAGAGAAAATCCAACAGGGTATACTTGTTAAGGGACTTTTAATTTTGTGTCGCGGCAACACTGCCGTCATACTGCCATAGTCTGTACCAAAACTTCAACTACAACTTAATTAAAACACACTATGGCCAAAGAAACCAGTCATCTAGTGGAAAAGTGTGAACTAAAATTTAAAAAATGAAAAACGCCCATTGTATCCAAGTTAATTATTTGAAAGTTACATTACACGAACACAGATACAACTAATGTAAGTAGTTTTTTTGTTGCACCGTTTCACTATGGGAAAATCGACTGCGTTTCATCTCAAAACTTCATATCTCAGTTGTTTATAAATGAAATGAGTTATAATTTTCCACACGTATAGTTGAACATATAAGGTTTCGTTTATATAATTTAAAATTTTAATTGTATTTTTTGTTATAAAAAATATTATTATTATTATTTAAATACACAAAATGGTACGTAAAAAAATAAAAAAAATAGTAAGTTTCTACACTTCGTAACACAAGAAGGGCCTTGGCTTCGTCAAATATTTTTTTTTGTTTTTGTTTCTGAAGTGATACTTATACGGGTCGGAAGTATATAACAAGGTATGAAACACGTCTTCATTGGTTGCCGTTCTCTAGAACTAGCACTTTCTAGAATGATGAAGTCTGAACTTTCTGTAGTGCTTATTTCGAGCTTCTTGTGCGTCTTCTGACAGTTGTGCTATAGGCAAAATAGCATAGTGCTCAATTATTTTTTCTCCGTGAATTTGTATTTTATGTACAGAAGAAGATACGAGTAATACCATTTATAAATATTCACGTATAGTTGGGCTGTACTGTATGCATACTCTCCAAACTTTTCCGGGTTAATTGCCATTCCCGATGACATAGTTTGTAGTATAACATAAATACGTTTTATAAGTTCTTCATTTACACCTGTAATGTCTGCAGAGCAAGAGTAATGCTGAAAAAATCTTCGAGCTGTGTTTCCGTCATTACTACTTCCAGTGCCTTGTCGTGGCTTGTCGACATGCAGTCCCAGTTCCTCTCTGAACCGCTTTTGTACCAACTTCTTATACTTTAATACTTACAACAAAAACTTTCGAGAAGTAATGCATCGCGTTAAAATCATGTTATCGAACATGTGTTAGCTTTGATGCTATTTATAATGTGAATCAATGAAAATAAAATTTAAACATCTAAACGAAAAGTTCGTATATTGTAGTATATATTCTTTTTATTTTTATCCCGGAATACCGATTTTCGTGTTAGACAGTTTCGAGACGGCTTTGTATATAGTGTGTTTTCTCAAAATCGTTTTTTCGTGTACATTTCGCATTCGCATTTTTCCGCGATCTCATTGTTTCCAATCGTATAATTTATTGATCCGATGTTTTTTAATAGCGAAATAGTTGAATAGTTGTTGTCATCAATCAGTTTTTTTTCATAATAGTAAATTTTATGGGTAGCTTACTTTTATAATCTCACATATTCTAAATCGCATGACGTACTTACTAATTTTTAAGAGTATAATTCCGTATTCTATCTTATGGCCTCGATTCGGGAAGTCATCTTCTAATTCTAATTTTAAAATCCAGCTATCCTTTTCGTTTTTATGACCAATGAAAGAGAGGTGATGAATTCAGACGAACCAATGATATTATTTTGAATGAATGATAACCTAATAAAGGCAAAGCTATCAGATTGAGAGCTCTCTAAAATTATGTAATCAACGCGTCTATAAGGTTCAAATTCAATATTTGACAGCTCTAATTATTAGGATGGCCATCCCTGTCTATTTCACACAAGACTAAACAAGCTTAGCAAATAGTGCACTGGAATATTGGGAATATTGGCAGGAGAAACTCAAGCAGAAGGTACCGATCAGGATGGCACTATTGACTGACGAGCATGCATGAATAGATTGGTGAATGAAGGATGGATCCAGCTTAGCCTGGATCGTAGCCAGTGGAAGTAAGTTTTTCCTATTTAACTCTACGGGAAAGATAACACGTTGACTAAAATGACTTTATATAATTAGAATCTTGTACAAAATTGCACCAATATTCACCCTCAAAAAAAAAAGTGCTACAGTTTCATTACTATTATTATTATCATTATTGTTGGTAAAGTATCGTCGTTTTATTAATATGTCACCACAGTAAGGGGAAAACAACGGAAAAACTAAAATAACAACATCTGAGTAAAGATAAAAAATCAGGGTTAAACTAAGCCACCATCAAGCCACGTGACCTTAATAAGAAAACTAAGTTTACCAAACTCCAGCGTGAGGGTTTAGGATCGCAAAAAACATCAGAATTTTTGAGAAAGTTGCTTGTATAAATTTAAATTGACGCTTCACGAATAGGTTTGTTTTTCACAACTTGTTCTGAACTCTGTGCAATACAACTGCTGAACTGCAAAACAAAAGTTATAATAAATTAACTACTTAACTTTCGAAATTGAGTCCAGTATTTTTTTTTATGTGATTACTTATAACAACAATGGTTGATTTTGTTTATGTCTAACTATTTGTGGTCCATAATTCTAAAAAAAATACCATTATTTACAAATCTATACCATTTAGAATTACATGGTTTTCAGTAAGTACCTAATCTCTTGTTTCAAGCTTCCTCGCGTAAGGTTAAGTAATCTTAACATGGAGTTTTAAGCGTCTGTAGTCTAGTGACTTGGGCCGCTGCCTCCCATCCGGGAGATGCAGGTTCAATCCCCACCACGTACTAATGCATTTTCGAAATTCGAATTCATAATGTACGTTTATTTGACGCTCTTGCTGTGAAGGAAAACATCGTAATGAAACCTGCACACTCTTGCGAAGAAATTCAAAGGTTGTGTGTGAAGTCAACCAACCCGCACTGGGCCAGCGTGGTTGACTAAGGCCTAATCGCCCTAATTCAGGGTAGGCTCGAGCCCCTCGGTGGGGACGTGTATAAGCTGTTGATGATGATGCGCATCACGACTTCTTCTCAAATACTTTAACTCATAAACATAAGGCGTAGACAAATATGAAATCGCCATTCCGGACCCATGGCACCCCTGGAAGATCCCCTTCGGCCACTTTCGAACCCAACGGTTCGAGTATCTTAAGAAAGCTTACACTCGGAGGTCGTTCCTTGCATCTTGTTTCAGATTATTATTTCACAACAAACTTTTGTACTCATCAAACTTTACAAAGTATTGTTGTTTATATGAGCTATTGCTGAGGCAATTGTAATAGACCTAGCGAGCGCGAAGCGCGAGCAAAGCGTCTTCGTTTCAGCTTGGCTAAAATTGATTGTATGTCCATCTGTCTGTCTGTTTGCCCCACTCTACAGGTCGCGTTTCTCAACCGATTCCCGTGAAATTTTGTAAGCAGGTTCGATAAAAAAATACATTTTTTTGTTGAGTCACTTTTTGGAAATTTAAAAAAATTACGTAGTTATAAGGGTTGAAAATGTAAAAAAAACATAAATCAGCCATTTCGAAAAAAAAAATACTCGCTAGGTCTACAGCTCATAGAGCCACTAGCATGATAAGTTATTATAACAGGTCAGTTGAATCCTCGGAGATTTAATCGTAGCGAGCATGCAATGGCGGATCCACGACGATTAATTTGGAGGGGGCTGAGGGTGGATTTAACAAGCTGCTGCTGCTGTAGTGCCACTTCTGATATACCTATACATATGCAAATCTTGTACCTACTAAACTAAACAAAACAAAAAAAATGGTGCCTCCTCGATTCGCTAGTGTGAGCGTGTTTACAGGAAAAGTAATTGATTTTTTTTTTGAAGTTAGTTTGTTGAAATTTAAAAGATAATTATTATGTCTCATATACCATAGTTAAGCGTTTTTAGGTAATCAATCAGCTGCATTTTATATTGTAAAAAATTGTATCATACCAAATATACAAATATCTCTAAATGATTTTTGAATTAATGTAGATAGTACCTAATTAAATAATTATATAAAATGTTGTCATTTGCGTATCCAATTAGTCTCACCTCTCACAACTGTAAACCATTTTTATTTCGATGTACGCGTAATTGGTAATGCAATACACTTTGAAATGCATCTGTGATTGGTCGCTTTGTGTAACCGGGTAACGAAATAGGTAATTTGCTTGAATTTCAATCATTTTAAATGTTTCACATGACTTTGTCATTGCAAAAAGCAAACCGACGATTTTACAGAAGAGCGCATTCACCAATTAGCTTTGATGACAGTGGGGTGTGGTGAGTACAGGCAGAAAGTAGGTAAAGCGGCGCGGGGCTCCAGACAGAGAGTCCACTCAGAACAAACTGCTATTTCTGGCACGCACACATTGACGTACAATATTGTACTCATTAAAATTATTCATTGACATTGAATTAATGTTGAGAAGAGACACTTAACCCTATATTATTTAAATTAAAAAGTTCTACGCAATTTTTTTTTCATCTGCGAGTGCTAGCGCGGGCTTTTGTCACGTAGTGTTGTCAAAACAATATTATGTCCAATATTTATTAAATTGAATTGAATGAATTAACTTAGTTTTATTATTGCTATTGTCAAAATGTATTACCTGAAACGTTACCACAGTAACTGTTGCAGTTTATTTGGTGGTTGGAATAATACTAAACACTGTGCATACACGGTCTTTACCTTACAAAAAACGAGTAAAAAGAGAAGGATAGTAAAATTCCTGAATAACACTTTACTAGCACTCGAGTTCCTTTTTCATAAGTCATAACGCAGTGTGATCCACGAATCTTCATCGAGTGTGGAGTTGGGATCTTTTATGATGTAAGCATGATAAACATGAATGAATAAATGAATCGATGTAAGTATGTTTGTAATATACTATTCTACCTACTTTTTGTCAAAACTTACAAACAATGCAGTGCATGCCAACCCTAGTGAGTCTGGCAAGATGACGTAATTATTTTTGAACAACGCAGGAGTGGTCCTTCTGTTACCCTTTTTAATTTGTGGTAGAGGGGATTAAAACCTAATAATATTATGAATAACCGTTGTGAAATAATGTTTATTATTTAGTGATTTTCCATTGTTACATTATTTCATCAGATACTCGTACAAATTTGTTCAACAAGATAGCTAAGTCGACTTTTGTAACGGAATATGATTTTGTATCCCGGTCGTCCCGCGAAGGAAAGTAAATAATGAATCCGTTTTCATTTATCTCGGGTAGATAGCGAAGAAAATAACCGAGGTTGTAAACTGTAAAATAAGAATATTTAGATTGAATTTCTGCTGTCCACGATAATGTAACAAAACGTTGTATAGACAGCGAAAATAGACCTACATTTCAATATATTGATTAGAAAAATGTTTCCAAAAACCTTTACAAAAGTAATCATAGTACGTATAGATATAGATCATCATCATCATCATCAATTACGCAGACGCCAGACAGTCACATTACTAATCTGTACGAACCCAGTACAGATTAGTAATGTGACTGTCTGGCGTCTGCGTAATTGATGATGATGATGATGATTATTAGTACATTGTTGTACGAGGGATGAAAGTAACTTATATAGCACCGAGACAGGGTTTGAAGCCTGAGCGTAGCGAGGGCCCTAATAGTTCGAGGCACTAAATAAGTCTTTAACCCGTGGTAAACAATGTGATTTTCATTACGAATACAAGAAAAGAGAAAATAAAAACACGAATTAGCTAAAGAAAAAATGAGTGACTTTCATATCTGAATCAGATGAACTCATTGTAAACAAAACCCTACAACTCGAGAAACAAATAATAATCGGATTGTTTTTTGCCCGTCTATTTTTATTTTTTGCTGTGGCCGTGCTGGCTTTTGAGCCATTATTTTTAATTTCCATCTTGCAGTTAAATATTTTGCCTAAATCTATTTTATTTTAAAGAAATAGTTGAAAGTTAATAATAATAAAGTCATTTCAAAAATATATATTCTGTAATTAACACTTAACTTTATGTTATTTCAATTTAACATTGTGCTGTAATTGAGTGGCTGTATAGAAAGATGGAACATAGTTCAATAGAAATGTGAAATTAGAACCAGTTTTTTTTTTTTTTTATAATTTGACAGTTGTCAGTTGAAAGTGATTCTACCTCGGGCTGAAAAGTATTACCTTCAATCCGCTCCTCAGGCCACTTTTGAACTACTTTCAGAGTATGAGTAATGAAAAATAATAATCATCACAGCGATGCGATATGGTCATCACATTTTAGCAAAATCCACACGATGAAGAAGAAGTAAAAGAAATTAAAATTCAAACCGCTACATACTGCTGAATAAGTCAAACGTATGTATTGGTCTGTGGTATAGGCTGTACAATTTATACTGTATTTTTAAACGATTGAACCTTTGACTATCGATGGCTGTAATTGAGTTTTGGATTTGGATTGGATTAATATTTCCTGCTAAAAGCTAAAAAGCTAAAAGCTTGTAAAAATAAAAAAAATAAAAAAATCGATATTGCAATTCTCTATATTTTATAATTGGAATTCTGGATTGCTTCTGCTGTAAAAACTACACATTATTCTTGGATTCATTTCTAACGTTCATTCGTTCGTTCGTTGTTGGTGCAGATTGTATTTACTTGCATCATACATTTTGATGGACGACGCTACAGAGATTTATGCTAATTACGGTGCTGTTAGGTACCTATAACCAATCACTTTGTCACGCTTATTTTACACTCTTCAAGTCCAATTCCATACGCTCTTTGCTTGAGTTGCATAAATATTAGACTTATTTACCCAATGGTTAAATATAATATTTTAAAACGAAAAGACAAAGCTGCTGGCTTGGATGATATCACAGTCGAACAACTGAAACACCTGGGACCAGTGGCTATATCCTGGCTGCTAAGTTTCTTTAACGCGTGCATGGCATCAGCGAAGACTCCGAAATTGTGGAGGAAGTCAAAAATTGTGGCCTTACTAAAACCAGGGAAATCTCCATCTGACCCTAAGAGCTACAGACCAATTTCCCTCCTGTGTCATACATTCAAGCTTTTCGAGCGACTTATACTCAACCGACTCACAGTGACCATTGACCCCACTCTCATCCCAGAACAGGCTGGATTCCGGCCGGGAAAATCATGCACCAGTCAGGTGCTAAACCTCACCCAATTCATTGAGGACGGATTTGAACGGGGCGTGGTCACAGGTGCTGTGCTCTCAGCAGCGTATGACACAGTGAATATAAAAAAAAATGCTGTCTAAAGTATCGAGTGCCACAAACGATCCCACTTTCGTGTCACTGTTAAGTGAATTTACACTTACACGGAAAGAAGAGCAGATGGCGCTGTCAGAAAAACGGCCTTCCCCAAGGAAGCGTCCTGGCACCACTTTTATTCAACGTCTACACAAATGATCAGCCCCACATCCCTAACACTCGGCGATATATCTATGCCGATAATCTTGCACTAACTTGCCAAGATAAGACCTTCGAAAACGTGGAAAGTACACTGAACCTTGCCTTGGAAGACCTTCATGAATACTTCGAGCATAACGCTCTAAGGCCCAATCCAAGCAAAACCCAATCGTGTGCTTTCCACCTACGTAACCGGGAGGCAAACAGGGAGCTGAACATTTCCTGGAAAGGCGTCGCCATCCAACACTGTAACTTTCCTAGATACCTGGAAGTGACACTGGACCGCTCTCTGACTTACAAGACCCACTGCAGAAACACAAAACAAAAAGTTAGTTCCCGCAATAACCTACTGCGCCGTCTCTCCTCCGCCAACTGGGTAGCAAACCCAACGGTTATGCGCACTACAGGACTAGCTCTGTGTTTCTCAGCAGGAGAGTACGTGTGTCCAGTGTGGGCTAGGTCAGCACATACCAGAGAGGTGGACGCAGAGCTGAACGACACCTGCCGCATAGTGACTAGCTGTCTTAAACCAACCCCGGTCGGTATGCTGTTTCCTCTTACGGGAATAGCTCCACACAGAGTCCGTAGAGAGGTGACATGTTCGCTTGAAAAACAAAAACAGGAAAGTGACCCGAGACACCCACTCTACGGGCTCTTCCCCGCCGCAGGTCGGTTGCGAAGCCGCAAAAATTTCCTGCGATCTACGCAGCCTGCCGACGAAAACCCTACTGACGTGAGGTGCCGGCTTTGGGCAAGCGAGTATCCACATTCACTGTAACCCCCCAACGAAAATCTGCCTCCAGGCTATAAGGAACCTTGGCCAACCTGGAGAAGTCTAAATAGGCTGAGGACCCAGGTTGGCCGAAGCAAAGATAATCTGTGTCGGTGGGGGTACTCAAGTAGCGCAGACGCCAGCTGTGAATGTGGAGAACCCTTGCAAACCATGCTACACCTCACTAACTTTCCCGCGTGCCCGACCACCTGCTCACGTGAGGACTTACTTGTCAGTAACCAGAGGGCTACCACGGTAGCCGCTTTCTGGGCAAGTAAGATTTAGCCCGTGTTCTTGCCGACACGAAAGAAGAAGAAGAACGAAAAGAAACCTATAAAGTACTATTACTTTTGTCTTAATATATTAGTAGGTACTTATACTTTTAATAAAACAATAAATAAAGATTATACGAAGTAAAGTATGCCAACTCTATCAAGTAATTATTTATTCAGTTTTATTTTCATAGTTATCGTTTAATGTTTTCAATTACGAGGGAATAGCGGAGTATTCCTGGCACAGGCACATGACAGGCACTCTGATGCTTAAGAGGAAGCTCCGAACCAACTGTTGTAAAAATCTTCTTATGATTTTTTTTTTTTTTTTGTAAGTAATTAGTAGGTAAGTGTATAATGACCATGAAACTGTTACAGGATGCCAACACAGTAGGTATTTATAAAAACAAGTACATAACCTACGATACAATGCGACAGTTATCAACAGCTCATATATGTACGTCCCCACCGAGGGGCTCGAGCCTACCCTAAATTAGGGCGATTTGGTCTTAGTCGACCACGCTGGCCTAGTGCGGGTTGGGCGACTTCACACACAACCTTTGAGTTTCTTCGCAGGAGTGTGCAGGTTTCGTCACGATGTTTTCCTTCACCGCAAGAGCGTCGAATAAACGTACATATGAATTTGAAATTCGAAAATAGATTGGTACGTGGTGGGGATTGAACCCGCGTCTCCCGGACGGGAGGCAGCGGCCCTAGCCACTAGACCACCGATCCTTTTTTCTACATCAGCAGCCTTGTAATGCCTGAGCCGTTACCGCGACCCTTACGCGTATCTTTGCATCGGGAAAATACATGAGTAGTTAGTTGAAGTTCCAGCAGTTTTTTTTTTATTATACCTACTCGAAGCAGGGAGCTGAAGGTCGCAGGCGCTGGAGCAAACATCGGCCGCATTGCGGTCGCAGGCTATGCGGAATGCTAATAAAATCCTGATGAATTTCACGTTTAGAGTGACACGGTTCGCTTTGCCTTGCCTGTTTGAATATTGTCTAAGTACTACAATGCAATGGGGCGCAATCTATATAATTCATCCGCATGGCCAATTAATTGATGAATCTCAGTAATGAATATCACAAACTATTATATTACCGATATCGTACATTACCGAACTGACACTCCAGCAGAGAATTTTAAAATATAACCTATACAGCAGCGGTACAATAACTTACAAAATTAATTAGAGGTTTCGTATCTGACTTTTTTGAAGAACCCCACGTACTATAAAACGGGTGTCCAAAAAGGGTAATTGCACTTTTAAATATCAATAAATCATCTTAATGCGGGTAGATAGCAAAAACAAATTATAATGTCATACGTGGAATTTATTGGAAATTTAGTTGAAATTGATTCGTATACCGGAGCTCAGCCCGCATTTTGTGTAAGAGCTTATTATCGCGCGCAGTTCAATGTACGGGACATTTCTTTATCTCCCAGTGCGAATATCATTAGAAAATGGATTAAGACGTAAATGGACGTCATTTGGACGACATATTTTTTTTGGCGTAAACTTTCCATTGTATGTTCTTTTTGCAAATAGTAATAAAATTATGAAATGATATATTCTTCATGTATAATTTTTGGGTATAAACTGCCAACACCCTTTTTATTTTTACACCCTGTATATTATTTATCTAGTATCGTATCAAAAAAGTAATTGTTTATTTTTTGTTTAGTATGATGGATTTCTGGAAATTTTATCTCTGAATTTATAACGAATCACTTTTATTTGTTCAAATAATAATTATAATACAATAGTCTAACATTTTACATGTTCAAGCAACGTTGATATGGATAGTAAAAATAGACGAAAAAGTTCGCCCTTGATTTACATACCTATACAACTTGCATGCAACTCAAAGATTTCAGACGCGCGGCGAAGCAATCGTCTTTCATTCCTTTGAGATACAACTTTAATATTAAAACAATATTATAATAAAACTATACACTTCCAAAAATGTTCAAAAGTTAAAAGTAATTTTTTTTTATTCGAATTAAGATTTTTACAAATCATATTTCGACGTCAAAGGATGGCACGATGATGATGATGATGATGAGATGGATGTTAAATATAAAACAGTTTAAAGAATTGGTTGCTACAACGATTTAAAGAGGTAAATGAATACAATCAAGAAATACATAATATTTAAAAAAAGTTACGATGCGTGGTCGCGAGAAATATGTAATAATCGAGAAATTAGTATATTATGAAACTGACCTTCTCTCTGGACCTATTTATTTTGTAGAGTCTATTCTCTCCGCTACCCTCACAACTTGTAGGCCGTGGAGTCGGCGGCAACGAAAAAGGGTCAAGGACATCGGATGTACTCGTATGACAACCTTTTTAGCTCAGCAGAGGATTATAGCTTCTTACGAGATATAACTAAATCTAAAATATTCTATTTTTTTTAGCTGATTTAGGTCAAATTATCGCGGTATATACTAGTAACTGCAAATTTATATATTCAATATGAATCCCTATTTCCCTTGGTCACATCACGCGTGAGCGCCTGGGCCGATTATTTAAATTATTTTTTTGTTGTGTATGTCATTGAAAAAGAAGTTGCGCGGAAAATTAGAACATTTAAGAAAACAGCGACCATATTAAATTTTCTAATGGCCTCGATTCGGGATGTCACATTCTAATCCTTAATTTAAGTTAGTCCGTCCTTTTTACCTATTAAAGATTGAAAAGGGACAGGAGATGGCCATCCTAGTATTTGAGCTGTTAAACATCGAATTTGAACCTTATGGCTGTGTCGATTGCACAATTTTAGAGAGCACTTAAAACATGCGACTTAAAAATCTCTTAAACTGACTGCTATGCCCTTATTTTAAGTTATCATTCGTTCAAATTAATATCATTCGTTCATCACCTCTCTGTCATTGGTCATAAAAACGAAAAGGATAGCTGGATTTTAAAATTAGAATTAGAGCATGACATCCCGAATCGAGGCCAATGTACCCTTATATAGCAACATATACATAACTCAGTTGGTCAGTCGTTTGACATTAATATTCATAGTTAAGACAAGACAACGCCTGTCGGGTCAGCTATAGTTTAATTCGTGACAGTTTATTTATAAGTATCATTTTCACTAGAAAGAAAAGAATAATGAAACTGTTAAAAAGATAACATCGATCGAGATTATAATCTACGAACAAGTTTTTATTTAAATGAACCTAAATCTATTCATAATTATATTGCTATCAAAAAATACTCAAAGATAAACGATCAAAAACATTCTATAACATTTCAAAAATGTTTCAATAGTACATTACTGCCGCGGCCGCAAAATTAGTTATTGTTGGACGAGGGCACGTTTGACTTTTATTGTGTACGAGTCCAGCAAGAGTTATTGCGGCCGAGGCCTGTATAGTGCTTTTCTTTGAAATATGCGAGGAAATTATAAAATCATAAATAAATTAACGAACCTTGGATTTGGATGTCTACTCGTATCGTACTAAACTTATAAGTTCTAACCTTTATCACTTTAACCTCTACTTCGAATATTCATTGTTATAATATTTCCCTAATTCAATGATAAGTTAACTCCATCATGAAAAATAAGTAACAAGATAGTACGATAAAAGAGATGAAAATTACAAACCGCCATATTGCGCGCTTTACTTTTTTTTTGTTCTGTGCCAGTGTCATACAGAGCATACAGCCAACTCCAATCACTACGATTCGTGTACGATTTATATAAAATTTGAATTTAGAACATAAGAGTTTGCTGTAAAAAGACTCGAAAGCATTGAAATTTCTAGACGAAAGTTACTTTGCCGGCCTAGGCCGTTTGAAGGCACATTCCTGGCCGCTGTTGTATGGGCAATGTTTCGTCCAAAAATGAGTCACTTCGCGTATTGTTTTTTGGCAGTAATGATCACATTTTCGAGCGTGTCGGAGAAAAATAGATAAAATCTTTACTGTTCGCTTTTTAGCCTCGATGTCAAAGAGAGGGTTGTATGTTTGTGCGTGGCAAAGATTTCTGACGCGCGTCGCCTCGCGCTGCGAAGTGATCGTCTTTTGTTCCTCTGAAGTGCGTGGCGTCCCGTCGCAGCAGCTGCCAGACAGATAAACTTTCAGGTGGACAGATTGAATTAACTTATCGCTTTCCCCACGTCTCGTAGTTTAATTTTGAGGGTTGGAGAAATACGCCAGTATTATGAGTAGGTACTTTGTGGTAAAAATCATTCAGGTGCTACTTCCCATGCCGTCCAACAGATGGCGCAACAAGTCTTCCGGCAACATCGTGTAAATTAAATTGGTGTATGAGTATATTTTTTTCCAGTTAATGTGTTCCATTGGAGGTATTGTTTAAATTATTGCAATCATACGGTAATACGGTCAAAAACTATTATTTATCTATACTGTGATACGGTGGCTTGGTATTTTACTATTCAATAATAAGGTACCATTATTTTATACAAATTTTATAGTAAATGGCTAATTTAACATTGAGACATTTTCCTTATAGACCCTTAATTACCCTTAATTTGAAAATGGCAACTGCTAAGTCGTGACATTGTCAGTATGGACATTTAACTATAACCACAGAGTACTATAATACGAACATTCTAAACAATACCATATTTTTTTACAAGCTTTTTATTAGCTTGCACTGTATGTGGGTGAATTTAGTGTGTGTATGTTCGGGTGAAATCTTGCAACCCAAATTTGAAGCATTTGCTGCCATTAGAATTTGATGAAATTTGGTACACTTATGTAACCACGATGACAATGCAATATTATGGTACCATGGAGCTGGTCTGATGATGGAGACGGAAGGTGGCCATAGAAACTCCTTTAATACACAACACAACCTAGTCGTGTTTGGGCTCGTTGGATTTGTCTTAACAAGATCTTTAGTCATACGTGATGTCCAGGGTCTCATGATGGACCCGGAAGGTGGCCATAGGAACTCCTCTAATACACAACACAACCTAGTCGTGTTTGGGCTCGTTGGATTTGTCTTAACAAGATCTTTAGTCATACGTTATGTCCAGGGTCTCATGATGGAGCCGGAAGGTGTCCATAGGAACGCTTTAAATACACACCACAACCTAGTCGTGTTTGGGCGCGTTGGATTTGTCTTAACAAGGATACTCCACTCCACGGCTTTAAAAGCTTGTTTAAAAAGGATTATTAATTAAACTTATTTTTTTAAATACAAAAGAAATCATAATATTTTACAGTAGCGTCAGTGGTGTAAAGTTGCTGCCTTCTGAACGAGAGTATGCGGTTTCAATCTCAAAACGTAAACAAGAATGTCCGCAACAACGCGGTAAAGAAAAACACGACTTGTGCTGGTAAACAATAACTCAATATTTTACTTAAGATTGTAGAATTCTATTCTACAGTGTAAACCAGAGTGGTAATAATAGCACAACATTAAGGCTACATACACATTACATTTAATGTCTCCTCGTAGATCTAATATGTTGTCCATTTGCTTTAAAATCTAAGAAAATAAAATATCAAAACCAATAGTAATTTGATAAGCAATTAAAATATTTCTCAAAATAATGGACTTAAAATATTTGAAATATTTTCGTAGTAGTTTTTTGAAAGTAGGTAGGTATTACATTTACCTCGTGCCAACATACATAAACTCACGTCTCTTTCCGGGAGGGCTAGGCACTTCCTTTCACTTGCTACGATCTTCCTTTCACTTGCTACGATCCAAACATATTCTTTCGCTTCAACAACATTCACCAACCCCTTCGGTTTAGGGTAGTCGTGGCCTGATCTTCCTTTGAACATTCCATCATTTAGAAATAAAGTAAAAGTTTATATATCGTGCTATTCACAAAAAAGCTTATCCTAAAATATAAAATAATGTAACTATAATGTGAAATATTAAAAATGATCTCCACTAAATATAAGCAGCAAGTAGGGCGTTATTAACTAACTACTAGCTGCGTTGGTCTTCCGTGGAGCCAGTTCTTTATCCTATAATATTCTTAATAATATTATAAACGCGAAAGTTTGTATTTATGGATGTTTGTTACTCTTTCACGCATACTTTTTACGGGAAAAAGTCTTATTCCCACGGGAAAATCTTACACAACGTGAGAGTAGCCGTGGGCGCTAGTGTTGTTTAAAATTATTATAATGACATCGATCTGTGTACTTATTTTGGTATCTAGGTAGGTATAGGTACTATTAAGGAACGAACTTAATTCGTTGCTATTATTATCACACGCTTAAAAAAAATCTATTTCTAAAGTAAGATTCTACCGAATATAAGACATATTTTATTAACCTATCTATAATATAACAGACTAAATAATACTATCAAAGTATAAAGAAACTAATAACAATATTTAAATAGCATTTCGACAAAAACATTATTTTAGGTTTTGGTATAGTTCATCAAGCCAAGTACGACTACCTGTAAATATTACATAAAAAGTACCTAACATCATATTAAGTATACAACTATAGATAAACAAAAATGTTGTTAAATAAAACTTAAAATTGAGATACATATTAAAACAATAATAATACTTACAAAACTAATATTGTAGGCAAACAAAAGTATACCTGTAGGTACAATGTCATTTTCTTAGTAATTATCGCTTACTAAGGAAACTAGTTAATTACTAAGGAAATTACAGTGAAGCTACATTTTGACATGTCCGTCAGATTGCATATAATAGGGGATCAGATTGTTCCTAAATTTACCATATTTTATGAATTATTTTTGAAATATAGATTAGAAGCAGACGATTCGTGAAAAAAAAAAACAGGGTCGGTTGAAAAATGAATTCACGGTGAATTTTTAAATTTCAACATGTCTGTCTCTTTCAAAACTGATTTTTTGTATGGAAATTATATGGCGTTACTAACAAATGACGTCACAAGTTGGTATGTGCCCGTCTGTCTAATCTTGAATTTCAAACCTTTATAACTCGGTCAATTTTAAAGATAGAGCAAAAATTCTTTTTGGTGTTCGATAGCAGAAACTAAGAAGTTTGGATTTATAAAATTAAAATAAAGAAGTCCGATCCCTTATTATTTTTCGTTTTACTTCTAAATAGTCAATCTATCTGCATCACTTCAATTTAGTCAATTTGTTCAACTAAACGGTTAAACGTGAGATTGATAGCTTGGTAGGAAGCTCGCAGATAACTTGATCAACACCGAGTCCAAGGCATCTCTCGATTAATGATCGGTCAGTCGGGATTGACGAGAATTTCACGAAACATATCTACATGTCATGTTATAGGTCAACAGGAGTCCGTCGTACA
This sequence comes from Carpatolechia fugitivella, assembly GCA_951230895.1. Taxonomy (NCBI): domain Eukaryota; kingdom Metazoa; phylum Arthropoda; class Insecta; order Lepidoptera; family Gelechiidae; genus Carpatolechia; species Carpatolechia fugitivella. The sequence continues at coordinate 15,270,548 of OX579645.1, forward strand.
AGCTCATAAATTGATAAATATACTCACCGGCACATCTAACCGCCCACTCTTCATTTCAGGGAATACTCGTGATTCTTTATAATTCTATTAGTTACAGCTGATGTCAGTAAAAAGTTGTTAATTTAACGTTTATTTAAGTGTGTTTAATTTATCGTAAGTACAATAAGCGTAGTTAAAAATTAACTCGAAATACAAGGGTGGGCGATTAGATGTGCCGGTGAGTGTATAACATGATGTAAGCTAATTCAAGCTACGCCTGCATTGTTTTTAGCCCGTAGTATAAATAGCCATAAACTATCTCGTATAGTATGCGCAACATCCATCTCCATTGCTGCGTGAAAGAACGAAAAACCAGCAAACATATACGTGAGCATACTGGAAATCTCTGGATCTGGCCACTTACAATAAAATAACAAAAAAACAATTATGGAATTCGTAAATGGAACTCTTTGTTACTTTTTAAGTGAGACTGCCATGCGTTTTTTCATTGTGACGTTCTTTCGAAAATTGTGTGTCGCTATCAAAATGAATTTAACTCGTGAACATTTTCGTTTATGAATTCTTATTATTTTCGTGGTGGCTTATGTCAACAAGAGATTTGCCAGAGACTTCAATTGACATTTGGTGATGAAGCAACATGTTGCAGCTTTGTGTATTCGTGGTTTGGAGAATTTAGACGTGGACGAGGTACCTATGTGAAGGTCGGCCGGTGACTGAGGTTACTCTAATATTGACACCGTACAACAATTTATAGAAACTGACAAAAAAATTGCTTGCCAGCAAATTCGTGCTTTGTTAGGCATTGAAATGAGCCAAGTGCAAAACATTTTACATGTGCATCTGAAGGTTTGGAAGCTTTGCACTCGATGGATACCACATGACTTAACGGAGATCCAGAACCGACTGCGTGTCCAATGGTGTCGTAAAATGATAACAAAAGTAACGGAGGACAGTCATTGGCTGTCTATAATATCGTGACAGGTGACGAAACCTGGGTGTACTGCTTTGAACCCGAAAGAAAAAGTCAGTCGGCAGAGTGGGTCTTGCCTTTTGAAGATTTGTCGACGAAAGTTATGAAAAGTCAAAACATCATCGGTAAAAAATAGTTGCTTCTTCTTCTACAGTATCGCTTGAAGATCCGAGGACAGTGACTGCAAATTGGTACGTCAACACTTGCTTGCCCAGAGTCTTAGAAAAAGTTCGCGAAAAGTGTCCTCGAAGCAATGTCCTCCTTCACCACGATAACGCATCCTCACATTCCGCTAAGGTAACAGAAGCCTATTTGAAGGCTTCAAATGTGGAACTGATGACGCATCCGCTTTACACCGTGGACCTCGCATCCTGCGACTTCTTTTTATTTCCAAAAATTAAAGACAAACTTAGAGGCACACGTTTACGAGCCCTGAATCCATGGTGAATGCGTTCCATGAAGCCATTGAAGAAGTCCCTAAGGAAATCTGGTCCAACTGCTGTGTACAGTGGTTTCAGCGAATGCAAAAATGCTTTAATTGCGAGGGAATATACTTCGAATAATAATAAATGCCTACGTGCTATAAACTTCTCAAATATTTATTCGTACTCCAAGTCGCATCAATCCATATTTACTACACAACTGTCATGTTTTCGGGCTTTTCGCTTTCGGCGGCAGCTTTGTTACGGTGCTCTAGGTAGAGTATCTAGATATTCCACCGATCTATCTGCTATCAGTCACTTAGTGTGACGTAGCACGTCACTATCTCGTCCGTATCGGCGAGTCCGACAGCAGCCAGCACTTTGATCACTGTCATAATACTGGACGAATTGTTCCATCTAAGGTACTAGTAAAATTGGTGATGAGACGGTATTTATATAACTTTGAACGTGTCAGTGATATCGTGTCACTAGTCAACTGATAACATGTAGTAGGTAATTTAATCAACGGAATAAATAAAAGTACCTATAAGTTTAGTCTTCTACTTATAGTGTAAAGGTCGATAACCGACGACGATGTCATAATGTCATATGCTCGTATAAAAAAGAACAACATACCTAGCTTACAACAGTTTCATCACAACAAAAAATTCGCAATCGCTACAGATTTTTCTTATATTCGCTTTTTTATTATTTTAAATAATTTTATTTATTATTTGTTTTAATTAACAATTTATTGTACACAATAAAGATTACAAAGACAAAACATACAGTAAAACGACACAACAGGCCTACTTATTATATACCAAGGAAATATCTTCCAGTAGACCTACGAAAGAGAGAAAATAAAATTACAGGACGCGGATAAAACGTGCACAACATGAAAACATAGATACAGAACAATAACAACTTGACGGTTAGACATCGTAAGATAATAAACTAACGAGAAATAATACGTAAAATTGTAAATGGTTGGTGTCAGTTCACAATATTCCGTAAGTTTATAATATCGCGAGTAAGATTATAAACTAACGGCGTTCACAATCTTACGGTGACAACAATGTAATATCTAAAAACAAACTATACTATAATAAAATATACTTACACGCAACCGCTTCAGACCCGTGGTCCACCTGGTGGACCACGGGCAGTTTTTGTTTTTCCTTGGCCAACACAAATGACATCAACGGCCTGTTACAGTCCACTGCTGGACTATGAGCCTCCTCCACTTAAGTGGAGGGTTTTGCCATTATCTCCACGCTTGGCAAGCGGGTTGGAGATCGCAGATTAAAAGGTTACTGTATCAGAGAGCGCTGCTGCCCGTTCCCTGTTCAATGTGTAGTCCCTAAGTCACCTCTTATGACACCCACGGGAAGAGTAGGGGTTGGTGACAAATGTATTCTACTCTGCCTATACCACACGGCGTTGTTTGTGCGGCGGCGGCGGCGGCAAAGTTGTACCAAGTTCAAAAACCAAAAACTACACAAAAATTGGATATTCACAGGTGCACAAACCATAGTTTAACTACTTGAACCAAGAAGAACACATAAGTACGAATTTTGAATAAAAATCTATATCTAACAGTAGTGTCAACAACATAAAATCAACCGTTGATAAAGCTGCTATAAATGACCAACACAAAAACAACCGGAATTACAGTTAAGAAAAATCAGTTGGATCAAATCATAACAACGTTATTCAACCAATCATATGTATGAGCTTCAATTGATCACACCTATACTGAACTTAAATATTTCAACCTAAGCTATAACAAACAGCTTTAAAAGAACGCGAATACAAACTCTAATAATCGATGTAGCGGCTGGTCAGGATCAGAAGCACAGGCCTAATCGTATTTAAAGAAAAATATAAAACACCTAATCTATGCGTCACCAACGTTACATATATACCAAATTATAAGTTCCATACCGTAGAACTACAAATAACTGTTTACATAAAGCATAGTGACTCCTGCACTAAGCTCACCCCCCCCCCCCCCTTCTAGTAAAAAACAAACCCAATAAATTGCTAGTTTTTAAAACCAATAGAAAATGTTTATTTCAAATACTACCAATCTGAAAAGACAAACTGGATTACTCCATTAAAGTAATAACTAAAAAGTATCAATACAAAGGAAGAAAATATCGCGGAGTTTGCACACAGAGCATACAAACTCCACAGTACACAAAAACAATAAAAAGCTTACCAGCGATCAGCTATCTTAAGCCACTTCTGCAAAGAGACATTGGCTTTCAAAGAGTGCTTTTCCGTTATCATTTTTAGTTCAAGTAATAATATAGGTTTGAGACTAAATGGTTTTCATAGGAAATATTTTAAGTATAAAATAAATATTTAAATAGGACTGATGACGACTGCGTTGACTGATTTTTCACCAGCATTATAAAAAGCGATGTTTTTAATGCTATACCATCTCTTGTTAATAATATCTGTATCAAAAATATTTTTATAGAAAATAAAACATAAGTGCACATTGTCTACTACCTACGTACTCGTATATCAGACGGCGCGCGGCATGCGTTTTTATAAAATCAATTTAAGATGGAAACCATTCAAATTGTTAAAATTATCCCATTTGTAATTGAAATACGAATGTGTACAAAGGCTTTTAATTTTAATTTGTTTTCATTATTGACAGTGTGAAATAGTGACTGTCTGTGTGTCGTCGTCGCGTCGTGTTCGCTTCGGCGGCATTTCATTTACGTAGTAGGATAGGTGATAAATCTACAGGCTGTTTTAAAAGCAACAGCTTGTGTTCAGTCAGAGCCAGCAGGGTAAAAACACTCGATATAAGCTTCCGGTGCTTAAATCTCTTATTTTCAATTTCGCGGCGTGTATTTTTTAAAATTTTATCTTTAAAAGCCGGTAGGCATCTCTCTGAATAAATAATATCTAAAACCCAAGTATAAAAATTAAACAGGTTTCTATCTTTATGTATGTTGGGCAGGCAATTATCTTGGCACAGAGCCAGTCATGTGAATGTATCCTTGCACGCTGCCAGGAGTTAAACGATAATTGGCTATTCATCACAAGTTCACTTATTACGTGCCTGTTTATTTTTCAAAACGGTTTAAAAAAATATATCGTAGCGCTAGACGCCTGGACGAATGGTTAATTCGTCCAAGGCTAGACGCAATCAAAAGAGGCGAAGATGATCGACGCCGTTTGATATGTCTATTAATCATCGGTTTTAATTTCGCGTCTGAGTTTACAAATACTATCAATGTTTTGAAGAGTTGCCAAGTCACAGCTACATTGAACTCGCTAATCACATCAGATTAGTCTACCTAAACACCAATGCTTGATTGCTGTGTCTTAGATGATTGCGCGATTAACATGACATTTTCGATTTTAATCGTATCACTTCTTCGTGGGGTCGATACAACATAACATTAGAATCATTCGATTTTCTAAGAAACTAAAGGCAAAGGAAAACAGGACTCAGAATATAAAATTTTTACAAAATTTAAAGTTTGTTTGGCAATCGCGTTCAATGATGCTTGTAAAATACTTATAAAAAACCACCAATACCCTTTAAATAATAAATCAACCAATCATTCTAAATATTATTTAAAAGACAGAATAATAATATACTCATCATTATTATATGAGACTAACGGGATGAAATTAAAAATGTTAGTCCCTTGGCACGGCACGGTGAGAACCGAGGGCAATGTTGAAACTAGCAGGAATATTGGGATTCGATTCTGGAATCCAATAAAATAGGGAAAGTCAGCACGCATATTCGGATATCTACTCCCACGGTGCTCCCACAGTACAGCAAAAAGTTCCATCGAATTTGTTCGCACTACCAGGAACCTGACTGTTCGCTTTTTGGAGAGACTGAAGAGCTGAGGGACTGAAAGCTTTCGTGATTGAATCTGCGCAGAGCGTATTAAATGCAGTTATTGCTGACAACTGTGTGACATAGACCGAAGGACTGAAAGAATTCAGTATCCTTTGTTTCGGATGACGGTATAACTTTACAAAATGCCTGCATTCACTTTGAACATTTGAAACAATTTTCTAAGAGATTAAATCCATTCAGCGGATAATTACCATTCGCAAAACGTCCATTCACCGTTTATGAGTATATATTATAGAAAATAAGAAACCAAAAGTTATTTTTAATTTAAAGCATATTTGTTAACAAGAAAGTCTAAAACTAGTGAAACTCAGTCATGAAAAAAAACTTCAGTCAATTTTTAATTCTGAGAAGATGATGATAATGAATTGGCTTCCTTTCTTGGCGTACCCATTTAGAACTTTTTGCAACCGAGTGTGATTTTCTTATCTGATATATGCATTGAAAATATTAATAATGCACTTAAAATGTTTTTTTTTTTTTAAGTATTTATATAGCTAGTTAAACCTATCGAAAGCACTTGAACATTAACTTTTTTCTATGTGGATTATAATAGTTAATGAAAGTTTTGGATATTCACAGTCGTCGTCGTAACAAAATATTACTACAATAAAATAGATACTTTTAACTGCACATGTTCTAGATTCCTTACAAACGTTGTTAAAAAAAAACACATCTTGTCTCTTTGGTTTCAATGAAACAAGAATCTACCATCTGCACTTTACGTCCTGTTACGATTTTACAAAACGCAATAACTGCACGGAGTTGCGCAATTTCCTTTTAACAAGAATTCTCATCTCTTTACGTGGTTGCTGTTTGATACCGTATAGGTAGATGTGTGACTAATGAGATGGAGTTTTCTTCCTGTCTGCCTTTTGCACAGCGTTCTTTAATATTTTCATTCCTTGAAGTTATGCAAATAATAATATCAAAGCAACAGTTTCGTAAGACTCAAAGTAACTACTCGTATTTCCAGTTCTTTAAAAACTAACAGTAATGAAAGAGCCCGTATTTTTTTTTAAGAAACGCTCAGTTTTTATTTTAATTCGTGGGTAGACGTAGCCTAAGGGGACTAAACAAAACAGTCAACCAGCATACTACTCTACCAGTTCCAAATTCCATTCAGTGTATAAATTCCAGTACTAGCGCGTAATTTGTTAATCCGCTACTCCGTGTTTTTAATAAAAAGATACGCGTCATCACATCGTTGCACATCAAGATTATTATTTTAAGATATTATTATTATGTTACAACCTTTATTCCACTAATCGTAAGTATGTACATGAGACGCCAGCACAAGTGGTAGAGTACCTTGATCTTGATTTAATTTTCTACTCTACCATGCCGTCTTTATTGGTATAGTGGCGCGTTTGAGTGTTAAAATACCATTTTATTCTACCTGAGTACAGGCTTCTAAAAGCCAATCTGATTGTGGTTCGATTTCCGGCCAGACTGATATTATGATACATATTTTAAGCCTTGGTCTTATTTATGTTCGTATTTGTCAGGTATCTATGATTATTATAATACATAATGAAGAGACGAAAAAATATTTAAAAAAATATATATAAAAATACCAGATTTTTCTTAAGCCTTAGTCATTTGAAACTTGCTGATATTATTGAATAAATTTGAACTTAAATTGAAAAGAACAAGTAAAAGTCGCTTGACTGCTTTACCTATAGTAGCATATCGTTTAAACAATGTCTTTATTAGAGAGGAGAACCATTATTGGATATTGTTTTTTCCTATACCACCCAGTGGTGTTAGATATGGTGTATCAGTATACGTTATATCTTTCCAACGGGAGAACGACTAGATCTTAAATTTTGGAAATACCTACATACAATTAATTTATGACTTTTTGTTCTTTATCGTTATAATCAAAATTCATTATATGGGCAGTACGAAAATGTGTTCCTTGACTTTATGTATATTTTTATAACCTCGTGAATCAAAAGCATTTCCCGTAGAGCTTTTACAAAAAAGGTTTTTCACGGTTTTCGTCATCACATGTGATCCGCGAGGTGCCAAATTGCAAAGCGATGTATTTTTTTTTTGTTGTTGGTGCAACGAACGAGCGGTGCGCTCGAAGTTTGATTACATCACTACGTGAGCGATTGGGATACTGATAGCACCAGGGAGATATAGCGGCTTTCCATTACATGATTCTCACTAAGGCGGGAAAACAAGCGGACGGGACTCGCACGAGAAAACGATTTGATCCGGGACCAGTCTATTGGCCATACAAAACTAGTAATTTGACATTAGGAATCACTCCGTTTTGGTTTTACGGACGGACCCGCTTGTCAAAAATCGAATACTACCTATTTCTTTTGCCGCCGCCGCCGCACCGTGAGAAACTTGCAATTGTTGACAGTCTAGTTACCGGGGAGTGATTGAGCTTTTATTGTTGGTATTTCATTTAGATTTCAATCAAGCTGGGATTATTTACTTATCTGATCACATTTGTTCAACGAACAGAACGCTTCTCTCAGAAAGTTTTATACATTTTACAAGGACGATATAAGTGAAATAATGATAATGATTTATTTTCCAAGAAAATGGTACATGTTTGCCAGTGTACAGCATAATAAAAGCGATATACAAATCAAGTTATTTAAAATTAAGTAAATGGGATGGCCGTTATGGTGGCAAATACATAATAATACATTTGAATATAATAAATAATTATTACAAATATGCATTGCTTGGCGAGACAAAGCATTAAACAAAGGGTTTACAAAGTGAACAAAGGGCGAACTAAAGTGTTACGCAATGCGAGCACGAGCTTCTTGCGTAACTTTTCATCGGGCGTAGTGTCTACTTACCTATACCTACAACTAACCTAACTGTGATAAAATTTTGAATCAGACGAATGAAAGCCACCCGCCCGCCTTCAGTTCGATCGAAAATAGTTCGGAAATATTTTCTTGAGAGGTAAGATATTAGATAGACTGCTACTTCGGAACTTTTAAACTATGTTTTTTTTTACATGTAACTATTTTAGTCAACCAGTTACGAGTAATAGTGTGTGTACTGTGTATGCTAACACAAATGCGTAACAGTAACTATGCCTATATAGGTTATCAGAAATTCACAAATTGCGTCGGCTCCTTGCCAAGTGGCTACCAGATGTGTGCACGGAAAATTGACTACACACCAGTTGATGCACACAAATGCACGCCCATCGGCTTAAGATGCACTTAGGTACCACGTCTAGTTCGCAGATTTGCGCCTAATGGGAAACAGTAAAGTGACTGCCAAAACACTGTTGAATAAACATAAATAATGTAGGAAGTGCTATTGCCTTTTCAGGTTTCATAATTTTCAAATCGTTCAATTAGACAAAACAGTTTAAAAAAGTAAAGGTTTTATAAATAAGTAGTACCCATCGCGTTTTAATAAAATAAAGTTTACTTTTTGTATCGACGTAATTATGAAAGTTACAGTGTTGCTTCGTTTATATTATATTATGTTTTTCAGAATTTTAAAGCTTATTATTATGATTTCTACTTAATCTTAAAGTATTTGTTTAAATTGTAACTATCCTTGCCTGTTCAGATCCAACGGGGTACTTATTATTTACCACAAATGTATTATTTATTGATGTAGTATAAACAAATAAAAATGTATTTACATCAATCAATTGCAAAACAGATCACTATTAAGCACATTGTAAAAGATGGACGAAGAAAGTAATGCACTAAGGAATCTTTTTGATCGTATTTGATCGTCGATTTGGACGTACTCCGAAATGGATACTTTCTAATCTAGTTCTGATCAAGACATATCGATACAGATATAGGCCTCGATTAAAAAAAGACATGTTCTTATCCTTCATTTAAAGTCCATCTAGCATTTTGGTTTCTTTAACTAATGGATATGATTATGAAGTGAAAGGATGTTGTTTTGAATGTAAGATTATCATAACTTTTTGACTTTTACTGTTTCTATAATTTATCAGTTATGATATATACAGCCACAATAACTGCCAATTTAAGATTTTGAGATCCGTTATCTTTGTGACTTCTTTAAAATTTGCCAGCTCATAAGTTGTTCAACTCTTGTACCTACCTTTTTATCTTTCAAAAGAAAAACAGACTTGATTAAGGATTAGAGCGTCCGATTTAGCGTCATACTCGTAAGATGCATTGTACTTACTCTCTTTTTCTCCATTGCTCAATAGAGTGCTTAACTTCAAATAGTTTTATTTCCCATTGCTCAACCAAACTTCTGTTTGCACTCCTCTGGCAACTTCGTAAATTACATGGTCCATAGGAAGAAACATAACCTTATATCGTGATATAGCAAACGTTCCATTGTAGAACGAAGGTGGAGGTGGTCTATTTAACTTAAAGATAGATATTTCGCAAGAGATGCATTTATTTTCTTTTTCAAAGATCTTTACGCGCGCGCAGTAACCTAGAATCAGCTCTCTTTTTTCCAAGTCAAAACTTATATTCCAAATTCAAATAAATCCAAATGTTTACGGCCAGCAACAGCCAAAGAGGCAAAGAGGTATAGGTATGTACACATACCTAACACATTGTAATCAATGCAATTGATCACATATGAAATCAGTGGCATCTCAATCACGAATAGATACATTGATACACAATACAAGTAGGTAGAAGTCAAAGCTCAAACGGGACGATACGAGCGCCAACAATAATCTCGTCTTCAATAAGCAATTAGTAAATCACTTGTTATTAATCACTTGCTTCGTAGAATAGGTACTCACGAGTAGTTAGGTAGTTAGGACAACAATCGATAGCTAAAGTACTACATGTCTATACCGCACAGTACCTATCATACTTATTGCTTCTCCACAAGACTCAGAAGTACATAGCCGAGATTCCATGGAAATAGTACAGAGATATAATAAAATCCAAGTCAAGTTGAGGGAAATACCATCATGGAATTATTCAGATAACTGCGAGTTGCAAGCAAGTGGAATTTATTGAGCTAGAAACAGATCGACTGTAGCCTGTTCTGCAATAAACGTGGCTGGAGTATTACCTTCCTGTTAAACATTTTATCCTATTCTTATATATATACAATTTATCCACTTAACTTATTTGAATGCTAGACTAGACTGATAATATAATTCAAGTTATTATGTTTCATCCCTCTTCCTTTTATGCTCTAAATAGAATTAAGGTAGGTACACTAATATCCGGCTCGATTATTAATAGTAAATTATTAACCAAGGTATCAAAGCTATCAATTACATACGAAGTATTTTGGCGCACGAGCGAAGCGGCTTATAGTGTGAGTGAGGGTGGAATTGATCAGTTTCCCACAAGGTAAACACTCTGCTTTTCATCTCGATTGCAACAGGCTGCGTGGCCGAGTAGTCGAGATTTCGACGCCTATTACGGAGGTTCCGGGTTTAATTCCCGGTGGGGACACTGTCAAGAAAAATCTCTTTGTGAGTCTTTCACCACTTTGGTTAGGACATTGCAGGCTGAATCACCTGGGCCCCGTTTCACAAGTTACAATTTGATATACATTGCGTAGCCAATTCGCCTAAACTATAAGCCATTATCATTTTATTTAATCGTCTACGCAATGTACGTCAAATTGTACTTCTAAATTGTAACTTGTAGCTTTGTGAAACGGCCCCCTGATTGTCTGAAAAGAAAGATGATTCCGTGCTTCGGAAGGCACGCCCATTGGTACCGGCTACTATTTAGTCGTTACATGAGCCAAATCAGTGCCATTGACGGCTCTATGATACTGACACCAGGGTTTGTGAGGTCGGTTGTCGACCTTACAACCCGTACGATGATGATGATGATCTCGATTGCAAGGGATGTCAACAAAACAGTTGTACAAAAATAATATTATATTATGGGCTACAATACCATACGCGCCATATTAGTGCACCTCACCCTATTTGACACACAAACTGGGATATTATCAGTTGGTTTTAATGAAATCACTACATATAGATTTCTGAAATTCACGCACAAATCTAAATTAACTTTATTTTACTATTTCATTGTTAAAATAAACATTAATTAAAAAATAATTTATAAAAACATTGTTTAACACCACAAATAACAAGAATATTTTCACCAACATTTTTTTCCCGCCTTTTTTTAAATTGCGCTTTCGTGTCGTTTTAGCCAAAATTTAAAAGAATATTTGTTTATATTGTATTCTTTTATTTATTTTACGTGAATTTCATATTCATCTAGCAAAACTGAAGTAAATTCAAGCAAATTATTTTCTTTTTAGTTGAAATAATTTTAATTGTAGAATTATCTAGGCTGTATACGTTCCATTACCATTACCTACGTACCTTTGCCATTTATTGTGTGCAATTTTCTATGCAAATACTAAAAAGAAAGGTTTAATTTTTCTAAGCTCTACACTCTATTGTACCTTTTGAGTTATAAACGAAGCCAGGATAAATGATCGAACTTCACTTCAGGTACGTTCATTTGATCGTTTAATTATATCTCACTATAATAACCCCTGTTTCGGTGATTTCCCGTTTTGAATCAGTATTCAGTTACTACTAATTGGTGCTTGCGTTGAACAGCGTTGTTGAGCTTTAAATAAGAGTATTAGTATGGACTGACCAATCATTTTAATGGAGCGTCTGTTCCAATTACCGTAATTGGAGTGAACTATTAGTGATAAAATTAAACAATAGTGAGATTATTCAATTTCTGGTTTTGTAAAATTATATTTCATATTTTGTCTGTGACTCAATTATGAATGTTTAACACATGATTTTTAAATGCATTAGACAGAAGAGTTTAACGTGTAAATCGAAAAATATATATATAAAACGTGTCGTTTGTATGAAGCAAGCATGATTATTATAATAATTGTATACAGTAAATAATGGCAGTGGCGTGCTCGAATAAGTCCTTGGAAACAGCATAATTATTGTTGCCTAGACTTTTGATTTTGTACTGGTTATAATATTTGGATTAGTTGTATACCTAATTTCATATTCACAAAACTAAAATTGCATATCTAGTAGATAGCGAGACGTTCGAAGTTTTAAATAAGCATGCCAAGTGCCGACGACGACGTTAATTTACGAATACAAATTCAATTTTAACTAGTCGAATCGTTGAAACTCGGAGAGTCTCATTTATTTTTCAGTCATCTATAGGAATGCTATTAATTTTTAATATACCTATATAATACCTATCATCATCATCATCATATATACGATTTCATGGGAAACAAAACGTTGCCATTCCGTTCTTCTAGAATTATCATGTATGTGTTGCCTGGAAGAAATTGCTACCTTAGCAATAAAGCCGCCTATCTGCACACTCTTCTTCTGTAATGTTCTTGTGTGCTTAAAAGTGTATTCTTTTCTATTATATTATGTTATAGTTAAGACCCGTTTTAAGTTAGAACTCATTTTTTTCACGTTAAAACTACAACTATTTCGGGTATTATAGTTAGGTGGTAAGATTTCAGGTCTGGTCAAGTGACATTACAATCATTTTTATAACACAGGTGCTCGATGTAAAATGGGTACGTTTTGGCCTTCCTTGCACAATTGAATTGCCTTTATAATTATTTCTTATATCTTAACTTATACATGTATACTAAGTATTTAAGTAGTATCCCACCCTTGATGTGGCCTCTTTTCTAGTAAAAAAGAATAATTAAACGTGGTAAAAATAAACCACAAATTGAGAACCTCCTCCTTTTATGAATTCGGTTAAATAAGAGAAAAATCATTTATTTGTGATGTCATAGTAGTTCCATTAGACAGCTTTATGGTGAGAATGAATGTCTTGGTTTGTAGGTTTCATCTTGTTTCACTCAGCAACAGATTTTTCGAATTTGAATATTTTATATCATAAGTAACTCACAAGGTGACAAGCTTCACATCATTTGGGAAAAGCTTAAAATAACGCGGGCTAGCAGCATTTTTTTCTGTGATTTATCTAAATGTGGAACTTTTGAGCTTAGTATTGTAACTATTACCTTACTTTGAAAACTTCACATTGACCGATTTTCCACGCCCAGCTAATCTCGGCAATAAGGACAACAATAAAAACGCCGACAGAACTTTTCATTCGCCGATTTCGCATGCAACTGTACATTGACCTTGCAGCGATAGAGGGCTGTCACGCGCGCCCGTGCCGCCGCCGCGCGCCGCGCCGCGCCGTGGAGACTAGCGTTTCGTGTTAGTCATCATGGAAACCAACATCCTTCCTACTAATATTATAAATGCGAAAGTTTGGATGTTTGGATGTTTGTTGCCGAATCACGCTTTAACCACTGGACGGATCAGGATGAAACTTGGCACACATATAGGTTAGGTTCTGGAATAGGACGTAGGTTACTTTTTACCGCGGTAAATCACTTCATTCCCATGGGATAACAAATTTAACGCGGGTGAAACCGCGGGCGAAAAGCTAGTAACAAATAAATCAGAAGTCGTATTATATTTGATGGACAAAGACCGAAAAACCAACACAAACAATTTAAGTTAAAAACACTATGTTTGAAGAGCTATGAACTTTTAAATTGTGGTCCGCGCCCTCTGTTATTATTATTATTAGCGAAAAGTCAGTACGAAAAAAAAAAACTTTTCAAAGTTTTACATTTGTTTGCCGTATACTTTTTGTTCAACTCGAAGAGTCGCCTGTCTCGACGTAACGACCCAGTCGACAGTCGCAATAATGGAGCATAATTCTCTGTATCATAGAAGCGCGATTATTGAGAATGCCGCCAGAACCAGGAACGCGGGAACGATTTCCGGGCACTAAGAAATCTACGAGCGATTTGATGGGAATAAAATCAAGACAACTACTTAGGGCATACTGAAAGTTTCTGGATTCTGATAAATAAGACCAGATATAAGACTTGCGATACCTTTATTGTTTTTAAAAGTATATTTTAATGCATTTTTGCATTCGCTGAAACCACTGTAAAAAGCAGTTGGACCAGTCTTCCTTAAGAACCTCTTCAATGGCTTCATGGAACGCATTCACCGCCGATTCAGGGCTCGTAAAACGTGTGCCTCTAAGTTTATCTTCAATTTTTTAAAACAAAAAGAAGACACAGGATGTGAGGACCGGGCTGTAAGGCGAATGCAACATCAGTTCCACATTTAAAGCCTTCAAATAGGCTTCTGTTACCTTAGCGGAATGTGAGGATACGTTATCGTGGTTAAGGAGTACATTCGAGGACGCTTTTCGCGAACTTTTTCTAACACTCTGAGCAAGCAAGTGTTGACGTACCAATCTGCAGTCACTGTCCTTTGATCTTCAAACGATACTGTAGTGTAATGTCGTGATTTGCCGAAAAAAGAAGCAACCATTTTTTTAACAATCCTTCGATGTTTCTTAAAAATCGGCAAATCTTCAAAAGGAAAGACCCACTTTGCCGACTGGTTTTTTCTTTCCGGTTCAAAGCAGTACACTCAAGTTTCGTCACCTGACACGTTATTATAGACAGCCAATGACTGTCCTCCGTTAAACTAATTATCATTTTACGACACCATTGGACACGCAGTTGTTTCTGGATCTCCGTTAAGTCATGCGGTATCCATCGAGTGCAAAGCTTCCGAACCTTCAGATGCACATCTAAAATGTTTTGCACTTGGCTCATTCCAATGCCTAACAAAGCACGAATTTGCTGGCAAGTAATTTTTGAAAGGTCGTCGCAATGAAAAAACAAATGACAGCGCAAATTAAAAAGTAACATGTTCCCAAAGAGTTTCATTTTCTAGTTCCATAATAGTTTTTTCATTCTTTTATTGTCAGTGGCCAGATCCAGAGACTTTCATTCAGTATGCCCCACGTACAAGAACGGCGTTAGGGGAGCGATTCCGTGACACAGGATTAGTACGGAGTCCACAAGTAATTACTAAGATTGTGATTTAAATATAGCAAAAAGACATTTCAGATTTTGATTTTATTTTGATTATGAGAGCTGCAGACATCGTGAACATTCAAACAGGTGGTCGCCGGACAAGCAACAAAGTTTCAGTTTCATTATGCAGCTGGCGGGTGGATAATAGTGTCTAGCGCCCTCGGTCCCTTACGTTATTATTGACGAGACTAACTGTTAATACCTAATTTATATTCGAACAAGTTCTATAACAATGGAACCTTATAATACAGCTGTAAAAAGTTTACTCGTTTAGTCCGGGAGCTGGCCGCTCCAAACCCTACCTCTGTAGTATTGTCTTGTTATTTACATTTAATTCAATGTTTTTATTTACTTTTTGGTTGACATTACTTGTCTTGTCATTTGTTGACATATTACTTCACTTTCTTTACTCTTCAAGTTTGGCATTTAAAAGTTTGTATACCTGTATTTTTCTAAAAGAGATTGTGATTTAGTTCTTTTAACTTATGTAATCCTAGTACTTTTTATCGAACTAGCGTAGGGCTCCGCTGGCTGTCTTGGAACACTTGGACCTGCAGGACCTGTTATGTGGACTCTGTGGACTGAACCTGGTTGCTTGGTGGCTGACTTTACTTGGAGTGCCTGGCTGTTTATCTACGACTGGCTGGAAATATTACTGTCTGGATTTGGATTTTGAAAATGGATATGGAATCCAGAAGTTCAAGCTTGGAATATTGATCGGACGATCGGATATTGTTATGAGAATTTATGGCTATATACGCCCATACATTCCGATTGGATGGCAGTCATTTCCCCGCTCTCTAATTGAGCGGTCGAATAAAAGGCCTTGTCCTGGGGTCCAGCTGATCCCGGGACACCTTGACTCCTTTGTTAGCTTGTTACAAGCGAATAACTTCCCTGTCCTAGTGAAGTCTACTACTACGAACTCACTCTTCCCTCTTTTCAAGTCCCCCTGCTAAAGGATCTTCATTTCGTCATCTTCACTGTTTAGGGTTTTAGACTATTAGCTTGTGCTAAATTTTGTACTTTAGGTTTTTATAATTTTCTGTCCTGTTCTGTTCTGTAAATATATTTTCCCCCTCAACTTTATTCTTTTAATTTACGTCAGTAGGACCTCCTCTGAGGTGTTACGTGACACCTCATGTTATTACCGGCAAGAAAGATTTTGCAGATAAAGTAGACCATTAGTGATCTTAAAATAAGTTGGTCTGCCGTGGCGCAACCTGGCACGTTTTAAACAAGACTTTTTTAAACAATCTTTTTACCTAAAAAATATCTCACATCCTCACCGAATAAAACTAATATGCTGAGATAGAGACTAATAAGTAGAACGTGAATCTGCCAGTCTACCACGCCCGATGTTTCGAGTGTCGCTGGCAGACCACATTTAGCAGCCAGCTGACAGCCATATTTTACCTTATCGGCTTACTGAGTGAAATCATTTTTTTATATTAGATCAACTAATACTGCTTACATAAATTTTGGTCTGCAAGCACGCAGCCTGGCAGTTTTTCGTATATTAATGTATTTGTCTGTTCTTATACACCGTAAAATTTTGAATACTTAAGAAATTTTAGGGGGTGAATCTACTCATAAATACGTATAACTTTTACTATGGGGCCAACAACAAAATCGCGAAAAAAAGAATCTGCTGTTTCATACAAAAGTTCGATACCTACTCGACCAAATGTATGAAACAGCAGTTTTTTTTTGCGATTTTGGAGTTGGCCACATAATAAAAGTTGTTCATATTTATGAGTAGATTCACCTACCTATTCAAAATTTAACAGTGTATATAAATAATAATAAAAAATAATAATAATAAAATATAATATTTATAATTAAATAATTAGCATTATGAGTATTTTCTTTGACAAAACTAAGTTAATTACGTACTATTATCTATGATCGGAGGAAGTAGAGTAAGATCTATGCTTGGTAATTCGCTACGGGATAAAATCCGAAACGAAATCACCTGGCAGAAGACCAAGGTTGTTGATATCGTCCAAAAGCTGAAGCTGAAGTGGCAGTGGGCTGGCCACGTCTGTCGCAGAACCGATGAGCGTTGGAGCAGACGGGTTCTCGAATGGAGACCACGTCTCGGGAAACGTAGTGTGGGACGCCCCTCTGTCAGGTGGACTGATGACCTGAAGAATGAGGCAGGATGAGGAAAGCGGGTGATCGTGCGCTTTGGCGTGCCCTTCGGGAGGCCTACGTCCAGCAGTGCAGATTGACTAATAAGTAGTACATACACTAAAATAAGTAAGACAATGAAAAGGTGATAAGGTCAGATGATATCTGACCTTATCACCTTTTTTGTAAATTCTTGCCAGTGATAAGATGAGAGAACAGAGTGAGCTACTCAAACCACATATTAGATAATAGTTAGTATGTAACTCAAACTAAGTAAAGAAATTGCATTTAAAACGTAATATTGCTTAATATTTTGTTATAAATATATTTACCCCATGTTTCAAGTTTCCACGCAATACAACGGATTGTGATCGTTTACCAGTTCATTTCACAAACCAAAAATTGTAGATCCAGAACAAAAACCGATAAATCCACTTTGAGACTTTTTATTTTTCAGCTCACAACAAGTGGTTAATAATCCGAGCCAAGACGGTTGGTATTTCCTTCCTGGACGACGACGTTGTTGTTGCCAGATTTGCCTTATGTCTCCAATCGAACCAACATAGATAAATAGAAAAAGCTTCTGCCGCCACGAGCCCGGTTTGCAACACAAAACCATGCTTTTTGTTGTATAATTTATTAGTACCAGAGATATAAAATTGTATATAATATGTCATTTAAAACAGTCAAAGAAATTACTTATTGGTTCTCCATTGATGCATGCCATTTTCTGTCATCGAAATACTAGTGCAAAAGGTACATATTTGTTATTTAATTGCCGAATACAAAAGACAAATACATTTTGTTTTAATACGAACTGTATTTATTAAAACTTTACACTGTCCTGAGGTTAAATTATATGCACCGACTCTTTTGAAATGGCCCTTTTTACATCAAAGTGACTATAAAATATTGAAAGGAAAAATGACACGATGATGGTCAGGTTAATTGGCTCCTTTGAAGCAAGAAATCATTTATAATTAGTCAATCAACATGTAAAGTTCAATTTACTTTTTACCGTTTTGCCATTGCACCTTTTCGTAACTTTTATTAAAAACAACGACAAAAGGTTGTATTTTTTAAAGGATTAACCTATTTAACACTTACTTCGTCGTTTTGTACCTTTATTGAACTTAATTATTAAAATAAATCATAAAATCACATAGGAACATTTATCAAGAAAAATCTTCCGGACAACTAAAAAATACAATGAGAAGACTTTTGAGGTAGAGGAGAATTTGTACCAATTTAATAGGTAATATAAAAATAAATATGCAGAAACTCATAGAACTCAACTTTTTCTAATAGCACAGACTTATAAACTAGATAATTATATCATAAGAAAGTCTGTGCAGAAATTGTAAGATTTTTGTATGTTATACTATAACGGACCGTAACGGGCCGTTGATACTATACAAGCTGTCTGTCTGCAACTTCGCTTGCGTGATCAAAGTTTTGTCTCCGAGATTATTTTTAGCACAAAAATTAATATAACTCAGCTTCAGGTGGCGGCATATTAAAATGAAAATATTCTTCAGGTTTTATTAAATTATACTTAGGACCTACATACTGAAAGTTTCTGGATTCAGATAAACAAGACTTACGATACAATTATTGTTTTTCAATGTATGTTCCCTCGCATCACATAATGCATTAATATGCATTTTTGCATTCGCTGAAACCACTGTAAACAGCAGTAGGACCAGTCTTCCTTAGGGACCTCCTCTTCAATGGCTTCATGGAATGCACTCACCGCCGATTCAGGGCTCGTAAAACGTGTGCCTCTAAAGTTTGTCTTTAATTTTTGGACACAAAAAGAAGTCGCATGGTGCGAGGTCCGGGCTGTCGGGTGGATGCGTCATCAGTTCCACATTTTGGGCCATCAAATAGGCTTCTGTTACCTAAGCGGAATGTGAGGATGTATTATCGTGGTGAAAGAGGACATTGCTTCGAGGACGCTTTTCGTGAACTTTTTCTAAGACTCTGGGCAAGCAAGTGTTGACGTACCAATCTGCAGTCACTGTCCTTTGATCTTCAAGCGATACTGTAGTGTAATGTCCTGATTTTCCGAAAAAAGAAGCAACAATTTTTTTACCAATGCTTCGACTTTTCTTAACTTTCGTCGGCAAATCTTCAAAAGGAAAGACCCAGTCTGCCGGCTGGTTTTTTCTTTCTTCAAAGCAGTACACTCAGGTTTCATCACCTGTCACGAACAATGACTGTCCTCCGTTACACCTTTTTATCATTTTACGGCACCACTGGACAGGCAATCGTTTCAGGGGGGTTATTCCCGGAAAGCTCTCACTCGGAATCGGAAAGTAGCGAGTCAATTTCTACACGGGAGCGAGTCAATTTGCGACAAGTTTTTTATTGAGAAAATAGCACATTGTGAATAGCAAGCACGTCTCGTCTTTTCTAGTCCTCGGTTAAGCCATCCATCGAGTGCAAATCTTCCGAACCTTCAGATGCACATGTAAAATGTTTTGCACTTGGCTCATTCCAATGCGTAACAAAGCACGAATTTGCTGACAAGTAAGTTTCGAAAGGACGTGACAATGAAAAAACAAATGACAGTCTCGTAAATTAGAAAGTAACATGTTCCTAAAGAGTTCCATTTTCGAATTCCATAATTGTTTTTTATTATTTTATTCTAAGTGGCCAGATCCAGAGAGATTCAGTATGCCCGTACCTCGTGTGTTCATAAGTTTTGAGTCAATTTTGATCTAAAAATATATAATGACAATGCTGGCAGCTGCAATAGTAGATTATTAGGGGTGAAAGCAATCAATTATATCCGAAGTATTTTGGCGCACGAGCGTAGCGAGGGCGCTTGTAGTATGAGGGTGGAATTGATCTTTCCCACGTGGTGAACACTCTGCTTTTCATTTAGATTGCGAGGAAAGCAAACAAAACTGTTTGTAAAAAATATGTATGAGCTACATACCATTACGCGCCATATTAGTGCGCCGCACCCTATTTGACACATAAACTGGTAAATTTAAAGTTGGTAAATTTAAAAATAATTTAATTACAAAAATATACAAAATACAAATACAAAATCTTTATTTTTCATCGCTTATTTACATAGTTAAACATTTCTGAAGTGTCCTTTTAGACATTAGTATGTCTGTGTTAGGAGACTCCGCTCCTCGTTTAGTATATCACAATGTAAATATTTTTAAATAAAACAGTTTTAAAGAGTGACATGTATTTCTAACTTATTACTAATAATTTAGTAAAAAATATCCAAATGTGTACTTTATATTTATCCATACATCATTCCAAACAACAATGGAAAAAAAAAGACAAAAATATATGTAAAAGGCAAATCAATTAAGATTGACAGGTGTCTTGAAATGTATCCGATGAAAGATTTTTCCAATGCTATCTAAAACGGATACTGTAATACAGTATCTTCCACTAACTTATATTGGTAAATTTAAAAATAATTTAATTCTAATTCTGTTTTTTTTATATATGGCGTTTCACTTGTAGTATTTCGCCAGTATCAAGTAGTTTTGCTAAGTAAGTAGCATGAGATACACAGACAGCCCTAATAAGACTAGGGTGCTGTGTACGGTGAAGGACTTCAGTAATATGATAGCAGCATTACTGAAGCCGCCACGTGGCCGCTGCAAGTCATCAATAAATGACGGCAAAATGCAAGCGTTTCAATTGTCCTATTAAAGTTTATTGTTCCGGAGTCATTCACTGGATAATACAGTATCATAATTATACACTAAACACTCAAATAAACGAAAGCCCGACCGCCATTGACGGATGCTACATTGATTACAAACCACAGATAACAATATTTTTTCCACCGATTTTTCAGCAAGACTCAGCTCCATCCCATAAAGCAAAATGAACTCAAGCTTGGTTAAGGGAGAATGTTCCATGTTCCTTCTCCAGTTCTGATCACAACCCGCTTGACTATTCTTTGTGGACTGAATTGGAGCTGCCATAACTCCCACCCAAATCTGAAATCCCTAAAGCAAGCCCTCGTCAGGGAAGCGAAGCAAATCCTGCTGGAGAAGATTCGTGCCGCGATCGACGAGTTGCCAGAACGTCCAAGAGCTAAGTCCAAGAGATTGTATCAAGAACGAAGGCGGTCACTTGAGTATATTTTATTTCTTATTTTGTATTAAAATCCACTACTTAATATCTGAAAATAATTAAATTAAAACTTGTCCGTTTAAATTTTTATTTCTTTTATTTTTAACAATACAACTGTGAAGATTGCATTCAATATCGTGTAGTAGTTTTTGCGCGATGCACGTACAAATGCACGTACAAATCAAACAAAAATTCAAAAATAATTATTTGTTGTTATGACCCTTATATTATTTTTTGTTAAATATCTTGTACGAGTATGTACATACATACTGAAATCGGCCAGGAGATCAATGGTACAGTATTCACTGTTTATGCTTGTAATATGCTTCTAACTTTTTTTACGTAAAAGCAATAGTAAAAGACTGCAGAAATTGCGATGTTTTAGCAGATAGCTCAGGTATTTCGAGGTGTCGAGTCATTATATTACATAACCTTGAATGAAATTAACGATAAAATTACTGTGAACACTAAAACCTATGTTGACCTTGTGGTAGGTACTTAACGTCAGGTTTTCTTTCCTTAAATAAGGCCTACGGCATATATAAAAAGAACATAATAAGTACTTACCTATATACCTACAGATCAACAGTATAAAACAAACAAAAAAAAAACAAATTGGAAATAATACCTACAAAAGTTTTATTGTTTTAATGGCTTCATGGCAGGCCTTAAGGTTTTTCCCGACGGATTTGTGGATAAGTGGTTGGGGGGTAAAAAAGTACCCAAAAAGGGGTATTATTGCGGTTTTACGATTATATCTCGTTATGGACTTACAATATCGAAAACTGTTCTTCATTAAAGTTGTAGGGCATTCAATCCTGCACAAAATAAGACCAAGGACCGTTCTCATACCAATGCTCATCAAAGTTGAACGTACTTTAAATATTTATGAAAAAAAAAACGTTTTAACTTCCGGTTTTTGGTAATATCATCTAAATTAACCCTTTTATCAATTAAATGTTTCTTTTTCTTCGTTTGTTGAGATCAAAAGAAAATGTTTTGGTCCACCCGTTCCCGCAAAATTCCTCCTTAAAGTTTAACTAACATGATGATGTTTGGTCCACCCGTTCCCGCAAAATTCCTCCTTAAAGTTTAACTAACATGATGATGTTTGGTCCACCCGTTCCCGCAAAATTCCTCCTTAAAGTTTAACTAACATGATGATGTTTGGTCCACCCGTTCCCGCAAAATTCCTCCTCAAAGTTTAACTAACATGATGATCGGTCAGATGAGCAAGATATTTTAAGGTGCGCAAGCATACATACATACATTCATTGTGTAGGTACTTTATTTTTCAATACACCTTGCTTGAAAATTGAACTTACAAAGACAGTAAACTGTGCGGTAAATGCGTGTTACCGCACTAGTGCGATTTTCATTACGTTTTTTTTATTTCTACGGTCACCATAATTATTATTCAGCCAGGATCATTTTATAAATAAAAATGTTTTAATTAAAAATCCTTTTTAAACATAAGCTTTTAAACTACTGAGGAGTATACTAACTTTGAAGCCTTTCATTCCCAGCAGAGCGGAGCGGACTCGAAACTTTGAATATAAGATAGTCAGCTCACAAGACTTGAACGTTTGGTTGTTGTTCGGCCACTCGCCTCCTCTTTTGCCTGGAAGAGATCGCTGTAAGCGATAAGGACGCTTTTACGCACCTAATTAATCTGTACCTAACTGCTTGTATGTGGTGTATATGATAATTATGTTATGTGGGTAGTCGGTACCTTCAAAAAAATTAATTGTTAGTCTCGTATTACGTGTGTTTGATTGTACGTCGCCTTCCTCTTAAATATTCAGTATTTACCATTTTGGCGACGAGTTCGTGTTAAAATTTAGTGTGTTTTCTCGTAATTCACTGTTAAAATGAGTGACAAGAAAAGTACTCCGCCAGACCTTAGTAGTTTGAAAGAATTCAAACTTCATGTGGACCGATGGTCGACTTACGTTAGTCGCTTGCGGGCGTGGTTCACAATCAACGAATTAAAAAAAGAAGCATTTCCGAGGTACTTGGTGGCAATCGTCGGTACCGAGCCGCTTGATCTGATTGTTGATTTATGTTATCCCGAAAAACCGGAAGAAGTTGAATTCGAAAAAATTGTCACACTCGTTGAGGAACATTTGACGCCAAAGCGCTCAGTAATTGCAGAGAGAATGATTTTTAGATCATGCAAGCAGAGCGCTGACCACTACTGACCAGTCCATTAGTGAATACCTAGTTGAATTAAAGAAACTCAGTAAGCCGTGCAAGTTCAGAGATAATGACGCGCTCAAAGAAAATTTGCGTGACCAGTTTGTGTTCGGTTTGTTGAGCGAACGCATTCGTCAGCGTATTTTGGTTGAAAAGGACGACAAATTGACATACAGTCGCACCACAGAGCTGGCGTTATCGTTAGAAGCAGCTGTACGAGACTCGAAGCCGGGGGATGGGACTGCACCCGCCGGCGCCGGCGCGCTCCGCAGCGCGCGCGCCGTCGACGGCAGCTCGCGACCCATGCTGCATGCATCGCGCACCTTATCCACCGCTGAGAAAAATTATGCTCAGATCTGTCGCGAGGGTCTAGCGGTATTTGGCGTAACAAAATTTCACGATTATCTTTTTGGTCGCGAATTCATTTTAGTAACGGACTGTAAGCCGTTAGCGGCCATATTTAGTGAGTACAAGGGAATACCCTTGATAGCGGCTAGTCGCCTGCAAAGGTGGGCAGTTTAATTCTGGGAGATAAAATGCGTAGGGTCAAAACATAATTGCGTTGCGGACTGTTTGTCACGAATGCCAATCGCGGAGCCAGTGGTGCATAGTCGCATTGATTCTTATATACAATTTGTGGAAAAATTGCACCAATTAATTATAAAGAGATCGCGAGGGAAACATTAAATGATCAAAATTTACAGGAAGTCGTTAAATCTATTAAAACTAATTGGCAATATTGCAATGATATTAATTTACAACCTTATTTTAGAATTAAAGAGTACCTAAATATTGAGCAGGGTTGTGTATTATATGGTCGTCGTGTTATAATACCATACAGGTTAAGAAAACCTGTTTTAAATCAAATTCACGAAACACACCAAGGCATAGTAAAGTGTAAAAACTTAGCCCGCAATTACGTATATTTGCCATTGGCCAGGGATCGATTCTGATATCGAGCGCATTTGTAAGGCGTGCGGAAATTGCGCCCGCGAGCGCCCCGCGCCCCCAGCGGCCACGTTGCACCCGTGGCAGTGGCCGCAGGAGCCGTGGTGAAAATTATTAAAACATGTTTAAAGAAAGCCATACATGACAACATTGATCTCGAAAAGGCTTTAAACGATTTTTTAATGATGTATGGTCCACGCCACATAGTATAACCGGCAAAACACCACTGAATTTATTAATAAGGAGACATGTTCGCACTCCTTTAGATTTGCTGCGGCCGCAAAACTAGTGAGGTGGTTCAATCAATCAATCAATCAGCCTATTGCAGTCCACTGGTGAGGTGGTTAAACGTAAACAATTTGCACAAATTGAACGTAAAGTTGGTTCTGACAGATTTTTTAATATAGGTGACAAAGTATTTTTTAAAGTATATAAAAACAATTCTTTTACTTGGGAACAGGGTACAGTCAGTGATCAGATCGGACAGTTAACTTATTTTATTAAAAATAATAAGAAATATTTTAAAAAACACATAGATCAGTTGCGAAAAGACGATACGCAAACACAAAGCAACTACGATATGCTACCTTCCATGTGTGTGGAAGAGGCAGAGCAACCTGAAGACGGCGATTCAGAGCCCGTGGTTGGTGGAGCTGAGCGTTCAGCCAGTCTCTCTGGAGCGCCTTCTCTAGAGAGGGATGTTCCCCCTGTAGCTAGTTCTAGCGTCGCTTCCAATCTCGACGCGGAAGCCTCACTACAGGTACGGATTTGAATTTGATTAAACTTTTTGGTTTCACTAGGTAGATTAAATTGTAGTACATAAGTTAACTGGATGGTGGTTAAAAGTTATATAAAAAAAGTTTATTTGTATATTAGTTTACCATAAGTGCTTTTATGTTTGTGCTAAGACAACATAGAGAGAGAAGGGAGTAAAAGTTTGTTTAATAATAAATAACAATTAATGTTTTAGATACTAAGAAACCAGAGAGGGAAGAATGGTGTATATGATAATTATGTTATGTGGGTAGTCGGTACCTTCAAAAAAATAAATTGTTAGTCTCGTATTACGTCGCCTTCCTCTTAAATATTCAGTATTTACCAGTATGTTACTTTTGTGTGCAATAAAGTGTTTTTACTTACTTACTTTTTTTTTTTATTTCTAACTTAATCTTTTTGAAACTTTATTTAAGTTTTCACGGACAAAAACGCGAGCAAAAGCTAGTATTTTATATATTAGGTCCTTACATATGAAATTGGCGTTTTGTATGGGAGGAACAAAAAGTCGAAAAATTTTTATATAGTATATTTATTTAATCAAAGTATGAGCCATTGTAATCTATGCACTTTTGCCATCTCATAGGTAGTTCATTGATCCCTTTACTAAAAAAACCATTCGGACGGGAATCAATAAAATCTTTGAAGGCGATTTGGACTGCCCCATCTGAGTTGAATTTTTTCCCTTGCAAGAAGTTATCCAAATTTCGAAAAAAATGGTAATCTGTTGGAGCAAGGTCCGGGGAGTACGGTGGATGCCTTAGACATTCCAATTGAAGCTCTTCTAATTTGCTAGCCGTCTGTTGTGCAGTGTGTGGTCTAGCGTTGTCGTGAAGCAGCAGTGGCGTAGAGCGATTGACCAGCCTCGGTTGTTTACCAGCTAGCTTTTCCATCATGGTTTGCAATTGCTGACAATAGTCATCTGCCGTAATCGTCTGGCCAGATTTGAGAAAACTGTAATGAACGACACCGGCGCTAGTCCACCAAACGCTTACAAGTAACTTTTTATTGGTCAATTTTCGCTTGGAGCAGGCTTTGGCTGGCTTGCCAGGGTCCAGCCATTGCGATGAGCGCTTCCGATTATCGTAGAGAATCCACTTTTCATCACAGGTAATGATTCGATTTAAAATCCCTTCGTTATTGTGCCGGTCAAGTAATGTAACGCAGCAGTTGACGCGCGTTTGCCGGTTTGCTTCACTCAATTCGTGAGGAACCCACCTTTCAAGTTTTTTAATCTTCCCAATTTGCTTCAAGTGGATTAAAACAGTTTTATCACTAACACCGAAGCCTGCAGCTAACTCGGACGTGGTTTGCGATGGATCCGCTTCCACAATAGCCTTCAATGCTTCATTATCAACTTGGGTCTCCGGCCGTCCACGGGGCTTGTTTTGCAGGTCGAAATTTTCAGAACGAAAACGTTGGAACCAAAAACGCACTGTGTTTTCTTTTGCGACACAACCGCCATACACATCATTAACCCTTCGAGCCGTTTCCGCAGCACTGGTGCCACGGTGGAACTCGTACTCGTAAATAACGCGATATTTCAAATTTTCCATTTTGTAAATCGAGCGATGCAAACAGAAAAAAGATAAGTAAAAAAACAAATGAATGACGGTTTACGAAACACAACTACATGTGGAAATAGCTGTATAAATTTGAATTTCGAATTCCTAACCAAATAGGAGAAATTTGTGATCAAAGTGGCCAGTACGACAAAACGCCAATTTCATATGTAAGGACCTAATATTTACCATGTACAAGACTGCGGGCGGACTGCTAGTTTTTCATAAATATGTAAAATTTTACCAACTTTGATGAGAATTAGCAGGAGAATGGGTAGGCCAAAATATATGAACTTGATCTTATTCTATGCTAAATTAAATGCCCTGTATTTTTACTATTTTTACGAGAACAGTTTTGGATATTGTAAGTCCTTTACACGATATAACCGTAAAACCCCAAAAATACCCCTTTTGAGGTACATTTTTACTCCCCACCACTTACACACAAATCCGCCGGGGGGGGGAAACCTAGGATAGTCATATTGGGCCACAAATGAAGCCATTACAACAATAAAACCTTTAGTAAGATTTATTTCCGATTTCATTTTTAAGCCTGCTGACCTAATACTCATATAAATGAAAAATAAAAGACATATTTTAAATACTTAATGCGATAATTCAAAACATTTTAGGAAGATATATTTTATCTGAAAAATAAATTAAATAACACTTAAAATAATAATGAAAAATTACCTTATAAATATATACTAAAACATGCTTACGCAATAAGTACGAGTAAAAGGAAAAAGAATAAAATAGATTGAGTGGTAACATCAACGGCCCGTTACAGTCCACTGCTGGACTCTGAGCCTGATTTTGCCATAATCTCCACGCTTGGCAGGCGGGTTGGAGATCGCAGATTAAAAGGTTACTGTATCAGAGAGCGCTGCTGCCCGTTCCCTGTTCAATGTGTAGTCCCTAAGTCGCCTCTTACGACACCCACGGGAAGGGTAGGGGGTTGGTGACAAATTTATTCTACTCTAAGGTAAGGTGGTAATACACAGTCATAATGGCTGAATCGTTGCAGGATCTGCAAAAAATGCTGCACAGTCTCAACGCTGCCTCACTGTCAGTCGGTCTCCGGATGAACGTGGACAAGACTAAGGTCATGTTCAACGAACTAATCACTGCGGAGTGCCAAGTGCTAGAAGTTGTCCAAGAATATTTCTACCTCGGGCAGACATTGCAGTTGGGTAGGACAACTTTGAGCGTGAAATCGCAAGAAGAGTACAGTTGGGCTGGGCAGCATTCGGAAAACTGCGCCATATCTTCTCGTCGCCGCTACCGCAATGCCTGAAAAGCAGGGTTTATAACCAGTGTGTCCTACCCGTTTTGACATACGGAGCCGAGACGTGGAACATGACGGTGAAGCTGGCCCACCGGCTACATGTCACTCAGCGAGCTATGGAAAGATCTATACTTGGTATTTCGCTACGGGATAAAATCTGAAACGAGATCATCCAGCAAAGGACCAAGGTGGTGGATATTGTCCAGAAATGTAGCAAGCTGAAGTGGCAGTGGGCTGGCCACGTCTGTCGCAGAACCGATGAGCGTTGGAGCAGACGGGTTCTCGAATGGAGACCGCGTCTCGGGAAACGTAGTGTGGGACGCCCCCCCGCCAGGTGGACTGATGACCTGAAGAAGGTCGCTGGTGGTGGCTGGACGAGGAAAGCGGGTGATCGTGCGCTTTGGCATACCCTTGGGGAGGCCTACGTCCAGCAGTGGACTGCAATAGGCTGATTGATTGAAGGTAAGGTAAGATATAAATGGTCTTCGACTTTATTTGTAAAAGCAAAAGCGGTCTGGGACCCAGCTACGCAGGAAAAGCGGCGCACGGAGGAGGATGCACGGACGATAGCGCAGCTGTACGCTAGTGCGACACACGCTTAGTAAATTAATTACTTAACAGTCCGTGAACTAATTTGTCAACATGGATAGATGCGTCGCAAAAAAACAATGGATGTAAGAGACTTAGAGTAACAAAAAACGATCGCTTCACTCCCTTGAGGTGACGCGCTTCAGTGGTCAGACCATACCAAATTATACTATTGAGGTGTAGACTTCTGTGCCGTTTTATAATACCTCGAAAGCACATAATCTTTTTTTTTTCTAAATAAAATTATTTTATGATATTTATTATAAATAAGTAAATATGTTAGATAGCCTTGGACTAAATAACACGATGTTCTACGCGTACCCGTTGTGCACAAAATATAAACGATTTAGCGTTATCGTGTTTTAGATCTTGGAAATAAACAGAGAGGTAACCAAGGCTCGCCCACTGGGGTTTATTTTATTACTGGAATATTTACTGGCAGCTTTGACACAAGGGGCTTTTCTACGAAGCACTAGGGACATCAAGTGGTAAGTCCGGCATTTAGAAATAGTAACAGATCCCGATTTGATGAACACAAATCTAAATCTTATTATTAGGCCAGTCATATCGTACAAATAAAAAGGCTGAAATAGACATAATTGCGGTAAACTTGCTCTTTTGGTATGTTGTTTGGGTCCACCTGGATAGTATTAATCCAGATTACAGCAGTCTGAAATTCTCGCGCGCTGAGTAGTTGCTGAAAAACCACCAAAAACGACATTGGAAGGCTCTGACAATAAAGGTCACTACTACTTTTTTAAAGTGTACAAAATTCCTGACAGTTTGAGCCCTAATTCAGTTGTGTAGGTCTATTAGGTCACACGATACAGGGTTCCCAATATTCACTATTTTCCCCAAAATGTTGCAAAAATTGAAATGTTAATTTGTGACCTATTAATATATTAAAAGGTTTCTTTTTTGTTTTATCTATATCCGTTTGAATTTTTTGTCATGTCAACAAATAAATTAGAGGACAGCTTTTAACTCTTAAAATATTGTTCTAAATATTACGATACTCAATTACGCAAAAATTATAATATTTTTAGTCATTTACAAACACAATCTTACAAATCAGAAAGCCAAAGAGTAAAGAGAGAAAATAGTTTAAACTTAATTGCTTGCTACAGGATGCGAGTTCAAACAGCGAGCAAGGAAGTTTACCACCCAGATCATGATGAAGTTCCCTTCACCATTCAATGAACTCGCCGGAACTAATTAGTTGAACTACTCCTGATAATTATAAAACTATCTCATTCACTTATGTTTTTTTTTTGTGAAATACAAAGAATATATTATATGTTATATGGGAATGTTACGAATTTATAAAATGGTAAAAGATCGGGCCATGACCGGTAAGTGCTGGTAATATACATTGTGTTTGCACCACTAGTGTATAGGTAGAATCGAAACCAATCTCCTATCCATTTTCCATTTTAAAGGTTTATTACCTTAAAAATAAAAACGTGTCTATCTGTCCGTTTGATACATCTTCATGGAGCAAATAAATAAAATAAAAAATAGGTATCAGAATAACTACCAATAAAAAATATATAAATTAACATATCGTGTTGGGTACAAAATTGTTATAACAATAAGACTTTTTTACCTTAAGCACATAATGTAGATTAAAGTCTTTTTCAATACATTTGCACGAAAATTGAACTTACGAAGGCAGTAAACTGTGCGGTAAGTGCGTTTTACCGCACTAGTGCAATTTTCATTACATTTTTTTCTAATTTATATGGTCTCCTCAGCAAAGATATTTTTAATAATAAAAATTATTTTTAATGCAGTCTTCTCAAGCTCAAGCTAAATCATGTCTATGGAGGAGGGCGTTCCCCGTTATGGAAAGCTTTATTCCTCAAGAAGAAGTCCTTCCTCCGGGTGGTGACTTGCAGTGGCCAATATGGAAGTCCCTAAACCGGCTACGAATTCAAGTGGGCCGCTGCAAGGACAACCTCTGTCGGTGGGTTTACACCAACAGCAGTCAATGCCAGTGTGGTGCCACCCCGCAAACAATGGCTCATTTATTGACAATCCCCTCGAGCACTGACACCTGACGCTACGGGATCTGGTCTGGTCTGGACTGGTCGGGTGGCTGCCTACTGGGCCAACTAAAATATATACCATCTATTCGAAAAGAAGAAGAAGAAGAAGAATGCACTCTTACTTAGTACCTATATTAATTAATATTATTGCTGTGGCTATCTCTACGAGAAACCAAAACGTAGGTAGGCACGTAAACGTAAGGACTAAGAAAGGTCATAATTAGTTGTTTGCGTGGAATTCGTGAACACTTCTTTAGCTTATTATACAGCATGAAACTCACATCGTTTTGTTCCCGCCGTGTAGTGATAGTACCCGTCAAACTGAACAACTTTTCACGAAAAAAAAAAATCCTGTGACAAATTTTTTTGTGATCTCTCCATACAAAATGGGTCGGGAGTCTCACTTTGTATGGAGAAACCAAAAATTTTTTTGTCGCAGGAAATTTTATTTCGTGAAAAGTTGTTCAGTTTGACGGGTACTATCACTACACGGCGGGAACAAAACGATGTAAATTTCACGGTGTAGTAGTTATAATCATAATTTCGTAGTGGGTGGTAATAGCTATCCACTTGCAGTTACGCGTGGTTTCAGAGTTTTTCCGTGACAAATAAGATCTATTTCCGCTAAAATAACTAAAATAAATAAAAATCTTTATAAATAATAAGTTTTTTATTATTATTTGATTTGACCCTGATACTATTTAAGAATTAGACGAGACGGTTTCAATGATATCTTTTTCGCGCAATTAAGTCACAAACATCCTAAATAATTATAATTTCAACGATTTCCCAAAATAACCTCATTCATCGCTTAAAATCATTTTCGCCGAAGATAAACCAAGGCTTGGAAATAAAAAGTTATATTGTCGTTTGGCAGATGGTTCTGCCTTCCAAGACAAACACTGGTTTATCATAAGCGATAGGAAAACAAGAGCCCGATCAAAATATTTGTTTCGGAGTCGCAGACTTGGTAATACAGACCCGCGGGTCTGTTCGCAGTGACTTATCAACATCCTTCTACTTGCATTGAGTGCAGTTTCAACTGCACTGCACTGATTGGAAATTTAAATTTAATAAATTAGTAGTCAGTTGTAATTCTATATTCTAGCAGTGGATTAACGAAGGTAACTTTAATGATAGTAGGTCGGTATTGGCACTTATAACAGATAGGTATATTACCAAACGAAGACGGAAATTTTCTTATTTAGATATAAAATATATACTCGTAATTAGTTATCCTAACAACATTTTAATTTGTTTGTAATATGAGCAATGTCATGAAGAGGTATATGAAGTAAAAGTTACCGAGTTCATAAACGTAGCGTAATAATATCAGTAGATAGTTTATCGAATGGTCTGCATCAGTGAACGCTCGCAAGATATTATCGGTTGCTATTTTTTTTACTTATTTTAAAGTATCAAACACTAACGAGCTTAAGACTGGCTATTTTCACCTAAGTATAATAAGAGTTATGTTATTTGAAGTAGAGATGTCACTAATAACTTTCCATTAGAATTCCCTAGGACGAGAAAGATCTATTTAACGACGTGACGACTGAATACACCCTTTAAGAAAAAAAACAACACATCGTATCAAAATAAAATCACCCTGATTCCCTATGATCAAACATTTATGAACAGCAAACAACTTTAAGTGCCTTTCATTAAAGCGTACTTCTTAAAAATAAATAAAAATGTGTTTTTTATTTTTCAAATACCTTAAGCAGAAGTAGGCATGCAAACAACAAAATGAAGCCCATTGAATTCTATTCAAAACACGTCATGTTCGGTAAAGCTTTTTACGACTTTTACAATAGATGCATACGAACAGATGCGACAGACGACGCATAATATAAGTACTCGCAATGAGAAATAAGAAAAAAAAAACCGGCCAAGCACGTGTCTGGCCACGCAAAGTGTAAGGTTCCGTAATTGTCTAATACTACTTAGGTACCTGTTTAAGACAGTTAAAATTCATAAAAATATTTTTTCTATGATATTTGTACCGAACTATTTACTTGTACAAGTACATTTTATAAGTTGATCTATTATTCGATAACCTGTTGATACTTTTCCTTTTAAATTAATCATATTATACACGACTACCGTGAAATTTTTCACATTTCCAAATACAATGGTTTCGCTGGTAGGGGGGAGACAATTGACTTTAAAACGAAATATTTCTGATACGTACACTAGCATCAAAAATGGTTTAGTAAAGTTGGTAAGTGCAAGAATACCTACAAACATCATTGTGCAGTACAATATCAATTATTTCACCTTCGTCACTGGATGGCTCCTTGGCCTACTCCACGGTTAGCGGAATCGCCGAAGGCTACAAACTGCAAATCGATCTAACGATAGGTTAAACTATACATCATTAAGAGAAAATTCCTACTGTATAGAATATTAACAAAACAAATCTAATTTTATCCGTTTTTGTGAACTAAGTCCATATCTCGCTATATTACTACTTTGGTTGGTATAAATGTGGTCTAAATAGTAAGCCGTAGGCTAGTAAGGAAAAAAATTTCTTATAAATATCGGTACCTACTATACAATCGTAGCTACAGACTATAATGTATTCTTTAAAAGTTTTCCAACTTTTTGGATTCTCATTCACTAAATTAAACTAAAAAAGTTAGTTTGAAACTCGAGTCGTGTCATTTAGCTATTTAAAAAGTTGAACATATTACAAAAAGCTTTGTTACATATCGTCAAAATAGCAACGGCAAGGTTGTGACTGTGATAATTCGGTAATAAAACTTTGTGTAGGTTAGGTACTATTATTAGGTATAAAAGGAGTAAGTTAATGAGACCTCGGCGCTAAGCACGTCAAATCGATCGCCGGCGGAGGTCGGCGGTGCCGCTGAGGTACACCTCACACGAATTTTGCAAATAACTTACGCTCACATATAGTCAAGATGCCAGACATGGCCGCGGACGAAACTACTTATGATCGTGGCCGAGAATCTGAGCTAACGAACTCTAACGATAATATTGAAAAAAAAAATAACTTCTCCACTATCAACACCCTCAATCTAACCAGTTCCGATTATTTAGAGTATTTTAGAGTATAAAATATCCCCTCCAAACTAATTGGCTACTAACCATCGAACAAAGTTTCATACAGCTATAATTTTAAATACATGTTTAATGAGTTAATTTATTCGCAGTACCAAGCAACTAATAATTAACATTCTAGATGCTTGTCACAGAAGTACTTAAAATTACAACCATTTCGTCACGATTGTTCTACTTAAGTTTAATGTACACTCTGGAGTCCTTGTTAACGGATGAAGTTGAAAGTTTAAATAAATAATGACTAAATAAAACATATTTAATATAAATAAAAAGTTTTTTCCAGACCGCAAATATATGGCAGTACCTGTTCCTGTGAAATTACTTAAAATATTTAGGTAACAATAACCTACCTGCTTATTGGAGCAAAACCGGCGCTGGTCATGAGGATTACGGAGAATTGTTGTAGAAGTCCACCGTGGGCTGAGGTGGGATGTTGGATTCCTGTTGGAGATAGAGAGCAACTCACCTCTTCTTCTTCGGCTTGCGCCTGGGCCGACGGCGCTCGCCCTCGAGCTCGTTGTCCAGCCCCCGCAGCCGGGGCCCAGCCGCCTGCCGCCGCCGCTCCAGCTTGCGATCGGGGGACTCGCGGATCTCCTCTAATGCCACGCGGGGCACGCAATCATCTTCCTCGATCGTTTTAGGGGTCTGCGGTGCGCCCAACCGAAGACGCCACCACAAGACCCACGAGCTGATGTTATCACGAATCTTGGCAAGCACCTCCAGCCCAGTAGTAATACCGCGGACAATAGCCACGCGGTTCCGGCAAAAATCTGATATGGAAAGGTGTCAACCTTTCTTATTTATATTGTTAACCTAAATTAACGCGCTAGTGGCAGTTTTAGCTGGCAGTTTTCGTAAGCTCAACTTATATCTAAAGCGAAAAATGGCAGTGTACTTAGCAATAATTGCAGTCCATAATTTTTATCACATATATCTAGAGTTCATTCAGTCTTTATTTTACGTGTTCAAGTCCCTTCTCCACTCAAGCAAAAAGCGTTGAGAACTTAAAATAACTTAAGTATATTTGGCAGGAATTTTGGCAGTTGTGAAGTTCGAAACTATGGAATTTAAGTTATTTTAGAAGTGCGTGGTGGTAGCCATAGCGACGGCTCGTTCAGATGATAGTGTCGCGACCAGCCGGCGTCGGCGTTGTCGTGCGCTGTGCGCGGTGAGCGTGCAAGCGGGCGCGAGCGTGCCGAGTTGAGCCGGACTCAACAGATGTCGGGGTAAATATGTTACGTAACGGCGTACCGGCGCGGCACGGGGTGGGGAGCCGCGCGGACGTGGTGACGCGGCGACTGCGGGCGCGCGAGTGAACAGAGGCTTCGCCTCGCTCGCATCGCGTGGAGCCTCCGCCCCTCCCGCGGCCCCACTCTCGCACGCCGCCCTGATAACAGCGACAACCCACCCAATACCTGTAGCGAATCGCCTTAGCACTACACTGTTCTAACATTTTTTTATCACAGCCCATTTTTTTTAGTTGAGTTTGCACAAGGATTTTATAAGAATAATTAAAAGTAACGAAACTTATTGAAGGCTTCTGCGACCAAATATCAAAAACTATCTAACTAGTTCAAAGGCAAGAAGCTTTTACGAGTTTAGTTAACAACAACAACAACTAGCCAGACGTAAGGATTGTGTATGCATAACTAAAAAAGTTCCATTGTAACATCATTATACACATATAAATTTTGTCTAAATTATAAAGGATGACTTTTTATCTGATTCAATTAAGTAAATAATGGCCATTGCTATAATAATAGTATTTACATGTTTTTTTATAAATTTAATTATGTATTTTTAATTATGAAGAGGTTTTATTTGTAACAAGGATTAGGATGACCATGATTTTAATATTCATAATTATTAACTTTACTTCCCAGACAAAAAAAAAACGGAACGCTGAAATGTAAGTTTTATTATTATTGCAAAGACCATGGTTTACTTAGTCGGAATCAGTAGATCCTGATCACCATCTTTAAAAAGTCTTTGTGTTAGTATAGTAGAACAAAAATGACCGGTATAAGCAAATACGTCAAACTACAAAATACACATTAAAACTGCTGTATAATATGAAGTCATTCAAAAACAACTAAAGTAAGTGTATAACTTAGCAACAAATATATCCTACTAGGCTTTGATCCAATACAGACTGTGTTACACAGTGCTTACGTAAGCCGTAGCTGATTGCTACGAAAGTACGTAGCAGGGTTACGAAGCTTACGAATCATTAAATATTATACAACTAATTTCTTACTTGTATGATTTCACAATCAAACAAATTCATAACGAAATCTACTTTGTTTTAAGAGTGCGTACCAATTTATTTTTGTATTACTACTATCCAAGTTGATCTTCCTTCAGATGCGGGCCGTAGCTGATTGCTACGAAAGTACAAGGTTACGAAGCCCACGAATCAGTCAATAATTTTCAACGCCCGATTGTGAATATAATTTTTTGATCAATGAATAAAATTTAATGAGTTAATAAAAATAGGAAAATCCCGAAAAACAAAACTTTTTTTTTAATTATAACAGGAAAGAATTATGTAAACACGCAAAAAGAAAGTTAATGAACTACGGTCAGGTAGTTACCCAAAAAAAAATATCTTTGTAGAGTACAAAGTCTTCATATACTAGTACGGTAATAGCGCTATGGTAAAGCGTTTTCACAAATTCAAATATTTCGTCTCTGAGTAAAAAGTATCAAAATTTTGTATTAAAGAAGGCTTACATAGTTACTTCCACTAGGAAGCAAATGGTAAAAAGAATATTGACAACAAGCGTACAATTAGGACTGAAAGCACAAAGTAGGTAAAGCGGTGGCTTGGGGCCCCAGACAGAGAGTCCACTCGGAACAAACTGCCATTTCTGGCACGCACACATTGACGTGCCGTTTATAGGCGTTGCCACGCAGTTCCTCCTTATTATAATTTAATCTTTTTAATAATCGTTTCCTCGTTTTTATGTCTGTGGCAATGTGCAAACCGCACCATGCTAAAGGAAAAAAAACCAGTACTCCATAGCGTTTGCCCAAAGAGTTTGTCGCAATCGCAAATTCAAATTAAAAACTCCTTCGTAAGTTTTTTTCATCTGCGAGTGCTAGTGCGGGCGTTTGTCACGTAGTATTGTTAAAACAATATTATTTTCGTCCAATATTTATAAAATTTAATTAAATGAATTTACTCAGATTTATCATTATTATTGTCAATATAAGTATAGTTGCAGTATATTTTGGTTGTTTGAATACTACTAAACACTGTGCTTGCACGGTCTTCACCTTACCAAAAACGAGTAAAAGAGAAGTAAAAGAGAGTAAAATTCCTGAATAATATTTTACTAGCGCGCAATTTCCTTTTTTTTTTGACGCAGTATGATCCACGAATCTTCATCGTGTGTGAAATCTTTTGTGAATATTTGATGCTCTGTCTACCCTCTAAGGCATGTAAGCATGATAACATGAATGTATGAATAAATGAATCGATGTATGTATATTTGTAATGTACTATTCTACCAACTTTTTGTCAAAACTGAGAAACAATACTCGTATAGTAGCAACCAACCCTAGTGAGTCTGGCAAGATGACGTAATTATTTTTGAAGAAGGCGAGAGTGGTCCTTCTGTAACTCTTTTTATTTTGTCCTGGAAGTGAGTTAGTGAAGTGCTAACGTGAGACTCGCACTTTCTGGGACAAGGCCGCACTGCCACTGCGGTACTGGCCTGCGATGAATAATAAAATTTAAATCGCGCCGCGCCCCGTTGATTCCTCCACAAACAAAATATCCACAATACTAACACTCTAACTAAACTTGGTTAGTTATAAATATGGTTAGATACAACTAACAAGAGACGACTACTTGACCAGGAAAATATAATTGCGATATTTTAGATAGACTTATCAATAGCCATTTTTAATTATTCGGAATGAATTGGCAATCTGCTTTCGAAAACAGTTCAAACACGTGTCGTATTCTTTTAAGTTTCACTCATTCGAATACCGCGTTGCCGTTATAACACTTATGATTACGTAAGACTGCGAACTTACTATACTCTGACATTCTACCTGTATGCAAATTATTCCGTCAAACGAAAAGGAAATCTATTTCAAGTTAAAAACTAAATGAGAGGCCAAATGAACGTCGTCATCGTCAATAAATGGGCTATTCTGAACCTGAAAACCTGTAAACCTTTAGCTCCTGAGCGATATTTGAGAGAAAGAAGAAGAATCGGGTACTAAAATGTTCCGGCTTCTTAGTTGAGACCACTCATTGCAAAGTTCATGTTTTTTAGTGCAGATTTCAGCATTTCATTTGTTTCGTGAGAATGTTTTGAATCCTTCAAAAATGCATGTCAAGGCGCTACCAGTCAAACGTTTTGCGGTCGTTTTGAGCGTGATTTAAATTTTATATTAGGTGTTCCTAGAAAAAAGTTATATCTTCAAAAAGTATGTCGTTTGTTGTAATATCACAGGTGTGTTTTTTTAATTAAAACAATACTAGTGCTATTCAAGTTCCCTTAGATACATAATGAAGAGTACCCTCTGAAGGTTTATCAGAGTTCGGCTGTGCTAATGAGCGCGCCGCCGCCGCCGCGCCGCCGCGCCGCCGAGAGCGTGTCACCTCGCCCTTAGCCTAGTGGAGCGAGGGGAGGGCGCGGGGTGACGGCAAGTGCACTGTTTACAAATAAAACAGTTCAAAACAGTAACTTTACTTAGAAATTTAAAATATATAAATACTACATGATCAATTTTACCTGTAGTATCATAGCTTTTGTAGGGTACTATGTACCTTCCTTATCCATTTTAATTTAATTATTTACTATCAGTTTTCTCACAAGTGTATTGAAAAACGTCGTACAACACACGGATCTTAGGTTTTATAACAGACTCGTGATATTACAAAACCTCGCTTACGGCTCGGGCTTACAATAGTCAGCTCGTTTGTAATTTGCCACCTACGATCCTTGTATCGTAATGTACTATAATCGTGCAGCTAGCTTGATATTAGCTATAATTGTCAAACACAGGTTTGATGGTTAAAATCGTCTAATGATCGCCATCTCAGATGAAAAAACTCCTTGCTGTGTTCGGAAGAAAGCTTTTAATCTTTGGCGTTTCAATTTATCCAGCCCGCTAGCTCTGATGGTCATGCTTTTAGTTTCAGAGCGCTGATTGGTTGATTTAAAACCAGATAGATGGCCGTCTTAGAGCATTAACTAATGCTCTAAGCCAGTGATCATCCACGGCCATCTTAGAGCATGCCGTGGATGATCACTGGTGATTGGCTACTTATGTGGAAGAACGGTGCATAACTATGCATTGTTTTTGGCAAAAGTAATGCAAAAGTTGATTTCATAACATACTGGAGCAGCAATGTCCCGCTTTGAGCGCACAGTTTCACGAAATTATCGAATAGTTAGAAGAAAATATAATTTAATTGTTATTCAGTTTAAAGTAAGTCTGTCTGTATTCAGCCTCAGTCGGAATTCTCCAGCCTTCAGATAGTATCGTTCACATCGGCCGTATCAGACGACCTTCACGTCGCACTTGGCGTCAAGGTCGGCCGCCGCGTCTGGCCCCAGAGATTGCGGTGCGGCCGGCAAGTAACAACGCCGCGCCTTACATTAAATCTTTTCCTGAACAGCAAAATAATCCAACTTTGTTCAAATCAGACCTACTTGCCCCAATTTTCGAAAGCTCTCGCGGCTTTTTAGGCTTGGAAACTAATGGATAAAAGAAAGAAAGAATATTAGATAGAATATTTGTATTGTATTGATAACTTACAGCCGCATATATTTGCATTTCTTCAGACAAAAGGCGTTACACCTCTGACTTGACTCTAAAATGACTCTGGAAGCCTATTAGTGTAGTTTGTAATACATAAAAGTCAAAGATATTTGGATGCAGTGAAATGAAAATCGTGCTTCAAGTACTCGGAGGAAACCACCGAGTTCAAGTAGGTGTAAACAGTTACAGAATATATATGTCGTGGCCATAACGTAGAATTGACCACTACGTGAAATTTTCGATCATTTCATGAAATGGTCACATTTCATGATGTGGGCAACTAAATTTGACCAGATCATTAAATCGTGAACATTTCACGATTTTGTAGTCCACGATTGGCCATATAGTGAAAATAGGGCGTCCATGAAATATTTAATAAGAATCTAAATTATGTTTACTACTGCTTCCAGCGCCTCTATCGGTAATTAATGTAATAATCTTACGATATGATCAAATAATCTTGACCATTTCAGGAAGTAGCTGCGTTTTTAGTTGAACAAATCGACAAACGATTTCTTATCATTGATCTGGCCAAGGCACATCGAAAGATCGAAATGATCGAAAATTTCATGATGTGGTCAATAATTCTACGATATGGCCACGACATGTACATACAATTTAGTTTCTTTTTTAAAATCTTGAATTAAAACCGTAGTCTTTAATTAGTTTTCTTACTTGTCTTTTTTGTTGTGCCTTTGTATATTATTTAAATACATAAGTATCAAATGATGATGATGATGCGGAATCGGTCAAATGATATTGTAATGCCGGCAATAGTCTTATACTTCTATTTAAAAAAGCAGGTTGTACAAATACAACCATAGCAACAAGTTTAAAAAGACGCGAGCGCTGCACAATAAAGAAATCATGTCAAAATGACACCGACACCGGGGTTTGTAAGGTAGGTTGTTGACCTTACAATTCACACGTTAAGAAAAAGAGTAATCGAGTAATTAAAAAACTATGCTTAATTTTTACTTACAAAATAATAGGTAATATTGATGCTGCAAGATGATTACAAGATGCTGACAGTTAGTTATAGTTTATCGAATTGTGAAAACTGCGATTATTCAGCTGTGGTGGCAAGGTCAGGGTTGTGGAGTGTTACGACTAGAAAACCGACGCGCGATGTGGAAAATGAATAAGCCTCTTGATTGTATGGCCTTAGTCGAGCGGGGCTACCGCGTAACTTATAACTACGGGACTTAGCATGCGGTGATAGAGCAAATTCACCGCACCTGCAATGCAATACTTAGGGCGTACTGAAAGTTTTTGGATTCTGATAAATAAGTCTAGATATAAGACTTACGATACATTTATTGTTTTTCAAAGTATACTCCCTCGCAATTAATGCAATTTTACATTCGCTAAAACCACTGCACAAAGCAGTTGGACCAGTCTTCCTTAGGCACCTTTTCAATGGCTTCATGGAACGCATTCAGGGCACGTAAAACGTGTGCTTCTAAGTTTGTCTTTAATATTTGGAAACAAAAAGAAGTCGCAGGGTGAGAGGTCCGGGCTGTAGGGCGGATGCGTCATCAGTTCCACATTTGAAGCCTTCAAATAGGCTTCTGTTACATTAGCGGAATGTGAGGACATTGCTTCGAGGACGCGAACTTTTTCCTTAGAAAAAATCATCCAGAAAAAAACTAAATTATAACCGGCCAAGCACGTGTTATAAATAAATATTTCTGAAATGTACTTTAGCATCGAAAGTGGTTTTTGCCAACCCCCATTATTTAAAAAATACCTATATAATGACACTTCACACTATGGGGTAGTCAAGAAAATTAAATAATCCTCCACTTTAAAACAAGTATACTAGAGGAAAACTAAAAACAATATTTTTTTTATTCTACCACTTGTCGGCATGATTGATATTTATATCCATGCCAAATTACAGCTTTCTAGTGCTAACACTCTCTAAGCCACGGAATATAAAACATTCCGTGCTCTAAGCTAAGCCGCGGAAAGACAGACGGACACGGCGAAACTACCTATACCTATATAATACCTACTATATATTATGGTGTATGCAGCAGAACGTAAAATATTATCAGCAACAAAATTAATTTTTGAGTCCCACAAATAAACCGGAAAGGCTTCATTTGTAAGCCAGTTAAAAAGTTTTGTAAAAGGAAAAAAAATCTCCTTTGTAGAAGAAATACGATACATTCCAAAGTTTCCGTTGATATCCCTTTATGCTCTTAATGAGGAATTAAAATAAAGTCAGTATATTATGTTTATTGGAATTGAAAGTAAATAGGTTTTTCTGCTTGAGTATATTCACAACGAATGCGAACAGAAAAACTGTGATAAGAAAACATCATTAAAATAGCTGTATGAAATTGGAAAGAACAAGCCCTTGAGACACAAGGAATCCTAGTGCGAGGACTAGGGAGAAATTGTATTCTGATTTTTAAAATAAAATAAAGAATTTTCATATTACCTATTATATTTTTTATTCGGTTTTAAAAATCAAATGTTTGACATCCGTAAAATGTTACGTTACTTAAATATATTTTACAAGATCTTATGCTCTAGCCACTTTATTTACTCATATTGAGATTTTTCTCTGGCATGGTATGTTTAATATAATCTTTACACGTTACGATAGCTCGCTGCACATTTTTCCTTGCGCGTCGACGAAGAAGAATGGGTGAATGTGCTGCAGCACATTGTACTGTACTTCGCGGACAATAAGGTGAGAACTTCAGATGCAGCATTACCCTTTCATTATTATTATAATAGTTGGGTAAAAGCACCCATTAAAGTACTTAGCTTTCAACATCAACATCAACGGCCCGTTACAGTCCACTGCTGGACTATGAGCCTCCTCCGCTTAAGTGGAGGGTTTTGCCATAATCTCCACGCTTGACAAGCGGGTTAGAGATCGCAGATTAAAAGGTTACTGTAAGAGAGCGCTGCTGCCCGTTCCCTGTTCAATGTGTAGTCCCTAAGTCGCCTCTTACGACACCCACGAGAAGAGTAGGGGTTGGTGACAAATGTATTCTACTCTGCCGTCATCACACGACCACACAATAAGATGAGAACTTCAGATGCAGCATTACCCTTTCATTATTATTATAATAGTTGGGAGAAGCACTCATTAAAGGTCTTAGCTTTACTGCACAAGAAAACATCCAGCTTAATAGGATCCGTTTCCTTTTTATTCGAATTTCAGCTAAAAAATTATATGGGATAGGTTTTTGTAACAAAAAAAAACTAACGTGTATAAGATTCCGGAGATAGAAGTTTGCTAGGAAAATTAATTTTTGTATATTTGGATAACGGCTGAAAGGTAATCCAAATGGATGTTTGGAATACTTTTTGGAATAACAGAAAGCTGAAAGTAAATATGAAGAGAACACGTGGCCGTAATTGCGGACGGACAGCTAATAATTTATAAACATTTCTTTATTCGCTTCCAAAACATACCTACCCACTTCAAATTGATGAATGGGCTCGAGTGATAAACTGTTTACAATGCCTATTTCTGATCAATTTTACAGTCAATATTTTTAGGTAGGTATTTTTGAGCGTTGGTGGTCTAGTGGCTAGGGCCGCTGCCTCCCGTTCGATCCCCACCACGCACCAATGTGTTTTCGTGAAGTAAAACATCGACACCTGCACACTACTGCGGAGAAATTCAAAGGGTGTGTGAAGTCGAGCAACCCGCATTGGGCCAGCTTGGTCGACAAAGGCCTAATCGCCCTAATTCAGAGTAGGCTCGAGCCCCTCGGTGGAGACGAATATGTCCTTTTGATGATTTATTAGACAGAAACTAAAAATGGAAGTCTATAAAATGAAAGCAATAATGCGAAAATGTATTTTTTACTGCGTTTGTAATTAAATCAAATAATAAGCGAAGCAACATAAGAAAAGTGTAATAATTTAATGTACAAATGAGAACATTTCACAAAAACAAGCATGATGACTGTACGACTAGATAACTCTATGGAAGTATGGAGTTGAACGTACAAAAGGTATAAAGGCAAGAATTACAACAAATTACCTCGTTAACAAAGGTGCAAATGCGACAAACAAAATACGCTACGGTGAACTGAAGTTGTAGCTGTTTTTGAGGAAAACATTCAGGAATTCAAACAAAAGAAAATATCAACGCAGCTTACTTACAATTCTCTTTATTAAAATACAATTTTCATACACGTTTTGATGAAAAAAATTAAGAAATACAGAATCTATGGGTAGGCGAAGCTGATAATGTCTTGTCACGCGCGATGGAAATGCACGCCCGTTGTCTTTATTTATATACTTTTATCGGCCGAGCCATCTGTTGCTTCCATACTATTCGGATAAGCATTTTAAAAACGAATGCAAGTCTCATTTAATCTTACAATAATTGATTATCTAATTTATATTCTACAGGTAAAACCGGTCTGGCGTTGGAAAGGCAATTTTTTTCGGCTGTAGTATGTAACAGGTTGCATGGCAATGTAATAATTAGCAAAGGGTGGCATGCTAAAGAGCTATAGGCTCACCTTGGAGCCATATCGACATGCAATCACGACCTTACGACCTCCACTCACTCCACCACTAGGCAACTGTAATTTTTCCGCAAGCATGAAAATAGTATACCATCGATTTCACTGCCCTACTGACTCGGTTTCATTGTTTTACATACATTTGCGATAATCAGGGCTAGGATCGCTACCGAGTGGGTGCCAAATGACAGCCAACGACGTGGGAGAGGCAGACCTCGAAAACTATGGCGAGACGATCTCGACGCTTTCGAAGATAATTGGGAGAGTCACTGGCACAAGATCGAGAATGGTGGAAGAAAAAAGGGGAGACCTTTGCCCACCAGTGGGACAGGCCAGGCTAGAAAAAAAAAGTCTATCCACTCGTACGTACGGCGAATAGTATTCAGGCACGAGGGTGCGAGGGCACGGACCAATCTCACTGTTTTAGGGCTAGGCTTAATTTGATATTGCGTAGGGCACGTGATATTTGACATCAGT
This sequence comes from Carpatolechia fugitivella, assembly GCA_951230895.1. Lineage (NCBI taxonomy): Eukaryota > Metazoa > Arthropoda > Insecta > Lepidoptera > Gelechiidae > Carpatolechia > Carpatolechia fugitivella. Next base: position 15,315,211 of record OX579645.1, read on the forward strand.
TTGTTTATGCCGTGCTGTTTTGAATTATTGCTCTTAATAATTTGATAATTATTATAGTCCAATATTTCTTCTATGATACCCAAATCGAAAAAAGAAAATACTTAATATGTTTGAAATAGATTCTTGATCATCATCATCATCATCATCATCTCAGCCGGAAGATGTCCACTGATAAACGTAGGCCTCTCCATAGGTTTCCACCGTGAACGGTCCTGCGCTACCTGCATCCACCGGGGGCGCCCAGCAACTTTCACCAAGTCATCTGTCCACCTAGTGGGAGGCCGTCCAACACTACGCCTTCCGGCCCGTGGTCGCCATTCGAGAACCAATCTTCCCCATCGGTTACCAGTTCGTCGAGCTATATGGCCTGCCCATTGCCACTTCAACTTACTCCACCACAGATTTTACTCCACGGATTCTTGGTGCTGAATATCAACTTCGCCACGTTTTCATATTAGGTACATCCTGCATGTTTCGATCCTGTCATGCGTCGTTATGCCGGTACTCGACAAAGTATTATCTACTATACTATATACTATGTATATATAAACGTAATTTTAGGGGGATGTAAGGGGGAAGTGGAGGGAAATAGAGGAGAGCCTGACTTTAGTAGGAATGCACTCAGCTGCGAATAGGCGGGGCGTAGCTGTAGCATCCGCCTATCAGAGCCAGTCGATCACCGATGTCTTTTATCTCTGTTACGTAGAATTCTCCTGTGACCTATTTAACTATACACTATATACATACATATATGGGTTTGAAGCGATACCCAACGAACTATAATAGTCAAGAAGAGTAACCGCCTAGCAAAGCCCGCTAAAACAGCGCCTAATTAATTTTGACAGACGACGACAGGCAGATGCTGCTCTCGTACATTGAAACTTACTTTCTTACAAACCAAGTCATATAAAACATCATTGTACCTCGTATACGAATGTGGTATGGTATAGTTTTGGTTCTTTGGTATTTATTTGGAAGTCAAGTTTGAAACGTACATATACCTCTACAATACTTTTTAACTCATAGCACTGTGTAAATGTCTACAAGCTTGCTTAAAATAAAAACACGAGTATTGACCTGTTATTGAACAAAACAGACTTCCGAAAAGCACTATAAGAAAGAAAAAGAAAAAGGAGGCATACAAATCTCCTGGCATCAAGATGTAGTAAAATGGCAAATGTAAAAAGTGCAACATGTACCCGAACAACAAGTTGTCAATCAGCTTAAATGAAGTACATACAATATGTACTCAAGGAAAAAATGCTAACACTAGAAACAAAGTATATTTTGAATAAAAATTTTTTACAAAACTATCTAGCTCATTATGGTAATTGATACAAAGCTCAATAAGTTGAAATACCTATCCATAATTTAAGAAATCTTTCGTGCTTGAAGACTACGAACTGCTACAAATTCTCCGGGAACATCAATGATTAGAAGTCTATCGGAAACCAATTAGGAAATATAATATTATATAAAAAAGCTCTACAAAAATTAAATATTGTTAAAAAATACTTTGTGTTTCGCAACATAAAGGACTTCTAACAGTATGTCGCTGCCAGGTAAAATACCAAATAAAAGGCAGCGCTTGTTTGTGTGTTGTTTGTAAGTGGTTTAATTTAAATTAAATTTATTTTTACTTTTTTAAATAGCAAAGCTTGTGACACAAAATAAAATAAAAAAAGTATTTTCATTATACACGCTGTAGGCCGAAAGTTTTACAAACTGATAGTATCGTTCAGGCATGGGCGTAGGGCTCGAGTTGGTCGACGGAGAGCACTCGCGGGACACTTTACAGGGGCGATATCCCCTGAATGGCAATACCGATCTCACTGAATCACGGTTAGTTTGATAGCGATTAACAATTTCTTTGATGCATGCAATTCAATTACGTATACATTTTTAAGTTATCAAAATATTCTTTTGTTTAATAAGTTATAATTTGTTGCGAATTTCATCATCGCGAATCGTGCTAATGTACATACATGTGCCGAAATGAGACAAAATCGTTGTAACGTATTGAGTAAGTGCATCGGTCGGCTAGAGAATATCACAAGGAATATCAATACGACCACGCCACGGCATCTGAAAAAAATAATGTGACGACGTACAATTTATTTTTATTTTTAAGAGAGTGTTTCATTTTAGCATTTCAAACGTCACCTGGTATACTGGGTGAATACAATACCGTAAGATTGGACTCGCTGCCTCCTGTCTAATATAAATTCCAAACCACGGACTCGTCTTCTGATTTGACTTACAATGTCTTACTTGAAGTGAGGACATTTTATTTATTATTTTCCTAACTGATCTAATCGAGATTCGGGCGCGTGCACTTGGAGTGTCAGAAAGTTATTTTTGTTTTAAAGCGTTCCCAACGGAATTCGAACCCAGAACCTTCAGAACGAGAGCCCAACGCGCTACTGCTCGGCCACGGGAGCTATTGATTAGTATCTCTCATTTGCAAAATAATAAATACACTCACCAAAGGTGTCTAGGGATTAATTACTTCACAAAAATTAAAATAAACTATAAACTGTTTACCTGGGCTGATTGATAACTGGCCGAAACGACGAACTTAAAAAAATGATACGCAAAAAAAAAAAATACATTATATTTTGGCATCTTTTTGAAAATAGAACGCCAAATTTGAATTTAATCGAACTGGTGGAATTTGTTTGATAGGACGTAGAACTTTCTCTGTCGTAAATTTTCTTAACAATGGAAAGAAACGAAATTCGTGCGGTGATAAAGTTTTACGTTTTAAAACAGAAAACAGCAACCCAGATTAAAACCAAGCTAGACTGTGTTTTAGGTAATTCTGCTCCTGCATTGAGTACAATTCACACCTGGGTAACTGATTTTAAACGTGGAAGACAGAGCTGCGAAGACGCCCACAGGTCTGGCCGTCCAAATGAAGTCACGAATCCGGACATGATCAAAAAAATTCACAAAATTGTATTGAATGATCGGCGCTTGAAGTTGCGAGAGATAGCAGAGATGGTGAGCATTTCATCTGAACGCGTTTTTAATATTTTGCACCAACATTTGGGAATGAAAAAGCTTTTGCGCGCGATGGGTGCCGCGTTTGCTCACTGTTGACCAAAAGCAACGTCGAGTGGACGATTCATCGGAGTGTTTGGCGCTGTTTAACCGAGATCCTAACGAGTTTTCGCAGCGTTATGTAACAGTCGATGAAACCTGGATACATCATTATACTCCCGAGACAAAAGAACAATCTAAGCAGTGGACTGAGAGCGGAAGACCTGCGCCGAAGAAAGCAAAAATGGTTTTGTCGGCCGGCAAAGTGATGGCGACTGTTTTTTGGGATGCTCGAGGGATTATTTTAGTGGGTTATCTTCAAAAAGGAAAAACAATAAATGGAGAGTACTACGCAAGCTTGCTGCAAAAATTAAGTGAAGAAATCCAGAAAAAACGACCACATTTGGCCAAGAAAAAAGTTTTGTTCCACCATGACAACGCACCTGCACACACGTCAATGGTTGCAGTCGCCAAACTCCATGAATTGCGGTTCGAATTGCTACCGCATCCACCCTATTCCCCGGATCTGGCCCCGTGTGACTTCCACTTATTCCCAAACCTGAAGAAATGGTTAGGTGGCCAGAGATTTTCATCAAATGAAGAAGTCATTGTTGCCGTGGACGAGTATTTTGAGGGGTTGGAGAAAACATTTTATCAAACTGGTGTAACGGCATTGGAGAAGCGCTGGACTAAATGCATCGAGGTAGAAGGAAACTACGTTGAGAAATAAATTTATTTTAAATAGATTTTTAAAGTTTTTCTTTGTCGTTTCGGAAACTTATCACTCGTATATCAGGGTCAGTAATCAGTTTCAATCCATTTTCCAACTTCTAAAAATTCTGAAAGAGTAATGTCAGTTTTATTTAGGTACAGTACGAAGACGTAAAAATATTCCCCAAACTGTGCAGTTTATCACTTACCTTATGAGTGTAATTGCGAAAACCGATTTTCTCTTTATAGACCTTTATAGTTTACTTGTCACATAAGTTTATTACACAATCGTTATACTCCTGCCTATAGCTATAGCTACAAACCAAAGTTCAAGCTAAACTCGTATTGCGTCGTAAGTCAACAATGTTTTTTTACATATCGAACATTATACCGGCGGCGGCGGCTCAAAGCCGGCGGCATAGAATTTAAAAGGTGCTAGCTGGCTTAGTGTGTAAGACCCATAACATAAAACAGTTGTACCAAATTAGCTGTGCTTCTTTCCTCACTTTTTCTCTCCAGAGCAAACCTGTCCAGTGTCCAACATTGGACGTCTTTCAGCTAAAATTATATAGTAATACTCATTATAAAATAAAAAACATATCGGTTAAAAAATATTTGCTAAATATGTACTTCTTGCGATATTTCAATTATAAATTGCAAGATTTCGATGTTCCGTCACAGAATATATAATAGGTTCCGTACACGTTAATCCGCTTTGCTCCCAAACAAAGACGCGAGCGAGCGAGCAGAGGGTGGAAGAAATTCAATATCTTTCAATATAATCGGGAGTTTTGAATGTCTGTGAAATTTTAACAAATTATTTTAACAAAAACATTAGTAACAAAAATCTTAAAAAATACTTAAAGGTTTTATTTAATTGTAAATATTTAACTATGTATTTAAATACATATAGTTACGCACTTATCCCGAAAGGCGAAGTAGAGTCACGGGATCACACACGGAAACCACTGGTTATTGAGGGTTAAATAAGATTCGGCCTGATGGCGTCTTATTCTTTTCTCCTTCTTAGGTATTTTAAAATTTCGCCGATCGCCGTCGACTATCTGACCGTTCTAATTTACGGTAAGGTAGAGCACATCAGTGAAATGAGTTTACGAAATTCATACAGAGTTCATACGTGCTTTTTTATTAGGGTTCCGTAATAAAAAAGGAACCCTTATAGTTTCGGTCTGTCCGTCTGTCTGTCTGTCTGTCCGCGGCTTAGCTCAGAGACTCTTAGTACCAGAAGGCTGTAATTTGGCATGGATATACATATGAATCATGCCGACAAAGCTGAAGAATAAAATCTTAAAAAAATAATTTTTTTAGCGTACCTCTGGTACACGTCAAGAGGGGGTTATTTTTTTTTTCACGATTACCTTATAGTGTGAGGTATCGTTGGATAGGTCTTTTAAAAACAATGGGAGTTTATTAAGACCATTTTTCGATGCTAGTGTAAGTTTTACAAGCGAAACCGTTGTATATGGAAACGTGAAAAAAATCATGGTAGTAGTGTAGATGATGAATTTAAAAGGAAAACTATCAACATCAAGTAGGCTTTACAGGTTATCGAATAATAGACCAACTTATAAAAAGTACTAGTAGTACAAGTAAGAAATTTGGTACTACAAATATCATAGAAAAATATTTTGATGAATGTTAGAAGGCTGTAATTTGGCATGGACATACATATTAATTATGCCGTCAAAGCTAAAGAATAAAATCTTAAAAAAAAAAATTTTTAGGGTTCCTTTGGTACACGTGAAGTGGGGGTTATTTTTTAAATTCACGATTACCTTATGGTAACCAATCTCTATTCTAAATTTCATCCACGAAAGAGTAAAAAACAACCATCCATACATCCCTACTTACAAAATTTCGGGTTTATAATATAAAGAAGGAAATTTTTTATCATTACTTATTAGCTGCGTGTGCTAACTTCTGCATATTAGGCAACTACGGAACCCTACACTTTGCGTGGTCTGACACGTACTTGGCCAGTTATTACAATTACAAGCTTTTATTTAACTTGCTCTGTATGTTCGGGTGGAATCTTGCAACTCAATTTTAAAGCACTTGCTGCCATTCGATTTTGCTGAAATTTGATACACTTATGTAACCGCGATGACAATGCAATATTATGGTACCATGGAGCTGGTCTGATGATGGAGACGGAAGGTGACCATAGGAACTCCTTAAATACACACCACTACCTATTTGTGTTTGGGCTCGTTGGATTTGTCTTAATAAGATCTTTAGTCATACGTGATGTCCAGGGTCTCATAATGGAACCGGAAGGTGGCCTTAGAAACTCCTTAAATACACACCACAACCTACCTAGTCGTGTTTGGGCTCGTTGAATTCGTCTTAACAAGATCTTTAGTCATACATGATGTCCAGGGCCTCATGATGGAGCCAGAAAGTGGCCGTAGGAATTCCTCAAATACTCAAAATAACCTCGTCATGTAATATCTCAAAAAATAAAGTGACGTCACTCTGAAAGGTCGTCTGCTTACAAGGATACTCCTCTACACGGCTTTAAAAGCTTGTTTATTTAAAAAGGATTTTTAATTAAGCTTATTTATTTTTGTTTTACCCCAACTGACATGCATTTCCACTACAAATCCCCGAACTCGCTATATACGAAAACACGAACTGTCTACTACAATATCGTGCTGCCAGAAGGCGGTATGAACGTGGCGGTTCTGGGTCCCTCGCGAGAGGATTCAACCCCATCTGCCCCAGTGCCCCGGTAATGGGGCAGATGGGAAAATCGATCACGGTAGCCATAACGACGTTGGTTTACCGGAGTAGATAACACAGGTCAAGTATAAATTTACCTTGGCACATAATAATATTACCATAAATTTATTAATTTGATTTTCTTTAATATTACGTTAACAGTAAGAACGGATGGATCTTATAAGTTGCATTATTGTGTTTTTTGAAAAGGGAGCAACTTGAACTTATCCCAAGTAAGCTTTAGACGATCTCGCAATCATTTTACGTCGAAAAACCTTTTTGACGAAAGAGCCGCTATACGAGTATTGGTGATGAATTGGCAAAAACCTGATTATTTGATACATTAACTTATTATTATTATTTTATGTCTGTAGATAGAAGATGTTTAAGACAAATAATATGAGGGGTGTTTATATGAGCAGTAAGTGAGAAAAGTAGAAGCCAAAACAATTATTATTAGAATTTTTCTTTGTCTGTCTGTATGTTTGTACGCGCTTCAAAACTAATGCAAAAAATCGAATGTGGTACATTTGTAGATTCATCAATAAGTTTTATGAAACGCAATGAAACTCTAACCATCAAAAACATAACTTGTAAAAAATCCAAGTCTCGCAACTCAGTTCTTCTACCGTAAAAAGTTGTGAGATCTATGTAATACCAAGTCGGTTAATTTACTTAGTCCCATTTTTTTTCCTTTCCTGCACCTTTTACTTCTTGAATACCGCAACAACGGATTTTCTTAAAGCCCACTATCTGTCTTATGAGCTTTTCTTATTTTTGTAGGTGGTCTTCCTCTGGTTCTTTTCCGTTACTAGTAATATTTAGGGCTGCACTTGTCAAACGTCAGTAAAGTTAATCCTTATGTAAAATTGTTATCTCTCATTCACTATAAATAATGTCAATGTACCTAACAGAAAATTACAACATCAAACTTAACAGAGGATTAACTTAACTGGACGGCACTCAGTTCCGCACTCAAAGTTTTTTTAATTAGTAGAATACTTAACCCATTATTTTTCTATAGAATTAGATTTATAAAGATTATTAAATTTTGTATACCCATACTGACTGATACAACTTGTGTAAGTTAAATAAAACGTGGTTTGTGTGTATACCTGCGATATCGCAGTAAAACCCAAAGGTTGCCTGGCAGAAAGTGGCCGCCTTTCTGTAACGGACGGGAAGCGTGGAAGCCGCGGCGCGGGCAAGCCACCTCCGACGGTCGGGCAATTTAGTTTACTTAATACTTTGCGGGGTTTTGGTACAACTTCATAAGACATGTCCCATTCTTGCTTTTTCATTCCGTTGACCATTACACAGGTTACCTTTGAACATAATTATATCTAGGTACCTATTTACAACTATTATTCCATTATACAGGTACACGGATTCATTTACTGCAAATGTAACTTTGTAATCCCATATAAATATATAGGTAATCCTATATATTTATATGGGATTACAAAGTTATTTATGCAGTTGATATATCTAGAAAACTGGACCGAAATTGCAAAATATTTTAGTTTTTCCTAGATCTATACACCAAACTAAACAATAATTGTATTCTAAATTTGAAGCTTCTATGTCTGCTAGAAGTGCCTTAGAGTTTTGATGATCGGTCAGTCAGTGAGTGAGTGAGTGAGTAAGTGAGTGACAAAATTAAGAAACTTTGACTAGTTATCATTCTTAAACGACTGGTTCAAATTGAATGAAATTTCAAACATACCGTGTTTATACAATGCTTGCTTGGTTACTGAAAAATCAGGCTTCTAGTTTTATCCACAACGAAGTTATAAGGGGTCGAAAATGGGCTGAACTGCTTCAACAAAAGGATGGTACGGCCGTACCGCGTTTTCGCTCGACTTGGCAGGGGCACTACCATGCCCCCATATTTATTTTTCAACGTAATAGGGAACATACATTAAAAACAATAGGTTTTTTATAGTTCATCTGAAAGTATACCAAAATAGAATACTGACAGTCAAAACAGAATCGAAATTGATCAAAAAACAAGCTAGATACAACATTATTAAACAAATATATCTGTCCCTCTTACGAAAACAAAATTTTCTATGGCGGATACATGGCCCGCGTGACATATGACTCACATGAAACGTTTGACCTCTCTGTCTAACCATAAACTTTGAAGCCTTAGAACTTTGCTTCTGAGCAAGATATTTAAAATAATATGTTTTATATGTTTATCTGGATATATTTCGATTAAATAATTTAAAAAAATGTGCATATTCCAAGTTACAGTTGTGTTAGATCCCTATTATCATTACAGTTAATACCTACTGCAGCATTACTGCAGGTTTTTTAATAACCTTTTTGGTACGGTTCTATTTTCTTTTGGCCGGTTTTTAATGTCACATTTTCAAATTTAAAATTTTGTTAGTTTGACCTTTTTCTAAATTGTTTTTTTCTGAGCTGTCGTCTATCATGAGATGAAAACGTCAGAATCTCTAGCATGTCGAAAACACGGCTAAAAACTAATCTAAATGATCTAAATTGTGTGTAATTTTAAACCTAAACCAGTTATTCTAATCTAAATTATGTGTTAGTGTACGAACCGGCGCAAATCTGTCCTCTTCAGCGTTTAGGAGATCACCAACAGAAGATGCTTTCGCCTGAGTCGCAAGATGCTTTCTGCTGTTCAACACATACGACAACTCATCCAGTGTATTTCCGGTCTCTGCGGCACCCACACGAGGGTCTCTCCGAGCCTTTCTCGTTCTCACGCCGTGGTTCCGGACCCCTGAGGCCACCGGGCGTTGGACGTGCCTGGACCCCTGCGTTGTGCGCGCCCGCGCCCGTGCCAGCTGAGTGCCGCAGACCCGCGCTCCGGTTTCCCCCCTGGGATACTGCCCATCCTTCTTTAGCCTGTTTTTTGTATCAGTGTATTTTTGTATGCGGATTTTGCCAAATTTAAATTCTATTTTCTAAATTCTAAAAAGGCCCTTTAGGTTTCTCTGGCCCTCCTTTTTTGGTTCCCGTTTGGCTTTACTCTCCGGGGTACTCCGCGGTTTTGGTACACCTTCCTGCATCGATACACCACAACACAACACTACTCCAGCGACACGATATCGACGGAGTCCCCTCAGGACTCGACTCTCGGCTCATGCTTGGCAATTTCTAGGCCTTTTTAAATTGATATTATACCTTTCGGACAAATTTAACTAACTCTTTCTTTGTACACCTAAATTTAACGTTTCGCCTGTGGTCGTCGACCACAGGTTAGCTAGCTTTGCTTTTTTAACGCTACACTACCTACTACACTCTGAATAGCGTAATGCAAGTTTAATAATTGTGGCTTATTTCTGAGACTTTAAAAAGGCCTCTACATTGTCACCGTCGAACTTTATACCACGCAAGTTCTTTTTCAAGTGAGTAAAAAAGCGAAAAGAGAGCGTCAGTGGCTTAGTGGCCTCCCGTCCGGGAGATGCGGGTTCGATCCTCACCACGTACCAATGTGTTTTCGAATTCATATGTACGTTTATTTGACGCTCTTACGGTGAAGGAAAACATCGTGATGAAACCTGCACACTCCTGCGAAGAAATTCAAAGGTTGTGTGTGAAGTCGACCAACCCGCACTGGGCCAGCGTGGTCGACTACGGCCTAATCGCCCTAATTCCCTCTGTACCAATTTTCAGGGTAGGTATATGCTGTTGACGAAGAAAGCGAAAGTACCCACGTTTCATTTACGGTTACGAAACGAGCGCAAATGGAATCTGGATCTTCTACAATAGGCCTGTGGCGTAAATTTCAAAAATGGCTTATTTCGTTAGTTTAGTACCTGTATTACCCCAAAAAAATAATATTTCATGATAAAAATTATATTTAAAACACATATTTTAAGTTTTAAGAAAATATTTTTAATCTGGCGTAAAAACACAAGAAAGTGTCATGGCGTCGTGAATGACGTCACATAGTGGCAAACGATTGTGTTCACTTGTGCTGTTGTATGAAAAAGTTAACCAAGCGTCAAAACAACAATGGCGGCATACCACTATGTGACGTAATACGTTCTGATTGACGTTCACAGCGGAGGGGCCAGGGGGGGTATTTATTTGATTTTAATTTGTAAAAATAACAATAATCATTAATTTTTATGTGGAATTATTAGGGTTTTCCCTGTTTAAATATTACAATTTACGTCTAGAAACATTCATCCATTGATTTCATTGTTAGTTGACACAAGCCTATTATTGCTAACTTGAAATGACAACTCTTGCTTTCTTTTGGGCGTCTTGAACCCAGCGCGCAAAAAATGTAGCTACTTTTTTTAGGTATGAGTCAAAATATACCTACTGAATATTAATTTTAAAATGTAGATTAGAAGCTGACGATTCGCGAAGAAAAAAACAGAATCGGTTGAAAAACGAATTTACAGTGATTTTAGTAATGTTTCAATATGTCTTTCTCTTTCAACAACGATTTTTTGTATGGAGATTATATGGCGTTACTAGCAAGAGACGTCACATGCTAGTAAGTGCGTGCCTCTCTGTCTAATCTTAAATTTCAAGCCTTTATAACTCGGCCAATTTTAAAGATAGAGCAAAAATTATTTTAGTTTTCGATAGCAGAAACTAACAAGTTTGGATTTATAAAATAAAAAAAAGTAGTCAAATACCCTATTGTCCCAAACGAAAGATTTAGAATCTCAGCTAAATAACGGATGATACGACCACACGACGATCTTAACAATTTCTTCAATTTTGCTCCTGAGTAGCAGCCGTTGTTGGCCGCCCAGAGCTAGTTTAAATTCTGCGCACCGGTATTCTATCGTAGTGTAGATGATTGGGAGCCAAAGTAGACTACAATCAATTATTCTTCGGAAACACTTAAATTACATTTTTTTAGACAGAAACATTTAATAACCGCACAAAGTTCGAGTTTCTCCATTTTGCATAAATTAAATTGAGTTTTCATTAGTGAAATCTGACATCATCAATATCCTACATCTTACCGTTACTATCTGACAATACTACTACTGTGTCGAGACCTTGAGACCCTACTGTCCGGCACAGAAGGTCTTAGTACTTAAAAACTGGTGCATAATGTTTCATCTACGCCGCCGCCGCCGCCCCGCCGCCCGCGCCCCCGCCGGCCGTCTAGAATCTGAGCTACCTTATTTTTCAATATGTATAAAAAAGTTTATCTTGGAGATAAAACGTTCGTCACGGGACGAAGTCACCGACAAACTACTAGTTATTTATTTAAAATGTAGTATATACAGTCAGCAAAAAAAAAACAGTCGGCAAAGGAGATAGATATACAGGCCGCCCAAAGTTGATGAACTTTTTTCCGAGAATAGAAGCCTTTACTGTAATATTTATTAAAGACCCGACAGACCTTATCTTGCCATTTTTCCTACCTCTACCCTACTCTACACCTACCCTACTACCCCAAAACCTTCCATGTATACACGAAAAAAAAAATTGCCGAATCAGTCCAGCCGTTCTCGAGTTTTGCGGTTAGCAACATTCATTTTTTATTTATATAGATTAAAAATACCGGTGAAATAATATTTCGATACGCCAGCTAGTTTCAGAGATATTTATTTTATAAATCGTTTGATTTAGATGTTGCTTGTGACGTCACTCTTTTCTCCCATACAAAGACGCAGGCGAGCTGTGGAGGAGTGTCAAAATTATTAAAAGGTACATTGACGGACGTCAGACAGAGTTAAAATTATCGGGAGTTTGTGTCTCTAAAATGAAACTACTTGAATGAAACGAAAAGTTATGAGTTTTTATGCATGTAAGCTTTGTAAATAAGTTTCAAACGACTATATGAAACTACTGATATTCTCAAATGGCTATGCCAAAATATAAAAATAAAAAATGTTTATTCATTATGTAATAAAATAAATCCGTGTTACAATTTCCATGTAAGGAATCTCCCTGTAAGAATAAGTATATAATATATAAACAAACAGGCAAACTTACTGTGAGATAAGTAGTCAAAACGAAACTTTCAGTATGCAGAAATTGAATAGTAGGCAAAAGGATCACAAATGTACCAAGATGATTGGAAGTTGGCTAAGAGAAAGTTGGCAAAGGAACACACATCATTATGTAGCGTAATTCGAACCCCTCAGCAGTGGGGATAACATAAACTGACATGCATACAAAATGACCGTCATTCCTGACGTCAGTTGGTGCGGGCCTCCTCGGTCAAATACTTTTGGTACGGACTGATCGATCCATTGGGCGGGGTTGAACGATACGGCAGACTGCGACATCTATTCGAAAACATCATTTCCTCCACTACTGGTTGAACTCGTCCTGTACGACGTAGGGTGCGGTAATTGTTCACTCGTTTTAGCCACCACCCGCTAGATGTCGTTCAACGTATGTTGTGGAAGTCTGTGATTTATAATATTGTATAAACTTTCAGATAGAGGGCGCTATACAAGAGTTAAACTTCGTCGCTCGGTCGTGTTCTTCGGATTTCACGACAGTTCATTTTATCACGATGTTTGGATGTTTGTTGCCGAATCACGCTTAAACCACTGAACGGATCGAGGTGAAACTTGTACACACATATAAGTTAGGTTTTGGAATAGGACATAGGTTACTTTTTACTGCGGGAAAACACTTCATTCCTACGGGAAAACTCACTAAACGCGGGTGAAACTGCGGGCGGAAAGCCAGTAATTAATATAGAAGGAAGCAGGAAATAATAACTTTATAAAAATATATAGTACATTATTATTATATTTTATTATGTTGACAACTGTAACTCAGTTTGTGTTGTACTTATAAACATCTTGTAATCATCAAAACAACTTAGTTCAATTCATATATTCTTTAAATAAATTACCTATATATACTTATTAAGACTTATTACTGTTTTGATCCCATGGTGGGTTGGCAATATTTTATTTACCTACACACACCTACATTACTTTTTGCGGGTGTGCTTGCGTACTTGCCCTCGATTTTGATCTACGAATATGCGATATTATATAAACTAAAACAAATTGGTACATATAAGTAGTACGTACCTCGAAACGTACGCTCAGTATAAGCTATATTGCTATATAACCTATAGCAATAAGTTTTGGATAAGAACTACACTATATAATGGGTTAATGACGCATAAAAGTATCCAGAAATTGCTAAAGTCAAAGTCAAAGTCAAAATCATTTATTTCCATAGGATGTTATTACATCACTTAGATCCGTCATTACATTTTTTTGGGTGAGTTCACTAACACAATGGCGGAATCTGTGGAGAAAAGCTCACTGAAGAAACTCTTGAAATTATATACGCTAGGTGAAAAATAGACGTGCGCACTAAGTAAGAGGCTCGAGCGATTAGACATTGTCGTAAAAGCAGACCCAGTTTTAATCACATGCTCGAGAACTTTATTTTCATACACCTTTCAAGTGTAGGTATATCTGTGACTTATGTACCAAGTTGGAAGAGGACGAAGGTATTATATTATTTACAGGAAAACTTTGGGACCTCCATGCATACAGAAACATTTTTACTGGCACAGTGCCGATGTGGTATTCATTAATAATGACTGCAACAGGGCTCGATCAAGATGCTGTTTAATAAAATAATAGTTCTATTCATTAGTTTGAATTGGCTATCTGCCCAGGCTTAACAACGGTAGAAAATAGAATTCTAAAGAGAAAGTGAAATCGCTTGAGCTATACATGTTTTTGTTTTTTTAATTCTGGAATATTAAAACAATCATCAGAATGTGGCGCATTTAGTATTCCCATTTCTTGCTATACTGACATTATATAAGTACGTTCAGAAACCAATCCCGTACGACGATATTTTGCTAAGTCACTTCCAAATATTATAAGGTTGTTGTGTCCAAAGAGAGATTATAATGCACATTAATCAAGCAGCTCTGCTGCGGCGGCGCCGATGCGATGTGAGTTCGTGTGTCAGGGATCGTCTTTTGTTACAGGTTTGTACCAGCCGCAGACAGTACAATATGTCCCACAAATACAAAGCTTCGAAATAGTACAATGGTTTACGCTAACTCAGCTTCAGTAGAATCTAGCCTGCCCGGCGGCGGCGACGATTAGACCTGTAACTATTATATACTTGTAACAGCTTAGTGATCGCTTTCGTTCCCAACAACCGATCAAAATTAACTAGGAACACTTTTGTGTTTGTCCGTCCATGTGTTACAACATTTTTTCCAAAACTACTGGACAATGTAATTTTGTTACAATACAATGAAGGTTGACGCCATCCAGCCTCCGGAACAAGCTGGGTTTCGAAAAGGTTTCAGTACCGTTGACCACATCCACACAGTGAGACAGGTTATACAGAAGTCGCAAGAGTATAAACAGCCACTGTGTCTAGCATTTGTGGCCTACGAGAAATCCATCGAAACCTGGGCTGTTCTGGAATCATTGTAGCGATGCCAAGTCGATTGGCGGTACGTGGAGGCCTGTACATTATGGCGTCGATGTCCGTCTAAGTACCGAGTCATAAGACAAAACCCTTCCAGTTGCTCAAAGGAGTGAGACAGGGAGATGTCATCTCTCCGAAACTGTTCTCCAACGCACTAGAGGATGTCTTCAAAACCTTAGCCTGGAACTGATTGGGCATCAATATCAATGGCGAATATCTCAGTCATCTCCCCGCTTTGCCGACTACATAGTGATAATGGCTGAATCGTTGCAGGATCTGCAAAAAATGCTGCACAGTCTCAACGCTGCCTCATTGTCAGTCGGTCTCCGGATGAACTTGGACAAGACTAAGGTCATGTTCAACGAATTAATCATTCCGGAACCGATCTCGATCAATGGTGAAGTGCTCGAAGTTGTTTAAGAATATGTCTACCTCGGGCAGACATTGCAGTTGGGTAGAGACAACTTCGAGCGTGAAATCGCAAGAAGAGTACAGTTGGGCTGGGCAGCATTTGGGAAACTGCGTCATATCTTCTCGGCGCCACTACCGCAATGCCTGAAGAGCAGAGTGTATAATCAGTGTGTCCTACCCGTATTGACATACGGAGCCGAGACGTGGAACATGACGGTGAAGCTGGCCCATCGGCTACATGTCACTCAGCAAGCCATGGAAAGATCTATGCTTGGTATTTCGGTACGGGATAAAACCCGAAACGAAATCATCCGGCAGAGGACCAAGGTAGCTGATACCGTCCAGAAGTGTAGCAAGCTGAAGTGGCAATGGGCTGGCCACGTCTGTCGCAGAAGCGACGAGCGTTGGAGCAGACGGGTTCTCGAATGGAGACCACGTCTCGGGAAACGTAGTGTGGGACCCCCCCTGCCAGGTGGACTGATGACCTGAGGAAGGTCGCTGGTGTTGGCTGGATGCGGAAAGCGGGTGATCGCGCGCTTTGGCGTGCCCTTGGGGAGGCCTACGTCCAGCAGTAGACTGCAATAGGCTGATTGATAGATTGATTGACAATGAAGGTTTCTTATAGAATCACTCTTACTAATATTTCAAACGCCATTTTTTAGATTTCGTATATCCGATAAAAACACAGAATATATAATAGAATCTTTTTGTGTCTGTCTGTCTGTTACAGCTTATTTTATCTGAATGTACTGGACGTATAACTGACGCATAACTGGTATAACCACGAAGAACGCTGTTTGTTGCACATAATAATAATATTATACCTAGTACATAGGACGTTGTCCCAAACACGGCATGTTTCTTGTTTACTAATTAATTATCAGCTTTTGTACCTATATTATTCCATTACTACCTATTAGCTTATTTTCTGTTCCTGCTAATGGTCAAAACTATATATTATTTTTTTAAATAATATGCGGCGGGTTTTTTGTAGAGATAATAGAGAATTCGCCACGTTGTTTTATTCACCTCATCGGAAAAACGTAATGAAGACGTTTAAGTTAATAGGTAAGGTATATTTAGTATTCAGTACCCAACCGACTTTGTAAAACAAATCGACTAGCAGAAGTAGCAAGTCAAACTTCCTTCCCTAAGAAGTACCTAATAAAATAAATTGGGTCAATGGTCTTTGCGTGATTATAACATAAATAACAAGTATACGTTGAAAGTGCTCAAATAAAAAACTGTTTCTAATACTTTTATTTGAGATAAAGACTGCCAAATATTTATTCTATGATACAATGAATCATTTAAACCTAACCGAAACAACCAATATTATTTTCAACCGGTAAATCATTCAAACAAAAAACCCACTACTTATCATAACAACAACTTTAGGTTTAATAATTATTATAAAACAAAAAAAGGAAAAAATGGTCGTTCTTGGAGGTCTCAAACCTGCATCTCCTTGATATTTCGTTAACAGACGTAATATGTAACAATAATAATCTATACTTTAGGTTTAACAAATTTGCTTTCATATTTCATACACACAACGAAAAATATGATAAAATATAATTTAAAACATTATCCAGAACGTACCTAGGCAGTAGGCAGTTTCCCTACCGTGCGGTTCACACCTGGGTATAGCAGTCCTGGAAGAAAGAGTTGTAAAGCTCACAGGTGTGGTTATTCCAACGAGAGGATGTGAATGTGATGCCATGACTCCAATGTCCCTATTCAGACTGCTAAGGTGCCCCATACGCTGCTGGCGTGCTCGCGCTGTGTGCTACTGGAAGTGGCAATAATGCTTACTATGCAAAACGTGATACAAAACATGTGTCGCTACAAGTCGCTAAAGGATTTCCATATATCACGTTCTACTTATGGGTTGTAATATTGATTTTTGGGTATGACATTTTTAATCGTATTTTCTTTAGTCATACAACCTCAGAACACAACTGTAGATAATTTTTTCGATAGAAAAAGCTCGCAAACATTGGTCTAAACTGAACATTCACATTTTTCATTTTATTCTTAAATTTACAAGATAATATTAAAATTAGTTACAAAGGCGAGCTTATCTCTATAAGAGATCTCTTCCAGCCAACCTACAAGGTAGTGGAAAAGGTGAAAACAGAGCGGGCACAAGGATGTGCACTAAATAAGTTAGCCTAAATAAAAAAAAGAATTTCACGTAAAATTTAGTGCACAATATAGGCAATTACGACAGTAATCACTTGTAAAAAATATTTAAAAAATATTAAGTAGTTTTCCAATAAATAAGCAAAACATGTGATGTCGTTTACGTCATTTTATTACGAGCGCGTGCTCATCATCTCCCATTCTGTTATATGGATCTTTTTAGACTAAAG
The DNA here is from genome assembly GCA_951230895.1 of Carpatolechia fugitivella. Taxonomy (NCBI): domain Eukaryota; kingdom Metazoa; phylum Arthropoda; class Insecta; order Lepidoptera; family Gelechiidae; genus Carpatolechia; species Carpatolechia fugitivella. The sequence continues at coordinate 15,332,883 of OX579645.1, forward strand.
AAATAAAATTAAAATATAGAATTTACAATTAGGAGACATTCCTCGACCGTCTATGCTGCGTCTCCTAAGACCGCCGCCTCTGGTCAGGAAACTGGCTGCAGAAATAAATAATGACTAGTAAAATTCCTCTCTGGTTTATTCTTTGCCCGAGGAGCTGCCAGCTCTGCATTTCCAGAAGTATCATTGAAGTGCTCTGAAAGATAATCTTGTGGACTTTCTGGAAACGAAACTTATTTATTTTGTGGTAGCAACCAACCCTAGTGAGTCTGGCAAGATGACGTAATTATTTTTGAAGAAGGCGAGAGTGGTCCTTCTGTAACTTTTTTTATTTTGTGGTCTATCTCGGGAATTTTTCGATAAATATCAGTTAAAATTCAAAGCTCAAAATTCAGTACCTCATAGTCTTGAAAATATAAGAAGGAATCGGCTAGCTAGGTACTGTAAGGAGCGGTCTCCTTGGTGCTTACTCGCTGGAAGTCAGTTTACATCGTGCATTCTGAACGATGCGAATTTTAAATACTTTTTAATTACGAACAGATTCACTTTTGTTTGAGGACTCTGGACGCCTGCGGGCTACAGTGAGAACGTGTTTTTGATCTTCAAAATACTAAATGATATAAATTAATAGCTTACAAATCGATTCCTACGTCTTTATAACTATTATTTAGTGTAGCGCCCTTCAGGCGAGTAGCTCTACACTCTATTGTACTCATATTTACGGGTCTTTAAGATTTCAGCACTGGCTGCGCTCGTTAGTTTTTTAGACCATAGGTAATAATGGTGTCGTGACGATATACTATTTATACCAAAAAAGCTAATAATACTTATGGCATACTGAATGTTTCTTGATTCTGATAAATAAGACTAGATATAAGACTTACGATACATTTATTGTTTTTCAAAGTATCCCTCGCAATGAATGGATTTTTGCATTCGCTGAAACCACTGTACAAAGCAGTTGGACCAGCTGCCTTAGGGACCTCTTTAAATCTACATTTCGTTCCACGTTCCACATTTGAAACCTGTAAACAAGCTTCTGTTACCTTAGCGAAATGTGAGGATGCGGTATAGTGGTGAAGAAGGATATTGCTACGAGGACGCTTTTCGCGAACTTTTTCTGAGCAAGCAAGTGTTGACGTACTAATCAGCAGTCACTGTCCTTTGATCTACTAGCGATATTGTAGTGTAATGTCCTGATTTGCCGAAAAAAGAAGCAATCATTTTTTAGCGATGCTTCGACTTTCATTCGTCGGCAAATTCAAAAGGAAAGACCCACTCTGCCGACTGGCTTTTTCTTTCGGGTTCAAATCAATACACCCAGGTTTCGTCACCTGTCACGATATTATAGACAGCCAATGACTGTCCTCCGTTAAACTTTTTTATCATTTTACGGCACCACTGGACACGCAGTCGTTTCTGGTCCTCCGTTAAGTCTTGCGGTATCCATCAAATGCAAAGCTTCCGAACCTTCAGATGCACATGTAAAATGTTTTTCACTTGGCTCATTCCAATGCCTAACAAAGCACAAATTTGCTAGCAAGTAATTTTCTGTCAGTTTCAATAAGTTGTCGTACGGTGTCAATAATATTAGAGTCTGTAACCGCAGTCGCCGGCCAACCTTCACGTACCTCGTCATGGAGATGATCACGTCCACGTTTAAATTCTCCAAACCACGAATTCACAGAGCTGCGACAACGGTGCTCATCACCAAATGCCAATTGAAGTCTCTGGCAACTCTCTTGTTGACTTAAGCCACAACGAAAATTATAAAAAAATCAGTGAATGAAAATGTTCACGAGTTAACTTAATTTTGATAGCGACACAATTTTCGAAAGGACGTCATAATGAAAAAACAAATGACAGTCTCGCAAATTAAAAAGTAACATGTTCCCAAAAAGTTCTATAATGGTTTTTTCATTCTTTTATTGCAAGTGTCCAGATCCAGAGACTTTCAGTATGCCCCTAATAGTATGGTGCTGGAGTTGGTTAAAACAATTAAATTTTAAATTCCAATTTTATTTTTAATTTAAATGTTGTTAATTTTATTTTTTAAATCTGGTATTGCTGTCTCAATGTCGTCAAAAATTTGATTTTCGTCGCGTTTCTACATATTACGAAAAAAAAACAATGGGCTATTGCATCATTTAAACTATGACGTAGTATAGGTAAAATCGGATGTAGATGGCGTGGTGTGATGCGACACGGAAGTTATGCTAAATACTGCGCCACGCCACGGAGGCCGTAGTAGACCGCGTGGCACCTAATCATGTTTATCGTTTATACTTTTTAACTAAACTATAAATGTCTACAGCAGGCCAGTCGAATTTGTTTTATAGGTACAAACATCGGGCTATTTTTAATTAAGTGATTAACACCACACTCAATTCTCCTCAAACTTTTTAGTATCAATTTTGTAATGAATAATAACAAAAATCTTGTACTTAAATTTAAATAAAGGCGAAGGTATTTTCTTAATAAAAATACAAAATTATTAATTATTAATTTATATTTTGTCATTTAATTGAAATTCTCCTACGTATTATGTAAGTACGGATGTATTCCGATTGTCGCAGCGCGCGACCTGCTGCCGCTGCACTGCTGGAGCGCAGCACGCGCCGCGGTGCAATGTGCAGCGTGAAAAGCTTCTGATAGCGGACTGGGAAACATCACCGCATTCAAAAACATCAAATGCAATTTGTACTTATCTGTTTTCCCCGTAAGTATATTAAAACACTAGCCGTGTTTTAGTTTTATTGCAATTCACATTAATTAAAATATATGTACTACTTTTAAGTACTTAAGTTTAAAAAAAGTGTACTCCTGTAGTTCCTGAAATACGTGCATGATATCTGAATAGATCCTTACTACCACGACCACTAGGACGCGACAGACTTACGACCCTAAGGCATAATTTAGATTTTTCTCCCAATACAATACATTGTCGTAAAATAGTTCTCAAAGTTGACAAAATCGTGGGAAAATGGTTTCTTAAAGTCCGTCCATAGTAGAATATTATTATTTTTAATATTTTCTTTCATTATATTATTTTTGTACTCACAGAGAAAACAAAAGAGCGTAAATAAATAAGTACCTAGGTCTTGTAGGACAGTAGATTGGAAATTAACTTATGTCCGTGGTTCTCAACGAGGCGTGGGGAAGGTTTCTGTGATCGAAGGTTTCAAGGCTATATATTATATGACGTATAATAGGCCACGTATGGTCACGCTCACATCCCTTACAATCTTGGACGATTACAATGTTTACGACGTAAGTATGAAGTCTAAGATTACGGAAAGGAAATTGTATTTGGTAATGGAATCAGACTATTTTGCCAATTCGTATGTGGGTGAAGCATCTGGCAAGCAGCAGTATAGTTCTATAATTTACACCAAACAAATAAACCTAGTACCGTAAAAGTTCCGTAGTCAAAACAAAGAATAAATTATCATAAATAATAAATAATTATTGCACTCTTACCGACTCTGCGTTAATTCTGGTACTGATGCTGTTGTGTTTTCCCAGGGTGGTTTCGACTGCTTCTGGAATCCAGCTCCACCGCCCGCGAACATTAATGAAAAGTAAATGCACAGATTCGCTCCAATCAACTCCAATTTTATAATACTCTACACACCATTCAGGACAACAAACACTGCCCTATAAAATTAAATGCACTCCCGCCGGCTTGCACATTTGGCTGGATAACACCCGAATAGTAAAAAAATCACAGATCAATCACAAGTTGGACAGGTAGACTTTTGTCATTGTTTACATTACGACGGTGGTAGGTTTTTCTCTCATGAAGCGGTAACGAGCGCCGGCGCTCGGCAGTTTCTTGTATTATTTTTGGTGAGTACGCAGAGTATTCCGGGACTTAACACAGCGTCTCTCTAGCGTGTCTGCGCTCGCGACGACGACGCCGTGTTTTATTTTTGGTCCGGACATTTTTTTCGCATTTGCGTAATTTTGAACACAAACCTCTTTAAACGTTTATGAGCGGGCAATTAACTCATTGTGCGTAGTGGTGTTGTTAATTACTACTACTCGTGCGTAGTGAGCTCAATTAAATTAGGTAGGATATAAACTATTTTGGTGTAACATTAGAAACATTTTATATGTAAGCGTGCCGTTTGACGTCGTGTACGTTACGAGTATTGGGTCAGTGTCATATAAACAGTTAAGTGCAGCTGTGTAGTGTGGTAAAAATAGATTAGGATAATCCGAATTTGTGACAAATTTTACTTTAGCATAGTATGTAATCTATTGCATTAAATTTTAAGAAATAGTTCTTTAGTATGCCATATTGTATAATAACTCATAATGGTCCTGAAAATTATGTTAAATGTTTAAATATTGTCTGATAAATAAAGGGTTGCGTGCCTCCACTCAATATTATTCGAAGCACAGCTTAAGTTAGGAAATTCTCTTGGTTTAGTTATTTGGCCCATTAGCGACGCAAAAGCCGAATTTAACCCCAATTTGACGATGTTCGCCGTTTACTACAAGCGTTTTTTTTTAATAGTTAAAAAATTTAATATACTATAAATACCTAAAAGCTTACCTACGACGTTATTTCGACGACTCGTTATAACTTACCTGCAAGAAATGGGAATACGGGTTAGGTTATAAAAAAAAAAACTTACATTAGCAGACTGAAACATCCATAATTTACAAACAAATAACCACTTTATCTTCCCTGCATACTCATTTTCTTCCGAGCCAAAATAAGAATTTTATATGTTTATGCTGTAATGCACTATAGTGTATAATATTATATCTACTACTTTTTTTGTGTGTTTTTCCAACGTACCTTTCTTGGGTCCTATCTGTAGAAGTTCCCGAACTCTGCTCTCGTCTCTTGTCGTGTACTAGGCCCATAAACTTGCCGATCCATGGATTCTTCGACCCGTGACCCATTCCCGACTGCCACATAGTCATGATGACAGCCGGGGTGGGACACGGTCTTGCTCAACCAGTGCCTCCTCGTCACATGGACCTCTATTGCTCAATATTGGTGTATGCTATAACTCCAGCCGACAGTCCACATGTTCATACAACCACCGCTGTTAAAAACAATTGAAATTGGAATGAGTCCTTTGCTTGTTGATGTTTCTTAATATTTGTTTTGTACATTAGCAGAAAAAATACAAAGAGTCCTGTGTTTTTTGTCTTATAATAACAAATTATTTGCACTGATTAGTTATTCCTTTGTTTAAATCGGCACATTGTGAAATACATCCACTTCACTAAGCATTTACTATTATGTTTCACAATATTTGGGTGCCACTGTAGTACAATAATCATCGTACAAATAGAATTTGAGTTTCAGGTTTTTTTTTTTTAACTGGATTAGAAACGTCGGGCTTCTTTAACTTAATAAATTATTGTTTCGCGTAGCTTCCAAGCAGACTGAATAGTGACGTGACCTGGAACAATAGATGTGATGTGATTAATGCATCGCTATCGATTCACCAAGATTGCTAAATTACAGATTATCAATGCCATGAGCGAGCAAGTATGCATTGCACTAATTTTATTGTGATAATGGTTTTGCGAAGGCAGTAAAGGTCAATTTGTCCGTTAAAATATTCATTCTACATGGCATTCTAATATGAAATGCTAAAGATAGGTAACCACTACCTATTTGCTTTTGAATATCGGTAAAGATCTAGAATGGATAACAGAGGACTATTTCTAACTGCGAGTAGGTATTGCAGACGTATGCATTGTAGAATTGTAGCGGGCTAAAACTACCTCCGGTGAGCCGTCTACTCCTGCCTGCGCCCCTACCACGCTCTACCACAAACAGAATAAGTACTATGACTCGTCCACAGATTACTGATTTAATGACGTATCCAATCCACGTGCGACAGCACCAGATGGCACTGTACTGCACTATAATTGCGCAGAACAACCAGCGATGCACCGGATTATTTTATGTGTAAATTGAATTTGAAATTGAATTGAATGTCAGTTGTCACGATAATAATATAACAGTTATGGTGTAGGTGTATATTTCAAACAAAACTTTGGTCTACAAAACTTTATTTGTTGTCCATCAACTTAGATTACTGCTGACGCCAAATTGAAAATCAACATGCATGAATGCTAATGATCAAAAACAGGTGTTTCGACCAAATGTGTATCTGGTACTTTGCTGCGAAAGGGCTGTACCTTGTCATCTAATCGTAAACCCAGACATTAGTCATCTTTTTTGCGTGTTTTCTTTCGGAAGTACTGAGCTCATTACACACATTGACGATTGCACTTGCACTCATAAAATTAACATGAACTGTGACAGTATTGTTTCTTTGCCCAATGTAAAGAAGTTGGTAAGTTCAACACGTGAAAGTTCATTAGCTCCACGCATTCATGGTAGGGTGAACGGTTCAGGGTGACGGCTAGAATCGCGTGCACCACGCGATCGCTACGTTCCGAAGAAACTGTGGCTTGCTGACTTCTTCCTCATAACTGGCACATTCCGTTCTTCTTTAAAATTTGCTAGAACCTAATATCTATCTAAGTATATGATATAGCTTGTGACGCAGGACAGGCTCAGATTAACAACAAACTTTTTACCGAAAAATGCGCTTTTTTTTAGGGGCGCGATAGCATACGTTCTTTTAACTTTTAATTAATTACAGTTTATTTCGTATTCATCTTGCATCAAATCAAGTCAAATCAAAGTTAAGTATATTCAAATAAAATATTTTATTTTTTATTAAAATCTAAATCTATCTAAGTATTATAGCTATCTAAGACTGATGTACTCGTAACTATACGTTCCTTTGCAATTTACTGAATGCAATTTTTTATGAAAAATAGTAAAAGAAAAGGTTCGAAAAAATTACTTACACCCCTCGGAATGTAAGTTGGACTTACATCTCTACTGGATCAGCATTGGAAAACTTTCAGAGCATGATGGCCTATGAAAAAAGTCAACGGACGAGGGATTTTTGCTCAATACAGTCTAGAAGAATAGTGTAAAGAATTACAACTGTACGATAGATTTTTATTAAAGTAACAGATATATCTATACCATTTTTTGTTAAATTCTTGTCGTATATTTTTGCATAGCGACATTTAGCAATTCAGCAGTGAAATTGGGCCAATATCCAACGTTTCTGTAAATGTCGCGCTGTTACTAACAACCAAAAGTTTGCAAATATTTAACTTTCGTGTATCACGATGGTAACATTGCATTTCGTGCTCGCTGCTAAACCACTTTATTAAACCCTTTCAGATTAGGTATATCACTGTAAATAAGACTGCGACGCGGATGTACAAGCGTGGTTATTTAAATTTTGTTTGAATAAGTAAAAAGTAGAGAACTTTAGGCATGTAATTTATTTTTATTTTTTGTTAATAACAAACCCTGAGAACAAATCTGAGATTTTTTAAGGATTTGACGTAGCGTAGGCACGACGTAAGACAAGTACCTATTCCTAGGAATAAGGAAATGTTCCTAGACCTATTCAATGAGAATAGCCAGATTCCGTCGTCGCATTCCGTCAAATGTTAGTAATAAAAGAAAGCCGAAATTTTTTGAAATCAATTCAATATTTTATAAAATAGCTTCTGTCATTGAATTATTCTTCCGTCGTTGCATTCCATCAAATGTTATGTCAAATAATGCTCAGAGTAATAAAAGAATGAAGGCCGAAAATCTATGAAAGCATAACTCTCTTGTACAAGAAGTTTTGTAAATTCAGATCATTTGCCATCAGTGTAATATCCTGCTTTAGGAAGACCATAAGTCGTTGCATACTTCACTCGCACTAATATTATAAAATATGCGAAAATATATTTGGATACGAGTGTTTGGACGTTAGGATGTTTGTTCTGCTTTCACGCCTAAAATACTGAACGAATTATCACATAGGATACGGTCTTATTCCCACAGGAAAATCTCGAAAATCGAAAAGCGTTCAGACAGCTTTGAATATTATGATTGTGCGTTTTTCCGTTTCACTATCAAAATATGGAACGATGTACTTATGTACGGAGTACTTCTTAATTATAAGGATATTTTTTTATTATTAATCAATTTACTCCCTTGATAAAGTTAATTTAATTTAAATTATGCGTATTCAATGCTATGCATATTAAGAAAAGCGTTATACCATGTCATGATTTGCCATGTCTGTTTATAACATGACAATTATGTTATGCTACCTACAGTATGGGAGTTTATTCCTACGCCCTCATATATAAATGTTAATAAGAGAGTTCTTTTTGGAATAGAAATGCCAGTCTTACTTAAAAATAGCTGCATGCATTACATTATGTATAAGGCTTTTCCCACCGCTGCTCTGTTGTCCGACCAATATCTGCTGTATTTTTAGCAGTCCAGTTCAGTTGAACTTTCGCCAAACTACAGATACCTACAAACTTTTTTTTTTAACTTACAGTCTGTACTTGGTAAAAGTACCCAATTCAAACCCATGGTCACAAAACCGATTTTGTTAGATAACACATTTTTCATTTACAGTGCTAGGTAAAGAAAAACTAAGAATGTACTCGTATATGTTACCGGCAATCTGTAATAGAATACCTAGGCATTCTATAGAATTTCTTCTGGCCGTTCTTCTCTAGAGCAGGCGTACACTTGTAGTGAAAGGGCCGGCCATCTTGCTTTGATGTCGAAAAATGATTTTGTTAAATCTTACTTCGAATAAAGACACTTTTATCTTTATCTTATGCCGAGCTCGTCTAGGCAATGTATTGATAACTTGGTGTGACTACGAGTCGGCCACGAAAATATTTTATTTATATTTTCATTATATACCCTGCCTAGGCAATGTATAATAAATATATCATGCCTGTTCAGGTACAGATGGGGAGTTCAGGCTGTTCATCTCCACAGCGAGCACACGTGAACGTGCCATACTATGGACGCAGAGACTTCAAAAGATGATTCTGTAGAATCTTAATTTTAATAAAGATTGAGTATTTTATGTTTTATATCTGTATCTGACATTATTTTGTTTCTGACTCCCATAATAGACTAAAGTTTATTATTTTAAACTTAGTAAAGTAACATAATAATACATTACGATATACTCGTAAGTGCGTTAGGTTGGTTATAACTCACGAGGCGGAATTTCAGCCCGAGCCGAAGGCGAGAGCGTAATAGAGCCGAGTGTGTATAACCACGTGTTTTATGAACTGCTTTATGTATCAAAAGCCGGTGAAATAAGATCCACTTTATGAGCAAGTGTGTTGAAAAAGAAGTTTGTTTTTAAGAGAGCGTCGTCGGTGGTGTAGTGGGTTCGATCCCCACCACGCGTGCCACGTACCAATGTGTTGTGTTTGTGTTTTAATATTTACGTCTGGAAATCATCGTGAGGAAATTTTATTCATAATTTAATTTATTTATAATTTAATTTATTTATTTACTTATTTTCTGACAAGTCTATTGAAATGCGTCGTACATAATAAACGGATACAAAAAACTCGTAACGTTAAAGCTTGTAATGTACCTACTATTTTATTTTAACATGATCCTGGCTGATTGATACATTTTTAGGGTTCCGTAGTCAACTAGGAACCCTTATAGTTCCGCCATGTCCGACGTCCGTCTGTCTGTCTGTCTGTCCGCGGCTTAGCTCAGGAACTCTTAGAACTAGAAGACTGTATTTGGCATGGTTATTACATATTAATCATCATGTCAACAGACCTGAAGAATAAAATCTCAAAAACAAATTAAGGGTTCTTCTGGTACACATGAAGTGTGGGTTCATTTTTTTTTCTTGACTACCCTATAGTTTGAGGTATCGTTGAAAAGGTTTTTAAAAAATATTAGGGTGTTTCAAAAAACATTTTTCGGTTCTAGCGTATGTCCCCCACCGTACCAATGAAACTATTGTATTTAGAAATGTTAAAAAAATAATGGTTAGTAAAATTTGTCAACATCAAGTAGGCTTTACAGGTTAACGAATAATAGACCAACTTATAAAATGTACTTGTATTAGAAATTCGGTACAAATATCATATAAAATTATTTTGATGAACGTTAACTGTCTTAAACAGACATAATATCTACCGGGTTATTACCTCGACTTTGGTTTAAAATAAGCTTTTTAATGAGCTCACCGATATTTCGACTATGTTGCAATTGATGATGATGAGTCAGTTCTGCCGTGATCATGACTATTGCAACATAGTCGAAATATCAGTGAGCTCATTAAAAAAGCTTATTTTTAACCAAAATCGTGGTACCCGGTAATGTCGGTTTAATACAGTGAACGTTCATCAAAATAATAAGCTTTTTAATGAGCTCACCGATGGTATTTGGACTATGTTGCAATATTGTCATGATAATTATAACTTGCAAGTAAAAAATTTGCGTCCAGCAGTGGACTGTAACGGGCCGTTGATTGATTGATTTTGAAACAAGTAGATTAGAACTATTTCTATTTTTCGAGTGGTGTGACTTGTCACTTAACACGTTTGAGCGGTACGGTTTAGTTAATTTTTAGTTAAATGCACAAGTTTGGTGGTGGATCTTGGGATAACTAAAGAGCTTAACTAGTATTAAGTGCATTTGACGCGTAAACACTTACTTAAAATTAATTCGCTTAAAATTAAGTTACAAATTAGTTACTACTTGACAACTTAATACGTGTAAACCAGCCTTAAGGTTGAAGCTGCCAAATTAAGACGGGGTTATGCGGAAATACCGCCCACAGTCGCTACTTTGACGAACAAATACTAGCACTTCTACTGACGCTATAAATGTAAAAAAATATTATATGATAAAAGTAATATAATATATTATATTAAATTAAATTTTAAATCGAGTAGCATTTAAAAAATACATTTAATAATTTTGAAATCAGATGCACTTTAAAAAAAGACAGAAAAATATTTTTATACGTCCTTGATCTCGTAACTTAAAGCGATAACCATAGTTTTTTCGTTAATATAACTTGCCTATTATTAGATTTTAAATCGATTACATTTTTTGTAAACTCTGCCTTTTTCTGCAAAAGAAGATAAAAGAGTATCGGACGTAACCACCGTGAAGCGTCGCATATTATTATGAATTCTGTGGCATCGCACGTCATTTCAGTAATGCGTCGGGTGGCAAGCTCGGGTGGCGTCGTTGGTTCAACTTTCAACGCATTGAGAAAAAAGATTCGTCATTGCAAGTCGGTAGCCACCTTCAAAATGAAGGTACACAAATATTTCCTAGCACAATCTGTTTGCAATCACCTTATTGATTTATATATATATATATTATACAAGGTGTAAATAAATTAGCTGACACTATCTTAAAGTATCAACCTACCCATGAAACTGAACAACTTTCCCCAAGAAACATAGGCTGTCAGACGACAAAAAAAAAGTTGTCCCTTTCATACAAAACCGCGCGGCCAGCTAATCGACTTACTATGGAAGATGCATATTTTTTTCGTCTGACAGTCTATGTTTCTTGGGGAAAGTTGTTCAGTTTCATGGGTAGGTTGTACACCTTGTATATTTATGTACCTAAGTATATTTTATCTTTATAATGTATGTAATAGTCTAGTTTATAATTATTTTATTTATACTAACCCTATTTATACTTGTTGTAGATTTTTTATTTCATTTTTATTTGATGCTTTTAATTTTAGTACCTATCCAAGTATTTTTTTCCTGGCATTTACTCTTGCACCAAACCTCTGTTTTCTTTATAAGTATCCTCTCCCCAAAGGTTACCTGAAAGAGATCGCTGCAAGCGATAAGGTTGCCATTGTGCAATTTGTGCACCTAATTAACCTGTACCTAACTGCTTGTATGTTACTTTTGTGTGGAATAAAGTGTTTTTGCTTTACTTACTAAAACGCATTGAGTTGCTAATTTTTGGCACATCCACCCTAAAATTGAGCGAATTGTCCAAATATTGGACGGTTCTAATATGAAGATGTAAACATCTTCATATTAGAACCGTCCAATATTTAGAGGAGCAGGGATAAATCCCTGCTCCTCTTTTATGCATGTTTAAAGGAAAGATGAACTTAAATTCAGTATTAAATTGTAACTTCTTGAATTAGCTATATGATTCAAATCAAATTAAATAAATTCATTTTCAATACACCTTGCTCGAAAATTAAACTTACGAAGGCAGAAAACTGTGCGGCAAATGCGTTTTACCGCACTAGTGCGATTTTATTACAATTTTCTTTTTAATTCCTACGGTCTTTAGAATTAATTATTCAGCCAGGATCATTTTGACAATAAAAAATATTTAAATCGATTCATACAAAGAGAAAGGTATTTTATATTTTTTTATTTCAAAAAATATTATCAGCCAGTAATATTTTAAGTATAAAAATAAATTTATCTCAATTTAACAAATAATATTCGTAGAGGCTGACTGTCCGCCGGAGCCTTATCTCCGTAATTATGCTTATAAAAAAGAAACATACTATCGTTTTGTAGTTGGCGCCAAGTTTGTAAAATTTTCTTGTTTTACATTGAATATTGTTTTATGAGTATTTTAGTGTTGATATTTAATGATGAATGTGAATAGTAAGGATACTCAAACTGGGCGCGATATAATAAAAGTTAGTTTTTAGAACTTCTACATGATACGTAAAATGGACCTGTAGTGTCATAGCTGTTGTAGGTTACTATGTATGTACCTTTCTTAACCATTTCAATTTAATTATTTACTATCAGTTTGCTCACAAGTGTATTGAAAAACGTCGTGCAACACACGGATCTTAGGTTTTATAACAAACTCGTGACATTATAAACCCTCGCCTGCGGCTCGGGCTTACAAAGGTCATCTCGTTTGTAATATGTGCCACCTGAGAAAGGTATTTTATATTTTTTTATTTCAAAAAATATTATCAGCCAGTAATATTTTAAGTATAAAAATAAATTTATCTCAATTTAACAAATAATATTCGTAGAGGCTGACTGTCCGCCGGAGCCTTATCTCCGTAATTATGCTTATAAAAAAGAAACATACTATCGTTTTGTAGTTGGCGCCAAGTTTGTAAAATTTTCTTGTTTTACATTGAATATTGTTTTATGAGTATTTTAGTGTTGATATTTAATGATGAATGTGAATAGTAAGGATACTCAAACTGGGCGCGATATAATAAAAGTTAGTTTTTAGAACTTCTACATGATACGTAAAATGGACCTGTAGTGTCATAGCTGTTGTAGGTTACTATGTATGTACCTTTCTTAACCATTTCAATTTAATTATTTACTATCAGTTTGCTCACAAGTGTATTGAAAAACGTCGTGCAACACACGGATCTTAGGTTTTATAACAAACTCGTGACATTATAAACCCTCGCCTGCGGCTCGGGCTTACAAAGGTCATCTCGTTTGTAATATGTGCCACCTACGACCCTTGTATCGTAATGTACTATTTCAACACACTTGCTCATAAAGTGGATCTTATTCCACCGGTTTTTGATACATAAAGCAGTTCATAAAACACGCGTGTGTTATACGGGTACTCACGGGTTTATTCTCAAATCCATTTCCATTTTTCTCAAATCTTTTCTTTGTAAGTCCTTTTTTCATGATTTTTTATTCTGTTTCCTCGCAAGTGTGTTGAAAAACGTCGTACGATATTCGTGCGTATATTAGTTATACACACTCGGCTCTATTACGTCTCGTGAGTTATAACTAACCTAACGCACTTATATCGTAATGTACTATTGCTGAGAATGGTTATACATAGCTGACAAATTATGCAAAAAATTAATTCCTTCCACTCAGTCATTACGACATCATGATATGCAAATACAAATTACATTTCAGTACTTATAATATAACTTATCCAAAACTCTCCTATAGAATAAAAGTTAAATTTCTGTAACCATTCGTATAACTTTTGCTTAAACATTTTCGTATCTAGGTCCTTAATATATTGCGGAATTCTATTATGAATTTCTACACACATAAAGTAACAGTTTTTCTTAAAATGGGATGTTTAGCCAGATGAGAATAATATGACTACTATCTCGAATAAAATAAAAAGCTACGAATTTGCAAAATTGAAATTATTGCAGTTTTAATTGCTTCTTTCATTCTGCTTTTGAGTGTTGATATTGAATAAATATTGCTTACGTAAATAATTTTTCATTACTCATACTCGGAAAGTAGGTCTGAAGTTGCCTGAGGAGCGGATTGAAGGTAATACTTTTCAGCCCGGAGGGAGAATCGTTTTCAACTGACAGCTGTCAAATTATAAAAAAAAAACTAGTTCTCATTTCACATTTCTATCAATGTTAAATTGAAATAATAGAATAGAATAGAATATACTTTATTGCACACAAGAAATACACAAAAAAAAGTAGTTCAAATAATAGTCTACAGATAGGCGGCCTTATTGCTAAGGTAGCAATTTCTTCCAGGCAACCTTCAGGTACAGGAAAAAAAAACGCAAAGAATACTTCGGGATAGTGTGTTATATAAATTACGTATAAAAATAGAAATATAAATAGACTTCTACACTAATTACATCACATAATTATAATTACATAATAATAACATGTACATAGATCAATATATTATAAATAAAATTTACATATAAATACATCCTATAAATAGGTACATAATGTACATACATAAATACCATACCTAAATAGTAACATACATAATATAATAAATAATAAACCTATAAAATAATAGAGAGAGAAACTGATAACCAAAGTGAAATAACATAAAATTAAGTATTAATTAAAGAATATTTGTTTTATAAATGACTTTATTATAATTGACTTTCAACTACATATTTCTTTAAAATAAAATAGATTTGGGCTAAATATTTAAAACTTTTCAATGATGGAAATGAAAAATAATGGCTCAAAAGCTGGCCGGCTCGGCCACAGAAAAAAATAAAAATAGGCGGGAAAGCAGTGATTTTGTTTACAATGAGTTCATCTGATTCAGATATGGAAGTCACTATTTTTTTTCTTTAGCTGATTCGTGTTTTTATTTTTACTTTCCTTGTATTCGCACAGTGTTTACCTCTGGTTAAAGATTTATTTTAGTGCCTCGAACTATTAGGGCCTGAGCGTATCGGCGCTAAATAAGTTACTTTCACCCCTCGTATAACAATGTACTATTACTAAAATATCATACTATACGCGTAATTAAAAACTCGAGAGAACTGCAGGTTCCATAACAAAAATCATCTAATTTATAATAACTTTCTTACTATCTTCATATTATCGTAATGTACTACCGTATCGTCGGAGGTCTAGTTGTTCGGCCTGCTGTCTTCCGTCCGGGAGACTCGGGTTTGATCCCCACCACGCACCAATGTGTTTTCGAATTTCGAATTCATAATATGTACATTTATTCGACGCTCTTACGGTGAAGGAAAAAATCGTGATGAAACCTGCACGCACACTCCTGCGAACAAATTCAAAGGTAGTGTGTGAATGAAGTCGACCAATCCGCACTGGGCCAGCGTGGTCTACTAAGGCCTAATTAATTGCCCTAATTCAGGGTAGGTTTTCGAGCCCCTCGGTGGGGACGTACATATATGAGCTGTTGATAACTGTCGTATTGTATCGTAGGTTATGTACTTGATTCGAAGTCAATGTTCCGCAGAACGTACCTATTTGATCTTCTTGCGAATAAGTACACAATGCTCAATCGCGACGATCATATGGCTTCGTAACGTCGTCGTCGCGGGCCAGTCATTAGTAAGATGTTTATGTAGGTTCTTTATTACGTCCCCACCAGTGACTGACCAGGGGAGCGATCGCACTAATTTCTTGTGTCAAAGTTTTAATTATTCGGTCCCAAATTTTGTATCGGCAACGAAAAAAAGATCCCGTAAATTGCGTTTTATATTCACGACTAGAAAAAAGTCTGCTTAGAAAACATCAGTGAATCTTGTCTATTTACGCCATATAGCCTAAAGCCATTCATGACATACACAAAATTTAGAAAAATCAGGGCCCAGTGCGGGTTGGTGTGGGGTTGGTCGGACTTCACTGACAACCTTTAAATTTCTTCACAGAAGTCTACAGGCTTTCTTTTTCCTAAATTTGAAATTCGGAAACAACTTTAGCCGTTTCCTACCTGGAGGAGCCCAAACTTGGTATGTTTTGAAAATATTTCTTCGATTTTTAAACCCATTTATTTGATACCATACACGATAGATATCTTAAAACAAAAAATGAAGGTGAATGCAGGTGTTCTGTAATTCAATAATTTTCTTTATATAATAAAGATAAGTTATTTCTGCACATTATGCTTACGAGTATTATTTAAAACAATGAGATTATCTAAACTTTTTGTCGGGATGTCATAGAGTTGCTACAACCGCCAAACAAACTGAGATTTGACATTCGGGAATTCTGGGGGGTTCTAGGATTAAGGGAATTAATTATGTAGTTGTAGTGTATTTTGTATATAATTAAATTGTTTTAGAATTTGGTATTGTAAGTAGGAATTTCATTTTCAGAATTTATGAGAGAGATTTTCAGTTTCATGAACAAATGACATAAGTATATTGTTTTTTTTTTATAAACTGTACTATATAATTGGAGTAGCAAACTTCACTTCGTTGTAACAATTAGGCTTTACTAAAACTTTCTAACGATTACTTTACCTACAACAAAGAAATGCGGTTAGTTGGAATCGTACCGCGATCACCCTAATAAAAATAAGTTCAAGTCGATCGGAGGTGCGATACGGACCACTTAAATGTTTTTTTCCGTAGCGGCTATGCTTTGTGCGTGTGCGCCAAGCGACCACGTGGCCTGAACTCCATCCTCACAAACTAGCTGTTAGCTATGATTGACTAATGTAGTAACTAAACAAACTCCCTATGTAACAGTTTCTCACCGTCACAACTAGGCCCAAATCCTACTTCACTGAAATTAAAGTCTAAGATGCGTGAAACCCGTGGGTGCGGTAAAGCCGTGAAAATGTGTGTGAAAATGGATAGTGAGATGAGGTTTCTCAAAGACAACTCACCGGCGTTAAAAAAAAGGACGGCCCGAGTAAAACGCCGGCCCGGGACGCGCGCTCCTCAACATCTAACAATCATCAACATGCAGGGACACAAACCAACTCCAAATAAACAAAACACATTAAAAGGAGGAACAACACTTAAAAATAAATAAAAAGTCAGCCACATAACACATAGTTTGACAAGGGTACAAATGCCAACGCACCATGTTCCGTTATCACCAAGCGCGGATAGCACGTAAAACTTTTTTCTAGTGTTAGCGGGAACTTTCCCGGGGAAACTTTTCTAGCGGACCGCTGCAAGCAGAGTGAGGCTCCAGTGCCGCAGTATCGCAATTAATAGGGATGGCCATCCAAACTGCCGCGCTGTAATTGTATCGATAAACAACAAGTCTATAATAGATATAGTACAAGGATTATTTAATATTAAGACGTGTTAAAATGACTGCAGTGAACTCTGAAGAGTCAGTCCAGTTGTCTAGATTTAGCCATTTTACACTAATGGAATCCATAACGTTATCGATCTACCATGGCTAGATCGTCGTCGTTGACAAAGGATTTGTCGATTAAGTTTTGAACTTTTGACCATTAACAGCGGATCTTATTACGATTAGGTTTCTGGTCATAAGTCTTAGGACCATAGCTTAATGTTGTTTGGGTTGAAAAAAGAGTGAAACTACTATACTCGTACAATGAGAATTTGTTTTTTTTTTAATGTTTCAAACTAACAAGTACCACCTTATAATATTACAGAAGTAGTATGCATTTATAAAACTAACAGTAGTATTTTAGAAATGAGCAGAGCTTCAGCAAACCCGCGCTGAAAACACTTTTTATATTTTGTAATTATGTATATGCTTTATCTTATTCAAATGATCCTTTTTTTGGGATAAGAGCGTGACTTTATGTATTTTTATATGTATGTATTTTCATCCAAAAATACGTTACAAACTTTTACATCTGTGTATCGATAAAGATTTCCTTCTTAAGAACACTCGTAGTTTTTCCATCACTACGCGGCGCGCGCACCTAGCGCACCGCCTCGCCCCCCACCCGTTTCAGTTTTGATAACAAAGAACCGCACACATTTAAACTTCTCATTAATTTTAAGTTATACTGCAGTGGAATAGAATTCACACCTTCCTTACAAGCTGGCCAGGCTACAGTATCCGGCTGCTGGACTACCCCACCTTGGCAGGGAGTTTTTTAATATTTCCCGGCTCAAAGCGCCTCTTTCCGCTTCGCCGCAATTTGAAGACGCGCGTTCGAATCGCCACCGCTAAGCTGATACCTTTTCTTGACCTAAGTCAAAGTCAAAGTCAAAATTATTTATTTCCATAGGATGTTATTACATCACTTAAATCCGTCATTACATTTTTTTTTCACCTATTCCATTGATGACTCAATTTTATTTAGAAGTTGTAAACTACTAAGTCACTTTAACAAAGTTCATTAGGCAATTAAAAAAGGAAACTGAAATGGTTTTGCACGTGTCATAAGTGTTCGTTTTTACAATTTTTCGATAATAAACTAAACAGTACTAAAACTAAATTAATTTAACTACAGTAAACTTTTGACTTTCGACATAGCTGTGATACTGATAACCACACAAGCCTTCCACCCATAAATGCCAATGCGTGCATGAAACTTGGGATAGTTTTGTTTTGATCAATCATGCTTTTTAATTTATGTTGGTTTTGTTTTCAAAGTGCGGTATTAAGAAATGTGTAGGTAACTGCAGTCTCAAAAGGCTATACAGACAGAAGCGCAATCGCGGGCGCTGCTCACTGTTCTCTGCGCCAGCCATTGCTAAACGGAGATCTGCAATTTTAATGAGTTCCAAACTGAAACGACCGCCAACGAGCGACCGACAGACTTTCAAGTTAATAGAACTTCATGAGTATTTAGGCCTTAGGGACTATTACTTTAGCCTGATCCATTTCAACGAAAGTCACAAATATAATAATTATAAAGTAAAAAATATTTAATTATAAACACCTCACGTTTTTCGTTTTAAGTCCTACAAGAGTACTACACCAATAAAAATTTCAATAAAAAATATTTTATACTTTTTAGTGCGTAAAAACGCGTTGTTAATAATATTTTTTACTTAATAATTATTTTATGCTTTTTAGTCCAGCGTATTTAAATTTTGCAAGATACCCTGAACATCACGTAGGACTAAATTGCTAAGACTAAAAATCCCAAGCAAGACGAGATTATATTGTTACGTTAAGATTACCTTTCGGCTCCGTCATGAGACCCTGGACATCACATATTATGACTAAAGATCTAGTCAAGACAAATCGAACGGGCCAAAACACGACTAAGTTATGTTGAGTATTTGAGGAAATACAGCGGCCACCTTCCGGCTCCATCATGAGATCCTGGACATCACGTATGACTAAAAATCTTGTCAAGACAAATCTAACGAGCCTAAACACGACGAGATTATGTTGTGTATTTTAGGAGTTTGTATGGCCACGGTCCTGCTCCATCACGACACTCTGGATATATCGTGAGACAAAATATCTAGTCAAAACGAATCCAACGGGCCCAAACACGACTAGGTTATGTTGAGTATTTGAGGAATTCCTGTGGCTACTTTCCGGCTCCATCATGAGACCAAGAACATTACTTATGACTAAATAATAATAATAAATATTTATTATTCAGGCATAAAAAACCCATAAAAAACATACACATTATTACAAAATACACTACTTATCATATAAAATAAACAAAATAACTTGCACTGAACAAGTATTCCTACATTGACCAGTCAGTGTCATTTTTTATTGGGATTTCTGTAAACAGATAGCCAATATGTGAATATAGGACTACAATACACATCATCAGTCACCTTCACACTCGCTTCTAAAATTTCATTGGAAGAGCAGCGTATTCTCTCCCAAAACGATCATGTCAAGACAAATTCAACGAGCCCAAACACGACGAGGTTGCGTTGTGTATTTTAGGAGTTTCTATGGCCACCTTTCGGCTCCATCATGAGACCCTGGACATCACGTATAATTAAAGATCTTGTCAAAACAAATCCAACGAACCCAAACACGTCGAGGTCATGTTGTATTTTTTAGGAGTTCCTATGGCCAACTTCCGGCTCCATCATGAGACCCTGAACATCACGTATATCTAAAGATCTTTTCAAGACAAATCCAAGAAGCCCAAATACGACGAGGTTGTGTTGTGTATTTTAGGAGTTCCTATGGCCACCTTCTGGCTCCATCATCAGATCAGCTCCATGTTATCATAATATTGCATTGTCATCGAGGTTACATAAGTGTACCAAATTTCAGCACAATCGAATGACAGCACATGCTCCAAAAACGAGTTGCAAGATTCGGACCGAACAAACAAACCCACAAACAAACAAACAAACAAACAGACAGACAGACAGACAAGAAAGCGAGTTAATTAAAACGTGTTAAAAAGCATAACCTCTCAGTTGGTATTAGCACAGAGTACTATAATACTGGCGTATTAGCTTAGAAGAAGAAAAGAAGAGACTATAATACTGGCGTATCAATAATAATTATTATTCTTTGACCATACACAACTTTTCTGACAAAACTGTGGATATTCGCAAAATACGGCTGCCCCAAAAAACAAGAGATTTTTTATCCATTATTACTTCTAAATGGCGGCAATATTTTTTGTCACCAAAGTATATATTTGTAAACAAAATGTTGTCGGTATGCGTTAATTATTACTTAACACTTTTAGTCAGACAGACACACATAGCGGTCAAACTTCTCTTTTTTACGGTTCCCTATCTATTTGCATAAAAAATTAAGTCATAACATTAAAATTGCATAATTATGCATAATTGAATTGTATCACTAGTTTAAAATTGATACTTACGCATAATATAATAACGCATACAACTATTACCATAATAGAAAAAAAAACATAATATACAAAACCATAAATTAAAAAAGCATAATAATATCAAGCCATAATTTAAAATAGGCATAAACATCTAACGCATTTTAATATGTACCAACAAAATAAAAAGGCGGCTTAGAGGTGGCCCATACACATCTAACGCATTTTATATGTTATATGTACCAACAAAATAAAGACCCCCGCTGCACCTTAACCTATTTTGAGTCTAAAACTTGAGTTTCATTTGCTGCCATTTAATCTTTATGACAAAATACTATTAGTCGACAAAACAATATTCCAAAAACCATTATGCAAAAAAAGTAGACAAATAAAATAGTCAAAAATAGCATTATGCCACAAAAAATATTATGAAAAAAAAATATGGCAAAGAAATATTATGTAATAGGGAAAAAAATTAAGCGAAACATGATATGCCAAAATATATAAGTAAAAAAAAAACATTATGTCAACGAAAGGGATCCCCTTTTTTGCGTCGGGGGTTAAAAAGTAAATACACATTATGCGTCTAAGAACCGCAGCTAACTAAAGAGCTGATGACCTTGAAACGGCTACGCAGAGTTGCCGTCGCTGCAGTCCGAGCCGTATTTCTTTCTGGTGCATTACGTTTAGCCGACGCGCTTCAGATCCGAGACTTACGCGTTTTATACCTTAGCCAATGCGTCGGCATCGTTCGCACTGACTGCTGAATTTGAATAGGTTTATTACTTTTCTTTTCGATCATTTTTCTGGAATAACTTTTAAATGATCTGTTTTTATTCTACGTACATTATACTCAGTAATCGGATTCCGGTGGATTAATTTTTAGAAATCCTGACTTTTCGTCAGGTGGCTGCCAGTGGCTTTGGCCACTCCACCGGCAGCCTTTCAGGTGTTTCAACCTTTTTTATTCCGCTGAAGTAGGCAATAGCACGCAATAGTAGGCATCGCCAGTTTAGTGGCTAGCTAAACTAGCTCGAAAGGTAATAAATAACCTATCGGAGTCCCTCGCTTGGTGAAGGCTTCCTGCAGAGCCGCGCGAAACCCAGGGTAAGGTGCGCATGCAGCGGGTGATGGTCTCTGAAGTTAGATTGGAGAAGAAACTTATTAGGATCAAATCATTTGACGTTAAAATACTCTTTAAAAGTGGAAACCAAGGCTGAGACGGCCAGTAAGGAAAAACCAATATTCCGTCAGCCTTGTCATCTATTATTGTCTTAACACATATAGAGAAAGATGGAAAGGCGTAAAAATAAGTACATTGCATTCCAATTGATGGTAAAAGCATCCACAGCCATAGCGTAAGGCTCAGGAGCCCAGGTTTGTTTGTTTACATTATTGCCGGATTCTATTGAAAAGGACCGTAGAAGCTTCAAATTTAGAATAGGTAGGTACAAATAGTGTTAAGAGTATAAATCAAGGAAAAACTGAAATATTTTGCAATTTCGGTCCATTTTCGGTCCAGTTTTATAGATACACCAAGTGCATAATAGTACCTACATTATTTGAGGCGGAATTTCAGTCCGAGCCGACTGCGAGGGCGTAATCGAGCCGAGTGTGTATAACCAATATATACGCACGTACCTATATCGTACGACAGTTTTCAACACACTTAAGAGGAAACAGAATACAAAATCATGAAAAAAATACTTACAAAGAAAAGATTTGAGAAAAATTGCGCGCGGGTTATTTTTTTCCGTAGCTGCGTGAAAATGTTGGCAAAGACGCTAAAGCTACATACAGCCAAGTTTTTAAAATACCAAATAAACTGAATTTTTTTATTATATCATTGTTAATTTGTAGACAAAACTAAATAATGTTACGAAAATAACGTTTTTTTTATTATGTTTTAAGTAATAGAGTTTATTTATTAAAATATATTTACATAGGTAGGTGTATACTATTTCTACTCGGAGTGTTTCGACGGGCATCGTTCATTGTTCATCGAGATGAACGATAAATGAAGAGTGTAAACAGCTGCGGCAGTCATTCATTTGTTCATTTGTTTAGTGTTTCTTTTTATTTTAAAAGACAATGACATGGTTTTGAAATAGTGTAATATTATATGGAAATAATCATAGAATATTTTTAGCTGCATGATTTGATGAATGATTGTGGAAATAACGATTCATTCAAGATCAAGAAATTTCTAAAAATGCTCACACTTTCATTCACTTTACATCATCAAGTCTTTTACTGTTCATCATTCACTGCCTTTCATAGAAAATGAATCACTTTGGATGAACCGTCTAATATCGCCGCCACCAAGCGTTGACCTCTTTGTACAGCAGTGAATTTGCAATATCAGCTTTATTCTTGCTATTCTGAGGGGTCTTTTATCTGGTTCTCGTTTTCGCACTCTCTTGCACCTATTTTTATTTTATTTTTTTACCTATGAGGCCCTAGTACTCCGGGATCGCGAAACGGTGTTCGCCTCCGATATACCAGAACATGAAACGAAGAAGTAATTTCACATAGAAACTAGCTCCATCTTACATTTGGCATCGATTGGACTTGTTGTCAAGGAGTGAATAAAATAGTAGAACCAACACCAACAATCATACCATGCCGTCGGTGCACCGCGGTGATGCGTTGTTTACCATAATTATAGTACAGTACCGTTCCTCTAGATGTCGTTAAGTTGGGATGTTCTACACGCAGCGTAGAAGTACTACACAAATGAGTTTCGTTGCCAAATCTAAATTTTTCCGATAAAAAGTTCGCGTTTTTACCTAGTAGAAATATCAATAAAAATATTACATACGAAACAAACAAATTATTTTTTAAAATTTTGGCGTGGATGGACAAGTACTAGCTGACAGACAGACAGATGGAGCACAGATCGTCCAGAAGTTTAGCAAGCTGAAGTGGCAGTGGGTTGGCCACACGGACCACTTGGTCCGTGGTTGGCCACGTCTATCGCAGAACCTAAATCTATTTTGCACAATTTCCAATGGCACCTTCCCAGGTCTTTGGGGCACATTTACACTACACAGGTTCTATATCCATTTTTAACAAAAAAAAAAGCTAGTAGTTTTTATTCGTGTCAATACTTGTAACCAAATTATTTCAAATGAATGAAGCGACAAACGCCAAAGTTCACGGTGCAGGAATTCCCCGGAATGAATCGGTCTCAGTGTTGGCGATGTAAAAATATAATGGCGGCTGTACACTCTCGCACGTGAGACCTGCCTCTGCCTCGAGTGCGTCCGTTTACACTCTCATGTATGTCAAGTCAATCAGTACAGACCAGTACCATTGAGTCCTTTGTTTTGAAATATAACGCAAGTACGTGCAAGTACGAAGAGTTTTATTTCGATACGATACGAAGCGTTATTTGTTACGAGAATTTTTTTTTCGAGTTAGTTCGCAATAAAATGAAGAAAAATTTCTTAACTGGCACATAGTTAAAACTGGTGCCATGATATTATGAATGAAAAATATGTTGCTTGTTCATAATGCGGCTATTCATGAATTGATTTACAATATCAAAAAGAGTAAACTTATGGTACTCGTATTTGAGGCTGGAAATAAACGTCCAGATACAGTACCATCTATTAAGCTGAATCATTGTCATATAGGTAGACTATTTAGTTTTAAGTATCTAGGGCATGTACTGACTTAAGGACATTGAAAGGGAGAGAAGGGCGTGAGAGTGAATATGCTGGCTCGCAGGTTTGTACGTTGTTCAGACTCAGTTAAAATAACACTTTTCAGAGCATACTGTACATCTTTTTACACGTGCAGCCTGTGGGCTAGGTATACGAAGAAATCCTATAACGCCCTTCGCGTGCAGTACAATAATGCTTTTAGGGTGATATTGGGGCTGCCACGATACTGTAGCGCGTCAGGGATGTTGGTGGATGCCAGAGTTGATTGTTTTTATACAATAATGCGCAAAAGATGTGGATCCCTGGTGCGGCGAGTGCGAGGCTCCTCCAATGTCATCCTCAGCATGATCGCGGACCGGCTTGATTGTTGCTATGTGGGTCATTGCTGCGCCATTTCTCATGGGATGGGGCAGAAATGACATACCATGACTTTTTCTCTTCTTATTAATTGTGAATGTATTTCTAACATAGTCTGTAATTTATACCTACTAACACCTTTGAGTCTTAGTTACTTGAATAAATGAATATTATTATTATTATAACACTTTTTTATTTTGCTGTGATTCTACCCGTTTTGTTACGTTATTTTCATGATTATTCGTACCAAAATCTAAAAACTGTAGTCACGTCAGTTTGGCGCTACCCACGCTCACTTAGATGACTGCGATTCCGTTGTTTATAGCTCGATTTGAATTATTTAAGGTTTATTAGAAAGCTGATAAATGTAACTATATTTTTATAATAAGCCAAATTAACGGTTTCCGAGTTTTTCACATGATAATAAAAGTTAGATTTTACAAAATGTAGTTCTTTGAAAATATTTCATTTGATTAGGTTTACACTTTAATTTTTAGGTTAATCTTTAGAATAAAATAATATTGATTTAATTATCTTTAATTTGAGACCCTATTTTAGTAAATCGGCTCAGTAGTAGTACTTTCGCCGCCTCGCAATCTCCAGGCACGACGCGTGTGGCGGGCTATGCCGCGGAACACGCGGCTCGGCAGAAACGCACCAAATACGCCGAACTGGAGCAGCAGTACCAATTCATTCCCTTCGCCGGACTGGGACCGTAGTAGGTAATGACCCCCGCTCCGGAGCGTTCCTAATTCTATTGCCTATGTTTCTATTGCCATCCAGCGTGGCAACGCAGCCAGCGTTAAGCGGGCTCCACATTCTCGACGAGACGTTTTAAGCGGGAATATATCGCAACAGAACAAGTTAAAATGTACATAATTTTAATAAGGACGACGCTAGCGGCCGTTAGCGGGCTCCACATTCTCGGCAAAACTTGGGCAAAACTACACGAGACATAGCGAATACGAGAGTGTGGAGGCCCTATTCGGCAAAGTCTCGCTTATGTTCGTGCAGTCTCCGTTTCGTGTCGGTATTTCGTGCCCGAATCAAAGGGCTCTCGTGTAGTTTTGCCGAGACACAAAACACTCCCTCCACACTCCCGTCGCTATTAAAATTATGTACATTTCAACTTGTTCTGTTGCGATTAAATCAATCTGTTTTGTAGGTTAGAGTTGCCAGATCCTCGATAGTAAAAGTATGGAGTAGTTTATGTACATAAAACATTATTTTTTGTATTTTTTAAATTTCATGTGCCTATTTACATCTCCATTTTTAAAAATTCGCATACCTTTTCTTATTTTGGGTACTAGACATGCGAAAAGTGCTGTTTTCACAGCTGTACGATACTTTTTTAATACGGGGAGGTATTTTTGACTGACATCGTGCATATGTATGTTTTAATAATTTTTGACAATATAAATAAATAAATAATTATTTTTTTATAAATAAATTGCACTTTTTAATTCGTATAATAATTTAGAATTTTGCCAGTTTTGGTACGGTAATCAACATCTGGCAAAACTGAGTTATAAGCAGTTTCAGCGCGCTCAAACGCGCCGTTCCGTTTTGATTTCGCTCATGAGCCGTATTATCGCGATTTCCGAATCGGTACGCGAGTAAGCTGTCAGTACCTACTTTGAGCCGTGAAATCTGATTCAGAATACACCCATGGGCACGTTCGAGCCAGGCACGCTTTATTTTTTTTTTATTTTTTTTTTATTTTGATTAGTTGATGGGCTTACTCTTGACCACAATCAGGTCCGCGAGGGACGAGATGTGGTCGATGATGGAACGAGTTTGCCCAGAAGGTGCCTGTTCACTCTAGCTTTGAAAATGCTTGGGTTATAAGCACTCGGAAAAACAGAAGCAGGCAAAGAATTCCACTCCTTGGCCGTGCGCATAATAAAAGATGATTGAAAGCGCTTCGTGCGGCAAAGGGGTATGTCGACCAAGTGCGGATGGTATGCTGCAGTCAGTGGTTATTTGATTAGGCTAGTTTAAGTTAAGTTAAATTTTGTAAATACTGTTTTTATACAGTTTATTTTGTTACATGTAAACAATAAACGATTTTAAAAAAAAGAAACACTAAACAATATTGAAAATGAAAGCAAAAGTGAACCGTCTAAATCGTCTAATATCGGCTTTAGGAAGTGACTTTTAATGTTCAGAAAAATATACCGAGTAAGTACATACCAGTCTCGGAGGAAAAAGGATACCAGTTAAGTAGTCCGTATGGCGGAGGTAAGTCCCACGGAAATTAATTTTATTCTCATTGGGTCCTGCTCTTAGTAGGTAATAGGTATGGTAACAATAAAAATAAATTTAAAAGGAATTGCCATTTGTAAAAATAGTACATTACTGCCGCGGCCGCAAAATTAGTTATTGCTGGACGAGGGCACGTTTAAAGTCCGAGGCGCAGGCGAGGACTTTTATTGTGTACCTACGAGTCCAGCAAGAGTTATTGCGGCCGAGGCTTGTATAGTGCTTTTCTCTGAAATATGCGAGGAAATTACAAAATACTAAAAATATTGTGGTACCTTGAATTTAGATGTCTACTTGTATCGCATTAAACTTAATAAGTTCTAATCTTTATCACTTTCTACTTTGATTTCTTGAACCATTGTTATAATATTTCCCCAATTCAATGATTAGTTAACTCCATCATGAAAAATAAGTACCAAAATAAATACATAGTACGAAAATAAAAGCGGCGAAAATTACAAACAAACCGCCATATTGTGCACTTTTGTTTTTTTTTGTTTTGTGCCAGTGTCATACAGAGCATACAGCCAACTCAAATTACTACGAGTCGTGTACGATTCATATAAAATTTGAATTTAGAACATTAAAACTTATTCTATGAAGAGTATGCTATAAAAGACTCAAAAACATAGAAATTTCTGAACGAAAGTTACTTTGCCGGCCTAAGCCGTGGTGTCGATTCGGCATACGCCCAACTAAACTAAACTTAAATTAGTCCTGTCATTTTCTATCATTTTTGATTGAAAAGGGACCGAAGATCATCGGTTTTGTTTTTGTATGTGACTTCACGACTAACTGTCAAATGTAGTCTTGTTTTAGTGCCTACCTAACACCATGACGAATAAAAAGCCACTAAAATTGACAGTTAGTCGTGCAGTCAAAGACAAAAACAAAACCGATGATCTTCGGTCCCTTTTCAGTTAAAAATGATAGAAAGTGACAGGACTAATTATTTTAAGTTAAGTTTAGTTGGGCGTATGCCGAATCGACACCTGCCGGCCAAAAATGAGTCACTTCGCGTACTGTTTTTTTGCAGTAATGATCACATTTTCGAGCGTGTCGGAGAAAAATAAGTTTAAAAACTAAAACCCGACTACGGAAAAAACGAGCTCTAAAAGTCATGAAACAAGAAAATATCTTCAAATTCTTACCTATCTATTAATTAATTATTTAGTTATTTATCTAATAAGTAAACAACTTTTATATGTTTCAATTTAACGCATAGATATTAGTGATGTTCAGAGGATAGCCGTGGTCGCATGCCACCTTGCCGGGTTGCTCATCAAACTTTACATTTTACGGTAGGTGGCATGCGACCACGGCTATTAAACAGTGGGAACAGACAAACATACATACAAAAACATGCATAGCGGCTAAAATCATAACCCTCCTTTTTGCTTCACCGTAGTCTGGTAAAAAGTATCGAGTATGGGTAGAAAGAAGTGTGTTAGTGAACTCACCCAAAAAAATGTAATGACGGATCTAAGTGATGTAATAACATCCTATGGAAATAAATTATTTTGACTTTGACTAAGAGAAAGTATCGATACCAAGTAAAATATCGCATCAAAAGTAGCGATCCTCAAAATACTCGGTATCGAATAAAAAATATCGATACCTGAGGTAGTATCGATACTTTTTGTATCCCTAGGCCGCGTTCCGATTTGCGCTGAAATAACTTTGAGTACCCATAATCGCGTTCCGAATCACTCACTGTCAGATGCTGTCAGCCAAACATTTTTTTGCTTTTCTGATCGCTGACAGCGCTGAAAGTCTGATTCGGAATGCGCCCTAGTACATATGAGTGAATTATGTTTATTCGTCATTGGTGAACATGAATTGATTTGGTTAGAGTTAAATCGGTACCTATGATAGAAATACAGTTTCCGCTCAGAATTTCTATTATTTTTTAGATTGACTAACAAGCTCATTCAAAAATGTTATCAATAAAGAGATTTCGGGTACTTCCATCAGCGAAAATTCAGTCGAAATACTTTTTCGAGTTGAAAAACACAATCTGTGAGAAACAAATAATTAAGGAGTATGGTACAAATTTACTAAAATTGTGCAGATCTTTGTCAGTATTACATAATTTGACATCAAAATCAAAACATCCGGTAAGTGAACACCTAAAATAATTTTAAAAAGATATCAAAACATTTCATAACATGGTAGCTCTAAGCCTATGATTGATCACTTGTATCATTTGTTGTACCTAGGTTTTTACACTGAAACTTTACTAAGCCAGTTAACCTGTAGGTACAATAAAGGCAAAAAAATTATGTCTGGTACCAATTTGTATCTTCAGACATCACCTATGTTAGGTTATAGTTGGTACCTACCTAAGGGATTCACTCTGGAAGGGAAGGCAATTAAACCCGCCCTTAAAATTCCAGATTGCGACCATGTTAATTTTGTATGAAGAAAAAAAAAATAGCAGAAACTCATTGTGGGAAAAAAATAAATGGGCTTTATAAGGCGAGTCCAAAAATACATTACCTACACTAATACTTTTAACTAGGTCTAACGAAATTATTAAAGCATCAGTTACAAATCATATGTAACATTGAATTGCTCCATGTCAAAAATGGCAAAATATATATTTTTTTTAATTATAGGTACATCAAAATACTTAGCATATCCCATAAAATATATATGGTATGTTTTGTAACTTCTTCAGATATTTTATTTAACTTTGTTAGACCAAGCTATTGAAAATTATTAGAGTAATGTCTTTTTAGCCTCACCTTATAAAGCCCTTTCATTTGCTACCCCACGCAATGAGTTTTGCAAATTTTTTTTCATACAAAAATTACTTGGTCGCCATCTTAAATTCTAAGGGCAGGTTTAATTGCCTCCCCTTCTAGAACAAATCTCTTAGGTACCAGCTATAGCCTGACATAGGTGGTATACCATCTTCAACATCTGAAGTTTATGAACATTCATTTCTATCCCTGTCCAAAACAGGCTCCTTGATTTGACAAATAACTGTTACTTGTGTTTTTTCCAGATATTAAATCAATTTAATGCGGAATATAAGGCAACGTGTGCACTGCTCCAGCGTTCCAATTTACCAAGTCTTAATTCGTTCTCAAATAATATTGGAATCAGAGAGTTTCATACTACACCTCCGCAAAATGATCCTAAAACTGATAAAGTATGAACCTAATGATTAAACTACTACATATTATTTGCAATATTTGTAATGCAATATTTTATTTCTAAATGGAGTGTACCTACCTATTTGTTTTACTTATAGGATAAAGACAAGAAGAAAATGGATGACGGTAACATGCAGTCCCTTTTTGTAAAAGCTGTTTTCTGGTTGATGTTGACTACACTACTTATTCTTATGAGCTCACTTTTAGTTCCTAATGACAACACACAAAATGAGGTAAAATTTGAATCAGAAATATTAATAAAGATATTTCAATTTCCAATCTTCCTAAAATTATGAGCTTAAAACATTTTGTTAGCTAAATAAATTTTGTCTCCACAGCTAATCAGATATGTGTCGTGGAATGAGTTTGTATACAGCATGCTGTCCAAAGGAGAAGTTGAAGAGTTGATAGTGAGACCTGATCTCGAGGTGGTCACTATCATATTGCACGAAGGTGCTGTTATCAAAGGAAAAAGGGTAGGATATTGAAAAGGTTATAGGAATATAATAGAAGCAAAATATCTGTTGAAATGCTAAGTGAATAATAAAATATTGTACCAATCCTGCTGTTTCTTGTGATTTTTCAACAAATGTAAGAGTAAAATTCTAAAATTTCTATAGTAACCAAGAATATGTTGTAAATATTTAATCAAATGTAAGTGGCAGGTCTTACACCCTTGTTTTTAAAGTTTTATCTCGATTGTAATATATTTTTAGGCTTCGCATCGAGTCTTCCACATGAATGTTGGTGACATTCAAAGATTTGAAGAAAAGCTCAGGGAAGTAGAAAATGGCTTAGGTGTAAAAGAAGGTAGCTGTATAAAATAAAATTTATTTCTTGACTTATGAAATTGATATTTTCTCAAACTGCATAATAAATCCTTGTTAAATTTTAGGTGTTCGTGTAATTTATGATAGAAACGGCAGTGTAGCTGGTAGGCTGATAACAACACTCTTGATTGGAGCTATTATCCTGTCAATTCTGTATTCTTCTAAATCTTTGAGGATGAATATGAGTATTGGTGGCTTTGTAAGTATATTATGGAGTAATCAATAACATATACCTGGTGGAACACTTTTTTTACTTTAAATTATTAAATATTGTGTTTATTTCAGAAACAATTAAGTCGCGCTAAATTCACGCTAGTAGATTCAATGAGCGGACAAGGTAGAGGAGTAAAATTTGATGATGTAGCAGGATTGCATGAAGCGAAAATTGAAATTATGGAATTCGTAGACTACTTAAAAAGCCCTGACAAGTACAAATCTTTGGGTGCCAAGGTAAACATTAAATTAGTTTATTGATTAAGCATCTAACTTATTATTCAACATTTTGTATACAGATTTTGATATTTTTAGGTACCGAAAGGAGCTCTATTGCTGGGCCCACCTGGTTGTGGCAAAACGTTATTGGCAAAAGCAGTTGCCACTGAAGCTAATGTACCATTCTTGTCCATGAATGGATCTGAATTCATAGAAATGATTGGTGGCCTTGGAGCTGCAAGGGTCAGGTACTTACACATTTTTATCAATTCATGAATTAATATTTATTGCAAACATTGACAAAATATGTTTTAACCATATTTTCTGTCTCATAGCTAATTGCGTATTAATTAGCCTATTACCCAGAACTTGTATCTGAACACGTTGGTCATTTCATGATGAACAATGAATACTGGTATTTATATTAATACTGATACTGCCCAGTTATCATAATTACCTGTAATATTTGCAAAAAATAACGCTCTTATCAAACGAAAGTAAGCCGACACGCGACATAGTGTTTCTTAGTGAACCTAAGCACAGGTCGAATCACTGACTATCGCCCATGTGGCGCAATTTATGTTTCTTAGTTGCATATTTAGTTAGATACAGGTCGGTCCTATTATTCCTTTATTCCCAGGTCCCCCTTCAGGATTGTCCCCTCTCTGTCGCTGAAGGGGCAAAGCTTAAAAAAGTTTATATTTTTCATGATCTTCATCGTGTGAGTGATTGATAAGGTCGACAAACGACCTCACGAACCCTGGTGTCCGTGTAGGCCACTGACTTGGCTCGTGTAATGACTAGATAGTATAGCCGGGACCAACGGCGTCACGTGCCTTCAGAACCACGGAATCATCTTTCTTTTTCGGACAATTCAGACTGCACTGAGAAAATTCTCGCAGATATTTTCGTTTGACCATGTCCCTACCGGGATTCAAACCCGGAACCCCGTAATGAGCGTCGTTCTCGTGATCCCACAAGTCTTTGTTTTTTATAGTTAAATGTGTTTTCTTAGTCTCATGCCTATCTACGAGGGCTGATTGATAAGTTTCCGAAACGACAAAGAAAAACTTTAAAAATCTATTTAAAATAAATTTATTTCTCAACGTAGTTTCCTTCTACCTCGATGCATTTAGTCCAGCGCTTCTCCAATGCCATTACACCAGTTTGATAAAATGTTTTCTCCAACCCCTCAAAATACACGTCCATGGCAAAAATGACTTCTTCATTTGATGAAAATCTCTGGCCACCTAACTATTTCTTCAGGTTTGGGAATAAGTGGAAGTCACACGGGGCCAGATCCGGGGAATAGGGTGGATGCGGTAGCAATTCGAACCGCAATTCATGGAGTTTGGCGACTGCAACCATTGACGTGTGTGCAGGTGCGTTGTCATGGTGTAACAAAACTTTTTTCTTGGCCAAATGTGGTCGTTTTTTCTGGATTTCTTCACTTAATTTTTGCAGCAAGCTTGCGTAGTACTCTCCATTTATTGTTTTTCCTTTTTGCAGATAGTCCACTAAAATAATCCCTCGAGCATCCCAAAAAACAGTCGCCATCACTTTGCCGGCCGACAAAACCGTTTTTGCTTTCTTCGGCGCAGGTCTTCCGCTCTCAGTCCACTGCTTAGATTGTTCTTTTGTCTCGGGAGTATAATGATGTATCCAGGTTTCATCGACTGTTACATAACGCCGCGAAAACTCGTTAGGATCTCGGTTAAAC
Source organism: Carpatolechia fugitivella (assembly GCA_951230895.1). NCBI lineage: Eukaryota > Metazoa > Arthropoda > Insecta > Lepidoptera > Gelechiidae > Carpatolechia > Carpatolechia fugitivella. The sequence goes on from OX579645.1 coordinate 15,366,097, forward strand.
AGCGCCAAACACTCCGATGAATCGTCCACTCGACGTTGCTTTTGGTCAACAGTGAGCAAACGCGGCACCCATCGCGCGCAAAGCTTTTTCATTCCCAAATGTTGGTGCAAAATATTAAAAACGCGTTCAGATGAAATGCTCACCATCTCTGCTATTTCTCGCAACTTCAAGCGCCGACCATTCAATACAATTTTGTGAATTTTTTTGATCATGTCCGGATTCGTGACTTCATTTGGACGGCCAGACCTGTGGGCGTCTTAGCAGCTCTGTCTTCCACGTTTAAAATCAGTTACCCAGGTGTGAATTGTACTCAATGCAGGAGCAGAATTACCTAAAACACTGTCTAGCTTGGTTTTAATCTGGGTTGCTGTTTTCTGTTTTAAAACGTAAAACTTTATCACCGCACGAATTTCGTTTCTTTCCATTGTTAAGAAAATTTACGACAGAGAAAGTTCTACGTCTTATCAAACAAATTCCACCAGTTCGATTAAATTCAAATTTGGCGTTCTATTTTCAAAAAGATGCCAAAATATAATGTAATATTTTTTTTTGCGTATAATTTTTTTAAGTTCGTCGTTTCGGCCAGTTATCAATCAGCCCAGGTAAATTTACACGGAAAGTAAAGGTTTATCTGAGTACCATATTTCATCCAAATCGTTAGAGCCGTCTCCGAGATACCTGAATAAGTTTAACCTCTTAAATAAGGGAGAAAATTAAAATATGGCATATAATAAAGCATAATTCATTTTTTAGAGATTTGTTTAAGGAAGCCACGTCTAGGGCTCCTTGCATAGTTTACATTGACGAGATGGATGCTGTAGGCCGCGCAAGATCTAGTGGACCCACGTTTGGTCCAGGAGGAGGGGAGGGGGAGCAGACCCTCAATCAGCTCTTGGTGGAAATGGACGGCATGAAGAGCCGGGAAGGTGTAGTAGTGCTTGCATCTACTAATAGAGCCGATGTTCTCGATAAGGTGTGTATAAGAAACAAACAGCATTTGAGACGTAGGCCGCTTTTCCACCAGAGATGTGCGATGAGGTGTGCTGAGCGAGGCAAGGTAAATGAAGCGATTCTATTGATTTTTGAAAAACACATCCCTCGCAACGCACCCTTGCACATCTCTGGTGGAAAAGCAGCCTTATATTATTAGTCGAAATGTTCTATTTTTGATTCTTACTAAAAATAATGCTTCCAGGCACTTCTGCGACCAGGTCGATTTGATCGTCACATTCTTATTGATTTGCCCACCCTATTAGAACGAGAAGAAATATTCGAGAGACATCTGAAGAACATAGTACTCGAAAACCTTCCACCTCTTTTCGTTAAACGGTAACTAAAATTTTCATTTTGTTCATCATTGTCGACAACCGACCTCGCAAACCCTAGTGTCAGTGTTATAAAGCCGCTAAAGGTCACTGATATGGCTCGTGTAACTACTAGATAGTAGCCGGGAGGACTAACGGCTTAACGTGCCTTCCGAAGCACGGAATCATCTTTCTTTTCGGACAATCGGGTGATTCAGCCTGCAAAGTCCTAACCAAACTGGGGAAAGTCTCACAAAGATATTTTTGCTTGACAGTGTCCCCACCGGGAATCGAACCCGGAACTTCCGTAATGAGCGACGAAATCTCGGCCATGTGCCACGGAGGCTGTTAAATGCTTTATTTTGTTATAATGTTAGTACACACATAATTAATGCAAATATCCAGGGTGTATTATGAATGACTGCTGTTGACAAACCAACAGGGTCAGTCTACTGCGCAGTAGGTCCTATATTCGATTCCGTACCCGACAAAGCAAAACAAATAATTTGTGGATATTATATGAGCTGGTGATGATGATGTTATAGTATGTTATCCTTGATATAACGATTACTTGTGTATTTCAGGTTAGCATATTTGACGCCTGGATTTAGCGGAGCCGACATAGCCAACGTGTGTAACGAAGCAGCTCTTCACGCGGCGAGATACAAACAAAACATCGTCAAAGTAGCTGATCTTGAATATGCTATTGAAAGAGTTGTTGGTAAGTCAATTACTAATCTTTTAATGTGCCACCGAGCCTATGTCAATTGTCTAAACGGGCTGGTTTCCGCAACTTGACGTCTAATGCGCCTATTTTGCGTGTGGGTGAAATGCAGTGTCATTCGAGCCAACCCAACTATTCCAGGAAACCCAGCAGGCCCTTCACATTACCGGTTATCCCTGGAAAGTCCCTCGTTTGACCGAGGTGTTTAGCCTTGTAGTCCGCCACTCCCGTGCACTCCATGAGGACGTGAGCAGCCGTTACTTCTGCCTCCAAGCAGGCTGTCAGTAACACCTAAGACATATAGATGTTTGCTAAAAGAACCATGACCAGTTAATGCTGCAGTCACCAATCGCAAGCGTGATTTACTTAGCCGAATCAAGGTCTTAGCGAGCCCAGGCTTGCCAGCACTGGGGGACGGCAAGGCCAGCTTCGCCTGTCTACACTCTTCATGGTTCGTCCAAAGAATGGCATGTTCGTTCTTAGTTGATTCTCTAAGTAGTGTACGTACCATCCTGAAGGGAAGAGGGATGATAGGCTCGGGTCCATATGCTGTTAAGCTAGAACCTCTACGAGCCAACTCATCCGCTGCATCGTTACCTACCTCTAGACCCGCTATGTCCTTTTATCCATTGAAGGGTTACGCGATTGTGTTGACATACCTCCATTAGTCGTTTGTGACACTCATAGATTAGCCCCGAGTTGATGGTGTTGCTTTTTAGGGCTTGTAAGACGGCCATACTGTCAGAGGATTCGAATGGAGGAGTTTCTTACCATTCTCGATGCTATAGCTATAGCATTAGCGACCGTGATGATGCCAATGCATTCAGCCTGAAAAACTGTATTATGGGCACCCAGTGGAAGGGCTAGCTTGATGTTTAGGTCCTCCAAAAAGGTTCCTGAACCTCTGCCTGCCTTAGTTTTGGATCCATTGGTGAAGATTCTGAACTCTTTAATGTCGAGCCCTTCAACCCGATGGTCCTCGTGTAATTATATTTTGTATTTCTTGTCGAAAACAAATTGTTTTGGAATCCTGTCACTGCAAGTCATTGAGATGGGGAAATTTTTGTGAACGCCACCGAGCCTATTGATTTATTGGCTTTTATTGTTCCTTATATCGATCCCTTTTAATCACTCAACGACGTATTTCGCGAAAAATAGAAACTCGTGCAACCTTTGAAGCGCACGCGCTTTTTATCTGTCTGACAAGCGATAGAAAGGCATGGAGGTGCATTAGAAAAATCTACAAGGGCTGCTATTTATGTATCCGGAACTGGCCACTTACATAAACAATACTTAAAAAGAAATTATAACATTTAAAAATAGAACTCTTCGGCTGTAAAATAAAGTTTGTTTCATTCATCTGTCAATTGTTTTTACATTGTGGCGCCATTTTTAAAATTCATTGTCTATCATCACCATGGATTTGACCCGAGAACATTTTCGTGCTATGATTTATTACGACTTTCGGCGTGGATTAACTCAAAAACAGTGCATGGATCAACTTTTGTCGACTTTTGGGGAGGAAGCCCCATCGAAAACCACTGTGTATCACTGGTTCAGTGAGTTTAATCGTGGTCGTCGTATGCTTGCGGACGATTTTAAAGAAGGTCGCCCTAAATCGGCTGTTGTACCACAAAATATTGATGCTGTGCGCGAACTAATAATGCAAGACCGTCATGTTACATATCGCGAGATAGAGGCATTTCTGGGCATTAGTATGACGAGTATTTATAAAATATTACACGAACATTTGGCTGTAAAAAAAAATTGCTCTCGTTGGATCCCGCACAACTTAACAGTTGAACAAAAACAGGCTCGTGTTGATTGGTGCAAAAAATTATAGAAAAATACAAATGTGGTACATCAAAAGCTGTTCATAATATCTACACAGGAGACGAATCTTGGATATATGCGTATGATTCCGAAACTAAACAGCAGTCAACGGTTTGGGTGTTCCAAAATGAGCCAAACCCAACTAAAGTTGTTCGTGCAAAAAGCACTTTGAAGCAAATGGTTGCCTGCTTTTTTGGTATTAGTGGACATGTGGCTACAGTACCACTAGAGAATCGAAAACGGTTAATTCTGAATGGTACACCACCATTTGCTTGCCAGATGTCTTTGGAGAAATACGCAAGAACAATCGACAACGAAGAATAATCCTTCACCACGATAACGCCAGCTGTCACACCTCGGCCGCAACAACGGAGTATTTAAATAGTCAAATGATCGAATTGACGGGTCATCCGCCGTACAGTCCCGACTTGGCACCCAACGACTTTTATTTATTCCCAAGCGTGAAGAACAAATTACGTGGACACCGATTTTCGACCCGGGAAGAAGCCGTTGATGCTTTCAAAATGCACGTTTTGGAGATACCCGATACAGAATGGAAAAAATGCTACGAAAGTTGGTTTCAACGTATGAAAAAATGCATCGATCATCACGGGGAATATTCTGAAAATCAATAAAAGTATATTTGGTTATAGATGTTTGTAATTTTTTGTTATTCCGGATACATAAATAGCAGCCCTCGTTGTGATTTTATATAAATAATACATTGAAGGAAAGCGTCATGAGGAAGAACACGCTTGCAAAGAAATTCAAAGGTTGTGTGCCATTAACCCGCACAGTCTTTGTTCTCCTAGGATCGAGCCTCTGCCTCTGCTGCGCATATGAGCTGGATGGATAGATTACAAGAATTACAACTACCTATTGAATTTATTTAATTTAATCTACATTTTTGTCTGATCCAATTTTAGGAGGAACCGAAAAACGCAGCCATGCCATTTCGCCAGCTGAAAAAAAGATAATCGCTTATCACGAAGCCGGTCATGCCTTGGTAGGATGGATGCTAGAGCATACGGATGCACTTCTTAAAGTCACCATTGTGCCCCGAACAAATATGGCTCTAGGTTTCGCTCAGTACACAACATCAGATCAAAAACTGTACTCTAAAGAAGAAGTAAGTAAAAATCATCTGTTTTAGAAGGAAGATCATGAAATATATACACTCACTGGCACATCTAACCGCCCACCCTTGTATTTCGGGTTAATTTTAAACTACGCTTATTGTTATACATTACAATTGATTTATTGATAATTTTACGATAAAGTAAAGACACTTAAATAAACGTTAAATTGACTACTTTTTAAGTAACATCAGCTGTAACTAATAGAATTATAAAGAATCACGAGTATTCCCTGAAATGAAGGGTGGGCGGTTAGATGTGCCGGTGAGTATATAATTTAAAATTATAATATTATATCGTGGTCTCTTAGGGGATGAATTTTTACAGCGTTGATTTTCACAGGGCTCTAATTATACTCGTTATTTTTTTATAAGAAACGATGTATGTAAGTATTAAATGTTTTGTTGCAGTTATTTGACCGGATGTGCATGGCGTTAGGCGGCCGAGCTGCAGAAGCTATCACGTTCAATTCTATTACCAGTGGCGCGCAGAACGATTTGGAGAAAGTGACGAAAATAGCTTACGCTCAGGTACAATTCTGTACAATTTACATACTTATTTATTTTGTCTTATGCGCCGAAAATATATTAGCAACTTTTTTCTTTTTCAGATAAAAATATATGGCATGTGCAAAACGGTTGGTTTGATTTCTTTCCCTGACATGAAGCAACGCGGAAAAAGTCCTTTCAGCAAGACGCTTAAAAATCTGATAGATATGGAAGCGAGGAAACTTATTGCTCAAGCATACTACAGAACAGAGGAACTCTTAAACAAACACAAAGATAAACTAAAACTGGTAGGTAACTAAACGTAGTTTAGAATAAGTAAAGAACATTTAATATGGGATGGCATATGTGACTCAGGTTTATTCCATCAATAAATAAATTCAAGGTAGTAATAGTAAGTATGAAGTTTGCAAGACTTTTTTGACAATAAATTGTATTTTTCAGGGAGAACAATAATAACTAATACAATTGTCCAAAATTTCATGATCTTACGTTAGCGTTACAGTAAAAGTTGTTGGTATCAGTATCATCCTTTTGCGGCTTTTCATTCCTTAAAATAAAACACTTAATTATACGTAATCCTACATTCACCTTTAATATTGGTCACTACTGCTAAGTTTGTATGGGAAAATAACAATGATCAATATCTCTGAAACTATGGGAGGGATCGTCGTCACATTTACAGGTTATTTTAATCGTCTCCGTCACTAAATGTTGAAGAAAATTTGGAAGCCGTAGACCATCAGACAGCGCAGATACAACGAGCCAGCCAGCCAGAACATCGGGCTGGCTGGCACCAAGTTTTCATCGATTTCTCGTTAACGCTTTTATGTGACGCCATGAAACAAACGCTATGACTGTCACAAATTCCGTCACTAAATGCTAGTAAAAGAACCTTGTTCGAAAACGCTTTCGTTGTCGAGATTCAGAGGTGCCAGCCAGAAGTTTAATACGTAAGTTCAGGCTGGCTGGCCACGCTTTTCGTTGTTTTTTAGCTAAATGGCTATACATATCTCAAAAATTCAAACTGGATGCCTGTCACAATTTTAGGTGACGCAGTATTAATAAGCAAGAAATAGTTAGAATCCCTTCTGTTCGGAGATTGAGAGACCATGCGAAAAGCGGTTTTCAAGCTGGCTGGACACGTTTGCGTTCGATTATCTCGGGTTCTCTAGCGTCACATAATCTGAAATAAGCGTGATTAGCCGTCACCTAAAATTGTGTATTGACCTACTTAAACACGGCTCATTTGGAAGAATTGTCCAGTCACATCATATCATGAATAGATTCCACTCGATTCTGACATCCAATTGAACCAAAGAAATAATTGCTATTAGTAAATGCCTTTTTCCAGCCGATGGTAATGTGTTTTGTAGATAAACAAGATATCCATATTCTGTTGTAGCTTGCAGAGGAATTACTGAAGAAGGAAACTCTTACTTTTGAACAAATAAAGGCAATATTAGGTCCGCCACCTTTTCCAAGAAAGAAGTTTATAGATCCAGTAGAGTTTGAAAACAGTTTGAAAAACTTGGAGAATGCAGCCAACCCAGAAGAGGATACACCTGTAGGAGCTCCTTCAGCAAAATCAGAAATGCAAGGAAAAGTAAATTACCAGTAAAAAGCTGTTTTGTTATTTCTGCTTATAAATATTTGTTAAGATTGTACTAGTCTAATCTATCAATATAAAATCGTGTTATTAGAAACTGCTGTTTTATCTTTTGACACACCTCGGACACTTCTCCATTGCGTTTTAAATACCTAGGTACTCCTTTTTACACACGCGTAAGTGTGAGTGAATAATATGTGTTAACCACGTCATGATAATTATGGGATGACTAACACGTAATGTAATGACATATCGGTAAACACTTGCCTAAAATATTGTGAAAATTAGTGGCTGACCAGCTAGTTATTACATATACACATTATTGTTTCCATTGCCGACTATTCGCCACACTAATTTCTCACACCAATGTGACTAAACAGATTTTTTTCTTTGCTTGTCACACTACGGCATAATTCTGTGACTACGGTATTTCTACACCATGTGACCATATATGTATGTATTCACTTATAATTGTTCACATTTTAACACGAAATTCACAGTATAAATTATAAAAATACGAAAACAAATATTAAAGTAAACCCGCCATTGGGGTTGCCAGAGGAAGGTTGAGGTTTGGGTGTGATTCAAAACCGATATGGACTTATTATACATTAATTACTTTCTGACCTGTTTGACTGGCCCGATAGTCAATTTTTATATGAATTATTATATTTATTTAGCGCAGTCAAATTCACTTAGTTAATATCATCATCATCATCTGAGCCTAAAGACATCCACACTGCTGGAAAAAGGTCTCCCCCAAGCACCTAAATTCCGAGCATAACCCTATCCATTGCCCTTTGGGTGACGTTGACTTGTATTGCAATAGGTAAGGTTTGCCTCGTAGTGGGCCAGTGCAAAACAAATTTATGTATATGGAAACGATTTTATTCACAATCAATAGGATAAGTAAGACACACGAAGTAAACACCAATCTTTGAAAATTTCATAAAATACCAAGAAATTACACGAACCGTTTATTATAGTTACACCTACAGACTATATAATAATAATAATTTATTTATTTCAGACTGTATACAATTATATACAATTTGTCCGTAATATTATAGGTAGGTATATAATATTGTAGGTATAAATGTGTACAATTAGATACGTTTCTAAAGACTACAGTACTAAAAGTTAAGTTACATCAGCGAAGGACTTCAGTTCGACACAGGAGAGCAGTTTATGATAGAACAATATTCGTTATTAATGGCAACACAAGATAAACTCGTGTTCGGATCCACCCCACCTTCCACCGAACCAAACCGCTACTCAAAGAAGGGGGCCTTTTTATGGTTCCGTAGTTAAAAAGGTACCCTTATAGTTTCGGTATGTCCGTCTGTATGTCTGTCCGCGGCTTAGCTCAGAGACTTAATACTAGAAGGCTGTAATTTGGCATGATATACATATTGATCGTGCCGACAAAACTGAAGAATAAAATCTTAAAAAAAAGAATTTTACGGTACACGTCAAGTGGGGGTTATTTTTTTTTACCTTATAGTGTGAGGTATCGTTGGATAGGTTTTCAAAAATATATGGGGTATGCTAAAACCATTTTTCGAGCGTATGTTTTGGAAATATTTAGTTTTAAAGTGATTACTTTTGTTCATGTCGCCCCCCCGCCCCCCGCCCTACCAGCGAATATGGAAATGTGAAAAAATTCACGGTAGTAGTGTATATGATGAGTTTAAAAGAAAAACTATCAACATCAAGTAGGCTTAACAGATTTCGACTAATAGACCAACTTATAAAATGTACTTGTACAAGTAAGAAATTTGGTACTACAAATATCAAAGAAAAATATTTTGATGAATGTTAACTGTCTTAAGAAGTATTGGACAACAACAGAACCCTACACTTTGCGTGGCCTGACAAGTGCTTGGCCGGTTTTTTATTTTTTAGTTGCCTTTTAATTCCGTTTGGTAACCAGCCAGCCACAGGTAGGCGCATTGATTAGCTTAAAATCAACAGTGTTGCCAAATAACTCCGTACAGCAGCGCCCTAATTTTTTGTCTTCTCTTCTGTGTCGCACTGTACCTAACAGGATATTAAATATCAAATAATCGCAGTCTTTAATTAAATATTATAAGTCGTATTGAAAATAGCCCCAAACCGTTTACATAGTAAAATAGATATAGAAATACATAGGTTAATTATAATAATACATGTTTCTCAGGTGTTCATAATAATTTATAGGTAAGTAATTTATACAAATTGCTCAAAATAATAACGGCCAATAATTAAAAATGAAGTATTAATGTACATTAATATACATTATAGCTGCCGTGTGTGAAGCCCTTTATGGTGTTGGTTGCAGGGTCCACGGCCGACATTAAATCTTTTATTTTAACACGTTTAAGTACGACAACAATAGGGTATCGGACAACTTTTTTAAATTGTATAAATCCAAACTTCTTAGATTCTGCTATCGAACACTAAAATAATTTTTGCTCTATCTTTAAAATTTACTGAGTTATAAAGGTTTGAAATTCAAGATTAGACAGAGAGGCACATACCCACTTGTGACGTCATTTGTTAGTAACGCCATATAATTTCCATACAAAAAATAGTTTTTGAAAGACAGACATATTGAAAGTTTAAAAAATCACTGTAAATTCGTTTTTCAATCGATTCTGTTTTTTTCTTCGCGAATCGTCTGCTACTTATCTATAATTTTAAAAATAATTAATACAGTCTGATCCCCTATTGTATTAACAGATAAAGAATATTTTGTTTTCATGAATTTATAGACAAACAATCGGAAAGCATTAAGCAACACGTAGTAAGTAAACCTATAGACCTTGGTCTATACAAGCATCAAAACAAAAGGCAAAATGAAAGCGAGGTCATACTTCGGTAGGGCCACACTTATCGACGGCGATCGACGGTTTACCTATACAAAACGCGCGCAAAGTATGGAAATCCTTTTGTATACTTTCGCCGCGTCGATGTTATGTTATGTTAACTTTCAGAACTGTCGATGAAACATATTACTACCGATAGGTCTGTATTGAACAATATCATAATATCCCGTGCTTAACATTACAATACCACATTACAATATTGACAACTATAAATAGATCTACACATCAAATATTTTCAAAAAGGTACTCCAAAAAGATGCAAAATTGGTATTGTTTCACAATAATGCACTAATAATTTAGGTATCTATTACCTATATTTTAAATAAATGAGGGCCATACAATTTAGTAGACAACATTAATAAGTATTTTATTATAATTGCGCAGTAAGTATAAGTAATATAGGTAAATATAAAATAAAATAATTACATAAAATTGTATATATATATGTATCTAAATAAATACCTAACAATAAGTTAATAATGTTCTAATACAAATCCAAATTTATTTCATACTTATTAGTAAATTAAATGTTCATTGTATTAATTTAATATGCACCTGGACACGATAAAGACGAATTCGTTGAGCATGTGATTGCCTATTAGTCAAATAACTTAAAATTATTTATTAAAATAAATATAAAGATTATGATATGCATGTAGATTGGGGAACTAGGTAAGATATTTGATCGAGTCTAATACAATAATTCAAAAGTATTACAGAACATTTACAGGTCCAACTTTTTTATTTAAGTAGGTATATGTACCTTATTTTAAAAGATATAAGGAATTTTAAAGTTCTGAAGTGAGGTGTCATTCCATCTCATCTATATAACTTGGCCACTCTGGCTACATATCCAACAGTTCGACCCAACATTGAACCTACAAAACTAAATAATAGTAGGTATCAGTCTCGATCTAAAATATGGTCTGGCTCCTCACTCTGCAAGTACAAAGATAATTTGGACGTCCGTAGGTGCTTAGAAGTAAAGAGAGTTAAATAAAGGATAAAAAAGCTATGCATATAAATATTACACCTTACTTAAACAGTGTGTCTGATCACCGGTATTGTAACTCCACGACCCTAATGTAAAGTAAAACTATGTAGAACAACGTGTGTCTGTTGTATGACATAGAGAAAGTTATAATAAAAGATTTGAGACGAATTAAGAGAATTTTTATTATTTTAATACGTTCTTGTAATGAATTTTTATAATTTTAATACGTTCTTGTAATGAATGTTTTTAATTTTAATACGTTCTTGTATTGGACGTTTATGATATTTCTAAAATTAAAAGAGATAATGCAAAACTAAATGCATACTTGGGGTGCAGAGACTGAGATACGTTTGCATTGTGAGTTTCAGAAATATCGAACAAAGTTTAGGAAAAAGTCTTGTTGACCTAGCGCGTACCGTCGATGCGTGTCGCGAATATACTTATATGGTGGGAGGCAGTCGGCCGTCTAGGAATAGATGGCTGGCGGAACGTTAAGTTCATGAAAATTGACATTATTGTCAAAGTGCAAAAATAGACGAGTAGGAGTCTATACTTGGAAAACCAAGTAAAATAATTGCCCAACCTTGTCCGAACCGAAGTCGCAGGCGCTGCACAGCCTCTCACTGCCTTTCGACGGGATTTCGGTCCCTGAAGACTGGCGTGCTGCCTGATTGATATGGGAACGGTTAATTATTCCTCTATGGATGACATATCCCAACCGAGATGGTCAAAAATGAAAATCAAGGGAATCGTAGGGTTGACGCTCCTAGATGACCTAATGAAAGCGGGCGTGGCCGCTGGATCAAACTGATCACATAATGCACTATATTTGACCATCTAATAGAGAATCCTTATCTGACGCATGAAGATGAGGTATAACTATCGCTGCTATGATATTGTTGACGCTGCATGTCTAGCTCTGAGCTGGTGTATGGGTCGCATCCTAGGCGTGATAAGTACACTAAGCATTACCCCTGATAGTGGAGTTAACAATATCTTAGTGGCTACCTTCAAGACGCAAGTCTGTGGAGAGATTTCCGTATCTGACCTATGAAGATGTGGAGTAACCATCGAGCTGCTATGAATGCCGCTACCACACATGTCTAGCTCTAAACCGCTGATTGGCCGAGACGCATACAGATTGAATACATCGTCGTGGATGGGGACTTGTCCACGTCCATGCGCGGTGGACCTCAGACTGATTAGTGTCGACGATAGTCTTTCAAGTATTATCCCAGATAGAGATAGCGGAGGATATAGTGGCTGCCTTCAAGACATAAGTCTGTGAAGAGGCATACTGGAACGAGTTTATTAATGGAGAACGAGAAACTAGACGTGGACTGCTCTGGCTAATATCATCATGTATGATTTATTATCGAATCAACTGTGCGATGTAATATCGACACATATGGCTGCAAGGGGAGGAGGCTCATAGTCCAGCAGTGGACTGTACGGGCGTTGATGATGGCTGGAAAGCTATATTCAGAGCAATAGCTGAAATGAGTCTTTAGATTCATATGCGGTCTCAGGCACGGAGACGCGCGGCGGAGATATGGAGATATGAAGTTGGAGCAGATCTGCCCTGGCAGTACCGTTCAGATAGACGAAGATCCAGTATGCAGGAGCAATCCAGATATGAGGCCCACAGTCAGTAGCAGCTGTGAGGTCATCCCTTCGAGCTTGCTCGTTGAAAGATGGTTTACCATCATGGGCGCTGGTTCACGTGTGGACTATCCTAAAAACACACCCTTGAACGCAATACGTCGGACACTTCGGTGGAAGACGGGATTAGCCTCCCAAAAGGTTACTATAACGGCTCAGCCGTATCGGGAACGCTTCGGCTAGTATCGATTGGACGTCGTCCACTAGCTTCGGCTAACGAGGAGCTTAGGCTTTCAACGAAGGGACTTCGGTCCCCTTCCATCGCTTAAGGCGCACCGGTCGGACTAGGGTCCGCTGTAGACAACCCTTCGTTATTTTGTGGTGAGGGGAGGACAGGAGCATACTGGAGGACAGAGTGGGAAGTGACTCACAGAGAGCGCGTTGGCGGAGCGTTTATTCTCACTCGTCACGTAGATACTTTGATGGCTGGTTTGCTGTATAGTGTGCGCGTTTCGGGTCTTTGCTTCTAGTCTGCTGCCTTGCTTGGGTTCTAAGGTCTTAGTAATCATCCAGCTGAGAGAGCTAGAACTAGTCCCCTCGCCAATGCTGGTTATTTATTATAGAGATCAGATGTTCAGTTACAGTGTCCGAACCGTCATGGCTAAGCAATATTTTATTTTATTTTTAGTTAATAGTTATCGACAAATCCATCATAATAAGGCATTGTGCCACTGTTTATGGCGGCCATTTTTTTACTTTGTTCGGGTGGATTCATTTATTAGTAATATCTACCGATTATAAGCCGCAGGCATAATAGTAGTTTCGTTCGACCGCTACAAAAGTTGGTAATAAATTGACACTAAAAGATATGTTAAAAACTCTCATTAAAACCTTAAAAAATATACTTGAAACTCAAAAAGTGTGATATTCGATTGATATTTTTTACTTTTAAAATGTTAAAAAAGAAACTAGACTATTAACATGTACCTTTTTTTAGATAATTTGTCAAGTTTTAAGCTCTAGGTCAAATAGTTTAGGAGTTGTAACTAGGTATTTCAATATTATGACTGTAAAAAAGTAGGGGTAAAATGCTTTATTATGGTGGATTTTTCGATAAAATTTATCATTACTTAGCAATAACGGGGCGGACACCGGTGACCAGACACACTGTATAATAGTGGAAGATGAAAACAACAACCAAACTATCTTCCATAATTATTTTAAAACACCTTGTACTTGTATGTTTAGTTTTACATAAATATTAATCATCTTAGTACACATAGAAATGTAATATAAGTTTCTGACTATATTCAAGACAGTGATCTAAGTTAGTTCTACATAAAAAAAACAATTTGCTACCAGAGCTTAGATAAAGAAAACAACAACATCTAAATGTGCTCCACTCAACAGTCGAAGGTAAGTTTACTTACCGGATTTGTAACGTGCGCACGCGCAAGTGGACTGTTGACTAGATAAGGGGCATGATACTTTGGAAAGGAGTCTATAACGGAGAATAATATTAAAAAGACAATTATATTAAGATAATTTAGATACATTATGCAGCAGTGGGTGGATGTAAGCTGAAAATGAATGAATTAACAGTCAACACGACGCCAGGCAGTTCGTACTGTCGACGATCCAAAACTCACAGAGGGCTTGTACCGTCTGTACAATCTTCTGATGAGCTGCTAGACTTAATGCCACCGTCACGCTTTTATCACCGCACCTCCCGCCACAGGGCAGGGGCTCATCCTCACGTCTTGGATGCTTGGCATCTCAAAAATGTACGGGCATCGCGATCCTTCTTCTCGCGTACCTGCAGGATGTGGAATAAGCTCTCCCCTGAGGTGTTTCCTTTGCGCTTTGACATGGGGTTCTTCAAGAAGCAAGTATACAGGGCTCTCAAAGGCTGGCAACGCGTTAGCAACTCCCCTGGTGTTGCGAATGTCCATGGGCGACGTTGACCACTTACCACCACTCTGGCTCGTACGCTCGTTTGCTTGCTTATTAAATACATAAAAAAAAAATTGTAAATAAAACAGTGATATCAATGTTGTGTTGTAAGCAAGCTTTCGTTGATTGGAAAAATAATTGAGCTCCAGGATGGTAAAGCTTTCTAAGGTATATATTTCTTTGATTACCTCGCTGTAATTTATATACTACCAATTTAGTTAAATGTCTTAAAGCTTCGCAAGCCTCATCAGAAATCATTTCATTTAGTTTTTTATTGAACTTTTATTTTGTCTACCTATCACTCCATTATAGAAAACGCTGTGGAATGCCATAGAATACAAATTAGTAAGAAACAACTTTATTAGGCCCGGTTTCTACCAAAGCTGAGCGGAGAGGAGATAACCAATCAGATTTCGTTATTTCCACATCTCCTCTCCGCTTAGCTTCAGTGGAAATGGATCGAGCGGAGCGGAGAGGAGATGTCTAATTTTTCTATAGCAAGCGACGCGCGGCTGTGCGAAGATGACTAGCCGGGCGGCGAGCGGCGAGCGGCGTGCGAGGCCTCGCGACGGCGCCCGCGCTGGGGGCGCCCCGCTGATGCCCGCGCTTCGCCGCTACGGACGCACAGCTCACATCTCCTCTCCGCTTTGGTGGAAATAGCCAGCCAGCTTCGCAGCTCAGCTCGACACATCTCCTCTCCTCTCCGCTTTGGTGGAAACCGGGCCTTAATGTTTCTTATCTCTACTGAAGCATTCACAGACCAAGCAAAAATGACTACACAGCAGCTGTTAGAAAAATAAAAAGTTTCGGGTTTATATCCCGGTGGGAAAGACACTGATTAAACAGAAATCACCTTGTGAGGCCGCCGTCCCTAGTTCGGTTAGGTAAGGCGGTTCAATAGTTCTGACACCAGAGTGCGAGGTCTATTTGTCAAATTAAGAAATCAAAATATACTTTATCAATGAGCAACTAATTAAAATAAAAACTTGACCGAATAGCCAGAACGCCAATTATTGGGGATGTTAACAATAATATAAAATACCTTAATTTGAAATAATTAGAAGTTATATTTTATTATACATACTATTCAAATTAATATTGGGCTATTTCAAATCGAGTTTATATTATATACATCTTAACAATAACCCAAGATAACTTTAAAAAACCGGCTAAGCACGTGTCGGCCCACGCAAAGTAAAAGGGTTCCGTAGTTTTACAATACTACTTAGGTACCTACCTGTTTAAGACAGTCAATATTCATCAAAATATTTTTCTATGATATTTGTAGTAGGTAGTGTGGAGATTGCATTGGTTACATGCAGTCTCCGCGCACTTTTCCCTTTGTTTGTTGTTGCTGGCACTCGATATTCGCCCTATATATCGTAAAAAAGCTAATTAGACGTATGGAGTCAGAGAATGATGGGCTGAAAAAATAATGGTGTGGATTAGGGATTGAAATGAAGAAAAGATAATACAAAAATATTGTAATCTATTATTGGAGTCATTATTTAGCTACGGATTTATGCGCTAGAAGCGAGTGCCTCCCATCTTCAAAGAGCTACGTCCACCTGACATGGTGTAGACTTATGAAGAAATCGGTACCTTTCTTCATAAGTCTACACCATGTCAGGTGGACGTAGCTCTTTGAAGATGTCAGGAGCTTAGTGTATAGGCCACTCATTTTAGATATGCTATCGAATATTTATAGTTCTTCGGAAAAGATCTTGTTATTCGGTTAATATTTAACGTAAGTGACGCATAGTGTAGGTGATCATTATTTTTCTACATATACGAATAGGCCTGAGCTCCTGTTCCAGACCTGCCGCTACTTCGATTTTTAGACTTTGTATTCGCGTTTTTCATTTGTTTTTGTCTTAGCTTAGGTTGAAATATTTAAGTTTAGATTAGGTGTGATCACTTAAAGTTTGTTCATTATGTTGATGGGATTTTGTTGTCATAATTTGATTTATCTGATATTACATAATAATAATTTCGTTTGTTCTTATTGGTCAATTATGGCAGCATGGTCCAATGTTGATATTATGTTGAACGTTTTGTGTCGCTGTTAGTTGTTCTATTAATTCTTCAAAATTTATTTATTGTTCTTTTGGTTCATGTAGTGTACCATGAGTTGTACTTGAATGAATAATCTTTTGGCGTGGTTTTAATTATTCGTATTTGGTGAAACGTTGTTCCACCAGGTAGCTGTTAGCTATGGCTTCTTGTACAAATCATAGGGTTTGTTAAATGAAATATTATACGCACTTTTAGGTAATTAGTTAGGTTTATCTTTTGTGATCGGCTGATCATTTTCCTGTAGGAGGAGGGATGTGGAGATTGCATTGGTTACATGCAGTCTCCGCGCACTTTTCCCTTTGTTTGTTGTTGCTGGCACTCGATATTCGCCCTATATATCGTAAAAAAGCTAATTAGACGTATGGAGTCAGAGAATGATGGGCTGAAAAAATAATGGTGTGGATTAGGGATTGAAATGAAGAAAAGATAATACAAAAATATTGTAATCTATTATTGGAGTCATTATTTAGCTACGGATTTATGCGCTAGAAGCGAGTGCCTCCCATCTTCAAAGAGCTACGTCCACCTGACAGTAGGTACCAAATTATGTACAAGTACATTTTATAAGTTAGTCTATTATTCGATAACCTGTAAAGCCTACTTGATGTTGATACTTTTAAACTCATCATATACACTACTACCGTGAATTTTTCACATTTCCAAATACAACGGTTTCACTGGTTGCACTTGACTCTAACAAAAAACGAAACTTTAAAACGAAATATTTCTGAAACGTACACTAGCATAGAAAAATGGTTTTAGCAAACCCTATTTTTAAAAAAACCTATCCTACGATACCTCACACTATAAGGTAATCGTGAATTAAAAAAATAGCCCCCACATACGTGTACCAGAGGAACTCTAAAAAAAAGTTTTTTTAAGATTTTATTCTTCAGCTTTGTCGGCATAATTAATATGTATATCTATGCCAAATTACAGCCTTCTAGTACTAAGAGTCTCTAAGCTAAGCCGCAGACGGACAGACAGACAGACGAACATGGCGAAATTATAAGGGTTCCTTTTTGACTACGGAACCCTAAAAAGAGAAAATAATGAAATAACGTGCGCTAAGAACATTTAGGTAGGTTGATATTTTTTACTTTGAAAATACAATAACGTTGAACTTCTATAAATCATCACAATCAATAAATCAATTTGATTTTCTTATGTAATGGTAATAAAAAAGACTATATGTCTGTTTATGCAGGTGTAAACGTTGCAATCAATTCAGGAAACAGTTCCGTAAATCTTTAAAAAAAATGTGTTTAACACTTGTTAATACTGTACGTGTCTTACAATGTAAACAATAATTACACTTAATATACATTAATTACCTACGCTCAAAAAGAGCGGCTACTTAAAACTTAATTAAAATTTATAATAGTTAAAACTATGACTCCAAATATTAATTTACTGATTATGAGACTCAATCCTTCATTGTAAATTTTTACAATTATTCGTAAAAGTTATACTATGTATATATTTCATGGTTTTTTATTGATACACATAGGTGTATCAATCAAAAACCATACGTACATACATTAGAATAATTATTATTATGCAACCAATAAAATATGTAATAAAATATAACACAAAAATCGTATAAAATTCTCTTAACATTGTGGAATAATAAAGTAATATTTAATCTATACTAACGTATATGGCAAAACGTAAGCAAACCTTAACAAATCCAATAATAAAATAAAAATATAAAATTGTAGAAGTAATTTGTACTTTACAGAACCCAGAATTGTTTAATAAATAATTATTTGGATAGACGTTTCTGCACTGTTACTAAGCAATGTATCACTCGGCGTGTGACAATAATTCTTGTGATTTATAAAGCAGCCAATAATACTAAGGACCTAATCAAAGATCGTGCACTGTCAGTGTGGCCTTAATAGCTAAGGGAATCTCACAAAAAAGGAAAGAGCCCGACTATCGAGAACCCAAAGCGTGGAATAGAAATCCCAATCTAAGACACGAGTCTGACAACGCGTTGGTTAATTTGAATTATAATGAAAGCCTCACGAATGTTTATAGTATTAGTATCCGGCTCTAAACATGTTACTTAATTAACTACAATTTTGTTAAAAGTTAGTTTAACTTTGTATGTGTTAGTTTGCTTTAGGACCGGTATGTGAGACGTAGATATGTATCTATAAAAGAATGCTAACCTGTTTCAAACAATTTGTTGAATGTGTTCAGTGAACAACACAACATCTATAGATCGGTATTCACTACTCACACTCGAGGGCCGATAGTAATTCTTTGTGAATTGTGCATGCAGGGAACCCTTGCACGTTGCCTATCTTTTCTCTACCTTTATTATGGATTTACTCTTTACCAAAATACCTTAAAAAAATACAGGTATATTACCTATGATACAACAGACAACCGGAAAAATACTACTTATATTAGTAACTATTAGCCCTGAATCTAAACAATATTAAAAATAAAATAAAATATGGCAGTATTTGTGCAGTAGAACGGAAAAATACCCAGAAAAATTGTGGGATGATATTGTAATGCTTTTTTGTGACGAAATTGAAACAAATTATATTTCAGAGCCGTGACGTTCAGAGAATGAGCGGATATAAGCGTAACGAAGCCTGAACATTGGCTGTTGGCGTTAGAATCTTTCATAATTATGATATAATTTTGAGCATAAATAGCCTCCCAACATTATCTATTTAGATTCCGTCGACTTCATGATATCAGCAGGACGAAATACCTGAAACGTAAAAACATACATTGTAGATAGAAGCTCTTTTAACGTTAATTTATTAATAGCATTAGCTACTGATTAATAATGTATTTTTTTAGGAAGTAGGCAGAGAGAGGCGTGGTAACCACACGCAAAATAGGCGCATTGGACGTCGAGTTGCGGAAACCAGCCCGTTTTGACAATTGAGGCGTGGTAAACAATTTTTCTCAAACATGCATGGAAATATTGTCATTATAAAAAAGAACACGCGATGTATCGAATTTATAGACAAAGAAAATCAAATCCATTGCTGGAGCGTTGGAATGTGCTGGAGTTATTAAATACTCTTTGATTGGATCTCTTTTATCAATCCTGACATACCAAAGTAAGTCTCTTTGCTTAGTACAAATTACGTTCACGTGGCTGTATAACCTATAAATGCGTTTGTCTTTCGGAAGAGGTGATAAATAGAAAATTGGTGGTACTTATTATATATAAATTTAATTATTAAAATGAGTTCCAACGGTTCAGAGAGTGAAATGGAGATTGATTGCACACCACCAGGTGATCAGAAGCTAAATTGGCAATGGAAATCCTGCTTTCAGCGAAGTCAAAAGAAAAATACATGAAAGAATATGAAAATTTTATGTAAAACGAGAAAAAGGGATATAAAAATTATGTTTTATTTCCCTGCATTCTTTTGAGAAAAGCACTATATACCTGGGCTGATTGATAACTGGCCGAAACGACAAACTTAAAAAAATGATACGCAAAAAAAAAATATTACATTATATTTTGGCATCTTTTTGAAAATAGAACGCCAAATTTGCGAGAGATAGCAGAGATGGTGAGCATTTCATCTGAACGCGTTTTTAATATTTTGCACCAATATTTGGGAATGAAAAAGCTTTGCGCGCGATGGGTGCCGCGTTTGCTCACTGTTGACCAAAAGCAACGTCGAGTGGACGATTCATCGGAGTGTTTGGCGCTGTTTAACCGAGATCCTAACGAGTTTTCGCGGCGTTATGTAACAGTCGATGAAACCTGGATACATCATTATACTCCCGAGACAAAAGAACAATCTAAGCAGTGGACTGAGAGCGGAAGACCTGCGCCGAAGAAAGCAAAAACGGTTTTGTCGGCCGGCAAAGTGATGGCGACTGTTTTTTGGGATGCTCGAGGGATTATTTTAGTGGATTATCTGCAAAAAGGAAAAACAATAAATGGAGAGTACTACGCAAGCTTGCTGCAAAAATTAAGTGAAGAAATCCAGAAAAAACGACCACATTTGGCCAAGAAAAAAGTTTTGTTCCACCATGACAACGCACCTGCACACACGTCAATGGTTGCAGTCGCCAAACTCCATGAATTGCGGTTCGAATTGCTACCGCATCCACCCTATTCCCCGGATCTGGCCCCGTGTGACTTCCACTTATTCCCAAACCTGAAGAAATGGTTAGGTGGCCAGAGATTTTCATCAAATGAAGAAGTCATTGTTGCCGTGGACGAGTATTTTGAGGGGTTGGAGAAAACATTTTATCAAACTAGTGTAACGGCAAGCGCTGGACTAAATGCATCGAGGTAGAAGGAAACTACGTTGAGAAATAAATTTATTTTAAATAGATTTTTAAAGTTTTTCTTTGTCGTTTCGGAAACTTATCAATCAGCCCTCGTATGCCTCGGCGGAAATGGCAATTACCTATCTCGTATTAGTGAAGTCCTCGCCTACGGCTCGGCCTTACTCATACTCGACCTGCAATTGCCTATTTCGCGGCCTTTGCAATAATGTACTATTACTATCAGTTTTGTCATGGCAAAAAGTACCCTGCGTCTTATACTATAGTAATCGCATCGTAAGAATGCCGTCCTGACAGCTGTCATACACGTACAATTTTTTTTCTGTCTCTTTTGCACCCATTTGGTTTTCATATTTCCTGCCTGCTGTCAGGACGGCATTCTTACGATGCTACAAGTATAGATAATAATATTGTCCAAATCCGTTCAGCCGTTAATGAGTCTGATCGTAAAAAATAATTGACATAATAAAACTTAGTAAATATTTTTAATAGCGATGCTATGCAATATAAATTTGTTAAAACGAAATAAATAAAAAATACTTGTCTAAGTATTGATGGTCTCATCATAATTGGCCTATATAATTATGATCACATTACAACAAAGATAGCTGCCAAAATAACAAAACATTGCAAAAGAGAAGCGCGTACAAAAGCCATAAACAGATTTCATAGCACCTGTCATCACCTCAACGGGGAGCGAGCTGCGTCGGTGCAGGTGCGCCAGATTGCGGTCCTGAGCGCTGTAGGAGGCCTTGGCGAGCCACTGCTGGCAGGTGCCGACGGGCCCGGTCTTGCGCCGGCCGCCGTTGACGCTGTGCCGCAGCGCGCCCAGCGCCGCCAGCCCGCGCAGCTCGGACGCTGCCACTGGCGCCGGCGCCGAACCGCGCCGCCCGGACCAACACTCCTTCCCTGACAGCGTACGTCGCAGCAATTGCGGAATGGCTGCTGACATTTCACGCATCTTTTTGTCTTTTGGTACTGAAATGAGGAAGTTAGGACACTTGAAACTCTCGTACTGCCGGCAGAGACCTAAAAGCGAGCAAAGTTTGGCCATACTCATACTGTTTGCCTTTGCGTTTAGTGTGATAGGACTTGTACGGGGAGAAAAAGCACTTCAGATAAATAGTCTGGGTGCCAATCTAATCAAATTAAGGTAACCTTGTTTTGAGGTATGAATAAAATGTTTTAGATGTTTTTGTTAGCTTATGTTGTGTAGATTTTAGATCCGTTTGACTACTCTGTTAAATACTTGACAGACTTAAGCATTTTGAGTTATTCAAGATGGTGTTTGGAAGTAATATTGACGTGTGGTATGAGGAGTAAGAACATGAAGTCAGTTTTTACAAGAGATCAATGAATATTGTCACGCACTTATCCCTAAAAGGGTAAGCAGAGCTTAAGTTCACGGTAGCAAACATAATATTTGACATAAATAAGAAGAAATCATTTTGAAAGGGCCAGTTTGATAAATAAGAAAAGAGAGAAAAGACTTGTTTTCTTTGTTCTACAGAATCATAACTATTTCGTCCCGCTGACGTCATGTCCTATAGAACAAATTGGAAATCACTACAATTCTTGTGGGTGGGTGGTTCCCACACGGTTAATTCATTATAAAAAAAAAAACTGCTACCTCGCCATTATCACAGTAAAACAGTCTCTAAGCTCTCTTAGTTTTGTTTATGATCTATAAATAGTATAGGCTTCGTTACAATAAATAGAAAAGATGGTAATCTTAACTTAGAATAGAATAGAATATACTTTATTGCACACAAGGATATAGCTTGAAAGTACAGAAGATAGATAAAAGGGTGTACAGATAGGCGGCCTTATTGCTAAGGTAGCAATTTCTTCCAGGCAACCTTAACTTAATACAGATCTTTTACTTAATTGCACTTCAGCGAACTTCACTGCTCCGTGGCCGAGTGTTTGGCTATTATTAAGGAGATTCTGGGTTCGAATCTCGGTGGGTACGCTGTGGTCAAATAAAAGCACTAGCAAAGTAAAAGCATTTTATAAAACTGTCCCCGTCACCACACGGAAAATATAGGTATATAGTCGTTATATACTCTACCATGAGCCATACTCTACCGTTTGGCCATTGAGCACTACAGTGAAGTACTCTGCTTCTTGTGAAAAGGTGTTGGCGTGTGGATTGGAATTACGAGTACGTGGGGCATAGTGAAAGTGTCTGGATCTGGCTATCAACAATAAAATAATGAAAAAACAATGATGGAATTCGAAAATGGAACTCTTTGGAAACATGTTACTGTTTAATTTGCGAGACTGTAATTATTCATTGTACCGTCCTTTCAAAAATAGTGTGTCGTTATCAAAATGAATTTTCTCAAACATGCATGGAAATATTGTCATTATTTTCGAAAAATGAAAACGCCCAGTATCGAATTTGCGGACAAAGAAAATCAAATCCATTGCTGGAGCGTTTTTTTTAATTTGGAACGCTGCAGCAATGCTGTATGAAACGGTGTGCTGGAGTTCTGAAAATTCGTCTTGATTTGTTGTTTACAATACTTAATAAATATAATTTAATAATTAAAATGAGTTCCGATGGTTCAGAGAGTGAAATGGAGATTGATTGTACTCCACCAGAATTAAGATCAGAAGCCAAATTGGCAATGGAAAACCTGCTTACAGCGAATTCAAAAGGAAATTACATGAAAGTAATAGGTATATGAAAATTTTATGAGTTGGAAAAACGAGAAAAAGAATATAACAAGTATGTTTTATTTCCCTGCATTCTATTGAGAAAAGCACTATATACAGCATGAAATTTACATCGTTTTGTTCCCGCCGTGTAGTGATAGTACCCGTCAAACTGAACAACTTTTCATGAAAAATTAATTTCCTGTGACAAAAAAATTTTTGGTCTCTCCATACAAAATGGGTCGGTCGGGAGTCTCACTTTGTATGGAGAGACCAAAAATTTTTTTGTCGCAGGGATTTTTTCTTTCGCGAAAAGTTGTTCAGTTTGACGAGTACTATCACTACACGGCGGGAACAAAACGATGTAAATTTCAAGGTGAGTTCACCATATTTTACGAATTTACCATATTTTATGAATTATTTTTAAAATATAGATTAGTAGCAGACGATTCGCGAAGAAAAAAATAGAATCGGTTGAAAAACGAATTTACAGTGTTTTAGTTTCAATATGTCTGTCTCTTTCAAAAACGATTTTTGTATGGAGATTATATGTAGAAGAAAAAGCCATTACATATGGCTTTTCTTATCTACAGAAAGCTTTCGACTGCGTACCGCTCCAAGTTATCTGGTGGGCTCTGAAGGAGAAGAATGTGCCACAGACCTATATTGACATTATACGAGACATGTACCACAACTCGGAATCAATAGTGAGGACCGCCGTTGGCGTTCCATTCCCATTCCCGATCACAGTTGGAGTTCACTAAGGCTCGGCCCTGAGTCCTTTTCTGTTCAGCGTAGTGCTAGACGTAGTTTCGGCACGAGTTCACGAACCATCTCCGTGGCTAATGATGTACGCTGAAGACATTGCACTGACCGATGAGGACAAACAGAAACTGGAGCATAAGGTGAATCAATGGAAGGGTGAGCTGGAGAACGGCGGTCTGAAACTAATGTTGCGAAGACCGAATACATTGCATGTGGCAGCACGGGCTCCGACCCCATAAAGGTAGGAGACGAATTTGTCGTGAAAACGAATAAATTCAAATACCTTGGGTCCGTGCTGCACGAGTCTGGTGAAATCGATCACGACGTCCAAGCCCGAACAAGCGCTGCTTGGGCAAAATGGCGAGAAGTAACCGGTGTCCTCTGCGACCCCAGGATACCGGTGAAGCTAAAGGGCCTTGTGTACAAGAGCATCATTCGACCAGTCCTACTATATGGCAGCGAGACCTGGCCTGTCCTCGGAAGACATGTTCAGCAGCTGCTGTGTAGCTACACGTCACGGATATGAAGATGTTGCGATGGATGTGTGGCGTTACGCGATTAGATCGAATTCGTAACGAACACATCCGTGGCAGTCTCGGAGTCCGTGACGTAGCGGATAAGCTTCAGGAAAGTCGCCTCTGATGATGGTATGGCCATATAAGCCGCAAACCGTCAGACTATGTAGGAAAAAGATGCCTCGACCTCACTGTCCAGAGCCCTAGATCACGTGGTAGGCCTACAAAGCGCTGGCTAGACGTCGTGAAAGCGGATATAGAAGAGAACAATCTCACACCTAAGGATGCCGAAGACCGGGTAAAGTGGAGAAGATTAAGTAGGAAAGCGGACCCCAGCACTAGGCCGGAAAAACGCTAGGACGAAGAAGATTATATGGCTTTACTAACAAATGACGTCACAAGTGGGTATGCGCCTCTCTGTCTAATCTTGTATTTCAAACCTTTATAACTCGGTAAATTTTAAAGATAGAGCAAAAATTATTTTAGTGTTCGATAGCAGAAACTAAGAAGTTTGGACTTATAAAATAAAAAAAAAGTAATCCGATCCCCTATTGCCTGTCTCGTATTAGTGAAGTCCTCGCCTACAGCTCGACCTTAAAACTCATGCTCGTCCTGCAATCAACGGAGGACCAGAAACAACTGCGTGTCCAGTGGTGCCGTAAAATGATTAACAATTTTAACGGAGGACAGCCTAGTCGTTGGCTGTCTATAATATCGTGACAAGTGACGAAACTTGGGTGCACTACTTTAAACCCGAATGAAAAAGCCAGTCGGCAGAGTAGGTCTTTCTTTCCTTTTGAAGATTTGCTGACGAAAGTTAAGAAAAGTCGAAGCATTGGTAAAAAAATGGTTGCTTCTTTTTTCGGCAAATCAGGACATTACACTACAGTTATCGCTTGAAGATCAAAGGACAGTGACTGCAGATTGGTACGTCAACACTTGCTTGCCCAGAGTCATAGTTTGCGAAAAGCGTCCTCGAAGCAATGTCCTCCTTCACCATGATAACGCATCCTCATAGTCCGCTAAGGTAACAGAGAAGCCTATTTGAAGGCTTCAAATGTGGAAATGATGACGCATCCGCCTTACAGCCCAGAGCTCGCACCCTGCGACTTCTTATTGTTTCCAAAAATTAAAGACAAACTTAGAGGCACACGTTTTACGAGCCCTGAATCGGCGGTGAATGCGTTCCATGAGGCCATTGAAAAGGTACCTAAGGAAGACTGGTCCATGCTTTGTTCAGTGGTTTCAGCGAATGCATAATGCATTAATTGCGAGGGAATATACTTTGAAAAACAATAAATGTATCGTAGGTCTTATATCTAGTCTTATTTATCAAAATCCAGAAACTTACAGTATGCCCAAGTATGTAAACGATTTCTGCAAAAAAAACCTTGTATATTTATTGCTACTAAGATTATATTTACATAAATAAAACTAAGAGGGCTCAGAGATTGATGTTTTTATTAAAGTTAACCAAGTGGTTCCCGTTCATCCGGTGTAAGAATTGAACCAACTCATGTCTTACTGTGGTGTCGTATAGGGCGGTTTAGTGCTATATAGACAATCGGCTGGTAGCCATATTAAGTGAACTAGCTGCGGGTTTGCCCATAAATATCTTGATACCATGCTTCGAAAAATACGTAAAGCAGTTGGTCTTGCCGCGCCCGGCTATTATCTACGCAAAATGTTGTTAACATGAGGAATTTATAAAATACTGAAATAAATGTGGAACCTTGGATTTAAATGTCTACTTGTATCGTACTAAACTTATAAGTTCTAATCTTTATCACTATAACCTTTACCTCGACTTTTTGAACCATTCATTGTTATAATATTTCCCTAATTCAATGATTACTTAACACCATCATGAAAAATAAGTAACAAAATAAAATAAAAGAGACGATAATTACAAACCACCATATTGAGCGCTTTTTTTTTGTTCTGTGCCAGTGTCATACGAGCATGCAGCCAACTCAAATCACTACGATTCGTGTACGATTCATATAAAATGTGAATATGGAACATAAAGCCGTGTCTCCTGCGAATGTTTTGGTCTACACATACACAAAAACAAATGTTTCAAACGACGTCTCCTGCTCAGAAATGTTTTTTTTTTTTTTCAAAAAGTTTGGGGCGCATTCCGAATCAGACTTTCAGCGCTGTCAGCAATCAGAAAAGCAAAAAAATGTATGGCTGACAGTGATTCAGGACGCGATTACGGGTAATTTAATCGATTTCAGCGCGTCTCGGAACCGAATCAGCGGCAAAACTCATACGTTTTTTTGCTTTTCTGATCTGACAGCGCTGAAAGTCTGATTCGGAATGCGCACGTAGAGAGACTCCGAAGAGGAGGAGGAAATCATTTCTGAACGAATATTTTCCATGGCAAATGCAAAACATTTCATAGACAATTTGTGTAAATGAACCAGAGACAAACACGCATTTTTTTTTGTTTTGTGTAGATGTTTTCTGTGTATTGTGTAGACCAAAACATAGCAGGAGACACGCCTTAAGAGTATGCTGAACAAAACACTTAAAACCATTGAAATTTCTGAACGAAAGTTACTTTGCCGGCCTATTCCGTTTGAGGGCACATTGCAGGCCGCTGTTATTGTATGGGGCAATCTTTCGTCCAAAAATGAGTCACTTCGCGTAGTTTTTTTACAGTAATGTTTACATTTTCGACCGTGCCGGAGAAAACATATATAACGATATACCACACGCCAATATCTCTTCAAAACACAATTGCAACTTTTGTGGGTGCCATATTGGACGCCATCTTGAATTACTCAAAATGCTCAAGTCTAGCAGTGGCATTAAACGGATCTGAAATCTGCAAAACATCCATTTTATTCATACCTCAAAACAAGCTTTTCTGTTTGGCACCCAGACTAAAAGACCCGC
This sequence comes from Carpatolechia fugitivella, assembly GCA_951230895.1. Taxonomy (NCBI): domain Eukaryota; kingdom Metazoa; phylum Arthropoda; class Insecta; order Lepidoptera; family Gelechiidae; genus Carpatolechia; species Carpatolechia fugitivella. Next base: position 15,393,830 of record OX579645.1, read on the forward strand.
ACCAGCCCGTAACTGTATTGGTGGAAGAGAGAGTGCAATAACGCTGTTTCCCTCCGAACTCCAATTACATATATGGCCGAGTTTAGTCAAATAAAAGCATGCTTCTAAAACTAAAAAGATAGAATGAAAATACTAACTGTAAGCGACAGTGTCAGCAGGCATCGATTTTCTACGTCGTAATAATTGATCCGAGGAGATGATGCCAAGTTGCACCGCTGTCAGGTTGTCTCTTAACTGACTTCCCAAGCCATTCGAGTCACGCCGCCCAGAGCTTCGGATTAAAGGATCAAGATTCTCTTTCTCTAAATTACGTGAACACTCAGTTATATCTACTTTATTATTTTCAGAAGCGTCATCGTTATCAGTCTTATCAGTATCGTTTCTCCTGAATAAATTACTAAACCTGCCTTCTTTTTTGTCAAACTTTCCAATTTCAGTCTTGGAACCTTTTGACGCGTATATCGCATCCTCGTTGCTCGTATGCAAAAGCCGCGAGGCCAGCGAGTGCGCACGCGCCGTCGTCTCCAGCGGCGGGAAAGTTTGTTGGCGTATCAGCTTCCAAGTTCCACCATCTTTCAACACGGTGTTCAGTCGCGTCGCCTGTACCGGCGTCGTGATCGAAGCTATGGAAGAGTCGGGAAGTAACTTCTCTGTACTCAATACCTTTTCGGTCGTATCACGTCCGTGTTCACAATGACCACGCACGCTTAGTTGCGAGTGAATAGATAGCTCGCTGCCGTCCAGGCTACCGTTGCCTTGATTATGTGGCTCGGTGATTGTCGATGATCGGCTTTTTATTTCTCTGTTTTTAAATTTAGTGTCTTGGAACACATTAAGTGGTACGGAGAATCGTCTAAGCTGATCTTTTAAGCCTGTTGTCTTAGTTGGATTCAATGAACTCCTTCGTAATGGCAAAAGAAATTCTGAACTGCCAGAAATGTTTGTCCCCGAGCATGTTTCTAGATCGTCATCCACCATATCAGCATCAGATATTTCAGTCCTAGTTTCTTCTGCTATTTCTTGAGCCATCAACATTTCCCATTTGCTCTGATTGTAGAGAAGATTTTCAAGCATTTGCGCTGTCAAATCATTTTGGAGAAATCGATGCCATTCGGTTATAAGTGGCGTCACAACGAATTTGAAAAACCCTAAAAACAGTAAAAAAGAAAATTACTTCCTCGCGAAAAACATAATACATCACATTGTTATTTATCACGATTACGTCAACAAGGGAGAAGCTAAGAACAGTACGCGTCAACTTGTCTCCTCACAGCAGGTGTCTATTGGAATTCAATTTAATCGATTATTGCTAATAACAAGGCTGCTTCAGTACAAAAGCGACAATTTTCAGACATTTACAAAATAATGTTAAGCGTTCTTGGTTGTCTTCCGATAGAATACTTACAGATCGTATTAAAAAGCTTACATTACAAAAAAAAATTGTATTATTCCATTTATAAGAGTAGGCAAATATTATCATGAAACTACTCGTAAAAACTTTTTTCGTTAATGCCGAGTATCAACTTTCGAGTTAATTAATTTTTTGACGCAACAACAACTGAACAATAATTGATCAGTCCTAATTTAATAACTAAAATATTTTTTATTCATTTTTATAATTTGATATCCAATTCAGAAATCTAATTAGATTAGAGTGTTTTGATGAGGAACTATACCCTGTTATCTGCTATAGATATCATTGGAAAAATCTTTCATAGGACACATTTCCAGACATATTATGTCAATCTTGATTAGCTGACAAGTGTGAATCACGAATAACCTTTTATCTGCCATACATATTTATTGTAATTTTTCCAATGTTATTTGAGATGAAGTATAATAAGTGTAGTGGGTATACCTGTTTGTATCTTCGGAATCGAAGTAGTATGCCGATCGCAGAGAGCTGTCACGGGCAGATTCAGTTTCCTCTCATAATCGCCTTGGCGGAAGAATTCTTCACAAACTTTGAGGCTCCATTTCCTACTGATCTCCCAGGGCCGGCACGGGTTTGATATGTCAGCGCACTTCAGAGCTATTTGCAGGACTAAGTGACGGTGCTCCTTCTTCGTCATATCAAGGGAGTTGGTATCGAGATGACCCTGAAATGAAAACGAAACTAAATTAAATTAAAACATTTATGTTAAAACTTAGACGAGCCGGGCCAACTCTGAAGAAACGGAGCCATAAACCGACATGGCTAATCCAGTACATAACTTATTTATATTAAAAAAAACTTATTGTAAAAAATATACCGCATTAGCACAAATCTCTTTTTATCTAAAATTATTGTCGGATATCTTTTACGATGCCAAATGTTTATTCTTTAAATTAAAGAGACCAAGGGGTGAAAGCGATCAAACACACCTAAAATATTTTGGCGCACGAGCGTAGTGAGGGCGCTTATAGTGTGAGGGTGGAATAGGGAATATGCATAAAAAAATATTAGATTTTTTCATAGATCATCCGAAAGTATACAAAAATAGAATACTGAGAGTCAAAACAGAATTGGAATTGATCGAAAAACAAATTAGATACAACATTATTAAACAAATATATATGTCCTCTTTTCATCATCAACGAAAACAATATTTTATATGGCGGATGTATGGCCCACGTGACCAATGACGTCAATGGTCATGTCGGACCTCTCTGTCTAACCATCAACTTTGAAGCCTTATAACTTTTTTCTGAGCAAGATATTTGAAAAAATATTTTTATGTGTTTATCTGGAACTTAAAATATTTCGATTAATGAATTTAAAAAAATGTGCATATTCCCTATTGATCTTTTCCAGGTGGTGAACACTCTGCTTATATGTATGGGCTGCATTACATACCATTACGCGCCATATTAGTGCGCCGCACCCCATTTGAGACACAAACTGGTAAATTTTCAGTTGGTTTTTATTGAAATCACTGCGTATTGTGTTTAGAAATTCCCGCACAAGCCTAAATTAACTTATTTTTAATTTTTCATGGATAAAATAAACAATTACAAAACAATTTATGAAAACATTATTGATTACAAACCACAGATAACAAAATTTTTTTCACCTACGTTTTACCCGCCCGCCTTTTTTTAAAGGTTCGCGTTCGTGTCACTTTTGGCCAAACATTTAAAAGAATTTATTTATTTGTTTTATAATAATTAATCTTTTTGTTGATATTTTCTAGGTAAAAACGCGAATTTCGTATTCATCTTACTTAAATAAAGTATATTCTAGCATTTTTATTCTTTTTTTACTGGAATAAAATTAATTGTAGAAATTATCTAACAAGGCTGTATACGTCTTTTTCTTTGCCAATAACTGTGTGCAATTTTCTATGAAAATACTAAAAAGGAAGGTTCGAATTTCAAAGTTTTGGGATGTAAGTTGGACTTACATCCTTTCTTTGGGGACCTTATTGGACTACTTTCATGACTTGCATGAGAGACGAAAAGAATATTAAAACTCATGAAACCCACCAAATTGTTCCGAACGACCAACATTTCAAAATAACAGGAAAAGTTTGCCACTCGTTATATCGCCCGCTGGAAGTTGGTAGAAGTTAACAAAAATGAAAGGGATATTTATAATTTGGAAACAGCGCAGCGATAGGGAGAGGAATGTCGAAATAGATACAATTTTAGAGCCGTGATTATGCCTGTTGTGGCGAAAAACGTTTGACGTAAAAACAGATCGGGAATGAATGTACTCGTATCAAATGCCAATCATACCACATACATAACAGATCAACTCGGTGGGGATCTTAATGTATATATGTCTTTCTTTATTGTATATTTACTACTTTTCCATTTCATATCTTTAAGGTACAATATTATACTTTCTTATACACAAATTAATTTTCTTTCTTTCTTTCTCATTATAACAATTTTATTGTCTTTTAGTTTAGTTTTATATCTTTTTTTTTTAGTTATCATACTAATTGTTACAGTTTAATTTATGGTAACTGTCGTCTTGGACTGCCGCAACACAGGTATCACCTAAAGTGGAGTTCAGAAGTAATGTGTAAAATATTTTGTAAACTTTTTTGAGTAATAAAAATTATCTTATCTTATTTATCTTTTCACCCTGAGAAAGTTTCTGCCTACTGGGGACCTTAATTTGGCAAAAGTTAAAGTAACCTATATAAAGTAAATACTTTAAATGGATTGATATACCTTTGCTTTTGTACGCTATTAGAAATTAAATATTTTATCTTCCTGGAATTCACGTTAAAATAAGCTACTCGTTGTCTCGATATGAGCGTGAGTGAAGCGAATTTAGCAGCGGCGAGCATTCTCACAGAAATCAGTTTAACTATTTTAAAATCTATGTTTTAATTTTCACGTCGCTAAATAGCTGAACGTTCTAAGTAATTTAATCGAAAGTTATAAAATTCTCTTCTTCTTCGTCCTAGTGTTGGAGTCCGCTGTCCTACTCAATCTTCTCCACTTTACCCGGTCTTCGGCATCCTTAGGTGTGAGATTGTTCACCTTCATATCCGCTTTCAAGACGTCTAACCAGCGCTTTTTAGACCTACCTCGTGATCTAGGGCCTTGGACAGTGAGGTCGAGGCATCTATTTCCTACGTAGTTTAACGGTCTGCGGCTTATATGGCCATAATAAAATTCTACTAATCTAATCTAATCGCGCATATCGTTACAGAACATTTAAAATAATAACGTTATGACTTTATAGAGCTATTTCAAGCTCTGGTTTCAAACACTTCCACAGTTTCAATTTTCTACCAAATCGGATTAGAAACTTTCATGTTCTTGTGAAAAGATTTTCATTTCACATGTTTTATAATGATGACAGAACTTCTGTAATGGTTACACGATCGATGCTCACTAGTCATTTGATTATGGGTGAGTTCAATTGATTATGAAAATTTACCCCCTGTAAATTATTACCGTTATTACAAAATGTCGTAATTTATCGTGTTAAATAATAAATCACGATAATATTTTATAATAATAGCCAAAAGTTGGAACTGTACGAGTATCACATATTCTTAGGTTTTAGAAGTGTTATTATTTAAAATTCTTTGTACGTGTACCTACTACCTAATGAGATAATGCGTTGTATTTAGTAAGGCGTGTTCCAGAGATTAACTGAAAACATTCTACGCCGCACTTTGGACACACTTGTTATACTTTTAAATCAGAATCAGAAATGGAGCCGCGGGATGTACAATTCTTACTGGATCGAAGAAACAGTGGTATATAAAGTACTAACATTAATATTTGTAGGATTAATAAAACTATGACTTATATAGTATAAACGAGTAACGTGCTTATAGTATAACAGCATACTTTTAATTCTATTCAGCCGGGCCGTTGTCGCGCACACGCGCATTGTTGCGAAACTAAAGTTGCGATATGCGTGTTCTCTTTATCCTACTCTGGCACGTGCGAATGGACCGCTCACGCTCTGCATTACCACCTTGTTATGCAAACTCACATGATTTTCAACATGTCATCATAGAGCTCAAAAAGTCTCAAAGGCAGAACGAAAGTAAAATTAAATGTTATTGGTAATGCAGCTCTACGTTTTAGAGAATTTTTTATAAAATTATTTTTTCCACCAATTTTTACATCCCTTTTCATCTACAGCAGTAATCCGTTCACGTCATGGTGAAGTATCATGGCAGTAATCCGTACACGTCACCATCGACGCCATTGAAAGCTTTTCCGACAAAGCTTGGATTTTCCGCTACATATTTTAGCGAATACTGTGCAGTGCAGGCAAAAATGGAATATTTAATTAAACCCATTTCAAAAGCTCTTTATAAGTTCCTACTTTTTCCAATAAGAACGATTTGAGGAATGTGTTTCCACTCCTAGATTAATCACATATTACTGCTTTAGACCGAGTAGTAGATATACCACGCATACAATTTAAAGTTTATTACGCCTGCCTTGGTCATTCACATCATCTAACTTTCGTAGTCACTTCACGTTGTAGGACATAAGTATCTGCCTACTGTTCAATTTTAGAATCCTAAAATTAACAGTGTCAACAAAGGCAAGGCGCATATCGCGCGACAGCGGCGGCGGCGGCGCTGGTCGGTATAACTATCCTAAACTGAGAGATCTCAAAGCAATCTGGAATACCAAAGCTACTTGAAAATATTGTCTGCGAGAAACTGGCTGCAGCGGTTAGGTTCTCAATAATTCCGAACCAACACGGATTCATTAGTAACCGTTCCACCACACTTAACTTTGTATTGGAAACCATGGATGAGGGATCTCATGTGGATACATTGTATACCAACTACTCCAAAGCATTTGATAAAATTTCAGAAATTGCAGGCAGTCGAAGTACACGGTAGCCGCCTGAGATGGTTAGAATCTTATTTAAAATAATAATTGAAGGACGAGATAGACTCGTACATATTATAGTAGATAAGCCAAGTAAAAGTTTATTTCAATTAGTGTTAAAATCAATGTTATATTCACAAATAATCTTGCGATAAGTGCCTGTTCTCTGAATGTATTCCAGAACTAACACTACCTATGATAAAGTTTGAAATTAAAACACGACGTCTCCGCCTGCTTACTGAACTTCAGTTGCTGGCTGATCTACGATTATTTTAAAAGGGAATTAGTTATTGAACTATAAAAATCTTACGCACCGGGCCAGTATTATCTCCCCATGTTTCTTTGTGACACAGGCCTGCTTAAACGCGCAATTATTACACCATGTAAATGACGAATTTAATCTACGATATGTATGTACGTAATGTAAAGAACTTCTTTTATTTTATAAGAATGGGTTGCATGTAGGTTAACAAACCTCCGTAAGTATACCTACTTATACGAAAACGAAAAAACCTGCAGTTTTCATGTAATCTATGGCTTAATATTCTACTAACCCTAAGAATATCAATTTTAGTTTTAGGAACCAAGTAGAGCAGGGGAACGTTATTTTTTTGCAAATTTTTAGCTATATATCCCAAATAAACGGACCTAACAACAATAAAAAGTAAATAATATAGTAATTTTCAGACTCGTTAAAGAGCTCTTTTCTTATTGGTACCAAATTAAATAAACTTGCGATAGTGAAATAGTTTACGCAACACAATAATCGCTGTGCATAATCTGCTTCTATCTTATTTTATTATGTTTTTCTATCTATATATGTATCAGGTTTTTACTAACAATACTAACACCTACTAACACTATGTGTCACTTATACAAATAAAATTGGCTTAAGAAAAATGCATATATGTACCTACTCGAGCTAGGAGGGAGACCTGGTGACCTGAAATACAGACTTTTGTCTAGTTTAGGCATCAGGCTTCCCACAATACTTAATATTTTTATGCATTAGATGTAAGTTCAATGTACTCAATTGTATTGTATTGTGGTGAGCAAATAAACTTTATTATTATTATTTATTATTATTAAATTGACCCCCAAATTAATTTTCAATATTATTTTATTTACTTCTTGTTTCGCGTACATAAATTTAGCATAGTGATAGATCTCTATCTATCAACAGAAACCAAAATGTTTGACCTCTGGGCTTCATTATGAACACATTAATTAGTGTGGTTTACTTTCTATTTGTCAACATTTTTTAAGTAAAAGGTCATATTCAGATAGTCATTACTCCTAAACTATTTGAGCTTAGGTTTTTAGGAAATATTTTAGTGCATATTAAAAATAAAAAGAGCATAATTCATGTTAACGGTCTAGTTTTATTTTTCACAACATACCTTTTTCTCTCACTAAAATAGAGAAATTATATCCTATAATGGCACGGCATTAATTGAATGAAAGGATATTGAGGATCTAATGTCATGGAAGTAGAGGAAATTTGCCATCAACATAACATTATTTTCTTACATACGCCCATGAAATACAGCCAAAACACAAGGTCTGTAACTAACTATTTTTTCAAATAGCCGCACCAAACCTTTCTTAGTTAATTAAGTTAATTATATTTTTTCATCGTAAGCAAGTAATTTACTAAATGACCTTTCCACCTCGACGTCACTGCACATTGTACGTTATATCCGACGACGACAGTTCAAAATTTTTCCTGGACCTACTCAATTTTAATCGTGATTTTCTTTAGCAAAGCAGTTTCACGTAGTCGTATTATACTTATAAACTTTTGTTTATTATAGAAGAACCTTTGGTATATACAGTCGCGCTTCTGTATACCGAGTATGCATATATAAAGTGCCCCGTTATTAGTGTTCGAAATTCAAACTAATTTTCTTCTCTAAACATGAAAATGGTTTGCATGTCTAGAAATGAATAAGCGATTTTCGGCCCTGTTTTCGGGCATTAAAAGCCAACTTTCCGAGGTGGAGAGGTGAAAAAGTTTTTTTTAGATGAAGGTGAGGGAAATAATAAATTTAAAGTAGTTATAGCTTTCAGCAAAAATTATGATGATAGTCAAAAGAGATCACAACAAAATAAATAAGCTGTAAATATGTTACGCACTACACGCGTATAAACTAATTACTTGTAACTATAGAAATACACAAAACAAATTTTCGGTTTGTTACGACATTTCAAATTAAAGAACTGTTAATGTATTCTTTAAACGTTTCATACTTTAAAGGAAACAACTATTGTTAGACACGTAGGTATGCCATATTGTTGTCGACTTATTTTGCCTACTCAAAAGTCACGCCTCTAGTAAATTATAAACTCGTTGACATTCAGCTCATCGATATGCACCGAGAGTTCTTATATCGCACTAACGAGCTACCTTTTCTATTGCGATGGAAATATATTGCATCTCGAACAACTCGAGCACATAAATTGCCTTGGGCTCACTCTTGCGATAGGGTAATAGTTAGCGTATATTTCAAAGTGAAACTATGACATACATACCTACATGATCTTTCAGTACAGTTGGCTACACAGTTGGTCATGTATTTTGCGTACTAGATCTATGAATGAGCATAGACGTGTTTTTAGCAAATTTTCTATTAGAGAAAATAATCCAATATAGCCTTATAAATATCATCACAGACATTGTTGTAGATGTCCTATAAAAATATTGTATATTGCGTGCGGCTTATCTATAAGAATAATACTATAAGAATAGATATTATATATATCATATAGCCATTTATAGCATAGTATTGCTGTATAAAAAGTGTGTACAAGTGGCCGTACTATCCTCATCTTTATTCTTGAGTCAGAGACGCCTATTTTCCTAAATCGCGGTCAGCGGCTCAGTGGGGAGCAAACAACTCTTTTGAGGGCGAACGCGGTGCGTCACTATTTAGGGATTGCTTTCTTTTTAAACGCAAATGGAATCCGTGGCGCACATTGTAACTCAGTCATGTGTAGCGTTGGTTGATGTTTTTAAGCACAACCGTCTTCAATACAACGTTAGATCTCACTTCCATACTAAAGTTTCGTATAAGTTTTATTTTATTTTCAAAACAGAAAAGAATTCTTTTTCTGCGTTTGATTGGGTCTTATATATCAACATCAAATCAGCATTACAGTATTGTGTATTTCATCAAATGGTTTATTATAGAACATCTAGAAATCAACATTTCATTTATTTTATAAAATGTGAATTATTTTGCCTGACAGAAACATTTTGTAAATGCAATTTTAAAATTTAACCAATTGACATAATTCGCTGCTAGGTTGGCGTTCTGGCGCATTAGCGCCATTAACGCAGGTATATAATTAACAATTATTAAATTCAGAAAAGAGAGATGAGGCCTTTGCCTTGCCATGAGAATAATAATCACTATTATTGCCAAAAACCCTTTTGCAAAGACGGTGCAGTAACGGAACTAATTTATAACTGATTTTGCCATGCTTGGCGTGTCCTGTGTTGTGAACGTCGTAAAACTTGTATGAAGCTAGAATGTTGTTCATGTGTCTGACGAGGGGCCTTATATACAAGGGCTGCTATTTATGTATCCGGAACTGGCCACTTACATAAACAATATTTAAAAAGAAATTATAACATTTAAAATAGAACTCTTTGGCTGTAAAATAAAGTTTGTTTTATTCATCTGTCAATTGTTTTTACATTGTGGCGCCATTTTTAAAATTCATTGTCTATCATCACCATGGATTTGACTCGTGAAAATTTTCGTGCTATGATTTATTACGACTTTCGGCGTGGATTAACTCAAAAACAGTGCATGGATCAACTTTTGTCGACTTTTGGGGAGGAAGCCCCATCGAAAACCACTGTGTAACACTGGTTCAGTGAGTTTAATCGTGGTCGTCGTATGCTTGCGGACGATTTTAAAGAAGAACGCCCTAAATCGGCTGTTGTACCACAAAATATTGATGCTGTGCGCGAACTTATAATGCAAGACCGTCATGTTACATATCGCGAGATAGAGGCATTTCTGGGCATTAGTATGACGAGTATTTATAAAATAATACACGAACATTTGGCTGTAAAAAAAATTGTTCTCGTTGGATCCCGCACAACTTAACAGTTGAACAAAAACAGGCTCGTGTTGATTGGTGCAAAAAAATGATAGAAAAATACAAATGTGGTACATCAAAAGCTGTTCATAATATCTACACAGGATCTTGGATATATGCGTATGATCCCGAAACTAAACAGCAGTCAACGGTTTGGGTGTTCTAAAATGAGCCAAATCCAACTAAAGTTGTTCGTGCAAAAAGCACTTTGAAGCAAATGGTTGCCTGCTTTTTTGGTATTAGTGGACATGTGGCTACAGTACCACTAGAGAATCGAAAACGGTTAATTCTGAATGGTACACCACCATTTGCTTGCCAGAAGTCTTTGGAGAAATACGCAAGAACAATCGACAACGAAGAATAATCCTTCACCACGATAACGCCAGCTGTCACACCTCGGCCGCAACAACGGAGTATTTAAATAGTCAAATGATCGAATTGACGGGTCATCCGCCGTACAGTCCCGACTTGGCACCCAACGACTTTTATTTATTCCCAAGCGTGAAGAACAAATTACGTGGACACCGATTTTCGACCCGGGAAGAAGCCGTTGATGCTTTCAAAATGCACGTTTTGGAGATACCCGATACAGAATGGAAAAAATGCTACGAAAGTTGGTTTCAACGTATGAAAAAATGCATCGATCATCACGGGGAATATTTTGAAAAGCAATAAAAGTATATTTTGATGTTTGTTATTTTTTGTTATTCCGGATACATAAATAGCAGCCCTCGTAGTATAATTTTGTGTTTTATCTCATTAAACTACTTGCTCCACCTGTTGTTCCCTCCGTTCATTCTGGAAGGTGACGAATCAGGAGCAAATCCATTTGGTTTATTCGCCATGACAATTATGAAAAACACATAATAAAATAATTACTTCATAATAATATTTGACGTGCCTGCAATACAAATTCATACGATATGTCACCATTTACTGAACAAATCGAATACAATATAATCAAATCGGATTATTTTATTCAATCATCAGATTATAGTGTTCAACACAACTTGATGAAGTTGTATGGATACTTAATAGGATTACATTTCAAATTATTTCAGCTATAAGTAGTCATTTTGTAATAATATATTACGATACAAGGATCGTAGGTGGCAAATTACAAACGAGGTGACTTTTTTCAAGCCCGAGCCGCAGGCGAGGGTTTTTAATGTTACGAGTTTCTTATAAAACCTGAGATCCGTGTGTTGTACGACGTTTTTCAATACACTTGTGAGAATGTTTTCTCAGGTAACGCACGCAACATGAAAAACAATGCAAATTCTACAAAATTTGCGCCATCTCGTACTAAATATTGGTTTCCTTTCTAAAATCATAATTATCGAGATAAGGCACTCGCGAACATTCAGCCTCTACGACATTCGATTATTTATCATTAATCGATTCTTTGTTAAAATCGAGATATTTTTATTATTAAAATTATACTGGCTGATAACATAATATTAGGTATATTATACATTGCTGAAATAAAAAAATATAAATGCTTTTTCTTTGTAAGAATCGATTCAATTTATTTTTTGATATTCGAATGTCAGCCAGGAGGCTGGAAATATTTCTGTTACTACTTGTAGAAATAAAAAAAAAGTGTAATGAAAATTACACTTGTTCGGTAAATATCGCATTACCGTACAGTTTACTGCCATCGTAAGTTAAATTTTCGGGCAAGCTGTATTGAAAAACGTCGTACAACACACGGATCTTAGGTTTTATAACAAACTCGTGACATTATAAACCGTCGCCGTCGCCGTCGCCTACGTGTCATGATCTGTCGCGGTACCACTAATGCCGAATTTGTTGGTGATAATATAATTTAATGTAGTTGGTGATAATATCATTTAAATCTGAACGGCCTTCTTTATTATATTTTTCTCCGACACGCTCGAAAATGTAAAAAAACAGTACGCGAAGTGACTCATTTTTGGACGAAACATTGCTCCATACAAAACAGCGGACGGCAAAGTAACATTCGTTCAGAAATTTCAATGTATTTGAGTCTTTTATAGCATACTCTTCATAAGTTTTAATGTTCTAAATTCAAATTTTATATTTATCGTACACGACTCGTAGTAATTTGAGTTGGCTGTATGCTCTGTATGACACTGGCCAAAACAAAAACCAAAAAACTGCCAAGTGCGAGTCGGACTCACCCATGAAGGGTTCCGTAGCAGCAAGTAACATAAAAGTTCTTGTAGTTCGTTGTAACTTTGATCGATGTTTTAATAATAGTGTATTTTACGATTTATGACATATTAAAAAAAACTACTTACTGGATCTCGTTCAAACCAATTTTCGTTGGAAGTTTCCATGGTAATGTACATCATGTATTTTTTTTAGTTTTATCATTCTCTTATTTTAGAAGTTACAGGGGTCCCCCACACATATTTTACCACTTTGGAAGTGTCTCTCGCGCAAACTATTCAGTTTAGAAAAAAATGGTATTAGAAACCTCAATATCATTTTTGAAGACTTATCCATAGACATCCCACAAGTATGGGTTTGATGAAAAAAAAAATTTTGAGTTTCAGTTATATGTATGGGGAAACCCCAAAATTTATTGTTTTTTTTTTCTATTTTTGTATGAAAATCTTAATGCGGTTCACAGAATACATCTACTTGCCAAGTTTCAACAGTATAGTTCTTATAGTTTCCGAAAAAAGTGGCTGTGACATACGGACGGACAGACAGACAGACAGACAGACATGACGAATCCATAAGGGTTCTGTTTTTTGCCATTTGGCTACGGAACCCTAAAAAGAAAAGTGCATAATATGGCGGTTTGTTTGTAATTTTCGTCGCTTTTATTTTTATCGTGTATTTATTTTGTTACTTATTTTTCATGATGGCGTTAACTAATCATTGAATTGGGGAAATATTATAACAATGAATGGTTCAAGAAATCAAAGTAGAAAGTGATAAAGATTACAACTTATAAGTTTAGTGCGATACAAGTAGACATCTAAATTCAAGGTACCACAATATTTTTAGTATTTTGTAATTTCCTCGCATATTTCAGAGAAAAGCACTATACAAGCCTCGGCCGCAATATATCTTGCTAGACTCGTACACAATAAAAGTCCTCGCCTGCGACTCGGACTTTAAACGTGCCCTCGTCCAGCAATAACTAATTTTGCGGCCGCGGCAGTAATGTACTATAATAGACAGTGACAGGAGATAGAGGACAGTCAGATTTAATTCAAGATTTAGTACTTTATATAAATCAGGAAATATGTAAAGGGATTTAAGATATTTTTGATCTAATCGAAGCGCTTTCTTCGGGATCATAACAAGCAAAATATATGAGATATAACCGAATAGTACAATGTACTTTGAGAATACGCTGACGAGGACCACGAAATTTTAAAGGATTATATTGTGCATAATGTGCATGCATGATGTAAGTTTTAAGTACTAATTATCAAATTGAAAACGCGATTGGTGAATGTGTGTATCATTCGGTTTATATTCTAGGCATGCTATTTCATTTACTTTGAGTATTAATTTCATAAACCCTATTAAGGCCGATTCACACCGGAATGGCAGCGGCCGGCAGCGAATTTCAATGACATAGCTATATGAACTTTATTTGCAGTGAAGTAGGTACAAATCCCTTGTGGCCGCCTGACTGCTCTCGTTGCCGCGCGGTCTTTTGTTTTACCTCGAATCTATTTATTTCAAAATAAAGTTCATAATGTTTTGTCATTAAAGCGTCGTCGTCGCCGCCGGCCGCTGCCATTCCGGTGTCAATCGGCCTGTTACCGATTATTATTGCATTTTTATTTTTATTCCTAGGATTTTAACTTCTTTCAAATTCAAATACCAAGCATAGATCTTTCCATAGCTCGCCGAGACATGTAGCCGTGGGCCAGCTTCACCGTCATGTTCCACGTCTCGGCTCCGTATGTCAAAACGGGTAGGACACACTGGTTATAAACCCTGCTTTTCAGGCATTGCGGTAGTGGCGACAAGATATGACGCAGTTTCCCGAATGCTGCCCAGCCCAACTGTACTCTTCTTGCGATTTCACGCTCGAAGTTGTCTCCACCCAACTGCAATGTTTGCCCGAGGTAGAAATATTCTTGGACAACTTCAAGCACTTCGCCATTGATCGAGATCGGTTCCGGAATTATTAGTTCGTTGAACATGACCTTAGTATTGTCCAAGTTCATCCGGCGACCGACTGACAATGAGGCAGCGTTAAGACTGCAGCTTTTTTTGCAGATCCTGCAACGATTCAGCTATTATCACTATGTCGTCGTCGGCAAAGCGGAGGTGACTGAAATATTCGCCATTAATGTTGATGCCCAATCCGTTCCAGTCTAGGGCTTTGAAGACATCTTCCAGTGCGTTGGAGAACAGTTTCGGAGAGATGACATCCTCCTGTTTCACTCCTCTGAGCAACTGGATGGGTTTTGTCTTATGATTCTGTACTTGGACGGACATCGACGCCATACTGTACAGGCTTTTCAGTACATCCTCGTACGCCAATCGACTTGGCATCGCTGCAAGGACTCCAGAACAGCCCAGGTCTCGATGGAGTCGAAGGCTTTCTCGTAGTGCACAAACGCTAGACACAGCGGCTGTTTATACTCTTGCGACTGCTGTATAACCTGTCTCACTGTGTGGATGTGGTCTACAGTACGGAAACCTTTTCGAAACCCAGCCTGTTCCGGAGGCTGGAAGGCATCAAATATTGCGGCGAGACGGTTTGTGAGGACTCTGGAAAACAGCTTATAGACGTGGCTTAAGAGCGCGATTGGTCTGAAGTTTTTCAGAAGAGATTTATCTCCTTTCTTGAAAAAAAAACAGCACCACCACGCTCTCACTCCACGCCTTCGGGGTAGTTCCATTGGATATGACGGAATTGAATAGCTCCTTTAACTTTCTCAGTACTGGAGTACCTCCTGTTCTGAGAAGCTCGGAAGTGATTCCATCTTCGCCAGGAGCCTTCCCATTTTCAAGCTGTTTGAGAGCCCTCTCAATTTCGTCTTCGTCTACGTCCGGGAGATCTTCAGTGAAGTGGCGTGTCAGTGTGGCTCTTGGGTCGTTCGCGTCAGGCGGACGCTTTGGGGCATGCGAGGCATATAGACGGCCATAAAAGTCTTCGACCTCGGCGAGGATTTCCGGAACTGATGTGACGATTCTGCCTTCTGAGTTTTGGAGCTTAGTCAGGCGGCTACTACCCAGTCTTATGAAATTAAGATGATTAAATTTTTATACGTTTATCTTAACGTTTCCGAAAGCGCTTCGGAAAAATATCGAAGAAATGTGTGAAGTCGACGCACTGCGATCACTTTCTGTAACTATTTACAAAATTGCCCTAGAAAATAAATCGTCTCTGGAACACGTATTTTATTATTTAACGATACGTGTGTGTTATGTTAGTTTTTTCTAGAATACGTGTTAAATATAATAGTTACTTAAATATTATAAAATTCATCTGTTTGCTGACTAACCTTAAATTGGCTGAGGTACTCCTGCTGTCTGGTTATATCGGTGGCTAGGATAAGTGAGCTGATCTGATTCTCCAAGTTGGCCTGCTTGTCTTGCATCTGGTCTAGCAGCCCACTCTCTATCAAGCAGCTGATAGCTGCCCGCCAATGGTGATTTTCAAGGACGGAAGTATTCTGGACACAGAATATAATAAAAAAGTACTAAAAATATTTCAACACTGCCAACATCGAGGTTTGTGAGGTTGGTTGTCGACCTTACAGCCCCCACGATGAAGAAGAACATCGAACCACTATTTCAAAATAGAGAAACAACATGAGGCAATATTCGTATTATTGTATAATTTTATTTTTACTCTCTTGTTTTTCGCTTATGCACTACCAGTCTTCTTTCTAAGTGTCCTCTTCCCAAAGGTTGTCTGGAAGAGATCGCTACGAGCGATAAAGCCGCCTTTGCGCACTCAATCAATATGTTAGTTATCTATTGTTATATTGTTCCTTTTGTGTGCATAAGTGTTTTTACTTTTACTTTTTATTTTACAATATGGAGACACATTATAATATTATTGACCGAGCGAGCGAAGCATCTCTGCATCTCTGCTTCGCTCGCTCCAAGATTGCTTTTGTATGTCCATCGGTTTGTTCCACTCTACAGGTCGCGTTTCTCAACCGATTCTCGTGAAATTTTGTGAGCAGGTTTGATAAATTAATCTTTTTTTTTTGTAGTCAGTTTTTGGAAATTATTAAAAATTACGAGTTATGGGGGTTGCCAGCTTACAACGTCCACCGCTGAAGCTGTTTTCCTCTACAGTCACATTTCTCAACCAATAAAAAAAAATTACTAAGAACGGTGCGTAAAAAAATCATAAATAAGCCATTTAAAAAAAAGTACTCGCGAGGTCTACAGCTCACAGAGCCACTAGTTATGTTAAGAACAGGGTACGAGCAAAGCCCATGCCTCCCTACATTATATCAAATTATACTTTCATAAACAGCACCATATTCTGCATACAAACTACAAAAAGATCTTTCCGTCATATCTTCATGTAGGCTATAAAAGTAATTAAGTAAATTATACGATAGTCTCATAGTAATGTAGCGAAGCGAATAAATTGTTGTATTGAGGCTCACTCCAGCTGCGAGAAATGCGCTTACTTGCAGAAAGGCCAGCTTTGAAATTGGTTCTCTGAATAAAGCAGCCTTTGAGAGTGCATCTATCCATCCATCACTCCTATGTACCGTACGTACGTAATCAAAAGCGAAGTAGAATACAAGCTAATTTACATGTGACACTACATGTGAAAATTATTTGGATGTTTGTTCCGCCTTCACGCTTAAAGTACTCAACGGATTTGTATGAAATTTGGAATGGAGATAGTTTTTAACCTGGATTAACATTTTATGGGAAAAAGCCTTATTCCCACGGGAAAATCTTACATAACGCGAGCGTAGCTACGGGCGGAAAGCTAGTATAATAATAAAATCAATATCGTCAAATTCGTGAATAACACATTATTAATTTTGATTTCCTAGGTTAAACATCAGCTGCAGTAGCGCCATTTGAATTAAATAATTTACTTAAATATTGTCAATGACTTCGATGGAAATTATTATGTGTTTAACGATAGTAGAAGGGTTACAAATATATTTTAGTTATTGTTTTATAGTCCAAAATATAATCAATAAGTTATGTAAGTCGTAACTGTTACTGGCGAAATCATTTGGAAACGCCATTTATTTAAAAAAATTGAATTGAACATACCCGATATAAGGCGGCGAGATGATTCGAAGTGGCGATGAGAAAAGGTTGGTTGACTCCTGGATGGTCCATGTCATGGGCTATTGCTGCCAAGAGAGACGCCATCACTTCAATTGGCTCCATATGATCCCGGATCTGTTTATAATGAGTTCAAATTAAACTCTCGCTTTGGTTCTTTATGTTTCTACGAAACACGTACATCAGTGCATCCTTGAGCAAAGAATCATTTGAATAACGTGATATTTAGAGACTGGGCAAGACATTGTGTCACGAAAATCTATAATCTGTTAATAAACGCATAAACTTGTTTGAGTAAAACAGCAGAACGATCGATATCCGTCGAGGGAAAGAATATAATGTATTTATTGTACTTATAGGAAGAAAATGTATTTATACCCAGTTATACCCTAACGTCTTAATTGTTGTAAAACAGTGTTGATAAGGTAGAATTTTACAATTTCCCGATTAAATTAAAATGTTAAAAAGTGGACACGCCAATTTTTTTTTACAGAAGAACATACATTTTGTAAGCGGTGAATTGTTTATTTACATAATAACTAATATTAGTACAAATGCGTGTCACACGTGAAACATCGTTTCTGCATGAACGCTCTCATTATATCACCAGCCATAATATGTTCGAATTTGGCAGCGCAATACGTTACTTATCGTTTCGCTTAAACCATAATCGAGGCCCGTTAGTTTTGCTTGCCAAATCTATTGCACCTGTATACCGGAACAAATATTTCATCTCAGTCGGTTTACAGATGTGTGCTTTGAAATTTAACAGGCTCTAAAATTGTTGGACAAGATGCATTTTTTTTTCTTAAATCGAATTACTACAATTTTGTCTTAATTTGACAGCATAAATTTTTGCGCGTTAGTGACACATCTACTTCACTTTACATATCATAAAATATTAATATAATATTTGCTTTGAAAGAACCAATCGGGCTGGTCACTAGACCGACAATCTTACATTAGCTGAACGATGTCCATTATTCCAACTAGAGGTAAACGACAGACCATATACGTATTTTGTCCGTGAAAGTAGTGTATTCATTTTCTTGATTCTAACTTTAAATTAATAAAGTATTTATAATAACTTTCCTTAACTCTGCTACAAATAAATGTGGTACCAAAAATCCTTGAACTATACAATAGCTTAGCACAGCATAAATTACTTTTCAATAAATTTGTCGCGGCTATTACGAAGCCAGTTAAAGTACAACAAGTTGTTTTGTGTGAAAGTCACGGTGATGTCCTTCTAAGGTAACCCTTTATGTGTTTCTATAATAAATGTTAATAGTTACACAAGGAAATTCTCCATAATCGATTAGTAAAATGAAATCGTATAACAATTTCTTTATTTTTTAATAAGCTTCGCAATCGTCTAATCGTCAATAAGCGATCGCAAGACCTAATAGCAAACAAGCAAATTCTATTTGTATCGGGTCTTTCAGAAGAGAACCTAAAATTTATAGTAAGACATCGCACGTGAAACCAACGGTTACTTGATTATTTTGCTTACTGGGCAATCAGGTTGAGTCCATAATTGTCAGAGTCCATGATTCCAAGCCTAATAAAACTGTACAAGTCAAGAGTGGGCTTGATGGCTTTGGAAAAGGACTTACTGCAGCTTCGGCGAGCTCACAACACCGCACCGCCTCGCGTCCACCGTCAGAATGGGATTGATGGAGAAGGAATAGTCAGTCATGCAAAGCCACCAGGTATGTCCTATACGCTGGATATGGACGAAGAGCCGATACTCTTACGTAATTAGAGGAATTAGTAAGAAAACAGTATCTATATGGGTGTAGCTTAAAATTTAAAATATTCAAGTTTGAGAATGGCGTTGGCAGAACCAGCTAGGGAAGAAAAGGATGTAAAGGAGGGCATGACCACATTACAAGACTGTTCCCAGGAGTGGAGTTATTTAGGCTGATTGATATTGAGCCCTTGTGTTTTTTTGGATAATTTTATGTCATTCTCGTCACCATAATAATTTTATATTTTTTATGCAATAAAAATTAAATATAATCAAGCAATGTCATATGAGCTAAACACTTTTTGTACCTGATGCAATGTAAGTGCGATGTGATCTTGACGTAATGTGCGGGTTAGATGTCAATATAAGAAACTTACTTGTTTTTGTTGTAGGAAGCAATGCATGGCCTGAGTAACGTCTGCCGCATGCACGGAGTTATGGTAAGGATTCGTGCTATGGTAGCCTTCTTCAATGAGGCTGAATAACTTCCAAGCCTTTGCCGCATCGAGTTTGAAATACGATATGAGCCCGTAGATATGGAACAGGTGAACACACAGCACCGGAAGACAGCGGCCTGCATTTAAAATGTCAAATTAACAACAATAAACGGCCAAGCACGTGTCGGGCCACGCAAAGTGTAGGGTTCCGTAGTTGTCCAATACTACTTGACCTGTTCGTTCATCAAAATATTTTTCTATGATATCTTTTGCAGTACCAAATTTCTCACTTGTACAAGTACATTTTATAAGGTCTATTATTCGACAACTTGTAAACCTGAGCCTGATGTTGATAGTTTTCCTTTAAAATTCATCATATACACTACTACCGGGGGGGAATTTTAAAACGAAATATTTCTAAAACGTACACTAGCATCGAAGAACGGATGTAGCACACCCCCGTTATTTTTAAAAAACCTATCCATAGATCCCTCACAGTATAAGGTAATCGTGAATAAAAAAAAATAACGCCCACTTCACGTGTACCAGAGGAACCCTAATTCTTCTGCTTTGTCGGCATGATATGTATATCCATGCCAAATTACCTAGTACTAGAAGGCTGTAATCTCTCGAGCTAAGCCGTGGACGGACGGACAGACCACAGAGAAATAAGGGAGGGACAGACAGACAGACAGACGGACATGGCGAAACTATAAGGGTTCCTTTTTTACTACGGAACCCTAAAAATGAGCCGTTTTCGTGGAAGAGTATTCGAAAGTGTCCATAGATAGCGCAGAGAACCCGTATGAAATCTGTAATTTTTTGGCAATCAGAGTTCAGAAATATTCAGAATCGTTTTGCTTCGCTTGAGCTATCTCAAAAAAAAAATAATAATAAGTGTTTCAAAACGTGAAAAAAGTTTTACAGTTCATTTAAACCTAAGGTCCTGAATAAACCCGTCTGTCAGAGCACAGAATACTATAATCTCTCTCTATCGCAACTAACTGTCTTGTAGTTAATAATTATGCAACTAATAATTTGACACGTTTCTTTTACGGTACTCATATATCAATATATTATTATAACGAGGCAGTTTCTTTTTTAATTTATTCATAGTCAGCCGGACAATATATAAGAACTACCTCATCGGCTTCTGAGGAATTTATTATTAAGTAGTTTTTAGATTAAATAAATATAAAAAATAAAACTGTAAATGACACTGTAGATAAAACTCCTGTTATTCTACAAAATTTACTGAGCTTAAATTTACGATAATATATTGTTGAGTGACAGTGATGTGCTCTGTTTCTATTCTTCAATATAGTAGTTAAGTACAATTTTTTTTTTAAATAGACTGCCGTTCTACCCGTTTTGGAACGCACACTTCATAAAAAAGAAGTTTTCCAATATTATAGGTAGAGCAATATGTAATTTTGCGTTTATTAGGTACTAAATACGTTGGCAATTGATTTGAGCTTGTTTTCTATAAACATCATGCGCATAATGTAATGTGCCGCCCCTATAGATGTAAAAAAACCGATTTTAAACGTTTAAAACCAAATGTGGCGGTTTAAAACCCCAAATAAATCGTTTAGACGGTTTAAAACTCGCCTACTAAAATAAAAGAACTACATTTCATTATCGACAATATTTGGTCACCTGACGTTACGTTTCGTTTTAGTTAAGTAGTTTATACTTATATCTACATTACATACTATACTTATTAATAAATAATATTACGCACACATACATAGACTTGTAACAGATCTGACTACATCGTTATGCCGGTATATCGCATCAAAAATATCGTATCGCACCGACTAAGTATTTGTGTCTGTTTACACTTGGACGGTGCTCCGACACGGCGGTGGTGGTGTGAATTTATGATGCGGGTAAGTAGATGAGTAAATATGGCTATGTTCAGCAAATGCCCTTGCAAAAAAAATTTACTGAAACCACAACGTTTGTCGAAATTATTGTTTCAAGTATAGATTTCAAGCATTATGTATGTATGTATATCACAACACGACGTCTGGTTGACCTTTTTCTAGAAATAAAACTTTTTTTTTTAAAGTACATAAAAACGCATTAAAAATCCAGTACGATATTTTCGATACGATATTATCAGTATCGATAGATATTCGATTCATTTCGTGTATCGATACATTCGGATGCGATTCATTACGATACGATATATCGATACAAAGCGTTATGTCGGGCAACCCTCTACACAGTAGAGCAGGCGAGCTGGCAACGTTGCATCTTGCTTGACATCTCTCGGCGCGAGGAGTGCAAGTGTGTGAGTTTGGTTTTAAACCGTATCAAACTGATTGTATCTTTTGAAAACAACCAACACAGTTTAAACTATAGTTTTTTATAACTTAGCTAGGTAATGCCTACACTTGGTCGGTCGCACTTGCACCAACTAGAACCTAACCAAGTTAGTACCGATCTAGGTATCACACATTTCATTTTACAGTTTATAGGTATATATACCTACTCCGTTCTATTCCTTCTTCGGAATATTAAGAAAATGTGGTTATATTTAAGAAAAACAGTCGTCAACACCAACCGTTTTAAATCGAAAAAAATGGCTTATTTCGGTTTTAAACCGTTTTTTTTTTTCGTTTTAAACCGATTGATTTAATTGGTTTTAAACCGGCCTTACATCTATAGCCGCGACGTTATAAAAAAAATAAAGGCGTCCATCTGACGTCTAGTCTTATAACAACTGCACAACCTATAGATTATAACTAACAGGATTAATCAACGCAAAGTTGGATGTAATCTGTCTAAATCTTCCAGTTTTTCTTCCGAATACTTTAAACCCTTAGATCCAATTTTAATGATCTAAGTATAAACCGGATGATTTTCCGATCATTGTGGTTTTCTGTTCTATGTTACGAAATAAAATAATGACTTGCCTCATAAATACAATAAAATGTATCTATAGGTATATTAAAGTAAATTTTTAGTTGTTTAAAGATCGCCGAGTGAACTTACATTCAATGAGGAACTTTCCAGGCGACGTTCCTAAAAAATCCCAAAGATGGCGCTGTGCATGCCTGGTATTTTAATGAACAGTTCAGTTTCATTTAAAAATAAAAATTTACCGAGTCATTCATTCTAGTGCCGCCGGATAATCGATTATCGATCAATCGGATGTGTTCACTCTAAAATAATCTAAGTATCGGTTATGAAATCGATAGTATCTATTAAATCGATACTTATATTCAGTAAATTTAATCGATTGTAACCGATCATAATCGACCGAGTACTCAATATAGTCATTGACCTATAAAACGGCAGTAATTATATCGATTGTTATTTTATTATTCTTCAATCTTCTCGATTAAATCGATACTATCGGCCTAACCGACTATAATCTAAGAATTAAGTCGTTGTTCATGTAGGTAAAGTGCAGTGAAAGTGTTAATTTCGGTTTAGTCACAGAATTAATAGAAAATTTCATTTCAACCAATCACGGCTCTTCTAAAAGTTACATTTCCGTAATGGTCTAGTTCCAATTTTGTTCATTTCACAGATTCTGTGGTAGGTATGTACTTGTTTCGCAAAATATAATAGGTAGGTGGTAAAATATAATGGGTAGTAAAGGTGTATTGAAGATTATGGCAAAACCAAAATCACATATTTTTACATATTATACGCCTGCATCTTTTAACATATTGTCGGGAAAGGTTACTAAAAGCTAAAAACAAGTTAATCTAAAACAAACGACACTAAATATCGTTCTTTTTGTTTCATAGAGAAATAATCGCCACGCTTGCATGTACTTGTACATAACTCATTATTTATGTGTACTACCTACACGTCGTCATATAGATTTTTCATTTCTGACATAATATAAGGAAGACAACAAATATCCATGAAGTGAACACATTATTCTCATTGTGATTTTGATTTGTTGGAAAACGTAAGTTTAGTTTAGTGTTAATTTGTAACAAATGACTAAAGTAACTGTCATGCAAAGTAGCGTTTCTAAACCGAATATCTGTTGTTTCCAAATAGTAGAGAAAATACAATAAGCAGAGAAAAGACAATATAAGTACCGGCCGTCATTGTTCTGTGCTATGAGGGCACAGATGAAGGTAAGAATGTTATTGAATATGAAGCAATTAAATATTAAAATATATTTATTTGAACAATAGTTTTACATTAGCTCTAAATGCAATATATTTCTGCAGATTAAATTCTTCTTTTCTTTTCTACAGAATGTGCTCTTGGAACGGGCCAATTTAGACAACTTATTAAGTTATTTCTGTAACCCAAATAATAAATGGTATACGGTACCTATATATAACTTATAATGAATGACCATAATAAAAATATAAAGTAAATTACAACCTAGCCAGGAAACTTGTCAAGTAAAAACACATCACCCAGAGATTTTTAAGATAAGCAAGCAAACATACAAACATGCAGCCACACATCTAACATATAGCAGCGATAAGCGGAACGACGAGCGTGGCGGGACGTGAGAACCCGCTGGTCGCGAGTTCAAAAACACTTTAAAAAAACATAGAATTTGATACATTTAATCTCTGTTGAGATGTTGCTCCGCTTGTCGCCCCGCTGCCAACTAGTTATGCACATTCTTGCTGACTGTTCATTTGTGCTTATGTCTAAACTTAGTATTTATTATTATTAGTATTTATTTATTAGTATTTATTTATTATTTATTAGCCGACGGTTAGTAGTCTTCTTCATCGTGCGGATTCGGACATCAGTGTTATAGAGCCGCCAAAAGCAATACTTGCGACTTCCGATAGCACTGGGACCCATCGCTTAACATGCCTTCCGAAACACGAAATCATATTTATTTTCGGACAATCAGGGACATTGCAGTCAATCATTGCAGATAACTGCAATGATTGACTGCAATGTCCCAACTAGAGACAGTCTCACAAAGTGATTTTTGAAGATTTGGGATTTGAACCCGGTACCTCCGTAATGAGTCGAACGCTCGACCGCCCGAGCTCAGAGGCTGTCAAAGTTTAGTAGTAGTGGATAAATTAAAAATTATGAAAAATGCCACGATTTATTTAACAAGTTAACATCTTCCACGTTTTGAACTCGAAATAATTCGCAAGCTGAAAATACTAGGAGTGTGACGCCAGTAACGCATTTATTGTTAGAATCGCGTATGCCAAATTATGGTCTAGTTTATATATATATATATATATATATATATATATATATAACCTATCTTTTACTTGCATAACAGATGGAAGTTCGTTTGAAAATAGCCGAAATAATAATTCATTTTGAACGCCTTTATGTGACGATTAATAACAGGACATGACATCCCATCAGAAACTCGGCGAATTCACATTTCCGTTTTAGTAGTATCTCGTCACGAACATTTAGAAAATACCTACACTAGACACTACCCATATGTAATAAATAATGAAAAAAATCGCTAGATTCTTTATCATCACACACTTATCTAGCACTAAGTAATAGTACCTAACGGTGCCTTACTCTCCTTTCTACAAGTGCGAAACTATTTAAAAGAATCTTGATTCCTCAGTAACAATGATTTAATTAGAGTGAAAAGTTACGTGGAATTAAATTAACTATGACGAATAATTTGCAAGGAAATAAACTTATATTTAAACTTAATATTAGTTTGAGATACTTGAGCGCACTAAAAAAATAATATAATTTTAATTACCGCCTGAGACGTTTTCTAATGTAAATGCATTGAACTTCCACAGCACAGACTGCTCCAGGATGCACTGCAAAAAAGTAGAATATTATGAGCATGAGATTACTTCGCTTCGTACTTGTCATTATATAGGTATTGTACAAACCGCAACGCAGTTTTAAGTGCGACTAGGGTTACCATCCGAGTCCGGACATTTAAACATTTGCCCAGCTTTTAAAATAAACTTAGTTGGAATACGAGTAAATGTAAAATCAGTCCCCCTTGTCTGTAACTACATGCATAGTGTTTACATTTTGTGACTAAAGTGTTTGGACTTTAATTAAAAAGTCCGGCTTTTTGTCAGGACTTTGTTTCTAAATGGTAACCCTGTGACAGCTTGAAAATCACACTTATTTTTGTATTTGTGATCCTACGAATTTACCTAGAGGAAAAGGCTTAGGAGTCGAAGAAAACCGGCTCATTCAAAAGGGGTTACATACGAGTATATTACTATTAATAGATGTTAATAAAATAATGTATAAGGTATGTAAACACAAAATGTGAAGTACCCTACAGGTTTTACGAGTATTCATTCATATTATGAAAACATGACTCAGGGAGCTTGAACTTTTTCAGCTTTGAGGAACACAGATCTTGCATTTGATATTATTTTTTTACATGATACGTGTGGAGACACGTTCTTGATATACAGGGTCTTGACAGAGAAAAAGACAGACGGACAGACAACAAAGTGATTTTATAAGGGTTCCTTTTTCCTTTTGAGGTACAGAACTCTTATAAAAACTATTGTATGTTTGATTATCATAAAAATAAAACATACATTTCACAGTCAATGAATACAAGACGCCGGCGCCGCCGCCGCCGCTAAAATTACAGAAAAGTCTAAACATTCGCAACAGCTGCAGAAGTAAACAAACGATTCATAAAAGAACAAACACCGAAAGCTAAGTCAACAACCTTTATTTAGATACTTATACACTTGTATTTAAATCTTTTCTCTCTTGCTCAATAAAACTCATAGGATGATATATCTACTTACAAGCTAGCTAATAACAAAGATGTTCTCTTGTTTACCAAATTCTTGGCTGATCGTCAATGACCACTGCACCAAGGAAGGAATTTTAATGCTTGTCATGTCACCAGAAATAAACACACTTTTGGGTAGTTACACCCAAATTACAACTTCCTTAACAACTTATGCGTTTCTTGTAAATTAAATTACTTTTAAAATATTTTTTTTGTCATAGAAAATCAAACCTGATTGAAAGAAAGCATAATGAATAAGTAAATGGAATCATGATACTTTTATCGATAGGTTAGGTTTTGAAGCATACAAAGAATTCGCAGCATCACTCAGCTTTTGCGAAACGTCATTAAAAAGACAAGCGTGAACAATACATAGTTTTTCACTCGCATACCCGACCTTGCTTGGACTACTTGGAACGCAGAGCTGTATCTGACAATATGTCACTAGAATATACCTATATAAAGTACCTATGTATGTTTTAGTGCGTGAGGACGCGTCATGAATACATACAAATGACATTTAGTAGCGACGACTTCGCCGCCCGCAAACAATGCACTGCAATATAGCGAAGGACTGCAGAATGACCATGATGGGAAAACAATACCTAAGACAAAACGCTTACATCCGTAAGTACCATATTATCATAATTGAGTATCTATTATTTACGTAACCCAGAATTAGCCGCTTCGGTTATTTGTCAAAGTCACGTGATTGGACAGTATGTGCTGTATGTGATTCACCTACATAAGTGTAGTTGCGCGGGCAGCGAAATGATGGCATGAAGCCCCTTGTATGTCTAAAATCATCATATAATAATAATAACATGAACGAATTAAAAGATGTCGATTAAAATTAATACAATATACACACAGACAGAAAGGCCTTACCTTGTTGAACCGGTACAGAAATTATGGGATTTTGGGGCGAATTGTGACGTGTGGTGAAAAGTGGATTCTTCACGATAATCACTCATGTCATTCACTGCAGATTCCTCAGATCCGGTCAAGCGATAACAGCAGATGTCTATTGTACTAAACTTCGACCAATGATGTCGAAACTCGCAGCGAGACAACCCTGACTCGTCAACCGATCTTCACTACCATTGCTCCTTGATAATAACGCAAGATCTCGAACTGCTCGACTACATGATCTACAGTTAGAAAATCGTAAAAAAATATTCCCAGGAAGCAATAATGCAAAATGCCTTCACACAGTTTGTTAAGTTCTAGTTCTAGTTTAGTCCCTTAAGTTCTACCGCAAAAGCATAAATACATTTCCGTAAGAAGGCAGAAATAGATAATTTGGGTAACACTTTGATTATTTTACCTAGGAAAAAAATATTTGAATTTTTCAGTACAAAACGGCAATTTCATAATTTAACCCCTATTATTAAACTCTGAATTCAAACAAATCTAATGGCGGTTTTAGAGTCCTGGTTACTGCCACTTCGCCACGGAATCCTAAGTTAAGAAGCCAATAAATGAGATCGAGTATCGTCACTAATTTTCAAGTGAATCACAGTGGCGCATTTAATAAAAATAATAACACATTTTATAGCTGACTCTGTCAATGCGTGCATTATCCCTTTCTCTACGTTTCTTCACATAACTTCTTAAAAACAATTTTAATCCGCACAGGCTGTTCCTCTAAACTGATATTTTACAGTTTTGTTGACAATGGTAAAAATAAAGCTGAGCCTATCGACTCTAAGTTTCCTTCTTTACGATACGATGGCTATTAAACTGGTAAATCAAAACACTTTCAACCAATGAGGTTCCTACAACTTACCTGAACTTGTCCAGGAAGTAAATCATCTAGTAGAGCAGCTTCTTGGCATAGGGTCCTCGTCATGAGCCTCTTTTTGCGACGTTTATGCATGGTCAAAAATCGACCGGTACACAGATTTTTCTTGGTCATATTACTGAACTCTGACCGGAAGTCTGGTGGTCGACCATTTGATGATCGGTTTGCTTGACCTGCGAAGAAAATCTGAAATTAGTATGATTGCCCCGTCAGCCTATATTTCTATTATTCTATCTTTAGATCGCTTATGAGTCTAGAAAACAAGAAAAAAAACCGCATTTTTAGGATTTCATACTTTAAAAGTAAAAACGGAACCCTTATAGGATGTTGTTCAAAGGCAGATAGCAAGTAATGCATAATATGCATACATAATATCTGATATATATGACAATTACGGTGTATAGGTACATAGAATTGTTAAAATAATAAGTATTATTAACAGCAAAGTACGTCTATAAAGTATAAACTAGGCAAAAGTTTCGTCCAGTTAAATTCTCATACCTATTTATTTCCCGTAATTAGTTTCTAGGCATTATTTTTAATAAAAATAGAAAGTTCCCTAAAAAATTCGCCTAAAATATTAAGATCCCCTTTGTTCGATAGATTATTGTATTCGCCAAGGATTCGTAACATTGGAGCTTGAAGACCAAGGTCCAATTCCTGGTGGCAGGGAACTAAAAAGTTCGGCCATTTTTTTGTGAAAAACGTTTCTAATTTTATATCTTGGGTAAGAGTAGGGTACGGTCAAAGCAACCTGATCTAGCAGTCGGTGTTTTTATGTCTCCATGGATAAGTTTATGAAGAAAGCACATATCCATATACAATCTTCTATTGCGCAGGGTGACCATATTAATTTTGGCTAGTCTGGTCTCATATGGATTTCTGTGAGAGAAATGACTAGTGCCAAAAGCAAGATACCTTGTAAAAGCACGCTGAATGGACTCAACTCTTCGCGAATGTGTCACGTAATGACGATTCCATGTAGAACTGGCGTACTCGAGCAGACTGCGGACTAGTGCAATGTACAGGAGTATTTTGGTTTGTTGATTTATTTATTTTATTTATTTATTTATTTATTTGACAGGAGAACCAACAGTTATATTAAATCTAAGTAATTAATACAATTGCAACTTTTAAACCAATTAAAGGTTCCCACAGATAGAACTAGGTAAAAAAATGAAACTACGTTGAGACTAACAGCCAAGAAGACATTCACGTTGACAAGTAAGTACATTAAGCACCAGCTTACCAACACCACAAAACACAAATTGAAACATTAAACAAAAAACCAAAAAATAAATCCGCAGATGAGAAATTTACAAAACCTTTTGTATTGCGTTTTAGGAAATCTTGTCTATATGTGATACAAAACTCAATCGACTGTCTACCGTTACTCCCAAATCGTGCATTATCATAGAAAATGACTGATGAACGTTAACTGTCTAAAACAGGTGCTACCTAAGTAGTATTGGGCAATTACGGAACCCTACACTTTGCGTACTTGGCCTTTTTTTAGTTTTGTCGTTTGAGAATAATGGCAGGTGCGTCGTCGCTCTTTTCTTTTGCGAACTTGTCTGGTAGAACAAATTTATCAAAATATTTCCTACGATATTTTATGCACTTTTCCATAAACTCGATCCAGTTTTTGAAACATTTGTTCAAAATCGGCGATTTGAAAGGTTTGTTTGCCTCTTGGCCATGAAGAATTTTGTCTATTGGTAAAAGTAAAAATATCGTTACGGCTTAAGACAGGACTATATGAAGGGAGATCCAGGATTTCAATGTTTTGCTGCTCCAAATACTTTAATGTTTGGCGACCGGTGTGCGAGTTTGCGTTATCATGGTGCAGAATGATGTGTGGCTTTGGGTTGGCTTTCCGAAGCTCGGTGATAACTTGTGGTAAATGGACTGTGGTAAACCATTTTGCATTAATCAACACCAAAAATATAAAGTCATTTGCGAAGCTATTTACTCCTATTCAATATTAATACTTATCCAAAGAAATTATTTGTACCTTATGCATTTAAATGTATATTAAAATTGTTTTTTACAGTATAACATAAATAGTTTAGAAGACATAAAAGGTTAAAGCAAACAAAAAATAAAATTCAACGTTGCAGGCTTAGACTATATTAATTATGTGCCTGAGCATTAAGTGCTTTTTCCAAGGAGAGCAATACTCTTCGCGCGTCACTTCTAAAAAAAATTCTTCGTATTGTGTAAAGAAAGTCAATTGCAAACATTTTTATAAAGAAATTCTATAAACAAAGGCAATAACTTCTAATTTTTCACCTCTTTTTTTCGAAATTTTACTACCGGGTGAAGCCGGGGCGAGCCACTATAAAGCTGTTGAGAACTGTAGAGCACAACGTACATTGTATATCGAGCTATTAACTCAAAATCAGGAATAACTATTCTTTCGATTTAAGCACCTGATAAGTATATCAACATCTATCACAACTGTTTATCGCAATTGTTAAAAAATTGCAATAGTGCACGAATTTACTGGCAAGTAATTTTTTGTCAGTTTCAATAAGCTGTCGTACGGTGTCAATGTTAGAGTCTGTAACCGCAGACGCCGGCCGACCTTCACGTACCTCGTCATGGAGATGATCAAGTCCTCGTCTAAATTTTCCAAATCACGAATATAAGAGCTGCGACATCGTGCTTCATTACCAAATGCCAATTGAAGTCTCTGGCAACTCTCTTGTTGACTTAAGCCACAACGAAAATAACAAAAATCGTTGAACGAAAATGTTCGCGAGTTAAATTAATTTTGATAGCGACACACAATTTTCGAAAGGACGTCACAATAAAAAAAAAATGACAGTCTCGCAAATTAAAAAGTAACATGTTCCCAAAGAGTTCCATTTTCGAATTCCATAACATTTTCGAATTCCATAATTGTTTTTTTCATTCTTTTACTGTAAGTGACCAGATCCAGAGACTTTCAGTATGCCCCACGTAAGGTCGACAAGCGACCTCCCAAACCCTGGTGTCAGTGTTATAGAGCCGCCAAAGAGCTGACTTGGCTCGTGTAACGACTGGATAGTATCTGGGACCAACGGCTTAACGTGCCTTCCGAAGCACGGAATCATCTTTCTTTTCGGACAATCAGCTGATTCAGCCTGCATATCATAACCAAACTGGGGAAAGTCTGTGAAGCTGAGATATTACACCCTGTTGGCGAGGCTTTCAGCTTGACGCTTGACGTGATGATGATTCCCGTCAAACGGAAGTACCCTATGTTCAAAAAAGATTAATAATATATTTAATACTAATATGTAAGTCACAGCAGCGAAAGGGCACGACTCAGCATAATGCCAACCTCAACAGAGACGAGTAGAAAGGGGGGAATAGGTAAACGTAAGGTGCAAAATAAGTAAAATAAATATTTATAAAAAATAAATAACATATTGTGTATATTACACAACATACAACTCATACCCAACATTATGATACATATGAATTCAGCTTAACAATCAATTAAAAAAAAAACATATTATGAATAAATAGAAAATGCAATAAGGCAGCTGCTCAAAATCGGCTGCTTCCGCCAACAGTCACAGCAAAGCTTGTCGCTCCAGCAACCATATTTAAAAATGTTTTTTGAAAACAGGCTTGGAAATAGGTTTACGAAGCGGCGGAGGAAAGTTATTCCAGCATTTCGTGGCCTGATGGCGGAAACTGCCCTCGAATGCCCTAGTTTTGTGAAAGGGTGATACGAAAATAAAATATTATATTCTTCTAGAATTATATGTGTAGGTGGGCCATTTAAGCTTGGAGTAAAGATATTTGGGAAATTTACGATGAATAGTGGATGAGACAAGACTAGCCAGGTGCAAATTTCTGCGAGAGTCCATATTAAGAAAGCCCTTCTCATTCAACGCAGGGGTTATGCGAGCACGGGGCGGCATATTATAACAAAACCTGATACACGCATTTTGCACACGCTGTATAAGACCTTTAGACTTAGAAAGTAAACAAAGCCCTATTACCACGTCGCAACTAGCACCCATGCTCACCCTGGTTTCGCATAGATTCTACCAACACTTTTTCAAAGGGTTCGTGGTTTTGGATTTATCAATCATCAGTGCGTATGGGACACCAGGAGATACTTATAATTAAATAATTCAAGGTTATACGATTCATACAAATAAAGACGCTAGGGAGAGCATTTCATTCCTAATCGGTGCAGACAGTTTTTTTTTTTATAACTCTTGTTGTTTCATGATCTTATTAAGTATAAGGTTTTTGTAAATCTATTTTATATCTATATTTTAATCTTAATGTCTACCGACAACCAATCCCGCAAATACCGGGATTGAAAATATCGTACGGGATTGCATTCTCTAGGTAAAACATATCGCGGCGCGTCGGCGCGGCGCTCTTAAAATGTTATGGTGTCGTATTTTAAAATCTTATAGACGTATTGAATATAATATTGATTATTTTCTCATCTGATCAAAATGTTATCTTTTAATATTGCGAAGCCAAACTCGCAATCAAAACCTGAAAAAAAAAGTTTTTGGATAAAAGATTGTTCCAGATATCCATTAATATTTTTTTCATCCCATCTGAATAGATGGGGTGCACTTAAAGGTGGTGTTTTCTAGGAACTTTTAGCGGGCAATAATGAGTTAAGTAGTACGCCGCAATTATCTTTGCCACGCACTTTTTGAATTTGGAACATCTTAGTGTTCAAGCGCCAAAGAAATCGAACGTAAATATTGTTTGAATAAAAGTTGCGCCGCCGCGCCGCCGGCTGAATAAAAAAAAAAGAAATCAAATTAAAAACGCGCGAACTACAGCGCGAGTTTTCGTCAATTTTCACGGATTGTTAGAAATTCATGGTTTTGTTTTGAAAAATGAGTTCTTCAAGTAACAGTGAAAATACAAATAACTCCTGAAAGTATTAGAACTGACGCAAGAAATATATGAAAGCCTATGGTAATTTTACCTATTGAATGGAGAAATGCAAGAGGCGCCAAGAATTTTTTAGTTGTTTTATTATTAGATACTATTTAATTTCAATTTAATTGTCCATCATCATCATCATTATCAGCTTCCTATCTCCCACTGCAGAGCATAAGCCTCCTCTTTTTCGTGCCAACCTTTGCGATCTTGTGCACACCTCAGCCAAGTCTTTCCAGCAACCCGCTCTATATCATCGACCCACCTAGTTGCAGGTTACAATTTAATTGTTACTCTATGTTTTAATAAATAATAATATTACGATAAAATATGAGGCACCTTATTTTCTCATAGTGGGTGATGAAAAGTAGAGTGTGTCACTCGGGCGCAAAATATATTTTTGGCTCAGGCGACGTACTTTGAACAATAAAGTATGAAACTTTTAAAAATATTATTTTGCTCCCTTATGATACAAGGGCTGCTA
This sequence comes from Carpatolechia fugitivella, assembly GCA_951230895.1. Taxonomy (NCBI): domain Eukaryota; kingdom Metazoa; phylum Arthropoda; class Insecta; order Lepidoptera; family Gelechiidae; genus Carpatolechia; species Carpatolechia fugitivella. The sequence continues at coordinate 15,427,592 of OX579645.1, forward strand.
TTTATGTATCCGGAACTGGCCACTTACATAAACAATATTTAAAATGAAATTATAACATTTAAAAATAGAACTCTTTGGCTGTAAAATAAAGTTTGTTTCATTCATCTGTCAATTGTTTTTACATTGTGGCGCCATTTTTAAAATTCATTGTCTATCATCACCATGGATTTGACTCGTGAAAATTTTCGTGCTATGATTTATTACGACTTTCGGCGTGGATTAACTCAAAAACAGTGCATGGATCAACTTTTGTCGACTTTTGGGGAGGAAGCCCCATCGAAAACCACTGTGTAACACTGGTTCAGTGAGTTTAATCGTGGTCGTCGATTTTAAAGAAGGTCGCCCTAAATCGGCTGTTGTACCACAAAATATTGATGCTGTGCGCGAACTAATAATGCAAGACCGTCATGTTACATATCGCGAGATAGAGGCATTTCTGGGCATTAGTATGACGAGTATTTATAAAATATTACACGAACATTTGGCTGTAAAAAAAAATTGTTCTCGTTGGATGCCGCACAACTTAACAGTTGAACAAAAACAGGCTCGTGTTGATTGGTGCAAAAAATTGATAGAAAAATAAAAATGTGGTACATCAAAAGCTGTTCATAATATCTACACAGGAGACGAATCTTGGATATATGCGTATAATCCCGAAACTAAATAGCAGTCAACGGTTTGAGTGTTCCAAAATGAGCCAAACCCAACTAAAGTTGAAGCAAATGGTTGCCTGCTTTTTTGGTATTAGTGGACATGTGGCTACAGTACCACTAGAGAATCGTAAAACGGTTAATTCTGAATGGTACACCACCATTTGCTTGCCAGAAGTCTTTGGAGAAATACGCAAGAACAATCGACAACGAAGAATAATCCTTCACCACGATAACGCCAGCTGTCACACCTCGGCCGCAACAACGGAGTATTTAAATAGTCAAATGATCGAATTGACGGGTCATCCGCCGTACAGTCCCGACTTGGCACCCAACGACTTTTATTTATTCCCAAGCGTGAAGAACAAATTACGTGGACATCGATTTTCGACCCGGGAAGAAGCCGTTGATGCTTTCAAAATGCACGTTTTGGAGATACCCGATACAGAATGGAAAAAATGCTACGAAAGTTGGTTTCAACGCATAAAAAAATGCAACGATCATCACGGGGAATATTTTGAAAAGCAATAAAAGTATATTTGGTTCTAGATGTTTGTTATTTTTTGTTATTCCGGATACATAAATAGCAGCCTCGTACAATCTACTATTTTCTTAAATGCTGGTGACTTTTAGACTGAAACTAACACTTAGTTTCTGATTTATGTTAAAATCTGTATCACTTTTCTAGCCTGTAGTTAATTTTTCACCAAAATTGATTATGTCTATTACGATTAAGTGATACGATTAAACTTTTGCCTTGAATGTCGGTAGCGGCTACAAAAAAAGCCTCATGGGTCAGAATTGGTTCAATTCTGATGACAATACAGTGACAGAAATAACCTGACGATACAGCCAAGATTATTTTCTCACTAGGGAACGTTTATGGCTCGGAGATGACAACAATTAACGTGACTTAAGTTACCCAATTTAGTAGCATAGCAAGAAATATAAAACAAATAATTCATTGATTTACTGAATTTCTATAGAACTTGGCAACTATTCACATATTATTATGTTTTTAGTGGGATTCGATTTTTATAATTATGCTCTTCAGACTGCAACACCAAAAATCAAAATAAAACAAAAAAATCTGAATTGTTTTCAAGTTGTAACTGCTCGATAACTAATATGATTTTATTTATTACTAGCTGACCCGGCAGACGTTGTCCTGCCATTTTTCCCTACACCTACCCTACACCTACACCTACCCTGCACCTACCCTACACCTACCCTGCACCTACCCTACACCTACCCTACACCTACCCTACACCTACCCTACACCTACCCTACACCTACCCTACACCTACCCTACACTTACCCTACCCTTTTTTTACCGTTTAAACCTTCCCTGAACTTCCACGAATATTTCTAGACTAAAATTAGCCAAATCGGTCCAGCCGTTCTCGAGTTTTAGCGAGACTAACGAACCGCAATTCATTTTTATTATATAGAAAATGAATGACATGTTTTGACATATCATCATCACGAATGGTAATGATAATGTCCCGCTGCGTGCCGCTGCATCCAGTATCCATTTTGAGGCATTAAGTATTTGAGGTTTTTAAGGTGAACTGGTTTTTAACTGTGATAAGTTTCAGGAGCACGATACGTATAGGTACATAGGTATAAAAAGAAATACAACAACGATAAGAATGATGACAAATATGTGATAGCGCGTGTACTCGTAACGCGCCTCACTAACTGTCCCGCGTGCCCGACCACCTGCTCGCGTGAGGACTTACTTGTCAATAACAAGAGGGCTACCACGGTAGCCGCTTTGTGGGCAAGTAAGATTTAGCCCGTGTTGTTGCCGACACGAAAGAAGAAGAAGAAGAATTCGATAGGCAATTTTTTTTATCAGCTACTACATTATTATTGTCCTAGAAGTTTATCAGAATGCAAAACTAATGACCAGTATTTAAAGCAAGATAAAATTTAGTAAGTGAGCCTGATTTGCTAGTATGATAAACAAACTTTATCAATCTTATCTAGTGTTGACCCGAATTGTAATCGATAATACTTTTAAAACGGTAGCTACTACTTATGCAATTTTGATTTATCAAATAGGTATCACAAGGTTTTCTTATCAAAAACAATACAGCAATCCTCATTACAATTTAACGAGATGAACAAGATAATATACAAATAATGAAAATTATTATTTTTTTCGTAACTATTATATCTTTAAGTAGTACTTAAGTAATGATTAAATTATATTTGAGCTGTGTATTTTACTTATTTTTGAAATACTTACTCGTTTCTTCTGGTTCATCAGACAGCTCTGAAGATTTATCTTCAATTTTCTGAAACAAACATATTAAAATGTATTTATAAAATAGTTTAAAGGGGGTTTGAATATTTAGGCTAACATTACAGCTCGTCGTGATCTTTGATTGAAAAAACAAAAACAAAACACGTTTTCTTAATATTTAGTTTGTAAACTAAAAAAAAGTTATTTAGTTATTTTTAACTTTAAAGTTGTAATTGCTGTTGTCTGTTAGATGTTATTTTTTTTATAATTAAGTAATTACACAACTCAATGATGTTTGTTAGAAGAATACTACCTATATAATTATTTAATTTTAGTTTTATTTTAGTGTGTACCATGAATTGTAAGTAAACAATATTTTATTTAAAAAAGAAATGTACAAAAGATACGAGTCCTGTGGAGTTTCTTCTGGCCGTTCTTCTCCACAGAAGGCATACACTTGTAGTGAACATGCCAACCAGGGACAAACTTCTTTTGTCCTCCTGGCTTTGACTTTGATAAATTATTTTGTTAAATCTTACTTCGAATACAGACATTTTTATCTTTAAGAATCACTGCTAATTTTTACTTATCAATTTCCAGTAAAAAAAACTATACAATGAGCATAAATATTTTGAGAGTTATATGCAATAAATATGGCTATAATAGGGGATCGGACTATTTTCCATATTTTATGAATTATTTTTAAAATATACTAGATTAGTAGCAGACAATTCGCGAAGAAAAAAAACAGAATCGGTTGAAAAACTAATTTACAGTGATTTTTTAAAGTTTCAATAATATGTCTGTCTCTTTCAAAAACGATTTTTTGTATGAAGATTATATGGCATTACTAACAAATGACATCACAAGTGGGTATGTGCCTCTCTGTCTAATCTTGAATTTCAAACCTTTATAACTTGGTAAATTTTAAAGATAGAGCAAAGTGTTCGTTAGCAGAAACTAAGAATATTGGATTTATAAAATTAAAAAAAAGTAGTCCGATCCCCTATTTGCTACTGTAGCTACATTCAATATCAGTAGGCATATTTTAGTGCATTACGCTTGTACCTTCTTACAGGGACTGCAACTTTTATGGCAGTATGATATAATTTTAACTGTAAAATTGATCTTCGCATCAGTCATTTTCTCTGCGTTCCGAGACACACTGTAATAAAATACGGCAGTCTTAATAATGCAACGAATTACTGTCAGCGGGCAAATCCCATACAATTTTTTGCTTTTCTGATTGCTGACATCGATGAAAGTCTGATTTGGAATGCACCCTTGAGATGGTACAAGCGCAGGACCTATTAGTTTTGCTTAGTGGTTAAATATTATGATATTTACATTATAACTTAGTTACTTTGCTGGCAAAGTGGATCTTGGCCTCTGACAGGCTAGGTCTTATAAAGTAACTTACAATTTTTAAATATAGGTAAGTTAACTTACTAAAAGGCTAGAACTATATTAATATATCAAAATATATTTTAACTTTTCAAAGTTAATGCAATATTTTGAATGAGTGTTATGTGTAAAAATGCTGTGTATTTTTTCATTTGCCTCTAATTAATAAATAATATGTAAAATGATACATATTTTGATTTAATTTTTTAACTTAAAAATAATAATAAGAAAGAAATAATTATTTACTAAGTTACACCTTTTTGAGCTTCGGCTCGGTTTAAAGGTCTATGTCCGATATTGCCAATCGATCTGGCACCAATTATAGACATGTTTTTTCCCTGTACTCTTCAACTTCAAATTTAGTTACCTACTTATTAGTCTTGCGATGGGACTCATGGCAGATAATGTATACCTAAATAGATAGGTATATGAAAAATATACTTCTTTTGGATACATGTACTACCTACTACAAGTACCTACAATAATAAGTTATAATAGATGAAGACAAATATTACTGCCTTTTTTCTGTGTGCAAAATTCTTCTTAAACTTTATCTATTCTAATAATGTCTGCCATCTTTCCATGGTCTATTTCACTTTCTTTGCCCTCTCTTGAGTACATAGTATAAATAAATATCTATATGGGTATTTCCCTTCCTCTTATCAAGTGCCCATACTATTTCATTCAACACCTGCTACCATTTTCACTATTTTCAAGGATCTTACATGAATCTACAATGTTTATGTCATTTTCTAAAACTATGTGATATGAATTATTAGCTATCTTGATATAAAAATTGTGAATGAATGAATGAAATATACTTACCTATATATTTAGGCAATATTATAACTTACTTTTGGTATTACTTGTAAAATTTTTAGGTTAGAGGATTATTTTTAAGTTCAAACATTTTCTCACTAACAAAATTATTAGCTACCTATAGGTACTTTCTTTTAGAAAATACTTAGGTATGTATGAAACCTACCACTGTGACTATGCCTAGAATACCAGTACCTAGATAGAATATTATTCCCATAAACACAAACAACAACTTGATTGCCTTGCCCATGATCAACACCACAAACATTAAAATATCACATTAATATGAATGAAAAGTAATTGTATTAAATTGTGTTGAGTTGTTAAATATAATAATAATGTTAAATACCATATTTACCAGTGTGTCTTGATCGCCAAGCTCCCTGTAGTAAGATTCGCTGCTGCCCCTACGGCTCCCAACACACATCGCTCGTCGAATTAGCCCAGACAACAAAGAGCAAAAGCCACATTGTTGCATAGTTCTTTATAAAGCTAACAAAATATCCTGACGAACTTCTAACTTTAATCAACACAGTAAAAAGATTTATCTCATACACCTTCCATTATAGTCTTTTTTACATTTTGAAGTATTTTATGATTTTGTTACCTACGTACACGAAACCAAATCACATTCTTACTTATTATTATTATTATTAGATTACTCTGAATATTATTTTAAAATTCGATATCCATTATATTTTACTTGATGAATAGGTAGATAATAATAAACGACAAGCGAGTACTCGAGTGAGAAATGGCAAACAATAAAGACAAGAAAAGTCGCGCGGCACCGAAAACAACGTTGTCGTTCGTTCGACCGACCGACAGACACCGACTAGTGATGGGCCAACTCGAGTTGAGGTTGTTTCGGGCCAACTCGAGTTAGACGATTACAAACTCGAGTTGTGTACCTACCTACTACATTTAAGCCGCGTTTCCATTATGCAAGTAGCGCGGTACGGGCGTTAAGCCAGCCGACCCAGAGTCGCGACAGAGACGGCCAACATAGCCCGCGCGACGAGTCACCATGTCTGCGCCGAGGCCCGTGCGCCCGCAAACGGCGAAGGGAGCGGGTAAACCGCCCCCCCGCCCGAGCGCGCCCACGCCCACCGCCTCCACTACCGCCACCACCACCAAGGCCGGCCATCAGGCCGTTGCAAAGAGGGCCACCACCGAGTCCGACAGCCCGACGAGTCTGTCAAAGTCGGACACAGCGGCCTCATCACCAGCCGCCACCGCCGCGACGTCCTCTGCCGGCACACCCGCAGCAGCCATCGCCACTACCTCCCCTGCTACAACCCTAACGACCCCCCTGCCCGCAGGAGGCAAGGATTCGGAGGAGCATTCCCGGCGGTTGTACGAGAGCGATCTCTTGGCCGTCGCCAGGATCGCCGAGTGCAACCTACTTTCGCTGGGGATGCTCCGCTGGATGGGGGCCTACCTGCGCCTCAAAGAGGTGGAATTAGGCGAAGTCAGGCTAGAGGACCTGCCGCCTCAAGACCTAGAGGCCGTTTACATGGCCCGAGAAATGGAAGTCCGCGTCCCAGTCCGCGCGCGCAGGAAGCGCGATCAAACAGACGATGACGCCGCGACGAGCGAAGCGAAGCGAGCATGTTTAGAGCTCCTCCGACGCTGCCGCCAATCTCCCGCCACGTCCAAGAAGGCCGAAGAAATTCTGCGCTCCCGTAGCCTCGAGGGGCTGTCGCGAGTGCACCTGCGCGACCCGCGGCTGAGGGGAAGGGAACCCCCCACACCCCAGCCGCCGCCCCTCGACACCGCCTCCGCGCCGCCGACCCCCCACCGATCGGCCTCACCCCCGCCGACATCCGGGCCACTGCCTACACAGGCCGCACCACAGTCGGCAGTACAGCCGCCGGCAACCCAGGCAACACGGCCTGCCGGTACAGGCAGCGGCACAAGCGGCGGCTGCCCCATCGACCGCCGCCTCCCAGCCCGCGGCCGCGAGTACCCAGCCCCCTCCGCCCCTGCCACAAAGGGGCAAAGCGACGTTCGCTGCGTCAGCGGCTAAGCCCACTTCCACCGCTGCTGCCGCCGCTACCACCGCAAACTCCACCGCTCAGCCGCCGAAGCAGTCGTACCCACCGATAGTGGTCGAGGCCTTGCCAAACTGGACCTCCCACTTCAAGCGGCTGACGGAAAAACTAGGACATCCGCCAAACGCCCGCCCGTTCGGCAAAGGAGTGCGATTCAGCCCGGCCTCCGCCACCGAATACCGCACCCTCCAAGGCTACCTTGACGAGCTGAGCTACAGAGAAGGTGTGAGCTGGTTCAGCTACTTGTTAAAGGAGAACCGGCCTCTCAAAGTGGCCATACGCGGGCTCCCACTAGGAGCCGAGCCCGCAGAGATTATAGACGCCCTCCAAGAAAAGGGCTTCTCAGCCACGTACGCGAAGGCAATCCAGGGGCGAGCAGGACGCCCGGGCTGCATCTACTTCGCGGAAGTGGCCAACGCAAACGCCGAGAAAGCCCAGGAGCTCTACGCCATCTCGGAGCTCCTATACATGCCAGGCATCACCATCGAAGCCTGGCGTGGAAAGAAGGGCGCGCCGCAGTGCCACCTCTGCCAGGGCTTCAGGCACTCGTCCCAGAACTGCCACCGCCCCATCCGCTGCGTGAAGTGCGGGGACGAGCACGCAGCCCACGCATTCCCACGGCCACGGACGGACCCACCTACCTGCGCCAACTGCAAAGGGGACCAAACAGCCAACAACACCAAGTGCCCCGTGTTCGCCCGTGAGAGCCGTAATAAGAAGGCCGGCATCGCCCCTCGCACCGGGATGGGGAAGCCAAGAGTGGTGGACCCCGCCACCGTAAAGGAGACGGCGGCAAGCACGCTCATGGCCCCAGCAAATGACGCCCCTCTCCGTGGCTCCAGCACTCCGGGGAAGAAGACGAAAGGGAAGAGGAAGGCGAAGGCCCCGCCCTCCACCGCACCATCTCAGGCACCAGCACCTGCTGCATTACCATCAGCAGACTCCGACCTACGCGCTACGTTGGAACTGCTACAGCAGGTGCTCTCCGCCGCGCTCTCAGGCGGCGCCATAAACACCACGGCCCTCAGGACAGCCATCTCACCACCGGTCACCAATGGCTGACAAACTGAGGGTCGTCCACTGGAACGCCGAAGACCTGCGCACCAAGATCAGGCTGCCGCGCACGTTCCTCCGGGAGCAGAACGTGGACGTGGCGCTGATTAGCGAGACGCATCTGCGGCCCACCGATGCGCTGAAAGCGCCCAACTATGTGTGCTACCGGAGGGACCAGATCTCACCACAGGGAGTCGCATACCGGGGGCTTGCCGTCCTGGTGAAGAGCTAGTATAGAGACCCACTACGGCGGGAGGGACCTGCGCCTCTTCGCCGTGTATCGACCGCCAGCTGACAGGTTCCATGCCGAAGACGTCCGCACGCTACTTCGTGACCCCGCTCCTACCATCTTGGCGGGGGACTTCAACGCGAAGCACACGGCATGGAACAGCAGCAAAATAACCGACGCCGGGCGCTTACTCCACCTCGCAGACTCCCTGGACCATGACTACGATGTCTTTGGGCCACCGGAGGCCACCCGCCACGACCCCAGGAGCCCTCTCTACGACGACGTACTGGACATCGTAGTCACCAAAGGCATCCGCTGCCCGCCCCTTCAGGAAGTCCTGGTGAACTTACCCTCAGACCACCGACCAGTGCTGCTGGTCCTCGACGACATGCCAACCCGTGTCGCCCCGCCAGCATCCAGAACCCGTACCAACTGGGACGCCTTCGCCGGGGAGCTCGATGAAAGGATCCAGCCGATGCCTGTCTCCACGAGTGCCGACGTAGAAGCAGCCGCAGAGGAGCTGTCGTCGTCAATCCGGGCCGCGCTTGACACCGCCTCCACCACCATTCCGGCAGGACAACGGCTCTCGCCCCTACCTGTCCGGATCCAGGAACTGATTAAGGAGAAGCGCGAAACCCGGAAAAGATGGCAGCATACTCGGTTCCCTCCTCTCAAGACGAAGCTCAACGAGTTAGTTAAGAGAGTGAGGGAAGAGCTCACCACATACGCAGCCGACAGCTGGGACCGGCATCTGAGAGAAGTGGAAGAAGAAGAGGCCCCTTCCGTCCATCGCCTCTGCCGCCAGCTATCCAACACGCCCGCACCCATCCGACCACTGCTGGACGCGCATGGCCGGACTCGCTACAAGGCTGAAGAGAGGGCCGAGATCTTCGCCGATAGTCTGGAGAATCAATTTAAGCCGAACCCTACGGAAGACGTGGGGCACGTAGCAGCAGTCGAGAAGCACCTGGAGGAGTACTTCGCAGCGCCGATCGGGGCGGAAGAGGATGGCCTCTTTTTCACGCCGAGCCAGGTGCAGCGAGCTCTCCAACGGTTGAAGACCAAGAAAGCCCCGGGCGCGGACAGGATCCCAAACACCGCCCTTCGTCACCTGGCACGACGCGCTATCGCGGCAGTGACACGGCTGTTCAACGGGATATTACGCTCGGGCCACTTTCCCTCCGCTTGGAAGCTCGGCCGGGTTATTATGCTCCCCAAACCCGGCAAAAACATCAAGCGCCCAGAGAGCCACCGCCCGATCACGCTGCTCTTCAACATATCCAAGGTGTCCGAAGACCTCCTTCTCCTGCTGCTGAAACCCCACGTCGTGCCCAGACCGGAACAGTTCGGCTTCCGCGCGGAGCACTCCACGACCCTCCAACTGGCCCGTGTCCTGCACTTCATGGCGATGGGCCTCAACAAGAGAGAGCAGACCGTCGCCGTACTGCTGGACGTGGAGAAGGCCTTCGATAGAGTTTGGCACGAGGGCCTGGTGTTCAAACTCTCCAAGACAACTGCACCCCGACGCCTGGTCAAGATAGTGACGAGCTTCCTGGAAGGGCGGAGCTTCCAGGTGGCCGTGGAGGACGCCCTATCAACTCCGCGCCCGATCCTCGCCGGAGTACCCCAGGGGAGTAGGCTGTCCCCCTTCTGCTACGCTGTGTACACAGATGACATCCCCGTCCTGGATGACGCCAAGCTGGCTCTTTTCGCCGACGACGCAGCCTACCTGTGCGCGTCGTACAAACCGCACCACGCCGTCGCGAAGATCCAGCGGACCCTCGACCTGCTGCCCGACTGGCTCTCCAGATGGAGGATGTCAGTCAACGTGCAGAAGACCCAGGCCATGATCACCGGACTCAGCCGCCTCCCAGAAAGGGTCCGGTTGATGGGACAGCCTGTCGATTGGTCACCCTCGGTGAAGTACCTAGGTGTGACCATCGACAAGAACCTGACGATGCGGAGACACGTGTCCAATGTGGTGGGGCAAGTGAAGTCTGCCAGAGCGAAGCTGCGTCCAGTTCTCGATTCCCGCCTTCCCCTGCGCACGAAGCTGGGGATCTACAAGACGTACCTCGCGGCTCACATACGCCGCGCCGGCATGGTACGCCCTGGTCCTGGAGCCGACCAGGAGACGCCTCAGAGCACAAGAGAATAAGAGCCTGCGTATGATCACCGGCGCCCCATACTTCGTGCGCAACTCCACCATCCTGCGGGACCTGGAGCACGAGAACCTGGACGCCTTCATCGCTCGCCTGGCAACCACAATGTTCGAACGAGCGGACCAGTCCTCGTTCGAGCATATTCGCGGGATTGCCCCACAACATGGACGCCCACCGGACACAAGGTCGAAGGCTCTCCCCAGGGAGCTTCTACTGGCGAGAAGCGCCGAGGAGGAGAGCCCCGCATCACAGATATGAGCACCACAACCCAAAGATGGCCACAGATCCACCATCCAAAGATGGCAACGGCTTTTAAGCCCAACCCCGTGCCCGGTCCTCAGTGGAGGACCGCGAGGACAGCCCCAGCCAGAGCCGAAAGGCTGATGCTGGCTCCCGTCGCCCACAGCAGGCGATTGAGAAGACCCAGGTATGCAAGTAGCTTGCATGCAAGTTGCAAGTTGCATGCAGGTAGTTTTAAACTTGTAAACATAATGCGCAACTAATGGCTGGTTTACACGTATTAAATTGTCAAGTAGCAACTAAATTTTAAGTAAGTGTTTACACGTCATTTAGTTAGCCCAAGATGGACGATCAACAGCGAATTCAAATCTGTAATAAATATAATAAATAAAATAATAAAGTACAATTAAATATTTATTTTTATATAATTAATATTAGATGTTTTTTATATTATATTATTATTTTTAATGATTATTATTTAATAATATATTAATCATTAATATTTTTATATATACCTATATAATAATATGATTAAAATATTTCCAAAAAATAAACATAAAACACTCGCACTTAACTTCGCACTTCGCATTTAACTTAAAATTAACTAAATCGTGCCTGTCCAAACGTGTCAAGTGACAGGCCACGCCCACCAACTTACCAGAAAAATAGTAAAAGTTCTAATCTACTTGTTTACTTGCACGCTAAATTTTAACTTGCAACTTACTACTAAATTAGCTGTTTACACGTATTAAGTTGCTTAAAATTAAGTTAAAATTTAGTTAACTACTTAACAACTTAATACGTGTAAACCAGCCATTACGCTTGTCTGCGCAAGTGATATGCAACTTGCATGCAAGTTTCAAATTAAAGTTTACAATACACTTAGATCAAATATAGTGGTAGATACACGAACGCCGCTCATAAAACGGCACCACCAAAATAAGGCATAAACTAAGCGTATGCCTTGTTTTAATCTCAGTCCCCGTCTATATAGTGTATCATCTATGATCTCAGTCGCTAATCGACAGCGCCGCTGGTGTAACGTTACGATGCGTAGAAGTGAAAAAAAGGATGCGAGCGTCGTATTTTCAGTTAGTATGATTTTGTAATTACGATAGTCTATGTATTTTTTTCATTTCTTGGCATTTAATTATATTTTTTGTAATAATTATCATCATCTGCCTAGCGCGCGTCTATCCCTTTCACTCTTGCAGAAATAAGGTATACGCAGCTCCGAAATAACGGAACGCGCATATATTATTTGGCGATTATGTACTTTGTTGCAATGATCTAAAGTTCGTATTTAAATAAATGATATTTTTAAATGTGTTCTTTAATTTCTGAAAGTCATACTTGTTGATAACGTTAGTAGAAAAAGGTGATGAGTAAAAAACCTAGAACACAAACGTTATTGTTTAAGTATTTAGGTCTTTTATTCAAGTTTGGGTACACAACTTAACGGCTGTTTTGCACAGAACTAAATCGGTATAATATCTGTATAAGCATGTATAAAGTATAGTCGACGCGGTGCCACGATTTGCGTTACATTTTGTATGAGAACGTGTATCTACCATATATTTGATCTAAGACAATACAAGTAACTTGTACGCAAGTGTGACGTCATACTTGCATGCAAGAACTTGCACAATGGAAACGCGCCTTTATATAATTATCATTCTATGATATTATTATAGCCTGTGATTTATCGCGGAAAGCTATTTCAGAGACATTGCTTATTATAATACAGTAAAATTAAGTTTTGACTTGGTCATTGATAATTACTAAGCGGGACCTTTTGCAATATGTTCGGACACTTTCCAAGATGACGTTTAGAAAAGTCCCACGACCTCCCTAGTAGGAGAGCCATGATATCCTGGAAAACCTGGAATTTCCAGGAGCGTACCTAAAATCGTAATAATTTTTTTTTTTTATTCGTTCACATTTGTTACATACAAGATAGCATCCACTACACTACTCGCGAAGTTGATCGAAGTAAGCCGAGGACGAGAGTATAGAGAGGCACTTCGTGCAACTTCGGGCTTCACTTTTACACCAATTTGAGACTTCGTGAGACTTCGTCGAAGAACTTCGGACGAGAGTGTAATCTGAGATTTTAGATTTATTGTCCAGTGCATTCCAGTGTCTAAAGACCTTGAGACATTGACCAAGATGGATTTAAGCGAAAGAAGGACGCCGTTTTTAAATACTAAACGACTTTATATTGTTCTTAATATGTTGAATTTAGATATTTTCAGTTCCAGAATTGCAGGGCACCTAGAATTTATCTGGAACGAGCTTAAAATCGTTAAAAAATTAGCTACTTAGACAATTTATTTTTCAATCTTATGCATTTTATGCGCTCTACGCAACCATTGCTTCTACTGAGATTCAAGACTATTGCGTATTGCAGTGTAGGATACTAAACGTGGAAATCCTTGTCTGCCATGTTGATTAACTTTTCATATACGTCACGATACGTCTGAAATGAGTGAGGAATGTAATTCTAAATGAAACTTATTAATAATAAAAATATTTTTTATTCTCTTACTGCTCCCTTTTATAAATCCCGGCTGCGTTCCACATCAGTTTCTAAAACAAATATTTAAATCAGAAATTAAAAATAGCACATCCTATAACAGAGAAAAGGGACGCGACTATGTATGTTCGGTGACGTACCAGCACACTCCCAACACAGGCATATGGGCGCAGCAATACAGAGAAGAGGATTACGAGTGTGCTGGTACGTCACAGAACATACATAGTCGCGTCTCTTTTCTCTATTATAGGATGTGCAATTTTTTATTTCTGTTGTACATATTTATTTCAGATACTGATATGGAACACAGCCTAGGTTTATAAAAGTGAGCTGAGCAGTGAGAGAATAAAAAATATTTTTATAATTTTATAAGTTTCATATAGAATTACATTCCTCACTCATTTCAGACGTATCATATAATATGAATATGACAGACAAGGATTTCCACGTTTAGTATCGTCAAACATTAACGGCCCGTTACAGTCCACTGCTGAACTATGAGCCTCCTCCACTTAAGTGAATGGTTTTGCCATATCTCCACGCTTGGCAGGCGGGTTGGAGATCGCAGATTAAAAGAATACTGTATCAGAGAGCGGTGCTGCCCGTTCCCTGTTTTATGTGTAGTCCCTAAGTCGCCTCTTACGACACCCACGGGAAGAGTAGGTGACAAATGTATTCTACTCTGCCGTCACCACACGGCACGGCTATAGTCTGTACCCAGAGCCATAAAATTGTACTTCAATTTGACAACTAAATCAAAACACACTATGGCTAAAAAAACAGTCATTTAGTGGAAAAGTGAGAACTAAAATAAAAAAAAAAGAAATGAAAAACGCCCGGACTTTGCTAATATTTACGACTTTTAATAAGTTTTACGGCTCTGGATGACACAAAGTTTTATTAGTGCGTTTTTTTTTTCAAAATAATCTAGCGATAAAAGTGGTAAAACGGCAATACTGACGAGCGCTGAGATTTTTATTTTATTGTCGCAGTAAGATAGTTGTAGCCGTAATATGATCATATCATGCAGCCATCCTTACCGCGTCCTTTCGACAACTAAAAACCAGTCCTACCTCATTTATATGCAGTTAAAGATTTTTTTTGCGCACTCTCAGTTAGACTCACAATCGATCGATGTCGGTTGCGTTCGCTTAAATAGATTCGGGTACGGTGTAGAATTTTTCAAAGTCAAAACTCACCGGGTGTAAAGGGCCCATCTATTGGGGAAATTTTTTATGCATAATAATAAAAAGAAAGGTTCGAATTTCAGAAACTTGGATTGACTTAGCGGTCTACTTTCAGAGTATGAGTGACATTGATTTATAACAGGCCTGTTGTAAATCAATGATGAGTGAAGATAAATAATTTTGCTTTAATTTTGAGTATTGCCATGAATTATTGGCTGGAGATAAGGATATTGCAACTAAGAAATCTAGTCTATGTCTATCTATTTCTTTTCCATTTATCGTGTGCATTTTTTATGCATGATATTGAAAAGAAAGGTTTGAATTTCCAAGTTACTTACATAGAATATCCCTATCTTGGGGTCATTGTTGGAGAGCCTAAGAGACCCCCCACACTAGCGTCATCGTCATGTCAGCGTCGACGACGCGACTGGCGTCGCGTTACCGCAGCGCCAGAAAAACGTTTGCGAACAAATACAACGCAACTCGCCCATTGCGTTCGTCATTTTCACACTGATTATACGCGACAGGCGCCGCGCTGCGTGTAAGTCCGGCGTTCGGTAGCTCCTCAGCGCTGACGTCGCGTCGATGCTCGAAAGACGCTAGTGTGGAGGGTCTTTAAATCTATGTTGGAGAGCATGAGAGATGAAACTATAATAAAGTTACATCAAGGTCTACACATTGGTTGTTAACGGATTGCGACCAAAACAGGGCAACAAAACAGGTACATTTCACGACAAATAATAGTTTAACGATTGCTGTTTGCATCTTGCTCGGCCTAAACTCCGCCACAGAATAGATAACAGTAACTCCTCAGTCTAGCGGTTTAGCTAATCGCAAAACTTTAATGTTAACAAAACTACATATTTGTTTAGAACATTGAAACATAAAGTGATATTATTTAATTGAAAAATAAAGCGTTCGGGAAAGCAACCTGTACTTTTTCTCTAGTGGGTTGTAAGGTCTACGACCGATCTCAATAGCCTTGGTGTCAGATGGTAATTGTATTAGATAGTTATTATAGGTGAAAAACTCTTACATGAAATAACCATAACAATATTTAAGTAAGTTTATTTATTGCCCATTTACAATTATACACAACAAAAAAATGCGTAACATCACCCACAATATGTTTAAAATAACTGTGCGGATAAAATAATTATTATAATCTCATAAAAGTGGTCGTACAACTAGTTAACTCTATTATCTAGAAAAACCTACGTTAATAAAATTGTAGGTAAGTATGTAGGGTGCTTTCATTGTTAATGTTAATAATTAATAATAATTACACCTCCCAATTGGAGAAAAAAGTTAAAAGAAAGAGAGTATAACCATAATAAATTATTGTAGGTTACTACAGCAGTAATTGAAAAAACGAGGAACTTGCGTTTTGACACGCCTTTTTTCTAACAAGGATGCTGCTTGCTGAAATTGCTGAACACCAGGGTCAGTCAAAATCTACAGCCACAAACACATACCAGGTCACTACCTACGTGCCTGGATGTAGTATTTTAATAGGTAATGGGATTAAAATATCATTAAACACTAACCTATTAGTTTGTAGGTACAGTGTTCTATTGTATGACCTTTATAATAAAGTGTAGTGGAAAGTTTGGATTACACAAAAATGCTTGAAAAATTAGTTTACTATTTGACAAAACGATTGTAAAATAGTTAACCTTAATTAAATGGTTAAAAATAACAAGTCACATTCACAACTATTAAGTACAAATGGTTTTCAGTTATGTATTTTTTCTAATTGTTTAATATTTTATTTAACTTGTTAGATTGTTTTGTGCCAGGAATATTTTATTTTTACAAATTAAAACATCATTGTTTGCTATCTGGTGGATTTAAAAAATCCCAATGGTGATGGTGAATTGTCCGGCTGTCACTAAGCCCAAACATAATTAAACCTGCAATTAGCACCAAAAATATAACCAAAGCCATTTGCACATCTTTTTTATCTTCTGCCCCGCTTATGTACGACAGGAAAGAGTTGAAGATATTTCTGAAGGCTCTGGTAATAGAATTATGACAAACTCGCAAGAATTGTGCTCCTGCCTCAGCTATTGTAGGTTCATAGCCTCTGACTGGAGGTGGCATGCGCCTAGGCGACGGGCGCGGCCTTTCATCGTCCGAACTTGACTGGCTGTGAGGAGCAGCAGGCTTCCTTTTGGGTCGTCTAGACGTCGTAGGGGGAGAATGATGCTGTAGCTCGTGAAATTCAGTAAAATGACGTTCACGCAGAGGTCGTGTGCCATAAAACGATGCTGGTGGCGAAGATATATCTTGCAGATAGGAGTATAACAACGGAGTCAAATCGGGAGGCGGAGGTCTTTGCGGTGGAGTAGCCGAGTCCTCATAGCCAGCGGGCCTTGGAGGAGGAGCAGGTGGAGGTAAAACTTGATCTTCTGGTCTTTGTGGGGAAGGCACTGATTGCTCATCGGATTTAGAAGACTGAGCTTTTACATCTTCTTGCGAAACTCTACTGCCTGGTTTTGATTCGACAGAAATTTCATCTGTTTGTGTTTGTTCCTCTCTGCTTAAGGGTCTTTGATGATCACTAGTTTCATGTCCTTGACTTGTTGTTATTTCAGCAAACTTCTTGACTATTTCATCTATAATAGACTGTGAAAATTCTATACCGCTAAGTGAAATATGACCTGATTTAGAATCTAGTTCTGCTACTTGTAAAGTCATGCCTTCAATATCAGATACAAGTACTTTGCTAGCCTGTAGTTCAGAAACGTTCAATCGACCTACATCTAAATCTCTAACTTGAAGTCTTTGTGTGATTAAATTATCTAACTGAACATCTCTGCTTGCTGTTTCGGTTACTCTTTCAAGTGCTTGTTCATTAGTAGGTATGACATTTTTGGAAATTTTTGATTCAAATGAAGTCACTTCTTTTGGCTTTGGCAAAGGAGGTACGTCTTGAATATGAGATTCATCTATATCTATGTGTTGAACTGTCAACGAGGCCTCGGTTAACATTTCCTCTCTTTCATTTATTCTAGTAGGGCTTGACACACGTCTTTCTACCAGTATAACTGTTGGTGACGTTCGACCTACTGTTGATTTTGACAACTCAGATATTTTTGGATCGGAAAGTTTTAAAGACTTTTCTGATCGTGAAGCGGGTCTGGATAAACGTGGACTCTCTATTGTTTTGCTTTGACTCTTATAAATAGAATCATCTTCGACAATATCGCGCAGAGAGCTAGACATTGATATATCTAAAGTTTCCTCCATCCCTAACTCAAAATCTACATCATCTGGAAGAGGATCAGTCTGAGTCGAGACTTCTATTTCTACAACATCTTCAGATGTGTCGCGGTCTTTAAAGTAGGTAGCTACAGAATGGTCAAGTAATATTTCAGAATCAAATTTATGATCTTGATGTTGATTATCTTCTACTTTACCTTTTCTTTCCCTTTTAGGCCCTCTGGGTGGTCGAGGAGGAGGAGGTAAAGGTCTGTCCTTCATTTTACTTAAAATTTCGCCGGAGTTTAGATCTTTATGCACATCTTCAATTCGCGGCTCATCGATTTCTACATATTGTGTTAAATCTCCACTGACAGATCTTTTTGAAAAACTGTCTAATGTTATGAGACTTGTGGATGATTTTTTTCTAGGGGGACGATCAGGAAGAGCCTTCGATGGCCCAACTGTGTAGTATTTTCGTTCAGAACTGTTACTTTTACGCCTTATTGGAGGTGTTTTACTTTTTGATCGCCTAGAGGTTTTACTCGGTGTACATGGACTCTTATCAACTGTGGCGTAGCCAGGACTTTCACCTCGGTTTTCTAGTTCGATTTGTATTTCATCTGCAGGAAGTGCGTTTGTGTCGAGAGTGAGTGATTCAGCTCCATGTGAAGTTCGATCGTCATCACAAAGAGACGTTCCACGGGAGCTCCTTGAGCGGTTACGTCGAGGGGGAATAGGACTTTGTTCAGTAATAGTTGTGGTCTCGACTTGAGGAACGATGTATTCGTGCTCTGTACGATATACAATTATCTGAAATATAAAACATAATATTTTTATTTAAAATCAAACGAGAACAAGGTCAAGTAGTAAAACTACACGGTCTGTCTCATTGAATCTATTTATACTTTTTAAGAGTTAGAATGAGGTCGCCCTGCTGTGCTCCTGCTGTACTATTTTATATAATGTTACAGTCAAAACTCAAGACCAGGAGGGTTTTGCCATAATCTCCACGCTTGGCAGGTGGGTTGGAGATAGCAGATTAAAAGGTTACTGTATCAGAGAGCGCTGTGTAGTCCCCTTCGTAGTCCCTAAGTCGCCTCTTACTACACCCACGGGAAGAGTAGGGGTTGGTGACAAAAGTATTCTACTCTGCCGTCACCACATGGCTAATAAAATACTTACATAAACATAAATAACTTATGATAACTGAGAGATGAAGCGCTTTTTTACTCTTTTTTTAAAAGAATGGATAGTTAATACCAGTTTTGACGAAAGACATCGATAGTTCAAAATCAAAAGTACTTAGATTTAAATAAAGACATCGGCCAAAACTTTACTTGCCTTTAGACAAGTTTAAAATACTTATAAAACAGAAATTGTATAAAAAAGGTTACTATGGGATATCTGATTACTTAGAAGACAGGTGTCCATGGGAATAGATTGTTTGAGTAGCAGGCTTTTTCTATAATAATATGTAATAAGCATTAATTTTGTAATTGACAATATTTTATTTAAAAAAGGAAACGCAAAAGATGCAACGACTGTGGAGTTTCTTCGGTGAGCTCTTCTCCACAGATTCCGCCATTGTGTTAGTGAACTCACCCAAAAAAATTTAATGACGGATCTAAGTGATGTAATAACATCCTATGGAAATAAATGATTTTGACTTTGACTTTGACTTTAAATTGCCAAAATATTGGGTAATTAGTCATTTCGAATAACATAGGTCCTTATATTCACACTAGAGTGCGAATTGTTTCTCTGAAAAAAAAAATAGCAACGTATTTCTGCGTAGAAACAATTTGCAGTCCACAGGTATCGTACAAAGTAATATAAAAAATAAACGGCCAATCACGTGTTAGGCCACGTAATGTGTAGGTTCCGTAAATGTCCAATACTACTTAGGTAGGTACCTGTGACAGTTAACGGTCATCGAAATAATTTTCTTTGCTATTTGTACCCAATTTCTTACTAGTACAAGTACAATTTAAAAGGTGGTTTATTATTCGTTAACCTGTAAAGCCTACTTGATGGTGATATTTATCCTTTTAAATCATTATCCACTACTTACATGAATTTTTTCACATTTCCAAATTCAACGGATTCATTAGGGTGTCCCCTTACTAACAAAAATGAGCAATTTAAAACAAAACATTTCTCGCTAGAATTGAAATAAATGGTTTTCAATAGACAACAATATTTTTTTAAATACCTATCCTCCAACTATACCTAACACTATAGACTAATCAAGAAAAAAAAATAACCCCCATTTCATGTGTCCAGAGGAACCCTAAGATACATATATTTATTTTATAAGATTTTATTCTACAGATTTGTCGGCATGATTAATATGTAGACTTCTAGTACTAAGAGTGTCTGAGCTAAGTCGCGGACAGACAGACAGACAGACAAACGGATATGGCGAAACTATAAGGGTTCCTTGTTGACTACGGAACCCTAAAAAGCACTTGAACCGATGAACGTTAAAACTAATCGAACGAACGAAACGTTTCAGATGATTTTTCTGGTAAATTTTACTATTTAACTTTTTGTCTTTTACTCATAGCCTGAACTTTAAATCAGATAAAACCCCTTTTGGCTGTGCAAAGTGGTCGAGTACGAGTGGTGTAGCAAAGTGGTTTCAGCCGGATATGAGTTTGGAATGTAAGTATAGGTCTCCACATTCAGCTCATGATTCTGAATCATCTAATATTTTTTTGATGATTTAAATGATTTAAAGTTTGATTTAAAATTTCACTAGACCAGATAAATTCAATATAAAAAAATATATTTCTGTACACAGCATCACTTAACAAGTAGTAATGTATTATGAATCACGACGTATGGGCGCGCATTGACTTAACAGCGTTCGACCACTTGCTGCGCGCACTGGACACGCAGTCGTTTCTAGTTCTCATCCATCGAGTGCAAAGCTTCCGAACCTTCAGATGCACATGTTTTACACTTGGCTCATTCCAATGCCTAACAAAGCACGAATTTGCTGGCAAGTATTTTTTTTGTCAGTTTCAATAAGTTGTCGTACGGTGTCAATATTAAAGTCTGTAACCGCAGTCGCCAGCCGACCATCACGTAACTCGTCATGGAGATGATCACGTTATGTATTATTTCTCCAAACCTCGAATACACAGAGCTGTGACATGGTGCTTCATCACCAAACGCCAATTGAAGTCTCTAGCAACTCTCTTGTTGACTTAAGCCACAACGAAAATCATAAAATATCTTTGAACGAAAATGTTCACGAGTTAAATTCATTTTGATAGCGACAAACAATTTTCGAAAGGACGTCACAATAAAAAAAAAGACAGTCTAGCAAATTAAAAAGTAACATATTCCCAGAGAGCTCTATTTTCGAATTCCATAATTGTTATTTCATTCTTCATCCAGATCCAGAGACTATTGCCCCACGTATTATTATACCAAATATACTGTATCAGTTTATCACTTACATCCTGTATACAAATACTAGCTTTTCGCCTGCGATTTATCCGGAGTATCTTATTTTTTAGGGTTCTGTAGTAAACATGGAACCCCTATAGTTTCACCATGTCTGTCTGTCCGCAGCTTAGCTCAGAGACTCTTAGTACTAGAAGGATGCAATTTGGCACGAATATTAATCATGGAAACAAAGCTGTGGAATGAAATCTTATAAATATTTTATATTTTAGGGTACCTTTGGTACACGTTAAGTGCGGCTCATTTTTTTCTTGACTGCCTTATCTATTCGTGTGAGGTATCGTTATGCGATTGAGAAATATTTTATTTTAAAAGTGCACATTTTTGTTAGAGTCTAGTGTCCCCCCTACCAACGAAACCATAGTATTTAGAAATGTGAAAAGAAATCTCGGTGTGCATTATATTTATAATGAATTTAAAAGGAAAATTATCAAAATCAAGTATAGATCAAATAATAAAATGTATTAGTATTAGTAAGAAATTCGGTATTTGGCCGTTTTTTTATAAATACTTTTTTATCCTAAATTAACAAAAAAGCCACCTATATTTACAAGTATATCTATATTTCATTCAAAGAACATTTTGAGGCCAATTAGGCTGAAATTCTTTAATAACTGCCATCTGTTGAAAAACTTTTGGACCACGATAAAATATTTAAGAAAATTCTGTCATTTTTGTATTTAAATAATTAAATGAAAGAAACAGTAAATAACAAATAAAAAAATACATGAACAATAAAAAAAATCTGTTGAGATTCGAACTCGAGACCCAAAAATCAAACGGATGTTGCAGACTTGCGGTTTTTCAATTTAGCTATTCTAGCTAAATAATATGGTGGAACAATGCTTTTAGGCCTGAAAACACGAGAAAATCCTGTTTTACTAAAAATAAACCTAGCTAGATCGATTTATCTCCCCCAAAACTCCCTATATGCCAAATTTTATTGAAATCGTTGCAGCCGTTCCCGAGATTTTTATTATGAATTTCTCGTTTAAAGTATTAAATGGACAAGAACATCTAACATTAAAAAGCCAAAATTTATAATAACGAGTATATATTATGTTATTGTGATAGGTACTAGCTATCCCTCTAGTTAGTAAAAACTGGGAGTGAGATCTATAAGATTTACCAACTCCTGTTTTATTCTAAACTAATATAAAATAACCTATTTTACATACATACCTATTTCATTTAAATAATCTTAAGGGGCATAATGGTCAACGTTAACCTCTGAAGTACATAAATATAGTAATATGTGACGTTTTAAAAAAATATGTTGATGTGCCATGTGCTTAACTATATTTAAACCTATAAATACACCACAAATTATTTTTAGAACAGTTGGGTCCAAGATTGTATGAAATCTGACCGACATTATCTAGTAGTTTAATTTGATAGATACTTACATCGTCAGCAGGCTCACAAGTTTCTTCCCACTTTGTATTGGGTGTAAGATCCTTAATGTCCGTCAAGGAAGAACGGATATATTCTTTCGCGTTCACCTTCTTCTTTCTCTTGGGAGGCATTGGAAGTGTTTGAGACTGAACTGGTACATTGTCAGGGTATTCAATAAAGTCATCATTAGCATATTCATGAATAGAATGTAAATCAGTTGTATGAGTGAAATCCAATTGATCTGGTTCGTTCGATTCAAAGTTTTCGTTAGGTAATTCGTTGTTCATCACATGTTCTTCCAACATTCTTAAATCTACTTCACTGAACTGCATGCTTGTATTCAAGCTATCATCTATGTATTGAATATTAGTGTGCTCGGGCTCGGGATCTTTTTTCTTGCGCTTGGCACGAGATGGCCTTACAGGTGGGAATGTATAATAACCATCATCTCTATCGTTCAAATCCTCAGTAGAGTATCGGCTTTGATCGTTTTGATCAAGCATGAGTTCTGGATCCGCATCTGGTTCATTGGCATACATGTCCTCATCATTAACTCCTGAGTTACTCCCCATTAAGGCAAGAACATTTTTCGGAATTTTAAATGCTTGTCGAATTTCATCGCTCAAGTATTCTCTTACTTGAATATTATCACGAGAAATTCCTCGCGGTCGAACAAAAAATTCGTCGTTATTAATTTCGTTTATAACGTGTGTATATTCTTGATTAGACGGTGATATATCAGGAATAGATGCAGCATTACGATTTCCATGAAATTCAGATTCATTTACGTACTCATTATTCTCAAAATCATAATTCGTTTCAAAATGCTTTTCTTCGCCCAGCTCGCTATCCACATTACCATATTCACGAGGGTGTTCGGGACTATCCGGAAAATATTTTGTTTCCGATGTAACTTTTTTTACTCGCGTGAAAGTAAACGTTGCGGGCGGGGTGTCTTCTCTGTTCAATGTCGGGGAAGATGAAGTTTTCGGAAGCTGTGATTTCTTTTTTCTGTTGAATAATCGCGGATAAGTTTTGGGTTCAAAGTCTACAACGGCAACACTTCTTAGATCGGTGCTTGATTCAGTATTGGTTTCAATCTTGTATTCCTTTTTTTTTCCTAAAGATGGAAAATTTATTTTTGGGCGGTCAGGTATTTTAAATTTTGGCAGTTCAGGTACGTTAAACTTAGGCCTTTCAGGCAAAGTGAATTTCTTGCGATCACCAAAGCTTAATTTTTCGGTAAGATTAATCTTTTTGAATTTAGGCCGATCCGGGAGGCTGAATTTTCGCTTATCAAATTTTGGCCTTTCAGGAAATGAAATTTTTGCACGTTCAGGCATTTTGAATTTTGGACGGCTAGGTAAATTGATTTTTGGTCGTTCAGGCATTGTGAATTGCGGTGTTTTGATATTTTGTATTTTTGTCTTGAGTTTGCCGGCTTGAGTCTTTATTTTACCAGTTCCTTCCTTAAATCGTTGCTGTAGCTTACTATCAAAACTTTCCATGTTTTTTGTACGGTTCCCTCGTTTTAAGGGCAAATTTTCTAACGCTGATGAATCGACTTGGCTTGTACTGATTTCGCATTCCGTCCTAGATACAGTAGATGGGGTATTTACAAAATATCTATTATCAATGTCTTTTTGTAAAGCTTCCACATTTGTTATTTCTTCGTTTGTGCCTTCATCAACATTTTCTTTGTCCTCTAGATGTTCATCATCATCAGACGCAGGTTGCAAGTATTTTCGTTCCAATGATGTTGTGCTAGAGAGCTCGTCGTCATGTTTGACAATTTCTGATGCAGCATTCGAAACGTTGTATGCAGAATTAGGTGGCGGTTTCTCGATGATTTCATATTCGTGATCACTGAAAACGTCAATCATAATGTAAAAAATATTAACTCATTTTACTACAAATACATTCGCTTAGTAGTGAGTAGACTTTAAAATCATAATAATATGTACTAGGTAAGTTGAATTCGCATAGCTTCAAAAATAATTTATAAAAAATCAAATCGCAAAGATGCAAAGGATTTGAGTTATATATAAACGCTACACCGTTTCGCGGCAAAATCAGGCCAAGAGTCTGTGCTCGTTTTAGCCGCAGCAGTTGCCGGGTGAGAAATCTTCAATTGATTTTAAGATTCTTTATAGCTCGTATTTTCAGTCATAAAAGTGTCGTCAAAACTCAAAAATATAAGCAAAACTTACCTCTCATACGAAATAAAATAACTAGTCCGCGATGTTGGTCTAGTGCCCACAGGATTGACTCTTTCCGGTAGCAGTGAATCACATTGAAAAAACTGACAAGCGCAACGAACGTCTGGAGTGTAAACTTGAACACTGCCTTCTCTTGTGGGCCTTATAGGTTTTTCTAATGGAGTGCCACCTTCTGAAGTCCATCGTCGAAGTTTACTCATTACTACCGAAAAGAATTCAAAATCCGCGGCATATTATTTTACTACTCTCACATTAACCATTTTAATCGAATCGACATTTTTCTTCCAGTAATTGTGAGTCATAAACGTATTTGTGAGAGTCGAATAGTGAAGGAACTGGCGTGAAAGCAGTCGCGAGCACTGATCACTGATGACAATTTTAAAAGCTTACCCAATGTGCAGGAAGACGGCTGGGCTATATTTATCAGACAGTCAGAAGCTAGCGCGATAGCTTTGCATGTGTTGAAATACGTATGTTATGTCACACTTACGTAAAGCAGATCTTATTTATGTTATTTTTGCAAAAATACTCGTATAAGCTTACAATATGATAAAAATTGTATAATTATTACCTGCAGGGCTTAGACCAGTCACTGTCGGCAAATGCACTCTCATTTCTTTTTCGTTCTATTTCTCGAGGGCTTGGACTAGGTGACATTTCAATCGGTACACAAACAATATGATCTTTTGTAAGTTCTGCTTCTTCATCTAATATTTCGGTGATAGTGATATTGGGTGAATCATTTTTGTCTCTGGATTCATCAAATTGATTTCGGAATATTTCATCTACATTGGGTTCTTCTGGATCCATTTCGTCGTCAAGAAGTAAAGCTTCTTTTCCAATATCATCTTTTTTGTGTAGCTTTTCCATAACATGTTCTTCGAGCTTTAAAGATGTATTGTCTTCTACCACCAGGCTAGGGTCTTGAGAGGCATTAGACTTTTTTTCCACTAAACTTTCACTTTCTTTGTTACTATTAGATTTGTTTTCATCATTTACAATTTGATCTCCTTCTTCTTCAGCAAATTTAAGGTTTTTTTCTGGTTCTCGCTTTTTTTCTTCTATGTCTTCGTATATATGTTCTTTTTTTTTCCTTGGTGGTGGTGTTTCTATACTCATAGTTTTACTCATTTCGTCAGAATCGCCTAGTTTTATTGCGCTAAATTTTTGTCTACGTACGGCACCCGGGGAAGATTTTAACTGTCTTATTTCCTGGAGTTCTTCATTTCTTTTGCGTTTGGCATTTGGAGACTTTTCATTGTCATTTCGTTCAAGTTTATTTAACGTTTTGTCAGCTAGATGTTTAATTTTGTTTACTAACGGATGACAACATTTAGTTTTTTCTCGAGTAGCTGTAATTCCCACAGCATATTCTTGTTTTGGAGCTCGACGTTTTAGTATACTTTTAGGAGAAACATTTTTTGGAACTTCTATAGGCGCTATTAAGTGGGGACTTGTTTGAGCTTCTCCTTTGACAGTATATGATTTAACAGCTTCATTCAAAACATCTTCTTCAGAATCCATGGATATTTCTTTCGAAAAGTTTGGTATGTGTACTCCTTCATCTTCACCTTCTTCTCCATGCTTACGGCTGCTGCCTGGTGAAGAGTCTAGATTAAGTATTCGCTGGACATCTCTGTCCACAGGAGAATGTGTTCGAGATCGGGATACTTCGCGAGACATGCTTCTTCTTGGAGTCGTCTCTCTGATAATATCCTCAGCAGTTACCACATCCTTCAGTGGTACTTTTAGTAAATGTGTCCAGGGGTAGCCTCCGGCTTCACGTGCTCTTTTTATATCTTCCCATTGATAAGTTTTGATTGGCACAGGTGGAGTTTTTTTTTCTTTATCTGGTGAAAAGTCAGATTCCATATGTTTATTTTATGTTAAATTTAGATACATTGAATAGTTTAAAAGTAAAGCTTTGCCAGATTTTGCACATAGAGCATTTTTAGAAGATTTAGTATTAAAATTCGTATCTCCATGGATCCAGCAAAGTTTTCACTTTTTCACCGTAAAACCAAGAACACAACGTTTCGTTTCAGTGTAAGCGTCTTCAACTGAAAACACGCTATGTCTGCGTGGGCAGTGTGGAAATTGGTGTGAATAAGTTGTGTATACTAATATACGCTGTTGAACGGGTTATTTTGGACTATTACGGCGGCATTACCTTGAAGCGTTCAAAACACTCTCACTGACTTCACCACACCATCCTCGGTGTTTAATGCTTTTTAACGTTAAATCACTTGAATTGTTGTTTCTTTTTGTTTTTGATATTAAGATGATCTGCGATCGGTACCAAAGCTCGGTTCAACTGGCCGACACGTCGCGATCCGAGCCAGCGTGCTAAATATAAGATTGAGCTTGAATTTATTTTCGGTGAGTATTTCGCGTCATCGGCAATGCAGAACGGGTTCAGTTGTAAAGAAAAGTGAATATATTATTTTGTAACAGGAGATTTTCGAAGTAAAGTTAAAAAAATATTAAAGAAAGGTGGATGAAAGTGTACAATGAACTACTCGTAGTTATTTTGGCTCTTGAAAAGCTAGTATTCTTTGTACGTCATAAACAAATATAAGTTACCGATCTCTGGTTCCATTACTATATTTTTAAAACCATCCTACATTTTAAAACTCAACTCAAATTGTTTTGTTTTATACCTACATGGTCTATTTCTGGGAATAAGTATAAATCGTTCAAACAAAAATAATGAGCGTTTGCGAAAAAATATATATTAAATACGGTTGCATAATATGTAAGAGTTTCTCTTAGTACTAGAAGGCTGTAATTTGGCACATAATAATTATGCCGTCAAAGTTATAGAAAAATAAATAAATAAACCTTTACAAAAAAAACAAACAAAAAAATGTGCATACATTACAATATACATTTACAAATATATACACTTTTTGGTTTCCTCTGGTAACACATGAAGTTGGATAATTTTTTTTACTAGAGGAAGAAGAAAGAGGAAGATTACCAAAATTAAGTGGGCTTTGCAGGAAGGAGTAAAACCAACTTATAAAAAATTATTCTCACTCGTCTCACCCCGAGATGCATTTTTGAAGTACCTATACCTAATAGTTATGTTAGATAAAAACAAAATTAAAAGTTTTGAAAAATCCCACGTCAGATGTTAAAGCATATTAGAATAAAAAGAATTAAATAACATTTTCGGAATTCCCCGACCAGAGTCAAATAAGATAAGAAAGATAAAATAATAAAATATTTAAAAAGAGTGATTTTTCACAAAATCCGCCATACAACCAACTAGTTATAATCTTTCTTAGTCCTCTCCTTACGTTTACGTACCTTCTTTTTATGCTTTCTCGTAGAGATAGACACAGTAATAATATTCATTAATATAGGTACTATACATACTCATCTACCTAACAATATAATCCTAGGTACGCAGTATATGTGGACTGGCTGGAAAACATTCAGAAAAAGTTCATCCGTTACCTTTGTTACCAAACTCGAGTGCCGTACTCCTCCGGCATTTACTTAACCCAGTGTAAGAAGCATCATTTTGTTACGTTAGAGAATCGACGAGGTATTGCTGATATAGTATATCTCTTAAAAATAATTGCGAATGCCTGCGATTGTTCGGAATTATTGTCGTTGATTTATTTTAATATCCCTTCAAGAAATTTGCGGACTTTTGCACCCATCTATTGGTAAAACGACTACTAACTACAGGCAGAACGCGTTTCTAGCGCGTAGGCGATTCAATGAATTATGTGAACAACCTGATTTCGATCCGTCAATTCTGACTCTTGCGACGGTGAGGCGTAGGCTGGCGGCATCGTTTTTTAGTGATTGTAAGATTGAAGATTGTTGCTAAAAGGAATTTCGTTATGTGTTTCATGAGCACTTAGCTTTTTAAGTTATTTTTAAGTTTCACTTGTGAACCGTGCTTCACTATTGTGTATTTCACAACGAGGCTAGCTAAAATTAGACGATTTCTTTTGTTTAATTAATTTCATATTAGTGAAGACCTGTAATTGGCTGTTTATCTAACATTAAAGTTTTTTATTATGGTTTTGATAGCTGTTGGTTTTCCTGGAAATTAAAATAAATAAATAAATAATTACAAATCCAATAAAATACGTCGAAGGCTGCCATCATCGCTCTTTTTGTTCGAAATTTCAGTTAAAATATTAACAACGATGTTCAAGGTCGTGAAATTTTAAACCAGTGTTTTTAGTAAGTGGCGCTGTCGCGTGTCGCGCCGGTGTATGAGTCGCGTCGCGCTGTCGCTATCGTGTCGCTGCTGACGCTGTCGCCTCGGTCTGAGCAATGCTTAAATTATAAAATAAAGTAAAAAAATCTTTTTTTAAAACACGTTTTAACGCAATAAAAAGTATAACATAATTTTTATTGAGATTTTAATTGAGGTGATGGCTGAAAAACAGCATAGCTGACGCTGTAACCTTTTCATTCTCTTACTTATTTTGATGTCTGTCTGTACTACTTATTGATACATAACATATTGTTAATGTAATGGCAATGAATAAATGTCTTCTAATTCTTATAAGTGCTAGGGGTTGTTACGTGTGATGTCTTGAAAACTTACAAATAGTTATTAGATGAGAAAAACGTAAAAGCATATTAGAATAAAAAGAATTAAATAACATTTTCGAAAGTCCCCCGACCAGAGTCAAATAAGATAAGAAAGATAAAATAAAAAAATATATAAAAAGAGTGATTTTTCACAAAATCCGCCATACAAACAACTAGTTATCCTGCGCATCTGACGGCTTCATCATTAGTATACTTTTTGCAGTGCAATTCAATTGTTGTGTTTTTTAATTATTGGAAAGACTTGCGTATGACCATTATTCTAGCTGATGGAAATTCATTGTAAGGTGGAAGCTGGACTACGCTCGCCTAGAAGATGTCTATGATTTTTTTTTTATAGGGGCTAAAGTCTAATCTATAGTTTTTTGAGAAACACGGTTATGCTTCAAAATCTACTCCATGCACCCCACGTTTTTCGTTTTAAGTCCTACAAGAAAACCACATCAATAAAAATCTCAATAAAAAATATTTTATACTTTTTAGTGCGTTAAAACGTGTTGAAATATTTTTTACTTAATAATTATTTTGTGCTTTAAAAAAATATTTTACTACTTACATCGTCCAGCGTATTTAAATTTTGCAAGATAAGATAAGGTTGGTCGATTTCACAACAACCTTTGAATTTCTTTGCAGGTTTCCTCACGATATTTTCCTTTACCGTAAGAGCGACGAATAAACGTATGAACTTTATTCTAAATTGGGAAACATATTGGTACGTGGTGGGAATCGAACCCGCGTCTCCCGGACGGAAGGCAGCCAGCCTAGCCACTACACCACCGACGCTCAACACTAAGTGGTTTGGTTGGTGCATAGTCTATTCTATTGAATACTCGGTATCTTAGAAACCAAGCCAAGATTTTACGTTCATACGTTAAAAAACCTAGCACTCAACTAAGTAGGCCAACTTATCGCTGATATAGATTTTACCGTAGCCAGCTTATGCGGCTGGACACTTTTACCAGGTCGTTTATGGCCTAAGTAATAATAACTATAGATTTTTTATTATTATTAGGTTGTGATAAAAGTGATACCTCAGTAGGTTTCAAGTATTTAGTTGTCATAAAATCTAAGTACTATTATAGCAGTGACGGACGACGACGTAAAAAGATTTGGATAGGAATGGAAGAAGAACCGATACGGGCAAACAAAGGATACGGTTTCCATTACGTTTAATTGTTTATTTCTTGTGCCTAAAAATAAGCATACAGTAACATGAAGAATTGGGTATGATAAACATATATTCAGTATTAATTAATATTTATTTTTAAATTATAATTAAGACAATTCTAAGAAACTAATGAAACTGGCTTATTGTTTAGATCATTTATCATTTTTATGTAATGTTTTTAAGTTTTTGTACATTTGACGTCAATCAAGCTATCAAATAAATAAACAACAAAACCTTTAATTAACGACAATCATACGAAAAATCATCCTACCCTTTGTCAAATAGTCAAACGTAAAATATTACTTTGCACAAGTTTTTTGTAAAATCTTAGATCAAACGTGAGGTCACAAAGGGTCAAAAGGGTTTTATGGATTTTTTAACGAAATGTTTAACTTTTTCGTTAAAAATATGAAAATATATTGTAAAATCATAAAATATCGAAATGCTTTCATAAATTTTCTACATAGTCAAGAAATTATAGCATACCCAATTTTGGCCTATTTAAATAATTTCACTTTGCTCTTTTATATAATAACGTGATCATCTACGATGCTTTTAAGTGATTTTATTAATATTAATAATTATTTGTTACAAATAACATATTATAGCATTCTCACTTTACTTTTTTTTCCACTTAAAAAATAAAAAATATTTTACACTTAGAGTTTGTAGGATAACAGTTAATAATAACATTTAGTATCATAGAGAGTAGGTATCATTTTTAATTTCGTGAATACGTCTATTTAATGCAGTTGAACATTTTAACATTTATTCAATAATACATTTTGTTACGTAGATACTATAAACGGCCGAAGTGGATTAAATTAATCCATAATTATGTAAAAACAAATTAACGGAGTCTTATTAAAATATCACATCACAAATTGTGAACAAAATTTGTTTTAGCATAAACCTATTCCCGCAGTGGACTGTAACGGGCCGTTGATTTGATTTGTGGTACTCACGGAATATGAAACAGTGGTACTTGTTATGGCATGATCAATCATAGGCATAATCATACTCGTAATATATGACAGCTGACAACCACGACGACGACGACGACGGTGCGGTGGTGGTACGATGAGCGTGTCTGTCTAGAGCTAGGACATTGCAAAATATAACTTTATTAGAAAGATATTTTTAAATATAGTGACGTTATAATGGATGAGTAACGTATCGTATAGGTAAGTATTTGGAGGTGGAGTAGTAAAATAGGTACTTATTTACTATTCTACAATTTCTAATGTCCAATTACCAATTAAAAAGCTGCAAGTTTGTGTTGGTAGGAATGTTGCTATCTTATATAGATATCATCATCAACAGCTCATATACATCCCCAACTAGGGGCTCGAGCCTACCCTGATAGATATGCATGGAAGAAATTGTTATCTTACAATAAGGCCGCCTTGTCTGTATACATTTTTGATCTGCTTTTTCTTTGGGTGGGCCCCGGGTCATTCATAAATTTTGATGATTTTAATACAATTAGTAGTCTGTCTGTGCAATAAATAAAATTATGACCTATTTATTATATTACATTTATAAGCGAAGTTATGAAGTAACACGAAAATACACTTAACAGTAATTGTGACAAATTAATATTCTCATTAAATAAGTATCGATAAAATTTGATTTGTAAATATCTTATTATTAAAAGAGATATCTTCGTTAACTACTTAGTACTTACTCATAAAGCTTTCTTTCATACGATAATCTAGCAAACTTTATTTTTTCCATATAATAAAAGCAGCACGCTCATTAGCAGCACACACTGCTTTTTTAGGGTTCCGTAGTCAAAAAGGAACTCTTATACTTTCGCTATGTCCGTTTGTCTGTCTGTCCGTCCGCGGCTTAGCTCAGAGACTCTTAGTACTAGAAGGCTGTAATTTAGCATGGATAAATATTCCTGAAGCTGAAGAATAAAATCTTAAAAAAAAAAACTTTCCTTTAAGGTTCCCTCAAAGGTTCTCCTGGTACACGTGAAGTGGGGTTATTTTTTGTATTCAGGACTACCTTATAGTGTGAGGTATCGTTGGATAGGTTTTTACAAGCTTTTATTTAGTTTCACCTGTCCCGTTGTCTGTCTGTCTGTCTGTCTGTAATCAAATCTTGCAAGTTAAATTTGATCCACTTCCCAGTTTCCGATTGAGCTGAAATTTTGCATTCGTGTATAAATCGGATGACAATGCAATATTATGGTACCTTGGAGCTGGTCTGATGATGGAGACGGAAGGTGGCCATAGGAACTTCTCTAATACAGAACACAACCTAGTCGTGTTTGGGCTCGTTAGATTTGTCTTAACAAGATCTTTAGCCATACGTGATATCCAGGGTCTCATGATGGAGCCGGAAGGTGGTCACAGGAACTCCTTAAATACACAACACAACCTAGTCGTGTTTGGGCTTGTTGGTTTTGTCTTAACAAGATCTTTAGTCATACGTGATGTTCAGGGTCTCATGATGGAGCCGGAAGGTGGCCACAGGAACTCCACAAATACACAACATAACTTAGTCATGTTTGGGCTTGTTAGATTTGTCTTGACTAGATCTTCAGTCCTACGTGATGTTCAGGGTCTCATGATGGAGCCGGAAGGTGGCCACAGGAACTCCACAAATACACAACATAACTTAGTCATGTTTGGGCTTGTTGGATTTGTCTTGACTAGATCTTCAGTCCTACGTGATGTCCAGGGTCTCATGATGGAGCTGGAAGGTGGTCACAGGAACTCCACAAATACACAACATAACATAGTCGTGTTTGGGCTTGTTGGATTGGTATTGACGAATACTTTGATACTAAATGGTAACCAGAGTCTGATGATGGAGCTAGAAGGTGGCCATAAGAACTCCGTAATTAAACGACGCAACCCCACCGAGTTTGGGCCCATTTGATTTGTCTTGACGAGTACTTTGATACTACATGGTAACCAGGGTCTGATGATGGAGCTGGAAGGTGGCCATAGGAACTCCGGAACGACGCAACTCCATCGAGTTTAGGCCCATTTGATTCGTCTTGTCGAGTACTTTGATACTATATGGTAACCAGGGTCTGATGATGGAGCTGGAAGGTGGTCATAGGAACTCCGTAATTAAACGACGCAACCCGATCGAGTTTGCGCTCATTTGATTCGTTTTGACGAGCATCTTAGTTGGCGTGAATATGCAACTCCAACAGATTTGGGAAAAAGTTCGTTCCGTTTGTTATGAATGTGGATTATTATATGTCTGATTGATTAGATGGATGCCCCAATGCCAAGGTGAGCACGTGCCGAGGGCTGAATGGTATGAGAGTGTATAAACATTTCATATTGCTAACGTTGCGCCTCAGGGTACCAGGGCGAACCCTGTTGTACTGAAGCCCTTATCCCTCTACAATGGACCTCGGCAAGGATGGCATTCACATAATACAGCCTAAATCAATTCAATTTCCTGCTAAATTTAATTACGGCACAGCTGAAAGAAGAATGCTTCCGATTGTCTTGTCTTGGGCTTCAACTGTGCACAAAATGCAGGGAACTACTGTAGATCATGCTGTTATTTATCTAGGCTCTAAATTATTTGCTGCTGGTCAAGCTTATGTGGCTTTAAGCAGAGTTAAGTCTTTAGCAGGACTTCGAATCGAAGAACTTGACTGCTCCAAGTTGACTTCGAAGAAACCTTGTAATGTTGATGCATTAAAAGAAATGGATAGAATGAGAAATGTTACAAATAACTAACTTGTGATTACATAACTAATTTAAACATTAGTTTACCCTACTACAAACAAAAAAAATGAAATATTTAAATATAAATAAAATACATAAACTTTAAGTGCTCTAAGCAGCACATTATTATGTGAACGTACTACGGACTACATAACGGAAAAACGCTGCTACGCGCTACTAACTACGTCGTAGTAAATCTCGAATTAAACATACTAAAAAGTTAAAAATAAAATTAAAGAAAAAAAACCTTTTTTAAAAACAAGCTTTTATTATTTGGAAAATGAACTAAAAAGTTAAAAATAAATTAACTCTAATTAGAAGTATAACACTTTATAAGTTCATTGTAACCTTTAACGATAATTAAGCTTCTTTGTCTACGACAAAATAATTCCATATCGTAATCATATATTTTTAACACCAAAACTTTACACCTTAATTATTAAATCTTCCCGTTTTTATTACAGTCTCAATTTTATAAATAATAAAAGCATGTTACATTTTGATGGTATAATTAAGCTATCACAATGTAACACGCTTTTTTATTTATAAAATTGAGACTGTAATAAAAACGGGAAGATTTAATAATTAAGGTGTAAAGTTTTGGTGTTAAAAATATATGATTACGATATGGAATTATTTTGTCGTAGACAAAGAAGCTTAATTATCGTTAAAGGTTACAATGAACTTATAAAGTGTTATACTTCTAATTAGAGTTAATTTATTTTTAACTTTTTAGTTCATTTTCCAAATAATAAAAGCTTGTTTTTAAAAAAGGTTTTTTTTCTTTAATTTTATTTAAAATAATGGGGGTTTGCTAAAACCATTTTTTCGATGCTAGTGTACATTTCAGAAATATTTCGTTTTAAATTGCTTATTTTTGTTAGTTAATGTCGCGCCCTCCCCCCCCCGGCGAAACCGTAGTATTTGGAAATGTAAAAAAATTACGGTAGTAGTGTATATGTCATGGCCATATCGTAGAATTGACCACATCATGAAATTTTCGATCATTTCATGAAATGGTCACATTTCATGATGTGGGCAACTAAATTTGACCAGATCATTAAATCGTGAACATTTAACGATTTTGTCGTCCACGATTGGCCATAATATCGTGAAAATAGGACGTCCCTGGAATATTTAACAAGATTTTAAATTATGTTTGGTACTTATTGTTCTCTAAGTCCGACACACATTGTCAGAGTACTTTTACATCATAAACTCTTGTTTCTTCCTCATTTTAATAACGAATTATTCACCTTTTCACTGCGAGAAATAACGCGGCCGCCATGTTGGTACATAAACAAAGCGCTTCCAGCGCCTCTATCGGCAATTAATGTAATAATTTTACGATATGATCAAATAATCTTGACCATTTCATGAAGTAGCTGCGTTTTTGTTGAACATATCGACAAACGATTTCTTAATTTCATGAAATGATCGGAAATTTCATGACGTGGTCAATTCTACGATATGGCCCCGACATATATGTTGAATTTAAAAGGAAAACTATCAACATCAAGTAGGCTTTACAGATTATCGAATAATAGACCAACTTATAAAATATACTTGTACAAGTAAGAAATTTGGTACTTACTACAAAATATCATCGAAAAATATTTTGATGAAGATTAACTGTCACAGGTACATAAAAGTAGTATTATACAACTACGGAACCCTATACTTTGCGTGGCCCGTCACGTACTTGGCCGGTTATTAAATATTAGTGCAGCGAACTAAATTATCTGAGCATTTATTTACGCATAAACATGTTAAATTCTCAAGACAATAAATTGTACCGGGAACTACACCGGTAAACATTAAAGATGCTGAAGAAATATTATTCTATAAATCAGTATCCATTATTACTTAGATGCTATAAAGATTATTCAAAACAATTACTTATTATCTACTAAGTTTCATTCTGCTCAGATACAGGACAAAGACATTACGTATGACTTAATTTTAGTTCCATGTATGAATAACAGTGTTCACTGAGAAATTTTGCAAATGCTAGACATCATTATAGTATTTGGTTAAATCAAAGGCATGCATTAGAAATACCTATTAAATAAACTACATAAATTATGAATTTGAAGTAGACAGGTACTAAGGAATTAAGTATATATCAATGAGGCAGTGAACATTGAACAATGTAAATTCATAATGTTATTTCTTACAGTGAGAGCTTACTTACTAATGTTAAATTCATCATTAATTCTTTATGTTGATTATTTTTTGATTAATTTAGATACACAGTAATTGTAACAAGAAACGTTAAATTTTAATGACAGTCGAATGTTTGGTTACGAGTATTTGTGAACACGAGCACAACACTTCATTTTAGGTCCAAGTCCTGGTATTGTTTCAACATTAACAAATCACTGTATTGCAAAAGTGACGGTTGATGAGGTTGCTCCAGGGTATCATTCTCGATGGGGCAGAGGTCCCGGAGCGGCTGGGTCGTTGAAGTGGTTACGTACCTGAATAATTACCGTAAATTCAAATAAAAATAGTAGGACATTTTTTTATATTACAATCATCATCATTTTAGCCAAAACACGTACTCTGCTTGACAAAGACCCATCTTCGCTGCGTCTTCCTATGATATAAAAATTACCCGAAATCTGAAGATATTTAGTTGTAATAAAAAATTCACCTTGTATTTGAAAATATAGCTAAGGTGGTATAGAAAAGACATCTCAATCATAAACACACACCTGTAAATGAGCTGCAATATCCATAACAATTTGTATTAAAACTGGATGGTTCAACATCTCTTCAGGGAGGGGTGGCGAGGAGCGAGGCAGGTGCGCGCGCGCACGGAATGCGCGGTGCAGGCGCAGCGTCACTTCGCAGAATATGAACCGTACAAGTAGTAATCGCAGGAAATCGTCACCCATAAATGCGATGTAGTTATAATCTGACGATCAGAAAAATAGGTATACCATGTCATGCTCAATACATATTCCCGAGCGGCTCAAGTAGAAAATTTTATAAGTTTGCTCAGCTAGGCAAAATAAGGCCTATATCTCACTAGAACTTTGTGGCTCAACTAGTCGCGGGTACCAACATTATGAGAAATACTCTGGTTAGGCAATTTATCTTCTAATTTTTTTTTTTAAATGACGGATGTGCCTTTATGTTTCTGTGATTGAAATAATAATTGTTGTGCTATTTCAATTAAAATATAGGTCTGCTATTTTATTACTATGTACGTATAGCAAAGGTGATCGGAGGAGATCGCTATAAATCTGATACCCACATTAATCAAACAGTTTCACTTTACGTAAATACTGATTACTTATAAGCTTATTACCGCATAGATAGGCTCTTTAATCTATTAAATAAATCAAATATTATGTACCTACTAGCTGTCCGCCCGCGGCTACGCTCGCATTATGTAAGATTTTGCCGTGGGAATTAGATTTTCCTCCGTAAAAGTACCCTATGTGTTAATCCAGGGCACAAACTATCTCTATTCCAAATCCGTATAGTAGGTAGTTAAGGCGTGAAAGCGGAACAAACATCCAAATATCACACACTCTATTCTATTCTATTCTATCACACATCACATTTATAATATTAGTGTGATATGTAAAATACTTCAATGTGAAAATGTTATAAAACACCATAACTATG
The DNA here is from genome assembly GCA_951230895.1 of Carpatolechia fugitivella. Classification (NCBI taxonomy): domain Eukaryota; kingdom Metazoa; phylum Arthropoda; class Insecta; order Lepidoptera; family Gelechiidae; genus Carpatolechia; species Carpatolechia fugitivella. The sequence goes on from OX579645.1 coordinate 15,465,564, forward strand.
CACCACAGAAATTAATATTAACATTAATTTTACGAATAAATTGTAAATCTTGAATTTCAATGAAATAACGGACCATTTACTCTTGCATAGGTATTACCTATCATTTGTTTTACACACCAGTAGTCCAGGCCCAATAGTTTCCGAGATATGATATGACTGTTTTAATTTTGACAGCTGTCATCGAAAATGAAGATCTCGTCGAGATCTTTCATTAGCCCCTACACACCAATGGTCCAGGACTAATAGTTTCCGAATGACTGTTTGAAATTTGATAGCTGTAATCGAAAATGAAGATCTCTTGAGACCTTTCGATTGTCTCTTAAGTGGTCCATGACCAATACCGTTTAAATTTTGACAGCTGTCATCGAAAGTCAATGTGTGTACCTAATCCTTCATGTTATTAACTCGGCAGGTAAGTATTCATAAGTACCTGAATGTGTCCTAAACGGAATATAACCTAATACATTTTAAACGATTATTCTGACTGTATTTCAATCAGGATTCATGTACGCTCCGCACCGACATATGGAGTATAATTATTAAATTAAGTAAAATGACAATGGTTTTAGTGGCAAAAAACTATTAGCAGTGATAAATATTAGCTCACCAATTCTGCTTCGTGAAGTGACCAGAGCAGAGGCTTCACACATGAACTTGTCCACTAATGCCTGCCCACGGTCCCAATGCATCAACTGCATGCTGTGAATATCGCACAAGTAGCAGATGCCCGTCAACGGAGAGTGCAAAAACAATGTGAACAGGCTTCCTTGTAATCGCCGATCTGAAAATAAACAGGAAGTAATAATTATAAGGTTCTACATTGATTTATTCTATGAAATTGTCGATTGAAAGGCTAGCTAGAAATTGCATCTGATATGGAATGTCGAATAACGTTAATATTTTCTTTATGTTAAATAATATTGATCATATATTGATTGATACAAAGGGCTACACCCAAAGATACCAAAAAGCCCGCCCCGCGCCTTACCTCTTACTGTAAAGGAACAACAAGTATTACAACAAGTATTACAATGTCGAATTCATTTTAATGTAAGGTACACAAAAATTGTTGCTGTTTCAAAACTTTAAAATATCAATGAAATGTAATTATAGTACCTATAGAGTACCACAAGTGGACGCACGCTGCATGGTGCGTTTTAGGTTTGATCTGCATCTACCTATATATCTTTGATAAATGGATGAAGAGCCACGAAGCAGATTTATTCGAACCATGTCAGATTTCAACAATTCGATGAATTAAGCGCATTTTCATGAAAGAATACATTAATTTCTAAGTAATACGAGTATTATACGGGTACTTCATAGGTGGAAACTGTAATCAACATACCAAAGGGTGGAGGCAGCTCTATTGGTGACATCAAAATAACGAGCGGCTGGCCAAAGTGACGTGGTATGTGTTGAAACACACAGGAGTTATCTGAATCGATGATGATAAACAGAGGCCGCCTAGTGAAAGGATGCAGGTCACCAGGGTGCAGGCATTGACTCTCCTTAGATTTGGCTGGTGTGGCTGGCCCCGTCTTTGACTCTTTATTTATATCCCGTGGGATATCAATTTTAGATGTCGTAATTAAGCCGCCCACATCATAGCCCACTGTAAAAAAAACTATTTATTGCCGTAAATCACACTAATATTTGAAATGTGAAAAAATAATTGTTTGTTTGGATGTTTAGATGGTTGGATGTTAGGGTGTTTATTCCGCCTTGACGCTTAAAGTACTCAAACGATTTGGATGAAATGGAATCGAGATAGTTTGTAACCTGGAAAATCTTTCACAACGCGAGCGTAGCCGCGGACCACTAGTTGTAAACGTAACTTTTTTTAAATTGTATGAGCAACATCGATTTTTATAGAATTAAAAAATATATTTTATTTTATATTGTAAGGAAGCTAACAGCACTAAAATTACGTAAATAATAAGCTTTCGTATAAGCTCCCGGGCGTAGACGAAGATTAAATTGAGAGGGTGCTCAAACAGCTTAAAAATGGAAGGCTCCTGGTGAAGATGGAATCAATTCCGAGCTTCTCAGAACAGGAGGTACTCCAGTATTGAGAAAGTTAAAGGAGCAATTTAATTATAATAGCCAATGGAACTACCCCGAAGGCGTTGAGTGAGAGCGAAGTGGCGCTGTTTTTCAAGAAAGGAGATAAAACTCTCTTGTATACCAAAATACCTTCCCTTGCCTCAGAATTCCATGATAATTGTTCGTTTTCTATAATATAGGAAAAGTGAAACACATTTGACTTACGGGTAAAACTCACACAGAACAATTTCGATACATTGGGATCTAACATATTAGAATCGCAAATATTGATTGAACCTATCTAGGTCCTCTTGAATTATAAGTACCTATTCATTTTTTATTGCATAGTCTTTATTTCAGTTGACGAAAAAAAACACCCGTACGTAATAACGTAAAAGGTATCAAAACCGGGGATAATAATTATTATCATTTTATAAACATTTACATCGTCTTGTTCCCGGCCCGTGTCGTGATAGTACCCGTCAAACTGAACAACTATCACGAAAAAGAAAATTCCTGCGACAAAAATATTTTTGTGCTATCCATACAAAATGAGTCGGTCGGGAGTCTCACTTATGGAGAGACCAAAAATATTTTTCGTGAAAAGTTGTTCAGTTTGACGAGTACTCCATTGGTTCACAAGGTTCCATTGCGTTTGAAACATGTGCATATTCTGTTGAAGTGGTCGGATTCTGTTTGTCATTATCACATTGGTTCATCTGTCTGTAAAACTCTTCGTTAATATTATTATGCCTAAAGCGAGTTTTGCGAACAAGATTCTATCTTCAACTGATAAAAGCGGAGATGTTTTGAAAATGATTCCCGTTTCTTTTTCAATGTGGTAGGTACATCTTACTTGCAATATTTTCCACTACGCCCAAAAATGCAATCAGAGGTTACTTCCGTTTGTACCGTATAAAATGTGTCCGGCTGTGAATTCGATTTAATCTTGATTTGGTTAGCGTTTAAATATTATAATTATGTTTCAAATTGTTAATTATTTTTTTGAAAATTTGTGTACGCCGACATGTTTGTTTTCTTCCATCGGCAAAAGCTAATAATCTTCGTTAATGATAGTTTTTGAAAACTGTAATAATGAACTCCATAAGAGCACAGACATTAAAACTGTGCATCGTTGCAGAATAACATCTTTTAGTAACGGATAGAAGCCTCGGTGTAATTATTTGTATTATGTCCCCTAGTTATGATATTATTTCTGTGTGCCAAACACCATTCGTGCGTTTCTTCCTAGATTTGGAGCTTATCGTTATTTTTCACCTCAGTTTTTAAACACATGTAATCAAATTTCTTTTGAGCTTCTTCCGTAGTTACTGAATATAAAATATCACGAAAGTCCACCATAATAGATTGCCTTTCTTCTTTATTTACTTCATGATCATTGCTACAAAGCCAGCGCCAAAATGCCTGATTAATATGGAATGTGCACAAAAGTAAACGAGATGGAATTTCGCTCAGCAGCGCTGTCATCGGTCATTATGACGCCAGGTTCAAAATTTTGATGCGAGTATTCTTTCTGCAACGCTTCTTTAGTCAAAGAAAACGCAAACGTATTGTTTGCCTCTGTTTGTTCATTATGTAACACACATGCGATGGGGATTGCGCCAGTTTTATTCGCCGTAAACATAAAAGTTATACAGTGTTATCGTGGTCGCAAGCGCTTGTAGTATCAACAAATATTATTTCGTTGGCCATTCCTTCTAAGTACGCCCTTTTCATTATAGGTGATAAACAATTAATCCTGGTTGCTCTCTGTACACGATTGTAAACTCTATTCGTTCTAAGTCTTCTTTTATTTGCAAAATAATCTCACGCTTATCAATCTCCGCATTACTATCATATTTTTCTTTTTAACATTTTTTAAATAAATAATTAACCTGATCCATCGAAGATTTAATTGAGCTTGTTTTTGGTCCAGAAAATGGGAAAAGTAGAAAAAATATCTTTTTTTCAGCTAATTTAAAAAAATACTTTTTTTTATATATATATTTTTTAATAAAATCTATTTTATTCCTTGCTCCATACAGTTTATTTGGTATCAATAGGACATTTGTATGTATTTTTTAATATTTTTTATTTTTTGAATTTAATTTCTGACTTCGTTTTGGCGGCAAATTCAACATGCCGTAAAAAAATATTTGAAAATAATAAACAAATTAATAAAAAATGTTCGAATTTTTTTTGGTGCTAAAGAAAATCACCAAATTTCAAGCCAATAAAAACAAAAAAAAAAATTATAAAAATAAATATTCATAAATAATATTTAAATTATGTTGTTTATAAACAACAGTACGCGTTTAAGGGTTAAATTATAATTTCTTGTAAAATACCCTGAAATTAATGCCTGACTCCTGCAGAATAGCGAAAGTGTTTAGGCAACAATTCGTCACCGACACGGCGAAAGGGCAAACTTCATCAATCAATCAATTAGCCTATTGCAGTCCACTGCTGGACGTAGGCCTCCCCAACCCAAGGGCACGCCAAAGCGCGCGATCACCCGCTTTCCTCATCCAGCCACCACCTGCGACTTTCCTCGGGTCATCCACCTGGCAGGGGGGCGTCCCACATTACGTTTCCCGAGACGCGGTGTCCATTTGAGAACCCGTCTGCTCCAATGCTCATCGGTTCTGCGACAGACGTGGCCAGCCCACTGCCACTTCAGCTTGCTACACTTCTGGACGATATCAACCATCTTGCCAGAGGACTGGCGGATAATTTCGTTTCGGATTTTGTCCCGTAGCGAAATACCAAGCATAGATCTTTCCATAGCTCGCTGAGTGACATGTAGCCGGTGGGCCACCTTCACCGTCATGTTCCACGTCTCGGCTTCGTATGACAAAACGGGTAGGACACTCTGGTTATACACCCTGCTTTTCAGGCATTGTGGTTGTGGCGATGAGAATATATGACGCAGTTTCCCAAATGCTGCCCAGCCCAACTGTACTCTTCTTGCGATTTCACGCTCGAAGTTGTCTCTACCCAACTTGGGGTTGCCATATGATATACCTATAAAATCTTGACGAAAAGCCTAGTTTCTAATAAAAAATCCTGACATTATGCTAAAGCGCCCGCCCACCACGGTGGTGTAGCAAAAATAAGTAGGTACTAGGTAGGTATCTTTTTTTCTATTCGCGTAAAATTTATAAGTAGAAAAAGAAAGTTTTAGTTTTTAGTTTTTTTTTTTGTTTTGATTGTGTTGATTATTATTTACTGCCAATGTACCTAGTTGATTGTTACCAAAGAAAAGATCAATAAATAAAACTATGATTTGTTTTACTCCAAAATCCAAAAATCCTGACACTTTCCAAGTCCGGCCGGAATCCTGACAGGGACCAAAAAATCCTGACATGTCAGGACAAATCCTTACGTATGGCAACCCTAACCCAACTGCAATGTCTGCCCGAGGTAGACATAATATTCTTGGACAACTTCGAGCACTTCGCCATTGATCGGTTCCGGAATGATTCGTTCGTTGAACATGACCTTAGTATTGTTCAAGTTCATCCGGAGACCAACTGACAATGAAGCAGCTTTAAGACTGTGCAGCACTTTTTGCAGATCCTGCAACGATTCAGCCTTTATCACTATGTCGTCGGCAAAGCGGAAGTGACTGAGATATTCACCATTAATGTTGATGCCCTATCCGTTCAAGTCTAGCGAAGACTGCGAAGACATCCTGCGTGCAGTGCGTTGGAGAACAGTTTCGGAAAGATGTCCCCTTGTCTCACTCCTCTGAGCAACTGGATGGGTTTTGGAAGATAATTATAAATTGATATAAGTTTTTGGGACGCGACAAAAAGGCGAATATTTTTTATTTGCCATTTTTTAATATTAAATCAACTCAAAATAAGCTGAAATTATAGTGAAAAGATACTCCTTTTATCGTACAACAATACAGTATTAAAATTATTTAATTTAACGCATTATTCATAATTTTATAACTAAAAGTTTTAACAAATCGGGGGTCGAAAATAGTTATTTGCCGTTCCTGAAAAATTTTCCAATTCCGTGTTCGCACTTTCGTCGTGTAGGCGACGAATTTTTACGAATAGGGTATTCTACTATGTTTGTAAAAGTACTTCAAAATGATGATTTTCCTAATAAAAAGCCACAAAAAATATATTTCGGCAAAATAAACACACTTTCTTGCCATAAAATTTAACTAAATTTTAAACCTTTTTTATTCCCGCGAAAACGCTGCTGTCAGCCATTTTGGTGACGTAATAATGGTAAAAACAACAGTCGTGTATGTACGACCCAAAGATTTCTGACGCGCGTCTCGCCTAAAATAGTGAGCGAAGCGATCATCTTTTGTTCCTCTGAGGTACGACCGGCACTCATTCATGACGTCACACCATGGTGGCTCGTGTTTTAAGTCACGTGGTCAATAATGTGTTTTTATGACTCAAAATAAGAATATTTAAGTATATTTTTTCTTTCATAATTTATTTTATTTTAATTTTTATCTTTCATAATTTATTTTTCACTACCGTCAGTACCCTATTCTGCTCGTAAAACCTCCCGTAGCTCAGATTGGTGCCGCCAGCCGACGCTGAAGTGTTTCCATATACGCGTCGGAGCAATACAGATTACGGCACACATAGCGGGAGAGTGTGCTCTCAGGAGGTCCTCAGGAACATAATATGAGGAGCTCCATGAGCTTACTCCGGCGGCTGTAGACTGGTTACAGAACTTGAATATAAGTTTGTAGTTTTTTTTAATGCAGGTTTTATTTTTAAGAGGCCGAACAATAATAATAATATGATGAATGCCAGATAAGTAAAAACTAACTAAAACTTTGGTTGCGGTATGGAGCATAGCTTTTTCAAAGATACTTTATTTTGACATTAAACTAAAACGCTCACGCAGATCCAAAACTAGTGAAGCTATATAAATAACAAATTTGAACATATGGTTGTGCTTATGACGTAGGCAAATAAGAAGTGATTTTTTAAAATTCCACCCCTAAAGAGGAAAAATGGTTTGTATGTAAAGACTGTCAGTTTTGAAGTTAGAGTTCTGTTAATTTGGAATTAGACTATTTTCAAAAAGAAATAAATTGATATATTATTATGTTTCATCATTTTATATTTGAATTCTTAGCGGCTAAGAATTTGAAGTTTGTATGAAAAGATTATCAGTTTTGAAGTTAGGGAGCTGAAAATTTGTATATAAACTACTAATGAGAATTTAATTGATACGTATTTCTGATTTTATTAATATTACAAGACAACTAAAGAGAAACAGAGAAGAGAAAAAATAAAACCAACTTTTTGGTCTTACATGGTCCTTTGCGTGTAAGGTAATTCGCGTTTCTGGTACTAGATACGCGTCGAGTTACATAATATTTTTCTCCGCCACGCTCGAAAATGTGATCATTACTTTAAAAAAATTATAAAAAAAAAAACCCCGACAGCGTGAAAAATTTAAAACTTTAAAACTTAATTAATAAATGAATTGAAAAGATGCAAACAAGTTTTTTTTCTGTTTTGTTTTGAATGATCGTGTTCACAATAGCAGCCGGAGGCATCAAAATATTCACAATTCACAAAAACGCTATAGAATAACGCAGCAGAATCGTACACGTGAATCGTAGTTATTGGAGTTGGCTGTATGCTCTGTCTGTATGACACTGGCACAGAAAAAAAAAGAAAAGCATACAATATGGTGGTTTGCAATTTTCGCCTCTTTTATTTTTATCGTACTATTTTGTTACTTATTTTTCATGATGGAGTTAACTAATCATTGAATTAGGGAAATATTATAACAATGAATTATGATAGATACCTCCTAACTACTTCTCATAGTCATTTTACTTTAAATTTATTATGCTCGTTCAACAAAGTTGCAACTTTGTAATCTATACTATTTAGGGTTTCGTAGTCATCAACGAACCTCGCTATGTCCTTCTGTCTGTCTGTCCGCGGCTTAGCTCAGAGACTGATACTAGAAAGCTGTAATTTGGCATGGACATACATATGCCATCAAAAACATAACTTGTAAAAAAACCAAGTCTCGCACGCAACTTAGTCTACCGTAAAAAGTTGTGAGATCCATGTAATACCAAGTCGGTTAATTTATTCAGTCCCTACTTAAGAGTCCTTCTGTCTTAAGTTATTACGTAATTAGCTCACCTAACAACGTCTTATAGTGACCAGATCAATATTAAAAATCTCTTATGTTTTAAATAAATACATAGATTGACTTGGCAATCGCACTAAACAATCAAATTTAATATAATAATGTATTAATTGTGAGATACATTATGTTTTCATGCGATAAATACATAGATTGACTTGGCAATCGCACTAAACAATCAAATTTAATATAATAATGTATTACTTGTGAGATACATTGTGTTTTCATGCGATTGCCAGGTCAATCTATGTATTTATTTAAAACATAAGAGATTTTTAATATTGATCTGGTCACTATAAGATGTTGTTAGGTGAGCTAATTACGTAATAACTTAAGACAGAAGGACTCTTAAGTAGGGACTGAATAAATTAACCGACTTGGTATTACATGGATCTCACAACTTTTTACGGTAGACTAAGTTGCGTGCGAGACTTGGTTTTTTTACAAGTTATGTTTTTGATGGCATATGTATGTCCATGCCAAATTACAGCTTTCTAGTATCAGTCTCTGAGCTAAGCCGCGGACAGACAGACAGAAGGACATAGCGAGGTTCGTTGATGACTACGAAACCCTAAAAAAAATCAACACGCACGAACTGTTGCGGCGACATCAAAATGCTTACACAAATTGTTCACTATAAATTTTGTGTCTAAATACGTAAAGTCGTTCATTGTTCATCATTCACTGCCGTTCATTGAAAATGAATCACTTTGGATGAACCGTCTAATACTGGTTTAAGATTTATTTTAATGATTTAATTTTTCGTTGGTTTAACGTTTTGTAAAAATTTAAGTCGTCTTTTAGTTTGGACTGTATTCAGCTGCAAATAGCACAAAGCTGGAATAAAAGTAAAACTTGACGAAATAAGAGCCACACGCGTCTTTCGAGCGACGTCGTTTTGCCAGCGCTCGCGCAGCGTCGACCCAACGCTGCTGGCGCGACGTCGTTGTCGCGACGCCAGCGCTGAGCCACTGCTGAACGCCGCCGCCGGCTTACGCAGCGCTGGCGGTGCGTTCGCATGGTGCTGCGGTTGGCGAGACGCGTTAGCAAGCAGCAACGGGGAAAGGGTTGTGCATTGCATTGCACGTGCTCGCAAAAAACGTTGCGCTGCTGGCGTAAACTGGCGTTCGGCAGTGGCTCAGCGCTGGCTTCGCAGTGACGTCGCTCGAAAGACGCTAAGGTCTCTAAACAGTACGGAAAGTTGATAAATCTAAAATGTACACTTACCGTCTTCAGGGTGTTTTGTAGGTTGTACTATTTGACCTTCTGCAGAAATGTACAAAAGTAGAGCTCCTCCTGGAGGCAGGTCGTTACATCCACTGGCCATGTAAACAAGTACTTGGCTCGGAGATGGTTTAAATAGTAGGTATTTATGCGGGTTATCCTTCCCCCTTGACCCGTTCTCTAAATAACCTGAAAATAATAAAATTATCATTGCAGTACGTTTGTAAAACCGAATTTATCGTCAATAATTAATTATTCAATCCCGTCCCCAAAATAATGAACAATCACAATGCTTAATTGATTCGCATTTTGCAGTCATTTATAACTTTCACATACACAGCACGCATAGCAGGGTCAGAATAAACAATCGCAGCAAATATAAACGTATTTGAATAAAATTGTACGTAGATATCTTTATTTTAGCAGAATATTATATAATACCTTTACTGGTAGGCGCGCTAGGAGTAGAAATAAAGCGCTGGCGAGGCGAGTCATCATACATCTGCGGTACTTCTCCGGATGGTTCCCTCTCGAGGGTCTGAAGCATCCTAAACATATCCATAGTGAGTTCCGAAAATTTCACTTGCTGTGAGCTGCTTCCAACGATTAACACCTCTTGTAAAACTAAGGTCATCTGTTGTGATCTTTCCACCAAAAGAGGAGTCGTTACGGAACTAAGTCTAAAAAATAATTATAATAATAATAAATTATACTACAGTGTTTTTGAATTTAGAACAGTGATAATCTGCTTCATCGTTACACGTCGTTACGATGAGCTCGTACTTGCCTGTGAGATAATACAACTGGGTAGTTATCAGGATGGAGAACTGACACGACTGGTTCAGCCTGAATAAAAGCTTTAACTTCGTCTACTACCACATTCCATTCAATCTGGTCGTCTGGATCGTAAGTGTTGCCATATTCCATAATTTGTCTATCTAATTCTTTTATTAGTTCTCTTACTAATTTAATTTTCTTTAGTAGCAAACATACTACTATAAATCTAGCGTAGTATCGCAACTTTTTTACTATTAATTCGCATTTATCTTCTTTACAGGCTTTTGTATAGTAGCACCGTGCCCTGATTGCATAATAAAAGCAGAAAGCTTCATTGAGGTATGCGGTTTCACTCGTTCTAAGACTGCAACAGCAAAATAAAGTTTTTAGTAAAATGATCACCTACTCGACAGTCATCATTTATAATAAAGTTATCATCATTTATTTTAATGTTTCTTTATGATTGTGTTCACTCACTAAAAATGATAATAAAGTTGTCCTATTTTTGAGGCGATTTCTCCTATTTGCCATCTCTTCAGCCCATATTTGCTGTCAAGGATAGCCCGGTGCTGTTGTTGGAATTTCCATAATTTTGTATATACATCAAAAGTTCTCCCAAAGTACGAATGCCATTGTTTATGACCATATTGTGGAAGTTCCCTGTTTTGTAACAATATATATATATTAATAAGCTTAGTAACTACTGATAAATTTTATCTAAGAAAAATTTGCACATTCTTACCTTAATCCATTAAAAAGCTGCTTTGATTTTTCGAGCAAATGACAAAATTCAATAATAATTTTTCTTTCGTGATCCTCTATTGTGCTTCTGTCCATTCGTCCCATGGGAATAGTACAGACTAGGTAGGGTTGTGTTGGTAGAGGTGTTTGAGCAGAGAAAACTTTCATGCGAGTTATATTCGGAATATAAAGTTACTTAACAAACTCAAAACAAACTTTATCTTTCTAAATTAAAAAGTGTAGTATTTTGTATAGGGGGGTGTTTTTGGAGCTGGAGATGGGGGTGATTGGTTATAAGTAGGTAAAGTATAAGATTTAGGTCGGAATTCTGTCAATCCCAGGATATTTTGGCGTTCATAATAAAATGCTGAATCTTTATAAGCCGATCCTGATGAAACAGGACATGCAGCGGCTATAAGCTTGAGATTACGAATGCATTGCATTCGTAAGACTTGTTTTTTGATTAAAATTTCAGGCGAGGTTGTTGCTGTGAACCAGTATTCTTCTTGATAATCTCTTGGAGTTTGAGGGTCTAAAGCCCTAGCTGCAGGTGGATATTGTGGCTCCTGATGTATTTGAGCTTCTGTATATACAGGTGAATCTTGTTGAATCTGATCTCGTTGATAGATTTGATCTATCGTATATGTACGTATAGGTAAATTCCGCTCTTCATGGATTTCAACTTGGGTTTCAGAACGTTCTGAGTAATCTGGATTTGGAAAATAAACACGTGTCTCTGTGTAGCCAGATTTTTTTTCTAACAGCTTTTTGTTTTTTTTAATAGTTTTAGGATTCAATATAGATTCTTTCACAGCAGCAGCGTAATCTGGATCAATCTCAACAAGAATTAATTCTTCAAATTTTTGTGGCACATTTTCATAGTCTGTTTGTTGTTTAACAAGTATAATATCATCCTTAGGTTTTAATGAACGCTTGGGGGACTTGGCTTGGGGATCGCCGTGGAACGAGTTCTTTTTTCGTTTCTCATCTAACGCTTTCGTTAAATTTTCGATCGCCGACTCGCATACCCTACGTCATTCATTATTATCGTCAAAGCATTCAGATTGTGTTACAGCTCGAGTATCATCTTGAGGAACCAAATTTACTTTTTTTGAGCTTGATTGGGAGGTTCCAGCTTTACTTCCTTCAGTGTTTGCTGTTGAAATCTCTTCCTGGCTTGTAGGTCCCTTCGGACTTTTACTGTCGGGTTCACGAAATCTTACAGTTGGATCTTTAAGTTTAACTGCACAGGAACTTTTGTCAGTAGCAGTTGGATTTTTATGGCGACTTTCAGGCTTATCTTTAGATTGTATGTCTTTAGTTTTTTTGACTGACTTATCTGAAACAAACAAAAATCTGGTCAACTACGCATTGAACTCGAATGGAGCGGGTTCTGTTCTTTCAGAATTAAGCTTTGTTTTTCCTGAAAATTGTGAGTATGAGTGAGGCCCTTCATTCCCCAATTATATTAAAAAACTTACTTAGCTCTTATGGAAGGGGGAAGGTTTATTTTCGATGATTATTTTTGATAAGTATCTTTTAACTATGCACTTTAAAAATAATTTATTATGAAATGTATTTGTATTCCTCTAATCATTATTATTATGTAACATAATAATGCTTTTAGAAAACGATTCAATCAACATTAACGGCCCGTTAGAGTCCACTGCTGGACTGTGAGCCTCCTCAACTTAAGGGAGGGTTTTGCCATAATCTCCACGCTTGGTTACTGTATCAGAGAGCGCTGCTGCCCGTTCCCTGTTCACTGTGTAGTCCCTAAGTCGCCTCTTACGGCACCCACGGGAAGAGTAGGGGTTGGTGACAAATGTATTCTACTCTGCCGTCACCACACGGCGAACACACAGAAAACTATTATGAATAATCAAAAAGTAAGATAGTACTCATATTATGAAAAAGAAAATATAAAAATAAGAAACACTCGAATTGTCTGACTAAAAAGGGCATGGTATTACCAAAACTTGCCATGTGACTAATTGCAATAATATTTAGGCAGTGCCTCCACTGCCAAATAAAGTAACTGTGATCGATAAAAAAAAACAGTCAAGAACGAGATAGACTCTCACAATCAGGGTTTCGTACTAAACTACGTAATGTAAATGAGCCATAAAGCAAATTTTTATTTCAATAAGTATAATAAAGTATGTTCTACTAATAATCTTGCAATAAGTGACTGTCAGGGTAGATTCGCACCCCTCGGTGGGGACGTATGTGAGCTGTTGATGAAGTTTGTTAAGTCTATTGTAAGTTTTCTTCTTGGAACTTGTACGTCTAAATAAACTTATTATTATTATTAATCTCTGACTGTATTTAAGAACTAACACTACCTATGATAAAGTTTGAAATTAGAAAATGATGCAGCCCCCCGCTTACCGTTACTGGCCCGCTGAGTATTTCAAATTTAGAATGATTGAACTAAAGCTTACGCACCGGGCCAGCAGCGTTATACCTCCCCCCATGTTTCTTTGTAGTATCGAGCCAGCTTATAAACCTTTGTTAGCTTCTAAAGTATAAATTTAAATAACATTATGTAAAATCGTCTTTTATTGCATAAGCATTAATTGTATGTAGGATAAAAAGCCATCTTAAGTCCTACATTTTATGAAGAATGTAGATTTTTCCGAATATATCACGAAAAACCTGCAGTTTTCCTGTAATCTATGGCTACTAACCACGTAAAAAACAATATTTTAGCTTTTGAAATATAAAAACTAACAACTGTTGTTAGATTTTTTACATGATATACAAGTATTTGTTTATAGTTACTATAAACGAAATATGTCTTCCATCTTAAGATTGGCTCTTTCAAAATTATATCCGACACAATAATGTTTATTTTAACTTTTTTTTATTGGTCCCCCTAAATTGACTAAGGCCTGGTCGCCGTAATCTAGGGTAGGCTCGAGCCCCTCGGTGGGGACGTATATGATCTGTTGATGATGACCCCAAAACTAATTTAAAATATTTTTTTATTTAGTTATTACTATGCCCAAGTCTCTATGTTTCTTAGTTAGGAGAAAATCATCTGTGACAGATGGAAATAACGATCCAAGATCAAGAAATTTCAACTCGCACTATATCTGTTCTAAGAGAAATGCTCACACATTTATTAATTCACTGTTCATCATTCACTGCCATTCATTGAAAATGAATCACTTTGGATAAACGGTTTAGAAAACGAAACCAAGATCACTCCGTGTCCGTCCGTCCGTCTGTCTCAGAGGTATTTTTTGTAGTTGCGGTTGGACCTAACTGGCGGTCGCCGCCGTACTCCTGCTGGGGTCTTCTTTAAATCCAGTTGAAGTTCAGTAGATCCGTGGCAGTTATGTTGATAGATTGTGCATGTGAGATTGAGTGAATGCTCCGAGAGTTATCTAAACTGTGGTAAGTCCATGTTGATTCAATTGATTTATATTTTTTTTTATCTGATGTAATTTATTCCCTAAAAGGTTAAAACAAAACTAAATAACTAGTGGCTCTGTGAGCTGTAGACCTCGCGATTGCACTTTTTGTTTTTTTTTTTCTCGACAAACATCCCCAACTTTGTGTTTTTTTTATTTTTAAACTTTATTTTATTTTATTTTGTCTTATTTTATTTTATCTTATTTTATTTTATTGGTTAAGAAATGTGGCCTGTAGAGGAAAACAGCCTCGGTGGTAGACCTTGTAAGCTGGCAACCCACATAACTCCGTCATTTTTTAAAATTTCCAAAAACTGACTCGTCAAAAAAATCGATTAATTTATCGAACCTGCTCGCAAAATTTCACGAGAATCGGTTGAGAAACGCGACCTGTATAGTGGAACAAACAGACAGGCATGAAATTGATTTTACTTATTTAAAGGAAAATACTGTATATCAATTTGCATTTGTAAATTGAACATTATCTATCATCGCCAACTTTTTATGATCATATTGGCGCTTGTGACGACGAAATTAAGCTCGTGATTTTTGTAAAAAAAGTAAACGGCTTTATTTCCGAAAAACCACTTATAGTTTTGGTTTATTGCATTTTTTTTGCATTGATTGATCGAGCGAGCGAAGCGTCTCTGTTTCAGCTTGGCCAAATTTGCTTTTGTATGTCCATCTGTTTGTTTGTTTGTGGATTTGTTTGTTTGTTTCACTCTACAGGTCGCGTTTCTCAACCGATTCTCGTGAAATTTTGTGAGCAGGTTCGATCAATTAATCGAATTCTTTTTGTCGAGTCACTTTTTAGAAATTTAAAAAAAATACGGAGTTATGGGGGTTGCCAGCTTACAAGGTCTACCGCTGAGGCTGTTTTCCTCTACAGGTCACATTTCGTAAAATAAAATAAAATAAAACAAAATAAAATAAAATAAACTTTAAAAATTAAAAAAAATCAAGGGGTTGGGGATGTTTGTCGAGAAAAAAAAATTTGAAAAGATATATACAGACTCGCGAGGCCTACAGAGCCACTAGTATATAATAGGTAAATTCACAACTAAACTAAACTAAAATTAGTCCTGTCACTTTCTATCAGTTTTAATTGAAAAGGGACCGAAGATCATCGGTTTTGTTTTTGTCTCTGACCGACTAATTATCAATTTTAATTGACGCTGTGGCAGTGGCCAAATATTGGCAAAACACTCTATTGAGGTGAACCGTCGACACAAGAAGAAGAGTCACCGAGCACTAAATTCACGCGACGAAAAAAAATACAGTGTTAACAATATAATAAGCGCATAAGCGCTTCAAATATTTATGCGCTTCAAATATTTATGCACTTCAAATATTTTTGCTACTTCGAGTATTTAAATTTTTGCCCCCTGAAACCAGAATTCGTTTATTCACGCAGCTCGTCCTTTGGTTGCGTCATCTTTCATTGTTTCAGTTACCGATATAAAAATAATAGGTTGTGCATTCATAGAAAATACATAGAAATAAACTAGCCTGTTCGTGAAAGTTCGAAATGATGTCAGTATATAAATCTCCTTTTGTTTGATTGTGGTTGCGTTGTTCGACTACACTCGTTATCAGATCCTGTCATATAACCGTGTCAGGCTTTACTCGACCACGCGTAACCAGAACATATTGATCTTCGAATTGTCACCAGTGCACTGGTGACATGATCAACTTCAAATAACAGGCATTTTCTGCTGTTTGTGCTATTTGGTATACAAAATAATGCAAAACCTCTCGGTTGGTTTCATGAATTGAACAACTTTTGTTCTAGAACTTTGCAAAAATCTCAAACAAAAATGGCTTTTAATACAAACTATTAGCTGACCGAGTCGATTTGTATGAAAAATAAAATGAAAGTTGTTAGTTGGTTGAACACAGGTGAAACCAAATGAAGTAACGTTCTGGTTTAGTTCTACAAGCCGCTGATTCCACTCCATCCGTTACAATCCTGAATCCTGAAGACAGGCAAAAGTTCTAACAAGGCGTTAAATCCATAAACAAAACACGATCACATCATTTAGTCCAAAGAAAAATAATCCCACGAGTCAGTGCACAAAACACGAGCACGAAAACCGTTCTATATAAAAAAGAATGAGTATGTTTTATTGGAAATCTTTTTATAGACAGACAGACATGTCGCTAAAGGATGTCCATATATCTCGTTCTACCAAATTTCTTACTTGTACAAGTACATCTTATAAGTTGGTCTAGTATTCGATAACCTGTAAAGCCTACTTAATGCTGCTACTGTGAATTTTTTCACATTTCCAAATACAACGGTTTCACTGGTTGGGGGGGACGGGACACTGACTCTAACAATTAAAAATAAGCACTTTAAAACGAAATATTTCTGAAATGTACACTAGAATCGAAAAATGGTAATACCAAACCCCCATTATTTTTAAAAAACCTATCCAACGATGCCTCGCACTATAAGATAGTCGTGAATAAAAAAATAACCCCCACTTCACGTGTTTTTTAAAAGATTGTATTTTTTAGCTTTGTCGGCATGATTAATAATGTATATCCTACCAAATAACAGCCTTCTAGAACTAAGAATCCCTGAGCTAAGCCGCGGACGGACAGACAGACAGACGGACATGGCGAAACTATAAAGGTTCCTTTTTGACTACGATACCCTAATAAAAAACTAACCAGCTCTCAAGAGCTGTCGGGTCAGCCCTAGAAATACTTTTTGAACGCGACGCCAGCAGTTCGGAAAACATCTTCCTAATAATCGTGCCACTTAATATTGTGAAGAGCGCCGAAGAAAATATATTTTTATTTTACTAATAGAAACGTATATAGCCATAAGTTAGAAAATCGTCTTCAATGTTATTATGTTTCTTCACTTTTTAATTATTTAATAACAATCCCAGAGGATATTATGTTTTCCTTCTTTATTGTACAAAGAAAACTAGTTTCCTACTTGAATTTAGATATTGTGAAATCAGCCATTAGGATATTACAGATAGATTAGATGGATCTAGACGAGCTAGTTTAACTTGAGTATAAATTGCAAATAATTATTTGCAATCTGATTACAATCAGCAGTAGATTCCCAGAAAGTAAATCTGATTCTTTACATTGGTTAAGCAGGGACTAATATGCATACTTACTTATTTATCTGGCCTATAAATAATTTTGTAAGTAAACAAAAAAGTTAGTAACTAAAAAGTCATACTATTTCGTTGTTACTTTTTCGTTGGTTGAATTTTTTGTTAAAAAGCTTTTATTTTTCATTTTTATGTGACTGAAATTGACTTATCCATCTAGTCTAAAATTTTAATTCCCACTCCGGCTTCGCACAACTCCGGCTTCGCACAGGTGTAAAATATTTTGATGTGTCTCTTAAGCGCCCAAAATATGATTTTTGACGATTTGATTGAAAATAATTGAATTTTCTCTATTTTATTAAAACTAATTTGAATGGCACGTACATACTAAGCATTTTTATGAATCACGTCATCTATTGGTGAAAACAGAATCAAAATCATTTATGTGGTTTAGGAGGAGTTAGCGGATATACAGACAGGCAGACGCGGAAAGTAACGAGGGATCTAGAGACATTTCTTTACTAATACGTAGGTCCTCATCAACAGCTCATTCACCGATTTGGATAAATGGCTCGAGCCACGCTGGTCCAACCTTGAATTTAGTCGCAAGAATGTGCAGTGCAGGTATCCTCACGATATTTTCCTGCACCGTAAGAGAGTCGAATAAACTTAAATATATGATTCAAAATATGAAAACACAATAAAATATGGTGAGGTTTGAACCCACGTCTGCCGGATGCTAGCCACGATACCACCTCATCAAAACTATATATAAGGTATGTTAGTTTTAACAGAATGAATAAAAAATATTTTTCCCTTTTTTCTACCCGAAAAAGTATTTTTGTTTTTATTTGAAACTTATTTTGAGATTTATCTATGAAGTAAAAAAAATAATTATCTAAATCGGATAACCCAATACAATTGATTAACAGGTAAAAATTCAGTACGTGCATAACCTGTCATCCTGTATTTTCTTACCCTGGAAAATTTTATTTTTTATACAAATGGGACCAACTTCGATACCCTATACAATAAAAAAAGAATCATCAAAATTGGACTACACTGTAAAAAGATATGCGCGGTCATATATAAAAAAATATATACGTGTGGAATTGAGAACCTCATCTGTTTTGGTTTGTTTTTTTCGTCGGTTAAAAATTGACTTCTAAGCTCAATTCCGTCAGCACTTCGGGTGCAACTGGCCCACCTCATTAAATTTTTTTTACTAAAATAAACTTAAATCGATTGCTGTATTTTAGTGTAGAACTCTTTGATAAAGGCTGGTACCACCGTGGCTTTTAAAAGGAAGTACGAAATATTTACTTAACACACTACCTATATTTAAGTACTTATATTTTGCATTCAATTTAAAATACTATTTTGAAATCATAGATAGATAGATATATAAAACATTTATTAAGGACAAAACATAAATATCTTCTAGGCGAGCGTGGTCCATCTTTCACCTCATAATCAACTTCCATCAGCTAAATTAAATTCGACACAGTTCACAAAAATTACGTTACTTGAGGCGTTAAGTTTGAATCTATAGCGAATTTTTGGAAAAACTATAAACCTAGCCATTCATTGTGTCAATAACATACTAAAAAATCATGGAGATTGGATAATATTTAGAGGTGGAAAAACGTTTTCTCTTTTTGTATGGACGAGCACGCACTATTCTTCCCTCTTAACGCTCCACTGCAGTTAATATTAATTTCCTCACCCCGAGCCCTATATAATAATATTAGTCAGGAGGCAAATATTTAATAAGTCGTCTCCTTCACGATTTTCGTAGCCCCCTCTTCTATATACCTACAACTGGTATGTATGTGCTCCTTGTGCTTTATAAAACACACTGAATTGATATGGCATGGAAATAAACAATTTGAATTTGAAAATACGAAACTGAAGGTTGTAAGAAGAGGAAGTGGGGATACGCATAGCTATGACGTCACAAAGATGGCGGCCGACAGTACCAAGTTTTCTTCATTTCGTTGTTTGATATGTCATTTGAAAGGTTATATAGTGGTCTATGATTGCTCTTTTGAAACATACTAATTTAATTTTGTTGTTTTTAAAATATTAACGAAAATAGGTTTTTTTCATACACTTTTTCTTATTTACCGCTATAACTAAATAAAGAGAAACATCAGTGTACCTAAGCTTATAAGAAAAAATTAAGTCCATTATATAACCTTCGCAAAAATATAAACATCATTGTAGTCCAACAATAAACAAACAAGTTGTGACCAATTCTGTAAAAAAAGTATTTATCGTTCTGATTTTTACCGCCGTTTTCACTATTGATTTATTGAAATTATAAGTTTTTAGAGAAATAGCTGTACTTTTTACAAATAAAAGTATAAAAATAATATACGTTTACTTTTATAAATTATGTTATCACACGTTTTTAATTTTATATTATAATATCGCACATCAAGCAATCAAGAAGTAGTACTACTATAGAAACACCATACAAAACAAAGTATTATTGTAATCATAATAACAGTGCAAATAAAAACTATTTACAGGGTGTAGTGAAAATCACTTATTTTTACGTAAATCACAATGTACAAATAGTAATAAAATGATGAATGAGATAACGGTGTCGATTCCCGCAGCGGAACTAAATTTAAATTTTATCAGATTGTCAACCATTGTGAGCGACAAATTTTATAGCGCAAATGTCAACTTTTGACGTGTGCAATGTAATTTTAAACGGCTTATATAAGGATCCTGCTTAAAATTGACGTTTGTGACATAAAATTTGACGTTCAAAAGAGCCGACAATCTCCCGTCCTTTTTCATGGTCGTGGGTCAAAAAGTTACAAGACTAATTTAAAATTTAAATTTAGTTTCGCTGCGGGTATTGACACCAATGTAGACACAATTGAATTATCGGGTTTAGTGAATAGAGCATACTCATAAACATCCTCAAAGCTATACTGATTAAAACATAACTATTTTCCAATATTGACGACTCCGCAGCCTAGTTGGTAGTACGCCTGCCTTCGAAGCACAGGGTCGTGGGTTAGAATCTCGCCCAGGGCAAATATTCGTGTGATTGTTTATTTAAAGTATGTATTTATCTATTTAAGTAATGTATATCAGCTGCGATCAGCTGTCTGTTACCCATAGTACAAGCTTTGTTTAGTTTGGGATTAGATGGCCATGAATGTGTGAGATGTCCCCACATATTTGTTTATTTAATATGGCATACTCCTATCATAAATTTTTGCTTTGAGCGTGCACAGCCGCATTTCGCTGTCTGGCAGTCTGTCTTACACTGGCACGATATGAACTCGATATCTTGCAGATATTGGAGGTTTCAGGCTTGGGAATTTTTATATAACCTCCAGCCACAGTTTTATGGTGAGGGTAAGGTTTGGGTGGGATATTTGCATTTTTCAAAGTAAAAGCCTAATGGTATATTTCTGCCGAAGCGTCTGTCGGTCTACGTGCAATGTGCCCCGCCCACTGCCACTTAAGCCTCGCAATTCGTTGGGCTATGTCAGTGACATTGGTTTTCCTGCGAATCTCATCATTTCTAATACGATCTCGTAGGGAAACTCCGAGCATAGTCCTTTGGGTGACCATGAGCCTTTTTATGAGGCCCAATGTAAGCGACCATGTCTTTGATCCGTATGTCATCACTGGAAACACACACTGGTTAAAGACTTTCGTCTTGAGAAACTGCGGTATTTGGGGCGAAAAGATGTTACGTAGCTTCCCGAATGCTGCGCAGCCGAGTTGGATTCGACGATTGACCTCTTCCTCGAAGTTGGATCTGCCTAGCTGAATTATTTGTCCAGTTTGTCCTAAATTAAACAACCTCGAGAGCAGCGTCCCCAACTTTTCGTGGAGTGGGTACTACATGGGCGTTCGACATAATTTTTGTCTTAATCCATGTTCATTTTAAGACCCACTTGTTGGGAAACTCTGCTGAGTATGCCATATTGGAAGAGAATAATGTTCTAATCAGCATAACTTTGAGGATGTTAATGAGTAGTATGTTGCTTGCTATGCTTTGTTCACTAAACTCGATAATTCAATTGTGTCTACATTATCTCATTCATTCATTATTTTATAGTAGTAATTTTACATTGTGATTTACGTAAAAATAAGCGATTTTCACTACACCTTGTAAATAGTTTTTATTTGCACTGTTATTATGTTTTTTTGTATATTGTTTCTATAGTAGCTTAGCAAGTACTTCTTATTTGCTTGATGTGTGATATAATAATATAAAAAAAAAACGTTTGTTAATTATATATATATATTATATAGTAAAACTGTAAAGATGCCAATTCTGTACATTGTAAATAAAAAAAAATACCTCTGGGGTCTTCTTAACTGTCTGTCTGTGTCTTGTTCGCGATTCACGCAAAAACTACTGAACGAATTTTGATGAAACTTTTTTTGTTTTATTGATATTGGTCCTCGGTAACATATAGGCTTTTTGAAGATCGGAATACCTGATGTGGAACCATAGCAGTCCAGCTAAACTATGGGAGATATGAAAATAGCGCCTTACGAAAAGTTGTTGAGCGTGATAAATATTTTCTAATGACATACAAAAATCGAAGGTCTGGTACACCTGATGTGGAACCCTAGAAGCCCAGCTAACCTGTAAGAGATACAAATATAGTACCTTGAGAAGGTTGTTTGGCGAATGCGCCTGCGTAATAAGGGTTTATGTATTCGATGTGTTGATAAAGATAGTTATTTTATTACCACACTGCGTGATGTCAATGACAAATACTAGGTGGCGCTGTTAGTTTTAAAACAGCAGTTTAATTCTTCGCCGCCACACACTTCAAACATACCCCTATCCAGTCTTATTCCCTCTCTGCCACATATTCCTAGATATAGAAGCCGAGACCCACGGCTTAACGTGCCTTCCGAAACACGAAATCAACTTTGTTTTGGGACAATCTGGTGATTCAGCCTGCAATATCAAACTAGTTTTTTTGTACTGTGTTCTCACCGGGATTTGAACCCAGAACCTCACTGGAATGAGAGTCGATCGCTCGACTGCTCGGACTCGGGCGGCGGCCGCGGTGGCGTTTGGAATCTATTACATTTTTATTTAAAAGTCTACACAATCGCGTCGTGTGTTATCCAAAACACATTACGCAAACACAACTTAGGTCTCTTTTGTCTCTTTTTCTATTCAGGACGTATTGTGATGACTGCTCTTATAATTCACTCCAATAATATATACCTATCTATAGAAATATTATAACATGTTTATATACAATTTTGTATATGTGTATATTGAAGTAATCAATCAGCCTATTGCAGTCCACTGCTGGACGTAGGCCTCCCCAAGGGCACGCCAAAGCGCACGATCACCCGCTTTCCTCATCCAGCCACCACCAGCGGCCTTCCTCAGGTCATCAGTCCACCTGGCAGGGGGGCGCCCCGCACTACGTTTCCCGAGACGCAGTCTTCTTCAATACGTATAGATTTAAAAAAGTACCATCATTATAAAAAGTTGTAACTCACGTCAATGTCACGTTTTAATTAAAATTTAAACATGTTTCATTACAATTCAGTACTGTTATGAAACTTGTTTAAATCAGATTCAGATCTGTATTTCATTTACCCTGTGAAAGTTATTTAATAAAGTAAATCTAGTCCACCATACCTAGTGAAATCCTTTTAAAGCGTGCCTCCGATGCAGAATATGTGCAGTGAAAGTGAGGAATGTGCACATTGCGCATTCCTCACCTTTGCTTTTGCCGAATTTCCCTTTGACCACCATGGTTGGTTAAGTTTATTAGAAAGTATTGGCTTTGTGAACTGCAGACCTTTGCAAAGCTTCATCAACAGCTCATATCGAATACGTCCCCACCGAGAGGCTCAAGCCTCCCTTGAATTAGGGCGAACAGGCCTTAGTCGACCACGCTGGCCCAGTGCGGGTTGGTCGACACACAACCTATGAATTTCTTCGCCCAGCTTAAAACTTCGAATTGACTGAAATATATATTTTTCATCATCGTCATCAACAGCTCATATACGTCCCCACCGAGAGGTTCGAGCCTCATCAACAGCTCATATACGTCCCCACCGAGGGGCTCGAGCCTACTCTGAATATATTTTTACCTTTTGAAAATTTTCCGTAATCTTAATCGACAAAAAATCTATATAATTATCGTACCTGCTCACAAAATTTCACGAGAATCGACGACATGTAGGAGATCAGCCGGAAATTCGCCGGAAAACCGGACATACGAAAGCATTTTTGTCCAAGCTGAAACGGAACTCGGTCAACTATCCGTTTGCCCGCGTGTTTTGAAAGTATTATCTCCGAAGTGATTTTTATTACCACAAAAATGAAAATCAGTCGGGTAAAAAAGAAAATAACTCTACTTCTAACCGGCCTGTCAAAATAAAACATGAACCATTTAAGTTAGACCTTCAGCAATACAACTGCGAAAATCGCATCCAATTCCGTGCAGTAGTTTTTGTGTAATGTTTGTACAAAATAGCCAGACAGACCTAGAAACAAACAAAAATTCTAAATAATTATTAAATTGAAATATTATATTTTTTAACCTAACACGTTTTTAATGCACCAAAAAGTATAAAATAATTTTGATTGTGATTTTTGTTGCTGTAGTACTCTTGTAGGACTTAAAACGAAAACGTGCGGTGCATGGAATAGATTTTGAAACTACAACCATGTTTCTTAAAAACTATAGGCACAAAGTAAAGCGGCGCGGGGCTCCACTATTATAGGTTAGAATAATTATAAGCTGGCTAAGCTTCTTTATGAAAAAAATGGAAAGACACCTTTTAGGCGAGCGTGGTCCAACTAATTAAGAAAAATCCAACGAGTCCAAGCAAAAAAATTATGTTGTGTCTTTGAAAAGATCTTTTAGGCGAGCGTAGTCTAACTAATCAAGAAAAATCCAATGAGGTCAAACACAGAGAAAATTATGTTGTGTCTTTGAAAAGTTCCTATGGCCATCTCCCGGCTGTCTGTCTGAACTCGTTAAATACATTGTGTATTTAACGAGTTCCTATGGTCACCTTCCGGCTGCATCATCATACCAGCTCCATGATACCATAATATTGCATTGCATTACATAAGTGTACCAAATTTCAGCACAATCGAATGACAGCGTGTGCTCCTAAAAAACCTCCTTCAAAAGTAAAACACATTTGTTTGCACTAAAAAGTAACAAATAATATTAATAACTATGTATGCAAGATTGACATTAATAAAAATGGTCAATAGAATACAATTCAATCACTTTTACTTTTTAATATTTACGAATAAACAACACTTTTTGTAGTCAGTGCCAGCCACGAATCGCAGGCATTCACAGTTTGTTCTATTATTTATAAACTTTCTTCATCTTAATTTTTATAAACCGCTCTAAAGTAAATAAATTCATTTCTTTTTGTGTGCATATTCTTTGAAATTAGCTTTGATGATTTGTGTAAAATATTTTGTTAGGTTCGGTTGAGTTATTTCTTAGGTACTTGTTATATAATTTCGTTTTTAAGTACAATAATTTCATGACCTTGTTAATAATTTTGTGTAAAGCGCTACAAAGTTTTTTTTAGTTTGTTTCTGATTTGGATGACATTAACTATAAAGAGCGCTGATTTTTATATTTAAATAACATTTTGTCGTTCATATATTTATGTAGAAGCTTTAGGGTTGCATGCAACCATGCTTCAACGTTATTTTGTTTAGTTTCTTCTTAGCTTTGGCTGGACCAACCAATATAAAAAGAGTTAATAAATTAAATTGTAAATATTAAATAGGATTGTATTATAATAGCATAGCTTTTTTAGGTATAATATATCTTTGTAAAAAACGCTCTACAATGCTACTACGTTTAGGTTTTTTCTTGGCTGGCACCGACTACAAAAAGTGTTGTTTATTTTACGTAAATATTAAAAAGTAAAAGTGATTGAATTGTATTCTATTGACCATTTTTATTAATGTCAATCTTGCATACATAAATAGTTATTAATATTATTTGTTACTTTTTAGTGCAAACAAATGTGTTTTACTTTCGAAGGAGGTTTTTGATTTTTTTTAAATAGTTTTTATTTTATTCTTTTTAGTGATACTGCAGCACGTTTACAAACTTTTTGGATTATTTACGATTATCTTGTAGTATGAGGTATCGTTGGATAGGTCTTTTAAAAATAATCGGGGTTTGCTGAAACCATTTTTCGATGTTAGCGTAAGTTTTAGAAATATTTCGTTTTAAAGTGCTTATTTTTGTTAGTCAAATTCCCCCCCTCCCTACCAGCGAAACCGTTATAATTATATGGAAAAGTGAAAAAAATCATGGTAGTAGTGCATATGATGAATTTAAAAGGAAAACTATCAACATCAAGTCGGCTTTACAGTTTATCTAATAATAGACCAACTTATAAAATGTACTTGTACAAATATCATAGAAAAATATTATTTTGGTGGACGTTAACTGTCATAAACAGTACATAAATTAGTATGGGACAACTACGGAACCCTACACTTTGCGTGACTCGACACGTGCTTGGCCAGTTATTTTATTACAGAACGAACCGCATGACCTTCAATGGCTTCAATTCAATGTTTTCATTCCTTGAAAAAAGTAAAGTGAATTAAATATACTTAGTGAATAAACCGTTTACAAATCACTGGCAGCTATGTCCGTACTTAAATAATATAAAATTCTCGGATAAAAACCGTTCGTTTTGTGCACTTGTTGTAAAATCATTCCAGGGAGGTTCCGGGTTCGAATCCCGGTGGGACAAAAGTCAAAAGAACTCGTTTTAATTGCAGGCTGAACATATCGAATACGTAAACCCTTATCATACAGGCGCTATATTCGTATCTCTTATACTTTAGCATTGCTTCTTATTCTAGAGTTCCACACACAGAGTTCCACATCAGGTGTACCAGATGTTTGATTTTTATACCTAAACAGAAAGTGTTCATTCTTCAAACAACCTTCCCAAGGTGCCATATTTGTATCTCTTACAGTTTAGCTGGGCTGCTAGGGTTCCACATCACCTTCGATTTTTGTTTGTCATTAGAAAATACTTATCACGCTTAACAACTTTTCCTAAAGTGCTATATTTGTATTTCTTAATAGTTTAGCTGGGCTGCTAGGGTTCCACATCAGGTATACCAGACCTTCAATATTTGTACGTCAATAGTAAATGCTCATTACGCTGTACAATTTTACCTAAGGCCCTATTTTAATATCTCTCATAGTTTATCTGGACTGTAATGGTTCTGCTATGGTTTTTATGGGATGGCCATTTAGATCAATTATAGTTTGGCCAAGTCAATCTATTTATTTAAAACATAAAAGATTTTTAATATTGATATGGTCACTATAAGACGTTGTTAGATTAGCTAATTATGTAATAACTTAAAACAGAAGGACCTTTAAGTAGGGACTGAATAAATTAATTGACTTGGTATTACATGGATCCCACAATTTTTTACGCTAGAAGAACTGAGTTGCTAGCTGGTTTTTTTACTCAAGTTATGTTTTTGATGGCATTACGTTTTCTTGAGTCGATATTATTTTTTCATAAATACTTTCTATGTAAATCAGCCAGTTACAATTGCAATTTTATAAATTTCGAACGATATTCACTCGGAACCATTCCTGGCGATGCACAAACAAAAGTAAGTACCGAAACTGTTACATCCGCTTACTACCAAATTAGCTTTGTCTGTCCGTAGTCCATGTTGAAATTAGGTTTTCCCAGTATCACATTCAGATTACTTCAGATATCAATTGTGTATGGTGTCCTGATCGCTTCGGCTCACGTTGTTTGGTTTGATCACTGTTTCACTGATAATCAAATTGATTGGCGTCGTAATTCATTATTTACTTTTTTTTTTTTTTGTATTTCTTTGTTTATACTATTTTTTTTATTTTCACTATCTTTTTTTTTCGCCCATCTATATATAATATTTAACCACCACCACCATTTTAACCTCCATTAAAAATACTTTATTTAGAAAGAGCTTTAAGAAAGTTGTCTGGATGAAATTGATACGATGTAGCGATAAGGCCGCCTTACACTACACTTATCTGTCAAACTACTGTAGATATTTGTTCTTGAGTGCGCAATAAAGTATACGAGTATTCCCAATTTCCTCAGGCATTCATTTTTTTTATAATATACCTTTTAAAAATAAAATGACAAAGCGAAGCAATGCATCCTATGGAAAAAACGTTTTAATTTTATTAATAGATTGATAACAGATGAAATTGTATTATGTATGTAACATACCTAGGTACTTGCCATGTGGTGACGGCAGAGTAGAATACATTTGTCACCAACCCCTACTCTTCCCGTGGGTGTCGTAAGAGGCGACTTAGGGACTACACATTGAACAGGGAACGGGCAGCAGCGCTCTCTGATACAGTAACCTTTTAATCTGCGATCTCCAACCCGCCTGCCAAGCGTGGAGATTATGGCAAAACCCTCCACTTAAGTGGAGGAGGCTCATAGTCCAGCAGTGGACTGTAACGGGCCGTTGATTTTGATTTGATACCTAGGTACTTTATTTATTTCATAACGTTTAAATGACTATGATGAAACTAATATTAAAATATACGAGATTATAAGAAATAAGCATTCGTTAAGTGAAAATATCCATGTTCGTCCCCTTCGGCCAACTACTAGGTACTACTCTTACAAGTTCTATTTCCCAAACATAACACTGGCACAAAGTTAACCTAGTGCCATAATAAAAAAAAAAACAATTGCTGTTGGCGTAGGTTTTAAAATGTATTAGTGAGTATTTTGTTAAAATTTTACCTATTTTCAAATGTTGTTTATTTGCTGTCCCATGAAATCTGTTCACTATGGTGTTACTATAAACTTTTCACACTTTCAACGAAAATATTACCACATTTCCCTGCGACCTGTTTTTACATATATGGACAGCGGTTTAGTAGGTAGCCGTCAAAATGTTCCCATATCTACAAAATTGGTGACCAAAGTAGCTGTGTTACCGTGGTTAAAAATTGTGTTCCGTCCGATTAAATGGACACCCAGCATAAAAATAAAACCAAACTATCCCCCCAAGGGTGTCGTATAAGGTAATAAAGGAAAAGGCCATGCAGTTACCGGCTTAAGAATTGGACCTATCTATGTCTATCTGTAAGTGGAGACTTAGGCGATTTGGGTTTGGTGCCACATAATATGCGACATAGAGCATTATTATGCGACAGGCGGGCAACCTGTTGTTGGGTGCACAAAATATAGGTCCAAATATATACCGCATCCTCATCCATGTTTGTAAAAGTGGTTTTAATGCTTGCATCCAGTGAGCCATCTAAAGGTCTGCTCACCCGTTTATGAAAGAAGTGCTGTATTTTAATTAATTTCGATCTAAGGCAAACATGAGAAAAAACAGCAAATGTAGCTGTAAAACACAAAGGAACACATTTCGAATATGTAATTAAAATGGCCAAATTATAGAAATTCGCTTAAACAATCATTACTAGTAACTGCTGTGCTCACTCATGGCTACGCTTCCGTTGTCTACGATTTTTCCTGTAGGAATGAGAGGTTTCCCCGCGGTAAAAACTTACTTTTGTCCATACTTGGGTGTAATCTGTTATATTTCATAATGTTAGTATAATAATATGGAACTATTGGGAACAAACGCATACGACACCATGTCAAAAATTATGGTATGAAATAACGCAGTTTTATATTTCTTAAAAGTTTCCCAACAAGCCTATGCAGATATATATAAGTACAAAATAATTATAAGCACCTGATGCGTGCATAGTAAACACATACATTAAATAATCATATTCGCTTTGCTATCAAATTTTGCAATCTCAATAACACACAGCTAACTTAACATCGTATTCATAGTTTATACGTCTTCAGTTTGTATTAGTTTTAACATTTATTTAAGCTTATGCAACCTGTGGGCTTCTCTTGACTTCTCCATCCAGGCAATGTTTGATTAGAATACTTTTCTGAGCCTATTTTGGGAGCAAAAAAGAATTTCCTAGATGGTTGTAGTAGTTAGATAAATAAATAATGTCGACAACAAGATCTACGCAACATGTAGCTTCTAACGTTACCTTATTAATATGTATGTATTAAAATTTTGGATTGGATAGTGGGAAAGTGCACTGAAATTTGAAAACGTCATGAACTATAAATATTTGAAAGTAGCTAGTGGTAGGTTTTGCCTGATGATACGAACTAAATAGGTGCCCTAAGTGAACATACCTTTTTTCTTGAAAAACTTCTGCATGGTTACGCACTGCACTCTGTATTATTAGGTTCAAAATATAACAACAAAAAATTTGAAGGGATTACGTGCGACACTCCGCGACGCGCGACCCAGCGAACATCTATCAGGCACACTGAACGATTTGCGATCCGAGCGGTGCACGGTTGCACTATGCAGCCGCGGCGGTCCTGTGTCTACTGACTTTTTTACCGGCAACCTTGGTTGTTTTATAATGGTACTAGCGGGTCCGCCCGCGGCTACGCCCGCGTTTTGTAAGATTTTCCCGTGGGGTTAGGACTTTTGAAAAGTATCCTTTATGTTAATACAGGTTACAAACTATCTCCATTCTAAATTTCATTCAAATCCGTTGAGGCGGAACAAATATCCAAACATCTAATCATCAAAACACCTTAACATCCAAACATAAAACGTGATCAAACGTCTAAACATCCAAATATATTTTCACGTTTATAATATTAGTGTGAAGTGTGATAGTATCATCAAGTGCCTAAATACAAAGTTCCATGGTGTCATCTTCGGTAATAACGAACTTCCATGCAAACTTTTATCTCCTATTTCAACACCTCCAAGCCTTTTTTACGCGATAAAAGGTATCCTAGGTCCTTTTCCAAGCTCTAGTCTATTTTTGTACAAAATTTCATCAAAATCGGTTCATTAGCTTAGGCGTGAGTTACTTTCGCATTTATAATATTATACACGTATCGTATTAAGATTATTAGGGATTACGTGTGAATCGTGTGATACGATTTGAAAAGAGTATGTACAGAGGACAAAGGATATAGTCAGGCTGCTTGAAACGGATTAAGTTTTCTCTGGTAATTATTTATGCTTTGTCATCAAATTTCGCATAATTGAGTAGTTCGTTAATATATAACATGTAAAAAAAATCATATAAAAATATAAAAGATCTCTTGGGAAAATTCAAACCGTTTCAAGCGGCCTGGCCTGACAATGTCCTTTGTACACTGTACCAAGGTGCTGTTGTTTTAGATAGGTTTTGTAATTATTAAAGCATGTCGCGTGCGGAAAAATTATAACATTTACTTAGATTTAAATATTTTTTTATTTACGATTAAAGTTATATTTTTATTAATGTAAATAAGATACATTGGGAACTTTATTTAATACTTTTGAGGCATAAAACTAAATTAAAATATGTAATCATGGCATAAGTGGTTATTCCCGTTGTTACATAATAAATGTCCAGATATGAACCAATAAAAATAAAATCAATCTTTAAAATTAAAACTTTTCAATAATATACCTATGCGTCCATATCTCAAAAACAACATAATCGATTTTGATAAAACTTGTAATATTCTCTTACCTAGTTAAAAAATACTTAATGCAATACAATATATTATAAACAACTGACAATTATTTGCAAGTGTATTACTAAACGATTCGTTTTGTTTGATTTATACCCGACTACGGCGAAACAAAAAGGAGGGTTAAGATTTTAGCCGCTATGTATGTTTGTATGTACGTAGTTCGTCTGTTCCCACATATCTCTTAAACTATCTATTATAATTGAACAAATGAGATATTGTTAGAAGCGTTTTGATTATCCGCTGGTTAAACTAAATTCAATATGGCGCCCTCTAGAGGACATTAAGTACAACAATAAAAACTGTATCATGTTGGGTATCAAATGAAAGGGCTTAATTTGCATATTCTAAAAATATATATGTACTAGCTATTGCACGTTGCTTTGCTTGCATTACTTCGATAATTGCGTATTATTTAAGTAAATAAAAAATACGTTGCAGATGTTTGTTTAGTTAGGTAATCAACGCGATGAATCTAAATGTCTCGTTACCGAACCATAAAAAATATATCCGGCCAAGTGGGTGTCTGACTCCGCACTGAGGGTTACGTACCTTACTTAGTTTTGTTTGTAAACAGGTTAATTTCGCCGATTTCTAGTTTTATTTAATAAGTAGTATAACTTTGCACTTAAGAATCGAATTTACAATAAAAGTACAGACCTACCACAGAATCTGTGAAATGGCCAATATTGGAACTACGGCGATAAATATGGAAATATCATATTTTAGAACTGTGGTGATTGGTAATACAAATCCTCATGATCGTCGATCTATTGAAAAACTAGAAAGATTAAGAAGTCTTTTGAATTCCGAAATAAGATCCTGCATACTTATTTATTTAAAACTTTTTCCTTGTAAATTATACCACAAAATAAGTTAAATAAAAAAAAGTTTAATCTCTAAAAGGCATGAAACAAGACTATAATATCTTCAAATTCTTACCTATATATTATTTAATTATTCAGGTATTTGTTTAATATCTAATAAGTAAACAACTTATATAAGTATGTTTCAATTTAACGCATAGATATTAGTGATGTTCAGAGGATAGCCGTGGTCGCATACCACCTACCCTAAAATGAGCCACCCTTAAGGCAAGGTAGCACGCGACCACCGCTATCCTCTGAACATCACTAATATCTATGCGTTAAATTGCAATATATTATATAGGTTGTTTACTTCATCAATAGCCCATATACGACCCCACCGAGGGGCTCGAGTCTATCCTGCCTACCTATACTTATATAAGTTGTTTACTTCATCAACGGCCCGTTACAGTCCACTGCTGGACTATGAGCCTCCTCCACTTAAGTGGAGGGTTTTGCCATAATCTCCACGCTTGGCAGGCGGGTTGGAGATCGCAGATTAAAAGGTTACTGTATCAGAGAGCGCTGCTGCCCGTTCCCTGTTCAATGTGCAGTCCCTAAGTCGCCTCTTACGATACCCACGGGAACAGTAGGGGTTGGTGACAAATGTATTCTCCTCTGCCGTCACCACATCACAAGTTGTTTACTTATGAGGTGTTAAATAAATAACTGAATAATTAGTTAATAAATAGGTAAGAATATGAAGATTTTTTCTTGTTTCATGCCTTTTAGAGCTCGTTTTTTCCGCAGTCGGGTTTTAGTTTTTAAACTTATTTTTTATCAATTACTTTATTTTATAATATGTAGTACCTACCCCATAAAACTTAATATTTTTCAGACGATATTTTACGCTTTTCTGAGCAGAGTTTTAAAAATCAATCAATCAATCAATCAGCCTATTAATGCAGTCCACTTATAAAAATAAACTTCACAAACTTATCGGATATTTCATCAATACTAATCTACTGTACACGTATGAATGTTCATAGATTTTTGTAGTAACCGACTTGTTTTTTTACTAATTTTTACGCGACTGATTTAGAAGAAGGGTTATGTTTTTCGAGTGTATGTATGTATGTATGTAATACTATGTATGTATGTTTGTGTGTCTATGGCACGCTCTACAGCCTAAACGGCTTGATGGATTTTAGCTAAAAAGGTGTCGTTAGATTCTGAGACGGCCGATTTTTGGCGCCATACCATAGACTTCAAAGGTTTTATCTCTCCAAAACCTGTAGAGTAGGTGTAGGGCAGGTGTAAGGTAGGTGTAGGGCAGGTGTAGGGCAGGTGTAGGGCAGGAGTGTAGGGCAGGTGTAAAGTAGGTGTAGGGTAGGTGTAGGGTAGGTGTAGGCTAGACCCTTTACCCGACTACGGCGAAGCAAAAAGGAGGGTTATGATTTTAGCCGCTATGAATGTTTGTATGCTGCCGTCCTTTATCAAGACCATCGCACTTGCATGGTGGGAGAATTCGAGAAAATTGCGGCTAAAGTTTAATTTTTGTTTTTCGTTGTCTCTTTATATACTAACATACATTTGTTATTATGAATTGACTATATAGTAAAAACTATAAACTTTATTTTTGCTATATCTATTTAATAATAACTTTTCATATACATAAACCCAGAAATATTGTTTACAATTGTAAACATACATCTGATTTATCTCATTTACTAAACATAACCATCGCATGTGTTGCGATTGCGTTGCTTGTGTCTAGGAAATGCAAGTATGATACTTTTGCTTAGGATAAATATTATAATAAATAAATTATGTCCTTAAAACACCATCGCAAGTCGCGCAAGTGCGATTTTTGTACCTAGGAATCAATATTAGAGGGCGCAAAAATGATAGCAAATACGTTCATTATGACTAGTATTGAAGGTCACCAACGAGATGAAATTCAAACAACACCCTCTCTTTAAATAAAGCTTGTAAGGTAAAGTACCTCAAAAGGTAAAGTAAGGTTTTTACCCGCATCATATAACTAATAAAGCTTTGAAAACTCTTGGGTATATCATTCGCCAATGTAAAAAATTCAAAAATCCTAACACAATGAAAACATTATACTATACATACATACGATGTCAAATTGTATATGCCAGTCAGATTTGGAGCCCTAATTATAATATTTACCATCAACAGTTAGAACGAATTCAAAAAAAAAATCTGATTTTACTTTAGCGATTACAAATCCGCACTAACGCATCATAAAATATTACCCCTAAACACCAGACGGGATATAGCCGACCAAATGCTCCTATATAAAATCGTAACAAATAAGTTGGAATGCTCGGAACTAGTAAATATTATTAACTATCATATGTACCAAGAACACTATGGGTTAGGCACAAAAAACTCTTCGCACCCCACCTAGCCAGAAAAATTACACCCGCAATAGTTTCATTTACCGTGCTACTAATAATTATAATAAAAATTTCCACCATATTGATCAATTTCTATTTACACAAAAGCAATACAAAAACCGGTTAGTCAGTGCATCGCTCCTATCTGGATGAAACGAGGCATAATAACGTAATGGGTAGTTAGTTGACTGTTACGCATCGCACTATACCAGTAATAGGTAGGCTTTATAAATGTGAAGGTGTTTGGGTGTTTAGATGTGATTTCACGCCTCGCCAGCTACTAAAGTTAATATCACCTTGGGTGTCTTATTTGGTAAACAAACATGGCGATAAGGTGACCATAGACACAAAATAGTGCTTCCAAATGATTTCATTGATTTAATTGAATGTAATTGAATTGGTGAATAATTGTAATTGGTTATTACAAGCATTTCGGAATATCTTACTTCGTATATCTCTTACTCTAATTTGTCATTGGCGTATTTATTGTGCATCAAAAGCACGATAACAAAGGCCATGCGTATTAAAAACTATCCAATAAATAAAAGAAATACTATCACAGAAACGCAATATACGACATCCGAACCGAAGCGAAAGAAACGAATTACCATTTGACCATTGAACGCAGTGTTGCCAGCGACAGTTTTTTTACTGCCGTGTTTGGTGGAGAAAATTGCTGCCATAACAAATAAAATAAATAAAAAAACAATTTATTGCCGTAGGCCGCAGGTTTCCCTTAAATTATGTCTGATTTCCGTAAAACACGTCAATTGCCGTAGAAATGGCAACACAGATTGAACGATTGATAGGTTAACCTATGAATGACCTAAAAATAAATATGAGTGAGTATGAATGAATATAAACTAGGTAAATTAATAAAAATATAAATTGGTAATAAAAAGACGATTATATGATTTAAAATTTCTTTTCACCTGGCAGCCCTGATATAAGGGGTCACGCAAATAAAGGAATCGATGTGCCTTGCGTTTCGAGACGCGCTGACATCGATTTTAGCGCACTCAAAGCGCGTACCGAATTACTGCCAGCAGGCGAAACCCATACAATCTGATCGCTGATGGCACTGACAGTTTGATTCGAAAGTGATTTAAGTGCGTATCGAAACGCGGCCGTGATTCATTCATTATAACATACATTTTTTAATGGTAATGGATAGACGTCTAACCACTTATTTGTCTTCTATTTCTCTCTTTATATTTTCAAAGATTCAACTAGTTTATTCCGATTAAATAATTGAATTGTGTATGAGTGCGTGATATACCTCATCTCTAAAATCCAAAGACAATGTAGAGATACCCGATCGAAATATGGTTTGAGGTTAGAGCGATTTATTGATAATTTTGCGAAAAACTTAGGTTTTCGATGATTAATTCTAATAGAATTTGTGAGTGAATGTTTGATAAGTATTTGTTTCAGGTGTATTTGCATTTTGGACTAGTTCTATAGTGTGATTAGCACGTAAACTTGAGATTTTGTCGAGGTGAGTGGTTTGTTTATCAAATAAGACAGTCAAGTTGGTATCAGGTTTAGCCGAATTTGAATAGAATGAAGATAGTTTGTACCCTGGATTCATTGGTAATACTATTCTCAAAAATAAGTATAAGTATTATGTTTTTTACATTAAGATAGCGTAGCCGCGCGCGGGCAGATAGTTAGAGAGAGATAAATAATGTTGTTAGTGTTACTTACTTACTTACACTACCTAATGAAATGAAATGAAATTATTTATTAGCGGTAAACACGGTACATAGAGAGTAAGTTGAATATTTTGAAATAGCTCAAGCGTGCGTAACTGATTTCATCAGTATGCAAAATATTATCAAGAATAAAATTAACATGCAGGTCAAGATCTTAAGTAATTATTATCAGTAAAATGAAAAAATGAATGATTGAATTATGAGTAAAATTTGAATTTAGTCACATAGTTGTCAATTATTTATACAATACAATACACCACGGAATATACATTATACAATTTATTTAATATTTTTGATTTTCATACTGTATTATACTTGTCATATTATTATTTTGCAGAATAGCTTTCCATTATAAAATATAAGTTAACTATCTAGTATGTCTTTTAAGTCTGACAAAAGAAATTCCTTTACTGAATAAAACTGTTTAACTGCAAAATAATGTTTTAACTTCCGTCGAAATAATTTAGTTTGTAAATGCTTTATTTCAACTGGAAGAGCATTGTACGTTTTTACACACATAGCGTAACAATTCTTCATATAGACTGCAGTTTTTGGTGCAGTGTTATACAGAAGCCTATCTGTAGTGCTTCTCATTCTTCGGCTCCAAATCTCACTCGCCCTTGTAAATAACTCACCATTAGTTTTAACAAAAGTTAAAAGTTGTAACAAGTACAAGGAAGGTAATGTTAGGATTCCCAACCTTTTAAATAGAGGCTCATCGGGTGCT
Organism: Carpatolechia fugitivella; assembly: GCA_951230895.1. Taxonomy (NCBI): domain Eukaryota; kingdom Metazoa; phylum Arthropoda; class Insecta; order Lepidoptera; family Gelechiidae; genus Carpatolechia; species Carpatolechia fugitivella. The sequence continues at coordinate 15,502,268 of OX579645.1, forward strand.
GTACCGCATATGGCACGGATGCATTTTTTTTGAGCAATAAAGGCTTTATTAAAATCTGTGCTATTACCCCAAACAAGTAAACCATACGTCAGGATTGAGTTAACATACCCGTAATAAGCGGTCAGTACTATTTTTAACGAGGTAACTTTGCGAAGTCTGGCTAATAAATATACGTAGCTATTTACTTTTTTACATACCATATCAACGTGGGCCTTCCAGTTGCATACTTCATCCATGATAAGTCCCAAGAACTTTACTTCGCTACAATTTTTCAAACATTCACCTCCATAGCATAGATCTAATTTATCTGTAGGTTCTCCGTATTTATGAAATTGTACATAATTAGTTTTATTTATATTAAAATGTAAGTTATTATCTTTTAGCCAGTTAGTTATGTCAGTTATTGTAGATTGTATGTCCGTTTTATATTTAGAAATATCTATAGTCTTATCAAATGTTACGATTACTGAAATGTCATCGGCAAACAGGGTACATTCATCCTTAGTATTTTTGGAAAGGTCGTTAATATAAAGAATGAACAGCAATGCCAATTCCGAATGCATTTAGTCTGCGCGATGAATTGAATTTAGTCAAAGTATGATTTTTATCAATATTTTCTATTGTTACGTATTGATAACGGTCTTCGAGATAGGTTTTTAGCCAATTTAGTGCAGGGCCTCTAATGCCATAACTCTCCAGTTTCCGCAACAAGAGTTTATGAGATACAAAATCAAACGCGCGTTTCATATCGAAGAAAACTACTATGGTTCTTTTTTTTTCATTCAATGATTTAATAATTTTGTTAGTCAGATTAAAACAAGCTGAAACTGTGGATTTGTTGCTTTGAAACCCATACTGCTCTTTTCCTAGAATTCCAAACCTTTCTATAAACTCTGTTAATCTCTTATGCATAGCCTTTTCAAAAATTTTGGATATAACCGGTATTAGACTGATGGGCCTATAATTAGCAGGATCATTTCTAATGCCCTTTTTAAATAAAGCTTTTACTACTGAAGTCTTCATTAGATCTGGAAAACAACCCATCTCAAAAGACAAGTTGATTAGGTGTGTTATTATCGGTGCCAGTTCAGCCTTGCAAAATTTAAGGACTTGTGTAGAAATCTCGTCAAATCCTTCCGCCTTAGTGTTATTTAAAGACCCAATAATGGCCTCTACTTCTGATATGCTAAATGGCTTAAGGTAAATGCTGTTTTGAATTGTAGTTTTATTTATGTTATTTACACCACAAGAGTCACTCGTATTAGTCAAATTAATAAAATAATCATTAAATTTTCCAGCTATTACGCTAGGGTCTGTTATTAAATTGCTATTAAAGGTGATATCTTTAATAAAGTGATTAAAATCTTGTTTTTCTGTTCGCTCATTCCCACGATGCCTTACACTTATTTTTTTATTTTAGTACATATTTATCATTGCAATTTTTTTCTGACTCAGTGCAGCAATGTTTTAAGATTTTGGAATATTTTTTAAAATGTCTTTTTTTATGTCCAGATTTTGATTAATAGTGTGCAATGGAACCTTAAGGCTCACTATTGATTTTTGTACTAATTTGTGTGTATCTGATCTGGGTATAATAACTTATTCTAAATGTTTTGATAAAAACATCATTTAGAAAAAAAATGCTCCATATCCTCAAAAGGGTTTATTTACCTTTTGTCATATTTTCTCTGTTCTCCTGTACCTACACATTATGTTTCGAATCCGAGATTAAATCTGTAACCTTCTACTTTCACTCTTACAATTTATAAGTATATTATTAATAATAAGTACCTATGTTCGTTACTGTACCCACAAGCGAATACCTGTAATTGGTCTACCTTGTAAGCACATGCCTGTTCACGAATTCTATATAATTGACTGTTGGTGTGCCGAATAAAAATTTATTTATATATTTATCATCAAAATAAGAGAACAGAAAGTATCCTATGTTTTATTCCTATTCGTAAACTTTCATAAACAAAAAGGTTCGTCAAAATCGGTCGAGTAGTTTTTGTGTATCGTGAAAAAATAATAGAGTCAGACAGACGCAAATAAAGACAGTTTAGGAATGTCATAAAAAATAAATTGTAATCCTATATATTTTATACCTTATTTAACACATTTGAAATATTAAACCCAAATTAAACCTACCTATAATACAACCCATCGCATGAAACCACAATGTATCTCACACATATTAAATACAAATTAGATTGTTAGTGCGATTGAAAAGTCAATCTACCTATTTATTTAAAACATGAAAGATTTTTTATAATGATTATGGTCTCTATAAGATATTGTTAGATTAGCTAATTACGTAATAACTTAAGACAGGAGGACCCTTAAGTACCCAACTAGCACAAGAAGACTGCTTAAGACCTTATAGCGTATATAATTACAGTTAGGAGCTTCAAGATTAAGCTGCATAGCGCGCTATGCAACCCTTTTGCAGCTGCTTTACCCCTAAGGGGGCGAAATTGTAGCCTATTTTTTAGATCTAGTAGACTTGCATAATAGTGCATATAATTTCTTACAACCGCTATTTTTACTCTTAAGCACCCTTTAAGAAGTGAACATTGTGGGTGAAAGCTGATATTGGCACTAATTGAATGAACGAACGTCAGATCCGCTCATTATTTCATTCACTTCAAATCGTAAATTACAGGTTGCAGTGCGAATCTTAACTATTGTCTAGTTTAGTGATTTTAATGTAAGTATTAGATTTCTATTACATGTAAGATGTTTTATATAATTATGGTGATGGCAGCGTGTAGTGAAGTAATAAAATGGTGGAATCATAGTGTAAATATACGATTTGAGTTACGTATGGCTTGTTTAGGTGAAAAACATCGGCAAATTTAATTTACTGTAAACATGTATGGTGTTTTTGGAATAAAACTAATGGGCTCTCAATTAATTGAAGATTTTATGAAAATCTAATGAATTTGTAGCTGCGGGTGCAAATATTTTATCCTAATTTTGTTTAGTAAAACTCTGATTTATATTTATTTATGGATGATTAACGATAATATGTTGTTCGCGAACATACTAAACTGTGCCGGGTGGCCCGTGTGTTTAAATAAACAGAAATAATATAAACAAATGAAGTAATTGTCTCAGAAAATGGCGTCAAAATTTTTGCAGCCTTGGTTTCTAGTTTCCGCTACTGTAGCTCCCTATTGCAGAAATGGGTGATAAAAATCAGTGTTCAGAAGCTCCTAGTTCCAATAATGCTGCAAAATTATTTGTTTTAGAACTTCTAACTCCATACAATGTCCAATAGAGTAGATATTATAACCTAGAGTGTGAATTCGATGTGGTTTAAAGCTTGCACCTGCATTGCAGCTCATACAATAAATATAATTTAGGGATCTGCAATCAATGCTGGAAACCCTTGCTTGAATTGATTGATTGATTGATTAAAAAGACTAGTAGTATTATGCCAATAAATTCTTCTGTTATACTTATCTACTTAAATATTTATGATCTCTAAAAATCTGTGGTATAACTTTAAGATTTATTCGTCAAAACAAAACAAAGTTCCACAAAAAGGAATTTTACGAGCTTAGGAGCTAATTTTACCACACATGCATAACAGAACCCGTAAGAAATAAAAAAGCCACTCCCTCCTTTGCAAACGGTCGAAGCTCTCCCTACGTAGTAAGGTCCGTCTTTATACCGCTTGCGTCCGTCCTGTAATGACATACGCGTGTCCGGTGTTTGCTCATGCGGCTCGTTCCAATTTGAGTCCCCTTCAGGTGATTCAAAATCGTTTCATGCGCAAGGCCTCGGGCTGTCCGTGGTACGTGCGCAATAGGAATCTCCACATTGACCTCGAGGTCCCCTCCATTAAGGAGTACATGCGTCAAGCGTCTAAACGATATTTCGATTCGGCCGTTACTCACCCGAACTTTCTGGTGAGAAAAGCGTCAATTTACTTTCCGCATCCCACTACGCGATTCAAGCGTCGTCCTAGACACGCTCTCACAGATCCGGACGATGAGATCACCGTCGCGATTAAAGCTGCCATTGCGTGTAGGCCACACACTACCACAGAATGCCCTTCAGGTAGCAACCGCCCCCGCCGGCGGGGACGCGGAACTAATAGTAGAATTAATTCAGTAAAACCCTGTAGGGGTCATTCTTCTCCGATGCGCTTCTCGCCCTGGCAAGGCAAAAAAAAAAAAAAGTTTCAATTTCCTATCCTGTGCAGAACATGGTAGTAAAGTATGCCACGCAGGACAGTAATGCAACTAAGAGTGCCAATTAATATGCAATTATAACTACAATGCAGTCAATGGTGGTCTGAAGTGCCTTTGGAAACCATTATGCGAGTAAAAGTGGCAAAAAAGATACAAATCTAACTATTGTGCAGTTAAAGATGCCATAAGGTGTCACAAAAATACCTTAGGTTCCTGCTGCGGTCAGAGCTATAATTTTAGCTGTTATCGAACTTGTGCCTAATTTTGACTCCCTTATGCCACCCCTATAGACATCTCAGCTTTAAGGAAAGCTGCATTTTTCACTAGTGTGCTAGTTGGGTAGGGACTGAATAAATTAACCGACTTGGTATATGGATTGCGAGACTTGGTTTTTTTACAAGTTATGTTTTTGATGGCATCTCATTTCTTTTTCCTACTTTTTTCCTTTCCGGTAGCTTCCACTTCTTGAATACCAACAACGAATTTTCTTTGAGCCCACTCTCTGTCTTGTGAGTTTTCTTTAAGCCCACTCTCTGTCTTGTGAGTTTTCTTTAAGCCCACTATCTGTCTTGTGAGTTTTCTTTAAGCCCACTCTCTGTCTTGTGAGTTTTCTTTAAGCCCACTCTCTGTCTTGTGAGTTTTCTATAAGCCCACTCTCTGTCTTGTGAGTTTTCTTTAAGCCCACTCTCTGTCTTGTGTGTTTTCTTTAAGCCCACTCTCTGTCTTGTGAGTTTTCTTTAAGCCCACTCTCTGTCTTGTGAGTTTTTTTTATTTTTGTAGGTAGTCAGTCTTCCTTTTTTTCTTTTCCGGTACAGTTATATTTAGGGCCGCACTCGTCAATAACTTAACAAAACAAAGGATTAACTTGAACTAATGTACGGCACTCACTGCCGCACTCATGAGTTTTAAAATTAATAAAATATCTAAGCCATTATTTTTCTATAGAAATATATTTATTTAATTTCTTATACCCAAACTGACTGATACAATTTGTGTAAGTTAAATAAAACGTGGTTTGTGTGTATACCTGCGATATCGCAGTAAAACCCAAAGGTAGCCTGGAAGAAAGTGGCCGCCTTTCTGTGACGGACGGGAAGCGTGGAAGCCACCTCCGCCGGCCGCGGTTATGATTATTAGTGTTTTTTCTTTCTTGGCAGTTTCGGCCAATTTAATCTATACTTTGCAGGATTTTGGTACAACTTCATAAGAGTCCTATTCTTGCTTTATCATTCCGTTGAGGTAAAATTAGCTTTGAACATAATTATATCTAGGTACCTATTATTTCATTATATAGGTAAACTGATTCATTTATGGCAAATGTAACTTTGTAATCCTATATATTTTATACCATATTTATGGGATTACAAAGTTATTTATGCAGTTGATGTATCTAAAAAACTGGACTAAAATTGCAAAATATTTTAGTTTTTCCTTGATTTAAACATTAATTGGATTCTAAATTTAAAGCTTCTATGTTTGCCTTAGAGTTTTGATGATCGGTGAGTCAGTCAGTGAGTGAGTGACAAAATTAAGAAACTTTGACCAGTTATAAATCTTTAACTACTGGTTAAAATTGAATAGAATTTGAAGTATAACGTGTTTTTACAATGCTTGCTTGGTTACTAAAAATTCAGGCTTCTAGTTTTATTCATTTTTATCTGTAAGTTACCACCAAGAGTTACGTCACAGTCAAGTGCGTTGTTTGTGCTTAGTATCGATAGTGGTTAATTGTGACAATCCTAGGCATAACAATATAACGCAGTAATATTGCGGGGCTTGTTATTAGTGTGCGTGAAGAACTTTTTTAATGACTTACAAAAGTAAAGTATCATAATGGCTATCGCGTAGTATATGTTTAGAATACCTATGGAAAATATGTAAGTGCGATAATTTTGCTTATCAAAAAAACATAGTAAAAATAAAAAAACAAAAATTGGATCAGTTGTACTTGTAGATCTCCTTACGCTGATTCCGAATATGCCCATAACTCAATCTTTCCGCCCAAACACTGAATATAAAAGTAAAAAAAGAAAATGCTTTTTCTACAAAAACAAGACTTTTCTAAGGAGAACATGAAAATAGTGGACAGCATTTTATCTCTCTCATTAAAATGGATTACAAAAGGCTTAAAAATATGTTCTAAAACAAAACGTAGACTTCTGATGATGTACAGAACTTCTCATGGGAATAAAAAGAAAAACTAAACTCAAAAAGTATAATGCTTTGCTGAGAAAATGTATTAATTACTCGTATGGCCGCACAAAAAATAAATAATAGAAGATATATAAATAACAACGGTAGAAATCCAACCGCCATGGCACGAATGGAAAACAATTAGGTACATCCTCTATTTCTAGTAATATTCACAAAAACGACATTAATAGTATACATTTAATAATATTACATAATTATGACGTATGACGATCCTAATAAAATTTGCGACATTTTTAATGATTTCTATATAAATAATGACGAAAAATAAAACAAATTCCTATAAATTAACATCAAATAATAATAATGCCAATTACTATTAACATTAATCCGTATACAATTTGCTTGACTCCAATCACTACTAGTGAAATTTTCAATATAATCGTGACATTAATAAAAATGTAATAAAATTATGCGCAAAAAGATACACGAACAAGGCCTCTTTCCTGAAAAACTCAAAACATCAGTAATAAAACCCATATTTAATAATAAACTTAATTAAAAATCCTTTTTATACACAAGCTTTTAAAGCCGTGGAGTGAAGTATCCTTGTAAGCTGACGACCTTTCAAGTTTCAGAGTGACGTCACTTTAATTTTCGAGTTATTCTCAGCAAGCCCTTTCATTTGATACCCATATTGTAGAAAAGCATGACGAGGTTATGTTGTGTATTTGAGGAGTTCCTATGGCCAACTCCTGGCTCCATCATGAGACCCTGGACATCACGTATGACTAAAGATCTTGTCAAGATAAATCCACCTAGCCCTAATGCGACGAGGTTATGTATGTTGTGTATTTTAGGAGTTCCAATGGCCATCTTCCGGCTCCATCATGAGACCCTGGACATCATGCATAATAAAAGATCTTGTTAAGACAAAACCAACGAGCCCAAACACGATTAGGTTGTGTTGTGTATTAGAGGAGTTCCTATGGCCACCTTCCGTCTCCATCATGAGACCCTGGACATCATGTATGACTAAAGAACTTGTTAAGACAAAATACAAATCCAATCACGACTAGGTTGTGTTGTGTATTTGAGGAGTTCCAATGGCCACCTTCCGGCTCCATCATGAGACCCTGGACATCACGTATGACTAAAGAACTTGTACGTATGACTACAAATCTAACGAGCCCAAACACGACCAGGTTGTGTTGTGTATTAGAGGAGTTCCTATGGCAACCTTCCGTCTCCATCATCAGACCAGCTTCATGGTACCATAATATTACATTGTTGTACAAAATTGAGTTGCCAGATTTCGCCCGAACATACAAACCCACCATACAGTGCAAGTTTAATAAAAGTTGTTTGGGTCTAGAAGCCCAAACAACTTTAGGCCAGTACAATTAGTCAATTACTTATATTTTTTTATATAACATCTGTCATTTTGATATTTCAACTTTCGTCGTAGTAAACAGTAGTAAATAAATGTAAAATTCACTAAATACGAAACGTATCAATGAACTTTCTTTTTGTTTAATTCACCCAGTCTGAACAGGCAAAGGGATCAATCAAAGCCCATACCGCCTAGTCTTCGGTAAATCATTTTCATGCAGAAAATTAATGTCTTCAATAAGTCAATATCTTTAATCGAAAATACTCGTATTTCCCCTTCTCCATTTTATGGAGCTAGTCTAAAAAAGGAAGCAAGTGCTCAATTACAAAACAGCACCTGGGCGACCAAGCCTTGCTCGTGCCATCTGTTGGAAAACTTTCGGACTTTAAATAACTAAATTAAACAATAAAAAAGTAAATAACAAATAAAAACAGAAAAGAACAAAATTAAAAATATATCTGTCGACATTCGAACTCAAGAATCAAAAACCAAAAGAGATTTTGCAGACTCACGGTTTCCCGACTGAGCTATTGTGGCGGTGTTGTAAACGGGGGCGGCGGCGGCGAAATCTTTTAATGATATGGCGTACCAATTCTTTTAAATCTGAAAATATGGGGAAATCACGTTTTACTAAAAACCATCATTGTGTGTCAGTGAGAGCCGCCAAAGGTCACTGTCTTGGCTTATGTAACGACTATGTAGTAGCCGGGACCAAGCAACGGCTTAAGTGTCCCGGCTTACGAATGTCATATTATAAACCATCATTGTGTGTCAGTGAGAGCCGCCAAAGGTCACTGTCTTGGCTTATGTAACGACTAGATAGTAGCCGGGATCAACGGCTTAAGTGTCCCGGCTTACGAATGTCATATTATAAACCATAATTGTGTGTCAGTGAAATCCGCCAAAGGTCACTGTCTTGACTTATGTAACGACTAGATAGTAGCCGGGACCAACGGCTTAAGTGTCCTGGCTTTCCAATGTCATATTATAAACCATCATTGTGTGTCAGTGAGAGCCGCCAAAGGTCACTGTCTTGGCTTATGTAACGACTAGATAGTAGCCGGGACCAACGGCTTAAGTGTCCCGGCTTACGAATGTCATATTATAAACCATCATTGTGTGTGTCAGTGAGAGCCGCCAAAGGTCACTGTCTTGGCTTATGTAACGACTAGATAGTAGCCGGGACCAACGGCTTAAGTGTCCCGGCTTACGAATGTAATATTATAAACCATCATTGTGTGTCAGTGAGAGCCGCCAAAGGTCACTGTCTTGGATTATGTAACGACTAGATAGTAGCCGGGACCAACGGCTTAAGTGTCCCGGCTTACGAATGTAATATTATAAACCATCATTGTGTGTCAGTGAGAGCCGCCAAAGGTCACTGTCTTGGCTTATGTAACGACTAGATAGTAGCCGGGACCAACGGCTTAAGTGTCCCGGCTTACGAATGTCATATTATTATTATAAACCTAAAAGTCTGTGATAAGTATGTTTTTCTCTTATTATTATTTTAAATTTTTATGTAACCTTATAATATTTAAGAATTTTTAAAATGTTTATTGATTATGTTATATTTTAAAATATTGCAATTCTTTATAAGCCTTCAGATAACTTGTATTTATGGTTTAAAACTGTTGGAGGGCGCATGCGTAACTGCTATATTAAGAGTTCGGTTGCTATGTTACTTTTATAACATGTCTGTCGGATTCTATTCTTTATTCGACTTACATCCATTGTCCAAACAACACCACTCGATCCTCTGTTATTCTAAATTTTCATAGGTCATGGCCCAGATGACGAAGTTTTCCGTCTAAAAACTCTCCGGCCTAGACAACTTTTCGTATGGAAGTTTTCCACAAAAATGATGTTATTACGTGAAAAGTTATTTTCGTGTACGTCAACGCCTCCTGATCCAAAAGACTCCTCCAGCATTGAGAAAGACGAGCAGGCTCTTGCCTTAATCTGTCTACACGTAGAGCCGCATCTTTACTCCTACATCCAAGATGCAAAAACTGCAAAGGAAGCATGGGACGCTCTTACGTCAACATTTGAAGACAGAGGTGTAAACAGGCGTATTTCTCTGTTAAATGCGTTACTCGACCAGAAGCTTGTGAACCATCAGTCTATGCATGATTACGTCGGTGCAGTGATGAGTTTAGCTCATAAGTTGAAGGATATAGGGAACGGGCTAGACGACTATCTTGTTGCTGTAGTTTTACTTAGAGGTCTCCCAGATGAATTCAAGCCCATGCGCATGGCGTTGGAGCACTCAGGGATGAAGTTAACTTCGGAAAATGTGAAATTGAAACTACTCCAGGAAGATTCTTGTTCTTGTCCTTCATCGTCGGTAAGTGCGTCAGGAGATTCTGTCCTTGCAGCCAAAGGAATAGGAAAGGAGCACGTGATTATGAAATTGAAGTGCTTTAAGTGTGGAAAGAAAGGACACAAGAAGCCAGACTGTCCGTTACTCCAGAAGGAAGCTTCAACTTCGAAGCAGAAGCGTTGTTTGTTCACTTCTCTCAGTGTTAACGATACTTCTTTTAGTCCTTGCGACTGGTACATCGACAGTGGAGCCTCGAATCATTTATCTTTTCAGCGAAATTAGTATAAAGACTTTAAGGTTAGAGAAAATGTAAATAACTTTGACGTGACGTGTGCCAATAATGAAAAAGTTTTGAGTGCAGGAAGAGGTGACATCTCGATAAAATTGAAAGGAGATTTATTTACAATTTTAGATGTTACCTATGTACCCGATTTGCGTGTGAATTTGTTGTCTGTTTCAAAGCTGACGGAGAGAGGATGGAAAGTTGTTTTTTCTGCGGATGGATGCAAGTTGTCTCATCAGTCGATAGGCTATATTACGGGTAAGCGCGTAGTGACGGCTAGTAAAGTCTCAGGCATCTATAAACTTGATGATTGTTTTCCTGTTGTAGATGGGACTGCTTTAGCTACGGTTAACGCTGGTAACTCGTTGGCGTTATGGCATCGGCGACTTGGACATGTAAATGTTAATGATTTACTCAAGACGCCTGGTATCGAAGTCAAAGAGAAAGTAATGGAACCGTGTGTTGCTTGCATTAAGGGTAAAGCACACCGATTACCTTTTCCAGTTGGTGAAGCTCACAGAGCAGGTGAGAAGCTTGAATTAGTTCATGCTGACTTGTGTGGTCCAATGTCAGAACGTTCTTATGGCCAAGCTCTTTATATGTTGGTCATAGTAGACGACTGGACTAGGAAGATATTTGCCTATTTCCTTAAGTCGAAGGCTGAAACTTTTGAATGTTTCAAGGACTTTGTGCTGCATGCAGAGCTTGAAACAGGTTTAAAGGTAAAGTGCCTTAGAACGGACAATGGAACAGAGTTTGTAAATCAGAGATTTAATCAGTTTCTGAAAAGTAAAGGAATCAAGCACGAGCTCACCGTGCCGTATACACCGGAACAAAATGGGGTCGCGGAGCGAGTTATGAGGACTATTGCGGAAATGGCTCGGACAATGTTACTGGAGAAAGGTCTTAATCAAAAATATTGGGCAGAAGCCTGTAACACTGCCGTTTACATAAAGAACCGTTTACCTCACGCTGCGAACAAAGGTGAAGTTCCAGAAGTACTTTGGACCGGAAAAGTCCAGTGCTTGGATCACTTCAGAGTTTTTGGGTCAAGGGCTTATGTGCATGTCCCAAAGGAAACTGGAAGAAAGAAGTGGGATCCTAAAGCAAAACTGTACATTTTTATAGGATACTGTAATGTGACTAAAGGTTACCGTTTCTCTGATCCTAACAATCCTCGCAATATCGTAAGAGCAAGGGACGTAACTTTTGTTGAGGAGGTTTTCACCTCTTCACTTCAAGACAGTCAGGTATCCCATGTACAACCAGATCTTGGAACGACCGAAGTTGTATGGGAAATGCCTATAAGACAGCCTGTGACGACACCTGCAGTTACTGAGGAAATTGCTGAGGAAGTTCCTGCTTTTGTAGTGGAAGCTGGTCCCAGCAACATGGTTAGAGAAGGAGATAATGATCCAGAAGATACAAATGAAGCGCAGTCAAGGTACTCCCTGCTTTAAATGAAGCAGATAGAGACAATTGGAAAGCAGCGATGAAAAAAGAAATGGATTCAATGTACGAAAACAAAGTATGGATATTGGTGGACAAGCCAGAAGGAGCCAAAGTCGTCGGAAATAAGTGGATATTTAAGTTCAAGTACGACGCAGACGGTAACAAGACTTACAAGGCTTGGCTCGTTGCCAAAGGCTTTACGCAGTCCTATGGTGTGGACTACTACGAGACATTTTCACCCGTGGTGAAAAGGTCAACCATCAGGCTACTGTTGTCATATGCTGCACAAAATGACTTTTTTGTTGATCATTTTGATGTGACCACTGCATTTTTAAACGGTGATTTGCATGAGGAAGTTTTTATGCAACAACCAGAAGGTTGTATAGAGAATGGACAAGAGAGTAAAATTTGCCTACTCAAAAAGGCAATTTACTGTCTCAAACAGGCTTCTCGGAGTTGGAACGAAAAAGTTGACAATGTACTTTTGTCTATAGGTTTTGGAAAGTGTCAGTTTGACACGTGTCTTTATAAAAATGACAAGAATGTGTTTATAGCGCTGTACGTTGATGATTTCTTGGTCTTTCACAAGAATGATAATCATAAAAAGGAACTCTAGGAGAACAATTTAAAATTAAGGACTTAGGTCGTGCACGTCAGTGTTTAGGCATGATTCTTGAGCGTACAAAAGACGGCACAATATTTTTAAGCCAAAAGAAATATGCCGGAAAACTTTTGGAATAATTTGGTATGGCTGAATGTAAACCGGCCAAAACTCCAATGGAATTGGGTCTTCATAAGGTCCTTGCGGAAGGGGGTGGTGATATGCTGTCTCCTCAGGACCGCCTAAAGTACCAATCATTGGTTGGAGGTTTGAACTACCTGGCCTGCAACACTAGGCCAGATATATCTGCCGTAGTAAGTTTTTTAGCTCAATATAATTCTTGTTGTCAAACTCAGCAGTACAATGCGGCTAAACGCGTTCTGCGGTACATCAAGGGCACTCTTGATCTCTCCCTAGTTTTTAGAAAAACTGTCGAGTGCTCGCCACGCTTGGGGTGGCAATGTAGCAGATCGTTAATCTTTTTCGGGACATTTATTCAAAATTGGCAGTTTAGTTTCCTGGGAGTGTCGCAAACAATCCTGTGTTGCACTCTCGTCAACGGAGGCTGAATATATAGCTCTTTCTGAGGCTTGCAAAGAGGCAGTTCATTTAAAGGGACTGTTTGCCTTTGTGTATGGACGGCCTTACAACGCTGTGTCTATTAACATCTTAGTAGACAACCAGTGCCATGAAATTAGGCAAAAACCCAGTGGCACATAAAAGGACGAAGCACATAGACATACGCTGGCATTTTGTCAGAGACTGCCTTGCCGATTCACTAGTTAGTTTAGAGTATGTTCCTACGGAAGATAATCTTGCTGATTTTCTTACAAAACCATTAGGGCATGTAAAGTTTAATAGATGTGTTGATGGAATAGGTATGGAGCAGTTGTCTAATTAATGTTAATGTGAGTGTATAAGTCTGTATGTGTTTGGTATGTGTGACTCTGCGTAAGAGTGGTTGTTTGAGGGTTGAGAGTTGTATTGAGAGTTCGGTTGCTATGTTACTTTTATAACATGTCTGTCGGATTCTATTCTTTATTCGACTTACATCCGTTGTCCAAACAACACCACTCGATCCTCTGTTATTCTAAATTTTCATAAAAACCTTGGAGTTATAAGCGTACTACAAGGTTTTCAATTTAACAAAATAACAACAACTGCATGTAGACGAAGGGAAATCATTATAATACAAATCAGTTCTAGAGTCCTATGTGGATTGATCCAATTTCAAAACAAGGATTTATGTAGATCAACCGTAGCAATAGTGTAATGTTGTAGTCCTTTTCTCTTGTTATATAATTTGATCTCTTTTTTATGCAATTGTTTTGGGTTTTCTCCTGTATAATTATATAAAATATTTGTTTGTGATAAAATAAATAAATATTTTAACCGAATAAAGAGTGAATAACGTGATTTAATAAAAATAATCACTTTTTTTTATTAAATAAATCGAAGATGGACATGAAAACATGGGTGTGCAGATTACGGAAACTACGAAGCATTATTATTATTGTGCTATCACAAGGTGTCGAAATATTCAGTAAACTTTGCAAAGAGCTGTAATTGTTATAGAATAATGATTCTATACCTACGAGTATCTGTTTAAGGATTGAAAAAATATATGAGGCGCTTATAAGGAACAAAATAGTACATGATTTAATTGACCACTTAGCAATTCTCTCGCTTTGGTTTTACGGAAATTCCTTAATTTATTATAAATATGAAAGTCTATCTGTTGGCTGCTCGGTTTTTCATAGCTAATTTTATATTATATCGATTTCTGTTCAATTCGTCTATGGTAGTTTGGTTGACTCTCAAACTGACATAGGATTTTTTTTCATATTGTTCACTTACGAGAGTGAAATGAGAAGAAGGAAATAAGAGCATTGTATGAAAAATGACTAACAAATTGACCTTGGCGATGTAGTGAAGACCTATACAGATGGTTTGGTTTGCACTTGGTCTGCAAGTAGGAAGAATAAAGTGTATTCTATACAATTGAACGCCGACTGCAAACAGATATTACTCTTTGAAACTCAGCAGCGTTTGAGCGTTCGACTCTTAATACAGAGGTTCCAGTTTTGAATCTGGGTGGAGACACTGGCCAAACTAAAATCTCTTTGCAAGACCTTTCATAGTATGGTTAGGACATTGCAGTCTACGCTCGGAGGAAATAGGACTGGAGTTCGCTTGAGTCAAATCTTAGTACACTTTTTTCCTCCGAGAGTCTACATCAGGCGCAAGAAAAAAAATACGTGCTACGAAAGGCACAAAAGTTCAAATCTCAAATGCCTCCGAAAAAGGAGATTTTAATTTATGATGCAGACCATAGAGTTTTAAAGTCTTTGCCTAGCGAACCTGTACAATATATTCCGATCCTAATTTTATATTTTATAATACATATTCTCGGAGGTACATATTCGTATCCTCGTTTTTAATAAAATGACTGTGGCGATGTTCAAACCGCACTATGCCAATAAAAAAAAAAACTACTTGTGAATGTCACAATTTGGTTTTGGAACCCCAATCTATCGATTCGTATCGTCAAAAAATAAATCTGTCAAACAATTAATGTAGCTCTGACGCCAAAAGTATACTAAAATAAACAAAAAATCTACTGAATTCTGCTTTGATAATATAAAATTAAAACCATTTCACGGTCACTATTAAAATATTTACGATATTATTTACTACGATAATACCATATAAGTATGCGCCACCGTTGCAAGCACCTTATTCGCTCGATACACTGGTGAAAGTTACGAGGGAAAAACATAACCTATTAGTAATTTTTTGGGACCATTAGTGGAACCACGGAAAGTGGAACTCACTTAAATATCACTTTGCCGTAATATCAGGAATTCAGGGCATACACTCATCAAAACTTATATCGTGTTTAGCCTGATAAATAATGTAAGTAATAAAACTTAAAAATATGGTGATAATATTTTAGTACTCCTCAATGTGTTAGCTAATTTGCGCTAAACCTGATATTGGTTTGTTGTAACAATGTTCTTCTTCTTCGTCCTAGCGTTTTCCCGGCCTAGTGCTGGGGTCCGCTTTTCTACTTAATCTTCTCCACTTTGCCCGGTCTTCGGCATCCTTAGGCGTGAGATTGTTCTCTTCCATATCCGCTTTCACGACGTCCAGACAGCGCTTTTTAGGCCTACCACGTGATCTAGGGCCCTGCACAGTGAGGTCGAGGCATTTTTTTCCTATTTAGTCTGACGGTCTGCGGCTAATATGGCCATACCATCAGAGGCGACTTTCCTGAAGCTTATCCGCTACGTCACGGACTCCGAGACTGCCACGGATGTGTTCGTTACGAATTCGATCTAATCGCGTAACGCCACACATCCATCGCAACATCTTCATTTCCGTGACGTGTAGCTGCTGGACATGTCTTCCGAGGACAGGCCAGGTCTCGCTGCCATATAGTAGGACTGGTCGGATGATGCTCTTGTAAACAAGGCCTTTAAACTTCACCGGTATCCTGGGGTCGCAGAGGACACCGGTTACTTCTCGCCATTTTGCCCAAGCAGCGCTTATTCGGGCTTGGACGTCGTGATCGATTGCACCAGACTCGTGCAGCACGGACCCAAGGTATTTGAATTTATTAGTTTTCACGACAAATTCGTCTCCTACCTTTATGGGGTCGGAGCCCGTGCTTCCACATGCAATGTATTCGGTCTTCGCAACATTTAGTTTCAGACCGCCGTTCTCCAGCGCACCCTTCCAATGATTCACCTTATGCTCCAGTTTCTGTTTGTCCTCATCGACACTGTTATAACAATGTTAACAATGTTGTAACAATGTTAATTATTAAAAATATGGTTCATATTTTATTTAAAAAAAAACTATTTGAGTCTTATAACCTTTATAGTCAGGTTACATACAAATTCGCGCACGTTGCATATAATATCTTAATTTTAATTAATGGCGTTTCACATTAAGTATTTCGCCAGTATTAAGTAATTTTGCTAAGTAAGTAGCGTAGGTTACACAGACAGCCCTAATCCTAAGACTAGGGTGCCGTGTACGGCTACGAATAACCTTATTCGTAGGTGTACGGTGAAAGACTCCAGTACTCGTAAGTTGATAGCAGAATTACTGAAGCCACCACGTGGTCGCTGCAAGTCATCAATAAATGACAGCAAAATGCATGCGTATCATTGTCCTATTAAATTTATAGTTCAGAGTCATTCACTGGATAATACACTATCAAAATTATACACTAAACGCTCTAATAAACTAAAATAAAAGAAACTAAAACGAAAGCATGACCGCCATTGACGGATGCTAACAATCGACCTAAGTTTTAATTACATAGCAGGTAAAAAAAAATTAGAGGTAAAAGTCTTTCGAATAGATGGCACTTAGAGCTGCTGGAGTGCTAACGTCGCACTCGCACCAAAAATTTAGCTGTTACAAAAAACTTTAACAAGTAAACTTGCTTATACTCAGTTTTATTACCATTTTAGGTTTTCTTATGGGTTCATCAAATCAAATTATCTTCAAAACGCAGTGGTTATACAAGTTAATGAAATGTTTAGTGGTATAATCCGACAAAATTAAGACGGTATCAAGCTTTCAATTGTCAAAATAATGCTTTGATTTTAAAATCGGTTGCATAATTTGGCCACACGATCTGAAGAAATAGCATTCTGCCAAAATGAAAAAAAAAAACTTCTTTTTGACATACAGTACAGAGCAAATTCAAATCGTAGTCAGCAAACCATTAATAACATTTTTTATTCTGATGGTGTCAGGACTATTACCAGTGACTGCAGACAGAAGTGATATTTGTTATTCATATATTTTTACTATTTCTTAATTTATTTTTATGAGTGATCTTATAAGGAAATTTTACAATATTGGTACTTAAAATGTTATTGGTAACGTTATTTCTGTTGCCACAAAATGGTAATCTTTCAGCAGGTTTGATAAGATGGTAGGTATCTTGTGTCTCTATTAAATAGTGTCGAGGTTATGATTTGAGTGCCTCCTTGAACCAGAATAAAAGGGGGAATTATTCAGGAGAGTATTTAAAACCCATCAACACATATTTTTGTCGGAATTACGTAACCTTTTTATTGAAGAAATTACGTAAGTGTATTTTTAGGTTAGAATGATTCCGCAAAGATTGACGATTTCAGGAGATATTTCATTATTCTCAAAACAAAATCTGGCTGTATTGTCATCATTAGAATTCCCATATCCTCCTAGTTTAGGGTTGGGTAAACAAAAAAAAGAAGGATACGCATTTATAAAAAAAACTGAAATCAAGAACTGACAAGAAGTTAGTATAAATCGAAAAGAAATAAAGCAAAAGAAACATTTGTAAGAAAACGACATACTGGCGCAGTTATCATATGCAATTAAATTTAAACACTGTAATTACCTAAAATATTTACATACCTTGATTTTGTACCCCCATCACAAAAACAATGTACATAAAGGATATATTACCGAGAACATCATCATTCGCTTGCCCTTATCCCATCATTTAGGGTCGGCGCAGTACGTTTTCTTTCTCCATTCATCCCTATCAGCCGTCATTTCAACACTCACATCCTTCCTGAACATATCATCTTTTACACAATACATCCATCTTTTCTTTGGTCGTCCTCTCCCAACATATCCATCCACATTCAAATTCAATACCTTTTTCTCCACGTAACATTCATTTCTCCGCATTACGTGCCCATACCAGGTAAGGCGATTTCCTCTCATTTTATCTATCACTGGCGCAACTTTCAAACTTCCTCTTATATATTCATTCCTAATCTTGTCCATTCTTGTTAATCCACACATCCATCTCAGCATTCTCATTTCACTAGCATGAAGTCGTCTTTCATCCATCCCTTTGATGGCCCAACACTCCGATCCATACATGACGCTACATGATGCTATATTACCGAGAACATCGATAGAATAACAATTTCTATTCGTGAATCACTATCTTAGCACGATCGTGTACTTTAGATGTACTTAGACTTTGGAATACGAATATACGAATGAAAGTAGCTAGCAAATGCTTTTATTTTACACTTTCTAGTTGTTTGGACTTAACAGATGATGGAACGAAACTCCACAAAATAGTCATTTTATCAACATCATCATCAACAGCTCACATACGTACCGTACCGGGGACACTAATTGGGGTGTAGTCACAGAATAATTAATAGTACCTATAACGTGTAGTTTACAAAATTTGTTTGGTCTCGTTTGATTAAATTAAACAGCTTATTATGTATCAGTTGGGTTGTGTTAGGTTAGAAGATCAACTTTATGATCCTCGCACCCTGAAATAGGTCGATTTACCCCGATAATTTCCATAAAAACTATACACTTATTAATTAAATGTTATCAAATATAGAATAATAAAAGAATAGAAATTCTCTGTTTTTAATAACATTATATTTCTATGATATGGAAGAGCGGGGCATCCTGGCACAGGCATTTGTATATGCTTAAAAGGAGGCCCCAGCAAATTTGTTTCATAGATAACTTTAAGTAAAAGAAATAAAGATTTTTGATTTTGATTTTTTTTTTGATCAAATAACATTGAAATACCTCCCATTCTTCCTTGTCAAAGAAGTACTCGTACATTTCTAACTTAAAAAATGGTGTAAGTATTAAAATAATTCTGCTAACTAAAACACTATTTGCTTCATCAGGTCACATCTTTTCAACGAAAGGGCAAAATATACATCGTGCTTGTTGAAAAAAGCAAACTATCGAGCATGTAAACCACCTGCTCCCGGGGCTGGTTCAGCTCCTACAGTAAAATATGTACCATACATACGGAAAACATATAAAGACCATGACTATAAAAATATGGCTTTGAAGCGACCCATGTCACCCCATTTGGATATATACGGACCGACTTTACCAGCAATGACGTCAATAGCACAGAGAGCTACAGGTATGTAATCCACAAGATATCTTTCAAGCTCCTACGGCGCGGTTTGTACTATTCCAGACGGTAAGCAACAAAATACTACAATAAAAGATGATTTGACGTTGCCAATTTGCTCTAATTATATATGTCGAAGTCATCTGGTTGAATCTCCTATTCAATTGAATGCCTAGCGCGTTCATTAAATGACAACATTCAATTAAATGACTAAAGGACAACTCGTCAAGTCGTTGAATGTAACGTTCAACGTCTTGACTAAACGTCATTTAGCGAAGTCGTTGAATGGGTTAAAGCCGACTTTGTAATGTTTGGTTAGGGTGACTATGAGTTCGCAACTTAAAAGTTAACCTTTCTTTAAATAAAAATAAATGAATTATAAAATGTCTCGTTAAATAGGATCTGTACGACTTTGTAATATTTGATTAGGGTGACCATAAGTGCGTAACTAAAAAGTTAACCTTACTTTAGATAGTAAAAATGAGGACATGACATAACACACCTTATTATGATTTTATATTGTATTTTAAGTCTTAAGATAGGCAATACTGCCTATTTCTACGAACTAATTCAAGAAATTCAAATCAATAAAAATACCAACACAGTGCTATCTGTCCGAGCTGTTTGACGCCATATTTGTTTTGGTGACTACTAGCGCCGCAGTGGGAAAAAAATGAACTTAATTTGAATCACCTGACTGATTTTACGTCCGCTCTTTTCAAAGGGCTACGTTACAATCCGCTAACTAGTTGGACGTTGAGTGACGCTTGTTCAATCAATGTTTGGCCTAGTCATTTAATTGAATGTTGTCATTTAATGAACGCGCTAGTCATTCAATTGAATAGGAGATTCAACCAGATGACTGCGACATATACACACACATAATAGGTAAGTAAGTAAAGTAAAAAAAAACTTCATTGCACACAAAAGTAACATACAAGCAGTTAGGTACAGGTAAATTAGGTGCGCAAAGGCAGCCTTGTCACTTACAGCGATCTCTTCCAGGCGACCTTTGGGGAAAGGATACTTATATATAAAACTGAGGTTTAGTGCAAGAGTAAAAGCCAGAAGATCAAAATTATTAAATAAAAAATAGAATAGGGTTAGCTTTAAGGTAATAAGGTAAGTTATGTTGGCTCCCATATTCTAGCTTGGGAGCTATTCGTTACATGCGACCATTAGCCTTATTGTTCTTTTCTCTTAAGACACCAAGGATAAATGTAATTAGGCTTAATCAATAAAGATTTATTATTATTATTATAAACGTAAATAAACTAAACCATTTCATACATTATGATGGTAAAATATGCATAAAAATATATATATATACTTACTTACTTACACATACGTAAACAAATAACATTAAAAACCAAAAACTTAGTGATTGCAAACAGATTGTACAAGGAAATGTTTGTGAACCTTTATTTTGAAGGTGGCTACCGACTTGCAATGACGAATCTATTTTGCATTCCAACATAAACTGAGTAGGTTTCACCGAGAATGATTCCCTATAATAACCCGAGCGCGGTAAAGGAGCCTTGAGAATATTGACAGACAGAGCGTAATGTACGATCATGTTCAGCACCCAGCATCTGCAATCTCTCCGATAGGTAGGTTGGAGCGTTGGAGTAACAACTCGGATTGTGCATTGCATTGAAGATGATTGTAAGAGAATGAGCATATCTTCGCAGTCCGACAGGCAACCAACCCAACTGCACCCGGAAAGACGAGACATGATCAAATTTGCGCAAGCCGAACCCAAACCGTATACTGAGATTCTGCAGACACTGATGGTTATTAGAAAATCATCATTGACATCCAGATAGCAGGAGTCAGCATAATCAAGAATCGGGAGGAGCAGTGCCCGCGCAAGTTTAACCTAAATTTTAATAGGTAAAACCTATAGATTCTTCCACAGCTAAGATTTTTCGGCTCATGACATATATCTTCGAAGATGTGTTGTCAGAGTAGCCTGCAGAAGAGTGTAGCCTGCAGAAGAGTGTAGCAGGTGGTTGTTTATCAATCAGGGGTAACCAAAAGAATATATCGCTTATTTGATGTAGGTATAGTGCCATTTATTCTACTAGGGTAAGAAAAGGCATTATTCACAATAGAAAAAATCATGAATGGTCAAACAATGCGGGTAGCGTACCTTCAAGGTCATCATCATCAAAAAAGCATTAACTTTTGTGTAAGAGATTTATTAACTAATGCACGAGTAGGTTTGCACTGAGGAAGGATTTACAACCGCGAGCTTGATGGCCGCGACGTTGAACACGATTCTTAGTCTATTTATATGTGTCTTAGTGTAGGATACACAGACCGAACTGGTTAGTGAGTTATATTATCTAGCTTGTGGATGAAGTCTTGGGTGGTTGTTTGGGAATCGTTGAATAAGTTTGCGAGCCATAGGAATATGGTGTTTTTTTTGACGATTTTTACGGGGCAATTCAGTTATGACGCCCGCGCACAGCACATGCCTAAGAACTAAATAAATAAATGGGACATCTCACACACGGTCATCTAATCCAAAACTAAGCAACACATTACATAAATATATAAATACATACTTATACAGCATGAAATTTACATCGTTTTGTTCCCGCCGTGTAGTGATAGTACCCGTCAAACTGAACAACTTTTCACGAAAAAAAAATTCGTGCGACAAAAAAGTTTTTGGTCTCTCCATACAAAGTGAGACTCCTGAGCGACCCATTTTGTATGGAGAGACTAAACATTTTTTTGTCACTGGAATTTTTTTTTTTGTGAATTGTTGTTCAGTTTGACGGGTACTATCACTACACGGCGGGAACAAAACGATGTAAATTTCACGGTGTTTAGATAACTACAACACCCAGACACAAGGCAAACAAGTGTATATCACACGAATGTTTGCCCTGGGCAGGATTCGAACCCGCGACAGTGCACTAGGCTACGGATTCGTCGATTCTTTTCGGCTCTATTTTATAATTTCGCCCACCTTAAAACCTTTCATTTAGTTTTCCCTTTAGATGTTCCCACCACACCGCCGCCGCCGCGTCACTACACATAATGAAACATTTATTTCTTTAATAATAATAATAATAATCATTTATTTGCACGGATTCATAGTGTATATGACGTGGCCATATCGTAGAATTGACCACATCATGAAATTTTCGATCACTGCCTAGAAAATGAGGTAAAAACTTTTCAAAAAGTGTTTTTTCTTTTTCTATGGGAATTTGGTAGTCTATCGGGTCAGCTAGTAAGTCCTTACTAATATTATAAACGTGAAAGTTTGTAAGTATGGATGTATGGATGGATGTTTGTTACTCTTTCACGCAAAAAAAATACTGAACGGATTGAGATGAAATTTGGAATGGAGATAGTTTGTACCCTGGATTAACACATTTTACTTTTTACGGGAAAGTCTTATTCCCACGGGAAAATCTTACACAACGCAAGCGTAGCCGCGTTCGAACCGCTAGAATATAATACGTTCTAGTATGCAGAATACGCATCAATACACTCGTACCTTTCTATTGAAATAAGCGCTACCGGCGAAAAATACTAAATACGTAAAAAAATATGAATACCTTATAAGTAATTATCAGCGTCTTACTGTGCCTGTTTTTGTTTTCAGGTATAGGTTTGTCTGCCTTCACGTTCGTTTTATCGGCAGTGACATTGAGCTGCCCCCGAGGCGTAGACGCTTTTGTGGAATTCGTTCAAAAGTTGAATCTACCGGAACCTTTGATCATAGCTGGCAAGACTATCATAGCATTTTGTTTCACCTTCCACTTCTTCATTGGTTTGCGGTTTATAGCCTTCAACTTAGGGAAACTTCTTGATCTTTCCACAGCCTATAAATCTGCTTACTTAGCTATGGTCCTATCTGCTGTAACTGCGGTTCTGTGCGGATTAATAGGGCACGCATACTCGTTCCAAAATGGAAATTTTAAAATTTTTCCTCCGAAAGGTTAATTTTATTTTACCTTTTATATTGTTTAGATATGCGTTTAGTTTCTTAGAAGCATTTAATTAACCAAATATTTTTGTTATACTTAGTACCTACTTTTTTATAAAGAATTTTTATCAAGTTTTTGTACAACAAAGTACCTACTACATTAAATTGGTGATGTCAATACTTTTTAAAATACCTATTATACATTGCAAGAATCAACACTACTTCTATGAATAACAACGTAATCAAAGTTACGTTCAAGTGAGTTAAGTTTATATTTCTTTTTATATTTACTAAAAAGTTCAATTTACCGTTTTAAAAGTAAAACTGGCCAAGTGCGGGTCCGACTCGCGCACTAGGGCAGTTTGATAGTAAAAAATTAATTTCACTGATTTAATTTTATTTTACACGTGGCGCCATCTCTAACAATATTTTGTACAACATGGTTGAATTTGTGAAAAATATATTTTATTTTGAACGTTCATATTTTTTCCTTTACTTCTTGACAATGCCAAATTTCATGATTCTAGGTCAATGGGAAGTACCCTATAGGTTTTCTGAGTATAGAAATTTGTATGAAAACGTGATTTTAAATGGTTGTATTTGTTGATTGCGCTGACTTGAAATGAAAATTATTAAAATCAAGTTAATGAGTAATAGACCAACTCATAAAATGTACTTGTATAAGTAAGAAATTCGTTAAAAATATCATAGAAAATGACTTCGATGAACGTTAAGTATTTAAATAAGTAGCTAAATAGTATTGGGCAACTACGGAACCCTACATTTTGCGTGACCCGACACGTACTTGGCTGTTTTGTTTATTTTCTGGGATTTGATATTCTTGGTACCTACTATTTTGTAACATGTAAATGCACTGTTATGCGCCGGGAGGAAGTAAGGTGTAAGTGTGAAAAACCTCAGATAAAGACTCGGTACATCAAATTTAACAATTTTATTTTAGGGCTTTTTAAATCAAAAGATGTCAATAATTATTTCCATACATATGTTTTTCTTTTGAATTGTAAAGTCGTAGAATTATATTATTGTTGCATGTACTGAGTTATCATTAGGGGTCTATTTTATAAACAAAAAATAAAATATATTTTATTATTCACTGGCTTAAAGTTAGGTTCATACAAGACTTGTAGTTTTATAAATTGAGCCCCAGGTTTTGCATAATTTTTTTAACACCTTGTGTAGATACTATTATTTTGTTATGTGCATTTATTATTATATAATATGTGTAGGTAGTCCATTATAATTAATTTCACTCGTATGAAGTTGGTGTTGATTTTTATTAAGGTGAATTTGTCATTCATGGGTATTCTGGTAGATACCTACTTATGATTGGCCTTTGAATTCCTAAAAAAATATATAAATGAAAAGCATAAATATATTCTCTCGTTAAACTGTTTGTCCCTCAATAACAATAAAGATTTACCGCAATTTTGGTTGTTACTATTTTGATTTGTAAGAATATAAGTTACAAATTAATTTAGTGATTACTAATCGAATAAAAGTAAAATTAGCCGCGTCAATCTTATATGTATTGTTTACCCCTACAAAATAAAAGTTAATCAATGTATTTATTTAAATTAGGATTACTTATGATTTTCTTTGACTAAATTATACACTTTATGAGATGAGCAATACAATTGTTTTATTTCATTGGATTATTGTAGGTTTAATGATGCCTTCCTTCTACTTCCAAAACGTTTCCTTTTCATCGTTAATATCTTACCACAAAAGAATACATAATGCCGCAGCCAACACACGTTCCTCTCCATCTATATGCGCCTAGCGACCACACGGTCCTCTCCATCTATGTACGTCTAGCGGCCACAAGCTCCTCTCCATCTATATACGCCTAGCGGCCACACGGTCCTCTCCATCTATATACACCTAGCGGCCACACATGCCTCTCTATCTATATACGTCTAGCGACCACACGTTCCTCTCCATCTATATACACCTAGCAGCCACACGTTTCGCTCCATCTATATACGTCTATACGTCTAGCAACCACACGGTGCTCTCCATCTATAGGTATATACACCCTGTGGCCACACGTTCCTCTCCATCTATATACACCTGGCGGCCACACGTTCCTCTCCATCTATATACGTCTAGCGGCCACACGTTCCTCTCCATCTATATACGTCTATACGTCTAGCAACCACACGGTGCTCTCCATCTATAGGTATATACACCCTGTGGCCACACGTTCCTCTCCATCTATATAGACCTAGCAGCCACACGTTTCGCTCCATCTATATACGTCTATACGTCTAGTGACCACACATTCCTCTCCATCTATATACACCTAGCGGCCACACATGCCTCTCTATCTATAGCTATATACACCCTGTGGCCACACGTTCCTCTCCATCTATATACACCTAGCGGCCACACGTTCCTCTCCATCTATATACACCTAGCGGCCACACATGCCTCTCTATCTATATACGTCTAGCGACCACACGTTCCTCTCCATCTATATACACCTAGCAACTACACATTCCTCTCTATTTATATACGTCTAGCGACCACACGTTCCTTTCCAATTATATACGCCTAGCGACCACACGGTCCTCTCCATCTATATACACCTAGCGGCCACACATGCCTCTCTATCTATAAACGTCTAGTGACTACACATTCCTCTCCATCTATATACACCTAGCGGCCACACATTCCTCTCTATCTATATACGTCTAGCGACCACACGTTCCTTTCCAATTATATACGCCTAGCGACCACACGGTGCTCTCCATCTATAGGTATATACACCCTGTGGCCACACGTTCCTCTCCATCTATATACACCTAGCGGCCACACGTTCCTCTCCATCTATATACGTCTAGCGGCCACACGTTCCTCTCCATCTATATACGTCTAGCGACCACACATTCCTCTCCATCTATATACACCTAGCGGCCACACATGCCTCTCTATCTATAGCTATATACACCCTGTGGCCACACGTTCCTCTCCATCTATATACACCTAGCGGCCACACGTTCCTCTCCATCTATATACACCTAGCGGCCACACATGCCTCTCTATCTATATACGTCTAGCGACCACACGTTCCTCTCCATCTATATACACCTAGCAACTACACATTCCTCTCTATTTATATACGTCTAGCGACCACACGTTCCTTTCCAATTATATACGCCTAGCGACCACACGGTCCTCTCCATCTATATACACCTAGCGGCCACACATGCCTCTCTATCTATAAACGTCTAGTGACTACACATTCCTCTCCATCTATATACACCTAGCGGCCACACATTCCTCTCTATCTATATACGTCTAGCGACCACACGTTCCTTTCCAATTACATACGCCTAGCGACCACACGGTCCTCTCCATCTATATACACCTAGCGGCCACACGGTCCTCTCCATCTATATACACCTAGCGGCCACATGTTCCTCTCCATTTATATATGCCTAGCGACCACACGGTCCTCTCCATCTATATACACCTAGCGGCCACACGTTCCTCTCCATCTATATACACCTAGCGGCCACACGTTCCTCTCCATTTATATATGCCTAGCGACCACACGGTCCTCTCCATCTATATACACCTAGCGGCCACACGGTCCTCTCCATCTATATACACCTAGCGGCCACACGTTCCTCTCCATTTATATATGCCTAGCGACCACACGGTCCTCTCCATCTATATACA
The DNA here is from genome assembly GCA_951230895.1 of Carpatolechia fugitivella. Classification (NCBI taxonomy): domain Eukaryota; kingdom Metazoa; phylum Arthropoda; class Insecta; order Lepidoptera; family Gelechiidae; genus Carpatolechia; species Carpatolechia fugitivella. The sequence goes on from OX579645.1 coordinate 15,529,249, forward strand.
CCTAGCGGCCACACGGTCTTCTCCATCTATATACACCTAGCGGCCACACGTTCCTCTCCATTTATATATGCCTAGCGACCACACGGTCCTCTCCATCTATATACACCTAGCGGCCACACGTTCCTCTCCATTTATATATGCCTAGCGACCACACGGTCCTCTCCATCTATATACACCTAGCGGCCACACGGTCCTCTCCATCTATATACACCTAGCAACTACACATTCCTCTCTATCTATATACGTCTAGCGACCACACGTTCCTTTCCAATTATATACGCCTAGCGACCACACGGTCCTCTCCATCTATATACACCTAGCGGCCACACATGCCTCTCTATCTATATACGTCTAGTGACTACACATTCCTCTCCATCTATATACACCTAGCGGCCACACATTCCTCTCTATCTATATACGTCTAGCGACCACACGTTCCTTTCCAATAATATACGCCTAGCGACCACACGGTCCTCTCCATCTATATACACCTAGCGGCCACACATGCCTCTCTATCTATAAACGTCTAGTGACTACAAATTCCTCTCCATCTATATACACCTAGCGGCCACACATTCCTCTCTATCTATATACGTCTAGCGACCACACGTTCCTTTCCAATTATATACGCCTAGCGACCACACGGTCCTCTCCATCTATATACACCTAGCGGCCACACGGTCCTCTCCATCTATATACACCTAGCGGCCACACGTTCCTCTCCATTTATATATGCCTAGCGACCACACGGTCCTCTCCATCTATATACACCTAGCGGCCACACGTTCCTCTCCATCTATATACACCTAGCGGCCACACGTTCCTCTCCATTTATATATGCCTAGCGACCACACGGTCCTCTCCATCTATATACACCTAGCGGCCACACGGTCCTCTCCATCTATATACACCTAGCGGCCACACGTTCCTCTCCATTTATATATGCCTAGCGACCACACGGTCCTCTCCATCTATATACACCTAGCGGCCACACGGTCCTCTCCATCTATATACACCTAGCGGCCACACGTTCCTCTCCATTTATATATGCCTAGCGACCACACGGTCCTCTCCATCTATATACACCTAGCGGCCACACGTTTCTCTCCATCTATATACGTCTAGCGACCACACGTTCCTCTCCATCTATATACGCCTAGCAACCACACGTTTCTTTCCATCTATATACGCCTAGCAACCACAAGTTCCTCTCTATCTATATACGCCTAGCAACCACACGTTTCTCTCAATCTATATACGCCTAGCAACCACACGTTCCTCTCTATCTATATACCTCTAGCGGCTACACCTACTCTCCATCTATATACGCTTAGCAACCACACGTTTCTCTCCATGTATAAACACCTAGCGGCCACACGTTCCTCTCCATCTATATACGTCTAGCGACCACATGTTCCTCTCCATTTATATACGCCTAGCAACCACACGTTTCTCTCCATCTATATACGCCTAGCAACCACACGTTCCTCTCTATCTACATACGCCTAGCGACCACACGTTTTTCTCCATCTATATACGTCTAGCGACCACTCATTCCTCTCCATCTATATACGCCTAGCGACCACACATTCCTCTCCATCTATATACACCTAGCGGCCACACATTCATCTCTATCTATATACGTCTAGCGACCACACGTTCCTCTCCATATATATACGCCTAGCGACCACATGGTCCTCTCCATCTTTATACACCTAACGGCCACACGTTCCTCCATCTATTTACGGCTAGCAACCACATATTTCTCTCCATCTATATACGCCTAGCAACCACACGTTCCTCTATCTATATACGCCTAGCAACCACACGGTTATCTCCATCTATATACGTCTAGTGACCACACATTCCTCTCCATCTATATACACCTAGCAGCCACACATTCCTCTCTATCTATATACGTCTAGCGACCACACGTTCCTTTCCATTTATATACGCCTAGCGACCACACGGTCCTGACACCTAGCAACCACACGGTCCTCTCCATCTTTATACGTCTAACAACCACACGTTCCTCTCCATTTATATACGCCTAGCGACTACACGGTCCTCTCCATCTATATACACCTAGCGGCCACACGTTCCTCTCCATCTATATACACCTAGCAGCCACACATTCCTCTCTATCTATATACGTCTAGCGACCACACGTTCCTTTCCATTTATATACGCCTAGCGACCACACGGTCCTGACACCTAGCAACCACACGGTCCTCTCCATCTTTATACGTCTAACAACCACACGTTCCTCTCCATTTATATACGCCTAGCGACTACACGGTCCTCTCCATCTATATACACCTAGCGGCCACACGTTCCTCTCCATCTATATACACCTAGCGACCACACGGTCCTTTCCATCTATATACACCTAACGGCCACACGTTACTCTTTATTTATATACGCCTAGCGACCACACGGTCCTCTCCATCTATATACGCCTAGCGGCCACACGTTCCTCTCCATCTTTATACACCTAGCGACTACACGGTCCTCTCCATCTATATACACCTAGCGGCCACACGTTCCTCTCCATCTATATACACCTAGCGACCACACGGTCCTCTCCATCTATATACACCTAACGGCCACAAGTTACTCTTTATTTATATACGCCTAGCGACCACACGGTCCTCTCCATCTATATACGCCTAGCGGCCACACGTTCCTCTCCATCTATATACACCTAACGGCCACACATCCTCTCTATCTATATACGTCTAGCGACCACACGTTCCTCTCCATTTACGAGTATATACGCCTAGCGACCACACGGTCCTCTCCATCCTATATACGCCTATCTAAAGCAAAGAGTTATCTAACGGGGTATGGCCAGAGGTATAGTGGGTCCGGAGCGTAACTTTTTGGACAATCGGTGTTCCAGCCAGCAATGCTTGCAAAGAGTTTATATTTGTTTTTGTGTTCAACAGCTGTATAATATTATTGAATCACGAATGAATCTGACCATCGGAAATTTTCTTTCCCATTTGCCAGACTAGTCTGACCACCAATCTAGCCAATAACGGGAAAAACTGGTCATATCATAACAAAACTGTGCTATTGTAATTTTTTTCTTTATTTCTATGGTCTCCATAATTATTGTTATTCAGCCAGTCTCTTATCAATAATACAAAAATTATTGAATCGATTGTTACAAAGAGAAAAAATGTGTCAGTAATGTTTTAATCGATCGAAGAAACGATTCGCAGAGGCTGAATGTCCGCGAGAGCCTTTGCTCCATAATTATGCTTATAGGAAAGAAACCTATTATTGTTTTGAGGTTGACGTTAATTTTAGCTTATTTTATAAAATTTTAATTATATTGATTGTTGTTGAATGATCAAGAGTTAATATTTAATGATAAATATGTATAGTACAGCAACTAAAACTGCGCGCGATATAATAAAGATTAGTATTTTATATGAAATCGTTACTTTTTTTAGGGGTACCTTTCTTATTAGTATCAGTTTTCTCACAAGTGTATTGAAAAACGTCGTACAACACACGGATCTTAGGTTTTATAACAAACTCGTAACATTATAAACTCTTGCCTAGACTTGGGCTTACAAAGTCATCTCGTTTGTAATTTGTCATCTACGATCCTCTTATCACTATTAAACACACTATTACAAACTTTATAGAATATACACGTGTCTATGATTATATCTTACAGATATTTATTTATTATTTTTGTTCACTTGGTATGTATTTTGTAAGAATATACAAAACATGTGTTTAATTGAAAAACTTGTTCCATTGAAAAAATCGTTTGCTTTTATAGTAATTTAACTTACTCGTATGTAATAATAACCTTTCGAGTATGATGTAGGTACCAAGTAGGTAAATCGGTAAACTATACGCACATACCTACTTTGAATTTTGCTTTTAGTATTCAGGTTAAATGACGAATCGGTGTTTCATAATTAATTATATCATCAATACGAATTTTGAATATAAAGAAATCATGTTTTAGTGAATAATAGTTCATTCCGTATTTGATCTATTAGGTAGAATCAATATCTGTTAGGTATTAAAGATGATCAAAATAAGTAAGTCATTATTACTATCATAATTTTAGGTGAATTATTGTACGTCTTCTGATACGTAACCCTGTTACCTTATTTAATTTTGTGTTCCTATATCAAAATAATAAAGCTATTATATAACCGTTTTGAAGATGGATCCATTATTTTTACAGTTGATTTATATAATATCCTTTAAAGGTCTCGTAATACATTGCAACGCCAGAATCCATTGTTTAGAAAATATTAGTTATAATTTATAATACTGTTTCGCTCGATGTTTTTGTTTTATTAAATTAATTACCTCAATCAAACATCATGATTGTGTTACTTTCCCAGGGTCAAAATATTCTCCTAGTGGTTAAAATACTGACGAATGTTTTAGTAAACTTATAAAAGTTTGTTTATCATTTTACAAATAGTTTTAGTAAATTAAAAGCCCTAGAAACCAGAAAGTGTCGTGTACTAGACGCCCAATCACTAGAGCTTACGTCGATCGATGTTTATTGCAAGATCTTACTTAACTCGTCTCAGCCTTAACTCTGCATTAAAATATTGATTTAAGGTTTCTAAAACAAAGATGGAGAAAGTTTCCTTAGTAACATACCTGTCGGTGACTGAAGGTGCTAGGTTACGTCTTCATGGCACTATGGTTATACATAATTGTTATCACTGGTTTAAGGCACTGTCTTGGTTTGGTTCTACGGTCACAAGTGGGAATTTAGGACGGCTCCGGCGGCGTGTAATTGCTAGGCACCGAGTTTGTGCTAGAGTAGAGCCAAGAATGATTGTGAATTTAATCGTGAGTCACCGCTACCCGTTATCTCTTCGGATAAGACAAAATTCTTAAGTACTTAGTTTTAAATCTCTTATGATGCTAAGAGATCATAGTACAGTATGCAGTCAATTATCAGATAAAAAATATATTTATTTTTGTAACCAATAAGTACTCTGTTCTATAAATAGTCTGGTATAAGCAGAAAACTGACCCACCCGCTAGTACAACTCTACAATAACGCATTTAAAGCGCATGCGCGGCTTGCGGCTGCCTCGCCCCTCTTATTTAATCCCTGAATGAGTGACGTCACAAATGACTATAAGTAGGGTGAAATACTAACAATTTTACAATCGGTTCACATAATACTTCTTCTACGATTGCAATGAAGTATGGTTCTGAAAATTATTTTAGAGTATTCTGTCATTTTTCGGAGACCAAAACCGTTTGCCGGTAGTTTTTTGGTTATGTTATGTAGTAGCATACAAACAGCCGCAACTTTCGCTTTCCACGGTATCGATCCGGTTCCAGGAAACGCAGCGGGAATGCCGGCGGCACCCCTAGCCCCGAGACGGCGAGATCCTACAACGGATAAAAGTCGTATCTAATTGGCAACGAAGTATCGTAAGCGCAGACGCATAGACTCTTTACAAAGGAAATTCGTTATGCAAACCATATTTATATTACCATACTATCTACTTAGAGGGAGATATATCCTATAAACTAGTGGCTCTGTGAGCTGTAGACCTTTTAAACGGTTTTTTTTACGTTCCAACCCTCATAACTTCGTAATTTTTTTTTATTTTTTATTTTTTTTTATTGGTTGAGAAATGTATGTATCTATACCCAGCAAGTGACCATGTACTACGGGAAAACTAACTTTATAGGTAATTAGATCAGAATTAGGTCTATCGAAATAAATATAGCATTTAATTAGGTCAGCCTTTATTTTCTTAAAAATTAACGTCATCAATAACAGTCAGCCAGCGATGTCCTGTTCTATACCTAGCGATACGGGAAAACGTAACGTTTTAAGTAATTAGATCAGTGTTAGATCTATCGAAGTAAATATGAAATTTAATTTAGTCCGTCTTGTTTTTTCTTAAAAATCAATTAAATCCATAACATCCAGCCGGCGATGTCCTCTTAAATTACGTAACATAGGACTAAAATATAATGTCACATAATTGGATCTGTATGAGATGTATCTATTTATGCATTTATGCGTTTATATTTTAATCTTAATCGTTAGATATTTAATTAAGCTTCTAGAAATAGAACTGCATGACATATCGCCCATAAAAATCCCGCCTAGTGGCGAGTTTCCACCATAGACGATAGATGAACTTTCTTCCAGTGCGTGCTCTGACAATATTTTTATTGATTTATAATTATTTTTTTTTTATATTTGTTTTCATGTTTTTTATTTATTAACTTTTTTTTTGTTCTGGCACTAGGTTAACTTTGTGCAAGGTATAGGCAAGGTGTAGGGTAGGTGAAGGGTAGGTGTCGGGTAGGCGTAAGGTACGCGTAGGGTACGCGTATGTTACGTGTACGGTACGTGTACGATGGTACGTGTATGGTACGTGTATGATACGTTTAGGGTAAGTGTAGGGCAGAGTTGGGCATACATGCCCTACATGCTTCCTACACGTACCATACACGTACCATCATACGCGTACCATACGCGTACCCTACACCTACCCTACACCTACTACCTTTGTCGAATGCAACGACCAACTTCCCTTATAAAAGACAAAGCCTCTGCCTCCCAGCAGCAGTCGCCTAGTATCAATATAGAGTTACTTTTACCTAGGTTTATTCTTAGTAAATATTCGGCTAATTTTGCACTTGCTGTGCTGTAAACTATATAAATATTTCGATATAGAAAAAAATGTTTTAAAAACATTAAAGTATGTATTTTTTCTAATATTGTGAGTTTTCGAAATAGTTACCACTGATCTGGCGTTTCGCTTATGAAATTAACTACTCGTACCCTTCGTCTATTTAGATAAGATTTGGACTGTGGTTTGTTTATTCTGTGCCGTGGTACCAGTTTTCAATTTTACTATAATAATAATTTTACTAATATAATAATTTTACTAATATAATAAAGAGAGAAGTCCGTGAGTACGTGACTAACCTGACTGACTTATCAACACAAAGTTATCGAAGCTGTATGCCTTGGACAAGTTGTCCAGTTAGGTAGATCCAACTTCGATAAAGAGATCATTCAACTGTACATAAAATACAAATAAACCAGTAGTACAAAATATAGTTAAAAATAGCGCCACATGTGAAACAAAATTAAAAATCAGCAAACTTAAACTTTTTACAATCAAACAGCGTAAGGTACGTAACGTAATCCTTATTGCGCGAGTAGGGCTCGCACTCGGCTACTTTTATCTTATTTTATTTTATTACAATGGGAAACAGACAGCATCAACAACACAAAAAAATAAAACTACATAATAAATAATGTAAGCCAATAAAGTTTCCACTAAAAAATTACAAAATTAGTCGATTACGATAACATCATTAAAAAATATACGACAACAACACTAAAAAATATCCCTACATCTAGGGAGAATGTCTGGATTAGAATTTTGTTTTCAAAATTAGCCATTTTTAAAGTTAGTAAAATGTCAGATCTTCCCCCTTTGAGTAGGGTTTTCAAAAAGGTAACACGTCATATTCCCCCTAATAAAACATTTTAAATTTGGATACATGGTAACAACTATAGATTTTTTCTTAGATAAAAATGTGTTAAAGTATGAAATTAGTTAACCCGTGCAAAGCCCCTCGGAGATATACCGGGGTAGACACGGCCCCGAAGGGACTTTTCTATGCTTAGGTATGCAACTAATGTACCTATAATTATTTTATCAAATTGTAAAGACTAGCACACGTGCCAATAGATAAAATTAAGCTAAGGAAAACATAAAGTGTGAGTTTAAGTGGTAGTTGATTACTGTCGATAAAGCGTTGGAGGTGTAGAATAGAATAGAATAGAAAACTCTTTATTGCCAAAAAAATATATAACAATGCTTAACTTATTATATTAATCCTAAAACATGCAACTAGGCTTATTATATAGAAGATAACAGCAGCTTAACTATTATGGCAATGGGTACTGTCTAGTCTCAGCAAATGTTGAGCATATTTGCCCAACGCTTATAATAATAAAACTGAAAAAATTTATAATAATTTTGCTTTCGGCCAGGTCGAATGCTAAACTTAATTAGTACCTTGGTTTTAAATGATCTATAAATATACTTTTGTAAATTTTGACATGGTTTGACATAAGGTCACGATAAGGTCATGAAAATGAATTATTTTTTATATACGTCTGTTTCATTTCAGGGATAATAATTTTCCTTGCTAGAAAGCATCTTCTTTGATAAGTAGACATCTGGCGCCGAGGTTGACACGATATTTTTTCATAACCACCTTGGTTCATTCATTGTGGTGGCTGACGAATAAGTCAGGGTAAATGTTATTACAGACAGATAGACTTTCGCTTTTACATTATTAGTATGTATGGAGGTACCTATATAAACATTTATTATTCACTAGTCATCCGCCCGCGGCTACGCTTGAGATTTATCCCGTGGGAATAAGAGTTTTCCCATGAAAAATATCCAATGTAGTACTAATTCAGGGTGCAAACAATCTCCATTCCAAAACTTAAACGAAATCTGTTTAGTAGTACCTAGTTTATGCGTGAAAGCGGAACAAACATCCAAATTTTCTTTCGATAGTACGATTGCCTGGCAGAATTTGAAATTCGAGAAACATTGACATCTGTCACTTCATAAAAATACCTAAGAAGAAGAAAGTACCTACTTGTTCTTAGGAAAATGCCAATAATTTTCCGCCCTCAAAAAACAAATGATATATTCTTCATTTTAGGGAGGCCGCTTGTTCTTAGGAAAATACCGATAATTTTTCGCCCTCAAAAAACAAATGATATATACTTCATTTTAGGGAGGCCGCTTGTTCTTAGGAAAATACCGATAATTTTCCGCCCTCAAAAAACAAATGATATATTCTTAATTTTAGGGAGGCCGCTTGTTCTTAGGAAAATACCGATAATATTCCGCCCTCAAAAAACAAATGATATATTCTTCATTTTAGACAGACCGCTTGTTCTTAGGAAAATACCGATAATTTTCCGCCCTCAAAAAACAAATGATATATTCTTCATTTAAGGGAGGCCGCTTGTTCTTAGGAAAATACCGATAATTTTCCGCCCTCAAAAAACAAATTATATATTCTTCATTTTAGGGAGGCCGCTTGTTCTTAGGAAAATACCGATAATTTTCCGCCCTCAAAAAACAAATGATATATCCTTCATTTTAGGGAGGCCGCTTGTTCTTAGGAAAATACCGATAATTTTCCGCCCTCAAAAAACAAATGATATATTCTTAATTTTAGGCTGGCCGCACACGCTCGGTTATTATATATTTTTAAACTTAGCGGTGTGGCCCAGCAGCCGCCACGGAGCTGCTGAGCACCACACGAAGGATGTTGTAGGAGTTTTAAAATGTGGCAAAAACCAGGGTCCAATCCAGGTAAACGTAAAGGAATTTATTTAGGTATATAGACATTAAAGGTATTTATTTAGGTATATAGACATTAAAGGTATTTATTTATGTATTATATAAACTGACAAACAGTAGAGTACGTAGAAAAGGTTTAGGTATTACTTTCGGAGATCAGAACATGAAGTGAGAAATTTTGCAGAAAAAATACAAAATCGAAACGTAAGAAATCTAAATTTGAAAATGAATTTAAAATGAAAGAGAAAATTGCCAGCAGGAAAGGTTGCCAGACATAAAACAGGAAAGAGGACGAATGCCTCGTTACAGCGGTACCCCGACGCGACATATAGCGTCATTTCAGAGAGCAAACCAAATCGTGCCATCCATCAATTACTATAATAAAATTAAAATATATAGGTATTACTCAATCGAATTTGATGACTCAACAATAGGTAAGTATTATTTTTGACTGTTTAAATTTCTTCTTTTTTGGCTTCGGGGTTTTTTAAATTTTTATTATTTGGTACCTGAACGCGAAAGTAGCGAACGCACCGAACCCGAAGCAGCTCTGCTACCAGCACCCTCGGTGAAGAGGATGCAAATGTGAAAAGTGCGACCACGAGTAGGTAGTATTCGAACCGTAGTCACACTCGTCACTCCGCGTTTCTGCAACCGCGTTACGAGGCGCAGTATCGTCGAAAGTTAACGATATAACTTAAACTTAAGAGAAACGTAAAGAACTCTTATAAAATACGTGCTAATTAGCTTAATAATCTGTTCCCAGGGTAATCCGATGCCCAAAAAGGCCCGCAACGATCGGTACAAACTTATTTAACAAAGCAGGGCAAAAAAAAGGTTATCAAGAAAAAGAAACGGAAATTCCCGGAATACGGGAAACACGGGAAACGGTTAAATAGATTCAAGGTAGTACAAATAACCGCCCAGACGCAAAATAAAACAACACAAAATATTTCTGGGTAAAGCCCAGAAGTACCACTAGTGCTTCCGAAGTTATGCACATCAAAGTCAGAAAATTATTCTCCAAAATTTTTAATATTCCTAATTCTTACGAATCGTACAAGAATAGATTTATAATGAGACGTCTACTCGAACCCCTCGGAGGGGTCGAAACAATAAGTAGAATACAAAATGGAATTTAACCTAAGTCTCAACCAAATTTTATCTCAATACCTAGTTTGAAGTAAACAATGACATCTGATCCCGACTGATCAGGAAACATCGTGGATTTAAAAGGAATAAAATTTGTTCTATAGAAATGATTTTCAATCTGGACGTGATAAACGGAAGTTGTAGGTAGTTTGACAATACTCGACGCAACAAATGGTGAGATTTACACCGCGTGGAAAATAACCCGATTATACCAACCAATTGGACGTAGTTACACGAAAAGGATCCATCCACAACATTGTCAAAAATGACTTAAGTACACCAAACTGACCGCAAATATCGCTTCTATCGTCCAGTAATAAAAATTTGACAAAAAAGAAGAGGTTTGTCTTTTTTACCAGCCATTGAACCAACCAACATGTATTTTTTTGTTCTTTCACCATAAACAATCCAATTGACCTGGTTCACAGCCTACAATATTAACCATTTATTTTAAAACGAATCAAGCACCCTGGATTGTTATTGTGTAATTACAATTTGTTTATCACCTATACTAAATTAAAAATATAAAAACGATCCACAGCGCTTGGTTCTCCTTGCTGAATATTCTAACACCTACATTTAATAATTAAAACGATCCAAAATGCTTGGATCCTTTTCGATAAATTCATTTTCAAAGTAATATGCCAATAAGATTTTCAACGAACTTCTTAGAGTGTAGATGGTAACTAATTATATCTATCTCTCCCAAAAAGTACTAAAAATTAAATGTATTTTTGATCGCAGTATTATTTTGTTGACTTTTTAATATGCATTTTGCAGTAAATAAGGTTTTTTGCAAAGAATTCACTACATGGAGCGTTTTAAAGAAATTTATATTAAGCATGCGCCAAAGAAAAAGTAATAAAATGAAAAGGATCCAACCCACCAAAACACATATTTCTCCGAAAATACCAATCATCCCATAAATATACTATTAACAATAAAAAGGTTTTAATGTTTCTCACAAAACATAACACTTTAAATTTATCTTGAAACAAACACCTATGAAGAAAATCATTTTGAACTTCAAACTTCAATATCTCAAAAGTGACTTTGTGTGGATTGGATCCTTTTCGTGTAACTACGTCCAATTATCAGTTCTGTGCCGTAAATCGAAAATTCAAACAAACAATCAATATTTAGAAGGGGTTCAAAATTAATCAATGGGTAACTAACCTTTACAGGCAGCCGGCTTCGCGTTAGGAATCCGTACGGCAAGAATTTAAATTCAGTATGTGTATCTAACAGCTAAAGTGATTTGTATTAATGTTACTGTACATATTATCATGAAATAAACTAAATACATTAATAAAAGGTGTGTAGGTACTTGCTTGCGGGAACCAAGCCACCAGTGGTGGCCGCGTACTTCACTCAAATCAGTTTTGGAGTCTTCGATTGCACAAAACGAACAAGAATTGGTTCTTGTTCGTTTTGTGCAAAGTTGGCTTTATAACGGGTTATTTCACATTAGACGTCTCAATAATGAAAACAGCAAAGGTCTAAGACAAATTAATAAACTGAACTAGCATCAGCAAAAAACCCGACTATCTTTTCAACGATCAGAATACAAGTAAGTGCGCGCCGCTACCGGCATCAGTCGGCAAGACGCGCGCAAAGTCCGTAGAATTGTATAGGTAAAGGCGAGCGCCTCGCGCGCGCCAAATTCAAAGCTAGCCTACTGTAGGTGGATTTGAGAAATATTATTCAAAATCGAACAGTACCTTTGGCAGAATAGTATCGCCCGTAAAGTAAAGTGCTCTCCAATCCTATTGATTGATGCTATATTTCCACAGAGGAATAAAAGGCGAGGCGACGCGCTTCAGAAGTCTTTGTATATTTCATTTGTTCCCACTATAAAATCCATGTCTATGATAAAATCAGTCTCAAAGGAATAAAAGGTGACGCGCGTCAGAGTTGACTGAACAATTGGGAATATTTTTCGCACTAGTTCAGTTAAAAATAAAACAAGCTGCAAACTAAAAAAAAGAAGGTGACGCAAATTGTGTGTTTTGTAAAAAGTGAACATTTTGTATTGTTAAAATAGGCTATATTCGATAGTTGAAAGAAAAGCAAATATGAACCTCGAGAAACTTCACTTTCTGCTCGATGCAATAATCTTCTATTTTTACCCTCCAAGATTTTTACTGTATTCTTGTGGTTTTTTTATTTAGCAATATCTACCGATATAAAGATTCTATAGACATTCTAAACACGTAGGTTTACGCAGTTGTTAATATTAATAACACGCATATCTACAGGGTTATTTCCTACATAATTATCTACCGGTTTCTGCAAAAGATAGTTCACCTATAGAGAGTCCTGGGGTTTACAAAGTCGACTGTAGCTGTGGGAGTGCCTACATAGGTCAAATATAAAGATTCATCTCACAGCGCATCAGCGAACATATAAAAGCCATCAACAAATATACAGACACACAAATCTGCAATTGCGGAACATTACTGGAAGCAGGGTCTAATTCACTGGATCGAATTTCATAAACCACGCATTTTGTCGATGGAAAGCCACTACATTCCGAGGCTTGTAAAAGGGGCATTGAAATATCGAAATATAAGAATTTCAACAGGGAAGACGGATTTAAATTGTCGAGTACGTGGAATCCGGTGTTAGGAGTGATTAAAAGTGAAACTCGGTCAAAAAACATTGCAAAACCTAACCTAGTGACACTGTGAGTTCCTACTGTCGAAGTGACTGTCGAGTAAGTTCCGGTAGTAGTGAAAAAAGACTGAGAAAAAAAAACCGCATCCAAATCGGTTGACCCGTTTAAGAGCTACGGTGCCACAGACAGACACACAGACATACAGACACACAGACACACAGAGCGGTCAAACTTATAACACCCCTCTTTTTTGCGTCGGGGGTTAAAAAGGGTAGACAGATATCTGCCCATAAGAATAATGTTCCGGCTATTACTACTTCAGTTCTGCCGTGATCATGACTATTGCAACATAGTCGAAATATCGGTAAGCTCATTAAAAAAGCTTATTTTAAACCAAAATCGCGGTAATAACCCGTTAGATATGTGTGTTATTCTACCTACAGACATTCGTTTGATAGCTATAAAAGTAGGCAATAAATTGACACAAAAAGTTTTATCCATTAATACATTTAAAAACACTTAAAACGTTAAACTAGTTTGTATTAGTATATAGTATGTCTTGTTATTGGTGTGCGACCCGTTAAGGCTGTAGCCCAGCAGCCGCCACAAGCTGCTGCACCACACGAAGAGTGTTGTAAGAGATTGGTATGAGGCAATATCCAAGGCACTGTCTTAAGAAAAGGTATTTACGAGTTAATAATACAATAATAATTTCTTCTTTATTAGTCCATAATAAATAATAAATCCTAACATGGATAAGCTTAGGAGTTTACTCTCGGAGATCAGGACATGAAGTGAAGAATTTAGCAGAAAAAAAACAAAATCGAAACGTAAGAAATCATTTGAAAGTGAATTTAAAATAAAAAATAAAACTGCCAGCAAGAAAGGTTGCCAGTCATAAAACAGGAAAGAGGACGAATGCCTCGTTACAAGGCTAGCAATATGATCAATTTCTACACGAGGGGCCAATATAAAACTTCATAACTTGAAAATCTATAGCCAAAACATTATTTCCTTAATTTCCTCCTTTTCACACCTTCCTTTGATATAATAGAAACTGTGTATAGAAATAAATAATGTACAAACTTTTTTAATATTCAAACTGATTTCAACTGCAACATCATTTTGACAGACAATGTCATATATAGTTCTCACTTCGTGTGTTGCTTTGTGTTGTTAATTCTTATATTTATTGTAATTTTTACTGGTTCATCAGTTTTGATACAATTTTTAAACCTGCCGTTTACATGATGTTATTAATACGGAAGGTATTTTTCTTTAGTAGTTTTTTTTAGTTTAGACTTCTCAAAAACCAATATAAATAGATTTTGTGAAATTCGAGGATCAGTAATCTCTCGCTGTCGCTTTAGAGGTATATAGTTCCGGTATATGTAGCAAAAACGTGTTAATATTTAAAAATTTGATATTTGATAACTCGGTCTTTGCAAAACCAAAGGAGAGCTGGCTATGTTACGTAACCACCAAAGTGACCATCAAAATAAACTGCGATTGCACATACTTGTATAAAATATTGTCAATAAGTTGCAATCGTTCCAGCTGTTTTAGGAATGTCTGTTGTACTCCATCAAATACGAACTAAAAAATCACGTCGAAAGGTAGAAGAACCAATATTACCAAATCAGTGACGCCGAATTTAGCTGGCGACTACTTTCCAGCTTTTCTCTTTGGCACCGCTCCCCAAATCTCCTATCACTCTTGCTCGGTGCGAATATTTTCCGACTCCCGATAATTGGATCTCTCAACCACTGTTGCGTTAGGCGTGAATACACAAAATTTTATCTTTACCGAATTTTGACAACCCTACCACACTTCTGGCAATATTTTATGCTAATCTATTTCAGCACAGAAAATGTATTTATTTGAGCGCCCACCCACTCTTTTTTCCCCGGTTGGTATAGACTTGCTAACTAGTACCTAAGGAAAGTATTTCTGCTCTTCTTCGTATCAATGATAAACACCCATATTTTATCGGTCCATTACTGCACCATATTTTTATTTATTTTAACGTAGCCAGCTGCTACCTTTTGTAGCTTGTGTACAAGGTCTTACTATGAAAATACTCATCCTACTCTTAATAACAAACCGATAGCCAAAAACTATGGCTGGCTCGGTTTCCATTTATTTACGAAATATTTTTTATTTATTTTTTACAATTTCAAAGTAAATGTACAACATAAAAAATATGAACACCTACGTCATAGACATTTCCATAAAGTTTTTTTTTTATTAAGATATCAAAAACAAAATGTCAATTGTCTGTTGTATGTAGTGTTTCCAGAATATTCTAAAAAATCTTTAGTTGAGCTCCACATCCTGCGTCTCGCTCGAGCGAGATTGCACCCTACGTGGTATGGCGGCAGAGCGGTCGGCTCTCGGAGATTCTGGGTTCGGATCCCGGTGGAGACATTGTTCTGCGATGTAGACACGTGGCCCGACCACGGTTCCGTATATCTGGTTAAGACTTGAATAGGTACCATACTACTTAAAAAATATACAAGTTATTAAATTTAGTAAGGAAATTGCAGCTTAAATCACAGATTGTTTTTAACGTATGGTGATTCTGTGCTACGTAAGGCACGTTATTAAGTTCCGCACTCCAATTTGTCTATGAAAATAGCCATTCATTGGATGAGCTTTATCAACCTAACATGATATGATACCGTAAAAACATTTTCATGCGTTTACTTAATTGAGAATCCAATCTGTCAATTAGTAATAATAGTATTTATATTTCAGACTCTCACGCAGCTAGTCCTTCACAAAAGTTTGCCTTTACGAAGTAAGTATAGCATACACCACTGAGCATATTATAATATTTTGAGAACAGGGCCTTTACGTCACGGACTGAAAGACAATAATTATGTCTAATATATCAAGATGCGAGCATCAATGGTATAGTGGCTAAAACTGCTGCGTCCGTCCGAAAGACGCGGCGGGTTCGATCCCCTTTACGTTCCAATATGTTTTCGAATTTCGAATTCATTATATACGAGGGCTGATTGATAAGTTTCCGAAACGACAAAAAAAAATTAAAAAATCTATTTAAAATAAATTTATTTCTCAACGTAGTTTCCTTCTACCTCGATGCATTTAGTCCAGCGCCAGTTTGATAAAATGTTTTCTCCAACCCCTCAAAATACTCGTCCACGGCAACAATGACTTCTTCATTTGATGAAAATCTCTGGCCACCTAACCATTCTTCAGGTTTGGGAATAAGTGGAAGTCACACGGGGCCAGATCCGGGGAATAGGGTGGATGCGGTAGCAATTCGAACCGCAATTCATGGAGTTTGGCGACTGCAACCATTGACGTGTGTGCAGGTGCGTTGTCATGGTGGAACAAAACTTTTTTCTTGGCCAAATGTGGTCGTTTTTTCTGGATTTCTTCACTTAATTTTTGCAGCAAGCTTGCGTAGTACTCTTCATTTATTGTTTTTCCTTTTTGCAGATAATCCACTAAAATAATCCCTCGAGTCAAAACAGTCGCCATCACTTTGCCGGCCGACAAAACCGTTTTTGCTTTCTTCGGCGCAGGTCTTCCGCTCTCAGTCCACTGCTTAGATTGTTCTTTTGTCTCGGGAGTATAATGATGTATCCAGGTTTCATCGACTGTTACATAACGCCGCGAAAACTCGTTAGGATCTCGGTTAAACAGCGCCAAACACTCCGATGAATCGTCCACTCGACGTTGCTTTTGGTCAACAGTGAGCAAACGCGGCACCCATCGCGCGCAAAGCTTTTTCATTCCCAAATATTGGTGCAAAATATTAAAAACGCGTTCAGATGAAATGCTCACCATCTCTGCTATCTCTCGCAACTTCAAGCGCCGATCATTCAATACAATTTTGTGAATTTTTTTGATCTTGTCCGGATTCGTGACTTCATTTAGACGGCCAGACCTGTGGGCGTCTTCGCAGCTCTGTTTTCCACGTTTAAAATCAGTTACCCAGGTGTGAATTGTACTCAATGCAGGAGCAGAATTACCTAAAACACTGTCTAGCTTGGTTTTAATCTGGGTTGCTGTTTTCTGTTTTAAAACGTAAAACTTTATCACCGCACGAATTTCGTTTCAGTCCATTGTTAAGAAAATTTACGACAGAGAAAGTTCTACGTCCTATCAAACAAATTCCACCAGTTTGATTAAATTCAAATTTGGCGTTCTATTTTCAAAAAGATGCCAAAATATAATGTAATATTTTTTTTTTGCGTATCATTTTTTTAAGTTCGTCGTTTCGGCCAGTTATCAATCAGCCCAGGTATTATATGTACGTTTATTTGTCTCTCTTACGGTAAAGGAAAACTACACACTCCTGCTAAGAAATTCATGATGTGTGTCGAACCCGCACTGGGCCAGTATCATAAATAAAATAATAAATATGTGGGGACTAAGCAGAGCTTGTACTATGGGTACCAGACAGCTGATATACATTACTTAAATAGATAAATACATACGTATATAGATAAACAACAACCAGACACAAGGCAAACACAAGTGCTCATCACACGAATGTTTGCCCTGGGCGGGATTCGAACCCGCGACCCTGTGCGTCGGAGGCAGATACACAACCACCTGGGCTACGATATGGTCGACTAAGGCCTGTTCATCCTAATTAAGGGTAGGTTATGTAAGTTTTGGCTAGGGATTCGACCCCCAGGTGGGAATGCAGATGTATGGAAACTGTTGATGATGAAGAATGAAGATGCTTTAAGTAATTATTAGGTACTACAGGTTTCTTAAATTATCAACATTGTATTAAGTTGTATATTCCGATTTCAACGAAGTTTGAAGAGCTATGGCGGACGAAGAATGGCCCTCCAGATTTCAGATTTGACGGAGTTCAGCGCAAAAGGTCTCAATGTCGTCGATAACCTTCGTTTAGTTAGCCCCGTCTGTCGCGCGTCCTTTCTGTCAACTGTCATAGTTGATCATCTTCGGTCGGTCGTAGGGAAACTACGTGGAAAGTGCCAAATATAATATTAGAGAATATCGTGCTTGACAACATGTCGTCGATTGTCCCCGAAGCTATTTACGAAAATAATCCTAATTTTAATGTATGTATTCAATCTGCTCAACTATTAATTTACGTCGCTGTACACAGTATAAGGGACTATAATGAAAGTCAATTATTAGCGCTTTCTTTGCGTCATTTGTTTTTCCGCGATGTATGTGTAAAGGTACCCTGATGTGATGGATGATACAATCAAATTCGGCTCTTACCAAAATATTAAAATGCAAAAAATCTCGCTATGATTGGAATACTCCCAAGTCCACAATGACAATATCAAAGTGGTAATATATTACCACTTGGTAGAAATAGCTATTAGTCGGGGAAAAAACCCTATAATACACCGTAAAATCTATTATTATTTTAAAATTGTTTTTATTGTATGAAAGAATAATTATGTAAGTTTAATGGATATTTAATAATTTATTTTAACGTAAATTTGATGTATCTTTATTTTAAATTGTTGTGCCCGTCCAGGTCCATGTGTGTCTTAATTGCTAATTACATCTTTTTTAACCATGTGGATTGCAATAAATATCTTATCTTAACTTGTGAAAACCCGTCTACAATCAAGCCTGTAGTTATTTTGCTATCGCTCGCGATCCACGCTTCTAGCTAAAGAGGCTATCCGTGAAGCCTACTTGGCTTGGTTTTATTTTTAATAATTGATAATATCTTAGTAAAATTGAATATCCAATATCATGTTAAGTTTAATGCATTATCTATTTTGTAATATATTTACATTTACGGACAGAAATTGTAGGAAAAGATCTTTTAAAAATATTTGTAGCGTACCTGTAGAGCAAATGAATTCCTCTAGAAGCATTTGATATTCTGTATACAGGAGAATCCATACTTAAGATGCATTAATATTACTTTACCTTAATTATTAACTACGCGGTCCGCCCGCGGCTACGCTCGCGCTATTTAAGATTTTCCCGTGGGAATAAGATTTTTCCCGGTAAAAAGTATTCCAGATTACAAACTATCTTCATTCCAAATTTCGTCCAAATCCGTCCAATAGTTTAGGCGTAAAAGCGGAACAAACATCCAAACATCTAAACATCCAAACATCTAAACATTCAAATATCCAAATATATTTTCACATTTTATAATAGTGTGATCACAAAGTCCATAAAAACACGAGTACAAAAAGCCCGATTGTAGTAGTATTCAATAAATAAAAAGACTGAAACAAACAAGCTTTTGTATGAAGTATCTGTGGAAATTGATGTTCATTAATAAAATAACCGTAACATTTTCTATTGTTCTACTCTTACTGTTCAATTACGTGAATTATTTTTAACGAGATATTTTCCAACGAAGATGTTTCGATAGCCGAGAATTGTTAATTTATACATTTTCTTTCGTTTGTACATTTTGATATTATTATGCTTTTATGGAAAACAAGTTAGTTGAAATCATAAAATGCAACGGAAAATAAAACTATTACTACTGTTAAAATATGTGATGCAATTAACTACTTTGTATTTATCCGATCTCTCTTTCATAACAAAATTATTCAAAAATCCTCTCATACATTTTGATCCCACAGTCCACACTTAAGGGCCTTATCACACCTAACAAATTATTTTACGAGGTATCTATTGCCCAATATTGGTTCTACCAGTCTTATCGCAGGCCTTTAAAATTGTTATTTTATTTATTTTGATTTGATATTATAGATGGTCTGGTTGTACACGCACGTATCGCAGTAAAATACTTCGGATTCTTAGTATATCTACTTCGTTACGGTGCAAACGCGGCTCCAGTGCTACTGATTTATTGAGAACCTAGCAATCCGTCTAGTATTTTTTTTTACTTACGGCTTTTGTTCATTGCATAAACTCGAGTATCTTGTATTAATCTCGATAAGTTTCTCAGTGTGTACTAGCATACACGTACATTGTCAGATTTTCACAATTTAAACAATTGTATTTTTTTTTTATAGATACCTAGATATTTTTTAAATCAGTTCGAATTTAGCTATCAAGTAAGCTCACGCGCAATATCATGTTTTATCTAATTACATTACTGTAAGTTTTGAGTCAAATATACAGTTTCCTTTTATATCAGTTTAATCAAAATTTCATTTTATCAGAAATATAGTTTAGGCACACCGAGCATTAAAACTTCGGCCAGAAATAACAGTTGTTTGTGAAATTATGATTCGACAACAGACCGAATGGTTACTAGTAATTCACTTGATTGTAGCACCTCTGCTCTGCACTGATACTCTTTGTTCTTTTTCGGGCGACACGTGGCTCATTCTCGCTATCGCGCTCTAATCCTTAATTAAAGTTCGTCCATCTTTCTCACCTTTTAAAAATTAAAAAAGGACAGGAGATGGACATCCTAATATTACAGCTATTAAACATCGAACTTGAACCTTTTGGACGCGTCGGTTGCACAATATTAGAGAGCACTTAAAACAACCGACTTAAAACCAACCTTAAGACTCTACGGCTTAACTTACACTACTGCCTTTCTGGTGTGATTTGAGCCTTTATCTGACAGCTACGCCCTCATTTTAGGTTGTCATAATAATATCATTCGTTCATCTGATATCATCACCTCTCTTTCATTTGTTATAAAAATGAAAAGGATAGCTGGATTTTAAAATTAGAATTAGAGCATGACTTTGTGAATCGGTACCATTATCGTCTAACTAATGTGAAATCGAATATCGCTAAGTAAACTTCAAACGAGATCACCATAAGTGAGTAAAACACCACGGCGCCATCTAATGGAAGAATAAAAGTACACACGGCATCCGTAAAGAAACCTATCTGAAACTTGTATCGCTAAATTAAAAACTTCATGATTTAAAATATTTTTTTAGACCTAATTGAGACTGAATGCTAGTCCCTCATGCTTCGCTCTGCTCGTGTCGGATATTTCGTTAATTGCTTAGTCATAGAGGTAGGTTTAGTAGGTACACTCAGACCTTTACAAAGTCAAAAGAGTGTCAAAAGTGCCGCTAGAAAATTTCAGTACGGCGGCGGCAGCGGCGGCGGCGGCGGCGGCGGCGGCGGCGCGGTTTTTGCTCGTTTTTTGTTCTATCGTCAAACCTATTCATAGATGGCTAAAATATTCTGTTTGGTTCCAACGAGACACTTCCAGACTTTTTTGAAATATAGCATTATACTTTTTGTTTGCTTCATGGGTTTCTATGGTTCCACTATCTTCCTACAGTAAATTAGTGTAAGTACATGTTTTTTGCAAATATAAGTTTATACAAGTCTTGTTCAAGAAATCAGGACTAAGTATAAGAGTAAGAAATATAAGGTATTGTAAATATATCTTTTAGATAAGGATTTAGTAACAATAATCTTTACTTTAGATAGCAGAATTGTTTTCTAAGAAAAAGGTAACAGGCTCACACTCAACAACACAACTTTAGTGTGACAAAAAAAACACTCTTGTTTAAAAAGTTCAAAAAAAAGTTTCTTCATTGATTATCATTCCGTCCTATTTTGGTACCTCATGTCTGGCTTTCAGTTCAACATCGTAATGCTGCGTATACGGTGACGCTGCACCAGCACGACGTGGCGGTGCTGGGGTCCGGAGGAGCAGGGCTCCGAGTAGCCGTAGGATTGGCAGAACAGGGATTCTCGGTCGCCCTGATCTCCAAGCTTTTTCCCACCAGATCCCACACAATCGCAGCTCAAGGTGGCATGAACGCTGCTATAGGTTAGTCTTTAAATAACTTCATCAATTTAATAAAAATCCCTAGCATAACTCACTTTTTCGTGCCAGTTACGAGTATGTTTATTAATCTTATAGAGCTATGGACTTAACAAAATTTAGGTTCCAATATTTAGCCACCACATCTATCTAATTTATTTTGTTACAGGAAGCATGCACGAAGATACATGGCATTGGCATTTTTATGATACCGTGAAAGGTTCAGATTGGCTTGGTGATCAGGTAATGTATATGTTAGGAATCGCGGGTTCGTGACAGCTGCGCAGTCTTGTGGGTAGTACGCCTGCCTGCGAAGCTCTGGATCAACATTCGTACAATTCTTTACTCGGTGTTTGCCTTATAAATAAATAACAAATAATATGTGGGGACATCTCAAAAAAGACTTTATTATCCCATATACTAATCAGAGCTTGTAAATAGGTATAGCTGATATAAAAAATATATTAATACATACTTAAATTGATAAACACATCACACGAATCTTTGCCCTGATTGAGTAGAACTTGAACACGCATCCCTGGGCTTCGTTGGCAAGTGTATACCAACTAGGCTACGGAGCCGTCAAAAGACTGGTTGCTTTGGATGATATTGATCTATAATTATAAAATTTATCTAGTTATGTTAAGTAAGTACATTAATATCAGTTTAGTACATTTATCAGTTTAGCTGATATCTTCTATTGTATTGTACATACCTTCATGGCCTAGCGGTAAAGCGTTCAGCTCTCGTTTTGGAGGTTCTAGGTTTGATGATTGAAAAAAAAAGTAATGACGGATCTAAGTGATGTACATCTTATGGAAATAAATATTTTTTTTATTTTGATTTTGATTTTGAATCCCACCGGTAGGTGAGAACACAAAAACCACTTTATTTTGTCTGAAAAGTAGGACAATTCCGAGCTTTGGAAGGAAAGTTAAGCCGTTGATCCTGGCTAATTGTCTACGGAAACAGTTTTATGATGAGTCATATCGGAAGCCTTTGGAAGTTCAATAACTCAGACACCAGGCTATGTGAAGTCTGACGTAGTCTTTTCAACCTACACAGTAAGAAAAATTGTACAGGCTCTGCCTTATAGGGGGGTATCCGTGTTTAAACATATTTATTTAGTTCGATATAAGATAGGTAAG
The DNA here is from genome assembly GCA_951230895.1 of Carpatolechia fugitivella. NCBI lineage: Eukaryota > Metazoa > Arthropoda > Insecta > Lepidoptera > Gelechiidae > Carpatolechia > Carpatolechia fugitivella. The sequence continues at coordinate 15,552,256 of OX579645.1, forward strand.
TAGCGTAGAATGACTTACATTAGTTTTTGGTATTAATAATACGCGATCTACTCGTAGAAAACGTGAAATCCTGTTTTCAATCAGATCGTTGGTTTCACGACAATTGCTGTTTCGTCAGCAGTATCAGAATTCCGACCTAAACGGAAAAAAGAGATGATCTGACGAAAGCGGAATCTGACGGACGTGTTCCAAATCGTAGGTTTGACTGTACTTACTAAATACCTTTGTTACAATTACCTACTATAAGAGAAGACAATTCAGCACCATATGAAATATCACTATAAAATATATATTTTTTACCAGGATTCAATTCAATACCTAACTCAAAATGCTCCGCTAGCTGCCTACGAATTAGAAAATATGGGAATGCCATTTTCGAGGACAAAGGACGGCAAGATTTATCAGAGATCCTTCGGCGGTGGTACCACGCACCGAGGCAAGAAGATCGCAAAGAGGACCTGCGCCGTGGCTGACCGGTGATTATTTATCTATGCATTTTCTTCTTCTTCATCATCGCGTGGGTGAAGGAAAACACCGACGTCAGGAAACCTGCACATATTCCCGCGAAGATATTCAAAGGTAAAGTCAACCAACCCGCACTGGGCCAGCATAATAGCCATAATTCAAGACGGGCTTGAGCCCCTCGATGGGGACGTTTATGAGCTAACGACAACTAATACAATTCACCGCGACAGTTTTATGTTTGTCGATTTGTCAAATTGGTAATTCACACATAAATTATTACACGCCGCCATCACCTCGATCTGGTCTTACCCCGTCGTTTCTCGGAATACGTTGCATGCAATGCATCGATTCTCCTGCGAGGTGTGCGGTCGCGCGCTCTTTGATGTGTGGAACATCAATAAGGTGATACGAAGAGCCCCTAATCCACTTAGGACAGATTCCGGATTCGACGAGGATGCATGAGGGTTTCAATATTATATTATCTGTTTTGAATACAATAAGGAAAGAAAAAACTATATAGTATTCTAAACATGAATGAAAATCGCGTTCATAAGTTTACATTTTTATAAACGAGCCCTTTTAGTATTTCTTGTCCTCGTAAGTAAAGTTCTTTACACTGCATCTGTAACAGTAAAGATTGAAAATATTTGACTTAGATAATATGACTAAGTCATTTCAAAGTATTAAGCCACGTGATAAGACTGCACTAATATGTCGTGAAAAAGAACAAAAAAAGTTTTAAAAATCTATGATTACAAAATAGTTATACGTATATGTGTTATTTGTGTAGTAGTAGGTGTTTGTGTGCATGCGTGTATGTGTGGTTTGGTTTTGTGTATTATTATATTTTACCCTTGTTCTAAAAGAGATGATGATGATGACGGTCAATCTGTAAGTCAAATTACAAACTACACGAGACACTTCGTAGTGTTGTGGAGACAAAAACTGTTCGCTGCTACGTACGCGTTTTAATAAAGCAAAACATTGACTAGAAGGTATTCTAGTAAAGTTGTTGAAAAACCTAACTGTATTCCAATCATTTGAATTTGTACATCGAACTAGCCTTGTTTACTGTTAAAAGTCCGTTTCACAACATTTTTTAATTATTTAAAAAGAATGTCGTATTTCTCTGAGAAAATCTGTTACAGGAAAAAACAGAATACTCGAGAAATAGATATTTATTTCGCATTATTTTCTTTCAACGTTTTTCCTTTTTCTTATTGTAGACTAGTGTTGTTACGTGGCGTTGAAAATCAGTCATTCCATCGATTATCATATCAAAATTATCGACACACATTCAGAAAATATTGATAGCATCGATAATATCGAAGTTCGATACTGTATATCTTTAGAAATATTATTGTATATTTTAAACAATTGATACTATAGGTATATATAGGTAGATAGATATTAAATACCATTGAAAAATGCAATTTATTTAGATTATTAAAGCTTATAGTATCTTATATCGATGTTTTTAAAAGTTAACTGTCTATAACACTATCTTTCCGGGATCAACTCAGCCCACAATCCACTGAGCCCGTGGGCGGTTATTTCAGACGTTTCCGTTGAAAAGTATTAGAATCACAATGTTATTTTATCGTTTATTCGCAAACATAATAACAAACATCTTAAACATGAGTACCTACTGAGAACCTAGTCCGTGCCCGCTATATTACCACTCTGGTGGAAGTAGCGATTAGACCGTTCAATAAAAAAGACCTATTGAGACTACTAAGTAGTCCATCGAGTTCGTATCCATAACGTAATTTAAGAAGAAAACAAAAATAACTGATATAATGCACATGTCGTAGCAACTGCTACGAGATGTATGTAGGCTAGATAATCTAGCTACGTAGCTCCAGAAACACTTGAAGAAGGCGATTCAGTTTCTTTCAAATTAGTTATATAATGATTTAAGCTACATTTTGTATAGGTTCTGAAATTGATATTAAATAAAATTAAATAGAAAGAAATGTACATAAAATAAAATACCATTATGCAAGGCAGTGGTCGTAGCAATTGCTACGAGAATTAGACAAGATCCGTAGCACCAAAAACTCTGTGAGAAGAAAGATCGAAGTAATTGAAAGAGAAAAAGAAATTGAAGAAATTTTTATTTGGATTTCTATGACAATGTAAAGTTGGATACTTTCATAGCCCCTTAATTTATACATTTTAAAACAGGACTTACTCTCAACAGATAGTTCAACTATATTTTCCAATAGTACAACTTGTTTTTAAAGATAAATAATTATTTCAATATACCTTGATCGAAAATTAAACTTACGAAGGCAGTAAACTGTGCGGTCAATGCGTTTTACCGCACTAGTGCGATTTTAATCAAATTTTTTTTCTACGGTCTTCTAAATTATTATTCAACCAGGATCATTTTGACACTAAAATAGTACATTACGATACAAGGATCGTAGGTAGCATATTACAAACGGTGTGACTTGGTTTATAATGTCACGAGTTTGTTATAAAACCTAAGATCCGTGTGTTGTATGACGTTTTTCAATACACTTGTGAGAAAACTGATAATAAATAACTAATTTGAAATGGTTACATAGTAGGTAACCTACAAAAGCTATGATACTACAGGTCCATTTTATCATGTAGAAGTTCTAAAAACTAACCTTTATTATATCGCGCCCAGTTTGAGTATCCTTACTATTCACATTTATCATTAAATATCAACACTAAAACACTCATAAAACAACATTCAATGTAAAAAAAAACAATTAAATGAAAATTTTACAAACTTGGCGCCAACTACAAATCGATAGTATGTTTCTTTTTTATAAGCATAATTACGGAGAAAAGGCTCTGGCGGACATTCAGCCTCTACGAATATTATTTGTTAAATCGATTCATACAAAGAGAAAATAATTTGTCATTTTTTTATTTCAACAAATTGTATGAAAATTATTATCAGCCAGTAATATTTTATAAAATAAAATTATCTCGATTTAAAAATAAGAGGCTGAATGTTCGCCAGAGCCTTTCTCCGTAATTATGCTTATAAAAAGAAACATACTATCGTTTTGTAGTTGGCGCCAATTTTGTAAATTTTTTTAAATGTTTTACATTGAATGTTGTTTTAGAAGTGATTAAGTGTTGATATTTAATTATAAATGTGAATAGTAAAGATACTCAAACTGCACGCGATATAATAAAGGTCAGTTTTTACAACTTCTACATGATCAATTTTACCTGTAGTATCATAGCTTTTGTAGGATTATGTACCTTTCTTAACTATTTTAATTTAATTATTTACCATCAGTTTTCTCAGAAGTAGTGTATTGAAAAACGTCGTACAACACACGGATCTTAGGTTTTATAAAAAACTCGTGACTATGTTTGTAATATACTAGGTAGGTCTGCTGGAAGATATTTCTTTAGAAATAAGTAGGCCTGTTGTGTCGTTTTTCTTTGTGTTATTGTCATTTTCTTGTTTAATGTGTACAATAAATGGTTAAATAAATAAAATAAATAAATAAATACTACCTACGATCCTTGTATCGTAATGTACTATTATTTCAATTAGTAATTAGAGGCGCAAACTGACTACTGACGGACGAATCACAGATTACGAAATCGCTGTATACGATGCAATTGCGAATATTGAAAGGAACAAATAACTAATTAGTAATGGTTTTTGTACCGGAATAGTATTTATTATAGAAATAAAATAGGATATAAAAATGTCGGAGCTGAGAAATTTATTAATTCATAATTAATTACTTACTGTTAGTGTAATGTCCTGATTTTCCGAAAAAAGAAGCAACAATTTTTTTACCAATGCTTTAACTTTTCTCTGCTTTCATCGGCAAATCTTTAAAAGGAAAGACCCACTCTGCCGACTGGCTTTTTCTTTCGGGTTCAAAGCAGTACACTCAGGTTTCGTCACCTGTCACGATATTATAGACAGCCAATGACTGTCCTCCGTTAAACATTTTTATAATTTTTTGGCATACGGCACCACTGGACACGCGGTCGTTTCTGGTCCTCCGCTAAGTCATGCGGTATCCATCGAGTACAAAGCTTCCGAACCTTCAGACGCACATGTAAAAAGTTTTGCACTTGGCTCATTCCAATGCCTAAGGCTCATTCCAATGCCTAACAAAGCACAAATTTGCTGGCAAGTATTTTTTTTGTCAATTTCAATAAGTTGTCGTACGATGTCAATATTAGAGTTTGTAACCGCAGTCGCCGGCCGACCTTCACGTACCTCGTCATGGAGATGATCACAGAGCTGCGATATGGTACTTCATCACCAAGTGCCAACTGAAGTCTCTGGCAACTCTCTTGTTGATGCCACATTGAAAATAATAAAAAATCATTGAACGAAAGAGTTCACGTGTTAAATTCATTTGATAAAAGAAATAATTAAAAAACAAATGACATTCTCACAAATTAAAAAGTAGCATGTTCCCAAAGAGTTCCATTTTCGAATTTATTATTATTTTATTGTAAGTGGCCAGATCCAGAGAGTTTCAGATGCCCCACGTATCACCCCCATAGCATCAAGTGCGCCCAAAGAATAATTTTCATGAAATAAGTTTCTATATTCATCATAATGACAGCATAATAGAGATATCTTAGTTCCTCGTGTTCTTCATGGACCCACATTGTTCAGGGTTTTGAGAGTGGCATCCACCCGCCCTCTAACGGAGATACTGGAACTATTAAGAACATACAGTAACCAACGGACGTCGCATTTCTGCCGTTCTGTGTCCATGTTTGTGATATTATGATGGTAATACTTTTAAGTGTTTTCAAAGGATGGCAGTACGAGTATATTCAAAGCTTATGCGTGTATCTAAATGCAACTTTGTTGTTACCTGGAATAATTTAGAAATACATCAGTGTAAATTATTGATATGGTATGAAAGGTTTAGCTGAAAAAAAATATGCATACTCAAAAGAGAAATAGTCCGTACTTCTTCAATACATAATAATAATAATAATAATAAGTGTTATACTTACTATCATCATAAAGAAACCGTTTCCGCGCCCTTCTTGGTTCATATCTAAAATCAGCTAAAAAAATGCCTTTTTTTGAACGGACCTAGTCGCTAATTCGATCAAAGCCTTTCTTCGCACAAGGACAGATTCTCAAAAGTATTACCTATATAATAAGGTTCGTTAGGAAACAAAATACGGTTTGAGAGCACCTTAAGTGACCACAAATAGCGACCGCGACATTATTATGTCTTAGGGGTCACTGGGTTTGTACACAGTAGGCTATTATTATTTCTTCTGTGACAGTAGATATGTCGTGCCCATATCGTAGAATTGACCACATCATGAAATTTTCGATCATTTCATGAAACGGTTACATTTCATGAAATTTTCACTGTCCATTGGCCACATCATGATGTGCCTTGGCCAGATCAATGATAAGAAATCGTTTGTCGATATGTTCAACTAAAACGCGGCTACTTCATGAAATGTTCAAGATTATTTGATCATATCGTAAAATCATTACATTAATTGCCGATAGAGGCGCTGGAAGCGCTTTGTTTATGTACCAACATGGCGGCCGCGTTATTTCTCGCAGTGAATAAGTGAATAATTCGTTATTAAAATGAGGAAGAAATAGCTATTTATGCAACTGTTGCATAATGAGGGGTATTTAACACGAGTGTGGTTTATGAAACGAGCGCAGCGAGTTTCATAAAAGTATACACGAGTGTTAAATACTAATTATGTACAGTTGCATACAATAGTTTATCTACACTCATACAACAAATTTAAATTAAAGACAAAATAAATTAATCATTGTTTATTGTAATAATTATTGACATTTTGTATGGTACAATTATTAAAGGTTATATTTGCGGATGGAACCGATCCTTCTCGAGCATTTATAGTAGATGTAGATGGGATATTTATATTCAATGTATTTTTTTCGATGGAATTCAGTATTTGATTCGACACTTGAATCTTGTTGGCTATTGACTCATCAATATATCCCTCTGCTACAGTCGTAGATTTCCATCCACCATGTCTTTTTAAAGTTGTTATATCTCCACCAGAGTCCACTAACAATGTCGCAGACGTCCTGCGAAAGCAGTGTCCCGTAAATAATTCTGGATTGGGAAGATCTAGATAATTTGCAATCACTTTTACAAGATAACCAAACTTATTAATGCCGATTCTTTGTGTGGTACATTTTCCAGCTTGGAAGTTTAGAAAAAAATAAGGGCTGCTGCAGGGATTTGGGCGTAGTTCTATGTATTTTTTACATACTTCGTAATAACAGCCCGTTATAGAGAAAGAGCGGCTTATCTTTGTTTTAGTGTTGTAAATATTGACTAAAATGGTGGTTTCAAACACTTGTACATCTTTAAACTGAAGATTGTATAACTCCTGTCTTCGGCACGCACCCATTATTCCAAAGATGAGTGCAGTCTGTAACAATATTATGAATAAATAAGGTTTATGTAGATAAGTAGTGTCAATAACATTAAACAATCATAATAAACAATAAGTATCTGCCTACCTTTGAAAAAAGATATAGCTTATCGGGTGCTTCGCTCATAAACTTTTTTATCTGGTCAGGTGAAAAGGTTTTCGACTTTTTCCCTTTGTATCCCTCTGATTTTCTTTTGAGGAAAGCAATTAGCTTTGAATATTTTGTCATGTCAATGTTGTGATGAATTCCCAATGTACTTTTGAGCATTGAGAATTTAGTCCACAAAGTTGGAGATTTTAGTTTTTCTGACATCTCTTGAAAATACGCAAGTAAGACATTTTCAGAATATGATGTAGTGTTTTTCTTCATTCTCCAATCCATGAATTCTTCATAGGTTTTTTCGTATATCTTCCTTGATTTTTCTGGGAGAAGATTATTTGTCATTTTAGTTGCTGTTTCAAGAATATCCGAGGGTGTCAAATTTTCGTCTATATCACTATCAGTTTCTGACATTTTACTGGGTTTTTAGTAAAAAAACTTGTAATAACGACTTACTTATTACAACGAATAACGAATTACATATTATACAAACTGCATAAGGAAAAATACAAACGTTAATGGCGCGAAAATAAATTTGCAGTAATATCGCACCGCGCATGCGCGCCGCCAAGGTTGCGTTCCGAAACACGCTAGTGTGCTCAAATAGCAAGCATCTGCGTAAAAATAAAAAAAAAAACTTCATTTTACAACTTTGCGATAACGAAATGAAATTTGTATGGATCCTTAGTCACGGCTCCATCGAAAGGTATATCATTTGCTTAGCGTTTCTGATAAGTAAATGAAGGATTTACGACATGAGTGTAGATAAAAGCGTTTATGATGACAAAGTACTCTGAAAATGTGTGTCGGACTTAGAGAACAATAAGTACCAAACAATTTAGATTCTATTAAATATTTCATGGACGCCTTATTTTCACGATATGGCCAATCGTGGACGACAAAATCGTTAAATGTTCACGATTTAATGATCTGGTAAAATTTAGTTGGCCACATCATGAAATGTGGCCATTTCATGAAATGATCGAAAATTTCATGATGTGGTCAATTCTACGATATGGCCACGACAGATATACGTTTATAAAGGCGCGATGAGGCTGATCATGAGTACCGAAATATACAAAGTATCCAGTTTTATACGAGGTGCCTCGCAGCGATTACAGACCTGGCGTGTTTTGGCTTTTTGTTTGAAAATCTCCTATTGCTTGTTCGGTCTACTCTTCTTCTTTTTCTTCCACTTGGTGGTACAGTCTACTGTACTTTCTTTTTGTTTCATTCATTCATTCATACTTTTATAGCTGACGCTGACAAGCGATCACGTCCAGCAAGTCGTACGACCACCACCAACGAATTTGAGTCTCTCGTTAGTCGTGGTCGCTAGCTCTTCTCCACAGATTCCGCCATTGTGTTAGTGAACTCACCCAAAAAAATATAATGTCGGATCTAAGTGATGTAATAACATCCTATGGAAATAAATATTTCAATCGTTTTTTTTTTATTTTGCTAAGAACAGTTTTACATCATCGACGCTCATTGATTTAATTTACTTTTTCAGAACTGGTCACGCTCTCCTTCATACTTTGTATGGCTACAGCACGAAGTTCAAACACATTGAGAACTTCACTGAGTTCTTTGTGCTTGACATACTTATGCAAGATGGCGCCTGCGTCGGCTGCCTCGCCATGGACATGGATGACAGCAGCCTGCACAGGTTACACAATAGATTATGTCGCTGTCCGATAAACCAGTCTGTCTGTTGGTCGCCTACGCCATTATTGTATGCTGGCTTTCAAGTCTGCTTTTACTGGTTTTTCCATACTAGCAAAAACCAAGCTTTTGTTTGCTAAAAGTGGTGTTGCTGCTATGTACAGAAAACCTAATTTCTGGAATGAAATTGAGGTGGAACTGTTTAATAGTGTGAGCTGAATGCACCAGTTTGTGATACGTCTATACAGCGTATTAACAGTCTGCAGCACATGCTGAGTCGGAACCCTTTCCTTGGTGCAATACAGTATTATCGACGACGTCTGTGCTAATAATTTTATTATTAATAAGTTGACTACCCCTGTCTTTTGTTTGTGTTGTAATAAGATTTTTCAATGAATAAATGGTTTTCTATTCTAATCTAAATTAGATAACATAATCTACATCGACCGTACATAACCGATCGTAATATTTCCATAGATTCCAAGCGATGAACACGGTCATATGCACGGGCGGCTACCCAAGGATGTACTTCTCATGTACAGCCGCCCACACGTGCACTGGTGACGGGTGCGCGTTTGCAACGCGTCAAGGCATCGCACTGCAAGATTTGGAGTTCATACAGTTTCATCCAACTGGTAAATAAGTTTCTTTGACTGATCTTCTCCATATAAAGTGCATTTTGTTCTGTGCCAATTAATTAAGTCACCAGTATTTTGGTCACCACGAACAAGTTGTCAAGATTTAGTACTGAATGATAAATTCATTTGAGTATGGGATTTTTAGGGTCATCTTTAGAGCTCCAAGTGAGCTCGTCTTCAGAGGTTCATAATGAGGAATAAATAAAAAAAGTAGGTATGTGGGGGACATCTTGCGCAATTTATTATTCTTACCCGATTGAACTGTTTTCGAAAACATCTGTCAGTCGAGTTTTCAAAGGTGTTAGGGAACTGAAGATCTTGAAATAATTATAGTAGCTGTTTATAAATATATGTGTCGCTTAACTTCAAATTTGAATAAATCCAACTTTAAGATTTTAATATCAAAATAAAGGTAAAAAAAAAAACTAGTGCAAGAGATATTCTGTAAGTTTGGCACGGTTGGCGAGGTCATCAATGACTGCGTGGTTCTATTTTTACTTCCACTTTATTTAAAAGCACTGCTGACTTCTTTGATTCGTCGCTCCATGTTGCGGCTACAAGGCATCCGCAAACTGTCAGGTTAGTTGAGCGGTTCAATGGGACCTTTGGAGTCTGGCTATGTACATGAGCGCAGAGTGATTGGTGTCAATACTTGCCGATGGTTACATTACGCATTATTAATCATATAACGTTTCTAGGCAGGCCTCGACAAAACCTATTCGATTGTTTTTGCAACCCGGTTCTGCGCGCGGACCTTGGTATTGCTACGCGATCGCGAGATCAGGACTTTGCGACACGCAGACTTCAGAATGATAGGTTGATTACTCGAGCATTGGAAAATATACATAAGTCGCAGGGCGATCAGAAAAGACATTATGATAAACAGAATAAGTTCATGACGTTCGAACTATCGCTTGAAGATCAAATGACAGTGACTTCAGATTGATATGTCAACACTTGCTTGCCCAGAGTATTAGAAAAGGTTCACGAAAAGCGTCTTCATATTCTGCTAAAGTAACAGAAGCCTATTTGAAGGTTTCAAATGTGGAACTGATGTCGCATCCGCCTAACAACCTGGACCTCGCACTTTGCGACTTCTTTTTTTTTTTTTTTCAGAAATTAAAGACAAACTTAGGGGCATACGTTTTACGAGCCCTGAAACGGCAGTGAATGCGTTTTATAAAGCCATTAAAGAGGTCCCTAAGTAATACCCTAAGTAATACTGGTGCTTTGACAGTGGTTTCAGCGAATGCAAAAATGCATTAGTTGCGAGGGAATATATAAGTTTTATATTAGTCTTATTTATCAGAATCCAAAAACTTTCAGTATGCCCTAAGTAATTGAATCCTCTTTTGTTTTCAGTTAAGAAACATTTACGAACACTATGATCCAGCCATATTTGTTTCAGGTGTTTTTAGTACGGGTTTCTGATGATATGGATGGAGCATTGACTTTTATAATGTTAATTCCAATGAATTGACTAGGTAAATTCATTGGATAATTCTTATAATGAATATCCTTAGTATGAATGGGGGTACGTCTAGTGTAGGATTGTGGTATAATCTTTATAGATTTACTATGACGTTTTAGCTTAGGTTACCTCGAGTGCCTCTCGCATAGGCCATGTTCCTGTGCTACTACTGCCTGTGTTCCTGAGCTTCCCTGTGTTCCTGAGCTTCCCTGACATATTATTGTTTTGTGTTCGATCTAACTAGTATTAGCTTATCCTATTCTGTTTTTCTTGTGTGTACCGTCCCACAGTTCCAATGCAACTTTCTTGTACCCAAAGGTTGCCTGGAAGAAATTGCTACCTTAGCAATAAGGCCGCCCATCTGTACACCCCTTCATTTATATTTTGTACTTTCAAGCTATATCCTTGTGTGCAATAAATTGTATTCTATTCTATTGAAATGAAATGAAATAAGTTTATGAGTTTTTTTAATAGTCTTATTATCTAAGGTCTTGAATTGGTCAGGATGATTATTAAAAACAGTAATAGACATATTAAAAACATTTTTATATATGTAAGTGTGGCTAGGAGGCTGGTATAACTTATACTAACATTCTCACAATTCGCGGGTTTGTTACCACGGTAATATCAAAAAACGAAAATCGAAAATCTTAAAACATATATTGGTATAACTTATGTTCATACATTGATCTGACTCGCCTTGCTCGCGAGATCTTCTTGATCTATTCTGGATGTAGTTTCACAAAGTTGCATATGTCACGAATATACAAACAGGGAAGTGGTAGAATATTTAAGTCCTTAAATAGAGGTTTGCAAGAATCTAAAAACCAAGCATTACACATCGCACGTACACATTTTTTTTGCAACCTAAAAGCTCTTTCAAAATTGACTGAATTTCCCCACAGTATTAATCCGTAACTGAGGGCTGACGCTACATAGCCATGATAGGCTGTTAATGCTGCTTCTTTGGAAACCGATTTTCGAAGGCGCTTTAGTGCGAATACAAATCTGTTATATATATTACAAATCGCGTCTATATGACTCTTCCAGTTTAAGTTCTTGTCAATATTTATACCTAGAAATTTAACCACGTTTGTAGTACTTACGTCCTTTTCATTATATTTAATTTTTAAATCTGTCATTTGAATTATAAGATAAGTATTGCATCGCCTTTGTTTTATCTAAATTGATTTGTAACTTATTTCTATTTAGCTAGGCAATAATATCAGAAAGGGTATCGTTTGTTTTGTTCATATGAATGTTTGTCGTCACATTTAATTATGAGGGTCGTATCGTCCGCAAACAAAATAGAGTCCTGTGGTGTAGCAAGAGGAAGATCGTTAATATATACTAAAAAAAGCAAGGGGCCAAGTATACTACCTTGTGGTACTCCATTGCTATTTGTCATATAGTTAGATTTATATCTACATTTTAATGCAACATTATTACTGACCATAATTTTTGATATTTCTGTGCACTGTTTCCTGTTACTCAAATAACTTAGCACCCAATCATAAGCTTTCCCTCTAACTCCATATCTTTCCAGTTTTTGTAACAAAATGTTATGATTAACAAAATCGAAAGCTTTACTCATGTCAAGGAATATTGATGTGGCTGGAGTCTTATTATTAATAGATTCTGTGACATTTTTAATTAAATTAAAACAAGCAAGTGTAGTAGAGCTGCCTTTGCGAAAGCCATACTGTTCTGGTCGTAAAATATTGTGTTTTCTAAAGAAACTATTTAACCTGTTACACATACATTTCTCTATTATTTTAGAAATAATTGGCACTAAAGCTATGGGTCTGTAGTTGTCCAGGTCTAGAGTATTACCCCTTTTAAAGATTGGCTTGACTACAGACAACTTTAGTTTATCCGAAAATGTCCCTTGCGAAAATTACAAATTTATTATATGTGCCAGCGGTGCAGAAATAGTACCAGCACACAGTTTTAGTGCTTTATTTATGATTTCGTCGCAACCGCACGCCTTACTATTTTTAAGCGACATTATGACCTTGTACACCTCGTCTACTGGATTTAGAAATATGGTATGTATATTATTTGGTATTGAATTAGATTGTATGTCCTGTGTGATTTCATTATTTTTAGTATTGGATAAATTTATAAAATATTTATTAAAAATGTCACTGATTAATTGGGGGTCGTGAATTGTCATATTATTGTAATTTAGAGAATTTATATCATTTTTGTGAATATCATGAGAAATAGTAGTAGAAATTGTGTTCCATACTGCTTTATAATTACGTCCATTATTGTAGATATATTTCCCATTACGACATTTTCTTTGCGACATATTTATACATTCTGTTAACAACTTATTATATTTTTTAATATAATTCTTAGGTGTATTCTTATTTAAGTGTAAACTACGTTTAATTTTACAGGACTGTTTTATGCCTTTCGTTATCCATTTTAATTTTGAGGATTTGCTATTAATTTTTATTTTTATGACGGGAAAACACAAGTTGTAAAACAAACAAAAAGTTTCATAGAAACAATCAAAGAACTCTCCAGCGTCACTGCAGTTTCGAACTTCCGAAAACGAGATCGCAGATATACTATTAACGAATTTCCTAAAATTATCCGCACTAAAGTCGCGCTTAAACTCAAACCAAGTAGCGAAATTATTTTGCTTATTTTTTATGTTAAATGTTATTGTTTGTCCTGTCTCGTGATCGGAAAGATTTAAAAGATGTACCTTTGATTCAACATTTTTAATATTACTTGCAATTTGATCGATGCACGATTTTTTCCTGGTTGGTACTAAGATGTGTGCGTTAAAATTAAAATTATGTAGGACACTTAGGAGATCCACAGACGCGTAGTTCTGCTTCAAAATATCTATGTTCCAATCGCCAGTAATAACTACCTTTTCCTTTTATATTTCTCAGTAAAAACTTGTATTCTATTCTATTCTAGCTCCGCGTTCCCCATTTATTGTGTTTAGTATATTGATTGGATATTGTGTGTGTTTGGTATGGCTACATATATCTATAATAAATGCAGTTGTATTGCTTTTGTTATGAAATCGTGATGTCGGGACTATTGAAATGAATCGACTTGAACTTTATTGAATATAGTCCTATTCCAATAAAGTTTGTATTTTTTCAAGAACTGTTACTGTTGCGCTACATTTTAGTATGTGAAATTATTTGTAATTGCAAGATTCTGATGGATTATAGAAGCTTCTAGTCATGCCGGTGTTTGTAGTCGTTTTGACCGAAGGATTTACAGGCTCCTGTAATATGCTGATAGTTTCTGAAGCACTATTACACTGCCTACAGAAGTCTGCTGGTCGAATATTATTACTATGAAAATGTCAACTTCAGAACAGTCACACGTGACTATAGGTATATATATGACTACTAGCGCCGCCTTTTATCTCACAGGAAAATTGGTAGGTCTGGACATTTGACCATGATCATTAATTAACGATTTATATACACCAAAGGCTCTTGTTTTTCACCCCATGAGATCTTTCACAACTTTTTAACTGATTTTTATTTTTCATTAAAAAAAGTATTTATTTACAGGCATGTACGGTTCTGGCTGCTTAATGACTGAAGGTTGTCGCGGAGAAGGTGGTTACATTGTGAACAGCGATGGTGAAAGGTTCATGGAACGTTACGCACCGAAAGCAAAAGATTTAGCTAGTCGCGACGTTGTGTCTAGATCCATTGCCACTGAAATCAGAAACGGCAAGTTATTTTTTAACAAAATTATTTTTTAACAAAGTTATTTTTAAAAAGATTTGCTTGCTTGAGTTAGGATAGAGTAGTGATCGTTGTTATTAGTTCATAATAAGGCGTATATACGTCTCCACTAAAGGACTGCCTAAAGCCCAAGTCACACAGAGCGGGAGCGGCGCGGTCCGGGGCCAGGAAATACCGCGCTATACACTGCTTTCCCGGCCCAGGACCCGCGCGCCGCTCCCGCTCTGTGTGGCCGAGGCTTAAATTAGGACGATGAGGCCATAGCGTTTAGTCGCCCAAGCTAGCCCAGTGCTGATTGGTCGCTGGTCGACTTCGATCTTAGCCTGTCAATGAGGAGATAAACTGGAAATACTCCAATAGAGGATCGGACTACTTTTTTTACTTTATAAATCCAAACTTCTCAGTTTCTGCTATCCACTTTGACATACAACATACCCACTTGTGACGTAATTTTTTGGTAATGCCATATATTCTCCATATAAAAAATCGTTTTTGAAAGAGACAGACATATTGAAACATAAAAAAATCACTGTAAATTCATTTTTCAACCGATTCTGTTTTTTTCTTCGCGAATCATCTGCTACTAATCTATATTTTAAAAATAATTCATAAAATATGGTAAATTTAGGAACAGTCCGATCCTCTATTTTACAACATGAAGTTAGAAATTACGTAGTAAACAAAACACAGCGGTAGTAAACATTTTTCTACAGCTTTTTCTATTTATGCATCTTGCCGCCTGACCGGATAAACGTTTGACCATTCACACTTGATTGATACTTTTTTTATTTTGTCGGATTATAATTGGAATAAAATTATTCTTGTGAAGTTTAATTACAACCAGAGTGTAAGATTTGTTTTTTTTTTATTAATTCAGGAAAGGGGGTGGGCCCGAAGAAGGACCATGTGTTCCTTCAGCTGCACCACCTTCCTAGGGAGGTGATCGCTGCGAAGCTGCCGGGCATCTCGGAGACAGCA
This sequence comes from Carpatolechia fugitivella, assembly GCA_951230895.1. Taxonomy (NCBI): domain Eukaryota; kingdom Metazoa; phylum Arthropoda; class Insecta; order Lepidoptera; family Gelechiidae; genus Carpatolechia; species Carpatolechia fugitivella. The sequence goes on from OX579645.1 coordinate 15,567,730, forward strand.
CACACCTTCACAGGCGCTGACGTCTACACGCAGCCCGTACCCATCATCCCCACTGTCCACTACACCATGGGGGGGATACCCATCAATTGGAAAGGCGAGGTATTTTCAGAATAACGAATTAACTTAAATTATGTTCGTCTCTCTAGCTTAAAAATGTTGCTACAATAACGTCATACATTTTGTGGGTTATTAAATGAAAAGGCTTTATCAAAGCTGATGTATATTTTACAGAAAATCCCCTGCTACAAAGTGGTTCAAACTTGGTGTGTGTTTTGAAAATGTTTTATTTTACTAAACAAGAGGATGTTTAATGATGTAATATATTGTTACGGCCAAGGGTTCGTAATTTGGATTAAAACACCAATGACGTAATTCGAGGATTTATTCGACGATGAACAACTGGTTCCAGGGCAAATCACACTATATTCCAATTCGCACAGTCACTCGTAGTCCGTAGGTATCGCTTAGGTCGCAGGTTTCTTCGCTCTTGATCGCTTTGAAGTCTGCACTCGCGCAGAGCCGGCCGCCTTATATATGCGCCGAAATCGGGTCTAGTATCTTCCAGAAACTACTAGCGCAGTCCTACACTACGACGAATATTCTGGAATAGAGTTGCCATCTATTATCGAATAGACTTACGTACACAGCTCTGGAGCGTCTTGAGATATCTAGATAGTTCCTGACTCTGTGGATAGATGGCGCTAGCTGCTACTGCTAGACCGTAACAATATATTTTAAATCAGCAAAAAGCCCTTCATTTAATATTCCTAGGTTTCAGAAAAAAACAATCATACAAATAATGACCAAACAACTCGCTAATGAAAGACGCCAAAACGTGGTTCTTAAAATGTTGTCGAATCTTAAGGTAACTCAGCATTTTTCTTTAGAGAAAGATAGTACTCGTATTTTGTCAAAGTGGCGAGTGTACCATACTATTATTACCATTGTGTGTTGCCGTTAATGGGAATATTGGGATCGTTTGCCCCACTCTTTCCATTGCGATTGCGCGTGACTAGTCGGCATTTACAGAAACTCATCATCATAATTTCAGGCGATAGTCGTCCACTGCTGAACATAGGCCTCCCCCATAGGTTTCCAACGTGCATCTACCGGCGTCCAGCAACGTTTAACAATATGTCCAGTCCACCTTGTGGGAGGCCGTCTAATGCTTCCGGCCCGTGGTTGCCATTCGAAAACTTTTCTTCCCCACCGATAAATCGGTTCGTCGAGCTATTTGGCCTACCCATTGCCACTTCAACTTGCTTATCCTGAGAGCTATGTCGATGACATTGGGCATAGGAACTATAGTTCCTCTTTAGATAAAATTAATTTACCATTTTTGTGGTCATGTACATCTGCACCATTGATGATGCAAGTCAATTATTCTGATTATTCGGATGTCCCTTGTCCCATAAGTACCATTTTGTATTTCCGTGGAAATTGTGAGATTCACTCCAGTAAAAGTAGTGTGGTGAAACCCAGATAAGTGCTATCAGTATCACACAGTAGGACAGCACTAAACAAACCCCACCGTACCCACCATACAAGGTCTGTCACGCCTACGATATTACTTTTAATGGTGTTCTTTTAGGTGCTGGTTAACGATGCTTCAGGAGACAAGGCAGTCCCTGGACTGCACGGAGCTGGGGAAGCCATCTCGAACGCGCACGGGGCGAACAGACTTGGTGCCAACTCCATCCTTGACGTCGTAGTTTTCGGCCGCAGCGTTGCAATTAATATTGGCGAAAATTTTAATCCATGTGATAAAATGCCGGAGTTAAAAGATGTAAGTATGTAACGAGGCATTTGTCCTCTTTCCTGTTTTATCACTGGCAACCTTTCTTCCTGACAGTCTATGATGCTTCACATTTCAAATATTTAAATTCCGAAATCTTCTGTCTCTCTCTACTATTTGTCAGGTCCCTTTTGACTCAGTATCTAACCAGTTTTCGTAAGGAAAATGCAAGTTTTATATATGTAGTTTCCTCAGTTTTAAATAAAAGGCACTGTTTATAAATACTTCTATGTATATTTGATTTTACAACTTTTGCACTGGGAAAATAATACTATCGTCCGCACACGACGGCGGACGGCAGGTAAGCACGTCAAAACACCCCGGCCAAGCTCGTATGAAGTTTCTATGGCTCTCTTTTTAAACCAGGTAGTTAAAAAGAGAACGAATAATTCTAAAAAGAATCACATCGCCAGCACCAAAGTACATGGCACATAGACCAACGAGGCCCGATGCTACACTACATCTCCTGCGACTGGTGCGGCCTAGGAGCGGGGCTTGCTCCGGCACAAGTATTATACGGGGATTATCCTTTAAACCACATAACATGTTAGTGATGTGCAACAACTTTTACTATGGGGCCAATTCTATAACTCACCAAAAAAACAGCTGTTTCATACAAATTGTCAATACCTATAGTACCTTCAATATAATACAAACTTTTATTTAGCGTTTACTCTTCAACGTTATATAACAAAGTTAAAATTTTGTGTTTCATTCCTTACGAGTTATCATCTAAATAACATAAAACTTTTCGAGCGGTAGCTTTACCTATGAAACTTAAAAATGGTTAATAATCTTTTGCTAGAAATAAAGTAGGGTAGTAAAACCTGCCTAGCTGAGCTATCACTTGCGAGGAGTCAAATTATTTAGATAATACTAAACTTATTTCCATATAAGGAGTTTTGTATGATTCTCAAAGCGGGCCCATTTTTTCTTTGCACATATCTGGCTTCACTTGAATCTTGTTCTTTGCTAATGATTTGATTGATTGATTTGATAAGAAGGGGTCGGTCAAAACATTTTAATGACCACCGCAACCCGAGAAGGATCTATTGTAGTCAAAACAAAAAGTAGGTTGCTGAGCTTAATGGGCTGTAGACTGTAATAATGGTTCACTTGCAGAACATTTGCGATGAGTGTATTAGCAACTTCGACAAGATCCGCCACGCGAATGGTGGCACGCCCGTGCACGAATTGCGGGAGAGAATGCGGTTCGCCATGCAGAACAAGTGTGGCGTTTTCAGAGATGCTACCTTATTGGAAGAAGGTAACTTATGTAATGTTATAGTAATCGTAGTTTCTGATTTCTGATTTCTGAATCGACAAACGACGATTCGACATATAAATTATTTACTGACAAAAAGGCTCCTTTTGAACTTCATAAATAATTAGTTGCATTGGGTAACAATTGGGTAAAAAACTTCAGTTGCTGAAGTCGGTATACACAGTCGGTATTTAAAATTAGTTGTATTGGGTAACAATTGGGTAAAAAATTTCAGTTGCTGAAGTTGGTATACACAGTCGGTATTTAAAATTTGTTGCATTGGGTAACAATTGGGTAAAAAACTTCAGTTGCTGAAGTCGGTATACACAGTCGGTATTTAAAATTAGTTGCATTGGGTAACAATTGGGTAAAAAATTTCAGTTGCTGAAGTTGGTATACACAGTCGGTATTTAAAATTTGTTGCATTGGGTAACAATTGGGTAAAAAACTTCAGTTGCTGAAGTCGGTATACACAGTCGGTATTTAAAATTAGTTGCATTGGGTAACAATTGGGTAAAAAACTTCAGTTGCTGAAGTCGGTATACACAGTCGGTATTTAAAATTAGTTGTATTGGGTAACAATTGGGTAAAAAACTTCAGTTGCTGAAGTCGGTATACACAGTCGGTATTTAAAATTAGTTGCATTGGGTAACAATTGGGTAACAATTGGGTAAAAAACTTCAGTTGCTGAAGTCGGTATACACAGTCGGTATTTAAAATTAGTTGCATTGGGTAACAATTGGGTAAAAAACTTCAGTTGCTGAAGTCGGTATACACAGTCGGTATTTAAATTATTGCTTAGAATTTAAGTTTGCGGCCATTATAATTTTTGTATAGAGGAGTTTTTTTTGTGAATTCTTTAGTATGGTGCATGTGTGGTGTGTCAAATATAAAGGCGGGTTTAAAAATATATCATACTTTTAGTATTCTGTTCTAACAAAATAAATCAAAATACTCGTATATAATTTAAAACGTTCGCGGTCATTATCATAGAGACAGACAGAGTCTACCCGCGACCATGGTGCTTGCAACAGCGCCGAAATATCGGGTCTCCTCAAGAAAAATATTATCGCGGTAAGCCCGTAAATGTCTCATAAATGTTACAAAATACTCGTATCTGGTAGACTTACAAGATTATATCTAACTTTGAAATACTCCAGATTAAAAATGGCTATGGATCCATATAAAATCATGTACCCTGATTTTTATATAGATGGACCAAAGTGAATGCTGCAAAGGTAGTTTTTTTTATGTTGCAAGCTGAGAAGAAAGGGATGTGACATGACTCATTAAACTGAATGAATGAATGAACGAATGAATATACTCACAACAACTCACTCACTGACTCATTGAACTAATTCGTCGTATCGTTGCAACAAGACACCTGGATTTAAATTTATTTAATATGGTTGTAATACAATTAATATAGGTAGGTATACGTAATGTATTTTTCAATACACCTTGCTCGAAAATTGAACTTACGAAGGCAGTAAACTGTGCGGTAAATGCGTTTTACCGCACTAGTGCGATTTAATTACAACTTTGTTTTAATTCCTCTACGGTCTTCAGAATTTATTATTCAGCCAGGATCATTTTGACAATAAAAAATATTTAAATCGATTCATACAAAGAGAAAGGTACTTTATATGTTTTTATTTCAACAAATTGTATCAAAAATATTATCAGCCAGTAATATTTTAATTATAAAAATAAAATTATCTCGGTTTAACAAATAATATTCGTAGAGGCTGAATGTCCGCCACAGCCCTTTCTCCGTAATTATGCTTATAAAAAAGAAACATACTGTCGTTTTATAGTTGGAGCCAAGTTTGTAAAATTATCATTTAATTGTCTTACATTGAGTGTTTTCGTGTTATTTATTTATTTATTTTATTCATTTGGAACATACAACAGCAGTGTACAAACGCTTACAAACAAATAAATATGATATTTAATGATAAATGTGAATATATCGCGCCCAGTTGTGTATCCTTACACACAAACTGGGCGCGATATAATAAAGGTTAGTTTTTACAACTTCTACATGATCCATTTTACCTGTCATATCATAGCTTTTGTAGGGTACTATGTATGTACCTTTCTTAACCATTTCAATTTAATTATTACAAGTTTTCTCACAAGTGTATTGAAAAACGTCGTACAACACATGGATCTTTGGTTTTATAACAAACTCGTGACATTATAAACCCTCGCCTGCGGCTCGGGCTTACAAAAGTCGCCTCGTTTGTAATATGCCACCTACGATCCCTGTATCGTAATGTACTATTATAACTTTTCACATATTAAGTAAATAGTTAACAATAAAATAAATTGAACTGATTTATAGAAAGCTTCTGTAACAAATATTTATGAATTACATAAAGTTAAAAAAGTTACACAAAAAATATATTATTGCAACATAACTCTTGTGTGAGAACACCTAATACTCTTGAATTAGCCGAATAGTAGAATTACTCGCGGAATGTATAGAATAAACGTTAATAAAAATAAAAATCTATAGCTTTGTCTATCAAAAAAAAAAAACTTGGAGTGTGACAGTCAACCAATCGTTCATGAAATAATTCATAGAATATTTTTAACAGAAGCAAAAAATGATTCATACAATTTTTGAAAGAAGGGTAGATGGATCATGTTTTTCAACCGGCGCGTGCGTCATTCGTCTTTCCACTTCGGTCGCGATTGGTCGTACGAATATTCCTTGCGCTTTCAACGCCGACTTTCGTTGTTACTTGTTGTTAAGTTTTGTTATTTGTTCCTTGTTATTTATTTATTTATCGTATGGCATTTTTTATCATTTAGTTGCTACAGCAAAATAGCTATAAGCGGAGACCCGCTGCACTGAGAAACTGCTTTGCGCAGTCTGAAAGTACCTTTAGGTCCTCGGCATCTCCCGTGTACCGGGTGGCAGGGCAATCAAACACAATGTGCCGAACCGTTTGCTCCGGATGACCACATTCGCAGGCTGCCGTCTCGCTCCAGCCCCACTTGTGCCATAGATATGCACAGTTGCCAACGCCTGTTCTTATGCGGTTCAATTTGCACCAAAGGTGTCTGGGTTCTTCAAAGCCTGCCAAGCGTTGCTGCGTGTTCAGCTCAAATAGGAATTCGGTGACAGATTGAGATCTCCATTCATCTGTCCAGGTATCATTAATATTCAGGCTTGGCTCTTCAGAGTGGACTGCTAGTGCAGGAGGTTTGCGAGACTTAAGCCTTGAGGTTTGAAATTCGACGAGATCTTTGTGAATAGGCAATGCCTTGTTTTCATGGATCTTTTTAACCTCTCGGCTTAGACATTTTGCTCTGCGCAGGTGGGGTGGTGCAATGTAACTGAGTGCTGGCAGCCAATAGGTGGGTGTGGGTTTCATACAGCCAGTTATAAGACGCATGGCATGGTTTAGCTGAACATCGACCATTGAAGTATGGGCGCTGTTCAGCCAAACCGCCGCGCAATATTCAGCTGATGAATACACTAGCGATAGAGCCGTCGTGCGGAGCGTAGCTGCAGTTGCTCCCCAAGTTGTACCAGTTAGCTTTTGCACAATACTGTTACTTGTTACGTTACGTTGATTTGTTTGAATACAGTAAAATTTTATGAACTCTAAGTAAGATCAAAATTCTAAGTTAAAAATAAATTTATCATACTGTTACAAGTCACTTACTCTTGGTCTTTGGATCACTCAGGCTACTTCACCATTTTTTATGTTGCGTTAAATGGCAACACTCCAAACGTCACTTTAGTCCATTTAATTAAAAATCAGGGTTTAGTCTCGTTATCCCCGTAGGCCGGGTCCCCTTTGAAAGGGGACAGCGACAGGATCCCCGTAAACCAAATTAACTTCAGAAGAAACCACAATACATACACTCTATATCTGTGGAAGAAACGCTTATTTATAACATTAAATTTGTATTGCTTTTGCTTACTTAATTCACTGAGCATAATAGGGCACCTTAATCAATGCATTAACAAACAATAGTACCTTTTGTCACGTAGAAATACCTATGAGTGGTATTCGTAAAGTGAGTGTCTAGCTCAATGATGGGCAAAGTGTGGGAACGATGCATAAATGAAAACACGTCACCATAATATAGCTATACCACTACAAAAGTACGGCCCACGGGCCAACTCCTGCCCACGGAAGGAAACGAAATCTTTCGAAACCCCTGAATAGTAATGATTATATGATTATATTTTGAATGATTTTGCGCAATGATTATATTTTGACAGTCCAACAGTAAAAAAGTAGAACAATATTATTAATAGATGCATAGGATGCCGACTCACTGACTCTCGAATAAAAGTTAAATTATAATAATTTGTAACTTACATTATTTTTTTTACAAGTGTGTAGTGTTTATGAAAATAAACAGATTTGAATGATTAAAAGTTTTCAAAATAAAATTAAACGTATTTTGGCTATAATTCTGGCCCTCCTTTAAATTTTATTAAACTTTCTGGCCCCCCTTAAAAAAAGTTTGCTCACTACCTTGTCTAGCTGCGTGTTGGCTGGTTAGTTCTTTTTAGTTAAGGAAACTTGTTAGTTCTTGTAATTGAACAGAAAAAAAGTCGGTTAATACTTTTTGCCGCATCTTTAAAATTATTTTAGTTATAACGGTTTAAAATTCAAGATTAGACAGAGGTAAATTACATTCCCCATACAAATGTTTTAGAAAGAGACAGACATATTGAAAGTTTAAAAAATCACTGTAAATTAGTTTTGCAACCGATTCTGTTTTTTTTTCTTTTCTTTTGTGTGAATTTATAAAATATAGTTAATTCAGGAACAGTCAAATACCTTAATTTAGTTTATAAATTGTGTGTGATCTTGAAAGTTGTAAAACCCAAACGTCGCGTCGGAAAGTCGAGTTCTGATCCTTGATAAAATTTTGACTTAGTAATTAGGTACACCTATGATATCGAGATTGTGTGTTATTCATATCATCAGCTTACAGCTCTTATACGTTCCTACCTAGGGACTCGAGCCTACCCTGAATTAGGGCAATTAGGCCTTCTAGTCGACCACGCTGGCCCAATGCGGATCGGTCGACTTCACTCACACACAACCTTTGAATTTCTTCGCAGGAATGTGCAGGTTTCATCATGATGTTTTCTTTCATTTTAAGAACGTTGAAACGTACATATTAATTCGAAATTCGAAAACACATTGGTACCGAAGACACCGGTCCTGGCCACTAGACCACCGACGACGTCTTATTCACTTACTATTTAAGTATTATTTATATTTATTTTGCTTCAGGTCATGCTGAAATACTAAAATGTTACCATGCCTTTAAAGATGTTAAAGTAACCGATACTCGTCTGAACTACAATACGGATCTAATTGAAACTCTGGAGCTGCAAAATATGATCCAGCTATCGATCCAGGTGGTGTCGTGTGCTCGTAACCGCACCGAGAGTCGAGGAGCTCACTTCAGAGATGACTTCCCAAAAAGAGAAGACGAGTTTGACTACAGCAAATCAGTTGAAGGACAGGTATGAATAGATTGCGTCAATTTGTGTCTGTACTGCCTAATTATGTGCAATATAACAATACGAGTACACCCTTGCTTGAGTTAAAAAATATAAATGAGTTATTTACTAAGTTTTCGTATTAAAGCACTGTTTTTTTACCTTATGCAGACAAAAAGGTCCTTCGAGCAGCACTGGAGGAAACACTCTATGAGTACCCTAAATTTCGAGACGGGCGAGGTGACCATCAACTTCCGTCCAGTAATTGACAAGCCTAGGACTGACGAGATCGAATGGATTCCTCCTGTTCCAAGAGTGTATTAACTTTAAAGTACCTAAATTGAAATATTTATATTACATATATTACAGTCAAACGGTTAAGAATACCTTATTTATTTATAGCTAGTCTAGTCATCACCTTTTTTGGAGGCGATGATAGTAAATTAAGATTTAAATGGCGCAAGGCAGCTGTTGAGTTTTGCCTCCCAGCGATCTTGGGCGGGCATGAAAGGCGGATCAATAAATTATCCATGGCTTGTAGGGAGGCTTCACACGGGCATTGTTTACATCTGGTAATACTCCACCAATAGTGATAATCGTTGCAGCTGCCAACCTGGATAAATCAGTGAAGTGACTTCCATACTGACATCTGTAAATTAATTAAATTAACTTTATCTATTGGCACGTGTGCTTTACAATTTGGTAAAATAATTATAGGGTACATTAGTTAGTAACTTGATTTTATTGCATACCTAAGCATAGAGAAGTTTCTTCAGGGCCGTGTCTACCCCGGTATATCTCCGAGGGGCTTTGCACGGGTTAACTAATTTCATACTTTAACACATTTTTATCTAATAAAAAAAAACCATAGTTGTTACCATGTATAAAAAAAAATATTTATTAGGGGGAACGTCGTGTCACCTTTTTTGAAATTCCTAGGGGAAAAGTTGGACATTTTATTAATTAAAAATGGCTAAATTTGCAATTAAAATCCAGATTTCCCCCCTAAAAGTAGAATAAGTGCGAGCCCGACTAGCGCAATAAGGATTACGTTACGTAACTTACGCTGTTTAATTGTAAAAAGTTTAAGTTTGCTGATTTATAATTTTATTTCACACGTGGCGCTATTTTTAACTATATTTTTTACTACTGGGTTATTTATATGTACGGTTAGATGACATCTGTATCGAAGTTGGATCTACCTAACTGGACTACTTGTCCAAGGTATATGTAGTGATCCACAGCTTCGATAACTTTGTGTTGATGAGTGAGTCAGTCAGATTAATCACGTACGGACTTCTCTCTTAATTACCTATATATTACTTTAATATATTTTATAGTAAAATTGAAAACTGGTGCCACGGCACAGAATAAACAAACCACAGTCCAAATCTTATCTAAATAGACGAAGGGTACGAGTAGTTAATTTCATAAGCGAAACGCCAGTTCAGTGGTAACTATTTCGAAAACTCACAATATTAGAAAAAAATACATACTTAAAACTTTTTTATTCTATATCGAAATATTTATATAATTTACTTACAGCACAGCAAGTGCAAAATTCAAAGCCGAATATTTACTAAGAATAAACCTAGGTTAAAGCAACTCTATATTGATATTTCTTTGATTCAATTTTCTTTAGCTTTTTTGATTTTCCATTTTACCGTGCAATGTGAAAACGCCCAATAATGTTGTTTGTTTTGAATTATACAGGGGTGTCCCAGGATACATGCACCAGCGTAAATATGGAGTTAGGGCGTTTGCGCACTCATCCGTATCCGATTCTCATTCGATTCTTATCCGTTTCTGATCCGGTTTGGCCATCCTAGTAATTGTATGGACGCTTACGCACCCATACGTATCCAGTTCGTTTTCGATCCGTAAATTCTCACTCCGGATCGGTTTTTTTACGGATCAAAACCGAGTCGAAGTGGCCGCCATACAAATTGTACGTACGCTTGCGCACTACACGATTTTTTACGGATGAGGAGGAGAAAGCTCGCGCTGCTAGTGATGTGCCAAATTGACTATTTTTTTATAAACAAGTATTTTGGTACTCGTTACAAAAATAAATCGAATGCACACTCGAGACAAGAGACTCCAGGATTCTATTTACGTGAAACGAACTATACGAGTAATGTGAGCGACTTTATTGCGGAAAGTAGATATAATTAAAAAAGATCAACCTAATAAGTACCCGAAATCTATACTCGAGTACAGTCAACTGCTCATCAGTCAGTGGTAAAGTGTTAACACTTTGACCTTGAACGCTTCTTGCTTCTATAGCATTATGGTCGAGATCAGCTCAGTCAGTCAGCTCGACTCGGCATCACTACGACAATATCATGCAATATCGTCTCAAATACGAATGAAAACCGGATCGGAAACGGATGAGTGCGCAAACGCTAGACGTGAATTTACCGTCCGTTTTTTTTACGGATCAAAAACGGACCGGATAAGAATCGGATACGAATGAGTGCGCAAACGCCCTTAGGGGACAACAATACCTAACGATTGAACCCCAATACATGGGGATGTATTCCGCGATTTTTCGATAACTATAAAGCTAATCCAGCCGAAAACTCTCGAATACTTCATAACTTGAAAATGGAAGTTCAATGAGCCGTTTTCATTAAAAAAATTACTATTTCTTCTGGTCTCAATAGATGGCGGTGGCGTAGACAACCCCAACGTGTCCTAAATGTCATTTTGATTTTTTAGCAAGGTATTGAAACTTCTTTCACTCGGCGATGATCTCAAAACGATGTATAAAACCTCGGAGGATGTAAAACCAATATACTTTTGAGTAGACATTTTATTATTCAAAGATTAACTAAGAATAAGTACATTTTTTGTTTATGGTGGCATGGCAAGTTAATATACAAACAAACAAATAAATAAAATAAGTATTTGATTTATTGAGTAACAAACAAGATAATCCATATAATTGCATAGAAACTCACAAATACTTGTTAATAATTAATTAATACGAACAAACGATATTGTAGAAGATTTAGGCCCTACACAGATAACATCCAATATTATTGCGTTGAACATCTAACCTGTTAGTGTGCATGCAACAACTTTTACTATGGGGCCAACTCTGTGACTCAACAAATAAAAATTCAGCTGTTTCATACAAATTGTCTAGATGTTTTAATCTACCTCACATTTATACAGTTGTTTTAAGACCAGATAGATGTTTGATAAATTATGAAAATGTCATTACCCACCGCCTTTATTTTTAATTGTATTGGCGGCACATAATGCTCATGTCTATAGAAAACTCGATAGACAACTATCGCCAGTAAAATAATTATGAACTTTTATGATAAACTTATTTTTAATTTTTTTAAGAGTGCGTTCCAAAACGGGTAAAGCGATTGACAGCAGAAATTTTTACTTAGGGATTTGAACAAAGAATTTATAGTGCTTAAATACTAACATTGTCTGTTTCTGTCTTCTCCTTATTTGTCATTAGACAAAGAACAATACCTACCTATACTTACTTACTTTCTAGGGTACTGATGAGATAAGTACTTCTTGTTATTCGATAATTATCTAGTTTTAAGTTTACAGTGAATTAGTTTTGGGGCTGTCATACTGTATAAAAATAAATAACTAAGATAAAATATAAAAAATTGCCTACTGTTACCAGAAGCGTGCCACATTAGCGACCACATGGCAAAAATTTTTTCAGTTCGTTGCGGCAGAGATACCTACATAGTATTCGGCGCATTGTATTCTGTGCTCGGACCGAATAAAAAGTTTATTCAGGATCTTGAATTTGAAGGAAGTGAAAATATCCGAGAGATTTATTACGTTTGGTATTAATTTTGTGTAAAATCTCTTTTATTTGAGATAACCTTCGATAAACTTTCTGTGATCGAAGAAGATAACTCGCTTTCTTCTCGTTTGTGTTATCATAGCAAAAAATTCGTTGTCATTGGCAAAATACGCCCATCCAAGGCGTGAAGCCATTTATATACCTATTTAAAAAAACTCTAAATACTTCTGAACTCTTTGGTTGCCATATTACATGATAGTTGTTATATGATTCGTCAGCGCCATCTTTGTTCACTTTCGAATACTTCTCCACGAGAACGGCTCATTCCAATTGGTGTCCCCTAACTCTATATTTTTTATTGATAAAACCTCTTATTTAAAAAATATTTAATATACACTGCTGTTTACACCGGTACGACTCGGCCCGGATTTGTGGCCCTAATTTGATGCATAGAAAGACACGCAAATGCAGCGCAACACTTCCCCATTTTCTGTTTTCACTCAAATAAAGTCCAACGACGTACGACTGTGCGCGTGAGCGAAGCATGGCCCTTTATTCGATACTCCTAACTCGCCCTCCAACCTGCATTTTCGATCCAGCTGGGTTTTTGCTGGATCAACATGAATCCAGCTGGGCCCAGCGCGGATCCAGCACTTTATGAATTAAAAAAAAAACTATTTTTTATGTATATTTTCTTATAAAAAAATTTTTAGATCGTGTTATACAATACAAATGAATAAACAACGCGAGAAAAAGTTAAAACAATATTCAAATAGCAGCAACCTAAGTTTTTTGGTTGATTGAGATCATTGTTATGTAGAAGATGCAACGTTTATTACGTAAAAAAATGGAGTGTTACCCAGAACCAATCCGGATTTGTATATTGTTTAGTTTTCGGTTCAATAGCTTAATAGCTACCTAATCTTCAAAATTGTAATTGCATTTAATGCAATTACAATTTCTGCTCCTTTAGATTTAACATTTCATTGTTCTTTTTCTATGATGTCATTAGGTTTATATCTGAAAATCTACAAGATCTTCGATTAATTGTGAAACGACATTAATTTGAGGGAAGCTGAATATTTTTACTAGGCGCACGGCCAGTAAGAGGATTTGGGTGTTTGAGCATTTTTACGTTTGCAATTTAACACAATCAATTACAGCTATTTCCAACCGTTTATTTAACTTTTGACAGATCGATTTAGTGATGTCCTAGTGCATTACTGATTCCATTTTATATAACAATCGATTTTCTTTATGAAGAAATTGTAATCGATTTAACCATGTTATTAATTTTTTGCTTAACATTTGTATTATTTAATAAACATACCTAGCACTTTTTAGTGCTAAGTGTAGTGTGTATTTGTTATTTCACAACATCAATCTTCAGTTATATATAAATTGAAAGACAATATATTAATTAAACCAAATAATTTGAAAACTTAACATAAAAATATATGAAAAAACAACTAAAATAATCTTCGACAATATTATCACAGAGAGCGAAGCGAGATGTCCTTCCTACCTAACCTAACTAAAAACGCGTCGTCGCTTCACTATTGTAAAAAAAAAACTACGTTCATGAAGTATTGCATTATTTTGTTTACGGTTACTGCCAATAATTATGAAACTTAAATAGGCGTGCTTATGTCAAAAGTAAAATAATTGGTTGGAAAGACATAAAACCGTGAAAAAATTATGGAAAAAAAAAAATTATTCCTCTTAATAAATTATGCTTTTTCTCTTCAATAGGTACAAGACTAGCATAATATCTTTGCAGGCTTTAGGCTATGCTTTTGCCTAGCAGTAGACATGTTATCTTAAATATTTATATTTTAAGTGACCTTTTTCTTCTTTGCGTACTGCCATAATATCAATATCTCACAAACATAATTGCCTAGCCCACTATATGTTATTACCTCTTATTAGGCTTTCAATATCTAAAAGGATCAATATCAAGGTTTAATAATCTATTTTTGTTAACTCGTTTTACTTTCTGGAATTAGAATCTTAAAATAATACAAATACAACAGAACGGACTTCGCGAAGCGTATATACCCTTTGAAATTTATGATATTCCTGCGCTCTTATTTGAAAATTAATTAGATGCAGATCCGCATTGCTGGATCCAGCAGGTCAAAAAATGCGCTGGATCCAGCTAGATTGCTGGATGCTGGATCCAGCAATTGCAATCCCTACTTGGGGCGGGGTGGAGGAAGCGCCGATTGGCGAGGGGGGGGTGAGTGGCCGTACTACATTAATTCTGTGAAAAAGGGCTAAGCGAAGCGAGTGTACAAAACAATCAAGTGCGTGCGAGGAATGTGTGCGAGTAAATTCGACGTTTGAATTAAGATGTTCATCTCCTTTTTATTATTTTTTAACTTTAAAAAGAAAAAAGTATGAATGAACTTTTTTAGGATAGGAGACCCTAAACAGTAACTATAATTAAAAAAAAGTGTGTTTTTATATGTGGGTATTTTAAATCGTATTAAAATCTTGAACTGTTTGTAGAGCTGATAAGTTTAATTAATAACAATGTTGCAGTAAAGATATATGATTGTGGGGTGACATCGGTAGATAATTAGGCAGAATGAAAGCTCATGGGAGGTAATGAGCGGGGCGGCTAGGGGAGTGGCCGGTGGCGCGAGCGGCGGCGGCGGCGGTAGCGGCCGGCAGCCCTGCTCATCCACTCGCGACACCATTTGATTGCCCTTTAGCAGTTTAGCCCAGCCCTTAACCATTTACTTTGACTTCTGATCTAAACACTTCATCAATACCTAATTAGATATCCGTATACCAAGCGGGACCCTCGCTCCTAGAAAGCCGTAGGTGGTATAACATTCAGACACGTCAGATCATACCGGTATCGGAACATTTAAATTTGTAGTTACCTGACTCTACTAATATTCGAAAAAATGTAACAAACTTTAAGATTTGTTTGGTTGGTGAACGTGGATAACGATTTGAAATAAATGCAGAAAAACCTTGAGTTTATGTAGGGGAAGAGAGCACTTGGTTCTGAGCGAGCTTATCTGGAAACTACCTCATGGCCTGCTGCCTCCCTGGCGGCGGATGATCCCGCGCAGCCCCGCGCAGGCGGGCGCAGTCCCGCCCGGGGGCGTGGCCAGCACCTTCCGCCCCATCCTCGGCCTCTGCACCCCTGCGTCTCCGACGACGACCGGACGAGAAGCCTTTCTATTATCCCTGTTTCCTGTCCGCGAGCACTCGCTTGCTCCTTCAA
This sequence comes from Carpatolechia fugitivella, assembly GCA_951230895.1. NCBI lineage: Eukaryota > Metazoa > Arthropoda > Insecta > Lepidoptera > Gelechiidae > Carpatolechia > Carpatolechia fugitivella. The sequence continues at coordinate 15,583,305 of OX579645.1, forward strand.
TATATCGATTTGTTTATTTTTTTCCCGCGCAAATAAGACAAATAGTTGTACGTGGTGTCATCTTTTGAGTGCGGAGTGACGTGTCTGTGCCAGGGCTCCGCCGCGCCGGGCTCGGCCGCCGACATGCGAGCCGTCCTGGACACGAGGTCCAGCGGACAACTCCTCCGCATAGTATAAAGGTACGAGTACTTATGCCTTGATCACCTGAGAAGCTACCACATTACTTTTGCCCATTGTTTGTAGAGACAGTGGACAATAGCGTCGGTTAGCTGTGTTCCGGCCTGTTCTTATATTCAGTTTGTATAGATCATAGATCTAGATCAATAATTTTACTGTGTATAATGCCAATGATAATATTAGCAAGACAACATGAAGGCTATGCGAACTTTTTATCTCTCGTATTTTATTCCTTAACAGATCCAAGGATTACTTGCAAATAATAAGCCTTAAATCCCCCAGCGAAGTGTAACGTAATATCCTGAAAACTGTAATAACAATTTATGCTTTATCATTTATTCAAGTACATATGTCTCTGTCGAGGACGAGGACCTCATCAAACCTTCACTAAAGAGATTTACTTGTATTTGTGTGCGCCAGAATTGCGTTACTTCAATCAACAGCACAACAAATCCACAGATTTACCAAACCTTGATAAATCAGTGGATAGCGTTGGAAAGCTGGAAAAGGATCTTTTTATATTTATAGAATAGAATAGAATATACTTTATTGCACACAAGAGATTTAGAGTAAAAAGCAGTTTAGATAATAATGTACAGATAGGCGGCCTTATTGCAAATTCTTCCAGGCAACCTTGGGGTACAGGAAAAACCCAACGAATACTGCGGGATAGCGCGTCATATAATTTACATACCTATAAAAAAGTAATACAAATAGACACACTAATTACATCAAATAATTATAATTACATAATAATAATATGTACATTGTACGTAGATCAATACATTCATATACATTCATTTTGTGTGGTAACTCGGTGTGACTATGGGTCGGTCGGGATTTTTTCGTGGGATAATTCTTAATCTCAGAGGGAAAAATATTTTAGTTATAAATGACGATTTTAACAGCTAGTGGCTAAAAAGTAAGAGAATTTGTTGGGAATGCTGCACAAACTGTAAAGAGTCGACCATTCGCGCTAGTCTGCTTAGTTTACGATTTTCCTTATCCCGTCTTTAAAGTAGTTAATGTTTGGGCCCCTCGGAGGGGACATAAATGAGTTGATAGGTGTACCAAGTGATCTCATTGTCTAACTAGTCTCAACAGCTAGTGACGTTACGAGCAGCATTGGGTTTGGTTTGGTGTTCAGCTCGGTGCAATGGGCGGTGGTGCGAGCCGGTGGTGTCAAGGGCCCGAAATGAACTGATCTTATCATATTATGTGTATATTTTCATGATACTGTCCCCATTTTGATTTGGAAATTGAAGACTAAATTACCTGATTGTAAGTTGATTTCGTGCTTCAAAAGTCATGTTAAGCCGTTACGGCTCCATGGAAAATAGTAGTTAGCATGAGCCAGTCAGAGGCCTTAGCATGAGTCATAGCGGCTCTATTATTCATTAAAAAAACCGTATGGAGTAGTCAGTTTAGTAAGTACCCAAATATCTACAAAATATCATCGCTCTAATCTTATATTAAAAAACCAATGTTAAACATCTGGAAATCCGCTTTTAGCTTGTCTTTCATGACAGGATTTTAAGGCCCTGACAGTAGACACCCTTGACGAAACTCATTCAGTTTCAAAATTATTTCATTAATACGTGTCGATACCGCCTAAATTCAGGCCGCTCGCTGACTATGACAGGTTGTATTATTGCAGAATGCCACGATTAATTTCAAACTGATTTATGCGAATATTATGCAACATACACAGTACATACAAAGCTGAGTTGAAGTACGTCGCGGTAGATTTATGCCTCTATGGTAATACATGTTGATGCTACTCTGAATACATTTGCGTTTGTAACTAGGACGGTATCTATTATCTTTAGACTTGGCTCTCCTTACTTTTAAATTTCCATGTTAAGGAAACGAAATTTCATCGAGCAATTTATTACCATTCAAAACTCATAAATTCTTAGCGTTGATTTTACCTACCTTAGTAGTTTACCCCACAGTGCTGAGTCAAGAAAAGGATTTTTCTTTTTTCAAGGAATGTTACCTATACTGATTGTTTTTTTTTTTCGTAATCGGTTTTAATTGCGCAGGTAGACAAAAGTACCACCACCAATAATAGCAATTAGGTCAGTGGTCTTGTAGGTAGTAGGTAGGTTAATGTCGTAGGTCATTAGATTTTTTTTATTTCTGATGGCTTATAGTTAAATTTATATACCTACTAACGATTCGAAACCGAGGACAAGTCAAATGCACAGACAGTAATGCACTGCCAACTAGTACCTATTGGGCTTCAAAATTACCTGCTTGTAGCTCCCGTAGAAGGTATCATTTCTTATTATAATCTTCTTCATTCAGTTGTAACCCACCCCACGGGTTACAACGACCTCTTACAAACCTATATTAAGAAATATTTTCAACGAGAATGTTTATCAACAAACTGCACTTATGACGTCATACAATTGCTACTATTGCATTCATTTGCCATATTACCATGGAGTGTGCCAAGCCAAACAAGTTTATCACTTTGTTTTCTCTATAATAACATTTTATGGTAACTTAACACATGCAGTTTTACATCTAACCTACGGGAACTTATTTTTGTTTGTAGTAATATTTTAAGATTGTAAATAGGTAGATTACATGGTTTATTAAAAGTATTATAATTTGAAGGATAATGTTAGCAAACACCGCATGTCCGAAATGTCCGTTTCCCAGCAGCAGCGAGACCCTCGGTCCTAGAAATCCGTGGATCACATTTGTTTTTAACACGTTTCAACTCGCTTTCTTATCTGTCTGTTTGTTTGTTTGTTTGTTCGGATGGAATTTTGCAACCCCTTTTTCGTTTTAAGTCCTACAAGAGTACTACAGCAACAAAAATCACAATCAAAATTATTTTATACTTTTAAGTGCGAAAACGTTAAACGTGAAACGTTAAAAATTACTTTTTACATTAATAAAATATTTTTTTGTTTTGTATCCGTTATCCATTGTACGAGTATTAAAAGTTATCTGTATATATTTATCTAAATTCTATTATGGTTCGGAATTGGGTGACTAGGTCATGAAAACTTTACGCGAAGAAACTCGTTTTTTAATGAAACATGCAAGTGGCCTGGTCCTTCATGATCATGTAAAAACCTCCATTTTTTATTTACCCATAGATACATGTTTTTCAAACTTTCAAATGACTTTAATGAACGTGAACTGTCTAACCTACCTAAGTAATAGAGGGCAAATACGGAACTCTACACTTTGCGTGGCCTGGCAAGTACTTTGCCGGTTTTTCTTTTTATTTCCAAAGATCAGCCGTGGTCTCCTTTATTTGCATTATTTAGTATCCGCTAGTCAATTATTATGTTTATATAGTAGTAAGTAGTATGTATAAAAGTCTTATAAAATACTAAATGCCTATCCTCGGCTAAAGCCGAGAGGATGGGAATGGAATTCAAGATTTTTCCTGCATCATGGTAAAATAACATCATAGCTTGCATAAACAATCTATAATAATATTTGAAATAACTCATGCCAGTGGTCCAACTGCACTGTCCATTTAACAGGTTTATGGGTTATGGTATACTGCATTCCGATCTGGGGCGGTGCCACAAAAACAAAAATTTTAGAAGTCGAACGCGCACAAAGATGTCTGATAAAAGTAATGTACTACAAGAAGCGCCGATTCCCCACGGCAACTTTATACAGTATGTCTAAATTAATGTCTATTAGGAAACTATACATTTTTCAAACTATCTTACGTAAACATAGGTCCACAGCGTTTGATTGCAACGTGCTTTGCAGGAGAAGAAAAGATAAAGCTGTTATTGTACCAGTATGCAAAACCTCCTTTGCTTCTAAACAATATAACAAACAGTCCTCTAGGCTATATAACTTCCTAAATAGAGAATTAGATATTTACACTAAGAACCTACATGATTGTAAAACACTTTTGCTCAAATGGATCGATCCCAAATCTTGCGACGAGGCTGCTGGATGGCCAGTGGAAATAGACATTTATTTACCGATCCCAAGACCTTGTCGTAGGGCTGGCCATGCACTGGCTTCTCTAAATTTATATATTATGTATAGAAATAAAATAAATAAATTAGTCTTCCACTATTATTGTCCCCAAACCCATTGATGTGTCTTCTTAAACAGTGTATCTCCCTATCTATGCACTCAAAGTTTCATGGCAACTGAAACCCTCACACATACATACACACTTACTCACTCACACACACATAACACACACACACACACACACACACACGCACACTCACTCGCTCACTCACTCACTCACACACAAGCGCACACACTCACAACATACTCACCCTCACTCTGGATTGCACACTTTTGTACTTACCTCTGTAAATATTTTATTTACTCTTTAATCAGTTTAATTCATACTTACCGAATAGTTCTTTGTACCGATGTATGTATAATGCTGCTCGTTAATATCTGTAATTTAAGCCTAAACCTATGTACTTATTATAAGAAAGAGCGATGCCTCCTAACACAGGCGATAAGCTTAACAGGAGGCATCTGCCCCCTATGTAAAAGACATGTTAAAATTAAATAAAGCATTTATTTATTTATTTATTTATTATTTATTTATTTATGGGTTTACAAGCGGCCGTGGTCCAACTACCAGAAAGGCTAAAGAACCAACCAACAAATATCACTGATATATTTCTTTGTATTAAAATAGCTATCGGCGTAAATGAGCCGACAATTAATTGAACCAATTTTGCAACATCAAATCGATTAAATTTTATATATAAAAAAATATATATATTTATTTAAGCTTCTTCACTTTGACCTTAAAATTAATTTCTCAAGACTTACAAATTAGGCATAAATGATGAAAAAAAAGGCTGAAATGATGATGGTGATGATGACAAATTAGACAAAAGGTACTTGTAAAGACCGGTGCCTGAAATAGACGGGAGTCTGTGCTTCAGGTCACCAGTACCCCAGATGCACTTCTCGTATCATATTCTTAGAAAGTAAGAAGTTAGTTAAGTATTATTTAGGTATGTTAAAGTATGTTAAAGTATAACAAGGATAGAAGTAGCATGGTTGTAGTGAAAATTGTAATGAAACAGTTGTAGTTTATTTAAATTCTTTAAATCAAATAGTACGAGAATGCAGACAGTTTCTCATGTTTTATGTGCGGCAAGTAGATAGTGAGCGTCCTCTCCCAATAGTGATCTTTAAAAAATACAATATAAGACTAATCTGAACTTTCAATCGGAACTTGTTTTTCTATATATTTATGTGTATTCCCTTGTGTGCAATAGAGTATATTCTATACTATTTTATTTCGTAAGTAAATGGAGTTATAGAATCGAAAGTATGGCACCCTCCTCGTTCCGAAGACCGTGCACAATTTTTCGCTCGATTTACTGCGTGATAAGTTACTTCTTCTGCGAGTAACATTGACTGTACAGTAGGTAGCGACGTCTATTTCTCCATGATTTCTCCACTCCGACTGTATTTTACGAACATTTTTATCCTGGAGCAACAAAGCCCCGTTGCGCTGATTTCTAATCAGGTTATGAGCTGTTGATGAAGGCCACCGATTTTGGATGACTCATCATCGCTTATTTAATGTGTATTACGGTTTAGTTACATTTAAAGAAAATATCAGAAAAGTAGGTCAGAACAAAAAATCTATTTGAATTTCGATTATTTTTGCTAGCAGCACATAAAAAGCCTATGAATTGGTAGTTTATATTTTTACAGTCACAGATTTAACTTTGGCAATGAACGAACATGCAGAGAACAGTGCAAGAACGTACAGCAAACAAACAAACAAAAACATTAAAAAATACAACATTTTGACTCTAGCACTCTATGGCAATTCGACTTGTATTTAAATTATTTCCTCGTAGAGATTTGAAAGTGTTTAATTATAACACCGTACCATTAGAAAAAAAGATAATGAATTTTTTACGCCATAGATAGTTTTATTTGGTTTTGGCGCTTTGGATTCGTGTTGTTATAGAATTTTAATGTATTTTAGCACTTTTCCTCGCAGGTGTTGTAAAGCTTGTAGGGTACACAAGGGTTTCCACAGTGTTTCCTTCGGCCCCAGTCGACATATGGAGCATAAATCGGTAGAAAGGGCAAATATCCAACTGATGTGGTGTATAGGCTACAAACCCCTCAGGCTTCATTGAATATTTGGTGCTTTTTGCCCTTGTGGAACAAATTGTTATTCCTCACCATACATAATTAGTCTAGGTAAGCGAAAAGTAAGGTGAAGGTCAGTACTGAACAGGCGAGCTGGTCGGACATGTTGTCTCGGCCAGCGGCGAGCGGATGACACTTTAGCCGCATATAATAAAGTAATGTGCAGACTTCCTGCGACAAAGTGGCGTGCGCGTGCGGCCAGCTATGCGCGCCCACATCCACGCCCAGGTACCACCTGGTCGACTCCACCTTTTTCACTCAGTAAAATGCATAGTGACAACACAAACTCACGATTCACACTTATCAGCTAATCAAGATTGACATGCGTCTGGAAATATATCTTGACGAACCCGACTTTTCAATGCTATCTGTCAGCTTTGGCTCCACCGGTGGAGCCTAGCGGTGGATCCAAATGGGATGGGGGGTAATAATGACCACTGACATTAAACTTGTTCAGGGCATGGTGGATCTCAACTGAAATGCGTTTTAAAACCAAAGTACGTGATTAGATTGAATCACATCTACGAGTATACCAGATATTATTAAAGTTTTTACAATGTGAAGATATTGCATCGCGAGGAAACCTCACTTCTGATAGCTAAACTCGCGAGTTATGTTCTTCCATCATGATTATAAGTGCACCTAAACTAGATACTAGTTTGTTTATTAGAGGTAATTCACGTCCGTGGTCAAATCGAGCCGTGTATAAATTGGTTATACGCCACATTTCCCTTAGGCCGGATGCAATCAATTTGAACACTGTGGCGCTCAGCGCACGGCGCAGGCGCGTCGCCCACAGTCGTCGAAACAGCGCAGTCAAATGATCATCGCAACTTCACGCTAACTCTTTTTTTTTTTCATCAAAAATAAATGTTGTTTCCCGCTGTTAAGATTTCGTAATAACCACCCCTACGTGCACTATCCGACGAACATGCAGAATATCTAACAATCCGCTGAATAGTGACAAAATTAATCTAAAACATCGAAATTTATTCTTAGTTTACTGTGAAGTGAAAAAATAAATAAAGTGCATAATCTGTTATTATATTAAATGAAAAAAAAACATTAATTAATAGGTCAGTTCTTTATATAGTGGCAAGTGGTATCACTGCAATGTGATACCACGTATAAACATTCAACACGGACAAGGTCAAGGAAGAGATAAAGCGACGAAAGGGCAAAAGAATATCCGACATGAGGTGAGAGGTTCATCGAAAAACATTATGGCAATAACTTGAAATGGCTGGAGAAGTATCTACCAATTTATTGTAAGAATTTATAAAATAGTGAGGATGGTGTAAGTAAGATAGCTTTTTGTCTGCAGGGTTGACTACCGCGGTCTGAAGTGTGCGATCGCTCTGCGCGCCGGTGTCAAAGCTGCGATGTACGAAAGCAGTTGCTCCTATGCAGGGGCCCTGGAACTGAAACGCAGCGCACTGAAAGAGGAGCCATGGCCGACGACAGAGTGGCCCCCTTACCGCTTACACCAGTCCACCTTCGAACAACTGAAACAAAGTGTAGAGAAGGCAAAGGCTGCCCTCCAAGACCGTTCTGGACTGCTAGGAACTGCGACGGCTTTTGGAGAATTCTATGGAGGTCAGCTTGGTCAGGACGCAACAAGTACTATAGGCTTCGGAAGAACCGCAAGGACAGATGAGTCGATGCTTGGATCGATAGATAAAAATAAAGGACACGGTAAGTATTCAAAGTCATTTATTGCATACTCACTTCTATGAAAATAAAAGTGAAATAAAAAACATTTTTTTTCTCATAAGAGGATAAATAATTATTGAACACTTGAAGCAGAAAATTTAAGAATTTTAGCGCACAAACCACTGACGTCCCATTTCATATTGATGCTTTATTGGAATTATTTCCTTTCACTAAATTTTATTCGATACCAATATGAATTAATTATTAAGCAAACAATCAATCTTTTAACTAAAATTATAATTATGCAAATGAAACAAAATTATTTAAATAAATGATTTATGTTCATTATCATCATCATTTATTTAGATGGTAAAAGACTTTGTGATCACTTTATGATCATCTACGAGCTTATCATAACATTTTACTGTTACCAAATCCTAACATTTATAAAGCAAAATAGGGGATGTAAGTTCAAGTCCTATCTAAGGTTGTATTTTTTTTTAATATCTTGCTGTACTGTATACCTATTAATATTAATGCCATCAAAAACATAACTTGTAAAAAAACAAAGTCTCGCTACTCAGTTCTTCTACCGTAAAACGTGAGATCCATATGTAATACCAAGTCGGTTAATTTATTCAGTCCCTACTTAAGGGTCCTTCTGTCCTAAGTTATTACGTAATTAGCTAACCTAACAACATCTCATAGTGACCATATCAATATAAAAAATCTTTTCTGTTTTAAATAAATTGAATTACTTGTCAATCGCACTAAACAATTTAGAAATATTGATATAAGGCTTTTAATTAAAAAACACTTTATTAAATAAAGTTTTAGCTTTAAGCCAAAAAAGGTGAGTTAGGCAATTATAATAAAATAAGAATAAGAATAAGAATACATTTATTTACAGCACACAGTAAACAACAATAATTCTTTATGTATAATTTTTTTTGCTAACAGTCATTTGAGAGACGTGTTTTCGAAAAAAGATTGTTTACATTTTAAATTATGGAAAATAAGCATCTCCATCCAATATCTTATATAATCCAATATAATTTACTTATCTATTATAACTGACTAGTTTTTTTTAAATTCTTTCCTTGCTTGTTGAGATGAAGTGTAGTGTATTGGAAACGAAAGGAAACTTATTCCCATCTAGAACTTTTGATTCTTGTGCAATTCCATTGTAGCTTGCTTTGGATTCAATATCAATATTGATTTTCTCTTTAACCGTTCAACGTTTTACTCAACGTATCGATCAATTCAGTTCAAAACGTTTATTTTCCATAGGACGTAATTTATTTAGATTCGTTATTATTTTTTAAAACTCGTTCGTATATCTCTGCGTTGCATGTTTAATATTTTCAATGAAACATCTTTTTTATTTGATACCGGACCGATATTTTATGAGCAACTCGTAGTATTGATTATCTCATGTGATAGAAGGCGATATTGTACGTACAAGTTTGTCTTAAAATAGCACCCTGAAGTTCGCGTTTGGTACGAGAAGGGTGGTGAACCCTTTCAGATAAAACGTTGCTTGCTGAGTAGGTATGAAGAGATAGAGGGCAAGGTGGGGAGAACATCTTCTGCACAGATAACAATCTCGGTAAAGGGAGCGAGCGGGGGCGTGCGGGATTTTACCCCATGGTTGTCATGGCAACGAGCCCGCCCACAGCCCGCCCTCGAGATCATCGCATCGGCCTAGCTATAATAAAAAACTACAGTGAAAATAAAATTTTATTATCTTCGCGAAGTTCATTATTTTTAAACTTCGCCGGGGGTAAGCGCTGTTGTCGGGGTATAACGAATTCTTGATTGTTAGGGAGAGTTTGCAGTAATTCAGAAGTGCAATTTAGTTTTCTCGTAAAATAAATATTTATGCATAAGTTTTACACTGCTTCAGTTTAGTTACTTGTCTGCATACACAAATACATACATAGTTATATATAAAATCACGCTCCTATCTTCCTAAAATGTGAAATTATATGCCAATTAAGTACATTTTGTGCTATCATGATTTTCGTTCTTTTGTTTTACGATTAATTTACCAGCGTCGTATATAAAAGATACTGCTACAGAGAACAAAGCCATCTTAAAAAGACAAAAATCTTTTGCCATTATAAAAACATTCAGAATTCATGCAAAATTTAAATTCATAAATTCAGCTAAGAATGATTTCATTGTTGTCTTCAGCGGGGACGCTCCCAAAGGGAGAGATAAAGCCTATCCGCTTTCGAGGTTAAATTAAAGAAAAGCAGTTCTAACTCTAAACCGTTATTCAAATGTAGTACAACTCAATAGGACTGTAACCAAAATATTTAAAATATACAACAAGAACGGAAAAACACGCCTAAATTTGCATAATATTCAAATGTTTGCAAAATTCCTTGCACACTCCGAACGTAGCCCTAATCTTACAGCCATTAAGAGTAGCGTATTAAAATTTATAAGCTTGGGGGCTTAGCTAAAGAGTTGTTAACACGAAAATGATTGTGAAACGCCCCGAGCGGCGGTTACCAGCGTTTTCTACGGCTATCACACTTAATATCTACAGGGTATACGGCGCAATTGTCATCAATTATGATGCCGTACTTTAGATCGTATCGCGATAAAATATATATCAATAAATCATAGCACAACTGGACTGATATGCGTGTTATTGATTTTTTAACATTTATTGCATAAACGAAAGGGCTGGGGCCGGTTTGTTGTTCCACAATTTATATTCATTAGTAGACGACTGCACGGGGCCCGTCCTGGACACGCCGGTATGGAGCTGGCTCGGGAAACTCAGATCGATATGATCTCTACTTAAGTCTTTACTTTATAATTTTTAAACAAAGGATGGTTATCATACTCGTGGTCTTCTATAAACGGTTTTAATAGATGGCTCTACTTATATTTAAAATAAAAACGAACTGTATAAAAAAGCTGAATCCACAAATATGTGACACACAATTATTTTGGTTTTAATTCTGGTTAAAAAAATAGCTTAATGTGATTTTAAACTGTTATAAATAAAAATAAATAATCTTTGAACGTTTTTCTTTTGTTTTCAATTTACGAACATAAAGTATAAAATTCCTAGAAGAAACTTTCAATTTGAAACTATATATTGGCACCTAATTATTGTATTTTTTTTTTATTTTGTTAAATAATTCTAAAACATGTCACTAACAACTGTATTTATAATTTTATTGTCAAGTTCTATAACGTTTTATTTTGTTCTTGATAGAAACAATTTCATTTAATACTAGAGGTGTATGAAAATACATCAGATTAGCGGAAAGCATGAGCGTTTCTTAGTTTGAAGCTGTGTAGTCATGACACCGCTGTAATTTGTTAAAAGCTTCCACTCAATGGTGGCATAATGACATGACATGATCGGCTGATATTGATTCAGAGACCGCGGGACGCCGCCAGCAGCGCCGCGCCGCGCCGTGACGTGACGTGATGAGTCACGGGGTGTAACCTGAACCTCGTTCAAGAGAAAAAATATTTTTTAGGATTCAGGTCTTGATTCGACGTATTTTTTTTAAATAACAACGCATATAGGTGTACGCACAACAAACGAGAAAAATGTTTGATATAGAAATAACTAAACAAGAGAGTACTTCTGGCGGGTACTTACTTGTTCCTGAATTTACTTATAGGTACACTTAATTACTGCATAAATAGATTGATTACCACCATTGCCGATACTTAATAATAAATTTAATTTCAACCAATATCTAAAAAATATTATGGTGATTGTTTTTTTAGTATATCAAATAATTTGTTATATTGAGCATTACGCCACAAAATTATTCACCCTGCATTCAGTTTATTTAACATCACGGCTTTAGACACTTAACACCGCAAAGCCAATCCGTTTAATCTGCGCACTCGAAATTCTCACAGGACCATCCCCATCAACCCCTAATGCAAACAAACAATTATTGTACAATCAATAGCCACTCGCGCGCACAAAATATAAATCAGCGTCTATAATAGCTTGCGTTACGCACAGTGACATCATTTTTAGTTCTCAATAGTTGACAATAGATGACGCGCGGTCGAAGCGCGCAGGCGCCTGAGCACCCTCGCGAACCACGTTTGTTATGGTGCTATTTCATGGGAACCGTGGTTCAGACAATATAAAGTTAATTGTGCGACAGAAACACCAGTAATGATGATACTCTTCCCCTCCCCTGAGATTTATGATTTAACTATGACCATCCGAAAGTGCCAGCCCCGTCGTATTTATTTTGAAACAATAAATAACAGTAAACATATTGTGTGAAGTGGTCGCTAATTATTATTCTTTGATAGATGACATAATTTCTAAACTAAAATTTAAAAAAATACCGTGGGTAATAATCTTCTCTAAAAATAATTGTTTGCGTTTTCTGATTGTCTTGTACTAATCAGTATTTAACGTGTTAAAAACGGTACATATTTAAATCGCTGTTTATTTTAGTAGGTACTGAGTTTTTTATTTTATTTTAGGGTCAGATAAGATAACCGGAGGGCTGAGTAAGAGCTACGCGACACCGACTCTCTCGGACACGCTACGAGCTACCAAATGTACAGGTAAGTGGAAATTGTCTTTATTCTAAACAGTATTTTTGCAGCTAGAAATGGTTGTTACAGTGTATAGATATAATTAATCTAGTAAAGTGATAAGCTAAATTTTGAAGATAAAGGGATACTACTAAGGCTTCCAAGTGACCTTTGACTTCACCCAACAATATAAAGTTAATTACTTATTATCTCAGATAGGCCATGGTTTATTAGCTACGCCAAGTATTCTCTGCCGACAAAAGGTACAAGCGTGTCATGAAATCTTGTAAAAAAAAAAATGAAAAAGGGGGCAAATCTCTATGAGAATTTGTGTACAAAATCCGAAAGGAGGCTAATACTGAACAGATACATGCAGTATCTGACATAGTCATTGAGCCAAGTCAGAGGCCATATAATAAATATGTTCAGAGAATCTTACGAGTTATGATTTTCGAGACATTACAGATAAGCTATTGTCAGTTTAGTTTAATTAGCTCAATTTTAAGAAATGAAAGATTTTAATAATATTTTTAGTATACAAAAAAGTCTAAAAGGTAAGTTTTATCTTTAGATTCTACAGAACTTGCGGTAGCTTATTGTAGCTTTTATCATACTATTTATGTAATAACGTGTGGTACACTTAGACAGTGCGTCACAATGAAAGTGACGGTGGTATTGTGTAGTTAGCGTTCTGTTCTGGTACTGCTGTACTCCGGTGGAACAGGAGCGCACAAACAGACAATACAAACATGGTGTCACGTGCTTCCTCCCGACGCGAGTCACGCCGCACCGCGTGCCTGGAAATTAATAGTTGGGTTGCTTTTCCATACGAAATACAATTTCTTCCAAGTTTATTATCTACCCCACATTTATGTTTTCTTGCCAATAGCTTTTTTTCTATTATCATAACTATGTAACGTACAATACAATCTTAAAATCAGCTATTTAAAATGTAAGATTTAGACTTTAACGTGTGCACTCGAAAAATACCTCTTTATTTTTATGATTTTAAGGCAGGTATTAAGCCATAAGTACAAAAAACACATAAGAATTTATGCTACAGTAATGTCGGGTATTTTCTTATTTTTATCTGTACAATATTTGCTTAATCAAATCAAATCAAAAATTATTTATTTCCATAGGATGTTATTACATCACATAGATCCGTCATTACATTTTTTTTGGGTGAGTCACGCTTAGAGAAAAGTTAGAATTTGTCCTTCAAGTATAAGATACTAATATTAATTATACGTATAGTTGCAGTAGTACAATGTATTTTACGTCTATCGAAATAACAAAAGATTCCTTGGCAGAGTCTCTAAGATTTTCGATGCTATGTTTGTCAAAAGATGTAAATCTTATACACATATTTCTACTCTTCAACCAAACTATTATAAATATTCTTTTGATCATATTCCAACAACTCCACATGTAGTAATACGAATGCGAGACGACCGTATAAAATTGCTTGGAAAGAGTGCTCCCACTAGTAGCATTGTGCAGACTGAGTGGGAGAGGCCAAGCGTAAATTCAAAGGATGTCCAAATGGGCAGAATCGCGGGGCCATCATACCAGAACAATTAAAAGTTGCGTCTGCGAGATCAAAGCAGCGCTCATTCTGCTTGGTTGCGCGACTAAATGCAAGTAGTAGTTACTAAGATCCCTCTGTTCTCTATACCGCGCACTCGTGAAACTTTTAAACCGAATATAATATTACACTTTATATACAAAATGCAGAAGTGGCGACACAGCTGTTGAATTTCTTCGGCGAGTTCTTCTGCTCATTGTTTTAGTGAACTGGGCAAAATAATGTGTAAAACGGTACATTTGGCCTTTTAATAAGTCGAAAAACAACTACCACACTACGAAAACTTCATTCTTACTTTCGGAAAAAGTTATATACTTATGACGTTTAACACCTACTATCGAGCCTACTATTTACATAGCTGATCTGCTCTAAATTCAAACTAGCATACCTAACACTTCAAGTTTTATTCATATAATTTCAAATTGCCTGCAGCTGGTATATTGGCACGCGTTGTCGTGAAAATAATTAATGAATGACCCTGCATCTGAAGATCACTTGAGGCCTCTTGAGTTCAATTCAAGAACCCTATTGAAATACACGTGCCATTAGCAGCTCGATTCTGGTACTTTTATGGAAGTCTAACAAGTCCTTTGTGTTTATAGCTGCTTTACATTATTTATAAAGCTCCCCAACTACCTAAGCTCATAATTAAAATACGTTCTTGCCTAGAGATAAATATGAAATAAGGAATATTTCGTTGGAATGGTTTTATTTATCTTTATGAATTCTTCTAACAAATCAAGAATTTAATCAAAGGCAAAAATGTACCTATACCAATAACTAAAAAAGTAAACTAAATTTAAAAAAATACTAAATTTTAGTTTTAAGTATTCAGATAAAACGAAAGGAAATAAAATTATAGAAACATGCTTACTTATAATTCAATCGTACCAGTTCTAGGTGTAAGCTTTTTATAAAACTTAACTTTTTTTTAACACAGACTTGTTTAAAAAGAAATAGTTTTTGTAAAAAAAGTATTTGTTTTTTGTTGAATTAAAAATTATACCTAGCTTTTGCATTCAGTAATGTTTTTATCATTTAGTAATGTTTTGTTTGTATGTTTCACTGGGTTATTAAAATCCATTTTAGGTTTTTTTACAGCGCGTAGTTACAATAATAATAAACACCTAATACATTTTAATAATGTACGAACCCGTTAAAACTTAAAACATCCACCATTAGGCAATTATTTTGAAAACCGTAACGGTATTTGTGTATGGCTGGTATCAGTAGGGTAACCACCCCACAAGCGTATCAAATGCGTGCGCGTGCGCTGTAACGAAGACTTGCCAATTTGCGGCGACAGCCGTACACAGCCCTGATTTTTCCCATACTGTCATAATGAAGATATTAATGTAACGATTGCGGGAACGTGGACACATTATAGTCTGAACAAATACTCTAATTGTGAGTCAGCTTCCGTTTCGTATAGGGATATTTTTTTAAGGACTTAATCGCTATTTCTACGAAAGTGGTAATAAATATCGGATGCGGACATTTTTTTTTAATATTTTAATGGAAAATTTTAAATACCTTTTTAAATAACTTCAATGAAACAACAATAAAAAGTAATAAAATTTGCCACAAATGGTAAATTTAAAATGTTATAAACTTGAAAATCTGGCTATCTATCTACTTGTTGCTCATGGGTAAAAAGGTCTCTATAATGGTTGACGAACCTTCGTTTAAGATGCGTACATACTTACTATTCACCCAATTATCTTGCTGAACATAATTTTAGTGTGTGCTTTCTAGGATCCAACTAAAGCCCCGCCCACTCTTTAAAAATGTGAACTTATGTTTCAAGTTACATCTCATTAAAATCGATTTATTTTCGAAAATCATAAGAGACCATAATTTGATTTTGTATGTACGTACAAAACATTATGTGTGTCTGAACATGTGATCTGTGCTACGCCGTAGCAGGCAGCGGCGTAGCAAGCGCAGCAATAATTGAGCGCTACGAGAACAAGTAAATTTCTTTAGGCTCACTCTCAATACTAATTCTTATACAATATTATTGTGTATGTTGTGTGTATGTGTTTATTATGTATTTCGTTCTATAGGCTTTATGAAATTGAACACAAATTTACATAGCCTGCGACTTTTGGCCGTGGATTTCAATATATTTTATATTGTTTTATTTTATACCTTTTGAAGAAGTATTAGAATTTAAACACTGTTATGTGCCTACATTCTGACTGGGCCTCTGGTACGTAGCTACACTATATAATTTTTCTTATAAAACCTTCCAGAACATTTTGTAACTATTATTTATAAAATACATGTGCATTAACGTCACAAAACAAAATATAAGGAAACCCACTCTTAGCGACCTTATTTGCTTGTTAGCTTCTTCTCTCGTTGCTTTAGACTAAGATTATGTACTATAGTTGGGTTACTATAGGATGAGTTGTGACAGCTTCGAAATTCTTCATACGACGTTAACAACTTTTTTTTATAATATTCAGGTTAAAAACTATGATAGCTAAAAAATAAAGTAACTTCACCTCTTATTTTATCATTAAACAGTATGTAATTTTACTTAATACCTAAACGAAACAATATTAAAAAGTATTTAAAATTTTAATCTGTCATCCTATAATAACCCAACTATAGCTAAGTAAAACTCCACTTCACGAGAAAAATAAAAGTTTAAAATTAACATCAATATAAACATCAAGATTACAAACTATTCATGCTTCGTGATCCTACTAATCCGACCCCTGCAAATTTTATCGTCCGAGACAGAGTTAACAAAATAAATGGCTTAAATTTCTACACCCGTAATGAATACAGAGGGATACCGAATAAATAAATCATTGTTATGTTGTATTTTGATGCTTTTCGTTTGGTGCAAGCTATAAGCTACCCTTACCTTTGAGATTAATTTGAGAGGACTTGAGAAATAGAATACTCGTATTATGTACCGTTGAAATTGTGTCTCGTTGAAACCAAATCATTTTATTTCTATGTAAAAAAATACGAGAGAACATCGGTAGTGTAGGGGCTAGGGCCGATGTCTTCGGTCATGGAAAAACGGATTTAATCCCCACCACGTATGTGTTTTCAAAATTTGAATTCATATAGGTATTACGTTTATTCGACGCTCTTACGGTGGAGGAAAACATCGTGAGGAAACTAGCACCTGCGAAGAAATAGGGATCATGCATTTTATTTTTTAATTTATTAATCGAAATATTTCTAGTTCCAGATAAACACCCGGCTACGCCTGGGACTGAAATTAATGAATCGCAAAAAAATATTTTATATGAAATATTATTTTTTCTTTATTTCACAAATATAGTAGCCTATAGCCTGGTTAGAAATCTCTTCTATCGATCGGTATAAACCCCATCGAAATCGGTGCAGCCGTTCTCTAGTTATGAAAGGACAAACGTTCAGTTTTATATATAAACTAGCTTTTCTACCCGGCTACACCCGGGACTGAAACATATATGACAATCGCCATACTTTTTAGTGTAAAGGTCAAACTATTCGCAAAACAGATTTTAAATGAAATATGTTTTTTTCTTTATTTCACAAAATATATAGTAGCCTATAACCTGGTCAGTAATCTCTTCTATCGATTGGTATAAGCCCCATCGAAATCAGTGCAGCCGTTCTCTAGTTATAAAAGGACAAACGTTCAGTTTTAAATATAAACTAGCTTTTCTACCCGGCTACGCCCGGGACTGTAACATATAGTATAATAATAATGGATATAATGGCATATTAACTAGCTTGGGTTATTTTAGTCCTAATAATATAAAACGTTTCCGTAGTAATAAACTCGTGGTTTTTCTAATTAATCAGCCCTACTACACATAGAAACTAACAGTCTCTCGCTCACCCACCCGAACACAGTAAATACAAAAAACAAAATGCCCACCATTCCAAAACAATAGGGGTAAATTGCGTTTTGATTAAAACTGGTCATATGGCTTAGCCTTAACGGGTCGGACACCGGTTACCAGACATACTGTTAAGATTATTTTCTCACTCGCGGCCGTTTATCACTCGCTTCCGTTTATCACTCACTGCTGACGATGAGCGGTGGCGGCAAGAGCGCGCGCCACGCGTCTCTCTCCGCTCCGGAAGCGCCGCGCGATGACGACCAACGTGCGCCCGCGCGGCTCGTAATGCTCAATCGAACGAACGAAGGCGCACTTAAAATATTTCTATTATCTCCCGGGGTAGTCATCAATTTATTACCAGAAGAGCTGGACATAGCAAGGCATCAACTAGAAGAATCCGGCTCGAAGGACCATGTGCAAGTCCCAAAAATCCCACAATATATTTGTTTAAATAAAACAAAATATGCGATTAAGGCAGATCGTGTATTATCAAATGTATAAAAAGGTCTTATACATTTCCGAAAACATCTCGATACCGAGTTGTAAAAAACCTGCAAACCCGCAAACCTGCCATCTAGCGAACATAAGGTGAACTAAATGTATGAAATGCATAAAGTAGCCTGAACACCTTTCAAATAAAGGTCACGTTTTTAATTTTGCGCTTGATGATGCTAGTTGGCAACTTAACTTGAAGCATTAGTCTTCTATTCGTCTTTGTCAAACGTTCGTGATGTGAAATAAAGCATATTTTCAGGTGATTCAATGCCGATTCGTAGTCACACCTGATTGTCTTGTCACACCAGTCAGTATAAGAAACAGTTTTTTTAGGGTTCCGTAGCCAAAAAGGAACCCTTATAGTTTCGCCATGTCCGTCTGTCTGTCTGTCCGTCCGCGGCTTAGCTCAGAGACTATTAGTAATAGAAGGCTGTAATATGGCATGGATATACCTATACATATTAATCATGCCGACAAAGCTGAAGAATATTTCTTTTTTGGGTTCCTCTGATGCATGTTAAGTTTAATGTTAAGTTTAAATAATTCATATTAATTTAAGTTCTTCTTTTGTGAATACACCTGTAAAGGTAGAGTTTAGTGAAACATATTATAAGCAAGTACAACCGCTGTATACACCTAAGTTCAATTCACATAATAAAATTTCATTTCATTTCATTTCATTTCAATTTCATTTCAATTTCATTTCATTTCATTTCAATTTCATTTCATTTCATGTGAAGTGGGTTTTTTTTTTATGCACGACTGCCTTACACTATAGTGTAAGGTACGTTGGATAGGTTTTTTTATGTAATGGGGGTTTGCTAAAGCTATTTTTCGATGCTAGAGTACGTTTAAGAAATATTTCTTTTTAAAGTGCTTATTTTTATTAGTCAAGTGTGTCCCCCCCCCCCCCCTACCAGCAAACCGTTGTATTTGGAAATGTGAAAAAATTCACTGTAGTAGTGTATGATGAATTTAAAAGGAAAATTATCAACATCAAGTAGGCTTTACAGGTTATCGAATAGACCAACTTATTAAATGTACTTTTACTAGTAAGAAACTTGGTACTACAAATATCATAGAAAAATATTTTGATGACTGTTAACTGTCTTAAACAGGTACCTACGTAGTATTGGACAACAGCTACGGAACCCAATACTTTGCGGGGCCTGACACGTTTTTGGCCGGTTTTTTATTTTATCTTTATTAACGGGATATTATTAATTGCACGTCAAATAATTAATAATCACTTTTCAATTTATTTTCATAATTTATATACTGTTTTACATCAAATAAATTACTTTACTACAAATAAACTAAACGTTTAACACAACTAGTATTGCAGATAATTCGAAAATACACATCAGTACGACATTACCTTTATCCTCTAATGCGAGACAAATAAATTCCTTTAGGTACAAAAATACGACAATCTTATCATAAATACTGACTGCACAGCAAATTTACAAGAGCGTGCGTATATGAAACTCATGCTCATAGCAAAATAACTATCCGAGTAGCATATATCGTAATAAGCACCTCAAAACTTGCTTATCATCCTAACTACTAATATTATAAACGGATAGATGTTTGTTACTCTTTCACGCAAAAACTACTAAATGGATTGGGATGAAATTTGGAATAAAGATAGTCTGTACCCTGGATTAACATATAAAATACTTTTTACGCGATAAAGTCTTATTCCCATGAGAAAATCTTAGACAACGCGAGCGTAGGCGCGGGCGGATCGCTAGTATGTATACCTATAAAATTTTCGATCATTTCATGAAATGGTCGCATTTCATGATGTGGCCAACTAAATTTGACCAGATCATTAAATCGTGTGCCTTTCACGATTTTGTCGTCCACGATTGGCCATATCGTGAAAATAGGGCGTCCATAAAATATTTAAAAAAAATCTAAATTATGTTTGGTACTTATTGTTTTCTAAGTCCGACAGACATTTTCAGAGTACTTTTTCATCATGAGGAAGAAAAGTTAGAGTTAGAGTTATCTAACTCTAACTTTTCTTCCTCATTTTAATAACGAATAATTTAGCGAGAAATAACGCAGCCGCCATGTTGGTACATAAACAAAGTGCTTCCAGCGCCTCTATCGGCAATAAATGTAATAACTTTACGATATGATAAAATAATCTTGACCATTTCATGAAGTAGCTGCATTTTAGTTGAACATATCGTCAAACGATTTCTTATCATTGATCTGGCCAAGGCACATCATGATGTGGCCAATGGACAGTGAAAATTTCATGAAATGTGACCATTTCATGAAATGATCGAAAATTTCATGATGTAATCAATTCTACGATATGGCCACGACATATATATAGGTAAACTGCTGTATGTTATAATATAAAAATAGAAGCTATATTTAAAAAAAAGTTAATAGGTATAATGTGCGTTAGTCATTATTAGCTATGCATTAATAAAAAATCTTTGCTGTAAGATAAATAGCGGTACGCCACGAATATAAATTGTAGTTTATTTAGTAATATTTTGAGTTGAACATTTTGCTGTGAAATCAGTAGTTTTGATATGAATTCTGATTATTTGTGAATACAAAGAGTTACTTTTTTATTTGCTTTTAAATTCTAGCCTTTGTTAACTAAAACAGTTCAGCAGGTTGTTGTTGTAGATAACGAATGAATAAATAATTATACAGCTTTATAAGTAAGACCTGCCGAAATCACAGGCGGCCTGAAATCAACTTTAGTGAAAATATTGACTCCACTGGCTGCCATGAACGCCTATAAGCTCGTTGACCCCAACTGAACCTTGATCCGTGTCGCGGTTTTACATTCTGCGTATGTGACATTTTGCGTACAGAGAAACAAAAAGGTCGCCTTGCTCTTCTTTTTTTTTGTTCCTTCTATCAAGCAAAGCTAAGGTCCATGACCGACCATGCTGCCTAGTCTTAAGTATTTTTTTTCTTTAGTGATAATGATAATCCAGGGTGTAACATACGTCTTCAGTATTATACATTCTTGAGTAAAAATCCAAAGTATACGTCTCCCTTCATCAGTACTCAATATTCTTAAGTAAAAATCCAGGACAATATACGTCTTCAGTATTATATTCATAAAAATTGCGTGCAGCAGTCAGGAAAAAGTAAAATCGAGTAAATATTAGAGACTACTTTCGCGGATCTCTTCACCAATTCTGCTTTGAATAAACATTATTTATGCCATTGTTGACGCTATCAAAAATGAGTCGTTTTTTTATATAAACGTTTTTGTGCTATTTTATAATTTTATGTAATGTTTTATTAATAATTTTATTGTAAATTCTTCTAATGTTATTACGAGACAGCAACTGAAATTTCTAAGATCATTATTGTAGGTATTATTTAACAATCACAATGTCTAATAAAAACTATTATGAGCGCTGGTTACAATACAAAGCGGAACTTAATACAGCTATAGAAGAAGATGCCCGAGTACAATATTTCGCTAAAGCGTTGGTTGGCATCAAGCCACAAGCTACAGCTGTTGAAATTGTAGCAAGAGTATACGGGAAATTTTGCAATCTTTACAATAAAATATGTGAAATCTATGATCAGATGGAACAACCACAAAGGCAAATATATATTAAAAAAATTATTGATGCGGTCACTTGCCGATTAATAGAACTAAAATCAATATTGGAAAAGATCGAAGTTTTCGAATTTACTTACCCCGATAATGCTTTAAAACAAATGTTAATGATACCAGATGACATAAAAATACTATGTCCATATTATTATCCATTTGAAATTAGACAAAAGGAAATACAATATATCGTTGATGAAATAATGGCTGGAAACCGTCTTGGAGATCCGACACCAACACCATCGGAAATTGAACGTCGTGAGGAAGCACGCTTAGAAGAAGAAGCTCGCTTAGAAGAAGAAAGAGAATTAGAAATAAAACGCAAGATAGCAATGGGAGAGGAAATCGAGGAATCTACAACAGCTATAGTATATACACCTGAACAATTAGAAAAAATGAGACAAGAAAAAGAATATAACCGAAGTGTCTCAAATATTCAGCGCATGGAGAGAGCGCGGTATATAATTTTTCATAAAATTCAAAAAATCAATAAGGATCTTAATTTATATTTAGATCTAGCTGGCCTAAAAAAACCAAAAAAAAGTGAATCTCTTCGAACAAGGGCTGCTGAATTCATACAAAAAATTTATCGACGGTTTATGGAGTTAAAAAGAGAACATGTTAAAGACTACCAACTAAGACTGAAGCTTGAAATGGTTATGCCATCATTTCAGCCACCATCTGCTAAAATTCAATTGGAAAAAGTAAAAGAAATTCGTCGTGAATTTAGAAGAGAGTATTTTAAGAAATGGATTGAAGAAAATGTTAAACAAAAAAGTCGTATTCTCTTGTTTAAAGAGGGAAATATCTTTGAAGACATATCGTCAGAACTGAGAGAATGGTTTCAATTGTGGTACGATAAAGTTAAAGTGTTTGACGAGTATCCCTGGCCAGAGGAAGGTGGATCAATATTAGTAGTTTCAGGAGAAACGTTTACTATAGATGAATATTTGGACTGGAAAAAAATTGAAGAGAAACGACTAAAACAAGAAGCTCAAAATCCAAAGACAAAAGAAGACATAAAAGCGGAAAAACTTGCAGCACGTGAAGAAAAAAAACGTTTAGCGCAAGAGGCAAAAATAAAAGAAAAAAAACGTATTGCTGACTATAAAAAGATGCGCCTTTCGCCTGATAATGATCCCGGTGTGTATTTTGATGTCGGAAAGAACGTCGATGCCGTAAATGAAAATTGGATGTCTTACCAAAATCAATGGAGACTAATTGACGTCCCTAGTCCAGAATTAGATGTGATTAAAGGTCATATACTAAACCTTATTCTTGAAAATAAGTATCAAGAAGTAAATCTTGAGTTACGTCCTATAGTCGATGAAATGATGAGATTAGAATTGATCTTATTGAAAGCGGCTTTAAAGGTGGACTACGAAAGTATAAAAACTAAAATACCAATAACACAAAAAAGAAAAAGACCAAGGAAACCCAAAGTTCCTAAACCAGATAAAACAAAGCCAGCAGTTGTATTTCAGAAGTTGGTTGACGAAGGAATTGTTGTAAAATATCCCCATACTACACTTGATGACTACTGGGGAGATAGAAATTTTGCAGCAGCTGATGAAAGAGCAATTTTGTGGACTCCAAAATTTTCACAGCCTTGTATTGGAGATGTCCAAGAACAGATTAGAATACGTTGCCTTTTGACTCTTGGCGCTACCTGCCCCAGAATGTGTAGATCTCAACTACTTGTAGGACCTAAAGGTTCAGCTAAGCGAACATTAGCTTATGCGATTGCCACTGAAACAAATTCAATTTTAATAAATTTATCACCTTCCCATGTATACAATAAAATGCCAGGAACAAAAGGACTAAGGCGAATGTTTAACCTCGTTAATAAAGTCAGCCGTATAATGCAGCCTACTGTAATTTTAGTGCATGAAGCGGACAAATTATTTTATAAAAGAGTTCCAAAAGAAGAAAAAATGTTTGACCCAACTAGACTTTCAAGGGATTTCTATAAAGAGGTTGTGAAAGGTCTGAAAGCTGTTGATAAAGTTTTAGTAATAGGAACAGCTGCTGAACCATGGCTAGCAAAAACGCCGAAGATGAAAAAAGCTTTTCCTAACTGTATTTTACTGCCTAAAAGTGATTATGGAAGTATTTCATATATTTTGACTAAGATTCTGTCAAGGTATCACAATATCAGTAGAGATTTCAATGTGCACAGCTTAGCTCAGTCATTACGAGGTTTCGATATAAATTCTATACGAAATGGTGTCGATCGTGTTTTAAATGGGAAGCGCATTGCCGAGTTAAAATATAGTCCTTTGGAGCCAATGGAAATAGTTAATTCAGTCTTAGCAGATGATAAATCAGTGTACACAGACGATGTGGACTATGCTATGTACAAAAATTGGTATTTGTCGTACTCTTCGTTCGGTCCACTGTATGCGGAATACATGAAAATGTTAGCATCACAGCTTGAATTTAAAATAAAGCAAGAGAAAAGTAAAAAGAAGAAAAAATAATCTTATACATATTAAATTTAAAGTCTTGTTTTGTTGGCAAATTCCTATTTTTATTTTATTTTAAAGTTTTGTCTCCACTCAGACAGTGTTAACAAAATTATAAAAAAATCTTTAGAGTCATTTTTTAGATGATAAATTAATTATTTTTACATACATAACTACATATTTTATTTAAAATATTTATTCATCTTGAACAGATGTTTACTTGATCCAGTTCACTACATACAATAGTACATTACGATAAGGGGATCGTAGGTGGCTAATTACGAACGAGGTGATTTTTGTAAGCCTGAGCCGCAGGCGAGGTTATAATAACCTTAGATCCGTGTGTTGTACGAGTACGACGTTTTTCAATACAAGTGTGTTGTGAGAAAACAGATACGGATCCGGGGATTGATCATCTCACAATTAAAATAAAATAGCTAAGATAGTACGTCATGTAAAATCGTTCGTGTAAAAGTTAAAAAACAAACCTATTTTATTATATCACAGTTTCAGTTGTGATAACTCTTAAAACAACAATTAAACATCCATACATACGGCAGTCCGCCAGACACGCGGATTTTAACGATTATGCTACCGAGCTCTGTGAAAGATCGAGTACGAGATAAACTCCCACAATCAAGGTTTCGTACTAAACTACATAAAAAAGTAATTGAGTTAGATTACAAAAAAATTATTGATACGTATTTTTGTTTTTTGTCTCGCAAACAATAAATGACGACGATACAGCAGCGCTTTAAAATTTCGCGTTACGTCTTGTTACATTAGCAAGGAGGAGTGGCGTGTAAACTCCCACTCGTGAACTTTGATACGAAATCTGTGAAACAACAAGTTAATTATTTGGTTGCCAACTTCGTAAATCTTTATTTATTTGTTAAAGCAAAAAATACGTGTTCAATATTTATTGATAATCTCACTGAGGAACCAAATAGAATCGATTTATTTTTAAAATTTAAAGAAAGTTTGCACAGCACAGTATATATTATTTATTTTTATTTATTTAGATGTCCCAACATATTTATTTATTTATTTATTTATTTATTTTATTATTTTAGTAAAAGTCATTTAATTTATCACACTAATATTAAAAATGTGAAAATATATTTGGATGTTTGTTCCGCTTTCACGCCTAACTACTGGACGGACTAGGATGAAATTTGGAATTTGTATCCTGGATTCAAACGTATTCCGAAACGATTCGTATTACCCCAAGGTATTACCCAATGTGAAACCGGTAACTACAGATATATTTATAAAAGGATTTATATATATTATATATATATATATTTATTTAATTACTAGTTGCCCGCCCGCAGCTACGTTCGCGTTGTTTTAGATTTTTCCGGTGGGAATAAGATTCACAATTATAACCGAGTATAGTAGTAGTTTTCAAGGTTTCGTACTTTAAGAGGAAAAACAAAACAAATAAAATCACTCGCGTGTCCCGTCCGTCTGCCACAAAAGTTTTTCTCAAAAACTAAGAAACGTAGAAACATTAAACATAGTAATAGATCTCTACAAATCACAAAATAATAATTATGTAGAACTCTAGCAGCTCTGCTAAAGTCACGCCTGCGTTATAAAGGTTTACGGGTTCGATTATGTTACAACACCGCGTGATGTCAATGACTAGATGGCGCTGCTAGTTTTAAAAACACGGTTTCAGGCGTGTCTCCTGCCAATATTTTGCTCTACACACTACACAAATCAGTCTACACATACACATAATCAAATGTTTCAAACGACGTCTCCTGCTCTAAAATGTTTCGGACAAAATGTTTTGGTTTCGACGAAGAGGTTTGATAGTTTTGGTCAATAAGGCTCACCCGCACGGGGGATGTATTCAGGGTTAGATTTGTACGATAAATTAATATCGTGTTTGTACTATATTTTCATGGTTCATACCATGTACTATAAATGGCAGGATCGTTCGTAAAAAAAAAGATTTTTTCCCGTATTATATTTAGTAAGATTTATACTACTAAATATAATCTGTATGTATTTTGATGTATTTTGTTTAATAAATATGACAAAGATAAAAATTATTACCATCAGTTCTATAGTTCAGCTCAGGGTTTGATTTTCGCAGATTTTCAGGGTCGCAGGGTTTGATTTTGTGCTACAAATTATAATATTCGAACCGTACTTTGAGACTTCTATAATTTTACATTATTTAGGAAGGCACTGTATACACTTTACTATAAATTATGTTAAATTAAAAGTATGTATGTACTATATTTTGTAAAAAAATAATCCTTTTGGTTGTCATAGAAAATATTTTTTTAAGACTCTGATAGACTCTGAACCCAACCCTGGATGTTTTCCAAAACATTTTTTCGGGAATGAAAAACATTTCATAGACAATTTGTGTAAAGGAACCATGGCCAAACATGTATTTGTGATGTTTTATGTGTATTGTGTAGACCAAAACATGGCAGGAGACACGCCTGTGTTTTCTAGAATCTATGTAATGAAGTCTGTTCTTCGCTGCCACACATTTCAATCTACCACATATCCCTAGATAAAGTAGACGGGACCCACGGGTTACCATGTCTTCAGAAGCACGGGATCAACTTTATTTTGGGACAAGCTGGTCATTCAGCCTGCAATATCAAACGGTTTTTTTTGACGTGTTCCTACCGGGATTCAAACCCGGAACCTTCCTGGATTGAGATTCCGTCTTCCGACTGCTCGGACTCGGGCGACGGCGGCGGCGTTTGGAATCTATTAAATTTTTATTTTAAAGTCTACACAATCGCGTAGCGTTAACACATTACGCAAATACAACTTAGGTCTCTTTTGTCTCTTTTCCTATTTAGGACGTATTGTGATGACTGCTCTAATAACTCACATTAATAATAATATATGGTATATCTATAGAAATATTATAACATGTTTATATACAATTTCGTATATGTGTATACAATATAAAAACTTCGTAAACACAAAATGCTTGCGCGAACGAAGTCGCGGGCACTGCTAGTATTTCATAAAGGTCCGACAAAACTATTAACACCGTACAGAAAAGAAGCGCGTGGGCCACGGTCGCACATTAAGTACAGACAGCCTGAAGGTTGCAAAGAGCCTTACTATCTCTATTCAAGCCCTATAGGTTTCTATAGCTATTACTATACTGGAGGAATCCTGACCAACAGCGCAGCGCAGCTAAAATCTTATATTAATTTTATAGAATAGATGTTAAAAAAAATGTTCCCTTTCAAGTAGTCGTCGCTGGCAGCGCTGCAGAGGGTGTAAAACTGAGACAATCCGACCAAAGCTACGTTTTGCGTTTCTCGTGAATTAAGACAGAGGGCGCTCTATTTAAGCACAGTTTGAGCTACCCGTACTACACTGCCCCGTCCTGAACTAAATCCCGCTTATTTAGTTAGATGGCGCCTGAACACTACCTCAGGGCAATAAATTACAATAATGCGAAAGAGAGCATTTGTAAGCTTTAAAATGTATAATACGTTAAAAAGGATATTTTAATTTGAAAATACTCGTACCCACTTAAACTATACACAACGTCATACACCTACTTATTATCATAATAGTTTCAGCCTGATATTTTATGTATGTGTGTAATGTATTCTTTGGTTGAACAACTTAGTTCAGCATAAACTTGTTAATACAGTTTTTGTTTTTAATACAGTTTTGCAAGGAAAATGGTTTGTCAATATCAATATTAAACAACCGAAACGAAGGCTGTATACTTTGAAGATGCCGGGAGATATTGGACTATATTGTTGTTTATCTATATAAGTATGTATTTATCAATTTATGTAATGTATATCAGCTGTCTGGTACCCATAGTACAAGCTCTGCTTAGTTTGGGATCAGATAGCCGTGTGTGAAGATGTCCCCACATATTTATTTATATTTATATCAGCTGGATTACATACCAGTCAGAAATATTAATAGAGAACAAGTAAACTATGCAAAACGTTACCTGGCGCAGATTTAGATACAGACCATATCCTTTTAATTAGCAAACATTGTTTAGAGGTGAAGAAACAGATCAAGAAAAATAGACCAAAGAAACTTGAACTCAAAACTTAAAGGCTATTATAGAGTGCAATATAGTAATCAAATTGGTAATATCATCAACATCAACGGCCCGTTACAGTTCACTGCTGAACTATGAGCCTCCTCCACTTAAGTGAGGGTTTTGCCATAATCTCCACGCTTGGCAGGCGGGTTGGATATCGCAGATTAAAAGGTTACTGTATCAGAGAGCGCTGCTGCCCGTTCCCTGTTCAATGTTTAGTCCCTAAGTCGCCTCTTACGACACCCACGGGAAGAGTAGGGCTTGGTGACAAATGTATTCTACTCTGCGGTTTTTTTTTTTGGTGATAAGCTAGCATTAATTAAGAAAGATTAAAAAAAAACATATTGAGAACGACATTGACGGAAGATGGAACATAAAGGGACTGCAGAGGAATGCCTGAAGAAGGGGAAAACTGTACCAGAAAGAAATAGTTAAATGAAAAATATAATAGATAATAATAATATATAGGTAATGATAGGAGAAAGTTCGGGAATAAGACATATTATTATGATAAAAGTATAAAATAATATCAAAGGCCAACAAACAGCATAACTTTAAGATGTAGAGAATACAAAGAAAATACTTGGAGAATGACTGTAATAAAATAGATAAATATATGAAGAAAATAAAATACAAAAAAATGAATAAAGCCTACAACATAGATATAAAACAAAGAGCACTGCCATACTGAATGAATCAGGACATGTAGAAATACAAAATAAAAACATCACGGATCGTTGGAAGAGGTACATAGAAAAGCTTTACTAAGGAGGAAGATTGACAGAAGAAGATAATATGGAAAAAAAAGATGAGGTAGAACAGGATGAATTAGGACCAACAATAGTATAAAACGAATTTGATAAAGCTATAAATTTAATACAAAACGGGAAAGCAGCAGAAGCAGATGGATTATTAAGTAAATATTACCGTTTAAAATAAAATAATAAAGCCGTTACATAATGCAAACTATTATTTACAGAAATAATCGTTACAAAGCTTGTAACAAAGGATAAAATAATGACATAAGGTATTCGCGAGATCTCGTGGTCCTTACAACCCACAATATCAATGATTGATTCAAATTGTACGTCGTATTATCCAGGCATAGTCCTCAGTCTCATGTCTCAGTAGTGCAGGCGGTTTGTCCGTTTCGAACTTTAAAAAGAGTTCCTTAGTCTCAGAACCTGTCATAAGTAGGGACTGGAGTTTTCTTCTTTTTCGTGTGGGTTCAAAACTTGGTGTCGGTGTCATAGAGTGTCACCAAAGGCCACTGACTTGACTCGTGTAACGAATGCTTCCGTAGATAGCAGCCCTCGGCTTAGAGTGCTTTCCGAACTACGGAATCATCTTCGGATAAAGAGCCTAGCTAGGTGATTAAACCTGCAATGTCCTAGCCAAACTTGGGAAAATTAGACAGCCATTTTTTGTCCCCACCTGTATTCGAACCCAGAGCCTCTATAATGAGGGTCGAACGCTCAACTGGAGTAACTAATAGAGACTCAACTCAGTGTCGTACTAATAGTAAATAGCTACGTTTCAGTAAGGAACCATTGGATGTTTGATTGTTAATTTAGGCTTTTAATGACCCTTGCGCCCAACTTGACAGTCTTACATTGGATGATGGCTGAGATGGCCTTTTCTATGCATTTAATGATTAATTAATAGTCCGAGACAACCACGACAGTGGAGAGTCACATCCCTTATCCTCGAAAAGTGGGTCGTAGATAGGTGCTTACCGAACAATAGGCGGGTGTCGACTGAACCCACTACCGCCGGCTTCACCTCTCCGGACGCCGCTGTCTCCGCTCCCCGCCGCCATTTCCGCGCGGGGAGGGGGGCTTCCGTGAACCGCCGCCGCAACTACAATGGACCCTTTATATATCTTCCTACCGCTAATCTAGTAGCTGATAATATGATTAGTACCCGCCTTTGTGGCACGCTTGTATGTAAAACTTTACAGAGGGGTGGTTCCACACGCTAATGTGTTTTCAGGACTTACAGTGTTTGAGTCTCTATTCTATATTTAAGTTAATATTTTAACAATGATCGCTATATTCGTTTTACGTACGTGTATGTAGGTAGCAAGGTTCAAGTGTGATACGGCGGCGCTAGAAGAATCATCAGCAGACAGCGTACAGAAACTTTGTTGAGTTTGTTGGGTTACCATTAGATAAGTTCAAAGCTAATTAATGTTAAGTAAAAATTGTATAAAAAGCTTATTATAGAATATCTGACTAGAGGATATATCCATGAGAATAGATTTCTTAGGCTATTTCAACATTCATGAATTTTGTAAATGACTATATTATTATTTGACAAAAAAATAAAACGCGAAAGATGCGACGCATGTGGATTTTTTTTGTGAGTTCTTCTCCACAGAGTCCGCACATTGTGTAGTGAACACACTCAAAAAATGTAATGACGAAACTAAGAGATGTAACATCCAAAAGTTAATAAACTATTCATTTCATTTCAACTTTAAATTGAACATCCCAGCAGCTGACTAAAATTCTGAAGAATTTCAGAAGAATTATCATCGTTTTAATTTATATTTGAATTAAAAGACTGGGGATGATTCAAATTGAATTTCTCTCATTTAAAACGATGTACGTATAACAACGTTGACAAACTAAACAATCAGATCCAGTTCATTAAACAAAGTGTTAGCAAAATAACGCTAAACCTCTCGGGTGGTAGAAGTTCCTCAAAATAACGCTAAACCTCTCAGATGGTAGAAGTTCCTCAAAATAACG
Source organism: Carpatolechia fugitivella (assembly GCA_951230895.1). NCBI lineage: Eukaryota > Metazoa > Arthropoda > Insecta > Lepidoptera > Gelechiidae > Carpatolechia > Carpatolechia fugitivella. The sequence continues at coordinate 15,614,655 of OX579645.1, forward strand.
CTAAACTTCTCGGGTGGTAGAAGTTTCTCAAAATAACGCTACACCTCTCAGGTGGTAGAAGTTCCTCAAAAAAACGCTTAACCTCTCGGGTGGTTTAGTAACCCGAGAGGTTTAGCGTTATTGAACTAAGACGTTGTAAAATACCTTCGGTTACAAATCACTGAGTTAGTCTATCTACGAGTATCTACGAATATCTACGAATATACTATATATATACTATGTATACTAATACTAATTTATATATATATATATATATTATATAATAAAGAGGACAGATTTGTATTTTTGTATGTTTCTAACGAACAAACTCAAAAACTACTGAACCGATTTTAAAAATTCCTTCACCATTAGAATGCTACATTATCATTGAGTAACATAGGCTATATTTATTACTAGAAAAAATTTGGGATCCTTGCTAAAACTTCTGTAACGTGAACCAAGGTGTAAAAGAAATTGCTTAAAAATTTATTTCATAGCATACGCTGCGGAAACTATTGATGATAGAACAAAAAATGTTCTACAATATTAGAGGACATAATATCAATATATTAGGTACAATATTATGTCCAACAATTGTAGTTATGTCACCATAACCACTTTTAAAAAAAAAAAGTCAATAAAAAAGCTGACCAAAACCAGACCATGATAACCATACCTTCGTATTAATCCTTATCCGTATCTCGAGGACATATTTTCCGGGATCGGGAATGAAAAAAATCCCGGGAATTCCCGGGAACGGGAACCCGAGAACGAAACCCTAGTGGCCCCACGCAAAGCAGCCGTAGCGTAGGCACGAAGTGCGGGGCGGGTACTAAGATTGGGATGAAATTTGGAATAGAGATATGTAGTTTGTACCCTGGAATAACACAGAATACTTTTTACGGGAAAAAGTTTTATTCCCACGGGAAAATCTTACACAACGCGAACGTAGCCATGGGCGGACCGCTAGAACGCAGCCCGCGTATTGCTGAAATGCGATAGGATTCAGAAAGGATTAGGGGTCGAAAATGGCCCGAACTGCTTCGAGAAAAGGATGGTACGGCCGTGCCGCTTTTTTGCTCGACTTGGCGGGGGCACTGCCGTGCCCCCCCAGATTATCACTGTGCATGGCTACATGGCTAGACTACACTTTCGAAATAAAGATCCGCCACTGACATTAGTAGCAGATTCTAAAAATTTATATACAACTATCTTATTAATAACACACACCTTTCCGTACACTGTTCCTCTATAAAAAGAAAGGTTGTCTGGAAGAGATCGCTATTAGCGATAAGGCCGCCTTTGCGCACATTTTATAATAATGTTTTCTTTATATGTCCCATATGTGTTATGCAATAAAGTGTTACTTACTTACTTACTTAATAACGGCAAAGAAATGTGGTCTACTAAATAAATGTGGTCCACTAAATAAGGAAACGCAAAAACACAACGATAGCGAGTTTTAAAAAAACTATCAGCGCCATCTGTCGCTTGACGAGGGAATGTAGCCGTTCAGGCAGCCCTAATAATAATATAAGAATATTATCAAAATCAAATCATTCTTTATTGCACATAAAAAACACTCATACAAATACAGGAGAAGGCAATTGGCGGCCTTGTCGCTTTAAGCGATTTCTTCCAGGCGAAAAATAAAAAAGAAGGATGAATAGGCGGGTGTGCAGAAATAGTACATACTGCTATAAGATTATTTCTTATTTGGAAGGAAAATAAAATAATTCACATATATTTTACATATTATGGTTTAAAATGCGTTGTAAATACAGGTTGTTACCAAAATGCCCACAAAGTGGCCAGGGGGTGTGTCCATGAAACTAAACATTTTTTTCCTAAGGAATATAGGTGGTCATGAGTGTGTACCGCGGGAAAAATGTTATTCCCAGGAGAAAAGTACCACGAATTGGACTACCCGTTGAAAAACCCCTTCAGTCGTTAGGGTTTTAAGTATTTACAGAATGATAATTAAAATAAATATACAAGGTGTAAATAAATTAGCTGACTGTATGTTTGTAACAAATAAACTCAAAAACTACTGAACTGATTTTAAAAATTTTTTCACCATTAGAAAGTTAAATTATACCTGAGTTACATAGGCTACTTTTTACCACGGGAAATATCTTTTTACCACGGGAAATATGTTTTTCCCACGGAAAATTTCAAAAATAAAGCGGGCGTAGCCGCTGTTGGGCCGCTAGTTTAGAATAAAATGGAATGTACTAATTGCACGCACACACAAAACAAGCTTGATTTTACAGGCTTATGTCGTCGCCTTGAAAAATCATCCGTATCCTTGATTCTCATATGCTTGGCTATACTCTCTGCGAATAAAATATAATAAGTACCTACAGCTTCCGTGGCGTAGCGTCAGAGCATACCTATGTTTTACTTACCTACTTACTTACCTGTTCCCAGTTTGTTCAGGATATTACAGGCAGTGTCACATATTTTTCAAAAAGAAAGTTGATTTCATTCGTTGATCTCCGGCTCAATAACTCAGGGTTAAGATTATATACTGCGAATAAATATAATCTTTTGAATAACAAAAAAATTACCACCAGTACCAGTTATTTTTTTCTGGGTTTTCGATCTGACTATGTACCTATTGAGGCGCGCAATGAGCTGCTTATCAAATTATATCGTCGATTCCAACTAATTCCCAGGTCGCCTCACCCCTCGCGCCCCGCCCCGACGACGCCTCCGGTGCTCCCCGCGACCCCGCACCTCACTCCCGCAACTCTAAACTCATTTCCTGTGCGCCGCCTGGTTGTATTAATTTTAAATTAAGTACGGATAAATCGTGTGCGTCAGAATGGCGGACGAACATTCTAGGTATTTGGTCGCTGTCATATGCAAATAAAAATACACACACATAATAATATAGATACTTATTCGACACTCGTATGTACTAGATGACAAGTAGATTAATTACTTTTTATAGAGTTACTTAAGAGGTATCTATGTATTTGCTACAGACAATTTAAAAAGATACTCGTAATTTTTTTCTTTTACCCAAGCTTCGCTCGTTTTACTGGATTTTTCTTATTATAAGAATCATATTCAATTTGCAACTTTGTTTAGAGTTTGTTGTATTTAGGCAGTTCCATTCGTAAGTTATTATAATACAAAACCTGTAAGAAAACCAAATGAAGTCGATCAATGCTAAAAGATAGTCAAGATTTAAACAAACACAATGCTACAAACTACGTACCAATAAAGGCTGAACGGCTTTTAGAATGCTGAAAATTAAAAATCCTGAATGAAAATGCTGTAATCCCGAGCTTGGCGGGTACCGATAGAGTAGAGTGGCAACGTCCCTCGACCGGAAGCGCACGAAGCGGCAACGTCGCGCTGGCATCGATCATGGTGGTACACCCACACACACAAAAGTCCCCTTAGTATCTCCGACGCACGCACACATGTACTGACTCCTCAGCGCCTTAAGGTGTCAGTCAGATTAGAGGTTATTTAAATTAACCTACATGTAGTTATATATTTGTAGCTTTCACAAGGAAATCGGTGCTTTCCTTTGATTCAGATACTTTTGCTGTGCTCCATTTTCCTGTTTAACTTTCGGATTGAAAGTACCGTTATTTTCGGTTGAGAATGTTTTCTTTTTTTATTAGCTGTTATATTATGTTATAAAAATTTAATTTCGATAAATAGGCTACTAGTGAAAACTTTTATCTAAGCAAAAACTATAGTGGTCGTATATACAGCCTACTACATTTTCAGGTATTTCAGAAATATATCATCCATCACCACACTTTTACTCACTCAAAAGTAAATTTGCAGAAACTTTACAAATAATTAAAGCTTTTGAAATATCTCTGGTCGATTGAGAGGCGATAGCCACACCAATATCGCGCGTGAATAAAAGTTCATTACAAAAGAAAACTGAAAATCCCGTTTTAATAAAAATCCAGCTCTTTGACGCGCGCGCCGTCTGATGAGGCGATGCCATGTCCGCTTTGTCCATAGACTCCTTTATTTTAGTCATGTTTAATGCGCTTAAATGTTCGACATTTTGAATGAGCCAAAATACAATTTTATTTTACAATCCAACATATTTAGTAATCAAAATTGGTTTATAACAAATAGGTATTTCATCATCATCAATGAATCATCAATACAACAGCTCATGTACGTCCCCAAGGAATATTAATTTTATGTATAGATAGATATTCTAACATATACAAGCTCATATTAGAAGTTCGCTCGTTTCAAAAAAGAAATGAAAACAACTAAATTAACATTCATATGTAATAAAAACAACGTAATTGTAGCACTATTGGTGCTACGCGTCATGTCGTAGCATTTGCATTTCTTTAAAAAGAATTGGAGAATTCTAAATAAAATTCGAAAGTACGCGAGAAGTAAAGTAGATTTAAATACTTGTAGTAGAATCAGTGGATCAAATAAATAAAATTATCAAAAACAACGCAACGTAGTGTTAGCGCTGCCGCTACGAACTATGTCTTTAAAAGAATTTGGAGATATCAGAATGAAATTCAAAAGTAGGCAATATATAAAGCATATTTGAATAAAGTATTAGTGAATCAATTAAATAGCACTATCGAAAACAACGAACTGAATTTCTGCTGCTGCTACGCGTCATATCGTAGCATTTGCTACGAGCTTTGTTTTTAAAGCTTTCGTGAAGATATCTTATAAAAATACGAAGTAACTATGACAAAAATTTGCTTTACTTTTTATTTAAATATAGAAGTAGAATCAGTAAATCAAAGAACATTTACTAAAAACATCGTAGCATTGCTGCTACGCGCCACATCGTAGCATTTGCTACGAGCTTTGTTTTTAAAGCTTTCGTGGAGATTTCTAATAGAAGTCCGAAGTAACTTGGACAAAAAGTTGCTTTCATTTTTATTTAAATATAGAAGTAGAATCAATAAATAAAAAAACATTACCAAAAACACCGTAGCATTGCTGCTACGCGCCACATCGTAGCATTTGCTACGAGTACTTAAGTCTTAAAATCTTCCTAACAATATTATTTTAGAGTATTCGACTATATTTAATATCGAATGTATTTATGAAAGACAAAGTGAGGCAGATTTAAATTCACTATTCGAACAATTGTTGTTATTATGTTCTTCTTGGTTGCACAGATTTAAAAATCATGATTTTCTAGATAAATATGAATCCATAGATTAAAAAGCCAACGCTGATAAAGGCAAAAGTAGTTTAATTTATAAAAGCTGTTTGCATGTACGAGTATATACCTATAAATAGCTAGGCCATAGGAGCAAGGGCAAGATGCGTCATATTTTATTATCCCTAAAGCGTTATTATCTAATCAAAAACGTTATAGTCACTTATCCATCACCCAACGTAACGATAATTTTTAAAGCATTCTCTAATTATATGGAAAAGTTTAGGCAATGATTATGTAAGTGTTGGATTTTCCGTGCTAGCAATGGGTCGTGGGCCGAGGGTTGCGGGTCGCGCGGGTCGCCGCCGCAGGCCGCCGCGCGACCCAGACCGTATAAATCAGAATTAATTGACGGTCACGACATTGCTGTGACCGGCCTTACGTGTTGTGCAGACAACTGGCTCGGCTGGGAATCTACCCGGCCTTTCTATCGCACAGGCTTAACTATTAGTAATCCAAACGTTTTTGAAGCAAACATCTAATAAATAGCTTTGCGCTTTACAAAGCTAGTTTTGATAGTGATATATACAAATATTTGATTCTCATAAAACTTAAATTGTATTGGATTGATATAAGTAATTAAATAGGTTTTTTTTCCCTTGAGCTTAACCATAATAGCTTAACCCTATATTATAGGGTGATCAGATCACACAAGACCAGTGCGCGTAGGTGTATTTCACGAACAACTTAGTAACAATAATGCTATAAGAATCAATTTTTAAATCGAAATATAACCCAACGCCCCATAAAATTCTTCAAAATGAATAGCCATGTGCCTAAATTCATCCAATTACATGGACAATAATCGAGTTAAAATAGGCCGCGTAAACATAATAAAACTCGCGAACAATGCGCGGTCAGACACTTCATTGTTCCAGTCCAGGGTTCGAGTGCCGACTCGAATTCAAAATAAAAACAATATGCAGATCATGACAAACGATTGCTTCGAGCCAAGAGCACGCCATTCTTCTATTGCCAATGTTTTATGGCTCTGAATATGAAAATATAGCACTTTATACAGTATGAAATCGATTAAATTTTAGAGCAAAAGTATGGAAATTTTTGCCTGTGGTTCTTACCATAAGTCTCTTTTATATGAAATTATGGTTAGTTAGCACTTATTGTTTTTCTTGAAATAATAATCTTAATTGAAGTTGTAACAATCTTTTGTTTATTGATATCCGTCTGAGCTTTTTCACGTAAAGTGTACAAAATGGAAGACACTATAATAAATTTTAATGTTTGAGTGTTCATCTCTAATAGTAAATATTAATAGTTATATCCGGTGAATATCTGTTATGTGTATTGGGTATAACTCAACCATACTTCACTTGGCAAGATTGTATCTTTGACCTTCTTTTATCCAGATGTACATTATGTATTAGGTATATTATGTACTCCCCACAGTTCTACGGTAGAACGAATCAGTAGAACTAATGGGAACGAACGCTTAAGAATAGTTAGTGGTTTTTTTTACTCTTTACGAGTACTTGTGAAGACATTTTACAAAGGAAAGCAGATAAGAAAGAACATGAGATATATAATATGCGAACTAAAATATCCAATATAAAATTCCTTCAAGATTTCATAGAATTATCTTTATCTCTCTTACTTTATGGTGCGGGTTGTAAGGTCAATGACCGATCTTACGAACATTGACATTTTTTTATTTATTTATTTAAAACTGCCAGTGAATGATACATTACAAATTATCATAATATATAAACATAACACTATTAGATCAATGTACATTCTATTGAAGGCAATCACAGCATGCAATTAAAGCTTATAGCATAACACTTAAAATTTTACAGTAGACATTATTTTAAACTGATATAGGTATGGTAAAGTAAATAATAAAATTCAACAAGTTAGTGATTTTAGAGTGAAAGTTAAACTAAGCATCTTTTAATTGTTTTAATACTTTTAATTATGAAACCATAGAAGGCCTCTGAATGTTAAAGCTACTTTCCGTAGATAATAGCCGGGACTAATATCAAGCTACCTACTGTATTGCAGGCCTAAATATTGAATATTGATTGATTGCGGCCGTATCATTTCAAGCATCTACCCATAACATTAGCACGGAACCCTAACGAGTTTCAGAATCGAAATTCAAACGGCATAAAACAATTTTTGCCAAACGGCTGGGTGGATAAGCCGCTAGCTAACAGGCTGTCGCGGGCCACAAAGCGTCCTGATTACCGACGCCGGCGAAGCTCCCAGTCATTATCTCCCGCCCACCCTGTTTATTTTTCTCAGATAGAGATTAGCCAGAGTGCTTTGCGATTGGCGGGGTGGCGAGTTGGACAGAGAGGGGGAGGGTTGGGGGCGTGTCTGGCAGAGGCCCCGCCCTCGCGTCGCGGCGGACTGGTGAGTTGCCCGGCGTCATGAACGTCGCGCGTGCCGGCATGTGGCTGCGTCATCCGTAGCCATGCTTGATATCAAAAGCTCTGCCGACTACCTCAGTCGGTCAGGCACATTTACCAACTTCTCTATGCTGTTTGCGGGTGATTATACCTTTTTATTATTAGTGATGTGCTGTGCAGTGTTGTGTTGTGTTGGGAATTTTTATCGTGGCTAAGTATCAATAAGTTATTTGGACTTAAAAATTTATTTTACTTACTTTTTATGTAGTAGTTTTATTTTTGATCGCAGATTGTCATTGCAGGTATCAATATTATAATATAATTTTAACCAAAGTGTCAGTCTGTAGAGGTCACCCATAAACGTAATAGGATACGTACGATATTAATGTCGGAGACAACCTCCTCCTACACTTGCTACGGTGACGTAGCAGTTAATGTTTGTCTACGAAATATTTAAAGTGCTACATTTATATATACTTTGGTATACTTTACAATGAATGTAGGCACGTGAAATATTGTAATTTTTAAAACAGTGATTTACAACATGTATAGGTATAGTCAGGCTAGCTGTGTTAGTCTACACTGCTGTATCAATTTTTTATAATAATTTTAACCGACTCCAAAAACAGGAGGTTCTCTATTCGGTTGTATTTTTTTATGTATCTTATCCGATATCTCCGCCAATTGTAAACCAATTTTGGTTTTTCTTTTTTCATTCGAAAGGAGGTGGTCCCATATATATTTCTTTTAAGATCTGATGGTGGAATATCAGGCATTACTTGGAAGCTCTTCGACGGGGTGTAGCACTTGCATTGTTGTTCGTCTATTCTTTTAGTCACAGATATCTCAGTCAGTTTATAACCGATTTTGTTGATTCTTTTTTCATTCAATAGGATTCAACTCTTAACGTATAGGTACCAATTTTGTTACAATCTTATGTTGGAGTACGGGATAAAAGTGAAAACTCCTCAACTCGTAATAGCAACATGCATCGCGATACAGTTATTGTATTGGAAATCACAGAAAATACAGTTTCCGTGGCCGAGTAGTCGAGTAATTGACTCTCATTATGGAGATTCCGAGATCGAGTCCCGGAAAGGATACTGTTAAAAAAAAGATAAATTTTCTCCAGTTTGGTCTTAGGACATTTCAAGGCTGAATCACCTGTTAGTCCGAAAATAATGATGACTCCGTGCTTCAGAAGGCACAGTAAGCTGAGGGTCTCGGCTACTATCTACGTAAAGAGTCGTTACTTGAACCAAATCAGTAGCCATTGGTGGCGGCTCTACACTGACACTAGGGCATAATGCTATAATGTGACCAGGGTTTTTGTGAGGTTAGTTGTCGACCTTACAACCTACATGATGAAGAAGAAGCCAGCCTAGGTTCACATCTAAAATCAACAAATGATATACTTTGAAGATACTACTTGAAACTCCTTAATAACGAGTAGCTCAAGTATCGGGGTAAGGTTTTGTAAATTGGTAAACTGTAAGCTTATTATGTAGGCATCGTCGGTTAATTAACGAGCCGGATTAGCTTGGAAGCTATTAAATGACCTCTTATCCAGTTTAACTTACTATACATATTGGCGATACAGTCGGTATAAACGACGGCGCTTCGCAAAGCACGGAAGACGCTCTCAAATCTAAACAAAACCTATACAAACAAAATTATAAAATAGCAAAATTTGCTTTTTATTTTGAAAAAACATTACAAAACAAAGTGCTGGGGTTAGAATAATTTACTAATACAAAAATTACTATACACTAAAAATTTAAAAATAATATAATTTTAACAAAAAAATAGAAACCTCCTTCAAATTCCTTACATGATTATTTACACTAAAAATTAACAAATAAGATATATATAAATATATAAATATTTTTATTATTTATATTTATTATGTATAACTAAATAAATATTTTAATAAAATAAATATAATTAATACTTAATTATTACAAATTCTAATAATGTTAAACTTAGTTACTAAGCGTTCTTAATTATTATTGTTTCTTTAGTTTAAACTTCTTATTCTCAACTGTGTCGGAAGTAGGGTGGTATGACTGAGAGTAGTCAGTCTTAGCACATAAATAGGTCTTAGACAAATTGTTTAACAGTTGTTTAGAAAAATGTTTAGCCGTTGTTTATGTTTAGACAAGGTTTAAGCTGTATGTCTATCTTTAAATACTACCAACCTCTTGTCTAAGAATCGTTTAAACTAAAATATTGTTTTTCTTGTATAAATTTTAATTGATTTCACCGAGTTAACTCATTTGACCTATTCAATGAAGTAAATATATAGGTATATAAAAAATACAGGTTCAGCATAGCTTTCCGCAGTATTGGCAACCTAAATAAGGATCTTCCACACGGTACTCGTGATGAATGCATCTTTAAATTGAAGTTGCCTACATTACAATATACTTGAACTTTATTTACTTTTTTTTTCAGTGTAACTGTGTGGTAACATTTCTTTTTTTATTATTTGTGGTAAGACCGGTCACTTGTTGGTCCAGTTTAGTTTCTATCTACATAGAAATAACTATTCTATGTCATATATCATAATATGATAATACTCGTACTATGTCCCGTCTTGACAGGTCAAGGAAAGAATGCGTACTCTAAAATTACCTTGTGTGTAATTGGGCGATTTGAAATAATATGAATACGAAAACTTCCGATTAATGACAACAACTATTAAACTATTTCGCTAGTTCAAAAATATCGGATAAAAACAAATTATACGATTTGAAACAATGAGTTCGCGGAAAAATGCAAATGCGAAATGTCAGTGCACGACACAACGATTTCGAGGAAATGGTCTAACAAATCGTAGTTTAACACATTCGGTTTTCTATTGTTTGGAGCTTTCCCTTCCGATCATTGGTGTATCTTTTTTTTTACTTATTTTGAACTAATGAAATTGCGAGTTCTTACGAGTATCATGTTACTCGTACATGACCTGTTCTTACTTCCACTCTGTCATTTATTATTTCTGTCTGTGCAATAAAGTATATTCATTTATTCATTCATTCCTTCGTATCACCAAGAGAAATAAATATTTTATAACTTTAAATTAAAACTACTAAGTATGAGCCTCCACCAACCCTAGTATATAGTACCTAACGAGCACGGCCGACGATATGGGAACCTAAACCGGCGCCCTCAATAAAATGTAACCTTAGTCCGGACTAATGTTTGCAAGCAATCTCGACAGTTCTAATTCGAAAATAGCTGGAAAATTCATATTTAAATTTATATAAATCCGGCCTACTATAAAATCAAATTTCAACATGAAAATTCATTTTTTTAGAATTTTAACAACAGTAATTATAGCTAAACCGCCATTTTTAATTTGTATTAATTTCATGAAGATTGTCGGTATTACTTTGACGCATAAATTTCAAATACCTGGTTGACCGAGCTCGTTTTTTTTTTTTTGTGAGACGCCTACGCATTTAGATAAACTCTACTTACTTCATACGTTCAGAAGAAAGTACACGCGGCTAGACATAGTAGCACTTTATACGAGTAGCATTGACTTATGAGCTACTCAATGAGCAATAGATTCAGCTATCCTTTTCGTTTTTATGGTCCTTTTTTTATTGGCTTGGTGCGGTTTGCACATCATCGCCACAGTCATATTATATCTTATACTTTAAACGAGCAAGATAAGAATAATAAGAATCTCGGAAACGGCTGCAACTATTTCGATGAAATTTAGCAATTTAGTTTCGGGAGTGATAAATCGGTCTAGCTATGTTTAATTTTTAGAAAAAATAGGTTTCCCCGTATTTTCAGGCTTAAAAGAATTGATACGCGATACGAGTATCATTGAAATAGAAAGGTAATTTTGGCTCAGTCGGGACACCGCGAGTTTGCAGTTCGAATCTCGACAGATATATATTTTTAATTTCTTTGTACTTTTTCGTTTGCTTCTTTTTTATTTGTTATTTTCTTTTTTATTCTTTCATTTAGTTATTTAAATACAAAATGAAAGAAATTTAAATTTCTGATAAAGGAAATTGCCCACGGGTGGTATCGCTAAAATCTAAAAATCAAAGTTGTGTCACAAGTGCATAAAATGGCCCGAGTAAAACGAGGAAACGAATAATATGTATTATAAAATAAATTAGGATCGGACTTTGGATAGGATTCAGAAAGGATTATTATAAGAAAATAAATTATTCCCATACCAACTAACCTACCAACTTATTAGCAGTAGTTCCAATCTTGGCCGTTTCACAGATATAGTGGTAAAGGCGGCGCTAGTAGCAATATAAAATTGCATTTATTGAGGTTGCGTGGATAAAATAGAATTTCCCATTTCTTTGTATCTAAATATCTACAAAATACTTTTTTAAAAGAACATTTCGTCACTATGTGAGTTGGGAGAACTTTCGCTTTAAGAAAAAACATTGAAATTTCGAAGAATATTTTTATTCGTCATATTTTTTATTTAAAAACTAAATGAAAATATACAAAAAAAGTAACAACGACAGCGGTAAATAATATATAAAAAACATAAAAAAAGAAAACTTCAGGATTCGACCTCGAGACCTTAGTCTTCTTAGTCACACTTCTTAGTCATCGGTGAAATTTCCTATCTCTTCTAACGATATTGCGTAGCTATTTTATAATGCCTGAAAACACGGGGAAAACCCTTTTCACTAAGAATGAAACCTAGTTAGATCGATTTATCGCCCTCGAGACCCCCTATATACCAAATTTCATCGAAATCGTTGCAGCCGTTTCCAAGATTCTTATTATTATTTAGAATAGATAGATATATACAAGAATTGCTCGTTTAAAGTATAAGATAAGATATTATTTTAAACTCGGCTTGGGCATATTCTAGTAGCATACCCCAAAAGCTTGTACACAACACAGAGTAAGTAAGTAAGTAAGTAACACTTTATTGCATAACACTTATGGGACATACAAAGAAAACATTATAAAATGTGCGCATAAGCGGCCTTATCGCTAATAGCGATCTCTTCCAGACAACCCTTTTTTGTATAGAGAAACACGGAGTAGTGCGTGAAGGAAATATAAAGTTACTTTGACAGAGCCTACACCGGTGCAGTGGATCTAGAAGCATTAAACTTTGCACACAAAGTCTTTAGAGTGGTGGTGGTGTGCACTAACCAAGGCTTTTTTGAAATCCTTACTAGGGGGTTAAATTGGGGTTTATAATTGAAAAATATATAATCTCTAAAATCACCATATAAAATTCCTTACATAGTGTAGATATGCACTAAGCAAGGTTATTTTTAAGTTCATCTTCCAAGTGGCTTAAATTGGTAACTTGATCTAAAAAAATACTACGAATCAGTCACATTCTATTCTAATTTCATAGAGAGAAGAATTCCTTGATATTCGTTCTACAAAGCAGCTGAAGCCATCATGCTCAGTTTTGAGTGCTTCAGTTTTGAGTGCTTGAAATTTCAGTTGCTGAAAATTCAGTTTTGAGTGCTTTAATAACAATATTGTTTTCTGCTCTGTTTTATAACCAAGAGCGATTAAAAAAAAAATTAGTTTATATGGAATTTCAGTGGTATATTCCATCGCGCAGACGGCTAGATTGTATTCTTTGTTTCGCTTTGCAAAATAAAATAAAAACATCGAAAACACAGGATAATAATAATAATAATAATAGACCGGATATTACCATAGTAGATAAAGAACACAAAACAGCACATTTGATTGATATTGCCATCCCTAATACTCATAACCTGCAGACTACAATCGCTGAAAAGCTTAGTAAGTATACCGACCTCAAGGAAGAAATAACGCGCATGTGGAGGCTCCAAAAAGTTGTCATAGTACCAATAGTGCTGTCTACTACCGGTGTAATACCCAAACAGATTCATCAATCGTTGCGCACCCTTAACATCCCGCAACTCAACTATATTCATTTGCAAAAAGCAACCATCCTCAATACTTGCCGCATAGTCAGAAGATTCTTACAAACAGATCAGTCAAATATCAACGCTCCTATAGTACCACAAATCGCACGAACTAACACTCACTTGGCTTCGGCCCGTGACTGTTAAATACTACCGGCCCATAAAGCCGAGATGGATATCCCATAAAAAGAAATAATAATAATAATAATATTATTATTATTAGTCCATATTTGTATGTACTGATAGCTTTAATCTGCTTAGTTTGGGATCAGATAGCCGTGTGTGAAGATGTCCCCAAATATTATTTATTATAACATTCAAATACAGATTTTGTGCTCTCTATCCATGCATTAAGTGATATTAGTGTTCATTATTCAATCACTGGACTCACCAGGGCACTCCAACAACACTCTTCATTGGGCTGTCTTTCACACACACACACACTGCAGGTGTCTGATAAAAATATAATATATTACTTATCAGATCATAGTATACTGCGTGGTTAACAAAAATGTATTGGTTGTCCTAGCTGTCTGTGGTGAGTAACTTTGATAGTATTTGTAATTTTGTGTACTTTTAAACGCCAAGCTAATTTTAATGCAATTTCAAACAAAAGAGTAGTTATACAAACTTTAAACAAACTTTCGACATTAATAGTGTGTAAAATTTCCAATAAATATGACATACGACTCCACATTATGCAATAATATAAATTATGCACACTTTCTTGGGATTATTTACCGGTACCTGACATTTTATGCTAACATTAATAATATATTAGTATAGCGTAAATAACCGTTTGCTGCTTAGATAGGTGATAAAGGGAGTCAGATGAGAAGGGAGTGAGTTCTATACCACGCACAACTTCCCCCGAGTGCTTTCAGCCTCTCCTCGCATCACGACACCTCAAGTCCTTTAACGAGTCTCGAGTGAATCCCTCACTTAATAGCAGCATTTCACTGAAGAAGCTCTAATTTGCTAAATCTGCGCTAACGTGCGTTTGTACTCAAGGAACTTGTGTTCCTTTGTGGCGCATTAATACTCTTATGAAAATTATTTGCTAATTTTAAATTACTTAACTCACTTCTTTATCTGTAAAGTCCATTTACGAGTGCCACAAAGGAACACAAGTTCCTACTTGTGTTCCTTTGTGGCGCATTAATACTCTTATGAAAATTATTTGCTAATTTTAAATTACTAAACTCACTTCTTTATCTGTAAAGTCCATTTACGAGTGCATATTTGTTTGTTTGAGTGGAATCTTGCAATTTTATTTATAACATTTTGTGCATTCGATTGTGCTGAAATTTGGCATAACTTTCTAACCTCGGTGACAATGCAATAATATACCATTTAGCTGGACTCGGGACTCATGGCCATTTGGGTTCATTTGTCAAGTACTATACCTATACTTACTAAGATAATGTACATTTAGCTGGACTCGGGACTCATGGCCATTTGGGTTCATTTGTATTAACAAGTACTATACCTATACTTACTAAGATAATGTACATTTAGCTGGACTCGGGACTCATGGCCATTTTGGTTCATTTGTATTAACAAGTACTATACCTATACTTACTAAGATAATGTACATTTAGCTGGACTCGGGACTCATGGCCATTTGGGTTCATTTGTATTAACAAGTACTATACCTAATAATACCACCTATACTTACTAAGATATGTACATTTAGCTGAACTCAGGATTCATGGCCATTTGGGTTCATTTGTATTAACAAGTACACCTATACTTACTAAGATATGTACATTTCGCTGGATTTGGGACTTATGGCCATTAAGGTTCATTTGTATTAACAAGTATACCTATACTTACTGAGATATGTACATTAAGCTCGACTCGGGACTCATAGCCATTTGGGTTCATTTGTATTAACAAGTACACCTATACTTACTAAGATATGTACATTTAGTTGAACTCGGGATTCATGGCCATTGGGGTTCATTTGTATTAACAAGTACACCTATACTTACTAAGATATGTACATTTAGCTGAACTCGGGATTCATGGCCATTTGGGTTCATTTGTATTAACAAGTACACCTATACTTACTAAGATATGTACATTTAGCTGAACTCGGGATTCATGGCCATTTGGGTTCATTTGTATTAACAAGTACACCTATACTTACTAAGATATGTACATTTCGCTGGATTTGAGACTTATGGCCATTAAGGTTTATTTGTATTAACAAGTATACCTATACTTACTAAGATATGTACATTAAGCTCGACTCGGGACTCATAGCCATTTGGGTTCATTTGTATTAACAAGTATACCTATACTTACTAAGATATGTACATTTAGCTGAACTCGGGACTCATAGCCATTTGGGTTCATTTGTATTAACAAGTACACCTATACTTACTAAGATATGTACATTTAGCTGAACTCGGGATTCATGGCCATTTGGGTTCATTTGTATTAACAAGTACACCTATACTTACTAAGATATGTACATTTCGCTGGATTTGAGACTTATGGCCATTAAGGTTCATTTGTATTAACAAGTATACCTATACTTACTAAGATATGTACATTAAGCTCGACTCGGGACTCATAGCCATTTGGGTTCATTTGTATTAACAAGTATACCTATACTTACTAAGATACGTACATTTAGCTGAACTCGGGACTCATGATGGCCATTTGGGTTCATTTGTATTAACAAGTACTATACCTATACTTACTAAGTACTATAGTAAAGTAATATAGTAGTATACTGTATTTATGTACCTATGTACCACTGTGTCCGTCTGAATATTTTTTTACTTTTGAATGTTGTAACTGTTGGCGAACCTATTATAACAAATAAATAAATAGTATATGATGGAGCCGGAATGGTGGCCATAATGTACTCCTTAACTACTGCTGGGGGGATATATCAGTGAGGAATTCTAGAACAATTCTACATAGCTTCACCTCTTTATTTGACCGCTACCTGTAATATATACTAAAAAGTGATGTCGCAAAATTGTATACAATAAGAAGCAACAAATTGTCAATAAATAATTCAGAATTCACTCAAATTTGCTGATATAATACATCACTTAACCGATTTCATGTTTATTTTGATCTAATTTGAGAGCCTTTCAGAGAAAAAAAAAATGGTAGTGAGACGAAATATTGGAATATTATGGAGAAAGTAAAAGACTTTTAAACAACTAATAAAATATTAAAGTACCGAATAGTTTTAATCATCAACGGCCCGTTACAGTCCACTGCTGGACTATGAGCCTCCTCCACTTAAGTGGAGGGTTTTGCCATAATCTCCACGCTTAGCAGGCGGCTTGGAGATCGCAGATTAAAAGGTTACTGTATCAGAGAGCGCTGCTGCCCATTCCCTGTTCAATGTGTAGTCCCTAAGTCGCCTCTTACGACACCCACGGGAAGAGTAGGGGTTGGTGACAAATGTATTCTACTCTGCCGTCACCACACGGCTACTTTTTTATCAGTGTTATTATTTTTAAATATTGTTTGAAAGCAAATATTTAATGCAAATAGATCGTTTAAAATGAATATTTGAGAGACGAAACGATGCATAGACGGAATTGTGGAAGATCTACGTAACAATCAGAACCGAATTAATAATTAATGGTGCGATAATTTTTTGGGCAGGGGATTTTCGCTAAACATTGCCAGAAATACCAAATTCGATTGTTTATGACGTAAGAGCGTCTGTGGTCTAGTGGCTAGGACCGCTGCCTCCCGTCCGGGAGACGCGGGTTCGATCCCCACCATGTACCAATGTGTTTTCGAATTTCGAATTCATAAATGTAGGTACGTTTATTCGACGCTCTTACGGTGAAGGAAAACATCATGATGAAACCTGCACACTCCTGTCTGTAAAATCGACCAACCCGCACTGAGCCAGCGTGGTCGACTAAGGCCTAATCGCCCTAATTTAGAGTAGGCTCGAGCCCCTCGGTGGGTCGTATATGAGCTGTTGATGTATGATGTAAACGATATGATAGGAATTTGGCGAATTCCTTTAGAGAACTAAGTTTAAAGTTTTTATGAAAGTCCGTCATTTCTCAAGTTGGAAACTTGATTTGGATTTAGATTAAAGAAAGTTAATAAATTGACACGTGATTCACCGCTTTTTCATTTCCTCTCTGATTGGAGTCACAACATCAACGGCCCGTTACAGTCAAAGTCAAAGTCAAAGTTTTTTATTCGAATTAAGATTTTTACAAATCATTTTTCGACGTCAAAGCTATCATGGATGGCACGTTCGCTACCAGTGTACGCCCTCTGTGGAGAAGAACGGCCAGAAGAAACTCCACAGGAATTGTATCTTTTGAACTTTTCTTTTAAATATAATATAGAATCATACACGAGTCATAATTACAATCTACTCGGCTGATTTGGAACAACAGTTGACCAGACGTTTTTATCATCTAAGTAATCATTTATCGTATAATAGGCCTTAGAACATAAAATAGTTTTAACCACTGTCCACTGCTGAGCCTCCTCCACTTGAGTGGAGGGTTTTGCCATAATCTCCGCTTCGCAGGCGGGTTCGAAATAAATCTATTTGGAGTAATGATTGAAGTAAATCTATGAAAATAGTAGTTTTTATGAAAAGTTCGTCAGTTTTTAAGTAAAAAAAAAACAGACCAATAATGATCCATTCATCGCCACGTGTTTCAACGTTTTTGTAATCCCCTCTCCGATAAACGGAATATTAAGGATCTAGTTTGCATAAAAAGTTTATGTTTAAAAAAGAACTTACAAATTAATAGACTAAACAATAACTATACTATATGACCCAAGAAATAACTAGATAAGAATAGTAAAGCATTAGACAGTTAGGATTTAAGTTTAAGTTTTCCCAAAACACCAATCCCATTTTATCATCTTTTATAATCTTGAAAGACTGGATCTCGTTTACCTAGCATTATTTTTTATATTAAAACACTATTTAATTCAGTATTTTTTACTTCCAGATGCGTCGTACAAAAGTACATGGTCTACACATGCAACGTCACAAGGTTCACAAGGTACAAATTACTTTAACTAAATTATAATAATGGAAGCATCTGACATGATGCTTTTAGCAACTCACCAGTTGGTGGGGTTGGTAGTTGACCTGACAATTCATAAAATATTATGATGATGGTAAAAAAAAACTTTTAAACTAATAAATTAGCCCGCTAGGTGCATATCTGATATTTACAATTAAAAATTTAAGTTCCACCTTCTTTAAAATGTTTTTCGAATTTCCTAAAATAGTTGTTTAGACTTTTCTTTCTCTGTGATTAAATGACTTGTATAAAAAATGTGCTAAAAAAAGTTAATGGGCTGTTGATGATGATATTGGTACCATTTTTGAAGACAGCTACTTAAGATATCTCTATGTATATGTGTACAGGTGGCAGCAAACTACAATACTATAGCAACTACTAAGTTACTTAATTAGTTAGTTTTACTATAGTAATTAAAGGCTAATCTACAATTTTATTGCGGTATTCACCAAGCTGTGTGAATACGGAAAGGATGAAATTTTACTACTTATAGGTACAACGGAAACGGAACTTAAAAAACATGTTCGATCCTTATTTGAATTAACGCGAATCATAAAGTTCTTCTTTTACGTTATCGTAAATACTATAACTCTTTTATTGAGAGAGTGATAAATTACTCGTAAAATTTAAATATTTATCACTTCACAAGAATAAATTCATATATTATGAAGTAAAAAGTACCTTATTTAATATATCAAATGGTCAAAAATCAGTAAAACGTTAAAATAACATGACTAAGTTTTTATTCACATTGAAATCAAAATAGCGCGCCCCTAAAACGGCGCACGCGACGTTTCGCCGGCGCGCGCGGGCCACGTGCCATCTCCGTACGTTCAATGCTGACTTAATTCTTTGATTGACACTTACAATATTTCGGTAAGTGATGCAATATTTTGATGATTATCGTGGGGAGGGTACGCGCAGCTATTATCGCTGCGCACGCTTCACTGCTGCCTCCTATTG
The DNA here is from genome assembly GCA_951230895.1 of Carpatolechia fugitivella. Taxonomy (NCBI): domain Eukaryota; kingdom Metazoa; phylum Arthropoda; class Insecta; order Lepidoptera; family Gelechiidae; genus Carpatolechia; species Carpatolechia fugitivella. Next base: position 15,634,114 of record OX579645.1, read on the forward strand.
TCAAGCTGATCCACGCTCTTGACTTCATTTTGTCCGAATGGAAAATGTTCATTTCAGGCGCAATTATTTTAAATATTTTTAGCAGTAAGTAACTATCTCTTCCCAGGATTCGACTTCAAAATCCTTATTTGCACTACCATTCCAATAAGTTTAAGCTTATACATCGAGCATTAGTGGGTTATAGTAGCTAAAAGAAGACTCTGTCGTGTTTTTATATAATCATATTAGGTAAGTAATTCTACAAAAAAGTCTAGTAAAATCTTAACCGTTCAAAAAAAAGCTCTCTTAGAATTTTTACTCCCATCCTAAAAAACTCGGTCTCTACCAATTATAGCCCTCATATTACTCAAATAAATACAAAATTAAACTAATTATGTATCACCATACTTACGAACAAGTTATGGTGTTGAGTTGAGATATTGAAAATATTATAATCCCTGGGGAGAGATTGCGCGGTCGCGACGGAGCGTGAACCGTGTCGATTAAATGCCCCCGCATCGCACTATAGTTACAAAATACTGCGCGCCGCCCCACCCCGCGCTACCACCCCATGGGACCGATTACTTACAAGGGACTGGGGTCGATGGTCAAACTATTTAATGTTTAAACCATATTTGGTGAGCAGCTTGAATCTAAACATAGCTGAATGCTTTCTAATAACGTATAAGAATTTATTACGAACCTGGTATAAAATAGGGAATATGAAGACTTCCCGACTGTTGACGAACTTTTCATACAAATTTCCAATCCCAACTCCCACTTTTGGAGGGATGATTTCAGACATCCTTTAATTTATATTCTTAATCTTCCAAATTTCTAATTACAAACCTATAATCCTCCCCCTTTTCTTGCTTTAGAGAGAAAATTTTCCAGGATCTTTTCTTATTACGTCATAAAAACTAGTTCCAATATTTTCACTATCTGCCTGCGACTACGCCTGCGTCACTGTCTGCAATGCTTTGTCCAAATCCATTCAGCTGTTTAGACATGAAAGTGAAAAAAAAAACAAACTTACATTCGCATGGGTGGGTGGGTGTCTACAAAACTAGATTAATAGGTAATGTAGAAAATCAACTATTATTTGCTGTCTTTTAGTTAAATACGTACATGAATTAGCGTAGCGCAGTAGCTACGGATTGAAATAAGCGGGGAAATCGAACCACAATGCGCAAGCTTTTTTCTGCGCACAGATACGTAGTTCTACAGTATTAATTATAATAAATTTATAAATGGTTTGTTTTGCAAATACCAATACCTAAATAGGAAAATAAAATATCTTTATGAAAACAGGATTTAAATAACCTGTTTCATCCAACACCAGGGTGTTATAAATCGAGGGTTGAGCTACGTAAAATGAGACGACGCGAGTGGCGGCGGCTGCGAAAATTAGCTGAAAGTGGCTTTTGGCCGCCATTTTCCTTTCTACTCAACCCTGCAGGAGTTACAATAGGAGGGAAAGAGACGAAAGAGAGAGGAAAACCGCTTCAGGCGAGGAGGGAAACCGTAAGCACCCTATTGTTTTGCGTCCCGTGAAGCGAAAACGAGAGGTTCATTCGAGCAACCCAGATTTAAAACAAAAATCTTAAAGTAGACACTATTTTTTTATATAACTTTTTACGTTTAATAGAAATTATAAATTAGCTTTGTCCTCAATACCAATCAAATATCCGCCTTTAGAAGACAAAAATCTTCTGTTATAATTCTATCAAAAAACGTTTTTATTGCCTTCACAAAAACAGAACAATCATTACAATCAAACCAATCGATACTACATAATTATTCAAATGAGACTTTTAGTACGCTAGTCTCTATTGAAAACTTATTCGATACCGACCGACCATGACAATATTCGTTTCGCACGATACTCGTAACACATTAACGTGACATTAAATCACCTTCAAAAATAGGAAAAAATCTTTATTAAAAACAGAGCCATCGTCATACCTCCAGTATCACTTGCTTTAAAATAAGCATTTATTAAAATTTAAGATCGTGTCTGTTCAAGTGGCTGAGTCCCTGCCGCGGATCTCTCCCCTCTGGCCCAGTAAATACAACGCCTCCAACAAATAGTTTTGACAAGAATCCTTTGATCCTGAGTAACGAGATATGAAATCTGCGGTCCTGACACCCACAATTTAATCCAAAACCTTGTCTAGTCGGCGCGGAGCGATGTTTATGAAACGATTAGCAGTCCACTCTTAATTATTTAACTTTTTTTGTCTTTGATATATTTTTTCAATAATCTTTTTTTTTATTTTTTTACTGATGAGATAAAGTAATTTTGACCATTATCAACAAACAATAATAATAATAATATAGTTACTAAGTACCAATTTTTTTAGGGTTCCGTAGTCAACAAGGAACCCTTATAATTTCGCCTGTCTGTCTGTCTGTCTGTCTGTCTGTCCGCGGCTTAGCTCAGAGACTCTTAGTACTACTAGCGGGCAGTAATTTTCAAAGCTATAGAATAAAACCTTAAAAAAATATATCTTAGGGTTCCTCTGGTACACGTGAAGAGCGGGTTACTTTTTTTTCTTGACTTCCTAGTGTGAGGTATTTTTGAATAGGTTTTTTTTTAAAATGTGAGTTTATTAAAACTATTTTTCGATGCTAGTGAACGTTTCAGAAATATTTAATTTAAAGTGCTCATTTTTGTTGGAGTCAAATGCCCCATACCAGCGAAACCGTTGTATTTGGAAATGCGGAAAAATTCACAGTAGTAGTGCATATTAAAGTCTACTTGATGTTCATAATTTTGCTTTTAAATTCATCAACATCAAGTAGACTTTACAGGTTAACGAATACATAGACCTTACTAGTACAAGTAAGAAATTCGGCACAAATATCATAGAAAATGATTTTGATGAACGTTAATTACTGTCTTAAACAGGTAGGAACCCAAGTAGTAATGGACAACTACGGAACCCTACATTTCGCGTGACCCGACACGTGCTAGGCCGGTTTTTATTTTGTGATTTCGGTAAATATAAAGTTAGTAATATCGATAGAGAGAAATTAAAGTAATTAGGCTTAATCGTCATCTAAGAAAAGGATGATATCTATTATAATAAAATATAAGAAAGATTGAGAAGATTAGTTGTCCAAAGATAATGCTTTATATAGCCATAAAATGCTTGCTTTGGGTGCCTAAAAATCGTGTCATAATAATCTTCTATATAAAAAAATAATCTTCTATAATCTTTTCTATAATTCTATAATCTTCTATATAGAAAAATAATTGCCCAAATGCAAGTACGTTCGCGCGTAATTTACGAACGAGCGACTGCATCATATTGCATAATTCTTCTTTTATAGTGTTGGTTTTTATCAGGTTCGTATGTTTTTTTTTTTATTTACGGGAAAAGTCATAAATTACCTACCTGCGCAAAGCCGGGGCGTGCCGCTAGTAGTTTATAAAATATCACCAATAGCGACCAAAGTAAGAAAATATAAAAGAAGAACGTTGTCTATTAGTATTGGAGATTTTGTGAATATGTTAACTATTTATGAACTTGTATGAACATAATGACTCGGAATAGATTATTTTATGTTGTTTGAAAAACGTCTCTATAACGTACTTATAATAAGCAGCTACTACCAGCACACAATAAAAAGGGCCACTTTGCCTACTTTGTTCTATTAAATAGTACTTAAGCGCTTACACTGGCCTCGATTCGGGACGTCACGCTCTAATCCTTAATTTAAGTTAGTCCGTCCTTTTTACCTTCTAAAGATTGAAAAGGGACAGGAGATGGCCATCCTAATATTAGAGCTGTCAAACATTGAATTTGAACCTTATGGCCGTGTCGATTGCACAATTTTAGAGAGCACTTAAAACTTGCGACTTAAAAATCTCTTAAACTGACAGCTATGCCCTTATTTTAAGTATCATTCGTTCAAATTAATATCATTCGTTCAACACCTATCTTTCAATGGTCATAAAAACGAAAAGGATAGCTGGATTTTAAAATTAGAATTAAAGCATGACATCCCGTATCGAGGCCACTGACATCCTTAATGTCTATTAATATTAACGGTAAATCTGAATGACGGAATGATAATTATACATAAGGGGCCCCGCACCGCTTTATCTACTTTGTGATAAAACGGTATGAACAAAGAAAAATAGATCATGTTTTTTGTATTTCTCAAATAAAAATCAAAACATAAAAAATAATGTCACTATCACACTATTCATGTCCCCTAAAAATCAAGGGCCGTTAAACATGAAATCAAAAATACACCCAAATCAAAAGGAGTTTCCACAATGCTGCTCTAACACTAACAACGCGTGAAATCTGATTTTGAGCATCAAAGAGACAATCCGAATGGTACTAAAACACATTCAAAATAGTTCTTGTTCAAAGGGCATTCGATTCATATTACAGTGACAGGCCTTGAAAACACCTCTAGGCGAAAACTTTACGAACAAAAAAACTAATACAGTTATTGTTCGCGTGCTGACGTTTAAACTCCACACTACTTACATTATTTTATTTATTTATTTATTCAGGGTATAAAACTGAATATCGTTTCCCAAGTGTTTGACTTTGTATCGATAATTGCTTTTACAAACTACACGACCATGCGCGTACACAGTTCTATTCCAAATAATTTGTAGTTATTTTCAATTCATAAAAGAGTTTTACGTTTATCGTACCTAATATGTTTAACATACTAATCACCTGCATCATATTTTTGGTAAGTTTTTCTTGAAGTAAAGCAGAGCTCGTCTTAAAAATTAACCTTTATAATGAAAAATTATATTCGTCATTGAAGGAAAAATGAGGATGAAACGCTCTCATTCGTCATCTCGTAGCCATAACGTTATTATTGTTTCAACTGACATCAAAAGGCTGACTACAATACTGCAATTTGTGGGCTCAAGTATTACTTTATTGAATTGAATTTTTCCTTAAAAAAAAGAAAATATTTCTGTTAATAACAAAATTGTCTTGACTGCCTGCTCTCCTTTTAAAACTGACAAGAAGATCGTTATCATACTGTTTTATTTATTGTACAAGTAAAGAGGGCAATTAGGTACCATCCCATCCATCAACAGCTCATTTACGTCCCCACCGAGGGGCCCAATTAGGTACCGTTTAAAATTAAATAAAAACTACATGCCTATGAACCCTTGTTTGATGTTGTGTTCAAAAACTCCTCATACTTAACTACCTACTATTTTTATTGTATGTTTGTTGCAGGCTATGGCACCAATTCATTATCTGCTATGTCGAAATCGACACTCGATGCTCACACGCATCTTCGCCAACCAGGTATGTGTCAATAACAATAATATTTTTATAAGACTATATGGAACAGAAAATTCAATTGAGAATAAAAAAATCGTAAAATGGTTAGACAGATAAAAGTATAAAAATCACGACAGTCGTGTTCACTATTTCGCAATAAAAGTAAGATGGCAGAGTGAAATATATAACGAACTATAAATTTTCTAGCGACATTTCGGCATGGTCCCTCGCCAAACACTCGTACCTCTGTTTGTTGTCCACGGTCAGTTACCCAGGGCACATAAAAGCTTATTTGTGTCTCGGCCCATTGTGTCCAAACATATTCTTTTCGGGTGGCCGCGGGAACCCACTCAATGAAATCAACCGAAATTATTTATTTCGAAGCCAATGTTTAGATCTTTTAAACTTGTAACACTCAATCGGACATTTTTGATTTTCAGTCGTAAAAGTTTTAGGTACATCAATGATAAAAAAATTAATCTCACATTTCCTCCTGGCATAGTTCCTAAATATAGATAGAGATAGACTGCGATAAAATGACACGCCGCCGCCCGTCAGAATATAATTTGTATGAAAAGTGGTGCTGTACAATAGGGAATATGAACATTTCTTTTAAATTCATTAATCGAAATACTTCAAGTTGCAGATAAACAAATAATAACAAATTTTCATCGCTCAGAAACAAAGTTATAAGGCTTCAAAGTTGATGGTTAGACAGAGAGGCCCGACGTGACCTGTGACGTCATTGGTCACGCGGGCCATACATCCGCCATAGAAAATTTTGTTTTCGTAAGAGGGACAGATATATTTCTTTAATAATGTTGTATCCTATTTGTTTTTCGATCAATTTCGATTCTGTTTTGACTGTCAATATTCTATTTTTGTATACTTTCAGATGAACTATAATAAAAAAACAAATGTTTTTTATGCATTTTCCCTATTTCCTAAAAAGAGGGTCATGTCATGGTAGTTTTATCTCTCCATATTGGATGTCTTCGTTATCTTCCACTCGACTACGCTTCTCGTGTTCCACTAACAGTTTTCACGATATCTCGACCCGAAGAATGTGACAAATATGACAAAAGAGCAATCAGGACAGGCGTCGTCAGTGATGTAACTAGATCCGCGGGCGCTCTGCGCGTGGGCCGCACGTTGGCCGCACGTTAGCCGCACGTCACACGCCGGGGACACGCGGCGGCCACGAGCGCAAACATCTCCGACGCACCCAATATTTTCTAATGTAATCGAGACGCCTGACGCCGAGCGTTATAACATCTATGATAGTCAGCAAAAATGTCGCAGTAAAATTCGCCTTGCTTTGATTGGCTTCTGACTATATTGACTTTTAATTTTCAAGTTAATTTGACTCGAAATAAGTGCTTGGCTTTAATCTTAAGCTACTTACTGTAAAGTATACCTACTACCTATGTTTTTCGAATGTCTAACTTCGTTGTACTTATCAGTAGTATACTATTCAATTCCTCTATCTATATTATGTAAGTATATATATCAGCTCTCTCACATAATATTAAGTAAAGGAATCACGTCCCACGCAAAGTGAGGTCTAGTTAGCTTGATGGGTGTTTGTACGTACGTTTAACGAGGACCTTTCATTACGGAACCCTAAGAAATAACATGTTTTTTTCTGAAATGGCCAATATCTAGTGATTATATTTTGAAACAGTACCTACATTACAAGCTTTTAAACATAGCCAAGCATGAGTTTTGATTGTCGTTATTTGTTATTTATTTGTATATTTTAATAAGTACAATAAATGAAAAATAGTATACAGTTTAGGACGACGATAGGACTACATAGAGAGAGTTTTTTTAGATTAAACTTAACACATAAAACTCATTGACAGTACATTTTTTCCCTAACTGATCTGTTTGTATACCAATGTGGTAATATGGCAGACGCGGACTTGTATGGAAAATTATTAAAATTAAACCTTCGTTTTGTCTGTTCACAAAATCCGGTTAAATAATAAACTAGATGAAATATTTCTTTACATATTCAAGTCGTAGATAAAACTTGGCGTAATTCAAATCGCAGGCGCCTCGAAACACGGTTTCAGATATTATTGCCGTGCGTGTCTTTGCTTGCCAACGACCGCGCGGCATGTGAACCGTACACTTTGACATCCAGAAAATGCTAATTTAATACAAGTATAGTTTCACCTTTAACGCGGTTATTGTTTTCGCTTTTGCTTGACTTATTGCATTGCAACACTGCTTAAATACCTAAACCTTGTCACGTTCTTTTTACGAGAAAATATTTACATGATTTTTAGTTTTTTTAATAAATATTTATAATACTGCCCCCCTTTAGACATGACTATTAATTCCTGATAGAAACAATATTGTTGTAAGCTGTGTTTGCTGAGCGTTTGATCGGACCCGCCCAAAGGCGCCCTGACAACCGCGAACAAAGGCAAACAGGGGCCCATGCAAACAGTATTCCAGCTAAAAAGTAAGCCAAGTCAAATGTTGTTTTTTGGTAGGTATCTGCGCGTGCGCTTGCTCAATGTAAACACTAATCGATTCTCTCACTAAAAGCTCTTATTTCCCGATGAATAAAGTTGTCTTTAAAGTCAATATTGCAGCGCTCGTTCTTATACTTTTGTTAAGTCTAGAAAAGGTCGCTTTCATTTAGAGTGTCTTCCGTGCTTCAAAAGTCACGTTAAGCCGTTGGGCCGGCTATTCTTACAGTAATGCTTAAGCCGAGTCAGAGGCCATTTCAAGCTGTTTGGAAACTGTGACAATAGGCCGTCTCTGTGTGCCCACTAGACTGATAATTATGCTTTGATCCACCTTCGTTTGGATACTCAAATCGTCGATATTCTGGATAGTGGTCTATTTTAGCTCAGGTGTCTACAGCTACATCTCTTAAATCAGACTATGATTGCCATGGGTCATTTTTGTATCATACATTTTTTTAAATATCTGTTAGACAATACCATATCCACTTTTAAAAGTATTCATTTAAAGGACATTATGGTGTCCTCATTTGACGCGTCTTTTATGATTCAGTGCCACTATGAACAAGCTTTCCTTGACCTTCATATTTGCTAGCTTCGAAAAATAAATTTGTAATCTCATTTTTAATAAAATCAATCTGATTCGGTTTTCAGAGAAAATAAAACATTATTTTCAATCAACCGTTCCTTGAAATCAGCTGATCAACTCTACCGAAGAACAAAATTAGAGGACAATCCTCTGTTTCCAATCGATTGAACATTGGCTGCACAAAACAATTACTGAGTAATAATCATATGTCTTAACAAATAGAAATGTCAAAATACATCTGCGGGGTGATTTTTATTGAATCCTCAGCTAGGGTAGCTGGGGTTGCTGGCATCGCAATCAAATAGCTAATGCTGGGGTCTTCGAGTCGCTCTAACGACGGCAGGGGATGCCCCGTAATGCACTGAAATCGATTAATTATCCCTTTATTATTATTTTATGGGCTCACAAGGAACAGGCGAGGAACACTTTATATCTCTTAGATTTTATTAGCGTAGGTATTATCCGTAAGAATAACATTGCCTAAGACAAAAATCTGAATTTTTACATTTTGTGAATTTTGAGAAGTCGTGAACCATATCTGGTTCAGTTCAGTTATGTGGTCTTGCTTCCAATATCAAAATCGAAATCCTTTAGTCGAATTGCCCCTTAAGTCAAGGCCGTGATCGTGTCAACTTGAATATCAGTTTTTTCATTTTGGTCGGATTATAAGAAAAAAACTCTATGAACTTGGCCACTGTCTTGAGAGGATATCGATCTATCTAACCATGTTTAACAAGTGTTTAACCGATGTTTTACGAATGACCAAAATTTTAAAAAAAAGATAAAATATGTGCTGATCGTTAAAAAATAAAGGCCTTCGTGATTATGACGGGCCGGAATTATAATATTATTGATCGACGGGTGTCTATGGCGGGCGTCATAATTGGAATACAAATTCGCTCTTTGACGCGGTCGCACGTCGGGAGGGCCGTGATTTGGCCTTTTGTGCGTCACGCATTAACTCCTTCGAGCCTCTGGCTACACCCTGTATTTCAACCCCTGAACCACTCTATACAAGACCCTAACACTAAACAGTAGAGTAAAATTTTCCACGCTTTCACGCATGACTGACGATTTTAGATTTTCAGTTAACGCAATAAGAACGATTTCTCTTTAAGAATAAACTATCCAGAGGGACTCTAAGTTTCGCTTTCAGGGCATAATGTACCGTGAAACACTCGAATAAGGCTTGATTTTTGTTTTACGTGCAGTACCAGTGGCGAAAGATTAGTGTTGGTAATGGACTAGTAATTACAGTAGAAAAGGCTAACATAGTAACGTTCATTTGGTGCACCAATCAGCCGTAATTCCAGCCGAAGGGGTTCGAGTGCCGACGGGGACCTTGCACTGATTCACTTAATACAAATACCGATTGAAAACTATTTGTGATTGAAGCTATTAAGGTCAAGTTGAAAGTAAGGATTGGAGGTAACTAAATGGCCTCATCATCGTTACTTGATCTGATATTAACTTGAAAATGACCAGGATGTGAAAGAAGATTGCAATAATAAATTAATCTCTAGCACTTCTAACTTGAATTCTTCATTTAGTTTCTAAACACAGCAGCAGCTCAATTCTTCTCAAAAAGACATTAAATACCTTTTTAGGGTTCCGTTCCGTAGTCAAAAAGGAAAAAGTTTCGCCATGTCCGTCCACGGCTTAACTCAAAGACACTAGATGGCTGTAATTTGGCATGGATATACATAGCCGACAAAGCTAAGAATAAAATTTAAAAAAATATATTATTTTAGGGTTCCTCTGGTACACGTAAAGTGGGGGTTATTTTTTTTATTCACGACTACCTTATAGTGTGAGGTCGTTGGATAGGTTTTTTTAAAAACATTGGGGGTTTACTAAATCCATTTTTCGATGCTAGTGTATGTTTCAGAAATATTCAGTTTTAAAGTTCTTATATTTGTTAGAGTCATGTTGCCCCCCCTACCAGCGAAACCGTTGTATTTGGAAATGTGAAAAAATTCACGGTAGTTGACCGAGCGAGCGAAGCGAGCGCAGCGTCTCTGTTTCAGCTTGGCCAAATTTGCTTTTGTATGTCCATCTGTTTGTTTGTTTGTTTGTTTCACTCTACAGGTCGCGTTTCTCAACCGATTCTCGTGAAATTTTGTGAGCGGGTTTGATAAATTCATTGATTATTTTTGTCGAGTCAGTTTTTGGAAATTTTAAAAAATGACGGAGTTATGGGGGGGTTGCCAGCTTACAAGGTCTACCGCTGAGGCTGTTTTCCTCTACAGGTCACATTTCTTAACCAATAAAACTAGTGGCTCTGTGAGCTGTAGACCTCGCAAGTCTGTATATCTTTTCATATTTATTTTTATTTTTTCTCCACAAACATCCCCAACCCCTTGATTTTTATTTTTAAATTTATATTATTTTATTTTTTATTTATTTTTTTGTATATTTTTATTTTATTTTAACTTTTTTTATTTTATTGGTTAAGAAATGTGACCTGTAGAGGAAAACAGCCTCAGCGGTAGACCTTGTAAGCTGGCTACCCCCATAACTCCGTAATTTTTTTTAATTTCCAAAAACTGGCTCGATAAAAAAAATTGATTAATTTATCGAACCTGCTCACAAAATTTCACGAGAATCGGTTGAGAAACGCGACCTGTAGAGTGAAACAAACAAACAAATCCACAAACAGACATACAAAAGCAAATTTGGCCAAGCTGAAACTGAGACGCTTCGCTCGCTCGGTCAATAAAATAAGATAAAATAAAATAAAATAACATAAAATAAAATAATATAAAATGAAGATAAAAAATAAAAAATCTAGGGGTCGGGGATATTAGTGGAGAAAAAATAAATATGAAAAGATATACAGACTCGCGAGGTCTACAGCTCACGGAGCCACTAATAGTGTATAGTGTATAATATGATGAATTTAAAAGGAAAAGTATCAACATCAAGTAGGCTTTACAGGTTATCGAATAATAGACCAACTTACAAAATGTACTTTACAAGTAAGAAATTCGGTACAAATATCATATAAAATTACTTTGATGAATGTTAACTGTCTTAAACAGGTACAGCTATAACGGAACCCTACACTTTGCGTGGCCCGACACGTGTTTTTTTTACGTTTTGTTGCGTCCATATAGTAAAAATCGCCTACATAGAATTAAATCTCAGCATCCAAGCTACGGACTTACCCCTGCGGTAGTACAGTAAATTTCATATCGACGGTCCCGGTGTTTGCCCGAGGAATGTTGTGTTGACCGAATGTCGCGGGAAGTGACGGAGCGACGCAGTCAACACGATGGGGGGATATATTGTCCTTGGCTCGACAAAATACAAACGATAAACTACTGGATCAAAATAGACAACGCGCGCTGAACACAATTGTTAGACGGAGATTACAAAAAAAAACATGTTTTCAATGCTTAGGAGTCATGAGATTCTGAATGGATCATGAATCATTAGGTTTTGTGCTTGACGTCGTCACAAGTATAATAATTTGTACTAGAAGCGATATATTCGAATCATTCCGTTAACATCGATTTCCGGTAACGTCAAGTCTGGTGACATCGAGTTCGGTCGATTCCGTTTGCTTCGAATTCCGGCTGCATTGATTTTGCTTTAATGATATTTAATCCATGATCATAGGAGAAGTATACAGTCACCTGAATGAGCTGTAGATATAAAATAAATCTTTATTTTGGACTCTGGCCCGGCTTACCATCCCAACCACTGTGCGGATAACGACCAATATCTTAGAAAAAAACATTCAAAGTTTATATTAAATATGTAAGGCAGCACATAAAACAGCATGGCTGATTTGTAGACATACCTGAATGTTACATCAGTAGTTTGAGAAATAGTATAAGGTATTAGCACAGTAAAAAAAAAATTACCACCTTTGCTGCGCGGAGCTAAATAGTCAGACCTACGAGTAAGATTGCCTTACGTAGATAAGCACTTTGCACTGCGAGTTTATAAAAAAAAAACTTTGTATTACTTCAACATAACTTTGCGATATAAATTGTTTTTATCTCCGACATAAAATAAATCGCAATCATTTGGCGTGATTGCAAAGATAAACGACCAAATGAAACAATAAACATCGAATCAGCGCGGTTGTAACTGTAAACAGAAGTCAGGCTGGTCGTCCCACCAATCTCGATCGCAAATGGAAAACGTAATTCTATTTGGCAAGTTCACGGGATTTAACTTCATTTCTGACTGTCGCAGGTGCAGCATCGAGGGATGATTCCGATAAAAACAAGCCAAAATATTCTACTAGAATACTTATACGAGTATTTTTAAATGCACAAAAAAAATTGTGCACTTGAAATGCCGTAAATGTTATATAGAGCGTACATGTGGGTATACCGTAAAAACTGTAACCTTCATAAATTTATTATAGGTGAAATCGACAAATCTTATCTCTACACTTGCTCCTATACAGATAGGCTTGTAAAAAATAATAAAAGCCATTCAAAATCTATATTTGACGTAGTACATATTTTTAAAACTGTCCTTAAAAGACGCACGCAGCCGGTGGCCACCATTTCATATAAAACTGGGGGTTGCAATTGCTGGATCCAGTATCCGGCAATCTAGCTGTATTCAGCAAGTCAAAAAGAACTATGCGAATCCGCAAGTGATCAATTTTCAACATTAGCGCGTTCACAGCACAATGTTTTAAGTGTCTGCGTTTTGTAAGTTTGAATGAGAATTTATGACAAAGAAAAATCTTTTCTTAAGTAATTATAAACATACCTGTAAATTTTTGTGTATTTATAATAAAATTATAAATATCAGTTTTCTCAAGTTTGATTTATAAATTTCGTCGTTTATGTGAAGTACTTGTACCATTTCACATGTTTTTTTGTATTAACGTTTCGCTTGAATTTTATGAGGCCCGTGTAAAACAACCGATATCATTAGTCATCTCAGTTGGTAGCCGTTTTTATTATCAGTTCTGTTGACCAAATTACGAATAGAAGCAACGAGAAAAAAAAAAAACATGAACAAAAGTTAGAAAAATAAAGTGTTTTGCTAAGAACTAAACTAGGAACTATGAGTGAGTATGGCTATTGCCTATTCACCGCTGCTGTCGTATAATTTGAAATTTGTAACAAGCAGAAACCTAAGACTATAATAGTAGATTACGATTCAAGGATCGTAGGTGGCAAATTACAAACGAGGTGACTTTTGTAAGCCCGAGCCGTAGGCGAGGATTTATAATGTCACGAGTTTGTGATAAAACCTAAGATCCATGTGTTGTACGACGTTTTTCAATACACTTGTGAGAAAACTGATAGTAAATAATTAAACTGAAATGGTTAAGAAAGGTACTACACTACCCTACAAAAGCTATGATACTACAGGTAAAATGGATCATGGAAAAGTTGTAAAAACTAACCTGTATTATATCGTGCCTAGTTTGAGTATCCTTACTGTTCACATTTATCATGAAATAGCAACACAACACTAAAACACTCATAAAACAACATTCAATGTAAAACAATTAAATGAAAATTTTACAAAATTGGCGCCAACTACAAAACGATAGTATGTTTCTTTTTTATAAGCATAATTACGGAGAAAAGGCTCTGGCGGACATTCAGCCTCCACGAATAATATTTGTTAAATCGAGATAATTTTATTTTTATAATTAAAATATTACTGGCTGATAATATTTTTGATACAATTTGTTGAAATAAAAAAATATTAAATACTTTTCTCTTTGTATGAATCGATGTAAATATTTTTTAGTGTCAAAATTATCCTGGCTGAATAATAAATTATGAAGAACGCAGGAATTAAAAAAAAAATGTAATAAAATCGCACTAGTGCGGTAACACGCATTTACTGCCTTCGTAAGTTAAATTTTTGAGCAAGGTGTATTGAAAAAATATTTATTGGTATTGACATTCGCGTATATTTTTTTACCTACGTTATAGGCATGTATAGGTACATTACGAAAACGATTTTAGGATTTATTTAGTGATAGTTATTATTTGAATAAGAACTAGATAAAAATATACGCGAATGTCAACGCCAATAAATATTTTTATAGTTTTAGGTTTCTGCTTGTTAGAAATTTCAAATTACACGACAGCAGCGGTGAATAGGTAACAGACATACTCATAGTTCCTAGTTTAGTTCTTAGCAAAGCACTTTATTTTTATAACTTTTGTTCATGAAAATATTAGTTTGATTTTCTTGTTGCTTTTATTTGTAATTTGGTCAACAGAACACTCGATGCTGGTAATAAAGAAGGTAGATGACGTCATGATTAGAACTATCACTAAATAAACCCTAAAATAATTTTCGTAGTGTACCTATAACATTAGTAAAAATATACGTCTGCTGCCTTTTTCCGAATACGTCCTTAGTCGTCAAACGTCAGTGGATATCAGTGGCGTAACTATAGGGTGGCAGGGCTGGCATAATGCCACGGGCCCCCGACCCGAGGGGGCCCCGGGCCCAAGAGGCCGCTAGCTCAGAAATAATTAACATTGTAACAAAATTTAGAAAAAAAATATGAAAGTACCTACTTAAATCAATTAAAATTATACACAAATAAACATTCAAAAGAAAGTTAAAAAAAAATACAAAATTTTAGAACATCCATTAGATACTTTGTTTTTTGTCGCGGCACTTTGGTGACGCGAGTGAACTAGTGAAGCTCGGGGAATTCCCGCATTTTGTTAGATCCCCGTTAGTTCCCGCATTGAGCTGAAAGATCATTTTCGAAACTAAAATTAATTTAAACCTATTTAAGAAACTCTATGGGACAAAACAGGCTACGTCTATTGAAAATTCTATGGTTCGATGATGTTATAGACACCTTTGCGGAACAAAAAGCTCGGAGAAAGGAATTTTAATAATAAACATCTTATTAAGATTAAATTGTTATTTCATTATAAATATATACACCTAAGCTCTTAAAAATAAAATTTATTAGACTTCGTCCGCGCGGACCACATGTCTTGCCATATCTCCGGTTCTAGTGGGTGGAATTTGATGAAACCTGGCGCAGTTTTTAACTTGGATGAAATGTTATCGAACACCGAAAACACCATCAAAATCCGTCAGCTGTTTTCCCATATGCCGTAACAAACAGATAGACAGACAGACAGAAAGAAAGACAGACAAAAATTCTAAAAAAAATTGTTTTGCGTTCAGAACCCTCTAAATAGTCGGTCCCAGTTAGTTTTGAAAAAATATCTTTAATTCTGTATATTACACGGCCCCGTTACAATTTTATAATAGTATATCAAATTACAACGTTATGATTTTTACTGAAAGGGCCCCATCCAAAGAATTTGCCACGGGCCTCAGATGGTATAGTTACGTCACTGGTGGATATCATGGACCGCTCACTCGGTCGCAGTGCGCTGTTCCACTCCACCTTCCGCGTGGCTACACCAGCTCCCGCTTGCAAACGATCCTCGTCGAGTAGTCATTTATCATAATCATCTCGATTAGATCGCGCCTCGCCCCTACGACGGCAGCCATTTAACCACCCTCGATTTAACTGTTATTGTGAACATTTTTGATTCGGAACGTGTCTTTTGTTGCGTAGCTAGTCATGCCGACGACACGGTGAGTTGCAACACTCGCTGCGAATCCATCCTTCATCTTTTAAACGGTGCTTTGACAGTCTTTGATCGAAAGCGTATGAAATGCGTGAGCTTTTAAGCTCTTAATAATTTGTAAGTATAATGCTTAGTCGTTATATTTTGATCGTGTATCTTGTCTTACAGATTTATTTTTGATCTGTACTTCTGCATAAAATTATTTTTTAGGTATATTATATAAATTCAACAGAAATGTGTGAGAATTATATGTTTGCTTCCCGCAGGAAAATAATAAATCGTTACGGAACATCTTGAAAAGTTTCATGACGTTTATATTCCAATTGCTATATTTACTTGCAGTTGGATATCTCAATTAGGTTCAAATTTTCCTGTCATGCGCCAGGAAGAGCAAAACGAAAATTACGCGATCATTATTTCGTGAAACATGCAATACCGTTCAAGTTCGCATGTAAAACAAATGTGTTGTTAGCTTCGAGTAAAAGAAATTACTGCACAAGCAATACAAATGCGATTTGTCTTTTTTTTAAACTATGTAACTCTTTTTGTATTTGTTACTTCTTTTAGTAAACATTAAATTTGTGTTTTTATTATAATCCACTTTTATCGTTCTTCAAGCTCTATCTGCTAGATTAGTTAAGTTATCGTCGATATGTCCTGATCTCCGGATCTCTACCCAAGTGCACACTATAATAATGATAGTGATGACAATAAAAAAATAAGAACACCAATAATAGTAATGTAAAATTGTAACCCCCTACTCTTCCCGTGGGTGTCGTAAGAGGCGACTTATTAGGGACTATACATTGAACAGGGAACGGGCAGCAGCGCACTCTGATACAGTAACCTTTTAATCTGCGATCTCCAACCCGCCTGCCAAGCGTGGAGATTATGGCAAAACCCTCCACTTAAGTGGAGGAGGCTCATAGTCCAGCAGTACACTGTAACTGGCCATTGATGTTGATGTTGATGAAAATTGTAAAAACAATGCAGGGAGAGATACATCTCTTTGAAAAATAAAAGTAATCAAACCAGCAACTTGGAGAAATAAAATAGAGGAACTGGAGGTATACATTTAAACTATACATTTAATCATATTTTTTAAAACTTACAACATGTAACTACGTTTCGAGTAATTCTGACCCTTTACAAGGGCGACATTCGCTACCATTATGGCTCAATTTTATTTGTAAAGTATAAGAGTTGTACGAGTGTCATTAACAGTTACTACTTTATTATAATATTAACAAAGGCGGGAACTGTCGTTAGGGGGCGCTATTGTTTCAATTTTAGAGAATTATTACTAAAATTTGCATATCTACAATTTGGTTTCCCCACACTACTACACACAATCATGGGGGCGATTTTTTATGGTTAAGAGTTTTATAGACCGAAATTAGAGAGACTATTTCTTTTTTTCACACAGTCTCTTTGCTTGCAGTCCCCTTTTAAATATGAAATGGTAATAAAAGTAGAGCTATTTTTGCGTTTACGATTTTTGTAAGAAATAACAGAATGATTTCGTTAAGAACTTGTTTTATCTCCATAAAGAAAAGTTTGGAATTCTTCAAAGCTTACATTCGGAATTCCAATCCTCAAGTCCTAGAAGTATTTAAGGCATGTAGTGCTAAAATTTCCTTCGACGACAGGCAGCCGCGGTGTGCTATCTATGCTAATTCAGATACCTGCAGGTCCCCCGTGCTCATTACACCTGTTTGAAATGCAATCTATGCGCTGTATCTTAGTTTTTTCGGTCAGTATAGTGTTGTTAGTAAAGTTACTATGGTTACCCTATCTTTACGACGTCTAGTGATGTATCTGTATCTACTTCGAACCAAATCTTAACTAAAACTGATTAAATAGTTGTTTAAATGCTTCATATCGTATTTCCACAAAGAAGGGCAAGCAGAGTTGGAGCGAAATGATATAATTACATATACATCATCTGTATATTGATGATCGATATGATATTTTCAGGACTATTTATTATAAAGTTTAATCCACATCTTTAACTAATCTGCAGTGGGTCTACAATGGGTCCGCTTTGCCTGAAATTTTTTACTTTAATATGATGTTTTTTTTGCAGATCCATATCAAATGTTTGGACCTACGAGCAGTCGGCTGGCAAATTCAGGTAAACAAATTAAAACTATCGAAGAATTAAACATTAATTTTAAGTGTCAATCATATTTTTACAAGAGATGTGTTCAGTTTATTACACAACAACATTCCTGAAAAAGTTAATCGCTAGCGGAACTTTGTCTTGTTAATAATGGTACTAGGGACATAAATCAGTGGCATTAGTACCATCAATGGTACAAATCAATGGTACTGACCCGGCGGGCTAAAAGTTACAAGTGTGTGCTCACTGTGGAGAAGAACTGCCAAAAGAAACTCCACTTTTTAAAACATTTTTAAAAATGTTTGTTGGTAACAATGATAATTGCAATATTTCTTGTGCCGTGCTGGAGCATCTGGACAGCAAGCCTCCTTGTAATTTAAATAGTCATCTATCCAGTCATCTTTTCGGTTCTTCTCTAGCACGCTGAGCCATCGTCTCCTGCATTTACTGCTTTATATATTTTAGTACGCGACTCACACGCAACTTCTGATCCCCTCGATAAGGTGTCACTTTCGCACGGGAACTCCGAAGGTCTACATATCGTGCAGGCGTTATCTATCCAATCGACCCTTGAGTCAAAATGTTAATAGGCTACCAACGCGCCGCGCCGCGCGCCGTCGCACCCACTTATCACGAACATAGATTTTATATTGATACTTTTTTAAATTAACTTAGTTGTAATTACTAACAGTTCACGGTTTGATCGATTTATTATTGTCGCAGTGTCACAAGACCATGTCAATTAAAGTAGAATAAATATATTAGAAATATAATATATAAAATACGATTAAAAATTCACAGAAATATTCCTATGATGAAAAAAGATTAATTAGTAAACAAATTCAAGGTATTGAGAATAACATAGTAACGTATGTACATATAACATAAAATATATTTTTAGCCACGTAAAAGTAATTTTCGGTACCAGCCAAATAAAATGCCTAGCTTTTATTTATATAATTTTAATAATAATAAAAGCCTTTATATTCACAAAAGAAGATTTAAATGACATGATAAAATTATGCTACATAATAAGTTTAATTAACTAAAATTAACACTACTACATAATCAAATTGTAAAAACATGCAAATTAAATTGATTGATTATATTTTAAATTGACTATTTTTGGATTTTTAAGGCCTCCTTTTCGTAGTGAAAAGTAGGTACTATTATTACAAAGAGAGAAGGCTAGAAACACCAAATTTGCCCAGTAGGTTACACTTATGACGTAGGCAAGCAATAAGAAGGGATTTTGGAAAATTACCCCTCCAAGGGTGGAAAATGAAAAATTAAGATTGTATGAAAATCCGTTATTTTAAAAGTTGGGATCATGAAAATTTGGATTTAGACTGCGATTAATATATTATTTGATGCGTGTTTTAGTATTTTATCAAAATCCCTATTTTGAGGGCGAAATTAGGGATTGAATGTTGTTATGGAAAGTCTGTCTTTCTAATGGTAGAAACTTGAAAATTTGAATTTAGACTGAGATTAAAAAATCATTTGACACATGTTTTAGCATTTTTTTGAAATCCCTATTTTGAGGAGGAAATGGAGGTTAGTTGAGATATCTAACTAACCTCCATTTTGAAGTTGGTTAAAAATGTGTTAAAGTATGAATTAATCTATCCGTGCGAAGCCGCCAGCCGGGGCGGGCCGCTAGTAGTTAATTACAAAGTAATTATAAAACATCATCTTTAAAAAAAGTTACGGGTAAAAAAGAAAACTAATATTTATTAATTACCGTATGTAATGATAGTTAATAATTCGAAAGTTAATCGCTTTAACCTGGACATTAGCCACCCCTCCTCACCTTTGAATCAGACCATATAATTTAGTTCAATAAATCTCGGCGGGCATGCACGGGGGCAGCTCGGTGAATGCAAAGACAATTAGGGGCACGTGCCAAATGAACTTTGATTACGGCCTAGTGTTCACACGACCCACGCATGACGTGAACTTACCTGTCTGCATGTTTCCTGTTGTTCTAGCCAATTTAATATTATTATTATTAGTTTTGTAGTACATCAATACAACATGTTTAGGTAAATCATCGAAAAGCTTATTTTTATTTTATAACCTAATGAACTAATTACTAATCAACTCAGCTATGTAAGTACTTATCATGGACGGGCAGATGCATGATACTATTTAATGTGAAAAGGCTTGCCTACGTCATAAAAATAAACGTAGAAATAGAGCATGACGTCACGGCTTTACCTATTAATTTATTTAAATCGGGCCATATTTTCTTTCACATGACAGACTGTGTTTATTCATACGGCTTTAGCCTTCACAACATTATCTTTTTAGGAAAACTAATGCCCGATTCCCTTCGGCTTCTGATCTGGCTCCCTCCACTTCCGCCCCTGGGCACAATATTTTGCCGATCGGCGCATTAATTGTGAATCATAAAACCGATGAGGCATGTTCGGACAATGGCTGTGAGAGTCGCCACAGACAATATACGTTTTCTCTATAGTATGTCGTGTGTAGACGAGGCGTATTCACGCTGCTTGTCGCAGGGGCGGCGGATCAATCGCGCGGATATCACGCTCGTGTGGATTTACACTATAAATGTACCGTCGACAGAATAAGCCAGTTGATCGTTTTATATCTTTTATATTTTTAGCAATAACTCACGCCAGTTATTACGAAGCTATTGATAGCTTCAAATCAGACGAAACTTTAAAAGTACATAACACAAATAAAACAATTAATTATAATACAATACTTTATAATTATCCTTTAGGAGCATAATGGCACAAAATAAAAAACGCGCCGCGGCTTTACGTAATTTGTGATAATGGGGATACATAATATTAATTTCAATTTACAAAAGATTTGTGATCGTATGTTTATTTATTTATTGTTTATTCTTCTTCACCGTGCATGTTGTTTTTTTGGTCTTGTTTACGCTTCAATTAATGCACTTAGTAAATTGAACACAAAAAACATTGACTGTTCCACATATACTCGTAGGATTATGATACTATTGTTTACGTATTCTGTGACATTATCAGCCTACACTTAAGATCAATATAGTTACATACAATAACCTTATATGTCGACGGTGCGGCTCGTTCCACACGGGCGGGTTCCTCGGTGCGTCCGTGCGGGCCCTTACATTTCAGCCAATATCTCGACATGGCTTGTACTGATCCCGGCTATTAGCCTATCCTACCAAACCGTAAGCCACTCCCGAGCCCAACGAACAATGAATGAACATTGACGGGGAAAATATTACATATTTTATTGTTTCAAAGGAAAGAGTGAAGTAAATATACGGCGTTGAAATGAAACAAGTGACTGTTTAGAAACATACTGATATTCATTCGAATAAAACTAAATTAAATATCATCATCATCATCTCAGTCGATAGACGTCCACTGCTGGACAAAAGCCTCCCCCAAGGATCTCCACAACGGCCGGTCCTGCGCTGCCCGCATCCAGCGGCTTCCCGCGACCTTCATCAGGTCGTCGTTCCACGGGGGGCCTCTACCCACGCTGCGTCTTCCAATTAAATATACAGATTAATATTTTCCATCGACTTCATTTGTGAAATGAGTATTGTGTTTCTAATTGATAGATTTTTAGGGTTCCATAGTCAAAAAGGAACCCCCATGTCCGTCCGTCTGCCCGTCTGTCCGTCCGCGGCTTAGCTCAGAGATCTTAGTACTAGAAGGCTGTAATTTGGCATGGATATACATATTAATCATGCCGACAAAGATGAAGAATTAAATCTTTAAAAAAATCTGGTCACGTGAAATGGGGGTTATTTTTTTATTCACGATTACCTTATAAAATGTACTTGTACAAGTAAGAAATTTGATACTACAAATATCATAGAAAAATATTTTGCTGAATGTTAACTGTCTTAAACAGGTAGCTAAGTATGGACAGTGTAGGGTTCCATAGTTAAGGAACCATACACTTTGCGTGGCCCGACACGTACTTGGCTGGTTATTTTATTATTATTTTTTTCAGGTTCAGGTCAGATACAACTATGGCAGTTCCTCTTAGAGCTACTG
Source organism: Carpatolechia fugitivella (assembly GCA_951230895.1). Classification (NCBI taxonomy): domain Eukaryota; kingdom Metazoa; phylum Arthropoda; class Insecta; order Lepidoptera; family Gelechiidae; genus Carpatolechia; species Carpatolechia fugitivella. The sequence goes on from OX579645.1 coordinate 15,656,156, forward strand.
AGTGATTCGAGCAACGCTGGCTGTATAACCTGGGAAGGAACGAACGGAGAGTTCAAGTTGACAGATCCTGACGAGGTGGCGAGGAGGTGGGGGGAGCGGAAGTCCAAACCCAATATGAACTACGACAAGCTCAGCCGGGCCTTGAGGTACCGACTACAGGAAACTATAGTTACTGTTATTATGCACGCCACTGCGACTTATCGGGTACCCGTTTCTGCTATGCGACGTGTCGTTACTTTTACCTACCTCTCTAAGCGATAATTACCCAAATTATGTTCGATGGATTAAATACAAATATTCTGTTAATTCTTATTGTTTATAAACTTTGTGCAGATACTACTACGACAAGAATATAATGACAAAAGTGCACGGCAAGCGATATGCATACAAGTTCGATTTCCAAGGACTTGCGGCGGCCACGCAGCCGGCGGCGAGCGACCCGGCCTACAAATACCAAAGTGATCTTTTCATGAGCTCATACCACCATTCAGCTAAGCTTTCGTCTTTCATGGCCCCTCATGCTGCCATGCCGACTTCCACAGGTAATTACCATTATTTGAAATCCTGACGCGAAAAATGCTGTGCGAATATTCGGATTAAAACGGAACAGTTTCTGAAAAACCTTTTGTTTATTACATAATAATATCTCACAATGGCAAATTAAGAGTACTTAAATTTTCAATATAAAATGAAAATTTCACCCTGTACGCATTGTACCTAATATCATGCACCCTTCACAAGCAGCATACACTCAACGACGTAATCTGCATTTCAGTGCTAATGCCGCGGTACACTCGCCTACACAAATATTGGCACATTACTCGAAACGGGTTGTCATTGCCACAGACTGCTACACTCGCCAACTAATGGTCTTCACAAACATGGCATTCATGGAGCTATTTTAAATGTTGACTATGCTGCTTGCTGTGCTGTGATATAAAATGTCATGATCAGTTGGTTGGTTTGATATAAAACTATTCCGTCTCATCGTGCAAAACAGCTCTGCGTTGAGATTAAGCGATGGATATTTTTCATTTTTATAAATTTTATTTTGAACCAACTATTATTTTCTTAGGTTTTTACAGATTTTATTTGATATTTTTCTATTAGTTATTTAAACTAACTGGTGAGTGTTAACAGCTGCGCTTTCAGAATATTTGTAGGGGCTGAGAAGCCTCAGACCTCATTATATTCACTGAGGTGAGCTACATTGTTCCAGCTTCAATATTCCCTTCAGCGTCGTGGAGCAACTGGGGAGGGGGGGGAAGCAACCTCTACTCCCCCCACTCTATGGCTCCTCCCCACGTGACGTCACACTTGGGCTCCTACCCCCACTACGCATGACCAGGATTATGAATCGACGGAGGCTACACGACGACTACGTATAAACACAACTATTCTTAGACCCGGATCATGTTTCATTAAGAATTACAGTTTTTGGTTAATTGATTGCAGCTTTGTGATTAATAGATTTTCTTGATTTTTTGTTACCCAACAATTCCTTTAAGGTTCTAAAATGTTTGTTTATAATAGTATCAAAATTCGATATGTTTTAGTACATTTGTAGATATTTTAAGACCTTATAATTTAAGATTGTAATTATTTTTAATTGTTTTTTAATATTATATTAAGGGAGTTAAGAATACAGCAGGTATAGTTCTCGCAACGGATTATGAGCGCTCTACGAAAATGGTGGGGATACTATCGTCTCAAGCTTGTGTACAGCATTTACGAAGAGTGAGGAAAAAATACTGGTGCATTGAAGGTGGTGGGAGGCAGTCATAACTCGTTGTGCTATCTGTTTCCAAATAGTCAGTCCTGATCGATATTTTGGACAAAAAACGCGAACCTAAGTACCCGTACCTATCTAATTTTATATCTGGAAGGGGCCGTATTTGTGAATTCTTGAACTAAGAACCCTTTAACCAGATTTTATGTGAATTACTAATTAAAATTGTAAGTACTACGTTTAGTTAAAGAATCGCAATAGCAAACTAGTCTTTTATCAAAAAAGTTTGTAAATAATAGATGGTATTCTTAAGTCATAAGTAGAACTATATTTTATTTAGGATACCTACCAAATAACAAAATCTTATTGCTCGTATTTACCTTAATGATATTTGGGGTAAATGTTTCTATTTACTCGTCAGTATACCAAGTCTATCTATGGGTCCACATAGACGGACTGAATTCCAACGCATTTCAGCTGTCCAACAGCAGTTTGAATTTGAATGCGCTCAGAGTGTTATTCCTTATTCTGCCTTGAAAGTGCACTCTAGTACTGCATCTGAGTTGCACAATTGGGATGCAGTTCTGATTGGACTGACCGCATTGAAACTGCATCACGGCCGCATTGCGACGGTTCAGCTACAATGCAATCTGGAAGCAGTCACGAGAAATGCACGCCGACTGCAACTGAACTGCGTAGTTGAAAGGCATTCTGCTGTTTTGCAACTCCAATGACATTCGAATGTAGTCCGTCTATACACAGTGAATTTTCAATCGTTTACCCCCTTAAAACCAGAGATTTCATTCGATAAAACTGAACTTTCCCCAAAAAATACAGGTTGCCAGACGACAAAAATCCTTAGGCCTTTCACAAAGAGCAAGCTGGTCTATGGGAGATGATTTTTTTCTTATATCTTATGTTCATGTACTGAAGTCTCTCGGGACTCATTAAAACCAATTTAAAAAATCCACGGTGTACTGTGTGACTTTGATCGTAAACTTGGCGTACCGGGAAAACAGCAACCAGTGATACCTTTTCAGTATTAGAATAAATTTTAAATTAAAAATTTCCTAACAAATTACCTAAATCTTACACCAAATTAGAGATCATCTACACAGGTGAAAAATAAAACTAATCGACATAAAATAGCTCAATATGTTAATTTAAAATACTCAGAATTACTATTTTAAATTCCGTAGTGCTAAAACGTAAACCGAAGACACAACCACACGATGCCAATATCCCTTTTAAAATCGGCAAATCCAGCAATTTTGAGCAGCAGAGGTGAACCGCGCATTATTGCAACTAATAATATTAGTATTAGGTGCATAGTCACGTTAAGCTAGTTTCATACCGGTGAAAATTTGCAATAAAATTATTATTCGCTTAGAAAGGCTCGGGCCACCGCGCCACGTCAGCGTACTAAAATTTCATAATCGACATACATACATTATGATCACGCTCTATCAAAATATATGACTACGAAATCCCGTATGTGGCTGAAACTCAATTTGCAAGTATTGATTCATTTAATGGATGTAGGTATTATTCCTATTTGTAAATACCTATAGTTATGTAGTCGTCAGTTTAACGAAAAGTGTCGAAAATAAATTTATTTTTTGCTCAAAAACTAAGTCGAGCCTATAGTTTGTTTGTGGTCAAGCAAGTCGGACTGAAAATTTATAGGTCTATGAATGAGACCAAAATAATACACGTATTGCATGGCTCGAACAACATAATACTCGTATTGCATGGCTCGAACAACATACATTAAGAACTGGTTGATTATATCACACCTTTTTTAGCAAAACTAAGCTTCCTCCTGTGAATTACCAGATCGAAAATATTATCAAAAATACTTACAGTGCAGTCTAGCCTAACTTTGTCAACTATTTGTGAATTGATTTATTGTTTTTAAATATTGATTAGGCCTGTTGTAAATAAATGTTTTTAAAGCATTCCTCTCTCATTGTGTCATTAGGAATCTAAACTATCGTACTAACTTGCGGTAACTTAGAGTTTTAGAACTCGTGTAAGAATAAGGAATTTTAAAACCGAGCCTATTCGAAATTAACTACATGTCTTCATGAGTGCTAGAGATAAGCAGCAAGGCCGATTATAAGATCCTTTTATTTCCCACTGGAAGCATAAATATGATCATGAAACATGAAGTAACTAACATCTGAAAAGATGATAATTTCATCTACGATTTTAAACTATGATTCTTTTTTAATTCAATATATTTTAATTAGTATGAACATTAAAATAATTTCGCGAAAACCTTTTTTAATATAAGTTACATAGTTAATTTACCTACCGACTAAGAATTAGATATTATATTAAAAAGTGCAATCGTACTAGTATATTGGTAAAAGTAGAAATAATATTCTTATTTCTTTTTCTTATTTATTTCTTTTTTATTGTAAAGATATTATAGGATAAGAATAATAGACTTTTGTTAAAGCATAATTAGATGTAAGTAAGTATTAATTTATTGCCAAATCCACTTATTTAATTAACATACTACACGTATATAGTAGATCTAGTTATATCGACAACGTACGTATTATTTATTACGTCTAACAATGGTGTCGATTCGGCATACGCCCAACTAAACTAAACTAAAATTAGTCCTGTCACTTTCTATCATTTTTAATTGAAAAGGGACCGAAGATCATCGGTTTTGTTTTTGTCTTTGACTTCCCGACTACCTGTCAAATTTAGTCTTATTTTAGTGGCTTTTTGTTCATCATGGTGTTTAGGTAGGCACTAAAACAAGACTAAATTTGACAGTTAGTCGTGAAGTCAAAGACCAAAACAAAACCGATGATCTTCGGGCCCTTTTCAATTAAAAATGATAAAAGTGACAGGACTAATTTTTAGTAACGCCCAACTAAACTAAACTAAAATTAGTCCTGTCACTTTCTATCATTTTTAATTGAAAAGGGACCGAAGATCATCGGTTTTGTTTTTGTCTTTGACTTCCCGACTACCTGTCAAATTTAGTCTTATTTTAGTGGCTTTTTATTCGTCATAGTGTTTAGGTAGGCACTAAAACAAGACTAAATTTGACAGTTAGTCGTGAAGTCAAAGACAAAAACAAAACCAATGATCTTCGGGCCCTTTTCAATTAAAAATGATAGAAAGTGACAGGACTAAAGTTTAGTTTAGTTGGGCGTATGCCAAATCGACACCAATGTAATATAAATATTCTCTTTATACAGGGCGACCCACGGCTATGTGACGCGGAGAAAATATTGTAAATAGTTTTTTTGGTAAATGTAGTCACTATGGGCTCCTGAGTGGGAAACTTTACATTTTGATATTTTAAACTGCAGTCGGGGATTTTGAACAAGCTATCGAACCTGCCAAATAAAAGAAAAGAAATGACCTGTGCTTTTATAATTCGGTTGAAAACATCGTCATAAAGGATGTTTTTTCCTAGATAACATGGTGAGCATAAAATCGACAAAAAAACATTTTGGGCCACGTACTGGGCTACAACACTTTAATGCCATCGTTTCGCTAAGAAGCAGTAGGTACGGGTAAATAAATGTAAAATGTCATAATCTTCCTTTGATTTAAAACACAAAATTTATGTTACATGGAAAATATTAAATTTTTCATAAAAATAATCCATCAGTATTTTTTCATAGGTAATTAGCGGCTATCCAGTTCTAGCTGTAGATTTTATTCAAGTCTTTGTATTTAATGAAATTATTTTTAAAATCTGAAACTCTTCCTTCACTCGCATTCTTAAATTTTATATATGATATGACGTTGTGAAAGATTCTGACACCAAAACGAAAAGACAGCACATGTGTTTTCCTATGGCGAAGGTTTTACCACCAGAAGAAATCTTATTCCTACGGGTGCAGCCAGCTGGTATACTATATGTAAAATCACTGTAAATTGTCCAAATACTAGGCTCGCCAACACAGACAACCACACGATACGACCGCTCCGCCTGACGGCCTATCGCCGACTGTCCCCCTCTACTAGTGCCGTCTGCGCTCGAGACTAGATACATACACTACATCCCTTTCTTGTTTAAGTTTAGTTAGATGCATGTTAACAACAATTTAATTATGTTTATATAAATCACCTTTCATTTATATTTATAAATTTTATAATAATATGACTAAGCACACACAACCTAATCTGTAAACATATTTTTAAAGTTTCAACTATTCTCATTATGAGAGTCAATCGAGTCGTCTTTGTTCGTCCCAGTCTGAAATATCCATTCTTCTTCAACTTTCTTTAGGTATATAATAGTTCTCATCGGTATTTTTCCCTATTTTGTCATTGCGAATTTCAATGTTTTTCATTGTCCTTCGGTTTTTTCCACTGTATGTGTTGATTCATTAAAATCCAAACTAAGCTTAATATTGTTAATCGTATTTTTACATACACTTTGTCTCCTGGTTCTTAATCATGTTCTTTGGCTTTTTTCTTCCTGTCAGCGTATTCCTTTCCCTTTTTTTCATTTCAAGTCCTGATCGCTGTCCTTAACATCTGCAAACTCAGAATTCTGTTTGACGTCACTAATCTTAGGAATTTTATCTGTAATTTTTTTGTTGATAAATATCTCTGATGGAGTTCCAGTTCTTTCCTGCTTGAGCTATTTTTAATCGTTTCAATATGTCTCCATTTTGGCGTTCTACCTCGCTGTTCTGCTGGGGCCATTGTGGGATAGTACTAAAGAGAATAATATGTTTCTCCCTGCAAAACGCTTCGAACTCGTCACTACATTGGCATCGGTTATTAATGCAGGATTGCCCATACGACAAAATATGTCGCTCAGTAACGAAATTATATCTGCGTTCGTGATCTTTTGACTATTTTTTATCTCCTGCTGAAATAGTCAATAGCCACGAATAAATTATCTCCGCTAGGTACTGGGCCGATCAAATCGATTGCAATGTGGACCCATGATTCCCGCGGTAATTCCCTACGCATGCGGATTTGAAGCCAAAACTAGGTTACAACCTCTGCAAGATTTTACTAGTTTTTCCGCATCTCTGTCATATTTCGGCCTCCATACTTTTGTCCGCAACCTTGCCTTCATTGTTATGATACTTGGAGGGCCTGCGGCATTCAATACTCTGCTTCGTAGTTTCAGTTCTAGTACCTCTTAGCAAAATTCCTTCATAGAAATAGAGCTTAGTCTCAAATATTTTGTACAATATAACGTCGTCGTCGTCGTCTTGCTGTACAATCCTTCTTTTACATTTTGTATTTCATTTTCTTCAGGTGAGCATTGTATTATCTCATTTAAATACACCTGGATCCGCAATGTTATTCTTTTCAGGTTGATAAACGACTTTATATTTGTATGATTGTAAGCGTAGTTACCATATTTAAATTTGCGCACAATGGCTTTGATTTAGGCCCGAAAATAACTTCGAGAGGTTTGTGGTCCATAACGAGTTCGAACTCTTTGCTAAATAGGCGTGGAAATGCTCCACTGCCCAGACAAGAGCGGGTGTCTCAGTCTCCGTTTGACAATATCTACGTTCGCAGTCTGTCAAGGTACCAAACGCAATGATTGATTGTATTTATGGACCTTTCTCATTAATTTGAGCAAGGTCACTCCTAAGTCCAACTGGACTAGCGTCTGCAACAACAACACTTTGGTCCTTAGCGTCATAATATCCGAGAGTAGATATAGGCATCTTTGATATTCGATCCTTTTTCATTTTGTTTCGCAAGAGTTCTCTTAGGAGGTCTAATTCGTCGCTAGGTCTAGAACCCACTTACTTTCAGAGTTGACCTACCCCAAAAGCTTTGTAATTCTCAAACCGTAGTCGGGGATCTGAATTGTTGTATAGTGTACAAATATTTCAGTAGTGGTCTTACACCGTGTTCCGAAAGTTCATGTCCCAAAAACATTACTGATTGTTGCTTGAACAGGCACTATTCTTTTCTTTTCTTAAAACTGAATTATTGTTCTTCAGTACCGTCATGACTTTTTGTAGTCTTTCATCGTGTTTCTTTAGGTCTTTGCCGTAAACTATATAATATTGATTACTCCTTCACATTCACATCTTAGCGACATGCGATTTGAAGTTTTTTATTTTTATTTCATGAGCACATGAAATCCCAAACATCAATCTTGGTTACCAAAACAACCCTGTATTTCAAGATGAGATGCGTCTTAGATATGGAGTTTTGGGAAATATTTTGCCTCACGTATCTTCGGCAACAACTTGTTCATCGTCGGCAAGAGGAAACTATTGCGTTATTTGTGTGCCGCATGTGAACACAAAGACGTATTTCACCGTTATCTTTGATAACGGGGACTATTGGTGATACCCACCTCGAAGAACCTGCCACTTCTTCTATCACCCGTGTCTCGCTTGACCAATTCCTAAATTTTTTAATTTAATTTGTATTGAGAGTTATAGGGGTTAACCTACAAAGAGGCAACCACATTATTTTATTCATTTATTCCAAAAGGTTAGATACTTTTGTTGTTATTATAAGTAATTCGACTTTAACCATTAATGATAATATTTAACTTTATCATTTCTACAAAAACATTAATAATTAAATTGCATCGTTTATTTGTTTATATATATCTCTCAAAATTTCAAATTAAATAAGTCAAAATATACACTTTTCTAACATTACCTAATCTAATGATATTAATTTATTGATCTCCATTTTTCGTAGGTAATTTAGGTGATACTAATTGTTTATTTATTTATGTAAGTAAGTTTTGTAAGTATTTATATATTTTATAAATATACCTTTTATTATTTATTCACATCGCTGATTTAGTGTTTCCTTCATTAGCTTCTTGAATTATTCTTTTTGAAGCTTTTGTTCTACAAAATTGTCGAAAAAGGACTAAAGGGTAGTCCATTTTAGACAATCTTTGTCCTGAGCCGGGCATATGCCGATTTTATTTACACTACCGTCCTTTCTGGTGAATCTAAAATGCTGCAAATGGTGTATTCACAGTTTCTAAAGTATTAGCCTCTGTGACTATTTGTTACAAAGTAATCTGATTACTAATTTTAAGTATTTTCTTCCTAAAGCTCAATCGAAGAGCCTTTTTCTGCAATTTGATCGATTATATGATCATCTTTAGCTGAAAATTGACACATCAGTTTGATTTCAGAGTCTGACTAGAAATTTATGAAATTTTCATCCGCCTTTTGTTTAGTAAGCGAAAATCATGTCTCTTGAAAACACGCCTCTTTTTTCTTGTTTTTTTTTTAATGGCATTGTGCGGTTTGCAGATCGCCACAGTCATTTTATGATTTTATTAAAAACAAGGAAACGAATAGACGATGCTGGAAGCATCCAGACACATAATATAAAGCCCTTTTCCATTACTCCTATCTTACTCCCACCAATTTCGGGTCTTCTTGGTAGTCAAATTTATCCAATGTCAAAAATGCTGATGAGTTTGACAACATACTGCAACGTTCCAAACGTTTCTGGATGTTCTAATCAAGACAATCAAATGTGTCAGATTCACAAACAACCTATACATCAGACTTTCTTGACGGCTCCGTAGCCCAGTTGGTAGTACGCCCGCCTTCGAAGCACAGGGTCGCGGGTTCGAATCCCGCCCAAAGCAAACACTTGTGTGATGAGCACTTGTGTTTGCCTTGTGTGTCTGGGTGTTGTTTATCTATATAAGAATGTATTTATCTATTTATGTGCGTATAGCAGCCATCTGGAACCCATAGTATAAGCTCTGCTTAGTTTGGGATCAAATGGCCATGTGTGAAATACATCCCCACATATTTATTTATTATATATTTATTTATTTCATCAGCTTACGTCATACCACACCCTGGACACTTCATAAAGCCTCATCGCATTTTAAATGCCTGCTCCTTTTTACACACGCGTATGTGCGAGTGAACCATGTAGGGTCTACACTTGTCGGAATTTATATATTACTGGCATGACTAAACATTGCCACTAGGTGTCAGTTAGTAAACACATCTAAAATATAGTGTAAATGTGTAAATTATTCGCTGAACAGCTACCTAGTTATCACATAAACATATTATTGAAACACCAAGATTTCCGTAACTGTAATTAACACGGTTAAGCACATGATATAGCACTCACATTTAGTTCTTATCAATCCACTAAGAGTAACACAAATCAAAAACGTTTGGATCTGATTATTTTGTTGTTTACCTACCTTTTTTCATCAACACTCGGAAACTTATAAAAACGTCTGTTTTTATCGCGATGTGTTGAAAGACCCAAACACAGCGCAACTCCTCCCCATATTTTTTATTTCATTCACTTCACTTTATAAAAGCTAAGTGACTGCGCGCGGGGCGGGACGAGGTAACGCCGGTTGGTGGGAGGAGGTGAGTGGCTGTTCTGGTACGAGGCTGCTATTTATGTATCCGGAATAACAAAATCTTTACCAGTACTTCCCTTTCTTGTTTTTCTGATATTTTTCACTTTTAATAATATGTGTTTAAGACTTACTTTTTACCTCGTCACCACATGTAAAATCACTGTAAATTGTCCAAATACTAGGCTCGCCAACACAGACAACCACACGATACGACCGCTCCGCCTGACGGCCTATCGCCGACTGTCCCCCTCTACTAGTGCCGTCTGCGCTCGAGACTAGATATATACACTACACTATATAATACGTATTTGTTGATAAAACTAAAATACTTATCTACTTTTTACTGTGTTGTAGCAAAAGACTTTACGTTGGAATATATAAATTATCTGTGCGAGGTTATGGAAAGGACAGGTTATGGCATAGAAACAGACTTATTTCATAAACAGTGTTTGTGTCATGCATAAAACAGTTATAATGATGGACTGAACTTGATATTATTTTTGTCAAAATTATTAACATAGTTCATTGTTGAATTATAAAAATATTTTATCGATCTTTTGTGATCAATGATCATTACGCCCGAACACTTCATTGTTTTATACTTTTAACATGAATAGTCACGGCACGTTCAAAGAAATCCTATATCTTTTACGAAACAGTGTCGCCATTTTGTGATTGAGCTATGTTTTAGCAATACGGCAACGAAAGAAAGTTTAGATCAAATCGTTTATATACATCTTTGATCTAAGATTACATCTTTGTATTATTATAACAGACTGATAAAATGTTAGCAAAAATCTTTTTTTAAAGATTTTGTATAGTTAATCATTTTCCTCGCTATTTTAAAAAAAAGCATAATTATAAGAAGCGTACGAAGATCACACAGCGCTTTCATTTTATCTAAAGTGTTTTTTGCGAAAGTGGGCGGTAATAAAGCATTTTTTGTAAGTATTGTCATCATCGCCATGTAAAATATCTGCACGCACAGATTGTACAATCGCTTGCAAAAGTGGCGCATATAACGCGTTTTTATACTTTGAAATATCTTTTCATTATTATGACCTTTATTGCATATTATTATTTATATTAATAAAGTCCCGTACACACCATACGTTAATACAAAATCCAAGAAAAATACTATTAGAAAATAAGTTATTTCAAAGTATAAAAACACGTGATATGATTCCACTTTTGCAAGCGACCGTACCTTATATTTGATGGCCAGAAAAGTAAAGTGATATGAATGTCGGCTAATTACATCGGTAAAATTTGTAAAAAATATCACATAACATTAGCATATCCAAAATGAGATTTTTTTGTAAGAAATCATTTTAATGATTGTTTGTTGCGACATCCTGTGGCTAAGTTGATCACAAAATACCAACGCTCTTAGTGAAAAAACAGTCAAGTTTTAATGTTATATTAAAATTTTAATAATTATGCCGGTTTTGCATACTAGTCAAAAAATTTAGACTTCATTTTATTTTTCTTTATGAATGTATGTACAGTACCTATATTTTTTTTATTATGTTACGTGGCAAAATATGATTAATATGCCCATTAATATTTTATTAATTTAAAGTTACCAATTTGTGATGGATGATTCTGATATCAACATTTCTAGATATTTTTTATTTATTTTACACTTACCAAAGAAAATTATTTGTTTAATGCATGTTTCGAAATAAATCATTTAGTCGTAGAGTACCATTGTATAGATGTTATTGTATTTGGAAATGAATAAAACAAATGAAAAATCTATTCTTTATTTTCGATGAGTCATTTGGTGTAAATAAACAATTTCACTGGCTTGTTTAAGAACTCTGTTTCTGAATTTATAAGTGTATCATGTCCGTACATTTGCTTGTCCGTCTGTCCACCGGGTGACGGTCTATACTTAATATTTTTATATTCTTAGAAAACAACCAAAAACGTAAACGTTCCGGCGGGACTCGAACCCACGACCCGAAAAAAGTCCCGCCAAAAGGTTTACATTTTTGATTGTTTTCTATGAATCTAAAAAATGTTTAATAACTTTCTATTGTTTGAATATAAACAACAAGTGAAATATACCGTAAAAACGGCAGCACACGGTGGTTCAGTGGTCAAGGAAGAACGGTAAAAACTTCCTAACAATTTTTGGATGATTTTTTCGTATTGAATGATGTAAATTATGACGAAAGATAGTAAAAAAAATTTAAAGAAACCAAAACGCCATTATACACATTATGAATGATATACAAGCACATGTATAAAAAGTCGAAATAGTTTTGTTCAAATTGGTACCTACCAAAATGCATTAAAATTGTGTATAAATATCTACAGATAAATTGTTAAATAAATATTCTTTATAATAAAAAAAATGCTATTTACACGCAATATTAAATGTACAATTCTGCTATAAATTTATTAATTCAAATCAATAAAAATAATATGTTCCGATAAATAAATAAAAAATACAAAAAACATGCTGCTTAAAATTATAATAAATTATAAAACGGACGTAAGTAGAACTCTCGCGGTAAAGAAGACTCTTTTTCTTTGACCAAGTTCTCAAGACCCAATATGAAGGGATCTGAGCTCAGTAAACACTGTAATATGAACAAACGAATTTTGCAATTTTACTTTACAAGTAGTTTTCGAGACCAATATGTTTTCTGGATAGCATTACTAATTGGCATTTAAAACATAGTAAAATGGTAAAATTAAACGAAGTTTTCATCAACGTCAACGGCCCGTTACAGTCCACAGCTGGACTATGAGCCTCCTCCACTTAAGTGGAGGGTTTTGCCATAATCTCCACGCTTGGCAGGCGAGTTGGAGACCGCAGATTAAAAGGTTACTGTATCAGAGAGCGCTGCTGCCCGTTCCCTGTTCAATGTGTAGTCCCTAAGTCGCCTCTTACGACACCCACGGGAAGAGTAGGGGTTGGTGACAAATGTATTCTCCTCTGCCGTCACCACGCGGCGCATTACATATTTTGTTATATGATCTTGTTTTAACGTTGTCCGGCACATACGGTTGACTCCACTACTGGTACAACACAAAATTGCACTTACGTCCTTCGATCACAGAAGAGTTATCGAAGCTTACGTCCCTACTAGCTAAGCACTTTGGAGTCCCTCGAAGCTTTGGAGGCGTGTTCTATCCCGCCGCGTGAACAGTTGGTCGTGTTTCAAATACCAAACAGAGAGATTGCACAACAAACTCTTTGGTGCATTTCGAAAATACAGAGGTAAGAAGTTGATTCAACTGGGTTTGATCTAGTACAAAATTGATTACGCTGACTAATTGTATGCACTTGTAATGATTCTGTGATAAGCTCAATTGTGTAATGGCCATGTGATTAGTTTACATTCAGTTTGCATCAATTGACGATTATTCAATTTTTATTAACTCCTCTGATACTGATTTCATTGGCATTAAGACCTGTGGAATCAACATTTTATAATTTTATTTCTGAAATTGCTATGATTTATATCTTAAAAGTCTTGCTGCAGTATTAAAAAAATACAATGAGATCAGTGGAAGGAAAAAGGTGAGGCCTTTGCCCAACAGTGGGACAGATAAAAAGGGCTATTAAAAAAATGAGTTTGAACGCAATTTGTAATACATATTTGTTATATAATGTATACACATTTATCAACCTTAAAAACAGAGACATTTTAATAGTTTCAACATTGAGTTTGAATATAAGTAATCAATCAATCAGCCTAATACGAGTACAATCCACTGTTGGACGTATGCCTCCCCAAGAGCACGCTAAAGTGCACAATTACCCGCTTTCCTCATCCAGGCACAACCAGTGACCTTTCTGAGGTCATCAGCCCACCTGGCAGGGGGGCATCCCACACCAAGGGCGTGGCTTTGAGGCAAGCGAGGCTAATAAATATGCACTTCTTATCCGTCAAGATGAAGTCAAACTCGCTCTTCGTCTTACAATCGGGCTTTTGCCAGGTCCACTTTCTGTGGGGCTTCATCTTAAAGAAGGTGTTCATGCAGAACAACCCCTGCATGTCTAGGTCTTGACCAACATTTGCCCTCTATGGTTTCCGAGTCATACCGTGTGTGTGGCCCAATGCGCAATTCATCGCCTTCTCGCCTCTGGTATTAGAGTCCCCCCATGACGCCGGTGAAGTGGATCTTGGTGGTTTTTCTGCAGCACATGCTGAGTCGGAACCCTTTCCTATGCTATTGCATACATTCACATCTATGTTAAGTTTTTGTGTTTCAACATAAGTTATGTACTTATAACCACCACTGAGCTTTGTTTGTGTTGTACTGTAATCTGGGGGCACGGCAGTGCCCCCGCCAAGTTGAGCAAAAAAGCGGCACGGCCGTACCATCCTTTTCTCGAAGCAGCGACCGGGCCATTTTCGACCCCCCTATAACTTCGTTGTGGATAAAACTAGAAACCTGAATTTGCAGTAATAAAGCAGGCATTGTATAAACCCAGTATGTTTCAAATTTCATTTAATTTGAACCAGTAGTTTAAGATTTATAACTAGTCAAAATTCTTAATTTTGTCACTCATTCACTCACTCACTCACTGACTGACCGATCATCAAAACTCTAAGGCACTTCTAGCAAACATAGAAGCTTTAAATTTAAAACAGAATTAGTTTTTGTGTATAAACCAAGAAAAAACTAAAATATTTTGCAATTTCGGCCCAGTTTTCTAGATACATCATCTGCTAGATAACTTTGTAACTCCATATAAATCTTGGGGCATTATATAAGATTACAAAGTTACATTTGCAGTAAATGAATCAGTGTACCTGTATTAATGGAATATAATTGAATAAGAGGTGTAGGGTAGGTGTAGGGTAGGTGTAGGGTAGATGTAGGGTTGGTGTAGGGTAGGTTTAGGGTAGGTGTAGGGTAGGTAGGTATGTATGTTCCACTTCAGTTTCCTCTGACATGGGGGTCAGAGACATTTTTAGTAAAACACGGACTTAGACGACTTTTTTTTTTTAGTCCTTGCTCTGTTGTTTGGTAAGTGCAATTGCAATAACTTTTCTTTTCCAGGCAAGATACACTGTGGTATATGTTTTTTATTCAGTTGTGTATTTGTGTGTCATGTTTTTTATTTCAGAGTGTTATGTTCAGATTAATATACTTACTTATATATTTAGCTTTGCATTTTTTTTTCTTTTATAAACAATTTATAATATCAACTTATAAGTTATTTATACTCTACTTATTATTATTTTTTTGTTAGCGATATTCATTACATTTATATATTTGTACACTGTAAATATATAACACAGTATATACTATGTATACAACTTTCTTATGTTTTGTTTCTATGAATAACCTCTTTTGCAATTTTTAGACAATATGATATAAACTTATCTCTAACAAGCTTACTTTCTAAAATTTCACTAATTGAATCTTTGCTAATTTTCTTGTCCATTTCTATTTCTAAACTTATTCTAATCAGGTCATATTTTGGACACTCTATTAATAAATGTTCCACTGTTTCTTCTTTTTCAGGGTCACATACACATGAACAACTGTTTTTTAATTTAAATCTATTTAAATACGCCGAGAATCCGCCGTGTCCAGTCAATAATTGTACGAACATGGGGTTAATGCCGATTTTTTTGAGTAATTGATACGCTTGTAAAGCGTCAGGCAAAAACATTTTCGTCACTGCAGCCGTGCTTCCGTTTGTGTATCTTTTGCTCCACTCTAACAACGTGTCGGTGCGGATTTGCCTTTTGATGAACGACGTGGGACATTTGTCATAATCGGGAGCTGTTTTTTTATATAGCGCTGCGTTTTTTGCTAGCTCGTCCGCTCGTTCGTTCCCCACGACGCCAACATGCGCTCGAATCCAGAACAGCCGTATTGTTTTGCCTTGATTTGCTATGGAAACTATTGCTCTCTGGATCAGCACGACTAGTGGATGGAATGACTCATCACTTCCCACCAGCTCTAGAGCAGATCTTGAGTCGCTGAAAATGTTTGTATCCTTCCAACCACTTGCCAGTGTCTCAGCAGTGGCTCGGTATAAAGCAAATAGTTCTGCCTGAAAGACGGTGCAAAACGGTTCGAGCTTAAATTTCTTGTGCTTTATCTCACTGCCATTATCCCAACAAGATAATGCAGCTCCGACCTTGCCCTGAATTTTGCTCCCATCCGTGTAAATGTGAACTCCTTGAATGTTGTGCTTCCTGATAGTCTCAGGTTCCACGTCTTCCAGGCATTCAAACTCTATTTTGGGTCGCACTGCTGGATGGTCCGCTTCTAAAAAGCATACTTTTCCTTCCAGTTCTCGATCTCCTATTACAGCCTGTGGCTTGCCTCTCCTTGCCTCATAAAGAAGAGCTGCTTCGTGGATTCTAAGGTCCAGTGGAAGCACACGGGCCAGTAGTAAAGCTGCATTTAACGAGACAGTGCGGTAGGCCTTACAAATTTTTTGTGCGAAGCCTCTCTGCACAGCATTAAGGTGTTTTTAGACGGATATTTTATTTGCTGCTGGTGCCCACGCACTTGCCGCGTACATTATGACCGGTTCTATGACGGCCACGTATATTATCCTTATAATCTCTGAGTTCAGGTCCCAGGTAATTTTTGCCGTCCTTGATAATGACTTGTATATATTAGTCGCTTTTCGACACACCAATGCTACATGCTTATTAAAAGTCAGCTTGCTATCTATTGTAAGACCCAAGATTTTAATTTCTTCCACTAAAATGATGTCCGTTCCTCCCATGCACAAGCGTGGCACGTCGTATTTACGCTTATTGGTCATTACCATGGCGTAAGTTTTATGGGGTGCAAACTTTAGCTTATTTTCTGCCCCCCAGTTTTGTATATATGCCAATATGGTGTTGGCCCGATCTTGTATAACCGTCGCCGATTCTCCAGAGAATACAAGGACAATATCGTCAGCGAAAGCTTGGCAGTAGGTTCCTTTTTGCTCTAAACCATCCAACAGAGGGTCAAGTAAGATATTCCAAAACGTTGGACCCCCTATCGATCCCTGCACGCATCCTTTACTGGTTTGTTTTGTATATTCTTCCCCAGAATATCGGACATGAACCCTTCTGTCCTCCAAGTAACTATCGACAAGGCTTCGAAGGTTGACAGGGCAACGTTTTTCTACCAGACGGCACTTTATTGCCGGCCACCATGCGCTATCAAAGGCGCCTTCAATGTCTAGGGAGACTATGACATTAATTAGTTTCTTTTTGAGGTTTTCTTTAACGTGTTGAATTAAGTCGTATAATGAATCCTCAATACTCCTTTGCGGGACAAAGCCATATTGCCTAGGGTTTGCTTTGGGGAGTAGGTGCCATCTGAGTCGTCTAACTAGCATTTTTTCTAAAATTTTCCCCATGATTGACAGGAGTCCTATGGGTCTAAGAGATTTAGGCTGCGTATAGTCTATTTTTTCTGGTTTCCGCAACACAATTACAGTGGCCTCTTTCCATGGCTTGGGGAAGTGTGACAGTTCCAGGCACTTGTTCGCAAATCCGAGGAAGATCTCAGTATTATGGAATATAGCCTCTAAACAGATATCTGCCGTGAAGCCATCTGAACCCGGGGCTTTTTTAGGGTTAAAACTAGCAGTCGCATACTTCAATTCCGTCTCTGTAAAAGGAGGGTCTAGTGTATCGTCTGGTAAAGGCGTGTGGATGTTCTTAGCCTCTTCTCTTGTTTGCCGATGTATTCCATTATCTTCCCCTTCATCATCTTCCGAAAAAAACGTCTCTGCCAGTAATTTTGCTGATTTCTTGGAGCTCAACACCTGTCCATCCTTAACCAATGGCTGATCTTCGTATGTTTTCGACGACTTCGCTATAACCCAGTACACACCGTCCCATACACTCTCTCGGTTCTGTTTTGTGCAGAAACTTTTCCAGCTCTCTGTTTGCGCTTTTGATGCCATCTCTTCATACGAGGCCTTTGCAAGAAGGTACTGTTCAACCACCCATTCTCTCCGGTTTGGAGCTGCACATGCTATTCTCCTCTTTTTAGTGTTTACTTCGTGCCTCAAGTTTTTCAGCTCTTCACTCCACCACGGTATGCAAATTTTTGATTTAGTTTTTAATTTGGGTATTGTTTTATTACAGGTTATTCTGACACATTCCAAATATTCGCTTAATAATTCTTCAAGATGTTCTTTTGATTTAATTTTTCCTATTTCTGTTTTGTTTATATTTTTGTTCGCCAGTAGGGTCTTCAGCTCGTCTCGAAAGTCAACCCAATTTGCTTTCCTTGTATTAAATACCCTAGTTGAATTCCTTTGCCTATTTGTGTTTGACTTATCTAATTTTATGGTGAAAGTGATAGCATTATGATCTGAGCTTGTTAGGTACTGTAACGGCTGTAGCCTCCTTGGCTACAACTCGCTACTTTAAATATAAAAGACACTTTTATAACACGATACTTTATTTATAACTTAAACGCACTGTTTATAACTTTAGCACTAGAAATAATACTATGGTCCGCACTCGACGGCGGACGGCAGATGAGTACGTCAAACTTCCACGGCCCCAGCCCGTCTGAAGTTTCTATCGTTCTCTTTCTAAACTGAATAGTTAAAAAGAGAACGAACATATTGCAAAAAGAATACTATCGCCAGTATCAAACTACATAGCACTCGGACCAACGAGGCCCGATGCTACAACTACCCCCGGTCTCCCCTGAAAAAATTTTTTTGGTTGAAGACCCAAAAATTTTGCTAGTTACAATCTACTAGTAACCAACTACCTACCTAAGAGAGGGAAAAATTCACTTAATAAAAATCTAATAAAAAAAACAATGGAAGACTTAGATCCTGGACTTAGCTAAAGTCTAATTACCAGAAAAATATTTTCTAATAATTTTTCTAAATAAAAAACCTCTCCAAAAATACTTAAAACAGGACCCATATCTTACCATCCTAAACCAAAGCTAACAGCTACCTCAATTACAAAATGCAAACCCTAACCTGAATCTATAAAATTCTTCAAAGACATAGCATGCAAAACTTAAAATGAAATTTAAAACATTTAAGTTAACGATAAAAAAATTAATACAAGATAATCAAAACAATGTTAACACCAATCACAATACTCAAGAATCTCAAGAGTTAAATTATATTTAATTTAAAAGCTAAATAGAAAAAGAAGTTAAGGTGTTAAAATTGAAGCTATGTTTCCAAAGAAAGAGAAGTTAACATATAGAAAAAACAATCAGAAGAGCTAAGATATAAATGATGTTTTTTAATATGAAAAATTATTTTCTTTTCATTCAGGCATCACTGATGTCCTGAAGTACATCTCGCGTCAGTAAGGAGGTGTAGAAGAAAATATTAATGGTTGTTTAAATATAAAAGTTTTATCAGCCCGCACATGAAACAAATAATAGGATTAATGCACAGAAAAAAACAATATAGTAACAACAATATCAAGATAACTAGCGACTAGGAAGAAAAATAATTATTTAGTCTAAGATACAAGTACATTACATTAATGCCTTCTTACAAGATACAATATCATATTCAAATTATTAAATATGTGGATTTGAAAATGACAACAACTTGGATTGGTATATATAATGAATTGAAAAAAATTACCTATCACTTCTTCCCATATCCTAACTCCATACCTCATCATAACTCATAGAAATCTCAACCTTTTACTAACCTAGAAAAGGACAGATAGAATACGTGTGATCCTAAACAGATCACCCTACAAAGCTCCTATGTCTCTTAAAGCAGGTGTATCAACTGTGCCTAATCAGCCAACTAACAGCGCAAACAATCTCAACCTAACCATCGTATACGAAACCTCAACTACCTCATCTACCAAACCACTTAGAAAAACATACAAACAATTCGTAAAAACTAGTGACAATAATGCATTTATGTTTTATTTTATATTATGCAGGTCACCTAAGCATAACCCGAAAGAAATTACCTACCTCACAACAATAAAAGGGAATTCAATAAAATAAAAATAAAAATAAATACGCAAACATCTGTTTACAAAAGTGACAGACCAAGACACGACACTTTATCTTTGACGAAACGGATCGCCATTTTACTCCAAGAAGTATTTATAACAGACTAAACATTCAAATAGTTGAACTGTCAAGAATTAAACAAAGAAAATATCTGCCATTTTTGAAACTGACAATGGAAAATTATAAATAAAATATTAGCTGGGATAAAAGCAAAATAACTTGAAACTTTCCTCTTTATGTCTGCGACCCTGCTGACGATGTCACCAATCGCCTCCCGGCCACCTCGTCCGTGCGTTTATACTCAATAAATCAATAAAAATACTCTGCGGGGTACTCGCTGGGAATACTCCTCCCTCTCGACGAGCTCCATCACACGACACATCATCATCATCATCCAGATGGGGTGCCATAAGCCCTCTCGGCGGGGTGAACTGTTGCAGTCCATCTCTTCTTTCTCCAGACATTGCTCAGTGAAGAAACCACGGCATAATCTCCAAAGCAGCTTCTGGCTCACTAGCCAGCGCAGCATCAACAGCAGCAACAACAGCTTCTTTTATTATATTTTCCTTGACGCTCTTCATTTGTTTTACTCTTCATTACATCATATTCTATTCACGTTATTTGAAAAACAGCGGAGATCTATAGCACATTTTAACCATTATAAACTCCTTAGTTTTACAAAGCCCACTGCCCCGGGCAGGGCTCGCCCGTGGGCTAGGCCCACTAAAAAACAACCTGCCACGACGGCGGTCGGAGAGTGAGAACGTCAAACTTCCACGGCCCCAGCCCGTCTGAAGTTTCTATCGTTCTCTTTCTAAACTGAATAGTTAAAAAGAGAACGAACATATTGCAAAAAGAATACTATCGCCAGTATCAAACTACATAGCACTCGGACCAACGAGGCCCGATGCTACAGTACTTATCCACATTCCAGTCATGTATAGCTTCTAGAAGGTTGGTTGAACATGCGGTAATGTCGATGTGGCTCTTGAAGCTTCTGCCTCCCCTGATTGTATCAAATGTCGGGACAGTGCCGGTGTTTAAGATATGTAAATCTAGCTCCTCAATCATACCTGATAGAGCTTCTCCTCTATGGTCTTCTGTCACACTTCCCCACCAAGCACTCCACGCGTTTCCGTCACCAGCAATAATGATTCTGTTAACACCGATCTTTTCCGTAATTTCCTTGATTTTTTCAAGGTACGGCTCTATTGGCAGGTAATCCTCCAGATAAATTGAAACGACGCCGATAGCCCAAGCACTCGTTTTAATTATCGCTACTGCTAAGTTTTCGGTTGTTAACGTAGGATTTTCTACTATTTGCAGATTATCGTCGAAAACTACAATGGCCGCTTTTATAGGCTTTGTTCTGTTATTTGTGCATTGAACTACCCGCGTACCTGTGTAACGTTTCAACTCCCCTGTGGCGCCTATATACGGTTCTTGGACGATCGCAAAACTGGCCTTTCTCTTAGTTGCTTCGATTAGTAGTTCCTGCGTTGCTAGTTTCTTCTTTTGTAGGTTGACTTGGATTATATTATGCGTGCAAGAAGACGGGGTCCTCTGTGAGAATGTAGCAGTTCTGTTAGTGCCCGTATCAGCAATATGCTACCGTCGATCGAGCAAGGTTCTCCCACCGCCTTCTCACTGGACATTCAGAGTGAAAGGCATTGTGAGCAGCATCTCCTCCATTAGCTAGACTACAGTTCCTGCAAGAGGGCGGAGTTCCTGTTAGATAGTCGCCACATTCTGCTCGCATGTGTGGTCCACCACAGTAAGTACAAAGATCGGTGGTCTCTTTGCAATATTTACGACTGTGGCCGTAAGCCAGGCATCGCGAACATTGGATGAGAGGCGATTGGTCTGCCACTCTAATCCTTTGCAGATCGATATGCACTCGCCCTGCCGCAGTTAACCGCTGCCATATCTTGGGAGAAACTTGCATGATGACATGATTCTCATGGGGATTTCTGGTCTTCCTACGGTATTTTACTACCAGTCTCTGATCTTCCTTATTCACATCTTCAAACAGGTGTCTGTTTTGGTTGTTCAAGGACTGAATTATGTCTTCATCCGTGTTGTAAGTGAGAACATCTTTAAGAATGATAAGTGGGTCTTTATTTTTTACCTCTTCAATGTTCAAACTATTTACTGCACTTTTGATTCGCTCAGTCACTTTGGTTAGTTCCTCTCGTGATTTACATCCCACTATAACTTTTTGATCCCTTGCTTTGCGTAGACGCTCTACTCTCAGACCTTCGTTTTTGGCGTCTACTGCGTTTCTTATAATGTCAATCACATCCCCGCTAGTGTCCTTGTAGGGTAGGTGTAGGGTAGGTGTAGGGTAGGTGTAGGGCAGGTGTAGGGTAGGTGTAGGGTAGGTGTAGGGTAGGTGTAGGGTAGGTGTAGGGTAGGTGTAGGGTAGGTGTAGGGTAGGTGTAGGGTGGGTGTAGGGTAGGTGTAGGGCAGGTGTAGGGTAGGTGTAGGGTAGGTGGAGGGTAGGTTTAGGTTAGGTGCAGGGTAGGTGTAGGGTAGGTGCAGGGTAGGTGTAGGGTATGTGCAGGGTAGGTGTAGGGTAGGTGCAGGGTAGGTGTAGGGTAGGTGCAGGGTAGGTGTTGGGTAGGTGCAGGGTAGGTGTAGGGTAGGTGCAGGGTAGGTGTAGGGCAGGTGCAGGGTAGGTGTAGGGTAGGTGCAGGGTAGGTGTAGGGTAGGTGTAGGGTAGGTGTAGGGTAGGTGTAGGGTAGGTGTAGGGTAGGTGTAGGGTAGGTGTAGGGTAGGTGTAGGGTAGGTGTAGGGTAGGTGTAAGGTAGGTGTAGGGTAGGTATAGGGTAGGTGCAGGGTAGGTGGAGCGTAGGTGTGCATTTTTACATTGTGTTTTCATGCGATCTACAAAAAGAAATGAGATGCCATCAAAAACATAACTTGTAAAAAAACCTAATCTCGCACGCAACTTAGTCTACCGTAAAAAGTTGTGAGATCCATGTAATACCAAGTCGGTTAATTAATTTATTCAGTCCCTACTTAAGAGTCCTTCTGTCTTAAGTTTTTACGTTATTAGCTCACCTAACAACATCTTATAGTGACCAGATCAATATTAAAAATCTCTTATGTTTTAAATAAATACATAGATTGACTTGGCAATCGCATTAAACAATCAAATTTAATATAATAATGTATTACTTGTGAGATACATTGTGTTTTTATGCGATTGCCAGGTCAATCTATGTATTTATTTAAAACATAATTTAATATTGATCTGGTCACTATAAGATGTTGTTAGGTGAGCTAATTACGTAATAACTTAAGACAGAAGGACTCTTAAGTAGGGACTGAATAAATTAACCGACTAAGTTGCGTGCGAGACTTGGTTTTTTTATAAGTTATGTTTTTGATGGCATTATTATTTTCAAGGAATAAATGGACCCTCTAACACGTTGTCATGGAGAATCTTGTTGACAAAGAAGCCTACGCGACCTTGTGACAGTTGGTCGCCCTCTTGAAAGTAGAGCAGATGGCCAAATTCTAGGGTTCGTGTCCTCCCTATGTCTTCAGACTTCAGACAGCCCCAAAACGTGCCACCTTATGTTTTCTAGTTTTACCTCCAATTATTCCAGGCTTTCTTCCAGCCTAAAACTGCGTCCGTTATACGTCACCAAGATTAGTTTATGGCAGCCATTAGTAGCCCGAGGGTTCTTAGCAACCCCCCCAATAATTAATATCAATGGCGAGTACATCAGTCATCACTGATCATCTTCGATTTGTTGATGATAAAATTATTATTGTTGGATCCCTGAAGGACCTTGGCAGATTGTAAAGACCTCGAGTTTGGCTGGGAAGTGTTAATGCATCCACCATATAGCCCTAACTTAGCACCTTCAGTTTTCCACCTGTTTCGGTCTTTACAAAATTCTTTAGGTATTGTAAGGTTGACTGACATCAAGAGAGGACTGTCAAAACTACTTGTCGCAGTTTTTTAATCAGAAGTTCCAAAATTTCTACAGCAAAAGCATCATGTCACTACTTACAAGATGGCAACAAGTTATTAAATTTAAATAACTATACCAAGTACGCTTAAACAGTAGCCGGACAGATTGCCATTGAATAACATTTGAAGCATCACAATGGCGGCGGCGAAAGAAGTGTGAGAGAATGGAGAGTTGCCATGTTTACCAAACTTTCCCAACTGAGTGTGTATTTATTAGGTTTTTACCTATACGAGTTATAAGGGAAATGAAAGTGTTTAGAAAATAATAAAAAAGTAATATGAAATAAAATTATTAAAAATCAAAATCCTTTATGTTGCGTTAATTTTTTATACAATTGCTTTTTACTCTCAAAAGTCCTTGAAATATCTTCTAATTTGGAAATATTATGATGAAATCGGATTGTCAAATACTTTTTCACCTCTCACCACCTCGGAAAGTTGACTTTTAATGCCCGTAAACAGGGCCGAAAATCGCTTATTCGTTTGAATTTCGACCATAATCATACACAGAAAAAAAAGTATTCGAATATCCACGCCAAAAATAATTGACGTGTGCCATTTTTTTATAGAATTTCATTATTTTAAATACAATTTTGGAACGCACCCTAAAAAAACAACCACAAAGTTAGTTTGTTGTCTTGGTTGTTTATTTTTATCTAATTAACTAAAAATTAAAGAATATTATAATAAAATACAATAATTAAGTCTTAACTTATAGAATTATATCGAAAATAAGAGAACTCTTTTACATTTTTGAGTAATATTTACGTAGGTAAGTAAATAGTTAATGATTTCCTTGCCGGTAGAGGTGAAAAGTATTGTGTTGGGTTTGAGAGGAATTTTATTCTTACGTCGAACCTTAGAATCCCTCGTGCTTCTATTATAGACTCCTTTGCATGCTCTGGATTCAATAGTTCAATGTGGATTCAATAATTCCACAGTTCTCTGAGGAAAAATCAACATTCCTCTCTTACCCAACAAATAACTATTCCGCTATGTATTTGACAAGACTTATTTTGTAACTGCAAAATCAAATTACTCATTTTGGGGTAAATTTCCCTACAATTTTATGACAACACCAACTGGTCTCTGGCCTGTTGAAGTTGAGGTTCCAAGCGATAAATACATTTTTATTTCAAAATACTCGAAAAATTTTAGATCTTTCCTGTGAAAGTTTATTTCTTGATTTTTTTATGTCTGGTTGTATTATTCTTACACCACTGCACAACACAAGAAGGCATATTTCACTTTATTTCAGTAATTATAAAACACGTGACGTTACGGCGCCGGCAAATAGCGTAATGGCGGAGCGATCGGCTTATTATAGTGCGAGTGTGTGTGTGTGCGTGTATCTATGATTGAACTGGCTTATCATGGGTGCTTCAAATGTTAATCAATGGCGATCTGTCCGGCTACTGTTTAAACGTCCTTGAACTATTTAAACGTCCTTGAGCTATATTATGAAAATAAATTGGGGTTGGATTTAGAAATCTTTACATTCGATCGGAGGAAACTGAGCGTGTGGGGAGGTTTAGAGGGCTTAACTGAATCCCGCTACAACTAATTAACCTTCAGCAAACTTCGAAAATAAATTAATGAAAATATCCTTGGAAAATATCAATTTCCTAACCTAAATCCTTGGGCTAATTTGTCCAAGCCTAAATCACATGAATTGTTCACAAAAATGACAGCTTACTTTTTTTTGTTTTATTAGTCTATGATTTGATAACTAGACTTTTGAGCCAAATGTTCAGCTGTGTATATTTTGTGCCCTTACATACTAGACAGGGCATAACACGAAGGGGGGGCAAGGGGGGCACAGCCCCCCGCAAAGTAAAAAAAAATTCTACCCAGAAGTCGGAACAGTCGGTTAGGTTAGGTTAGACTGGTGTCAACAACAGGCGGAGGGAGCCGAGCGAGCGGAGCGAGCGTACCCCGGCAGGGGTCGGCGACCGAAAGTTAGGTCTAACCGGCTTTTAGTTCAAGGCTTTTCGTAAAAATTGGTAGAAAATAAACCAGTTGCCAAATCATAACTACTAAAAAAAAGAAAAATAACTGGCCAAGCACGTGTCGGACCACGCAAAGTGTAGGGTTCCGTAGTTGCCTAATATGCAGAAGTTAGCACACGGAGCTAATAAGTAATGATAAAAAAATTCCTTATTTATATTATAAACCCGAAATTTTATAAGTAGGGATGTCAGAACTAGCATCGAAAAATGGTTTTAGCAAACCCCCATTATTTTTTTAAACCCTATCCAACGATACCTCTCACCATAAGGTAATCGTGAATTTAAAAAATAACCCCCACTTCACGTGTACCAGAGGAACCCTAAAAAAAATGTTTTTTAAGATTTTCTTATTTAGCTTTGACGGCATAATTAATATGTATGTCCATGTCAAATTACAGCCTTCTAACATTCATCAAAATATTTTTCTATGATATTTTGAGTTCATTTTTTTTCAAAATTTTAACCAAATTATTTTTTTAAAAGTAACACTCGATTGCGGTACCTAAAAAAAATTAAAATAAAGTTAGTCTGTGTTTCGTAGCAAGTGCTACGCGGTGTCTACGACGGCGTAGCACCACAAAGGCCCCGCGCCGCTATACTTTGTGTTAGCACCCTCACGGACACGGACTCCATGTGCACGCGTTCGCACTATGAATCATAGTGCCTCGTAAAAAAGACACATAGACATTCTTTTAAAATTTGTCTAAATGTTTTTAATTGTATTCTCGATAAAGTCAAACTAACGTTAAAAATACCAATAGATCGGCGTAGCGCCCACATAAAAAGAAAATTTTAATAAATAGATGCATGAAATATAGTTATTTATATAACACTTACTCTGTTCTTGTAATTTCACACACACAAACAACAAAACAATTAGCATTTCGTGAGAATTCCTACAGGAACAAACCGCGAAGATGACTCACCGATGAGAAGTTAGCAGCTCCGCTGTTCGCTGTTGAGAATCCAATCCTTCACACGAGTAAAACCAGCATACTCGATCATAGGAACTACATCACTAGGAGGCTTACATCAATTGGTACAACTACACCTACTCTACACCTACCCTACCCTTGACCATTTTGTATTAGAAAACTAAATTGTCGTTTTTAGTATTTTCCACGGACCAAGTAGTCCGTGGTATTTTCTGTTACTTATTATTTATATTACTCACCGTTTAAACCTTCCCTGAACTTCCATAAAATATTTCAAGATCAAAATTAGCCAAATCGGTACCTATCTATACAGTATGACGTATGGTTACTGGTGTCCGACCCAGGCTAAGCAATATGATCAATTTCATCGGAAAATCTATCACATTAAGGCATTTTACCCCTACTGTTTTGAAATGGCGGCCATTTTGTTTTTTTTATTTACTGCGTTCGGGTGGATTCATTTATTTAGCAATATCTACCGATGTAGAAATCCGATAGATATAAAAGTGGTTTCGTTTGATAGCTACAAAAGTAGGCAACTAAAAGGTTTATAAAAACTTCCATTAAAACATTAAAAAAATACTTGGAACGTAAAAAATGTGATAAAATTTTCATGACTTTTTTACTTTTTAAATGTTTGAAAAAGAACTAGACTGCACATACAATTTTTATTTTTTAGATAACTTCCTTAAAAGTGATGTCAAGACCTAAGCTGTAAGTCAAATAGTCTAGGAGTAATCATCATCCTCATCATCGTTTAGGATTAATAACTACCTGAATATGACCGTTTACTTAAAAAATCTTGACAAGAATAGGTAGAAGAAAAATCACACTTAATATTATGAATCAGTGTTCGCCGGTGAGGGCTAACCGGAGAGAGGAACAGGGTTCTTCCCGGTAGCAATCGGGTCCGTGGGGTTGGTATTATTATTAATTATTATTTAATGTAATATGAGAAATATGGTTACAACTTTCAGAGTAAAGAAAAGACGATTCTAAAGTAGTGAAAAACGGTTAGATTATTGAACGCGTAAATGAAGCACGTAACTTGGGTCTGCTTATGGACAGTAATCAAAATTTTGAAAATCATGTCGTAGACCTCGTGCGTTCCAGTTTCTACAGACTGCAGGTTCTGTACAATATACGGAAATTTATAAGTGAGGATCTCCGTATGTTACTTTGAGAGTCCTTGGTACTATCTAAATTAAATTATTGCATCACGGTTTATAGTGGATGTATAAAGGGAAGCACACAGCATCTGGTCCAGCGTGTGCAGAATGCTTGCGCTCGTTTCTGTTTCATTATTCCTCCACGCACACATGTAACTCCTTATTTGAATAGGCGTGGTGTGCAGAAAATGGAAGGATGTCAAAAATTATTTCTGGCATGTCTCTTGTTTGACGTAATCCATTCCAGCACACTGGCTTATTTGAATAAAAAACTTACCTGGTCAAATGCGGTGCTCCTCAACAAGGCCAGGACCTCTTCGCTTATTCTTCAAGTGCCAGAACACCGCACAGCAGCTTTTCGCGGTAGTTTCAGGTATCGAGAGAACAAGTGTTGGAACAATATACCTCCACCTATTCGGCAAATGATTCCCAAGTTTAAATTCAGATGTGAATTAAAAAAGCAACTACTGTCCAACCAAATTGAAAATTCTACCCACATTTATCCAAAACTACAGCTTGCTCGATGCCTGTAAGTGTTTTTGTCAATATCAATATGTGTGCAATTCGCAACTTACTAGCTAATTTGTTTTTAGTCTATTGTAAAGTTTGCCAAAATATTGTTCGTTTAATGTTATAGTTTTAAGTTTAAATGGTTTTGTTCTCTTGTATGTGTGTGTTTGGTTTTGTTTGTCTATCTCGCTTACTCGCATAAAGATTCCGGCAGAATAACAGCGTCACTGGCCTAGCCAGCGACATTTATGCTGGGTCGGGACCCTTTTAACGTAGTAGGAGATATTATTGTTATATCTGTTTGTCTAAATGTTATGTACTACGTTAAATGTGTGGCACTACTATAACTGTTGGTGCGATCGCGTGGACTGAAACATAGGATAAGTGCCGCACAGGACTATTGCTGGGATTGGGCCGTCCGGTTGAGGGTCGTCGAAAAGAAACACCAGTATTCTGTGCAGGATCGCTTCCTCGGTCCGCTGTACCACACTACACCGTTGAGGTACTATTTGCACTGCCGCTGCTACCGTTCCTCTTTCTGTTTTCCTCTTGAGGCTTCCGAACTGTTTACTGTACTGTGAACCACTGCTTAAAACACACTGTCGGTGCAGCGGGCAGTGCTCCGTATTTATACTCCTACCCGTTAGGGTAAGGGGAGGTGAAGGCGGAGTGAGCGGGGCGAGGGACCGATGTTTGTTTATTAAACAATAGTTGTTTACAACAAATAACAATGGGTTGTTTACCTATTATTTTCTAGAATTTTCTAGCTAACTATGACGAACGTAAACAACATCGTAAACAACATAAAAAACATCGGCTCTATACTATTCTTTACCGACTAGATTAAGCGAAAAGGTGGGTAAAGTTCGAGAATATAAAACTGTAAGCTATTAAATATCTATAACTACTTAGGACACTAAAGTTCTTCCCTATAAACTTATAAAATACTATTCTAGTAGGAAAAAAGAGTTTAAATCAATAAACTTAATCTACAATATCTATAAGGCTAAGTCTTATGCTAGCAGTTAATTAGAGGCCGTCCCGTACATTAAATAAATGTTTTTCTATTCTATTCTACGATCGCTTCCGAAACGACATGCTTCAGAAATCTTTGTTACAACTTATTGACATCAAAACTCTGAATCCTATTAACATTAACTAGTATACCTATTAAAATTGATTGAGACTGCTGCGGGTGGAAAACAAATAACATTATCGTCTTGTGGTATGAAACGGATCGATGCACAAAAAAATCATTTCTGCAAATAGAAATGAACTCTCGCAGAACACATAGCTCTTCTATTTGGCCAACTAATGCCATCTGAAGCTAAATTACCGTAGCCTATGTTTTATGTTTGAAGACTAGGAGCGTGCTCTGTGCTACAAGGGATGCCTGCCCTCTGATTCGGCTACGCGAGGTTCTCAAAACACTACACTAACACTAGCTTTCATCCACGGCGCCAAGAGGGCGCTACAGTTTCGTAACGATCCCTGCTTTGCGTTGTAGCACTGAGTTGTCTATAACTACCTGCATAATAAAATAATATTGAAAAAACTATTTTTTACTATTAAATTGTTCAAAAAGATTACAAATATCAACCTTAAAATTAAATTACGTTACTATATACAAAGATGGGACCATGATGACATCTCAGTCAAATAATCCGCCCCTTGACACTTCCGGCGCGAAGGTGCCCATGACGCTAGCTGCATTTCCGCGCTGAACCGCTATCGACAAACCTTTGCGCAAGAAATGCCCCGGAACGGACATCAAAACCTTTGTTGACCAGCCGGTGACCGATGTCCCACACGAAAGTCAATGCCTCTACTTCCCACAGGCCACCACCGCTCCGCTTGTTGTTTTCGGCGGGCAGCTTCCTCGGCCGCCGAATCTGCATCCCTCATTGTTTTTGGTAGTTGGGAAGTGCTCATGCAGGTTGCGTCCCACCCACGCCAAACACCTTCCCTTCTGCCACGGCATACTGACCCATCTAAATGGGCCCGTTCATACAAAACCGCGCGGCCAGCTGATCGATTTACTATGGGGGAAGCAATATTTTTTTTTCAATTGGCAGCCCATTTTCCTTGGGGAAAGTTGTTCAGTTCAATAGACTGAACACTCCATTTAACGAAAAACGATTAGTTAAATTTCACGGTGTATAAAAATATCATTTATTTATATAAAATATTTATTTTTATAGCATACAAATAAATAATGCAGATAATATTGATGAACTTACTCAATACTAATAATTGAAGCATGAATGGATGAAAGAGTTATGTATAGTCGGCCAAAAAATTGGTAGGTATACCACCCTAAGGTTACATGTCATTTTTGCAGATCGATATGTCAGATACCGACTTGCAATTTTTCGACTGGGAAACTAGCTAAAAAATGGTAGACTACTTTCTTGGCCGATATAACTTTTTTTGACATGAATAAAGTTGTTTTGCACATATTATTATATACTTACTTAAATACCATCAATACCATGACATCAAAATGTCACATTTTGGGCAAGGATGTACTTGGTAATAAGTGATGATGAAGA
Source organism: Carpatolechia fugitivella (assembly GCA_951230895.1). Classification (NCBI taxonomy): domain Eukaryota; kingdom Metazoa; phylum Arthropoda; class Insecta; order Lepidoptera; family Gelechiidae; genus Carpatolechia; species Carpatolechia fugitivella. The sequence continues at coordinate 15,687,346 of OX579645.1, forward strand.
ACTTACGTTAAATCCCGTGTTAAAATTGAACAGTTCGTTTTATGTCTTATTAAAAATGGTGCGCATTTTTTTGTTTTCTTCACTTGCCTGGCAACAAATTATCCAGCGTAACGAATAGAACCACCTTGTGTGTAATAGCTGAATTAAATACGGTACATTGGTGTCTAGCTGCAAAGCTAGTTTTGCTACTACTGACCGCTAGATGGAACATGTGCCACAGTGATTTTTCTTGTTTACGTACCGTGCTGTCTTAAAGACGTGTCTCCTGCCATGTTTTGGTCTACACAATACACATAAAACATCTCAACAAAACAAAAACAAATACATATTTGTCCATGGTTCCTCTACACAAATTGTCTATGAAACGTGGTTATTTTTTTAACAAAATATAATAGTTAACTGCATACAGTGCCTTCTTAAATAATGTAAAATTATAGAAGTCTCTAGTCTAGCACAACATCAAACCCTGCGCTGAGCTGAACTATAGAACTGATGGTAATCATTTTTATATTTGTCATATTTATTACACAAAATACATCCTAGTATAATATAATCCGGGTAATTCGCAACTTACTAGGAAATGGTATTTAAATGGTTAATTGACAAGAATTATGATTATTAATTTGGACTAAATAATTTTGTAATTTTATTGGTTTATTATTAATTTTTGAACAGTTAGACAAGGTCTCTGAAATATTAATATCAGGGGGTAAAATATGACTAAAATTGTATTTAAAAAAAATATCCGGGAAAAATGATCGTATTTTTTTACGAACGATCCTACCATTACATAGTATAGTACATAGTACGAACTACGAAAATATAGTACAAACACGATATTCATTTATCGTACGAAATATAACCCTGAATACATTCCCCGTGCGGGTGAGCCTTTGTTAAAACTATTAGAACATAACAAGTAAAATAATATTAATTCACTATAATCCAAGTCCTTTTATTTAAATTACCACTGAATTACACTCATTTATTGTAAACTTATCCACTTAAATAACAATTATTTTAAAACATCACATCACGTATTTTAAAAAAACTATTGACTTTTCCGAAGCCAGCTAACTCTAAAAGGCTACAAATTGTTGCAAATTAAATAATACACGAAATAACCTAAACCACAATAATAAAATCCTTCATTTCACTGAAATTAAATAAGAACAATTCAAAGGAAAGTCTAGCCTGTTAAATAATCTAGATGCCTAGGAACTAAAAATTAATCAAAGAATACTTAGCTTATTATAACCAGCAACTCCCAACACTTTTAAAAAAAGACTGAGCTCCTTCCAGAGCACAAACCCTCCAAAATTACCACTGATCCCTACCTTACTTAAAATATTGATTCCTATTGGTTTGAAAAATTGTCATAACAATATTTCTAGCGGGAATGACTCTGATTGGTTTAAAAACAGACAGTCTACCAACATGATAAAACTAACTAGCTAAATTCCATGTAGTCAATAGAAGAATATAAATTCTAAACGAACTTTTATTTTTTAATTACTATAATCAGTGTTGCCATAATCAAACTGCTGATAAGCGCTGTGCTGTGTACGGGTGCTCCAGACGTTGTTATTCACACCTTATTGACCAAAACTATCAAACATCTTTGTAGAAACCAAAACATTTTGTCCGAAACATTTTAGAGCAGGAGACGTCGTTTGAAACATTTGATTATGTGTATGTGTAGACTGATTTGTGTAGTGTGTAGACCAAAACATTGACAGGAGACACGCCTTTAGACAAAGAAAATGAACCATTTACCGCAGAAATAATTTAGGTACACATTCGACATTTAGTTCATAGACGAAAATCCTAGCAGAACTTCATCTCCCGGCACCCTCTCCTAACAGCGACCCCCGCTGTCATTAGTAAATATCTCTTAGGGCAGCTCCTCTTTGTATTTGTCTCCGTGGACGGGCCAAGCAAAACATGGTAAGGTAACTGTTTAGGACAGTTAACATTCATCAAAATATTTTTCTATGATATTTGTAATACCTTTCTTACTTGTACAAGTAATACATTTTTTAAGTTATTCTATCTATGTATTATTAGTATTATTATTTGCAGTGCAATTCAATTGTTATTAGGGTTCCGTAGCCAAATGGCAAAAAACGGAACCCTTATGGATTCGTCATGTCTGTCTGTCCGTCCGTATGTCACAGCCACTTTTTTCGGAAACTATAAGAACTATACTGTTGAAACTTGGCAAGTAGATGTATTCTGTAAACCGCATTAAGATTTTCATACAAAAATAGAAAAAAACAATAAATTTTGGGGGTCCCCGTACATAGAACTGAAACTTAAAATATTTTTTTTCATCAAACCCATACGTGTGGGTGTCTATGGATAGGTCTTCAAAAATGATATTGAGGTTTCTAATACCATTTTTTTCTAAACTGAATAGTTTGCGCGAGAGACACTTCCAAAGTGGTGAAATGTGTGTCCCCCCCCCCCCCTGTAACTTCTAAAATAAGAGAATGGTAAAACTAAAAAAAATATATGATGTACATTACCATGGAAACTTCCAACGAAAATTGGTTTGAACGAGATCCAGTAAGTAGTTTTTTTTTAATACGTCATAAATCGTAAATCGTAAACCGCGGCTACTATCTAGTCGTTACACGAGCCAAGTCAGTGGCCTTTGGCGGTTCTATAACACTGACACTAGGGTTTGTGAGGTCTGTTGCTACGGAACCCTTCATGGGCGAGTCCGACTCGCACTTGGACGCTTTTTTTATTATTGGAAAGACTTACATTTGACCATTATTCTAGCTGATGGAAATTCATTATAAGGTGAAAGATGGCCCAAGCTCGCCTAGAAGATGTTTATGTTTTTTTTTATAAAAGGGCTAAATTCTAATCTATAGTTTTTTGAGAAACACGGTTATGGTTCAAAATCTACTCCATGCACCCCACGTTTTTCATTTTAAGTCCTACAAGAGTACTACACCAATAAAAAACTCAATAAAAATTATTTTATACTTTTTAGTGCGTAAAAACGTGTTGTTAAAAAAATATTTTTTACTTTATAATTATTTTGTGCTTTTTAGTCCAGCGTGTATAAATGTTGCAAGATACCCTGACCATCACGTAGGACTAAATTGCTAAGACTAAAAATCCCAAGCCTGCCGAGATTATGTTATTACGATGAGATTACCTTCTGGCTCCATCATGAGACCCTGCACATCACGTATGACTAAAGATCTTGTCAAGACAAATCTAACGAGCCCAAACACGACAAGGTTATGTTGCGACGTTGACGAGGTTCCCATGGCCACCTTCTGGTTCCATTATGAGATCCTGGACATCACATATGACAAAAAAACTAGTCAAAACAAATCCAACGGGCCCAAACACTACTAGGTTATGACTAAAGATCTTGTCTTGACAAATCCAACGAGCCCAAATACGACGAGGTTATGTTGTGTTTTTGAGGAGTTCCTATGACCACCTTCCGGCTCTATCATGAGACCCTGGACATCACGTATTATAAAAGATCTTGTCAAAACAAATCCAACTAATTAAAACATGTCGAGGTTATGTGGTGTTTTTTAGAAGTTCCTATGGCCACCTTCCGGGTTCATCATGAGACCCTGGACATCACGTATGGCTAAAGATCTTGTCAAGACAAATTCAACGAGTCCAAACACGACGAGGTTGTGTTGTGCATTTTAGAAGTTCCTATGGCCACCTTCCGGGTCCATCATGAGACCCTGGACATCACGTATGGCTAAAGATCTTGTCAAGACGAATCCAACGAGTCCAAACACGACGAGGTTGTGTTGTGCATTTTAGAAGTTCCTATGGCCACCTTCCGGCTCCATCATTAGACCAGCTCCATGATATCATAATATTGCATTGTCATCGAGGTTACATAAGTGTACCAAATTTCAGCACAATCAAATGACAGCACGTGCTCCAAAAATGAGTTGCAAGATTCGGACCGAACAAACAAACCCACAAACAAGCAAACAAACAAACAAACAAATAAACAAACAAACAGACAGACAGACAAGAAAGCGAGTTAATAAAAACGTGTTAATAAAATGGGGGTTTGCAAAAATCATTTTTTGATGCTAGAGTAGTTACAGAAATATTTTGTTATATAGTGCTTTTTTTAACCGACTTCAAAAAAAGGAGGTTCTCAATTCGGTTGTATTTTTAACCGACTTCATTAACCGACTTCAAAAAAGGAGGAGGTTCTCAATTCGTCTGTATTTTTTTTATGTATGTTATTAGATATCTCCGCCAATTGTTAACCGATTTTAATAATTCTTTTTTCATTCGATAGGATTTACTTTCGAGGTGGTCCCATATTAATTTCGTCAAGATCTGATGGTGGAACATGAGGTAAAACCTGGAAATTCCTCAACGGAATGTAGCATTCGCGTCGTTATTCGTCTATTCTTTTAGTCATATCTCAGTCAGTTTTCAACCGATTTTGATGATTCTTTTTTCATTCGATAGAACGTGCTTTAGGGATAGATCCATATAAATTTTGTCAAAATCTGATGGTGAAATAAGAGATAAAAGCAGAAACTCCTCAACCAGTGATAGCAACATGCATCGCGCGCGATACCGTTTGTGGTGGAATGTTGCTAGGCAACGAAATAAATTTGTTTTGTCAGTTTGCTGAAAATCTACGTTTTCGTTGTTCCATATAAAATTATATTATTCGATTTTATCACATTTTTTGGCGACCGTGACAGGACAAGAACCTGCTCGGATATTGTATTGGATATCACAAATAATTTAGCTTCTATGGCCGAGTGGTCGAGTGTTTTACTCTCTTTACGGAGGTTTCGGGTTCGAATCCCGGTGAAGACACTCAAACGAAAATGTCCTTGTGAGACTTTTTTCAGTTTAGTTGGGACATTGCTGCCCGAATCACCTGATTGTCTGAAAAGAAAGATGATTCCGTGATACGGAAGGCACGTTAAGCCGTGTGTCTCGGCTCTAATATCTACAGAAGGCGTCGTTACTCGAGCTAAGTCAGTGGGTTTTGACAAGGGCCCAATACTATATTAATTGTGTGACCAGGGTGTGTGTGGTTGGTTGTCGACCTTACAATCCACAATATGAAGAAAAAGAAGAAGCCAGCCTACGTTCACTATCTGTAATCAACTAACGATAGACTTTCAAGATACCATCTCAAACCTGAAACTCCTTACGAATAGCCCAAGTATCGGGGTAAACTGTAAGCTTATTAAGAGGGAAGAATAGTACGTGCTCGTCCATACAAAAAGAGAAAACGTTTTTCCACTTCTATATATATTTTCCAATCTCCATGATTTTTTAGTATGTTATTGACACAATGAATGACTAGGTTTATAGTTTTTTCTTTTTTCAAAATTCGCAATAGATTCAAACTTATCTATGCACCTCAAGTAACGTAATTTTTTTGATTAAAACTGTGTCAAAGTGATTTGTTGAAATTTAGTCGTATAGAAATATGTACTGACTTAACGACGATGACGACTTTAAACAGTTTCCCACGACTAATCGACGATTTTTTGGCTGGCACCGACTGCAAAAGGAAGTACAAAATTCTAAATATTTACTTAATACACTACTTATCTACTTAATTGATGATATTGGCAATATTTTTTTTCATGTTCCATCTGAAATGTTATTTTATTTGTTACATTTTAGTGGAGATAACCATATAAGGCAATTTGAAGCAGGTTTCTATTTTTTTGTTAAAATTATTTTTATGTTAGAGTCAAGTCCCCAGCGAAATCGTCATACTTGGAAATGTGAAAAAATCATGGTAGTAAATATGATGAATTTAAAACCTTTACAGATTAACGAATAATAGACCAACTAATAAAATGTGAAGCGGGTGATCGTGCGCTGTGGCGTGCCCTTGGGGATGCCTACGTCCAACAGTGGACTGCATAGGCTGATTGATTGTAAAATGTACTTGTACTAACTTTACTTAGTAAGAAAATCGCTAAAAATATCATAGAAAATGATTGTGATGAACGTTAACTGCAGTAGTACACTTTGCGTGTCCCGACATGTACTTGGCCGGTTTTTATTCCAACCTTCTTTTAGCATTCATCTTTCGGAGTAGTTATAATATTTTGTTTGTATTAAGACATTCAGTGTCATTTTGGGCCTGTCATTGTCGTGAATATTTCACATAATATTTGAAGTTACTACCTAGGTCACTGTTGAATTACGGAGAAAATATAACATGTAAGTGGATTTGTCATTATGAGTAGGTAGATAAATAAAAATCTGACTCGATATACATAACTACAAGTCTTCCTTTTCACTCTATATTTTTAAGAATGTGGAAGATGATGCGCCTGAGATACCTCACGAGTAGCTCTTTCCACGCCATGAGGAGTCTCCTGAGAGTGCAGCGCGCCACGGTTCCAGCTAACGTCCTGGTCCGGCGCAGCCACGACCACCTGGGGCCGCCGCAACCGTTCGACAACTTGCCTTTCAGAGTGCACAGTCGGTTAGTTTAGCTTGAAACATTTTGCTCTTATTTCCCAATCGCCACACCAAAAACGCACAAACGCGAATAATGCAAAGATTCAAAGATAAATTGACAATCAAGGCCAGATAATAATATAGCTTCTTTGGTGGAAATTTAAAAAAAACAAAATGAGTGCAAAATAATGTAATGTGCTTACGTGGCCCGAGCTCTTTGCCTTTCGTACCGTCTCTATTGCACTCATTTGAGTTTGTCGCTCGCTTGTGTTGTGCCACCATTTACCTATGTATATATAGGTAGTTCCAGTTTCTTTATTGATTCGTCTTGTTTCAGATATGCACTCACTATCGTCTTCAGCTTCCTTTTTGGAGTTGGGCTATGGGCCCCGTTTTTAATTGTTTGGTATTCAATGGCAAAAAAAACTTTGTAACCATCTGTTATTTAATATTAACCCTGTGTGAAACAGTTAATAAAAGCTCTTGATTTTCTTAATTGTACTTATTATAATATATAACTTATTAATTTTGAAGACGGCGCCCCACACGCAGCACAGAATTAATACCGTAGCTTATAAAGTCAGATGTATAAGAGATTATCGAAACCCGTCTATCCCTACAATACAATGCAATACAATACAATGCAATACAATACAATACAATTATACTTATACCATGCCATAGACGAATTTTTATAAACACACTGGGAGGGGCAAGAGGCCGTGTTAATAACTACCGCCCAATCTCCATTTTAACTGCAATGTCAAAAATTTTGGAAAAACTAATTAATAATAACTTAACTAATTTTCTTGAACTCAATAACCTCCTATCTTCAGCCCAGTTTGGTTTCAAATCTGGCAAATCAACAACTGACGCTGTTGATGATCTGGTGAATTACTTAGTTATAAATCTAGATCAAAAGAAGAAACTGATTGGAATTTTCCTAGATTTAGCGAAAGCATTTGACACGGTCTCCATCCCACTCCTGTTGACTAGGCTTGAAAATATGGTAATTCGTGGCACCCCACTCAAACTTTTCGAAAATTACCTTACTGATAGAACTCAATACATTCAGATAGGTAAGTTTAAAAGTGCAGATCTTCCCGTTTGCTATGGCGTACCGCAAAGCAGCATAATTGGCCCGACCCTTTTTCTCGTTTAAATGGTCTATGCGAGATACCTCTTCAAAAAGGCAAAATGATTGCTTTTGCCGATGATACAGTGCTCCTTTTCTCTGGTGAAACTAAAGAGGAAGCGGTGTTATTAGCCCAATTAGGCTTAAATCTAGCCACAGGATGGCTCAAGGAAAACCTTCTCACTCTCAACGTTTATTAAAAGATCTGACCCACGTATGGAACATACCAATGTAGTAAAGTACCAAGGTATACTTGTTGACTCTTTAAGCTTTAAGGCCCACATAGATTCCCTCTCCAGTAGAACCGGTAAACTTATTTATATATTTAGAAATTTCAGACACATAGCTGACCATTCCCTGCTCAAAACACTATTTTGCACTCTGCCAATCGATCCTGGCCTACTGCATTTCCTCATGGTGGGGTTCTCATAAAACATCTCTGTTACAGCTTGAACGATCGCAAAGAGCCATCCTGAAAGTTATGCTTTCCCTACCCCTATGCTTCCCCTCCAAAGATCTTTACAAGCCTCAAACGTACTTACAGTCCGCCAATTATTTATCCTTTGTATTGAAAACTAACAAAATAAGGTTTTCATCATGAACTATCAGGTCACCAACTTATATTTTCATTCGTTTCGTAATTACTGTCAAAAATTGAGATCACTGATGCCAAAATTTCCAATTCGTCCTCTTAAGGAGTCCAGACGTTTCAATCCTGCGCCCCGCCTCCACCCCCCCTTGACTACTATTTTTGCCCAAAGATTTTTCTGTTTCCTTGGAAGCTACCTTTATAACCTCCTCAATAAAGATCATGACATATACGCACTTACTAGGTTCCAAGTCAAAAAGAAAATAACAACTTTCCTTTCTCAACTTGACTATAATGCGACTGAAGCTTTATTAAGAAATCATATTCTCCCTCGTCCTTGCACCACCTTTCTCCTACACCTACTCCCTCATGCTCTTTGATTTTCATACACAAACTCACCCGCTGACTTTCATACACAAACACACACTCACTTACATATACACACACGCACACATACACAACTTGACACTCATTCCATCTACTCCCTTTGGTCTCTTCTTATTATTTTTTTCTTTTTTATTCTCATTTATTTCACTTATTGTGGTAATTCTTTCACAATATTTAAACATGATGTCAACAGATCTCTGAAATACAGATCTCTCAAATACAGGTATACACCTGGGTTACGTTAGGCTAAACTGGTTTAGGCATCAGTCTCCCACAATTTTATTATTTAAATAACTGACTACTTGCTTTGTAAATGGAAAGTTGTGTGAGAAAGCAATAAAGTATTATTATTATTTCGAATTAGTAACGTTTATATTATTCAGTTGGTAATGCTACAGGCAGACATTGCAGTTGGGTAGAGACAACTTTGAGCGTGAAATCGCAAGAAGAGTACAGTTGGGCTGGGCATCATTTGGGAAACTGCGTTATATCTTCTCGTCGCCGCTACCGCAATGCCTGAAGAGCAGGGCACCTATATAATCAGTGGAGCCGAGCCGAGCCGACATACGGAGCCGAGACGTCGAACATGACGGTGAAGCTGGCCCATCGGCTACATGTCGCTCAGCTAGCTATGGAAATGTCTATGCTTGGTATTTCGCTACGGGATATCCGAAACGAAATAATCCGGCAGAGGTCCAAGGTAGTTGATATCGTCCAGAAGACAAGTGTACTTCGCCGTAGAAATTTGAGAGATGGTATACCAGAAATTAAAGAATAAATTATTATTATTTTTTTAAATTGGGCTGACGGGGCCCTTCTTTCCTAACACTTTTATATAGTTTTACATATGCCTGCAATTTGGTACACACAATTTAGAAATGACCTATGTAAAAATTTACTATCTTACCACACAGGTTTCTAAGTATTTTCATGTAGCAAAATATTAGGTGCCAGCGGGGTCTGTAAACTGTCGATGAACAAGTGATACGTAACGTAATATTCCGAATTTAGTTTAGGCTAATCTAATCTGTATTTTAAATCATCCATAGGATCATCATCGGTTGATAAATTGAGTTAAAACATAATGTTTTTCATTTGGTAATAATTTCTTAACGAAGCATTATTTTACTTGTGAATGAGTGTCACACGCACAGGTAGATGTTAAAAAATCTTGTGCTCCCAGAGTAAATTGTGCATTAGTAGGTACGTATTTATTAGTTCCAGGTATAACTTATCATATATATGTTTGTATTTTTTTGTTATTTGATCAAACATATTAAATAGCGATATTATTATTATATTTCAATTTGTGTATTGTAGTGTTGGAAGCTGTACTTACTTGTCACGTGAATGTGTTCTTAGCTGTTAGTCTCAACGTAGTTTCATTTTATTAGGTAAGTACCTAGTTTATCTGTGGGAATCTTTAATTGGTTCAAAAGTTGCAATTATATAAATTATTTATATTTAATATAACTGTTGGTTCTCCTGTTAAATAATAGTACTACAAGGATCGTAGGTGGCATATTACAAACGAGGTTTATAATGTCACGAGTATGTTATAAAACCTAAGATCCGTGTGTTGTACGACGTTTTTCAATACACTACTTGTGAGAAAACTGATTGTATATAATTAAATTGAAATTGTTAAGAAAGGTACATAGTATCCTACAAAAGCTATGATACTGCAGGTAAAATTTATCATGTAGAATTTGTAAAAACTAACCTTTATTATATCGCGCCCAGTTTGAGTATCCATACTGTTCACTTTTATCATTAAATATCAACACTAAAACACTCATAAAACAACTTTTCTCCGTAATTATGCCTATAAAAAAGAAACATACTATCGTTTTGTAGTTGGCGCCAAGTTTGTAAAATTTTTATTTATTTGTTTTACATTGAATGTTGTTTTATGAGTGTTTTAGTGTTGATATTTAATGATAAATGTGAACAGTATGGATACTCAAACTGGGCGCGATATAATAAAGGTTAGTTTTAACAACTTCTACATGATCCATTTTGCCTGTAGTATCATAGCTTTTGTAGGGTACTATGTATGCACCTTTCTTAACCATTTCAATTTAATTATTTACTATCAGTTTTCTCACAAGTGTATTGAAGAACGTCGTACAACACACAGATCTTAGGTTTTATAACAAACTCGTGACATTACAAAGCCTGCGGCTCGGTACCAAAGTGGCGCTAGTGTTCAAGGTCGTTAGCATACGGGAGCATTAAATAAAACCTAAATTGCATAAAAATAAAACTAATGATGTCAAATTACCATAGTACACTATTTATTTCAAAACCACAATGCTACTACACACATATGGTAATATCTAAGGCCAGGAAGGTGGGTCACCTTCTTTTACTCTTCCACCATAAAGAGCGGATTTGTCCCTGAAATTAGTCATTCTTAAAGTTTCTTGATCATCCAAGAATTTTCCGATGAAAAACCCTGACATGGGCACTGCAAACCAAACATAACGAGTGGTAATTCCAAAGATAGCCATATTATTCTTTCTTGTTCTGCAAATCTTTCCACTTCTGAGTATGACTCCAGTCAAAATAGATGAATGTCACAGTCAGTGTAGGAAACAATATGCTCACAAAGTTTCGACGAATAAATCTTGTTACCCCCATAAACCTGCAAGAACAAAGATTACAAAGATTAAATATTAATTTATGTGGACACAAAAGTATCTTATCATTACTATTATTAACATATATACCTAATTATCAATCAATCAATCAGCCTATTGCAGTCCACTGCTGGACGCAGGCCTCCCCAAAGGCGCACCAAAGCGCACAATCACCCGCTTTCCTCATCCAGCCACCACCAGCAACCTTCCTCAGGTCATCAGTTCACCTGGCAGGGGGGCATCTCACAATACGTTACTCCAACACTCATTGGTTCTACAACAGACGTGGCCAGCCCACTGCCACTTCAGCTTGCTACACTTCTGGACGATATCAACTACCTTGGTCTTCTGCTGGATGATTTCGTAAATTGTAATTATACATAATTTACACACGGAATATGGCTTCATATGCCACATGAGAGCTCATGAATACCGTCAGCATCGAAGTTGAATATTAAATTGAAATATTTTGTTGTTAGTGAGTGAGTGAATCAACTTGCTTTTGTAACCCCCAAACTGAGCGTTAGATGTATAGTTATTATAAAGTATTTAGTAAAAAAAAAGTATTTATTCAGCTAAACATCTTTAATTAAATAGATTAGAGGGTTGTTTAAATCGGGTAACCTGTTTACATGCTTATTTCGGGCTAAGAGGCGACTCTCTGACCGAACCTCATAGGTTGGTGTCTATAGAGGTACATCTCGAAATGACTAGATAGCGCCTCTTTCTTCATTCAGACGAATTTTGTCAATAATTATGTAACACACAAAACATGTCGTTAGGTAAGGAGGAATGTTCTTAGAGCACTTCCTAGAGTCAAATGAATAAAGTTATTGTGAGATATATCAATTACATGGTGAAAATAAAAAGGAAAATTGGTTATAACATGAGTATACGTTCGTACGAGTTAGAACCAAAATATTTGGTGGGTTTTGTAAATAGTTAAATCCAGTACAAAAAACTATAGACATAAGTTATAAAATGTCCTACCTAATTTCAGAAGACCGCAAAATAGTTTCGATCTTTCTACAATTTTCACCAATTTCTTTCTACAAATTGATGGTTCTCAGGTTCTCACGCAATAATGAATGAAATGAATGACTGACATGACAGATTGTTCTTTTTTTGTTCGTTCTTTCGTTGGTTATGGTTGTGTTATGGGCCCCGTAGACGGTCAAACGGTTTGATTCAAACACGTAAAGTTTGGTTTGACTCAAACCATTTTGATCGTTTACAAAGGTGGTTTGAACGGTTTGTCAAACATTTAAGTGTTTGATGCAATTTCATATTTGGCATCATCGTATTGGGAGCAATCCTGTAATGATGACGTCTTTTGTAATTATTAGTTTTTAACAAATAAATAAATTTTGTTGTGTTTGACGCGTCAGAAGTGTAATTACGACAGCGTACAGAATCAGACTGCGCAGAGCCGTTTGACAAACCGTTCAAACCGACCTCAAATGGTTTGATCAAACACGTGTTTGAGTCAAACCGTTTGACCGTCTCCGGGGCCCTTAATGGTTTTATCTATCAGACACTACCGCGGTTCTACCGCGCTCTACAGACCTCCCGTTCAACTCTGCCAACTACAGCGCGTCAGCGAGAATAGAAAATTAAAAAGTGGCAATACTGACTGAGTGCCGTCTCGCTCGACATAATGATAAAAAACGAAACGAAGCTACAGTATACGCAATGGCCCGTGATGGACCACTATCCGCCAATGATGCTCTCACCTAAATAGGGCATGAAACGTATCAAATAAGAAAATTATTTTCATGACGAAGGAGAAAATGTGGCCGACAGATAAGCCGACAGACACCCTACAATGGATAAAATTCGTCGTACTGCGTGATTCGTATCGATTGTGTAACATTTACTCATGATCCAGATTTAACACGATACGTATTATTGACCGAGCGAGCGAAGCGTCTCTGTTTCTGCTTGGCCAAATTTGCTTTTGTATGTCCATCTGTTTGTTTGTTTGTTTGTTTTACTCTACAGGTCACGTTTCTCAACCGATTCTCGTGAAATTTTGTGAGCAGGTTCATCATCGATTTTTTTTGTCTAGTCAGTTTTTGGAAATTTTAAAAAATGACGGAGTTATGGGGGTCTACCGCTGAGGCTGTTTTCCTCTGTCTACAGGTCACATTTCTTAACCAATAAAATGAAATGAAGTATAAAAAAAACAAGGGGATATGAAAAGATATACAGACTCGCGTCGCGAGGTCTACAGCTCACAGAGCCACTAGTAATGAAAGCTTCAGACCGCAGTACACACGAAAGCTTTCGTGATAAACGCGCCTGCAATCTGCATTCATCGAAACGATCGACGCGTAGTTTTACTTCCTCTATGGTCGACGCGACTTGGACGCGACGACCCGACCGGTTGAGTTGGACGGAAGGTTAGTAGAGTGCAAGCGTACAAGAGCCTGGTCCGAGCTATAGATAGGCTGCGTTCCGATACGCGCTGAAATCACTTTGAATGCCCAAAACCGCGTACTGAATCACTGTCAGTGGAATTACGGCAGCAACGTGTAGATTTTCAAAATATTTTTTTTACGCGACTATTACTTTCAGCCCCAAAAATATTTGACACTAATTACGGGGCACCTTATATATCACGATAGTTTTGACTCAGGTACATACACACATAAGATAATAATATCTTAGGCAATCTGATAAAAAATAAATATCAAACATTTTAATTTATATTTTTTAATTTCATGTGCCTAACTATTTATCTCCATTTAGAAAAAATTGTATACCTTTTCATATTTTGGGTACTAGCCATGCGAAAAGTGCTGTTTTCACAACAGCTGTACGATACTTTTCGTATCTCGTAATTTAGAATTTCGTCAATTTTGGTACGAAGACTGAGTTTATTTTATAAGCAGTTTCAGTTCAGCGCGCTCAAACGCCGTCGCCGCCGTTCCGTTTTGATTTCGCTCATGAGCCGTATTATCGCGATTTCTGAATCGGTACGCGAGTTATCGCTGTCAGCAGTGAAATCTGATTCGGAATATACCCATAGATTTGCCGAGGAGTATCTTGCTTGCTTGTCTATGCTCATTTTGTCCGTGGTCTTGTCGAACGAATGTCGGTCGTTTGTTGAGTCGTGCTGTGCTTTCGTCATCGTTTGCTTGCGGATTTTTCTTCTCGTTCGATTAGATTTATGCATCAAGTGTTGGGTGCTAAATTATGTTGATTTTTATGAAGTGAACAATATTATTGGTGATGTTGGCCTTAGGATTATCGTTATTTCGCAAAAAAACTGTAAAAGAACATACGTTCACTGTAGTAATCCGTCAAAAATCCAGAAAGCTTCAAACGTGTTTGAAGCTTTCGGTTTCGCATTAATGGAACTATGAACCTGGACCCTTTAACGTTTAGCTTATTGCAAATAAATTCTCTCGTTGTTAATCTATCAAAGAAGAACTTCAAGCAGACTAGTCAAGAGCTAACACAGGTAAGAATCGCAATTTTTCAGTTGTCTTTGTTTTCGAATGTCGCCATATTGTGAACTGCGGAAAACCACGAGCCGAGCTGACATGGTATTCTTGGGCTGTAGTAATGTTTGTCCTGGACTTGTGATGTCGCATTATGCGTTTTTCCTTGGCAATTCATCCGTCGCGAGTGTATCGTTTCTTTTAATTTCAATATTGTGTGTTACTACTGTAGGTACAGTGGCTTGCCAACTCCATTCTGTGCTCAATCATAAAGTACCAAATCGAAGGTACCTAGGAGATTTTTTCCATTCTTACCTCATTTTTCTATAATGAATGTGGATTGTTCGTTCTCTGCAAGATAATTTCAGATCTGTACAACAAAAAGTTGCATTACCATATAAAAAATAGGCAAGTAATTACAAAATGTTAGGTATAGTTGGTGTAGTATAATTATGAAGCACCTAGGTGCCATTAATTTTGTAATATTATAAAAGTAAAAGGTTATTTTAAAATTAATATTTTACTTTATTAAGACATGAGGAGAAAAAGCCAAAAAACAACCAACACATGAGAAAAAGAATCACAAATAAAATAAACTAATAAATATCAAAAATGTTTTTTTTTCGGTTTCTCATAGTATTATTTTTCGGTTCGGCTCTCTTTTGGACTCTGATCCTGCTTTTTTTTTACTTATCTATGTTTTTTTTTTCAGTTAATAGCATATTTCGTATTTTTTTTCTAATTATAATTTTAAACGGTCGATCTGTTAATTTTAATATGACATCTGCATATTTTCATATAATATTATAATCTGTACATTGATAGTATCAAATAAATAATTTTATTCTGTGATACTTCACAGAATGTGTATGTTGATTATTTCCAATAACAAAATAACGTCAACACCGATTGTAATACAAAATTTAACAAAGTAATAATTTTTTTTTTTTCGTAACTAATTACGAAAATAATAAATTTCAAATAGGTAGGCATCTTTGTAAGTAAATATAAGAAATGACTGAAATACTAGATACTAGGCAAAGTCAACCATTACACTACGGGACATCACTATTTTACTATCGGGAGTCCAGACGAACTGCAGCATACCATCCACACTTGGTCGATATACCACTCATTGGGACACTTCAGGACTGTTATTATTGTTGATATAATAGCAATAATTTGTCTAATAGTTGGCTTAAGCTGCTTACTCCAAAGAGTTCCATCAAAAGGAAAACCGGAACAGATAACATGTGAAAAAGTACCAGTATATGTCTACGTCAGAAAGAACTCGCTAGAATATTCTAAATGTGTGTCCTGGTCCTGGGAGGGAGTTTCATGCCACAATTCAACCGAATGTTCGTGTGTGGTTCACATGAATGTCGCAGAATCTATCAGCGGAGAAGTTGTCTTAGGATACTTTTTAGATACGTTCAATGTTACTATGAAGGAGATTTATCAGTCACGAGATAATAATCAATTAAATGGTAAACTAAGCAGTCATGTGTCCGAGTTATGCGAACCCTTTGCTTATAAGAACAACAAGCCCCCTGTGGAGCCCTAGCTAATGCAATGTTTACTGATGAAGTTTTAAGCGTACGTAATGCCAATAATCCCGCAAGTGATATAACCGTACCAAGAATAAAACATGGATTGCTACGAGACGAGAAAAAAAAAAGGATTTGCTAACCCTGAATATGAAAATAGGAACTTGAGTGTTGCATTCCAAAATTTTGCGAAACCAATTGCTTGGAAGAAAAATATCTGGGAGCTGGATCTGGATTCCCCTGAAAATAACGGACTTCAGAACGAAGCTTTCATTGTGTGGATGCGAACAGACTTGGAAATCAAGCCCTTGTGGCGCCTTAACCGCACCGGTGAATACAAACAAGGGCTGCCCAAAGGCATATACGCTATCAACATAAAATTTGATTACCCGTCTTCGATGTACAACGGTTTGCGACACCTGATCCTCTATGAGGAGACAAAAACCGAGAAGGTTCAATGCCTCGTCAATTCCACTGGAGTTCCTGATAGTGATAAACCCCTCAACTCTTCTTTGGGCGTCACTTGTTTAGTATTCTTTGCTCTTCTTGCAATTGCGGAAAGAGTTATAATGCGGAAAAAAGTAAAAGGAAACAGCAATGGCAAACCTACACATGAACTGCCTGAGCCACTGGCACCAGCTTCATCTTCGGACAAAAAAGCGAAAGTTGACCAGAGTGGAGATCCAGAATCACAACTACTTGGAAAACCCGTGAATAGAGAGGAACAGTAGGGCTGCCAACTTTTGTTAATCAAATTCCAGGAGACAAAAAAGTAGCGATTTTTCACAACTTTTTATTTTATTGAGCTACCGTTTTTCTTGAAATGAAGTCGTTGTTTTGCCCCTTTTTTGTGTGTGGCACTTTTTAAGCAGAAAGTTCACTCGCAGTGTCGGACAGAATCTTTATCATCGGCAGATATTATTTTAATTTAGTCAAAATATCCACACAAAGATGCACGTTTAGTCAGCAATTTGCTTGCTGCCTGCACTGAGCACTCGGGTCCGTGAGGTCGCTACTCCCAACAGCTCGCCACAAGCTGCTCTGCGGGCTTATTTTTATTATTATTTTTTACATTTTAATGACTTAGTATAGTTATAAGTTTTATTAATCTAGTATCGTGCTTGTGAAACCCTAAAGATGATAGAAAAGAGAATGTACCTACTCTTCCGCTTTTCTTCTTTATTAAATTTTAAACATAATTAAGTATAAAAAAAAAAAAAAAAAAAAAAAATACCTCTTTGCTGCACGAAGCGCTTTCAATCATCTTTTATTATGCGCATGGCCAAGGAGTGGAATTCTTTGCCTGCTTCTGTTTTTCCGAGTGCTTATAACCCAAGCATTTTCAAAGCTAGAGTGAACAGGCACCTTCTGGGCAAACTCATTCCATCATCGACCACATCTCGTCCCTCGCAGACCTGATTGTGGTCAAGAGTAAGCCCGTCAACTAATAAAAAAAAAAAAAAAAACAATTTACGTCACAATGACATCCTTCAAAAGTCGCTTCATAACATGGCCCGACTTTAACATAGGCTATTTCTACTTCAGTAACGTGAACCAAGGTGTAAAAAACATTGCTTTAAAAATTTATTTCATCGCATACACAGCGGAAACTATTGATGACAGAACAAAAAAATGGTTTACAATGGTGTAGGGTAGGTGTAGGGTGGGTGTAGGGGGTAGGTGTATGATAGGTGAAGAGTGGGTGTAGGGTAGGTGTAGGGTGGGTGTAGGGTATTTATTTCGATAGATCTAACATTAATCTAATCTATACTAATATAATAAAGAGGAAAAATTTGTATTTTCGTATCTTTGTAACGAATAAACTCAAAAACTACTGAGCTGATTTTAAAAATTCTTTCACCATTAGAATGCTACATTATCTCTGTGTAACATAGTATTATTGGAAAAAACTTGGGATCCTTGCTAAAACTTCAGTAACGTGAACCATCAAGGTGTAAAAAACATTGATTTAAAAATTTCTTTCATCGCATACGCAGTGGAAACTATTGATGATAGAACAAAAACATGTTTTACAATGGTGTAGGGTACGTATAGGGTACGTGTAGGGTAGGTGAAGGGTAGGTATAGGGTAAGTGTAGGGTAGGTGTAGGGTGGGTGTAGGGTAGATGTAGGGTGGGTTTAGGGTTGGTGTAGGGTGAGTGTAGGGTAGGTGTAGAGTAGGGTAGTTTTTAATTTGATTTGAGTTGGTAGTATGTAAATTAAAGAGTCCATAATGTAAAGAATATAATTTTTGTTTTTCACGTTGATCTACCCGCGCGAAGCTGGGGCGGGCCACTAGTAACTTGTAAAGTTAGTTTTCCCGTAGTACATAGCCAATCGCTAGGTATAGATACAGGACATCGCTGGCTGACTGTTATTGATGATGTTGATTTTTAAGAAAATGAAGGCTGACCTAATTAAATGTTATATTTATTTCGATAGATCTAATTCTGATCTAATTACCTATAAAGTTAGTTTTCCCGTAGTACATGGTCACTCGCTGGGTATAGATACATCTTTCCGACACATTTTGTTCAAAATTTTAAGTACATATTGATGTACGAACGCTACTTTGAATGTACGTATAAAAATAATAGCAGTTATGCAATAGCATTGACGAAAAAATAAAAGGAAAAACATTTTCCCTTACAAAATGTATATGGGTTTCGTAACTGTCAAACATTTGTAGGTGTACGGTAGGGTAGGTGTAGGGGGGGTTACTTACTTGAATTTTAATGACATTTGAAAGATATTTGTTACAACGAATACTATTAATCTAGAGTACTATTGTGCGAAGTTACGGTGGTGTATCTACGTAACTTTAGTACTACATCTAATTTTTATTGAACGAACTTTGTCACATCTAGGTAATTTTACTGCTTTCGTCAATAACTCATGTTCGTCCCCACCGAGGGGCTCGAGCCTACCTTGAATTAGGGCGATTAGGCCTTGTCGACCACGCTGGCCCACTGCGGGTTTCATCACGAAGTCGACCGACTTCACACACAACCTTTGAATTTCTTCGCAGGAGTATGCAGGTTTCATCACGATGTTTTCGTATGAATTCGAAATTCGAAAATACATTAGTACGTGGTGGGTATCGAACCCGCGTCTCCCGGACGGGAGGCAGCGGCCCTAGCCACTAGACCACCGACGCTGTTGCCGCTAATAGATGCCTGCTAAAGAGTATTAGCAAATCCTTTTTTACTTAGTTGTTCTTAAAAAAATAGGCATTGTCATTGCCCTATGTGGGCGGGGTTTGACACGATAAATCATAGTTATTTATTGCATTATTGTTATTGTTTTTATACGTACACTCAAAGCAGCGTTCGTACATTATTATGTACTTAAAATTTTGAACTAAATGTATCGGGAAGTATGGATACCGAGTAGCGTCGCTGGCGAGATGCTCTGTAGCTCCACCATAAAAAATAGAACGTTCAATAGAACGTACAGATTTTTTTTTCACGTACACTATTCAACGATGGTATCACCAACAAATTCGGCATTAGTGGCGCCGCGACAGAGCATGACACGAGTAGTTAAGTACACGGGGCGCACTTCGCAATTGTATTTTACCAACTTCTATTGGGGAGTCGTGTGATGAAGGAGGAATTAAGTCGACGGAGCGCGCTTCTCAGTGCTTTATCAACTTCTGTTAGAGAATTGGGCCATGCAGGAGTAATTATGTAGACAGGGGCGGCGCTTCGCAGTTTTATCTTACTAACTTCTATCACGAAAAAGCGCGATGCAGGTGTAATTTGTAGATGGGGCGCGCTTAGAAGCTCGTAGGTCATAATTACTTTTTTACTTCTGCGCGCGCCCCTTTGTAGCCTCGCGCCTCTAGGCACGTGCCTAGTTTGCCTTTAAGTTAATCCGCCACTGATGGAAAGGCTGAGGGAGGCTTTTGTCTATGTCAGTAGGCAAGTAAAGAAGGGTTTACTTCATTGCTATTGTCTATTGTAAAGGTTGTCACAAAAACTGTTATTATAATATGTGAAATTATTGTATTATTATTTCAAGTCCTGGCTGAGTATCTCTTAATCTGAACTCATAAAATTAGGTATATTGTACCTTTATACACTGCATTTAAGTAAAATTAATCTTTTATTTACAATTATGGTCTGTTTCAAGAGAAGATTTCGAAATGTGTCAGTTTTACAAATAGAAATAGGTATCTTTATTGCATCTTTCGTTTTAATAAAGCTCCATAGCCCAGGTGGTCCAACGCACAGGGTCGCGGGTTCGAATCCTGCCCAGGGCAAACATTCGTGTGGTGAGCACTTGTGTTTGCCTTGTGTCTGGTTGTTGTTTATTATAATTATATTAATATAATTTGCCGCACGAAGCGCTTTCAATCATCTTTTATTATGCGCACGGCCAAGGAGTGGAATTCTTTACCTGCTTCTGTTTTTCCGAGTGCTTATAACCCAAGCATTTTCAAAGTTAGAGTGAACAGGCACCTTCTGGGCAAACTCGTTCCATCATCGACCACATCTCGTCCCTCGCGGACCTGATTGTGGTCAGCCCATCAAATAATAATAAAAAAAAAAGTATGTATTATATATTTATTTAATGCAGGGTTCGAGGATATATATCAATGGGTATATATCCGATATATATCTGATATATATCAAATGATGTTTTGTGATATATACAATACAAAAATTGTTTAAAAAAATTGTTATCATTGTTATTGTTTTTGCAGTTTGCTACTGTGTAGTTCTACTTCCCACTTACATACTCCCTAATAAGGAATCTCAACGGCGATTGGTTAATTAATAATAGCGTCAATCACGTCAGTGCATTACATGAAAAATTCCGTCACGAAAAAGTGTTTTCTATTATTTTTATTTATTTTACAAAGAAGGTTATTGACAAAGTGCAGAAACGGTTTTAGTTCATTATTGTATTGCATTAAATTAATTTTGTATTTATAGAATGTAACTGTTTATTAAATGATGATTTTTATCATAAATAAATCAACAAAAACGTTAGTTTCTTTTTTCTAATTTATTATGTTTATAAATTACATACCTACAAACAGTATACATAAATAATACAACAAAATAATAATTTGGCTGCCATACAAAATGGATATTTGATATATATCGGATATATATAAATATCCGATATTTTGATATTTATAATAAATATCGGATATTTTCGAACCCTGATTTAATGTATATCAGCTGTCTGGTGTATATTAAAGATTAATTTACGTAATGTATACAAGCTCTGCTTAGTTTAGGATCAGATGACCGTGTGTGAAGATGTCCCCACATATTTATTATTATGGGGAAACTTCTTCAGTTCACCTACTATTATTATTATTATTATCACTTCCTTGGAGGTTCTTTGTATATTTCCCTTTCCAGTTCGGCCACTCTCCATATTTATCAAGAGGCTTGAGCCTTACGCCTTTTTACTGTTTATTGAGTATGAATGTAATGCCTGTAAATAAAATTATTTCCATTAGAAGAAACAAATGAGCTTCAATCCTTAAATGGCAGTCAGGACTATAAAGTTGCTGACAGACATGCCTACATCATTCTCATCCAGCCTGCTGCTGAGCGAATTTAATTTTAAAACATTGTGTAATTTGTTAATTTACTAGCTGTCCGCCCGCGTTGTTGGTAGATTTTCCTTGTTTCTAAAGTAGGACCACAGCTAAGTACTAACAGCGCTATCTATGAACGCGGTGGCAGATACACCTATCATTACGAGCGATGATGACAGATAATGCTGTCTGTATCTTATTGCTTTGCTTACTACGTAATGATTTGTGTTAAGCCTCCCTGCAAAGCCTAGGTCCATCCTTGGGTACTAAACTATATTTGCTGTGCACCTTTGATTGAAATTGATTCAACAGTTAAGGGGCTACCTGACTGGGCACTAGCGCCACTTCCAAAAACTCCGAAAAAACTAAATATATTAAAAAAGTGGACGATCATTTTAAAGTGTAGGTACTTTAGTATTTTTAGAAATACCGAATTTTATAAAATCTTATACGGTGTAGTAAGAGATAGCGAAAGTGTTAAAAACGGCCGTTATTAGCACTTTCGCTACCTGTTACTACAATTAACAATAGATAACTGAATTTATCAATTCTAAAAATACAACAAGACTAATGAAACAATTTGATCCTTCATATTTTTGATATTTTGTGTTTTCACATAGGGTACCCCCTTAAGTCATGAAATCGTAACAGACTTTGGCATTTATAACTATTATATTAATAAACATTATTTCAAATAAAATAATAGTTAAAAAGCTAAATATTATTTTTAAAATCTTCCGTTTTTACGGTATATTTCACTTGTTGTTTATATATTTAAACACTAGAAAAATTTTATGCCATGTATTATGCTATTATGTTAAAACCTATTTCAGTGCAACGAATTGAATTTCGACAGCACTTACTTATGTTACAGAACTTAAGGCTATGTGTGTTTGTCCACATATTTAATAAATAACGCAGTGTTTACTTTCTAATGCGAAAAACGGAGTATACATTATAAAATTACCACCTATTTAGCTGAGCGCTCATAAACCATTACAGAGACTTCAGACTACTATACTTAGCTGCGTTTTTTATTTTTGCGTTTTTGGCCGTATTAAGTTATTAACCTCCAAAAGGGGGGCACTTTATAGCTCCCCCTTCCTAAGGCCTTTATAGCTCAAGTCATCATTATCATCAATAGCTCAAGTACTTTATATTATTTTCAACAGATAGTCCATATATATGGACTGGAAGCGGAAAATCAGCTATTAAGGTGCCTTTTTACTGAAGCCGCGAAGACCTCGTGGGATAGTGATCGTCCAGGGTCGTCGATCAGCAGCATCCACGCGTCTTTGCTCACCCAGCATCTGGCCTGTCTGCTTAACCACCCCGCCAAGTCGACAGTGGTCTGCCGAGCCGTCGATCAGCCTACTCGCACTCTACAGAAGGTAAGAGATGACATGCTATTTACAGCTTGAACTTGCATCTTCTAGACCCTTCGGCTGCCATCGAAACTGAGTGTCGTAACCAGTTGCGATCGAGGACTTCTACCTACTGTATTATTTTGGTATACTTTTTTTCAGTTTAGACATAAATATATAAGGAACAGAATTTACGGCTGGAGACTAGGTAAAATCAAACTTTATACTGTTTATTTATAAAAGTACCTAACTGACCACTCAGCATCTACTCATCAAGTGTGTTCTATATACTTCTAAAAAGAACCCAACAATTGCTCATTTATTAGATACATTACTCAAGGAGACTCAATAGTGCGATTTGTTTAAAACTAACAACAAAAATTACTTGGAAATCGAAAAAGAAATAGTAAATGCGGCCAATGAATTAAAATAAAAGAAAATTTCCGCCAGCCATTATTGTCTGGTGATAATATCTCCCTATTCTTTTACATTTTAATAATTTTGTATTTGTATAAGTTTTAATACTAATGTAAGGTAAACATGTTAAGTTCTAAATAAATAAATATATATATGATAGGTATATTACATATTTGTTATTTTCCAAAAGACGCCCAGCAGACTTCAGGCGAAGGGTTTAGTATAGTGGCGGCCGGCGGCGGGGCCTTGTATTTGAAAAGCTGTGGTCACGTATCTGTGTATACCTAAAACAAGTATCGTTTGATTCCTTGTGATCTCCAGATGACGACGCATCTGCCTGCCTGTAGACTAGTTACTGGTTTCGAAAAATGACCTGAAAGGTGTTTTCATTCAGACGCGACATTATAGCGCCATTTCAACGAGCAAACCGTATCGTGCCATCCATCAATTTCTATAATAAAATTAAAATATATAGGTGTTACTCAGTCGTATTTGATGGCTAAACGATAGGTATTATTTTTTACTTTTTAATGTTTGCTTTATTTTTTGCATCGGGGGTTTTTGACATATTTCATAGTGGTTTCTAATGCTCCTACCGTAATGTTACTTTCAGATTTTAAAACCCTCAAATAACTTACTCAATCGACTTTCAAGATTATTAAAACTCACCACTGCTGAGGATGTTGCCTTCTCTCTGGTTTTGAGGAGGAATTCTTCGAAAGCTGAGATTGTATCATTAGCAAAGCAGCATCTCAAAAAGAGATTCTTGGATCTTGTGCAGTGCTACCTCGACGCAGGTGAGTCCTTGTGTGCGTTCACTACAGCCCCAGTTAAAATTGTCTCTTAATAGTTGTTTCTTAATAAAATTCAATTTTTAACTAGTAATTCATATATTTTGTTTGTTTCCAGAACGTGGACATCAGGTGGAGCGTGCAGGCCTTCAGGAATGCAGCCCTGAAGTGTTGCAAACTCTCCTTACCAGTTTAGCTTTTGAAAATTTTCGTTTAGCAGCAGTTACAAAAGACTTATTTTTAAAACGACTACGTATTGATTTTCCCCGCGAAGTTGTGCCAATAGTGCTCGCGCCTCTGCTGTATTCAGACGATACTCAGACTCCGCTGGAGGAAATGACCACAGCTGATGACATGTCCGCCGCTATGATGGACAACTCACTCGCAGATATCGTCCGAGACATCGGCTACGCATTCACATCTTCTGTTGAAGATTGCAAGAATAATATGATGAACTTTGGAGCGCGGGAACCTGCCGCTCTTGACGTAGCCAGGATTATATCGATGATGATAAGATATCATGCCACAATCCCAGATGGATTACAACTGCAAACACCCGGCAACTTTTGGATAAGTCACGAAGCCAAGAAAGACCCTTCGACACATGGGCACGGCGAATCGTGGAACCCCGAAGTATTTGTACAGATGTTGAAAGAATTGGCATCCAATCTTAACTGGAAAGAAGTTATTCTACAACTCGATCACCCTGAGTTTGTAGTCCCGGATAGACAAGGACTCAGTATATTATTCACCATTCTACGATTGGGTCTTCAAAGCGCTGGATACCCAGCTAATATATTTCCAGTTGAATACCTCTGCCGCCGTTGGACTAACCTCGAGGGTCAAATGAGTCTGATCAGCAACATTCTCAAGTATCCAGACATCTTCAGTTTTGCTGATCATCCGTTTCATCCTGTGTCAATTGATTTATTGAAATCGCCACCTGAAACAGACAATAAAGAGATAGCCACATGGCGTTGCTTATATCTCGTAGAGCTCCTTCTGTATGCTGCGGAGCGTGGATATTATATGCAAGTTCATGAGTTGTTCAAGTTTCCGCTTCAGCATTGTCCTGACATCTTGCTGCTTGCTTTGTTACAAATCAGTCCACCAATTACTGTATTCAGACAAGAGTTATTGACAACGTTGATCCCTATATTCCTGGGCAACCATCCAAACTCGGCAATAATTCTACATCACGCTTGGCACACACAGAATCCCAACATAAAACCTATCATCATGCACGCCATGGCTGATTGGTATATTCGTGGAGAATGCGACCAGTCTAAGCTTTCTCGAATACTGGATGTGGCGCAAGATCTTAAAGCATTGTCTTTGTTGCTAAATGTCCAATCTTTTCCATTTGTAATTGATTTAGCTTGTCTAGCATCACGACGAGAATACCTTAAGCTGGACAAGTGGTTAACTGATAAGATCCGAGATCATGGGGAAACTTTTGTCTCCGCGATGGTCAAGTTCCTGCAGAGAAGATGCCCAGTATTGGGAAAAGGACCAGAAGATCAACTTCCAAAAGCTGCACAGTTGCCACATGAAACTGTTGCGACAATGTTAGCTTGCCTGCAGCTCTGCATACCAAACGTGCAGCAAGATCTGCAAGAAGCTATCTACAACGTTATAGCAAACTGTCAAACTCTTATCATCAGCAAGACCAGACAGCAGAGCGTCACTGGAATAGCGCGTCCGCACACAAGAGTTTTGGAAACGTCATTTAATCCTGCTGGTCTAAGTGGGCAATTATTCACTCCCCATGTGGATTCTATTAACAATTTGACGCCAAATGTAGCGAATTTGAATTTGGGAGCTCCTGCAAATACCGCATTTGCCATGCCTGGAACATTGGGACCTCTTGTTACCACACCTGGATCACCTTCTCGTTTGATGGGAGCTGGTCCGAACAGTCCATTCATGATGCCACTGCAACACAACGCCGCCGTAGCAAATATGGGCGCACTCGCTCGAATGGCGCCTGCCCCTGTGATGGACAAACCGCGTATTCCAGATCCTATACATTTTCCAGAAATGATGCACAATGTTTCAAAAGAAATAGAGGACGAAGCAAATGGATACTTTCAGAGAATTTATAATCACCCGCCTCACCCTACATTATCAATCGACGAGGTGCTGGAAATGTTGAAAAAATTTCAGGATTCACCAAACAAACGAGAAAGGGAAGTTTTCTCTTGTATGCTGCGAAATCTATTTGAAGAATACAAATTTTTTCCACAGTATCCCGATAAAGAGCTTCATATTACTGCTCAGCTTTTCGGAGGCATTATTGAAAAAGGGCTTGTTCCTAGCTATGTATCGCTGGGTTTGGCGTTAAGATTTGTGCTAGATGCCCTTCGCAAACCAGAAGGATCTAAAATGTACTATTTTGGTATTGCGGCTCTCGATCGTTTCAAGTCTCGCCTAAAGGATTATCATAAATACTGCGAGCACGTGAGAGCCATACCACATTTTAATGAATTTCCTCCGCATTTGATTGAATATGTGGAGTATGGTCTTCAAAGTCAAGAACCACCCACTAAACCACAGGGGGCTGTGCTACCAACAAGTTTAACTGCCCTGCTCAATCAAAGCGCAGTTGTAACTGTTTCCGCACCATACAGGTATTGTTACTACTATTATGGAAATTGGAGGTATGGTGCTTTCTATTCCGTGCTTTAGAAATCAGCCTACATGAGCTATAATTAAACTTTGATCATTGACGCTCAAAAATACGTTATGTAAAACATCGTGCATAATATTATCGAAAATTACTAAACCGATTCCTATCGATAAAGCCCCCAAACACTTCGTGCTAATTGAGAATTTAACATATAATGTGTTAACAAAGTAGATCCAAATATTTTAAGGGTAGGCTAGCATGGCTACATGTAAGCATTACATTTTAGTATATAATAAGTAAGTAAAAACACCAAACAACAATAACAAAAATAAACGTTGCACTTCCTGTGCAATTGTATCTTTGTATTGTTTGACAGTCACAGTAAAGGATGATTATTGACATTGCCCGAAGTCGTAGATCTAGGGATTATGGATGTGACTTTTGCAGTGAACCTGAGTGAATAGTTAATTATTTAAAAATGTTATAACATTATTGTCATTTATTATTTTTTGTGGAATGTAATTCTTATCAATGATATAACCTTACCCTTAAAATATTTAGAATTAATTTGGTAACACCCTATATTTTCACAACTGTCTAATTAATCTGATGCGATCTAACCTACTAAATTTCACCCAAAACCTTAACCCGTTCGCGAGAAACCTATAGGATACCACAATAGCAAGATCAAAGTTGTTTATTATCAAATCACGGTTAAAAAAAGTTGCAATCGTATACATTGCTAAGAGACCGAGCTAAACTATTGGAGTGTGAGTGCTATCAAGTATACATTGACAAAGTCGAAACGTCTGTGACTGCGGATCCCAAGTGTTTCTGGACGTATAGCAAGTCACTTAATAAACTTTCGCACACACTGCCATCTGTGATGAAATTGACGATAAAATCAGTGATACTTGGTGTACAGCTAATTTAAAAGTATAAAACCAATCAAAGCTCTATACTGTTCTTTTGTTCGCAGCATCATTGAATATGCGTCAGTTTTATGGAACCCTCAATACAATATACACATAAATCGCATTTAATCCATACAAAAACGATTCCTCAGATACTTGCAATACAAATGTAGACGTACTGAACATAGCTATGTCACTCGGTGTAAAAGTTATCACTTCTTACCCCTAGTCAATAGAAGAGAAGTCGCGGACTTAACATATCTACACAGGATTGTAAACGGTGACGTGGACTGCCCTGAATTACTCTATGCCATTAATATCAATGTGCCGAGTAGATTAACTTTAAGGCATAATAAACTATTAATACCTCCCCGCACAAATATAAATATCGTCGAAATTCTTTTATTTCAAGAGTAGTTATCTCATTTAAAAATTTAGCTGGAGACCCCCTCATTTAGAACTTTTTCGCACTAAACCTGCAGAATTCAGACGCTTGTATCTGAAAGACTTTTATGGAACTTCTGATTAGTGAGCGTAAACACAAACCTACATATATATTCTTTCCTCTTGTTTCAATTAGTTGCTTGCTTGTTTCAATTAATCAACACCACCAACTGCTCTAATAGTTTTTATTTTACCTGTACTTATCTGTGAATACCTGGTAATTGGCTACGTCGTCGTTATATATTTTTGTTTTTAAGTTTCATGTATAAAAATCCGTTGGTATTCTGAATAAAAATAATAAAAATACCACCACGGCGCACAATTGCTAACTAACGCTCTTGCAAATTTATAATATCACGTCAGCAATTTCTAAAATATTATTTCCTCATATGTGCTGGTAATGTAACTCAGTAATGTAAACGAATGTCAAGTCAAGGGTTTTTACCTAGTGTCAGATCTCCACAAACCTACCTTGGAAATATTTTGGTTCGAGTTTATAGCATACAATAAATCGTAATGTGTACAGAGGCGTATTTATAGCTAAACAAAAAAAAAACAATACTCGTTTTTTAATAAAAAAAATATCCAAATTAAACATCCATAACATAATAAATGAATTCCCGTACACAATAGTACATTACGATACAAGGGTCGTAGGTGGCTTATTACAAACGAGGTGACTTTTGTAAGCCCGAGCCGCAGGCGAGGGTTTATAATGTCTCGAGTTTGTTATAAAACCTAAGATCCGTGTGTTGTACGATGTTTTTCAATACACTTGTGAGAAAACTGATGGTAAATAATTGAAATTTTTAAGGAGGTACCCACCCCTACAAAAGCTATGATACTACAGGTAAAATTAACTAATTACATTCCAACAGGACAAACCTACCACGAACCACACCCACCACCACCACGACCACCTTCTTCGAATACCATCTTCTGTTTGTTAGTAATTACGTGCGCGCGCGATTATTTTTATTTTTCACGAGGGTCAAAGCTAATGAAGCATGTAATGTTTGATTCTGGTTCAAAGTTACACCAGAGTTAACTCATTGTTCTGGTTGATTTCAAAAGCACAGTGTATATTTGATTATCAATTTATTAATGTATTTTATTATCACCTTTTTTTTTCTTTTCAGGGCTGTCGTAAGCGCGCCTACATCTATTTCAGTAATGTCAAAAGTTACAAATGCCGCTGGAGGCATGGGCAGCAGACCATCTATTGCTAACGCTACCAATATTGATACTCTGCTTACGGCTACAGATAGAGAAGAAAAGATTAATGCTCCTCCGGAAGCTATTCAGGACAAATCAGCTTTCATTTTCAATAACCTCAGCCAGTTAAATCTGCAGACGAAATGTGATGAACTCAAAGAAATAATCACCGATGAATACTTCCCATGGCTATCTCAGTATCTCGTCATGAAGAGAGCGTCTATCGAATTGAATTTTCACGCTCTGTATTCCAATTTCCTTGATGTTTTAAAAGTTCGAGACGTCAACAAAATGGTTACTAAAGAAACTTACCGCAATATTAAAGTACTGCTGCGTTCTGATAAAGGCATCGCAAACTTTTCGGACCGCTCATTGCTGAAGAACCTTGGCCACTGGCTTGGTATGCTGACGTTGGCGCGTAACCAGCCCATACTTCACGTCGACATCGATCTCAAAGCTCTGGTTTTAGAAGCTTACCACAAGGGGCAACAAGAGCTCCTCTATGTTGTACCGTTTGTGGCGAAGGTATTAGAATCATGTGCAAAGAGTGTCGTCTTCAAGCCGCCCAATCCCTGGACCATGGCCCTGATGAATGTACTTGCAGAGTTACACCAAGAACCAGACTTGAAGCTGAATCTGAAGTTTGAAATAGAAGTTCTTTGTAAAAACCTCAGTTTAGACATTTCTGACGTTAAACCTTCCTTATACTTGAAGGACCCAGAAAAACTTAGATTGATCGAGTTTCAGCTCTCGCAACCAAAACCTAACAAGGAGGTGGCTAACACTATGCCAATAAACCAAACTATGGTGCCAACACCACAGATGCAGATGATGGTTCCGCCCCCGACGATGATTCCTACAGACGACATCAGTGCAAGTGCTCCTACTCCAACTAGTGGCATGGTGCCCAATGATCCTAGCATGATGGGCGTCATTGGACTTCCCGAGCCAAGGTTCAACTACCTGGACGTCAATGTGTCTTCGACATCGGCTTTTGGCCAGAAAATATGTTTCAACCCTCATATTATTCTGTTTCAAAACTACCCGCATTTGAAGCAATTTGTGAAACCAGCTATTGAGCGTTCTATCCAAGAATGGATCCACCCAGTCGTTGACCGGTCAATCAAATACGCATTGACAACTTGTGAACAAATCATACGAAAAGACTTCGCTTTTGACCCGGATGAGGTGCGGATGCGTACTTGCGCCCATCACATGATGCGGAATTTGACTGCGGGCATGGCGATGATAACTTGCCGCGAGCAGATCATCAGCACGATCAGCACCAACTTGAAAGCTGCGTTTGTGACCGCGCTCATTCCCACTACTCCTCAACAGGTAAACGTTCATTTCTCGAAAACAAACTAAATATTTAATATTTCTAATGAATAGTTGTATAATGTAAGTCTTCCTACAGAATTGTTTAGTTTTTTATTTGCACAAATACCAAAACCAATCACAAATTTTAAACACATTGCATAGCCAAAATAATAAACCCTTATCTTTTAGGTTCATTGGAAACGGTTATGTAATTAAATAGTAATTATGATTTTAAACGCTTTATAAAATTTTGCAGAAAGAAATAATTGAAAGTGCCGGCGCAGTTCTTGCCACAGAGAATATGGAGCTGGCATGTGCTTTCATTCAAAAGACAGCTGTTGAAAAGGCTCTACCCGAACTTGACAAGCGACTAATGAACGATTATGAGATTAGAAAACTAGCGCGACAAGAGGGCAGGCGATACTACGACCCGATCGTCCTGACATACCAGACCGAGAGGATTCCTGAAAGGGTCCGACTGCGAGTTGGAGGACCGACCGACATGCAAATTGCTGTTTATGAGGAGTTCGCCTGTAACATCCCTGGATTTATGCCAGTTCGTGATCCTGGCATGTTTATTCCGAAGCCATCGGCTCAAGAACAGATACCCCAAATGACATTCAGTCAGGTGATGAACCCAACTCAAGTGTATGGAACGGACGAGATGAGCGCGCTGATCACAGCGGCCGAGGTTTTCCTGGCCAACTCCCTGGCATTGGCCTCTCTCGCGCTTCAGACTGCAAACATGCACACCCTTCTTGAATGCCTGCTTATGGCAAGGAGGAACCGTGACATTGTTTCTGGCTGCACGCTCCTGCAAAAGGTAACAAATCATAATTATGCTTCGATCACAGATAATTATGGCATTTAATGAATAACTTTATATTAAATTACATAATATTATGTAATTGCAATTTATGACTAGCCACATACTAATAATATTCTTATTGTATCTAGGCGGTGGAAGGCCTTCTCGACGGTCATATTGTCCAGCCAGGTGCCAGCAGCGACCACGTTGAAATGATGAGCCGATACCGTGACATTCACCTTCGAGTTTTGAAACTGCTGGAAGACGCCCGCGTCTATGGCCACGTGTGGACCACAAAGCAGATTACTTGCTGCCTGACCGAATGCAGAGAAGAACTAAGATACAATCTCGAGGCTGTTGACTGCCTCGTCAGGAACCATTTGGTTAACTTGCCACAAGTAAGTCAAAACACGAAATAGTATTCAGAAATATCAAATTAATTTGATCTAACTTGTAATTTTCTTTGCAGTATGACATCGCCCTTGCGCACATGATGGACAATGGTAACAACTACATGGCGGTTGCGTTTGCTATGCAACTGGTCCAGTTGTACTTGGTAGATGATAGGAACAACATGTATGCTAATGAATCGGATCTTTACCACACCACTGAGATGCTGGTGCGCATGATGTCTCACTCGCGCCAGCCGCCGCCTGAGGGCCTGGGCTCCTTGATTGAAATGCTGCGAGTCAACCAGGACCCTAGCGCTTATTTAGGCGAAAGGTCGCCCCTAGGACCAACTGCCCACATCCATTCGGGAATTCTGCAAGTTCGGGTAAACACTAGTTTTAATGTAACTGCTATTGAAATAAAATTATATTTAATTCATAATAATTTCGTAAATATTTACTTTTGCAGGCTCGCGATTACGATGACCCACCGGGCCTTCAGGAAAAGACCGAGAACCTTCTTCGCGAGTGGAGAAATGTGCTTCTTAGTCCACTCACCGAAATCGAAATTGCGCAGAACTTCAACCTTTATGTTCATCGAATGAACATGAACGGAATTCTGAAGTCTGATGACATGATCACCAGGTTCTTCCGTATTGCGACCCAAATGTGCGTCGAGAATGTTTACCAACAGTTGAATGAAGACAGAATGAGCGCTCCTCCCAGCCCTTCTAAACGGGAGAAGTACTACAGCATGTGCGACTCTTTCATCAAGCTGGTTTCCCTTTTGATCAAGAACACTGCAGATAGTGGAAATCCCACGCCTAAACTCAATCTTCTAAACAAGGTGAGCTTTAATTACTACACAAATAGGTGTTTATTTACTACGCTAGTTGCTAGCTCAAAGTTTACAAGTTTTACTTTTATTTTAGATTCTTGGTATCATTGCGGGATGCCTGCTTCAAGACCACGAAGAGCACGGCACTAACTTCCAGCAGTTACCGTACCACAGGCTGCTTCTTATACTTTTCCTCGACATGAATATGGCAGAACCTGTTCTAGAATCTATGAACTACCAGGCAAGTGTAAACCCTCACTTGATAGGTTCGCGGCTACATCTGAATTATTATCTGTTTGTATTCAAGCTCCGCTAACTCAGTGCGTTATACAACTTGCCACAACTCGTCTCGTCTCCGCTAGCACTGTTTCCGCTGAAGCGGAGCAGAGAGATGTTTTTTTTTAACTGACGAAAAAATCAAAATAAAAACGGAGGAGGTTCTCAAGTCGATTTTGTTTGGCGCCGACTCAATATTAGTTAGGGACTTAAATTAATTAAGGAGCTTTGGTAACTGAAAATGTTTAAATATTTTATTTTATGCTTTTCAGTTTCTATTTTCGTCAGTTGAAAACGGAGGAGGTTCTCAAGTCGATTTTGTTTGGGCCGACTCAATATTAGTTAGGGACTTAAATTAATTAAGGAGCTTTGGTAACTGAAAATGTGTTGGGCCGTTAAGGACATGGATGAAAGACGAATGCATGTAGCTGAGATGCGAATGTTAAGATGGATGTGTGGTGTGACGAGGAAAGACAGAATAAGAAATGAGTATGTAAGAGGAAGCTTGAAAGTGGCACCCATAGTGGACAAGTTGAGGAGTAACAGGCTGTCGTGGTATGGGCATGTGATGCGAAGAGAGGAATCCCATACCACCAGACGTATGCTAGATATGAGAGTAAATGGAAAAGCAGGTAGGGGTAGACCCAGAAAAGTATGGATGGATTGCGTGAAAGATGATATGTGTAAGAAGGGAGTGAATAGTGATGTGACGTCTGACAGGGATGAATGGAAGAAGAAAACATATTGCGCCGACCCCAAATAAAGGGAACAGGGCAGGAGAATGATGGTAACTGAAAATGTTTAAATATTTTATTTTATGCTTTTCAGTTTCTATTTTCGTCAGTTGAAAACGGAGGAGGTTCTCAAGTCGATTTTGTTTGGGCCGACTCAATATTAGTTAGGGACTTAAATTAATTAAGGAGCTTTGGTAACTGAAAATGTTTAAATATTTTATTTTATGCTTTTCAGTTTCTATTTTCGTCAGTTGAAAACGGAGGAGGTTCTCAAGTCGATTTTGTTTGGGCCGACTCAATATTAGTTAGGGACTTAAATTAATTAAGGAGCTTTGGTAACTGAAAATGTTTAAATATTTTATTTTATGCTTTTCAGTTTCTATTTTCGTCGGTTGAATTTTTGTGAAAAAGTTTTTATTAACTATATGCTTGGTATATTTCTGCTTATCTCTTCTCCGCGTCTGAAGAAACACATCAAAGGCGATTCAAAGTGCATTGAGAAAAAACGTCAGAACTGCCAACAATATCTTCATGTTATATTTTTGTTTTAGGTCCTTACGGCGTTCTGTCACACTCTGCGTATCATCCGGCCTAGCGCTGCACCCGGCTTCTGTTATGCTTGGCTTGAGCTAGTCGCTCACCGCGCTTTTATCAACCGCGTCTTAGCAGTTACTCCTCAGCAGAAGGTAATTAACTATGTAATAACTGTCAGGGCCTAAGATACTCAATCTAATACCGATGATTGTAGCATTTCATCTACCCACGAGTTCTTAACAATTTTATAGTTGAAAAGTGTGAAAACTCGCAAGTCTCCGCGTTGGAGGCCTATCTCATAATATGACTTAGTTACTTAATTACCGCTCTCTAGAAGGCTCAGTCGTAGTTTCCGTAATAACACGTTACGAAGAAGACTAACCCGAAATCGTGTGTAATTGATTGCATTATTTTATTATTGTATTTAAAACGAGGATAAATATACGTCTTAAAATACGTCTTAATTTTTTTTTAATATAATGAATGGTTTAGATGCGGTAGGATCTAGAGTAGGGTTATCTAACCCTGATCATCTACATGCTTTGAGATTTCATCGCCCGCTACCAATACTGAGCTTTTCGAATTTGTTTAACAGTCTGCATTCTATTATAGTATTTGTACTTGTGATACATTTAATAACAATTATAACAGTTGAAACAAATTTTTTGTCTGTAGTTTCCCGAATTGCGTGGAAAATTCTACTACGCATACGCGACATTCAAGGTGAACTTAAAAAATATAATCATCTTGTGTGTTTATGTATTTTTTTTACTGTTTATTATATTATTATTTTGAGTTTGTTATCTGTTATTATTTTTGAATGATTGTTGTTCCTTCCGGGGTCTAATGCTCAAGGCGTTAAAATGACCAAGGTGCCAAAATGACTAACGTGCTAAAATGACCAAAGTACTATAAGTTAAGTCAAGTGTGATGCTTATTTAGGAGGTCTAGTTTCGCATTCATAACCAGTGTCTTCTACCGGTGCTCACGTACGGAACTGAGACCTGGATTTTTACAAAAGAGATCCTCCACAAACTTCAGGGGGCTCAGAGTTCAATTTAGGCATGGGAATTACTGCTACTTTTATATAATAATTTTTAGTCGCAGCGATAAAGCCTGAAATAATCGGAAAGCGATTTCAGTGACATTGCTTTTTAAAGTGACGAAGACTAGATAAAACCTACAAATTATAACAAGGTAATTTGAACTTTTCGCTATTGGTTATAAAGTTCATAATTGAAGTTCAGGTCTTAAGACATCGATTTCATCATACCGTACTTACCAATATTGGTAGGTTGGTAAGTACGCATGCATATGCATATTACAGGAAGTAAAAGCACAGAAGAAATAATAGTAGCAACAGAAGCTGCACTTCATGATAGAAAACATTCGAGTTCAAACCCAGTTACAACGGCGTTAACGTTCAAATTATTTTGCACGCCTCGAACATGACCTTCGTTATATTAACTTACCGAGTGTTGCGGCGCTTTAATGAATCAAAACCCTGTATGGTCGGGTGTCTATGGTCTATTTAATAGCTAGGTATTTTGCAAGATTTAAATAAGTGAAAAATACAGATCATACCTTCTAACAAACAAATAAAATTATCTCAATTTCAACGAAGAATCGATTAAAGATAATCGAATGTTGTAGAGGCTGACTGTTCGCGAGCCAAAAGAATGTAATGACGGATGTAAGTGATGTAATAACATCCTATGGAAATAAATATTTTTTGATTTTGATTATGAGTGCCTTTTCTCAATAATTATGCTTTTAGAAAGGAAATCAACTTTTAGTACGAGATTGGCGCTAATTTTGTAGAATTTGCATTGTTTTTATGTTCCGTTACCTGTTTTTCACAAATGTATTGGAAAACGTCGTACAACACACGGATCTTAGGTTTTAAAACAAACTCGTGACATTAAGGTATTAACTATTATAATAAAAATTATCTTGTTATATTTTAGGTTGTTTTTATTCCGTTTCCACTGATAATATTTTACGGGCAGTTTTCAAAAGAGACTGCCTTTTCATATTATGTGTAACTTAGGTTTTTCTTTTATTACGTCCGCCGTTGCATACTGAGCAGAACTAGGTACTCTTACAAAATGACCGTTATCAATAGGTACATAATAATCAGTACCATTAGCTTATAAATAGCAGCCTACAGTTCGCATGTATAATTCGCATATAAAAATCAATATATTTCGCATTTCACTGATGTGAAAGCTAGGTATTTGATTTACACCACACAACACCACATTGGTGGTCGCCATTTATAAAGAGCTATAGACTTTTTAATTGATAAGGCGTTAATGAAATACCGCAAAATAGGAAATGACTGGTCAAAATATTGAAACAATTCTAGTAATAGATATATATGGTTTTACACTGCTTTTAAGGTTAATAAATTTTTTCACAGTATAATTCTGTCAAAACTTTTAACATGTACTAAAAACTAGACTACAAAGAACACTATGGGGAAAATTCATCCATACCTAGCAACCCTAATTCTCGTACGTACTTTTATTTCTGTCCCTTTCGGTGACATGCTTGCTAGGCTGTCTATTCCACTATTCTCTGTCTACGGTCTGATCTGATGAATTCTGACAGTCCGCCATATTCTGCGTGACGCTATCCTTGTTTTACGTGCGTTAATTATTATTTCGTTCTGTGTCTACATACGTAATCAAAGTGTTCTCAAACTTTTACGCCAACATAATTTATTTCAGATCATAAAAATAAAACAAAAAGCAATGGTCAGGTGTTCCATTCAGAATTGTAAGAATAGAAGTGTAAAAGGTGAAACAATTCGATTTTTAAGTTTTCCAAAGATAGGTTCAGTAGCAAATGAATGGCTACGCTACTGTTAGTAAGAAAAATGAAATGCGTACTAAATAACAAATTATGTACAAAAAAGTAGTTTAGTTCTGTCTATGTTTCATGATTAAATCAGAGATGGTCTGAAAAAATACCAGGTCAGGACTAAAACGACGAGAATGCCTGAAGAGTGATAAATGTGGACGAAGTGAGGGAAATATTTCTGGATCGTATCGTAGCAAGTGGAAGGAAATGGTCTCTGTCTACCCCTCCGGGAAAGAGGCGTGATTTTATGTATGTATGTATTTATGACTATTTATCAGTATTGTTATATTACAAAAATAATATAGATAACGAAGGGGAAATTTTCCCGACAAAGTTTGAGAACCATCGAGGCAGTGATGACGTAGGCATGTTCCAAATAAGAGAATACCAGGCGCAGTATATTATTATACCATGGTCATTGAGACAGAAATGTCAGAATATTGATTTCTTTAAACTTTCCCTCAGTGACACTAGGCCCTAATCTATAAATTGCACGAACAGCCCGTTTCTGCAGAATCGTGACCCCACAATAATAATATGCGTCATATGATCGATCATGCGATGGACCGACCAAATCAAATCTATGGTTGTAGAGCCCGTACACGAATGCTTCAGGATTACTGATATCCGGGAGAGATGACGGGAAATCGTGAGAATCGTGAGACGAGTAACATCTGCAACCCTGGAACCTACTACATGTTGATCATGACCACTCTGCCAAGAGTGATACGACTGGATTTTTGTCGACTGTCGATTTATTAATTTTTGAATGCAACCCTTCTGCTATATTATTTGTACGATGTCTCTCGCCAAAAACACTTATTATTTCTTAGTTTTTTTTTTGCAATCTCCAATATAGCTCAAATAGCAGAAGACAATGCTATTATCGTTTGCCAATAAAAATTCTTCTCATTACAAAATTATAAGTGGCCAGTAGTGCTATCACGTGATAATGTGATTAAAATCTCTTTAGTATTTAATGATGTTTAATTCGGTATACTTATAAAACCAACAGGGACCACGGTCACATGTTCCCGTGGTTCCTTCCAGGGGACCACAAGAGGGATCACAGGAACCAAGGGGATATCTCTACATAGTATAAAACAGTGTTTTTTCACGTCTGTCTGTATATTCGCTAACTCCTAAACTTAAAACATTTAGCACTTTAGTATATAGGTATATTGAACGATATTATGTAAAATTGGTATTTTTGTAATTTTAGACTTTATGCTACTTTTGTTATTTTAGCATTTTGATCATTAGACCCCGAAAAGGTTGTTTGAAATTATCTGTATTGCCTCTCTGTTATTTATTTTATAGCTGTTACATTTCGAAAACACCAGTATTTTCATTAATGTTACAATTTAGTTTAAAAATATAGTTTCTAACTATGAGTATGCTTTCAGGGCTGGGGCATGTATTCTACGCTGCTGATTGATCTATTCAAATTCCTCGATCCATTCCTAAGGAACACAGAACTCGCAGCCCCCGTTATGATGCTGTACAAAGGCACCTTGAAAGTTTTATTGGTGCTACTTCACGATTTCCCCGAGTTCTTGTGCGATTATCACTACGGATTCTGCGACGAGATTCCTCCAAACTGCATTCAAATGAGGAACTTGATTTTGTCTGCGTTTCCGCGTAATATGCGTCTTCCGGACCCATTCACACCAAACCTGAAGGTCGACCTGCTGACAGAAATAGCCCTCCCTCCGCGAGCTGTTATTAACTACTCAACCATCATACCCAATTCTCAATTCAAAAAAGATTTGGACGCTTACTTGAAGGCGCGTGCTCCTGTTACTTTCTTGTCAGAACTTCGAAGCAACATGCAGGTATGGTGATTTTATTTTAGCTTTGTGTTGTCAATAGGTATTTGTGAAGAGAAGTAAAATTCTGTTATCACAGATCATGTGCTGCCGTACGTTGGTAGAAATAATACTTATTTTCTATAGATTGGCTTGTGGATTAATTGTGTAAATGTTCTAATATTACCACTGTCACATTTTTCTATTCGACGGAACCAACTCAGAACATTCAGAAGTTGGGGTACTCAAAATGGCCGTTTAAGACGTTTACAGCTTCTTCAGGTGACGAAAATCGTTGACCACGCAATTTGTTCTTAATTTTGGGGAAAGTACAAAAATCATTAGGGCTTAGGTCAGGACTGTACGGCGGATGGTCTAATGATTCAATGTTTTCTCGCTCCAAAAATTCTTTTGTTCTGTGGGCGGTATGAGAGCTCGGATTATCGTGGTGTAGGATGATGCGGCGGCGGTTGAAGTCCTCTTTACGGAGTTCAGAAACAACCTGTGGCAAACAAATGCTAGCATACCATTCTGCATTGATTCTGTTCTTTGCCCTCAAGAGGAATAGTCGCAACATGGCCGGTTTTGGATTTTTTGCAACGATCTTTGAACGAACATCTCAACCTAGAAATAGTAAACAAGCACCAAAAAATTTACCGCATTACAGTTAAAAATTTCATCCAAAAAAAATTCTTTAATAGCTAAGAAGATTGTAATTTATGGGTATAATATTTTTAGTACAGGTTTAATACTTTTGTGCTTATTATACATTTTTTGGGTAAGGCAGCTTATGTTAACAAATTTTTCTTTGGTGGTCATTATATTTTAACCCAAAAGAAAAGCGCGCAATATGACGGTTTGTAATTTTCGTTTCTTTTAATTTATTTTTACCGTACTATTTACTTATTTTTCAAGATGGAGGGAAACATAACAATAAATGGTTCAAGAAGTCGTTTAAATAAAAAAGATTAGTACTTATAAGTTTAGTACGATACAAGTAAAGTAGACATCTAAATCCAGGATTCCACAATCTTTTTAGTATTTTACTACTTTCTCGCATATTTCAGAGAAAAGCACTAAACTCAGCCACAATAACTCTTGCTGGACTCGTACACAATACCTAAAGCTAAAATAATACGTACCCTCGTCCAGCAATAGCAAATTTTGCGGCCGCGGCAGTAATGTACTATTCTTAAATAACAACACGTCGCAGGTGGTAAATGAGCCCGGTCGCCGCTACAATAGCCAGCTGATGAACGCAGTGGTGCTGTATGTTGGCACCCAAGCCATTGCTCACATTCGCGCCAAAGGACAAACCCCGAATATGTCAACCATTGCCCACTCCGCGCATATGGACATTTTCCAGAACTTCACAGTCGATTTCGACTACGAGGGCAGGTGAGGTTCAGTTAAAATAATTGTTTTTAAATTGTGGTGTCTAAAATTATTTTTCTCCGACATGCTTGAAAATGTGATCATTACTGTAAGAAGAAAAAGAAGACAAAAAAAATAGTGCGCGAAGTAAATAATTTTTGGACCAAACATTGCCCCATACAAAACAGCGGCCAGCAATGTGCCCTCAATTGGCCTAGGCCAGCAAAGTAATTTTCGCCCATTTTCAATGTTTTTGAGCCTTTTTACAGCATACTTTTGTTCTAAATTTAAATTTTATATGAATCGTGGCTAAGAACAAAAAATACAGGCGAATTGAGAACATTCTTTTTTTGAAGTCGGTTATAAAAAGAAATACGCTCAAAATGGCGGCTCTTTTTATTTATATCGTACAATGTACTTATTTTGGAGATAACTAATCATTGAATTAAGAAAAAACAATGAATGGTTCAGAAAGTCGAAGTAGAGGTTAAAGTGATAAAGAAACGTTTAAACGTTTAGTACGACACAAGTAGAGTTAGATGTCTGCACATCTAAATCCACAATCTTTTTAGTATTTTATAATTTCCTCGCATATTTCAGAGAAAGGCACTATACAAGCTTCGGCCGCAATAACTCTTGCTGGACTCGTGCATGATAAAAGTGCCCTCGTCCAGCAATAGATAATTTTGCGGCCGCGGCAGTAATGTACTACATTGAATTACATAAAACATTTTGTAATTTTTGTCTTATGAAGTTATTGTTATGTTACACATAATTAGAAAGAAAGAAGAAACTATCCATGTAAATAAAATATAATCTAGCTTATTTAGTCGTACAGTACAATAATCTTGAAAATAATTATCTACTTCGAAGAGCCTATATTTTTTGGCTGCTTTTTATGTATAGCTAGTACATATTAACGAAGCTGTTGTTTTTAGATACCTGTTCCTGAATGCAATAGCAAACCAGCTACGCTACCCGAACAGTCATACGCACTACTTCAGCTGCTGCCTGCTGTACTTGTTCGCGGAGGCCAACTCGGAGGCCGTCCAGGAACAGATCACGAGGATGCTTCTCGAGCGGCTCATCGTGAACCGACCACACCCCTGGGGACTCCTAATCACCTTCATTGAGCTCATTAAGAACCCGATCTATAAGTTCTGGTCTCACGAATTTGTACATTGCGCTCCGGAAATTGAGAAGTAAGTAAATTAATCACATTCTCGTCTGTATTATCCGTACTCGGAGGTAAAAGGACTGGAGTTAGCTTGACGGGCGATACCCCTCTGCCGAAGCTTCTGCCAAAGGTATCAGATAAAAAATTGCCGCGTTTATATACCCCACTTCAAGCGGTCCATTTGACAGAACTATACGGGCCGCCGAAGAGATACTTTATCCACGAAAAACTGAGATAATGTCCAGTTTTCTACTGCAAAAAATCTGAAAGTATACATTAAGTATACAAAAAATTGGTATTACCTTTCAACTGATGTAAAATTTGTATCATTAAAATGTAAATTTCTTGCAATTCAGTGATATTCATAACTTGAAATCTCGGTCCGAAGCACTTTCCATTTTGGGGTTAGAATGAATATATTTATTGGTATGAAACATGGTTCATAATAAAGAAGAAAAAGAAGATACGTCGTTACTGGGGACACCAGCATTCAGGTTTCTGAAACCTAATCAGGAAACCGAGCGTATGCGGCCAGCCTAAAATGAAGAATATAATATCATTTGTTTTTTGAGGGCGGAAAATTATCGGTATTTTCATGAAATGACAGATATCGATGTTTCTCGAATTTAAAATACTGCCAGGCAATCATACTATCGAAAAAAATTTGGATGTTTGTTCCGCTTTCACGAGGTTTGAGAGGTCGGTCGTCGACCTCTACAACGAAGTCGAACACTTTACACGACTACAATTCTCTACAAGATCAATATTAAAATCATAACGTATAATTCTTCGTATTTCGTACGTGTAATTGTTTATAATATTGTAATTTGATTTGGTTGGTAAATTAAAAATGTTTCCAGAGTTACTCTTTGTTTATTTAACTGTTTTATTGTTAAAACATCTGATAGATCCCTGAATTACGAATTCGTTGATTGTTTTACTTGTGCCTGTAACATTCCCAGTAGTTATATAAAATAATTTTAAACATCATATTCAATAACTTTTCGGTCCCGTAATAATTGACAAATAGTACAACTGTTTAAAAATCGATGATATTTTATTTTTCCTATCCCTGTCGTCATCAACAGCTCATATACATGCCCACCGAGGGGCTCGAGCCTACCCTGAATTAGGGTGATTAGGCCTTAGTCGACCACGCTGGCCCAGTGCGGGTTGGTCGACATCATACGCAACCTTTGAATTTCTTTGCAGATTTCATCACGATGTTTTCCTTCACCGTAAGAGCGTCGAAGAAACGTACATATGAATTCGAAATTCAAAAACATATTGGTACGTGGTGGGGATCGAACCCGCGTCTCCCGGACGGAAGGCGGCGGCCCTAACCACTAGACCACCGACGCTCTCCCTGTCATAAAATAAAAAAAATATCGACAACACACGTCATCGCACTACATTTGGCGTGTTTGCGTGCAAAAATTGATAATGGCTTCGATTCGGGATTTCATGCTATAATTCTAATTTTAAAATCCAGCTATCCTTTTCGTTTTTATGACCAATGAAAGAGAGGTGATGAACGAATGATATTAATTTGAACGAATGATAATCTAAAATAAGGGCATAGCTGTCAGTTTAAGGTTGTTTTAAGTGCTCTCTAAAATTGTGCAATCGACACGGCCATAAGGTTCAAATTCGATGTTTGACAGCTCTGATATTAGAATGACCATCTCCAGTCCCTTTTCAATCTTTAGGTAAAAAGCACAGACTAACTTAAATTAAGGATTAGAATGTGTGCGTATAATTAGAATGGTGAGCAACGTTTGTACTGTAATTACACATTTTATTTTGGCATTTGTGTGCGTGCGATCTATGTAGTAGCTACCTCACCCCCTGCAAGAATCGACAGAAAAAAGTGTACTAAGATTTGACTCAAGGCCAAGCGAACTCTAGTCCTTTTTCCTCCGAAAGTCCGTACGACATAACCAACGCAAAACGTATACATTAACCAACTCTAGATGAGATTTTGCCAGGCTAGTGGCCTACTCTCATTTGTCTGATTCTGAGATTACGAGCTGTTTGGCCCAGATAAACGAGATGAACACTATCAACTTAATCTCTTTCGTACCATAAACACTAATTAAAAAATTGCTTTACAGGTTGTTCGCGTCAGTAGCGCGCTCCTGCATTGTGGACAAGACTGGTGCTGGAGGGGGAGAACGTGATATAGCCGAGTAGCGCCGCGCCAATTGGGAGTCTGTCCGACATCAGCACATATTCAAAAGCTTTGTCGAGAAAGGTGCGGAAATCCTCATCTATATTAATGATGATGATGCAGTCATCATCGATGAAGACCTCGGACCAACTGGACACCGAATTCTGTATAATTTACTAACAAACTAATTACGAAAAAGGTGGGGCGCGGGGAACACGTCGTGATTGGTTCATCCCGCTTACGCAACGTATTGACAGGTCTCATAATTGGTCGAAACTGAAGTGAGCCGCGAGGTATTGGCCGCCCAGAGATATTTATATGCGTAAATGCACCTATGCGTTTCGGAAAGTAGCGCCCTGACATGTGGTGTCCAGTGGGTGGTTGGTCCGATATGAAGACAATGCAGTCATCGTATTCACTATTTTCAATAATCAATCAAACGGTATTTACATTAAACCATTCTTCTGCAGGCTTCCAACATGAGGTGCATGGTGAATCGTCCCAGCCTCAGCCCTCTACTTCTCAGCCACAGAAACACGTCCTGCAATGGAACAAACTGTTCAAAAAGTAAATAGACATTTTACCCAGCAAAGACACACGACGCATTTAGTAACCTGCTGCCTGACCAGAAACATGATACTCACGCAAACGCATACACGCGGTGTACACTTCGATAACAAGACAACACGGCTTGCAATGTGACGTGTGTTCCTCGCTCAGGAACTAC
Source organism: Carpatolechia fugitivella (assembly GCA_951230895.1). NCBI lineage: Eukaryota > Metazoa > Arthropoda > Insecta > Lepidoptera > Gelechiidae > Carpatolechia > Carpatolechia fugitivella. Next base: position 15,731,905 of record OX579645.1, read on the forward strand.
AACAGTTGTGTTCAACACGTCGATTGCCTGCTGCTGCATATGAGTACATATGTTCTTAAACATTCGATTAAAAACATTAGTTATAGTAAATAGGTATGTAATGCACAAACTATAGTAGTTGTGTTACTAATCAGTGTAAAATTATTAATTAAAGTGATTTTCAAAAAATTGCCCTATCGTCTAAACCTTGTAAGGTAAGATATAGGCATATTTTTATTTTAATAATAATTATATCATCTGCTAATAATATAATATTTATCAATAATACTGGCTGTCATAGCGACGATAAGTCTATTACATTAATTGAGTAAATTATGATTGATTTTTCACATTTGTATAGTACAGTGACACGATCCGACTTTGTATATTTAAGGGTTTTGTATCACTATTTTCGGATCTATCATATTCGTTACATGTTAGTAATGCTGCATTTTTTTCTAACAAGTAACGAAACTGATAGTTTTGAAAAAAGAACTAATTATTAAGGCGACTTGTACTCTAAGTGATACGAAATAAATTCGTCGGAGTACGAAATCGACTGATTAATATAACCGCAAATGTTGCGTCTGCGTCGGGATAGTTTCTACGAACGACAAGCTCGTTACGTTGTGTATAGTACGCCTAGTGTTAGATATGTTACGGATCGACGAGTTTCAATCAGCTACTTTTACGACAATTTAATAATAATTATTTGTAATATTATTGGTAATTAATGTAATGAATGAGGTAATAATTTAATATTAAGTTTCGAAACGCAATGCGTCTGTTGCTCTGTAAAGTTTTCTAGATATGAATTTTCAAACGTAATTTAGGAAGGTTTAGTGTTAATTTTTATGCTACAAATTTGTCATTAAGCCATGTAATCCCAATTTCTAAGGGCCTTATCATACTAGCGGTTTGCGAGCGGCTGCGGAGCGAAGCGGGCGCGCAGTGAACATGCCGCGCATGCGCAGCGAATTCGTTGCGGACGCGCAACGGTGACTGCCATTTTGTATTGTCTCGAGCCCGTAATTACGAGCCTTTCTTCAGGTGACACTGATAATCTCAAATGTGTATCTTCATGTCTTAAGTCAGTTTGTATTAGATGCAACAACTCATAAAATGTAGGTATTGACATTCGCAGGTAGGTATGATTTTTTTTTGGATTTTTTTTTATTCGTTTGCAAAACGACACAAAGTAATCGCTCTCTTCCATTCGATTAATTGATAATGGATCCTCCCAAACTCGTCGACGCCTTCGTTTTCGTCTCCGGCGTCTTCGAAGTAACAAAGTCAACAGCAGTGTTTCCTCCTCGGAATCAATTTTGTTACCGAAAGTGTTGTACGTCGTTAACTCGCTACAAACACGCGACGAAAACGTTGCGTATCCACTACGCGTCCGCGACGTCCCCGCTGTGCAGCCGCGGCGTGTTCGCGACGCATTCTCTGCGCGCCCGCTCCGCCCCGCAGCCGCTCGCAAACCGCTAGTAAGGCCCTAAAATAATGTGTTGTAATAAAATATTTTCAATATTTTTTTATTTTATTTTAATGTCCCTGATATCTACAACGAACGACGGACGATTTTAGATTTCTTTGCAGTGTCTATTCATGAAAGAAGTGTTAATGCCTACAATGATTTTCTTTTCCTCTCTGGGATCTGAGTAATGTTGTTTTTGATGTGCTGATTCCGAGAAAAATAATAATAAAATGAAGGGTACAGGGAAAAAACATGTCTAGTCCGGTTTTTTTTTTCATAAATGGGATTTATACCTCAAAATGTAGTGTTTTCAATGAACTATTATTTTCCGCTTTTATTAAAGATGTAAGTTTTAATTATATCTTTTATATTTCACTTTCAAAAAATCCTATATACCTACGGAATAACATTAAATTACAATCTATCACGTCAGGATATTTGTTAATGGAGTAAATAAGATTCCTCCAGGATCAGAAGCAGGGGTTCATAAAGTTATGAAAGATAGCGCTATAAAGTGTTGTAAAACGTTGTTGTCGTTATTGTTTGCATTTCGTTTTGTTTAGACGATAACAATATGCCTCAAACCACGAAACGATATCAAAATATCACTGTCGAAATAAAAACGAAAAAAACGTCATCAAAACACTCCAGACTCGTGGTTCTCCTGGAGGGACCACGAAGAATCGGATTGATCGGAATTATATCAGATGTGATCAGAATTATAACGTTATTTATATCCTTAGTACTATGCAAAGCGCTATTTGATATAGCGTTTATGAGACGTAAATAACGTCAAGGAGCTGAAAAGTGCTAATTCAGCTTTTTTTAGGAAGTTTTTTAGAAAATTCTGTTTAACTATGTTATTCTTGAGAATATTTTTGAATATACCTTTGTTTCTGAAACACATTTTAATGTAAATATCTTAATAAAAAAAATGCCAAAGTCACTCCTCAAAAAATGCTTCCAGAAATAAGGGTTGTTCCCGTTCGTTAATACCCCCGTCGTTAACAGTGTTGACGAACGTGACTTTTTTTTCCCACTCGTTAATACCCTCGTCTCGCGTATGAGTAGTTCAGGAGTCAGAATAATATCTCTGTTATTTATTAACCTTTATTGGTAAAATTAACGGAAGTAATGTATCGTAATGTGTTTAAAAATACTGCTGTTTAATAATTACAATATTACTGCTAGTTTATTTTTAGAGAATTTTTCTTTATGATTCTTTCCTCGGTTTCAGCGGCGCCCGGTATCGCGACTCTTTGTTTCTCTTTTACTCGTATCGATATCGTCAGTGATCGCTGAGGCGTGTTGCTAGGAGGACTTGTGTCGCTCGTCGGCTCGCCGGTCGACACGGTTATTTTATTGAAAATTGCTACGCTGTCATTATAATAGGAGGCTAATTTCGCCTCAACCGATACCGACACGATAGCTCTGTTGGGGAACCGCGTTTTCTCTTTATCGTTTTTTTTTTATGTATAAAAAAATAAAAATATTGTAGGTAGGTAGGTTGGGGAAAAAGTTACTTCGCATTTTATATGAAATTTCAAGACATTTTTTAATAAAGTTTATTTACATTTAACTAAAGTATGTAGGTGCCATTTTGTTCGATAACTTTCTGCCATCTTGCAGTTAGGGACATGATCCCATTGCTATAGAAATTCTGGGGCTTCTGATTAAAAAACCGCGACAAGTGGTTTAGGCAGCCCCCTCGTGATGTTAACCTGACACTGCCTAAAGAATTTCTGAAGAGACCGAAACAAGTGGAAATCTGAGGGTTAAGTTCAGGCAGGACTATACGGCGAAAGTATTAACACCTCTCAGCCAAACTCTTAATTTTTGCTGAGTGCCTAAAGATGTGTGAGGTCTAGCGTTATCATGATGAAAAACCACACCCCTTCTGTTGATGAATTCCGGCCGCTTTCTCTCATCTCAGTTGTTCGCAATAGAGTTCAGAATCGATGGTCCTGCCTGGTGGTAACAGCTCATAATGAATAATGCCCTTCCAATCCCACCACACATACAGCATCACCTTGTTGCGAGATAACCCGGGTTTCGCCAGAGTCTGTGAAGCCTGACCAGCCTTTGACCACGACCTTTTTCGCACGTTCTGATCGTACGTGATCCACTTTTCATCACCAGTTATCAGGTTTTTCAAAAATGGTTCGGTTTCATTACGTCGTAATAAAGAATCACAAATGAGTACACGGTTCATTAGGTTTCTTTCAGTGAGCTCATGAGGCACCCAAATATCGAGCTTTTTTGTGTACCCAGCTTTTTTCAAATGCGCCAAAACTGTTTTGTGGTCAATTCCCAGTTCTTCAGCTACATCGTAACTACTGATATGCCAATCTTGCTCCACTTTTTCAAAAATGGCATCCATTTTATCGGTAACAGGGCGCCCAGAGCGAGGTGCATCTTTGACATAAAAATTTCCGGATTGAAAACGCTTAAACCAAATTTGTGTCACTCTCACAGACATTGCAATAGGTCCATAAACATCACAAATTTTTTTCGCGGCTTGCGTTGCATTTTTACCTTTTTCGTAGTAAAATTTTAAAATGTATCAAATTTCTTCATTAGATTCACTCGTCTTAACAGTAAGAAAAACAAATGAAAATCACACATTTTATGACATTTTCCTAATTTGAATTTGGAATTATCTATTATCAAATTTAAACTTTTTAATAATACCAAAACCAGCCAGATACAAATGGTATAGCCAAAGAGATTTTATTATAAGTTCATACATACTATTTGCGAAGAGAGTTTTTCCTCCATAGGATAAAGTCTATTATTTTTACTGATATAAAAATATTTTTCAATATACTCAACAATTCTCTAGTCATTATAGTTATTAGTTATAGTTAGTAGTGACGCGTAAGTTAAGTGCAGAATAAAATGAACAACACGAAAAATTAATATTTTATTATATTTTATTTTTATGGGACAACAAACAGTGCGCACAATGTGTATTTAAAAAATATAGCATAGTATCTTCGTAGAAGACCTCGCCGCAAGTCTGACATATCTTTTCATATTATTCTTATTTTTTCTAAAAAAAATCAATAAAATACAATACAAATTAAATTAACTTTAAAACAAATAAAAAAGTAAATAAAAAATCAAGGGGTCGGGGATGTTTTTTTTATTTGTTTTAAAGTTTTTTTTATTTGTTTCCACAAATTGTATTGTATTTTATTGATTTTTTTTATTGGTTGAGAATCTTCATATTTATTTTATTTTTTCTCCACGACCCACATAGGTCATTTTCACTTTTCTGGGAATTAATAAATTATGCATTTTTGGTACGTCTCCGATAGTGAGGGTACTCAACTTAAAAATCACTTATCATATGGGTAACTGAAAAACGAAAGATCTCTGCGCAACTCGATTGCGTTTATTTGTAGTCCGTGGTTTTATCGGTAATAGATTGCAGTTTTACATTTTTACATAAAAAAATAACAATAAATTCACCATCAATAATATTACAGGTACTTAAGAAGAAAAAAACTTTCTTTATTGTGAGTTAACTATGGAACCTTCCAATTAATTCCTTCCTTCAATTCCTTGTCAATATTGTGTATAACAATTTAGAGCGATGCCCAAGAATTTTCCATAAGGAATTGAAGGAAATATTGTACCTGTGTACAATATTTATATTGTACCTGTGTACAATATTTCTGCATAACTAATTACATATGTCAATATTGTGAACTTAGAGCGACGCCCAAGAAATTATAGTGTTAGTAAATTATATGTTTTTTTTCTTTTAGGAGCTGCTAAAGTCTATATTCGTGCGTGTTCGTTTTTTAAATACTCATATACTTCTTTGAATTACATTAACTTTTGGTGCCAAGGCCTGCCGCAGACTTAGCTTTTTATTTTACTTTTTTCTTTTCAAATATAATAATATCTCAATAGCTAAAGTAGTTTTTCTTGAGATTTCCTCATAAATAGTAGCAATGTTACTATCTGAAACGTATTGTTTTTACTGTATTTATTTCGTCGTCATCTAAGTCATCATCATAGTTGAGTTCTGGTTTTAGGTAATAATGTTCTGTAATTGTCTAAGGCCCACCCTTCAAGAATATTTATTTATTTATTTATTGAAATACAAAGTTTACAAGCATAACAGCTAATGCCAAAGCGCTAATAGACTTAAATGTAAAATAACATTAATAAAAATATAAAAAACTAAAATTAGTTTTCACAAAAACTTAAGAATAAGTTACACAACTTAAACATTTTGTCGGCAAATAAGTCACTATCTGGTACTTCGGTAAGGAAAGTGTTCAAGAGCAACCGCGCGTAGACAAGTGGCGAGTGACCGTGCGCTACTGTGCGAGCCACCTCCTCAACCAACAACCGATGGCTGCGACCTCGCAGATACCTGTCCGGGACAAAGAGTGTACGTACACTCTCTTGTCACTAATTCTGAACAGTCAGACTGACCGCGCAAATAATGACATGCGGTAAAGATAAAGATAAAAGATAAAAGATGACAACTCAAACTTACGCCTGACTTTTTGAGTTGAAGCCTAGAGTACCAAGCAAAAATTTAGTAGGGTAAAGAAAGGGGTAGCATCCATACCTTTTTTTGTATAAGAAACGGAGAAACGCTTTTTGAACTTTCTCCAAAAGGAGCGTGTAAGACTTTTCGTGCGGGCTGCAGACTATTGAAGCAGACTCGATCTTACTTCTCACAAGTGCAGAATAAAGTAGTTTTATAACTAGGGAGCCACATAAGTCTCTCGAATTACGCATAATAAAATCGAGCCTCTTGTAGCAGTCCGTTGCATTGCAAGTGTAGTAATATGCTCGTTGAAAGTGAGTTTAGGGTCAAAAATTACACCTAAGTCTTTGATGGAATTTACTCGAACGATCGGAGTACACCCTAGCATATAGGTTGAGTATAGTGGGCTGCGAGCGCGAGTAAAAGACATTGCATTACATTTAGATGGATTGAAAAGTAGCTTTCTTAAGACTTCACACGAGTACAGCATCAATATCTATCTGTAATAGGTCACAGTCAGACGAATAAGCTTTAAATCATCTGCATACAATAAACACTGAGAATGATGAACGACCTTTTCAATGTCGTTTATCATCAGATTGAACAGTAACGGACTCAAAATGGAGCCTTGACTTACTCCAGAACGAGTGTGGTAAAGTGGAAATGTGTAACATCCGTGGCGCACAATTGCTGGCGATCTTTAAGATAATCAGCAAATAATCGAAGAAGTCTCGGTGTGAAGCCTAATGAAGCATGTTTATCAAGTAAAATATCATTGTCCACGCGATCAAAAGACTTCTGAAAGTCGAAATAAATTACATCCACTTTAGAGAGTCTAAACAAGATGATATTGTATCTACTAATGTTAATAAATTGGTATTTACTGAACGTCGCCTACGGAAACCATGTTGGCAATCTGAGATAAAAGGACTTATTTGGACAGAGATTTTATGGTGCAAGATATCTTCGAAGACTTTGGGTAAACTGCAAAGAATAGCTATCGGTCTATACTTTTCGGCGGATGATAAATCTTTGGATTTAGGTATGGGTGTAACTTGTAACTCGTGAAGTTTTCCAGGGAATTGGATATTTACCAGTTTGGAGGATGAGATTAAAAATAAAATGTATCGGTCGTAGTAGAAGGTCTTTGCATGCTTTGAGAATGTAAGAAGGCACATTATCAGGGCCAACCGCACTCCTTGGTTTAAGTTTGTTAATCGCTGTTATTATTTCTTCCTTTGATATTTTGGTAATATCAATACGGGTAGCGGAAAATGTACTGTCGTTTCCCATTGCTATATCTACATTTAATTGTGGAACATTTGGCAAAAAACGCTTGAAAAAAAGTCCGCAAAAGCTGCCGCTGCATCAGCACCTTTATGCTCTATCTATACCATTATAGGTGATTTTAGGCTCAAAACCAGCTTTGGATCTCAAACTATTGATATGGTTCAAGAATGCTTTTGGTTTAGATTTAATATTAAGTTTAATTTGTTTACAGTGGTCCTCATATGCTTCAGCTAATCGCGTCTTAATTTGTGTTCGAAGTTGACTAAACATGTTATAACTGTTACTGTCGCCCGTCCTCTTCCAAGACCGGTAAAGAACGTTCTTTTGCTTAATATCATTAATGATTTCAGCTGTATACCAAACGGGATAACATCTTGATTTTGAACGCGATCTTACTTTTTTAGGGACACAATCATCAAAAATCGTATAAACAAGAATATAAAAAGTTTGTACTGCACTATCTACGTCTATGCAACAATCAACAGGAGACCAGTCACAATCGCAAAACTTCTGATAGAGAATATCGTAATCAGCCTTAGTAAAGTTCCAGTCTCTAGCATTATCAAGGTTACTTGCAACATTCTTAAAATCAATGAGTACATCTAATGGGGGATGGTACGCATCAGCAGCACGAGGTACGAGTCCCTCGTCACTTATTTCAAATACCTTAACTGAAGTAATACACTCTTGTACCAGCACTACATCAAGTTTACCTCCATGCGAATTATATAATGTTGTTTCTATCTAAAAAAATACAATAATTAAAAAAATTAATATATGAAAGGTTTTGTCAAAGGTAGATGATTTATATATTTTTTAATGACGATACTATTTATTATTGGCTAGATCGGGCAAAGTGACCTATGTGCGACCTCTTGATTTCTGATTATTATTTTTTTAAATTTGCTTTTATATTTTTATTATTTAATTTTTTTGTTTTATTTTCTATTTTATTTCATTGATTTTTTATTGGTTGAGAATCTTTTCATATTTACTTTTATTTTTTCTCCACAAACATCCCCGACCCCATCATTTTTTTTTATTTGCTTTTATATTTTTTTTTTCATTGTTTTTTTTATTGGTTGAGAAATGTGACCTGCAGAGGAAAACAGCCTCAGCGGTAGACCTTGTAAGCTGGCAGCCCCCATAACTCCGTAATTTTTTTAAATATCCAAAAACTGACTCGACAAAATTTCACGAGGATCGGTTGAGAAACGCGACCTGTAGAGTGAAACAAACAAATAGATGGACAAACAGATAGATATACAAAATCAAATTTGTCCAAGCTGAAACAGAGACACTTCGCTCGTTCGGTCAATACAATCACTCATCTACGTTACAAAAAAAAAAGAAGTTTATCTTGTAAATTAATAATTAATCAAGGTTACCAATATAATCAAAAATATTTAACTATTTATTATTTTTCACAAATTTACTTTACTAATTCTATTATTCAATGTTTTTCTAAAAGTAATAAGTATTAAATAACAAATTTTTAATATATGAACAAGAAATTATTTTTAGCGCCATCTATTGAGGCTCAAGACCGCACGATAGTTGCACGAGATAGTTAGTACATAATCCTATCGAAGGCCCGTGTGGGGCGCTGCGTTATCGTAAAAAGCTGGTGGGCGGAGTTTAAAAATCCAAATGCTCAAGGCCATCGGCGCTTGTCATGACTTTTCAAAACGTTATGACCTGTTTAGGTCTATGACGTTATGAAAAAATAGCGCTATCTGAAGGTCTGATCAGAAGTACCCCTGAATTGCCTGAGCGCCTACATTTCAAAAGCTATACCTAATACTTAAATTAGCTCAGCCTAAGTACCTATTGCATTTTATTCTTCTGATGGGACAAAGAAATTAATTCCATTTTCTAATTTGTTAATTACTAATAAACTATTTTTAGATAGATTTCGCGAACTTCATTATTTTGTTGCAGCGATTTTTAGTCTCATTTTTTAGCGAAGCAAGTAGAACTATTGTCCCTAGGGTGAACTGTCGAACAATAAAACATCTATATATTTCTTAAATGTGGAGCCATTTTAGATTTCACGGAAAAAAAAGTAAGTATTTTCGTATTTTTTTAAGGATTTATTTGATCAATTAAACTGTCAAATCTCGTATTTGTTTTTGTTTTATAGCATAAGCATGTTTTCGAGTTTCTGGCGCACTAGTTCTTATGTCAAAATATTACCATGGTAGGGTACAATGAAACAGTAGCATACTGGACACAATGAAACAGTGTACCATTGTATACCTACCAAGACAGTTTATAAGTTATAATTTAATTTTAAATAGTGTAGTTACAGTGAATTACATCAATCAATCAGGAGAGATTTATCTCCTTTCTTGAAAAACAGCGCCACCACGCTCGCACTCCACGCCTTCGGGGTAGTTCCATTAGCTATGACGTTAAATAGCTCCTCTTGACACTATAGAAAATACAAAATAGTTACCATGTTTTATTGTTAAACATACTGTTCCGATGTTGAATATATAGTGTTTTATTGTAAACATACCAGTGGCCACAATGAAACGATTCCCACTTTTGAAAAAATCCTTTTCAGCGATTGTGTATGAACTTATGCCATACCATACTCAATAAAGCTGGCTACTGACGTGTAAACAATCTAAACTCTATCTACGAAATTGACAGAATTGTGGGGCTTTGAACTTTTGGTGTTTCATTGTTCGACAGTTCACCCTATATATTCTGTGCTAATAGCTTAGCCACGTTAAAGAACACTTAAAAAGGCTCACTTTTTTTTGTTTCTACAGTTAATAAAGCAGGAATCGATAATCAGTGATACTGTTCGCTATCCTCATATTAGTATATTTACTTTGAAAACTGGCCCACTCGATATTCGGCATAAACATTATCAATGGATAACTGGCCCGCGGCCCTGTTTTTTTAGGGCTACTTGTACCTCAAGCCAAAAGATACGCTTTTCTCAACAGGTCCATGCTTAAGAACAATAAGTGAAAATGTAGTGTAAGTATAATTCAAGTTTTTAAAATGTGAAAATACAGTATACGATGCAAATTTTAAAATTAAATATAGCTTAACAATCAAAATTTAGTAAATAATAAAAAATATCATGTATTTTGTAAATACCCCACCGGGTATTTACCCACGATTGGGTAAATACCTGGGTACGTGCCCATCTCTAATTTGACAGCGTCGTCGTCGGTCGCGAGCCGCCTCGCGCTCTGGTTCTCTACCACTAGCTAGAACTAGAATCCAAAGACAAAGAAACCCTCATTGCTAGAAAAAAAATGTATAGCTTGATGAGCTGTGTGTGTCTACTGTACCTACCAGCAGAACAGAATGCCACCCTCCAACAATCACGGCGAAACGCGTTCAATGCAGAGGTTGCTCCAAAAATTTTAATAAAATTATAATAATATTATCAGCAGCATGCCCAGATGGATGGACACTAATCTGTGCCGTACGTAATCAAAGCACGGAGAGAGGACACTCGTTTTAATTTTAATTACCTTTATTAGACATGTAATTAATTTATAATAATTTGTCTTTTGAATAATAGGTGGTACCTAAGTAAAATACTACTAACTACTCAAGTACCTACTTAGTAGGTACTGCAGCATTACTGCTTGCATTATTTACAAACTTTTTTGAGTACCTATGTTCTATTTTCGGCTGGCTGGTTTTAGTTTCTTTTTGGTTCTTGTCATCTCTATTTAAATTTAAATTTGGTACTGTTGTCATTTCTCGTGTTTTTTTCTCTTTATCAGTTTTGTTCCGAAGTAATTATTGTTTTTTTTTTTATATATATTTGGTTTTACGGTTCTGGCTACGATGCCTTTTGAACCGATCGTAAAAGGTTCCACTCTGAGTTATTATGTCTATGGTTGGTTTCACTCATAACAAAGTTTACAAAAGTCAGTTGAACTGCACTATCTACAACACTTTACACATCGGTTGTAGAATTAATATAATTTACCAAGCTTCTGTGATAAATGGGATTTCGTAAAAGTTCTTTCAGGCACATACGGTTATCAGTGGGTAAATCGTTGTTACTTATATCATTCAGTTGAGCAACGAGAGAGAGTCGCTGCAACCCATAACGCCTCTGGATTACTCTTGAAAAAACTAGCGACAATTCGCAACAACTCACGACGAGCACAAAACTGACAATGAGAAAAAAAAAACACGAGAAATGACAACAATCAAAAATTTTAATTTAAATAAAGATGACAATAACCAAAAAGAAACGAAAACCAGCCAGCCGAAAATAGAACATAATAAAAAAAGTTTGTAAATAATGCAAGCAGTAATGCTGCAGTACATACTTATGTATACGTTATTATTTTATATTCTACTGTTTTTTCTGTTCCGCTTAGCATCTCTCTTCACACTCGTCTTGCTTGCAAAAGTTAATTCGGTCCAGTAAAGTTATCGTTGTTCCGAGGTCCAGTCCGCTGTCCGTCCAATGTGAGAGGAAGCGAAACCACGACTGACGAACGTAGTCGTACTCGTAGCCAGACAGACAGGACATGAGGCTAGCGGGGGGGAGGGTGCATGCGCGGGTGGCGGAGGGCGAGGTGGCGGCGGCGCGACGCAACGCAGGCCAGGCAGCGTCTGGTTGCCAAGGGTCGCCGTGGCGCGCCGCGGCGCCACCGTCGCTTCGCGCCTGCGCTCGCCTCGACGCCTGCGCCGCCTGCGCCGCCGTCGACCGATCAGATTCCGTTATAACAACAGGCGCTTACACGCATCCTCTCCTCGAAATAACAAGTTAAATACATTTTTATCATTCTTACCAGGTGTTAATTTGTGATAAAAAGTTTGTGGAAGGTACGTAATGCATGCAGTTTTATAATATTTTCTTGTTTCTTTATGTAATAAGCACTAAGCCGAACACGAGGTTTTGACATTGACAGTTTGGTTTGTTTATGTTTTCATACATTGGCAAAATACGTCCAAACGCCATAAAGAAAAAAAAATAATGTTGCAAAATGAAGGTGTCTTTGTGTAGGTACCTAGACCTACTACAGTAGCGATTTTACACCTACTTTATACCTGTCTAAGTAAGTACCAACAAATATTTAGTTATACAGTACCTGGTATAGTTTCACAAAGTACCTACTTACGTATTACTTAATTTTTAATTGTTTTTATGTTGCAATTATGATTGCCTACGCTGCTGTGCCTGCCTAGGTATTACCTACTACCGACATCTATGTACATATGTTAATTACCTAACTTATCATGTCTAACGATAATTCATGTGTCATTTAATATTAGACAGATTTTATTCCACGAGTGCCATGGCGAAATTTAAATACTTACCTACCTACATAAAGAGATCGTTAACTCGAAGATAGGTTTATCGATTTGGCTATACAGCTACGAAGGCTCGATGATCAGTAGTCAGTACCTACTTACGCCGTCGTCGCCGCCTCCACCGGTTCGCGTTTTTCAAACAAGTTCACCCAGCTGCACTGAATAAAGCGCTCTGTTCTTTTATAAATAAGTATCATTTCTACGTATTTAGCAACAGCCTTGAGCGAAAGAGAAGCGACACGACGCCGCCGCCGTCGCCGTCGCCTTCCAGGTAGGTCCGTCGTTTGGGTTATCTTCACAAACTATGCCAGCAGACAAGACACTGCTAGACTTATTGAAAGTCTAAAACCTAAATTTTGCTAAATCTGAAGGTGCTAAGTCAGGGCTATATGGTTTAAAAACTCGTGTTTTAGCAGATTACTTACTTATCGCAAATGAGTACGCGGTTCATTAACTTTCTTTCAGTGAGCTCGTGTGGTACCTACCAAAATATCCAGACTATTTCAAATGGATTAAAACTGTCCTGTGGTTAATTTCCAATTTTCAGCAATGTCGTAACTACTAATATGCCTATCTTGTTCCACTTTTTTTCAAAAATGGCATCGTCTTTATCCGTAACAGGACGAACAGGGCGTGCTGCATATTTGACATCAAAATTTCTGGACTCAAAACGCTTGAACCAACTTTGTGCTGCTCTTACTGACACTGCATTAGGTCCATAAACGCCACAAATTTTTTTCGCTGTCTGTGTCGAATTCTTCCCTTTTTTTGTAATAAACTTTCAGAATGTACCGAATTTCTTCTTTAGGCCATGTGACTCAGACTGGCTGGACAATTCTTCAAAATGAGCCACGTTTAAGTAGGCCAATACACCATTTTACGTGATGGCTAATAATAATTATTACACATTTTATACACAGACACAGTGATTAAGGCGATTTTCTTTCAAATAAAGTATCAAAAAATCTAAACCAATTGAAAACAAATGTTAAAAAAAAATTACATTAAAAATTTCAATTATTTTATAAATTTATAGCTGATTTCTTTTTATTTCTACGTAAAAATTTTGAGTCGGGAGACAAAATAAAGCGCAGGTTTTTTGAAGCTTCTAGGTAATGATGAGATATTAGAATATTTTACTAAGACTCGGGTTAAGTTTAGACTTCATATTATTAATTAAACCAAGGGATGGAAATGATCAACCACGCACGAGGTATTACGAGAGTAGAATGTAGAATGTGATCCATTTCTCACGAGATAACGCAGCTGCACAATCGCATTACGATTGCCGCCCGCCCGCCCGCACTAAAGTAGGCGCTCTAAAGCAAAGTGTGCAGCCAGCCGCATGTGCTGGATACTGTACCGTCAATCACGTGCCGGAAGTAGTCAATACTGAGGCTTAAAAACCGTGATGGTGAAGCGGTGAAACCTCACAATCGGTACCACTCATCTTGCTTTATGAGCAGCTTCGGAAACCTGAACAAACATAGTCTACCTTGGCCGACGTGGAAATACCTGAACACTCCGGCCGGAACCAAACAACTTTATTATAGCGCAATTTGGCACAGTGTCGTTCGGAAGTTATGCGCGGACACATACATTACCTTTTAGGCTTTTTGACCAAGCGAGCGCGAAGCATCTCCGTTTCAGTCAGCTTTAAGGCGTGTCTCCTGCCAATGTTTTGGTCTACACACTACACAAATCAGTCTACACATACTTTTTTTTTTATATATTTGGTTTGACGGTTCTGGCTACGATGCCTTTTGAATCGATCGTAAAAGGTTCCACTCTGAGTTATTATGTCTATGGTTTGTTTCACTCATACATAATCAAATGTTTCAAACGACGTCTCCTGCTCTAAAATGTTTCGGACAAAATGTTTTGGTTTCGACAAAGAGGTTTGATAGTTTTGGTCAATAAGGCTCACCCGCACGGGGGATGTATTCAGGGTTAGATTTCGTACGGTAAATTAATATCGTGTTTGTTTGTACTATATTTTCGTAGTTCGTACTATGTACTATATACTAATGGCAGGATCGTTCGTAAAAAAATACGATCGTTTTTCCCGGATTATATTTAGTAAGATATATACTAGGATGTATTTTGTGTAATAAATATGACAAATATAAAAATTATTACCATCAGTTCTATAGTTCAGCTCAGCGCAGGGTTTGATTTTGTGCTACAAATTATAATATTCGAGACGTACTTTGAGATTTCTATAATTTTACATTATTTAGGAAGGCACTGTATACAGTTTACTGTAAATGATGTTGAATTAAAAGTGGATTTGATGTATGTACTATATTTTGTTAAAAAAATAACCCGGATTGTCATAGAAAATATTTTTTGTAGACTCTGATTCCATCCCTGGATGTTTTCCAAAACGTTGTTTCGGGAATGAAAAACATTTCATATACAATTTGTGTAGAGGAACCATGGATAAATGTGTATTTGTTTTTGTTTTGTTGAGATGTTTTATGTGTATTGTGTAGACCAAAACATGGCAGGAGACACGCCTTTAATTTTATTCTATCCCTTCAGTTATGTAAGTACTAATGTAGATAGAGATATTATGTACCGCCATCTTTTATCACATTCACGAAGTCGAGGTTCCTCTGATGCAACTGCAATTGCAATTGATACCAAATGCCCGTCTAGGTGCCGCTAACTCATTCCGGCTCTCGATTGCATGAACCAAAATCCCTTGACATAAACCTCAGTCAGAAGTAGCCAAGTATAGTCATATTTCTGTCTTTCAAGAGATGGCGTTGATATCGCCACTTGAGCCCTCGAAGGCAGCCGAAGGGATATTTCTGATCCATTCGGATATTGAAGGGACGGCCTGTTCCACTTTTGGGACCACAACTCAAACAACACATTGAAAAGATAACTTATGAATTAAATTATTAAGTTATTATAATTTTATATTTATTACGAGAAATTACCTATAAAGTTGGAAAAAAACATGTTGAGGTAGGAAAATAAAGTATCATCAGGTCAGTCATGGTAGGAAATTGTACATTGTTATACGAGTGTTGAAAGTATTATTTAGCGCCGAGACCGGGCCTGAGCGTAGCGAGGGCTCTAATAGTTCGAGGCATTAAATAAGTCTTTAACCAGAGGTAAACACTGTGCTTTTCATTACGAATACAAGGAAATTAAAAATAAAAACACGAAGTAGCTAAAGAAAAAAGTGACTTCCATATCTGAATCAGATGAACTCATTGTAAACAAAACCCTACAACTCGAGAAACAAATGATAATCGGATTGTTGCTTTCCCGCCTATTTTTATTTTGGCCAGCTTTTGGGCCATTATTTTTAATTTCCGTCATTGAAAAATGTTAAATATTTTGCCCAAATCTATATTATTTTAAAGAAATAGTTTAAAGTTAATTATAATAAAGTTATTTAAAAATATACATATATTCTTTAATTAATACTTAACTTTATGTTATTTCAATTTAACATTGCGCTGTAATTGAGTGGCTGTATAGAAAGATGGAACATGTTCAATAGAAATGTGAAATTGGAACCAGTTTTTTTTAATAATTTGACAGCTGTCAGTTGAAAGTAATTCTCCCTCCGGGCTGATAAATAAAGTGTCCTTTCAAACATGAGTCATCATGGTCACCCTAGTGACAATTTTTAAGCAAGAAAAGTGTTTTGTCTACAGTTTCGTGGAAAAAAGAAAAATACTTTTGATACCCTACATTTTTCACATAATAAAACACCTGTCAGTTACAAAAATAATTAAATTTCCGGCGCGGCCATGACATTGAGATTCAGTATTTATTAAAATATTAAGTCTTCGATGTTTTTTGTACGTTCTACATTTTTTTACAAAATAAAACCTGCCGTTAACAAAAATAATTAGATTTCTACGTGGTTTAGTTTAAGAGTAGGTAATGCGTGGCCGCGCAGTCCTCCGCGTTTCAATGCCGCGGCCATTTCTTTGAAGTTCAGTACTTTCTAAAATATTAAGCCTTGAATGTTTTTTGTACATACTTTCTACATTTTTTACAAAATAAAACCTGTCGGTTACAAAAAGAATTAGACGTCTACGAGGTTTAGTTCAAGTGTAATGCGTGGCCGCGCGGTTCTCAGCGTTTCAACGGCGCGGCCACGTTTATACCCATATAACTTCCGAACAGTTAGGTACTTATACAAATTTTTGGTTTTGAGCGTTAGAGTTTTACATATTTCTACGAGACCTTAATGCGTTTTTCTTATTCTTCGTCGTGGTCGAGCAATCGAAACGGACACGTTTTATCGGAGTAGCTAGAACAACGACCAACGACTTGTCATAAAGTAAAGATATCAAACTTAAGAACACCGGACAAACAAAACTCCCATCATCTCACCTATATCATAGCAAAGTACCTATACCTGTAGATAGATCATAGACCATAGTGTATCGTCGGGAACAAGTTTACGTAAATAAGGTTTCGAAAATTAATTAGAGAACCCATACTTACATTACATGGATATTGGATATTATAGCTAGTATTTTCAATAGGAAAAATTTGTTAGATGGATATCCTCTAAAAAAACTTGTATGTACTTTAATTACAATTTAGCATTGAGGTTGTCGGTCGATGGAAGTTTCGTTCCGAAGGCTTACTTCGCAGACTATTGTTATTTGGCTAGCATTTACCTGAATTGCCTGTCCATCACAGATTATTTATAGTTTCCAACAATATATTAAACGTTCAGCGTGTATCCACAGTTAATACGATAAAAATTACACGTTGCAACGATCGTCCATTGCTTTTATACAATAAATAAATTCGCTCTGACATGGAAATTATATTTTATGTTGTAAATACTAAAATATAATGACAGGTTTAAAGGGAATTCGCGTCAGGGTTGAGAAGGGCAAGAATCCCATAGTTAAGCAGCTATACCTACATACATACCTTTGGTAGCAGTAGTTCGACATATAGGTAGATATTACATCACAAATTCTATCTTTTCAAAAAAATATATATTTTACTATAGGATTTCATGTATGAGTCAGTATAAGTTTAAATAAACTTGCAATTCTCTCAAGTTGTGTACTTTATGAAATAGCTTGGTTATGTGAGAAATATACAGGTACATAACTACTATAAAGATACTTACGAAATCTGGTTTGAATTTTGTGAGGTTTTCTCTGACACCTTACGCAGAATTTGTTAACAAAATCATTTTCTAGTAGGTTGTATCAATAGCAAAAAATTATGCTGTGGTTATGATACGTAAGTAATATTGCGAAAAGACCTGTAATGATCGAAAGGCTCGCATCAGTCAAACAGCGATTCTTACTTGAATATGTATTATTTGTGGCTGAAATTTATGAGTTAGAATTATATGGTCCGGTCGACGGAGTGCAATGCATTAGCTGTTTGCAAACCACAGGGACTTGGACATTTATATACGAGTATACAGCATGATTTTGCAATCCATAGCAAAATTTAAATATAATATTCAGACTATCATAAGCAACAACTTTTCCCAAGGAACATGGGTTGAAAACCCCCAAAAAAATTTCGTCCTCCCATACAAATTAGTAAAGTTGATTGTGTATTTTGTATGAAAAGTCGATTTAGTTAGAATTGTATCATTCAAACTAATTATTTAATTAGTCCCAAAAATAAAATACTTACCGAAAATTTTTAAATATTAAGTTTTAAGCGTGGTTACAGCACCCCATTGTACATTTATTATGTTATAGTTTTAAGAGATCCAATGTAAATAATTTATGGATGGCATAAAAACACATTTAACTTTGCCTTACCTACCTGTCTAATCTAAGGCTGTCTTGACATCTTAATAAAAAAGTTATTACGCAGTTGACTAAACATAATTTTGGTTAACCTAACGACGTTTGAAGGGCGCTCGTGTGCTCACCACGCCTTAAAACCGACGCCAAAGTGAATTTGTGCGTGATTTAGACATACGGAACCCCGCTGCGTGCGGATTGCGGGCTGATTTTGAACAGTTGTTGCTCCAGTTGCTCGAGACCCTCCTCTCGACCGCAGGGCGTACTCTGCGGGCCCCTAATATGTTATTTAAACTATTTCAATGAAAATTAACCAATTTTATTCGCCGCCCGTTGTGTAGAAAATTAAAATATGTGCTCATTTATTTTTCATTTAACAAATTAACATTAATGTCGATTCGGTTGGCACAATTACGAGTGAACTTAACTAAAATTAGGTTAAGATTTGTCAAAACTACGTTTGCTATTCGGAAAATTAACAACTTAATTTATTTTCTGACAGTTCTTGCCAAATTAAATAACATTAAGTTCAAACGCTATTTTTCAATTCGAAATGACCATTTTAACTGTCATTGACCGAGCGAGCGAAGCGTCTTTGTTTCAGCTTGGCCAAAATTGCTTTTGTATGTCTATCTGTCTGTCCATCTGTCTGTTTGTTCCACTCTACAGGTCGCGTTTCTTAACCGATTCTCGTGAAATTTTGTGAGCAGGTTCTAAAAATAATCAAATCTTTTTATCGAGTCAGTTTCTGAAATAAAAAAATAATTACGGAGTTATGGGGGTTGCCAGCCTACAAGTCTACCGCTGAAGCTGTTTTCCTCTACAGGTCACATTTCTCAATCAATAAAAAAATTGACAAGATAAGGATGGTAGCCAGCAGTTCGCCTTGTATTCCGATGAAAGAAAGGAGACGGTGGTATGAGGATGTGAAGTTCATGGGCACACTCACCGAAATAAAGTCTATAAAACAGAACAGGCAAGGAACTTTTCGACGGTGACTAAGACTCTGTAGTTTGGTAGCAACCAGCCTGTCATCACCAATCAAACGTTTGGCTCTGCTTTCAATCGAGTCGAGAGCTCACAGAGCCACTAGTTTTTAGATGTGTCATACTTATTTTAGTCTAATTTTAATCGCGACCTAGCCTGGTGAAAACTTACTTAATTTAGCGTGTTTTGCAGTGAAAAGTTTGTGGTGAAAAACATAGATATGTATAACAATCTGGTAAGATTATTTTTGAGCGAGCGAGCGAAGCGTCTCTGTTTCAGCTTGGCCAAAATTGCTTTTGTATGTCTATCTGTCTATCTGTCTGTCCATCTGTCTGTTTGTTCCACTCTACAGGACGCGTTTCTCAACCGATTTTCGTAAAATTTTGTGAGCAGGTTCGATAAATTGATATAATTTTTTTGTGGAGCTTGTTATTGGAAATTTAAAAAAATTACGGAGTTATGGGGTTTGCCAGCTTACAAGGTCTACCGCTGAGGCTGTTTTCCTCTACAGGTCACATTCCTCAACCAATAAAAATAAAAACACAAAATTCATATAAAATGAATAAAATAAAATATATAATAAATAAAACAATATTTGAGTTAAATAAATTTCAGGGTTGGGGATGTTTGTGGAGAAAAAATAAATATAAAGAGATGTACAAACTCGCGAGGTCTACCAGCTCACAGAGCCACTCACTTCTTTTTTTTTTTTATGTATTATTTAAGCAGGCAAACGAGCGGACGAGCCACTGTGGTGGTAAGTGGTCATCGTCGCCCATGGACATTCGCAACACCGGGAGGGTTTCCAACGCGTTGCCAGCCTTTGAGAGCCCTGTATACTCGCCCCTTGAAGAACCCCATGTCAAAGCACAAAGGAAACACCTCAGGGGAGAGCTTATTCCACATCCTGCAGGTACGCGAGAGGAAAGATCGCGACACCCGTACATTTTTGGGATGCCAAGCATCCAGGACGTGAAGATGAGCCCCTGCCCTGTGGCGGGAGGTGCGGTGATAAAAGCGTGACGGTGGCACTAAGTCAAACAGCTCATCAGAACACTCCCCATTGTACAGACGGTAGAACACACAGAGAGCCAACGTCTCTCCGGAGACTGAGGGTGTCCAAGCCGTCTGTGAGTTTTGGATCGTCGACAATACGAACTGCCCGGCGTTGGATGGAGTCGAGTGGAAGGAGTTGGTATTGGGGCGCTCCAGCCCAGATATGAGAGCAGTACTCCATATGGGGCCGAACTTGAGCTTTGTAAAGCAAAAGTCTGTGCCCCGGTGTGAAGTACCGCTTCGCTCTATTGAGCACCCCAAGGCTTTATCCTCCAGATGACCCCGAAACTGGACCTCGCTCGTAATGTCGACACCAAGAATCCCAATACTCGTGGAGATGGTAAGAGGAGTGCCCTGGAACTGTGGCGCTGAGACAAATGGGGTCACTTTACTACTATTCAACACTTCTATCGTATAAAAACTACTTCGTGCAGAAATCTTTGCAAACAAATACAAACAAAACCGTAAAAACCACTATGACATGAACGTTATTTTTTAAAACAGTCTTTCTTTTGACTATGCAGTTTCAATATTACATGTATAACAGAGACAGAGCTACTAAAAATTGTGTATTTAGTTTTCTTTCTTACGTTTTATTTACATTTGGACAGATCATAGACTAAAGTACGTACTAAAGTACTTGCTTGCTTTAGTACTTGTTCTTAGCCATTAGTTGATATTTTATTTAATCTGTGTGTTCAAAAGTGTCAAAGTCTGTTAAGTTCCGTCAAAGAAGATTTCTTATTTTAGTTGCTAAGTCGAATTTTAGTTAAGTTGAGTGCGCACACCGAATCGTTACCATTGTTGAGATAAATCTCAGCTAAAGCGAGCTTGTAATATTAAAAATTTTTTTGAAGATTTTATTCTTCAGCTTTGTCGGCATGATTCATATGTATAGCCAAATTAATGAAAGTCTCTGAGCTAAGCCGCGGACAGACAGACAGACAGACGGACAGACCGAAACTATAAGGGTTCCTTTTTTACTACGGAACCCTAAAAAAGAAACATACTATCGTTTTGTAGTTGGCGCTAAGTTTGTTTTACATTGAATGTTGTTTTATGAGTATTTTAGTGTTGATATTTAATGATAAATGTGAATAGTAAGGATACTGGAATTGGACGCGATATAATAAAGGTTAGTTTTTACAATTTCTACATGATCCATTTTACCTGTAGTATCATAGCTTTTGTAGGGTACTATGTATGTACCTTTCTTAACCATTTCAATTTAATTATTGACTATAAGTTTTCTCACAAGTGTATTGAAAAACGTCGTACAACACACGGATCTTAGGTTTTATAACAAACTCGTGACATTATAAACCCTCGCCTGCGACTCGGGCTTACAAAAGTCACCTCGTTTGTAATATCCCACCTACGATCCTTGTACCGTAATGTACTATTGTTGCCTTGTCAACAATTTGGTTGTCATGTCATGTAACTTCACTTTGTTTACTTGGAAAAAAAAAAGGCGGGAACCTTCGAATTGAATAGGCGCGCTCTTATAAAATTATTTTTGAAAATTATTTTTCACTATTAATTTCGCTATTTTATCTTGTATTTTTGTAAATAGTTATATATATTTTGCTTTAATTTAGTGTGTATAAAGTTTTAACTCTTCCCCATCATGGGGAAGAGTAATAAAAAACGGCATAAAATCCGGGATAGATCAACAGGCCAAGAACGGGACAGATCACCGGTAAATGATGCACTTACGGTATCGGAATCTTCGGACTCCGATCTTGAAGAGAGAAGAAAGAGAACGTTGCCAACATCAAATATGCAGCACATTGAAAATGACAACTCCGATAAGTACAAGCTCTATAAGGTGCCAGGGTACTCTAGAAAGTACCCTGATAATTCTAATAAGTCCGATTATATCGTTTTTATATCGCGAGTAGAGGAGAACAGACCTTTCTCGGACAAGGACCGCTTGGCTTTGTCGAAAGCTTTGAGGGACCACTGCGTCTCGGGTGTTATGCACCTGAGGCCAGTTAACAGATACAAAGTAAGCATTACATTTGATTTATCGAACAATGCCAATGTCTTCATACAAAACGAGAAATTACTAAAAGCGCTTTCCTTGAAAGCATCAATTCCTGCAGGCGACACAGAGGTCACGGGGGTTCTTACTTCCGTCCCTCTAGAACTTTCAAATAAAAACATTTTCGCACTAATAGGAAGTTCAAGGAATGTAATCCAAGTTCGACGTTTCATGCGACGGATGAGAGGCGAAGGGGGTGAGGTGAGCTTTCAGCCTACTCAGACTGTAGCTGTGACCTAAAGGTCAACCTCCACTCAGCTCCCTGAGTATGTCTATCTCGATTCTTGGCGTCATGAGGTGAAAGTATACATACCACCTGCAAAGCAGTGCCTTAAATGCTTACGCTACGGTCATATTGCCAAGTTCTGCAGGAATGATGAGGTATGTTCCATTTGCACATTAAAACATAATTTCAAAAACTGCACTGCAGACAGAACAAAACCCAAATGCGCAAATTGTAATGGTGAGCATGTTGCTATTTCATCTTCATGCCCAATCAAAAAAGCCAAAATCGAAGAAAATAAAATTAAGTCACATTCAGTGCAGTATTCCGATTTGTTCAACGAAGCTTCCTTCCCTCATTTAGCATCCAAATCCATCGAAACACAAATGAATAATCTTACAAAATCAGATACTTTCATAAATGTAATTCTTGAGACCATTACAAATTTATTAACAAATAAAAGCAAAGACAACAATACACCTATTAATTCAGCATCAATTCGAGTAACATTAAAACAAACGTTAAGCAAAACATCCCCTCTTCTTAAATAATGGATTTATTAAACATTGTTCAGTGGAACGCACAAAGTTTAGTAAGCAATAGGTTGAATCTCACACATTTTTTAAATGAAAACAACATACATATTGCACTGATTTCAGAAACTTGGTTAAAACCGAATATTCGTTTCAATATTAGGGGATACCAAGTGGAAAGAAATGATTGTGGTAATAAATATAATGGAGTTGCCATTCTAATCCACAACAGCATAACTTATTCTAAAATAAATACATATTATGATAATTCCTTACAAAATATTTGTGTCAGAATCAAAATAAATGGAAAATAAATTAGTATAGTTAGTTTTTACAGTCCTTCTAATTGCAGTCCTGCTTTTGATAAATTTAAATTTGATTCCTTAATAAAGTCGATTCCGGAACCGATGATCTTCGCTGGCGATTTTAACGCGCATCATACATCTTGGGGATGTGTTGATACTCAACCACGCGGAAGGGATGTTTTAGACGTTATTGACGATAATGATGTAGTTCTTCTTAACGATGGGCAGGCGACGACAGTAGGTTCGATGTCTTGGCGTCCTAATGCTTTAGATCTAACATTGGCATCAACTACTTTGGCTTCCTTTTGTGATTGGTCTATACATGAAGATCCCCTTGGTAGTTATCACCTTCCTGTAATCATTAAGGTTGTTGTTAGTAATAGAACATTTTCCAACGAAACTAATTGCTCTGGCGCTAACATGCATCTCCCCATCTATCCTAAATATAAACAGGTGGATTGGAAAATGTTTGTCGTAAATTTCGTATCTTTGTTGGCAGTTTTTAGGATAGATTCTTATACACCTTTAGACGCATATAAAACTTTTTGTGATCTCATAACAATAGCAGTAGAAAAATCGATTCCTAAAATTTCTTCAAATAGTAGTGACTATCGTTCTTGTCATAGGAAGTCTAGGCTTAGACCTAACCTCCCTTGGTGGAATGACAAATGTACAGAAGCTGTATTGAAGTCCAAAGAAGCTTATTTGAATTTTAAATATCATCCTTGTGAGGAAAATTATTTGGAATTCAAAAGGCTTCAAGCTCTCAAAAAACTTACCTTAAAGATTGAACGCAATAGTAGTTGGGTTGCTCTTTGTAATTCTTTTAATCGTTGTACTCCTCTATCTATAATTTGGAAATTTGTGCGCAAGTTTAATAAATCTTATGTACCTAATAATAAAAATGATGATAGCTGGATTTCAGCTTTTTTAAATAAATATTCTCCTGATTTTGTTTGCAATAAACCAGACATTAGTCATAATCTAAATATGAATTCAAATAATAGTTTCCTTTTAAAACCATTTTCCATGCAGGAACTAAAGTCAGCAATATTTTCAAGAAGAGATACAGCATTTGGTCTAGATGGCATTCCATATATTGTTTTTAAGAAAATGAATCATGAGTGTCTTAGTATTTTCTTAAGAATTCTTAATCAGCTCTGGTTAAATAACGAAATCCCATCTAACTGGAAAGAGGACTGTCTAGTTCCCATTTTGAAACCAGAAAAACCTAAATCTGATCCGAATTCATATAGACCAATAGCCTTAACATCTTGTGTGGCAAAAATTATTGAGCAACTTTTAAAACAACGTTTGGAATTTTTAATTGAACAAAATGGTTTGTTACCTTCTAATCAATATGGGTTTCGACGAGGTCGTTCTTCACGTGAAAGTATTTGCCAGTTACACTTAGATATTTTCAGATCTATAAGTAGTAATCAGTATCTTTTATCTGTCTTTTTTGATATTTCTGGTGCCTTTAATAATGTTAATTTAAGTGTTCTTTGTAGTGAATTGATGTCCATTGGATCGCCAGGAAAACTAGTAGACTGGATATATACATTTCTATCTGAAAGAAATTTATTTAATCACTTATATGGTGCAAGATTCTTTAGGAGTCTGTCAGGGGGGAATACTGTCTCCTTTGTTGTTTATTTTGTACATAAGACGTCTAAACATTATCTTGGGTTCATCAGTTAAGAACTTGCAGTTTGCTGATGATCTGGCTGTTTATGCGTAAGGGGATGATTTAGCTGTGGTGGCTGATTCAATCAATGATGCATTGGCAGCCTTGGGTCAGTATTTTGCTCATCTTAATCTAGATGTAAATCCCACTAAGTCTAAAGTAGTATTTTTTGGCCGAAAGAGTGTTGTTTTACCTGTTGTTTGCTATAGGGGGGTTCCACTTCCTGTTTCATATGATGTTAGATTTTTGGGAGTGATCTTTACTCAAAACCTTTCTTGGGGAAAATATATTGATAAAATAATTGCTCGTGCAAATAAAGCATTCAATATATTAAAATCATTATCTGCCACTTATTGGGGTGCAGATCCCAAGGTTTTATTAACTCTGTATAAGTCTCTTGTTCGAAGTCATTTCGAATATGGTTTCTTCTGCTATTCAGATGATCCTAAAACTGTAAATAAATTAGAATTAGTGCAAAACAAATGCATGCGTCTTATTACAGGTGCTTTTAAGTCTACTCCAATTGGCGCACTACAAATAGAATGTAAGCTTCCTCCAATAAGTATTAGATTGTCATACCTTAGGGAAAGGTTTATTCTTAAATTATATTACATTTCCAATAACACTCTTCTAAAGAACTTAATAAATGCTAGCATTGAGTTACGTCGGCGATCTATTTACATACTACAAGAATTGTCTTCCACAACCACATTGCTTCAAAATTTAAATATTTACCGTGTAAATTCAACTTTGCCTTGTTATCAAGGATTGTTTATTAGCAAATTTCCTAAAATGAATATTGTCATTGACCATAATTTAACAACCAAAGAAGATGTTAGATTTAAACTGTTAGAATGGCATGATCACAGGTTCATTTATACTGATGGATCTAAAAATCATGATTCTGTGTCTTTTGCTATTTTTGATGAAGCTCGAAACCTAGGTCATGGTCATAAAATTGATAGTCTTGCTAGTGTCTTTACAGCTGAAGCTGCAGGTATTCTCTTTGCTCTGAAACACATCAAAAGTTACAATGCATTATATACTCATTGGGTGGTTGCTAGTGACAGCATGAGCGTTCTTAAAAATCTGCAGAATAATAAATTAAATGCCAATACAAATTATATTATTTACAAAATTAAGGAATTGTGGACAGAGCTTATTGAATTGAATATTCAAGTTGTTTTTGTGTGGGTTCCTTCGCATATTGGGGTTGTAGGAAATGAAAAAGCTGACTATTTAGCAAAATCAATTGTAAATTTTGTAACTATAGATAATGATTTTAGTGATACTATATCTCTGCCATTCACAGATGTTGTAAGATTACTAAAACAGCGCATGTGCGAGAAATGGGGGAGGCACTGGTATCATTGTACTGAGATTCAAAATAAAGGTTGCTGGTATGCTTCATTAGATATTCAAGTTGACAGTTCACCTTGGTTTTCCAAAAACCACTCTTATGTAAATAAAAAATTTTATTCAACCATTTGTAGGTTGCGTTTTGGTCATTGTCGTTTAAATTTTCACCTACATCGTTTAAAATTGTCCAACTCTTCGCAATGTAATCATTGTGATACTCAGGAAATACAAACCTTAAATCACATTTTCTTTGATTGCCCATCCTTCGGTATTCAGCGCCTAGTGCTGATGGATGAGCTTTTACGAATTTATGGCACAGGCAATTTGGTCCCGCATTGTATAAAGGAAATTTTAAAATGTCTTCTGTCTTATATGGCCTTGTATAAATTTGTTACCTTTTCTGTGGGCAATATATGAATCAAAGAGTGTATGAATATTGATTATAACTAATGTGTAAATAAGTTTTCAGTTAAACATCAAAAAGCGATTGTTTGTTTGTAAATAAAAAATAAATGTGTAAGTCAGAGAGAATGATGCACGAATGATGTGCAGCACAGAACAAAAAAAAAAAAAAGAGTCGGATACAGCGATTGATACCTACATTATTCGATTTGGAAAACATACTCGAGAAGAGATTTGAAAATTACGACATTATAAAGAATTATAATACTAATGAAATGACATATACCCTGGATTTTCCCTAAGAATATATGAAAAAACTTAAATTAAAAAAAACTGAAGACGTATACCTTGGATTTGTACTCAAGATAACAGGAGACAGAAGACGTATTACCCGGACTTGCACTCAAGAATATATTATAATACTAAAGACTTATACTTCGGATTTTCACTCAAGCAAAGATTTATGACTAAAGACAAGGCAGCATGGTCATTGACCTTAGCCTGTTCGAAAGAACGAACAAATTAAAAAAAAAAAAAATTGTTTACTTGGATTTGGCAAAATGACACGAACGCGAACCTATAAAAAAGGCGGGAAAAAATATTAGTGAAATCTGTCCTTGTGCGAACCAGTACGAACAAAAGAAAAAAAAATATTGTTATCTGTGGTTTGTAATCAATGTTTTGATAAATTATTTTGTAATTTATGTTTATTTTAACCATAAAATAGTAAAAATGAGTTGATTTAGGCTTGTGTGGGAATTTCTAAAATAAATACACAGTGATTTCAATAATAACCAAACCAGTTTGTGTGTTAAATAGAGTGCGGCGCACTAAATATGGCGCGTAATGGTAGCCCATACATATTTTTACAAACTGTTTACTTTCCTCACCATCTAGATGAAAAGCAGAGTGTTCTCCACGTGGGAAAGATCAATTCCACCCTCACATTATAAGCGCCCTCGCTACGCGCTCGTGCGCCAATATACTTCAATAGAGTGTCACAAGCACAGACAAAAGAAACTAAAAGCTTAATAGGTACCTGTATTCGGCGAAGGCACACGAAGGTGTAAAGTTGAATTAAATCTATTGAGTGAATCCCCATGCGATGCAAGGTAAGATTAGCAAATTGACGTAACAAAAAATACGGTCATCCAGTACCATCTCCCATGCTCTGAAAGAAGTCGAATAATGACCACAAAATATGGAGTAATATGTATAGGTATATAACTAACATTGAAATTTATGTTATGCATAGAAATTGCAAACAATAAATAGCAAAGGATTAAGGAATAGACGAATTACCTTTAATAGACGAATACAGGTAGATAGTACCACAATTTTATTTCAGTAAATATTATTTTTTTGTATATTTTATTATTATGGGGAAACTTATTCTTCTTATTATTATTATTTCTTTTTATAATATTATTATATTTTTTTTAATTACGAATTGTTACTATGATATTTGGAATCGTTCCCACCATGTCAGTGCCAAAATGTTATAAGCTGGTTTATTATTCGGTAACTTGTAAAGCCTACTAAACTTGATGTTGATACTTTTCCTTTCCCTTTTCTTTTCATTTTCTTTCTTTTTATTATATTAAGTTTTGTTTCTTTCTTTCTTAAATCGAGCAGCGAGCCGATTTTGACGTCTTTGCTGGAAGGATATTCAGCCCCGATAAATTAAATCAAATGCTTGATTTGTTTCAATTTAATTTGAATTATTCTGTATGTCCGCTGATTTCGTTGGGCTTCTTTTCCGATAAATCTTTTAGGTATCCTATTAGATATCCTATTAGGTATTTGGTGAGCTTACACAGTTATTGAGAGGCGCAAGAGCAGACGCGGGGGTGGGAAGAAAGGAGTGGAGAGGGGGGGGGGGGGGAATCGTGCGCAGACGGCGCGCTCGCAGCGAATCTACTCCCTCATTAGGAATTATAAAAATACAATAAACTGTTGTCTGAATGGTTTATTTTACGCTGCGTACTTGGTAAGTACAAAATTACAAATTATTATGCTCTGATGCTCTGATGCGGGGCGGGCATCTTTTTATGTAGGAGGATTTTTTATTATACAAGGTGGCCCATTTAGATGGGTAACTCTGAAACCAAAAGATATAGAACGATCTGTCTGTTCTAAGGAACCATGCCATCGATTTAAGTCACAAGAAAAACTGCATTCATATCTAAGGTGTAAATAAATTAGCTGACCCTATTTTAAAGGATCAACCTACCCATGTATCTGAACAACTTTCCCCAAGAAACATAGGCTGTCGATTTTAGATCTCGAAAAGGAAATAAATGGTTTTCTTTTTTTTCTCTACTTACCGACCGATCATTAGTATTTTGTTTTAAACCAATAGAGAACCAGACCAAGTGATTTAAATACTAAGTATCTACTTAGAATCGTAGTTGCTTTCATAAAATATCACATGGACAAACATAAGGTCAGCCATTGTTTAATTTTGTAACCTAAACACACTTCACCATCACTTGCGCTTTGGCCAAAAGCCCGTGGAAGTGATGTTTCATCCTGTTTACGGGAGAAAAAAGTTTTTAAATATACATTAGCTCGTATTAGCTTATTTGTTGCTTCTTGGAGTATAACAATCCTGGTATCCAGCTACGATAAGACGTGCCCTATTATTATTTTAGCACCCCCTACTGACTACCCTTATCAGTGTTGAAACTAAAGTGATGCATTTTCCTGTTTTCATTCGTTGCCTCGCTACTTTAGACTAAGTGTCTACACCTCTTGTGCTGTTTTTGGTGAATACGTTAGTGTTCTCACTTGGATCCAGAATTTCACGCAATGCCTTACGAACTTTGACGCGGCTTGTGATAAAAAAAATTGATGTTTGCACTTACTTACATTTCATTTTTAATGTGTACTTACATAATTTCAAATACTAAAAAAATGTGTATTGTTGATTATTGTAATAGTAATACTTACATATTTTTAGCATTTTACTTTGTCGATTATTGTTTTAAAATATTTATAAGTAAATACGATTAATAATACCTGTGATGATTATTGCCCATATATAAACTTAATTACTTTACTATGTGCTTGGTATTTATTTACTAACTTAGTTTCCTTATGAATATATTTTTTTGTACGAACTTATTTCTTTTTTTATTCATTTAAAGTAACACAATTTTATTCTGTCTGTATAAAATCAGCAATAAAAATACCTTCGAGCAAAATGCCGCATCAAAAATTACTGTTTTTTATAATTAATCGTTTCCCCCGTTCGGGCGAACGGGTCTCGGGGGAAACCTCGACTCGGGAAAATCTTACACAACGCGAGCGTAGTCGCGGTCGGACCGCTAGTTGAATATAATTTAGGAGGGTCACTATTTGCTTTTTAGTTCTCAGTGTAAGTTACCTGGCAAAATGTATTTAAAAGAATTTTCTATTACTTAGATTAAAATATGAAAATATACAAAAATACTGATATAAATATTCAAAAATCTTTTAAATATCTATTATCGATCGTGTGGAATTTTGATTACCATGTAAATTACCATGAATACCATTTAAATTACAGTAAGCAATTAAAAGCAATAAATCATAGATCGTCGGTGATTTAGTGGCTAGGGCAGTTGTCTTCCGTCTGTTGAGACGCGGGTTCGATCCCAACCACGTACCAGTGTTTTAAATTTTCGAATTCATGTATACAGCTCGTTCACAGTTATTACACCTCTGGTATTTGTCATTGTACCACCCGATGGTAGAGTATAGTATTCTTTGCCATCTGATAATTATAGAGTGTATGACAAGGGGGCATGGGCATGATCAAGATTCCATAATAAATATCTTAAAAAAGCTTTTTAACAAAAATTCAATCTACGGAAAATTAACTAAATAGTGAAAAATAAAATAAACCTTCTCTTAACCAACATATAAATTTAAAATGGCCTATATTTTGCAATCAAATCACTGTTAATTATTTAGAAATTTATCTACACTTTTTGTTGTCGGTGCCAGCCAAATTGTAGGTCTCAATTCTCAGTTTGTTTTTGTTCTATAACACGATACATCATGTATTCGAAGACGTCCACAGCTAGACAAGGACCTCAGCTCCTGCTACATGGCGACCGTCGATAAAATAATCCGCACGATATATATAAAGTGACCGCCAATAGTAATATCCAAGTTTATATCGCGCGAAGATAAGAGCTATGTTATTATTGGTAGCCACGTTTTATGTCGCGCGATATATTTTGCCAACGGTCGTCGTCATGCAGCGGGGGCAGGCCTGCACAATGCCCGGTCCTCCGCTGACCGCATCCAGCAGCAAACCGTGACATTCACCAGATCTTCGGTCCTCGTTGTGACGGACCTACCCAGACTGAAATTAATAATAGTAAATAAAGTTAATTTTCTGCATATTGTTGGTTCAGCTTTTCTTGCTTTGGCTGGCACCGACTACAAAAAGTGTACATTTTGTAAATAATTAATAGTGATTTGATTGCAAAATATAGGCCATTTTAAATTTCTATATTGGTTAAGAGAAGGTTTATTTAATTTTTCTTTTTTTAGTTATTTTTTCGTTGGTTGAAATTTTTGTTAAAAAGCTTTTATACCATGTACAGATAAATCTTTACTAATACGTAGGTCCTTACTATCTTACTTTAATCATATCCCATCATCAACAGTTCATTCACCCACTTGGAGAAATGGCTCGAGCCTACCCTAAATTAGGACGATCAGACCTTCGACCGCGCTGGTCCAACCTTGAATTTTGTCGCAAGAATGTGCAGTGCAGGTATCCCCACGATATTTTCCTACACCGTAAGAGCGTCGAATAAAATTAAATATGTGATTTAAAATACGAAAACACGCTGGAATGTGGTGAGGTTTGAACCCACGTCTGCCGGATGCTAGCCACGACACCACCTCATCAAAACTATACAATAAAATGTGTTAGTTTTAACAGAGTGTACAAAAAAAGTTATTCTCTTTTTTCTACCCTAAATAGTATTTTTTTTAATTTATATGAAACTTTGAGGTTTATCTATGTAGTAAAAAAAATAATTATCTAAATCGGATAACCCAGTACGAAGTTACGCTAGAAACATTCAGTACGTGCATAGCCAGTCATCCTGTATTTTCTTACCCTTGAGGTAGGATAATTTTATTTTTTAATCCGAAAAATAAAATTAGTTTTTAAGTCAGATGGGACCTGCTTCGATGTACACTCTATACAATAAAAAAGAATGATTAAAATCGAACCACACTGTAAAAAGTTATGCGTGGTCATCACTAGAGGTCAGTGGTGGTCATACATAAAAAAACAAAAAAAAATATATACCTGTCGAAGTGAGACCCTCCTCCGTTTGTTCTGTTTGTTCGTCGGATAAAAATGATTTGGCTCCCTTGTCATACAGTCTGCTATTGAATAATGCCATCAAACTGTGAACTGTGAACGAGCTTTACGTTTATTCGACGCTCTTACGGTGAAACCTGCACAATCCTGCGAAGAAATTTAAAGGCTGCGTGTGAAGTCGAATACCTTCAAAACTTCAGTTATGATATTGTAAGTTAGAATATTGTATATAATACATACATAATGAAAATAATATATTTGCTTTGCTATAAAAGCCTATATAGATGAATAACATTTAAAAACAAAGCAAATAAATTACGTAATGACACACCTTTTTCCCGGAGACGTAGGCAGAGGCCACGGCCTTCCACTTGCTACGAACCAGATATACTTCTTTTGCTTCATCCACACATTCCTCAATCTCTTCATGCTGTCTCTGCATGCATTTGTTCGGTCATGCGGCAGATCCGCAGAAAAGTCCCATTTTTATTTTGTCATTTTTGATGATAACCAAGAAGTCTTATTGCTATCATTTGAAGAGTATTTGATTGTCTATTAAATACAATTTACTTTACTAAGATAGCATTCGAGATTTTCAGGTAACTACCTGTCTTCATTGCTGTCGAGTTATACCACACTAAGTATTATATTTAAGTAATCTGGTTTAACCTTAAAAATATCTGGCAGAGTTGCAAATCATACCTTTGAAACATTCCACATCAGAAATGTGTTGATGGATTCTTAAAAATTGTCTGTCAAATTATTAAGCATAACTCTTTAAATTACAGCATTAGAAAATAATACAAATGAAATAAAATATAAGAGGCCAAAAACATGGGTCAGTTTCAATTAAAGTTCGATAAAAATATAACAATTTATTATTATACACAGTCAGTATCGGCCTTATTATCAGTGCGTAGTTACGTAGAAACCTTAAGCAGTTTGTTTTTATTAAACATATATACACGTGGCCTGGCCAACATGGCGGGTTGATTTTGTAAAAAATATATTGGTATTTTAAATAAGCTCAAATTCGCAACTTTCAGATTAATCTTTTGTTTGCGTTGACTTAGAAGCTTTAATTTTTTAGAGCACTAAAGGACCACGTATTTTAGTATTTGGTATAAAATTTATGTCACAGACAGACAGAAAGACTGATAGACAGACTGACAGATAGACTGACAGACTGACAGACAGACAGACGGACAACAAAGGGTTCCCGTTTTCCTTTAGGGTGCGGAACCCTAAAAAGGCTCTTAGCTGCTTCTGAGAGTGGATAAGTATTAGAGTCTCTTAAAATGCAGGGTATGAAAACTTGATAATGCCTTCCGGTGCACAGATTTAGTCAGATCTTTATCTGCGGCTGCGCAATCAGGGGTTCGTGACTATCCACTAGCATAAGCATCTACGTAGCTACTATTTATAGTTAGTTACTTTATTCCCCACATAATCGCTAACTACTGTAACTTCTCGACCGTGTGAATATTTTATAAAAGTAATATTTCTTCACGTTATTGATTAATCTTATACTTATTATTTGATTGAACGGATTTCTGTAAATACAATCGGATAGGTACTCTACAATATTGTTATTATTATTTTTATCAACTAATAACATTTTATTAGGTGTATCAAGGGGCTTAAAAGTTAATAAAAATAGTAAGTAACTATTATAAAGTTAGGAATGCATTTACCTAAGTACTTGGTATTCGTTGTTAACATAATGTTATTGGGTATAAAGATTTTAAAATGAAATTTTTTCTACTGTAACCTATACCTTAAATTATAAGTAGTAAGTTTTCCGAAAAATGTATGTGATAGTTAGGTAACTATTGACTTTTTGTGTATCTTGTGGTTGGGGGAGGCCTTTGTCCAGCAGAGGGCGTCTTTCGTCTGTGATGATAAAGATGATGATCTTGTAGTTCCATCTGACACAGCCTCCGTGGGCATTCAAATCCATTACGCAAGTTCTGGGTTCGAGTCGCGGTGGGGACGCTATGTATGTTCTAATAAAAAAAATACTTTGTTAGACTGTCCTCGGTTAGGTTCGGACAATGCAGGCTGAAATACCTTATCGAAAACGACTCCGTGCTTCGGATGGCACATTAAGCCCGACGTTAATCTGCGGTGATAGTCGCTACATGAGCTATTTCGGAAGCTATTGGCGGGTAAATAATTCTGACACCATGGTTTATGAGCCGGTCATCGACCTCACAATCCACGCGATATGATCAGTAGCCTTAAACCTCGGATTCCTCCGAAACGACATCAGCTCGTCGCTCCCTTTTCTTGTACATTGTTTTTGAAAAAAATAATAAAATTAATCTACTGTATTACTTTACGTGATTATCACGTTGCAATAATGTATGCAAATTGTCTACATATAAAGTATCTAATTCGTGCCGTTTCAAACAAAAACCTGGTTTAATTTTAAGGTGAACGGAGCTACTGAGTTGAACTCCCTTATTACTGCACAATCAAATTGTAAGTAATTTCAATAAATATGGCCGTGGCGCAGACGCAGCCCGGGTGTAGTTAGGCGATCCTTTATATCGGCATCTAATAAACAGTTGGGCATCACGAGAAAGCGGAGCGATCGCTAAATTGATATGTTTATTATTACTTTCTCACGATCTCAGACAGGATAGATGCTGAAATTGTTCCTCAAATTTGCAAATATTTGTAGCGTTTTATAGAGTTAGATGATATACAATGTATGCATCCAGACACAGATCAAATTAAATTTATCTCCAGCTATCTACTTCTGGCAATGCTAGATTTTTAAGATTAGATTAGTTTCATAGCATGCTTAAAGAGTAATAACATTTACAGAAAGCTTTTATTTCAAAAAAGTCCAACAGAATTCAAATAGCGATGCCTTGTTATTCAAACAGTACTACTCGTTCACTAATCGCTTCCTCATGCGGTGCATAATATAATGTTAAATTCCTGCCTGGCTGTTGAAAGCGAAACACGCCGGACAAGGCGTAATTAATCACTCAGATAAACTCCGCCAATGAAGGAAGGAAGTGAGCTACATTTATATTTTGTGTGACAAAATACCTAGCCGTTTGATCCGGACATAAAAAACTCAAACAGCCAGCTTACTTAGTGCTGTCTAGCCGCCAAAATTCCTCGCGGTATCGATAGTCTAGAAAGTTGTAGAACGGCGGCGGCGTAGTTGTGTCGTAGCATCGCTGTAGCAGGCACAATTGGTAATTTACGTATTCAAAATTGATTGATAGGTCACATCACGTTTGTACACAGCTTACTGTGTATATTCTCTTGTTTAGTGCATGCCTAAGTAAGCAGGTTTTACTTGACAAGGGTACATTGTAGCCTGGAAATTTATTAATTAAGGAGACCTTTTGGCTCTTCATTTTAACACGTTTATATATATAAACTAGCGGTCCGCCTGCGGCTACGCCCGCGTTATGTAAGATTTTCCCGTATGAATATGACTTTTTCCTGTAAAAAGTATCCTGTGTTAATTCAGGGTACTAACTATCTCCATTCCAAATTTCATCCAAATCTGTTTAGTAGTTAAGGCGTGAATGCTGAACAAATATCCAAACATCTAAACATCCAAATGTATTTTTATAATATTAGTGTGATGACCTATCGCAAACATATCGTTAAGATATTGAATCCGTAAACTTGCCAAGACCGTTGCCTAGATCACAGATTACCTGTACCTGTCTGCCCTGAACTGTGCGTTTTTGTCGCCTTATTATCGATAAGGCTCTCGACCCCGCTCTTCCCTTCGCGTTCAAGCCTTTCGCGCTGTCGCTTATCGGTGGCGTTTTACATTTATATTGCAAGCGGATACGGACCGCGCCGCGCCGCTGCTGTTATTATTTCTCCCTCGCAATTATTGTTTAGAGAACTCCTCACTTCGTACTCTTGTAGTGGTTGAGCGGCCACTAGGCAAATTGCAGCGGTCAGCAGGTCATGAATTTTAGCTAGTTCGGAAAGGTTGTCATTTCACCTTGTTAATTATGTTTCGAGCTACTTGGTAGCCGGACATATCTGAGAGGGTTTCATTTCACTTGCATAATTTTTCCTTCCTAATTTATTTTGTCATAATAAATGTAGCATATTTTATATTTTCATAATGATACGTTTGCATAATCGTTCTTTGGCTTAATGAGTCTTAAACTAAATTCATTTTGACTATTGATAAGACGTATTAAGTCTTTAATCATAATTTTATTTTGCCTAATATTACCATAACCATGGCCTAAGTTGTATAAAAAATAAGCTCATATATGTAAAACTTGAATAGTTGAATAACGCATTGTGAGTTGTGACTGTAGGTTAGGTTAGGTGCGGCGGGGTGGCCCTTGGGTCACCTACGTACTAAAATTATTCAGTTTTGCTAACCTTTAATGGTTCAATTTACTTTTACTAGTTAGGAGTAATTTTTATGTCGTTTGATGTGTATGCCGATGATCATTATGCTATGGTATCGTTATGCTTTTCTCAATTTATGCCTTAGATAGAACATTATGCTAAGTTATCTGTATGCCTCTTATGTTTATGCTTGTTAAAATTATGCGAAAACAGTTATGCGTTTAGTTGTTATGGTAAAATATCATTAGTCATAAAACGTTATTCCTAATTAAATTATTACAAAAGTTTTTATGCAACTAAATATTGATCCATCTGAGACGATATATTCACAGGAGTTATTACGGTTTATCTTAATCTCATTAATGACCTCATAATATCATTATCCCTTTAAGAACTTACGTTTGCATACAATCTTAATCTGATGGTTTTAATGAACTCCAGTGATCCATATTA
This sequence comes from Carpatolechia fugitivella, assembly GCA_951230895.1. Classification (NCBI taxonomy): domain Eukaryota; kingdom Metazoa; phylum Arthropoda; class Insecta; order Lepidoptera; family Gelechiidae; genus Carpatolechia; species Carpatolechia fugitivella. The sequence continues at coordinate 15,768,970 of OX579645.1, forward strand.
CGTGTAGTACCTACCTACATATTTACATTGCAATTTTATGAAAATTAGTCCAAATATCTAAATGTCTCCATTCAAATGGAAAATCATGGCAAACAGTATGGTCGTATGGTGAAACCTTTATAGGCTTAAATAAAACGGTATTTACTTATCGGAGTGCATGGTAGCGCGGTATGGTATGAGATGCATGGATGCGGTAGACCCCGCGATTCGTGTAAATAGTCGAAGGTACGTGCATCTCTTTTTATTTAATATTCAGATTGGAAAAGTGCTGCACTACGTGCTTGTGCAAGAATGAACCGCGATAAAGAAAGCCCAGCGCTACTTTAAAAAGCACGAACTCGTTAGGTTATTTAATTCGTGTGAAAGGATGTCTGTCCTTCTATCATGCACTTACTTATAGAAAACAAACACAGAAGTGTGAAGTAGAATACAAAATTACACAAAAGACTGCATTGATTTTATTAGACGGATACCTAACTACTTCGTTATTTCAATTTATTTTTCTTATACAAAAAATTGAGTTATCCATTATATAAGTATACTTCTCGTAAAACGTTCCAATGATAACGTTGTTTAAGTTGCAAATTGCAATTGATTTATCGAACCTTCCTATCGAATTTACGAAATACGTGTATGCATCGTATTTACGGACAGAACGTGTTGCTTCAATGTTAGTATTTAATTAAGGTGATGCTGAATTCGCCTATCATTTTGCAGAGCTATGTCTCGATGCAATATCGAATATTGTCTGAATTGGAAACTGCTTGGAAGTTGAATAGTTCTGTCTGCTAGCGCCCCTATATGAGAACGGGCAATATTCGTACTACTTTTATTGCACGCATCGTGACTCGGAGGAGTACCTCGGGGCATCGTGGTATCAAAGCTATTCAAATGTAATTAATTAAAAATAAAGTTGAGTTGCAGAAGTTGTGATTGTTGTTTACATTATTTTGATGGTTGCTGTCGATTATGTGTTTTGTTGGTGTTATTTATATTTCACACTCAAGTTTTATATCTTTAAACTTCCGAATAAGAACGATGAAGTTTAAAAAATGAATTGAAAATACCAAGGGACTTCAAAGCTATTAAGTTTTCTTTGTCTTCAGGGTGAAATGAAGCTATCTTGATTTTACATAAAAGGCAAGTTCTTTCAAAGCGGGGTTTGATACCTGATTCAACCACACGGAATCTTAATTTTCTCGTGACTCATTCATTAATTCATTATTATTATGTAAGTAATATAATTATTTGTTAAGTATGACCTTTTATTCAGCTAGCAAACGGAATAATTTATTCAGACGATATTGTTGAGTAATTACCCTTTACCAGTTAAGCTGACCAACGATGACACCATGCCTAGTTATATTGTAAACAGCGTGTTTATTCTAGTTGGATAAGTCGTCCTGACTTTGACTTCACGTCTACGATATTTCTAAAACTGGTTCAGTAAAAAGAAAGAAAGAAAAATACACACCCATACATTCCTACATCATTAGTACATTCCTTTTTCTTGCTATATTTCAGACACGCCACTGTTACGTTACTTATATAAGACATCTTATAGATTGGTTAGGCGGGCGGCGGCGTCAGCGCTGCGGCAGTCGTGAGCGCAGCAATATCCGCGCGGAAGTTGCGCAGACCGCGACGCGCAGCCCAGGCCGCTAACTACTGCTAATCACGTTTCCACTCTAATTTGTGATTGGCTTCGAGGAGGATGTACCTACTAATAATAAAGCCATGAGAGTGAGAACCGGCCACAGCATCTGTTTTTTTTTCTAGCTGTGAGCGCAGACATCAGGCTCTTATTTAATTCACAAGCATATTTTCCAAAAACGAAATTATGTCTGATGGATAACAGAAAAACATTTCCGCACCCATAAATGGCGCAGAACGTTTCAACTAAACAATTTCACGCGATTACACCATCCAATATGTATTTATTAATGTATCAGGAGGCGGGAGAAAATTAAATAACCTTACCCCCGAAAATAAATTGCAATAAGGCGAGAAATCTCCGCCGGTGGTGAAGTGACAATATTTAAATTATATCAGGTTATCAACCACCAATGGGGAGGCAGCTCGCGTTTAGGAGAGTTGTCGCTGCCAATCGTTTGCAGGGATTTGAATTTGGAAATTTTCACAGTGAGGTGACATTTGCAGGTTTGTTTATTGATTGCAAGAAAATGTGTGAGAAAATGCAATGTACCGACACATTCATATAATAATAATATGTGGGGACATCTTCATACACGGCCATCTGATCCCAAACTAAGCAGAGCTTGTACTATGGGTACCAGACAGACAGCTGATATAAATTACATAAATATATAAATACATACTTATATAGATAAACAACGACCAGACACAAGGCAAACACAAGTGCTCATCACACGAATGTTCATAAATATCTCCTATGTTTCCTATAAATATGTTTGTTATTATTATGTAATTTATAAGATATTATATCGGTTTGAGTATGTTTTAATGCTTTGGTCTTAGATAAATGAAAGGCTCCTTTCATTTATACACGATAGAAACACTTAAACTAACTTTAAAAAAATAATTACAATTTGATCTTTGCCTAACTACAGTATAAAGTTCGCCTCACATTGCACCAAGTAAATAATCGTAAAGCGCAAACGTCCAAGCCAATGTTTAACATGCTAACGATTGTTGAGGGCGTTGGTATAATAAAGTAATAGTTTATTGACTGCATGTTTGTACGTCCGTGCGTCATAGGCGCGCCCAGACCGTTTTAGCTTCCATCTATTCGGCACATTTATTTTAATTAGGTATATGTAAGCTCTATCGAAAACTGCGTTAGTAATAAACGCTGGCCCAAAAAATCCTTATCAAGAAACATAAAAGTTCTTTAAAAAAAAAACAAATTTGAGAGTTCAAATATTTATGAGTTTAAATTTTAGTTGTTAGTTGTTATTTATTATAAAATAATAGTTTAAAAGTAATTAGTCAGGTACATTTAAAAAAATAGTTATTCAATACAATTATTGTTGCAGTATTAAAAAAAAAGATAAAAACTAAGCTATATAGTAAACTGAGAGAAGGTTTTCTGTTTGTGCTTGGGCTAGGGAAAAAGATTTGTTTATTGAACGAACTAATCGCAATTTCTCCCGGAGTGGTGATGTAGCGGGCGCGGACTTGGGGGAAAAGTTATTTAGGCGAGGTTATGTGGAAATACCGTCCATAGTCGCTACTTTGACGATCAAATACTAGCACTTCTACGGATGTCATAAATAAAAAATAAAAAATGTGCTAACAGAATATACCTTTAATTAAATTTTAAATCGAGTAGAATTTTAAAATACATTATAATAATTCAGAAATAAGAAGCACAAGATTTGAAAAAAAAAAAGCAGCAATGATATTGTTTGACGTCCTTGATCTCATAACTTAATGCGATAACCATTGTTTTTTTCGTTAATATAACTTGCCTATTATTGACTTAGATTTTAAATCGATTACATTTTTAATAAACTCTGCCGTTTTCTGTAATTCAAGAAAAACGAGTTTTTAGCACGATTCCTGCGCAGTGTCGGACGTAACTACCGTGAAGCATCGCACGCTAATATAAACGTTAATTCAGTAGTGCGTCGGTTGAACTTTCAACTAAAGCGCGTTTAGTTGCTAATTTTTGCCATAACCCGGCCTTACTGAAGCTTATAAGCTTAAATTAAAAAGTCAAAGTCAAAATTATTTATTTCCATAGGATGTTATTACATCACTTAGATCCGTCATTACATTTTTTTGGGTGAGTTCACTAACACAATGGCGGAATCTGTGGAGAAGAGCTGAATTATTATTTTCTTATTAAAACAAAATGCTTTGAATTTTATAAAACACATTTTTAAACATAAAAGGGATTTAAAAAAATATTTAAGCTATTTAAGTGAAAGCTGCTTTTTAATATAAGTGGTATTTTTAACGTTTTGACTATCTGGCAGTTTTGAATGGACGGCAACCTCGAACCTGTACGCAAATCAAAGATTTCTGGCGCGCGTCGCCTAGCGATCGTCTTTTATTTCCTCTGAGACCCAAATGCTTCTTAGGTGTCCCTGTCATAATATCCTGAGTATTCTTAACTTATCATCTGACTTATAAGTATTATGTAAGTACCAATAGGTTGATTGATTGATTGAAGGACCTAGTTTTATTTTATTTATTATTTCCTTTAATTAGTATGTGAAATGTATTTAGGTGCAATGTATCCCACGTAAGTAACACGATTGCCTGGAATAAATTGCAATAAAGCCACCAGTTGTACGATTATTACTTTTGTAATTACTTTGCATTTTGTGTATATTTGCAATAAAGTATATTTCATTAATTATTTCATTCATAGTTTTAATGCGTAATGCAGCTTGTATCATGTAAGAACTTCACGCTTGATTTACATGTCCCAGTTGGTCACATCACAATTTAGCGAATCAGAGCTGAATACTCCGCTTCGGTTCGGACGAGGTTGGATCCATTATGACATTAGCGCCAACAGCCCCTATGCTCGGCAGTCGGAGCGCGAAGCTCGCGATCGCGGAGTCTGGGTTCAAAGCTCAATGGGGGAACAAAATCTATGAAAAATACTTTTTATTTCTTATGTCAGATGAAAAATTTAGCATAAATTACCATGCGTTAGTAACAATTTATAATAGTAAAAACTTTATTGGTAAACTTTATATTATGTACCCTTTCTAAAAACAGGAAAAAAACTAAATATTGTTATAACTTACGGAAAAGCAACCCAACAATCCTCAGGATAGTATTGGAGCCGGTCGAGCCCTGCGGAGCAACGACGTCTCCCGCTTGCGCATAATGACATACAAATTGACAGTACGTATTTGCCTGGCCAAACATGTCCGACGACTGATGAATCAACTTTCAACCCACGCACTATATGAATAGCAAAATGCAACTACGAGTAGAATTGGACACGAACGGAACTAATAAGGAACAACAAACGGTTTCCATGTTCATAGCGACGTGTTCCTGCTAACCTGCTGGTTCGCTGTAAAGCCAAAGCCATCACTAATGAACCCCCATTCGTTGACACGTTTCATGGTCCGTTTCAGGTCCAAACAAAAGCACGAATCCGACACAATCACAACACGATTCTGCAATGGGCTGTTGTTTGTGGGGCGCGGCGGCGCGGGCCTATGCAATGCTTCTTACTTTGACAGAATATTAAATTCCTACCTACCTCAGCGATTACTGCGATAAACCCACTAGGGAGTTGATTATCTGGGCCTCATTTAGCCCAGAGAGATTAGCCCTAGAGATCTGGAAAAATAAGCTTTTTTCTAGTATGCCCTTTCCTCTATGATTATATTAATTTGTCTTCCATTTTATCCGCGTCTATCAATGATATTATATGCGTCTATGTTACCTCTGTGTTTTATTTAAGCACAACCACGAAACATTGAGCTGCAAAGTTTTAATTCCATTCTAGACGCTAGTTTCGATTAGAAACTTGTGAATATAATCTTCTTCTTCATCGTGTGGGTTGTAATGTCGACCTCACAAACCCTAGTGTCAGTGTTATAGAGCCGCCAAAGGCCACTGACTTGGCTAGTATAACGACTAGATAGTAGCCGGGACCAACGGCTTAACGTGCCTTCCGAAGCACGGAATCATCTTTCTTTTCGGACAATCAGGTGATTCAGCCTGCAAAGTCTTAACCAAACTGGGGAAAGTCTCACAAGTCGATTTTTGCTTGACAGTGTCCCCACCGGGAATCGAACCCAGAGCCCCCGTAATGAGCGGCGAAATCTCGACCACTCGGTCACGGAGGTTGTTATGAATATAATTAGTGCATAATTTATTCAAGCGTGTTTTATAGTATTAGTGGCCTATATACTGAGGGATGTCGTGAAATGTCGTCCCTCTGAGGGGAGGCATCGAGTGCAGGAGAGCCCTACATCGACGGTCTCCACATTGCAAGTTGCTGCTAATGTACAAACATAGGTCATTTGAAAAAAATCTCAGTCTGTCTTAGTCAAACCAACTTAAAGCTTCATTGTTTGCCTGCAGTGTACAATTTGTTTGTATTGTTGCAACTTTACCTGAAACCTTTTCTATTTATTTTAGTTACCAACCCGCACTGTAGACGATTAAACATATTAGCATAATACAGGGCTACCTCGGAGACAGTGCGCAAATTTTTTCCATGATATCAGTATCGTTAATAGAACACATTTTACGAAAAAGAATTATATGGTTTTATTTTTGTGAACTATTAGTTTATCTCCCGCAAAAAACAAATATGTATCATGGTCACTACGCACGGGCTGTGGCACGGGGAGTGCAAGGGGGAGAGGGCGCAGCGCGCGGGGCTCGCTGTCGTCGTTCGTAACTACGTAGAGTGATCATGATACTGGTTTTGGTGTGGATATTTTCATGCGAAGCTTTTTTAATATTTTTGTTCGAAACATGTTAAAACGAAAATACACGTGTCTTTTAATTTTTTATAACCTTAGTGTACGTAAAATTTGCGCACTGTCTCCGAAGTAAAGTAGCCCTGTATAAATAAATACCTATTCATACTTTTTTACGTATTTCCTCCGAGGTGTTTAACCTTTATGTTCTGTCCGATCCGGTCGATCCCATTCAGTCTGCTGTTGAGTTAGCCATTGCCAATAGAGTACACTCCACAGAATGCCCTTCTGGTAGCAACCGCACCCGCCGGCGGCTGAGACGCGGTAGACCCAATCAAGGTCTGCATAATCCTGGAAGGCCCCGTCAGGGTCACTCCTCTCCCGCTCGCTTCTCGCCATGGCAACGTCCTATGCCGAGGTCCGAGCCCCCAAGTGGGCGCCCTTAAGCTGTTGCTATTAATTCTAGGGGTAAGAGTCTTCCGCTCCCCCAAAAGTCCGGTTACTCTTGGTACGTTGATTTTGCGACACAAGCATTAGGTCCATGTCAAAAAAATAAAAAAGAAGTGTTTGACCTTTTACAAAAAAAATTATGACTGACAAAAAAATTGGTTATGGAGGTCCACTGAAAGAAGGGGCTGTAATAGGGCTTCTTCGTTAATTGTTGTTGGTTTGTGACTTGTTTCGCATTGTTATTAGAAGCGTGATATGGAAAGCCAAATAAACAACGCGAAAGTTTTCGGTGTTACTAAGCAAAAATGTTTCGAAAAAAAATTTCATCTATATCTCTTTACCCTACTGCTTCAGAAGAAATTAAATATCTTTTTGGATTTGAAAGATCATGGTTGACACTGTTCTCAAACGCATTCGGAGGCATAAAACATTCACAATACGTTCCATCATGCATGAATACAATTTTGTTGTATAGTGATTATTTTGATGCCTCCGATTGCGTTTGTGTGAACACTGTCAACCATGATCTTAAAAAAAATATATATATACCTATATATAATACTTATATAGTACCAGCAGCGGTCCGCCCGTGGCTACGCTCGCGTTGTGTAAGATTTTCCCGTAGGAATAAAACTTATTCCCGTAAAAAGTCTCCTTTGTGTTAATCCAGATTACAAACTATCTCTATTTTACTATCCAAATTTCATTAAAATCTATTGAGAACTTTAAGAGTGAAGGCGGAATAAACATCTAAACATCCAAATATATTTTCTTATTTATAATTTTAATGTGATGTGAAGTGTGAAGCACAAAAAAACCGGGCAAGCACGTGTTGGGCCACGCAAAGTGTAGGGTTCCGTAGTTGTTCATTACTACCTATGTACCTGTTTAAGACTGTTAAAATTCATAAAAATATTTTTCTATGATATTTGTAGAACCAAATTTCTTACTTGTACAAGTACATTTTATAAGTTGGTCCATTATTCGATAACCTGTAAAGCCAACTTGATGTTGGTAGTTTTCCTTTTAAATTTATCATACACACTACTACCGTGAATTTTTTCACATTTCCAAATACAATAGTTTCGCTGGTAGATAACGTAATCGTGAATAAAAAAATAACCCCCACTTCACGTGTACTCCAAAGGAACCATATTTTTTTTTTTAAGTATTTATTCTTTATTTTGTCGGCATGATTAATATGTATATCTGTCGCCGTAAGATAGTAGATATGATCATATACCGGATGATAATCATATGGAAGCTGTCTATAACTATATTACTAGTGATATGATCATATCAATAAATTGCAAATTGCATGCCTACAAACAGGCATGGGTGGTCACAAGATCCTTCACCTACCCTTCACCTACCCTACACTCACCCTACACCTACCCCACACCTACCCTACACCTACCCTACACCAACCCTACACCCAACCTACACCTACCTAACACCTACTCTACACCTACACTACACTTACCCTATACCTACCCTATCCTACACCTACCCTACACCCACCCTACACCTACCCTACACCCACCCTACACCCACCTTACACCCACCCTACACATACCTACACCTACCCTACAACTAGCCTACACCTACCCTACACCCACCCTACACCTACCATACACCTACCCTACACCCAGACACCCAGTCACCCACCCTACAGTCACCCACCCTACACCTACCCTACACCGTTGTAGAACATTTTTATGATCTATCATCAATAGTTTCCGCTGCGTATGCGATGAAAGAAAATTTAACCCTACACCTACCCTACACCGTTGTAGAACATTTTTATGATCTATCATCAATAGTTTCCGCTGCGTATGCGATGAAAGAAAATTTAAAGCAAATTTTTTTACACCTTGGTTCAGGTTACTGAAGTTTTAGCAAGGATCCCAAATTTTTTCTAGGAATAAATAAATAAATAAAATAAATAAAATACCCACAATCATACAATTTAGTTAAAAGGAATCTTTGTTTACAAAATCTGTTTGGATTAAATCCGCCGCTGGTCTGTTCGGAAATTGCCTGATACGCCACGCTAACAGTGCACGCGCACACGCGTTCATTGTTTACTACGAGTACCATTTCCTAGGGGCAAATATTGACTGCCTCTGACCAGCAGGAGAAAGAAATTGTAGTTATACTCCACTCCAGTATTGCAATTTTACTGTTTCTAGTGTAGGGCCGGTTTGATTGCGATAAATATCAGTTTAACATTATAATCCCTCAAAATATTATTGTACTACCTATATATACGTCTCTAATACTTACGTACTTGTAGATCATTTAAAAATATTTTTAGTTAGAACTTATAATTCAAGGTGGCTAGGGCCTGCCCTAGTAACTAGGGAGGCCCTGGCCTCTGCCTCCCTTCCGAGAGACGCGGCGGCGGCGCGTGTTAGACCCTCACCTCGTACACATAATGTTTACGAATTTCGAATTTGTCGCTTACGGTGACGGTAAACGTGAAACCTGCTGCGAAAAGTTCAAGGATTGTGTAAGTCCCTCGGTCGGTGGGGACGTATATGGAGCTATTGATTGATGGATGAAATAAAAGAAGACGTAGAGATGGACATATTTTGGTGTAATAATAGTAAATTGAATCAATTGATTTCTTACTCGTGATATAATAAGTGTTTAGACCTAACAAGTATAAGAGTAGATAACACACTCATTTTGATAGTTTATTAAAAATGTATAAAATAACAGAAACGAATGTATTTAGGTTATTTACATACTACAAATCATAATGTTTGAAATGACTTACTTTCTATAAGGTACGTGCTGTTTAACTAGTGTAATTACCTAGGGTTGATGGCGGAGATTGAAGAGCGGTCGCATGTGGCGTGGCAGTGGCAGCCACTTGCCTCGGTTTGTCGGTCGTCTTGGATTGCCACGGACGACACGAGAATTCGATTAGACCCCGAATAATTGCTGGCCCACGTGCCTATACTCCTTCCCGAGTAGATTTAGCTGTAGAGGCTACGCAACAGATTCAGTTATTGAGAAAGTGACTAAATTAATTTAACCTAAATTACTTTAAAATATTTCTTTGTACAGATTTAGGTGGATAAGAACGACAGCAGCTTCAGTAGGAGGACCAGCGACGGCGGTGGAGGACCAGCAACGGCAGCGGAGCGGTAGCACGAGGGCATCGCAGCGGACGGCAGCACGAGAGCATCGCAGCGGACGGCAGCACGAGGGCATCGCAGCGGACGGCAGCAGCTTCAGCGGACGGCAGAGCAACAGCAGTAGTAGCAGACCACATTATTCAAATTCAAATAAATTATATTTCTTTCAGGTAAGTTTAATAACATTCTGTTTCCTAGTCTAAATATGAAGATTATAATATACTATACTTAATACACTTATATTATAAGCAAACAATATTTGAGATAAGAACAGCTACGCCATGGTCTATAACTTTTTCTGTTCATAATTAGTAACTAATAATAAGTTTAGTAATTAAAGGTTGGCATAAGGAGATTCTTACGGATCCTAATCCCTGACTAGCTTGATTATTACATAAACAGCATAAACATGTTATTGGAAAGTATAGTCCGGGCCCGTGCCCGCTAGGATACGTTTGTAATATGCATGCATGACGTACTCGTAGTTTGTGTGAGAAGCGTCATGTGGCGTCGAACTTCACTCATTAGAAATTAATGCATTGCTCGAATGTGCTTCAATGCACTACTGGCATAAATGTATTATTGACTACCTGTCACATTCACTTACGACTTTACAAGCCTTTATAGTTGTAATATCTTGGATGACTATCCACCCGTACCGATATCATCAAAATTTCTGTTGCTTTTCTTCACGATTATTTGGAAAGAGCACGCTCTCGTGATCTCATAAAGCCGAGTCTAGCAGTTTTTATGGAGGAGTGAAAATCGCCAAAAATGCTCGTTAAGATAATTATTATCATTCAAGTTTGGTGAATGATTTTGCTATCTCGATGGAGTGAGTATCGTGTATATTGTTAAGACGCAAAAAGTTGCCGAGGAAAATTTTAAACCACCTAAAGTTCGTTTTTTTTTTTATATTATTTATTGTGTCAAAATGTTTACACCGTATACAGTCGCGTTTGAATAGGGTATTAGACTGTTCCTAAATTTACCTTATTTTATGAATTAATTTAAAAAAATAGATTAGTAGCAGATGATTCGCGAAGAAAAAAACGGAATCGGTTGGAAAACGAATTTACAGTAATTTTTTAAAGTTTCAATATGTCTGTCTCTTTCAAAAACGATTTTTTGTATGGACATTATATGGCGTTACTAACTAATGACGTCACAAGCGGGTATATGCCTCTCTGTCTAATCTTGAATTTCAAACCTTTTAAAGATATAGCAAAAATTCTTTTAGTGTTCGATAGCAGAAACTAAGAAGTTTGGATTTATAAAATAGAAAAAAGTAGTCTTATCCCCATTAACTGAGAAAAATGTTTTTGACGCATTCTAATAGCCGATATAAGTTTTATAGTCTAAAAATCAATGAAGGTGGTTGATCACAGCAAATCCTTTTTTCACATTAAAATCTAAGGAACAATGTAAAATTAACAAGTATAAAAATCTGTAAATAGGTATTGACCTACTACAGATTTTTAAACTTGTTAATTTTACAAAAATAAAGAATACAATAAAAAAATAATAAAAAATAATAATAATAGTGTTGTAATACTAACAGAGTTTTATGTACCCGTATTTATCTATTTCCGTGATCACTTAGCGTTTGGCTCTCAATCCGGGGGTTTCTCAATTTTTGTATTCGAATTGTGTGAAGTGGAGTTTCTTCGGTGAGCTCTTCTCCACAGATTCTGCGATCCTTATGGATAGCGGTGAATAGCGGTGGATAGCGGCAAAATTACCTATTTCAATGATATCGCGTATCAATTCTTTTAAGCCTGAAAATACGGGGAAATCTATTTTATAAGCTAGATCGATTTATTGCCCCCGAAACTAAATTGCGAAATCGTTGCAGCCGTACGTTTCCGAGATCCTTATTATTCTTATCTTGCTCGTTTAAAGTATAAGAGTGGTGCTACTATGTCTAGCCGCGTGTACTTTCTTCCGAACGTATGAAGTAAGTAGAGTTTATCGAAAGGCGTAGGTGTCTTACAAAAAAAATAAACGAACTAAGCTCGGTCAACCAGGTACTAACTATAAATAAAATAATAAACTTTCTAGTTTTGTCCAGTCGGACTTTGACTAATTTCTTGTAATGACAAAATAAATTATTACAGAGGGTGGCCCGTTCGCCACGAAGTTGCAAGCGATACTGACGCAACCGAGCGCGTGTAAACAGGCACACGAGCGCAGCGCAGGTACACTTCCTTTGATCTTTGTCAAAAAACCGACAGTCGGCCCGATCGGCCACGTTCACTTGACAGCGCCCGCGCCTTTTGAATGACGCTTTGAACGAGAGTGTTTGAACGCGGCATGAAACCGAACCATTGTCCCATAGTACAAGCTCTGCTTAGTTTGGGATCAGATGGCCGTGTGTGAAGATGTCCCCACATATTTATTTATTTATTTATTGAAGTTCCAAAATTTTCTAAAATTCCCAAATATATTTTTGAAACGTTTCATACAAAAGAACTCATAAGTATACTTATTTACGTACAATTTTATTGTTAAAGCATTAATGTTTCATGTCGAAAACTCGAATCTTGGAGGGGCAATAATCAATAAACGTTTTATTTGGCATTAATATCGCTCAATAGGCATCAAGTTTCATCAAAACTGCAGATTGTTTCAACTTCACCCTACCATAAAGGGGCAATTTGATTAGTTGTAACTCTCGCATACTAAAATACGAGTACGTCGCAAGCGGTAGCTGGTAAAGTTCCGAGACACAAATAGCTCGGTTATTGCATTATTCTTCGTGCCGTATAGCTACAATTCTTGATTGGACGAGGCAGGCCGATTGTGCAAATATTACACGACAAGCGTCGGCCGCCTGGTCATTAATAATTCTAGTTGGCCCGACCAGCGCTCCTCGCATATGAATGAGAGATTTCAGATGGATCGTCAGCCGTGGTCGTGGACACTCATAATTGATTGTATCAATGTATTTCATGCACTAATTATATGAATTTGTATTATCGCGACTTGGTTTGAGACTAATCTTGACAAAAAAAAAAACGTTTTGTTAAGGATCGGGCCACACTTATCGACGGCGATCGACGGTTTGCCTATATAAAACGCGCGCAAAGTATGGAATCCTTTCGCATCATTCGCCGCGTCCGATGCGTAAGGATTTCCATACTTTGCGCGCGTTTTGTATAGACAAACCGTCGATCGCCGTCGATAAGTGTGGCCCGACCCTTATTGTGGTATTTAACTATATGTCCATCGCACTGTACTCGTACCATTTGAACAAATCTTTTTAGCGTTTGAGTAAAGTTAGAACTGCACCGACAGGCATGTTGGAGGCACAAACCGTCACGTCTTTTTACGGGTCGGGCCATACTTATCGGGCGATCGACGGTTTGCTTATACAAAACGCGCGCAAAGTATGGAAATCCTTTCGCATCGACACGCGGCGAACGGATTACCAAACCGTCGATCGCCGTTGATAAGTGTGGCCCGACCCTAAAGTTGCAGTTCCAGCTTCACTAAACAGCCAAAAATATTAATTTTAATACTACCTATATATAATACTTATACATTATAACTTGCTCTTCACTTGAGATGCACTTAGTTTTTTTATAGTGGGAGTAAGATATTTCCTTTTTGGCAGCTTCCTTGACGATTTTCATGGCAACTTACAATGTCCTTAAACCTAATACTTACCCTTTGTCTGGGTGGTTTCAGTCCTATAATCAAGTTGGTGTTAATGGAACTGGACTCCGCTTTACGAATTTTCTGTAACACTCTGTATACAGATTTTACCAAATAATAAATAATAATTTTATTAATTTTAATAATAAAAAAAATATTTTATTTTTATTTTACTTTTATCTGTATCAAAATCTACCGTAACTCACAAGCCAGCTACTTAAGTCTTTTCAGATGTCATTAACGTTATGAGAATAGGGACATGTTTTCCTTGTCTATCTATCAGGTAGGTTGTTATATAGAATTGGACACGTATTATATTTTTTTCACGTAATCAAAAAAATTTCGGAGATAAAGGATGGCGGTTTACTAAATATTTTATTGAAAATTTGATAAAACAAAAAATACATGTCTAAAATTTGGTACTACCTGATTGACGCGCAAAATAATTGTGCAATTTATAAATTAGGGCCTAGGGTGTACAGGGAAAAGTTTAAAGAAATAAATAATATTCTGACATTTGTGTTTCAATATCCTCGCATAGGCTGGTTACTCTTTATAATACAAACTTTGTACATAATAGATATTTTCAACAGTTCGGACCATCAATTTAAAAGAAGTGTTATTATTACACTGAGGAAGTCAAACTAGTGCGTCCGAGATCTACTCGTATATATTGCGTAAACTTTTTGTCACCGCATCGTGCGGCTTCCAATAATTATTTTAGTAAGCTGTGGATATCATAGTAGGTAGTATATTCTACTTTATAGTAATATATAATGTACTACTGTTTGATGTCCCGAATAAAATAAAATAAAATAAAAAATATATCTATGACAATCTTGTGTATGTAAAAAGAAATATCAATAATTTTGAAAAGAACGGCAATAAACACAATTTTAATACTAGAAATAAGAATAAGTTGGCTGCTGATTTTAGCCGATTGTGTAGAATAACACATTCTTATAAAGGCAATTGTATACGCATTCCCAATAAGGTCCCTACCGATTTAAAATTTTAAATTATTCTGTGGTTAAGGTAATTTTTCATAACCAAATAACATTGGAAAAAAAGACTAAAGATATGTGTGGCACAAAAAAGGGTATTCATGATTCACACTTGGCAGCTGATCGAGATTGACATGTATCTGGAAATGTGTCCTGGGAAAGATTTTTCCAAAGTCATCTGAAACTATAGGTATGGTATGTTTTAATTTTGTTCACTGTAGCATAATGGTGGGTACATTCTATGTAAACTTTAGAGCACTATATCGCCAATAAACTTAACAGTTTGGCGATGTCTCTTGTACTAGCCGATAAGTACTTATCATTTGTTGAATAAATAATAATAATAATAGAAAAATTACCTTTAGATAAGTTCAAAGCTATTGATAAGCAAACATTTTATAAAAAAGCTTAATAGAATATCTGACTACTTAAAGGACAGATGTCCATGGGAATAGATTTCTTGAATGACAGGCTATTTCAACATGCATGAATTTTGTAAATGACTATATTATTTATTTGACAAAAAAAGAAACACAAAATTCTTTGGTGAGTTCTTCTCCACAGAGTTCGCACATCGCTCGTTTAGTGAACTCGCCCAAAAAAATGTAATGATGAAACTAAGAGATGTAACATCAAAAAGTTAATAATTTAATTTCAATCGTTTTCTTCACCCAGGCTTAAGCACCATCTCGTGATATGAGAAAATGCAGTACTTACCTATTTCATTATGTGCGTTGGTTGGATGGATGTTCAACATAATTATGTGCAGTGAACACTGAACGCTGTCACTTGGTGACATTACCATCGACCGTCACATAAAGCAAATTGTCGCTGCTTTGTATAATGTTCTGTCGAGCCAGGGTTGGTGTAGCGAAAGCAGATCGGGGGATCGAGTTTACTTACATTTACAATTACGTTTTTGGTATAAGAAGATCACGTTTGACTGAATCCGTGTGTTATTAGTGATTTCGTATACTGTCGTAAATGACAGTGACTACAACCTTCACAAATTTTCGCTCCGTAGCCTAGCTAACAATACGCCTGCCTACGAAGCTTGCAATCCACCCTTAATTTGGAGATTAGTCTGATAAGCTCTCGTGTTTGACTTGCGTATGGATGTCGTTAATTATTATAGGTATACATTTATTTACTTCGGGAGGAGATGGTCGTTTGTGGAATACCTCCACATATTTATTTTAAAATATCTGAATGTATGTATGTATCTGAATGTTTTGTTGTTGTTTATGAAAGGGTAGTGACCAGTCGGGCATAACTCTTTTTGAAAATAATTATAATAAAATAAATGGCAAATGTTCTCGTGACATCATGGTTCCGAGGAAACAAACAGAAAATTATGCATGAAAACTTCATGAACAATGTTTTATATTTAAAAAGTTTTTGCTTGAATAAATAAAAAACTATCGACTTTTCGTTTCAGCCAGGGTTATAATATTATGCCATTCAAGCGTGTGACATGATGTAGATATTTTATTAAAATTTGAATTATTAATCTTTTGAATAAAAATAATGCATATTAGTAACCTATAGAAACATTCAGTTTATGTCTAACAAAACAAATCTAGAAAATAAACTCTTGATCAGTCCCTGTCCTCGCTAAACAGAACGCTAAAGAGAAGTTATAATCCGTGTCATCATAACTATGGGTTATTGGTAATTACTACGACATAATAACCACATGTATAGAGGTACATTGGTAGCAATGACAATAGCTCTAACCCTTTACATAATCATTCATACACCTGAGTTGTATATGCATAAATCTTAGAAAGGCATAAAACTATTAGTTTGCGCTACCCAATGATTTCGTATGTAGAAAATTTAGTCTTTTAAAACTTGTACGAGTATCGAACACATATCACGAGTAAATCGAAGTCTCATACATCTTGTCGCATTTTTTTTTCATCATCAGCTCATACACGTCCACACCGAGGCTCGAGCCTACCCTGAATCAGGACATTTGGTCTTATGAGAAAGAAAAATATACATACATACATACACAGACGCTAAAATTATAACCCTGCTTTTTACGTCGCCTTAGTTGGGTTAAAAGACAATTTAGGGGCCAGAAAACATCGACAGGACTCCTATCGGAGGTTTGGCCACTGGACTGAACTTAGGTCACTATGATCCATCAGTTATCAGCCCAAATAATGTCCATAGTGGGAGGCGTCATCGTCCTTGTCGAACCCGGACCAGGGCCACTAGGCTTTGGTGCACTGCGTAAGATAAACATCCATCCACGTTACTATAAACTGTCTTGAGCATTAGTGGTGTAGAGGCTAGAGCCGCCGTCTTCCGTTCGGGAGAGTCGGGTTCGATTCCCATCATCGTACCAATATGTTTTCGATTTTTTAGTCGTATACAACGTATCAGTGAAATAACGCAAAACCTCTCGGGTGGTAACTCAGCCCATGAAACAACTTTACCCGACTAAGGCGAAGTAAAAATGAGGGTTATGATTTTAGCGTCTGTGTATGTAGGTATATTTTTCTTTCACTAACACGTTGTATACGTTTATTCGACGCTCTTACTACGTAGGAACTTAGAAACCTGTATAATCCTGCAAAAAAATGTGTGAAGTCGTCCAGCCTGCACTAGCCAGTAAGGTCGTCTAAAACCTGATCGCCCTAATTTAGGGCAGGCTCCTCGGTGTAGGGGACATAAATGAGCTGTTGATGAACTGTCTTGTGATATTAGTTTCATTTGCTTGACAAAAAATAATTATAAGATCTGAATATCGAAATCAAAATATGAGTTTAAATTTGCGTATTACCTTATTGAGAATAATTTTCCATAACAACACATTTTTAGTTATCGTTAAGAGGTTTATTGCATTTATATTACCTGCATTCAATAAAACATAGTATATCAAACGAACAAAATCGTTTGTTTTATGGCAGTCATAAAATTTGCAGAAGCGCTTACACACGCGCGTGTGGTCGACTGTACTAAAATGCTCATGATCTATAAGCAATTTTGTTATAATAAACAAATTAGGACTGTATTTATTAACAACTACCGGCCCATCCCGGCTTCGCATGGGTAAATATATACAAAATATTTTTTTGTTTTACGGACTCTAAATTTTCAACATAAACTTAATATAACACAAAATTCTATACAAAATAGGTATTTTATAATGATATCAAAACCAACGAACACTGCACAGATTTTTTTAAATTTCTTACTTCCCTGTAGTAGGAAGGAATTATAAAATAACGTGCGCCTCATTTATCGTTTTTAGTGAACTTAAATTTTTTGATTGATTTATACTTTATTGCACCAAAAAAGGATGTACAAAGGCGAACTTAATGCTATAGAGCATTTTCTAGCAGCTAACCTTTGGTGGTTGAGAGCACTGCCGCTAAAAACAGCGTATAACTTAAACTGTTACATTAATAATATCAGACAATTGATTTACACATCCTACTTTACTACTATTTTTTTAATTTTATCAATCCAAATTTTTTAGTTTGTGGTATCGAACACTAAAATAATTTTTGCTCTATTTTTAAAATTGACCGAGTTATAAAGGTTTGAAATTCAAGATTGGACAGAGAGGCACATACCCACTTGTGACACCATGTAATCTCCATACGAAAAATAGTTTTTGAAAGAAACAGACATATCGAAACTTTAAAAAATCATTGTAAATTCGTTTTTCAACCGATTCAGTTTTTTTCTTCGCGAATCGTCTGCTACTAATCTACATTTTAAAAATAATTCATAAAATATGGTAAGTTTAGGAACAGTCCGATCCCCTAACAAAAAGAAACAAAAATGAATTGCGTTACAAAAATTGTGTTAGAAAAGGGAAACAAAAATGTACTATTAGTACTATTTCACTATCAGTACTGTTAGTACTAATAGTACTATTTCTATTTTTTATTTAAGTATTTTTTATTATCAATTACGACTCATATTAACCAATTTATTAATTGAAATATACTTGTACTTACAGATCCATTTTAACGCTAAATATTTAACCATTAATGATACATTATTATTATTTTAACATAACTTTTATTGCGAGTCATGCAAAGTAATTATTTATTTATTTATATACACATCACATAGCTGTAGCTAAACCAAACAAATTAAATTTAGGTAAGCAAATTTACTTAATATTTAACTTAATAATTAGGTAAGTATCATTCTAATTTAAATAAAAAACTATAGGTAGAGTGGGGATATAACCAGTGTTTCAGGAGCAGTGGTCAGTGGTGCTAGAGTTTCTAGGTACCTGCTCCTTGATGCTAGAAGCCTTGGTTCTGAGGTGAAGAATATTACTATGGTGGAATCATTTTCTAAAAGGATATTTATCAGAGTTAAGCCTCTGTGTAGCGGGGAGTGCGATAAAGTTTTGGTGCGTGAGATGGGTATGGCTAGTAACGGGCGTTTTCTGGGGCGTAGTTTATACGACGATATTTGGACAAAAACGACTTGACCTATTTTATAAGTGAGAGGTTTTATATTAGTTTACTAAAGTTTGCGCGATACGAAAAGTAAAAAATACTAAACATTACACACTCAAAGTTTTATACAATAGCAAAAAAAATATTAGCACAAGTAATCTAGTAATTCCCATATGAAATCACTGTAAATTAATTTTTGTTTCTACTTTTTGTTACGTGTTAAAAAATAAAATAATTTGATACAAAAATGAGCAGGAAAGCAGGTGTTAAAAAATTAAAACCAAAACATGCTTTTTAGTTAAAATTGTTGTTTACTTTTGGTTAGCAAGAATAACTTACATCGTAATAGGCAAATGATAAATAAATAACTAACCGATAATAAACAGATTAGCAAACAAATTGAATTTTTAATTGTTGATAAAGCTCGTCACTTCAAAAAGTTCATTGCTCTCACAGAAAAAAAAACATGCCTCAAAACAGCCTACTTATTGCAAACTAACGTAGTGTAGCCAACCAAACGTTTATTTTAAAATTATCTAATAATGACGTGACAAAAAAATAAAATAAAAAAGAAAACAAAAAGTTGACACCCAACTATCTATTTCTTTAATAGTTTTAGCAATATTGCAGAATTTAAATAGCCTGAATAATACTGAAATCAATTAGTAGTTCGAATTGAAGAGATGTAATAGGGTAAAAGCCGAATAGGTACATGCTCCGAGGGTATAGTTGCCCCGATTGTAATTACTCTGGTTTCGCAAAAGAATCACAAAGAAAACAAAAAGTTGACACCCAACTATCTATTTCTTTAATAGTTTTAGCAATATTGCAGAATTTAAATAGCCTGAATAATACTGAAATCAATTAGTAGTTCGAATTGAAGAGATGTAATAGGGTAAAAGCCGAATAGGTACATGCTCCGAGGGTATAGTTGCCCCGATTGTAATTACTCTGGTTTCGCAAAAGAATCACATGCAATTTTTTTAATCTATCGAAAGATTCTCCCACTATCACATAGCTGACCGTAATCATAATCTCATGTCTCTGTGCGATTGCATGGGAAAGCAAAATGCGATCAAAGTTTTTACGGGATAGGCGCCTTGTTAGGGTCGGGCCGCACTTATCGACGGTTTGCCTATACAAAACGCGCTCAAAGTATGGAAATCCTTTCAATCTATGTTCATCAATTAAATAATTTTTACATCAAATAAATTACCTTACTGCAAATAAACAAATTGTTTAACAAAACTAGTACTAGAAATAATTCGAAAATAAACATCAACAGTGTACTATATTGATTCCTCAAATGAATTCCTCAAACTACGTATACTGTGTGCAACAACTATTTTAGACTGTGACGGAGCTATACGGCACCTTACGGCTGCGTACGCATGCGAACGCGTCCGTACGGCTGCGAACGGCTCCGTAAGCGGCGGCGGATCGGCATAATGCGTACAAGTGTGCTCCTTTTCAATCGGAAAAATGCGAAATGCCGTCGATAAGCGTGGCCCGACCCTTACTCGGCGGGGCATCTTTCCTAAACGTAATTTACATGGAAAAGGCGACTATCCGCTACGAGGGATAGATGTCCCAAAAAAAATAGTGGTCCGCAAAAATCGCTAATAATCTGAAAATATTAAAGATAGTACCAGCCTACAAATTAGCACAAGTATATTAAAGTAAATTTACTATTCATAAATTTGTAGATAAAAAACCAAAGTAACGGCCAGTAGAGTAGAATAGAATAGAATAGAATATACTTTATTACTATACGGCATACATATAAAGTACTTTGCTTTTTGTACTGAGAGATATAGAGTGATATCAAATCGAGGACATAATTATTTCTATGGAGAAAATATGACCTCTCAAAGCAAAAATGCGTATTTCATAAAACACGTGCCTAATCTGTGTTATAAAGATAGTTAAAATACTTCCAAAGACTTATTACCTAACTAGACACATTTTATACAAAATTTTGCGTTAATTCGACGGAAGCTGGTTTAGGACACTTCACCATCCTGAAATATATAATTATTTTTAATATTGCCCACCTTCAACAATACGGAGTTTATTGGACGCGTTTGCCCAAACTGATAGGTTGCACTCAGTTCATCATTGTGAACTCCTGGGTAAGTGTACACCACTTTCGGCCACGTCGCGTCTTCACGTGCGTGTGCTCATCAAACGCGAACCAATACAAAAAGTTTTTGCTTTTGCTCGGACTGCTACATTTTTCATCAATCCTAATTACAGTTAATGATGCTTCAAATATCTAGCGAGTGGAAATGGTAATAATTTAAAAATAACGCAGACTGACTACTAGTATCGGAAAGCGAAGTAAAACTCCATCGTTGCAGCCGCATTCATTGATTAACTAATACATTTTAATTAAACTTATATGCGCTTTCTTTGTTGATACAAAAAAGTAATGTTGACTGCATTACTTTTTTGTACAAGATACAGCCTCATTATTAACTTAAGTAACTAGGTATTTTGTATGTTACCTGAAGGCTCCAGAACAATTCATCGTTCAGATACACGACTTGAGTCATATTATGCGACTCTGCGTGATGATGATGATGAAAAAAAAAAAAAAGTCAATAATAAATTCAAATAATAATAATAATTTATATTCCCTTAAAGGTGAACTGAAGAAGTTTCCCCATAATATATACGATTTCGGCCATGGCGACCACTTCTGCTCCTATGCGTATTAGGCGTTCATAAAAAAAACTGATAACAATGCAAATGATACCGCGTCCGCGGGCAGAAATCTCTCAAAACTTTTAATTTATAAAGAACATCTTTTTTAATACAATGTGCCAAAACACTGTAAATGTGTTATTAAAAATATCTTTTAACAAACCAACTTACACGAATGTAGAGCAGTCAGTACAGTACTCAAATAGTCTACGAAAACCTGTGCTAATTTGTAGGCTGGTACGGCAGGGGGCAGCATGTCTTAACTTAATAACGGTGCTCTGCCACAGCTCCCTGTATTCATGTACTAGTTTTATAGACTTGAGTATTTTTTCGTTGAAACTTAAAATTGATACTCATTCAGTGTAGTAATTATATAGGGAGGCATTGGGGAGAAGGCAGGCGAGGCGAGAGGGTGTATTGCGAAGTGAAAGCGGAGCAATAGTGGTAGGTGGCGCCCTCAGCGATTTATTGTTTTTAATAATAACGTGAACCCGTCACAAAGAGAACAAAAGTCGACGGTAGAGCGGCGCGCGCGCCACTGAGCTACGTGGTCCACTGCGCACAGGTAGATGCGGTGCTTAAACTAACATAAAATAATCATACATCATACGTGGTCCACATCTTTATTATTCCGCAATCCTAGGAATTTTGACATTCGTTTCGTATTTACATCTTTAACTGCATTTACCAAGTGGTAAATAAGCAGTTTTGTCATCAGTTTTTTCCATCATATACGTACCTCTCGAGTTGAATATTGTCCCTTTCTTCCAAAAGAAACACGATACTTTTTATAACTCTCGCTCTCAAAACAAACTAGAATTCTGCAATAAAATGAATCGCAAAAAAAACTTATTATTTAGTATTTGCACACTTAAATAGAAAAATAAATCTAAATGTCTGAGCTAGCTACTACCGTCACCGGTTTTTATTCGTGAATTCGATGAATCTGACGAAAGACGTTACCTACGTTTTCAATTTTCGTCACGAATTTGAAAGTTACTCGTATGTACACGTTTAAAGACTCATTACAGATATAAAATATTATAAATAATAAGTTTAATCGATCATCAATTTAATAGGTTTTGAAATCCATAAATGATAGGTATACTTTGTACCTACTCAAAAAGATGTGACCAAAAGTAACCAAGTCAAAGCAATAAATTCACCAAATAATACCAAAATTGTATTAAAAAATAAAATCTATAACCAAAAAATATAGATAGTTTGAAAGAAATATTCGAAAACAATTTAAAAAACAATGGTTGAAGATGTCAGCTATTATATTTTTTCTACATGCAGTTCTGGTCCTCCGATTAAACTTATGAAATCGTTCGGTATATTTTGTTTTTGAAGGTATTAAAATTTGTATATTAAATTGAAACATTATTTTTCCCGATGCGTAGTTATTATATATTTATTCCTAAAAATCTCATTTTATTGGATATAATCTTAAAAACTTGGAATTCATATAAATTAAGCCCAAACGGTATTATTCCATTGGTAATTTTTTATTTACTCAGAAAACAAAGCTTTTTGATTTATTGAAAAAGAAAATGCGTTATGATTCAACAATTGATATATTAAGTACGTCGTCAGTCCTTTTCACATTTTAAAGATTAAAAAGAGACAGGAGATGGCTATCCTAAATTACATAAGCGGCCCGTTACAGTCCACTGCTGGACTATGAGCCTCCTCCACTTAAGTGGAGGGTTTTGCCATAATCTCCACGCTTGGCAGGCGGGTTGGAGATCGCAGATTAAAAGGTTACTGTATCAGAGAGCGCTGCTGCCCGTTTCCTGTTTAATGTGTAGTCCCTAAGTCGCCTCTTACGACACCCGCAGGAAGAGTAAGGGTTGGTGACAAATGTATTCTACTCTGCCGTCACCACACGGCTATGTCAAACATCGAGTTTGAACCTTATAGACGCGTCGATTGCACAATTTAGAGAACACGTAAAACATTCGACTTAAAAATCTCGTAATCTGACATCTATGCCCTTATTTAAGGTCAAATTTATTATATTATAAATTCAAAATAATATCATTCGTTCATCTATGTTCATCACCTCTCTTTCATTGGTCATAAAAACGAAAAGGATAGCTGGATTTTAAAATTAGAAATTAGAGTGTGACTTCTCGAATCGTGGCCAATATTTGTATTTAGCGACACTTAATAATCTGGCGATCAAAATATTTCCTAGGGATGAATCGATTTATTAGAGAGGATAACATCTTGGTGACAAATAAATAGGTACGTACTTTGGTGAAAAAAAAAATACTGTCACCACTTAAAAAAGCGAATGTAAAAGTGCCGGCTCCACAAGTTCAGACGTCGCGGGCGCTCGGAGTCCTACTGGAGCGGTGGTCCGTGCGGTTGCGTTATTAACATTCGTACATTTCATCACACACAGATTTTTTGCAATATCCTAAACTGTTGAATTTCTCATATTGATGTTTTAATTAAAAATCGTTCGAACATAGTTCTATATAATATAGTACAAATTTTTATATTTTGAGGATTTTAATCATGAAACATATTTTTTTACCGATTTCAAGCTTCTATAGGTGCTGCATGCAGTGTTTGAGCTTTAGATATTTCCCGCGGTAAAAAGAACTTACAAGCTGTAAATTAATCCATGACGACATTAAAACTTTGTATACCCTTTTTTAAATTGGTATACTATTACGAATCAACGTTATTATTCCTTTATCATTATTCATCATCGACATAATAATATATTTTTTATCTACTCAGTATTAACAAGTTATTTATAAATTGGATGCAGTGAAATTACTATTAGATCAAAGTACGCTTATTGAAACGTTAGGAATTCTATTGGAACGTTCAAAAGGAACTTGTAGGTATCAATTAGATTAGAATTGCAAAATGATTTAGCAAACCCTGACGAGGAAAAGCAGAATATTGTGTGGCAACCCTTGCTACCGACCACTTAACCCATTTAGAAAATGACTCGCAGAAAATATGATTGCAGTTTTTTTTTCTCTTTAAGTCGACATTGTTTTCTTTAAAGGAAAAGAAAAGGCAAATGTCGGATTTGTGGCGCTGTTGTGCCATCCACTAATTGAATTATATCATCGATTTTCCATTAAAATGGTTTATGGAATGAAATGTAAAAGTCTAGGAGGGGCAACTGCTCCTCTTTCTATGATTGAGGTCGACGTATACTAAAAAATACTTTTAAGCGTCTCTTTTATTTACTCAGAGCGGTGGCATTGTCAGTGGTGTTGTGGCCTCCCGACTGGGAGACGCAGGTTCGATTTCGAATTTATTACAAGCTTTTATTTAACTTACCGTGTTTGCTAGAGCATCGGTGGTCTAGTGGCTAGGGCCGCTGCCTCCCGTCCGGGAGACGCGGGTTCGATCCCCACCACGTACCAATGTGTTTTCGAATTCATATGTACGTTTGTTCGACGCTCTTACGGTGAAGGAAAACATCGTAATGAAACCTGGACACTCCTGCGAAGAAATTCAAAGGTTGTGTGTGAAGTCGACCAACCCGCATTGGGCCAGCGTGGACGACTAAGGTCTTATCGTCCTAATTCAGGGTATAGGCTCAAGCTCCTCGGTGGGGACGTATATGAATTTATGTTTGTTATAGTATGTGTGGGTCAAATCTTGGAAGCTAAATAGGGTATCGGACTACTTTTTTTATTTTATAAATCCAAACTTCTTTCTGCTATCGAACACTAAAATATTTTTTGCTCTATCTTTAAAATTTACCAAGTTATAAAGGATTGAAATTCAAGATTAGATAGAGAGGCACAAACCCACTTGTGACGTCACTTGCTAGTAACTCCATATAATCTCCATACAAAATATCGTTTTTGAAAGAGACAGACATATTGAAACTTTATAAAATTACTGTAAGTTAGTTTTTCAACAGATTCTGTTTGTTTCTTCGCGAATCGTCGTAAAAATAATTCGTGAAATATGGTAAATTTGGGAACAGTCCGATCTCCTATTACAACCACTTCCTCTTATCTTACGAATTTGAAATTTTATCGAGTAAAAAATCCAGCCTTTCTTGCAATCTATGATTTTCTTTGCAGACGTGTAAGCTCTGCTCGCTATTTTTCTCCATCGTAAGATTCGTACTTATTATAAGGTACAGGGTGTAGGTGACAGGCTTCCACAAACTAATACACAAACTTTAAGTTTTAAGTTGTAAAATGTTTGCATGCTTCTATTTTGTTAGGCTAGATATGTGACACTGATATTGATGCTAAAATTGTAAAACCTTTTGCAACTACCATGTCTAAAGCAAATAAAAATGTTTGAGTATAATCGTATTTTTATGTCAAACTATGATTGAAAAATCGATCACAAAAAATATGGAAAGAAAATCTAGTAGAATGATTCAGAATTATAGGCTGAATGAATGTACATACCCTATATTTTAGTGGAGACCTGTCACTTAATACCCTGTATACTGTGAGGAAAGGTGGAGGTGGTAATATATACAATTGATTAGTTGATCATTTATATTTATTTTATATTTTTTATATGCTCAAGATACAAGCTTACATGATGACAGTCTAAAATAGAATGAGCTCTCGAGCGTTCGAAATACATTTGTTTCTTTTAAATTCAAATAAACCCGACGATACTATAAGTATTAACTGCCAGCAATAACCAACGAGGCTGAGCTGAGACGGTTTAGGTATGAACACATACCTAACATACTGCTTGGGTAATTAACTTGGT
The DNA here is from genome assembly GCA_951230895.1 of Carpatolechia fugitivella. Taxonomy (NCBI): domain Eukaryota; kingdom Metazoa; phylum Arthropoda; class Insecta; order Lepidoptera; family Gelechiidae; genus Carpatolechia; species Carpatolechia fugitivella. The sequence goes on from OX579645.1 coordinate 15,795,480, forward strand.
AGAGTTCATAATCTACCAGCATTGTATAAACGTAATTTTACGTCATATATGATTTTTGGAGTTTGGAATACAACATTAATGTACAATCAATTATTTACATATGCACGGGGATCTATCTAGCGTAAAGTTAGTATTGCGTTTTGTCGTAATTATTACCTTTGAGTAGATGAACAGTATGCTACGGCTATCAAGAATGCTAAAACGCAATTCGTCGAACCAATATGAACGGGGGGAACGTGAAAATTTGATGATTTCCGTCTTTTAGCATTCGCCCCGTGATTTCAATTAACATCTTGTATAGACCGATGGAAAAGCTTTTAAAAAGTGATATGCGAATCTCTTATATTTACTCGCCTGTGGCAATGCTAAAGGAGGGTAATGTTTTTGATCGATATTGATGTAAAGATTAGTACCAATCATTTTTCGCGGACAGTCCACTAAAATATGATCGGTTAACTTCGCGATCGGTCAAATTTAAGTAGGTATTTGTTTATCAAAATTTGAGGCACAGCTTTTTCAGAGTTAATGACAGGAATGCTCGTTCTTTGCATGTTTCCTTCAATATTGACTAAATCATGTATTTTAAAATTATAAATAATATTGGCTGGCTGGACCGGGAGTCAAACCTGCTGAATGTGAAAAAGATTAGTACTTAAGAGAAAATAAGCTTTTTGGGACAGATACACAGGCAGACATGATCACGAGAGAGTGATCCATCAAGGGTTCCGTTTTATCCGAAACAAAAGAAAACAATGTATAATAAAATAACAATCAAGTAAAACGTAAGTACTTATTAGTACATATTGAGAATCCATGCACTTTAAATATACCAACTACAGTCGGGGTTTCCTTAATTTATTTCGTGATCAGAATTTGAACGTGTGAGAACTCAGATGCCGTGTATCGGCCGCCCTTTCCAATTAACAGCATGTCATGTCGCCACTTGTATAAATCCCGAAAGATGAACTTTCAGCCCGCAACTACGAGTCGAACGTAGCCGGCCAAAACACTATACAGGGACCTTTTACCACGCTATTGGTAGCGCGACATGCGAGTAAAGCAGCAATAGGCTAAAGTTCTTGTACTCTACTCATCACCCTTTGTGCAGAGTAGAATTGGGTTCACCAAACCAATCTCCACAGCTTTTTATTTGGTAGACAATAATCATATTTGCTTTGGTGCACACTACATAAAATACACCAATATTTTGTTATTTTATGTATAGTTTATTGCAAAATCTCTTTGAAATACAATTTAATTTTTTTCCCCCAGCTGATCTACTGCTAGGAGTATGTAACCTAGCCCACACTTATTAATTCTGTGCCCACACCTAAATAAGTAACGAGGACGATTTATTGTTTTTTTTTATATGTCCTTACAGACTACTTCATTGATCTCTAGCAGCCACGTTATTAAAAACTTTATGAATAATATTAAAAAAGAAATAATTAAAATGTTTCAATGAAAGATATTTCTTAATACTGACTGATGGAAACTAGCCTGAATTATGCTACTTAGAGACAACGGTATTTTTTATCCTTTATCGGTCTGTAGTCAAGTCAACTCTGGTCGTGCCCTGGCTCGTGATGTGAGCGTGACGTAGAAAATCTACGTATGTCCTAGATAAATACTTTTGTTTAATATTTAATTATAAGAATGCAGTTGTCGGACTCTATTCGTGATCTTGGCTTACATTGACAGTAAATTAACATTTTTACCCCATGTTGAACATACTATTAAAAAAGCCTCAAAATATGCTTGGTTTTGTAATCAGGAACGGAAAATTATTTCGAAGACCTAAAACAAAAATTCTCTTGTACAAATAGCCTTGTTCGCAGTACACTTGAATTCTGCAGTATGGTTTGGAGACCCCATTTTGCTACCCATTACGATTAGAAAGAATTCAAAAACGGTTTTTGTGGCACTTATCCTATTTTGTAGGAATGGCAAAAAGGCGGTTCTCCTACCAAAACAGACTTGATCATTTCAAGAAGATAACGCTGACATAAGAAGGAGTATAATAATTGACTTAATGTTACTTTTCGGTGTGTTACGTGCTGGCATTGACTGTCCATTACTCCTTAGCTATTTCAAACTAAAAGTGCCATCAAGATACCCTCGTTTTATGTTCTGTCCTCTATAACCGCCGCGCCGTTCCGGAGCACTGTGATGGGACGCAATTCTCCAATTTCCAGATTGTGTAGACTATATAACACCACTAGTCCATCAGTAGATATATTCAATGATTCCAAATATAGTTACATTTAGAATATCTGTGCAAAACCTGTTAGTGACTTATAACACATAACCTATCCTTTTTCACATGGTATTTTCTTGTAATAAGCTGTTTGTCTAATATGCATAAATACCTAGTTATAATCTATTTTATCTACTTTAATTTGCTACTGTTTAATCACAAAGCATGCTGTGACAACCTATAATTAAGGAACGGAACCACTTAAGCTTATATCTTTATAAATATGATTGCCGGTAACATATGTCTTTGCTTGTATTGTTTGTTTCTGGTTGATTTTGATATCTCGAAAAAAGTTACATTTAAAAAGGAAAGAAAAAAGAAAAACTGTTTACCACCATAATTCAGTTGTTTTTCTGCTTGTTAAAAAAATGAGTGGGTCTAAAAAGAAATTCGGTACATTCTGAAATTTTATTACAAATAACTGGCCAAGCACGTGTCGGACCACGCAAAGTGTAGGGTTCCGTAGTTGCCTAATATGCAGAAGTTAGCATTGCTCCGCTGAGAACTAAGTTTTTGGAAATAAAAGTAGGCTAGACTAAATTGCTAAATAAAATTATAATAGTTTATGGAATATCTAACTGAAATTGAAAGAGAAATAGTCAGTATTGTAATTTCAATACATCGACTCCCCGGGCGCAAGCCCCGCAGGGCCATAAGCTCCGCGCTTTATTCGAAATTCAAAATAGTTTTATTCGAATGTTTCGAATGATCCATTGGCAACTCGCGATTGTTACACATTTAAAACTGACTGTAAATAAGGTAAATAGGTTATGAAATTATTTTAGTAAATGATGTTATGATTTTATTTTTTCGCAATCTTTTTACTGTTCTAATATCTACTTAAATTTACTACCTACATAGACGGACTCCATCAAGTCATTTTCTATGATACTTGTACTGAATTTCTTACTTAGCACAAGTACATCTTAAAGTTGGTATTTTATTCGTTAACCTGTCAAGCCTACTTATTTCACATTTTTTTTTACTTTTCTTGTACTTACTTAAATTTACTACCGTGAATTTTTTCACATTTCCAAATTCAACGGTTTCGCTGGTAGGGGAGGGGGGTGGGGGGGGGGTAACTTGACTCTAACAAAAATAAGCACTTAAAATATTTCTGAAACGTAAACTAGCATCGAAAATGAATTTAGCAAACCCCGCTTATTTTTTTAAACCCTATCCAACGATACCTCACGTCATAAGGTAATCGTGAATTTAAAAAATAACCCCCACTTCACGTCGTGTACCAGAGGAACTCTAAAAAAATTTTTTTTTAAGATTTTATTCTTTAGCTTTGACGGCATTATGTCCATGCCAAATTACATCCTTCCCTTCTAACATTCATCAAAATATTTTTCTATGATATATGTAGTACCCCATGGGGAGGCCTTTGCCCAGCAGTGGGACATTACAGGCTGATTATAATAATAATAATATGTAGTACCAAATTTCTTACTTGTACTTTTTATAAGTTGGTCTATTATTCGATTAACCTGTAAAGCCTACTTGATTTTGATAGTTTTCATTTTAAATTCATCATATACACTACTACCATGATTTTTTTCACTTTTCCATATACAACGGTTTCGCTGGTAGAGGGGGGGGGGGGGGGGGAAACTTGACTCTAACAAAAATAAGCACTTTGAAACGAAATATTTCTAAAACTTACACTAGCATCGAAAATGGTCTTAGCAAACCCTCATTATTTTTAAAAGACCTATCCAACGATACCTCACACTTCGTCGAACTCACAATCTTGAAAAAAATAAATAACCCCCTCTTGGCGTGTACCAGAGGAACGCTAAAAAAAGTTTTTTTAATATTTTATTCTTCAGCTTTGTCGGCATGATTCATATGTATATCCATGCCAAATTACAGCTTTCTGGTACTAAGAGTCTCTGAGCTAAGCCGCGGACAGACAGACAGACGTACAGACCGAAACTATAAGGGTTCCTTTTACTACGGAACCCTAAAAAGGGGAAAATGCGACACAGACAGCGAAAAAAGAATTGTGACTTTTATGGACCCAATGCAGTGTCAGTAAGAGTAGCACAAAGTTGGTTCAAGCGTTTTGAGTCCGGAAATTTTGATGTCAAAGATGCAGCTCGCCCTGCCGGTCGATTGCGTAAGCGGACTTGCTTTGCTTGGGGCGGGTTTGAAGACCGCCAGCGGCTTTCAAGCGATCGCGTAAGGAGCAAGCCAAGTCAACGAAGACGATTACAAGTGAGTATTTTTACTCTTTGTCCCCAAGACGATTACCGTCCCAAAAGTTAGACAATTCCTACAATCGGAATCGGAATACCGTTCAACTTGCTTGAAGCCAAGCCAAGTGAACGAAGCAAGCTCGACTTACGCGATCGAGGCCCTGGTCGTGATAAGGTCGATGTCATTTTTGAAGAAGTGGAACAAAATAGGCATAAGTTACGACATTGCTAAAGAATTGAAAACTGACCACAAGACAGTTTTTAACCCATTTGAAAAAGTCTGGCTATACAAAAAAGCTTGGTACCACACGAGCTCACTGAAATTGTGATACTCTGCTAAAACGCCACTCAGCAAAACTTAAGGGAGTTTGCTGAGGATTGCAAAATCATGCTGTATATATTATAAATAAATTTAAATATACTATGAAATAAATTGTATTCATTTTGTATGTCAAAAACGAAGAAACTTTTTCCCCGACCTATTATAAACACGGCAATTATCTTAATAAAATGTTAGTTATTACTTCAGTACTACAAGAGAGTTCAAATGTGTTTTAACCATCATCGCCCAAGCCTGCACACTTCAGGACTATCACCAAAGAAAAAGATGATGATGATGATGATGAAAAAACATCAGAGAGAATTCGTAAACGAAATAAAGGATACTCTTTGATCTAGAGGAAAACCTCTTTTTAGTTGTCCCTCAATTTCGATTTGCGAATAGCAGTCTTGTTCAACATTTAACGTTTAAAACATAGATATTACTTCATATTAGATTTTATTTCTCAAAATGTAGATTGACCACCGAAAATTCGTCTGAAGTGTTTTAAGAAGCGAAACAACAAACATGGTCGAAAATATATTGCTACAGTTACGACAAAGACAAAGAAAAGGTTTGTTGTAATGAAAGTTAAAGAAATACGGTGGTAGCATAAAGTTGTTCTACGAAGCCAGTTGTCTATGTTTAGTCAGGGGCATATAAAATATACAGAGTGGGCCCTCGACGGACGGTAAACAAATATAAAGTAACGCACACGGCCACCGAGACACAGTGCTCTCATAGACTTGCCACAGTAATGTTTGTTACATGGTTTATATAAATGTCATCACTGTGTTGCTTCTTAGCATTGTCGGTATAATAGTAAAATAAGTAAAAAAAAGTATTAAAATGGACTAGATTAGACACTAAATTTGAGAATTCATTAACTGGTGTCTTGTTTAAAACATTACTCAGTGTAACACAAATATTATTTCACAATAAAAAAAAACTATGTCAATTATAATATAAACAATATCAGAATCAGATTATTACGATCTTCCATTTAAAAATATATTTCTTCTACGGTTTCAAATCATTATTTAGGCTTCTGATCTACGTAGCAATGTATTCATGTTCTGCCAAGTCTACCAGTTTCAAGTACCGTGCGTAAGCAGAAAAAACTCAAAGTGTAAGTATATAGAACAAATATTTTAATAGTTTTGGCTGTACAAATAGTTAATAATAATAGTATTGTGGTAACGTATTTAGCTCTAAATGGTTTGGACCACCGGCAAAGTTTTTATCTTGACTTTGTTCATTAAACGTAGTTTTTATAAAAATGTAGGTCACAATTTTATTAAGTATAGTTTTGATTCATCATCATCAACAGCTCATATACCCACGTCCCCACCGAAGGGCTCGAGCCAACTCTGAATTTTATTAAATGTAGTTTTGATTCATTATCATCAACAGCTCATACAACGTGTTAGCTAAATAACGCAAACCTCACAGTGCGAGCAGATGAAGTGACAGTAGACAGCTACTGTGCCTGTGTACTCGCATGACAGTAGCTCGACTCGCCTCGCTTGGTCACACAAAATTTGCATTGCATTTAGTGCAAACTGCTGGCGTCGCAGTAGACAGCTGCTGCACCAGTGTACTCACATACTTCGTCCGCCATTTTGACGCAGAAACAAAAAACACTGCACCCGGTGTGGGCCCAAGCGTACGAGCTACTGTCATTTCGCAAAATCGTGCGAATGACGTCCGAGTCGCGCGCAAGTTGCTGCTTGTGACGTTGTGGAGGAAGGCGATTGGCGAGTAAAAACAAAAAATGTTGTAGTAACCCGGACGCGAGCGACTGACCCATTCGCAATGCCAATAGAGTACACTCCACAAAATGCCCTTCTGGTAGCAACCGCACCCGCCGGCGGGGATGCGGTAGACCCAATCAAGTTCTACATAATCCTGGAAGGCCCCGTCAGGGTCACTCCTCTCCCGCGCGCTTCTCGCCATGGCAACGTCCTATGCCGAGGTCTTTCCTTCCGGTCCTTAAGCTGTTGCTATTAATTCTAGGGGTAAGAGTCTTCCGCTCCCCCAAAAGTCCGGTTACGCTTGATACGAAGATTTTGCGACACAAGCATTAGGTCCATGTCAAAAAAAAATGACCCATTCGCACATGACAGTAACTCGTATGATGCGGTCACACGGTGCGAGTAGCTGCACCTCAGTAACTGACTAAGTCAGCTCGCATGCCAGCTCGCCCTGTATGACCTAGGCATAAGGCTCGCATCGTACGCTCGGTCGCTAAGTCTCGCATCGTATGCTCAGCTCAGCCCATGAAACTGAACAACTTTTGTTCCAGAAGAAGAAACAAAACGTACTTTTCATACAAACTGAACAGCGGATTGAGTCATATTTTTTTGTGAATTTTAAATAGTTGTTTAATTTCATGGGCTGACCTAACACTAGATAGGTTTGGCGTCATTTAACTAACACGTTGTATATGTCCCCACCGAGGGGTTCGAGCCTAACCAGAATTAGGCATATTTCTTAGTTTTAATTGTTTTAACTTAGTCAAATAGACTTCAATTACATTAGCTAATACGTGGTTACTCTATCTATTGATCAATTAGGTGATGCACTGTTTGATCATAAACAGTTCATTATACTTTCAGACATCTAACTATCCAATCTCTTCAATTACATTTTTGTAAACATATCAAGTCCACATAAAACAGTGGCCCCTAAATCAAAAGCCTCGCATAAAACTGGCTATCTGGTATTTTTTCATTATTTTACATCGTCCATAAAAGTATGTGACGACAAAAACGTCGCGTTTGGGTCACGCGACGCAAATGCGAACATCAAAATTAAATTGTAGCACATAAAATGGTCTAAATCATAATGTTGACGTAATAACGGTGAGTCGACACACGTTATTAATTAAGTTATAAAAAAGTCATAGCCAAATTAGCATATTTATGGATCAATAAAGTAGTAGAGGTGGTTTGGACACGGGATAGCTCGCGGGCCCCGGCTCCCGCCTACCGGGACGACTCAAGGGCCGGATTATACGACCGGGTCGTTTCCAGTGCTGATAGTTTTAAATACAGAACATCTAAATAAAAGTCCTTCATACATTGAAACTTAAAAAAAATACCATGAACAATTAGGAACAAAAAGCTGAATTGGATGCTTTTAATAAAAGTTTAATTGTATAAGGATTCGGTTCAATTGATCACCAATAAAATAGGTTATTAAATTCTTGAACCAATATACCGTATTTTGTAAAAAGTGGAGCTGATAGAAGTAAATCCACTCCATTCTCATGTACGACTGTCAACTGGTAGAGATATGGTAGTATCAAAGAGACACTTGGCTCCACCGGCAGAATCACACCAGACTGTGTTGCCAGAACCTTGCGACCCTATACCAGACCCTGAAGAGCCCACATCACTTGAGGCTGATGAACGTCCTTTGTAATCATAATGTTATTGTTAGTCGTATGATAGGTTTGCCTGAAAAACTTAATGACTAACTTATTTGAAAACAATTGTTAAACATTTAAATACTAAAAACGCTGAAATAAAAATGGATTAGATTTAAAATGAATTAAAGTATGAAATAGTTTGGTACCTACCTTATTTTTTTGTAGTAGTGAAGGAAACATACTTTAATTTGATATTAAAACCGAGTAATTTATTTATTTGATTACAGATAAATACCTTTCTGGGTACGTTCGATTATAAAACTTTTATTCACACACACACAAAATCACGTTCATCTCCTCGAGGGGGTGAGCAGAGCTTTAGTGGTCTCCCAAGGATAACCACATCTGGCAATATTTTTGGGTTATGTTTCTATAACCGATCTTCTTGTTTCTTAGTGCACCTAGTGACAGGTTGCCAGCATGCCAACTATCTGGCACTAAATCCACATCTCTTAGTCGCCTTCTACAACACACGAAGGTAGACATGGGTTGGTCCTATTCGAATGCCGGGGCGAGCTACACGGCGGTTCTTCCCTTAGTCGCCTTTTATGATAACCATGGGAAGACGAGTTTGTCCTTTCAAATGCCGGGAGCCACACGGCGGTTCTTCCCTTAGTCGCCTCTTACGACACCCATGGGAAGACCATTTGGCTAACGTAGGTCATTTTCTGACGGGTTTGTCCTATTCGAATGCCGGGAGCCACACGGCGGTTCTTCCCTTAGTCGCCTCTTACGACACACATGGGAAGACGGGTTGGTCCTGTTCGAATGCCGGGAGCCACACGGTGGTTCTTCCATTAGTCGCCTCTTACAACACCCATGGGAAGACGGGTTGGAAAGCTCCGTATCCCCATAGGAACATGGGGATACGGAGCTTTTATTCAAGGTGTAATAATGACTCATGTTTTTATTTTATTTTTGCCATTTGAATATTTGTATCTGGAGACACTTTTAAACAATCTGGCAATGAAAATATTTCCTGGAGATGAATCGATTTATTATAAAGAATAATTATTTGGTTACGATACGAATAAATACTTTAATGTCAAAAGATATTGTTGGCCTTGTATAATAGTAGGTACCCTAGAAGAATTTCTATTGTTATGATTTGAAACGGGATATTTACATGGTTTTCCGTAACGTGAATTTACGTAGACGTTACTTGTACAAGTTTTATTTCTCAACCATATAAGTACCCTTTATTCATAATTAGCCTCTTAAAGAGGATACTAATATTTGTCAAGTGTATTTTGGGACAAGTTTAATTACTCGTTGTTTAAGTTCTAAAATTTCCGAGAAAAAGCGGAAACAAACGAGCCGACAAGATGACGCCGTGCAGCTTTAGCTAAAAGTTTATTTTTACTAGTTGAAGTAGAAATAGTGAACGTATAGGTACTAATCGGTAGGAAGAAATTAATACTAAGTAACGCGACACAGCTTCAAACCGTTCAGCCGATGGGTCCAGTGGATATACACATTACAAGTACAACCTTAAGCTGTGCGTAACCTTGCAGATTCCGACGCACTTTTGTTAAGCACTTTGCAGTCAGTGTTTTGTGAATTTTGCATTTTACAAATTAAAATCATATTCACACCATGAATTATGAAAGTATGTTCGTTCAGTCTATTCAACTGAATTAATCAAGAGAAACATCGGTTTTCGAAAAAAAGTTTTGCTAGTGTTTTTATAAAATAATAATAAAAAAATAATCAAACTTGCTGTCTATACTCGCTTCGGTCATGTAGTTTTTAGGTTTTTGCCGAAGAGTAAGATATTTTTTCTTGATAAAATTGGCCTATGTAATTTTCAAAGCTTTCAGCAGTTTCAGTTATTTGGTTCAAATCAACAGCCCGTTACAGTCCACTGCAGGGCTATGAGCCTCCTCCGATTAAGTGGAGGGTTTTGCCATAATCTCCACGTTTATCTGGTTGCCTTTAATTAATTAATAGCGGATGTTTCATTCATTAAGACAGAAATATATTATGTAATACATACTTTAGGCTAGGTGAATAAAAACGACTCGCACTTGGCCACTTTTTTTGCTATTATATTAGTAACACTATTTAAAAATAAAAAAGAACTTTCACTGATAAACCGGTTTCTTCAAATTAAGAATTAAAATAATTTTGATTATTCAAAACTTCAAATCAAATTTAAATCAAATTGATATTAGTGGAGGCAATCCTGGGCCGCATCGCGGCATAAGGACCTGATTTACCAAAATATGATTCCATTGTCATCAGATTTACATACTACGTATCCAAAATATTAGATGATTTGGACCTAGTTCAAAAATAACTTGCAAAACTTGACCCAACCATGCTAACTACAAGCCTGTAATAAAAATGCACGACACTTAATAAAATTAATATGTAGTCACGTTGTGGTCACGGTCTGACCGACTCTTTGTTTTATGCTCATTTTGCGCGTAGAGCGCTCACATGTCACGCCTCCTTTGTTGTATTATTCCTTTGTTTATCTTTTCCGAGACCCTGTCCGGTTCATATAATTACCTTATTTCTAATTTCATATTGACTAAGCAATATATCTACCGTTCAACAGCACCACCCATTCATCCATCTACCTATTACAATACCTACGAGCAGCTACCGCCCCTGGCCGATACACATCGACGTTCGCGAAACATACATTACATAAACGGCCCGTTACAGTCCACTGCTGGACCATGAGCCTCCTCCACTTAAGTGGAGGGTTTTGCCATAATCTCCACGCTTGGCAGGCGGGTTGGAGATCGCAGATTAAAAGGTTACTGTATCTGAGAGTGCTGCTGCCCGTTCCCTGTTCAATGTGTAGTCCCTAAGTCGCCTCTTACGACACCCACGGTAAGAGTAGGGGTTGGTGACAAATGTATTTTACTCTGCCGTCACCCACCACACGGCGTATTCACCCTCTCGTAATACCGGGTGCAAGTGTAACAGATTTTAGCAAACTGACACCGTGGCCCTGATTTGGAAAGTCATCCTTAGTTTGTATAAGTGTATTTTAATACACCTATGAGTCATCTATTACTTACATACATCTATTTTACTGTAGGGTCATGCCGAGAATGCAAATTGTAGTAATTTATTTGAATGTATTGATTTAATGTACGGTGCAGAAACGGGCTGTTTTTAACTGAGGGAAATATTTAAAGAAATCAATATTCAGACATTTGAGCCTTAATATATTTATGCCAATCTGGTGTATGTAACAATAAATATAAGTAATTAAAAAAAAAACAATGATAAACGTAATTTTAACACAGAAATAAAGATAAATAAATAAATATGGGGGGTCTGGGGACATCTTCACACAAGATAAGTTGGCGGTTCATGTCAGCCGACCGCATAAGATTAAAAAATCGTTTAATGATAATTGTATACGCTATTACAATAAGGTCTCTCCTGATATTAAGTTTAAAATTATTATAAAGCAGAAATGTTATAAAAAAGGTTACTATAGGATATCTGATTACTTAGAGGACAATTGTCCACGGGAGTAGATTGCTTGAGTCTGCTACTCAATATTCCATTTCAATTCTTTCAGCATGAATTTTGTAAATGAGCATATTTTATTTAAAAAAGGATACGCAAAAGATGCGACGACTGTTATGTAGAGTTTCTTCGGTGAGCTCTTCTCCACAGATACCGCCATTATTGTGTCAGTGAACTCACCCAAAAAAATGTAAGTAATGACGAATCTAAGTGATGTAATGAAAATTTGAAGAGATACACCAATCAAATTAAGATACAGTAGTCAAATTAAGATTATTTTAATAAATCACAGATCTAATTTTAAAATGTTTTAAAAGTCGAAAAGGACGGACGAATTTAAATTAAGTAGAGCAGAAATTCCCGAATTAGCCCCAGTTTATTTAGGATTTTATACTACAAGTGAGATGATCGGCCTACTAAAAAAGATCAGTAATAATTAATTATCTAAAGAAATGGAGTTTTATTAACTTCTCCTAGTGAGGTCGACGACCGACCTTACAAATCTTGGGGTCAGTATTATTGAGCCGTCTGCCAATTGCTCTTGACATGGCTCAAGTTATTTAGCGCAGTTTTATCACTTTGTGGACGCTCGTTTACTTTTTTCACATCCATCCTTAAGATAAGAGATAAGTCCTCAGACTGTGTGGCAGACTTTCCTAAGTAAGTAATTATCTATTTTATATTAATCTGTTCTGAAGAGAATGGAACATTTGACTATTTTAAGCGAGTGGACCAACCCTGGAATTTGAGAAATAAGATTTTACATGACTGAAAAAACACAAGTAAACACACACGTCATCTCCGATATGATAAATAAACTAAACTAAACTTTTTATTAGAAAGAGGCCTTAATTCAATCTTCAAAAATAGTAGTCGCAATTTCACTTTCACAACAGTTACTTACAAACGCTTTTTTATTTAAATGTAATAATTATTTTCAGAAACAATATAATACAGGCATACATACTAGGCCAAACACAATTACTCATAAATTTCAGTAAACAATTTTTTTTAATAAATAATCTTGAAACCGTAGTTAAACTATACCCAAAAAGTTGTGGTTGAGGGGTCTTCGATGGTGTCACTTCAGCTGGTGCAATGCTGCACGTTGCGCGGGCGCAGCTGAGGGTGCACGATCGATGCGGGGCGAGGAGGTGGTGCGGGGTGCTCGCTCGCGTGGGCGTGGCGGTAGAGGCGGCGCGCGGAGGCCATTCGCCGGCGCCGCGGCCGCGCTCCGCCCCGCCGCCCCCGCCTGCCCCGCACCGCGCCGCTCGCCCACTCAGTGCCTCGCGAGTCGTCGCCCGTTTTGCATGTGTCGTGTGCCCTCACCCCGAACGTGTTACGTTGCAGATGCGAGCCCGTTGCCGCTAAAACGATGCCCGCCGAAGAGGAACCCGCGGCCATGGAGAGCCGGGACGCCGACGGATCGCCTCAACAATTTTGTCTAAGATGGAATAATTACCAGAGCAATCTCGCAAACTGTTTTGATCAACTTCTTCAAACAGAATCTTTCGTCGATGTGACTCTAGCATGTGAGGGACAGAGCTTGAAAGCGCACAAAGTCGTGCTATCCGCATGCAGCCCCTACTTCCAAACATTGTTTATGGACAATCCGTGTCGGCATCCAATAATAATAATGCGTGACATAAAATATTGCGACTTGAAAGCTGTGGTCGACTTCATGTATCGTGGCGAGATTAACGTGTCACAGGATCAAATAACAGCGCTGCTAAAAGTTGCCGAAACTTTGAAGATAAGGGGGCTGACAGACGTGAGCGGGGAGCACGCGGTGTTGAGGCCGGGCGGGGTTGAGGCGCGGGCGCCAAAGAGGCCGGTGAGTCGCGAGACGGAGTCGCCGGCCAAGGCACGGAGACGGGCGTCGACGGAGCGCAGCCCGGGCCCGAGCCCGCGCCGCTCGCCGAGCACACCGGCAGGCGCCAGCGCGGGCGGCGACGGCCCGCCGCCGGGTGAGCCGCCGGCACGCGTCAGCCCGGCCATGCCGCCGCTGCACGTCGACGACGTCGACATCAGGCCCGGAATCGCCGAGATGATCCGCGAGGAGGAAAGGGTAAGTCCGCACAAGTCTTTAACCCGCGTCGCTTCCACGCCGCGCTCATAAAAGTTTTCCCGCCGTTTGCCGCTCCCCGCGCAACCCTCTAGCCACCCGCCCCGCACCCTCGCTTCGCTAAACTTTCCATTCCGTATCGTATTGCGCAATTAAATTATTTTGTACACAATTCTACGCTTTCTTTTTGGTTCTTTCTAATGTGAAAGTTTTGCTTTTTTGTATGACAGATAACAGTTATTTTTGTTTTTATCTTTATTTTTGCAATTAAGTTTATTATAGGATAAAAAATTCAAGTATGACATAATGGAACTTCTTGTGGGAACGCTCTCTATTACCATTAAATTTTTAAAGGTTTTTATGACTATTAATAGTATGTTGGGTGAGACAAGATGTATTAACTGTGTTAGAGTATCTATCTAGTATAAGTACTACTATGTACTTATTTTAAAATTCCCATAACTTACTTAGATATCAAGTTTTAGTTTAAAATTTTGCGTATTTTCATCAACTCTAGTTTACTTACGTATTTGATTATTATATTAACCCAGTATTGAGCAAATCTAAGATCACGCTCCAAGCCCCGAAAGGGTGAGCAGAGCTTTAGTTGACTCCCAAGGAGCACACACTAAAACCACTTTTGGCAATATTTTACACCTATCTTCACTATACAATATACCTAGATTTAATCTGGTACAAAAATTATTTAGTCTGACGTGCACTAAAAATATTATTACAACATGATTTAGGTCTTCTTCATCATCGTGTGGGTTGTAATGTAAGATCGACGACCGATCTTACAAACCCTAGTGTTAGTGTTATAGAGCCGCCAAAGGCTACTGACTTGGCTCGTGTAACGACTAGATAATGGCCGGGACCAACGGCTTAACGTGCCTTCCGAAGGACGGAATCATCTTTCTTTTCGGACAATCAGGTGATTCAGCCTGCTTGATAATTTAGGTAAAAAATATCTGTATATAGTATATATAAAATTTAATCAAATAAATACAATAAATTTTGCCGATGCCTGCAGTAACGCCCTCAATTTAAAACTAGGCCAATCAAACCATTAAACCTACTGTAATAGAATAAAATAGGAAACTTAAATCATCCTAAGGTAGGATGAACGAACATCTGATGCATTGAATCATCTGTCAAACATCGAAATAAAACTTTAGAACGCTTCAGGCCCGATATACAGACATAAGTCTAAAATTTACAGGTACGACTTTATCTACGTTATTTATTATTTATATAACAGATCTTTGATCTTCATTCCCTTTCATTACTCAAAAAAACAAAAAGGTAGATGGATTTTTAGGATAATTTAAACTACTACTTACAGAACCTGTAGTTCAGCTCGCTACAAGCCAGCCTGGCTGACCTAAACATACATGATAAAGAGAGTATTTTCGTCAAGGTTTGTCATTGACATCCTTTAAGAAATATGGAAATGTAAAAAAAATGAGGATGCCTCTTTCTCAATCGCTGTATAGACGTACATCAGGTAGAGATGGTCTGACGCGCCCCACTACCGCATTTACACACATATTTTTTTTGTTTTAGGTTTAAGTTTTTCTATTTGAAAAGTGATGTAGGCATACAGATCGTAGTTCATGTAACAGTTGACGCTCTCACACAGATGAAAGTGTCGTTGTTAATATAAACAACTAAATAAGTGGTGGGGCGCGTCATTTCAAACTAGACAAGCTCTACTTAATAGTAAAAAAAGTGACTATCTACCAGTAATGTAAAATATATTCAAAATTACTACATGGGATAATTAACCATGTAGTCTTTATTTGCATAGGAAGAAAGACATAACATAGTTATAACGAACGACTAGGTACATAAAAGAAGCACTATGCATTTACAAGCGCAAAAGCCTTAGGTCGACCGGGGTTCTATTTCTATTAATGTTCACATTATATTGTACGGGTCATGTTGTTGTGGTTTTGTCTAATTCTGTAATTATGTAGTTTTATAACCCCTAAAGATGCTGTGAAGTGAAACCGATTGGGTTCATTCAAATATATATATGTGGAGTACAAGTATTTATATCATTAAAAATACCATGTAGTTTCACCAAGTGCCGACAATCGCGAGTAAAAATTATGTTCTATTTATTTGTTAGTAACTTACTGTACTATTACTTTTACCGCTTCCTTCTCATTATGATTCCCTGCTTATTCTGCTGTAGATCATGCTACCAGTACTTTGACTGCTCAACAAGTTTTCTATTTGTTACTCATAAAGTTAAAAAAGTAAGTTAGTAGTTTAGCGGTGCGAGTGTGCAGCGACGGTTCTCAAACACGTGGTAGAGTAGACGCGATCCTGTTGGACAGACATCGAGTAAAAAGCTGGTAGAAAGTTAAAGGTCATTTTTATAAGATAACACATCACACATGGTATTTTCTTTTGAAATCTCGTTTTAACAATATTCTTTTTTTATGTTTCACTGAAAAGGCTCATTACAGAACATACATTTAAATTAAAAATAGAATTTGGCACATCTAAATATTACATCCACATTACACACATTATGTTTGTTACATTTATATATTTTTCTATTTATTATTATTGCTACAACTTTATAAATATGCGCAACTTTTTTAAAAGTGGGAAGTGTGCGAAATAAGTTTGGGAATCTGTTTTAATAGCTACCGTAGCTATTAAAACAGATTTCTAAACCTATTCCCGAGCGTAGCTACCTATACTACCTATATATACGGTTACGTTACGATATACCGCATGGAAGCCGTAGCGTCGTAGCGTCTGCAGTTAAGGTGTTGTGATCGTCTCTTCACTCGATTGGCGCATTATCGATCGTGATAATAAATAGTAACTGTCTTGCAATAAAAAAAACAGTAGTTTCCTGACCTTAATTTACATTGCCTTTCATACCTATCCTACGGAGACAATGGTGGGTACTACACGATTTTTGTTTCTAACATTGTTTTGAGCAGAGCATTTGTCATCCACTATAAAAAAATAAAGTATTAGCAATATTAATTAAAAATTAATAGATTATTACGAAATTCAATCAGTTAATAACTATACCTATAAAACATTAAACAATAAGAAATAATTCTGAATAAAGTAAAAGAAGTACAATATTATCGTCTCATTTCTGAGTCATAATTTTTTCCTAATACGACCTAGATTACAATGCTTCTGGCTTTGTAAAATTATTTTATCTTTTGCCCAGATTTAAAACAAATAATTATGAATGATTTCTCTGATCATTGGCACAGTTTTTTTCCCTGAAGCAGTATTACTAGTTCCTGCAATATTATTACGCTCGAAATTTAGTCAACAGAAAAGGTGTAATTTAAATTAATTCACAACAAAACATATTTTCAAACAGATTATCAAAGGATGCTTAACAAGCAATATAAAAGGGCTTAAAGCTCAATTTTTAATCAGACTATTTCATAGTACTTGAGAAAATTCAAAATTGCAAAAATACACGGGGTCTTACTTTCTTTTCACACCAGTATAAAACCATTACGCAACTGTTGATCTTTCCCGTATTTACACAATAAAAGTAATCATGACATTGTTTTGCAATGAGCCGTTTTACGAAAGGTGTTAAATAGTTGGAAGTGAGGAATTACATGTAGACGAAGAATACACAAAAAAGAAGATAATTAAATAATCAAATGAATTTTAAAAGTAACGACGTTGCTTTCTATCGACACCAGAAAACCTAATTTTAAAAGTAACGACGTTGCTTTCTATCGACGCCAGAAAACCTAATTTCAAAAGTAACGACGTTGCCATCTATCGACACCATAAAACCTAATTTTTAACACCTCAAACGTTTTGTCAGTTTTTTTACATAGGTACAACGAATTATCTATATAGTCTAGAAGAGTAACAAACTTGACCCCAACAAATGAATACCAAAGAAGCAAAACTATACCGTACGACATTCCAATACGCGGCACAATGATGTTATATGACTCAGTTTGTAAGAACGTCGAAATTAAGTTTCAATGTACAGCAGCGACATCATCAGCATGTCTGTCGTCGTCGTCGTCTGTCAAAATTAATTAGGTCCATGTTTTAGCGGGTTTCGTTAGACGGTTAGACGGACTTCTAGACTATAGATAATTCGTTGCATAGGTAATACGAGTAAAAAGTTTGGCAAAAGCAACGAAGGATACTCGACTTGCACCTGTGTAATAGAGAAGGATACTGTCTGTTACATTCAAGGTCAGCGCTCATACGAGTAATTAATAATAAGCTACATAAAATGAGCGTTTGGCAAAAGTAGCGGAGGATACTCGACTCGCACCTGTGTAACAGGGTGAGTGTAATAGAGCAGGATACTGTCGGTTACATTCAAGGTTAGAGCTCATAATTCGTTATGCGAGCTGTGAAATTTTACCCAGAACAACAGGCTGAAACCGCAATGGTATTAATTCAGCTAAAACGACGCGTGCTCCACCGACGACGTTTATTAAGCGATTTTTAAATTATTTGTAACTCGTATTTGTATCCAAGCAAAGCAAGATATTTGTGTCTTTTGTGGTGGAATTGAAATCTCCATCTTAAATTGTATGAACCTTAATATTGGTTAACTTGTGGTTTCCATTGTGCGCTTGAGTTGTGTGGTACGCGTTCGGTAATAATTTTACGTTTCGTGATGCATTTGAAATTAAATTAGGTCTGCATAGCATAAACATTTTCCAATACGTTTCTTGGCTTTTGTTTCCATGTTTTATTTTTGGTTTGTAAGTATCCAAAACTTGTAGGATATCCAAAAGGATACTGTCTTCCAGAATGTCATGAGTTCATCCTCTTTCCCATGATAATCCGTATTCCAGATTGGAACTTCTGTAACTATTTTCATTACGTAGTTTATTTTTGGGAGATGGAGAGATATAACTTGTCTAAAACGCAAAAAGCTGACTGTATTTTTTTTTATTAAAGAACTTTTCTACTGGCAAAAAGTTGCGTTAGAAAGCATTGTTTTAAAATACTTAGAAAGCCACGTCGCCGTAGCCGTTTAGTTGGTAAAAAAGCAAAAATGAATGAATGAAATGAATGGGGCCAAACCGTTTGTTACTGTTTTTTTCTGTAAACAGCAAAAAAACATTTAGCAATGACTTTTCATGATGATATGATACACTCTAGCTCGAATTCGGATCACGACATCAATGCAACTAAAGACTACAACTGCCTTGCAAAATTCCATCCTGCTTTAAGGTGGTCTCGTGATGATGATGATCTCTCCGACCGATTTCGGTCATGTCTCATATTTTTTTAATTAAACATTTTCTTGCAGGCACAAAGTTGCAAATTATTAAATTTTTTGTTAAAGTTTAAATTGTTAGAAAATGTACGCGTCCATTGTTAAGAGCGTTGTATAATTTAGTATTTTGCGACTAAAACTAGGTCTTTCTTGTAACAAAAGGATATTGTTTCAGTACAATTAGCAATGCAATCAACATAGATAAGTGAATGTTTGCATTCAAGTGCACTAGGGAAAAATTTACGATTATTTTACCTTAGTAACCTATAAACTCGTTCGCATATTTGGGTCTATTCGGCTTTTTATGACATTTTTTTTCCTTTAAAGGTTGTTAAGATAAGACCCGTATGTTAAATATGTATTATTTATTAGGCTCAGATCGCATATTTTTTAGTATCTAAATATTAGTAACGGACAATATATTTTGTCTTTTTTAAGTAGTCACTGTAACTATTATTATCTAATCTGTGGTCACAGCCAGTATTGTTTTTGAATCTGGGATCTTCTATTTGCTTCCTAATCCAAGAATGCGCTGCACGTGCTTGTTGGTTTTAGTTCTTCCTCCAAAACTACATATTTCTCTAGCTCTCGCTTGCTTTAAAGTTTTGCAAACAAAAATATATAAGTATATTTAAAATAATTTTATTTTAGGCCATAAAATAATTAAGCAGATAACTTTTAAAAAGCAAAGGTTTAGAAACATTATAATAGCTTTTATGTTTTTAAAATTTTGCTTGAAACCGGTTGTTCTATATGTAGTATGTTCTAGAAATATACCGCATGCGAGCGAGGTTTATGTTGGGATTTACAATAGCGTCAATTCCGGAATTTCCTTAATTCAAGATCATCCATCCTTTTCGCCTTTTGAACATTTTCGACTCATCTACTGAAAATAATAATATAACATCAAAACATATTATTGTGTAAATGCCTTTACTACTAATAATATTTGTACAAGTATTTAGTTTTACAGTTTAGCCACGCCTAGCTTTGTTATTGGTTAAATATAGCTTTACATTTATTGAGACGACATTATATTGATCCTTTGTTTAATGATCGCACCAAAGCTGTCGGAGCGAAATTACGCATCAACTGGTAAAAAGCTTTGTTCCTGAAACCAAATCGCATTCAAATTACTGAGACAGTATCTAATCGTTTTTAAACTACAGCACTCTGATCAAACACAGGATTCACAGAACTTTACCCTCTGAAATAATAATAATATTAACACCCACCCCAATTAGTAGTGTTTTACAGGAAATACTTCTTGCAACTATCCTAGCTGGCCACAGTAGGCAGCGGATGATATGGACCGATAATCTAAATTACCAGTTACTCCGATGTTACAACAAGTTCACGAACTTAGAATCAGAACGCACAGGATTCCAGGATTCCGACACTTTTACATCAAGAATTCCTGAAAACATTTCCTGAACTTTATTACAGAACAAAGACTTGTAGATCAAATCCGTGTAATACATAAAAATAACAGAATCTCACCTGCTGATAGGGAGAAAATTAAAGCAGAAGTTAGAACTTATTACTAGAACACATTACTTAATTATCGAAGAAAATTTTAACACCGCAACAAAAAACTCACAAATATCAGGAACACAAGAGCAAATTACACCTACATCTCTAGAGAATTATGAAAACACATATACAACACTAGACGAAACATTACAACATGCACCTACAGTCAAATCAACCCGTACAGATAAGGAACAAGATGCACAAGAAACGGAAATAACAAACTTGTTACAAAGAAACACTAATTAAATATATAGATGCATCCAGACCTGCAATACCAAAACTACCATTTATACGAAATCTTAACCTGACGATAGATAAAATGAACTTATTAATCTAAATTTATAAAAGACAAATCAGACATTAACATCATATACATACATACCCTGATATACTGTGCTGTCAAGTACTGCCAACGTATTAAGAACTTACGTAAACTCATCTAAAGCAAAACCTGTAAGAAATAACACAGCGAACCGACAAACTAATAGTAAACCAGGCTAGGAGAAACATCTAGAAACCAAAATTGAAACACTAAGGAAAGAAATAGGACAACTTACACAATATTTAGCAGGAAACCTATCACAAAATAAAAAAATAAAAATAAACCGGAACAACTAAGATACCGAAATACAAAAAACAATGACACTTCAGGCTTACGCTAAACGTTTAAAAAGATACCAAAAGTCTAAGCAGCGTAAATTCGATAACCGGAACTTCAATAATGACCAAAACTTTTTTACAGATCTTTAAGAGATAACAACAACAGCACAATATCAGATCCAGCTAACATAGATGAAACCACCCAATACTGGAGTAATCTATAGTCCACCCCAATAGATCACAACAAAGATGCATCATGGATTGAAGACATTGACTTGGCAAATGCAGCTATAGACGAGATTAAAATTACAGAAGATATAACAAACGTTACAAGCTCAATGTTGATCTGGAAAGCACCCGCGCCCCATGAAATCCAAAAAACCGAAGTCATAAACTTGAAAATAAAAGAAACCGTAAAAATACATACAGACAAAGACTAGTTAGAATATTAAAAACGCAGTTATCTGGCAGAAACAAAATTAAAGCAATAAATACATACGCAATACCCATACTCACATACTCATTCGGAATGATTAAAAGGACAGATACAGAATTAGAAGCACTTATATACTCACTCGAACAACTTGTAACCTGATACACCTGATACATTTGGCAGTTGAAAGATTTACACTTAAAAGGGAAAAAGGTGGTAGGGGAGTAATACTCGTAGATATAAAAAATCTACACTACAGGCAAATAGATAATCTACGCATATATTTCCTACAACGATGTGAGATCAGCCAAATTCACCAAGCTATATGCAATAAACCTAACTCAACACATGGAACGCTACAATTGAACAACCTAGATTTTAAACCAATAGATAAACTACAAATACATACAGAAGAAAGCAAAATAGAACGATGGAAATCTAAAACTTTACATGGAAAACATATCACAAACAAGAGTTCAGCATCAAATACATGGCTAAAACAAGGAAACATATATGATAGCAAACAGAACAAACCCTTTAAAACTAAAAGTTACCGAAATTGAGGATCCTTCCGTAACTTCTGACAAATGCAGACTTTGTTCACAACAAACAGAAACAATAGACCACATATTAGACCCCTCTTAGATGTAATTTCCATACCAAACATGGATAACTTATTAAAAAAACACTGAAAAAATCCAAAAGCATACCACTTTTGCTGAAAAAAAAAACCAAACCATTGTGGCACCAAGACAAAGTTAGAATTATACCAATTATAATTTCTTCTACCGGCATCATACCTAAAACCCTACACAAAGCAATAGTTGAACTAAATCTCCCGAAAACAAAGGCAGTAATACTGGACACTTGATAGTCCGGCGATTCCTCAATAATGCAACAATCTTTCAAGCACCCACTGAAATAGCACCGGAATAAAGTCACTTGGCAGAGCCCGTGCTTGGATCTGTAAAATCCGGCCTTGTGCTGAGAAAAGTAGTATTCTTCAAAACCAAACAATAATAATAACTATTCCCACCCTTGCATTATAATTTATTCTATGAAAATACATCATGTGGTGCTGTTTGTTCAGAAAAAATCTTATATAATCGATGAATATGCTTTTGTTGCCAATGTAGGTAAGTGTGGCAAACTTACACGTGCAATTCAATTAACGTACGTAATTAAAAAAGTACGTTTAAAAAAATATAGTATTAACCACGAGATTAATTTATGCCAACGATAAGAAGGTATTTATTATTGACGGTGTACGATTAATTCTGGTAAGTTAATATAGGCGAAGAAACTAAGATAAGAAGTGAATTGCATTCAGTTCTGCATTGAAATTTTTATTATATAGGTAGTTGTTTAGATACAAAAAAGCTGCATTTCATTTTGGAACAAAGCTGTGATTGTTTGCAAGCCAAGGGGTTCATGTGTACATAATTAAAAGCAAAGACACTTCCGACAAAGTAAGAAAAAGGCATACAAGAAGTTAGATAAACAAGATTGCGTCTGAATTTTTTATATTGTGCCACCGGAAATTATTCTACGAGTATTGTGACGTAATGTTTAAAATAAAATTAATAAACAAATGCATCAAGTTGATTTCGCTGTAACACAGACAAAAATCCAGACTTGAAAAATTGTATCCTTCTTTTCCGTGGGTCCTTCTCTTCAGTACCATGCCACAGTACACTTTGTAAAGTTGAGCTTTATTTTTCGTTTATATTCAAAGCAAAGTTGTATTTTATCGTTACTTTAGAAAAAAGTTTTACATCAGCAATTTGACAACTGACATTTCTTAGCTCTATGAGATATTTGCCTCCTTTCCTTGTTTGCTTCAAAAGGAGAAAAGGGCGAATGAAAGTTATTTTGGTGTCTGATAATATGCGTAGATTATAATAGAGCTTTGTATGTTATCTAAATGTTATTTCATTACGGAAAGCTCGGATTTGGACGTATAGTAAACTTTGTTTTGCCTAGTTTGGAGAAATCTAAAAAAATTATAACTCACCTATCTATTTTTAATGATTTATATACAAAAATAATGAATTAGATTTATACTTTTATGAAAGTACGTTTAATAACACCTTGGGATTATAGGTACATTTTCGAAATTAAACAATACATTGAATCAAGGTTAGGTTATCCAAAAAAAATTTGACATTCAAAAATAAACTTACAATTTTAGATTAATTTTGTAGCAACAACATTGGACTACTCTCGATATAGGTATACCTACAGGATTGAATGAGCCAAAGATAACATGCAACCTAACTCGTCTTCAAGTCGCCGCCGCCGTTTGTACCTATTACCTTACCTACATAGTTGTTCCTTTCTTTTATCAAACCGAGAATTAGAATAATATTCTAAAGGCTATATAACCGTCGTCGTTCATTGGTCGTAAAGATAACGATAATTATGTTTGTAATGGCGTGATTCACCGCTGGCCGGTTTTGCCTTTATTTTCGCAGTTCAATGAATAAGCCTCTATGACCTAATTTTATGGTGGTGACGCCATGGATTTCATAGTATATTCGGAGCTGCGATAATATTATGTAGATTACCTTAGGTTTCTCGTTAATAACCCAGGTCGTTAACAGACCAGAAGAATTAGAGTTAGATACGGATAGGATACAGTAGTTGTAAACTTGACGATTTTTATAACAAAGGAAATATTTTTGTACTACATATAATATTCTATTGCGGTCGGTCGCAAAAACAGTTTCCATTCTAATAAAATATGAGTAAGTATAAATTGTTTATTTAGGAGACCTTTGTCTGTTTGGATATAATTTTTTTATGTATTTCTAGTGCCTTAGCTAAATTTCATGATATGGTACTTCTATTTGTTAGGAACCAGTCAATCTACCTTATACAACTTCTGTTTCTTGTATGTTATGTTTTGTCAAAATTGTACAAGTTATTTCATATTAAAACTTAATACAAGTAATTGCACGAAAGCCAAAAAACCTAAAAGAAAAACATTTCATTATCACTTATGGTACGTAAGTGAGTAATTAGTTAAATAGGGCATTTGCAAAGTATGTTCGTATAATAATAATTTTAAATTCAGGAATTGATAAAGAAAGTTTAATCAAGGAAATATTTAATACGGATTTTATATTCTTCAATTAATATTTACTTATGCGTGAAATTAAAAAATATAACTATTGCGGTATTAAAATTCACGCAGTTTGAAAAACTTAATTTAATATTGTAGATTAACATTTACTAGGGCCTAGATTTCTGCATTATGTTTATAATTAAAATATAAGGTATCGGGGGCATGATAATTAAAATGCTACGATTTCATATTAGGTCAAACCTTGTTGTATGTTCTTAAAATATAACGTTCTGGCTCTGGGCTTTCCCTATCTTAATCAAAAGTCAAACCAAAAAATTCCATTGTTCCTATTAGTACCACTGAACCACCGGAGGTACTAGTTCTGGTGGTACAGTTCGTTCGGTGGTACTAATACGAACAATCATGCCCCCGATATTTTAATTATAAACATTATGCAGAAATCTAAGCCCCCCAGTAAATGTTAATCTACGGTGGTACTAATAGAAACAATGGAATTTTTTGTTTTTCGAGAAATTACTGCTGCTACCGAGTAGACGTGTGATTTAATTAAGTAAGGGGTGCGGTATTTTCAGTTTATATGTTACCGGCAATCGATAATTCAGGCATTCGTTAATGATGATGATGATAGTTTAACATTATATGCCCTGCCTAACCAATGTATACAATGCCTAGGTATTCTATAGAAGGCGACCAGGCAAAGTATGAAATGAAGGACAAATAAGACATCCTGATATGGGGCTGAGCAGCTATTGATACAATCTTCATTCTGGACTGCAGAAGAGAGCGGGCTTTTTTTAGAGATTTGTTTAAGAGGATAGACATCTTAACGGTTCCTGGCCAACACATCTTTGCTAATATTATGTATGTTAGGAAGAATATCCATTATAATTAAATTTGGTAAAAATTGGAAATCAAAATTTTGTTGATCACGTTGTAGACTAGCTCAGTCAGGTCAGTACTTCTTTGTGGGCCTCTGTGTGCGCCGCTATAACAAAATACGTTACCTAACGATATTTTAAATCAACGAGTCGAGTCGAGTCGATATTTTAAGACGATGTTTTTGGCGCTGTGAAGAAAGACTTACTAGAAGTTAAAAGACTATTTAACTTTAAAGTCCGCGCCCGCTATATTACCACATTGGTAGAAATAGCGATTAGATCAGTTATGGAAAGAAAAAAAAACTCCAACACGGCACAGGGAATATTAATAATACTTATTGATTATTGTGAATAAAATTTTAATTTAGAACATGCTGGAGTCCTGGGGAGTTTCTTCAGGCTGTTCTTCTTCACAGTGAGCGCACTCTTGTGGTGTACGTGCCTACTACAGACAAACTTCTTAGGCTAGCTTAGACTTCAAAAAATGATTGTGTAGAATCTTAATTTTAATAAAGATTGAGTATCTTATGTTTTATATCTGTGTGTGACATTATTTTGTTTCTGACTCCCATAATAGGCTAAAGTTTATTATTTAAAACTTAAATTAACATAAAATAAGTTTGTTTATAAGAGAGCGTAGGTGGTATAATGGTGAGATATAACCACGAAATGTCACTAAAATACCGTTACTTTCATATCATACCTAAAGTAAATACTCATATAAAAAAGGTTATTTTTATATTAGTGCACAAACCTAAACAAATGGTCAGTCAGTTTTTTTTTATCGTTTTTCGACCTATGTTTCTTGGGAAATGTGGTACTTGATGCTCTAAATCATAGACAAATAAATGGTCTAAATATTTAAGTACAAGATCCCAAAAAGAAGACAGTTCAACCTAAATTCGTCGGTATTTTTCACAAGTTATTACACAATACACTGGCGTTATCACAAAATTTGTCTGTGACAAACATCGGCTATTCTCTTTAATTAAACTTATGCTAACACTGACTATCTCCTTTATAGGCTTAATTTAAAACAACACAGATAAAACACAAAAGTGCCAGATCTTATGAATTAAGGTTAAGTTTTTATTTACTTGTCGATTCTTGTAGTCGCTTGAGTTTCTATCACCTTTATACGAACAGTGAATAAGTACCACGAATACAAGTATAATGCTAATTGGGAAGCATTATGTAAATTATTCTTTTGTAAATCAATACGAGGTTAAACTTATTTTTAGATGCTCTTTTGCTTGTTGAGTGAGATGTAGAGTGTGTGTAGGTACCCACTTCAGAGTTATTCTATTCTCAACTTTCTTATTTTCCTATCAGTTTTCATCCTCATCTGCTAATATGCTTTGTAAAGTATTTCTCTCGTGAATAGCTCTCCCGAACTCTGCTTTCATATTAGGTGAAGTAATTATTTGTATTAAATTCTATTCTATTCATAATTGTCATGTTCAATATCATAATTATGATTTACTAAATTATGTGCAATACGGGATATCCCATTCGTTCGTAGCGACTTTGAACCTATCTTGAATAAAATATGACAAATGAATTTGTTTAATTTTTTTGTTTATAAAAAGATGTTTGTGTGTTATCCAGTAGGAAAAAGAGCATCGCACCAAAGAGTGCCTACTTAAAGAAGTAAAAAAACGCGTTTTGGTGTACATGTATGAAACATATGCCAATCGATAGATAAAATTATTATAAACAACGAATACTCTTCGACTACCCTATTTAAGGGTAGGCTCGACCCCTCGGTGGGGACGTAAATGAGCTGTTAATGTTGATAGTATATCATAATAGGTTATTTATTTTAAATTTTTAGGATTTATTTATAAATAACTAAATACTAGTGTCTCTGTGAGCTGTGTAGAATTCGCGAGTACTTTTTTTTAAATGCAGCCATTTATGATTTTTTTACGTCCCAACCCTCGTATTTTTTTTTTCGTTTGTTGAGAAATGTGAATGTAGAGGAAAACAGCTTCAGCGGTGGACGTTATAAGCTGGCAACCCCCATAACTCCGTAATTTTTTTAAATTTCCAAAAACTGACTCGACAAAAAATTTGTTTAATTTATCGAACCTGCTCACAAAATTTCACGAGAATCTGTTGAGAAACGCGACCTGTAGAGTGGAACAAACAGACAGACACACAGACATACAAAAGCAATTTTGGCCAAGCTGAAGCAGAGACGCTTTGCTCGCTCGGTCAATGAAATAAAGCAAAATATTTAAAAAAATGAGAGAAATCTTGTATCGATCAGCAAATTGTGATAAGTTTAATTATACATCCTTTTTTACTCGCTTTGCATCAAGTTACGAGTACGTGTTGTTCATCAAAGCACAAAGCACTGCATGTTACAAAATCAGCTGGTTTAAGCAATTATGTATGTAACAAAAATATCATGACAGTCAAATGTATAAAAAATAAAATAAAATGTGCTATTATGTATGTACAGTACACTGAACCTCACCAACCAAATCAATTTATTTTTATAATTACATTTGTACTATATAATTCTGATTTTAATAAAACTTAAATGCCCAGAAAAGGTTAAACTGACTTATATAAATAAGTATATTGTTATATACAAAAAAGCATAACCTGTGTTTACAAAATCAAATGACTTAAACATATATACTTCTTTAAATTACTTCTTTAAATTATAATTCTTTAAATTATAATAATATAATTATTTAAATTCTTTAAATTATAGACTTCTTTAAATTATATTTCACGTTTTCAAAAATAAATAACTCTGAAAGTATGTCACTTTCGTCATTTTGTCCAAATGTATTTGTTGTTTGTAATAATTCACCAAAATGCCATAATGCGACTTTTTATATAGGTATGTACTTGCACTTTAGGTAGACCAGCCTTCATACAAAAATGTTCAAACCTCTTTAGATTTTCATTATCTAGCCGTGGCTTATGTTCGCATAGTTCTCATATTTTCCCATGGGAATAAAATATTATAGTTTATGTAATTGTCCAACTTTTCAACCCCAATTACGTGCAGGTATCAAAAGATCGTGACATTCTTAAGTTACAAAATAATTGATCCCACCTTCTCCCTCTCCTAAAGAAGATTTATAAAATTGCATATTCAGATATATTATTACGGTATATTGGAATAAAAAATGTTCAATACCTTACTTAAAAAGTAACGGACTTTACATATAAATTTTATCCTCTTTCCTCTTTTTTTTGTTTTTTTTTTTCTATAAACGTATTGAAGAAACGTAGGAAACCCAATGCCAATGCCACTTTAAAAAACGTAATTCGTCTGGTCTGTCACAGTCTGTCAAATAAATATTTTCACATTTTAGTTGCTTCCAACGAATTGACTATAGATAATTCGTCGGTTGCTTCTTTCTATTTACACAAATTTCGCAAAACTGTTACTAAGTTATTAAACTTGTGTTTACCTTTGTGTATCCTCTTAAGTTGGCATTAAAACACGATGAGGAGAAAACTGTTTCAAAATCATTGCAAAAGAAACCAAACTGCCCTGAAAAATTACTTGATTAAAGATACTGCCTACAGCCCCTTCGGCCGGCACGAAACCAATGCTACGGAACCAGTTACATTGTTTACTTCGGGTAAGTCGCGAGGGCAGCAAAGCCACGTGCTTTTTGCCATTTTTACTTTATAATATTATTATTATAATAATATGTTTTATTTCTTAATTAATGGCGTTAAAATATCATATACAACCAGTCCAAATTAGTTACTTTGACCACGTTTTTTTATCCTGACCTAATTTTTTTATCCTGGTCTAATCTGACGCTAGGAAGAAGAAGAAGACCTATGATGGCAATGACTTTATTTAACGTTTTATGAATCTATTAAAAGGTCATATTTTCACTTGGTATTTTCAGTACAGGTATCTTTTTATGTTCGACATTATAAAACGTGAACGTACTCCTATTTGATTTATAGTAATTTGTAAGCTAACTTAGTCATTAAAAGAATTGTTATTTATTGTACTCGTATTCAGCTGACTATTATATTCTGTTAGGTATGTGTGCATACCTATACGTCTTAGCCTCGTTGGTTATTGCTGGCCGTAAATACTTTTAGAATCTTTGGGTTTATTTGAATTTAGAAGAAGAAAATATTCCTTGATCGACAAGAGCTTATTCTATGATTGTCTGCCCTTTTGTAAAAACTGTTCTCATGATAAAAATAAAACTTTAGAATCCCTTGCATCTAATTTCTTTGATTTATAAAACCGCCTCCACCCCCACAATTTATTCTTAGACCGTCTAAGATTAACAAGTTCATCTTTCTTATTTTTGAAATAAAATATAGAAATCTCTTTATGAAATAAATTCAAAAACATTTATTTGTAACTACTCGCTTTGTTTATAATATTACCAGCTTTTCTACCCGTCTACGCCCGGGACTAAAATGAATGAATCGCAAAAAAGTATTAAATTAAATAATTTTTTTCTTTATTTCACAAATATAGTAGCCTATTATTACCTGGACAGTATTCTCTTCTATCGATTGGTACAAACCCCATCGAAATCGGTGCAGCCGTTCTCTGGTTATAAAAGGACAAACATTCAGTTTTATATAGTTCAAATGTTTATTTGTGATCATAAATAATAAAAATCAAAATATTATGTAGGTACTCAACACTGGCTAAATACATCTTCAGTAAGATATGAAGGCATTAATTAAATAAAACATCTTAGTAGGTAATGTACGTATCTGCTATTTATTGCTTGATACCACTTGGTTCTTTTAAAAGCTGAGCAAAGATTTTTCTTGAATACATAAAATTGCAGTCACAGTGACGGAGTGTTACATCGTCAACTGAAAACAATCACATGAGGAGTCATTGAACCGAGTGACCTTTACGAAGCCCCTCTCCTCGGCGACTGCCCCCCACCCCGCGACCGCGACCCTATCCTGCTTGAATCACTTTGCTTCAAGTTATCCTTATACGTCGAAGAAGGTTACGTCCAACTTTATCTCGAAAATAAACATCTAATAGGTGCAAAAATTTAAATAAAATTCATTATTTATAACGCAATCCGGAAATTGTAGCGCTGCTGATGATTTTCTTAAACTTTGACAAAGTAAAGAATAGATTCTTATATAAATATAGGTATAGGTAAGTACTTCTTCCTTGTCGTAGTAAAAGATGAGTATTATGATTAAACAAAAACAAAAGAACGGAGAAAATTTAAAACTGCCCCATGGATCCAGGGTTCCCGCCATGTTCTCGCTATTATAAGTTTAAAGAACATCTTAATGTAAAAAAAAATGAATAACAGTATTTTTACTTTGTAATCTCATTTTTTCGTCTGGTTAAACATGTCGGTAGATCGGATTGCGGAAACCAAGAGATTCATTCACACTTCTCCACGCAAGTAGTCTAGTGTTTTAATTGGTGCGCACGCTCATATTTATTGCGGAAACAAGAAGCATTTTAATGGTTATTTATTACAAGCGTTTGTTAGTTGCGAGCGAGGTGCGAGCTTATCGGTATCGGGCATTATCAGGGATCCTCGTGCCGAGTCCACCTGCACCTCGGTGCACTAATATTCCAGGTGTCCTGTACAATACTCCTCATAGGTATATTATACTCGTAGTAGGAAGATTATCAGATTGCAGAGTAATATAGTGCGAACAAAGGCTTTATTTATTATTATTTTTATTAAACGGAAACACTCACGTAAATATGGAAACTTTGTCTTTCGATCCTGCACGAGGATAAAATTAAAAAAGGAAAAAATAATGAATAAAAATCACGTATTTAAAAAAAACAATGTTTCACCAATTTATTTTTACGCAGATTCGAATGCTTTATCATTTACAATAACCCTGTTCTACAAGTAACTGCATTGAATTATTTATTTGAAAAATATAAACATACGACTAATTTCAGTACCTACCAGGCTGCCACTATCAGTGTTTAAATTAAGAGTTATTGATTTTATTTTATAGTTTTTGTTTTTATTTTATACCATTTTTAGTTTAGAAATAAGTTTAATAAAGTTTAGTTCTTCGAAAAATGTAGATGGCGTTGATAGTTTTTGAAAACTCAGTATCGTTTGGTTTTGAGCTTAGTTTGTGTATCCAAAATCATTTTTAACGTTAGTACTCTCCAGAACTGTATACAGTCTTTCTTATATACAGGGTCTTTGGTCTTAGTGAATTTTAGTGGTTTTATTTTCAAGAGACCCGAAAACCCCCTTTTTGGTGTGCAATCTTGAGGACTGTACTGTAGTGTTGTTTTTAATGTTGTTGTTTGAGTCTCTATCTACGAGGCCACTTTGATGCTTTTTGACCGAGCGAGCGAAGCGTCTCCGTTTCAGCTTGGCCAAAATTGCTTTTGTATGTCTATCTGTCTGTCCGTCTGTTTGTTCCACTCTACAGATCGCGTTTCTCAACCGATTCTCGTGAAATTTTGTGAGCAGGTTCGATAAATTAATTGAAATTACTGTCGAGTCAGTATTTGGATATTTTTTAAATGACGGAGTTATGGGGCTTGCCAGCTTACAAGGTCTACCGCTGAGACTGTTTTCCTGTAACAGGTCACATTTCTCAACCAATAAAATATATATATATATTTGAGATAAATAAATTTCAAGGGGTCGGGATGTTTGTGGAGAAAAAATAAATATAAAGAGATATACAGACTCGCGAGGTCTACAGCTCACAGAGCCACTAGTCAAAGATTTTAGTCAATTTTTCTTCAACTTCTAGGTCAAAACAAAAACAGTAAAAAGCAAACTTATTAACAGTTCTACTAAGAAGACCTTAGTGAAGTTTTAAGGTAGGGCAGTACGACAATTATTTATTATTGCCCTCACCCTTGAAAAGCCTCGCGGCCGCGTCGACGACGCCGCGCCATCGCGCTGTTTGCTGGAAACGGTCAATTCACAGGGAAAGTCGTTCCAGTAGTGTTCCATAACTGTTATTATTAATGCGTGCTAATTACTCAGGCTAAACGGTCGATGCGCGGCCAATCAGCTGGTCGACGCTTTCCTTTCTAATACACAGTTTCATCGAATGTGACCTATAATCAGTATACCTAGTCTAGTAACAAATTTTAGTTATTACCTAGATGGCCGGCCAGGAACGTCAATTTACTTTGTTGCCTCAATATCTATCTACCCGGGTAATGCTTTTAGGAGTATTTCAATTAACTTGCCTTTTGTTTTTTTTTATTAATTTTAGTACTCATTCATAGATGGCAGTCGACTATGTAGAAACATAAAGCTTCATTTTGATTAAATGTCAGAGCACTTAAACAATATTTTCTCCGATACGCTCGAAAATGTGATCATTAATGCAAAAAACAATACGCGAAGTGACTTATTTTTATCCGACTACGGCGAAGCAAAACGGAGGGCTATGATTTTAGCCGCTATGTATGTTTGTATGTATGTATTTTCCCACATATCTCCTAAACTATCTATCATAATTGAACAAATGAGGTATCGTTCGAAGTGTCTTGATTGTCCGCTGGTTCTGGGCTATGACATCATACTAAATTAAATATAGCGCCTTCTAGAGGACATTAAGTACAACAATATTTTTTTATTTTATTAATGTATCATGTGGGGTATCAAATGAAAGGGCTTAATCTGCACATTCTAAATATATATATGTCGTGGCCATATCTAGAATTGACCACATCATGAAATTTTCGATCATTTCATGAAATGGTTACATTTCATGATGTGGGCAACTAAATTTGACCAGATCATTAAATCGTGAACGTTTCACGATTTTGTCGTCCATGATTAGCCATATCGTGAAAATAAGGCATCCATGAAATATTTAATAAGAATCTAAATTATGTTTGGTACTTATTGTTATCTAAGTCCGACAGACATTTTCAGAGTACTTTTTCACCATAAACTCTTTTTTGTTCCTCATTTTAATAACGAATTATTCACTTTTTCACTGCGATAAACAACGCGGCCGCCATGTTGGTACATAAACAAAGCGCTTCCAGCACCTCTATCGGCAATTAATGTAATAATTTTACGATATGATCAAATAATCTTGACCATTTCATGAAGTAGCTGCGTTTTTAGTTGAACATATCGACAAACGGTTTCTTATCATTGATCTGACCAAGGCACATCATGATGTGGCCAATGGACAGTGCAAATTTCATGAAATGTGACCATTTCATAAAATGATTGAAAATTTCATGATGTGGTCAATTCTACGATATGGCCATGACAATATATTACTAGCTATTGCACGTTACTTTGCTTGCATTACTTTGATAATTGCGTATAATTTATACAAATAAAAAACACGTTGCAGGTGTTTGTTTTGGTAATCTACGTGATTGATAGACAACATTGATCTAAAGGTATCGTTATCGGACCATAAAAAAATAGCCGGCCAAGTGCGAGTCCGACTCCGCACTGAGGGTTACACATAGTTTTGTTTGTTAACAAGTTGATTTCGCCGATTTCAAGTTTTATTTAACAAGTGGCGTAGACAACAAGGTCTCACTACCGGACCATAAAAAAAAAAAACGGCCAAGTGCGAGTCCGACTCCGCACTGAAGGTTACGTACCTTGCTTAGTTTTGTTTGTAAACAGGTTAATTTCACCCACCCACCACATGCCACCTACCCTAAAATGTATAAGTAGTTTAATGAGTAACTCTTAAGGCAAGGTAGCATGCGACCACGGCTATTCTCTGAACATGAATAATATCTATGCGTTAAATTGAAACATATATATAAGTTGTTTACTTATTAGATATTAAATAAAAAACTGAATAATTAATTAATAGATAGGTAAGAATATGAAGATATTTTCTTGTTTCATGCCTTTTAGAGCTCGTTTTTCCGTAGTCGGGTTTTAGTTTTTAAACTTATTTTTTATTGGACGAAACATTGCCCCATACAACGGCCAGCAATGTTCCCTCTAACGGCCTAGGACAGCAAAGTAACTTTCGTCTAGAAATTACAATATTTTTTTGAGTCTTTTCACACCGTATATGTTCTAAATTCAAATTATATTAATCGTAGGGATTGGAGTTGGCTGTATGCTCTGTATAACATTGGCACAGAATAAAAAAAAGAAAAGCGCGCAATATGGCGGTTTGTGATTTTCGTCTCTTTTATTTTTTTATTATACTATTCTGTTACTTATTTTTCATGATGGAGTTATCATTCAATTAGGAAAATATTATAACAATGAATGGTTCAAGAAGTTGAAGTAGAGTGTGATAAAGATTAGAACTTATAAGTTTAGTATGATACAAGTAGGCATCTAAATCCAAGGTTCTACATTTTTTTAGTATTTCATAATTTCTTCGCATATTTCAGAGAAATGCACTATACAGGACTTGGCCGCAACGCAATGACTCTTGCTGGACTCGTACACAACAAAAGTACTTCGGACTTTAAACGTGTCCTCGTGCAGTAATAACGAATTTTGCGGCCGCGGCAGTAATGTATAGGTACTACAAGTATTATAGACACACCGCGGAGTAACTAGACCTTTCATCACGATAATGTTTTGTTTGCAGATTAAGTTAAATAAGTTCAGAGTGAACGCTGAAGGCTTTATTGTTAGTAGAACACAATCTTTATAAATACATTTACATTATAATTTAATGATATATTAAAGTGGTAAAATGTATAGAGACATAGGTATGTAAGCCATTTATCAAGTTATGGAGAAACGTGTAACAATTCCATCGCATTATTTCATCGATTTCGTGACTTGTTGTGATCGTGTCATCAATCTTCAATATTATTGGAGTAGTTTTTGCATATTTTTCAAATTCTACTGCCAATCTCCCAATTTCGCAATTCATGTAAAGACTACTTAAGTATTTGAACGTATTCGAAAATTTCAAGCTTGTTTTTGGAGTGCAGTGCTTTTGTGTATGTTGCGTTAATAACATGTGAATATAGGTAAATAAAGTGTCAAGATAAATAACATGAATAATGAAGAGGCATCCTGTGCAGGTCGGGCGAAGTAATACTCGTATTGCGGCGGACACGGTCCGGCGAGCAGCGCGCGGCGCAGGCGCCGCCGCCGCCCCGCGGCAAAAAGGGCTAGCATTTGTATTACAATATCTCATCATATCAGAAGCATCACTTTAAGTTAATAAATTTAAAAATTGATATTGCAATCGGGTCGATTGATCCCATTCCAAGGGATTAAACAACTTTAATATTGAAGGAATTATAATTAAAATGCCCCTTATGAATATTTTTAGCATTATTAGTGTCGCAAGTCGCTAACATTTTAAGCTTTTTAGGTTTTAAAATTTACATTTTAAATGTTTACAGGATGTGTTAAGGAGTATAAGTAGTTTTGTAATATTAATATTATAAAGTAGAAGGTGACAGGGCCGACCGATGCGCCCGCGCAGTGCCTAAGCTAATGGCGGTTGGCCGCTGCGCCTCTAGTCCATTTCATGCTACTATTAATATTTACATAATAAGTAATGGAATTCAATAAAGTATAATCCCATTAGTTATTGGATAAAGGTTTACATTTTTAAATTGACATTTCTCACAAGTAAATTGAAAAAAAAGAAGGATTAAAAAACCGGACATCAGTGTCGCAATCCCGTTATTTCGAAGTCTATAGTTGGAGTTGAATCAGGTCCATCATCATCATGGTCAAAGAAAATAATAAGACTAGTAATTTCTCAGAACTGCGGATAATAAATAATCCAAGTGTCTATTAAGTACGTAAGTAATAATCGATGGAATACGATAATACCTAGTAGATTGATCGTTTATAAAAACCGCTGTGTCGGCCTACCAGCTAATCTCAAATTATGTTATACTCTTCATGAGAAAAATAATGATCCAAATGGCACAGAATTCATTTTAAAGGTTAGGGTAAGTAAGTTAGTCTCACCTCTGAACGAACGATATACAATTCATAGATTTAGCGACAGATCTATATTAACTATACTATCCTATATACCCATAGACATCCGCCATCCGCTCATTATACCTATAAAATGTGCAGTAATCTAATAGTCACAAGCGAGAGACCTGTGCATATACACCATCATTTCAATGCAATCTGTCTATTATAACTGCACAATAGAAAAATTACATTCAATGCGCGACAGGTAACTGTAGTAACGAGGTGCAATTATCGAATAATATAAAATTGAAATAATTCATCGTAACCATACAGGTAGATGGCTCTAGTTAGCTGTGCAGTTACGACGCGGCTACCTTCATAATAATGTGTGTGAGCTGGACAGTCAGTGGGCACTACTAACATAATTAGTCACTAGTAGGTAATAAGCAGTGAAGTAGAAGCTCGTTGATCAGTGCGCGCAGCAGCGCGCGACGCGGGCGCGGTTTGGCGAACCCACGGATACGCACTAAACTGTATGAACTGATTTTATATTACTCAATTAAGGAATGGACACTCACCTTTGTACTAACTGATTCGGGAAGACATGGTCTAAGTCTAATTTTAAAACCCAAGCTATCCTTTTCGTTTTTATGACCAATGAAAGGAGAGGTGATGAATTCAGAAGAATGAATGATATTATTTTGAATGAATGAAAATAAGGGCATAGCTGTCAGATTAAGAGATTTTTAAGTCGGAGGTTTTACGTGCTCTCTAAGGGTACGTCCAGATCTGGCGAACGCGCTACGAATGCGCCGCTTGCGAGCTGCTTGCTCTTGCCGCTCGTGAATTGCACGCGCGCTGTTACTGCAATCGTTTGGCGCGCCTCTTTATTCATGACATATACAATAATACTAATAGGTATGTAATGAATTTCAAAATTATTTATTATGTAACGTTTTCTTAGTAAATTATTAGCTCAGCCGAAAGACACTGCCTGCTCAATAAAGGCAATAAATAAAGTTTATACAACGTAATAGCAAAATAACGCAAAACCTCTCGGGTGGTGGTCAGCCCATGAAACTGGACAGCTTGTTTCACAACTTTTTGAAACTAGCAAAAAAAATATACTTTCATATAGTAACTGTCAAACTGTTTGATTAAAATAACTGATCAGTTTATGTGAAAATAATAAAAAAGAAGTTGTGCAACAATAGTTGTTTAGTTTCTTGGACTGACCTTATTTCGCTAATATGTTGTGTAGATACTTCATAATAGTTATTATCATACATAAACACCACATTCTCCCGCTCTCTATGAGAAGAGAAATTGCGGATCTATCTTATTTAACTACTTTTACAATTAACAAAATTGATTGCCCAGATCTGCTTTCCAAAATTTTGTCCGAACCCCCAGACTGACCTTACGTATACGCGCTCCCATCCAACTTCCCTCAGTATCTATGAAATACCGTCAAAATTCATTTCTTTTGCGCGCAAGCAGCATTTTTAATAAACTGTGCCAAGAATTTGACCTGGATCTGTTCAATACTGGTTCCGATTCGACGAGACGTTTGCTAACTGAACAATCTGCATCTATAGCATCCAGGCCTATGAGTGTATGCCCTTATGTTTTTTTATGTTCTGGTACCTAAATGTGGAGACCTGTAAATGGCTTTTTGGTATTACTGTATTTACTATTAAGTTAACTGTAGCTGTTGGTCTTCCTATTATTAATAAATAAATAAATAAATAATAATACATAATATCTTGTTATTATTTATTAAATTATATTTTGGTCGAAGGTTGGCATATAAAAAAATAGTTATTATTTTCAATTATTTTTTGGGTATAAATAAAATGTAGCATTTTTTTCTGCATTTGGGGTTAGTTGGTGCGGGTTTTTTAGTCTTCCGAGAAATTAATCTCTTTCATATTGTTATCTGTTTGTGTTTGTGTGCAATGAAGTATATTAAAACTTCATTCATTCATTCATTTAATCTCCTACGAGGACAGTCTTGGCTCTTATATTTGGGTGACACAAGGGTTTAGTATATTTTTTTCGCTACGCTATGCGGGATATCTCCAGCATAATAATATACTAATTAATACCTTGTTTCAATATAAAAAAATATAAAGCAAATAGCAGTTGAAAAACAACATGAATCGACTGATTTACAAATGAATATTGCAACCCATCCATTTAGGTGTCACTTTAAGAGATGAGGACCCATTTACAATCTAATAATAGCCACGGGCAGTAAATAATAAATCATTTTTTAAAACATACCCGATTATTAGGTTCAGAGTATACTTACATACGTTTCTACCAGAAATAATTTAATAACGATAATAACTCTATAATTTACCATAATAATGTCTTTAAAGTGATGATGTTTTAGGAGTCTGTATGCAAAAGGTTCGAATGAGATGATTCGATGAAAAAATAAAATTTAAATTGACGTCTCATTTTAATTAAACTAATTTCACGGAATTTATGTCAATACCAACATTATTAATATAAAGTTTTTTATAACAAACAGTTCATTTTTTAATTAAATTATTATTATTACGATATACAGAAAAAAACAACAAAGTAAGTACCTATTTAACATGTTTAAGTAGGTAATCATTACGTAGGTAATATTTAAGTAAGAAAGTAGTTAATGATTTCCTTGGCAGAACTGGTGAGAAATTATGTGTTAGGTTTGAAAGGAATCTTATTCTCACCTCGAACCTTAGAATACCTCGCGCGAGTGCTCTATTATAGACCTTCGCATGCTCCGGATTCGAAACCAGTTCTCTGAGGAAAAATTAAATTTCTCTCTTACCCAAAAAATTACTATTTTTTATGATCTTTTTATATAATTGACATTAATTGAATTGGCAATTTTTATATAATTGACATTTACGAGCGCAGAAATGAAATGTTTTCGAATAGGTCACATGTAAATCACATGAGTAGAAAGAGAAGTACCTAGTTAGGAGGTGCGTTTATTAATCTTCTTCGTCCTAGCGTTTTCCCGGCCTAGTGCTGGGGTCCGCTTTTTTACTTAATCTTCTCCACTTTGCCCGGTCTTCGGCATCCTTAGGTGTGAGATTGTTCTCTTCCATGTAACGAGGCATTCGTCCTCTTTCCTGTTTTTTGACTGGCAATCTTATTCTTGCTGGCAGTTTTATCTTTCATTTTAAATTCATTTTCAAATTTAGATTTCTTACGTTTCGATTTTGTCTTTTTTCTACTAAATTCTTCACTTCATGTCCTGATCTCCGATAGTACATTCCTAAAGCTTTTCTACTATTCTCTACTATTTTTCCATGTCAGTTAATATAATATATAAATACCTTTTTTTTCTTCGGACTGTGCCCTGGTTATTGTCACATAACCTCTACAACACTCTTCGTGTAGTGCTCAACAGCTTCGTGGCGGCTGCTGGGCCACATCCATATCCGCTTTCACGACGTCCAGCCAGCGCTTTTTAGGCTTACCACGTGATCTAGGATCCTGGACAGTGAGTTCGAGGCATCTTTTTCCTACATAGTCTGACGGTCTGCGGCTTATATGGCCATACCATCGAAGGCGACTTTCCTGAAGCTTATCCGCTACGTCACGGACTCCTAGACTTCCACGGATGTGTTCGTTACGAATTTGATCTAATCGCGTAACGCCACACATCCATCGCAACATCTTTATTTCCGTGACATGTAGCTGCTTGACATGTCTTCCGAGGACAGGCCAGGTGCGTTTATTAATACGCCAAATTAATTGGTATAGTTTTGATGTTTCAAAAAAGTAGGACTAATCCATCCCACTGAAAATATAGTATTTTTATGTAGTACTGTTATTTCTTCAGCAGTATAAGTACACCACGCCGATATATAGTAAAATATTATATTGTATAGAACGGCTGGCAACCCTAGTAGGTAGGTATTCACTAGAGACGGGCTTATATAACCCAAAATATACAACGACGCGTCGGGTCTATTTTGCGACGGTATATTTCAATGGGTCTGACCAACGAATTTCGCTGAAAATGGCAAAATGTTCTATGAAAAATTAAAAATACTGATTTTATTTTTTTATAAATTTATAAATGACTGAGTTATTAACGATCAAAGTGCACACTTCCGCACGAGGCGAGTGGTAGCTGTGACGTCATATTGACGTCATATGCACGCAACGTACCTATTACACCGCTCGCAACCGCCTGCATATGACGTCACACGCTCGGAACTTCTCGCGGTCATAACTTTGGTAATATTGCATGTATTGAAGTGAAATAAAAAGTAATGTAATGTACATGAAATAAACTTTAATATAAGGCATGTTTTAATGTTAAATAAGAACCTATCGGTGTTCTCCATTGTCGATATGTAAATTTTATTGTAATAGTTCTACGTGAAGCAGCTCTTACTTTGTGGGTATATTCCGAATCAGATTTCACTGCTTAAATCTCTGACAGCGATTACTCGCGTACCGATTCAGAAATCGCGATAATATGGCTCATGAGCGAAATCAAAACGGAACGATGGCGTTTGAGCGCGCTGAAACTGCTTATA
Organism: Carpatolechia fugitivella; assembly: GCA_951230895.1. NCBI lineage: Eukaryota > Metazoa > Arthropoda > Insecta > Lepidoptera > Gelechiidae > Carpatolechia > Carpatolechia fugitivella. The sequence continues at coordinate 15,836,439 of OX579645.1, forward strand.
ACTCTGTCTTGCCAGATGTTGATTATCGTACTAAAATTGGCCATATTCTAAATTAAATTATTATACGTGTTATAAAAGTATCTTACAGCTTTGAAAACAGCACTTGTCGCATGGCTAGTACCCATAATAAGAAAAGGTATAAGAATTTTTAAAAATGGAGAGAGGCACATGAAATTTAAAAAATACAAAAAAAAAAAAAAAAAATTTTTATCACATTGCCTATGATATTATCTTATGTATGTACATGTATAGTACCTGAGTCAAAACTATCGTAATATATACTTAACCCATTCGATACTTTTACCATCGAACATCTGGCAACCCTAACCTGCAAAACTGATTGATTTAAGATATTTCAGTAATTTATCGCCATTTCATAATTAAATAACGTGTTTATAATTTTGTTCAACCAAATAAATATCAGACACGTTAATCTTACATATTATATAAACATTTAACTTTTAAAAATAAATAAACAATATGTCAAAGTCGAATTTGACATTACGCTTATGAGAATTTCGCTCTGGAGCATGGGCGCCGTTAGCGGAAGATGGCGGCGGTCATGAGCATGACGCAATCCGTGACGTCGCAATGGCTGCCGTAATCCCATTGACAGTGTTCGGTACGCGGTTTTGGGCGTTCAAAGTGATTTCAGCGCGTATCGGAACGCGGCCTACTTTCAGGGGACGACAGTAGCGGGCACGTGTCGTCGCCCGCTCGCGCTGTCTTGTCTGTGATCGCCTGTGCGTGTATGGAGACGAACGCGCTGCCATGCAAGTCCGACCCGACCCGACCGACCACCCTTTATTAGGACTCATTCACACCTCCACGGTTTCCACGGTCCATCAGTCGCTCCACGGTCGCTCAGTAATGTATGAAGCTCTAATGGAAGTATTCACACGGCGGCGCCGGCGCTAGCGCCGGTCCGGTTTGCTACCGTAGACGGCTCGAGCCGGGCTTACGTCCGGCGCACAGTCTAGTATGGCAGTCTATGAGAGCATTCCCACGTAGCCGGTCCTATGCAAGGCGCGTACCGTCTATCTACGATGGAAATATTTCGGAAATATTGGTTACGGCAGTCGAAGAAAGATCAGTAGGTACATTGGGATAAAACTGATGAGAGGTTCAAAAATAAAGCTGAAAAATCTTTCTTGTAAAATTGGATGAACCTTCTTTGTACGGTTTTATCTTTTGGTCTTATTTTTCTGTAATAATACCAAGCGGCGATCATTTTTTCTTTTGAACACTGAGCAATGAGCATGATGTGTGTGAACAAAACAACGTCAAAACAACATAATGAACCCGCACCGCAGCCGGCTACAAACCGTGCCGGCCGCCGCCGTGCACGTGGACACGCATAGCCGGCGATGGCGACCCGCCGCCGGTCCGGCGCAAACCGTGAATGTGTGAATGAGCCCTTAAATCCGCGCGTTATAGTATTACAAACTATCTAAGTTATTCCGACGGCAACCAATGCAATTCGTTTATTATTTAAAAAATATTATAATTTCATTTCTTGTGTAATTATACAAAATGTATTCATGCAACTTGGTATGCATTTAAATTACAGGTTATTTTGCATATCTGGCGATCAGCCGCTCTACTAACGCGCGTGTATACCTTCCCTTGGATTGTAAAACAATATTTTTACGGCGCCTCTATGCCTGTGTATTGTTAAGAATAATATTTAAGTTTATCCACTTTGTTTATCATTTCCATATTTTATAAAATATCAGCAATCTAAAGCTGTTAAAGCTTTTTTTTTTGTTAAATAGGTATTTATTTTTTCCCAAACCGTAGCACCTATCAGCTTATGTCAATAAATAAATTAAAATAAAATTTATATCAACATAAGTCGATTTTTCACATAACCTGGAAACAATATTATGATCGCTACAAGATAATTTCTAAAAATAGTTATATTTGATTATAAAATCAAGCAATTAGCAGCAGTATATAAGAAAATATTTTGTTACTGGTAGGTATTATTAGGTATTAGTATTTGTAGAGGTGATGCGGCATTGTAAGTCGGAAACACAAACATTTTGTTTTTTTTTCTATTCATCTTCAAGAATCCGGTCACCTAAGACCACTTCCCATGAATTGCCACTTATATCACTGGACATAAAACATATATGTTATTTGAATAAACATAATATTTTCGTGAAAGTAAGAGTCCCCGCAAATTGCAGACTTTCTATCGGCCAATAGTTTAGTCGGCGTCTTAATCAGTATGAAAAGGTATGCAATGCACACATTACAGTGATTACTATCGGCTGATTAAAAAGTTTGATGAGCTTCACAATTGCCTGCAACCTAAACTATCGGCAAACTATCGGCCGACCGCTTGATCAGTACGGCGGCGGCGCTCTTCCCCGCCCGCACACTTGCCGATTGTTTCGTCGGCCGACTCAGCGATAGCTTCAGTTCGCTCCGCGCGGGTGAGCGTACAAAATGGATTCAACTTCATCGCTGCTTGTCGAAACGAATATTCTAAACTTACTTAATTCAAGAAATTGAAAAAAGACCAGCGCTTTATAAAAAAAACTTGAAAGAGAAAAAATTATGGGAAGAAGTCTGATGGGATGCACCCAATATTCTCGATTTCTCTTCTTCATTCTTCTTCTCATTTATATGAATCAAGTATACAATAATAATATTTCTGTGCAACGTTCCAAGCGGCTGATTTCTTCACCAACTCAAGCGAATTTTTTCTCTATAAGTTGTTCGCTACAGCAGCCAGCGGCGTCGCGGCGGCGGCGGCGGCGGCGGCGGCTGCGCGGGCGCGGTGTGTCGCGACGCGACGCGCGGCGCGCATGATTCACGAACGCGATGGAAACGGCACACACGCTCGTAATGTGCGTTAATTTCATCTAAAAATAACACCCATTCTTTGTTTGTTAGATTTTTACGAAATCTGCCTCAGTTTATTAAATTTTGTACAGTCGTTCCACTGTCGGCATTAATAACATTCACATACATTAGTGCAGGTATCTTTTTAATAGATTTATTTTGTTTCTTCCATTGCCTTAGTTGTAGCGTTGTCACGATTTACACCTAAGAAATAACAGTTATAACTTATTATATACCTTATGTATCTACGCACAAAATAGGTATAATCCGTGTATTAGAGATAAAAAACGTAGTAAATGACACATTCAAAATGTGCTTTACACGGTCATTGCTTTCATAATAGTATAAATTATAAAAGGGTTTTTTAAAAGTATCTTACATTTGAATAACACTGAAGTCTATTGAGCATAAAAACGCACGTTTTAATAAAACTGCAGAGACTGGACGGGATGTCGTCAATTATCTACTTATTTATCTAATGCATATGAATCACGATACGTTATAGTATACTTGTAGATGCCATGGATTATGGACACTCATTCGTGCTTACATTATATACAGTTATAAAATACATGCGAAGGCTATATAAAACCACTAATCTGTTAAATTAGAGACAACATCTTATCTTACGTGATGTGATTATGATGAGATGACACGCGGCGTGTCACACGCCTCGTAATGATTGTCATCAGAAATCGTCAGCAGCTGCTGTCATCAGCTTTCCTGTAAAACGTATGATCATTAAATTTTATCTTGTCGTGTATTGACATGGGCTTATGGGTTATTTAGCGACTGATTTTAGTTGTATTCATCAACAAAAGATCACTTAATAAGCTATATTTTTCTTATTTTGTTTTAATAAATTGAAATATAAAAAAAAAACAGCTAAAATATTTTTTATCTTTATATATTTCGCACGTTGTTGGTTTTTCAACTGTGTACGAGTTTTTACTAGTATTTTTTCTAGAATATAAATAGCGATCTGGCAAAGCAACATAAAAGTTGTCTAACAAAACGGTACGATATGTTGCAATGTCTTTATCATCGTAACATGTAAATCATAATAATAAATAAATCAATCAATCAACCTATTGCAGTCCACGGCTGGACGTAGGCCTCCCAATTGCACGCAAAAGCGCACGATCGCCAGCTTTCCTCATTCAGCCACCACCAGCGACCTTCCTCAGGTTATCAGTCCACCTGGCAGGGGGGCGTCCCTCACTACGTTCCCCAAGACCGTGGTCTCCATTCGAGAACCCGTCTGCTCCAACGCTCGTCGGTTCTGCGACAGTCGTGGCCAGCCAATAATAAATACGTGGGGACATTTCAACACACGGTCATCTGATCCCGAACTAAGCAGAGCTTGTACTACGGGTATCAGACAGCTGATATAAGTGAATTACATAAATAGATAAATTCATAATATACATAAACAACAATGTTCCTGACTGATATCTTTGCGCGTCTCCGCGAGGTATCGGGTGACCCAAGAGCTGGTAGCCATTTTGCCTAGAGAATAGCAATAGCGATACAGAGAGGGAATGCTGCAATGCTGCCAGTCTTGTGGGAGCTCTGCCGCGGGGAGACGCGCTAGAGAATATATTTTATCTGTGATTTAGTTGTTTTGTTTTTATTTGGTACCTGAATAAAGATTATCTTCATAAACAACATCCAGACACAAGGCAAACACAATTGCTCATCACACGAATATTTGTCTTGGGCGGGATTTGAACCCGCGACCCTGTGCTTCGAAGGCAGGCGTACTACCAATTAGGCTATGGAGCCGTCGATTACATCTAAATCCTAAATTACGCAGTGTTTTTTTCTATCAAGTCAAAATATAATGTCTAGGTAATGAAAAGATTCATGAAACTGAGAAACTGAGAGTCATTCGTCTCCAGCGCGTTTTTCGCCCTGGCAATGTTTTGGGTCTAGGTCCGTGCCCGTTGTCATAAATTTTTAGGCCCTTTTGCTCCCCTGCAAGTCCGCGCCCGCTATTTTATTTTATTTATTAGGTGAACACACAGGTTACAATCATTACTTAAGTAAAAACAGATTATGTTACACAAAAAACTAGATTGGCACCCAATAACGTGTCACACAACAGCATAAACATTAGTAATTAATAAATAAGTAGTACAAAAATAATAATTATTATATGAAATGGTTATAAACTTAATTAACAATTAAATTACCACTTTGGTAGAAATAGGATTAGGTCCGGTAAAAAAAATCCTCTCCTTAGAGCCGGCGCACCGCGCCACAACACCAAATTCGGCGACACGCCGCCTTAGCATTTTGTGCCGTCTCACTTACGGCTCCGTAGCCCAGGTAGAAGTGTATCTGCCTCCGACGCACAGGGTCGCGGGTTCGAATCCCGCCCAGGGCAAACATTTGTGTGATGAGCACTTGTGTTTGCCTTGTGTCTGCGGTTGTTGTTCATCTATATAAGTATGTATTTATCTATTCATGTAATATATATCAGCTGTCTGGTACCCATAGTACAAGCTCTGCTTAGTTTGGGATCAGATGGCCGTGTGTGAAAATGTCCCCACATATTTATATTAATTTTATATTTAGTGCTATGGCGGCAGCTTGACGCTTCTGCGGGGCCACAACACCAAAATCGGCGACACGCCGCCTTAGCATTTTGTGCCGTCTCACTTACGGCTCCGTAGCCCAGGTAGAAGTGTATCTGCCTCCGACGCACAGGGTCGCGGGTTCGAATCCCGCCCAGGGCAAACATTTGTGTGATGAGCACTTGTGTTTGCCTTGTGTCTGCGGTTGTTGTTCATCTATATAAGTATGTATTTATCTATTCATGTAATATATATCAGCTGTCTGGTACCCATAGTACAAGCTCTGCTTAGTTTGGGATCAGATGGCCGTGTGTGAAAATGTCCCCACATATTTATATTAATTTTATATTTAGTGCTATGGCGGCAGCTTGACGCTTCTGCGGGGCCACAACACCAAAATCGGCGACACGCCGCCTTAGCATTTTGTGCCGTCTCACTTGGTGCTACGGCGGCGGCAGTATGACGCTTCTGCAGGGCCGCACCGCCAAAATCGGTGACACGCCGTCATAGTAAATTGTGCCATCTCACTTGGTGCTACGTACGGCGGCAGTATGACGCTTCTGTGGCGCCGTACCGCCAAAATCGGCGACACGCCGCCTTAGAATTTTGTGCCGTCTCACTTGGTGCTACGGCGGCGGCAGTATGACGCTTCTGCAGGGCCGCTCCGCCAAAATCGGTGACACGCCGCCATAGTAAATTGTGCCATCTCACTTGGTGCTACGGCGGCTGTATGACGCTTCTGTGGCGCCGCACCGCCAAAATCGGCGACACGCCGCCGCCATAGCATTTTGCTGCTGTCTCACTTGCTATGGCAGCATGCGACAGTAGGACGCTTCAGCAGTGCTCTAACTTCACGTTATCAAGTAAAATATATATATGAATGTAAGTTATTAAATGATTCGTCACGATATGCCATATCAATGTGAACAGTAACATGCAAGGTATTTATTGAATGGCTACATTACAATTTATTTTATAATATTCGCATTGGGTGGAGTGCAACTAATTCTTACAAGTGACCAATAATATAATATTGTAATATTATTTTCGAGTCGATTGCCTGAGGGCCCAAGGCCCAAGGTTGACAATAATTTATGATATAAAACAACATAAATATAATACAAACTCATTTCGGACATGAATATTATCTTGTTTCGTACTTTTACGTAGTCGGGTAGTTCTAGCCTTATCTATCTATCTATATATATTATATATATAAAAATGAATTGCTGTTCGTTTGTCTCGCTAAAACTCGAGAACGCCTGAACCGATTTGGCTAATTTTAGTCTTGAAATATTCGTGGAAGTCCAGTGAAGGTTTAAACGGTGAGAAAATATGGGTAAGGTAGGTGTAGGGCAGGTGTAGGATAGGTGTAGAGTAGGTGTAGAGTAGGTGTAGGGTAGGTGTAGGGTAGGTGTAGGGTAGGTGTAGTGTAGGGTTAGGTGTAGGGTAGGTGTAGGGTAGGTGTAGGGTAGGTGTTGGGTGGGTGTAGGGTAGGTGTAGGGTAGGTGTGGGGTAGGTGTAGGGTAGGTGTAGGGTAAGTGTAGGGTAGGTGTAGGGTAGGTGTAGGGTAGGTGTTGGGTGGGTGTAGGGTAGGTGTGGGGTAGGCTTTGGGAAAAATAGCAGGATAACGTCTGCCGGGTCAACTATTTTTTATATAATTGAAAGATGGAAATTAATAAATACGATCATCTCTCATTGCATTTTATTTCCCAAAAAAGATAAAAGCAGGCAATTTTATTTAGGTAACTTTAACAGCTCCCAATACCAGGAATTGTTTTACGCATTTTTATTATTTTCAGATAGAGTCAGTGGAGATTACGCTCTGTAGAGATTAAAATATAAACCTTGATTATGCTTTTGAACCCATGTTTTATGAAATTATTCGTAATTTAATTATATTTCTGTATTTGCAGTTTTGTTTTCCTGATTTTAAGTATTATATGTATTTTGTTTTATTTTCAGGTAAGAATTTCTATGATTTTCAATACATTAAGAAATTGGCAGCAACGATGGTAGGTAAGTATTTTCTATTTACTATCTGGCATTTTATCTAATCAACAAATTTTTGGATCTACCTACACGCTTTGTTTCAAACCATACTTCAAACTCTGTTCTATTATTCTAACATCTATAACGCTTTTCTGACAACTGTCGGTTTTAAAATTCCTTTTTTACCATGTATTGTAACTACATTCATGTTTAAAAATAAATCTGCGTTGCAAATTTTTGTATACCTATATAGTTTGAATAATAATAATAAAATCAATAAATATACAGAGCTAAAAGAGGAAATTCTCAGGATCTGGAATCTGGACAAAGTATATATCGCACCAGTAGTACTCTCCAGCACTGGTATAATACCAAAACATCTGCATCACATTCTGAAACTTTTAGATCTTCCACCCAAAACATATAGAACGATGCAAAAAGCCGCAATTTTAAACACTTGTCGCATTGTCCGCAAATTTCTATCATGCGACATCGACCTGAATTTATCTGTGGCGACGTCGTTTGTCAACAGCAACGAACAGCAGTCGACTTCTACTCCGGTGACCCTTGGCTAATACACTCGCGTCACCGGTAATTTTACCCCGTAAAAGGGAGAAAACATTTAAGAAAAATAAATAATAATAATAATATATTTATTAATGATAAGTACAACAATATATATTATTCTAGAATGAATTCCAAGTTTTTGTTATATTATAACGTGTGCGCGGTACAAGTACAACTACTGCTTGTAATTAGGGTTATCTCCTAACGGATCAAAATTATTTACAAAGCGGCACTTCAAAGATACCTGACGAGTGGAGGCGACATTCTGTTAATAATAATGTCTTTATTGTATTTGCACATTTCACAAAGAAATATTGACGTAACCTACACGCCATGCATAATGTTCACGTGAACATACACCTTATCATTTACAACGGACGTAAAAATGCGCAACAACTTAGCATAAGTAGATAACCTGTGTCATTTTAAACAAGGCTTACAGATGTGTTAAATTCTAAACTTGAATACATAACTTGTTTTAAAAGTTTATGTTACTTATACATAATGTTCCAAATTTTTAATATTAGTTTCTGAAACGGTAACTTATAACTGATAACGTCATCAGTCTTGCAAATTAACTTTCATTTAAAAATAAGTATGGCGAATTGAATTTTTTATAATTAGTTTTTCTAATGTTATTACGAAATGTCCTCAGTCAGTAATCCGTGTTACGTTACCTCGTTTGTAGTGACATAAATAATTTACTTAATTAAAGTAGTCACTTCCAGCCGGGCGGAGGATAGTTCTTGTTTCGTGGCCGCGATACAAGCAAGATATTCTATTGTTTTGTCAGCACTCGCTTCGTGTAACAATAAACTTCTAACAACCGTCTATATACGAATATATTAATTTCTTCTGCTTTATGACCCCGTGAATTAATTATAACAGTTAAATGAGCTTAAAGTAATAAAAAATATTGAATATTTTTAAGATTACTTGTACGAAATGTAAAATTACACTATACGAACTTATACTCCACTCCACTGTGACAAATTCTTCACGAAATAACGGTAAGAACCTATTTATTCACTTAAAACTTTACTTAAAATAATAAAAAATAAATACATAATGCATTATGTTTCATCGTATCGTTTGTTTATTACAGCTGTTTTTTTATTTTCAAATGATCTTGATAACGCACGTACCCAGTACGGTGTGAGAGATGGCCTCGCTGGACTCGGCACAGTCTGAGAGGCGGCCGCCGTTATCCGACGACACACGTCGTGAAATCTAACTACCAGTTTCCTCTTTATGTTATTTTGTCGTTTGTCTGTTTGTCCTCAATTATTGACTTTAATAAGGCTTTGACGATTCACGTTGCCTACTGTACGGTCAGTTGGTGCGTCCACTATACAAATATGCCTAAGCGTACGGACAGTGACTCAGTGCACGTAACTCAGGTTTCTAATTTTATTGTTTTTATTTATTCTGCACGTTACTAAGACCGTGTTTTTTTAATGTGTATTGTATTCGATGTTATTAATCATTAGAATACGACATTGTTTTGGCACGGCAGCGGCGGCGCGGCGGCGGAACAGCGAGCTCTCGGCTGCGGCCTTGATAATCCATTAAATTCAACCAAACAATTGCTTAGGACTTTTATATTGATCTGCTTTGAATATACCTACAAAAGTATGGAACATCAATATCATTCAATATTCGAATACAGCTTATAAGTTGAATGTTTTGTCTACAAATAATTTTGTTCATTGTTTAGTCGTGTGAAGCTTTTGATGCCGAATTACAAAAACACCCACAAGATTCGATGATGCTATAGAAACATAATAAACACATATTATTACAAGGCGAGGAGATAAATATAGGTTTACCTAGAATGGCAGCATACCTACCTAGTAGATAAAATTTCAATACGAAGTTGATAGTGTTTATGATATTGAAACTAAAATATGTTTGCTTCTCTATCCACTATTCAGCCTCAATAATTAGAAAGACTTATAATTTTACTTAAGTAATCTGGGTGAGGACAGAAGATTGAGTTTTGAAATCGATCAACCATGCTTTACCATAGAACAATAAAAAAACACACACAGTGTTACGTGTGGGTGTGTTTACCTTGTACTCGTAGATATTATAAGATCGTACCTAGGTTAGGTACGGATCTTTATTTATTACAAACTTTAAAGGCGCTATTGGCCTGCGTGTAGTCTCAAAGTAAATAGATGGTTCGTGGTTGTCCTCACGGCTCGCTGGTCGGGTGGCCGCCGCTTTGTTTTCTCCCACGAATTGAGACTTCAACGCCTCCATTCTAATTGGCCGGGATGACCGTGCTCAGCACCGGTTCCCCACCAGCTAACCAGTTACAAGCACCATCCATCACCCGATGCATTGCGCTTAAGTAGTTATTTATCTGGCGCTAAACACGTTAGCCTAAAGTCAACATAATTATTACCCGACACACAAGGCTCGATCTATCGGCCAACCTTATCTTACGAGTAGAACACACGCCCAATTGAATCCCACAAAAGTTGATAAGAAACTCGCGAACATTACTAGCGCCCCGTAGGCAAGGAATTCGAAAGGCGTCGGATTATGAATACAATATTTAGACTGTTGACTACTGAACTGTAGAAACTACCGAACTTGTACTAAGCGAGCCAAATAGGAATAGTACTGTCAAACCGCAATCGTGATTCGCATATATTTATTTATCTTTCAGAATAGCACGTCATATCAACATTCCATTATTTGATAATTATATAAAGTTAAACAATTAGGACCCTAATTTTTTAGACCGTATTTATTTTTGCTGGCAGTACAAAAATGCAGTTAAGCTATGACTTAGCAGCTAATCCCATCCTATTCTTATTTCGCTCGCATAATACTGGCTAGCTGGTTGCTTTTGGACCTCGGCTGAACTTGCGATCTTGATACATTAGATTCATTTAATAGCTACTATACGTACGCCGCCGTGGGTAAAAAGCAACTTACGGTTACATCAATATGACTAATTGGCTGGCAATGAGATAAATTCATCAAATGATATTGAAACCGCCAATTGTCCAATTACGGAAAAAGCTGGTCGTTTCATTTGATGTCATTTGTTTTATATTTATATTTTTTTATATCTATGGGTCTGAAGCTGTACCTATTGTATTGTTTTAGTTACCTGAAATGTAGATCTATTATTATTATTTGAACAAAAGAGTTTTTAATCTGTATTTTTTACATAGCCGTTTTAGTGTTTACAATTTTCATAAGTGCATTGAGTGAGATTCTGTGAAGTCAACGTGTACGTACATAGTGTAACAAAAGCCGAATAAAGCATTAGGTAGATGATATTGAACGACTTTCTGTGGAAGTTTTGAATTCGCGCCCGTGAATCGTAATTTGTAATACATTGTTGCTTTTTTAATTGTAGCTAGCTGCTCTATTTGCAAATATTTGATGCAAATAATGTAGTAAAAATGAAAAAAGTAAACGATCATGAAAAAAACAATTCAAACATTCAGAATCATATTCAGACTGTTTGTTAGCAAAAGTTGTCAAACAACAGCCAATTTCTTTTTATTTTAAATTTTTCAAAAATGATTTATTGAAGATAAGTATTTTTTTCATTTTCAACGAACTCTTATTACGAATTCTGTTCATATAAAAACAATGATAATGTAAGATGCAAAAGGACTGTAATTGTGTAAAGTTGATGCTATTTCGTTATTTGCAACTGTATGCAAGTTAAACATTCGTACAACCTATATACCTAATATAGTAGGTGTATCTGTAAGCAAAACTGTTATTGAAATTCCAGTTATTCATATGATTGCACTGAACCGCTGGAAATCTGGTACCTACATAGTAAATTAAATACTTGATCAATCATTTCAGAAATACTGAAATTTCTGATTCTGATAGACGAGTACTGCCCAAATAAAGGAGTGTAATGTTTTCAGGGCACTAAAGTTCTGCTCAGGACAGCCATCCATATTATGAAATCTCATCTTATCGGACAAAAGAATTTATTTTTAAAAGTATTGTGTTTAAAAAAATCTTTTTAAAACTGTTCTTATACAAATACCTAAAAAGGTTGAGGAGGTTAACACGACCGCATGTATAATTTTGATTGGGGTGAGTTTAGCCGCCTAATCTGTCCGCTTTCAAGTCCGATCCCGTGACCAGACAGGTCAGCAGTGGACCAGTCACTCATTCAGCAGCTCAGAGAGCGAGTCCCGCTAGGGGCGGCAGCAGTTACAGTTTACATACAAAATCAGATTCGTAACAAAACAATGCAATGGTTAAATCAATAAATTACCAATAGAGTTTTAATAACATCAAGAATAATAATATATGTAAGTGTAAAAATGGGTTTGTTATTTAACAAGAGTAAGATATTCGTAAAAAAATCGTATAAAAACTGAAAAAGAATACAGAGCTAGTGGTTTGAAAACAGTATCTACCACCTATTTTACTTTAGCCTCCATAAATTATGACTTTTGTCCAAATATTGGAGTTGGACTGTTTAGTTTTTAAAACCGGACGCATCGAACCTACAGTATAGTATGTATTTAAATGTATTCACAAACAAAGGGCCAGCTAGGCCGCACGGTGTGAAAGGAGCCTGCCGCTTCTACTACCATGTATTGTACCTAATTGAATCGCTGTACACTACACCTGATATTATTTGATACTAGTCTAGCCAGAAAACCTTTATAGATAAAAGTGTTTTTTTTTTTTAATTAAATAAACGCTTGGTGGACGAACGCTAGGCAGTTTAGGTTAAAATGGGTAGAACTATTAAATATTAGGATCCGGTCACCTAAGGCCACTTCCCTGAACGGCCACTTTCCTTGAACGATAAATAAGTCATGATGTTGCACCATTTCGACGCACATGACCAAGAACGCAAAAGGCCAAACCATAAATTAATGGCCAATTATAGATTGTCGAAGGCTAACTATTTAGATTTTGTGTAAAACACGTACGCATAGTTAACTTCACAGTTTTTCTATAGCTCTCCAGCAGCGGCACGGAAGAAACCAAAACTAACAAGAGGTTATTTAATGTTTGTTTTTCTACCTGCCATCCTGGCATAATATTTAAATGGAGTGATCCTATTCTATCAAAATCTTTTGGGCAGCGTAGCAAAAGAACGGTCAGCCAGCGTTTAAGTTTACTTATAATATTAAGATAAATATTTCACATACCCATGTGAAACTTCTTTATGGTTTGAGAATATCACTTTAAAATCATTCTGTGTTCGAGGCTTCACTGTTTTTATAACAATTAGATACGTTTTAACCCACCCTTATTGTGCGCACAAGCTTGTATTGATGGACGGTCAATAGTGGATGTGTTATGCAATGCCACAAGGTGTATTCTTTGATCGTTGTCTTCGGGTTTGCTTGTTAAAAATTTTGGTGGCTTACTTTATTTTTGGGGGCAAATAGACTACCTCAGGTCGGGAGTTAAAAGGAAATACTAACATTCGATGGCCCTCGTCGCTTCAACAACGCGCAACGGTGGTGGGATCGCTCGGTGGCAGTGTTAGCAAAAAGTTAATCCCGATTAACGATTAAAAATTAACGATTAAAATTTCACGATTAATTATTTAATCAATATTAACGATTGACGATTAAATACTTTCAATCGTTAATCTGATTAACGATTAATTTAATCTAATTTTCAATCGTTAATCCAGATTACGATTAAGTTTTTCAGTATTCTATTAGCCTTTCTCCCTACTAATATTATAAATACGAAAGTAACTCTGTCTGTCTGTCTGTCCAGATTTAGAGATGTTTGGATGTTTGTTCCGCCTTCACGCTTAAAGTACAAGTATAGAAATAGAATAGAAATAGAAATATTTTTATTATTCTTCTCTCACATAGACAAAAAAAAAAAACATTAAATGAATATTAATATAAGACGTACAGTTAAATATGATCTATGTGAGAGACTGGCATCTGTACTAGGATATCCTGTATGACAGATTGCCAGCCTCTCCAACACCGGACCAGGAGGATGACAGGTAAGTACAACTTAAATTACACTAAATTAAATAAACATGTTTGTGAGAGATTAAGTGATGTATGTATCATTGTGTGTGTGTGTGTGTGTGTGTGTGTGTGTGTGTGTGTGTGTGTGTGTGTGTGAAAGTATTCAACGGATTTGGATGAAATTTGGAATGGAGATAGTTTGTAACCTGAATGAACACATAACATACTTTTGACAGGAAAAAGTCTTATTCCCACGGGAAAAAATACATAACACGGGCATAGCCGCAGGCGGACTACTATGAAAATATATTTCGATGTTTAGATGTTCGGATTTTTAGATGTTTGGATGTTCGGATGTTCAACGTCCAAACATCTAAACATCCAAATATATTTTTAAATTTATAATATTAGTGTCGTGTGGTGACAGCAGAGTAGAATACATTTGTCACCATACCTACTCTTCCCGTGGGTGTCGTAAGAGGCGACTTAGGGACTACACATTGAACAGAGAACGGGCAGCAGCACTCTCTGATACAGTAACCTTTTAAACTGCGATCTCCAACCCGCCTGCCAAGCGTGGAGATTATGGCAAAACCCTCCACTTAAGTGGAGGAGGCTCATAGTCCAGCAGTGGACTGTAACGGGCCGTTGATGTTGAATATTAGTGTGATCTAAACATCTAAATATCTAAACATCCAAACATAGTGATAGCGGTCCGCCCACGGCAATGCCCGTGTTATGTAAGATTTTCCCATGGGAATACAATTTTTTCTCAAAAATACGTATCCTATGTGTTAATCCAGGTTACAAACTATCTCCATTCCAAATTTCATCCAAATCCGTAGAATACTTTCAGCGTGAAGGCGGAACAAACATCTAAACACCTAAACATATAATCATACAGACAGACAGACAGAGTTACTTTCGCATTTATAATATCAGTAGGGATGAATCGGTTTTGTAGTTAATTAAATTGACGATTAATGATTGACGATTACTTTTTTAATCTCGATTGAATTTAATCGATTATTTATTTAATCGATTGATTAATCTGATTAAAAAAATAATCGGTTGATGCCAATGCCAACACTGCCCGGTGGTCGTACGGAGAAAAGAATTTGCCCAAAACCAGCCTAGGCAGAGCTCGCTACGCTAATATTACCAGCGGCGTAGCATTTCAGCTTAAACTGGAAAATGAGTAGTCGACACTACTGTAACAAAATGTCGTCTAAAGACCACACGCCGCGCCGGCCGTACTAACAGTTGTATTATTATAAACCAGACGTAATTCAGATTCGAACTTAATTACTTAGGTATGCTATGCATATATATAACTTTACTTCGTTCCTACATACCACCGAATAGATTTATTTATTTATAATTTCTGTAGTTATTCCGTGTTTATAATAATAATTATGGTATCTTTTTGTCGGCATTTAAGGTCCTTAAAACGTTGCCTTATAATTGGGTGTCAAATTTTATCTTAAAAATCGGTTCAATGGTTTTAGCAGTGAAATCTGAACAAAAAAACAGACCAATTTTTGTGTATATATATTATTAGTATGAATTAAAACTACTAAGCTGTTTCTTTAAAATCTATTCCGGTTAGGTAAGGTAAATCAGTAATTGAATTTCCGGGAACAAATTACTATAGCTGACAGTTGTCGACAGACAGTCGTACTATTTTTTTATTCTGTGACCATACTACGGAACCATGGCCGCCACGTTCTATCTATTCTAAATTAATAGGCATCATTATTATTATTGAAAATGTTTAAGTTCGAGTACGATACAAGTTTATTCAGTAACATTAAATAAGTGGGCAAAAAAACAACAAATAGTGATATAACTATTATACTATTTAAATCAATATAAAAACCACCATATTGTCCTAAACTGGCACCAAGTGAAAACTTTAAGTGGAACTTTTTACTGCTAGCAAGTTCTAAGAAAGCTCCAGGAAACATACGTGAGAGGGATGTTTGATAAAGATGCTCAACTGCTAGACAAACCCCGTTACTTATAATCGAGACGATGTAACAAAATCAGCCCTCTCGGGATTTCAAAATGGAAAAGACATGGATGATGAAGGGAAAGAAGTAAGTATGTCTGGATCGTAGCAAGTAGAAGGAAATGGCAAAAAAAACACATATTTCTATTTCTAGCCTAAGTAGTTGTCTCGGCTAACACACATCGACCTTTATCATTATAAAGTCCTCTCCATACAAATTATAATAAAAACAATGTATTTTTTTGTACGTTCTTATTCGTAGTTAATTCCACTTAGCCTTATCTCGCAATAAAATAACTTCCGCCGTAAATTTTTATTGAAGTAAAATAACGCTACAAGTGAAGTGTTAAGGCAATATGAAAGCGGGATCGGCGGGAGTGCGCCAGTGATATAGTAATATTCGTGAAACTTTTCTAATTTTAATGTTGCTTCCTGGCAAAGTTTAAATATAAAAATATAATGATGGCGTACGCATTAGTGAGTCATTGGGTGCGTGCGTGAACCGAGGCTTGCCGTCCAACTTTCACCCCTCACATCGCGAAAATAGAAGTTAAAACAAATGGAAAATAAACTTTTCAAATAAAATAAAAATAACCCTCTTGGCGGCAGAGGGTGGCGGCCCTCTCCAATAAAAAATATAATAACTTTTCTTTTTATTCGACATAATGGCAACGATTGTTCCTTTCTAATATTGTTGCTGTCCTGCTTTCGCGGGGATTATTATAATAGGGTGCGGGCGCAGTGACACTCGTGCGTGCGCTCCACTCCACCACCTGACCTGCGCTGCGGCTCGTTCATTTCTGCATTCCGCTTCACATTTAGGAACAGTCTGGGTGGCCTTATACTAATATAATAAAACACTGGGTAATGTAATACCTATTATGAAATTATCTTTTCAAATCCTTCCTTGCTGTCCCGGCGGTAATCTATTACTATACCTTACTATACCTTAAATCAGCGTATAGTTTGATGTACGTATTCTCTGTCAAATTTTTTGTAAATTTGTTTGACTTAATGATTCCCAAATATACGAATTTGTATAGAAAGGTGAGAGCGAATCAGCCGACCCTACCTCGAACAATTCTCTTGTATCACTTACACTTGATAACCTGTTATTATGCTATACCTCTAAGAAACACTCCGACGCATCTTATACAAATAACTATTCTCATATAGGAACCTATATTATAATAATAATCTATTGTTCTCCATGCAATGATAACATTGTAATTGTGTTTTGAAATTCTATATAGGCAAAATAACAATAAAATACGTTGTCTCTACTTATTGCGTTAGAACAGTTTTTTTTTAAGTGGTAGGGTATGGTGGTGTTAAGAATAATTTATCGCTTATGAGTTCATTTATGTAGGCAGGACTCGCCTGGTCAGGGGCTTAATCCTGGGTAGTCTCAGAACTGATTCGTCGAGGCCAATCAAACGCAATTTTAGATCTTTCCACATAGCTTTCAAGAAACTTTCCTGCACGGATAGTAGGAGTTCAAATGTATCATCAGAAACTCCACCTATCCTGTTGGATTCGTAATAATTCAGCAATAAAATATCGATAATGACGACAATTTATTCCTCAAAATGTTTAAATTAGTCGTATTCGTTGGCATCGTGGTATCTTATCTATATTAATATATATTACTACACACACATATACACATCATATACACACACACACACTCACGTACGTGGATGCGCTGCCGACTGGTTAATGGACAATGCAATGCCTAGTATTGCACTGTAAGAAAACAGTATTCGTCGGTCGTAGGGCTATCCACTCGGCAGTTTCTCTCACGCTTGTGCTCACACACATATACACAAACTTAAGTATTTATAATATTAGTGCGATTAATAAAGAGAACCTAAGACTTGCGATTGGATGAAAGGATTGCTGAGTAGCTAGTGGAGCATGTATACCGGTCCCAAGACATTAGACAAAGACATATTGCTAGCGGCTTGGCTGGTTCTTCTCACTAATGAGAACATAAGTGGTATGAGACCTGGTACGTCATAATTATTTTCTATTGGAATTGTTGTTCTAGTTTTATTTTAAAAACTTTTGTTTATTTACATAAGTACATATGTCTAGAAGAGCGGTGTCTTCTAACACAGGCGATAAGCTTAATGGGAGACACCTGTCCCTAGTTTATAAGGTACTGTTTGTAATGAAAGTAAATGAATTTATTTAAAAAAATATTTATTAATTTATACTTATATCTATGGTATAAGAAGTCAGTTATATCTGCTACCATTTATGATGCCTTGTTGTATTCATATTGTAGTCAAACATTTTTAAATATCTTTTATTATATGAAAAGGACAATATGTAGGTCGGGAAGGGAATGTTAATGGCAGTCATTGTTAAACCCTTCTTTGTTTGCTCAACTTGCTTTCGTTTTGTTTTCATAGTCGGCAACTGACGCGTACTATTTACTTTTGTCGGCCTCTTAAAATAAATGTTCGGAATATCTTTGAATCTACGGGACAGATTCGAGGAGCCTCGTTCGGTCGGACAAACAAACAGCTCTCATAAAATATGCTAAATGCGAGAATTTGTTATTAATTGCTGCCCCATACAACAACTCTTAAAAGTGCAGTTTATGGTGGTTATAGGACTTATTTTAACCAAACTAGTAGGACTTTAACTTTTTAACTCAATTACCGTAAAAGACAGGGTTTAAAGGCAACTATGTCCATTTGTTTCAAAAATCATATTTTATTATAATATCAATACAAGTTTAATACAAATAAAAGTAGCTGTAAGTGTAAGCGGTTCTTAATACTAACCAGACACAAGCAACCAGAAATTACCAACTCACGATGGCCGAGCTCGGCAAAATATAGTTTTTATTTTTATTATAATAAAAAATCCGATGGAGGTTATTATAATATAATATTATTATAATACAGCGGGCCTCGTGGTCAGACTCAAATTAGAATCGTAATATGTATTCTTATGCCATCATTTGGAATGAACAATAATTGCTTGCGTGTGGATTATATGTACTATAAGTAAAAATAATAAGGCTGTAATGCTCGTTATATCTGTTAGTCATCATGGTATTATAGGCGTAAATAAAACGTAAATAATACACAGCGTTAATCCTTAAATTAACACAACACTAACGTTTCGCCTTTTAGAAAGAATGTTAAAATTTATTTAAACAGGGAAGTTAACAATACAATTACTAATATAGTGTTATAATATGAAGTTACCGCGGTGTGTACCTTACCGTACTTTTATTTCATATAAAGCGTATTAAAATTTGATTCTAAATAGCTAGTTGATTATAAGACAGTCTAAAGGTCTATCAAGTAGCTCTGTTTCAATTTTAAAAACGGACTAAAGTATTATTTGAAATAATTTGCTGCGGGCATTCAAAACTAACCCTAATCGGAAACAAAAGTCGTACCAAATGGCGCCTTACATGGTATTTATTTACCCTTGCCGATATTTGGATCCGAAACCACCGGACCGAGAGACGAATACTGTAATTACGTCCAATACTTATAAGCAATTTGGAATGTTATTAACATTTTATAGTCACGATAAAAAAAAATATATGAATAAAGTAATATTATTGTCATTCCTCGAGGCTGGGTTGTTTGGATGAATCCAACCGAGACAGTTGTAGCAGCGGGCAACTCTCAGTGTTGCATATTATGCAGCTCGTTCGCCTATATGATAATAATGACATGATACTTATGAAAGGATATTTTCAAGAAGAGTGAGCTGATCATCGTGAAGGAATACATGTAGGATGTTTTTTTTATTTAACCTAATTTTATTAAGAGCGTTGATGTCAATTTTCAATTTTTTCAAATTTTATAAATGTGAAAATATACTTGTATTTGGATGTTTAGATGTTTGTTCCCCCTTCACGCTTAAAGCACTCAACGGATTTGGTTGACATTTGGAATGGAGATAGTTTGTAACCTGGATTAACTTAGGATACTTTTTACGGGAAAATCTTAAACAACGAGAGCGTAGCCGCGGCCGGACCGCTAGTGAGAAATAAATTCCAATAACTTGGCCATTACCATTGCATGTATAGTATACACACGTGATTTTTATTTTATATTAATGCTGATATTATTACCTACTTAACCAGCATACTTAGTTACTATGTACTTACATACTTACTTACTATGTTTGCTCATTCCAACAGTAGTGGGAAAATTATCCAACGATAGCAAATTATTAAAAGTATTTCAACGATAAAAAGTGCTGAGGAAAACTATATTAATGCATTTAAAAAAAAAATCGCATGAATACAATACAAAGGTTTTATATTGAAAGGTATCTTTAAAGAACGAAAGAAAATATTATTTTACGCTTCGTAAAGCGCCATCTTTTTGCCACTTCACTTTTAAGTATTAAGACAAATGTCTTGAAATTTCATCAGTATGGAATATTCAAATTATCATTTTTTAAATAATATATTATATATTATATGAAATAACTTATGTGTGACTAACATCCAACTCGAGTGTCTTTAAAGCGATTGAATCAAATGCAAAAGTATTTAATCGCTTCGTTCGAATTCGGAAAACGAATACAAAAATAAGTATTTCTAAACTTAAACGCATGTGAACTCACTACTTACGGAACTACATATTTCGTAACGGAACTTATAGTTAGAGCGTGCTAATTTGGAATGTTTGAGCTTTGTCTGTACTCTTTTATTCTTTGGTAATACTACATGAATCAATTTAACGGAGCGGTGAGCATGAGCGGCTGCATATTTTTCAATTACGTCAATTTAAAATAATACTAATTCGCTATTGTGAGTCATTGAGAGCATTGTGCCAGTGGTCTCGTTTGAGACGAACGGTGGACAAATAAAGCGGAGTTCATATTGTGTGATCGTCAGACGATGTGCTCTCCGCGCTATCGCTCGCTGCTGGTTCACCTGCCTGCGCTAAACTAAAACTAAATAATTATATCAAAATATTCTAGTATTTTTAGAAATAACAAATTTCAAGAGCGCAAAAGTATAAAAAACGGCGGTTTTCAGTTTAATACGTAAGATGGCATTGATTTGTTTTGATTATAATCAAACCAAAAAATCGATCATCAATTTTTACCGCCAATTTTTTTTTTATACAGCCTTTTAAATATATATATATAGCACGAGTCAGAATCGCACTTGGCCGGTTTTTTCAGTAATGGCACATAAATGTGTTTTTTGTCAATTGTATTTTATTCTAATTCTATATTTATCTAATTACAAAATTTCACCCAATTCTTTAGAAGTAGAACCAACCGTTTTCGTGACATCTATAAATATACAAGTATTTTCTCACATAAAGTATAATATTGGTACAGAATAATATCCTGTAATAAATATTAAACGGCCATCCAACCTTATTTTCGATATTAGATAATATAATATTATTTGAGAAAGATGAAATAAATATTTTATTCGTAAATTGCAGGTCTAGTCAGTAAACATAATATGAAGTTACCGTGGTGTAAAATCCGCATACATTTGTCATACTTAAGTTTACTAGACAAATAGACATACTACATACTACTTTACAAGTGTGAGTAGAGTACATAGCCAAACAATCTGAACTTAGCATGCCTAAATATCTACTTAATCTAAATATATATAAAAGAACACACTGACTGACTGAGTGATATCAACGCACAGCCCAAACCGTTGGCTCCTTAAGAGGTCTAGGGGTGCACTAAGAAAGGATTTTTCAAAATTCACCTCCTAAAGGGGTGAAACGGGGCGGGGGTGCAAAAATTTGTATGAGGAAACAAGATTAGTTACACTATTTTATTCGAAACTTCACAGGAGTACTCCTATCAATAAATGAGTAAATACGTGTTTCAGGTTTTTTTTCAGAATTCAACCCTTAAAAGGGGAAAATGGGGTGACAAAGTCTGAAAATCAACATGAGTATCGTTTGTATGGTTTATCGGGTCGCTGATTACGAAAACAATAACGATTTTAAAATCCTTCATGTACGTGTATGGTACGTGTAAGGTACGTGTAGGGTAAGTGTGGGGTACGTGTAAGGTACGTGTAGGGTAAGTATAGGGTAGGGTAGGTGTAGGTGTAGTGTATTTTGCCTTAGTACGGTCGTCGCGTCAAAAACTATTTCCACGCGGACGAGTCACGGGCAAAAGCTAGTATTTGTATGTAGGTAATGTTGTATGCAAATTGAAAATTAATGTCACAGTCTGTACTTAATTATTTGCCCGTTACTTACTTTATACAATATTACAAAGTTGAATTTGAAACAGGAATTATAATAACTGGACCAACGCGACGTTTTCACTTTTTAATGTAATAAACTTGTCTAGTACAGTTCTGTGGTACAGGAAAGATCAAAACACAAAACTGTCGGTATAATATTTAACTTTATGGTACCTAGGTTTGTAAACGGGAGATCATTCAGAAAACTGGAACAATTACCCATTTTATTATTATATTATTGAGTTACAACTTAAGACAATTTTGAATCGGATGAAGGGACACCTACATAATAGTTGATTGTAAATCCACGCAAGCTGAGTGAGGGCGGCGGGGCGACGCGGTGCTATGGCGGCGCGGGCGCTGAGCTGAGCTACAATGTAGTTCGTCCGCCCCGCGCAGTATTTTGGTTAATATTCCTATCGTTTTAACTTTAATTAGCCAATTTATATTCAAGTTGCAGTGAAGAGAGCTACTGTATTATTTATAACGTAAATTAAGACTACCAATGTAATGCTTTGTTATATTTTAATGTTCTAATGTGTAACAATGAATGCAGACAATGTGTGTGGAATTTGTAACTCGTTTCATAACATTTTCTTTGATTGATCTCGCGCAATAAACGTTTGGTGTTTGTTTGTTTGTTGAATTTTTAAAATAGACTGAATAATCTTACTACTACTTTAAGTACATATATCACATTGCTCTGGGTATTTACATTTTCGGGCTTTATAAGAGGAATGTAGAAGCGGATATTATAAATCTAATAATACATATAAAAAAACTATATTAAATACTTCTAAATGAACAAGACACCTTCCAGCTACTAACATTGTAGCGTCATCCCTTCTAATTGAAATTCAATGAGAATGGATCCTTGGCATTTATTATAGATCCTGAATAGCTGTAAACACTATTTGAAATACGCATGAATATTGCAAATTAAATAAGTATCTTATTACGATTAAGGCAATGAAATAAACGGAATTATTGAACAACTATGCAAAAAGGTATATTTTTAGAAAATGCTTGCTTAAAAGGAGCCTTCTGTATTTATGTATGCGAGGTGCATTCTTGTTCTTTTTTGAGACTTGTACTTGCCTACGAAAACAGTAAAAATTAAGAAATACAACACAACAAAAAATGTGCTTATCTTAAAATAATAGGTCGGGGAAAAAGTTTCTTCGTATTTTACATACAAAATGAAGACAATTTATTTCATCGTATATTTAAATTTATTTATAATATTATATATACAATTTTGTTCAATAACTTGTTACTATCTTGTAGGTGACATGATGCCTTTGCTGTAGAAATTTTGGAACTTCTGATTAAAAAACTGCGACAAGTAGTCAGACTACCTAAAGAATTTTGTAGAGACCGAAAGAGGTGGAAATCTGAAGGTGCTTGGATGCATTAACACTTCCCAACCAAACTCTCTTAATTTTTGCTGAGTGGCGTTTTAGCAGAGTATCGCAAACAAGGACACGGTTCATTAAGTTTCTTTCAGTGAGCTAGTGTGGTACCCAAATATCAAGCTTTTTTTGCTAGAAATTAACAATACAAGCAAAGATATATAAATTACAAAAATATAGTACGTACAAAGTACGAAAAGACTTTTAATATAATCTGTCTTTAAGACTCTACTCTGAACAGCTCTATTACAATTTAGTGTTCGTTCTGTGCCCTAGCCTAAATACGTCCTCGTCCAATATTTTTAATTATTTATTTAACTGCGTTTTTTACGGCACGTTATAATATTCAAGCAAATAATATTTAATTTTAGCCTTACGAATAAAATAAATTACCTTTTAAGTATTTGAAGAAATTTTACAAATGCCGAGTTAATTTGAATTGCTTAACTATTCCGGTTGATTTATTATAGAAAGTGCCTTATTAGAGTTGCAGTTGCAGTAATTGTGTGTATGAGAGAGTGTGTGTTGGCGAGCAAGAAGCAGGGAACCACTCGTATGCATCTATGTGAGGATGCAAGTGTGCAAGCCGCGTGAAGGATCATATTTATAAGTTAACTTTTTATCAATAGCTAAGTAAATTAAATAGTTGCATGCGAACATTAACGAAGTAACATGCATTGTTAAGGGGAATTATAATTGCGTGTGCAATTGTGTATTATATTTCATTCTTAATTAACGTCATCTTATTTTAAAGAAATTTTAATAACATGCTTTTCTTTACTTAAGCGAATTATTTATTGTGTAACTACTAAGAAACTGTTTCTTTCTGAGAACTACTTACCTACTTACTTATATTTAGTTTATATTGCTGACTTCATCATCATCATCATCATTTTTTATATTGCTGACTTTTAAATAGATACCCATCAAATATAGGATGATTGTCTTCCCCTTTAAAAGACACTACATGAATATTGTTTTTCTGTTACAGCCTGACATGGTTAAGGTTAGTCAAACTATTATTATATAAATATTTCGGATAATTATTTTTTTAACATATTATTATAAATATTATCTATAACAATCAATAATATAAGTACATTAAGAAAGGAGTCAAACTGCAGCAAAGTACGTAGTTTTTAAATGCCGTCACACTAGTTGGTGACCTTTAACGAGAACACATTGAAAACCGCAATACATTTTTTTTATATTTTATAAAAATAAAATTACCGACGCTGGCGACAGCGCTAAATGCATGTTCTGTCTATAGTAAACTGCAATAAAAACTAGCCTGGTTAAAATAACCCGATAAAAGGCGATATTTAGAATGTAGAAATAAGTAACAACTTAGTTGCGTGACATTTTTAACTTTACCTACTTCTTTACCAACATTGATGGTCGATGCGTTTCTATTCGATATAAAATATATACATAATTGGTGCATGCAATTTATTTATTTCCAAATGAATATTCAACGATTCGTATAGAATGCGTTAATGTTCGTATAATTACATACTGGACAGGCATGACTTGCTGCGGTTTTGCTGTAGTTTCTTGTTGGTGTCAATCGGTCCTGAGAAATTCTTCTGAAATTCTAATGCTAAGCCTAGCGGACATTATTAATTCTGTTCCGTTAGATAGCTGTGCGAGGAGCCTGTCCTGACACCTGTCTAATGGGTATGGGTTGAGTTCGTTGGAAACAAGTTGGCTGATATCCCGGTTTATGAGCGCTCGCAGAACGTGGTGGGAGATTCGACTTGCGCCTGCTCACACGGAATGAGTGAGAGAGGGAAAGATCGCCAGCGCTTTTAACTCATTGCGGTACTCTTGCGACGATACGAGTATAGTGTGATAGGTGTGACGCGAGCGAGCGAGGAGTGCGAGGAACGCCACAAGATGCAGTCCGGCCGCAAATCGGCGCGCGACCGACCGTTGCGGCTAAAAGTGCATTTTATGGGAATAACGCGGTTCCGTACACTTGATTATATGATAAAATATAATCAACCAAGTCCATTACGTGGCGGAGGTCGATTTCATTTGCGATCCTGTATTTGAACATGTTATTGCCTTATATTAATGGTCGCGTTCACACACACCGGCGGCCGGGCCCGCTCCAACGTGCTCGCTCTCTGTGCTCAGCGGTTGTGTGGGTGCCATTAGACGTTTGAGACAGCGAGGTCGATGACTTGTTCTGTTCATTGTAAATTATTACAATTTATTTAAATGTTATGATTTGATAGATGTACTATCTACGTAAGATTTTGCAACGTCGTAATACATATTTTATGTGTAAGTAATGAATAAATGTATGGTTTTAGTAACGTTCCAACTCACGTCACGCCTCTATAAATTTATCTTTTGTGTAGTACGAACAAAACATAAATTAGGTTTTTGATAGTTTTTTAGTGATTTTATAATATTGGACATGATTTTGGATAAAATGTTTTACAGCCCCATAATAATATTATAACAATAACAAACTTTACCTAATTCAAAATTATTATTCATTGTTTTGGCTAGTTACATACTGTTTTTCAAATAAAATTTATTGGTAACATTGTATTGAAGCAGTTTTATTGCTGTTTCTCTTTTGTTGCTAATAGGGTGTTCGCTTACTGTCTTTTTCTAAACATCTACTTTTTTGTATCTTTATCTAAGGCTTTGATTTAATTAATAATTTGATTTTAAACCCACCTAACTTACCACGTGTAGCATAATGCATCAAAT
Organism: Carpatolechia fugitivella; assembly: GCA_951230895.1. Lineage (NCBI taxonomy): Eukaryota > Metazoa > Arthropoda > Insecta > Lepidoptera > Gelechiidae > Carpatolechia > Carpatolechia fugitivella. Next base: position 15,862,751 of record OX579645.1, read on the forward strand.
TAGGTTTGAAATAATAGTTGAAGTCGTTGCAAACAATCATAAACCCATTTACATAAATATGTACCTATTTATAATACATACGTAACAACTAATAATAATATTATTTATCATTGTTGCTGAAACACAATAGATCGTATCATTTGAATAATTTTATCTGATACAATACAAGTATACCTTCGCAGTAACTCCGCATTTTGCAGGAGGTACAGTCACGGCCAAATAAAGAAACGATAATGCAGTCAGAACGTACATAATTGAGTTATTTACTTTTTTCACATTAAATCGGGTTCTGGTGTATAACTAAAAGTGATACCTAGTCATTAATTTAATAAAAAAAAAATTATGAGTTTCGTATTTATAATTTTGTACACTTTCCTGATCGAACGTTTTACTCTGCGAGTCTTAAAAAGTTTTCAATACACCTTGCTCGAAAATTGAACTGACGAGGGCAGTAAACTTTTTCTTAATTCTACAATCTCTATAATTATTATTTATCCAGGATCATTTGAATAATAAAAAATAATTGAACCGATTCTTACAAAGAGAAAAGTATTTTTATATTTTTAATTTTAACAAAATGTATCAAAGATGTTATTGGCCAGTATAATTGTAATAGAAAAAATATTTTGTTTTAACGAATCGATTCGTAGAGGCTGAATATTGCGAGAACCAAACTTTATAATTATGCTTATAAAATAAAAAACCTATTATTGTTTTGAGGTTGGCGCCAATTTTGTAAAATTTAAATTCTGTGTTGTTATATGAGTGATCAAGAGTGTTGATATTTAATGATTAATCTGAATAGTATGTACAGCAACTTTAACTGCGCGTGATATAATAAAGGTTACTTTGTACAACATTTACTTGAACAATTTTACCTGTAGTATCGTATAGCTTTTGTAGGAGTACCTTTCTTAACCATTTCATTTTCATTATTTACTATCAGTTTTCTCACAAGCGACGTAAAACACACGGATTTTAGGCTTTATCACAAACTCGTGACATTATAAACCCTCGCCTGCGGCTCGGGCTTACAAAAGTCAGCTCGTTTGTAATTTGCTACCTACGATCCTCGTATCGTATTGTACTATTATCAGTATTCAAACATGAGTTTTTTAACAACGGGTGCACTTTTTCCGCCACCGCATAGATTATAGTAGAAAAACCATACCCTTTTTGGGTCTTACCTATTATAGTTTTGTCCTTGTAATTGATGGATCATTTCCATTTCAAATTCTCAAAATAGATAGACGAACAACAGTGATCGATCATTGGATTCCTGTACTTTTTTCTTTGGCGTGGAAACCGCACTTTGTTAATTTTGTTTGAGAGGGAACGTTCTGGAATTGGAATAGAACTAGAGATACCTTTTCCACTATACTCTCCCAAACGTAACCATTAAGGTAAAGGAAGAGACCACGATGGGATTCTATGAATGTGGTCGATATAGGTGCGCTAAATATAAGTCTGATATGATCTGCTATCTAACCTGATGTCACCAAATGTAAGGTTTGGTAATATAATATTATTTCTTGATGACAAGAGAAACTTTTTTTTATTGTAACACGTAAGGAAGGCAGATTTGAAGAATTAAAAGCGTTTATGTATGTTACTGTACAATGCGGTTGGCATTTTTATTGTTCGCCGCACGGTATAGAAAAAGGCACTGTTAGTACTCCTTTCTCGTCAACCACGTTTTAACTGGAAGTACAGCAAATAAGTATCTCCAAATTACTAGCTTTAATCTTAATCATCTGGCCTTTTACCCATCTATGGGAAAGAACAGTTTTAGATTTCTCAATTATTTATTGTTTTACTTGTATTCAAAATTTGCGCCTACAGTGATTCCTTCCAGCCGCCAAAGTTTGATTTTAATTTATTAGATGTAATGTAATATGCGGTAGACGCGAGGCGCATGCGCCGCGGCCGCAACGAGAACGTTCTGGATGAACGTTTTTATGTGTTTATGTATTCTAATTTTATTGTTTTCTTTATTTGCGTCCCACTTTTGTTTGGTTCGGAGCCCGGCATTGTTCCCCCGTCGTAAACGCCGATTTAGATGATAAATAAAATGTTGTATAAAATTGTTGTATAGAGTTTGTGTTAGAACGTTGGCAAGGGCATTTTGTTAAATTACAGACATTCGGAGTCTGTATTGGCCACCATTTACATTATGGCCTAGAAACATCGCAGATAAAATTTAACTGAACCGATGCTAACACAGCCTGTTGATGACGTTGATCATACCTCATGTCTTTGATGTTATAGAAGAGTTATGCTCAACTGGTCAATATCTCGACTGTCATTGAATGTCATTTGCATAGGGAGCATAATATGAACGATCATGTCACGGGAATTGGATGCAGATTGTATGACGGTTTTCAAAGAGCTCACCCACCGATTCTGATGAGCCGCTAGTTTGTTTGCGCCGGGTATTCCCTTAGTTAGGAATCACAGCACGCAGCGGTGTTTACAACATTAGAGGAGCTTTGCGTTCCTTGTCGGGTCGGGAGCGGGGTGACGGGCGCCGGACAAGCGACGGGCGGCGGGAGACGTGCGGCGACGTGCGACCGAGCCCAATCGTACCCGCTCTACCAACCCCTGTAACATATATTAGTAAATCTGAAAAATTATGGTCTTCGTTATTAGTAGCTAAACTAAACCATTCTATGTTCAGTTTACTAAACTAATTACAAGACTTATAAATAAATAAAATTTATTTAATTTTGCGTAGGTACTTAGTATTTTTGTAACAGAATAACCGACTCAGCATGAAATGAAATATCCAAATTACCTATTCACTTAAGATATTACACCTTATACGTGCGTGGGGTTGTGTGTGTAGTATATGTTACATTACATAGATGTATTGAGAGCTCGATGCCGGGGATCGCAAACCTGTTTTTATTGCGAATTAATATTAATAATGAATACTTGAAACGGGCGCGATTGTGAGTTGTAATTAAGTGCGATTATAGCGGCACCGGCAATTACTGCAGCAGCGTCTGCGGGTGCGACGGCATTATGTCGGCGTTGGTGCGCGGGCGCAGCGCGGGCTCGGGACGCCACGGGCCGGCTCCTGGCAAAAAAGGGGTTAAATGCAACTGCTAACACTACACTGTAACTTATATAGAGGAACAAATTAATTACTCAAGACGTTAAGCTTAAGGCTGAGAAACTTACGTATAATCATCCATATTTTTTATCAAATGACAATAACGTGGATGCTATAAGTATTACAAAAAAAAGTTATGTTCAATAGAATATTATCTTTAATTCTACTCGTATACATAGAATTCCTTTACTGTTCTTTAAAAAGAAAATAGGCTTTTTTGCATTTCAAAGTTTTTGATATTAACGAAATCACAAATCGTAAGAGATATCATTGAACGTTTGATGCACCGAGAACGCGCATATCATATTTTAACAAGAACCACTTTGTGTTTAGAAAACTGAAAGGAAACAACAACTCAGTCGCTTTATCGTGAGGTTTCTCTGTGGACTGCGCATGCGCTATAGTGACAAACAAATAAAAAGGAACACTAAACTTAAAAATAAAGAGACATTTTTGCTTTTATAATTTGGTCACCAATAATAATTATGCTAAGATAACAACGTACTTCACAAAAATATTAAAACGAAAGATTGAGTAGGTAATTCCTTAACAATGTTGCATTGCAAGTGCTCGCATCTGCATTATTTAAATAAATTTGCTTATAAGAGTTACTCATCAAACGTGTTCTATTGTTTTATCTTTCTTGATAAACACGTCTCGTTTAAGAAAAAACGTAGATTTTAGTATTTTAATTCTTTTTTTATAATGTTGTTCCAATTTTGAACTTTTATTTTTAATTGTTAATACCTAAAGTAAATTCTGATTGAGCAAGACTTCTAACGTGTTTCGTAATCATTTTCAATGATATTTAATATTTATTAAATAGTTGACAATCTCTACTTATAAAATGCAGAGTTTACAATAATCTACTCGGGGGTCTACGCAAGTGTCAAAACGGCGTAGTAATGTAAGTGCTACGAAAATGTTCATTATGAGTTTGAACTTTATACGAGTATTCTTTTTCGCAAATGAGACAAATATCATGCAATGTGTGTCAAATCTGTATTTTTTTGCCATTTTTTTTTCAATGGGGGGAATTTAGTCACCGTCGTGGCGGACGACAGAGATGATGGAGCTACTTGTCCATGACACGCTCATCATCATTATCATCACCACCATCATCGCGCGCGGTGATCCACGACGGGACCGCTGAATGTATTCAGCAGAAACAGTAAACAGTACATAAACTAGTTAGAACCTCATTTATGGTATTTTAAGGCTTCATCCGTGCACAACTAGGATTTGTGATTAGTCTGAGGAAAGTAAGAAAAAAACTCAGAATTCTTTTAAACTCATTCGTAATTGGAAAAGTTCAAGAACTAACTAATCTCGATTTCATAACAGGCTTCTTTTATAACTGATCTATTCAAAGGTTTCTGGTTTCTTAGGAAAAAGAAAACAGTGAACTTTGTGCGCTGGAGTTCTCAAACTTTTACAAGTGTTTTTTTTTTAAATTTGGATGTTTGGAATGAAGGTACTCTGGATTAAAACATAGGATACTTTTTACGCCAAAAAACTTACGACGTAGGTGGAGCGTGCCGTGCGCGTAAATCCGCCTCGTAGGTGCAATAATTTCCTATGTGACTGCGCGGCCCCTACGTCGTAGGTGTGCTGTTACCAAACGCGTATGCGGCCACCCGGCCGTATTATTATTGCGTTTTTCTTTTCAGCAGCCAAAGTGTAGGTAGGCAAGTACCAACATTGTCTTTAGAACATAAGGTAATTAATAGACAATCTTTCTATAGATACCTTCTTTTGATTTCCACTTTAACTGGTGTGTTTAATGAATATACTTCTTACTCAGTTTTAATTAAAAACATTAATCAGAAAATAACATTCAAGGAGACTAGCAAATGTAAACCTAATTAATGGTTATCATACCGTCCATATTACTCTATTGTTCAAAAATGCTTTAAAAGTTTAATGAGTAAAGTTTTTACAATCGAAATCTTTCATTCTGTAATAGACCACACTGAATTTTCTATTGGTAAAATTGTCAATGATGACGTAGGTAAAGAACTTGCATGAACCATTTTTGTTTTGATAGGTCATCCACGTGTCCATTACGCCAGCAGGAAAATGCTTCTTAGGCTGAATTTAGTACAACTAGTTATTAGTGCGCATTATGCTGTAAATGTGCGCCAAATAAAAAAAATAGTGCCCTTTATCGTTTTGGAAGAAAACAGGAAAGATAATTTCTGCTGGAGGAACGCTCTTCCAGCAAGAAAATTCTAAACAAATGATATAGAGAAATAAGTAAATGGGCTGCTCTTAATAAAATATGTCAGTCATACAATGATTTCCAATAACAGTTTTATACTTAAGTGTTATAAGGCACGACACGCCTAAGCCTGATTGTGAGCAAAGTTAGGAAGGTCACAAATATGTATGAAAACACCGCTTTTTGTGACCATTAGAATTCGTTTAGATAACCAGGGCAGTAGTCTAGTCGCTGTTTTGTTAGATTATTTATATCTACTTAAACACCACATAGACCACACTGGATTTTCTATTGGTAAAATTGTCAATGATGACGTAGGTAAAGAACTTGCATGAACCATTTTTGTTTTGATAGGTCATCCACGTGTCCATTACGCCAGCAGAAAAATGCGTCTTAGGCTGAATTTAGTACAACTAGTTATTAGTGCGCGTTATGCTGTAAATGTGCGCCAAATAAAAAAATGTGTCCTTCATCATTTTGGAAGAAAACAGGAAAAATAATTTCTGCTGGAGAAACGCTCTTCCAGTAGGAACATTATAAACGAATGATCGGAGAGAGAAATATAGTATATAGGCAGACAGCTTATATTAGTGCGTAAATGTGCGCCGAAAATGAAATTAGTGCAACTTATGGTTTTAGAGATATAAGTATTTCCTGCTGGAGTAATGATTTTCAGATTTCAGTTTCTCGGAAACTATTGAATGTGCGATCGTAGAAAAATATATACGAGTGGCTCTTAATTAGTGTCTAATTTGTGCATTCATAGATTTTCAAATAAATTTATAGTTTTAAAGTAATCGTGCTTTTCTTTTTAAGTCAAAAAACGTCCTATCGTTTAAATGAGCAATCGTATAAGCTTACTGAAAATGGTATTCTGTATATCTTGTTATTGTTGACAACAGCAATAAGTTTTGAAAATTTGCAATACATGCGTTTTTAAATTATACCAGTTTAAGTCAACGGTAACATAGTCATAGTTTTGAGCTCAATATGTAAGATGGGTAAAACCTAGTATTAGTGCGTTAAATAAACTATATAATTCTGCAAATATTAGCTTTCAATATCTCGTGTTTAAGTAGATATACATAATCTAACAAAACAGCGACTAGACTACCGCCCTGGTTATCCAACCGAATTCTAATGGTTACCAAAAAGCGACGTTTTCATACATATTTGTGTAGGTACAAACACCCGAGAACGGAAATCTTAAAGTACTTTTTTAAGTTTTTAGTCTCATTAAAGTTGGTTTAGGAGATAATCCGTGAAAGCTGAACGAACAGTGTCGCGTTTATAATATTATATATTAGTATGGATTTCAAAATCGAAACATCTAATGTGTACACGGTGATTTTCTGGAGTATTTCCTCGAATCCGTCTTTTACATCATCTTTTAGTTTAGATTAGATGATTAGGTTTCATTTGGTTTTTGGTAATGTAACCCCGTTATAAATGCTCTGTTACAATCGAAGGCAAGCGTCCGGATCGATGCAAGAAACATTTTACGTTCTATTTCCGAAGAAACGCGAAACCGACACGAGCATCAGCCATAATAAATTTCTTGTCTTATAAAAATAAAACTTTTCTTTTTGCCGGCGTTCCGCGGGGTGGATCACAGTGTAACGAGATCAGTGGGCGAACTGCATTGTCTTGCTTGCCGCATTCTCTTGCAGCAGTTAATTATTTTTGATTTAACTAAAGCTTAGATTTAATATTACTCGTACGTAACATCTGCATGTGTTTAATTATTTTGCTTTTATAACTACAAATCGAAGCATACAAAAAAAAGAAAGAAAACAAAATTCTCAGATCAGTCCAACAACAACTTTTGTTCCATAACTTTTCAAGTCTCGTGTTTTTTTTGTCATACAATATATTGAGTTGGTCGGCTAATCAGTTTGTTTGAAAAGTTTACATTTATTTCTGAGAAAGAAAAAGATCAAGAGCAAAAGAGTTTCAGGTTCACAAACTCGTATAAATGCTTTGCTACTCTGATGAAGAATTACCTGAAGGTAAACAATCGTACTGTTCAATGAAAAGAAAATTATTCTGAATGCCATGGGAATGAATGGTGAACTTGAAGTATTTTTGTATGGCTTCTGGTTCCCTTGCTCTGTGGCGGGGTGAGCCGAGGAGACGGCGGCGAGGGGGCAGGCCCCTGCCCGGCGAAGTTGTGAATTGGCCACGCACACAGAGCCGCGGAACATTATCGTGATTCATATCGTTTATAATTTTATATTATGTTAAAGCTTGAGGGGGGCAGGAGGGGGTGATATTAAAAATACAAGAGCTGGAGCAAGTAAGTACTTTTTGCCGGGCACCGTCTGCATGGAAACCAACTTTGTTTGTATTCAAACTATTGATCCATCATAATTGGGATGTTTTGTAAGTTTTTTACTTACAATGTGTAGTGTAGTATCTTTCGAGCAAAATCGAACTGGTATCTATTTGGCTGTACTAAACGATGATTCAAACTGAACGGCTTGCAGTGTAGAGGCAACACAATGAATCATAACGGGGAGTTATTAGGATGCTTCGAGATAACCTTACTAATTATTTCAAGGAATGGTTAATTTCAACATGTGTGGGCTTCATCCGACCATATTTGTTTATAAACTTAACATATTCTTGATCGAATATTAATTCGTTTCATTAGCTTCTTCCCAGTCCCCACCGAGGGGCAGCGTTTACTCTTAGTTTCGTACGATTTTACACCCAGCATAGTTTTCTGTCGTCTTTATATTTTTTTCTAACTCCTTTTTATTCCGGTTTTTAAAAGTTCTATGTGTTGTTCGTGACGTTACTTTGTCAACTCATTCGTCTACACTGGATATACAGGGCCAGCCTTTCGCAGTCTGCAAGAAACTTGAATCAAGAAGTGGCGTCCATATACGGCACATGACGCCAATTAAAATGGGGAAATATAAAAATATTATTTTACACGTCTACTTACTTGAGTTATATCGAATTATGCATATTCTCCCAAGTTGTCTATGCAACTTTTTGCATCGCTATAAAGAATTGCGTGTATGACAGTGGAAGGTACAGGTTATATTACTTTTTTTCTAGTTGGATTTAAAGATACCTAGATAAAGTTTTTATTCATTCGTATAATTATGGTTCTTTTACGTCAATAAAGGTACGCATTGTCAGGAAGTGGCTGTTGTGCTAGGGTGTTTAATGACGAATTGTCGCGGCGGCGGCAGCAGCAAGCAGGCCTGCGAAGGTGTGTGTGGGGGGGAGGGGGGGGGGGGATGGTAGTGAAGACTAAGTGACGGAGCGACAGAAGCGCTACGTGTGACCGACCGGCCCGGGCCGCACGCGGAAACATCCCTAATAAATAACACAACGCTCTATTAAACGGTCCGCCGAACCGAAAAACACGTAACAAGCGTATATTTATATGCAATACAATTTCATTATTAGATGCCTATTTGTGACTCGTTATTTCTATTGTCGCTTTTTCTATTTATTATCCGACACAATGTGTGATTATAATGTGGCTTATAACAAATGAGGTATGTGGGAGTCGGGCCGTTCCACACGGGTGGGTTCGCAATCGCCTCGAATTTTGTATGTCACGGACGGACGACATACGGTATTATTTTAATTTGTTTGATTTATTAGCGAGCCTTGTGTCTGGCGAATTTTATTTTTATGCTCTGTTGTTATAATGTTTATTAATATGTTGAGCTCGTCTTGTCGAGCCGAGATCCGTAATGTAACTTCTAGTTCTACGCAGTTTCTTTTTTTGTAAAAATACTTGTCAGACAAGGAAAAGGAAGAAATAAATTACTTTCCTTCACGTAAGTTTTGATATACTATTTATCATCTTTAACTATTTTACTAGCCTTGTTGTGTATCAATCAAATTACCCAATAACCCGAAGCAGTTGTGTTTCGGGTTATTGGGTTAACGTTCTTTCCAAATATCGGAAAATGCTGAGTTGACGCCGCGCCGCCGCCGTCTGAGAGTTTGCAATTAATACTCGTTTTAATCAGGCCTTTATCCTGCCTGTTAGACCATTAGGAATTTATTTAAAATTTCATATATAGGTAAGTTAGGCGTTTTTAAGATTTCCTTACTCGATATCAGTTCTCGGTGGAAAGGTCAACTTTCCTCTCTAACCGCGTACTTATAGCAATTTTCTTTACTTAACAAGTTCCGGTGCGGTAACGGTATACTCCGTAATATGTGTTCAAGATATTTCAGCAACACCGTCATCGCCTGAATGCGATATGTACGTGAAATTTAAAAAAAAGAAACATATTTTTTAAGAAGTAAATTGTGACAGTAGAACTGAAGTGAATTCACGACTATCGGTTATTCATGGTCAAAGTATGGAAAATTTTACCGTCATAGTACCCCGACGAAATTATAGAAGTCAAATGGGGATATAGACGTGGAATTCAAGAGTTGTAGAAAGTCGCGTTTTTTACCCTCTTATTCACAGCTATCTTTTTACAAGCTTTTATACTTATTTTTCTTCACTTGTTAGTAAGTGCTGGTCAAGTCTTGCATATTAATTTTAAACTACCCCACCATTTCGCATTGATAGTAAATCAGGCAACAAGGTCCTGGTGATGCAGTCGAGAGAACTCTTCAATGAATGGTTGAGCTTTCATAAGAATAGGTAGTGAAAGTTATGCAAAGCAAAAGAACCTTCATATGTGGCGGACTGTACCTGTGCCACTACATGTAATTTAAGTAACCATTTGCCTTGACATTGAATTGATTCCGATTGACTCTATTCTGCATTCGATTGGCATGATGCGATATTGTGCAATGTGCACCACACTTTGTAACTACGCTGTCTAATTTCAATATGAAATACCCGTTCTTGTCATATAAAAATTGTAACAGGCGAAAAGAGATCGATGTAGCATCGACTTGCAAGTATCCCGTGGAGTTCGCGGGGTCGTCGCCCTCCAAACAACCGCCCGACGTCGACTCTAATTAAAGTATATTTTATTGTTCCCCTCACTATTGCTCGACTACGTTATCGATACCCGCGCCCCGTACCCCGCACCGGTCTGCCAGCACGAATGCGGGCAAATAATTATAATTATATTTTATTTTTATTTCAATTTATTAATAGCGGCGGCGGCGCGACCTTCCCGACGTGGCGTAACAATGTAACCACGCGTGTGTGCGACGCGTAAAGTTTAATTTCTCTTAATACAGAACCGACACTCGATATTTTGATACTTAAATCATTAATCCAGTGACCATTTTTGACAATTGTTTAAAGTGCAGTATAGTGCAATACGTACATAAAATGGGTGCGTACGGAATAAATTTGGCAACACTGTGATTTTTCGGCCAATGACTCTCACTTCATGATCTTGGTTACCACTATCTGGTGTTGCCATTGATAAATAACTCAGTTCCATCATTATTTAATTACTACTCATTTATAACAAAACGTACAAAACGAATTTATTAAACTTTACTGTCGATAAAAAAAATTCATTGACACCTACGATAAAATTTCGGACGCAAGAATAATGTTTATAAAAACTATTAAGCAAGTTATAGTTTTAAACGTCAAGTGTGTTTTCTCGACCGTTCACAACAAATATTAAGTCGCAACTACCTATATACTTGCGTTTGAGCAGATTTCCTCACAACATATCAACCGTAGAGATAACTAACTTTTTGCTGTATGTAAGTTTCCTTTGTTGCTTTATATAATAAAACAGAGATCTATTCATTTCGCTGAACAATAGGCTAATTAACATTGTATGTATCTAACTTACCTTGTTATTATTTGTTTTTTGTTTATATTTATATTTTAACAAAGGCATGTGCTAAGGTGGGCTTTTGGGTGTGCTTCTTCTATTTCTAGGGGTAGAGTACTCGTACATATTCAAGGTCAGCGCCATAACCCGTTGCGTGACCTTGTACTTAAATTAATGAACAAATGTAGTTGTCATTATTTAATTTCATTCAAGCATGTCTCACACACCTCTGTTCTCTGCTACCGTTGAATCTCCGCTGAGAGGCCCTGTTCTATTTGTTTCCTAACATTACTATGTGGTAAATGGACAAAAAATATTTATAAATACCATCTGCAAGTAAAAATACTAAGTGCGTTTCTTTAGACCGTACACTTATTTTATTTTTAAATGAATCAATAATAATTTATTATTTCAACACAATGCACGTTAGTTTCCACTGGTGTTTTATTCATAAGTGTATACAACAATGTGTGCACTCTTCACTGGTAATCGGAGGCTGTATGTAGGGGACAGCTTGCGCCGGCGCAGGCGTCGATTCTGATCGCAATGTTCTATTAATTGTAGGAACAGATTATGAACGAGTGACGATTTGTTGAACAAATGAATTACTCGAATTGGTTTTGAACATGTGTGTGTGACGTGATGTCTTTGGTACTTCACATTCCGTCTCACCTAAAACAGTGCAATTTGTTACAATTTTTTACACAATACAGTACAGCAGCGTCGCGTCCTTAACAGGTCGATTCGACAGTTTCAAAAATCAAGTGCGTAAAATCTCTCTTTTTTTTATGAGCCTATTTTGTGTCCCAGTGCTGGGCAAAGGCCTCTCCTCTATCACGCCAGGCATCTCGATCGCAAGCTAATATGAACCAGTCTTTAATGTAAGCGTCCAAGTTGTCCCGCCAACTTCTACGAGGTCTATACCTCGCCGTCGACGACCATGTTCTGGTATAAATTCCGTGGCCATTTTTGTCCACCTTTCAGAGTGCATGCGGGCGACATGTCCCGCCCAATCCCACTTCAGCTTCGCTGTTTTTAAGCCAACGTCCTAAGTAAGCCTATTTTTGAGCGTAGGGTCGTGTTTCTTATTCGGTCAATTCTTTTCACTGTTGGCAAACCTTGAGTGTGGACTTCTGCGACTCTGTCAATGACCATGTCTGTGCACCATAGGTCAATATGGGCAGGAAACACATGTTGACGAGCTTGCGCTTGAGTGACATTGGAAGGTTGCTCTTCATGGACCAGTAGCTCTTCCAGACGTTTTGGATACGTCTTTCGATCTCTTTGTCTTGCCTGTTTTCGAAGGATGCTATCTGGCCCAAGTAAGTGTAATGTATTACCTGCCCATACAGTTCTATCCTATGTCTCGTGTTGTTCGTCATAATCTGAGTCTTTGACATGTTCATTGTAAGTCCAACCTCAAGGCTTGCCAAGCTTAGGTTTTGTTACATCGTCTCCAACTCGGCCGCAGAAGTAGCAACCAGGGCAATATCGTCCGCAAAGCGAAGGTTGGCTAGGCGTTTGTCACAGACTTTTATACCTTTGGACGACTAGGATGGTTCGACTTTCTTAAATATTTCTTCTAAGGTGGAAGTGAAGAGCTTTGGTGATAGAGGGTCTCCTTGTTTTACACCACGGTTTATTTTAAACGATTGACCAGAACTCTGCAACTTGATACAGGCTGTGCTGTTTTGATATATAGTTTGGATGATGTTTATGCAGCTGGAATCTATACCCTGTTCTTTAAGAGCTTTGAATATGGCAGTATGGTTGAGGCTGTCGAAAGCTTTAGAGTAATTTACGAAGGCTAAATATAGTGGTCTATTGAATTCTGTGTACTTTTCTATTATTTGAATCAAAGTGTGTAAATGGTCGGTAGTGGAGAAGATCGGGCGGAAGCCGGCTTGTTCTGGGGGTTGGTGATTTTAAATTTAAGAACGATAATTCTATCAGAGTATTCATTAAATTCCAAAATGTTGTCTTTCCACTTTCTTGCTACCAGAAATCCTACACCACCAACTCCGCTCTTTTCTCCGATATGGTACAGTATCGTGTCTTCTCTCTCCACTGTGAGCTCTCCCTCTCTCCTTACCTCTGACAGACCCACATTATCCCTGTTGATATCTGCCAGTGCATTTTCAAGTTCAATTAGGCGATCGTCAGTCATTAAAGTACGTACATTATAAGTTATCACATAAAGAAAATCGGTGTCCTTTTGGCTATTAGCTAATGTTGTTGCGTGGTAGATCGATCTCACCCGGAGATTCTTTGCACTCCTGGTACCAGCCCTGGTCTGGCCTCCGACAAGGTCATCCCAAGAACTGGGACCGCCGGGAACTTGGGGCCATTGCAATGTGTTGTTCATCATAGTTGTTTTTGTTTTTTGTTGAGGAGGTTTTGGACCTATTACCTACCACGCTGGTCCATTGCGTGTTGGCAGGTCGCAGGCCGTTAAAGAAATAAAATCAATAGGACGACGTGAGAGTTGCTGTCAGAATTGGGGCCATTCTTTCGCTATTCTCTAATGAGTGAGGTTAATGACGCGTTAATCACGCTCCGCTTTGTTAACCTTTCATCAAATAATGTTTAAAGTGCAGTATAGTGCAATACGTACATAAAATGGGTGCGTACGGAATAAATTTGGCAACACTGTGATTTTTCGGCCAATGACTCTCACTTCATGATCTTGGTTACCACTATCTGGTGTTGCCATTGATAAATAACTCAGTTCCATCATTATTTAATTACTACTCATTTATAACAAAACGTACAAAACGAATTTATTAAACTTTACTGTCGATAAAAAAAATTCATTGACACCTACGATAAAATTTCGGACGCAAGAATAATGTTTATAAAAACTATTAAGCAAGTTATAGTTTTAAACGTCAAGTGTGTTTTCTCGACCGTTCACAACAAATATTAAGTCGCAACTACCTATATACTTGCGTTTGAGCAGATTTCCTCACAACATATCAACCGTAGAGATAACTAACTTTTTGCTGTATGTAAGTTTCCTTTGTTGCTTTATATAATAAAACAGAGATCTATTCATTTCGCTGAACAATAGGCTAATTAACATTGTATGTATCTAACTTACCTTGTTATTATTTGTTTTTTGTTTATATTTATATTTTAACAAAGGCATGTGCTAAGGTGGGCTTTTGGGTGTGCTTCTTCTATTTCTAGGGGTAGAGTACTCGTACATATTCAAGGTCAGCGCCATAACCCGTTGCGTGACCTTGTACTTAAATTAATGAACAAATGTAGTTGTCATTATTTAATTTCATTCAAGCATGTCTCACACACCTCTGTTCTCTGCTACCGTTGAATCTCCGCTGAGAGGCCCTGTTCTATTTGTTTCCTAACATTACTATGTGGTAAATGGACAAAAAATATTTATAAATACCATCTGCAAGTAAAAATACTAAGTGCGTTTCTTTAGACCGTACACTTATTTTATTTTTAAATGAATCAATAATAATTTATTATTTCAACACAATGCACGTTAGTTTCCACTGGTGTTTTATTCATAAGTGTATACAACAATGTGTGCACTCTTCACTGGTAATCGGAGGCTGTATGTAGGGGACAGCTTGCGCCGGCGCAGGCGTCGATTCTGATCGCAATGTTCTATTAATTGTAGGAACAGATTATGAACGAGTGACGATTTGTTGAACAAATGAATTACTCGAATTGGTTTTGAACATGTGTGTGTGACGTGATGTCTTTGGTACTTCACATTCCGTCTCACCTAAAACAGTGCAATTTGTTACAATTTTTTACACAATACAGTACAGCAGCGTCGCGTCCTTAACAGGTCGATTCGACAGTTTCAAAAATCAAGTGCGTAAAATCTCTCTTTTTTTTATGAGCCTATTTTGTGTCCCAGTGCTGGGCAAAGGCCTCTCCTCTATCACGCCAGGCATCTCGATCGCAAGCTAATATGAACCAGTCTTTAATGTAAGCGTCCAAGTTGTCCCGCCAACTTCTACGAGGTCTATACCTCGCCGTCGACGACCATGTTCTGGTATAAATTCCGTGGCCATTTTTGTCCACCTTTCAGAGTGCATGCGGGCGACATGTCCCGCCCAATCCCACTTCAGCTTCGCTGTTTTTAAGCCAACGTCCTAAGTAAGCCTATTTTTGAGCGTAGGGTCGTGTTTCTTATTCGGTCAATTCTTTTCACTGTTGGCAAACCTTGAGTGTGGACTTCTGCGACTCTGTCAATGACCATGTCTGTGCACCATAGGTCAATATGGGCAGGAAACACATGTTGACGAGCTTGCGCTTGAGTGACATTGGAAGGTTGCTCTTCATGGACCAGTAGCTCTTCCAGACGTTTTGGATACGTCTTTCGATCTCTTTGTCTTGCCTGTTTTCGAAGGATGCTATCTGGCCCAAGTAAGTGTAATGTATTACCTGCCCATACAGTTCTATCCTATGTCTCGTGTTGTTCGTCATAATCTGAGTCTTTGACATGTTCATTGTAAGTCCAACCTCAAGGCTTGCCAAGCTTAGGTTTTGTTACATCGTCTCCAACTCGGCCGCAGAAGTAGCAACCAGGGCAATATCGTCCGCAAAGCGAAGGTTGGCTAGGCGTTTGTCACAGACTTTTATACCTTTGGACGACTAGGATGGTTCGACTTTCTTAAATATTTCTTCTAAGGTGGAAGTGAAGAGCTTTGGTGATAGAGGGTCTCCTTGTTTTACACCACGGTTTATTTTAAACGATTGACCAGAACTCTGCAACTTGATACAGGCTGTGCTGTTTTGATATATAGTTTGGATGATGTTTATGCAGCTGGAATCTATACCCTGTTCTTTAAGAGCTTTGAATATGGCAGTATGGTTGAGGCTGTCGAAAGCTTTAGAGTAATTTACGAAGGCTAAATATAGTGGTCTATTGAATTCTGTGTACTTTTCTATTATTTGAATCAAAGTGTGTAAATGGTCGGTAGTGGAGAAGATCGGGCGGAAGCCGGCTTGTTCTGGGGGTTGGTGATTTTAAATTTAAGAACGATAATTCTATCAGAGTATTCATTAAATTCCAAAATGTTGTCTTTCCACTTTCTTGCTACCAGAAATCCTACACCACCAACTCCGCTCTTTTCTCCGATATGGTACAGTATCGTGTCTTCTCTCTCCACTGTGAGCTCTCCCTCTCTCCTTACCTCTGACAGACCCACATTATCCCTGTTGATATCTGCCAGTGCATTTTCAAGTTCAATTAGGCGATCGTCAGTCATTAAAGTACGTACATTATAAGTTATCACATAAAGAAAATCGGTGTCCTTTTGGCTATTAGCTAATGTTGTTGCGTGGTAGATCGATCTCACCCGGAGATTCTTTGCACTCCTGGTACCAGCCCTGGTCTGGCCTCCGACAAGGTCATCCCAAGAACTGGGACCGCCGGGAACTTGGGGCCATTGCAATGTGTTGTTCATCATAGTTGTTTTTGTTTTTTGTTGAGGAGGTTTTGGACCTATTACCTACCACGCTGGTCCATTGCGTGTTGGCAGGTCGCAGGCCGTTAAAGAAATAAAATCAATAGGACGACGTGAGAGTTGCTGTCAGAATTGGGGCCATTCTTTCGCTATTCTCTAATGAGTGAGGTTAATGACGCGTTAATCACGCTCCGCTTTGTTAACCTTTCATCAAATAATGTTTTCCCGACACTGTTCGTCCAACCCTCGATATGATAATTTTATTAAATTTGTTCTATTAGCTCAAGTTCTATATCCCACCCCACCGTGCGGCGCCGTCGCGGTTTCGGCGAGTCTATTCGCGTGGTAGCTAGCTAGGTACTACACCGAACTGTTGAGGCCTCCGATTCTTCTATCAGTTTTGTTGATTTTTTTGTAATGTCAATCATATCCATCATAACCAGTAAACTCAAGAGATTCAACTTTCCATTGTTTATATCACCATGTTTAGACTGCAATGTAACAATGACACTGATCATTCATTTCGCAGTTTTTAACACGTTTTTTATCAATGATCTTCGTTAAACAATGTTATGTCACTTGTGGAAAGAAACTTGGAATGTTATGAAGAAAAAATGTAGGTAAGCAACAGAAGTTTCAAAGTTTGAGAAAGAAATGTAGGTAAGCAACAAGAGTTTAAAGTTTGAGAAAAAACGTAGGTTAGCAACAAAAGTTTTAAAGTTTGAGAAGTCAATTTAAGTTGTCATTACTTTCTGGCTCTTATTTTTAGTCGGTCTAAACCGTCGTGGTGTGTTGTTTGGGTGTGATGCACTCAGGCCGGGTGCGGTGCGGTGCGGTGCGGGTGCGGGGGGCGGGGGGGAGGGGGCGCCAGCTGGCCCGGCTGCCCCAGTGCTCCGCCCGACCCGGCATCCTCGCGAGCGAACTTTTTGCCGCTTCCGCCTCGAGACGGTCGACCCTCGCGCCTCGCTGTAAAAGAGAACGTTTTTATGAATACTTAAACTAATAATTAACGCCGCACTTAGTCGCGCTTAGAACACTGTTTATGTGTCGACAATTTTCTTGGTATTGTTTGTTTTTCCTTTATTTTGCGTCGCAGTCCATTTTCTCCGTGGCTCATTATGCCGTATCGAACGCGCGCCTGTGCTTGCGTATTTCTTATTTCGTGGCAACATTTTTATTCTTTTGTTCTCTTAATTATTACAATAAATTCTTTTGCAATGTGCAATGCTAGAAATAGCAAGAGTTTAGGCTGCGATTACCCTCGCCGCCGAAGCCGACGCCGAAATATTGTATAAACTCTGCGTTAATTAGGTTACCAATTTTGTAATTTCCGTACCTTGATTATGCAACTACGTGATTAGTTTAACCCGATATTCTGATAATGTTAGGCAAATAAGTATTCAACGCTTAATCGCTGCCACAACTCCTATATCTAATTTATATCTTAATATATAATTTATATCTTAATTTACACTTAAATCATCTAGTTTTATAAATGCTTCGCCTGATAAATAAAACAGGTATTTATTAAGACTTCCTACTTGTTATATATTTTAATCATAAGGTAATCTTATAACCAAATCAACCGGCAGAGGACCAAGGTAGTTGATATCGTCCAGAAGTATAGCAAGCTGAAGTAGCAGTAGGCTGGCCACGTCTGTCGCAGAACCGACGAGCGAGACGAGATTGAATCATAAGGTATAGCAGATGACTGACTATGTTTAAATTTACAAGTGAACATAAACGTTATATCTATCTATCTATCTATCTGAAACCATGATAAAAATTAACAAGAATTCTCGACGACAAAAAAAATGCTCTCAGCTGAAGTGATATTTTTTTAAGCAGAATTATTAAGTGAATCTTCTTTAAAAGATGCATATGAAAGCTTCTCACATAATAAGAATTATGACTTCAAGTCACTTCGGATTTGGAGCCTAGCGTGAGAGCGTCGTCGGTGGTCGCGGATTCGATCCCCACCACGTACCAATGTGTTTCGAATTTCGAATTCATATGTACGTTTATTCGACGCTGTACGGTGAAGGAAAACATCATGATGAAACCTGCACATTCCTGCGAAGAAATTCAAAGATTGTGTGTGAAGTCGACCAATCCGCACTGGATCAGCGTGGTTGACTAAGGCCTAATCGCCCTAGTTCAGGGTAGGTTCGAGCCCGTCGGTGGGGACGTATATGAGCTGTTGATGATGGTTTTAATTATTTGTCACTTAGCTTTCCGCCCGCGGCTATGCTCGCGTTATGTAAGATTTTCCCGTGGGAATAAGACTTTTTCCCGTAAAAAGTATCCTATGTGTTAATCCACAGTGCTAACCTCCCTTATTTCTCTGTGGTGCAAACTATCTCCATTCCAAACTTCATTCAAATCCGTTAGCGTGAAAGCGGAACAAACATCCAAATATATTTTCACGTTTATGATGTGATGATATCATCAAGTGTAACTCACTCCTTATGTGAAACGGAGAATCTCTTACAAATTAGATTTTGACACCTACACACACATACACATACATACACAAACACACACACACACACACTGCACACACACAACACACACACACATAAGCGCAACTCTCACGCCGCATGCATGCCCTAAAATTTAGATTTAATTGGCTAGATTATAAATTTGTAATTTTCTAATCTGGTTATTTGTTTTATATTAAAATTAGTATTAGTGTCTTACTTAGCTTTATTGTTCTACTTGTTGTTGTACGTACGGATGAGCGGTTCCTCCTGACACAGGCAACTTTTGCTTAAAAGGAGGTTCCAATTGTTAGCATATAAGTATGTTTTATGAACAATAAAGAATTTTTTTTTTTTTTTCGTCAGCACTGGTGTACGTGCGCACTTCGTTCATTGCGCGTGCGCCGCCGCCGCCGGCGACGGCGACGAGCACGTTGTCGCGCAGTTCCGTTATCGCCACAAAAAGGCAACATCTGTCAGCGGGCAATACATCAATCCAACATTTGTTATTCACCCTCCACACTAGATGCAATACAGGTGCATGTAATTATATTCAATGATCGCGATATCACCGTAACTGTAAACAAAAAATCGGAGTGTGAGACTGAATCGCGTACCGAGGGTTCCATCCATACAAACTTGATAGTTCATCTTTCACGGGAATGACAAAGTTAACTTTCTACGCGTAGTTGATTAAAATATTTTGTTCTATGACATCGATCGATATACGTAACTATACCAATTTAGAAGCTTGTTGACTTTACAGCTCCTAGGGATGGTGGTAGAATTTGATATTAATTTCAAATTGAAACTTGCACGCGTTTCTAAAAAAAAGGATTATTAAAAAGAGATCTTATGGGGGAGATTCGTACGGAACTCTAACAATGGATCGTGAGGGATTTGCTAAAAATAACTCTTTAATTATTCACTTTTACAAAAACGGTGATTTATATATGTCAAGCAAGCCATGTCTGTCTACCAATACAAATGTAGTACATATCGTTGCGACGCAACACGGACCAAGGTCCGTGGACCGCAACGTAAATATAATGATAACGCCTAAATATTTAAATACTCCATATATAAGTATCGCAAAAAACTTCAACAATATTATTTACATTTAAGCTACATTGCAATTGCAGACAGTGAAAAATGTAAACGTTAATACCATAACATTTACATTATGCGGGATAATCTCATTAATATTTATGGAGAAATAAAAATAAATTATCCTTGTACACGAATATTTATTCCACTAAGTAATCACAAGCTTCTTTCTCTGTCTGTGTTACGTTAAAAGAATAAACTTATTTATAGGCAAGGTGCTCCGTACATAAATACCTATATAGTTAACACGCTAACACCCCATGCAGAAAAGTTACTTTACGATACCTAGGTATTCTTGCACTTATTTCAAAGTTCAAACTAAAATGTAACTAATTTGTTTGTCTTTCCTACAGAGTCTAATATTAACCATTATTTTATTTTGGCATGTACATAAGTAATAGTTGTCTGGAAAACTATGTTGGTTCTCCATTCATCATCAAGGGACGAGCCACTATGGCAGCGGGACAAAAACATTTCATTAACCAGATGAACTATAATTTAATAGAATAATAAATGCTACATCCGTATTAAGAGCATCAACAGGGCACAGTACCGTACTGAAGCGACAACAATGGGCTCGCGGAGGATAAAAGGAGGCACGTATTATTTTACTGTACAGTTACGTTAAAAAGTCTGAGAAAAACGTAGTTCAGCGACACGGTGTCTGTTAAAGAACGCTTTGAAACTCGCCATTGGCATACCGCACGGCAACACTGGATTTAAAATGAAAAATTCCGTTATTTACTTTTAAAGTTTTCGATCAAAATATATTGTAGAGTGTCCATTAAGAGTTTTTTTTCCGACAGTCTTTATACGACAGATTCGTTCCGACGTCGGACAATTAATATTAATTAAGATTTAAATTGGTCTAATTACATAGAGCCGGGCCTGTCTTCCAAGCAGGGTATTCTTTGAGCAACAAAGTAATATAATAAAATATAGGTACTATACCTACATTAGTCATGATGCTGCTGCAAATAGATCTTCGAATATTTATGTTTTAGTTATTTTTATATATGAATACTTCTTAATCAATTGCTATATTATCTTTAATGAACGCATAAAACTTTGTATAATTGCCTGTTTTGTAGATTATTTCTGAATTAAGTAATTAAGTAAGTAATTACCCACCTACCTATTTATATATTATTATTATTTATTTATTATTATTGTTATGGGATGTTCATATTTACGAAGGTATGCATTTTTGTTTGTGCCAGTGAGTTACGGGTAAGAATTAAAGTTTCTCATAAATTCACATTGTGAGTTAGAGGAAGTACATTCAAGAACAAAGAATACGGGTTGGGTAAATAACACACCTGGAAATCTCGGTAACTAAGATTGCTAGCATAGTGAAAAAATAATAACAAAATAACACAAAATAAAAAGGTTTACAGAAGGGCCACTCCCGCCTTCTTCAAAAATAATTACGTCATCTTGCCAGACTCACTTCTCACTCACTTTTTAGGCAAACGCTATGGAGTACTGTTTGGGAACTGCGTAGCAACGCCTATATGAACAATACGTCAATAAGTGCGTGCCCGAAATGTGCCGAAATGACAGTTTGTTCTGAGTGGTCTCTCTGTCTGGAGCCCCGCGCTGCTTTACCTACTTTGTGATAATAATTTAATGGTATTATGTTCCTGTTCTAAATTCCCTTCGAGATCAACTCAGCCCACAACCACTCAGCCCGCGGGCTCAGTTATTATTATTTCAATTGTACATACCTTTCTTTAGATGACCCGGATTCATTGCTCTCGAGTGTAATATAATCCCACTCGTTTTAACTAATTTCATGAATCACCAAGCGTTAAATCGCTAAGTCTAATAAAAAAAAATCAACGGCCCGTTGATTTTTTTTTGAAGGTTACTGTATCAGAGAGCGATGCTGCCCGTTCCCTGTTCAATGTATAGTCCCTAAGTCGCCTCTTACGACGCCCACGGGAAGAGTAGGGGTTGGTGACAAATGTATTCTACTCTGCCGTCACCACACGGCACAATCGCTAAGTTCGACAATGTAAAAGTATTGAATTTAAGCATCGGTTTTAGGCAATTTACCTGTATATTATTCCTTTTAATAACTCATATTTATAATTATAGCATTTAGTAAAAAAGTTAGTTAATGTTTCTTTTACATTTTGTTTAATAATTTACTTAATGTTGTGTCCATTTATAATGGTTTATATTTTATTTCAGGTAAGTTCGAATGAGGGATAAACAATATCGACTAAAAAAGGTAGGTTTACTTAACACTTAACTTCTTGATTTTGGCGGTAGCAAAATGTGCTACGGCTACGGCGTAGTCATGTTGGTAACGTGTAGGATCAGCCTTCTTGATTGAGCACGAGTAGGTTTTCCATAACTAAGACATCATAAGTTTTTATGACACGTAAACAGTCTGCAAAAGAAATGTGCAGGTATAAAAATACCTTTTTTTTAATGTTCGTTTTATGATTAAATCGAAGTGATAATAATTGTTTGTGTTTATTGCTTACTGATAAAACTTGTTCGCTATACGAACGAACAAAACTTTGTTGATAAAATCAATCGTGCGCACTTACAAATCGTTCTTCAACAAACCACCTGCCTATATTTTTTCTTTAATTAGGTATAGATGTTATTGCGCTGATTGTGAGTTTATATAACTATTTGATAGGGGATCGTACTGTTCCTTTTACCATATTTTTATGAATTATTATTAAAATATACATTAGCAGCAGACGATTCGCGAAGAAAAAAACAGAATTGGTTGAAAAACGAATTTACAGTGATTTTTTAAATCAATATCTCTCCAAACTCTCGATTTTTAGGGTTCCGTAGTCAAATGGCAAAAAACGGAACCCTTATGGATTCGTCATATCTGTATGTCTGTCTGTCTGTCCGTCCGTATGTCACAGCCACTTTTTTCGGAAACTATAAGAACTATACTGTTGAAACTTGGCAAGTAGATGTATTCTGTGAACCGCATTAAGATTATCATACAAAAATAGAAAAAAAAACAATAAATTTTGGGGGTTCCCCATACATAGAACTGCAACTCAAATTTTTTTTTCATCAAACCCATACGTGTCTATGGATGACACCCCCCGGTGTCTATGGATAGGTCTTCAAAAATGATATTGAGGTTTCTAATACCATTTTTTTCTAAACTGAATAGTTTGCGCGAGAGACACTTCCAAAGTGGTAAAATGTGTGTCCCCCCCTGTAACTTCTAAAATAAGAGAATGATAAAACAAAAAAAAAATATATGATGTACATTACCATAGAAACTTCCAATGAAAATTAGTTTGAACGAGATCCAGTAAGTAGTTTTTTTTTAATACGTCATAAATCGTAAACCGCGGCTACTATCTAGTCGTTACACGAGCCAAGTCAGTGGATGACACGGAACCCTTCATGGGCGAGTCCGACTCGCACTTGGCCGCTTTTTTTGTATAGAGATTATATGGCGTTACTAACAAATGACGTCACAAGTGGGTATGTGCCTCTGTCTAATCTTGAAATTCAAACCTTTATAACTCGGTCAATTTTAAAGATAGAGCGAAAATTCATTTAGTGTTCGATAGCAAAAACTAAGAAGTTTGGATTTATAAAATAAAATAAAAGTAGTATTTGTACAGCGAAGGCGTCGTTGCTTTAGAAAAAAGTAATAAAATTATTCTTACTCTATGTTTAAACTGTATATTTAGTTATACTGTGATAGCGACAGATTTACTTCAAACAACTGTACTCCCATTAATAGTTCCAAAGTAAAATGAATATAGAATAGCAAATGTAAGTAAAACTTCAATTAGTAATTACGTTTCATTAGTCTATTAATTAATACTATTAAGTTTTCAAGTTGTATAAATGAAGAAGTTTAAAACTTATATTTAGTTAATACTGGTACAGTCAGCAAAGTTAATAAGTTTCTCAGGTAAACTTCTTATCTTGCGGCGGTCATCGACCGACCTCATAAACTGTAGTGTCAGTGTTTATTAAATTGTCAAACTTAATTATTTTGACGTGGCTCATGAAAAGACTATTCCCGTAGATAATAGCTGAGGTTGGCGTGCCTTACGAAGCACAGAATCATCTTTAATTCATAACTTATCCTACCCTAACTCGGGACAATCTTACAGAGTGATTTTTTGTTTTCCTGTGTCCTGAACAGGATTCAAACCAAAATCCTAGAGAACGAGAGTCAAACGCTCTGCCCCAGCTACGGAGGCTTTAATTCATTATCACGTGTTATGCTTTGTCATGAAATTTATATCTGTATGATTGTGTAGGTCATTAAACTTTACAACTGTATAAAATCTTATGTAGGAATATAAATAAATATATCTTTATCGTTTGCTGACAGTACATACACTTCAGTCAGTGCAATATAATTCAATCATGTAGTCGAGTGAGTTTGAATAAGGTACCCTGGATAAAAGCTTATTAGTATCATAGAGACGTGAGGTGTGCAAGTATGAAGTGAATACAGAATTGGGAGCGAAACACTCTTGGACGTGGATTACCTCTATAGAAGGCATTCATGCAGTGTTCCTCCGAACCACAAGAGAGTCGAGAGCGCGAAGTTCACACTTACGTCAATCTATGCGTAACGGAAGCCAACTTAAGCAAACTCATAGTGCTTCAACCGCCGCACTAATTTAATGAAGGGACCCTTCCACAGGGCCGCCATCGTCACACCATACCGCTCCCACATACGTGTTATAGCTATTAAGGGAATAAATACACTGACTTACTCAAACAGGGTAATAAAATAAAAACAACAAAAACGCTTCTGTATTAGTATCATAGTACGTATTCAGAGTCAATTCTTTTGCAATAACTATGCGGTCTGGGATATCGGTTAAAAGATCACACTTCATGTCAACGAGTTTCATACATTACTGAAGGAAGAGATAGCGTAGACATAGCCACATCATACCTCCATTGTCAAAGTATGCAGGTAGAGTGGGTAATAATTATTAATGGCGCGCAGGTACAGCGACTCGTAGAAGAAAATTGTCACGCCACTGATAAAAGGAATGGTGTGACACACGACACTCCATTACCCAGAGGGAAAACTCGCACTTTAACAGCGCGAGGCAAAGCTTTGCCGCTCAATGATCCACCACACACTACGACGCAGACATTTAAACACGTTCTAAAACCACAAATTAAGAGACAATCCACACTGCGCTACATACGGCAAGTATAGTTTTTCGCTCGCGGAAAACGACAAAAGAGAAGTCGGTCTGAAAGAGCGGTTACACGCGACGCCTCTAGTCACAGCTAAAAAGATATACACAGGTGCGTATAAAAAACGTAACGCAGACGGAGCGGATAAAATAAAAGCCTCCGCACATGAAGAAAATGAAAGGGGTAATTGCGGCTACGCTCACAAAAAGCCCGTAGCTGTAAACTAAAAGAAGCTGTTAGTGCTAAGTCGTAGAATCTGAAAGGCGTTTTTAACATATAGCTGCGGTGTATTTATTCAGCGCTCGGGGCGCGCTGCAGTGTGAGTGACGACGCGACGCCGTGACGCGGCGGCGCGTGCGAGCAGCGCTCCCCGAACAATGAGCCCCTGTAACTCTATTCTTACTTAACAAACGCTTTTCGTATTAAGATGTTAAGTAGAACCTCAATTTTCTAATTTTATCTCATAGGTAACTGCGTAATCATAAACGAATAGTTCCAATATACTTTTGAATGTTTGATTTTGATGAATGAATTTGATTTTTTTGCTTCCGCATTTTTCTACTTTTATTTTCTGCGATCGTAAAGGTTCAAATACCTAATACCTGTGTTGATACCCGTCTTGTTTAGACATGTTTTTTATATCACCTTTCCTTGACGTCACGAATCACCACTATAACTCGCTTTTACATGATTGGTAAAATACTAATATGAATAAAATATTTTTGCGATGTTGGCTCATTAGTCCAGGCAAACTCGATATACTCGTACTATAGTACAGATACGTGACCTGCCGACGCACCCAACCCTTAGTATTCTTTTTCTTTATTTAAAAGTTATAATATTTCCTTTGTTTGCAGAATTTGTGGCAAAAACAATCGTTGCAAATGCACCTTATACTTACTATTACAGCGTATTATATCTACACGTTCGATATAATTATCGCGGGTGTAAATGAATAATGAATGGGGGTGCGGAATTAATGTAAAATATTAGCAGCAGTACAGTAGGGTTGGTTGCACCCGCTGTGGTGCGGCCATCTTGCAGCCGCCTGCGCCGTGCGCGGGTTTTCTCGTTCTGCGCAAGCGACGAGCTCGGTCAGCTTGCGCAAACAGCTGAGCGCCCTACATTCATAATAATAATATTGATTGTGCCTCATCATCAAGAGAATTATATCGTGTGATTTTAGACCACAATGTATTTTTATGCTTACAGATGAAGGCAAACGTGATACCTCTCTTTTTGACAGACAAGTTTTGTAGTTTGTTTATTAATCAAATTAGAATTTAGGACAATAGCAAATAAAGTAACCCCTTCCTTAAATAAATTCGTGCTATTAAAATAGCATTGGCAATGTTTTTAGATACTATACGTTGCATGAATACAATCTTTGATAAAGTGCTTTTCAATAAGAAGACCAGCGTAGTAGCAAGCAGTGCAGGGATCTCCATTTTATATTCATTCAATAATGCTGTGATCAACCAACTCACATATTCAGTAAATTAAGCCTTATTCTTGTTGATGTCAGTCTGTCACTGTTTAACAATACTATAATTAACGAATGGCTAACTAATGCAAAAGACCATGTTATCGAATAACTAAATAGCATAATCATTCATAGTGGATCCAATAGCACACACAAATGGCCTCTCTGTCATTAGACGTACACAAGTTTGTATTTTATCGATTTCTTGAGTTATTTTTCGCTATAATAATGTCGACGCCGTTTCTTTGATTCGTTTATAGTTCTTAACTTCTGAATATTTCAACAGATAGGTAATTTTTAAGGGTGCTTAATAGTTAATCGCTAAAAATACATAATGATTGTTAAATGACAACAAAACGTTTCAAAGTATTATACAGCAAATCAGAAGGATATTACTTAAACTGAAAGCATTCGTATGGGAGTTTAAAAAATAATTGATATTAATCTGTTAATATTGTCGCCATTTATCAGGCAGTAAAAAATTGCTAGTCAATAAATCGAATTCATAAGTACAGTTTTAACCTTAGCATATAATGAACATTTACTATCTTCTCTACATGTACGAGATAAAACAAAGTCGATTACCGAGTCTGTATTATGTCTGTAGAAGCTTCTCCAAAATCATGCAACGGATTCTAATGCGGTTGTCACAAATGGAACACGTGATTTTTATATAATGTACATAACATCCTTCATCATCATTGGCCTTGACGTCTATTGCAGACGATTCAAACAGTGTGTGTAAGACAACTTTTCTCGTAGCTGTGTAAGCCAATACGGGAACGACAATGACGTCCGCAGTCAAAGTCAAAATTATTTATTTCCATAGGATGTTATTACATCACTTAGATCCGTCATTACATTTTTTTGGGTGAGTTCACTAACACAGTGGCGGAATCTGTGGAGAAGAGCTCACCGAAGAAACTCCACAGTCGTCGCATCTTTTGCGTTTGTGGCCATAGGAACTCCTAAAATACATTTGACCATTATTCTAGCTGATGGAAATTGATTATAAGGTGAAAGATGGACCACGCTCGCCTCTACTCCATGCACCCCACGTTTTTCGTTTTAAGTTCTACAAGAGTACTACATCAATAAAAATATCAATATACATTATTTTATACTTTTTAGTGCGTTAAAACGTGTTGTTAAAAATTATTTTTTACTTTATAATGATTTTTTATAGTAGTAGTAGTAGTAGTGATTTTTCATAGTTCAACAGTCGGTGCAGCTTGCTCCATTATGAGTGTATTGGGTATAATTTTATTGATGATTTATTTTCGGAAATATAGTCTGTATTATATTTTTACTGACTGACTGGTGCTTTATTCTCGAAGAAAATTCTACTAATATTAATTACTGCAAACAGTGAGGAGACACTGTCAAGTAAAACATAGATAAAGAAGCAGATGGTTTCGGATATTTATAACCAACATCTTTATAAGATCGGGAGCGTAGCGACGTCGTCGGTGTAAGGGCCGCTGCTACTTACTGTTTGAGAGGTGCCGCTGCCGGTTCGCACCTTTCCACTATGTTTTCGAATGTTGAATTCAATTAACGTTTATTCGTTGCCCTTACGGTGAAGGAATACATCTTGAGGAGACCTGCAAACGCCTGCGAAAGCTTTCAAAGGTTTCGTGTGTAAAGTTGATCAGCCGCCTGGATGAGGTACAATAAGACAAAGGATGATTTAAAAGTGCCCTGATGGCTATGATTAGCAAAATAACTAATCCAGGGTGAATACAAAAGAGAAGCGTGCACAACAGCTATGACTTAAGAAAACCTACTCTTGTCATCAAGAATTAACCCCAATAATGTAGTCCGTATTTATAAGGCTCATTCTAGTCGTTTTGGGGCGAGACTGGCCATAATGTTTGGGTCCTACCGCGCTTCAGCAGTGATGCATCCACTGCGTGACGCCTTTCGTTCGTCGTCCGTCCGAATGCACGCAGCTAATGCGCCCACCTCAGGTTGCCATACGTCAGGATTTGTCCTGACATGTCAGGATTTTTTGGCCCCTATCAGGATTCCGGCCGGACTTGGGAATTGTCAAGATTTTTAGATTTTAGAGTAAAACAAACCATAGAAATTTAGTTTTATTTATTGATCTTTTCTTTGGTAACGATCAACTAGGTAATTGGGATTTTGGAGTAAAACAAATCATAGAAATTTAGTTTTATTTATTGATCTCTTCTTTGGTAACAATCAACTAGGTAATTGGCAGTAAATAATAATCAACACATTCAAAACTAAAAAAACTAAAAACTTAAACTTTCTTGTTCTAATTATAAATTTTACGCGAATAGAAAAATAGGACTCATTTTTGCTACACCACCGTGGTGGGCGGGCGCTTTAGCGTAATGTTTTAATGCTTTTCGTCAGCATTTTATAGGTATACCATATGGCAACCTTAACCTTAGTACCATTTTAGCTTTGCGGTTTTGCGACCCACATTCGCTGTTCTAGTTTGTGCACAGTGTACGATCTTTTGCACTCGTAACACTTACATTGCTTCTCTGTGGTTATAGATCTATAAGTTTGTGAATAAATTGACCCTTTGAGCTCGACAACCGTTCACTTCAATGGTTGCCGAAACACGTGGTGATGACAAGTGCCATGTGCCGTGACGGAACTCGGCGCGGGCGCGGATGTCCCCGTTCAACCACTTATTTAATACTTGAAAATAAAGGTGGCGGAACTGGCCCACTCGCTCTTATTACATTCGCTTTACGTGTAATACACGTAAAACGAAAACGACGTTTTTTTGCTCGCTTCCCGTCCTAACATTATTTTTTTATGATATAAAGAGGAGACGTCAAGGAAGCGTTTCTCAACTTTTCACATTATTCTTAACCATTTTTAACAGCTTTTTAACCACTATGACTATCCAAAAGGATTTAAAAATATAATCTACCAATAATTATCCATTTCTTAAAGCTTAACAATGTAGCATTAATAATAATTTTACATAGCACATTTTTGCCGGAAGAATTACGCTTTTGATTGTTTTCTTCAAAAATATTCTGACATGAATACTCGTATTTAATGTCTTTGTGCATTTATTACCAGTAATAAATATTTAAAAAATGCACCAAAAAAAGTTACGCGTGCTTATTTTTGGCGTATCTTACGATTATGAGTAGAATATAAGTTCCTATGAACACTATTGTTCGAAATTTTTAAATACAACCGTACCCAACCCAACATGATTCGGTTTTATTTCATTTCGAGTCAAATCTATTTACGAATATTCCTGCTTACATGTGAGTTGAAAACCAAATGTGAACTACCAGTGCATTAGGTAACATTCATCACAAAAATGTTTCGTTATGTTTCGGACTGCACACTGGATTTCATAACGCAGGCCTTCCATTAGACAGAAATCACGGTCACCCAGACACGCATTCAGGAGCCGAGTCTCGCCAAAAAGCTCTCCCCATTCCGACAAATAGAACACCAAGTCGTTTCGCCCAGTATTGATTTAATACTGGCACATGCAGTCACCCAGCGGAGGCGTGCGGGGCGAAACAAAAAATAAAATTAAAAAATATGCATAATAAAAATTTGGTCGATAACGATGGGTCCCCCGCGACGAGAACAGGCGATGTTAGTATGTAGGGTGGGGGATCGATTATTTTCGAAATTACACCTACACATACACCATTACAAGTGCTCGCAATCGAGCTTTGACTCCCGTGTTAAACTGCACCAAACTTTATCTGATCGGTTTGTAATTGCACAACTTGTGATTTTGTCACAATGTAAATTGTAATTTTATTTTGATAGATGACTAGACGTCTTTGGCATGGCAGTGTAATTTATATGTATACAGTCAAAATCAAGATGACCTACCAAACTGATATAAAAAAATAGGCCTCACTGTGGCAGTAATATTAATGGCGCCGTGTAACACCTTATACTGGAAAAGGGTAACCGACACTGACGTTGACTGTACATTGAAGGGATGGATGGCTTAACAATTATGCTTCTCTTTTTAGCATTTATGTTCAATCCAAATATCCAAACAGACTTGAAAAGTTTCAAGTATGTAGGTATATGCACTTATCGAGAGATTTATATTCTAGGTTTGGTCTATTTTAGCCAAATGATATAGCAATTATTGTATGTTACTTATTTATAGCTAAAAATAAGCTTATTGATGCTTTTAGTAACCACCTTGTCTCTTTGGTGTATACATAGTGATAGTCGCAAAATATTCTCACATTAAATATACTTGATAGTATTTATACCATTGTTTGAATTGTCGATTTCTATTTACATAAAACGTACGTGTTCTGTTATATTACGTTCGTCACGCCTCAGCGATTAGTTATTTATTTTTTTGCCATAAAAGAGAACTGGTATAAAACAGTGTGCGCGCACTGTGTGAAACTCTACGATTGATCGTTTTCCTTGCTAATAAAATAATACTAACAGTTCTTCCTCGTTAACCATTACGGCATTCGCCACGGCTTTTTCTTCTACAATATTTAAATGTAATATGAATAGTTACCTATGGTCAGAAAAAAAGTCTTTTTCACCTCTCCACCTCGGAAAGTTGGCTTTTAATGTCCGAAAACAGGGCCGAAAATAGCTTATTCATTTCTAGACATGCAAACCATTCTCATGTCTAGAGAGGAAAATTCGTTTGAATTTCGAACATTATCTTCCATAGGAAAAAAAGTTTTCGTATATCCGCGCGTAAAATAATTGACGTGTGTGTGCCATATTTTTTTTATAGATTTTCATTGTAAATAAAATTTTGGAACGCACCCTAAAACATAACCTAAAAGTTTGTTTATTGTCTTGGTTGTTTATTTTTATCTTATCTGAAAATTAAAAAGTATTATGATAAAATACAGCTTTATTTTGTATGTAAAATACGAAGAAACTTTTTCCCCGACCTATTATAAGTTAATTATTATTTTCATTTGCTGCATTTCAACGGGGCTGGCAATCGGCTTAGAGCTACAAGGTGAAGGGGCTGGCAATCGGTTTAGAGCCACAAGGTAACGGGGATGGCAATCGGTTTAGAGCTACAGGGTGAAGGGGCTGGCAATCGGTTTAGAGCCACAAGGTAACGGGGCTGGCAATCGGTTTAGAGCTACAAAGTAAAGGGTCTGGCAATCGGTGTAGAGCCACAAGGTGATGGAACTGGTAATTGGTTTAGAGCCACAAGGTAACGGAGCTGGCAATCGGTTTAGAGCCACAAGGTGAAGGGGCTGGAAATCGGTGTAGAGCCACAAGGTAACGGGGCTGGCAATCGGTTTAGAGCCACAAGGTAACGGGGCTGGCAATTGGTTTAGTGCCACAAGGTAACGGGGCTGGCAATCGGCTTAGAGCTACAAGGTGAAGGGGCTGGCAATCGGTTTAGAGCCACAAGATCATGGGGCTGGCATCGGTTTAGAGCCACAAGGTAACGAGGCTGGCAATCGGTTTAGAGCCACAAGGTAACGGGGCTGGCAATCGGTGTAGAGCTACAAGGTGAAGGGGCTGGCAATCGCACAAAGACTCTCAAATCGCTGTATCTTCGATTTGGTGGCAAGGTACCGAATCCTAATCGAACTATTAGCAAACTATTTAAATCATCCATTTTTTTATAAGATCGTGATTTTATAAAATATGTATGAATAGTTTTCCAGCATAACTTTAAAATATTGTAATACTAGTATGGAGAAATACTTTAATATTATAATTAATCAATCGACGTAACATCTACAACTAAAAATACGAGTAGTGATGGTAAATGAACATTTAAAACCATTATAATATATTGTAATGTGTCGAGGAGGAGATTAGACCTATCGTAGGAAGGGGTGCCTGGAAATAAAGATAAAAGATAGTAACTCAATAAAATAGTCTATGTACGAGTTCAAGGAAAGTTTAATATTGGCAATATTGCTGTTCGTTCCGCACTATTGTTAAATGAATAGTTGTTTCCCAACACATCGCGCTTAATGACACATTACTTGGATAACTTGTGCGAGCGGAGGTCCGACGACGCCGCGCCGGCGCAGCATACGGCCCGTCCTGTTCATCTGTTGGCAAGTGGTAACGAGAATCAATCGCAATATCTGCTATTTTAATTGAATTTCGGACGGGAACAGCACTGAGTTTTGTATGGAGGATTTAATTCATCATTTCATTGGATTTCAGTGACATATTGATGGACTGTCAACGGCGTTTATGAATTGTCGTGTTGAGCTCTATGTTGTGGTTTTTATCGCACTGATTGGCTTTAAATTGTTTATCTGATGTGAATGATTATCGGACTATTTAACTAATTATTATGTATAAGTTGTTAAAGCCTGTTAATATGATATAGCTTGTAAATATGCACACATTAAAATAATGCTACCTATAACTATAACATATGTTTGCTGTCTCGCTGTTTGTCTGCTTCTATGTCGGCCTGTCCGTTTCCGTGTACAATACCTATATAGGTAGGAGGCAGCACTGCCTCCAAACACGCATTGGTTTGTTGTGCAATGCGTCTTTCAATCGCGCACAGATTTACAACGTCAAATCAAAGTTCCTTACCAAACTGTGTACAATGTAAAGAACGCGTCCTGATATCGAGCAAGAATTTGAACTTAAATTAGTATTATTTTTAAGCATTGGATAAGTGTCATAAATCTGAGTTCATTAATATTAAGTTACTGACGTTAACACATCGCTCCCATCCCGAAAGTAGTAAGCAGAGTTTAAGTTGGCCATATGGAATCACAACAAAATTGTATTATACTTTGCTTATAATAATCATTGTCCCCATTTGTTTTTTATCACTTAGTATTTAATTTTTTTCTTTCGGTTCTATTTTACTCGAAAGTTAATTTTACAATAAAAGCATTGCAATAATCATATAATTGTTAAAAACATTCCCAATGTTTTATACTATTATAACTGTAACTTACCAGAATCAAAACATGTGTGGGAGTACCCCGCACGAAAGATCAGTTAATTGCTTGTGCTTACCCTCCACTGTGCTAAATTATAAATACTAAGAACTTTTAACCACAAGTTATCTGCATCTTAGGTTCAAAAAAATAAACATGAGTATGAGATATATAAAAAAAAAATATCTTAATATTATGCACCTGTAAAGGCTCAAGTTTGCATGCAGGTAAAAGATCACATCGAAAAATATTTTTCTCCGACACGCTCGAAAATTAAGCCGTGTCTCCTGCGAATGTTTTGGTCTACACACTACACAAATCAGTCTACACATACACAAACTCAAATGTTTCAAACGACGTCTCCTGCTCAGAAATGTTTCGGACAAATGTTTCGATTCGACAAAGAAGCCCTGCGTTCCGAGACGCGCTGAAATCGATTAAAGCACCCGTAATCGCGTTCCGAATTACTGTCAGCTGTCAAAAACTCATACTTTTTTTGCTTTTCTGATCGCTGACAGCGCTGAAAGTCTGATTCGGAATGCGCACATAGAGAGACTCCGAAGAGGAGGAGGAAATCTTTGCAATCAAGATTTCTGAACGAATGTTTTCTATCGCTAATGCAAAACATTTCATAGACAATTTGTGTAGTGGAACCATAGACAACATGCATTTTTTTTGTTTTGTGTAGATGTTTTCTGTGTACTGTGTACAGCAAAACATAGCAGGAGTCACGGCTTTATATAAAAAGCAGTACGCGAAATGACTCATTTTTGGACGAAACATTGCCCCGTACAAAACAGCGGCCGGCAATGTGCCCTCAAACGGCCTAGGCCAGCAAAGTGATTTCGTCAAGAAATTTCAATGTTTTTGAGTCTTTTTACAGCATACTCTAATGTTCTAAATTAAAATTTTATATGAATCGTACACGAATCGTAGGGATTGGAGTTGGTTGTATGCTCTTATGACACTGGCACAGAACAAAAAAAAAGAAAAGCGCGCAATATGGTGGTTTGTAATTTTCATCTCTTTTATATTTATCGTACTATTTTGTTAAGCACTTATTTTTCATGATGGAGTTAATTAATTTAACGAATTTTTGAAGATGATGATTGAATTACGGAAATATTATAACAATGAATGGTTGAAGAAGTCGAAGTAGAGGTTAAAGTGATAAAGATTAGAATTTATAAGTTTACTACGATACAAGTAGACATCTATTCAAGGTTGCATATTTTTTGTATTTTATCATTTCCTCGCATATTTCAGAGAAAAGCACTATATACAAGCCTCGGCCGCAATAGCCCTTGCTGGACTCGTGCCGTACACAATCTCATCCAGCAATAACTAATTTTGCGGCCGCGGCAGGTAATGTACTACCTATATTCTAAGGTAAAAAGTGCGATGCTACAGGTTAAATACTTCTTTGGCATTTAACACTTCAAAGAGCTTTCGACGTAAAGCAAACTAATAGGTATCATCGAGGGTCATTGCGTGGAATGTTAACCACGGGAATGGTCGACAAAAAACGACGAGCCTTCGTATCAATCAAACCCATTCTGATACAAACTATCCGAATAAAGTGAACCGAACCCGGGCGGCACACGGTGAGTACTGCAGGATTGCCAACTAGTAAAAACACATGCACAAAAAGATAAAAAAATAATATTCATTTCACCTTCAAGCTCAAAGTTTTTTTTGTATTATCAGATATAACTCGGGGACTAAATTATTTTTTGTGAAAAGTTATACTAAATGTTCTTTTAAAAAATCATAGCTCACGTTATCTCAGTAGAAGTACGAAAAGTCCAGGAAAACCGTTCGTCCTTTGATACCGATATAATGTTATTATTTCTTATTATATTGAGAAACATGAAAATGTAATTAGCAATAAACGAAATCCGACTTGAATAGAGATTAAAATAGAAGTTGCACTGTAGCACGTAGCACGTAAAGCATATTCTGGACTAAAGTTTTCAAAGTACTTAATAGTCTATTTAGAAAAGCTTCTTACAACATACAAGCAATACCGTAAATAAAACTTCCAGTTCAATAAATATTCTTGCTCGACGATATAAGCACGTGAGCAGGGCGAGGCGGCGTCGTCGCAACAAACGTGCATTACGCATCATATCCAGAATAGCGCGATTTCATAGAACAGGAAAATTGATCGCCGAAGTGCCTATTTATATTACAACTATTTTGTAAATAAGAGCTTTACAGTATAATATTAAAACAAAACGTTAGATGAACTGAAGTTTTGTGTAGAACCATGGTACATTAGATGGTACAGTCGACAATTACCAAAATTATCCTTCAGCATGTCTACATTTTTAATGGGTGGTACCGTAAAAACAACTGTGCCGTCTCAAAGTAATGAGTTTCGTTCAGAGGGACAATATTGATAGTGTTTAAACAAGTAGTGCAAAGTATTTTTTAGTTAGGAATGTGTATAAAAAAGGTTAAAAAAGCACTCTTTAATAATCGTTAGTATGTAATATACTAGGTTACGAATATTTTTTTTAGGTATTATGTTCTATTTTACTTGGATTGTGTTATTACTGTATTTATTGTTTATATTTATATTAAAACCTTATAGTATACATTCTTTTCTACCTCAATTACTATCTCTCGATGTCTTTGTAGGATTATGCTCACCTTTGAAATAAATATATTATCTAAATTTTGTGTGCTAGGAGTATAAAGGTATGTTGTAGTTGGCAACCCCTACTCGGCGAGAGGTGTTCGTGGTGCACAATGTACATTGTACACTGGTCCCGAATGTCCGAACACGGCGCAAACATTATTCCTGTCCGAAATGTGCGGACGCGTAAAAAGCACTTAATTGGCTACTGCACCCGCGCGAATCATACGCTAACGCTTAAAGTTCATGTTACTAGTGATTGCCGTCACTAATATAAATTATATTTGAGGCACGGTCTAGCTAGCTAGATAGTTATTGGAAAAGTTTTTAGACAAAGAAAATCCCAATTTATTACATCTACGCCTAAGTGAGAACTTTTTGCGTTGCGGAGTCCCAAAAATGTACAATAATTACAAAAATATTGTTC
Source organism: Carpatolechia fugitivella (assembly GCA_951230895.1). NCBI lineage: Eukaryota > Metazoa > Arthropoda > Insecta > Lepidoptera > Gelechiidae > Carpatolechia > Carpatolechia fugitivella. The sequence goes on from OX579645.1 coordinate 15,899,481, forward strand.
GATATTTAATATTCTTCTGAATGTTTTTGGCTGCTTGCGTAGACTTCTCGTGCTGCTGCGCTACGTCTTTGCTACGAGACGCCTACGCTGCTTGCTAGGTTTACATTAATTTATATCTATAAATGTAGGCGTCGTTTTTAACATAAATATTGAAAAATCTTCAGTTCTGTCTTTACACTCAACTGCGTATAGTTTCACATGAGTACCTATATTACTTTTAAAAGTACCTCTGTTTGTTCTGAATAGACTTGTCCTGCAGATAATCATTAAGATAAAAAATATGTTACAACAGGTGTGTTGTCACATCACTATTCGCACTGGATGGGACACGCAAAAATAGTAGCAAATCTGGCAACCTGTTAGTCCTGCAGCGCTGACAGCGAGCGTGGCGACCGGAGCCGCGCCCCTCGCATCATTTACCTATGCCATCCCGCTACAACTTTTACCGCCAAACTTCATTTCCCCTCTTTTGCCACTAAACGAGAACTACGCGATAAAATTGTTAACACTAGTTCCAACTTCCCAACGAAAACTTTTAAGAAGCCATGTCTGTGCTACTTCTTTCAGTATTTTTCTACAGCTGCTACATCTTTGATGTAATTCTCAATGGATTATTTCTTGTTTTCTTGTTCGTATTGTCGCATTCAGCGCTTTGGCTAGTTAGAACTTTCTTCTTCCACAAACTCTCTCAATACTCGTTGCAATCAAAGGAGCGGGTGAAACACCTCGGCTATTTCTGATTTTAATTACTGAAGTAAGAAATGTAAGGCAATGAAACTACACATAGTGAGAATGGAATTCGTAGTTATTATTGTGCATTCTTATTTTGTTGCAGAACGTGTTAAATCATTATTTCGTTTCATTTCAGTAAAAATAATCTGCTAATATAAATTTTGGATCAATCTTGTTTGAGAGTTAGTTCTTAAAGCCTCTCTGTGGACGTATCAACACTCGTAGGTATTTGATCACTAATAGATTTGCCCTAATGATAGATCTAACTATATTTACGAGCATAGACGTAGCTTGATCTTGAGATAAGTGCACAGGCCGTCGTCGGTCAGGTCCGCGACCGCTATGTTATCACTTTGGAATACATAGCGATTAGATTAGTAAGGAGGAAAAAAAGTAAGTCGTCGCGTGTCATCTTGCGGGAAACCTATAAGTTTGTTACAACCATACGACGACGACGATGACGATGGCGGTGATGACGGACGAGTGACCTTTTGTGGCAGTTCACTTTTGCAAATGGTGTTGATAAATTATAATAAAAACCAGCCAAGCACGTGTCGGGCTACCAAAGTGTAAGTTTCTGTTGTTGTCCAATCCTATTTAGTTAGATACCTGTTTAAGACAGACACCGAATTTCTTACTAGCACAAGTACATTTTATAAGTTGGTCTATTATTCGTTAGCCTGTCAAGCCTACTTAATGTTGATAATTTTCCTTTTCATCATATTCATCATCATCGACGATTTTACCCAATTTCACAAAAACGCGAATATCTCGGAAACTAGATGCCGACAACTGGTACCTTTTTGCGCAGAATAATTATATTAATAATCATAAAATTTCTTTGTTTCTCAATAGGGGATCGGACTGTTCCTAAAATTACCATATTTTATTAATTATTTATAAAATATAGATTAGTAGCAGATGTTTCACGAAGAAAAAACAACAGAATCGGTTGTATAACGAATTTACAGTGATTTTTTAAAGTTTTAATATGTCTGTCTCTAGCTTTCAAAAATGATTTTTTGTATGGAGATTATATGGCGTTACTAACAAATGACGTCACAAGTGGGTATGTGCCTCTCTGTCTAATCTTGAATTTCAAACCTTTATAACTCGGTCAATTTTAAAGATAGAGCAGAAATTATTTTAGTGTTCGATAGCAGAAACTAATAAGTTAGGATTTATAAAATAAAAAAGTAGCCCGATACCCCATAGGATTTGTAAAAAGGGTACAATATTGATAATAAAGGTTGCATTGCTAAAGGTACAAATAAATTGTTGAACCCCGATCTCCAAACTAAGCTAACGCCTGTATTATGGAAATCAGTGTTCGTCCAATCGGCACTATGTTACGAGTACAACCAAAATGTTCGTACTGTAGAATTTAATAAAATAATATTGTTATTAGTAAGTAAAATCATAAAATTTAGCAATATAAACAGAAATCAGAAACATGCCAAAAAAAAGTAATGATAAATCTAAATAAAATAAAAGAATGTGTGTAGAGTGGAAGAGGGGGTGAGTGGATGTGTGTCAAGGCCACACATAGCCATTTTAGGGTTCCGTAGTCAACAAGTATGCTGCACCGACAAGAGCAATGCTCTTTAATTATAAGAAATCAACAAGGAACCCTTATAGTTTCGCCATGTCCGTCTGTCTGTCTGTCCGTCCGCGGCGTAGCTCAGAGACTTTTAGTACTAGAAGGCTGTAATTTAGCATGGATATACATATTAATCATGCGGACAAAGCTGAAGAATAAAATAATATTAAAAAAATAGGGTTCCTTTGTTACACGTGAAGTGGGGTTAATTTTTCCATTTACAATTACCTTATAGTGTGAGGTAACGTTGGATAGGTTTTTCAAAAATAATGGGGGTTTGCTAGAACCATTTTTCGATTCTAGTTTACGTTTCAGAAATATTTCATTTTAAAGTGCTTATTATTGCTAGAGTCAAGTTTCCTCCCTACTACCAGCGAAATCGTTGTATTTATATGACGAATTTTAAAGGAAAACTATCAACATCAAGTAGGCTGTACAGGTTATCGAATAATAGACCAACTTATAAAATGTACTCGTATAAGTAAGAAATTTGGGCTACAAATATCATAGAAAAATATTTTGATGAATGTTATAACATAGCTGTCTTAACAGGTACCTAAGTAGTATTGGACAATTAGGGAACCCTACACTTTGCGTGGCCTGACACGTGCTTGGCCGTTATTCTTTAGAGTGTTCGGCAGATTTTGTGTGACAGTATTTTTCCAATGATCTCTTTTTATTTAATTCTAAGTATTACAATTATTTCCATGTTGACTTTTTTTTACTCTATGTATTTCCGTTGTCCAAGTTGAGCTAACTATCCAGAAATAAATTATCTTATGATATAGTTCCCAAGACCGAAGTGGATTCTATACCTATACATTTATTATTTTAAATTCATATAATTTGATATATTCGATACTATTTAATTTAAAAGACATTCTTATAAAAATGCCTTTTGAACAACAAAGCTCTTCGAGCCTATACATACATACATACAACCACAGCCAGAAATACCCACAGATTAGTAATCGATGTTCTCCGAATATACCTATACGAAAATGGAGTCACATCAAAACAGACGTCCGGAGAGCGTGCCTCGAGGAATTTGATTACGACTGTTGGTCATGTCAGTGACTTGAATTTCAATTAGAACAAATTATCAAGGGATACGGCGGCGCAGCAAACTTGATTTGCTAACGCAAGCGCAGTGCGCTAGGCCTGGCCTAGAGCTTCGAATTAGTCCGGCTTCATGTTGGATCTGTAGCGGTTTCGGCCTAATGTACGTACACACACCTAGCCTTAATCCACTTTCTCATGCTATGCTCAAAATGTATTAGTGATTTTAGTTGCGATACCGTGCGTAGGCAGATATTGCAAATTGAAATCACAAATTAAAATCTCTTCCAGAGCTTACGTTTTTAGCTCCTCGGTACCGAAAGTTGCATACGTGGTGGTAAATAATAAATTACTGTGGTCTGATGGAAATCTATTCCATCAGATGTGGTAATGTTTCTTTACTATTTCGTCCATGGACACGTTTGCACTGGTAACTTCCTATACTAGCCTAACAAAAGCTCTCCTAACTTTATTTTTTATTACTCTAGAGACAATTTGTTAAATTAACAGTATGACTTTAGTACATTTTTCAATACACCTTGCTCGAAAACAGACTGTACGGTAATGAGATTTACCGAACAAGTGTGATTTTCATCCGATTTTTTTTTTTCTACAAGTTCTAACAGAAATATTTCCAGCCAACATTCGAATATCAAAAAATAAATTGAATCGATTCTTACAAAGAAAAAAGCATTTATAATTTTTTATTTCAACAAAATATACATGAAAAATATTGTCAGCTGGTATCATTTTAATAATCAAAATAAAATTATCTCAATTTTAACGAAGAACCGATTAATGATAATCGAATGTCGTAGAGGCTGAATGTTCGCGAGTGCCTTTTTCTCAATAATTATGCTTTTAGTAAAGAAACCAATTTTTAGTACGAGATTGTCGCTAATTTTGTAGAGCTGCATTGTTTCTCATGTTGTATTACCTGTTTTCTCACAAGTGTATTGAAAACGTCGTACAACACACGGATCTTAGGTTTTATAACAAACTCGGGACATTATAAACCCTCGCTTACGGCTCGGGCTTACAAAAGTAACCTCGTTTGTAATTTGCCACCTACGATCCTTGTATCGTAATGTACTATTATGTAGGTGAGTACGTTTCCCGTGCGCATGTTTGAGTCTACTGTGTCATGATGCTACACTCGATAACGTTTAGTCACAGGTTTAGTACAGAGTAAATACCTATTCGGATATTAATGTGAATACGTATTATCTACGTTTAAGATCATCCATCAGAACGTATCGGTGCAAAATATAGGTGAGTGAAATTGAATTGCAAAATCCTCTCCGAGCTCTTGGTGTTTGCGTGAATTCGCACACAATACCTAGTATATGCCTGCGTGTTTATGCATTGCGAGGGGATCCTAAAGGCAGGTATGCCTACACTACACAGGCTCATCGAGGCAAATCTCCGACGAATTTCACCCGGACGAGGCGGCGGCGCCGCAATTTCATACTTAATCGATCCAAAGCTATTCAATAATCGGCGAGTTTAGTCCTGCCTAATATCGCAATCATATGAATGTGTGTTCGCGGTCGAGCAGCTCTAATTTGGGAATTAGTACCTGCCTCTATTTGTTTATTACTTACTCACTCATTTCGTGTCTAGTGATTAGGTATCGAATACTCGTGTTTGTTTAGCATAGATGACGTTTTCTATTACGACATTCTAACCCCTTTACAGTTTTTAAGAAGCATTCAATAAGAAAAGAAAATGATCATAGAATATCATAATCATAGAATATCTTTAAGTTCTCTAAAAGCAAATCAAAATGAGAACGTCCACCCGAAACTCAGATATTAAATGCATCTGAGTTTCGGGTGGACGCTTTCATTTTGATTTTATTTATTATTCTTGATGATTAGTTACGTCATTCTTATAAACTACGTATATTTTATTAACTGGTCGTTACCATCTCATAAACTTACCTATATACCTGGGTACCTACCTATTTATTTAAATTCACATTTAACCAAAACTCGGTAAAGTGTGATTATGTTGCTTTGTTATTAATTCAAGGTACTTTTTGCTGTTTCTTTTTTAAATATACTTTTCGATAGTGAGATTATTTTTTTGTTAAACGAGTGCAGCAACAATGCCTCACAGAGTTAGCAGCGTATTTTGAGAAAAAAGGTCGTCCCGTCGACAGCCAGCAAGTAGAGGCTACACAGCATGCCTCAATTAGGCTTTAACACGTTAAGCGCCATGTGTATACAGGTTTATACACCCTAGTGAAATTCCCAAGGGCCAGTGTATATCTGGATAGACACCATCAGTAGTCAACTTCACAGGCCAGTGTATCTGTGAATATACACCGCGTCGAACATTTCGTACGGGAACTTTAGAGACCTGGCCCTCACAAATCGTTCGGTGTATATGGGGTATAAAAATATAGGCTAGTTTTGAAGTTACAAGATTTTTTACAAATGAAACGTCTGAATATTTTGCATTATCATTTATTAGTATTTATTTATTATTTAATCAATTGATTTTACTTATAAATTATATAATATTATGAAGTTACAAGATTTAAAATAAAGGTAGAAGTGAAAAATGTTAAGAAGGCCAGTGTATTATATATGATAAACATAAAAAGAAAACGAAAATGAGGTCCGGTAAAAAAATCCGGTCAAGTTCATATAGTATTTTAGCACAAGGAGATGTCTTTTCAGCAAAAAAAAAAGCAATTTTCGCAACCTTAGTCTCAAAGATGTATTGGCGCTGAACGTGTAGGTTCAATTCAATTTCGCCAAAATACTCGCATTTAAACGATAATGCAGTTGACGCACAATTTCGAAATATGCACGAAATAAGTACGTTTCCAGCAGTCACTGATTGATCTCGCTGTCTATTCACCTAGCCTCACACGCACTTTATCAACATTGATATAAGTGATTATTGTACGACTTGAAGGATTCATACAAAAATAAAATTTTAATAAAAATGACTGTTAACAGTTAACCTTAACTAGGTAAATATTTCTCACTTGTATCTTTGGCTAATAATCTATCAATTTCATAGACAATCGAGAACCCTTCAGGGTACTAAGGTACTAGGTAGGTAGATGCATTTCGGTTAAAAACTAAGAGGACTCATAGAATAGAAACCGTTTTACAATGGGCGTCATTGAGTGGACATCAGTGCAGACGCATTGTGTCGCCTGATGCCGATGCAAAGTTTCTATTGTCGTTCTATGTGTAAAGTTTGAGCTATCGACGCGCGGGCGATAGCGGGAGACGGGGCGTTCAAAGGACCTCTGTGACGGCGAATGAATTAATCGGACTAATGTCTCTAGCGTCAAATAAGAATAGCAGGCCTTGCTCTCGACTGTGTCTCGCTCGCTTCGGACCAAACTCCCTATTTACGAGATGCGACGAATAGGCTTATCACTTTCAAAACATCTCCGTCAACAGTTTGTTTTTGAATCTACTTGTATTATTTTTCATCTTTTATAAGGAACGCAATTTTTGCAATTCGCACTCAACACGTCTACGTATATAAATTTTTAAAATAATGTTTGATTTGTAAAACTTATTCAAAATAGTTGTTAAACTTATTCAAAAACTCCGCACGGATACCGTTAATCGTTTTGTGTTTTTGTTATCCGAATCGAATTACTTTTAGTTATTTAGAAAGCAAATCAAAATAGACATTAAAATATTGTTCTTTCCAGATTCCTTTTTATTTTTACTCACTCGAATCATGTTGGAAATGTTTATCTGCTGGAAGTAATGTGAAATCCGATCGGAAACTTTTGATTGAACAATGTTTCTATGCCGATCTGCTCGTATTAAAATATTTGTATGAAGTAAGTATCAAAGACATTTTCAATCCTACACCTTGCTCGAAAACTATTAATTCGTTGGATTTACCGAACAAGTTTGATTTTAATTACATTTTTCTTTTTATTTCTATAAGTTCTTAACCGAAATATTGCTAGCCAGTATCATTCGAATAACAAAAATTAAATTGAATCGATCCATACAAAGAAAAAGTATTTACATTTTTTATTGTAACAAAAATATTATCAGCCAGTATCGTTTTAATTATATAAATAAAATTATCTCGATTTTAACGAAGAATCGATTAATGCTAATCGAATGTCGTAGAAGCTGAATATTCCCGAATGTCATTTCTCAATAATTAGCTTTTAGAAAGGAAACCTATTTTTATTAGTATGAGATTGGCGCTAATTTAGTAGAATTTGCGTTGGTTTTCTCACAAGTGTATTGAAAAACGTCGTACAACACATGGATCTTAGACTATCTATACTGGTCTATAACAAACTCTTGACATTATAAATAGTGGACGGACAGGGAGCAACGAATGCTCTTTAATGAACTTCAGACGTTGAAGATGGTATACCGCCTATGTCAGGTTATGCAGCTGGTACGTAATATAATCGCTCTGGAAGGGGAGGCAATCAAATCATCCCTTAGAAATCAAGATGGCGGCCATGTTATTTTTGTATGAATAAAAAAAATTGGCAGAAACATATGGAGCAATTTTATTCAAAGTTAGGTATGTTTTGTAACTTTCTCAGATGTTTTCTTCTAAATTGTTAGGCCAAGTTATTGAAAAGTATTAGTGTAATATATTTTTGGACTCGCCTTATAAAGCCCTTTTATTTGATATCCCACACGATAAGTTTGTGACATTTTTTTTTTTCATACAAAAATAACATGGTCGCCATCTTGAATTCTAAGGGATGATTTGATTGCCTCCCTTTCCAGAGCAAATCTATTAGGTACCAGCTATAACCTGACATAGGCGGTATACCATCTTCAACGTCTGAAGTTACAAATTGGTACCCTCGCCTACGGCTCGGGCTTACAATAGTCACCTCCTTTGTAATTTACCACCTACAATCCTCGTGTCGTAATGTACTATTTTTGTACCATCTAGAAACCTATTCGTTGTTTTCTCGTCAACAATCAACATTTTAATTAAATTTTCGAACATGTTACATTTTTTTTAACTTTGTCTCGTTGTGTTTATATTATGATACAGGTGCGCCGATGCATCGGCTCAAATATAAAGATGCAATAAATATACTAACGCTCGGCGTCCGCGCTCTCATACAATATGAATAGCTTAGCGTATTAGTACTCCCTTTAGATTAGCAGCCGAATAGAAGCGCATTGCTGGCATAACTTATGTATGGGTGTTTGTCTGACCGACGAAGGAGCTTCCACCCCACCTGAAATCTTTGTTAATCATTAATGAAAATTGCAATACATATAACGTCTCTGTTTAAATATTTAGACGCGTAGTTTTCCTGGGCGAGATCCTCGAGCCCGCTCGCTGTAATGGCGGCATTGAATAATTTATGCGAATTTTATGTCTCGTCTCTCGCGCCCCTCTTGGTAAATAATACTTTTGATTTCTTCGATGAGCGCTCTCGTTATGTTGCAAGAACTTTTGCTTGGGTTTCTGTAATTTTTCCATCGCGCAATTTATAAAGAAAGTCCGTGGAAATATCTTACAAAACTACAAATAGAGCAGAAATTTTAATGGCAGAAATTGAATCGTAATTGGTGCACCGGAAGATATTTTTCTTGAAACAGATGTTTTTTCAATAAAAATTTAAATTCTATATAAAATACAATTTCTGCCATTAAAATTTCTGCTCTATTTGTAGTTTTGTAAGATATTTCCACGGACTCTTTATAAATTGCGCGATGGAAAAATTACAGAAACCTATATCTATATCTATAGAGCTTTGATATCGAAAAGAAGCAATGGGAAGTGGGCAGCACGACAATAGATAGGTCCTGTTAATTATCTGCATGACGAGGGGTGTGTCGGGGTGAGAGCGACTCTGCTCAGGGCGGGGGGAGGGGGGGCGCGTGCCGGTTTGTCGAACAAATGCGCCTGATTAGCCCCGCTTTGTCGTACCGTACCCGACGCCGCCACTCGCTGTATCGATAGTGATTCAAAATCGAGTTTTATCGATACTTTTCTAGTCGTATGCCTCAGTGTACCTTTTCTAGGCGTTTAATAGTTGAATTTTCCGATAGTTTTAACTTGACGTAAATCGATATGCAATTTGAAAGCACGAGCTATTTATTATACCAACATTGTGTCATCCGAAGGGCCTTCCCTAAAGATTTCTTTATAGATTAGTTCTCACTGCCTTCATTAGACGATGTGACCTCTAGTATATCCCTAGTCCATCTTGTTAGCTACCTTACCCTGCTCCTTCCAGTTTGAACGATTATTCAAAAAGTTTTCTGCCGTAGTTTTATACATGATATAATTATTTTTCTCCTCTCCACCTCAGACAGATGGCTTTTAATGCCAAATCGCATATTCATTTCTAGACAAACAAACCATTTTCATGTCTAGAGAGGAAAATTCGTTTGAATTTCGAACATTATCTTACACATGAAAAAATTTGCGTATATCCGCGCGAAAAATAATAGACGTGTGCCATTTTTTTTATAGAAATTCATTTTAAATACAATTTTGAAACGCACCCTAAAAACGTATATAACCTAAAATTGGTTTATTTTCTTGGTTGTTTATTTTTAACAGGATATTATAAATTGCACATCAAATAAATAATCACCTATCAATTTGTTTTCATCATTAATATACTTTTTACATCAAATTATTTTACTACGAATAAACTAAATGTTTAACAAAACTAGTACTGCAGATCATTCAAAAATATACATCAGCACGACATTACTTTTTTCCTCTAATGCGAGACAAATAAATTCCTTTAGGTACAAAAATACGACAATCTTATCACAAATACTGACTGCACAGCAAATTTACAAGAGCGTGCATAGATGATACTCATGCTCATAGCAAAATAACTATCCGAGTAGCATATATCGTAATAAGCACCTCAAAACTTGCTCATCATATTGTATATATAAGTAAACTGTTGTATGTTATATAAAAATATTAGAAGCTATATTAAAACAGAAAAGTTAATAGGTATAACGTGCGTTAGTCATTATTAGCTGTGCATTAATAAAAAAAACTTTAAGATAAATAGCGGTACGCCACGAGTATAAATTGTAGTTTATTTAATAATAATTTGAGTTGAGTATTGTGCAATCAGTAATTTTGATATGAATTCGGATTAATTTTGGATACAAAAAGTTAAAGATAATGTTCGAAATTCAAACTGGTTTGCATGTCTAGAAATGAATAAGCTATTTTCGGCTCTGTTTTCGGGTATTAAAAGCCATCAAAACTAATGTCTGGATCTGAAACAATTACAGACCCTACCGAAATATGCGTAGAATTCAACAAGTACTTTGCTTCAATCGGTTCATTACTAGCCAATGAAATTCCACACCAATATCATAACACTCATACGGATAGCCCACCGCGTAGTTGCCCAAATAACAGCATCCCAAAATTAGAAACCCTAAAACCTACTACCATCGACGAAGTAACAAAAATCATAGACGACTTAGATTCCAACTCCAGCACTGGTCTAGATGGCATCAGTACTAAAGCCCTAAAATGTATTAAGCACCTAATAGCTCCAGAACTTACCAACTGTATTAACAAACTATTATCCATAGGATACTTCCCGGAATCACTAAAACTTGCTAAAGTCACCCCAATATACAAATCAGGGTCTAAAAATGACCCCGGAAACTATAGGCCCATCTCGGTACTCCCAATCCTATCTAAAATAATAGAAAAAATTATATACAAGCGACTTGAGTCCTTCATGAGTTCTATAAATTTTTTAACAGACAGGCAATTCGGCTTTAGACCCAAAAGCAACACTCTAGCAGCTACTTTGGATTTAGTGACAAAAATTAGGCAAAACATTGACCAAAAAAACATTGTTTTAGGGGTTTTTATCGACCTAAAGAAGGCGTTTGACACCGTCAGCCATAAACGACTTCTAAACAAACTTGAGGTTATGGGTGTCACCGGCACTGCTCTCAAAATGTTAGAATCATATCTGAAAGACAGGAAGCAAATAGTTCAAATTAATGACACACAAAGTGAACCACTACCCATATCCTTTGGCGTTCCCCAAGGATCAATTCTGGGTCCTCTACTTTTTTCAATATACGTAAATAATATTGTAGACTTAGGGCTGCAAGGTTACATAACCTTATATGCAGACGACACGTGCTTGTTTTATTTTGGCTCGTCCATTCACAATATAACAAAATCGGCCCAAAGAGACTTAGATGTTCTTTTCAATTGGCTCCAATCTAATCTCCTAACAATTAACATTCTCAAGACTTCATATATCATTTTCAAAGCGAAAAATAAACAAATACCTGTACATGATCATCTTAAAGTTAACAATATTCCCATTCAAGAGAAGCACGTCGAAAAATATTTAGGATTACAGATAGATAGCAAGCTCACGTGGAATGCCCATATAGACCGTATAAAAAACAAACTGACTTCTTTAATAGGTGCGTTACGTGGTATGGTGCGTTGTGTTCCCCGAAAAATTCGGTTCTCTATTTACAACTCGTTGGTAAAATCTCACTTAATACATCTTATAGAAATTTGGGGCAATGCTTCTAAAACCAAACTATCTGAACTGCAAAGAACTCAAAATAAACTAATCAAAATTCTTTTCCACTATTCTTACCTAACACCTACTACAAAAATATTTTCGGAAACCGGTCTCATGAACATTTCTCAACTATATCAGTACTACACATGCATTTTGGTTCGAAAAGTACTCAATAAAAATATACACACATCAATAGCCTTAATAAAAAAAAAACATGTGTCTAAACGCTCCACAAGACGTGCCAGCTACCTCATACTACCAAATACCAGAACAAATCACGGTAAACGGATGTTCACTTGCGACGGAGTAAAGATTTATAACAAGCTACCCTCAACAATTAAAAGTATAGATTCCTCAAATATATTCAAACGTAAACTGGCAGAGCATATTCTAAAAATGTAAAAAAATACCTAAAAATTAAAATTATAATTATACGATAAATAACATAAGTACACTTAATATATAAATGAATGTTGGAAAAGTGGTTACTGTGTTCGTTTGTGTTGGTTAGATCGATGGAGCTGACTATCTTTTTCTTTCGATTTTGTGAATCAGATACTGTAAAATGTGAACGACAGTGAAATCTTTTAATATTCTGTTCTATTCGCATGTAAGTGACCATATTGTGTCTTTTATGTGAATAAATTATCTTTGAACCTAACTTTCAGAGGGGGAGAGGTGAAAATAACTATTTCTTGATGTCGATAGGTTTTTAAGATTGTTTAAAACTTATTTTCCACTACACTTTCGATCCGCTATTTATCTCTTAAAGTTTAAATATATTAAGGTAACTTTCGTATAAGTGAAGGTATTATCCGTATTCTTTGTTATATGTTAGATTAAATTAGGTGATGGTTTCATGATGAAAATTGTTTATGCTGTGTATGGCATGAAAGGTTGCGGGCGCATCTTACCCATTAACGCATTTTCTGAATCGAACTACCACGATATGCCAAGCCGCCAGGCCATGCTGGGCAGACATGAAAGCACAGCACAATCTAGTCAAAACATGCGGGAAACTACATCGATATGAGTTCTCCCCGCTTTAATGATCGCATCTTCCGATATTGTTGTCCTATCTATTGTAATGCAGTACCTAAATACTGCAAATGTTTAGAAGAAGTTTGACTAAAGCCAATAAAAGTAATTAATGATAAAAGACAATGAGTAGAAGATAATAATTCTTTCAAATCATGTCGTGATGATTTTTATTTGTTATTATCTCGAGTTTATTACATAAAACCCTATAGAAAAAAGGCACTTTCGGGTTCTCCCGAATTTTTCAATTCTTTCGTAAAGAGTTTTTACTTAGGAACCTTAGACTTTCGGTTTTACCTGAAGTTTTCAATTCTCTCGTAAAGAGTTTTTATCCATAGGAACCATAATTTGCCAAAACAATCTAGCTGTTCTCAAGTGATACAATTACCAACAAACCGCATTTACTTTTTGTTATATTAAATAAGATTCTGATTGGAGCTTTCGTACTTCGTTACATACACGAGACTATCCTGGAGTATGTATGTTTAATTATATATATAATTGTTCGAATTTAAATAAATGGCATAGTTAAAACTATAACAATAAATTAGGTAAATGTTGTATTTTAATTTTCGAAGTAGAATGGTTTCGTAGCCTACGCTCGCTCGTAGCAAAGCGCTACACCGCGTAGCAGAGCCGCCTCAACGCCGCGCCGCCTGGCTGCCCCGCTTCCGTGTCGTCTCGTAGGCCTGTAAGTATTATTGAATTATGTTTTGTGTTAATTATACGGACATTGACGACAGGTACAACTCAGTTAGTAGGTACCACATTTGTTTTATACCTCATAAGTTTCGATTCTCAGCTGGGATTGGATAAGTATCTAAATTACTTTTTAACTAGGTAAATTACTTTGGTGATTGTAAAACAACAAACGTCAATAGCCTTTGCTATGTCGTTTAATAATTATGACAGTGACAGTGTTCTTAGTATTTCTTACACATTTCCCAACAATTTATAAACCGCTCTTTTGCATTCTTTTATATTATAATTATTTGTTCTGGGTCCAAGTGTTGTGTTGTGATATTTCATTCCTGGCATTTTTCACTTAGGACATGACTTAGAAGAGTCGTGAGTATTTGTATTAAAAGAGTAATTTGCGAATTAGTCATGTGAGTTCCGGCATTCGAATAGTTAGGACCAACCCGCGTGGTGCCCCGGAGCAGATGGATGAAGTAAATATGTACTCTTTCTTCTCGATTTATTTTTCTATAACATCAGCCACACTCGCACCTGTTTACTATAACAATACTTAAACTTATTTTGGTGAGCTCACTACACTAGTGAAGCTCGTATTGACCTAAACTAGACGAAAAGACAGTGAATTGAAATTCATTAGCACATCATGGTGAATTGAAACCTATACTTACAATATACCCACCGTAGGGTGGTACACCCACTCTATTTTATCTGTTATTTAAACTAAAATATTTAGTACTCTACGCTAACATTTTAATGGTATTGTAATGTATGGTACAATGGGGTTTGAATTCGCATTTAGCTGTTATTTTGTTGGTTGAGCTAGTCCTGGCCTAACCTCTCTTGGTCCTAATTTCCAAAGGCTACAGTTTGCGGCGTTTCAATAGTAATTGGAAGGCAATTCGTTAATAAATACAAATTGTCGTCGTGTGCGCCTGCCGCGGATATGCGCCAATTACTGGCAGGATATTATCGATCGCTCCATCTTCAACTGCCTGTATTTGCTGCCAGTGCGCCTACGTCAACAACTTGTAATAAATTGATAACCTTGCAATCGATTCGGTGTTATTAAGCTCAAAATAGTGCGATTTGGCTGGAGTGCGCGCAAGCACTTGAGTGTATGTATAAATGGTTGGAGAGAGCTTTTTATTTAAAGACCATGATCACGCATTTTTCTCTCTTATGGCGCTCTCGTTAATGCAATATTATCGTGAAAATAAAAAAAAATTGAGTCTCGGAACTATAAAAGGCGGTTGTTCCGAGTATAGACCATATTAACAACCTTGAATCAAAGTCTATGGTTTTTTGATACTTTGGCTTCAGCGCCTGCTGCTAAAGTTGAACAATATACTTACTATTTTTTATGTTATTAGAAAAACCCTCAGCTTTCGTCAGGTTTCAACTTATATCGGACTCCGGACTTGTATCAGTCTTGTTTCTTCTTTCTAAGAATTAATCTCGTACTTTTAGATTTCCTGTTAGTTTGTTTATATTTGGAAAAAAAAGTTGTTACCTTTTAATATCATTGAACATGTACACGTTATGACTTCTTTTTAGTGCCTCGTTTGGCTTCAAGCTTCAAGAGGCTTTTTAACATTCGTACTAAGCGATTTAAGTCGTCATTTAAATCGCGGTTAAATACGAGAATTGATATTGGGATGTAAAATATTGGCACAGTTATGTCATTATTCCGTTAGTGAAACAGAACAGGCGATAAACAATTAAATTGGCGATAGATGTGCGTTTTATCTAACGATGTTGCATACATGCGTAAACCACCGTCGTTCTAATCACGCTCGCACTCATGAATTTAGATTCGCCACCGCCGCCCGCGCCTCGCCCGCCCCGTGCTAGGGCTGCTACGCCGACGTAATAAGCCGCCCATAGCTGGTATCGTGGTATCAACTGTTATTGTAGGTAACACAAAATATTACCTGAAAAAAAGAGATTGTTTCACCGAATAACAATTACATACAATATTATAGAGAGCATTCTGTTTGCTATCATCGTTTTAAAAACGTTATTTCAGAAGATGTCGCCTTTTAAAATTCTTTTTGGGGCTCTGACTACGTCCGTACGTCTCTTAACTCTCGCATAACTAGTATAGCTTTAAAATATGTGTATCATACCCCCCTCGAAACAAAGAAAAGGAAACGTACGAATTTCCACTAGCGCCCATGTCGCCATACTTTTGCATAAAAACAATACGCCCAGTACTAGTAGCTAGCTGTGTGGTTATGTTTTATAATAAGTCGTGGAATGTTTTAAAAAATTGTTGTTTAACAGCAATGAAACGGCTATAATTATAACTTTTGTATCTAATTCTATTGAATAACGCAATTATGGATCACGCCATTTAAATATAATAAGCGATGGTCGTCTGGAAGGCACTGAGTTTCAAAGTAAAGTTATTACAACAAAGATATTATTGACGCGTAATATTGATGTAAAAATAATAAAAAAATATAAAATATATATTAATCGTCACTGCAAAACTTTTAAAGAGTCGAAGACTAAACTCATAGTAACCTAAAGTAAACACACTCAACATCTTGTTGTAAATGTAGTCTCTGGTGTTATGTTATTTATTATGAAGTGGCGTGGTGCGGTCGTCCCACAGTCGGGCTGTGTGCCACGCGCCGCCGCTGCTGTCCAGATTCAATTTTACCTCTAACCGCCACCGCCACTGCCACTGTCGCTGTCGTTCCTCCTCTTTTGCTCCCCCGACATGACGGCCTGCCTACCCACCTGTAAGCCTATGCATGCCCGTCTTCCTACCTAGAATCATGAACTACTAATTTCTCAAAACAAAATGTTTTTGCGATCGAAACTATATTAAACTAATGTAATGAGCCGTTATCAAACAAACCCCTGAAGGTGTGGTATACTTGAAAACAATTACGATGTTACCACAAATCAGCGTTGAAGAACAAAGAAAGTTTACATTTGCTCAGAAAATGTCATTTACATATACACACAAGCGAGTTTTGAAATCTTGGTAACAAACAATTTCATAACAATAAAGCAACAACGAGTTACTGTGAAGTTAAGAAGTTTTCTAAATAACATTGTTTGATGCAACAAGCGAGGACAATCGAAACAATTTTGTTGACATTTTTACCTTTTCTCGTGTTTTAGTATAGAATATTATTTACGCCTTGAAATTCGTTTCGCCTTCATCAGATAGGACTAAATTCAATGGTAAACATGTCTGAACGTTGCAACTTCCGCGCATGTTTTGATCATCCTTCGTTAGTAGAAGCTGCGTTTACGTTACATCGTCGAGTGGTGGTAAAAAGACCAAGAGCCGCGTCGGAACCATTATTTTTGATAGGGCTGTAATTGGTGCTCTTCCGTAGCACTCATCTTCATTCGACAGTTATTCTAGCTCCTCTCAGCTAACGACATTCAGCTCGATACTGATGTTTATTAATTTCAAAGGATTATAACGCAAGAGTGCCGTCTTAATTTATGAGAATAAAATAAATTATATACATTTAGGTCATTGTGGAGGTAAAGTTAATTCGTAAATTTACTGGCGGTCTAACTGTGGCTAAGCTCACGTCTTTTGCGACTTTCCCGTGGGAATAAGATTTTTACTGGAGTACAAAGTATGTCCATTTTTGGGTGCCAAAATATTATATTTATACCAAACTTCGTATAAAATACGAGTAATTCAATAGATAGGTGTGAAAGTCGAACAGACAAAGAATCAATTTCATTATCATTGTAAAATTTGTATGGAGTAAGAGTAAGATGGGTAAAAACTTAATTATCGTGATTCCGTGAAGTAAACGCTGTCGCAGGGCGGCGTGCTAGAGACAGATAGTACGGTCAGCACAAATAGCATTAATATAAACTAGAATCGAACGTTGCGCGCTATCGATTAGGAGCTAGCGTTCACAACAATTAATGACCTGCATGTCCCTAGCCCGACAAAGCTATGGCAAAACAAATAGACGGCCGGCGCGCCTCCCCGGTGCACAGCGTGATTTTAATATTCCCACCCGAATTTTGGCAAGGAGACTACGCCATGTTGATCTTATTTTTTCATTTAAATTTTCTGTATGCACTTTTACATGTTTCATTTCAATGAACGTTTTAGCTGTGTAGTGCAGCACTACCAGCCAATAATACGAGTACAATAACTAACTAAAAGATCTCTCATAATTACGGTTTTTTTTCGCACTTCTATCAACTTAATGTTAGATAATATTTTGCTACGCTAACTTCTGAATTTCCGATATACCGAAACTCAAAGTTGTTTCCTGTGGTTAAATACCCAGTGGAACCTAAATAGAGAATACACCCTGTAGAGGCACGATGTGGGGTGCAAGCTTCGAGTGTGTGCGAGTACGCTTCGTTTGTGTGCGCGGTTTAGGCACCAGGGGTGCTGTGCTTAGACAATTTTAGTATTACGTATCGCGAAATAATGTATACAGTCATATTGTATGCATGGGGTTTGTCATTGCGACGGTTTGTTTATCGGGCCACATGACCATTTTGTTGGCTCTACATTTCTCAGTTGATTTTTGTGGCATTGTTATTTTATGGATAGAAATAAAACAAGGTTTATCACAGCTGTGATTTTCGGAATTCGGTTAAGCAATATTTTACTTAGATTTGAGACCCCGAAATAAACTTATCTTTTTTTCAGCACTAATATTTGAATAAAACGGGGTCAATGTGGTGTTTGGTGGCGTCCCAAATAAGCTGTTTGTTGTCGAAGGTCAAAGAAAAGTACTGATTGCGCGGTCGTGATCTGAGCTTATGTTATTCATGCCGAATATTTCAGCTGAAGCTTCAGCTGACTTTATATTCTAACAGTACTAGTGGACAGCGGGACCATCCTATCACTTGCGTTGTTATAATTTGAATCTCCAATCAATTGGGGGTGTTTGTTAGGTTTTTTTCTGTAGACGAGTGAAGATCGTGACAGACACGTCATTTCCGCGGCCGTGCGCTACGTGTGCGCGCATACTGTGCCAGCGTCAGCTAGTCTGCAAAGATATCGGGGGACCCATTGTCTAAATAAAAAAGCTTTCTATGCACTCTTTGTTTTAAATCTAAAATGGAATTTACCTATATTTATGAAATAATACATTTTTAAATATTAATATTTTTTATTTATTTTCAGCCCTTATTGATACAAAAATTAAAAATAGGTTATTTTCAGCATTTCAGTCAAACAGAAACTCACAAAGTTTTGTTGGTTCATCTATATTTATCTTTCTAATTATTTAAGAAAAGCAAACTTAGTTTTGTGTGACTGAAAAATAACATTGAAATATGGTAGCTTGAATATCCCATAATTAATCCAATTAAAATAATTTTGTTGATGATTACCAGCACAAGATTAGATTTTTATTTGTGTGCGGCATGACATTTACTTATTTATTATTCAGTTCGAAATTTGTTTAATACTATAATAATTTGCGAATGGAACAAACATTGCATTACGTGCTATGTGAATAAGCCCACTAAACGATCACGCGACTAATTATAATGTCGGTCGGTCTATTTCCAAGCGCTGTTGTTGTGTTGCGGCGAGTATTAAAATATTTTGCGCAACTTAATGGCAAGGGGAGTAAAGTTCATTGGTACAAAGTTATACTTACCAAGTTTAGTTGACACCTCCCTCTATACGATCGTACAGAAAATAGGATTTCATTATAGAGAGATATTGGCCCCGATTTTGGAAGTCATGCTCTAATCTTAATTTTAAAGTTCAGAAAAGAAATATAATAATATAATATGTGGATGTCGTACGAATATTGGAAGAAACTCCCCTTTGAATACAATGCTTGCTAGCTTGCTTGTTACAATGAGCTTCGGAATCTTGATACTGGTATTGACATTTTTGGCGACTCTTTTAGTAAGTACAGAAACACGATTTTAAATTCATTGAATATTTTTTAGTAACTTATTTTCTTTACATTTTCCTTTATTTTCTTTACATACCTACATTTCCTTAAACTTTAATATTGTATTAAGTTTACTTTGTTAGTGTTTGCGTTAAAATTTCCATCGAACGTTGTGTATGCCTATAAGTGACGCATTCATAGAGTTTTAGACCTATTAAGTAATATTATTTTTGATAACTTTGTACGACTGTGTTGCTTTTTTTTTATTCAGAATACCAACAACACAGCTTACAATAAATAGGTACTTAAACAAACGTAAACAAAGCCATTAAGAGGTATTCGCACTTAGACACAAAAATTATGTTAAAGACCTTAAAATAGAATAAAATTAATAGAACCTATACAAAAGCTAATAAGTAAGTGTTGTCGACTCATGTGCCACCACATAAGAGGTTTTGTTGCGCCTGCGACGAATTGGGTTTAAAAAAATCCTGAGTAAGTATCCGTTTTATCGCTGAGGATTTTGTGCAGAATAAATATTTAAGAAACCTTTTTTGAATTGATTCAATCCGATTAATATAAATTTTATATTGTGGGTTCCAAACAACGGAGACATATTCGAGAATACTTCGCACATAAGAACATTAAAGAATTTTGTTAGGTTGAAGGGTTTTAAAATTAGAGGTGGATCTTTTGATAAAACCTAATGATCTTGAGGCTTTTCTGACAATATACTCAATGTGGTGATCAAAAGATACTTTAGCGTCTTGCATGATTCCGAGATCTTTCATAACCCCAGCCCTAGTGAGGGAGCTGTTGCTAAATGTGTAATCAAAGACAACTGGCTGAGGTTTACGAGTAAAAGTTGTCACAAAACATTTAGATATATTTAAACTTAGTTTGTTTCTAGTACAATATAGTTCCAGAGTCTCTAAATCTCTTTGCAAAAGTTCACAGTCAGATGAGTTACAAATAGATCTGTAGATTTTTGTTTCATCCGCGTAAAGCAGAAATTTTGAATATTTAAAACATGAACCAATGTCGTTTATAAAAATTACAAAAAGCAAGGGCCCTAACAAGGAACCCTGTGGAACCCCGGACGGTATAGACATCCACTGTGAAGTGAAACCATTTATGACAACAGATGGCAATCTGTTATTTATATAAGACGAAAAACACCGATACAAGTTACCATGCCACCAGCGTGAAGAAGTTTTTCTAAAAGTAATCGGTGATCTATTCGGTCAAACGCTTTGCTGATGTCAGTAAATATGGTATCTACTTGAGCACCCCGATTAATTTGAGACATGACGAAATCATTGAAAACTAATAAATTGGAAGTCGTAGACCTACGCATCAAGAATCCATGCTGTTCTGGAGAGACAAACGATTTTAGGGAGGCATAAATTTGTTGGCGTACATTAAATAAATAAATAAATAATATTTATGATTATGACTTATAAAAGAGAGCAGATGAAATTTTGAATGAACGATAACCTAAAATAAGGGTGTGGCTGTCAGATTAAGATATTTTTGAGTCTGGTGTTTTACGTCCGCTCTATAAAATTACACGCGTTCTTAAGAACTAAATTTGACGTTTGAAAGATCTTAAATTCCGATGTCCCTTTTTTTATCTTTAACTAGCTGTCCCACGCAGCTACGCTCGCGTTATGTAAGATTTTCCCGTGGAAATATGACTTTTTCGTGAAAAGTATTCAATGTACCCAGGGTACAAACTATCTCCATTCCAAATTTCATCCAAATCTGTTCAGTAGTTTAGGCGTGAAAGCAGAACAAACATCCAAACATCTAAACATCCAAATATATTTTCATATTTATAATATTATATGGTGTGGTGTGATAGGCGAAATGGACGGACGATCAATGTAGAGCGTTACTTCCGATTTAGCCCCGAAACTTAACAAACTAACGTGATTACCGGGTCCGAATTATCAGTGCGGGCGATGCCGAATATCTCGTCCGCAGGCCGTAACTAGCCGAATTTCAATTTGGAGCATTCAGTCGGCGAGATTCTTAACAAGGCCGGGGGCGGCGGACCGAAAATCTCGAAAATCCCACAGCCGATTGCTGATCGCACGAGAATCGGAATATGCGATAAGGCATTTAGCAAAATGCCGGGTTTTAGTAGTTCGTGCGCACCGTGGTGCCCGTATCCGTGCCCGGGCACAGTGGCGGGCAGCCGGGTTGTGCCGCGGTCCACAGCACCCACTATAATTTACTCTCTCAGTCGTATTTTTTTAACCTTCTGATTACAGTTACAAACACCTAAGTATCATTTGACAAAGTTGTTCACAACATGATTGCAAAAGCATATACATTTTATGCAAACTAATTTGCGAGAAATAAACGGTTACATTTACGAATGGATGGTCAATAAGTTTTATTATTCCATGAATACTGAATGAATGAGAAAATAAAATTGTACAGTTATAAATAACGAGTAACTTCAGTTCATAATAAGTGCTTAGTATATTATGTGCGTACCTTTTTTAGTTACCTTTAATAAATGATAACTTACACACTAGAAATAATAAAAAAAAACAGCTTTTATTGGTTAATATAAAATAATGTCTTGAAAATAACGCATTTTAAAATTGTTTAATTCAGCTAATTTAATCGCGACATTATATTTTTAGGTAAAAAAATCGAGAGTTTAAAACTGCATTTATGATAGAATATTGACCGCCATTATATTTTCTTGAACTTCTCATTCATTTAATTTCAGGTAGATCGTGATTATTGATCAAAAAGTACGAATAGTACAAAACTATTAATATACTTATTCTTGTTCTTCGTATGGAATTAGATTTCCAGGAATTAGTTGGGTAGACTTCCTGCGTTGATACTATGTTTGTTTTATGGGTAATTTATAAAATGTCTTCGTAGTCTCAACCAATCTAAACACAAAAAATAATGAATATTTTGTTGGTTGTACTTGTGCGACAATGGAGCCTCACATCATTCGCCGCGACTTTGTTCTCTGCCCTGTTTATAAAATATTCCCCTCTGTTTTGCACAATAACTGTACGATTGTTTTATTCCATTTTCGTTATTAATGACGTTAATCCAATTTTTTTTTCGTTTCAGGTAAGTTGTACACAATAAAATTGGAGTTGTTTAGAAATGTGCTGCGATATTTCGGAGCGCTAAAACAATGAGTGAGTATAGGTACCTCCTATGTAATGTATGTGTGTGTATGTTGTTACAACCCACCTACGAAGTGTAAAATACACAATACAATGCGTGTGTACAGTCGCGAGTGAATTGTTGGCCTTACCTGGAAACGCTGAAGCGATGATACTCGTGCTAAATAATTTTCGGTGTGTCAACTTGGGAACTTTATATCATATCTACCTTGCCATGCATCGTTGTATTTAAAGTTTGAGTTGATGGGGTGGGATGGCCAGTCGTTAAAAGAGGGCTTGTGGTGAGAAGCCGTGACGTGGCGGAGATAGGGCAGGCTCACCTTTGTCGCCGACACCCGCCTCGCCACTCGCACGCAGCTCTACAGCCACGCAG
This sequence comes from Carpatolechia fugitivella, assembly GCA_951230895.1. Lineage (NCBI taxonomy): Eukaryota > Metazoa > Arthropoda > Insecta > Lepidoptera > Gelechiidae > Carpatolechia > Carpatolechia fugitivella. The sequence goes on from OX579645.1 coordinate 15,922,540, forward strand.
CAAATGATCTGCGCCACCACCCCTTCGTGCAATATGCATGTGCAGCACTTTATATTTCTGTCAAGTATTGCTCTCAATATAGGAATATATGCCAGATTTCATTGAATTTTCAGTTATCTGGAATTTTAACTATACGATTTTGAAGCAAGCACCAGCAGCGGCACAAATTATAAATAATAGGTGAACGTTATTTCAATATATTTTTCATTTTACGTTATACGGGAACTGGAGGGGGTTTCGTAGAGGAGGCGAGGGGTTAAAATAAAGAGAAGCGCAATTGAATTTTTAATATTTCATGAAGAGGGACGAGAGCAGGGCTCTAAGCAGTTTTAATGGGGTTAGGTCGCGCCACTTGTCGCTCGTCGCTTATCGCGTCGCCACCGCCTCTGCTCGCTCATGAGGGACCACTACGTTTTCCGCCGCTACGTACTATGTACTTCTTTGAAAACTAAATGCGTCTAACTTATCGAGAAATTGCTTATAAACATATCATGCGATGCATGCGTTTTCAGTGTTTCTTGCTAGCCGTGACGATTTCATTAAACAATTTTGTTGTTAAACACGTTTATTCGCTTATAATTATAGTTTATCTCATTGCCATTACCGGAAATAATTATAACAAGTTGGTTGTCGATCTTACATTAAAATCCCACGAAGAAGAAGAAGAATATAATAAGTCTACATTAATTTACCATAGTATTTGAAATGAACAGTGAACACGTCAAAGATATTAATATTTGTAAATTAAGAAATTGTCTAGTGCTTTTGACAATAGTAAAAAAACATTGTTTCTTATTTATATTTGTCTTCTTTTGGCTTGCAAATTACCTACTAAGATAGGCATTGGAAAATGTGTTAAGCTGGAGATATAATCTGTAGGTACACGCTAGAGTTGAAGGTATCGCCGTGCTGCCGTCTGCGAGTGTTCATATCCGGATGCCGCAAGTATCAAATCGCTATCGCCCGCTCATATGTCCCATTCAACACTAATAGTTTTGATACTCGATCATAATATCCTGCCCCATTATATTGTGTTTACTTTTTACTGGAAACTCAAGATAATGATCACACAATGTACTATTTCGCCATTGAACACTTACCTACATACATGATGGTCAATGTGCAATTACCTCGAAACACGTAATACAATATCTTAATACCTTAACATATTGTTGCGAAGTGGCCACCTTGTTCAGTCGACAAAGGAGATAGTCAGGTAAGCCTGACAATTCACTTGAAACCGATTAAGTTTTCTTTGCTGACCGTACTATAATGTTAAAGATTTTCGAAACTTCTAAACTGACCCTAGTCTTACGTCGTTATAACGACGTAAGACTAACGCTTAAAAACTTTGCTGTTAACGGCGGACGAGTTATTTATGCAAAATATATGCAAGTGAATATAGCGGGGTTGCAAGGTAAAGAGGTCAGGGGTCCGTGCTTCGTCTGGACTGCGTTCCTGTGACCCACATCGCACAATACGCTTCCGCCTAGCGCCACGCAATTAAGCGCAACACCAGACATAAAAAATTACCGAAACAAAAGCGAAGGGGGCTATCCCCCTCGCCACCCGCTACAGTTACAATTTATCATAGCAAATAAAAATACGCAGAATTAAAAAGAAAAGGACGAAGAAAGAAAAGCGAGAGGGAGCGACAATCGTTCCTGTGCCGAACGTCCAAAATATAATACTGTTCTTTTTTTACGGCCGCTCAGGGTAAGAGAGGGGAGTTTTCACAGAATCGATACTATGAACGTGACTAATTAAAAAACAAGTAGCTAGACCCATTAATGTTTAGTATTCTGTGTATTATTTATTTATTCCTATGGCAATATACTTACCCAAGTAGGTAGAAAATTGATAACCAAACACGTACTCTCATATAGTGAATTAACAATAATAAAGATACCACCGCCTAACTACAGTATTCCGCCTGTTAGTTGTATCCAAAATAATTAACTTATCTAGGAAATAGATCGTACTAACTTACGAGTGTTACTTGCATGCGGTCAATTTTACATGATTAAAGATTTATTATTAAAAACTATTAAACTTAATCTTACTCGTAGTTAAAAACCAAACAAAAAGAATGAAAGTAAAATAATGATCGTATTGAACAGATCACACTTTTAACTTTGTTTTAATTTTCCAATTTAAATTTTGACACATGGTTTCCTTCCTATATAGGTATAGGTATATATTTTCTGATGTAGTAAATAGAAGCTGATTTGATAAGTTGAGATTTATAGGAATCTTTTCCATGTATTTCGACGCATATTCATTTAAGCGAACATAACGAAATTTGTCTTCTCGGTGAAGACATCTCGCCAAGAAATCACTTGTATGTAGGTTATTTTATAATTGAAAATTGTAATGACGAGGAAAAAATATATCCTTCAAAATAAATATTGAACAAAGGATGGTTTTACTTTACTCTTTGGTATCAAGATACCAAGATATCTACCGTATTACAAAAATCAATTACTGATTGATTGTCAAAACCGGATATCCATCTTTGTTTCTTAAGTACAAAGCTTTGCTGTACAGTGCACTCTAGAGCTGCAAGAAGCAGAGAGACTATAGATAATCCAGCCACTGAACAAGGCAAAGTCTCCTACACTAATTAAATACCTATATTTTTGCAAACCTCACTTGAATGAGATTCTTCTAATTAAACCAACCACTTGATCGGATCCCTGGTTTTGAATTGGTAATCATTTGTATCAAAGAATCGGCATACAGCACCTTTTGAATCCCGATAGATACACTTTAGCTCTTTAATTAATTATCGAGCCCGTCTGCTCTCAATTAGTTTAGTTAGTTACACAAACGGAGGATTGCATTTCGTCGAAACTCGTTCCGTTTCATTCATCTTGCCTGCGGAATTATTCACATCTCAATTTGCTTTCGTAGATAAATTATTAATTAGTTTTGAAAATACAAGATATTTTATTTAAAACTATAGGCGTTCGTTTGGTCTATTCAGCATTTTTCAAGTTGGAGGCACCGCACCGCACCGCACTTGTGAGTTTATAATACTAGGCGAACGCGCAGGGAAGCAATTCTCCTACTAGCGAACAATGCTTCATACGACAAATAAGAGTTTTATATTATGTGCAACCTGACGTGTCACCCTCAATGAAAATAAATATTGAATAAGTAAAACTATATAACTTTACACAAAAACTTTAAATGTAACACAGTATTTCGCACCAGACAGACATACGGGAAAACTAGCGGAAAGAAAACCCACCTTTGATCTGCGCACTCTAGGAACCTCTCAGAGGCTACTACACCCATTACTGTATGCAGATTTTATACTTTGTGTCATTTTTTGTGCGAACGCCGCGTGACACCCTCACTCGCCCCCGCCGCTCGCGCCACCCTGCACCGCCCCGCACCTACAGGGAGCGCTACTTAGCTGATGACTTATTAAGAGTGCATTCTTCAGAGGTGTCTGCCTGTCGCGTGGTTTAATGACGTGGGTGGTGAAATGTTTCCCGATTTTGTGCTTCGGCATTTTCTGGCCCACTTTCGTTTCGCAGCAGACAATACCCGTGCATCAACATTTTGTGTCGGTTTTTATATTTTGTTCATTCTTAATACATTCGAGTACTTAGCTGTTAAAAAGTTGCAAAAACGAAGAAAAACTTTCTAATTATTTGATTGTCATTCATAAAGAGTAAGCCTGTCAGTTTGGCTGTTAAAAGCTTGCCACGAAAAAAAACCTTACAATCGTAGAAGATTAAAGGGGCTCGCACTATTTGTTCACGGCTTCCGACCCTACGCACGCGACCTTTGTTCCTACAAAAACTTACTGGAAATATTTTTTCGATTGTTCTTATAACCAATGTTTCAGTAAATAGTAATAACAGAAACCGATTCAAACCATTAACCTTTTCAAACCTCATAGGAAATAAAAAATGAAACAGAAATACTATGATGAATGCAGCGTAACGAACGGCGACTTTAATAGGTTATGTGTTTTCTTGTACGCTAAATTAACCTTAATTTTTTTTTGTTGATAAAAAAAATCATATGTCTATATTATATTAACTTAGTTTCATGATTACATTATCATATGAACAAAACTTATTTTTAGAAAATGCCAAAATAGAAGTGAACCAGTGATTCTATTCTTATCATTTAGCAAGCGTGCTTAAGTCGAGTTAAACATGCTTAATAATGATGTAAAATTTAAAAAGCTTGCTGTCGTCGGCAATAATGCAGTTAAATGTTGTCCTTCAATACTTGGTTCGCGTGCAGCGGCGGCGGCGGCGAGTGTGAAAGGGGAAGTTTGTTACATCATCACCAGTGAAAACCATGTCGGTTTGTTAATAGGCAACTGAAAGTTGTTTATTTTTTGTCAAAAGAATTGTTCATACTGAATAAAAGCTTTACTTTCTGATTTTGTTTTGTGCTCAGATACATTAGCCTATTTTGTGCATTATTGTCAATCGAACGTTACCACCTTGTGCCCGCGCTGGACACTGTGCACTTACCTACACGACGACGATGCAGGCATACGTCGACACGCACTTAACCATTCTCTTATTCATTAAACCTAAGTACGACTGGCTTTTTAATTATTAAAAGCTAACTACCTCCACCTTTTAATTAACCATTGTGCATTTCTCTACTTGTATTTTTATAATCGCGCGTCAACTCGATACTCGAATAAATTCATTCGACTCATGTCGACATTACGTAATTATATCAGATGTAAGTAATATTTTGTGTGCGGTGGCTCGATTATTCGATATTTTTTTATTGCGATCATATTATGGTGGCCATTGTTTCGCGGTCCGGTCTCCAGTCGCGTACCAGGGTTTATTGGTTTAATAAAGTGATTAAATACCATGGCGTAACGCCAAGGCTCAGGGTACAGCGAGCTAATTTTTAAATCTTAATGTTCGTTTTTGGTTGAGAGTCGATTTATGGTGAGGTCGATGACTTTATATGTCTTGAATTAGCACTTGAGTGCGCAGATACACCCGTATGGTGTCGGCGCCGCGCTCGGAGGGCCTGCTCGCGAGGCGTCGGCAGCGGCGGCAGTGCGAGGGCGACGCGATGTGCAAGCCGAATGCATGCGGCTCTGCATGCTCCCATCTACTCTTAAATCGCCGTCCCCACACTCGATTTTATTTTTGTTGCCTTACTTTTTTCTATATGAAGGTCCACTCACTTATTCATGCGAGCGGGATTTTAGATTTTTTGTGCGTTTTGTATGCACCGTATATAGATATTTTGGCTACCTCCTATTTTTTCCTGACTATAAAACTCGAGTGGGTCGTGTACTTTTTTCGCGGTGGTCCGACTGAGCAAAGGGGGCGGGGGGTGCTCACAGTTAGAGAATTATTCATTGCCTACCCACGCCGAACTGGCTTTCCGTTATTTCTGTTTGTTATGAATTATGTCCAATGACTTTCCCGACGTTTCTTTCGGTTTCACTAATTACTTTTTCTGTAGAAACTATAAATCTTTCACGTCCACTAGGTAATCGAATAACGCCCGTCCCGGAGCCTAAAGGTGCTTCCTGTTTCGCCTGTTTTAAATGGCCACTGCCACTGATTTATATAAATAAATAGCGCAGTTTGATTCCAAATATAGTAAAGAATAGATATATATTCATGCGTGATAAAACATTGTTTTCCAGTACAAACTGACGGTTCTAAATGCTAACAAAAGATTCAAATTCACACTCTGCTGCCTACTAAAATATGTAGAAGAGCTGGCTCCCGACCCGCTACAAATTTGAATTTCATATGTATGTTTCGCCTATTACGGATGCACTCATTAATATCTTAAGTGATGTGTGGAGGTCTCTACCTGTGCAATTTTGAACTTTAGCTTTTTGTCTTTAAAGTTTCATTTTGTATTGTTGATTCTAATCTGTCTCCGTTTACACAAAGTACATGTAAAGATTAAGCGGGTGAAAAATACAGTGAAATGTATGACACCATGAAAAAAGATTATCATTACCGGAACATCCGGCCGGCTAGCTTTCCCATGTAAATCTCGAGGACTCTACAGCAGTTTTCCTGCTAAATGAGTTGTCAAACCTCACACTCGCTCCGCACGGCCTCGTCCGGATTTCAACGTCAAAAAGAAATCATGTAGGTAGACCAACAACGACATCAAAAGTTTCAATGTCTCAAACATATTTCCAATTGAAGAAAACATTGGTTTTAATTAAGTAGGTAGATTTTTTTCGAAGCACTTAACTTGATTTGAGTATTGAGTAAAGTCAATCAAATCCCTATATTTATAGATAGGTCTGAAAATAAATCATTAGCTTTATGATAAAATAGTTCTAAACCTCAAGCATACTTTTGGCATCATAACATAACTCCATGCTTATATCCCTGAAGGGGTGAGCAGAGCTCCCAAAGAGCACACACAAAAACCACATTTGGCAATATTATGGGTTAAGATCGGCATATACGCACCCGAAGGTATAATATTCATTAAATAGAAGAAGATGAACCACAAACACAATTTAAAAAATAGCAAGTATTCAAATGTAATAATACTCGTAATAATGTGTTGGCTAAATACGGCCCTGGTCGTCTTGGAGGCAGCCCTCACATTAATAGAGGTATGGCGCGAGTTCCTCTGATGTTCTGACAAAGGGTAGTGCGCGACGACTATTTTTATTAAAACGTACGGCAAAGGCACACTTTTTTTAATAACTTATGTACGTCGTAGGTGCGGGTCGAGTCATTTCAATTGCACTCGCAGTGTTCGCGCCGCAAGATGTTTTTTCTCGAGAAAATAGAGGCGTAGGTACACTCTTTGTGAGACTAAAAGCCTCGAGTTGTTGATTTATTTCAACAACAAAAAAATGTTTATTTTTGTCATTTATTGGGTGATTTAAGAATACATTATCAGCTCATTATAGAAATCAGTCTTAACTTGTAATAATAATTATATTGTACGTAAAAGTTTTTGGTTAGTAGCAAGTGAAGAAAGTAGGTGCTAATGGCATTTTTTTTCTCATACTTCGATGTATAAGCGGTCAGTCTATCTTACGACCGGCGATTCTTTGATCTTTATATATACCTAAAACGCTGTGAAAGTAACTCGCGTAATACATAAACTGCATTTAAGGTTAGCGTTAGAAGGTGTAATAAAATACCAATAAGAATTTTTATCAATAAATAAACAACCCAGTTCTCTCGCGCGACATATTTTGGCTGAAGGAATACGATACCGTACCTATTTTATGTGCACGTCAACATTCTTTGCGCATAGCTTTCCTCGCATTTGCTCTTCATACATTTTTGCTTTTATCCTGCCGACTACGCCCTCTCCTCCTTTCAGCATCTTTTTCAATAGACCTTTGATATTCCTATATGTACAATGAAAAATCGTTTAATAAATGTCGTTACATTCTTCAAGTAAACCAGAATAATAGTTTGTTTTAGAATATAATTAAAAGACAGCCTAATTAATGTTCTGTTCCTTAAATATTCTTCTAAGTATTTTAACATTTTAGTAACTATCCCATTCATTATACGTTAAATCTTTCATCTCCTGGACCAGCTGCACAAAGCATTAGATCAAATTTTACAATTTCTATAGTTCAGTACACCGCCGCACCGCCCAGGCAATATGAGCCAGCACTACTAGATTGATAATTTGACCATTTCATTTTTATAACCACGCTAGGTTATATAACTAGTACATCCGGGGCAGGCAGTGGTGACAGTGCCATGTACCGCGTGCTGAGGCCGACGCCGGCGCGCCGCTACAGCCGGAGTCTGTATAACTTGCACTCATACCCTAATCGCCGACGCCGTAAATATTTCAGCAGCCAGCCGGCGCTCTGCGCATGCGTTGCTCTCGTCTCAAGATGTCAAAGTTTAGTTAGACTGTGGCACAAGCAGGTATTTTTACGATTAATCCGAAACTCTATTTGCTGCTAACCTACAATGACAGATCCTTCTGCAAAATGACCATAGTTAGAAGTTATAGTGAATCTAAACAAGTAAACAGTAGTTTCGCTTAGGCGTCTACCAGACAGACGCGATCCGCAACCGCGGCTGCGGTGGCGGGCGGCGGTTGATCCTAAGTTAAAAATAGTTGGCCGAGTTAGTATTATTCCTATTAAGTATTTTTGGGTAGTGTAAGTTTTTAGCGCATTTTATCGCTATCCTTAGAGGCTCATAGTGAAGAGTTGAAGCATATAATAATGACAACTATTTCTCGTAAGAGGTTTTGATTCACATTTTTCAATCATTTTATCGGTCTAACTTTGCTTTTATTATGTTCCACGAATAAAATGTGCTATCATGTTGGAGGTCTGGATTCTACGTGGTGCCAGTGCAGCAGCAACAAATTAGTGAATCTGTCAAATTCATGGATCATGCCAGAATTAATTCAAGCTCCAAAGTTATCTACGATGAGAATGTGATAGGCAGGTAACGAAATGCAAGGCCGGTATGTGTTAAATGAAACGTCAACGGCATACGAAACACTGTCGTATACGAAAGACGTCTGGAATTAAAAGGAATCAAATATGAATGGCGTATGCATGATACATGAATAACCGGGCCCGCTCTTGGCGGCGGGCGCGCCAGTACTCTCCGACAACTAAAACTGATACATTAATAATGTGTTTGCTTACAATGCGCTTTAAATGTAGATCCACAGGCTGTCTCTGTCGACGAGGCGTCTCTGTCGCTCGCATCGAGGTTTGAGCACGGCGCACACGACGCATTCATACAAAATTTAAGCGGTACGCGACTAAGTTCCACATTTCCCTCTCCAGGTACACTGGCTAAAGTCCTCGATACACCAGAAATCCTTCTAATAAACTCGCATCATGATAGTTGAAGACCATTTGCTAGTACTCAATACCTTTTATGAGCGTAGGTGGCGTATAATTGGTTCGACGCGGGCGTCCAATAAGAAGATAATTAATTATACTAAACTTCCGTCAATGTTTTCGAATTCATTGGAGTACTACGTTTATTTTAAATTATTATATTGAAATATCACATTGTGAGGAAATTTGAACGCACACGCCTGTGAAGAAATCAAAGTGTGTGTGTGAAGTCGATCAACCCGCACTGGGGTAGCGGTAGCGTAGCGATTACGACCAAGGAGCTGCTAGAATAAAAATGCTTCGGTCGCTGTATTGCTACAACACAGAAAGAATAGCATTTTTATAACGGAACCTCTAATAGAAATAATTCTGAGAAATACGAGTAAAGCGTCGTAGTCAGAATCGTAGCATTTGCTACCATAGCTATTTAGCTACGGTCGCTACGGTGATGCTACGACGTAGCAAGCGTACCGCGTAGAGTAAAGAATAAGCACTACGGTGTGGTAAGTCTAATATACGCGTTAACTATAATATACGCGTTAACTATAATTCCGAGGTTTCTGGCATAGCTACTGTAATTTGAAAACACACTAAATTGATAGATAAATGCGTTCATAGTCCAATGTTATGAAAGTTTCTTAAACTTATTTATTGTTTATCTCTAATATTTTAACATACATTTAGAACACATTATGACAGATATGCATTCAGTATGTATGTGTCAGGTCTCCAAAAACTGAATAGCCCATGATTCTGCATCCGGGGGAATATGATCAAAATCATGCATGGGTGGTTTTGTAGAGTCTTGTCTCTTATAACCTGAATAGTGGATGTAAAGCTCTACAGACCAGCCCCAGCCCCGATATCTGATTAATTGACCAGACTAAACTATCCATCAAAGCGGGAGTCGTGTGAACTGCATATATCTTTGCCTGAACATAATTAACAAACAAATCGACTCCTTGTTGACGGCTTACCTCAGAAATACTTCAATATGAAGAGAAGTTTATATTTTTTACTTAAGTACATTTAATTTTAGATAAAGTATAATTTATTGTTAAATTTTCTCTTATTACAACCGCTGCCAGCCAGACATTTCTTTAAAATTATGGCATAAAAATTTGGTTCTTTAAAATCAAATCAAATGAAGTTCAAAAAGTCAGGCGAACTTGAGGTGCGCCAATATACGAGTAGTATATATCTTATTTTTAGGCTATTTTTAATTTAAAACATTATAATTTTCTAAAACCTTGATATTTATACCTTTATCAGAAAATAAATTGCACGTACATTTACCATTTAGTTCTAAAAGCCCTTTAAATGTTATCCGTCATCGATGCACCAGGGGCTTCGCATCCATTTTCGATTTTGATAATTCTATGATACTCGTACAACTCTGACTATTTGCTATCAGGGTTCAGGAGGTTGAGGTCATGTTGAGGTTGTCTGGTTTTGTCAATATTTGTAATTAATAATAATAAAGATGAGACTATTTACTGCAAAATTGAAACAAAAAATCAATTTTATATAGACTGTTATGTGTTCCATTCGGACACAGAAAACTCTTGACATTTAGTGGTGGGCATGCACATGAAGTTGCCCTTACATTCACGTATTGATAATGCTGGTCCCTATACATTCTATAAAAATCGCCTCATAAAAATCTTATTAGGTAAGTAAAACACTTTATTGCATAACACATATGGGACATACACAGAAAATTATGATAACATAATATGCGCAAAGACGGCCTTCTCAATAACCTTTTTTTTCATAGAAAAACAGTTAACGGAAACGGTGTAGTGCGTGAAGGAGACGGTACCTACACCCATATAGCTACACAAACAAGAATACAGTACCTGGTTGACCGAGCTTAGCTCATTTTTTTTAAGGCACCTACGCATTTAGATAAACTCTACTTACTTCATTCATACGTTCAGAAGAAAGCACACGCGGCTAGACATAGTAGCACTTTATATGAGAAGCATTGACTTATGAGCTACTCAATGAACCAGCTATCCTTTTCGTTTTTATGGTCCTTTTTTTATTGGCTTGGTGCGGTTATTTTATTATTATTATTATTATTATTTATTTATTTATTCCTTAAACAATATTTTACATTGTGTTAGAAATACATGATGAGAACAATCAATCAATTAAATTAACAAATTCTAAATCTTAAATATTCAAATTAAAATACAAATACACATTTGCACATCATCGCCACAGTCATCACAGTTATCTTATATCTTATACTTTAAACGAGCAAGATAAGAATAATAAGAATCTCGGAAACGGCTGCAACAATTTCGATGAAATTTTGCAATTTAGTTTCGGGAGCGATAAATCGATCTAACTAGGATTAATTTTTAGAAAAAATTGATTTTGCCGTATTTTCAGGCTTAAAAGAATTGACACGCGATATCATTGAAATAGAAAGGTAATTTTGGCTCAGTCGGGACACCGCGAGTTTGCAGTTCGATTCTCAATTTCTTTGTTCTTTTTTCGTTTGTCTCTTTTTTATTAGTTATTTTCTTTTTTATTAGTTATTTAAATACAAAAATGAAAGAAATTTAAATTTCTGATAAAAATTTTTTGGTGGTCTGAAAGTTTTCCATCAGATGGCCCGAGTAAAACGAAGAAACGAATATGTATTATAAAACAATAAATTAGGATCGGACTTTGGATAGGATTCAGAAAGGATTATTATAGGAAAAAAAATATTACCAACCAACCTACCAACTTATTAGCAATAGTTCCGACTTTGGCCATTTCGCAGATACAGTCATATTTTTCATTTAAAAAATAACAATAAATGTTAGAACAAAAAGAACAAATAAAAACTAACAACGACAACGGTAAATAATAATATTAATAAAAACATAAAAAAATACTTCAGGATTCGACTTCGAGAGCTTAGTCTTCTTAGTCACGCGGTCTCCCGACTGAGCCAATATTACGCTATCGGAGACGGTGCCTATCTCTTCTAACAATATTCCGTAGCTATTTTTTAATGCCTGAAAACACGGGGAAAACCCTTTTCACTAAGAATGAAACCTAGCTAGATCGATTTATCGCCCCCGAGACCTCCTATATACCAAATTTTATCGAAATCGTTACAGCCGTTTCCGTGATTCTTATTAAGTATGTAGAATAGATAGATAGATATATACAAGAATTGCTCGTTTAAAGTATAAGATAAATAAAATAATACCCACCTCTTCGATCACAGATATCGAAGACCTACCTACACACTACGATTAAATTCGTACATGAGTTAATTCTACACATACACATATGTATTAATGCCTATATGTTTGAACAATACAGCTTATTTATGCAATATATTATGCTACTTACCTATAAGTATTTAATTATGCAACAGTCTGTATTTTGAATGTTACGTTTTTATTCCTTGTAGAAAATAATATCCTATTGTTGAATACATGAGTAGGATGTTTTATATGCATTATGTATAGTCAATATCGCCAGCCGAGACTAGGAAATGTGAGTCTGAATAAATCATAAGCACCGGCGCGTTTCACTAAAATATGCAATAGTTTTGTGTAAGTTGGACGCCTTGGGCGGACGCGGCACTAAGTACATGCCTATATTTTATTTAATAAACTTACCCGGTTATACCCGAGTTACACAACAAACTTTGTATAGTTTTACCCACCATTTGTGTACAATCGCGCACGTAATATTAACAGCTGCTTATTTTTTTTAAGCACCCTAGGCGCGGGCTTTTGTAATTTTAGAAACATATTCGTTAAACTTTTTAAATACATCTAAGACTAAAAAGATACCTTATGCTGTCACAAGTTAATTCTTATTTAAGTCACTTGGAAACGATTAAAAATTATTATTTAAAAAAAGTCTAGTAGTAACATGTTTTTCTCTTTAACTTGCGCTGGAAAGTGTCCTCGCCGATATACCGTTTATCCAGGTAAATGTTACCGAGTAGGACAAACGTGTACGCCGTGTTACTCTGTTTAACTTTGTTTGCCGTATGTTTGAATGCATTTTTAATTATCCGTCGACTACGGCGGGTTATTTTGTTAAAAACTTTTTAGCTGAAAGATAAGTTGTAATCGAGTTAATTTTTTAAATTCTACTTGTTCCTGGGATGTGGTAAAACAGTAAACAGTTTTACGCCAGAATTATATTTACGTTTAGCATGTATTACCGCCGTGTGGTGACGGCAGAGTAGAATACATTTGTCAACAACCCCTACTCTTCCCTTGGGTGTCGTAAGAGGCGACTTAGGGACTACACATTGAACAGGGAACGGGCAGCAGCTCTCTCTGATACAGTAACCTTTTAATCTGCGATCTCCAACCCGCCTGCCAAGCGTGGAGATTATGGCAAAACCCTCCACTTAAGTGGAGGAGGCGCATAGACCGCATAGTCCAGCAGTGGACTGTAACGGGCCGTTGATGTTAATGATGTATTACCACTGCCAATAATACTGAAAGGGGAGCAACCAAAATGGGCTTAGCCTTGAACAGCCACACCAAAAAAAAACACGAAACAGTTTCAAAAAATATATAACGAATTTAGCTGCCTATTATGGGAGTATCAAAATAAATGTAAAGAAATAATGTTTTTGTAAGACTTTCAATCGGTTGATGACGCCAAAACTAGTGTATAATACATCCTGGTGAAAATAATAAGAACTTTTATTATTATTAGGTTGTGTTCAGTGTGATACCTTAGTGTGTTTAAACATATAAATTTCAAACATTTTGATATATTTTCACATATCCAAAAAAATACTGACAGACTTTCAATCAAATAAGCGTATTATGTAATGTATTATTTTTCTGTTTATTTTTCTTTGTCTGGTAACACTAGTCAGTCATGTCAGTTTTTCTCAAAAAGGCTCCGAACCCAGAGCCGTTAAACATTATTATATATATGTCAGTTTTTTTTTGTTTAGTTTATGAAAAAGGCAAAGGAAACTAAACTTTGACTAACATCACTTTCTAAAATAAAGGCAAAGTCAATATTTTTATGGCTTAGACGAATTTTTATGGTTTTGTGGCCGACTTTATCTTTTGCCGTAAGCTTATTTAGCTAAACTATTAATTTTACCAAACTAACACAATAATAGAAACGAAAAATGAATTTACAACAATACGAAACACAAAGCCCAGACGTAAAATATAAAATGATAAATATTGTTTTGATTTAACTTCTTTGATACTAAAATTCCAACATTTATGTGATATCCTTATTACAGACAACTCGAAACAGTCAATTTTATATTTTTATATTTTTATGTATTGAAGCCCAGAGGTCAAACATTTTGGTTTCTGTCCTGAAATTCATAGTTGTAGACTTTTAATGAAACCTGCCTGGACGTTCTGAAAGAGTTTACTCGCAGTAGCGTGGGCGGTAACTAACAGGAAAAAGTGTGTAGGTTAGGTACGTCCTAGCGCACACCGGGAACCAATCAAGGTGTCGGATCCGCTTTTGAAATTGAAATCATGGCGACGACGACGTAACAAGTTTCTTTCAATTCGACGGACAAAACTCGTCGTAACGAAGTTTAGCCTTTAATTCCGCGCCTGTCGTCGGAGCTGGAGATACGCCCGCGCATCGTCGAGCTACTACTGCTACAATTTGCTACATATATACGAATCCGTTTTAATTGATCTCCGTCGCTTTCTATTCGTAGAGGTGATTGTTCGGCCACTATCCTGATTAGCTTCTCCGTAGAAAGGTACCGACTTTGTTTTGTCTCGTAATTCGATTTCATGTTCGGCGTTATGCACTCTTTAGCCAGTCTGCTGGATGTGTTTATTTGAACACGCAACACTTCACCGCATGCCTGTAACCACTTACGAGCCTGTGATGTGATGAAACCTAAATTTGTTATTTTAGGATCGCTAACATGGAAAATCCTAGTTGATTTGAAATGCATTTATGCTACGATTAACATAAATTCTGCAATGAATACAACATAAAATGTTAGTCGAATAACCATAGGTATTTAATTGCTTAACTCTTGACAAAAAATACGAAACAACTAAAAGCGTTGAAAAGCTTTCCATGTTCTATTCAGAGTTGTCTAAGTTTTATTTTATTTTCTATTCAGTATACAGACGATCACACCATATATTGGATTTGAAATTCGTTATTGCAAACGGCTTTTTCACTTTGCCAGTGCGAGATTTTTTCCGTAGCAGACCCAATTGAAAGTATATTGCTCGCTTTATATTGCTTTTTCGGTTGACAGTCGTCATTGGACACAATGTTTTATGGGTTTTGTAATAACGCGGCCGGTGTCGGCGGTAGGCGGTTGGGCAGCTCGGACGGAGTCGGCGTAGGCGCACTAGACGCGCACTATTGTAAATTTGAATACATGGGGTACTTCAATAACGAACCCCGAAAGATTTACCTAAAGATACACACATCTAACACGAAATCCACTTTCTATGTGAACGGCTATTACGTAGTATACTAAATCGCTTTTTTGAGTGAACGATAAATCGTAGTTATAACATGATTGTGTCGTGGCGAGATTGAAATGTCATTCGTGGCTCGCGAGCGGAGCGACTGACGACGTTTACCGCTCGTAACTCCGTGTCGACTTCGCTCTGCAATAGTGTTTACTAAGCTGTGTAATTGCCAGATATACACGGGCGATTACTCCTCTAAATGCTTGTTCGCTGCTCGGCCAGATATAAGTACTCTCCGAATTAAAACACCCACTCTCAGCGAAAGCTCAGAATATAATGATAAAATGGTGCATGAAAAAATAGCGCTTTTGTCAAAGAATATTACATAATATTATTGTTTGTAACTTACGATATGAAAATTATGATTATTACTGCGCTTTTCTATTAAAGTTAGCAATGTAGCTTTGATATTTATTTTTATAATTGTTACTTTGTAATATTAAAATACTTTTTACTTTACCCAAATAGTTACGTACGTATACGTAAACATTATAGAACAAAATATTCAGAGAATTAAAAATATAACCTTTCTTTTTCAGAGAAAATTGCCAATATAATTTATAATCAATAATATCAGGTCGATCAATTGTGCAGCAAACTTAAACGCACGCACAATTAAAGCAAATATTAAAAAAAGTTAAAACCCGCGTCGGCCATTAATAAAAGTTTCGTGCTGCCGATTAGCGGAAGCTTTTAATACCTACGCGAAAACGAATATTGTTTGCGAAAAATTCGCAATACAAATTTGGAAATGGCCATGGCCGTTGTCGGGTTATCTTTAATTTGTAAACCAATAAATGTTAATACATCAAGCGGGAACTCGGCCATCGGTATCGGGCTGTTCAATTAAATTTTTCGCGCTGCCAAACTAATTTGTGAACTATACCGTTCGCTTTCGGTCCCCGTTTCGACAAAGCTTGTAATTATTTTGTTTGGGTCAATGTTTTTCAAGCGGAAATTTAACGTGTTGAACTTCGGTCAATATTTGATCCTGTCGAGTGTTGATAAGCGGTGAAGATCAGGCCACTTTTGGTCACACCACACGATTTTTTAACACTTCCGATGAGTGCGGTTAACAGTTTTCAACTATTTTTACTTTAAATGTAAATTTTTATTTATACTTATATCGAGCAATTTTAAAGTTTATAAACGGAAACGTTTCAACATAAAAGTTGTATGATATATGCGCAGCGGTCTTTTTAATTTGTATGTAAAAAAAATAGTTTTTGTGTTTGTTTAGTTTATTTTGATTATCCAATAAAGCATATTTTAAAACAAAAGCACCACCGATATTGTTTGTTAAATGAATGCAGTGTAAATTAAATTTGGGATGGGATTCATAAGTTTTCGGGTGAAATATGGCAGCAATCAACTTGTGTCGTAGTTTAACATCGCCAAATAGATTTCTTTTTATTACCCGGCTCGTTAATTGCGATCTGGCAATGAATTTTGATTGTTTAATAATTTACTTTTCAATACGCCTTGCTCGAAAATTGAACTTACGAAGGCAGTAAACTGTGCGGTAAATGCGTTTTACCGCACTAGTGCGATTTTTTTTAATTTTTTTTATTCCTACGCTCGTCAGAATTTATTATTCAGCCACGATCATTTTGACAATAAAAAATATTTAAATCGATTCATACAAAGAGAAAAGTATTTTATATTTTTGATTTCAACAGATTGTATCAAAAATATTATCAGCCAGTAATATTTTAATTATAAAAATAAAATTATTTCGATTTAACTAATAATATTCGTAGAGGCTGAATGTCCGCCAGAGCCTTTTTTCCGTAATAATGCTTATAAAAAAGAAACATACTATAGTTTTTTAGTTGGCGCCAAGTTTGTAAATTTTTCATTTTATTGTATTTTATTTAATGTTATTTTATGAGTGTTTTAGTGTTGATATTTAATGATAAATGTGAATAGTAAGGATATTCAAACTGGGCGCGATATAATAAAGGTTAATTTTTACAACTTCTACATGATCCATTTTACCTGTAGTATCATAGCTTTTGTAGGGTACTATGTATGTACCTTTCTTAACCATTTCAATTTAATTATTTACTATCAGTTTTCTCACAAGTGTATTGAAAAACGTCGTACAACACACGGATCTTAGGTTTTATAACAAACTCGTAACATTATAAACCCTCGCCTGCGGCTCGGGCTTACAAAAGTCACATCGTTTGTAATATGCCACCTACGATCCTTGTATCGTAATGTACTATTACGGCCCGTTGGTTGAACTTTAAATTAGACGCTCTCCTTGTACTACACGAGACAAGGAAGTGTAAAGTGCTTCGATTCGACCTGATACAGTTGAAGTAAATTAATATTTGGATTCCCCACCTTAAGCCTAAAATATTGTCACTGATTTTATTTTTATATACAAGTAGGCGTCATCCGTTTCATAAAATACTTGCTAAATGAAATAAGAAAATACAAACATATTTTCGCAAAATTTTACTATTTTAGATAAAAAAACAGAGATTTCTTTCACATTCAAATAGTGTAACCAACCCCGAATCTATGTAACTTTTAGTCTTATCAATGTATTTTAACACTGCACTGCAAGATAATAAAAAAAATCTGAATACATTAGGTACAACATACAATAACATGACAGCAAAGATGGGCAGAATGCGATTTACTGAAGACTTATATATTTTGGATATTAATGCCGTATCTCATTACAAAACACGTAGATTATTGCATTAGATATTAATAGCTACACAGAGAAAAAAAATATTGTCGTAATTAAAAACAACATTTCTAAAAGGCGGAAATATCAAATTTTATCAATACCTATGTGTTTTTATTAAAAATTACAAAATAATTTAATTTTAAGTACATTTTCTTAATTTCGTAATCTAATACCTACAAAAGGGTTTTATTAAATTTCGGAATTATTATTCTGTACTTGGGATTGCAGAATTTTATATGTATTATAAAACTTTCCTTGAATTTGTAAGTAGTGTCCTAATATCAAGAGGTAAAGTTTAGTAAAGATTACAAATAAGTTTTACTTAATTGAGGAAATACCATGGACTATAATTTTGAATGAGGCATTTCTTATTTCTATAATTCGTGAACTTGTTATTACAATGAGTTTTGTTTTCCCACACAAGAGTAAATTATTATTTCTCATTACAGTTACGGTTATTAGTGTTTACAATCACTTTTCTATGAATTAGTAAAGTTTACTAGTAACAAGACATGTGCCTACTCTGATGCTGCCGCTGCTTGCACTCATTTGCGTTTTTGGTCAGTGAGTGAGCGTGACGTGCGACGTGAGTGCGGTGTGATCGAAAAATATAAATTGGTGCAGTGCAACAAAAAACAATTGGCCTAAGCATGTTCTGTCCGATCCTGTCGATCCCATCCAGTCTTTTGTTGAGATAGCCATTGCCAATAGAGTACACTCCACAGAATGCCCTTCTGGTACCAACCGCACCCGCCGGCGGGGACGCGGTAGACCCAATCAAGTTCTGCATAATCCTGGAAGACCCCGTCAGGGTCATTCCTCTCCCGCGCGCTTCTCGCCATGGCAACGTCCTAGGCCGAGGTCCGTGCCCCCAAGTGGGCGCCCTTAGGCTGTTGCTATAATACTAGGGGTAAGAGCCTTCCGCTCCCCCAAAAGTCCGGTTACGCTTGATACGTCGATTTTGCGACACAAGCATTAGGTCATCGTCAAAAAAAAAAAACAATTTTGATGTGATGGATCAATTACCCTGTGATATTTTTGTTGAATCATGTTATTTGTTAACTATTTTCAACTATGTACTTACGTCTAATGAACAAAAATTATGTTCTTTTTCTAAGAATATTTAACTAGAAAAAAATAAAGTTACTTTAGAAAAGCATTCCATATTTTATTTATAATAATTTGCACCTATCCATAAATTAAGATTTCTAACAATTTCCTTTGTACATGCCTAATTAATTGTAAAAAAATACAAAATAAATAAAATAAAAATAACCAGCATTTTTTAAAGGCCCTATTAAAATTGTGACTTGAAATTACATATCTATTAATTAAATGCAGTAAGCTGTGATATAATTTCTAGTGTTCTGTTTAATAATAATTAGTACACAGTACAGTACAGTAATTTAATTGTCCTGGGAATCACTAAAATTTTAATAATTATTAATATAATTTCCTTGTAGCTAATGAAGTTTTAGCGTGTAGCACTTAACAGGTACAAGTGAATTCGATAGGCGGATTATGATGTATACCTATCTGCCATTTGCGGAGACCATTGGTAGTTTATTGATTAATTGACTGTAGGACTTCACTCTTGCACCGATAAAGCAAAAAGATCTTCAAATAAGAGAACCTAGTTTTTAATTAAAACATACTAAATTTTAAAACGCGTCTCGGGAAACGTAGTGTGGGACGCCCTCCTGCCAGGTGGACTGATGACCTGAGGAAGGTCGCTGGTGGTAGCTGGATGAGGAAAGCGGGTGATCGTGCGCTTTGGCGTGCCCTTGGGGAGCTCTACGTCCAGCAGTGGACTGCAATAGGCTGATCGATTGATTGAAATATTAAATAATTTCGATTCTACTACAATTAATTAAATTAAAACTAATGTGAGAAAAGAAATATCTGATTGTTGCCTACCTACCTAAAGCTGGTACCGTATAAGTTAGTAAAGTTGGTCATGGCATGACAGTCTAGTAGTTAGACCAACTATCCTTGACGTCAGTGTTTTCTAGTTGCCAGAAAGTCTTTGGCTTGAATCATCTACTTTTTAGGGTTCCGTGGTCAAAAAGGAACCCTCCTAGTTTCGCCATGTCCGTCCGTCTGTCTGTCCGTCCCGTCCGATTCTTAGTACTAGAAGGCTGTTTAGCATGCATATTTTATGTCACGTAAGATTGTGAACGCCGTTAGTTTATAATCTTACTCGCGTTAGTTTATATCATAAATTTACGGAAAATTGTGAACTGAAAACCAACCATTTTCAATTTTACGTATTATTTCTCGTTAGTTTATAATCTTACGATGTCAAACCATCTAAACCGTTGTATTTGGAAATGTGAAAAAATTCACGGTAGTAGTGTATTTATGTTGAATTGAAAAGGAAAATTATAACCATCAAGTAGGCTTTACATACAGGTTATCGAATAATAGACATACTTATAAAATGTACTTGTGTAAGAAATTTGGTACTGCAAATATTATATAAAAATATTTTGATGAATGTTAACTGTCTTAAACAGATACCTAAGTAGTATTGGACAACTACGGACGTATTGGACCCTACACTCACTTTGTGTGGCCCGACACGTGCTTGGCCGGTTATTTATTCGTAGATTCGGGTCGATAGTATACTCTACGATGCGGCGTTTAAAAACCTACAGTACATATCCGGTATGTTAATGAATTAAGCCGCGCGAGTCCGAAAACAATTTTGTCCGCACTACGGTGATAATGCAAATTTATTATATCATTTAAATGTCGAAACGTTAACAAAATGGTGATAGTTATACAACATTGGGCAGCCATCCGGCCGGGGCCGTTACCATATCGCACTCCGTTAGGGACGTCACATTTATTTCGATAAACCTTAAAATTACAGACGGAAATCTTTGGAAAGTAAATTTCGTACCAACTTTCCTACCCTGTCTTATAAAAGCAATATTAAAGTAATTATCAATAATGTAATTATGAAGGTTCTGACGCTCATTTACATATTTACGACGTACGTTATTAGTGTAAAAGCCTACATTTAAGTTCTAAATTGATCCATCGCTTGCTTGAGCAACTATTGTCTTCCACGTGCATTATGCTTTATTTCAACGAGTAGTTAAGTTTATTCTAAGATCAGGTTTATGATCCGTGTCATGGATCATTAGAAGAAAACACCTCGAGCAAAAAATAATTTAAAAGTTTATGTGTATATTATAATTTTATTGGTATGTTTTGCGCGTGTTACACAAGAAAGCGCTTAGGAATACGAGGAATAGCAATTTTTATTTAATGCTTTAATCATTTTATTTTATATATTTTCATCATCATCATCATCATGGTGTGGGTTGTAAGGTCGACAACCGACCTCACAAACCCTGGTGTCAGTGTTATAGAGCCGCCAAAAGCCACTGACTTGGCTCATGTAACAACTAGATAGTATAGCCGGACTTAACGTGTCTTCCGAAGCACGGAATCATCTTTCTTTTCGGACAATCCGGTGATTAGTCTGCAATGTACAATGCAAGAAATACTTATTTATTATTTTGTGCAAGTATTATAATAACATAATATTAAAAAAATCTGTATATGATATTATTACAAACAAACCTTATAGAAACAAAAAAAAGTGCTGGCATTTTGCAAACGTTATATTTTAAAAGGGCGGGCGTACAAAATCGTGATTGTGAACCGATCGCACGTGGGACGTTAGGCAGGTCTTCATTCCGATTGTGGTTAAAAACTCTCGTCAAATTAAACCATTGTGTAAACGTGGTCCGACTGGCGGCCGGCGGCGGCGCGGCGTGGGGCGGGGCGCGGGGACAGGCAGGACTCGCGGGACAGACGGCGCGATAAAAGAGCCGCGAGGACACACGGCGCGGCGCCCACGCTGCTAGAAGACGAGAACACACTGGTTTTAGAAGACACGCACAGCATTGCAGGAAATACGTGCAGGAAAATTCGCAACCTTGCCGGGAAAGGCATGTAGTAGAAAAATATAACAAAACATGAAGACGCACGGTTCCACGTGGGCAGAGGTATCATTGCGATGTGATGCACGCGATGCACGCGATGCACGATAGCGTTGAGAGGCAGGATGTCGTGTCATTGATCATTGACATTGGACGGTGACGTGGCGGAGCGCTGGGCGGAATTCGCGACCTGTCGCGGGGACACGCGCCGCGCTAACTCGCGCCACTCCTGCTCAGTTAATTGCCGTGGCCAATTATTAACACGACTGGTATCACTTTTAGTTTACGATAGCTAACCCCCGAGCGGCGGCCTTTTTTAGTTTCACGCCCAAATCCAACCGGTGTTTGCTATCGGACCTATCTATTCAGTCTGATATTAAAACGGGATACAGAGGTGCGCGGATATTTTAACGGATCGTAGATTGTAGGTTTAAAAAAAAGGTACACGTAGCTTTGAAACGTTTTAGGGTTTATCTAAAAAGAGAAATTTTGGAATTTTTTCACGGAAGCCGTCAAGCGGTGAATGCTCATCCAGCTTACAAATTATGCTATTCATCTATTTCCTGGCTACAGAATAATAGTAGGTAACAAGATTATTTTAAGGAAAATATAAAGTTCGGTTTAAAAGTCTTATTACCATTGATTGATTGAACATAAATAATTATATTAAAATATCAGGGTAAACCATACAGTGATTGCCCAGTATACAGTGATTGCCCACATTAAGAAATACACTCATTCTGAAATATATATTGCAATTATTGGTTAATGTTCCTTTCTAAAAAACATTAAGTTACCATAGAAATAAGTTTTAAGTCATATATCGTAACAATAAAGGCTATTTTGAAATCAAAACTTGTGTCAGTTCCTTAACCGGGCAATCACTGTATGGTTTAATAATAGTAGGTAACAAGATTATTTTAAGGAAAATATAAAGTTCGTTCAAAAAGTCTTATTACCATTAACAATTGATTGAACATAAATAATTACATTAAAATATCATATGGACAAACCATTGCATCACTGCGGCAAAGTAAAAACTAAAATGGATTGAAAATGCGTCGTAAAATAATTAGGTGGTGTGTACGTATGGGCGCGGCGCTTACTATGGAATCGGACACTTTTAACTCGTAATGTTGATATACACCCAAACGCTTTAATTGTTTTAGCAATTACCATGGGTGAGGCTACTCCTAACCTAACTAGTTTGATTTCTACTCGTTACCATCACTTTTTGTATAATAAATAACTGTTAATTAACATACTATCTGTCTCTATCTTTCTAATATTTACTGAACTATCTTTAATAACATTTAGTAAAGTCAGACATATGCCTAAACACAAATTAAACAGAAACGTTAGGGGATAACCCGATAGCGCCGCAAGCGCACACAAGGTGACTGAAAACGGAAGCGGCTTTGTAATTTGTGCCCCTGGTGTGGACTACAATGTTTTGTTTCCTCCTAATCTTCCTCCGTGCTCCGACTACCTCAAACTATTCACTGCCGGCACTGTTCCGGTAGTATTCCGCTATAACAACGAGGTATTCAATCATACACAAGATTTACCGGTTAGTTATACGCAAACCTGAAGGCAGAAAAATTGTCATCTATTCTGTGATACAACCTTAGTTTTATTCTGCATTTCCGCACTGGAGCGATGATATTTCACTACCTATAAATATAAAACACGTGAAGTAAATGCGTCATAAAAATAAGAAAAAAGCGGAAAACTATTTAATTTTTATTTGGTTTTCTGTTTTTCTTTATTTAAAAGATTTTGTCGATAGGTGGTACGCCTTTTACGGTTTTTGAATAAATATTGTGTTGTATAAAAACAAACATTTTGATGTTTATTTTACTTTTTCTCACGTAGTAATTACTTATAATCGTCCTCATGCTGCTCTCATGCTATCACAAGAGGCGTTGCATTTCAGCCAATATTATATCATACATAGATAGAGCGACGCTTTTATCCCGAAGGCGGCGGCGCGGTGGCGGCGTGAGCAGAACTTTATTTGGTTCACGGGAGCACACACTAAAACCAAGCTTGTAAATATTTTAAATGTGTGTGTATACGCACTTAAATGAAAGTAAGCAATCTTTTCATCGCATAGTGTACCTATTGAAAGGTTTCCAGTCTGCCGCCGATGTGGCACTGGACCCGAACCCCTGTCGCCAAATACGAAACTTACGGGAAGATAATGGGTTGGTGCTATTCTTAATCTTGTAACAAAACCGCTTTTCCCTTTGGTTGACTTGTAGGATATCCACGAGAAAACATGGGCTGGCCCTATTTTTACGCCAAGAACTATAAATATATATTCATATGGGTGTAAGTAGTAAATATTAAAATATGGCAGGAGCTGAGACCATGATTACAACAAATTTTCCCAAGAGCCAACATATCGACTTTCCATATAATAAGGCGATAACCATTGTTACGGAGGTCGATTGTTTTTTTGTTGATTTCGACCCGTTTCTTGGGAAAAGTTGTTACAATAGTTGTATTATATTATTTTAAATGTTGTGCATCAACGTAAAAATACTCTTGTGTAAGTAAAAGAAGAATTGGGTTATGAATTAATAAAGAATGAATGAATCGTTTATTAACTTTTGGATGTTAAACCTCTTAGTTTCCTCATTAAATTGTTTTTTCCGTGAGTTTACTACGCAATGTGCGGACTCTGTGTAGAAAACCTCGCCGAATAAACTCCACATGCGTTGCATCTCTTGCGTTTCTTTGTTTTGCTAAATAATAGTATAGGCATTTACCATAATTCATGCAATTTGAAGTAGCCTGTTATTCAAGCAATCTATTCCCATGGATATCATCAGATATTCTATAATAAGCTTAGTTTTGCTTAAACTTGTTTTTTTTTTAACTTTTCTAAAGATATTGTTTTATATCGGTATATTGTAAACGCTTCATGGTTAATGGTTCCGACTTCATTGGCTTACACAGCCGTCACCGCTGCTGTATGCGTGTAGAAGGCGCCTTACATTAAGTAAAACTTCAACTGCACTAAATTACTTTATGTTAAAGAATGGTAATAACTGTAATTACTACTACTATTTAAAATAATGTGAAAAATAAATAAGTAACAGCTAGGTAATTTTATCTACTTACGCTAAGTGTAAAATACTTTAACATAAGTATGCAAATTTATTATCCTCACTGCACATCTTTATAACTGAGCAAGTCATTTACATGTAAAGATACAAGTTATTTCGTTCATTATTATCAGCAGTATAATTCTACTTGGTTATTGGCCGTGTGTCTGCTACAATACAAAGTTGTATTCGCTACGGATCAGTTTCATCCCTAAAGATGCTTAAGAAATAGATTTCAATATGGATAAGCAAAGTAAGGCTTTTTTATTACATCTCTCATTTTATAATGCATTTTTTCTATGCATAAATTGAGAAATGTATGATTCCACATAAAGTTTTTCCAAACAGTATATTTGAAGCTGTTTACCCACCAGCCCTTTTATTTGGAGTATTTTGGTATTACTATGGACTAGTACTACTGTGATATGATAAAAATTTGGAGAGCAAGGGTTTTCTATAAACCACATCATGCCACAGAGGGATAAAAAAGTCCTAATAACGAGTGCAAGAGGTGTTTAAAAATGTGACAGTTTCAAAACTATGCGTAACTATCTTAAGCTGCTTTTTGTGATGAGAAATAAATTATTTTATTATTATTATTACTATTTTGGAGATGTTATAAGCTTTCAGTAGCGGGACCACCATACAAGCCCAAAAGCCCGGCATGCCCTAGCGTAACAGGCTAACAAACAACGTAATATACGAAATAATACACCGAACCAATCTTTAATAACACTTTTTAAATTGCGCGCCATTTAATTTTCAATTCAAGTACAATGTACTCGAATTATCGGGCTGTACAATTTTGGCCTTGAAAGATCGGGCCGGCCGGGCCGGCCTTTATCATGGTCGTACATTATCGGCTCCGTAGTCGTCTCCACGCCGCGTCGCCGGCCGTCTCGCTCGCACCCGTGGGCTTTAATGGGGCATGCCTTGCAAGTCCGATTTGTATGAAATCAGAGCGCAAAATATGCCAACGTTTAGAAAATAAAAACAGCGATTAGTATGGACTCGAGAAGCCCGGCATGCCTTGCCATGTGACGTCATGGCATGGGGCCGTCCGAGGACGACCCGACGTTAGTTGCAAGTCGAGCAAAAACAATGAGCCGCGTTTTGTTTGTTTACATTGTTGATTGCAGGTTATAATTTTATTGGTTAATTTTTGCTTTATTAGAGTGCTTTATTTTACTAAGTCGCAAAAATATGTGTAATATTACTGTTCCTTGTCGTGATGAGTGAAAGGTTTTATAAGAAGTGGAGGTTAATGGTCAATGAACTTTGCCGATAAAAAGCAGCTCATATTTTCGCCAAAACACGGGATTTGTGTATTTCTTAATCAAGTAAGTCTAAAAAGCAATTTAAATAATATATTCGGGTAAAAACTTATTGGATGGCCATTGGCCATTTCTATTAATGAAATTGTTGGTTTTGCATGTCTTTTTTGCCATAAAAAAAAAGTTTCGAATGCAACAGATAGAGTTTGATTACGACTGACATATCATTTCGATTCTTAGCTAATGGCATTAAACTCGTAGAAACACGCGGATATGCTCTCATGGAAAGAGAATAATTAATACTTTCTCTCATGTTTTGTAATATTGTCAAACAAAAATCAAACCCGACGAAAATCTTGGCTTGCCCTGTCGTTAGACCCTAGGCACGCTACTGTAAGCTTTGAGTTAATAAACAGATGGTGAAATATGTGCTGCGCTTCAAAAGTCGTAAAAATTATGTCATTAAATTCATTCATTATTATGTGATTAAATAAACACTTTTAACAAAAACTGTTTTGAATAATGTTTGTTAAGTAACTTTGTATGATAAACGTACTCGTACGTTCTGACTACGACACCCTTTGCTGTGTGTAACCCAACCTTCGATTTTCTGTGATCGAAGATCCCAACACGTACGTTGGACGATTTATTTTATTTTTACATTAGAATTTCCAAAATCACTAATACATCTAAAGATCTTATACTCTTTTTGAATGGAAGCTCAAGTTGTGAGATGGTTAAGGTTGCTTTTTGAACGGAACTTATGAGATCAAAAGACTAATGGTACATTTATCAATTATCTGATGAAGTCATCGGTGTCATTTCAGTAATAAGTAAAGTCACTATTATTATAAAATAGTAAGTCACAACAAGCAGTATTTGCGGTAAAGCTGGACTGATTAGAGCAGACGCATCGCACAGTCGTGCCAAAGTGCACTTGATACTGTAAAGTTGATACCTATTTATTATTTAAATGAATTACATAGACAAAAAATAAACAGTGGATTTGTTCGTCGTTTAAAAATATGTTTTATTTTACCAAATAAAATTCTTTGAAGTATGTATCTTACGAAAGAGAACCATATTGCATTATTTTTGCAGGTGGTGGTGAGAGTCACTACAATTTATTATTAATCGCGTGTTTAGTTCCAATACCGAAACGGACGAGCAACAATGTTGATAATTAGTCGAAATATTACTTATACAAGGCTGCAATTGTTTAATGTGAGGATGTTTTTTTTTTATTGAGTTTCTATTGAATAATTATTATTTTTAATTACCGTCTACAATTTATTAACTATGTAGCCGACCGTATAATAATAGCAGTTATTATACGCGCTACCGTCTGCTGCGAAATTTTTCCAATAAAACATTAAATCCATTTTTTCTCACCACGTCCGACTGTCACACAGAAAACACGCGCAGTGCTGTAAAAATCTTCTTCGCATTCAAAGTCCTCTCCTTCAAGTAAAACCTGAATAAGCCATTGCTTTTAGTTAGTTAAAAACAATCTTGTAAAAGTAATTTTCCGTCCAGTCTGGTTTATACAAAAATAGCGTACGGTGCGAGCGAACGCAGTGTGACAACCAAATATATCTGTATTTGACATTTCTTATTTCGTGTATCTATCAGTCTAACTAAGAAAAGTGGGCCTGTTGTGTTGTTTTTTTTTATTGTTTACAATAAATGGTTAAATATATAATAATAAAAATAGAAACTTGAAATTTGGCAAGATTATAGAGCTCTGTAATACGCACGTAAATCACCATAATATACCTATTATTATTTAAACAATTTTGGTTGGTCAATGTAGTAACAATAAAATAAAAGTTCAAATAAACATAAAGTGTGGGGTATTATTTGAACGAGTCAACTTAAAAAATTCTAAAAATATATATATTTTATAAATTGTTTGTTCGGTTATTTTTTTATGATAAATATAAAAATTACTAAAAATATACCGTTCCTCAAATTTTAATTTTCATTTCGTTCTTTCTTTTTCCTCATTCTATTTAGTTCATTCAGCGCCTCGTTGTTACAAGGTTTCTTTCCTGTCAATTTGTTGCAGTCTGTTTTCTCACCATTCTCATCATCAATCTTTTTTTTATAAATATGTAGTTCCCCATTTTGTGGTGACGGTCATCTTGGAAAAAAGATATTGAATATATTTAATTGCATTGTCATCAGAACTAAAAATATTTACCAAATATCAGATCAATCTGTCAAAGGAAAGGAAGTGAAATATCAAATACTAAATTTGACTCAAAAACAACAACAACAACGAAGGCAAGCAAAATAAAACCATTTAATAAGTTAAATAAAACCGTTTAATAATAATAATAATATAAAAATTCTTACATATTAACGTAAGTTTATTATTGGGATAAAAGATGAATAAAGTTATTGTGAATGTACCAATAATGTTGACAAAATTACGAAGTTTCTATTAACTAAGAAAACAACAGTAAATAAACAACATTAAACTTTTTTGCTAACAGTGGAAACTGATTTCAGAATGTTCGCGACGAATTTGTATTGTTTACATTACTACAGATGTAAACTAAGTTTCAAATTAATCAGAACCTGTTTTTTTTTTTCGAATTAAGACTACACAGTAATTTTTCGACGTCAAAGCTAGTTAATACTAGTGACAAGATTAAAACGAGTGAAAGATTAAATGATTTGATATATGATTTTACGAACTTAGATACACTATATTTTCCATTATATGAATACAGTCCGGTGTGAGGGCGGCCCGTGCGCCGCTGGGTATATATTGTGTATGTGCGTTCGCACGCGACGTCCGCTTTTCTCTGCTGCGTTGCATCCGAGTTATTTCTATTCTTACACAATAACACCGTCCTGCTACCGCTGCTGTTGTGCCGAACTACTCACAACTCGCAAATCGCCAACTCCGCAGAGATACCGCTACAATTATATTAATTGTGATTCGTGTCTATTGTATGCTAATAAATGATAAATATTTTTATCATTATTCTAGCTAACAAGTAAAAGATATACATGCATTTCATACAACTACAATATCTAAAACAATGTGTATTTTTTTACAGGTAAGTGTATACAGACGCCATTTGCAATATGCGGTTCGAGGCTGATACAAGTATGACATCAAGTGGGGTACGTAAAAGATAATAAGTAGAAGGTGTTTGTTATGCCTATGTATCAAAGCTAGGCTATTTACATAGTAAAACATGTAAGATATTTATTTTTTATTAAATCTTAACGGTACAGTCCAGATTCTATTTGTACCTAAGAGTTAGGTCCGAATCAGAACCCCAATTAGCCGACCACGTGCGAAGTAATCGAGGCCATGGCAAGCCGAACTGATAAAAATTCACTCCTTTACCGAAACGATCGATCCTGGACATAAAAAGAACAATCCAAAGTGCATCGCCTTTTTTCGAACTCTCGGTCGGTGGGGTGGCTACCCCCCAGCCCCCGCTTGCTCGAGTGCTTGACGCGCCTGGGTGCTTTTCGGCTGACCCCATGACGGGAAGGCGTCGTCGGCGCTCGCGGGAACCTGCCAAAGGGAATCATCCAAAGACGTGGCAAACTGTTTATTCAACTATTTCGCGTACTCATTTACACGTGTTATATAACCCTTACATGCTCTATAATAAGTATCCGGCTCTTCTCCGACCAATTAGTAGCGCTAAATCATAAAAAACTTTAAAGTAAAATAAATCTAATAATTATGTTAAAGGTGGCCGCATAGGTGAGAAAGCGGTTGTAAAGTCACTAGGCATTACTTAACTTTTTATCGCTACAATTATCTTTTATTTTAACATGTAAAATGCACGTACCGCACAAGTATTATATTACAAAGAATATGTTTTGTAGTTATAAAATAAGAATGGTTAACTATATGCGCATTGCTTTTTTAATTTTACTGCCGTTGATGTCTTGCTTCGCGCTATGGACTACAAAACCATTCGGAATGGACATTAATTATCTTTTGCCATTAAACGCGCATAATTCCGAGTATAATATATTTGTTTATGCGTGGTGAGTGTTACTGATTAAAATAATTAAATGGAAAATTAAAATTCCTGCTAAAACTGTTGGGCTTATTTTCTGCGAACAACGGCATTAATAATACCTTTTGTAGAAGTAGATCAAACTGTACCTGAATATTTGTTTTTTTTTTTCTAACTATTAGCCAAAATTGTAAGTACAAAACGGAACTTTGCTGTTCCTATACGTATATCATGAAATCCATTATTAAGTGATATTTTAGTAGTCTGTTTTACCACTAATATAGCCAATCGCAAATTATAATCCATGGCATGAGGTTTAAAATAAACCAATCAGCAGCGCGCTAAAA
This sequence comes from Carpatolechia fugitivella, assembly GCA_951230895.1. Classification (NCBI taxonomy): domain Eukaryota; kingdom Metazoa; phylum Arthropoda; class Insecta; order Lepidoptera; family Gelechiidae; genus Carpatolechia; species Carpatolechia fugitivella. The sequence goes on from OX579645.1 coordinate 15,953,232, forward strand.
CTAAAAGCATGAACATCTACTTTTGAACCAACCATTAATCAATCTTATCAAAAATATCCGCCTGAATAAAAACTTTCCGATAGATTTCAGACGATATATATCGATCAATTAATCTATTCGGAGACAGACACGGGAATAACCCCAATTAAACGTCACTTTCTGCTCGATGTAATAATCTACCTCATAGAGAATATAAATAAGCTACGTATCCTACTCTAGCCCTGTTGACAAAGCTCTATCCTCATTTCCTGCTTTCATCTCAATCCCATAGATTTTATCACAATAATAACAGAAAACAACCAGTGCGCTACTAATTCTGTTAGCTTAGTTGCACAGTCTTATCTAATCTATTAGTCTACGTATTTATTTAGTAAGTTGTATCAGTAACAGCGACAATCGCATAAAACTTTCTCCGGCGTGTTCACACGACATACCGGGGGATTACATTTAATAGAGCACGGCTATTTGTAAGTGAGGCGCGACACGGCAGCGGGGTCCGGCCGGTCCGGCGCGACCGGGCCGCGACCGCGTCTTTACAAAGGCTAACGCATTTCAGTTCAGTGTCGAACCATACTGCATTAGATTGTATGTATCTTGCAAAGCCTAAGCGATTTCAGTTCGTACTTTGACTCAAACCGCTTAGTTTTTGCTTCGCTATTCTTTTCAAAAAGCTATAGTTCTCTTGTAAATATAATTTTATTTAAATCACTTGGATTTTGTTAGCAATATTATTTTGCAAATACTAAGTAATTAGGTTCGCTACGTGTTCTCTACCCCAATTTGTTTTATCCAGTGGTACGTAATTACTGCAGAGGAGTTATTAATATGAAAAACCGTAAGAGATCAATTTGGCAAAATATGCATATAATCTGCATGAATGTAATGTTTAATATCCAATTAGTTAGAAGTATACAACCACTGTCAAACAGACAGGTACTTAATTCAGAAGTAAAACAAAAGCATATAAAAAACAAAACCTCACTTTTAAATATAGATATAGATCGCATAATGTTAGTCATAATAAGTGTGCACCCAAAAAATAGCATACACAGTTATTTTTATTTAAATTGCATTCAGGTTTAATTACGTTACCAATAAGTTTAAAATATATGAAAAGTCTGATATTCCATAACAACCCACAAACTCTAAAATCTGATATATATACATTAAATAATTATTAATCTATACTAAAATAAAAAAAACAATAATGTATTTCAATTCAATAATTATGTTGGTGCTACTCATAGCTGTCAGGTATGAAGTAATATTTTTTGTTACAAGATGGCGGTGTACATGATAACCATAATCACGTAGCATTTTTAAAAGAAAATTCCTAGCAAAGCGTCAAACTATGAACTGAAATCGCTTAGGCTTTGCATGATTTTTGATAAAATAAACCGAACTGGTTCGAGACTGAACTGAAATGCGTTGTTGCGACCGGGCCGTAGAAGGCTCCGCATGATGGCCGCCGGTTCCACGCCGGACGGAACTACGTATATCCGCCAGTTCCGCCACACGTCTTGCGGATCTCCAACTCTAATACCCGGTTGGGGTATTGCATGCATATATTGCATATGCAGTCTACGCTCTCCACACATGCAAATTTTCTTATTGCGCTTTGGCAGATAGTTGACTAAGCAAATTATTTAAATTAGACCTTACTTACACCTTAGTGAGTGTAACCGTATGTTTTAAATTAAGAATTAGAGTTCTTTTTTATTACAATATAAAATATTATTTAAATTTGATAAATGCTATACTGAAATGGATATACTTACCGAAAATAATTTAAAGACATGACTATGATAAGATACCAATTACCTACCTATCTTAAATTATTAAATATTTTTATTATTTTACTTAGTTAAATATTTCATTTAAAATTAATGAAGATAACAGCAACAATGTTCAAGGCGCTACAAAAAGTAATCTTTCCACTAATCGCAATATTATACTGAGTTAGGGCCCATTCAGGGGTGCAGTACATCAGCAATAACATATTTCTTTTTTGTTTTCTTTCTCTCTTTATTTATACATTCTTTTGTTTTTGTTGTACTGTACTGTGTCTTTGAATAAACAGTTCATCTATCTATCTATCTATTCACTAAAAGAAAATCTGGTAATAAGTAATACGGGAAATTACATCAAAATAGATTATTATTGTTACAGATCACGTTTGTTAACGAAATATTTAATAATTATAAAGCAGAAAATGTAAAATGTTGTTCGTTTTTTTTTTTCATTTTCTGCTTTATAATCATTTCACATAAAATAATCGTTCCGTCCACCAGGATCCCCAGCCCGCTCCCCCGGGATTCCCCGTGAACTCCTCAGTTCAACAAAATCAATAAAAATAAATTCAATTAAAAAGCAGCATTATTTCTGGATAAAATAAAAAAAAAAAAAACTTATACAGTTAGGGTAGGTAAGATAGTTTTCCGAGGTGTAGTGGAACCTTTCAGAGTTAATAAGACTGATGGCGTAATATAATATATACCAGCAAGTACGACTGTTCAGTACAGTGTTCAACAGTCGTCTGCTTGTGTCAATCTTTATCAAAATGAGTGATATTGTCATATAGGCAAGATGCACTTTGGTAAACTAAACTAGCTATATCACCTATATGATAGAGAGATCCATCAAACAGTTAGTGTCTCGGCCGTGATAAGTACCGCGCTTCCCGTGGGCACCCCATTTGACTTTGACCCGGACCGCGACTCACGCGTGCCGCGGCGCAGCATCCGCGAGTGCGCGCTGTAACTATACGTACTATATTAATTCTGTGCCTATGCCTTGTAAGGTCGACCAATAAATTGGTTTACCACTCTAAGGTTGAATGTCAGTTGCAAATTATAGAACAACAAAGATTATTTTCGTTTGCAGAACGATCTGTCAGATACCGAGTATAAACCTTATTGAAATTTTCGATAACTAGGAAATTGAATGAAAAATGGTAAACCGCTACATTACATACCGGGTGTAATACAACTAAAATAATTCATATTTTATTAAATGTATTAAATATTTAGGAGAAAGGTCGAATTCTTAGTTCTATTTGAATGTGGATTTTTTTTTGGGAAAATTGATTAACCTCATGTAGGTGTAGGTATATTAAAAATGGGAAAGCGTGTTGGTTTGTCCTTTTCACGCAGAAACGAAACAACGGATCCATGTTTTTTTTAAATTGTAAGTACATAGAATAATATAATATACCTACATATACATAGAATAAATACAGAATAATAAGGGGACATAGCCGCGGACTGGCAGACAGCTAGTTAGTACGTTTTTTTTTATTTCTTCTTCCGATTCATAAAGGACAACTAAAATAAACTTTAAATAAGGTTTTCCCTCTCTTGTAGCAATATCAATTTCATATTTGCGCATTGCGCAGAATACATTTAGGGTATTACGTTGCGGTGGTCTTTTCTTCTACTTTCTTCCATTTTATTTATTATTCATACTATTTCCCCGACAGAAGGACTTCCAGTGCTAAATAAATTGACAATAAACCGTGTTATTTTAATAGTTACTGAAACTGATAAACTGTTCAGTAAAAAAAGAATATAGTGTTATCATGTTATCGCATATTTTCTGCATAGGGGAGATTTTAACAACATTTCATTTGTATGTTGATATGACTATTCCGATTCTTAACCAAACCTGAATTTACACAGGTATCTTCACTCAAGTCAAACCTTGAACCATAAAAACTCTTACTGTTACAAAGTACCACAATTTGCTAATAAACACAAGTGCAGACAGCTGCATGTTATTTATAATTATTATTTTAATACCGGTTGGAGGCAAGATAGTTTTTTTTTAAATTACTGCCCACTTTTGTATTATGACCATAGACCGTAATGATCAATGAGCTCTGTGGAGAATTATAAGCCAGTTTTTATCATCGAAGTATGTAGATTTATTAAAAACACTTGATTGAGATTTAAGTGAATGTCTTTCTCGGCGTATAGTAAACTTAACGGTTTCGTTTAGGAAACATAATATTTCGATCTTGATTTATAAGTCGACCAACCCGCACTGGGCCAGCGTGGTCGACTAAGGCCCAATCGCCCTAATTCAGGGTAGGCTCGAGCCCCTCGGTGGGGACGACGTATATGAGCTGTTGATGATGACTTGATTATCGAAAAAGTCCTCGTGGGTAGCCCTTTGCATATGTGCTAGCACATTTCCACTTTTCAAGATACTTGAATAGGTTGATATTGGCAGTGCGTGTCACCGGTCCCACTTCCGCGCCCGTTCCGGCTCCTCATTACACCCTGTCTCAAGGTGAACGGCCGAAGCTGCTCCAACCGCCCGCCCGCCTCGTGACCCGCCCAGCTCTTGAGCTAGGTCAGGGTCGCCCCACGACATCACGCCAGAGAAGCCAGACCCCCGCCACGCTGCCAGACCTTCCAGAGCGCAGATCACGTCTCATCGGACGGATCTCGCCTTTCCGCGTCGCCGACTCGCCCGATTTTTTCGTTCGAATAGTTTCTGATACGTGCGGTGGACACGTGTATTGACCTCTTGGGTTAGGTCAAGTTTGAAAATTGAGGCCTTCTTACCTATAGTTTCAAGTTTTAAGGGAAGGGAAGACAAAATAATATACCCGTTAATAAAAATAAAGTCCAAGACACTAAGTTTCGATATGCCTTAAAAGTATGTTGAAAAACCTTATTAGGGAAGGGAAGACCTCTGCCCATAGCCTCAATAGTGAGACAGCGTATTTAGGATAGGTATAAACCACGCCCGCCATCGTCTTATATGTCTTTTGAAACATAATTTTACCAATGCAACCTAATAAACACAATCATGAACAATTTATCTAATCATGACGTGCTGAAATTGCAACATTAAAATATACCTATAAATATCTTGATGGTATCAATTTTTATTTTAAATGTGAAAGCAGGCCATCAATGCAACTTGTAAAGAGAAAATGTTTTCTCAGACTCGTTAAAAGAAAAATGTTTTTCAAAACAATTCTTGATTTAGAAAATTGAAGACCCTAGCGTTTCCTTTGAAGAGCATTTGAAGGATGCTTAGGTGAGTGGGTGGCACACCTATCTATGCAGGAGTTTACTTACATACATAATATCTAACCTTCGTACTTAGTTTACTTCGTTCCAAGAAGCGCAAACAGGGTAAGGACAGCGGGTCTTAGCGGGTATATTAATAAATTAAAGAGAAATAAATTCTACGGTTTCTGATTCCTTAAAAATATAATGATTGATTTTGGTTTCTTACACCGCCAAAAGAAAATAAAAAGAAGACGTCTGTAAAGATACCTTGAACGACTCCTAAGGGGTACGAGCCTTCTGCTCCCCCGCAAGTTCGCGCCCACTATATTACCACTCTGGTATAAATAGTGATTAGCTCCGTCAAAAAAAATAATACCTTGAACGATACGAAAGTATACTTATTAATCAAAACGATACTTTCACATGGGTGATCTTAGAAAAATTAAGGAGTAGGTACGCGAGGGGACCACAAAATTAACTTCCATAATGATTTATTCGAAGAAATGTTTTGTTTCGATTCAAATGTTCATTATTCATACCGAAGAAGAAAGAACCTTATTATCATAGAAATGGCGGCAGCGGATCACATGCACGATTTGTGTAACATTATGATTTTATTATTAATTTAAATATCGCATACGATGCTACGGAGTGTGCCATAGCAATTTCATTATTATTTCAATCAACTGAATGTAAATTTATTCAACAATCTCACGAGGTAATTGCGATGTGCCCGTCCCGCTCGCTGGCTGCCATCCTCTTCTAGCGCATTACAATATTCGCTAGTCCCCACATTCTTATGCGTTCAATCAAATCTAAACACGGTTGTAGTACGCTGTGGGGCTGGTAGTGGTACGTATATCTCGCCGAGTGCCATTGTTTGTTCCTTTTGTTTTGCTATGAAAATTAGACGTCGACGACCGTTGAGTGCTCATGTAAACCCGCCTTCTTGGAAAGTTCTACATTTTAGTTTTTACAAATAACGTCACGGTTAATTTAACTGTTGAGTAGGGAAACCGTCGATGTTCTAACAGGTTTAAAGTAAACCCTTGGCGATTGAGTTGCAGTCAACGCAATATAATAATTTATGTAATACGTATACTAGATAAAAAGGTATATAATTCCGTCTCAAAAATTGAAATCTGTTAATCATAAATAATATTTGGTGTTTTTTTGATATAGTTATTGACGCTGCATCTCGATGTTTAATGAACGTGAATTTACTAACGTACGTACAGCAGAAGTTCGGCGGCGATATGTTGCGCACAGCAAAGTTCGGCTCCTTGAAAGCATGTTTAAGCTAGCATGTTGCATTTCGTAGTGCAAGCGTTTTCTGTGTACTCATTTTATCGCATGAATCGTTTAAACAGGAGTGGCTCATACTTTATGAGCAGTTTCCGGCGAGAACAAGCCGTATTGCTATATAAATACGGGCGTGAATATTACAATATTTGATGCATACCTACACGCTTATCCGCGACCGTTTCACTTGTTAAATATTCAATATTAATTCGCTTACGGCGAAGCATTATTTAAAATGACTCGTGATAAAATTGTATCACACTTTAACGATACAATGAAGCGCAGATTGCTGTTTTCCCTATCGAATTAAAATTCATAAAAGACTAAATTAAATTGATTTTAAGTAATGTAACCTATATTAGTTAATCAATTTATGCGGAGTATCCGCAAATGACTCGTATGAACGTTATTGGTGAAGAAAATGTCTATAAATGGTTGTGTTTGGTTTGTCTGGTTGGAAAGTATGATCGTCTCTGTAAGCAATTAGATTAATAATATGTAGTTAGTTTGAAAGTAATAACCATGTAACCTGACGACTCTGCGGTAGACGCAGGCGTGTGTGTCGGAGCGTACTTCGTATACACAGGACGCAAAATGATTTTTTATTTTATTTTTTATATACCTATTAGATATTTCTACCCAAGTGGTAATTATATCGGGCGCGGACTTGCAAACAGTACACAAGTCGTCGTCGTCGTCGGCTATTTCACATGTATTTCAAAACGTTCTTTATTTGTGACTTAATGTTCGGTGAACATAAATGTTTTTTTTTTATCATGCGAAACGAATTATAATTTAGCGTTTACAGTAAATCGATTTTTGATAGGTTATTCTTTCATACAATACAAAATTATTTCTTATTGCCAATCTGTATAATAATAAAAAAATACAGGCGAATTGAGAACCTCCTCCTTTTTTGAAGTCGGTTAAAAAGAGACCTTAACTGACTGACTGTCAGACGCATAGCCGAAACTACTTAGTATGTCTAGAGACGGGAAGTTTGGAAAGCAGTTTGGTGTTATGACGTTGGCAAGCACAAAGAAGGGATTTATGGTTTGCTTGAACACTTTATTGCATAATATATAGGTAATAAACATAGGACGAATTTAAATGAATGTACAAAGATAATAAAGAATTTAGAAATAAAAAAAAAAAATATAAATAATAAAGGAAAGATAAAAATGTTGATGAAACTTCGTCAATTTGAAAGAAACTTGAAAATTTGTATTACTTTAAAAATAAAAAATTGAGAAACGCGCGTTTTCTTTTTTCAAATTATCCCCATTTGGGAGGAGAAACCTTTAATATTTTAGAGCAATAAATGCTCAATTATTGACCTATCTCATAAAATTGTACATGAAATTTTAAAAAATTGTGAATTACCTTGTACCACGGGTAAACTCATTCCTATGGGAAAAAACGAAAACCACGCGGACAAAGTCGCGGGCAGAGTACTGTTTCATAAATTGAAATAAAAATGCTTCCATCTCGTATGAGTTTGTATTTTCCTATTTCCGTTCAATATCGGCACGAAACATCAAAGGATAACTAGAATAAATAAAGACTACATTTTAAGATAGTTTTGCCTTGTACGTGTAGGCAAAACTATCGCCAATCCCCGTAGTTAGGCCTCAGCGGCCGGGGGCAGCGGTTCTGTTCTCTTCCCACTTCGCCAAAAATGTTTCAATTGAGTGCACTTCGGTACGGAATATTGAAACCTCAGAGCGGGTGATGCGGGTATTCCTCATCCATGCACGCACGGAGGCAGGGGTGCCGCCCCGCGCCCCCGCGCCCCCAGGCCGGCGCCCGCCGCCTGCCTTCTAAACCTCCACACAAATAGTACACGTTTGCTTGGCAACATTTCATGCTTAGTGTACTCGTATACAAATAATGTGCGGTACGGCTACAATCTGCGCAAAGGGAATACTAATTTAAGCGTAACACAAGCCTAAAGTTAAATCAAACATTTCGCCTTTCAATCAGATTCGAATGGCGGCTTGCTTCAATTTCATATTGTCTAGTAATTAAACGAAAGATAGCAGTTTTAGCGGCAATAACGGCGGTGCTGAACCTTCATTATGTTATTTGAAATTAATTTTGTTAATTGGGTAAACGTCTTCATTTATTCTGCCACGTTTTTTTAAGTCTGGATTTCTACATCAATTTTATTTTATTGGTAGGGACTTATATGAGCTGTTGATGATATAAAGTAATATCAAATTTAGAAATCAAACCTTCATGTCATAAAATATTACTGTCCATACAATTTGCGTAGGCAAGTGTCATTGATGTTCTAAATTTCGTGTGCTGTATTTGTCCGATGATAATATCTGTGGTTATTGAAACGTTTCACCGTTTACCTTAACGTAGTTTTGTTCACAAACGGCCATTAGTCGAAGTGGTGTCGCCAATCCCCAAGTGTGCGGACAATTCAGCAAAAGGTTGACTCCACAATCTGTCGGTGACGTAGACGCATAAACACAACCGCCCCCCAGGGCTGACCCTCGGCCCACCAGCCTCCAGCCAACGCACCAGCGCAGCTCCTGCTGCGTGACCAGGGCTACCTTTTTGACCTACTATTATATAAAAATATTTAGTGATTACAAACCAGAAATTATTCGTTTTATATTTTAAATTTATTAAAAACTTGGATGGGTCTTTGAGTTATTTCTGCATTTAAATATAGGTAGTCTTTGTATATTCCTGTATGTCACCATACAAATTGCATGACTAAAGAAACCTGGGTATAGAGAACTAATATTAAAAATCTATGGGGTTAATTTAAAAACACCTTTACATTTTTATAAACAATAAAACGTTTAAATCAATCATGATAATATAATTTTGTATTGTAAACAAGTATAATAAACAAATTCAAGATCAACAGAAAATCATATCGATTAATAACAAGCTAAAGCGAAAATACTTGAAACCTGAAATGTATAGGTAATATTAAATCCCTCAGATAGCCTTTGTTTCATTCAACTGTCAACAACAACGCAGCCCTACTAGCACGTAGTCCAACTGATTCGCAATGCAAAACGCATCGGAAGCCCACCTATCTAATATTGCCTGATGTATTTTGAATAATTGCTGGGCTGGCCAGAGGATGGCGTGCTAACTGTGGAAAGCACAAAGGGGCTCGGCGAATAATGTCTTGTGTTGAATTGAGCCGTTATAAAGCTCACGTGCTGCAGTAGTTACTCTGTGCTCTGACGATGACCGCCCGATTTGTCACTCACACTGGAAGATCTACGCGTGCCAATTATGTGCTAGAGTCCACGAATTGCACCACTTCACGTTGCACAATCTGGATATAATGTAGATGGGCGGGTTTAGCTAGGTTAGTTCACCTGTAACGAGGCATTCGTTGCAGCTGGCAGTTTTATCTTTCATTTTAAATTCACTTTCAAATATTGATTTCTTACGTTTCGATTTTGTTTTTTTTCTGCCAAATTCCTCACTTCATGTCCTGATCTCCGAGAGTACATACCTTTTCTACTATACTCTACTATTTGTCAGTTAATATAATATATAACTATATAAATATCTTCTTTTCCTTGGACTGTGCCCTGGTTATAGCCACATAACCCTCTACAACACTCTTCGTGTAGTGCTCGGCAGCTCCTCCGTGACGGCTGCTGGGGCACGCACCTATGTGTTACCGTTAAATAATAGGTTACTTCTTGGTAGGTCGCGCCAAATAAAAATTGGCGAATTGAAAACTGTAACAACAGGGCCTGTTGAACCGGCTGCATATAAATAAAAAAAAACAACTACTGAATGATAAGAAATAACGTAATCGGCGTAGTAATTACACACATAAACCGACTGACCACAGTTTAGACCGCCGCCGCCGCCGCCGGGACAGAAAAAAAATTATCTCACTGACAAGAGGTAGGTACCTAGGCGAAAAACAAGTCTTTATTAGGAGGATTAAATTAACCTATAGTATTAACAATATTTATTTATTGTTAAAATTTAAGCCTATAATATAATGCTGTTTTATGGTACCAAGTAGTCTTGAGAAATAATTATGTGCGACCCTGCTTTTTAAACTACCTATAATAGGATCATCTCCTGTATTTTAAAGAGCAGTGTTCGACCGTTAATTACAACCAGTGTGTTACAGAAATAAACTTGATTTGAATAATTTAATTACATAAATTATAAATGGTGAGGCAAAGAAGAGAAAAAGCGATCACACAGCTGTACTCGTACTAGGTAAGCTGCATGTTTAAATATATTTGTTAAACAAATAGAAATAATTTATTTATAAAATAAATGAATATAGGTACTACTTGAACGCCACCAGCACAGCAAAGTTAACACGAACATTCTGAAGTTATCGTTTGAAAGCCAAACCGACTGATGATTACACGTATACAAATTCCACCCTTGGAGTTGCGATGCAAGGCGAAATCCAGTATGGGAGTTTATTGATCAATCAGACAAAACTCAGTTCGTGGATATTGCTAATGTAAACCAGCTGCTGAGACTATCAAAATATTACATGACATCTTACCAAAAATAAAGCGGCATGGGGCCCCAGATCTTACTGCATAATTTGTGTTACTGTCATTTTCTTGTTTATTGTGTACAATAAATGATTAAATAAATAACTAGATAAATAAATAAATAATAAACTGTATAAATATAAGAATAAATAAATAAATAATTCATTATTTGTACTAGAGTTCGCCAAGTCCCTCCGAAAAACAACGATACTCGTAAAAAAATAATTTAAAAAATTTATACTTACTGTATGTCTGGTTACCGGTGTTCGATGATCAATTTCATCGGCAAATCCATCACAATAAAGCATTTTACTCCAATTGTTTTGGAATGGCGGCCATTTTTTTTGTATTTACTGTGTTCGTGTGGGTTCATTTATTTAGCAACAGGCACAAAAGTAGGCAACACATAAACACTAAAAGATTTATTAAAAACTTCCACTAAAATATTTAAAAAAATCTTGAACGTAAAAAATGAGATAAAATCTTCTTATTTTTTTGTTTAAAAAAAGCTAGACCGTTAACATGCACTTTTTTATATATGTATATATGCACTACAATATTTCCTAATAACTGATGTCAAAACCTAAGCTCTAAGTCAAATAGTTTAGGAGTAATGACTATCTGAATATGACCTTTTACTTTAAAAATCTACACAAGTAGAAGAAAATACGTGGGACATACTGAAAGTCTCTGGATCTGGATAAAAGAATAAAAAAAAACATTATGGAATTAAAAAATGGAACTGTTTGGGAACATGTTACTTTGTAATTTGCGAGACTGTCATTTGATTTTTAATTGTGACGTCCTTTCGAAAATTGTGTGTCGCTATCAAAATGAATTTAACTCGTGAACATTTTCGTTTAATATTTTTTTTATGATTTTCGTTAAGACTTAAGTCAATAAGATAGTTGCCAGAGATTTTTTACGTTTCAAGTATTTTTTAATGTTTTAATGGAATTTTTTGATAAACCTTTTAGTATCAATGTGTTGCATACTTCAAACGAAACCATTTTTATGCCTATTGGATCACTACATCGGTAGATATTGCTAAATAAATGAACCCACCCGAACACAGTAAATACAAAAAACAAAATGGCCGCTATTCCAAAACAGTAGGGGTAAAAGGGTAAAATGCCTTTTTGCCGATGAAATTGATCATATTTAAAGCTAATAGACGCACTGTAGGTATAATGTGCATGACAATGGGCACACTTTTCTAACTTAGTAGGCAGAACTCAAGTGGTTTTGGTGACTTCGCGTCTTCATAAGAAAACATGGTCTATACAACGTTCTTGTCCTGAACCCTTAATATCGATAAACTGTGGATTATTCAAATAAGCAGTAAACATACCAAGCAAAGCCTTTACCTTTTAAACAAAGTACCCATACCGTTTAAAAATCTTCTTGACTGACTGGTTTAAATTGTATTCCAGGACGTGTATTATAAATTGCATATTATATATTCAAACTCCGGATTTAAGTAGTATAAATATGTATTACGCTTACAATCTAAATTTATAAAAATACTCGTAATGTACTTACTTACTTTTTCATTTAATAACAATTTGAATATGGGTAATAATGGGCAAATAATACAAAATTTAAATAACATTTATCATCAATGAGTGTAGTAGTCTAAAACTGGAAACCCGGGGTCACGGGTTCGAATCTCATTCGGGGCAAACATTTTGTATGATAAGTACTTGTATTTCCGTGAGTTAGCGAAAAGCAATCTATTTTATTTTGTCTCGCATTAAATAACATATTCATGATCGACCAATAACAAAATGCATATTTTTTTGTTTTTTTATCTCCGTAATAACATTATTACTTATTTTGATCTCGCTACGCTGCGTACTACGGCTACGCCGCCGTAGCACAATGCGCGTAGCAGCACACTGAGCAATGAAAGTGTTTCATTGACTGTTACACGTATTTTGTTCCGCACATAATGAAACATATTCAAAACAAAAATAATTGACTATTATGTTTTATATTATATTGTATTCTCCAACAATCAACGTTATTATCGTGTCAAATAAAAAAGGGAAAAATTTTGATAAAGAATATTACAATTATAAAGATAAAAAAAAATAACTATAGTCTTACTGCATAATGGTGTTGTCGGGTGCATGGTGCTCCCGTTGCAACTGCACGCAACGTAGTGAGTGCAGCAGAGTGCAGCCCAAACCAACAGCCGGCGCGGCGACCAGCCAGCCTCGCGTTGGCCAGCTTTGGTTATCATACTCATCACGTCGTCACCAACATCGCAGCTGTTGATTTCCATTCAAATTGCCAGATTACGTCGCGTTGTAAATATATATTTAATGCCAACACTAAAATATACCAAACAATCATTTTATAGAAGGGAGGTGTACAAAATCTTTTATGTGTACGAACACTATTTATTCGTATTGTTATAAAAATAACCGGGCTGAACATACTCTTTTTAATCACAACACAGTTATGATTTAAGGATTGGAGACTTAAAAATATGTATAAGCATTAAAAAATATATAAAAAATACCTTTTTTCAGACATTTTATAGTATAAATTTAAGTTCATATATTAAAAGATCCATTACACACACTTAAAGATAAGTTTATTTAGTGATATTACTTTACCAGCACTAAACACTTGTCTTATGTTCAATACTGAACCTAATATTCCCATAAATAAAATATTTTGTTAATTAACACCATTAGCGCGGTTTTGGCCACCAAACTTAGCCATCATTCACGGCTACCTATGCCTTAAGCATTAAAGGCATCATAGACGGTTAAGATACGATATTATAGCATGAGGCAGCCAGCTCTCTCGTCGCCATTTACATTTTATGCAAAGCGGGGGTCAAACAAAATGGCGATTCAATCAATGACCGGCCATTCTGCTTGACCCCCGCTTTGCACACAAAGTGAATGGCGACGAGAGAGCTGGCTGCCTCGTACTATAATATCGTATCTTAACCGTCTGTGACGCCCTTTAACCAAAGCTATAACAATTTCCACAAACATTTCCGTACAACTTTATCATTTTTTTTTATGTTGTATGTTGGCTTTTGTAATATTTTTTAAGTTATACTTGCAAACATAAATTCGTTTGCCGAGTTACAGAATGAAATATGCTTCTTAGAAGTATTAATACAATAATGAAGATTGCGTCGATTCAATTTCCATTAATAAAGTAGAAGGCGGGTGTTGCACAATGTGCTTGGCAATAAGTATAAAAGAGAGCAATTTAATATAATTGCTTCACTGAACACTGATTAGAATTAGCTAATTATTCGCAATCGAATATAATTTATTAGCATTCATTTATTTTTTATGTATTTGATAAGGGTCTTTTTCCACGACTATAAACCTTATCTAAACATTAACTTTTAATTGAAATCGATAATTTTCCAAATAAGAACGTAAGTAAGCTTACGAACGCATACAAAGTTTTGCACGCCCATGTCATTTGAGCATTGGTGATTGATGATTACGGTCGTCGTTGGCGGCCCTGCGCGCGACAGGTCTCCTCCGCGGTGTGAAGGACTCCTGCCTCCTGCCCCTGTGAGCGGGTCACCGGGTCAATATACGTCACAAGATGTCACCGACAGGTAGCCGTGTCGGGTTCGGACCGCAGCGCAGTCGCATTTGGCATGATACGCAAAGGGTTTAGTACATAACACCGGAAGTTAATTGCTAGAAACTTTAAAAGTATTGTGTCTTTTATCAATAATTATTGATAAAAGAATGACGTATGTATGTATGTTAGTAATTGTAATAAAAAAAAATAGTTCTTACTAGTACTGTAATTCTTTCTAATGACCTAGCAAACAACGAATATTTTTCCAGCGGCGTGTCAGCTGCATATTGCCTTTGTTCTTTTGACGCCTTCACTGCCATTTATAACGACTCGTACTTTGAAGCGCGAATTCTAATTACCACAGAATAATAGCCACGATAGAATCGATCTAACTCCGGGCACCCCCCTTATAGAGGGTCTCCCTAGCCCCCACCTCGCTGCAGACCGAGCCGAGGCGTGCACTACACAACTCTGTAGAGAAGTCAATTCGCCTGATTCGTCATAGCAGTTGTTAAATTGCAAAGTTTGTATGAATTTTAGGCACATTCAGGCTTGTCTTACCTGAATGAGCCTTTTTGAATCAATGCTTTCCAATGCAAACTTTGTTATATTTTTGTTTAGAAATAACGCAGGTTCTACTTTTCATTAAAATGTTAAATACTATTACGTCTTTATTATTATAGGTAGATGTGAGTAAAATAGGCGACTACACGAACGAAAATTACAACCTTGAAAATTTTACAAATTAAAAAACGATGAAGGTCAGATTAGTAGAAATATCTTGTATAGTATGTGGCGGCGGCGTCTGGATCCATCAGATTTATATTAATTAAAATTAGTTTTCGACAAACGTGTTTTTCTTTTAATATATAAAATTTATGTTTTAAACAGTTACTTTTCAATGACAAAGGAAGTTTCTTATTTAACCTGCTAAGCAAGTAAGCAGCAACCTTATTTTACGAAATCAAGATCAAAACTGAAAGAGATGTTAGTTTTTCATACAAATTGCATATCTGAGTCTGGATCACGGTGTAAGTTGGTAAAGTCTTCTTTTTTGTTAAAGTTTTAGATAAAATGGTAATGAATGGAAATAAAAATCTATGCTCAGTAAAGCCAAGCTTACCAGTGTACCTTCACTTAAAGTAATTAATTTGTTTATGTACGAGTATTTTTATCTTTTGCTCGGTTTACAGTAGAAGGCTGCGTGCGACCGGCGACCGTCGCTGGTCGCGCGTCGTAACGGCGACTAAACGTTTACACGCGCGGCGCGACTAACATTTTTCGAGCGACCTATTTGACTCTGCAAAAAACGTCGAACAATAAGACCAGGCAAAAGTGGCGGCTCGCGTTTACCCCTTCCGAGCGACTTCACACATGGGCTTTGTTCGACTAACATACGATAGCGGCAAAGAAAAGTGTACTCGTATTCGGGAACAGTGACATAAAGTTCATTAAAGGCGCGCAGAGCGTGTTGGAGTGGATGCCGGCGAGAGGGGCCGCGCGGCGATCGCCCTCCCCCCATCTCCTCGCACTGCCACTATCAACCCCCTACCTAATATTTTCTATATGAATAATAACGCCGGCGACGACACTGAACGTCACACAAGCTATCGCAACGATATGCGCGAGCCCCACCTCAACCAACAAAATTTTCACCAAAATTGTCATGGTAATCTTGAATTTTTGACGTACACAAGGTCTCCATCACAATAAGTGCTGATTGGATAACATTAAGGAACATTGCATTAATCCATTATTTTAAAATGTATGTAACTTAAGTATTATTGGATTAATTTGGACAGACGATGGCGGCGCCGGCAATAGTCCTATTCCCCCTCGATTAATTAAGTCTGATGTTACTGCAATAAGTTAACATATTACGTTTATTCGATAACGAAGAAGAAGTGTAGGTGAATAACGAAAGCAAGTAGGTAGACAGAGAAGGGAAGGTGGCAGAGCAGAGGCACCGCGTCGCGCCGGGCGGTCTGCCGAAACCTCGCAACTTATAATAGGTTGCGGTGGCGCCCTAATGGATCACCCAACGCACTTAGCGAAGACTACACTTTCCTATCTGTTAAAAGTTCGACGCCCCAAAACTGAAATGTTTAATTTCAGCGAGACGGGTGCGATCAATTTCCGTGCGCAATTTTGAATCCACTTAAAGACAACCGCAGTTAATCGAAAACTTGTAAGTTGGCTATCCAGCAGGAACCTCTAATTGCCTGTATTAAAATAACTGACTGATGTCAAACATATCTAGGGCGAAGCGCGCGGCGGCGCCTGGCACGGCGCTTCACATGTTAATAATCATTATGATAGCATCAAGTGTAGTGCGATAGCCGGGTCTACCCCCGAACCGCGCCCCACCCCGCGCCCGCGTACCAACGAGGAAGGTAATGTTTTGTGCTGTTACTATTGAAATTACTTGCGTTTACCTTACCCATGCTACCTTCGTGGGTGTTGCCCTGCCCGCAGAATTATTTTTAGAGTGCAATGAACTTTAGTACTATTAATGGTGAGTACGGATCTTGCCACTGTGTTTACGCGGTGGTCCTACGTAAGCATCGGCAATGGGTGTTTTTCCTTTCTTTTATTTTCTTTATTTTAGTTCTCACTTTTCCACTAGATGTCTGTTTTATATGGCCATATTGCGTTTTAATTTATCATAGTTATCAATTTGAAGTTTTATAATAGTAACGTTATCAATTACAAGATAATTCAAAGAAAATTGTTTTGTTAAAATTGGCTTTATTCGGCAGTTGAAAGAAACTTACCTTAGAAAGAACTTTGAACCTAGTTAAAGTGATTTTCGAATTTACACTCGTGTACATTTAGAGCCCTCGCTAACGCTTGTGCTCCAAAATAACACTCGGTGCAATAAAACTTCACTTTCTGCTCGATGCAACAATCTACTATTACTTTTATCTCCTAATAATGTTACCTATACAAAAAAAACAGGAGGTACTAGACATTTGATCCCTCTTAATCTACACTCAATAGGACACAAATGTCTCCCTCGTGTTCCTACTATTAGGGCAAATCAATAAACGGAGGTTTTTTTGGGACACATTCAGTAAATCAATAGTTGTAAAAATAATAACATCATAACAAACGAAGTTTATATAAAATAGGCGTTATTGATGTATTAGAATTTCAATTGGTATGTACTTAACTTCACCAAAAGTTGTTTAGAATAGAATCTGCTGTTCGTGATCTACCCTACCATACGCTATTTGTCCAGTTTTTCACGAATGTCTGCTGGTAGCATCAGTGGCGTATTTATTACTACATGGACAAGTGGGTATTTACTACATGGACAAGTGGGACCATGGTCCCGGTGCGGCAAGCTGAAAGGGGCGGCTTTGGTTTAGGCGCCTTTCATAATCGTTACGTCCTATATTTTATTTTATTATTTATTTTGATTTGACTTTCCTGACCATAATATGACTATTTTATGTAATGTCTGAGCCACCTTGTACTCAGATTTAGGCACCTTTGGAAAATCGTTACCAACCTACATTTTATTTGATTTATTTTTAACATGGTTTGCCTAATTAATTAACTGTTTTTGTGCAAGGTGCAAATCGCACTTACATTCAGCTTAGGGTGCTTGTTATAATTCATAAGTATTTTTTTTCTCACTCTTTGACTAGACTGCCTAGCCATATGACTATTTTATGCAAGGACAAAGTCGCCTCTTTTACTCAGTTTAGGGCGCCTGACATAATCACTACCTATATTTTATTTTATTGCTTTTAGACTTGACTGTCTTGCAATATGACAATTTTATGCAAGGTTCAAGCCACCGCTCCCCTTGCACTCAGTTTAGGGCGCATTTCATAATTGTTACCCGTCTTTTATTTTATTTTTTTATATACTTTCTGACCATATGACTATTTAATACAATGTCGAACTTGCATTGAAGTTTGGGTGCGATTAAAATTGATATAGACTTATTATATAATTACTTTCTGACCTGATTGACTAACCAGATTGTAATTTTTTATATAATTTATTATATTTATCTAGCACAGTTCAATTCACTTAGTTAACGTCATCATCATCATCGTCTAAGCCGAAACGTGCACTGCTGGACAAAGATCTTTCCCAGGCATCAAACTAAACTCCGAGCATAGCCCTTTCCATTGCCCTTTAGGTGACGTTGAGTCTTTTTATGAGGCTCATTGTAAGCGATCACGTCTCTGATGCGTATGTCATCACTGGCAAGATGCACTGGTCAAAGACTTTCGTCTTGAGACAGTGCAGTATTTAATTATGTCATTCTACGGTATTCAAAAATATGTTTTTGGTTAGCATCGATAGCACTGACGACCGACCTCCTATTGCCAATGTTTTAAATTAGGTTTGGTGTCTTTTGAATTTGAAGCGCTTGAAGTACGCAAATCTGGTTGGCCAATACATATTTGTTCCCGTGGCATCAAAAGTGGCTGGAGCGTGGAAAAAATGCACAATCTTTTATCGGCGACCTAGGGCAGCTCCTAAGAAAGGAAACAAGGGACCCCCGCGCCGAATCGTACCTGAGGCAGCACATTTCGCTGGCCATTCAGCGAGGAAATGTCGCCAGTGTAATGGGTACATTTCCACCGGGTGCGATTCGGGGCAGCCTTTTTGAATATCTTTGATTAGATTTTTATTTACCTATGTCTATGTCTGTTTTATTTTTGACATGTGAAAATAAGTTTTTATTTGAAATTATTATATTTGCTTTGGATTTATATTTTTTATTTATGGGGCAGATGATTTGGTGAAAGTTACAGGGCGCCGGTGAATGCAAGTAGCGCAGGACCGTTCCCGGTGGAAACCTATGGGGGAGGCCTATGTTCAGCAGTGGACGTCTTCCGGCTGAGATGATGATGATGATGATTTATGAGGGGCGAAACTTATTTGCCCGGGGCGCCATACTTATAAATACGCCATTGGGTCGCAACGAGGGCAGGATATTAATGTATTTCCTCAGCCAGCGCTGACGTGTGCGCACTGATTACCTCGGTAATGCGAGTAGTGCACAGCCACCCGTTCGTTTATCACACGTCTATCTGACTCATTTGAACCAGATCCCGATATGTAGATACTCAAAAACTAGATCTGTTATTGCCATCGAACGCAAATTGTTTCAATGTCTCGTTCTGGTTAAGTAACACTGTGCTGGCTGGAAACGTTACTGGCAATTTATACCTTTTATTCCCTGATTTGCTATCGCAGAGCAGCGTTCAGAGGGTTTATATTTTGTTAAAATGGGTAGGTAGTATTTGTTACGTGATTAAGTAAATACCTAAGAAAATTCTATTCAATATAATAATAAAACATTACAAGGACTTACATTCAAGTTACACAACTTACGCACCACAATAAGCAGTTTTATTTATAAATCTACAGTAGGCTTACAGTAGGTATGATTTAATTTTAATTATAATGCAAGTGGTGTTCCAGAAACAGACTCGTCCGTCATTGCTGTGCAGAGGCACTAATAGCGCTAATAGTCACTCCATATAGCTTATTATGACCGGTCTGTCAATCAAAGTAATGGTTAAGCCATCACACATATACCTTATTAAACATGGACGTCGCCGTAATGTCCGCTTGTAACGTTATTGTTAACTTCAGTATGAAGAAACTCATACACACCTCAGCTTTGATGACTATAGGATGGATGTTACTTGTATTGTTCATTGACTTGCAATAAAGAATTGAATTATAGAGCAGCTGCTGCAAGGGCTTTCAAGCCGCTGATCCGACTTGGCTTGGCAATCATGTTCTCTTGTTCTACGGTAACTTAATAATGTTCAACCTCTTCTAAAAATACAGAAATAATAATAACTATTTACTACCCAAAGGTCGTTCACTGTGTATTAGAAATATATTGAGGCATTGGAAGTAAATTTTTTAATCATAATGAAAATAAGAATACTTCCTTGGACTTGGAATTAATCAGCATCTTGGATGATAACCTATATAAACATAAAAATGGATTTTGATATGAATGCATATATATCTATATTTAACATCGTTGGAATGTTCAGCTTGATTTTTTTAAATAATAATAAATGAAATCAATCTAATAAATATAATAAAACTGTAATTTTAACCGACATAGAAAGTACGAGTACTATTACCTATTCTGTCTGCGGTACAAGAATCAGTTAAAGAAATCAGTTACTAGCTTGCTTCTTGCGTTTGACTACGACGACAGTGCTGAAAACGTCATTGTATGGAGTATGGTTACTGTACCGTCATACTGCTTCTCCTACACTACTCTTCACACAACACACATCACCTGTACATGTGGGGGTACAGGTAAATAAAGCCTTTAAAATATTGTCTGCTATCATGTTATTTTTTCTCTGTAACTGACCGTAACCGCAAGAGTCGGGCCTGGTTGCCTAAATGAAAAGTATCCTAGTTTAGTTAAGGACTAGCATTTACAAGTAAAACTTTATCCTGCTATCCTGACTTTATTACTGATTTGTAGAGAAAATAAATATACCTTGGTATTAACTTTAACCGCGAAGAAAATCTCATTTACTCGAGAAAATCGAAAACAAGGCAGGCGAAGCCAGTGTGCCTTACAGATAGGACTTATAAGGTATGATATACCTATATTATAAAAAAAAAATAAGCAGATCTTTCATACAACGACACACATCATCAACACTACTTATGGCTTCTCCAAAGTTTGTGACTACTTAATGAATTGATTCGATTTTTTTAAGTGAGTAATAAAGTTGGCAACGTAATTTTAAAAGCAACAAGTTCAAATTACTGTTTAAAAATAAGCTGAAACGCGAGACCAATAAATACTCGCAAACGTCGCGTAAAAATCGTTCACTGTTTTACCCAAACCCTTTGTTTTTAAAAAAAGTTTAATGTCGCATTGACGGTAGAATTTCAAGAATTACACGTTTCTCTGTGGCTTTATAAAGTGACCAATTATAACCGCGTTCAAAAGAAACAGGGAAGGTTGCCAGTTATCCAAAATGGCATAACTCACATTTTTACAAATTATTTATGTGTTTTGCTATTAATTATAATAATACCACGTGATTTTACCGAGAAACGATAGTACAGTAAGATTTTATAAAAGTTTACTATTTATTTCAGGCGCGGAATATTTATTGTAATCGTTACAAGCTTGTTTTGGTGGGTGTATGTCCATGCATTAAAAAAGTATGATTGAGAGAACTATAAATATTTGATTAGATCAATGTTCGCCTTTTCATCTCGGAAAGATTGCTGTCATGTCCAAGGGCGAATACCGGCATGAAAAACATATTTGTTTGTTTAAATCAAAAACTTATTTAATTTCAGAGTTTATTGTCTGTGCTATTTATGTTAGCGTCCTTTATTAAACGAAAACATTTAAACCAAAGGCAATCCTAAATATAATTTAGATTATTTATGTAGTAGTTTAAAATTAGAAAGTTCCTGGCTGACAGGTGAGAGAGAAGTTGTGTTACATATGAGAGAAAATATATTCTAGAAACCCTCGCAAAGCTCACGAATCTATTTCAGAAACACTCGTGGTTCTACTATATAGAGACCTTCGCTTGCTCTGGATTCAATATCAGTTCTCGGTAGGAAGATTTTACAGGTGCAAAAATAGATACTTTCTATCAGTGTGAAGACAGAAAAGAGTGAAAATCAGTTTCATTTTGTACGATTTAATTCGACTTGAAATGCAGTTTAAAATCTGCGCACTTTATTGCTGATAGAACAGAGCTTATTGTTTTTTTTATTGTTAAAAATAAAGCCTTTATCAAATGAAACGGGTTAATACTCTTTTAACGTTGGCAAGAATTTAGTGGGTGCACCGTACAACCGGTGCACTTTGGTGGGTTTTTGTAGGCCTCCCATGAAGGCAAGCGCCAAGCCAACCGGAGAGATATAAATCAACTCCGTATTGTGATTTAGCAAGACTCGTTACTATAACAATACCCCATATTTACATATAAAACATTATTTTCGCTTATTTATCGTGTGCTGTAATCCAATATGTTTTGTTCAGTCTGGCAAACGCGATCGCTTCCTTTGAGAGTATTATTATTATTGTTATATTATTATTATTATTGTATCCTTCATATATTTTAATATATTTTTGGTAGAGCAGTATAATTAAGAGATTGTTTGGATTTGAACAAGACCAGTTCCAGCTTCTATTCCTGGTTAGATTAGATAAGGTTTAAAATATGGTTTTAAATATCTTCGGTCTAAGACACTGAGTGTAACACAGAGAATCCTCATTGGGAGCTTAAGTGTAACTAACATAAACATAAAAATGTTTAACGTAAAAACAGCAATAGTCACAGTGTTACGATTATTTAAAATTTATCGTTAAGAGGCGAGGCATGACTACTCGTATTTATTTATTTCTATTTTGAAGAGGACTAATTTTACGTTAGCACTCAACAACCTGAGCTGTTACTGCGTAGAAAACCTCAAGTCCAATCAATCCAAAATCGATTCTTGCTTCAAGTTTGCAATGCACAAGCGGGTCGTAAACTTAACGTTACATCACGTGGCGTGGAGCGTCTACTGCTTCACACCAACTGTCCTAAATACCACGGTTCGATTTGGGTAAATCACTCACTTACTGAAAGAACTGATGAGAGAGAATATTAAAAGGAACGTGCAACAACCAAGTGCGGCGTCATACGGCTCATAAAAGGGCAGTTACACGATAAATTCTACGGACGACTGTTTGGCACTTTCTTTTTAGCTGGTGAATTAGCCTGCCCTGTTTCGGCGGCCCTGCTTATACAAAGCTATTGGACACAGAATTGAAAGAACCTTGCCGGACTATTATTTATCTAAAACCGACCCTGGTAACACTGCTGCTGTTA
Organism: Carpatolechia fugitivella; assembly: GCA_951230895.1. Classification (NCBI taxonomy): domain Eukaryota; kingdom Metazoa; phylum Arthropoda; class Insecta; order Lepidoptera; family Gelechiidae; genus Carpatolechia; species Carpatolechia fugitivella. The sequence continues at coordinate 15,976,503 of OX579645.1, forward strand.
CCGAAAAGTCGAAAAAGCCTTTTCATTAAAAAGTGCGTCGAACTATTGACTACACAAGTCACAGCCGAGACGTGACATCTGGCGCAAGAAAGTATGCCCTCTCAAGATATCATGTTGGCTGGAGCGAGGACAACAGATCCCGTATCGCACTCCCCGGCTTCGCACGGATAGATTAATTTATACTTTAACACATTTTTTACCAACTTCAAAATGGAGAAGGCTCTCAGTTCGTGTTTCATCATATTTTTGTATAAAACTATAAAAATAACAGACTTTCATATAAACTTTGCCCGCATTTCCCCCTTTCAAGGGGAATTTAAAAAAATCCCTTCTTATTAAGCAATACGTCTACGTCATGAACGCAACTTACTGTTCAAATTTGATATTTCTAGCTTCAGTAGTATCAGTTAGATCGATGAGTTCTAATCCTACTTTCCCTTTTCGAGTAGGGATTTCAAAAAAATGCTGGTATGTATACAATATAATTTATCATTTTCAGTCTAAATCCAAATTTATATGTTCCTTACTTCAAAACTTTGCACACAAACTTCTAATCCCTACTTTCTCCTTTTAAGTCGGGATTTCAAAAAATTGCTGGAACTCAGGAACTCAAACCAAACAATTTTGTCTGAATACATTTTTTTTAGTTCGACTTTGGCGGACTTTCCATAAGAACATTAAATCTACTTCCCCTTCAAAATAGAGATTTTGAATAAATGCTGAAACATGAGTCAAATGATACATCTATCTCAGTCTAAATAAAAAAAAATCAGGTTCTTACCTTTAAAAATGACGGACTTTCCATACAATCATGGATTACGAAAAAAATGCTAAAATACGTATCAAATTATTTATTAATCTCAGTCTGAATACAAATTTTCAAGATCCCACAACTTTTAAAATGACGTACTTTCATACAAATTTCAATCCAATTTTTCCCCCTTTAGAGGGGGAATTTTCTAAAATTATTTCTCATTGCTTGCCTACGTCATAGACTATTGTGAAGATTTAGTGTTTCTAGCTTTAGTAGTTCCGGCTGTACGTTGATGAGTCAGTCCCCAGTCAGTCAGTCAATCACCAATCAGTACGAACTTCTGTCTTTATAATATTACTAGCGGTCCGCCCGCGGCTACGCTCGCGTTGTGTAAGATTTTCCCGTGGGAATAAGTTTTTTCCTGTAAAAAGTATCCTATGCGTTAATCCAGGTTACAAACTATCTTCATTCCAAATTTCATCTAAATCCGTTGAGTACTTTGAGCGTGAAGGCGGAACAAATTCCGTGCAAACATCCAAACATCTAAACATCCAAATATATTTTCACTTATAATATTAGTGTGATTATGGTATAGATATAATATAGAGTTTTTTACATATTTGCAAACTATTTAGACTTTTGAGGAGTTCGTGGATTATTAATGACAAATGGCAAAATAACATTTTAATAATACTATTTGTGGAAAGTGTCTTGGGGAGTTCATTTTTGTTACCCATTGTTTTTTTTTATTTATTACTATCTATCTACCTATATGTACGAGTATATAAAACATTCACGTCGTCCTTTTGTTCTATTGCTGCGTGAATAAAGCACGAAGTAAAAAATTAACTTTCGCATTACAATTGGTTTCTATGCAAAATCTGTGTTCAACGGCGGCGTCGATGCTTAAAATTGGTCAAGTAAAAAGTATTCAAAGTACATTTATACTTCAACTTCAAAGTAATAGAAATACGCTCCACAATGCAAGTTATATCGGAAAACCGATTTGTAAGAATGCAGTCCAAGTTTCTAGAAAATAGGGCTAGTTTTATTTATGGTTGGTAGGTTTTTGTTCATAGTTGTGTAATTGCAGCAAATACATGTATTTTTTGTACATTAGCCTGCATTAGAAAGACTGCAAGACTATAAATTACGAACGACGATGTACTAATTCGAAATTTACATTGATCTTTTTAAAGACGACACGCGACTTTCTTGCCTTTATAATAAACAAATGAGCGTGTGTGCGTCTCTGTGTGTATTGTATTTACAATTCACGAAACACATTCACAGCCGAGAGAAACAATACGAGCGCAGCGGATCGGCCTCTGCGCACTATTGGCTATGAGATAAGAGACAGTAAAGCTAAAATATTTTTATCTTCGTTCAAAATACGATCTTTTTTTTATTTATAAACTGCAACATTAACATTTTTTAAACAAAACATCAACTTGTCGATCTATTTAGGTGACGAAAACTTGTTTCATATCATTAGGGCTTTTATGTTGCCGTGATACCTAAGTATATAAATTCTTTAAATTGTTAGCAAAGAACAGCAACCAAAGTGTTCGACCTCTGGGTTTCAACATGAAAATATTATTATAATTATTCAACATAAAAATATTATTATAATATTGACTGTTTTGAGTTGTCTGTAATAAGAATATCACATAAATGTTGAAGTTTTTGTATTAAATTAAATAAAACAATATTAATTATTTTATAGGTATATTTGACCTCTGGGCTTCGACGTGAACATAAATTGAATTTATGACAAGGGCCCAAAGGAATATTTTTACGGCGAGATTGCTATTTTGAAACCATAGCGGAGCGTAGGATTCTAAAGTAGAATCCTGAGTGCAGTGAGGGATTCAAAGTACATTACCTGAGGAAAAATATTTTTGCGACAGAGTTATACTTTCTACTTTTCATCCCCCTCTATGAAAAAATATTATAAAATGCTTTAACTACAACTCATGAATACCTTATAAATTGCGCCTGCTTTAATATATTCAAGTGTTAAAATGTAAACAATACGAAACATGAACATTTCATTTGTTTTTGTTTTATTTGGCCGTATGCCACCCGTCTTACCGGCCAGTAACTTTTTTCATACAAAATTTTGCATTCCACAAATTGAAAACTTTGGGCGTACTTATGTGCGAACCAGCCCTCACTTTTTGAATAGATGGGATGAAAAATATAATAATAATGACTGTTTTGAGTGGACTGTAATAGGGATAGGGATATCACAAAATATACCAATGATTTGGACCGAACCAAAGGATCATGTAAGTGATTGTTATTTTTGTTTGACTCAAACAAAAGGCATTACAACCAAGTCCAAACACACTATTCAGTACCGTCAACTTCAAAAGAACCGTACTTATTGACACAAAGTGATTTAAACTATTTAGTATGTGATTTGAAACTGTCTAAAAAACAGGCTGAGCTTTTGGGGTCTTGTACGACTGGAATTGAAATGAAAATTGAATGGAACTGATACGAAAATTTCTTATTTTCAACAACGTGACGATGAAATAAAACTTTACTTTTCTAAAGCAGGTGTCTATTGTAATACTGTTAAAATTTTTAATATTTATTAACCAAATCACTGGCGATTTGAACAATCATTTTTTTGACTCATTAACTTCTCAAAAACTAGTTTGAAAGCAGTGTTGCTGCGTAACGGAAATAAACTTCTTTCAGTGCCGGTTGCTCATGGTCCTGATATGAAAGAGACTTACGAAAATATAAGATTTCTTCTTAAAAAAGTTGAATATTGTAAACTCGCTTGGAAAATTTGTGGCGATTTTAAAGTCATTGTACTTTTGCTTGGACTACAGTTTGGTTACACAAAATTTTGCTGTTTTATTTGCGAATGGGACAGAAATAATCACTATACAAAGAAAGCATGGCCCAAGCGTAAATCACTCACTCCAGGCCATAAAAATATTAAAAATGTTCGTTTAGTGAACCCTGATGACATTCTTTTACCAGCTGCACATAAAGCTCGGTCTGATAAATTTGTTTTGTAAAAGCTATGCCTAAAGATGGCAGTGGATTTTTATATCTGAAAGAGAAATTCCCCAAACTCAGCGAGGCAAAAATTGAAGAGGAAATATTTGTAGGTCCAACGTTCCAACGGTCCAAAAAAATACGGCAACTGATAAAGGATAAGAGCTTTAAAGAAAAACTGAATGATCAGGAAAAACTCGCCTGGAAATGTTTTGTGAACGTTGTCCAAAATTTTAGGAAACTATAAATCGGATAGTTACACAAAGCTTTGGGGTGTAATATGTCCTTAAAATACATATGCTGGAATCTCATCTGGATTTATTTCCGGCAAATTTGGGTGCTGTGAGTGACGAACAAGGCGAGAGGTTCCATCAGGACATTTACCTAATGGAGTCCAGGAATGCTAGCAGATTATTGTTGGAGACTTAGAAAAGACCTTCCAGAAGTCAATATTCACTAAAATCATAACTATTTATTGTATATTATGCAATAATTTCTCTAAGTGTAGCTGCTGGTTGTAATTTTTACGAAAATATATTATTATATGTTTTGATGTCACAAGGAAACCTGACGTGTCAATTTTTTTTTCATTCATATATTATATTATATTCAAAATTTGATATAAATTTTCATGTGACAAAAAAAATTAAAATTTTGCAGTGATTCGTAACATAACTTCGACGTCGTCTGCGAGAAACAGGCCGCATGTCTCCTCTCCATCTCCATGTCTCCTCTCCATCTCCGGTGGTTTACCAGGTGGGACTTTAGTCCCAGCTAAATATTTTGGTTTCTTCGCTATTTTCACGAAAACGCTGTTCTATCCAGTGCCACAGAAAACTCAACCCTTTTGAGGAACACATGTCGAATTTTCGGACACAGCATTGGCATTCAAACCACCAAGGGGACTTTTTGAGATAATTAAAAATTGAAAACTATCAAGAAAGGCATAAGTGAACATTCAAATGATAAACAAGTCCTAAGACGACGTACATAATTGCCCTGCACGCGGTTGATTTATTCATTAAGAAAACATTATTTTTAATTACCTTTTCCCCTCTTTCAATTGATTTGTAGCTGAATTACTGATATGCAGTACTTCATGCAAAACAAATTTTATTTTTTTCTTGATTAGAAATTGTTACGTAGACGATTTATTTGACCGCTGATTAAACTAAATTAAGTAGGTATATTGGGATAAATATATAGGTATATATTTTTTATGTTGGCATAGAGTATTATTTCTTCTGTTTATTTTTATGTGACGATCAGCGATTTTGTAACCTATGCGTTGTTTAACAGCTGTTGATATTTGATACGTTTTGTCCCCTTATTTAATATATTATGTTACTGTAAATGGCCGGAATTGGTGAATTTTAAAATAAAATGGTGTACGTCAACAATCGCCAATGTCGACAAAAGTAAAAAATTGTTTAATAAATCTATTCAAGTCGGAAATATAGCTGTGAATGATATCACTCGATTCTGAAAACCTTAAAATTTAGCTATTAAGTAAGCATTTACAAATCTTATAGTACCTAATAAACTAACTGGTGTTCTCTCTTCCTAGCGCCATAAAAATTACCACATTCTTTCTAAATAATGTCAACTATAATAGCAAAAAGCCTGCCTGCTTGACTTCTGCTTTTGCAGCTGTTAAACAACGGACATGAATTCACCAGATTGCTTGGTGATTGTTAACATACACCGGTGTATCTTAAGATTAACTCTGCTTCGAACATTTACAGTAACATGAATGACATTCCTGATTTGAAATGTTAAATTTTGCGACGATATGCAATGCACGTCACTGCATCCATTTCATGAGAGATACATACGATTTAAATTTTAAATTAATGCAATAAATTTCGATATATAAAACATTTAGAGTTAATAATTCAGTGTATTAAAATTGAACTGAATTTTTCCTCGATGCATTTATTTTCGTCATGCACATGGACACATTGAGATTCAAGATCATCAATTTTATCCTTGTGGTTTTATAAAAAATAATATCGTACAAAAAAGTGAGAAAATTACCTATATTACAACTTGCAACATTCGAGTTTAGAACGAACTGTCGCTGGAACACAGCTTTACACATTAAATGCATGAAATATGCTCTGATTTGAAACAATGGCAAAATATACATATAATAACATCAATGAATAACAATGGAGTATAAATTATCATTTAAACTGTTGTATATTTTATAAAATATAGCTCTTGTGTTTCGTACAAAACATTTAATATATTCAACCATATAATTTGCTAAATCTATCGTAAAAGTGAACAATCGGCTTCCACTGACCGCATTTGTAGTGGGTGTATATTTACCTAATTGTAGGTGCACCAGAATACAGGTAGAAAGAACCGTAATACGAACGATACGAAAAAAATTGCAAATAGATAATGTGTACTATAAACATTGTGTGACATGGAAACGAATCCTAAAACAAAATGGAGTCGCGGGCGCTGGCCTGAACCCAGTACACGACTACCGTATTGGTTCGTGAAACTCCTGCGCACGACTGTCTTGTAGATGATTTTTTCGTGATCAAGCCATTCATTGTTCGGTAGCCATTTATTGGATTGAAATTGTTTACAACTGCTCGGTGCCCGACTATGAATTTAACTCACGTACTGTCATGATGTATAGCCGGCGTCTAACAAGCTTTACGTGGACCGGGCTAGCATTTGCAGACACTTGTGGTTCCAACTCGTTGGACTTGTTACCTACCTGAATTACTGAATCGCACACTATTTATGTAACTTTTTCTTAATACGCAATAATTAAATATTAAACATAGTTACGTATTTTGTGTTCTAAGACTCTCAATACAATCCTTAACAATCTTAAAATGGGTTCTTGATCATCGTTTACTAGTAACACCTTTAAACAGTCTTTTGACCTTACTTAATCGAAGATTTTGAGTGGTATTTTCTTTGTTTTTTTTATTTGCGTTACATTCTGACGACTAATCGAGCAGTGGGCTCTTCTTTCGTGGGGCAGCCTGGGACAGGTCCAAGTTACCCAAACCTTAGTCAAAATATAGTTTCTCCTTTTTCTCAACAAGACTAGGCTGCATTGTAATAGCAATTTCCATAAATTATTAGATATAAATTTTACTATCATTTTGTCTGTAACATCACTAAATGAACAGCCAATACAAATAATTAGTATTATTGGCTATACACAAAACTGGTAAACGATAAATTTCAATTTGCCTTATTATCATTGTGGCACTTCGATAATAATCCGGAGTAGCGATATTGGTATATGTTATTATAATGCATTGTGTAGATTCCCTGTTTGTAATTGACGAATGTTACTATATTGGTAAAATAAGGTACATGCATACATATATATTATATGCCTATATATATAGGTCTAATACTTGTTTGGCCCATAAACATTGAAGAGTTTAAAACTTAGTATCTTCTTATTAGAAGATTCTTCGTATTCGATTACTAACAATTTTTAACTAAGCACCGTTGTCTTCCTGAGTATCTGTCTAGATAGATAGACTAGAGTAAGAAAGAGAAGGTTAGTTTACGATAATTAACACAAGTAATAAGAAATTTTCTATATCTTGACACTCTGTTTCCCAAAATTACTAGCACCCTTTATTTTACATTTTTTTTGTTTTATTGGAAGTTTTGAAAGTGTTATTTGTGAAAACCTGATTATTTTTAATTTTTGTGGAATTTACATGTATTTTCTTACCACCCGAACTAATAATGTGTATTTGTTTCGTATAGTTATACGTAAACCATCACCAAAAGTACCTTGTTTATACTTAGTCTAAATTATATTTTATTGAGTACCCTTATATTTTTATCATGCCTATTTCAAAATATGTTCATCAGAAAAGTTTTCTAGTTCCACTGTTGTATTGCTGGTCTCTAGTACTGTGCTACCACCACAGTATATGAAACTCCGACATCGTTTGACATCAGTACATTCTTACATTGCACACGTGTGCGCAAGCGCCATCTATGCTGGCGATGCGGGCTTCTATTGTGTCCTGTCATAATTGCACGTTAAAGTTACCTGCTACACTTTTGCTTGGTTCTTGTGATGTGACCCTCTATCACAGAATTAATATAGTACCCTCTGTTTAACTTAATTATATACTTACATACAATGTAGTATAATTAATGATACAAATGTTTTGGTGTTTTGAAAGAGGTCTTGTAGAACATAATATGTGAGCTCTTGACTTCTATTGGAAAAAAAGAAGTAATTATTAGTGTTGACTGGAGTGTGTAATTGAATATACGATGTTTGATTTTAACGACGATGGGCCTTTTTAAAGTATTCTTGTTATGACATGTACATGTCTTATTATTATTATTTTTTGCCTGCTTGAGTTGTAAATGCACAGAAAATCTTTTTGCATTATCTAACTATATATAGGTATCGAGGAAAAGAAAATTACCTTCAATTTCGTGTCAGTGTAAAACGTATGTCAAACTCTCTGGATAATGTTACTACTATATAGATGGATGAATGAGTTAACAAATTCAAATTGTCTGTAAGTACTAGCAAACTGTATCCGTTTGGTTACAGCTTGTTTCCTGCGTTATCCAAACGATCCAGGCCTCGATTCGAAGCGTTGCGTTGTAACATAATGCACTCAAAGAAAATGCAGCTGATCATGGTTCGGTAGCTATGCAAAATTCTGCCGTCGCAAACGACGTATTGTTGGTGCGTATTAGCCTTATTTATAAACCGCCCCCTCCCCCCCGAGGTGCGGGGTGAGGGGTCAACGCGCGAATGAGAACCCAATCTAATTCTGTGATGCCGGTGTTTCCAATCAATCTAACGATTGATCAAAATTTGAATAGGAACGGTCATTTCCTATCAGACGGCAGCGCTGAAGAGGGTAAGTCATGAGTTCCCGACCGGCGCGGCTATTAAAGTTCTCATGGAGCTTTTTTTAAGTTGATTGTTGTTTTGTTATTTTTTTATTATTATGCACCTACTTATATGTGGATCTTATATAGAATTTTACTTAGTACTTTTTTTTACTACTAATTTCAAATGCTAAAATTCTGACCAAATAATAATGCCTGTTAAAATTAGGGATCATTGTGTCATGACGTAAGAAATGGCGACGACGGTCTTGTACAGGCACACGCTGCGCTGTCTTGCCGGTTTCGCGGCGGCCAGCGCGGCGCGCGAGCGGATGGACGCGCGTCATTATACACTCTAGCCGAGTGTGGCCAGCCGCGCGGAAAATTACCGAGAGAACTGCGAAAATTGTGAAAATATATTAACCACAAATGTAACAATAGGCCATATTTGCGTAAGTGCGTGCCTATACTGCGAACCGGTTGCAAGTAATCTACCTACACAAGTACCGTACATATAGATAGACTAATGTATCGGTGTAAACTAGACTGGGGTGTCTCAAGGCAAGCTCATAATAACGTATGAAGGTACAGTCGACAAATTAACGTGTATTTTGTAAAAGGGGTCTTTATTGAGATATTATGGTAGTACATGAGTGACTTTAGTGAAAATAGTTGATAGTTTTTATGGAAAATTTATCACCCTTTAAGGCGATGGTAAGGGTCAAAGGGACGGTTAAGAGAGAAAACCAAAAATCCAGCAAAATTAAAAAATCGCTGTTAAATTAATGGCCGTGTGTGAAGATGTCCCTACATATTTATTTATTTATTTTATTTAAATACTTTGTCTGCATTGCCGCTAACCGTGAAAATCAAAGGGAAATTCAAACAAAATCTCATACATGTAGAGAATGTAGTTACTTATGTCGCCGACTGTCCTTGCAAGAAGGTCTATTTCTGCTTTAGGCGCCACTGTCTGTCAGTGAACCTTAAATAGAATTAATATAATATAGGTAACATTGGGAACATAATTATCTAACTAAGGTATTAGCCGTTACAAAGATATTTTATCTTTATTGTGTGATTCGAGCAGAATTAGTTAAAAGAAAACAAAAACATAATTTACTAATGGTCTTTATAATTTAAATGACAGCGTTTGCAGTTTTTCACCTCTGTTTAAAAAAATTCGGGGAACAGAGCCCAGGTGGAAATTCTATGTTCTATGCGCATTGTTCCCCCTTTTATAGAAAATGTAATATTAAATCAGTATAGCTTTGTGTTTTTTTTTACTATGGATCATGAAAGTTGTATATATAGGTAGGTAAGTAATTATTTGATTTATGCAGCGACTGTCGAAGCATCGCGGCTCCCGTACCTGTCGCCATGTCATAAATATCAGCGCCAATTTCAACTTGTAACAGGAAATTGTATATGTTGTAGTGATATAAAGAAAATGAAGCCTAATTTTACCACAAATGTAGTTCATGTCACGCTTCACTTTTGCGTGTGATTGAATGTAAATAATTATACTCTCAAACAACTGTTTAGAATAAATAAGCATTCCTCAGCGCAGCGCCTCAGCGAGCTTTTCAGTTAAAATATTCGTTTTAGCAGAACATAATAAATCATAATTACGAAATCATTGATTGCCACATTTTTATGTACTGGTATAATCTAATAGCATTATACAAAAATATCTAGTAGGTACCTAATGAAAATCTTTTGTTTGTTTATTTGGCTCGTTTCACTATTTACAATTTAGACTAATGTAAGTAGTTATGAGCGAGCAATGCAATTGATCTTCAAGAATAAAACGCATTAGTAATCCAGTGACGAATCATAATAATTATGTTGTGCTAAGGTGCGATTGGGCTAACTGATCTTAGTCATTTCACTACTAACATTTTATATTACGATAGCCTTATTTTTTGTAACATTTATTTCTAAGCAGATCTTACATTTTTATTAATTACATTTTTATTCAGAGTAGAAACTGAAGATATCATGACAAATTATCAAAATTAATGTTCAAATTCGGTTGACAACGTAACCTAATTTCGCATAATTTCTGAAATATGCAGTAACAAGTGTTGTATAGGCGGGCGGTAGCGGGGGCGGGCAGGGCGCTGCGCAGGCGCCGCCGGCCGGCGAGCGCCGCGCCGTCGACAGCAGCGGCGGCGGGAAATCTTTACAAATATATAACAATAGTGAGAGTAGCTCGCGAGATCAAAGCGGACAATGCCGCTGCCGAGCTTTGTTTACGGCAACGCCGACGAACCATCGACTAATCAACCGACTGATTAATTTAATTAAACATTACGAGAAAGTTCTGTTTATTTTACGTTTCCTCGGGCCCACATGCGAGTTCAAAGGAAATAGGACGGGAATATAAACAAGACTATATTGTTGAGATGGCGTGCGACGACCGCTCATTGTAGCGCCCCGGTGTATCCGCGCCGCGCTGTGTGTGCGCCATTACATACCTAAATAAATACCCACTTTATTGTTGTGCCAAGTGACCCACAAGAAAACCGAATAGGTGTGTACTGTACTTAAATAGATTAACTTTCCGATTTCTCGCCTGCCAAAATAATGATATAACAAAGAATAAAGTACGTTACTCAATGTTTTATTTCTTTACCTATTACGTAAAGGTACCATTGATAAATAAATTCATAAAAACCTAGTTGAAATATCAATAAATATAATAATAATAATGATTTTGATGTTTTTGATATATTAATAAGATATATATATTAATAAGATATAATAATAATATCAAAAACATTCTCAAAACATATTACATAAGGGATAGGTATAAATCAATAGTGTTGTCTGAGAGGGATGCACCCCCGTCCTCATAAATAGCAAAGAAAATGTTAAAATACCTTTATGTGTATACCTATTATTAACCTTCCTACCTAGTACCTACTGTAGCGTTTAAAATAGGGCTAACTAACCTGTGGTTGTCAACCACAGGTGAAACGTGAAATTTAGGAGAACAAAGAAAGAGTGAGTTGAATTTGTCCGAACAGTATAATTGAAATTTAAAAGGGTATAGATATTGCCAAAGAATCAAAAAGATAAGCCGAGGGTGGGGTCCTGAGGGGACTCCGTTGATATAGTGTTGGTGAACTAGTGTTGTGTTGGGGGTGTATCGATGCAGGAAGGTGTAAAAACCGCGGAGTTCCCCGGGAGAGTAATAGCCAAACGGGAACCAAAAAAGGGAGGGCCAGAGCAACCTAAACGGCCTTTTTGGAATTTAGAAAAGAATTTTAACTAAAATTGTAAATAAAATTTGGCAAAATCCGTAATACATCCGCATACAAAAATTTACAACCAACAGATACAAAAAACAAGCTAAAAAATCTGCCAGATGGGCAGTATGCCAGGGGGGACTCCAACGCCGGTGTGCGGGTATGCGGCACTTAGCTGTTAGGTGTGCGGACGCACACAACACAGGGATCCGGGCTCGTCCAATGCCTGGTGGCCTCACGTGTCCGGAACCACAGAAAGAAATCGTGGAAGGTTCCCGCAAACACGGAGGGATCCTTGTGTGTGTGGCGTCCTCGCAGAAGCCGGAAATACACTGTAAAGATTGAACAACAAAGAAATAATCGCCATCCAACCAAAACAAGGAAAGAGAAAAGTGCGTCGATAAAAAACCCGTAGGAAGACAACACAAGACTTACCCGGCTAGTCCAAAAGGGCACCTAGTATTTGTGGTATCACAGCCAACGCTTACAACGGTATTGAAACTCTTCTAAAAATATTTACTATAATAATTATTTACTATAATTCACGTATTTACGCAAGAAATTTCGTCTCTCTCATCACCAGCTGACACATTCAGAAACAATAGACCATTTAAAAAAGGTCAAAGCAAGAAAATTTGAAATTTGAAAAAGTGACATAAAACCGGCCAAAAGAAAAAAGAATCATACCAAAAAGGTTATTAAAAAACCTGCAGTAATGCCGCACTACCAGCTATAGTTAAACATATTATATGTTGTTTTTAACGGTGCGCTGCCGCACAATCACTTATATTCTAAATTAAGGTAAGACCCAATTTTTTTTTGAAGACGCGGTCAAACTAACACCCCTCTTTTTTTGCGTCGGGGGTTAAAATCTTCTAAAAGGTTATTTACGTAATATTTTAAACTTGAACTTGATGACAATATTTAGGTTGAATAACTAATTAGGTATTTAAAATGTATGTTTTTTAAAACGACGTAGTCAATATTCAAACGTCGGACCACTCAACCCCGGCTAAGATGTTGGGGTCGAGTTGTCTGCGATTGTGAAGTCGAGGTTTAGTTTTCCTGAAGTCTAACTATCCCGGAGTCAAGATGCTTGGTTGAGAATTCTGGATCAGCTCGAACGAATTCCCTAGCTTCTATTCTTTTGTATGCCTATCCGTGAAGTTTGCGGGCGATCTTTACGTTTACCTAAGTATTTCCAAAAATGTGGAGCTAGTTGCTTCAAATCTCTTTAACCACTTTTTGATTAAATGAATGCATGGGCTCTGCTGGCTGTAAACATTTTTTGCAATGCCCCGCACGGTGGTATACGAACTAACATTCTTAAAAAACGTTCGCACTTTAAAAGCGCTTTGTTCACCCGTAAAGTGACCTTTGACTACTAAAATTTAGCAAAACGCAAGAAAAAACGAACCTCCCACGAACCTCACACTTTTGAAAAATGGAAGCGAACTCTATTGTGGCTCACCGTGCGTTTGAAGCGCAGGGTGAGCCACACTTTTGATATAAAACGCAGATTTTTCATGGGTGTATAAAAATTATGTTTTAGAACTTTTACTAAGCTTCAATTCAAAATCATACCACATAGAACAATGCAATTGTAATTACAAAACAGATATAATTTGGTAAATTATGCAGATGCCTATCAAAAAAATTTCGCGTGGATACTCAGTGGAGCGGACATACCTTATAATGAGCAAGTGTTTAAATAAACTTGCCGAATTTTGGAAAATCCTGGGATGCCTAGTTCATAGTGCATACATACTAACCCTAGATAGAACATACCAAGACCCGCAACACTCATTAGTCGGAGGAAAGAGAAAACGTGCGAAAAAGAATGAGTTTTAATTCGGGAGCCAATTTCCCCCACGTGAAGTGTAGCTCTTTTCTGTTTTGTTTTTTAATTAGTTGCCGCTTAAACTTTGCGCGTTCGCGTTGTTCACTTTTGTTTCATGATTTTTTCGTTTCCTCCTCATTCAATTAAAATTCAAGAACTTTTGTAAATGTCTTAGCTACCGTTGTAGCTTTAGAAGTATTGAGTACTAGCGGTCCGCCCGCGGCTACGCTCGCCTTGTCTAAGATTTTTTCCGTGGGAATAAGACTTTTTCCTGTAAAAAGAATCCTATGTGTAATCCAGGGTACAAACTATCTCTATTCGAAATTTTATCCCAATCTGTTTAGTAGTTTTTGCGTGAAAGAGTAACAAACAAATACTAGTAAGGATTGTATGGCTAACCACATCATTGAGAAGCATTGCACTAAGAAGAATTGAAGGTTTCTTAAGCCAGAAAAGAAAAGTCTTAGTGACATTTTGCTCGTTTTTTTTAACAAAAATACCATAGTTAAAACTAGTGGCTCTGTGAGCTGTAGACCTCGCGAGTCTGTATATCTTTCATATTTATTTTTATTTTTTCTCCACAAACATCCCCAACCCCTTGATTTTTTATTTTTAAATTAAATTAAATTAATTTTATTTTTTATTTTAATTTTTTTTATTCTCTTTTTTTTATTTATTTATTTTTTATTTTATCTTATTTTTTATTGGTTAAGAAATGTGACCTGTAGAGGAAAACAGCCTCAGCGGTAGACCTTGTAAGCTGGAAACCCCCATAACTCAGTCATTTTTTTAAATTTCCAAAAACGGGCTCGATAAAAAATAACGATTAATTTATCGAACCTGCTCACAAAATTTCACGAGAATCGGTTGAGAAACGCGACCTGTAGAGTGAAACAAACAAACAAACAAACAAACAAATCCACAAACAGATGGACATACAAAAGCAAATTTGGCCAAGCTGAAGCAGAGACGCTTCGCTCGCTCGGTCAAAAATCGTGCAAGTCATTATAATTTATAATAGTTTCGGGTTTGGCTTTTTTTTACATCATCACGAAATTGTCGTGATATTACAATACGAGTATAGTTTAAACGTGCCATTTACTTTTAATTGGCGTTGTTGCAATCTAAAATAATTTAAATTGATGGAGTTTTCTTATACCTAATAATATAATTTAATTATAATCAAACATGTTTGAGACTGCACTATAAAATGTACTCGTAAATACACAAAATATTTCGGGAACATTTTTTTTTGTTTTTATATAATACTACATATATAAATATTTTTTGTGAAACTAATTACATAATATGTTAATCACATGTTAAGTATCTTCAATCAACTTAGATAGGTCCTAAAATAAAAAATGTTTTTTTGTAAAATAATGAATCGGCTAGGCCAATTGCTTAAATAAATAAAATAAATCTCTATCTGTCTTTCTTTCTTTATTTTATTTCTGTCTATCTTTTCTATAAATGTTCGTGATGATGCCGCCGCCAATGACCCTGTTAACCATTATATCAATATGCTATCGATTATTTTTGGCGATCAGAGGCCATGTTCAGGGTGGCATGTCTTCCAGAAGCTTCCTACTTCGCTAGGCAGGCGACGATATTTAATAACACCACACTAATGGTTGTCTTGTCAATAGTATGCTCTGTCCCCAATATTCGGGATAGATAGATAGAAAAGAAAATAGAAAAATAATAAATACAAATAGATTGAAAATGCTTGCGGCGCGGCGGTCTATACTAATGTACTAGGAATTCACTTTTTTGTCAGCAACTCTTAATGTTAATTCAATATTTATATTATTTTCTTTTGTTTTATCATGAGACGTTATCTTCTAAGAGCCCTTCTATTTTCTTCTTGGTTGACCACAATATGAGGGCCTCAGCTTTATGCAAATAATACAAGATAATTTGATATTTTTGCACAGCATGCGCCGAATCGCGCCTACATTATGAAAACAAAACAATAGACAGTCGTATCGTACGTACACGTGGTAATGTTCTAAATTAATTATAAACAGGCCCGTCGGAAATTTTCTCGGCTGCCATCTTACAAGCGATTAGTAATTGTGTTATCGTTCAATTTGAGCTATTAGTTGTTGGCTCTGGGCGTATGTCTTGCCGCTTAAATATAATAAGAACGGCGAAACCTGTAATACGTGTTTGTTCAATAGGTTATTCAAAATATATGAAAAACCATAATAAAGTATTCTCGCAACGCTACATCGCTTTTTACATCCTCTTTTTACCCTCTAATACCTCCCAAGACCAGGGCTAAAGATTTTTGTACTTTGGAAGAAATAATATCTGTACATCCAGAATCGTAAGTTGAACTACTAACTAATTTATAAGTTCAACGTATCCGGGCCCTCTTACAAAAGTTATGGGGCACAGTGGTGAATAATGTAGTATTATTATACTTTGTACCTATCGCTCCGTATGCTATAAAAGTCATTTTACATTAAAAATAAATGTTCGGCAAAGTTGGTTGTAAATAATTCAGTCATTGCGCCCACCCCGGCCCCGTAGTAATTGGGAGTGTTAGAGGTGGGCCAGAGCATCAGCGGATCGTCAAAGAGCGAATTATCTCTTCGCTTTTTAAGATTATATTCATTTATGAGACACGTGACTTCTTCTTCTTTGCGAGTCGATGATAAACATTTAAATTTTATTATCCCAATAGGCAGCCACCCGGCGAGCGTTATCGGTGGCCTCCCAAAGGTCCTGTATCGTGCAGGTGTCGGGACACGAGGGACAGGTCAACAAGTGGGCCATTGTTTGTGGTGTGGCTCCACATGGACATTGGTCACATTCACTGTAACCCCAACGGCAGAGATTGTCCTTGCAGCGGCCAACCTGGGATCGTAACCGGTTGAGAGATTTCCAAACTGGCATGCGACTAAGGCAACAGATTTTCATTGTGGTCGGCTAAGGCTTCATCGATCTAATTCAGGGTAGGCTCGAGTCGCTCGGTGTGGACGTATAATATGAGCTGTTGATGATGTGATTGGCGACACAATAATCTGACATGCGGTAGCGTAACTTACAACACTATACTTAGTACTTATTGAGTTTTTGAGTGAGTCGAGTCTAATTTATTTTACTTACTAATAAAATGTGTACTGTGTGTGTACTGTAGTGAAAGTGCCATCCATGATAGCTTTGACGTCGAAAGATGATTTGTAAAAATCTTAATTCGAATAAGATGATTTTGATTTTGATATACTTAACTGAGCTGAAAACCTAGTTCTAGACGATTATAAATAGGATACACCTAAGTTTAACCACCTGTGTGCAGCTGCACCTCGTTTTATCCGCTAAACCTAGTTCTAACCGAAGATAAGTAGGATACATCTAAGTTTAACCGCATGTGACCGACTGTACCTAGTTGTAGCCGGCTATAACTAGGTGTAGCCTCACTTCGGCTATTAGCCGTAACATATTATTATATAAATTAAAATTTAAAATCCTTTTTAAACACTAGCTTTTACACTGCTGAGGAGTTAACTTGTTGGAAGACTACCCTAAATTCAAAGTTTAGAGTACGTGCCTCCAAACGTTGCGGTGTTCCTTCATATGGATACAATCCTGGCTGTATCATCAGGCCATTTATATCCTTTTAGTCGAACTGAACAAGAATACAAAATTTTCAATTCTTTAGTTGAATGGAAGCTTTCAAATTCAGATTTCAAGATTTAATTAGATACATACATACATACATTAAAAGCTTATAAAAAACAAAGCAGCCGACCGGCGGCGGTGGTGGTAACCATTTCGCGTAGTTATCGTTCTTCTTATCTACAAATTTTATCCATTTAAGAAAAAAAACATTTTTTTCGTGTAATTGAGTTTGTTGCTGGACTTGTGGCCCGCTCTCGGAGAAGGGGAGACAAGGGGAAGATGGGGGAAAATTAACATGTTTGTCTTGCTTACGTCGGCGCCGTCGACAACACCGAAACTACGCCGAACTCAAATAAATTCCTAGCCGTTTTGCATAAGTACACGAGTACTAATGTTTGACTTAAACATTGTCACCTCGTGTAATTAATGCTAAGAATTAAAACTTTTATGTTTGTGAGGAATGTTAATGAAAACGTGTGGATTACTCGCGCCGGCGCAGCGAGACGTGCGTTCAATATTTAAATAACTCGCGTGCTTCAGGCTCATACCTTTATTGACTTAGTACCTGTATAATATTTTTTTAAGTAATAATTCATTTAAATTATTACCTACAACTGAATATAAGATTGTATATAGGAGTTTATACCGACACTTACCGAAATATTCTTCCAAATGACACATCACTAACATGATATTACGTAAAGTGTATTGTACCTATATTATTTGACGAAAACGCTTATTTAGGTTTCGTTCCAAATACATAGGTATCGTTTCTGCCGAAATTATTTAATAATATATTGTATGTTCTAAATCACAGGTCTATCAAAATATGAATAGCAGAAAATTGTGTATCTCCCTCCATGGTAAACAAAGTAATAATTCACTGGTGTTTTCTTTTTATATATAAATAGGTTTAATGTTGTACATCATTAATACGCGTGATTTGTACATTTGATACGGAATCTCACAGTTTAATTTATATTTTTTCCGTGGTAACCCGAATTTGTGTCCTTAGGTTGTTTGTTACACATAGTAAGTAGGAACTATGTCAGAGCTAAATCACTTATTATACCTACTTTAACTCAAAGTTAAACACGAACGAAATTCAACGAAGGAAAAGAAGCTATAATGCCATGTCAGGTTTCCTCCACAGCTTCCGAGATTTCACCACTCGTTACGGAGATTCCGGGTTCGAATCCCGGTGGGAACACTGCCAAGCAATAATCTCTTTGTAAGATTTTCCCCAAGGTTATTGCAGGCCGAATCACCTGATTGTTCGAAAAGAAAGAAGATTCCGTGCTGCAGAAGGCACGTTAAGCCGTTGTTGGTCCCGGCTACTATTAGTCGTTATACGAGCTATGTCAGGGGTCTTTGTTGGCCCTATAACACTGACACCGGGGTTTGTAAGTTCGGTCGTTGACCTTACAACCCAACCCATACTAGAAGGAATTTAGGTTTTTCTACCTACTTAGTTTTCCCTTCACAAATGCTTTTCATCTTCGAGGTTTATGCAGTAACAGACGACAACGCGACGATACGTCTTGACAAGGGAACCAGACGTCTGCTTCCTGTGTCGCCCTTCTACCACACGTGGTGGCTTGGCAAGTTGTTTTTTGTTCACCAGCTGCCGTGACCACTCCACCAACATAATTTCTTAAACTCTTGTATTCTATTAATCTAAATAAACCTTGATCTAACTATAGTTACCCTCATTTATATTTTATGATTAAATTAATATGTTGTTTATATTTATTAGGACGACTGTAGTTATTAAATCAAAGTAACTATCATAACATACAGGAGGGTGCAAGTGACAGGTCTCCACAAATGGTAGGGTACATTGAACCTATGGTTCTAAATAATATTTCACCGGAATTTTATGAATATAAAAATTAAAATAATAATAATTATTATTTATTATTATTATTTTTATTATTATTTTAAATAATTTCTATTTTATTTTTATTTTACTGGGGGTTTACTTTAGTAGATCTCGAAACCCAATTCCTGTATTAACATTTCTGTTTTTTTACGTGTGCATGTCGAGACCTGTCGCTTAAAAACTTATTTTTTTGTTGATTTTTTAAGTAAAAAAGCAACTATGAATATAATTTTTCTGGAATTTATTATTTATAATTTTTCTTAGAATTTTAATTCTAGTGGATATATAATTTAGAATCGTGAGAAAAACGAACCCTATCTAACTCTACAAACCACATTATACAGGGTGTAAGTTGTCACTTACACGCTGTATAATGTGGGAAGTATCTTTTAAACTTAACTATGCTATCTGTCTTTAAGTCTATTGTGTATCGCCTTCCTCGTCAAGGCGAGTATCGTTTATCACGTGTCCCTTTCAGCTTATCTAGTACGGTCCTCAATTCATTATAGTTTTCTAGGGCCTGCAGATAAATTCGTATTCGAATGCGAAGTGTTGAGGGAATTCCCTTACAGAATGCCAATCCATATGCCATCTCATACAATAAATGTCAAAATCTCGCCACTCTTGCAAGGGTGCCGCTAGTATGCATTCGATTTTATAGAATGCCAATTACAAAACTCACTGCGGATTCAGTATCGAGTTTCAAAAATTGGCTTTATAGAATCACACTGCTGTTTTAAATTTTCTTTATGAACTAAACCAAAAGGAAACTGTTACAAAATGGAGTGGAACATGCTCTAATATGTAAATGCCGTTCTAAGAACAAAAGCCAGCCCAATGGACAGACGAACAATGGGAAATATGTGTAATAGAGAGGCAAAGTGCCTATCAAGCCTTCAGACGCTGTAAACAAATAAAATGAAGGCAGTTATTGTTCTTCAGAAACAATAAGAGCAACATTTTTCCAACAATTGACTAGAGCTATTTCAAGTGAAAGCGCCATGGAAAAAATAACGACCACTGAATACCACATCGACGCACGTTTAAACAATCAAACTGGGAACAAAAAGACAGTAATGTGGAAATGGATAATGCAGAAGCCGCTCTGATAGCAGGCGCCGCCGCAAGGCACGAGCCGCGAGCGATTGCTGCGCGCGCCTGCCGTCTCCTGCGCCTGCGACGACGACGTTACACCTCGTTACGACCACGACTAAACAATGACACTCGAATTTGTTTAGGACTTAGATCTACTTAGCCCGTTTTAAGAATTTGTTATTGACCGAGCAAACGCGAAGCGCGAGCGAAGCGTCTCCGTTTCAGCTTGGCCAAAATAGCTTTCGTACGTCGTCGTTCTGTCTGTTTGTTTTCCTCTATAGGTTTCTCAACAAAAAAATCGTGAAATTTCGTGAGCAGGTTAGATAAATATATAGCTTTTTTTGTCTAGCCAGTTTTTGGAAATTTTAAAAAATGACAGAGCCACTAGTTTTAATATAGATGTATGTCTTTTTCGTCAAGTCCATGTCCTACGTCAAAATTAAATGATGTAAGAATTACGTTTTGCCTTTCTATTTGAATCCATTACAAACATCACAATATGCTTCTAAATATATGCATAATATATTATATCACAATGGAACTTTCAGCACCGGATAAGTTTTGATTGCGAATATAAGTTGAAAATTAAATATTTTCCACGACAATTGTTCATCGTCCTCTTTTTTCTTATTTCTTGTAACTTGCACGGGGCCTCTTCATGTGGAAAGGATGTGCGATTAGTTTTATCCTTCGCCCTCACATCGTCGCACGCCACCCCGCGGCTCGACCCACCCTCTACACCAGCTTCACTATTCTTCGCAATTCATCTTACGTTACTAATACAAATGAAGCATGTGGAGGTGTTGTGTTGCTTTTAACTTAAGGCGGGGTTATGTGGAAATAGCCACATAGTCGCTACTTTGACGATCAAATACCAGCACTTCTATTGATTCTATAAATGTAAAAAAATATATGCTAACAGAATATATCCTTAATTAAATTTTAAATCGAGTAGAATTTTTAAATACATTATAATAATTTAGAAATAAAAAGCAGCAAAAAATTTTTTTGACGTCCTAGATCTCGTAACTTAAAGCGATAACCATAGTTTTTTTTTTCGTAAATATAACTTGCCAATTACTGACTTAGATTTTAAATCGATCACATTTTTCATAAACTCTGCCATTTTTCAAGAAAAACGAGTTTTTCGCACGATTTCTGCGCAGTGTCGGACGTAACCACCGTGAAGCATCGCACGCTAATAATATGAACGTTATCTCAGTAATGCGTCGGTTGAACTTTCAACTAAACCGCGTTAAGTTGCTAATTTTTTCAATAACCCGGCCTTAAATGAAACTTGACCGGAAAAAAACGGAAGTCAAACCTGGTCAAAACAATATGTTGAGTTGGACGTTTTTTTTATGTAGGAGGATAACCAACCTCATTGTGTAGGAAACAAGAAATTCATACGAGTCGCGTTTGGTTAGCTCTTAAAAAATAATTGAAGTAGAAGTAGATAACGATTTTTCCTAAATGGCATTGATCATGATCACTGTCTTTCCGAGACGCCTTTTCCTTGTACTTTTGTTAGTTATTATAAAACTAGTAGCTCTGTGAGCTGTAGACCTGTATTTTTTTATTTTTTTGTTGAAATGGCTGATTTATTATTTATTTACGTTTTCAACCCCCATAACTCTGTCATTATTTAAAATTTCCAAAAACTGACTCGACAAAAAATTATATTAATTTATCTAACATGTTCACAAATTTTCACGAGAATCGGTTGAGAAACGTGAACTGTAGATGAGAACAAACAGATCGACAAATGTACAGATAGACATACAAAAGCAATTTTGGCCAAATTGAAACAGAGACGCTTCGCACGCGATTAGCGCTCGCTCGGTCAATTAATTATAATGTAGCAGTATAGGCAACTATAAATAATGAAATATAGAGATGCTCTTACAAACTTATTACGCAAATATTCCAAGTAATTGCGGTCCAATGCGGAAATTTATTATTGCGTAGGTAACTTTCGATTAGAGGGCAGCACCGCCGCGGAATAGGCTAAATAATGACCGAACTGCGCGTGCGCGGAATTGCACTCATTTACTGACGCGGCGCGGAAGTTATTCGGACCTCTGTGCACTTTACACATTGCCGTTACCCCAATTTAAAGTTCAAATAATTTTGTATTTTAATCAACATCAAACGAGCAAAATAAACATTTTCAATCGTATTTCCTACCACTAACTTTACTGTAAATGCTTTCTTTATCCATTTATTTAAAAAACATGCCAAGTGGTAATAACGTCCAACGCAACCTTACGACTTGACGAATCGTCTACAATAGGTATATGTATACAAGGTAACGTTAATTTCGAATTGATAAAAAAGAACGCCTGAGATATTTTAAAATTGCGATTTGAGATACACTATTCTTTGAAATGTTACATAATTTAGATAATAATAATAATAAATGGAAAATAATATAAAAATATTCCCATTTGGTTCATTTTTATTCTATTTGTTTCTATTACTGAAAATGATATAACTCGATTCGGTTCTGGTGTAATATAACAAGTAGTCATTTATAATTATAGAAAATTAATTAAGTATTGTATAAGGAGAATTTTATTGTTAAGAAAGTCGCTGTCCTTAAATTATAGACCGTTTATTTAGCTACGTGTCAGTACAACCGTTGTTATTTACAATTATGAATTTTTTATATAGTTTGCATAAGAATGGCGCTGGTGCCTCCCCAACCTCCCCCTATTAATAAACTAAGCGTACTAAATGATACTCCCCATATAATAACGGCTCACGAAACGACCTCCCGACTCCGACTCCGACCGGAACAACCGTCAACAACTTGCTACAATTTGTTAAGGCTCTCTTCACCATATAAATGCTTGATCACATTTTTTCCTATATTTTCCCCAAAAGCTTTTTTGTAAAAGCAAAAACAAACTTAAATAAACATTTTAATTGGTGGTGTCGTCGTTTATGATTCTGTTGAGAAGGGATCGGGCAATACAGTCCCGATGACCACTGCGGATAAGAAGGATCTGTATTCAAGTTACAGTTAGTATTCTTAGTTAGTACCCTATGTTAGTCAGAATCAGACTAACATTAGGGTACGCTTCTACACCTCTGTGGAAACGCACACTTACAAATTCTTAGTATCTCTTCTCTTTCTCTAAACTGAAATGTCACGACTGGGATTGTCCGTTGATCCGGGATTGGACGGTCCATACTTATAAAATAGGTGCAATAAAAAAGCAAATTAATCATTAAACTCTGCTACGGCGTAGCGAGCGTAGCAAATGCTACGACGACGCGACGTGGTAGTATGCATGCGTTTATTTAAAAAATAAATGCCTAGTTTATTCAGCTGTTTTGAGTTTTGCTCTTAGCAACACATTTAGCCATTCATTTTTAATTATTATAGATATTAAGTACTTAGTATATTAGGTAGAGGTATTGTATGTAACTACATAATTTTAATAGATTAATTTAATGTGTCTTCTATGCTCCGAAACCGCATCTGTTGTGGTCTAGTAATACAGTCCAAAGTACGAGTTTAGTTTCAATATTGAGCCCTCAAAGGTGTATGAACTAAGCAGTAATGACGAGGCCTTTCACGACGGTGCTTTGTGGCGACAATGTGCCTGTTCCACTTAGCGCACATCAATAATTCGACAAATTCTGCCCACTAGCGCAACTGCAGCCCTTTGTGTACGATGTTCATTTTCCTAAATCGAGGGTTGATATATTAAATAAGAAAAAACATGCGCTTCTAAATTTAACCAATTTTGTGGAAAAAATAGTTGTGACATTAAGCGCAAAGTGGTTTCACCGCCCAACTGCAACAACTTTCTACTGGCAGGCTTAATTTGACTGTAAGAGAGTATACTGACACACCGCAATTGTTTTAGCGTCTGACCGTTTTCGAATTACTGTAACTGGCAAATATACCTACCTATAGGTGCTATGCTATTGGTATGTACATAATTATGTATAGTATTACAACGGGTGTACCAATCTAATAATATTATTGCAAGTCGGTCGCTACGCCGTGCCGCGTACATAAATCTATTTTATCGTACTCAAGCAATAAATTTTATTTCGGGATCTTTAATTCTTTGTTATTGAATGGATTTTAGTGTTTTATTCGAGTAAACAAACAATACATACACGTTTCGGTACTTAGGGCACGTGCACGTTTCGTAAACACATACCTATAGAACTGTGCCCAGGCGTCGCTCGACTTAATAAAAGATTTTATTTGTAGATAGGACCGTGAGTTATTACAGCCATTTTACGGCCCGGCTTTTGTCTGCGTTCACAATTAAAACTTCGATAAACTTTAGTTGTAGTTGGAGCACAAAGAAATGCCGCTCTTTTCTTTGCTGTATAATTACGCGTCGAACGTAAATAAACTTGCGCGCGCGCAGCTACCTCCAGCGCGGGAACTACGGTAGTGATCGATAAAATGTGCAACTGTAAACTTCCTTCGAGATGGGATATGTATATTTGCTAAAATTTGTTAGAACCGATGATGTTATCGCATCGCATCTAAGGCATGCCTAGACGTCGGTGGCGATAAAACCTTTGTCTTCAAAATGACAATCAGAATTATCAATTTCTAGTAGATGCCTCTCAGAAGAGCCGTTTTGCCCGACTGATGCCACAACTTGGCCACAACAACGAAATCAAGGGCAGGTGGGCGCTATTTGATATTCATAAAAAACGTAATAATTTCGATTCAAGTATCAGAAGTATCGAACTTTGAATCAGTATTATAATTAAATATATTTACCGGACTGCAGTGTTACACAAAATACGATTGGAATTTCGCTTGATTGAAAAACATGCCGTCACAATTAGTTTTAAACCCATTTTATGGCTAGATTAAATAACATTATTTAAGAATAAAATTTTATACTAAATGAAAAAAAGCTAGTCGGTAATTTTTCATTAAAGATGTTTCTCGCAAAAGAGAGCAAGAAAAAGTTTTTTCTCACACGATTTCCGCACACTGTCGGACGTAACCACCGGTTTAATTTTTTTTTACCATGTGACTTAATACGGTATAATGGCTATGAAACGAGATTGATGACAATAATACGAAATATCACCTTTTCTAATATCAAATCGTTAGACGTAAACAAAGCTTATTTTATACAAGGTTTTTGTAAAAACTTAGATTTGTTAATAAGATGACGTCACAAAGATCAAATGGGTCATTAGGTTTTTTAACGTACTCTTTAATTTTGGTTCCATAAAAAGCCCAAAAATAATTATAGTGTTTGTCATAGAATGTTTTGTAATAGAATCTCTAAATGGTTTTCGTATTTCTATATAGTCAAGAAACATACCCAATTGCCACCTAGCAATTTGTCTAAGCTAGATTATCCTAAGACACTGTCTTTAGAAAAGTGACAAACTGTGTATCTTCAACATAATCGCGGTATAAAAAACCACGCCGAAATGTTTTATTGTATGAAAAAATACACGATATTTGGTAGTTGACACGATCAGCCACAGGACGCTATGTTTGAACTTTTTGCGTGACAATATGACAAGCCAGCGTATTTATAAAAATGCTCTGCGGTTTTTAGGCGTACGCCAGTTTAAACTTTAATATTACGAAAAGCCACATGCGTTTATTTTTCCCGTGAAACAATTTTCACGTTTGTATTTATATGTCATTGTAGGTATGATGTGTCTTATTTGTATTATTTTTTTTCTTTCCAGGCGAAACTACTAGAGAATTCCCACGCCTGGCTTGGGGCATCTACATCATCTATTGCAGGTCAGTTGACAATTTATTATATTATTAACAAACATTGTTAATTTTTTTTTTTATGATTAACCTAATAATACTTGTTAAGTAGTCAATTATATAGTAGTACAAATATTGCCTGAATATTTAGAATATAATCAAGAAAAGTACTTTTAGTATTTCTTTATTTGATAGCATTTCTTGTAGCGAAATTGACGCCATATTTTTTGTTTTGTTTAACATACTATTATTTTGTGCTGTTACTGCATGGTATCTATCACAGCATAACGTACTTTGCCGTAGTTATTCCGTAATAATGATGCAGTACGTAACATTAGTCATATTCCGACATGATAAGTATTGTATAGCAACCGACGGTGATTGTCGCCGCGTGGGAACTGGGAACTCGCCCCACCTCCATTCTCGTTGCACCACCAACTTACGTGTATCGCTCAAATATTATGAACCATTTTGCTGAATCGAACGTCATTATAATACCGAGCGTAAGAGATATAATCGCACAATTTACATACATAAGTATTTTTAGTTGTATCCGCTGTGACTCCTTTCACTTCGTTTTATTTTACCTTTTTGACTTAGACTAGATTCAAAATCGTATTGCATCATTAGAGCGGATTACTTCGGATTGTCCTCACGTAAGCCGTTTTGCTTTTATCTGTCGATTAGAATACCACGGTCATGCTCTCAAGCTGAAAGCGCCGACATGGACACAAACGCAGCTTCAAGACGCGATTCAATCTGTTGTCACACAGCGGATGAGATTCACTCAAGCCGCCACGCACTATGGAATACCAAAAGGAACCCTATATGACAACATTTTGGGGAAATCAAAGCGAATGGCCGTATTGGACGACGCGGGCTTGGCCGCCGGCGAAGAGAGGGCCGTATTAGACTTTTGCTGTGAAACTAGTGTATCTCCATACAATAGACGAACGAAAAAGTCCTTAGTTGAAGTATTATCTTTTGTAGAAAAGTTAAGAAGAAGCAGAGAACCTGGCTTCTCCTTCGTTGGACTGTCTGGATTTAGATGGTGGTGGGCGTTCTGCAAGAAGCACTCTATAGTTTCGCTTTATTATGAAGGTAATAACAAACCTAAAAACTCCAAAATTAAAATGGAACTGACTACTGATGATGAATCATAGAAAACGAGCTGTTGACGTTTAATATAACTAAGTACTTAACATAAATTCTTTTTCGAATGTGGAACTGTTAAATATTGCTTCGTGTTATGTAGAAACGTTATTATTAATCGTTAACATGTAGTCTTAGCAGGAAATAAGTGAATACTACGTTTGAGTGATTTATCATTTCCTTATTGAAACCACTGAATGTGTTTAAACTGTATTAGTAAACGAAAACTTTAATGTACGTACTTACTTAATTAAGAAAATAATTTACTGAGAAATAACAATAGTATTAGTAATTTAGTATTAGTATTTTGGAATAATTCTGACATTAAATAAAACCAATTTTATTGGTTATATTATTATATTCGTATATAGATGTGAAGATAAGTATTGAAAATATCTCGCCGAAAAATGGCTGTAAAAATTAAAATGCATCTGTGCTATTTGCAATATCACTAAGTAATGCTATCTATCTATCTTATCTTGTTTACTTAGTGATATTACAAATAGCACAGATGCATTTTTATTTACTTGTAAATAATTTGTAACTGGCTAGCAAAATTGTAAATACAGCAATAAACCGAAAGAGGTATTATGACAACTGATTATGAATCATAGAATTCATAGACTATTTCCCAGAAATTTTATACAAAGTGCAACAAAATTCGAGAACATATTAATAAGGATCTGAATACATAAGAGAACCCCGTCTGTAGAACTGGCCAGATGAAGCTAAACAACTTAAAGAAATTACTCAAAAACTAATCATCGCCCCAAATAAACAACGTGTTAGCAAAACAACGCAAAACTTCTCGGGTGGTCAGCCCATGAAACTGAACAACTTTCGTAACACAACTTTTTGAAATACAAAAAAATAATAATAGCTTTCATACAAATTTACTCGATCAGCTGATCAGTTTAAGGGGCTACCCTATGCGAACACTAGCGCCACATCGATAAAAAATCATAACTTAATGAAAACACAAAATATATAAAATCTGTACGATCAATTTGAAGCGTAGCAATTTTATATTACCCTATACGTTGTAGTAAGAGATAGCAAATGTGCTAAAACGGCCGCTTTTAGCTCCTTCGCTATTTGTAAGTACAATTAACCATAGTTTACTAATTAAAACAGATCTAAAAATACAACAAGACTTATAAAACAATTAGATCGTCCAGATTTTTGATATTTTGTGTTTTCAGAAAGTTATAATTTTTTATCGATGTGGCGCTAGTGTTCACATGGGGTAGCCCCATAAAGTTTTTTAGATTTTGTGGACCTTTTAGTTGTTTTGTTTCATGGGCTGCCTGTACTACCCCCCGAGCTGCTTAGCGTTATTTTGCTAAAACGTTGTATAAGTAAGAGCGAGCATTAGCACACTGCCAAAGCGCTCCTGCCTGCTCATTGGTAACTTAGATGACCGATAATGTTGACAGAGTTGTGTCCAAATTAATTTTCATATTTCATTCTTACTCGTAGATTAAAAATGCTTGAGTTTCATCTACTCTAACCGCCGTTAAAATAATAATTATTGGTTTTTGTTGCACGTTGTATTAATATCGCTATGAAGAATCTTGAGTTTTGACCTCATTCTAGAGTCTGAGACACAGAGCTTAAGACTTAGAGTACTTTCCACACGCCAGTTCATATTAAGGGCACAACTGCCATGTTAACAATCACTTGCTTTTGCTAACCCCTCCCATATTGACTTATAAATTAAACTATTTCATTTCATTCATAAAATAATTTAGACACGTATTCGTTCTCTAAATTTAAAATTACTATTATTCTAGTTTTAGTTAAGAAGGAGAATCATTTGTTGTAATTTCTTCTTTACAATCGCAATGCTTGAATTTATCTAAAAATACACCTAAATGTTATGTATAAAAAATATTTTAATATTTGCGGAATCCTACTAATGCGTTATTAGTGGACTTCGTGTGCAGTCGACCGCACGTAGCGTAACACATAACCGCCTATTACTGCTTATTGCAGACTGCTACAGTTAACTACATGAAATTTTAATAAATTAAGACGTTGACTGTTACGCTTTACGTGGGGTCGAGTGTAACATCTCGTTAATAAATTAAGGTAAATGTAAACCAAAGGGTTTTGAAGTCCGTCGTCGCCTCCTGCTCGCGAACTATTAAAACCTCAGAGTAACAAAAGACGATAGCGCGACGCGCGTCATAAATCTTTGATGAAAACTCTATGATGACGTTGTAAACTATGCTTTTAATTGTACCTATTATAGTTAAAATAAGAAAACATAATAAATATGTATAGTGTAGGTACTTATTTTATTGTTTATAGTATCACTGATTTATCTGATAGAATAGTAGGTAACTTAAGTAATACTTCACATAATCGTAAGGAACAAACATAGAGATGTAATAATGTGATAGTAGAACAAAACTTAACTAACAAAACGAAATAACTAGCAATATCTAGCTAGCTATATACATCTTTGTTGTAACTTTTATAACAAAATTTAGTATTTAAGTGTAAATAAGACAGTTGCGCTCAAACTTATTTTTAAAGCTTTGTAACTTTCATTACTTTCTACCACCAGCAAGTATATGACAACTTGGAAATATTCTAAGGGGATTAATATCTGAGGGCACGGCAGTGGCCCCGCCAAGTCGAGCAAAAAGCGGCACGGCCGTACCATCCTTTTCTCGAAGCATTTCAGGCCAATTTCGACCCCACTATAACCTCTTCATGGATAAAACTAGAAGCCTGAATTTTCAATAACCAAGCAGGCATTGTATAAAGGCATTGTAAAAACATGGTATATTTCAAATTTCATTCAATTTGAATCAGTAGTTTAAAAATTGTAAAAAGTCAAAGTTTCTTAAAAAACTTCAACGTTTTATATTGACTTACCTATATAATGTGTGGAAAAGACACAACAATATCGGACATTCATTATAAAAACTAAAGAGATTAAAATAAAAAAATATTAAAAAACCTAAAAACCGAATGCGTGAATTAATAAACGAATTGAAAAGATGCAAACAAGTTTTTATTTTTATTTTGAATGATCTTGGTTGATAGTGTTCACAACTGCTATTTTGAAGACAACACAACTGCTGCTGCTGCTGTTGTGTTCACAACTGCTGTCAGAGGCAACAAATATTCACAAAATGATCCATCATAGCGTTTTTGTGAATTATGAATATGTTGATACCTCCGACTGCGATTGTGAACACTATCAACCAAGATCATAAAAAAAAAAAACAAAAAAAAAACTTGTTTGCATCTTTTCAGTTCATTTATTAACTCACGCAGTCGGGCTTTTTTTTAAATATTTTTTCCTTGATTTGTTCGAAATAACTTCTTCTTGGTCTTCCTCTTCCTCTTTTTCCTTCAATCTTCCCATCCATTATAGATTTACCTAGATATAATTATGATCAAAAGTAACTTGTAAAATGGTCGATGGAATGAAAAAGCAAGAATGGGACATGTCTTATAAAGTTGTACCAAAATCCAGAAAAGTATTAAGTAGACTAAATTGCCCGAAAGTACTATGAAAGAAAAATACTAATAAGCATAACTGCGGCCGGCGGAGGTGGCATGCCCGCCCCGCGGCTTCCACGCTTCCCGTCCGACACAGAAAGGCGGCCACTTTCTTCCAAGCAACCTTTGGATTTTACTGCGATATAGCAGGTATACACACAAACCACGTTTTATTTAACTTACGCAAATTGTATCAGTCATTATGGGTATAAAAATTTAAATAAACCCTACTAATATTATAAAATACGCCATGTGTGTGTGTGGTGACGGCAGAGTAGAATACATTTGTCACCAACCCCTACTCTTCCCGTGGGTCTCGTAAGAGGCGACTTAAGTACTACACATTGAACAGGGAACGGGCAGCAGCGCTCTCTGATACAGTACTTGTAACTTTTTAATCTGCGATCTCCAACCCGCCTGCCAAGCGTGGAGATTATGGCAAAACCCTCCACTTAAGTGGAGGAGGCTCATAGTCCAGCAGTGGACTGTAACGGGCCATTGATGTTGATGATATTATAAATGCGAAAGCAACTGTGTCTGTCTGGCTGTCTGTCTGTCTGTCTATCTGTCCGGCTTTCTGTCTGTCTGGCTTTCTGTCTGTCTGTTACGCTTTCAAGCCTAAACTACTGAACCGATTTTGATGAAATTTAGTACAGAGATAGACTAGAGCTTGGAAAAGGACATAGCTACTTTTTATCGCCAAAAAAGGTTTGGAGGGGTTGAAAAAGGGGATGAAATTTTGTATTGAAGTTCGTCACTATCGAAGATGACACCATGATACTTTGTATTTAGGCACTTTATTACACTATCACACTTCACACTAATATTATAAATGTGAAAATATATTTGGGTGTTTAGATGTTAATGTTTAGATGTTTGGGTGTTTAGATGTTTGTTCCGCCTTCACGCTTAACGCGCATACTCATCGGATTTTTCTGAAATTTGGAATGGAGATAGCTTGTAACTTGGATTAACACATAGGATACTTTTTACGGTAAATAATCCTAATCCCACGGGAAAATCTTACATAACGCGGGCGGGCCAAAATCTAATTCTATAGAAAAATAATGGGTAAAGTAATTTATTAATTACGTGTTTTCATGCGATGGCCAAGTCAATGTATTTATTTAAAACATAAAAGATTTTTGATATTGATATGGTCACTATAAAATGTTGTTAGGTTAGCTTATTATGTAAGACAGTAGGACCTAATTTATTCAGTCCCTACTTAAAAGTAGGGACTGAATAAATTAACCGACTTGGTATTACATGGATCTCACAACTTTTTACGGTAGAAGAGCTGAGTTGCGAGACTTGGTTTTTTTACAAGTTATGTTTTTGATGGCATAAAGCCTTTTCATAATTACCATTTTTCTCAATTTCATTCTGAAACTATTGCATCTTTGACACAGTAATTGAAGAATTGTAACAGCTACGAAATCGTAATTCACGGTCCAAGCCTTTTTAACTACTCGCCAGTAATACTCATTAATTTGCCATATTAGGTTTGAGTTTCTTAAAACTTGAAGTTGTAGCAGATTATAATTATTTGGTGGCTTTCCGTTAAGCAGAAATTGGTGGACAACCTTTAGTGATTTGCTTTTGATACTGACTGACGATAACTTTTTGAATGTTTTAGACATGACTGAATGCTTAGGCGGTTACAACAATTAAATAATCTTAAGTTAAAGTGAGTAAGTTTACTGCCATTAATTAATTTTAGATTATTTTTGTTAAACAACCCATAATTATGCTCTGCCACTAGTATATAATTTAGTAGTTAAGATAAAAATACTTAAGGAACTAAAAGGCTGCGGCTTGATTAATAAAAACATGTATGTCTTATTCTTGTTTTTTTTTTTCTTCGTTAGGTATAAGTAATAATTTTTTTTTTCTTAAACACAGGTTTTCTCCAAGGTCAGTATGTAGGTCTCTTATTTATTTTTGTTACCTATATTATAATAGAAACTATCTGCTGCTACATGTTGCTTTGAAATTATTAAATGTTTTCAATATGTCTTGTGATACTTTTCAAAAAATATTTTATTTGGTACATTATTGTGGTAATGTTACTCGTATCAAGATAGAATGGTTAAAAGTAGTCGTAGAGTGGATTGGCGTATTAATTAATGGAATCTGTTAATAATGTATGGGAGTTATAAACGGCGCTTGTTTTATTGTTTTCTTTTATGCATGTTTTTAATCGCAAGCGCATTGCTCGGTCACTTGCGCCCGCGCCACTGACGACGCAGGGGAAGAGTGCCGTTTACGATTCCATTTTTATTGTGTTGATTTAGTAGTTATATTTCATTGAAACCATTCATTCTAAAATTATGTTTGCCATTTGTGACCAAAAGCAGCTCTCGGATGACTATAGGTAATTGAATGGGCAATCGGAAATTTTCATCTTTGTTTTTTACTTACTTCTTAAACGATTCTCAGTGAATTTATGGTTCTCATAAACTTACGAAAGGCCTTTAGTTTTTTACTGCGAGTAATAGTCGCACCAGCCCACGTAATAACTACCTGCTAGTCGCCAGACGATAAAATTAATCATTACTTCTCTCATTCCAGCAGACAGCTACCAGTATCAGCTTCAATCGATGTGGCAGAAGTGCTGGAACACCAACCAGAGCCTGGTGCACAACTTGCGATTCCGCGAGCGCGGGCCACTCAAGTCCTGGCGGCCGGAGACCATGGCCGAAGCCATCTTCTCGGTGCTGAAGGAGGGGCTGTCGCTGTCGCAGGCTGCGCGGAAGTACGACATCCCGTACCCCACGTTCGTGCTGTATGCCAACCGCGTCCACAACATGTTGGGGCCCAGCGCTGACGGCGGTGCAGGTACGTTGCTTCAACGCACACTAACGATCACCGTTTACTGATAACTGAAGTACAGTTCTTGTGACCGGCAATCGTTTATTCCGTTTGCCTTTCAAAACGGGCATCGAACGTCCTGCGCGTAGGGTTACCGGATGATCACACTTTTATGGATATATATATGTCCAAAACTTTAGCAAATAGTCTGGAAATCCGATAAAAAATATAATAATAAAAATGATAGTCATTTATTTCCCAAAATAAAGTACTAAACACACGCAGAATACAAAACTACATAGTTTTAGACAACAAGAACGCTCTAAAGAAAAGAAAAATGTTCTCTACTTTCGACAAGATAATTCCGTTTTAACTTTACAAAAAAAAAAACATAGAATTCACAGAATGTCCTGAATAAATTTCCAATAGCCTTGTTGAGCCAATACGAGACTTTACTACTTCACTTTTACTATTTTTATTCTACTCTCAGTTATCAATAAATGGTGATTCCAACATTTCCCGCAATCTGTTATCTGATTATCCAACATAATGATGTAATTAAAAATGTTGTCTTTTTTATTGGTTTAATATCATAAGTTATGCGAATTCCTTTTGCCTTGTGAACGAATGCTGTGCGAATACTATTGATTGTACTATTTTCTAATCAGTTTAATACGACTAAGTATATTGTTTTTATCATTTTTATTGTACGAGGCCTCGGCGCAATCGGTATTATGTCATGAACTTAGGGAATATGCATAAGAAAATATTTGTTTTTTTCATAGTTTATCTGAAAGTATACAAAAATAGAATACTGACAGTCAAAACAGAATCGAAATTGATCGAAAAACAAACTAGATACACCATTATTAAACAAATATTATATCTGTACCTCTTACGAAAACAAAAATTTCTATGGCGGATGTATGGCCCGCGTGACCAATGACGTCACAGGTCACGTTGGACCTCTTTGAAGCCTAATAACTTTGTTTCTGAGCAAAAATATTTTTATGTGTTTATCTGGAACTTAATTAATTTAAAAAAAATGTGCATATTCCCTACTCACAGATCGGTTGGCGTTACGAGGTTCGATCAGATTCCTTGGGTTCCATTCTGATTTTTCCAATAAAACATAACCGACAAATGCTTTTTCAGTTGAAGATTGGTCGTTTCCAATATACTTCAAAGCATAG
Source organism: Carpatolechia fugitivella (assembly GCA_951230895.1). Classification (NCBI taxonomy): domain Eukaryota; kingdom Metazoa; phylum Arthropoda; class Insecta; order Lepidoptera; family Gelechiidae; genus Carpatolechia; species Carpatolechia fugitivella. The sequence goes on from OX579645.1 coordinate 16,011,239, forward strand.
AATGATTTGTCCCACGATCGTTTATGCAATTTACCCCAAAGATAAGCTTTACGTAAACTTTACAATCTACTAAAGTTCGTATAACCACTCTTATTGAACTACTAGCGGCCCGCCCCGACTTCACGCGGGTAGATCAACGTCAAAAACAAAAATCCTATTCTTTACATTATGGACTCTTTAACTTACATACTACCTACTCAAATCAAATGATAAATATTATCCTGCCACTTTTCCTACCTCTACCCTACTCCACACCTACCCAACATCTACCCTGCACCTACCCTACACCTACCCTAGAACATTTTTTTGTTCTATCATCAATAGTTTCCGCTGCGTATGAGATGAAAGAAATTTTTAAGCTATTTTTTTACACCTTGGTTCACGTTACTGAAGTTTTAGCAAGGATCCCTTATTTTTTAGTATTAAATATAGTCTATGTTATTTAGGGATAACGTAGCATTGTAATCGTGAAAGTTAAAATCGGTTCAGTAGTTTTTGAGTTTATTCGTTACAAAAATACAAAGGTTTCCTCTTTACAATATTAGCATAGATAATAATAATAATATATAGATAGAGTGTTTTATAAGTCAATGACATGGTATTATCGTCACAGTTCTAAGTTTACCTATACTTACTATCAATAATTGTGTATTAGTAACTAGTAATAATGATTAGGTCTGCCTGCTAACTTCTAAAATCTAACCAATAAAAAAAACCTTTTGATTAATTGAATATTACTAGAGCTCTACTAACTTTCCGTTCAATTCGCCCGATCCAACCCAATTATTACGAAGTTTCCGAGGCGGTCAGAATGGCTGGACCGTTTGGATTAGATGAAAAGTCAGTAGATCCCTTTAACTACATTTCCTTCGAGTAACAGTAATATTATTACAAAAAGTAAATCTACCAGTTTAGTCCGATACCGGACGCGTCATATCAGATTTAGCTTTACAACAGTGGAGCGTTGTCTGTTCACGTTTTATTATTGGGTGGATTCGCAGATTTGCGGCCCAAGGGTCGCGGGCGGCCGCAGCGGATCTTGCTGGGCGTGTGGCCCGACGAGCACATCCGCGGCGTGATCCGCGCCGTCGTGTTCCGCGACACTCACGCGCCGCACGCCGCGCACCACATCAAGGAGGAGGTGCTGCCCGTCTATCCCGCCATCACGGTCAGTATAGCGATATATTCCAAATTATTTAACACTCTTCAACATAACCAAAAATATATTTTTGCTAATGCGAAATTGCTGTTGCGATTTTTCTTGTAATTTGGCTCTGCGGTGGCAGTATATAAGATACATATAATCTGACCGTCCAGTTTTTCACTCGGTGTAAAATAGCTGGCTAACCTAACCTACCTATTAAATTTGTCTGGTAAATTACTAAAATCCACTCCTAATTTAAATAATAAGAAGCTTTTTTGCACAGATTGAAAACCATAATAATTTATAGATAATATCGTCTTGACTAACGTTACAGATTGTAATTTCCTGACATGTGCGTGTTTCAGGATGGAATGGGGGTACAAAACGCGTACGGAAACATGCCCTGTGGAAACGGGCGCGACGGTGGAGTATCGCCGAACGCAGCGGCGGCGGCGGCCGTGGCGGCGGTGGCGCACGGCCTGCGGCGTCAGATGTGCAACATGGTGGTCGCCGCCCAGCGCCCGCCCGACCACCCGCAGCACCTGGGCCTGCCGCCCCTGCCGCTGCAGTCGCCGCGCCTGCCCTCGCCGCTGTCCGCCGGGCTCGAGTCGCCGCTTTGCTCGCCGCCACCGCCCGGCCACGCGCTCGAACCGCCCAAGCCCACCGATCCCTTCCGACCGTTCGCATCGCCCCGCCCGGATAGCCGCTACAGCGACCGCGATGTGGTTACTGAAATGACAGATATGGGCCCGCCCAAAACTCCGGTGCCGATCGCTAAAAATGGCAAGGATCCGATGTCGAATCAGGTCCCGGTGAAGATGGAGCCACCTCCGGCGGAGACGCGGGCGGAGAACATCTGAAGCGAGGCCGCGGGCACGGCGCAGACTCTTGCGCCGGTCGGCGTCACGCCATCGCCGCTGCCCGCTTATCCTTACTTCGTGCCCAACCGCAACTCCATCGGATACTTTTAAAAGGCGATGTGACGGCCGGTGCAGACGATATTATAATATCTGATTCTCTATGCGCCTCCACCGGCGACATCGCCCGCGGTTCCACGATCGCTCCTTAAGAGCCGGCGACAAAATTTAATATTTAATCATTTCCTTATCATCGGCATTACAATATTATTTAATAACTATTATTTTATTGAATGTGGAATATCGCTGTGCAATATGCTTGTTATTTAATTATGAATTATTGTAAAAGATTAATTTTAATTTAATTATAATTATTTTTGTTAATTAGCAGAAGACAACAAACTTTAAAGATCGTCATTCTCTGCTTTGTCGCTCGGTGTTTCATTATTATCTACTCTTATGTAGAATGTCAAGCATTATAGATGTAAGCTTAAAAGTAACTAACATTACAAACTATATCCTTCTGTGAACATAGGGAAATCAAAATTTTAAATATTTGGCCCGATTCAAAAGACTGTTCGGTATACCTAACCTTTATTCAACAACTTACATGTAAGACAAAATTTATGAATTAGTCTTTAGACATAACCATAAAATTTATCTACCTATCCTTTGTCGTCAAGTCGATGTCAATTCCTCTACTAGCGATTTAGTGACTGTGTGTTGTTGCTTGTTGGGGCAAACGCAGGCGCGCAGTGCCACACGTGGCCGGCGGCGCCCGTGCGTCGCTCCTCTCATTATTCACTGTTCGTGCAGCGATTCACATACGAGTAGACTTAGCAATCGCCAAATGTAATATAGATGTATCATTAGCCAGTAGTGAATGTTCCAAATGTTAGGCTAAATTAGAGCGTGTTAGGGCTCGACCGATTCCACAACTTGGTTCTATCTTAAGTAGCCTGCAACATTGTATGTTAGATTATTCCTTTGCTTATCTTGTCTCAGGTAATTGTCAGTAGAATACAATACAAATATACTATACCTATAACATGCTAATTACCCAAATACGGGTCTAAGAATAGTGCACCAAACTAAGTCACTAAATTATTTGTTCTATAACTTACTGCTGTCTGTTTGTGGTCCTAAATTATTCTGATTGTTGCACTAATGTGCAGAATGTGTGGAAATCCAACGTGGAATTTATTTCTGACTATTGTATTTAAAAATAATCTTTTGTCTACCAAAAGCTAGATCATCTCACATGTTACCTAGCTTTTCCTACTCATATGTAGTAAATGCATCGGCGAGCCCGATTTAGGATTAGAAGTACTAAAATCGCCAATCATGGAAATCTTCGTCATTCGAGCATCTGCAAACCTACCAGCTCTTAGTAGGTATCCATTTCAATTTACTTAGATTAGCTATAGTAGGGGAGCACTGAAGGTTCAATCAACAGGCGAAAGGGTGACAACTTGTAGTTTCGACTTGATGAAAGATCCTAAAAATGTGTGAAGTAGGTATCCCCCAGAGAGATGGAGCTTCTATTTAACTGTACTACAGAAGTTTCTACGTGGACCTCTCAGTTGCGATTATCTGAAACACTTTTGCCCTAAATGGCCAAACCATGGAAGCTCCCCACTAAGTAAACTAAATATTATTGCAATTGATGATCAGGTTAAAAAGTCATGCTAATAACATTAGAACCTTCACAAGTAATCTTAAGACATGTATGTGTGCGGGATCCCTCGCGCGATGCTCGCCGGCTCTCCAACGCTGCCAAGCACGCACTCTTCGGGAGGGATCTCTTTAGTGTTGTTAGTATGAGTAATATGTGTATTAAGGTGTATTATGTACAAATTTGTTTTATCGCAACTTTTCCTGGACAGGTAATGTGTCTCATGGTTTCGGCAGGAAAATTTTATCGAATCTTCTTGCTGCAAGGGTATACCATAATTTTAGATATTGTTGGCGGACATTCGTTGGCGTTCGTTTATACGTAGTAATATGTATGAGAGTAGGAAGCTCGGGGCCGCGGGCGGGCCGGCGCCCGCGCAGGCGGCCGGGCAGCCCGCGGCCCGCGCTCGGCAAGTCTCGTCGCAAAACACGCTCGAAAGCATGTTTTAAAATAAGTCTCCAAGTGGCCTTGATACTTCACTATTATTTGGAATTTTGGATTATCTCATTCGTTAAAAGTTTGGAGTAGTGTATAAAAAAGACCAAATTAATTAAATACATTGCGATTCAAATCTGATGTTGAAATATGTATTTGGCTATCCTTTTGGAAATAAAACTTTAAACTAGGAAAAAAAACTGAAAATGAAAGTTATATATGGCCTATACGTTTCGGCTAAATTGCGTAATTTTTGGTAAATGTTACTACGCATATTTTCTATTTGTAAGTCTAGGCTAATGTGTTCAAAAGAAATAAAAAATTTAAATTTTTTGAAAAAGTAGAAAGTGCCTTCCAAATTTTTGACCACAGTAAGTGTTGGGATAGGTGCGGCGACGATCTGCTGGTGGCGCGCGCGGCGGCGGTGGGCCTGCGCGCGCGGCTCGCCGCCGCTCGAGCGCACTGAACGTGCTTAACTATATTAAAGTTAGAATAATGAAAATTCAAAATTATTATATAAAAATTAAATACATATGACTATTATATAGAAAAATTATACATAAAAATATATATTTGGCCGTTTTGGTAATACCCTGACAGGCAAGCGTTATAGTGGATTTTTGGCATCAAAATTGAATAATTGTAATATTTTCTATTAACACAATCACTATAATTAAATTGGAATACAATGCAAGCATTGCAAAGTGCCATTTGTTTGAACTGAGTATACGGTTCAGTTCTTTTTGTATCACATGTGGATTTCGTAGTTATAATTAAATATTAATTTATCATTGTCTGGAGAACATATACATTTCGATTACATAAGTAAGTACCTACGTTATTTTCGTGATAGTTAAGTAAATATATGTACCTACTTGTAGTTTTATTGTACCTACACACTATCAGAGGCGGTTTTGGTTGATAATTCGATGTTACGAGTATGTAAGGCATTGATTTTGCGATGCTTTTGTTTATTACTGGCGATTCGGACTCCTATGTCTTACTGCATGACAATTTGTTCTCGTCATTAAATTATTATAAATTAATTGTATTTATGCTCTTCCGGATAAAGTTTATATAGTAACTGTTTGAGTATAACTTAAGCCATTACACTATTGTTAATTTGTCACAACCAATTATTTATTTATGTTAAGTAATAACGATGAATGAATTACCGCCCGCCGCCGGCGTGCTAAAAACATCTTCGTCACTTTAACTGACTGTTTAGTTTTAAGTAGCGCTGTTACTGGTAGTATCCGTTTGCTTATACCTACCTATATTTAAACGTTTAATTATTTTTTCAGCTCTAACAAACGACTTTAGATTGCATATCACATAAAAACAAAGTTATCTGATATCAGTGTTACCCCTGCGACATCTGTATTTAGTGTACTTACTATATAATGTTATATTATAGAACAATATTATGCATCAAGCTGTAGTCGCACTATGATTAAGATTATACTTAGGTATTCCTAACATTATGTAATTATTAAGTTAAGAATACCTATTGGTATTGAAAGCAGTGCATTAAATAATGAATATTATTTTAGCCCCACAATAATTGAGCAGTCATCAATAGCTCAAACTACAGGCATATTTTTTTGGATTGAAGACATCTTTATTGCAAAGCCGTAGCATAGATTCTTATAGATGTAGCTTTAACAGCTATTGTTGACTCTACACTAATTAAAACTACCAAAAAAGAAAGCATAAATGGCAAGAAACTGGTTTATTTTTTAAAACTCGCCGCCATAGACAACATCATAGAGGTCTTTATCACTCAGTATTGTAGCTCCTCTTTGCGAGAAGAACCTTTAGTTACGACAACTTTGATGCTGCATAATAATTCATTCGTCGTCGCGCGTCTCGCCGGGAAACAAGGGCGAATCAGTTGTGAACTTGTGAATGATACGATGCAAACAGAGCCCTCAATGATCGGCACGCATCCGCATCAGAACGACGACGCGGTGAGATGTTCTGTTTTTTCCATGACGTATTACAGTACCTATGTCATAATATACACCATCCATCTGCTGTATGTAGGTATATCTATCTAAATACAGACATTATTTCAAAGTATTCATGTATTAAAACACTATTACGGTAAGAAAATAATATGCTTATAGCAAAAATAATGCACTGTCGTGTATTATATAGAATGTTTTAAAATAATCTAAGTTTAGTAGTTGGTCCGAAGTAAAAGATTTCAAAGTCGCCGGGGTGACCAAGTACCCTAAGTCGATCAATCTATTTACCGTGTACCTATTAAGTATTTTAATTTGATGATAGGTCTCAATTGTAAACTTCGTTTTAATAAACATATGTTATCTATTCATTTTATTGTTGTTAACATTTTTAAATTATTTTCGACATCTTGTGTTCCTGATTAATTATTATGTGGTTATGTAACAAGTTTTAATTTGCTATGTTTGTTTAGTATATGTATCAAAGAAAAGAAATAGACTTAACCGCGTTTTCCTTGTGCTTTGCTTTGATCTCAGATAAATTTCATACTTCATTTTAGGAGTATTTTATTGTAACTGTTGAGTGGAGTGGTGTTACCTGCTCTGCTTCCCCGCCACGAAGCTGTTTTGTACTTTTATTTTACAAACCCACCAGCCTAAGGGCGTTTGCGCACTTATCCGTATACGATTCTTATTCGAATCGTGTTCGATCCGTGAAAAAACGGACGCTAAATTCACGTCCTAGCGTTTACGTACTGTGCCGTATTTGATCCGTATCCGATACGGTATTGCACCACCAGATTAAATAGTAGTTGACTACCCAGGTACAGTCAACCGCAAGTCAGTGGAAACAGTTACGAATCTCAACCATAATGCTATAGAAATAAGGAACGTTCAAGGTGTTACCACTGATGTGCAGTTGACTGTACTTGAGTATAGATTTCGAGTACTTAAATAATTAAAAAAAGAAATAAGATAAAATAAGCTAGATAATTATTGAAATAAGATTTCATTTAATTGTATCTTAAACTTATGTAGATCCCGCAATATAGTCGCACTAAAATACTTTAATACCAAAAACCTCTCCCTATCCGTAAAAAACCGAATACGAATCGTGTGTAGTGCGCAAGCGTTCGTACAATTTGTATGGCGGCCATTTCGATTCGGTTTTGATTCGTAAAAAAACGATCCGGAGTGAGAATTTACGGATCGAATACGAACCGGATACGTGTGAGTGCGTAAGCGTGGACGCTACAATTACTAGGACTGCCAAACCGGATCAGAAACGAATAAGAATCGAATAAGGGTTATTTTTCAGTTTCCCACTTAGGCAGAGAGAAGAGTGGAACAGAGCAGTGGGGAAGAAGCATGCAGGAATGCACTATCATATTATTTGAGATGTACAAACAAACAATCAATCTCAAAACGATACTTCGTCGTTATGATCCAACCAGTACACAAATAGAACTTACTTGCTGTACTAGTTACGTTAACTGTAAATCTCGACACCTTTCCTCTCTGCTCTGCTCCATCCCGCTTTCTGCTTTTACAAATTGTCAAAATTCATCAAACACTCACAATCACGGTGTCCACTGAAGCAGAGACCAGCGGATTGAAGATGAGATGTTCAATTTGAACAATGACAGTGATCCCTGACCTCTACCTACGTACATCTCGCGTCAGTTCCGCTGCTAGTTTCCACTTCAGTGGAAACCCGAAAGTTTTAAGATGACAACAAAGTCAGCAGCTATTGATATGAGATGGTAATATTTAGCAAGAGAATTCGAATCATAAGTGTTTTTTTAAGTCGGTGGACATTACTCAAACGCTGCTGCTGCTATTTACAATATTGATAAACGGTATATACTTTGGTACACATTTATTGGTATACGAAAACGCGGTTAAGTCAGTAATTATTATATCAAGTACATTTTAGAATTTATATAATTATGTCCCCAGTGTATGGTACGTGTAGATCACAGTATCCAAGGATAATTGAAACTTCGTTAGTGACCGTTCATCAGAGAATTCTCGAACATGTAGTAGGTATTTGTCTCAAATTACATTCAATAATGTTAAGTTCGTTATTGTCACAGTGTACCGTTGTCTGAATGAATAATATAAAATAGAGCAAAATATTGTTTCATTTAATTTCCCTTTAGCTATTTTGAATCAAAAGAATTAAGATAAATTGAATATTATCGATAGTATTCAAATCACATTGGTAATTATAAAGAATAGTACCTAATATCTAACACTAACATAAGAAACAGAGAAATCATTGCTTACCAAGGTACTCCTTCAACTAAGATAGTCTAGAAAAGCGTCTATACAACATTTTTTTTTATTTGTACTATTTTGTGCTTCCTACAAAATGGCTACGACTGTTATCGTTGGATTCCTTGTGAAGTCTGGAACAAAGAGGATATAATACGGGGTCTGGAATACGAAACTATAAATCGTAGAATGCTGGTATGGTAGTGGTGGAGGGGGGAGCTACGGTCAATCAAAGCTGGCGGTCCCCGACGCAAAAAGAGGAGTGTTATAAGTTTGACCGCTATGTGTGTCTGTCTGTGGCACTGTAGCACTTACGGGTCAACCGATTTGGAGACATGTTTCATCAAAATCGGTTTAGCCGTCTCAAGTTCATCAGCTCTTTTGTTAACTGCGGTAGGGTCGCATAATGTGTATTTACTTTTTACTTTTACACATACGTGTGACCTAAAATTTGAAACAAGCATTTCGTTTGCTTTTTTACTTCGGGGGTTTTTAAATTTTAAATTAATTTTTTATACGCTCTAACTCAAATTTAAATTATGTAATTGCTAACTAAAGTTAGGCTATTCAGAAAAAATGCAGCATCTGGTTGGTCTTCAAATCACTGAAATATGTCCGTCCGCGTCTTCGATGATCGAAGGTCCGCGGTAAACAAGCGGCGGCGGCGGCGCGACGCGAAAATGACGATAAATAAATAAAACTTGATATTATTGTCAGAGTACATAAATAGATATTGATGGTGGTCTATACTTTGAAATATTGCCGTACTTAATGTACGTATAATATTTTTTATTTTGTATAAATATAAAAAGGGGAAAAATGGAATAATCCAAAACAAAAGGGGATTTCTGGTTTTTTTTTACATTAAGGTCCATTTTACCCCACTAAGGGGGATTTGCTCAGGGGGAATTGTGGAATAACCCGTTTTTTGCAACCATAACACAAAATTAGTTAACATAACGTTTCAATTAATAAACGTTTTTTTTTATTGAAGATAAAATTGGAATCAAATTTATTCAAAATGTCCACCACCATTAGCCACACAGGCTTCTAATCTCCGTGGCCAGTCATCGATAGCAGCACGAACCATATTCATATCGATTTCGGCCACTGCTTTTCGCAGTGAAGTCTTTAGGCTCTCCAAATTTTTATGAGGCTTAGCACAGACTTTCTCCTCCAGCACCTGCCATATTTTGTAATCCAAAGAAAAGGTCAGGACTGAAGGAGGGCCAATCTTCATGCTTGATCAAGTCGATTTTGTTGCTTTCCAGAAAGTGGACATCCTGTTTATAGTAGAATATAAACTCTATCGCTCGAAAAATGTAAGATTTTAAAGCTGTTCCCTTAGATAAATGAAAGGCTGTTCCCATAGAATTCCATAAATAATTAAAAATTCGGAAACTAAACCGCGGAAGTGACGTTCACGATTTTCGGATACCCGGTTATAACGTACGTAACCTTTTGCCAAGTATCAGGAATATTTTTAATGAAAACACTACAAAATGGTATTACTGGTGGTAGGTAGTGCAGCTGGCAGTGTCAACAACAAGAAGGGGGGTCACTTCAAAGATTTCTAACGCACGTCGCCTCGGGGAGCGAAGCGATCGTCTTTTGTTCCTCTGAGCGCTCATTCACACATTCCCGGTTTGCGCCGGACCGGCGTCGCCGGCTATGCGTTCCCACGTGCACGGCGGCCGGTACGGTTCGTAGCCGGCTGCGGTGCAGGCTTGTTTTGCTCACACGCATCAATATAATAGTTCCTAATTAGTTCCTTCCTGTATCATTACATACCTACCTATATTGTGAATGAATGTGTCATGTATGTATGCAAATGCATAAAATAAGATGTTACTATTAAAAATAAATGAAGAAATAACCTACCGAACTCGTTTTTTTCTTCTGGTCCCATTTCATTAAATAAAGGCTGCAAAAGCTGACAAATATCTTTCAGGACCGTTCACGGTGGAAACCTATGTTCAGCAGTGGACGTCTTCCGGCTGAGATGATGATCTTTCCAAGCGTCATATTTTTCAGCTTTATTTTTATACCTTTCATCAGTTTTATCCCAAAGTACTGGTCTTTCTTAGACTGCCGTAATCAATATTTCCGAATTTATTTCCATCGTAGGTAGACGGCACGCGCCGTGCGTAGAACCTTCCGTAGCAAGTGGACAGATTCGCAACTGGACAGAACCTCAGCTGGACAGATTCTCAGGTGGACGGATTAGCAACTGGACAGGATATGTACAATCCATGACATAAAGATTATCTCTTGAACCGTCGTTTGTGCAATATTGATATGCTACGTGGGAATGCTCATAGAATGCTCTCCGGACGTAAGCCCGGCGCGAGCCGTCCACCGTTGCAAACTGGACCGGCGCTAACGCCGGCGCCGTGTGAACACCCCATAGAGCTTCATACATTACTGAGCGACCGTGCGCCGGGCCGGGCCGGCGTGTGAATGAACCTGAGGGTCTGATTTCATTAAAACCAACTTATATTTGAAACAATCTGATTTTATTAAATAATCAACCAAAAAATTATCAACTTATTTTTGAGATAAGACCTGATATACGATTACGAACTTGCTACGAGTATAATTCTGGATATGGGTATTATTACTGTCGCTCTCAGGGTTGTAATTATAAATTAGTATGAGAGATCTTAGTGTGACAAACAGTCTGCAAGGTTGTGTGGTAAGGAAACAGTGAAAACTAACTAATATATGAAAATTAACCAACAAGAGTTAAAAATTATAATATTGGTCTTTATACATGCTTTGATATTATATTTAATAGGTCATACAAATTATTGTCACGATACAAGAAAAATTTAATTGCAAATAATTTAATAAAAATATTATAAATCAAGAATTAGCGGTAAAAACGACTGTATTGCGGTGACCGTTGGAAATGGTCGCCTATAACCGCCGCGGACCGTGGCCCAATGCCCCCGAAACAATGCAGAATAACATTTATAATTAATATGAGTGCACAATCCTTACAAGTTAGAAATAGAAGCTTGGGCGTTTAGGACAATATTTAAGATTCCAATTTCCACTACTGGATAGCATTACTTATCAGTGGCGAAGGGTGAAATTTTGACAAAGGTAAGCCGGAAGCGCGCGGCCTACCTAACTAAATGACATGCTTTTTGTTTTCAAAACTGTGAGTTCGGAAAATGGAATTCATTGCTACATAAGTAGTCAAATGTCAGTTGATCAGCAATCCATATGAATTAATGCCATAATAGCATACAGAACTCACAACACTCACTCAACACCGTATTGAACAGATCGTGAAAATTTCAATTTCACTGTTTACAAACAAGCACACACTAAATTGGCGGACACGTACTTACTAATTAAATGTATTGTATCACTTTACTTCCCCATATAAATCCTAATTTAACCAATCACACAATTTCGACCCCACGATCTATTTATTTTTTTACTGCAACTCTTCTTTTTCAATTTTGCTATTTTATCAATTTCTCTCTCGCGTATGCGCTATGCGTTAGAAAGAGAAAGAAATTATGGGAAGCCGACCCGTCTCGGCTTCTATGGCGCCATTTTATGGTTGTGTTTCAAATCAAACTGACAGCGCCGGCAACATGCGCGTGAGAAGGCAAATATGGAAGTAAACCCTTGGAGCGCCAGAGACAGAGTATACGGCAATTCACGAACTCGGTCGGTCGTGCGACTCGTGTGTGATCGAATATACATTGACGTGCTTGTAGAGCGCCGTCCGCCTCGACTTGTATTAAAAAAAGCAATGTATCTTGCGTTCGCGTGTACATAAGTTACTATCAGCATTAGAGGCTGTTGGAGCGGATTTTCGAAAGGTAAGCCGAGGGGAATCGGCTTGTATGGACCCTTCGCCACTGTTACTTATCAAATTTATAATTTGAATACTCGATCAGGAAGAAATAAGAAAATTTCACAAGCACGAGAACACAAAATGAAATCTAATACCATGTTATGTTACCTCTTAACATTCATAATCTAATTTACAGATTAGGCTTGATCTTAAAGCTTGATTTAAGACTGCTTCAATTACATTTCCTTACCACACGTTTGTTTGCCAATTGTGCAACGAAAATTTAATTTAATAAGCAGGAGTGTTCTCCGCTTACCACTCAAGATGACTTTACAACAACTTATTATCGTCAAACACTTGGCTGATGCAGCTGTTAGAGAAATTCACTAAAATCACGACTTTTACAACCGAATTAAATGCGACATTAATCTATAAACGCCCTTTTTAGGCGATATAAATTATAACGACGAAAATAAATGTTAAACTAAGGCAAGTCTATTCGTTTTTGGGTTTACAAGTTGAGAATTTGAAACATTTAAAAAACTAATTTACAGTTTAAGTTCTTAAACTAAATTATAACTAAGTGAAATGATCAAACATTACTGAAGTGACGGAGGTAGCAACGCCATCGTTGCTTAACCAATTAAACATTATCTTGAATTGAAACCAAATATGCAAGTCAACAAAGACATACAGCAGTGTGATGGTCGGTAGTACAGAAGTAACTACATTTAATACTTTAAATATTACACTATACCTATGCTTCAGTCTTTGTTTAATTATTTATTAGAACAGGCGACGATATGCTTCGCCCTGATGATCACTCAATATTAAATGTATATATACACAACAATTATTCAAACACGTAATAGTTGCATACGCTGAGAGTAGCCACTTATTGACTATAGTACGATTATATGTTCTTGAGTTATTTTTGTTTGCATTATTGCATCCTAACACCATCGAGTACAAGAAGGTTACCTTATTCAGTATATAAGATGCTTCAAATGTTTGTTTATAATATTACACATAATAATCTTACCAACTATTATTAGATGTTAAGTGATAAAATTGCTGGCCTTTTGCAATGAGATACGTCATTAAAGAGTAGAACAAAACACTTATTACAATACCTAGGACGTTACAAACATAAATAAGAAATAAAAATTATCAAATGCGACCGCAAATATGACACAAGGGATAGTTCTGTTGCTGCATTACAACAAACTTTCTGTATATTTCGAAGAGATTCAATTCTTCAATTCGGGATGGATATAAACGAACGGTTACAGTTCGTTCAGATTAGTTACTGTAAAAACAACTTTGAACGCTGTTTTTAAAGATTTGGACCTATTTTTTGTTCGATGCCGAAGTTCGCCGAAGCCACTATAAAATATTTGAATTATGACAAATCAATTTAGACCTGTATTATTTTCATATTATATTTAGGGCTAATTTTATAAATATTTAAGGATTGTAATCTTAAATTATTTTGACATTTAAGTATTTTGGTATTCAATCTGTTTTGTAATAATTATTAATTTATTTAATGATTGCGTTATCGATTTGGTTGCATGCCTGTAATTATAATATCTAATTGTGTATTTTAAATTAAATGAAACTTAATACGTACAATTTGCAAAATGTGCGTTCAGTTTAATTATTCGTGTCTAATATTAAATCCCTTGGCGTATTCTCAAAAAGGTACATAGATAATCACCATATAAGTAAGTATATAATTGAATGTGATAACTTATTTAATACTTAAATACAATAATATTTCATTGAATACTCGGGTTAAAATTTAAAATTGTAAATTAATAATGTGGAATAAAATAACTACGAATTAAATATTATATAAATTCAAATTCAAATTGTAATAATAATTGCGATATTTTGTTGATTACACATTATCAATAATTCTGAATTATTAATTGACTGACACAATTTCCATGATTTATAAACATAAATAAAAAACATACAAGAATGAAAATTTGTGTACCCAAAAGTACTGATTACACTTCTTAACATAATATTACAACTTAACAAAACTAAATCAAATTTTCATAAAACTCTTTGGGATAATGAAGCATTTGAAATTTGGCAAAGCGAGATGGTTGAGCCACCATTTTTACCTACTGAACAATTTAATACTATAAATAGAGGACTACGTGGTAGGCATATGGTATTGTAATGGTACTGAATGTATAAATGGGTTAACTTGAGTACATTGTTGATATTGGAGTTCACTGTCTTTGATATATGCAGACCGCACCATCAACACTAATCACTCGCACAAAATTACTGTAGTCCGGTGGGGGACTTTTATATAGTATCATCAGCCACTAGATTACACCGTCCGGCTTATAACGCACGCTACTGCCCCTCGCCTTGTGGCCATTGCCACCGATCTAATCTCACAATCGGTTTCGCGGAAAAAAATAGTGAAATTAAAAATAATTACATTGTTACTGAGGATCTCTTTATAAACATATAAATAAAATACCTTGTTAATCAGGGCAAATAAAAAAAACATTCGCCGTTGCATTTTTCCGCCAAACATTACTAAATAATCAGTGTAAAAGAGAGGGGCCGGCAGTTAGTATGTTTCCAAGTTGAACAATTACTTCACGCAACAATCAAATGTTATTCCAATTCGCAATAAATTGAGTCATAATATAAAATTTAAAATACAATAGGATTCATAATTCTTCACTTAGGATTTCAAATAAATAAAAAACTAGTTTTAAGAGATATTGAACGTGGTAACATCGCTCGGCTGTCGCTCCCTGCTACGTGTATAATTCAAATATAACAATGGCAGTTTCCTCAATTTAAATCTTACATTTGCACAATATTTTTGATGTTCGATTTCGATATCTTATTCGTTAACAAAAAACGAAATGGTAGACATTTCTTAAATTTTAAACTGCTTTAAAGTTAATACATAATGACAATGGTAACATCACACAGAAAAAAAATCAAATAAAAATTCTACTCACAAAATGCAATAAACAAAATGAAAACTTCCGCTTTGCAATGTTAACCATGAACAATTTAGAATACCAGCTTGTGACCTAATCTCTTGCGTCAGTGTACGCGCGTCCATGACAGCACTTTAGCAGTGCCAGGGCGCGTACAGGTTGACGTAGCGACGCAGCAGGCGTCGGTTAAGTCGATGCTATTCATCGCACTTGCGACAGGCGCCGGGCACGTCGAAGTCGAGGACGAGGAGCTTGGTCTCCTCGGTGCCGTTGCGCGAACCGACGGCGCAGATGAGTTTGGTGGGGGAGGCGCGGATCCGCCACACCACGCCACCAGAGCCGCCCGAGCCCAGCTCCACCAGGTTGCGGATGAACTCACCCGTGCGCACGTCCCACAGCTTCACCGTGCCGTCGTCCGACGATGTGATCACGAACCGGTTGCTCGACTGCAGGCAAGTCACCGCTGATTGGTGCTTGTTCGGACCTAGAACGACAGTTTACCAACCAAAGATATAAAAACAGATCAAGGAAATTCGAAACATCAGTTAATGCCGACAATAGCTTAAAATTTACAAAACAAGAATTTCGCTTGGTGACCGCGCGCATCGCGTTCTACTGTGATGTGGACGGGGCCAAAAGCACGCGTGACACAAGAAACCCATACACACTGTTCGTGCACACTGAAAAGATGCCGACTCAGCATTAAAGCTATTATTCTATCCGGACCTTGTGACTGGTAAAAACACACCACTCATTACAGATATCCGGACTTGCCACTAAGCCGTCACACGCGTCACTCGCACACATTTCTCACTTGTTTGGGCCGTTTTGTACGAGTATGTAGGAAAAACCTCGCTTCACTAAGCCCTATTCCACCAGAGCTGAACTGAGCGAGGGTAGGAAAATGAAGTAATGCTATTATAGTTGGGTTACTATAGGATGAGTTCTGACAGCTTCAAAATTCTTCATACGACGTTAACAACTTTTTTATAATATTCAGTTAAATAAATAATAAAAAAAGTAACTTCACCTCTTATTTTATCATTAAACAGTATATAATTTTACTTAATAAATAAATAAATAAACGAAATAAATAAAAAGTTTTTACAGTTTTAATCTGTGGGCTATAACGGGCCGTTGATGAATCTGTCAGAGCTCATCCTACAGTATTATTTTTTTGACGGACCTGATCACTATTTATACCAGAGTGGTAATATAGTGGGCGCGGACTTGCGGGGGAGCAGAAGGCTCGTACCCCCTCATCCTACAGTAATCCAACTATAGTTGTTTTTTTCCTAGCAGACCGCTCATTTTCCTCGCACATCTCTGGTGGAATAGCAGCCTAATTGTGTCTCATTGTAATCAACTCGTTGAGCTAGCGAGTCCCTTGCAGGCGTTACCTACTCACCAGACAGCGTATGCAGGCAGTGGCCGGTGGTGATGTCCCAGACCTTGACGGTGGAGTCGGCGTTGCCAGAGACCAGGATGTTGGAGTGCAGCTCCATGCCCGAAGTGAGCGACTGGTGGCCGGTCAGCGTGTGCTTCAGCTGGCCCGATTCCACATCCCACACGCGGATTGACGTATCCAGGGAACCGCTAACCACGTGCACACCGTCGAACTACACATATAATTTAGGGTAAAGCAAGTTTGTGTTTTTTGTTGGTGGCAATGTTATAATTTAATATAAATTATAATTAAAAAAAATAACTATTGCATCTAAAGACTTTTTTGGACTGTGGTTTGCTTTTCGGACGTAGGCAAGCAAGCACTGAGAGATTTTTGAAAATCCTCTCCTTAAGAAGAAAAAGAAGGTTGACGAATAATCAACTAAAAATTAAGAACACGAAAGCCCTGCAAATAAAATTATATCCAGTGTTATTCGGGCTGATGTTAGGATTCTATGGTGAAATAAAGAAACTCACATACATGAACCCTGAACACATTAGACTCCTTTTTTGGGCAGTCGTGTAAAAAGTTTATACATTTTAAACAAAATTCACGCGGCTAAATAGCAGGCAGTATAAAAACAATAATAAAATTGGCGAAGCTAGTACCCTCGCCGTATACGCGTACCTGTAGGCTGTAAACCCTGTTAGTGTGTCCGGCGAGCGTGTGCAGGCACTCCCCAGTATCGGGGTTCCACACCTTGACGAAGTAGTCGTAGGCGCCCGAGACCACCACCTTCCCGTCGTACTGCACACAGCGCACGGCTGCCAAGTGCCCGACCAGCACGCGCAGGCAACGCCCGTCCGGGATCGACCACACGCGCAGGGTCGCGTCGCGTGAACCCGACACCACCCTGCTCACAATACACAACATGCATGTACATTCGAACCAACTGAATAATGACCCACTTTGCCTATCATAATGTTTGAAACCGTAAAGTGTAAACAACAAGGCGTCTAATAATAATAATATTTATTCAAAATCACAAAATTCACAAAAGAGTTACAAAAAATAACAATCTTTTAACAATTTAGGACTTAGAACTAAGTATATGAACTTGTACGTTGTACATAGTCTAGTAGGTTGACAGGGCATCTATCTAGGATAAACCTGTAATATAGGTACAGACAAATGCTACTCCGTAGTATAATTAAATGTCACTTGAGACTAAAACGTGGTGGCAAAACAGGCGTGAAGAGCCATAGTCCGTTGTCGTTGAAATTATACTTATGCTTAACACTACGAATAAGGAAGCTATGGAAGTGTAATTGTAAACAAAACCCAAGAAAAATATGGCCCCAAATCTCGAGTACTTAAACGAGAAAGAAGCAGTAAGTATATATAGATAACGTCTTATTTATTTTATTGTACAAAAATGCACTTTGAGCTTTGTGTTGCCAAATACGGTTCGACATGGCACAGTGGGACAAACTGTAACCATCAAGGGCATGTTCAGGCGAATTTCGACCTACTTGTATATGAATATTATGAATGGCTGGATGAAAATTATCTTATGGTGGATCATGATTCAGTTTGATCGAGTGTACCATACGTAGTCTTCTTCTTTCGCCAGTCAAAGCCAGAGTTAGCACAATATAGTACATCATTTTAGTTATACCCGGGTAATATACTATAGGATGAGTTCTGACAGCTTCAAAATTCTTCATACGACGTTAACAACTTTTTTATAATATTCAGTTTAAAAACCATAATAGCTAAAAAATAATAAAAAAAAGGTAACTACCATCTTATTTTATAATTAAACAGTATGTAATTTTACTTAATGAATAAATAAACTAAATAATATTAAACAGTTTTTAAAATTTTAATCTGTCAGAGCTCATCCTACAGTAACCCAGGTATAACTATATATATGTACGTAGTCTTCTTCAGTATAAGTCATTACCAGCTGCAGTTCTCCTACATGAAATTTTTCGAGTACGATAACGGCTTATTAGCATGCCAAATACTAGCAGGACAATCAAGTAATTCAACCTGCAAACCTAAATCCTCCTAACCAAATTGGCAAGTTTCAAAAAATGATTTTTGTTTGACATCTTCTATTTTTTGTTGTCATCAGCAGACACCTAAGAAAGGGCGCACGCACGATTTTGAACGAAAGTGGCTTACCTGTTTTGGTAAAGATGCATGCAGCGGACGGTGGAGGTGTGCCCTGCGAGGACCTTGATGCAATGGCCCGTCTTCGCGTTCCACACACGCAGCGTTCGGTCCGTGGAGCCGCTAATCACCAGATCCCCAACCATCTGAGACGACCACACACCACCCGAGTGTCCTACCAGCGTGCGGAGACACTGACAGCAAATAATACTAAATTAATTCTTAAACTCATTTAAACTAAAAAAATAAATACAAAAAACAGATACCGTTCAAGGAAAACGGCAAAAGGTTGGCCACTACCTGCTTACACGTTGTATGGCGGAGGTCTGGGGGCCGTTTCACGAAGCTACAAGTTACAAATTACAAGTACATTTCGACGTACATTGCGTAGACGATTAGATAAAACGATAATGGCTTACAGTTTAAGCGAATTGACTATGCAATGTATATCAAATTGTAACTTGTAACTAGTAACTTGTTGCTTCGTGAAACGGGGCCCTGGCCCTATTGTTGTGGTATGTATACCACACGGTTAAATGATATAGCGTAATTTGTGTCGGGCTTATAGGCCTACCTTTCCAGTCACAGCCGACCACACTTTCAGAGTGGTGTCGTCACTGCCACTCAAAATACGATTGCCGTAGAACTGAAGGCAGGTGATGACGTGGTCGTCATGGCCGCGCATCACGATGGGGTTGTTCACGGGCTTGTGGAGCCAGTTGTTCTCGATAAGGTACTGGCGCATGTACGCAGCTTTCCACGGGCTAGCACAACGCGGCAGAGAACGGGGCATCTTCTTCAGTGTTGTGATTCCGATACGACGACACTGCTCTTTCCATAGTAGATTGTCGTCAGCTAAAAATCTGTACATATAACATTATTAATACAAACATCTCCAGATTTTCCATTACGAATAACTAGCAGTAAGATTTACCCGTGGGAATAAGAATTTTTCCCGTAAAAAGTATCCTATGTGTTAGTCCATGTTATAAACTATCTCCATTTCAAATTTCATCCAAATCCGTTGAGTACTTTAAGCGTGAAGGCGGAACAAACATACAAACATCTAAATTTAGTTTTACATTTATAATATTAATGTGATTAACAGAATTTACTCTACCCTTCCCTTTTAAAAAATTGTACATAAATATTATGGAGGTTTTGTGATAACTATTTTACTGCACCAATTTTAACTTATGTTACAAAAAAATATGATAAAATAAATAGTCAAATTGAACAGCTATGATTAAATAAAATGCATTCTTTTTTATTGCATAAACTTTGTTATGCTTATCATAAAATATAAATAAAATTATTTTTATCAAAGGACAATAATTTCTTTTTTTTACATCATAGCATAGTAAAATTGTCGCTAGCACATTTTCTATTGTATTGTAATGGACGTTAGGAAAGAAGAGGCTGTTGTGCAAACGTATTATCAAATTACGTAAAACAGCAAGATAATAACCAAACCTAGAATTGTGTTGAAAAACAAAAGTTTGCAATGTGAACAAATGTAAGTACTTAACCAAAACATTCTCATTCACCTGCAACAAGTGAATTATTTATCACTGTTAGTAGGTTTATGATTTTCTAAAGAAATTATAGTTATGTAATGTGTCGTAGTGGCCATGATTAAGGGGCTACTCTAGGTGAACACTAGCTCCACATCGATAAAATCATAACTTAGTGAAAACACTTTTTAAGATTTTATTCTTCAGCTTTGTCGGCATGATTGATATGTATATCCATGTCAAATTACAGCCTTCTAGTACTAAGAGTCTCTGAGCTAAGCCGCGGACGGACAGACAGACGGACATGGCGAAACTATAAGGGTTCCTTTTTGCCTACGGAACCCTAAAAAAGCTTCAAAGATTATAAACACCATAAAATATTTTTATTTTCATTTCTATCCGCGGATGAAAGTAAGTGTTGTTTACTTGTCCCAGTATACAAATATAATTATCATCGTTGTACAAAAATAATCTTAAATATGTACCAAAATAGTACTGGATGCTGGATTAGATAATAAATAATGTCAACAATAAACCTCAATTAGCAGGTTAGCACGAAAATCTAAAGCACTTTTTTATTTACATAGAATAACCTGACCACTCACTACTCGTATCAAGTTTTAACTAGTTTTACTATTTAATCACTCAACAACGTAAGCGAATAAGCAATGCATCATTTATTTTTTAGATACACATTTAATAATTGATATAGAATAACTGTGTGGGTATTCACAAGGCTCGCCCTGTCTATTTTTCTTTCCTTTATTGAAACAAAAGTAACATACCTCCAATACCGACAGGTCTGCGCCGCCCTGAGGAGGTCTTTAGGCTGCAAGTATCCGAGCACAGTGAGGGCTAGTTCTTTGGGAAGCAGCGAGATGAAATCGCGCTGGAAGAGCGGTTCGATCGCCTTCATCATGTGGCGCACGTGACTCGCGTCGCAGCGACGAATCAACGCGTCGATGGCCTGGATCTTCTCGCCGTTCGACCATGATTGGAACCTGCATTGAAACGTACGTTCCCGTTTTAATACGCGTATAGATTTATTGTTACAGATTAAGTCTGTAAACGAAATAAAAAGATTTAATTATTTAATGGAGGTATTTATTATACTCATAATGTAATTGAAATTTATTAAAATTAATTTCTAATTGCAACTAGCTTATATTAAAAAATATTACACATTTTTCTAATTATCAATATTGGCTGTTAAACAGAAGTTACGATAATTATGTAGATAAACGTTTTCAAATAGATTTACGAAATCGTGTAACAAATAATAATTCTTCATCATCATCAGGCTCGAGCCCCTCGGTGAGGACGTGTATGAGCTGTTGATGATTATGATGATGATCATCATCGTGTGGGTTGACAACCGACCTCAGAAACCCTGGTGTCAGTGTTATAGTGTCAGGCCACTGACTTGGCCCATGTAACGACTAGATATAGTAGCCGGGACCAACGTCTTAACGTGCCTTCCGAAGCACGGAATCATCTTTCTTTTCGGACAATCAGGTGATTCAGCCTGCAATGTCCTAGCCAAACTGGGGAAAGTCTCACAAAGATATTTTTGCTTGACAGTGTCCCTGCCGGGAATCGAACCTTGATCCTTCGTAATGGGCGTCGAAATCTCGACCACTCTGCCACGGAGGCGTTAATAATTATAATAATTATTGAAATCGCAGTGAAAAAGTGAATAATTTGTTATTAAAATGAGAAAAAAAAAAAGGTAAAGATGAAAAAGTACTCTGAAAATGTCTGTCGGACTTAGAGAACAATAAGTTCCAAATTCATGGACGCCCTATTTTCACGATATGGCCAATCGTGGATGACAAAATCGTGAAATGTTCACGATTTAATGATCTGGTAAAATTTAGTTGACCACATCATGAATGAAATGCGACCATTTCATGAAATTCTCGAGCATTTCATGATTTGGGCAATTCTACGATAAGGCCCAACATATATATTAAATTTAGGAGCAAGGCTCTTGTCCGTGGAGTAATCGCCACCTCTCTCTGTCCATAGCTAGTCTCTTGACTTCCTGGTACGACACGACATCAACTTTTTCTTTCACTTGGTCCATAAATGTACGTCTCGGTCTTCCACGTCCTCTTTTGCCTTCTAGTTTTTCCTCCTTTATTGCCTTAAAAAGGTTGTCATGTCGCACCAAGTGTCCCAACATTTTTCCTCTTCTATTTTCCATGGTCCCAATCAAACTTCGTCTCTCTCCTACCATCCTCAAAATTTCTCATTGGTCTTCCTTTCCGTCCACCTTACTCTCATCATTCGTCTCCAACACCACATTTCAAATGCCTCCAGTCTCTGTTTATCCCTTTGTGTGAGAGTCCATGCCTCGCTGCCATAAAGCGCAAAACTCCATATATGTAACTTTATAAAGCGTGTTTCAGATAACATTGGAAAAATCTTTTATAGGATACATTTCCAGACATGTCAATCTCGATTATCAATATAGTCATTTCTGGTTTTTAGCAACAACATCAACGGCCCGTTACAGTCCACTGCTGGACTAGCATAGGTATTATATTAATGTATCTTGTTAAAGCTAAACATGGGTTAGTATTGTTTGCCGATGATACTTCTTTGATATTTAAAGTTAAAAGACAACAGTCAAACTATGACGACGACGTAAACTGCTGTCTCTAGTAAAGTGGACTCGTTACTGTTAACAATTTATTACTTAATGAAAAGAAAACTAAATGTATTAAATTCGTATTACCCAATGTGAAACCGGTAAGGTAACTAACTACAGATATATTTATAAAAGGACAGAGATTGGACCTTGTAGATTCGACTGGCCTTTTGGGCACTACTTTAGATGCCAAACTACAATGGGATCCTCATATAAATAAATTGTCAAACCGACTGAGTTCAGCAGCGTTCGCAGTTAAAAAAATTAGAGCTCTTACCGACGTAGACACCGCTAGACTAGCCTACTTTAGTTATTTTCATAGTCTAATGACCTATGGCATTTTATTGGGGGGTCACGCTGCAAATGCAAATAGTATCGTTACGCTGCAGAAACAGGCTGTTCGTGCAATTTATAAATTACGGCCTAGAGTGTCACTGAGGGAAAAGTTTAAAGAAATAAATATTCTGACATTTGTGTCTAAATATATCTATGACCATCTTGTGTATGTAAAAATAAATATCAATAATTAAAAAAAAACGGTGATATAATTTTAATACTAGAAATAAGGATAAGTTGGCTGCTCATTTTAGCCGACTGTGTAGAATAACACAATCTTATAAAGGCAATTGTATACGCATTAAGCATTAACAATAACAATAATCCCTTTGGTTGTGTAAGTAAAATCTTACCTATTCAGCCACTGTTTTAACTCTGGTGGGCCCTGCATATTTGCAGTTAAGTTAGGAGACCAGCTTGCTTCGGAGCCAGCGCCTACCATGATGGAACCCTCTGAACAGAATTTCTTGGCAGTTTGTGGTGGGGGTGGCTCATAACGCCGCTTCCTCTGAAAAATACATGTGCAATTTGTAAAAATAATAATATTTTGATATCGATGTTCTGAAGATAATGTATCAATAAATTGTTGCAGATATGACCTTCAGACTCAATATTTACGACTTGTAGACTTGATTTTTTTATCAGTTCAAAACTTTTTTTTTTTAATTATAAATAATAAAATAAGTGTAGAAATGAGTTTTCTGTAAAAAAGGGAATCCGTAGACATGGGTCAAATTGACACAAAGACTAAACAAACTCACCCATAATCTTTCATCAGGCTCTGGCTCGTCCTCTTCATCATCATCCTGAAAATTTTGAAAGGATTGTCACTGATATCAGTCAAATATTAATAATGTACCATCTAATACGTGCATAAACTACATACTGTTCTACTGCATACTGTTGTTTTGTTTCTTGTAAACAAGCAAAAATCACATCACACATTGGATGTTTGTTCCACTTTCACGTCTACAGAACGGATTGAATTTTGGAATGGAGATAGTTTGTACTCTGAATTAACACATATGATACTTTTTACGGGAAAAAGTCTTATTCTAACGGAAAAATCTTACACAACGCGAGCATAGCCGCGGGCGGGCCGCTAGTAAGAACTATGCAAGAATAACAACTGTTAGAAATTGTACCAATCTTTTAAACATCTACACCTTTTGCATTTAACTATATAAACAATACTTAAACCCTTTTCGATAGGTACCTCATGTGATGATAGGCAGGTGCAGTATGTATCTTCATTAATGTCATCTTCAGAATCATCATCTACTTCACAATACTGCATGTAACTCTGAAAAATTTAGATAAATGGACCTTGAAGTACTAAGAATAATATAGACATTAAAATATAGATTGCAAAACTTGTCAGATTACTAGGCTAAGCTACTGCTCAGCCCATGAAATTCCACTCCACATAATTTTCAAATTTTTTTTTTTTTTACTTTTATAGAATCTGCGAGCCAATTAATATGAAACCATTATTTGAGAAACAAGTTGCTCAATTTCATGAACTCAACTGCCACCCGAGAGGTTTTCGTTATTTAAGTAACACATATACGAAGCATTATTAACTTACTGAAGCTTTGGAGATGCTGGGCTCGTTTTTCTGGCTATTATTTCCAAGACCAAGCAATTTCTCCGCATTTGATGTAGAGGGAACACTAAATTCTTTAGTACTATCAGAACTGCTGCTTGCAATACTTGAAGCATTGGAACTGGTCCTCCCGGAGGGCCCACTTACACCATCCATATCACAGGCTTCAGAAGTTTCATTGTCACAGGAAGATTCACCCATTTGATCACCTTTGTACAATTTCCCTAAAGGAAAATCTTTTTTACCTTCTAATTCACTGTTTAAAACTTTTTGCATTAAGTCTTCTTTGCTAGCATGAATCATGTTTTTTATAGTTGCATTGCTATCCTCCCACTTATCATTTTTGCTGCAGCCAGGCAAACTGAATTCATTCATAATATTAGATAAAGTTGAAATAGTTTCTGAACTGGAAGCCAGGCTTGAGTTGGCACTAGATAAATTACCAGAATAAAGTGGTGTAGAAGGCAGTTTGCCTTCAACAAGCATGCTAGTACAAGTTTTTATGATTCTATTTTCTTCTTCAAATTCTTCCCGCTCTATTTTGTCAATGTGTTGCCTTACATTATTTTCAATGTTTTCTTCTTTATTTACCATACTGGCATCTCTATCAGTCTTAATCTCTGTGTCGTTTTCAAAAGGGACACTATTTGTCCCTTCATATATATCACATTTGGAATGTGAACATGATGGATCCATCCTAATGTTAGACGACTGCAAATTCAAGTAACATTATATTTTATCATTCACATGATGTAATATACCTTAATTTATAAGATAAAATTGTTTGTGCATTTGTTTACCTTACTTTTAATAACATGAAGCAAGAACTAGATGGGCTTTTCTTTTTTTTCTTTAAATTAGTCAGGAATAGGTAATCAGAATGTATTTTTTAAAGAATGGTCTATAAGTTATTTATTTCTTACATCATAGAAAAACTTACATTTCTTTGTGGTTTAGGATTTAGGAGCACATAAGATGAGATCCTGCAACTGAAATCACATAAACTAATTCCTTAGTCAATAATAACAAAAGAAAAATAAAAGTTATATTTACTATGGGTGTGGACGGGTAAATCTATGTACTCAGAGTATGAAACCATTCAGGCTAGTGATTTTAGGAGTGAAAACTAACAAAGCTAAGTGGTACTACTGTTTGTGAAAATATGGTTAATACTTAGTCCCATCTTGCATTAGTTCTTTATTTATAGTCCTTTTAAGAGAAATTAGTTTTATGTAAGTATCAGTCTGAAACATAACCTCAAATATTGAATGCACTATTAAAAAATATTAACTGTATGCTTATTTTATTTTTTATAGGAAACTGATAAAATTTATAAAAGGGATGAGAAGAAGAAAGTTATTAAAATGTTTGTAAGATGAATTTTATAGATATATCAAAAACAATGAATAAAATTGATAATTTGATTGAGCTCAGAAACACATAAGTAACAAAACTACTTTACCCATTTCCTACACATATTTACTACAAAATTAGTGCAAGAATAGATGAATAGCAAGAAAATTATATCTTATAAAATAGTAGGTACATAGTTGTAGTTCACAAAAAAAATAAGTTCTCAATTGAGTTGGGAGACTGTGCTGATAGACAAAGTCATATTCAAGGCCGATTCAATCAATGATATACTGAATACCAACAATTAACTACACCATCTGTATGCTCAAGCCACAAAAAAACTGTTAATAATTCGTTTATTTCTAAGATGTTTAGGCAATCTACCAATAGATTATTTACATGAAAGTAATTTTTCACGATTGCCACTGAACATTATATTTTATCTTGTGAATGAAGACAGGAAGCACAACATGTGTCGCGGGTGCACTCGCTCAATAACGATTCTGATTCTGTCAGCCCATCTACGACTCCTGTTTTTAAGGTATTCAAGCTAGGATAATCACTGCTTTGGTAAAACCTGAGCTCCTAGTAATACAAAAATGTGGCGAAATAAACTGACCTTTGCATAAAATCACTTGCACATAGTTAGCTAAATTGTTGACCTATATGTATCGCAGGTGTAGCTGGATGCGCAGAAACGCATCCCCGGGTGAATAGCTCTATCCGGGGCTTTGATACGATAAAGTGAGAAAACACAAAAAAGTGGGATGAGAAACTAATTATATGCCCCACGTCCACAAAGCTCAATTTCTATAGAAACTTACCTTTTTTAATTAAAACATAAGTCTTTCAGTATTCTCGTTGTTGTCGGCTATAGTAACATAGCTGAAACCATAGTACGAAGTAAAAAAATAACACGCAATGTGCACAAATTATTGTATTGCATCGACTTGAAACGCGGTGGTAGTGCTGGCTGGTGTTCGGTCGGTTCGGTCGGTAAGTATCGTCGTCCTCGTCCGTCCACTCGTCAGTTCAGTCAACCATCGACAAACAATCGACCATAGATATACTTTGTCTGTGTTTATGGTTTTTGGACCAATATTTTTCATCTGTCACTTCACTACACATGTGCCTTTTTGGTGAAAGTCAAATCCGTCCGTTCTAGAGATGGGCGATGGGTAAATGCCCATTTTACCCTAACCGGTAATTATCGGGTATTTAGGTATTTACCCGGTAGATTGGGTAAATACCCAAACTGCTGGGTATTTTAAATTTGTTCTTAATTGTTGCAAAATTACAACAATTATTTATAAATTAGCTTACCTCAAAATAGAGTGGGATTAGGTAAGGCGTAGTAAAATATCAATTAATCAACAGAGTCTATATTTTTTTGTATTGTCTTTGTTTGGTCTGTTAGTTTTTTAGTTTTTCGGGTTATTTATGTTTGTTGTTTATTGTAATTTGCGTTAGTGAAACCTGCCTATTTAAAATGATTGCTAGCAAAACATTATGTTCAGGTAGGTACGTAGTTTTGCATAAATGAGATGGCTTGGAGGTAGTGTTCCAAAGGACCATGGTCTTTTAGCTCTCTTATACGACGCGCGCAGGCTTTTTGTGGGGACTGCGGAGGCTGAAAGGCTAAAGAGCTCTAAAGCTCTGCGAAAAATTTTAGTTCTCCGAGGACCAAAAAGGACCATAGGCTCAAGAGAGCTACGAAGCTTGTCTAAAGAAGACTTACAGACCAGGCAGTATGGGCTTAGATCCCTTCGCCTGTCCAGAAAGGATGAACTAAAAAAAAAATTGAAAGCTATTGCGTATCACTGCACCTTGACGTCATTAATGTGCCGTCTCAGCTCTTGCAACTGCAGTATTGAGAAGTGAGAACGAGATAGCGTCTTGTTGACATGCCTTCTGATAGTGGCCCTGTTTATTTCATTGAAACAATAATATAAAATAAAATAATAGGACCGATTTCGTTGCAACTTGGCAATGTTTTAAATGACAAAAATCCAAGATGGCGGCCAACTTTTTTGTTTATGGACGGATTTCGGTAAAACTTAGTTTGACACACTGTTTTGGCATAAAAACAACAACGCATTGTGAAAAATTACAAAAATCCAAGATTGTGGAAAACTTTTTTGTTTATAGACCGATTTCGGTGAAACTTGGTTTGACGTACCTATTGTTTTTCATAAAAACAACAATAAAAATATAATAAAAATTTTAAAATTGTAAAAATCCAATATGGCAGCCATTTTTTTTGTTTATGATTCGATTTCGGTGAAACTTGGTGCGACATGCTGTTTTGACATAAAAACAACAATACAATATTTTAAATTACACAAAATCCAAGCTGGCAGCCAACTTTTTTTTTATGGTCCGATTTCGGTAAAACTTAGTTTGACATACTGTTTTGGAATAAAAATAACAACCCAATGTAAAAAATTACAAAAATACACGATGGTGGCAAGCTTTTTTGTTTAGAGACTGATATTGGTGAAACTTGGTCATACTGTTTTAGCATAGCATGTCTTTGAACAACAAGCTACCTTTTAATGAAAACAAATGCAAACATGTTAAATTTACGAAAAAAAAATCCCCTTCCTTCGTCATATCACATGAATGGTGTTCAACTGGAAGAGGTGAGTCTATAAGAGATCTGGGTGTCATACTTGACAGCAAGTTATCTTTTTGTGCTCATATCGATTCCGTAATTAAAAAATCTTTGAGTATGTTGGGTTCTGTGTGGCGTAATTGTAAAAGATTCAAAAGTATATTGCCCCTAAAATTTGTTTATAATGCTTTGGTTCGTAGCAACCTAGAGTATTGTTCAAGTGTCTGGAATCCTTTCTGCCAGAGTACCTGCAATAGGATAGAAAGAGTT
This sequence comes from Carpatolechia fugitivella, assembly GCA_951230895.1. Classification (NCBI taxonomy): domain Eukaryota; kingdom Metazoa; phylum Arthropoda; class Insecta; order Lepidoptera; family Gelechiidae; genus Carpatolechia; species Carpatolechia fugitivella. The sequence goes on from OX579645.1 coordinate 16,040,306, forward strand.
CAGAAGCGCTTCCTATTTCTTCTTGCGGCACACCAGAAGAGACGTGACCTTAATTCTTACAACGAAAGATTGGTTCATTTTAGGATTGTATCGTTAAAAGACAGAAGGTGGATTAATGATCAGCTGCTCCTTTATAAAATTGTTTGTGGATTTTTAGACCTCCTTAATATCTCAAATAAAATATACTGTACCTCGTCGTGGCTCTCGTCTATGTAACTTTAAGCCTTTTGCGCCTAGTATCACCAGGACCAACATAGGGTTCCACAGTTTCTTGAACCGCATTTGCCGCCAGCACAATGAACTCTTTCAGAAGGAGAATATTGACATATTCAATGTAAGTTATTATTCATTTAGAACGAAACTACACAGGTTCTTAGCGAAATCTATATAATAATAGTTATGATACAACATAAACTTAATATAGGTAATGGTGTTTAGTATATACAGCTTTGTATGAATACTATGTAAGTGGTAATTTGTAATTTGTCCTTAGACAAGATTGTAAAACTTAGGTCGTGTTTGCCTGTAATTGGGTGTACCCTACTTAAGTTTCCTCATCTCATGTAATAAATATAAGCATATGGTGTATTACCTGTTGGCAAACCTTGAATAAATAAATAAATAAATAAAAATAAAAACAACAATACAGTGATAAAGTTGTCAAAAATCCAATATGGTAGCCATTTTTTTATTTATGATTCGATTTCGGTGAAACTTGGTTCGACATACTGTTTTGACATAAAACAACAATGCAATGTTTTAAATTACAAAAATCCAAGATGGCAGCCAACTTTATTGTTACCGACGACCAGATTTCCAACCTGGACTACAAGTAGTTCTTCAAGCCGCAGCTCATCCATAGAAGCATCATGGATTCCGACCCGCAGCCCGGAATCCATCCCTGCTGTAAATCAACGATAATCAGGAACAGGAACAGAAGAGCTCACTCACACACACGGGAGCTAGACAGCACCGAAGAATCAGAGGCAAAGTCTATTTAACAACTAGGTCGCTCAACTTGCGGTGCAGTGCAGTGCAGTGCTATGCTCCAGGTGCTCAGGGCGTCTCCCTCTGTACACTTGAGCTGTCCCAAGCTGTATGTCTCGAGTCTCGACTCACCTAGGGATTCGCGTTCGTCGCGACAAGGGTAGTGAAACTGGATTTTCGTTTGCTAGATTTTGTCTGTGAGATTTTGTTAGTTTCAGCATCCATGATCTTAAGCGTCATTTCATGTGTCCCATGTTCAAATGTCAGTCATTCTGAAACTGTTGCGTGACGTTTGGTCTGAATACCAAAATAAGAAATTGTTTATTATATCTGTCACTGACGGAATTTATAGCTTACAAGCCAGAAGGAGCAAGGCACACATGAAATGACGATCATCTCATTTTTATGACCGTGCACCTGTCAACGTCATAATATTTGCATGTTGGTAGTGTTGGTATCCGTTTTGATAGGCGTCGGCGGAGGGGGAAACCTTCATGACCGTCCCTGGTTTTGTACGCCACGTTTTTGATGTACATGGTTTACAACGAACGCCTAAATTCAATATGAGAATGCCTAAAAAGTTGCATCCAAAAACAGGTCTGTACAAAAAGTGCTCGTGCAGTTTTGAACGCAACTGTTTTGGTACGCCGCGTTTTTCTAAGCCAATGATTACAAATGTCAAAATAATGGCTCGACTTTAGGAAACTGTATTTTTTCGCCGTTTCTTACTGGGCACCACCCGAAGGGGGGGTTTGGGGGGCGCAGCCCCCCGCTATAAAAAGAGATCTACCCAGAAAGAATACACTTCGGTTAGGTTAGGTTAGACTGTTGTCAACAACAGGCGGAGGGAGACGAGCGAGCGCAGCGAGCGTGCCGCGGCAGCGGCCGTCGACCGCAGGAAATTACTTCTCAAAAAGGCTAATGGTTGGAAAATTCGAGTGCGCAAAACGTGGACGGAAAAAAATGGTTGCAGAAAACGGGTCGGTCATAATCTGCTCGCACAGTTTTTCCCGTCCAAGGCAAGCATGTAGTACACAAAAAACTGTCTGTACAAAACGGAAACAAGCATGAACCCCACTCGGCGGAGGTGAGGAAGTAAGTGGGCGGGTGAATCAATGCCATCAACCCTGCGTTCCGAGACACGCTGAAATAGGTCATAGTACCCGTAATCGCGTTCCGAATCTGAACTCTGAAACTGTCAGCCAGTGCCAGCCATACATATATTTTTGCTTTCTGATCGCTGACAGCGCTGAAAGTCGGATTCGGAATGCGCCCCAACATGACGAATTTGACAGCTTGAAGTGCAAAGGGTATATTCCAAATCAGATTTCACTGCTTACATCGCTTACAGCGATTACTCGCGTACCGATTCAGAAATCGCGATAATACAGCTCATGAGCGAAATCAAAACGGAACGGCGTTTGAGCGCGCTAACTCAGTTTTGCCAGATATTGATTATCGTACCAAAATTGCCAAAAATTTAAATTATTATACGTGTTTAAAAAGTATCGTACAGCTGTGAAAACATCACTTTTCGCATGTCTATACGAATATTTAAAAATGAAGATGTAAATAGGCACACGAAATTAAAAAAATACAAAAAAGAATGTTTGATATTTATATTTTATCAGATTGCCTATGATATAATCTTATGTATATGTATGTATGTATGTACCTAAGTCAAAACTATCGTAATATATACTTAACCTACTCGATACTTTACTATCGAACATCTGGGGGCCGTTTCACGAAGCTACAAGTTACAAATTACAAGTACAATTCGATGTACATTGCGTAGACGATTAGAGAAAACGATAAGGGCTTACAATTAAGGCGAATTGGCTACGCAATGTTTATCAAATTGTAACTTGTTACTAGTAACTTGTTGCTTCGTGAAACGGGGCCCTGGCAGCCCTAACCTACAAAACTGATTGATTTAAGATATTTCAGTAATTTATCGCCATTTCACAATTGAATAACGTGTTTTTAATTTTGTTTAACCAAATAAATATGACACTTTAATTTTACATAAAAATATAAAACATTTTAACTTTTAAAAATAAATAAACAGTCAAAGTCGAATTTGACATTTGGTACGGAGAATTTCGCTTTGGAGCATGGGCGCCGTTAGCGGAAGATGGCGGCGGTCATGACGCAATCCGTGAGTGACATCACAATCAAATGGCTGCCGCCGTAATCCCACTGACAGTGATTCGGTACGCGGTTTTGGGCACTCAGTGATTTCAGCGCAAATCGGAACGCGGCCAAAGTTAAAATACCCTGCATTCTGAGAAGCGTTGAAATCGATTAAAGCACCCTCGCGAACCCGTTTTTTTTCGGTTTTTTGCTATTCTGATCGCTGACGGCGCTGAAAGTCTGATTCGGAATGCGCCCAATGAGGGATTTTCTGGTCAGCTCTAAAAAATAAAAGTAGTAGTTCTAATAATTAGACAATAGATGGCCCTAGGTGACTCACCGGATTTCTTTGGATCTACGAATCGTCAACGCCATCTCATCATCATCATCATACTCAGCCCACATCAACCCACTGCTGAGGCCTCTTCTCTATAGCGCCAATTCTCCGCCCATCTCCACCTCAGTCTCGATATCCGCTTACCTACGTCTTCGACTTTAGTTTTTACCGAAGTTTTATGAACTATTTTTTTTGCTGTCGGAAAATCCCCCATGAGTTAGGGTCGGGCGGGCCACACTTATCGACGGCGTTCGACGGTTTGCCGCGCTAAGTATGGAAATCCTTTCGCATCGACGACGCCGCGTACACGCCCCGACGGCGAAACGCGGTCGACCGTCCGCAGGTATCGACGGCGATTCACGGCGATCGACGGCGGACGATGGCGAGTTGTGCCACAGTGTACCTACAAAGTACAGTAGATCAACAAATGCAAAATAAAAATGAGTTTTCTGTTCTAATAATTTTTGACTCCAATGATTTCACATTTTAAGCACAGTTTTTAATAAGTATAGGTACCCGATGTTTTTCTTGATTATATTATAAGGTGAAAGGTGGACCACGCTCGCCTAGAAGATGTCAATGTTTTTTTTTTATAAATGGGCTAAATTCTAATCTATAATTTTTTGAGAAACATGGTTGTGCTTCAAAATCTACTCCATGCACCCCACGTTTTTCGTTTTAAGTCCTACAAGTACTACACCAATAAAAATCATAAAAAAAATATTTTACACTTTTTAGTGCTTTAAAACGTGTTGTAAATTATTTTTTTTCTTTATAATTATTTGTCTTCATCGCATGTTGGCATAATAGCTCACGTAGACTTGGCTCTCTATTCTTCCTCATGAAATGAGCGTAGAGAGACTTTTTGTCTTCGTGCGCATCTTAGGCCTGCAATCGGATTTTCCGCGGACATCCAGGGTCGAAATCAGTATCATTAATTGATAATTAATTTCCAGAATTAATTTCCCTTTACTTTCCATTAATGTGAATTTAAAGTGCAAAATAAAACATTTCATTAGAGGATTGTAATAAAATGAGATTGTAGTAAGTACTTCAAAATGTTTCAATTCTCGTTAGAATATAATCCTCTATTCTGATAACTTTAGTTTTCTAAAAAATCACTGCCCCTATTGTACAAACGGATTTTTTGAAGGTTATTAATATATGGCGTTACTAACAAATGACGTCACTTTTCTAACCAAACAAGATAGAGCAAAAATTCTTTTTGTATTCGATAGCAGAAACTAAGAAGTTTGGATTTATAAAATAAAATAAAAGTAGTCCGATCCCCTATTACTCGGATCCAGCGCGCTCTTTTTACTTACTTGGTACAAAACCTATCTAGGATAGTGTTATTTGCAGATGATACCTTCTCTAATTTTCAAAGTTAGTGGACAATCAAGATATTGACGAAGTAAATGACGCTCTTTCCCAGATCCATGATTGGTTTACGACAAAATTTAATGTTGAATCCCAAGAAAACAAAATGTGTAAAATTTTCATTGCCTAATGTAAGGAACAACAACTTAGCTATTGTCTTGAATAACGAAAATTTGCAATATGTAAATGAAACAGTTTTCTTGGGGATCACTATCGACGCAAGGTTACAATGGGACCCTCATTTAAATGCGTTATCCGCAAGGCTCAGCTCGGCGGCATACGCAGTCAGAAAGATTCTTCAACTGACTGACGTTGCTACTGCCAAACTTGTACGTACAATGTACATTTCAGCTATTTTCACAGCATTATTATATGTCATCGTACGGAATTTTATTGTGGGGTCAAGCTGCTAACATAAATATCATCTTTGTGTTACAGAAGAGGGCGATACGTTCCATATATGAATTGCGTGGTCGCGATTCCCTAAGGGAATTGTTTAAAGAAATTGATATCCTCACGGTATCCTCCCTGTACATATTTGAAAACATATTGTATGTCCGGAAGAACATATTGCTATTTCCTAAGAATTCTGATATACATAATATAAATACTAGAAATAAAAATAAAATAGCTCACCCAAAGTTTAGACTGTGTAAGGATAATAACTCATTCATGGGGAACTGTATTCGCTTCTATAATAAAATACCAGATGATATTGTAAATCTGTCCGATTGCCAATTTAAAGCTAAAATTAAATTATTTTATGTTCTAAGGCCTATTATACGATAAATGATTACTTAGATGATAAAAACTTCTGGGCAACTGTTGTTCCAAATCAGCGGAGTACATTGTAATTATGACTCATGTATGATTCTTTATATATTTAAAAGAAAAGTTCAAAAGATACAATTCCTGTGGAGTTTCTTCTGGCCGTTCTTCTCCACAGAGGGCGTACACTGGTAGTGAACGTACCATCCATGATAGCTTTGACGTCGAAAAATGATTTATAAAAATCTTAATTCGAATAAAAAGAAATTGACTTTTGACTTGACTTCTCTGAAATTTTCTTTAATTTTATGATGCGATAAGATGCACATGCTGCGGTGTGGTCCGACCACGGCACAGTGTGAGATTTTGCCTAAGTTGCGGACACCCTTTGTTTTATAAGGGTTAAATTATGATAAAGCATACTACAAAACACCCGTTTAGATATTCCACTTATATATTTATTTTTGTAACGACAATAAAATTCATGAAAAACCAAGTAACTGCATAATATACTCGGAAATTCTCAATTCATAGCACATACGGACGTAGTTATGTAAACAAGAACCAATCCATTAAGTTTAAAGTAATAATGCGTGAAGAAAATTATGGGGTAGTTATCCAGAAATATTAAGTTTAAAAATTTTAAAATTACTTCTAAATAGTAGAATATAGAATAGAATAGAATAGAATAGAATAGAATAGAATAGCCTCTGTGGCCGAGTGGTCGAGATTTCGACGCCCATTACGGAGGTTCCGGGTTCGATCGATTCCCGGTGGGGACACTGTCAAGCAAAAATCTCTTTGTGAGACTTACCCCAGTTTGGTTAGGCCATTGCAGGCTGACTCACCTGATTGTCCGAAAAGAACGATGATTCCGTGCTTCGGAAGGCACGTTAAGCCGTTGGTCCCGGCTACTATCTAGTCGTTACACGAGCCAAGTAGGTGGCCTTTGGCGGCTCTATAACACTGACACCAGGGTTTGTGAGCTTGGTTGTCGACCTTACAACCCACACCCACACGATGATGATGATGATGATGAGAATAGAATAGAAAGGAAGCTTTATTTGCACTAAATGTGGTTGTTTACGAAGTTGTTAGTATCGCACACTTAACCAGTAAATTACTTGGTATGGAAAAATTAATCAAGTAAATTTTATTTATAAAAATTAGAATTTTAAACAATGTTTGCATCTCAGAGGAAATAAAAGTCGATCGCTTCGCTCCGAGGCGACGCGTGTCGGAAATCTTTGGTTTGCATGCATGTCATTTATGAATAATGACAATCTTAACCTAATCTTTGTGCGTTACTTATGTTCTAAATATTCGTCAAGGCTATAAAAACATCGCTCCATTATAAAATTGTAAAAAGCGTTTCTAAATTTAGTTGCAGGCAAATTCTTAACATGTCCTGGAACTTTATTAAAGATTTTCACAGCCATATTGTAGCAGTTTCTTTGAAAGCATGCCGTTGTGCCCTGTAGAGCCACTAACCTATTAGGATACCTTGTCAAGAAAGAGCAGGTCTCTATTTTGGCCGTGAATAACTCCAGGTTATTTTTCATAAAATTACCTATTTCTAAAACGTACATTGCTGGCAAAGGGAGTAGATGCAGTTTTCTAAAAAGTGGTTTACAGGAATCCAGGGGACCAGCCCCACACATGGCTCTCAAACATTTCTTTTGAATTAAACACGCACGGCTCATGTCAACTGAATTCCCCCATAGCACAAGACAAAGTCAAAGTCAAAGTCAAATTTTTTTATTCGAATTAAGATTTTTACAAATCATTTTTCGACGTCAAAGCTATCATGGATGGCACGTTCACTACCAGTGTACGCCCTCTGTGGAGAAGAACGGCCAGAAGAAACTCCACAGGAATTGTATCTTTTGTACTTTTCTTTTAAATATATAAAGAATCATACATGAGTCATAATTACAATCTACTCCGTTGATTTGGAACAACAGTTGACCAGACGTTTTTATCATCTAAGTAATCATTTATCGTATAATAGGCCTTAGAACATAAAATAGTTTTAATTTTAGCTTTAAATTGGCTATCGGACAGATTTACAATATCATCTGGTATTTTATTATAGAAGCGAATACAGTTCCCCATGAATGAATTATTAACTGTGCACAGTCTAAACTTTGGGTGCGCTATTTTATTTTTATTTCTAGTATTTATATTATGTATATCAGAATTCTTAGGAAATAGCATTGTGTTCTTCCGGACATACAAGATGTTTTCAAATATGTACTGTGAGGATACTGTGAGGATATCAATTTCTTTAAACAATTCCCTTAGGGAATCGCAACCACGCAATTCATATATGGAACGTATCGCCCTCTTCTGTAACACAAAGATGTTATTTATGTTAGCAGCTTGACCCCACAATAAAATTCCGTAGGACATAATGCTGTGAAAATAGCTGAAATATACAAGTCTGGCAGTAGCAACGTCAGTCAGTTGACGAATCTTTCTGACTGCGTATGCCGCCGAGCTGAGCCTTGCGGATAACGCATTTAAATGAGGGTCCCATTGTAACCTTGCGTCGATAGTGATCCCCAAGAAAACTGTTTCATTTACATATTGCAAATTTTCGTTATTCAAGACAATAGCTAAGTTGTTGTTCCTTACATTAGGCAATGAAAATTTAATACTTTTTGTTTTCTTGGGATTCAACATTAAATTATTTGTCGTAAACCAATCATGGATCTGGGAAAGAGCGTCATTTACTTCGTCAATATCTTGATTATGTCTGCTAGCTTTGAAAATTAGAGAAGTATCATCAGCAAATAACACTATCCTAGATCGGTTTTGTACCATAAAAGGCAGGTCATTTATATATACTAAGAATAGGAACGGTCCAAGAATTGAGCCCTGTGGCACGCCGATTTTGACTTTAGATCCCAGTGACTTCGTGCTGTTTATTTGAACTCTTTGAATTCTATTTTCTAGATAGGAACTGATCAAATTTAGGGCTCCGTCTCTAACTCCATAATGTTCCAGCTTTACTAGCAGCGTCTCGTGATCGACGCAGTCGAAAGCTTTAGATAGGTCACAGAACACCCCAATAGCATCCTGCGACTCCTCCCAAGCCCCGTACACGTGATGTAGGAGAGCAACTGCAGCGTCGGTGGTCGAACGCCCCTTAGTAAATCCGAACTGTTGATTATGGAGTAGATGGTTCAGATTAAAATGAGACAGCATTTGATTAAGTATTATCCTTTCAAAAATTTTACTGAGTACCGGAAGTATAGACACTGGCCTAAAGTTACCGGGATCCTTTTTATCTCCTGACTTAAATAAAGGTATTATTTTACTATGTTTCATTAAATCTGGAAATATATCAATATCGAACTTACATAACCGTGGTATGCCATTTTAGACGTCATTGTATTACCAATCATTTTGAGGCAGTATAGAGCATAATCTGTTGATTCTTCTATAGACTTCCGTCACGTGATCCTTCCAAGTCAAGTAGGATATTTTATTTTTTTACCGCCTAGGAGAGCGCAAAATGTTGAAGATTTTACGATCTACGTCTTGGTACGGATCCGTTGCAGCCCGATCACCTAAAATGCGCTAGAGCTAGCGCGCACTAGCGACTTTTGTCGCGGCGACAGTATATCTCTCTCGTCAAGTTCACTAGAGTGCGAAAGAGAGGCACATAATGGCTCGAGAGACAAAAGTCACTAGTGCGCGCATAGCGTAAGTTTTTAAATAACATGGTACTCGTCATTTGATTTTTCGTACAAAGTGGTACATGATCGGGTCACATCGCATCCTTGGGTGGAGACGTAAAATGAGCTGTTGATGAAATAAAACGAAATAGAATCAGTATTTAAGACTGAATGTTTTAATTCTGATTCACCACTGAGACAGTAAATCAAAGTCTGTTAGTCTTTGCATAACAAACCCACGTTTTTCACGTGGTTTTGGTTTCGGATGTGCTTTATCTTTTTCATCACCTGCTGTTACAACCTTTTTTGTTTGTTTCGATTGTTTAGTTTCATTATCTTTCATTTTTTGCACTTCACAATCCATGTCGAATGGACATTGGTCCGCAGGCAAAATTGGCATCATTATTATTGGCACGAAGCTATTGGACTTTTCTCCACCACTTTTCTGAAATATTATATAGCCAAATACAGAACTAGTTCACTATGAGAATAAAAAGAACCAACAACTACATTTCCAATCATTCTATACCTACTTATAATAAAGTATTATATATTCCTACTTAATTCGAAATAGATCAGAAGTATGTTTGCTACGAGAAACTGCTACGACGACGCGGCGCGGCGTGTCGTCGTCGTAGCCGGCGCGTAGCAAAGTCGGAACAAAACGTTAAATATGATGGATGATTTTTCAATGTCTGAAATATATTTATGTTACCAGTAGACATTCTATAAATATACCTAGACGTTCCATAGAGCCTTTAACGTTCACGCAATGTATGAAATATAATTTATTCAATATCATCTTAAACATTTCTCAAGTAAGAACCCGATCTCTTTTGCAGTGCAGAATGAAGATTGTTTCAACATCAGCTGCTCAACCTCATATTAGTATGTTTTGTTTGTCCTTCATTTTATACTTTGCCTGGTCTCATCTCAGCATTCTACAGAATACCTAGGCATTGTATACATTGCCTAGGCAAGGTATATAATGATAAGCTATAAATAAAGTATTTTATACATTGCCTACACTAGCTCGGCATTCTATAGAATGCCTGAATTATAAAGACAGCCGGTAACATATACAATACTGGATGAATAGCCAAAAATGTGTTAAATAATAGCCCAAAATAAATAAATTATTACCATACCCCCAAATAAATTATTAACAATCAAATTTTAATACCTCCCTTTACAAAGCACTTTGTTATTTTTAACGTTAATTTTAAAATAATCTGGTGGGTGTGTGAGAAATAAAAGAGTTTCACTTGTCCTTCATTTTCTACTTTATTTGATCTCCTCGTGGCCTAATTATACCTAGGCATACCACACATTGACAAGGCAGAGGAAAGTAAACATTTTTTAAATAAAACTGCAGCAAAGTAAGTGAGTGCATAAGTATCTAGGTACCTAACAACCGGAAAGCAACTTACCTGATTCTCGGCACAGCATTGACTGCAATAGCTTTGAGCCGCAGTAATAGCTTTAGTTTTAATTAAATAGGCAACTATTTTTTTAAGCTGCTCCTCATCGATGTCTTTTGGAGGAGATGATTGCCATTTGCCATTAGGATTAACTTGTACCATCACAGGCGCTGTCATTCCTAAGGCGTCGAAGCCCGGCCTCGCTAATGGACTAAAACATTAGTACGTATTATTTTATTTTATATTTGTGGTAGTCACTTCAACCACAGCCCCCGCTGCATGACGACCGTAGATAAAATAAACCGCATGGCATAAAACGTAACCGCCAATAGTAACGTAGTTCTTATCTTCGCGCGACAAAAACTTGGATACTATTGGCGGTCACTTTACATGTCGCGCGGTTGATTTTATCGACGGTGGTCATGCAGCGGGGGCAGGGCCCCGTTTCACGAAGCTACAAGTTACAAATCACAAGTACAATTGGATGTACTTTACAGTACAGTTTAGGCAAATTGGCTAAGCAATGAATATCAAATCATCATCCCTATAGCTGATGATTAAATTCTGATTCTGGCTGACTCGGTATATCCTGTTTTAATACAGCTATGGTCTTTTTTAATACAGCTCAATTTATTTTTTGCTAGTCTTATTAAAAAGCTTGTAGATTGATATTTCTGCTGACCTGTATTTACTGAATTTTCTAGTATATTTACAATACAATACAATACAAATATTCTTTATTGACACCAATAAAAAATTACAAGAAAACATTTTTACAGTTAGTTGAGTCAATTAGGCGGCCTTATTGTTAAGGTAGCAATTTCTTCCAGGCAACCTTTTCTTCCAGGTTAAGAAAAAGCGGTAAAAAAGAGAAAGAGCAGAGCGGGTTGGTGGCTACTTTCCTATAATAAACTACATACAAATATCAGTACTTAAAATACATAGAACGTTACATATAAGTTTACTAAAATAAAAAATAAATATATAAAAGATATATATATATAATGTATAACATATGAATATACTAATATATACTTATCACTATTTATATAGATATGAGTGAAAGGAAAGAAATAATTTATTATCTAGCCAAGCAAAAAGTAATCTTGCTGATGAAATAGTACATTGTTATACGAGGGGTGAAAGTAACTTATTTAGCGCCGAGATGGGGTTTAATAGTTCGAGGCACTAAATAAGTCTTTAACCAAAGGTAAACACTGTGCTTTTCATTACGAATACAAGTAAAAATAAAAACACGAATTATCTAAAGAAAAAATGAGTGACTTCCATATCTGAGTCAGTTGAACTCATTGTAAACAAAACCCCACAGCTCGAGAAACGAATGATAATCGGATTGTTGCTTTCCCGCCTATTTTTATTTTTTGCTGTGGCCGTGCCGGTTAGCTTTAGAGCCATTATTTTTAATTTCCATCATTGAAAAATGTTAAATATTTTGCCCAAATCTATTTTATTTTAAAGAAATAGTTGAAAGTTAATTATAATAAAGACATTTAATATATATTCTTTAATGAATACTTAACTTTATGTTACTTCAATTTAACATTGCGCTGTAATAGAATGAGTGGCTGTATAGAAAGATTGAAATTAGTTCAATAGAAATGTGAAATTGGAACCAGTTTTTTTTAATAATATGTCAGTTGAAAGTGATTCTCCCTCCGGGCTGTAAAGCATTACCTTCAATCCGCTCCTCAGGCAACTTCTGAACTACTTTCAGAGTATGAGTAGTGAAAATAGTACATTACGATACAAGGATCGTAGGTGGCATATTACAAACGACGAGGCGATTTTTGTAAGCCCGAGCCGCAGGCGAGGGTTTATAATGTCACGAGTTTATTATAAAACCTAAGATTCGTGTGTTGTACGACGTTTTTCAATACACTTGTGAGGATACTGATAGTAAATAATTAAATATAAATTGGTTAAGAAAGGTACATACATAGTACCCTACAAAAGCTATGATACTACAGGTAACATGGATCATGTAGAAGTTGTAAAAACTAACCTTTATTATATCGCGCCCAGTTTGAGTATCCTAACTATTCACATTTATCATTAAATATCAACACTATAACACTCATAAAACAACATTCAATGTAAAACAATTAAATAAAAATTTTACAAACTTGGCGCCACCTACAAAACGATAGTATGTACAAAAAAATACAAAAATGTTTATTTGCTTTCTCTTACCTACTGTTACATATATCTTTATCTTTTCGTGTTTTTATCTTTTTCTTTTTTATAAGCATAATTACGGAGAAAAAGCTCTGGCGGACATTCAGCCTCTACGAATATTACCTATTTGTTAAATCGAGATAATTTTATTTTTATAATTAAAATATTACTGGCTGATAATATTTTTGATACAATTTATTGAAATAACAAAATATAAAATACTTTTCTCTTTGTATGAATTGATTTAAATATTTTTTATTGTCAAAACGATCCTATAATAATAAATTCTGAAGACCGTACAAAACAAATAATAAAATGACACAGGTTAAGGTACAGGTACTAACATAGGTTAAGGTTTACTAACAATAATGGACTGTGTTGTCTGAAGAATAAATTTATTATATGGGGAAACTTCTTCAGTTCACCTTTATTATTATTATTTCTTTTTATGGGATATCCATCTCGGCTTTATGGGCCGGTAGTATTTAACATTGTTATTATTACTATAGGAATTTAAAAAAATTGTAATACAATCGCACTAGTGTGGTAAAACGCCTTTAACGCACAGTTTGCACTGCCTTCGTAAGTTCAATTTTCGAGCAAGGTGTATTGAAAAGTAATTTTGCAAAGCGGATACAAACATCAATCTGACCGCATTTAATTTTATGCCGAAAGAGTGTTGCTAGCCAACAAATTTTATACTGAACGTTGGTTTTAATGCTAGTGCAACTAACTCTGTACTAACTACTCTCTGTTCATTTATCATTTTGTCTACATAACACACAAGTTACATGGATGGGTAGGACCATGGAACAAAACATAGCATAGAAGAATTAGGGGGTTGGCAACAAAGATTATATTCGTTAGCAGATCGATCTGTGCCTAGAAATCTAATTCAAAAATCTTTAAGTATGTCTAAGTCAAAAATTGTAGACCACTTTCTTGACCGCCGACTGTTCGAGGGCATATTGCTACGGAAAATACACTATAGTTTACGCAAAATTTACGATAAGTAAATCTAATATAGAAGAAAACATACCTACTAATAGTAAAACATCAAGAACATAAAAATTGCATCAAGTACCTTAATAATCAAATTAGTACTTACATATTTACAAGTTTACTAACTAATTCTTCTCCCGGCATGATGTTTTTTTTATTATAATATAATGTTATTTATACTAGAATTTTTTAAATTTAATGTTTTTGTGAGCCTTTTTTTAAATGTCACCACAAAATGTCACTATTGGGTCCTTTCTCAGAGGAATAAAAGACGAAAGCGATGCGTGTCAGAAATCTTTGGGTGCCTTAAAACTATAAAGTTGGTAACTTCCAAAGAGGTTTGATAGGCTCGCTTTTAAGGCGACACGTTCACAGTTCACAAAAATAAAACGTGTGCGTTACTCCAGCCAGAAAATGTCGAAAATCGTCATCCAAGTGCAATAAATAAATAAATTAATAAAAATAAAATAAAATATATTTTATGAAATGGAAATGGAAGGATCATAAGGCAGATTTTTGTGTAGTCTTAACACTGCTTGGAGAACATACAATTTTCTAACTGAGAACAATTTAGATAACTGGTACAATTTTTCAGATAGATAATTAGAATAGAATAGAGCAATAGATAATTAGATATACAGCTTCTGTAAATGGTAAGCAGATTTTTAAATTTGGTAAGCTGATAGTTTTTTAATTATTTGATAAAAACAGTTTCGGCTGGAGTAACGTTACCGCAGCTAGATCTTTTGTTTTCTAACGGGTATGTTGAAATAATTGTTATCTAAATAATTAAGTATCTGTTTGGTATAAATGTTACTACTTAATTTGTACTTGTATTTGCTATGGTTGCGAAGATATTTAAAATCCGGCTGCGGTAACGCTTGCACGATTGCTGCTCTCGGAATTGACTGAACGGATGATTACAATCTTTGTCGCGTCATATTGACTCGGAGATTGATGCCCCTATAAAGGCGCTATAGGCCCCTAGAAAGGCATAGGTGATACTAATACCCTTAATTTATTAGGCATTTTGCTCCACGAGAAGCATCAGATTTGGTTTAATGGAAATCATTACAGGATGTCCTATTTAGATGGGTCATCATCATCATCATCATCATGTAAGGTCGACAACCAACCTCACAAACCCTGGCGTCAGTGTTTTTTTTAGGGCCGCCAAGGATCCATGTCATCGGTTTTAGTGACAAGAAAAACTGCAATCATAATTCTAAATGAACAAAGTTTTTTTTTATTTGCAAACCCAACCCAAAGATTTGTCTTAACAAGGATACTCCACTCCACGGCTTTAAAAGCTTGTTTAAAAAGGATTTTTAATTATTGCTTATTATGTCTTTAGTTTCGTTCGGTGTTACTCATACTGAACCATCTAAATGGGCCATCCTGTATTCCTGTACGAGTATAACGGGGCATGGGAAGTATGAGCTTAGAGACATGTGTATAACCAGCGGGGACCTTTTTCTAATAGTTTTGAATGAGCCAGCGTACTAATTAGTGTTTTTCTAGTATGTAAAGAAAATCATCCTGCTAATTCCATTCTTGTAGAGATAATACCAAATGCCCAGCAAATTAAAATCATCCAAGCCTTCCTTCCTAGAAAGGTCCTATAACGACTCTGTGCCAGACTCTGAGCATAAACCACGGAGACAAATTTGTCTCCGTGGCATAAACCTACCGTGGTGAACTCATTCATGTCATTATTATCTACTTCTATGGTATAAGACACACCTCATTACTTACACTGTGCAACACCTTTATAACAAACCTCAATAACAATAATATTGCAATAAATGTTATACTTATAAAATGGAAGTCTGTGATTGGCTAATGTTTTGTTTACTTCTTGTATTGTTATGCAATTAGATTTTAAAGCTGTAGACTTCAGCATCACAATAAAATAAAATAAATAAAAAAGTTCGAAGCGAGCTGCAACTGACAACTGCCGACTGCACGTGCAGCGACTGCCGGCAGTCGGCCGCGGCGGCATGATTATTTTTAGTTTACCCTCAATAACAATAATATTGCAATAAATGTTATACTTATAAAATGGAAGTCTGTGATTGGCTAATGTTTTGTTTACTTCTTGTATTGTTATGCAATTAGATTTTAAAGCTGTAGACTTCAGCATCACAATAAAATAAAATAAATAAAAAAGTTCGAAGCGAGCTGAAACTGACAACTGCCGACTGCACGTGCAGCGACTGCCGGCAGTCGGCCGCGGCGGCATGATTGGTCAAACGCCGCTACAACTGTAGGTGCAGTCGCCAGCCAGCAATCGGCGGTGACTGCAGACCAGTCTTCCAGTGGAGCAGCGACTGCATGTCAGATTGCTAGAGAGGGCAAAGGAATGTAAAAAAAAATGCGCTACTTTGCGCCGGAATGCGGCAGTTGGCAGTTTCGGTCGCCTTCCAACTTGTACCTTTCTTTACGCTCTTTTACGTCACGACATGAGGTATGTTGAATCGCGATTACACTTTTTAAGGTACTAACGGAGGCTAACTACCGATCGTTGCTGTTGCAGAACCAATTTACCGTTCCATGTGCGAACCAAAACGCAGCAATGAGATGAATAGGTCCAGTTTTTGCAATCCGGCAAACTAAACGAAACAATCGCAAGATGTATCAAATTTTCGCTTATCGAGAGTGAACCTGCCAGCGTAGAAGAGTTGATCTGATGATGACAAAAGCGGGAGTACTGTAAGTAGCGGCCTATAAATTAAGTTTCCTAAAATATTCTATCGTTCTTCTTTGTAGTGCTTTAGCGCAGTGGCCATCGGGCCGGTGTCTCCTTATTGTACCTAGGCATCCCGCTACGATTAGACTAGCGCCGATGGCCTTGAGCATTTGGATTTTTAAACTCCGCCCACCAGTTTTTTACGATAACGCAGCGCCCCACACGGGCCTTCGATAGGATTGTGCACTAACTATCTATATGGTGCCGTCTTGAGCCTCAATAGATGGCGCTAAAAATAACTTTTTTTCATACATAAAAATTTTGTTTTTACTACTTATGACTTTTAGAAAAACATTGAATCCTAGAATTACTGTAATAAAAAGTATATTTGTGAAAAATAATAAAAAGTTAAATATATTTGATTAAATTTTATTATATTGGTAACCTTGATTAATTATTAATTTAGCGAGCGAAGCGTCTCTGTTTCAGCTTGGGCAAATTTTATTTTGTATGTCAATCTGTTTGTCCATCTGTCTGTTTGTTTCACTCTTCAGGTCGCGTTTCTCAACCGATTGTCGTGAAATTTTGTCGAGTCAGTTTTTGTAAATTAAAAAAAAGGGGGTTTTGGGGGTTGCCAGCTTACAAGGCCGCTGAGGCTGATTTCCTCTACAGGTCACATTTTTCAACCAATAAAAAAAATCAATGAATAATAATAAAAAAACAATACAATACTCATAAAAAATTCAAAATAAAATAAAATACAATACCTATAAAATAATAACTAAGAAAAAAAAAAGTAATAATAATAAAAACCAAGGGGTCGGGGATATTTGTTTTGTAGAGAAAAAATAAAAATAAATATGAAAATATTTTTAACCAATAAAGAAAAATTAATGAAATTAAATAAAACAAAATAAAATAGGTATATAAAGTAGGTACATCTCAGTTATTTTGTGGGTAGGTAATTGCATATTTCTCTAAGGCTATTTCTGACCTGTTCGTCACTGGAAAAGCAAAATTACTGATCCGCCAAATAGGCGATATACAATTATTATTTGATATTATGAAATGTGACGACCTATGTGCAATACCTACCATTTGATCGCAAATAAAATTACGAATTCCAGTGAAATGTATAATAAATAAAAAGTTTTGAATTGTATAAAGCGCTTTATTTTAATATTTGGAAAAATCTGAAAGTAGGTAAATTTCCTACCATTGTGATTGCATATCAAAATCTGTGATTCTAGAAAGTATCCAAGGTTTTGGTCGGTGTAGAGGTCCACGTCCTTGTTTCATTTCTCCACTTGATGTTTCCTTCTTCTTACACGAATGCCAGATAAATCTGAGAAAATTAAAACAGGAGTGTAATATTGAGTGTGTTACATATAAAACATTTTATAAAAGTGAAATGCGTGTTATGTTCACCCAAGATGTTCACGCATTATCTAAAGTACCTGGTTGACCGAGCTTAGCTCGTTTATTTTTTTTGTAAGACACCTACGCATTTCGATAAACTCTACTTACTTCATACGTTCAGAAGAAAGTACACGCGGCTAGACATAATAGCACCACTCTTATACTTTAAACGAGCAAGATAAGAATAATAAGGATCTCGGAAACGTACGGCTGCAACGATTTCGCAATTTAGTTTCGGGGGCAATAAATCGATCTAGCTTATAAAATAGATTTCCCCGTATTTTCAGGCTTAAAAGAATTGATACGCGATATCATTGAAATAGAAAGGTAATTTTGGCTCAGTCGGGACACCGCGAGTTTGCAGTTTGAATCTCGACAAATATATTTTCTTTATTTCTTTGTTTTTTTTTTTTCGTTTGTTTCTTTTTTATATTTTTTTTATTCTTTCCTTTAGTTATTTAAATATAAAATGAAAGAAAATTTCTGATAAATTTTTTGGTGGTCTGAAAATTTTCCATCAGATGGCCCGAGTAAAACGAGGAAAAGAATATATTATGTATTATAAAATAATAGGATGGGACTTTTGATAGGATTCAGAAAGGATTATAATAGGAAAATAAATTATTCCCATACCAACTAACCTACCAACTTATTAGCAGTAGTTCCAATTTTGGCCACTTCACAGATACAGTGGTAAAGGCGGCGCTAGTAGTAATATAAATTTGCATTTATTGAGGTTGCGTGGATAATTTCGATGAAATTTAGCATTATATGGGGTTTTAGCTAGGTTAAATTTTTAGTAAAAATAGA
The DNA here is from genome assembly GCA_951230895.1 of Carpatolechia fugitivella. Classification (NCBI taxonomy): domain Eukaryota; kingdom Metazoa; phylum Arthropoda; class Insecta; order Lepidoptera; family Gelechiidae; genus Carpatolechia; species Carpatolechia fugitivella. The sequence goes on from OX579645.1 coordinate 16,059,134, forward strand.
TTTCCCTGCATTGACAATAAATTAGGATCGGAATTTGGATAGAATTCAGAAAGGAAAATAAATTATTATTCCCATGCCTAACAGTGGTAAAGGCCTAGTAGTAATATAAATTGAATTTGTTGAGGTTGCGTGGATTAAATAACGTCTCCGTGGATAAAATAGCATTTTCCATTTCTGTGTTACATATCTGAAAAAATAACTGAAAATACTTTTAAATGCTTTTTTAGAAGAAAATTTCGTCACTATGTGAGTTGTAGTGCCATCTGTTGCAGAACTTTCGGTGTAAGAAAAACGAAGTGATTTTCTGTAAATGTATTTTAATTGAACTAAGTAAATGAAAAAATAAGTAATAACAACGACGACGACGGTAAGTAATAAATAAAAAAACATACCTATAAAAATTGCTCTATCTGTTGGAAAAAATTTAGACCACGAAAAAATAAGGTACTAAATAAGAAATTTTTATTTCTGTCATTTTTGTATTTAAATAACTAAATTAAAAAATTAAAAACAAACAAAAAAAGAAACATGAACAAAAAATAAAAAAGCACATTCATGTGGATTCGATCGTCACCTTCGGTTTCATTGCCTCCCGGTTCCCCAACAGAGCCACCGCGTCATTATGGATAACGGCGAAATTAACCTTCTCTTTTAATGATATGGCGTACAAATTCTTTTAAGCCCGAAAACATGGGGAAATCCTGTTTTACCAAAAACAAAAGCTCGATTCGATCGATTTATCGCCCTCGAGACCCCCTATATACCAAATTTCATCGAAATCGTAGCAGCCGTTTCCGAGATTCTCATTATATATATAGGTATATGCCAGAATTGCTCGTTTAAAGTATTATAGATAATATAAAAAAAAAACAATATACCTATAAGTTGATATTTAATTCCGTGGGAATTCTGACAGAACTCAGGTCACTTATCGCAAACCTTTTTTCACATGTACATTTCTGATATTACTATTAAAACAAGACGAGCAAATCATAATTTACATACAATGCAATTAAAATAACAATTCCAGTGGCTTGTGCGAACTTTACTTGAATGTTGTATGGTTTACGCTTTTTTATCTGTGGCCATGATAATACGAGATTAAAGTGAAGTTTTCATGGAAGGATTGTTATTTTATTAGCATTGCTATGTTAGAAAGAACACCTTTATATTTTTGGTACCATACATTTTTAAAAGCCTTTTTGCATTATAAATAGAAATATTATTCAACTGTTTGCAACCTGCGTTTATTTTAAATTGATACCCTATTAAATATGGTCCCACATTGAATGTAGTAACTTGAACAGATTAGAATTTAAAAATATTATAGTCGTCCAACAATTAAAAAAATGTAATGACGGATGTAAGTGATGTAATAACATCCTATGGAAATAAATATTTTTTGAAATTTGAATTAAAAAAGTAAAATAAAATGAAGGCTGCATAAGGTGTGCTGGTCTAATGCGGCCGTAACAAGCTCTAATTATGTTAGAATGCTCTGGAGTAAATAATAGTATAGAGTATGTGCGTACCTAGGTGTCCTAATGGTCTTATTGTGCACAGGACATTGATACTCCCAGTCTGGCAACTGCAAAATGTATATTATTTCTTCGTCGTCTTCTGCTTCTTTCCGTTTTTCTGCTTCGGTTTTTGCATAGGGCTGTAACAAATCAATAGCTTCGGAAGTTACTTCTGCATGCACCCACAATTAGGGTTGCCAGGTCTTGAAATTGAAAAGCCGGACTGACCAGCCAGCTTAGCTTGACATTTGGGTAGTAAGACCTTATTTTAGTCTTTTCACGACAATTTTTTAAAGTAAAACAAGGCTTTTTTATCATTTACCATAAAATCTTCAATTTTAATGAAACAACAATAAAATGGTAAAATGTAGAAAGCCTAACCTAACAAAAGCCGATTATCGCCTAGTTTGGCCGGACATGCAACCAAAAAGCCTGACTGTGTCCGGCTTTATCCGGACGTCTGGCAACCCACAATGAAATACGTGAATCGAACGTTGATCAAAAATAGTTGATCTGACGAGACATGTAAAAAACATCAAACATCGCACTAATATTATAAATGTGAAAATATATTTGGATGTTTACCTATAGATGATTGGATGTTTGTTCCGCCTTCGCGCTTAAAGTATTCAACGAATTTGGATGAAATTTGGAACGGAGATTCTGTAATCTGGATTAACATATAGGATACTTTTTACGATAAAAAGTCTTATTCCCACGGGAAAATCTTACATAACGCGAGCGTAGCCACGGGCGGACCGTTAGTTAATAATATTTATAATACCTAAAAGCCCTGCAACTCCACCTTTTAGTCCACGGGCAGGTTGTTTTTTCCTGTGGTCCACCAAGTAAATGATAAGAGGTTTTCATTGGCTCAACGTAGCACTAAAGTTGGGCTATGTTTTGGTATAATTTGTGAGTGAAAATAAACAATTTAGCGATTTTTAATTAGAGTTTCTTCGGTGCTTTGGGCTGTTCGTTTGGTAAAGTAACTGCAAATGTCTATAGGTACTGTGGCAATTATAGTACATTACTGCCGCGGCCGCAAAATTAGTTATTACCGCAAGCGAGGCGTGCCGGAGAAAAATATATTATTTATTACTTATTATTCTGCTGTATTCACGAAAAATTAAAATGTGAAACTTACGAAAACGCTAGGTGCAGTTATAGCTTCGCTTGGGTCGAGGAGGCCATCGAGAATCATTTGGTTGAGCTTATTCTTTCGGGCCATATTAAAGTTCTTAGATTTGTCTCCTGTCAGAGGAAACGTTATAAGTGGTCGCCTGTTAAAGAAAACAGAAAAACCAAAATGATAAAGGAATAAAAGACTTGGAAATTAATAATTTATTAGCTCACAATAAAATTCAGTACTTCGTTTTAAAGTCGGTAGCAGCCAAAAGTTGCGAAGGAAGGCGATGCGATGGAACCATTGGTTCATAGGACGGAACCGACCACAACGCTCGTTTGTTCGTTCGGTCGGGTGCTACCTTAGATAAAATATTCTAAGGGGGGATGCAATCTTTGCTAGATAAGATTAGATTTTTCATTTTATTTGTTGGCCACGACTTTTTGGATGGCACTGACTTAAAAAAAAAATGTAAATAAAAAATTGTAAATACTGTAATTGTAAATTGTAAATATTTACTTAACATGCTACCCATAGAGGAAGTAATACTACGTATGCTACCTATCTACGTAAATGAGGATGGCCTTATTCATTTTATATTCCATCTAAAATGCAACTATTTAGTGAAAATATCATAGTGTCTGACATTTTATAGAAAAATAAATACCACAGTATTTTTTGTACGGAATATAGTTTTATGATAGTTTTATGAACTGGGAAGAAATGCGACGCGACAACGGTCGTTTCAAAAATAATCTTTTGTCAATTACATTGTTAGGAATTAGAATGTTCAGGTTATAGAAAAGAAGGAACCGAATAGGCACCTAACGCAACCAACCTGAATGGATCTAAGTACAGGGCCCTCTGTGGCAAATTGAAGTGCTTCGCAATGTACTCAGCGTCTAGAAACTGGAAGTCACTCTCCATGGTCGATTCTGAGGAGGCAGAACCTGGCTTGGAGGCGCCTCCTCTTGCTCCGCCGGCGGCAGGGTCCCGCGGTACAAGACATATCAGCGGCAGCCCGTTCACCGCCTTTCCTCCGCTGGCGCTCGCTGAGCCACATGGGCAGCATCTGACAGATACACCAAATACTATCATTACGATACATACACCAAATTATATAAAATCTATTTTTTTTTTCAATTGTCACGGAACTTACTTGCTCGACATAGTACGTTTATTGTATTTTTTTAAATTTTATTAGTTTTAAAAATTATTTACGAAGCGGATGGCTATAACATAATTTTTATAGATAGCACTTCATACTTTAAAATTTTATTGTAAATTGTGTTTATGTCCGACGAAGTTTCTTGATTGACAACTTGGTGAAAGATGAATGACATATTGACACAACTTTTTACAATAGATCTGAATGGCTTTGCCTCGGGTTATAAATTCGTATTGCAAACGTTGAAGCGGTACAACAACTGGCGATCTCAGGATGTAACTAACACTCGCTTAGGAAGGAGAGGGAAATGAACTTACCTTTAGAATTTAAGATGGCGGCTACTCAATCTAGACACACGGCAGTGTGTTCGCCAAGTTAGAAAAGGAAAAGGGTGACGAGACGACACACCAGTGTTTTTATTACACGAACCATTTCGAAACACATTCAACCCCCCAAAACTTAAAATCTATTAGACCTATGTTTTCTAATTTAATGATAGTTAAGTTTTATGTGCGTGTAGATGACTATTAAGACCCCGTTAGTTAATTAAAAGACAAAATTGCTTTATTACTAGGTTTACTTGTATCTAATTAACTAACTAGGTATGTAAACAAATCTTGAAATTCAATTTTAATCCACTTTTGATTGTCGCATCATTTTGAATTTTTATGTAATTCGGATGACAATACAAGGGACCATCGAGCTGATCTGATCATGGAGTCAGGGTTTAATTTGGGTTCTTTTCATTTGTAATGATAAGTCGAAGTCGTTGGTGACGAGAGTCTGATGATGGAGCTGGATAATGGAACTCTTTAATGGCTACTAGTAAACCCCTCCAGTTTGGGCTCATTTAGTTTGTTATGATGAGTCGAATACAGTGCAGCTGGTGACGAGGATCTGATGATGGAGCAGGGAGCTGGATAGTGAAACTTTTAAATCGTGCTGGCTAATGTTGCGCTTTATTTTTCACAAGCGACCCGCCCCTCCCCCTCGATGCTGTGGAGTGAAGGTCGCCCGGCGACTGCGGTTACAGACTTTAATATTGACACCGTACTACAACTTATTGAAACTGACAAAAAAATTACTTGCCAGCAAATTCGTGCTTTGTTAGGCATTGGAATGAGCCAAGTGCAAAACATTTTATATATGCATCTGAAGGTTCGGAAACCTTTCACTCGATGGATAACGCATGACTTAAAGGAGGACCAGAAACGACTGCGTGTCCAGTAAAGTGTGGTGCAGTAAAATGATTAAAAAGTTTAACGGAGGACAGTCATTGGCTTTCTATGATATCGTGACAGGTGACGAAACCTGGGTGTACTGCTTTGAATCAGAAAGAAAAAGCCACAAGCACGTATTCCACTTGGCTAAATTCAGTCGTCCTAAACGATTTAGTGACTAAATTCAGTCAAGTGAAACTTTTAATTTAGGTTTTTTCGTGGCTGGCACCGACTACAAAAAGTGTTGTTTATTTTACGTAAATATTAAAAAGTAAAAGTGATTGAATTGTATTCTATTGACCATTTTTATTAATGTCAATCTTGCATACATAAATAGTTATTAATATTATTTGTTACTCTTTAGTGCAAACAAATGTGTTTTACTTTTGAAGGAGGTTTTTGATTTTTTTTAAATAGTTTTTATTGTGAATTATTAAGTTTGAAAGTTTAAAATTTTCACGCAGTCGGGTTTTTTGTTTTTATAATAATCTTTTTATTTTAATCTTTTTAGTTTTCCACAAATTATATAGGTAATTCAATTAAAAACGTTGAAATTTTTGATGTTTTTTAACATTTCTCATTCCAAATTACATTTAAACATACAAGTTGTATATATTTTTGAAAACCATTCATAAAGCCCTTTATTTTGATACCCCACTCGATAGGTTTTGGAGAGATAAAAAGTTTTGGAGTCTATGTTCTGGCGCCAAAAATCAGCCATCTCAGTTTTTTTATTTTGATGTACCCAGTGTCACACTCACAAGTAAGACAAATCTAACGACACCTTTTTAGCTAAAATCCATCAAGCCGTTTAGGCTGTAGAGCGTGCCACAGAAATATACATATATACATACATGCACTAGAAAAACATAACCCACCTTCTAAAGCAGTCGGGTAAAAACGATAAAAATTATATGTTTAACATACATAGTTTCCATTTTTTTGTGAGTTATAATGTATAAAAATTGCGTATTGTTAAATAATAAAAATTATAAAAAATGAAGGATTTAAAGTGCTTTTAAGCATATACAAAGACATCGATGAAAATGTACTGCATGCACTGCATGCACTGCATTTTTATATTTATTGAGCTCACGGCCAGGCCGATTTTTTGTTTCTTTGACAGGACTGGAGCCATTACAAAAACGTCCGACCGAATTCACTGTGCGCACGCAACTGAATCAGTAACAAAATTAGGAAAGTATAATAAGAAGCTTCTAATTAGCTTCCTTTTTAGGTTCCTAGTTAGGACGACTGAATACATCTGAGATTTGAGTTTGGGAACGCAGCGTTGTGTTCCGTACTCGGTCTGTCAGTTTAACTCCAAGTATGTTGCGTTCCATGTTCCGTTGGCAAACCTTGAGTTTGGATAAGTTTGCGCTTCAGAGTAAGCGGGAGGTCCCTTCATAAGTTCTTTCATGGACCAATAGCTCTTCCAGGCATTCACGGTGCGTCTCGTCCTCCTTGTCTTGTCTGGCCTGGAAAGAGACTAATTGGCCCAAGTAAATGTACTCACGAACGAACATATGACATTCTTACCCTATCCACTTCTACCATACGCTCCGTGCTAAATAAAATATAAATAAATCAGTATAATATAACAATCAAAATGAAAAATCAAAATAAATTAGAAAAGATATACAGACTCGCAAGGTCTACAGCTCACAGAGCCACTAGTGTCTAGACATTCATGTTCAAATCGGAGATGTTCTGAAGAGTGATAAATGTGGACGAACTAAGTGAGGGAAATATGTCTGTATCGTAGCAAGTAGAAGGGAGTGGTCTCTGCAGCGTGATTATTTATGCCTATTTATTAGTATTGTTATATTCTAAGAATAATGTAGATAACGAAGGGGATTCCCGACAAACAAAGTTTAAGAACCACCGAGTCAATTATGACGTAGGCATGTTCCAAATAAGAGAATACCAGGCGCAGTATATTATTATACCATGAAAACAGTCAGTCGACAGTGGGTCTTTCCTTTTGTAGGTTTGCCGACGAAAGTTAAGAAAATCGAAGCATTGGTAAAAAATGGTTGCTTCTTTTTCCGGCAAATCAGGACATTACACTACAGTATCGTTTGAAGATCAAAGGAAAGTGACTGCAGATTGGTACGTCAACACTTGCTTGCCCAGAGTCTTAGAAAAAGTTCACAAAAAGCGTCCTCGAAGCAATGCCCTCCTTCACCACGATAATGCATCCTCACATTCCGCTAAGTTAGCACAAGCCTATTTGAAGGCTTCAAATGTGGAACTGAAGACGCATCTGCCTTACTGCCTGGACCTCGCACCCTACGACTTCTTTTTGTTTCTAAAAATTAAAGACAAACTTAGAGGCACACGTTTTACGAGCCCTGAATCGGCGGTGAATGCGTTCCTTGAAGGCACTGAAGAGGTCCCTAAGGAAGACTGGTCCGACAGCTTTGTACAGTGGTTTCAGCAAATGCATTAATTGTGAGGGAATATACTTTGAAAAACAATAAATGTATCGTAAGTCTTATATCTAGTCTTATTTATCAGAATCCAGAAGCTTTCAGTATGCTAGCTCAGAAGAACAAAAGACGATCGCTTCGACGAGCGTCCGAAATCTTTGGCCCAGTATTACACTAAACCTTCGATCTACTAAACAGATTTCTTATAATCTTTAGGAAGGTTATTAAAAACGAGATGACGATTGTAAGCTTTTTAGCTTACAACAAAGGATTAAAATTGTGCAGTCGATTCGTCCTTAAAGGCCATGATGAATTCGATGTTTGACAGCTCTCAAATAATATCTAATCAATCCTATATAATTATTTATAAATTTTCTATAAAGATACTTTTTGTGGTATTGTATTACAATAATCAAATTGGAAGGCCTAATCCATGCGATACAGGGAATCCTAGTGCGAGGATTAGACAAGATAAATTGTTGTAACCTTTTTAATTTGAGCATAATAAGTTATTCTTATTTTTATATAGTCTAATCAAGATACCCATCTCCTATCCGTTTTTTAGGGTTCCGTAGTCAAGAAGGAACCCTTATATCGCCATGTACGTCTGTCTGTCTGTGTCCGTCCGCGGCTTAGCTCAGAGATTTTCAGTACTAGAAGACTGTAATTTGGCATGGATATATAGGTACATATTAATCATAACGACAAAGCTGAAGAATAAAATCTTGAAAAAATATTTTTTTAGGATTCCTCTGGTAAACGTGAAGTGGGGGCTATTTTTTTTAGTAACGATTACCTTATAGTGTGAGGTATCATTGGATAGGTTTTTAAAAAACAATGGAGGTTTGTTAATTATTTTTTATAATAGTACATTACGATTTACGATACAAGGATCGTAGGTGGCATATTAGAAACGAGCTGACTTTTGTAGGCCCGAGTTGTTATACAACCTAAGATCCGTGTGTTGTACGACGTTTTTCAATACACTTGTGAGAAAACAGGTAGTTAACGCAACATGAAAAGCAATGCAAATTCTACAAAATTTGCTCCAATCTCGTACTAAAAATTGGTTTCCTTTCTAAAAACATTATTATTGAGAAAAGGCACTCGCGAACATTCAGCCTCTACGACATTCGATTATCAATAATTTTTCGTTAAACCAAGATAATTTTATTTTTATTATTAAAATGATACTGGCTGATAATATTTTTCATACATAATTAGTTGAAATAAAAAAATATTAATGCTTTTTTTTTTCTTTGTAAGATTCGATTTTGAATGGTCCTGGCTGAAAATATTTCTGTTAGAATATGTAGAAACTAATTAATTCATTTTCAAGCTCTTGCTGTCATCCAAACGTGCTGAAAATGTAACCTCGGTGACAATGCAATAATTTGGTACCGTGGAGCTGGTCATTTAAATTGATTATAAGAGCGTAACTTCCGAAATAAACTTCAATAATTAAAAAAAAAATGTAAAAGAAATCGCACTATACCCGGGTTACTATAGGATGAGCTCTGACAGCTTCAAAATTCTTCACACGGACGTTAACAACTTTTTTTATAATATTCAGTTTAAAAACCTAAAAAATTAAGAAAAAGTAACTTAACCTCTTATTTTATCATTATACTAATTTTACTAAATAAATAAACGACATAATATTAAAAAGTTTTTAAAATTTCCGGGTATAGTGTCGTAAATGACACGTAAATAGTAATGAAAACGAGCAGAATTATGTTACGTGTTGTGTAAGATTTTTCTCTATTCCAAAACTATCTCTATTCCAAATTTCATCCCAATCCGTTCTGTAGTTTTAGCGTGATAGAGTAACAAACATCCATCCATACATCCATACTTACAAACTTTCGCGTTATTTTATTTTATTTGGGGGGCTTACAGCTTTTTCTACAAATCATATAACATACGTAGTAACTTATATGCCATTTACAAGCTTCCACATATAAGCTGAAATATTCTAGGCAGAATGAATGAGACAAAAAATAAAAAATGCAATACCAATTACATATAAAGCGATATTCATGTTATTTAGCAAAGAAATCTTTAGCAATAGAGTTTTTTACTTGACCAGGCTTGTTTGCAAAAAGATCGAATCTATTGTCGCTATTTAATCGGTTAAAAGCATTGAGTACTCTGGGCAAATAGCTATTTTTTCTGTAATTAGTACGAGAAGCAGGGACCTGAAACAAATCACATTTACGCAGAATTCTAGTAGGAATTTTATATTGAACTAGACCTAGCAAATCAGGGCAATCAATTTTCCCCTGGCATATATCCATAAAAAAGCATAAGTCGGCGACATCTCGACGCAAAGACAAGGGCAATAAGTGAAGTTTTATACATCTAAGGTTGTAATCATCATACGGGATTTTAAATTTAAAATAAAGAAAGCGGGTGAATTGGCGTTGGATTTTTTCAATACTGTCGGAATAAGCGTTATAATTATTAGTTACGCCAGTATTATAGTACTCTGTGTTATTAGTAAGGATTACAATAAAAACACAAAAGTACCTGCGTCCTTCCTACATGGTTTTAATCTTTCGAGTTTACTGTCGCGGTCCGGATCGGTTCTGTCTGTAAAATAATGCCTATATCTCTAAACAGGTAAGTGTTAGGCCCAACGCACACCGAGCGCGGCGGCGCGGTGTGGCAAAGATACTGAGAAGTCAACAATTTAAATTAAAACCTAATCCCTATCTCATAAGGTTGAAAACGCCAGGCAAAGACAAATAAGAGCGAGCGGCACACAGCGGCCACGAGAGCCGGCGGCGCGCGCGGACCTTATAAGATAGGGATTAGAGTTTCATTTAAATTGTTGACTTCTCAGTATCTTTGCCGCGACGCGCTCGGTGTGCGTTGGGCGTTAGATTTCCAAAATCCATAAAACCATCCCGTACCGCTACCGCAGCCGCGTCGCCGCCGCGCCGCCCTCCGGCTGCTTCATTGACTATTGCTCGACACATTGAGCAAACGCGTGCGCGTCGCAAATCGTCTGTCAACCCGTGACATTGCGTATAATGCGTTCCACCTAGTTAGCACCCCCTCCCTGCCACCCCCACACCCCCTGCCTCACCCCGGCTCACCGTGACTGATCACCCCTATCTAAATACGAGTCGTGAGGCATCAAGGCATGCAGTACCTACAATGCAAACCATTAGATCATCGAATCAAAGGTAGTGTCACTTTGTTGATTCACCGAAACTGTGAATTTGAGCGTGATAATATAAACATACTAAATAAACATACATTCAATGTTATTCCAATATCAAAACAATGCGTGTGCATGCTTATTCAGGGATTCCGGGTAGTCTGAAGCCCCTGGTAGGGATGTATGTGAGCTGTGGATGATGTACAAACGGTAGGTAACCTTATGGCGGTGGATTCAAGTGGACGGAGGGAATAATTTGATTCTTCCCTGTCCTGTCATTATGGATAATGTACTTACAGTTCCCGTCACGTAAAAAGTACGATGGACGAAATAGAGGGGCTGTGTTTAAAATGCGTACAGTGACCTAGTACATAAACATTATTAAAAATGGGAAACAGAAACATTACTTTGTCTAAGTTGTTTTGGTACGACTGTTTTTTATTTTTATTTTATTTTATTTTAGACTGTGCTCATTTTTTAAGCAAGCACATCCAGTCCGTACATCGTTCTCCTTACGTGGTGCGAACAGGTGTGCTATAATGTTCGTCATGGCCATAGGTATTTATTTACACCACAGCTGCATTCAGATCACGCGCGAAGGTTAGTCCTGATATAGGTATATCATTATCAAGATTGTTGATAACATTTATTTAAGAACCTAAGTCGACTGTCTATAAGTAAATAAATAAGAAAGCAGTAACGTACTAAACGGCTCTTCTATTTTTGTGTTTTTGTGATAGATGGAAGTTTTATCGCTTAAGTTATTTTTTTTAATTGTACTAATGCAAATAGCTAGTGAAATTGAATTATTATTACGAGATCGCAATATGTTGCTAGGGGCGGGTCGAGGTATTGTTATGCACCCTCTTTGGGCCCTGTGCCACTGGATGCACCGCATTCCGTGGCACACGTGTTCTTAATAAAGATTTAGCAATTCAGACAAACGTCAAACTACGCAATAAAATTAATATCGAAATATACCTATATAACTAAACGAATAGTGTTTTGGATATAATGATAGTAATCGCAGTACGTAAAATAAAAATAATTTTAACAAAAAAATAGAAACCTCCTTTAAATTACCTTATATGTTTATCTTCACTAAAAAGTAACAAATAAAATAACATTTCAAATGAAACATGAAAAAAATATATAGCCATGTATATTTAAATAGATAGGTACCTGTATTAATACTTAATACATGTATTAAGTAAATATTTAGAATTTTGTACTTCCTTTTGGAGTTCGAACCCGGAACCTCCGTAAAGAGAGTCAATCACTCGACCGCTCGGCCATAGAGGCTACAATTATTTATGATTTCCAATACGAGTACAATAACGGTATCGCGATGCATGTTGCTATCATCAGTTGAGGAGATTCCGCTTTTATCTCCTATTTCATCATCAGGTTTTAACAAAATTTGTATGAATCTATCCCTAAGGCACATTCTATCGAATGAAAAAAGAATCATCAAAATAGGTTAAAAACTGACTGAGATAATGACAAAGAATAAGGCGAATAACGATGCGAATGCTACATTCCGTTGAGGAATTTCCAAGTTTTACCTCATGTTCCACTATCAGATCTGAACGGAATTTATATGAGACCACCTCGAATCGAAAGGAAATCAAATTAGAATTATCAAAATCGGTTTACAATTAGCGGAGATATCTAAAAATATATACAACCGAATTGAGAATCTCCTCTTTTTGAAGTCGGTTAAAATATAAAACACTTTTATATACTCAAGACAGGGAAGACAATGTTTTCGGGTTAGTATAAGAAGACCCCAGCCAGGCGCTGAAAGATTTTATTCAATTTTGGACAAGTGAATATTTAATTTTATTTAGTAACTTTAAACAGTGTAATTTGGTCACAAATCTATTTTTATTTCTAATTTAAAAATTCAATTTAGTCACAAGAGATATACCTACTGTAGATACTAAACAGATTTGTTTATAAAATTACATCAACTGTATCTGTGTAACGCATAATGCTACCACGATTATTTCGTGAAAAGACATAATAATGTAGGTATAGATAATGCAAAGGTTGTCTGGAAGAAATTACTATTTAGCAATAAGGCCGCCTTCTTGCATACTTTCCATTTCTTTTAAAAATGTGTATTTTTCTTGAGTGTGCAATCAAGTATATGCGTAGTAATTCATTCTTATTACTCGTATTGCACTCACTATACTCGTGCGTGAGTCGATTTTATACTGTGACGCACTAACTCCATAATATCGCGGGACATCAATAGACATATGAAAAACCAGCCAAGTACGTGTCAGGCTACGCAAAGTGTATAGGTAGGGTTCCGTAGCTGCCCAATACAGTAGTATTACTCGTTAATCTGTAAAGCCTACTTGAGTTTGATAAATTTTCCTTTTTTTATTATATACACCACTACCATGAATTTTTATACATTTATAAATAGAATGGTTTCGTCGGTAGGGGGTACACTTGACTCTAACAAAAAGTGAGCAATTTAAATCAAAATGTAGGCTGTGAATGATGATGCCAATATAGAATTAACATGAGCGAATCACCGAGGTATTGACTGAACATAACCCGCTGTTTCAAAATTCAATATCGGTAGACAAATCCCGAGCAGATCCTCTGAAGCCCCATCTCGACATCCCTCACCGATCTCAATAACCGAGTGCTCTCGAATTTGACGACGACTATAGCTTGAGATTCGAGATCCATCTGACGATTAAGAACTAGTACCCGCCCACCTGACGCCCGGGTGATTTTGGCCCGGGGTTGGGAAGCGCGGCAGAGGGGAGGGTTCGTATTTCACAATTAAATTTTTCTAGAGCGAGTGTGTACGCCGAGCTACGCCGCCGCACGCTGTCTGAGGGCGGCTGCAGATGGTTCCCAAACTGTCTCAAATGTACTCTACGAACTGTGTCAATCTCTAATTAGTTTAAATTTTTACCTAAAAAGGTCATGCATGTACTATTGATGTTGCAATTGAGGATTATTACATGCGCACTATTTGAGTAAGTATTTGTATCCCTAGCACCATTCTCCATGTACCCCGTGTACCCGAAGAAAAAACCTAATTAAATATTAGGTATGCCTTTTGAACGCAAGGCGAACATAATTTTGTAATTACATACATATATGGTGGCTCATTTATTGACTTCGTGCACTCTTAGTTTCTTAAAGTTATTAGGACAAGTTATTAGTAATAGCTATTAGACCCTTCTAAGGCGACAGAGTATCGTTGGTAAACGAATTAAAGCGCAATTGACTAATTGGGGGATGAAGAAAGACGGCTGTTAGGGAAGAAAGCGTGCCAGCAGGCAAGCAGTGAAAAATTTAATCCGAGACAATAGACGAGTTACGCATCAAGAGATTCAGCACATACAGTCGACGGTTTGGATGTTTCAAAACGAAACTTGGCACCAAAAGTTAATGTAATTCAAAGAAGTATATTATATTATAGTATTAAAAAAAACTATGACGAACACGCGCGAATATAGATTTTGGCAGCTCTTTAAAAGAAAAAAAAAACATGTAATTTACTAACATTATAAATTCTTGGGCATCGCTCTAAGACACAATATTGACTGTGATTATGCAGAAATATGGTAAACACCTTCCATAGTTAACTCACAATAAAGAAAGTTTCTTCTTCTTAAGTACCTGTAATATTATTGATATTGAATTTATTGTCATTTTTGATGTAAAAACGAAAAACTGCAATCTATTACCGATAAAACCACGGACTACAGACGAACGCGATCGAGATCTTTTGTTTTTCGATTACCCATGATAAGTGATTTTTAAGTTGAGTACCCTCATTATTGGAGACATACCAAGAAATGCATTTATTAATTCCTAGAAAAATAAAAATTACCTATTTGGGGCGGTAACTTGCGACCTTTACCTCAATAAGTAAATACTGAATACAAGTTTGGGAGCCACTGTGTTCCAGTTTAATATCGCACTGACGACACGGGGCGGCACGTGCTACACAGAGATACATTAACAAAGGAGCACACAGCCACCCTGCAACCGCCGCCGCCGCCACGAATCATTATCTGCCTAGTTAAATACCTACCTACCCGATTTTTAAAGCATTAAAGTCGAAATGTAAGAAAAGGAGACCACGATCCTATTGATTACATGCTTTGCCTATCAAATGGCATCAATCAAATGGATGGTTGCACAGGCCCATCTCGCTTCTGAGTCATGTTTATGAGCTGTCAGAAACCTGGGGGTTATGTTCAGCAGTGAATGTCTTCCGCCTGAGTGTGGTGATAATGGTGATAGGGACTTCCCGTTAGGTCTTACATCCCGAGCGATGACTCTAAGCTTAAGCTAAAATTTTGACACTTAATTTGATGGGCGGGACATTCATCTCATTATTTCATTTTTTGTCTTTTATGATGGTCAAAGAATACGTTATCCAATAAGAACTTTTTATAGGGATTATGCTTAATTGCCCTAATTCAGGGTAGGCTCGAGCCCCTCGGTGGGGACGTATATCGTCGCCTTCAACACGTATAGCCTTAAGTAGAAATTAACTGTTGATTTTGATTCTCAAGTTACGTCTGTTCGTGTTACAATGTTTTTCTTAATTTGAGATTTACGTGCATTTAATGTTTACTCATTCAATCTGTACGTGTAGTTTTTAAATCTGAACACAGTGAGTTAGGTTTACTGAAATAAAACAAAAAATATGCGAATAATCTAAGATAAATCAGTTTAAAAAATAGATCAACGTGTAAAAAATCTAGAAAACTAAAAAATAATTAATAGTACGTCCGCCCGTCTAAGACCGATATCATCAAAATTTCTGGTGCTTTTCTTCATGATATTTGGAAAGAACACGCTCTCGTGATCTCATAAAGCTGAGTCTTAAAGGGCGCAATCCTCCGCAGCAGTTTTTATTCAAATTTGTGATAAAGAGGAAAAATAGCAAAGTTTGGGCGGTCTTAAAAGTTTCCTCGGCAACTTTTTTGCGTCTTAACAATATACACGATACTCAGTCCATTGAGGACTACACGTTAATAGCAAAATCGTTCTCCAGACTCAAATTATAATTAACGAGCATTTTTGGCAATTATCACACTTCCATAAAAACTGCTGCGGCGGATTGCGCCTTCTAAGACTCAGCTTTATGAGATCACGAGAGCCAAATATCATGAAGAAAAGCACCAGAAATTTTGATGAAATCGGTCTTAGACGGGCGGACGTAATATAATATCAACGTAAAACAATTTCTGGAATACTAAAAATAATTATTTTGACCAAAAATGACTTTAATGAGGCAGCGATCGGTGGAATGGAATATATTCTATGAAAGTTTCTGCAAACATACCTTCATTAGCCAAGTTATTGGACGATGTTTCAGGACTGTGATGACCATGATGGACTCAAAGTCACACCAAAGTGTCACACTGGTGTGAAAACAAAGTATAGTACCATGGAGCCATAGGAATTTTTAAACGACACAACATAACTTCATCGACTTTGGACTCGTTGGAGACCTTAAAACATACCTGATGACCAGGGTCTTATGATGGAGCAGTAATGTAGACATAGGAACCCCTCAAATACACCACATAACCTCGTCGTGTTTGGTTTCGTTGGATTTGTTTTCACAAGATCTTTAGTCATATGTGGTGTTCAGGGCCTCTTGACGAAGCCAGAAGGTGGCCGTAGAGACTTTTTTACGATACATCATAACTTCGTCGTGTTTGGGCTTGTGGGATTTGTTTTGACAAGTTTTTCAGTCTCATTTGATGTCCAGATTCCGTCCATTGTGGCCTAGTGTTAGTACAGTCTGACAGAAAATTAGATATCGCTGACGCTGTAGATATTTTTCTGATATACTTGTTAGTGTAACTTTGGGCAAATCAATGGCCGCCTGAGCTGCCGCCGCGTCGTCGCGTCGTTGTGTATGTCAGGAAGGAATATATTTAAATTTTAATTTTACGTGTACGTCAACCATGCTAGAAAAATAAAAGAATCGGGCTTAGTCAACTCGTCCCCAAACATTAAGGGTAATATGTCTCGGGCAGCAGTACAACACCTGTTACGACTCCCTAGGGGATAGCCCCTATTGGATTTTACTACCATAAATTATTTTCGACTATATCTTCCTACACGCTAAACTAAAATGCACCGTATGCTGTTTTAAATAAATTTTTAATCAAATTAGTCATATTCGTGGAAGGAATTTGATTTAAGTTATACATTGATGAGAGAAGTTAAAAAATTAAATAAAGCTAAAAAAGGCTAGCCTAGCTAGCTAGTGAAATAATTTAACTGAACTTAAAATTTTCATGCAGACAAAAATATTATGCTTGCCACGAATGTATCGGATTTCACGAAGTGGCATGGCGCACTTTGAGTACTTTGGGCCTGCTTTATTTATGATGTGTGTGGCAGCTGTAAAATAAAAACGCTTACAAGGTAAAATTGTAACGCTGAATGTGCATTGTAAAGTTTTTTACAACCTTTTACTCATGGATGGCCCGTCCTAATCAATATTACTAATCTGTCTGTTGATAGGCAACGGTAGTGACACATTGATGATTACACGATTAATAAAACGCGGTTAAGCGACAAATGTGACAGCAAATTAATTACTTGTAACCCTTGTGTTGCGCCCGTGGCAGTGCAGTGCGCTGCTTGCACCGGCAGCGGCGCGGGCGCAGGACAAGTGCGCGGAACGTGCTCCCGAATGCAAGCGGTGCGATGTCATCAATTACACCCAATGCGAATTACTGTCAGCTCTTTGTCGCACCACCCTATTTTGACCTGATTTTGCTCGCAAAAATATTTCTTGTGTGTTGTGTTGTGTTGAGTTTACACCTATGTAGACTTGTATGAAAAGGATATATATAATTAGCATGACGACGACGACGACGGCTACAGTGCAATAATATTCTTAATAAAAACTACTCAAATCATCATGAAATTCCATTAAAAAATTACGACACACAATTGTTACACAAAAAAGTAAAGTGTTAATAAATTATGATTCATTGGGTACCGTACCACAAAGCCCTAATTTAGGGTAGGTAGGGTAAGCTCGAACGCACCCCGGAATTCGGATATAGATTTATTGTAGATAGGAGGATCTTAAGTCTTAATTTTATTATAAAAGTTTTTATTTTTATTTATCACAACGCCTAACATATACTTTTGTCCTTTTAAGATTTCCAGTTTCTCTTTTCGTCGTTTTAATCAACGAGTATACTCGTACTAATATAATAAAGAGGAACCTTTGTAATTTTGTATTTGTGTAACGAATAAACTCAAAAACTACTGAACCGATTTTAAAAATAATTTCAGCATTAGAAAGCTATTATTATTCCTGAGTAACATAGGCTACTTTTTACCACGGGAAATATGTTTTTCCCACGGGAAAATTCAAGAATAAAGCGGGTGTGGCCGCTGACGGTCCGCTAGTTGAGTAGCTTTTGAACACCGTAAATACTGGGCACGTCTAATATTGAATTTGTAATTATGTGTATTAATGAAGCCATCACAAAGCGTTGTTGGGATTTTGTTACCATGTACCCTGCGGTTTCCCACGGCTTGGACTGTGCGGTGCCGCTGACTGTACCCCACGTTGTAATATAGAGCTGCTGCCGCTATTTGCGCCACAAGTTTTGGATTAGCTCGGCTTAGCAATCTTATCCACGCGATTAGACTTGCTTGACATTACGCATGGGAACACCATGAAAGGACATGTGGTGCCTGGAGTGAGTACATCGCTGACTATGTTAGATTTAGAGTGCGGTAACGGTAACCATAGTGGTAACGCTCAGCTCTCAAAGTTTTATGTGCTTTGTTATTAGTAATTACAATCATTATTCTCATAAAATCTAAGACTCAACTATTACCAACTTATTCATAAAAACTCTTTCGAAAATGTTGAATTCAATTTATTATAATTTTATTGATCCACTTTGTTGGTATGATGTGTTTAATTTGTCAACATTCTTGCAATATTGTAATTTGTAAGTAGAAACTGC
Organism: Carpatolechia fugitivella; assembly: GCA_951230895.1. Lineage (NCBI taxonomy): Eukaryota > Metazoa > Arthropoda > Insecta > Lepidoptera > Gelechiidae > Carpatolechia > Carpatolechia fugitivella. The sequence goes on from OX579645.1 coordinate 16,077,769, forward strand.
GTCATATTCAAAGCACCCGCAGGTAATTCAATTGAAATAGGTAGTTAGTATATCAGTGTCAAAGTAAATTATAATATTGGGCTGAAAGGGATGACGTGACGTGCGTGCGTGTCGCAGATCGCACTCGAGCGCATATCTCTTTAATCCGATTAGTGACATCTGTCCACTCCACCAGTATCAATACTAGTTTTGTTTATAAATTCACTTGACTTTTTTTACAATGATAAGTCGGAATCATCAAATCTACTAGTACTAACTAAGAAACTAAGATTGAAAATACACGTTTTTAAAAAAAAATGAATGACGATAAAATTTAATTCCAAGAGTAGCCGTGTATAAGGCTTTTTTCATAATACTTTAAAATAAAGTACAGATGGTGAATTAGTAGTTATCTTTCACTTGCTTTTATCCCATTATTGGGAGTGTGGTACAATTACAAAGTATCCAATTAAAAAATAAAAATCTATTATATTTAATTTAAAAGTCACAGAAATGGCCGCTCACTTTTGCTTCGGATCTAAAGTGCGCACCGCTTATGAGTAAGAAAAAGCTAAAGGACCTCGGAAATAAAGTATAAAAATTCCTTCCGTTGTTGAGTTCATTTCCATGTAATTAATACTGAGCCATTTAATTTTATTTCAATAAATTAACATTTGAGATTAATAAAATGGTAATCGTCCACTCCGAGCTGCCTGGCGTCACGGCGTTAACTGAGCTTTCATTTAAATTACATAGTTATTTATTAAACATGTTATATAAACAAGGAAAATGAAAAAAAAAAACACGTTTATAAAATATTCTCAGAAAAGGAAAAGACAGGATTTAGACGAAAAATACTAATTTGAAATTATAATTCAAGACGTAATGCAAATTCTTCTTCTTTTTCTTCTCTACCGGTTTACCTTAGTAGTCACAAACATTGATATTTTATAATTTAAGAAAAAATACAATCTTTTAAGTCCAAACTTAGTTTACAGCTAAGTTTGTTCATCATCTATTCTTTTATTTTTCTTTACAATGCGAATAGACAAGAAAATAGGTTCTGAGAGATAAATCCTTTTGAAAAATGGTTATAATATCATATGCAATACCTAGGCTACCTATTACCACGTAGATATATACGGGGTTAATTTTTGTTCAGTGCACAAACTTAAATATGTTGTTCAGACTATGAAACTTAACAACTTTCTCCAAGAAACATGGGTCCGGAAATGATAGAAAATTTTGTACCTCCCATACTAATTGCTGAGTTGGCTGCGGCAGTTTGTATGGGAGATCGAATTTTTTTTTTCATTTCCGAACCCATGTTTCTTGGGGAAAGTTGTTTAGTTTCATGGTCTGAACGACATATTAAAGTTTGTGCACTAAATAAAAAATAACCCTGTATAATAACTACTTTAAAAGTTTCAAATAAGTACATATCTACCTTTTTCCAGATTTTTATCTTTTGTTTTACGGCATGCTACGCATGTGCTACGCCGCTACTCTGTAGCCGTAGCATTACCGCCGTAGCATGATGACCATGCTACGAAGATCATGCGTAACTTACATTATACATAATTTGTAATAAATAACATTTAATAATATTTTGTATTCACAAAATACGATATCTAGTAATAAAATGTTTGATTGTAATAAATATCCTGTCCTGTATATTTATTTTAATTCGGTATATTGCCTACAAATTGTATTCTGAATAAATATTGATAAAAGTTGCGTTGAAATCACAGATAAATAAATGAAATTATCAAAAGCACATAATTGCTTTTATATAACGATCATAGGTTGTGTAGTAAAAAATAAAATGTGGGTATCTAAGTACATTCATCAAAAGTGTCTAAAGATTAACTTTAACACCATTTATGTGTTCGTACTATAATATCTAAATTAGTCTGTATTCTCTCTTTCAGAATTTGAAGAAAGTAGAAAATGGATTTAAAATGATCACTGACACGTATATTTTATTATTTTGATGAGTATATTATTAATCTAGAACGTCGTTACTTACTTTCCAAATGAAACCTGTGTTTTTCACAGCAGTAAATGCTATATAAATAATTCATAATAATTCATTCCCCGACAGCTTAAATCTGGCACGAGCGCTCTATTTAACTTTGTGGTGAGTGAGAATCAGTATTCCAGGGAGGAGAGTTCTATAATCTTCTTTTAGAAAATAAATAAAACCATTGATATTAATATTTCATTTCACACTGCCGCTGCTGGCCGCTCAAAAGAACTTTAATTTTTTTAAATAATGCACGTTAAATTCCTCACTACTGGCAGAGGCTACGCGGAACGGGAAATAATTTTATTAAATTTCGGTGCTCACAGATAATAAATCTAAACTAGTATAGAATAAGATTGATAATAGAGTGTAGATAAATTGAGCAAAGGCTGCGAGGGTTATGTATGGTAACCATGATAAGAACGATTTGCAAATAAGTATCTTAATTAATCTTCAACAGGTTCAACCTCATAGAGGAATAAAAGACGATCGCTTAGCGCACGGTTACGCGCGTCAGACAGAAATCTTTGGGTTCAACAGTGTTTATTTAAAGTTTCCTTTTTATAGTTATTTATTAATGTTTTTGATTTAAAGTTATTTATTACTTACTGTTTGCCGAAAACGGTCGGAAAGATCATCATCACCCTCTTCAGGTATAATAAGAATTTATTTATTTTACCCCTATCTCTCAAAAATGTTTGAGGAGAGAATGAAACGGACTTAATGCTTAATAATTAAGTTTATCATGACATATTTTTATAAATTCACATCACTTTTGTAAAGTGCGACTTGCAGTAATCGTGTCCCAGAGTAACAGATTGAAGGGGTACTGATCGGCGCGTGCATTGCCGCCGGGCTTCGGAAAACACGTGCCTCTAAGCCGGAGCAGGCGCCGCCCGCCACTAAACGTCAAATCGTTCCGATTGATAAGTTTCTTTATTAGTAAACTCCCAACCAACCCACCAAAAACAAAAATCTTTAACACCGTGCATTTTTTTAAGTTGTAATTTGACAACCGACCTCACGCACGAACCCTGGTGACCGTGTATATTATATATTATCTTTGTTAATGTTTAATACAAAACCTATGTTCTATTATAAACCGCAGAGGAAATCCGTCCATTGCCAATCCTAATTAATGCAATAGTTTGCACGGGTAGATTAAATTTGATTACACTGCACGCACTGTCATATGCACACAATGCTGTCTGCTCTGTTGAATGTCAAAGGGGAACTGGGTAACTGGAATTGGGTGTAACGGGAATGTGCCGTAAGTGCGCACAGGCAGAGTGTTTGCGCACGAGTCGACGCCGCCGCCGGGCCCGGCTCACCAGCTCATAGACATACCCCGCGAGATGTAGCTTATTGTGCCCGCTGGCTTGATAAACAGAACTGTCACATTTACAGCCAATCAACATGGGAACAGGAATGTTTTTCTTCTCAACTCCGTGATTTCTCTATAAATACTAATTGGTTTCCATTTTACCAAATACACGTTAGTTTTATGTGTTTTTTTTAGTTTTCGACAGCCATTCTTGTTGTGAGAAATCACCACTTTAAAAAAGTAAGTAAAGTACGGTCGCCTGCAATAAATTATTTATATTTTATTTTATTTTTTATTACGAAAATATGTAATGAACGAATGTGATGCCGTGTGGTGACGGCAGAGTAGAATACATTTGTCACCAACCACTACTCTTCCCGTGGGTGTCTTAAGAGGCGACTGACTTAGGGACTAGACATTGAACAGGGAACGGACAGCAGCGCTCTCTGATACAGTAACCTTTTAATCTGTGATCTCCAACCCGCCTGCCAAGCGTGGAGATCATGGCAAAACCCTCCACTTAAGTGGAGGAGGCTCATAGTCCAGCAGTGGACTGTAACGGGCCATTGAATTGTTTTTATTTGAATATAGTGAATGAAGCAAAAAACAACATTGGGTTACAAAAATAATTAATTTATACTCCAAAGCACCAATAACGAAAGAAAGAAAGACGCAACAAATAAACTCTAACGATTGATTGTAAGTAGTGCACCTGTACAAATAATATGTAATAATATCGTAGTCTGCATCGTTGTTTGTTCGTAGACAACTATCGGTATCGAGCGCCTCGTAAAGCAAATATTCGACGCAATTTAGCGGTGGAGCCGACATTGTCCGATAGATAAGGCAAATAACGCACATTTTATCGCCAAATGCTTTGTTCCCATGCAACTGCAAATTAATAGTAGATTTTTTGACAAGAAAGGAATATTTTTACGACGAGGGCGCTATTTTGAATCCAGAGCGGAGTGAAGGATTCTAGAGTAGAATCCTGAGTGCAGTGAGGGATTCAAAGTAAGTACTTACATCGCCCGACGAAAAAATATATGCGATCGAGTTATACATTCTACTTTTCATCCTAAAACTATGAAAAAAATATATTATAGAACTCTTTTAGCTTCAACTCATGAATAGCTTTATTAGTTGCACCTGCTTTAACATATTCAAATGTTAAAATATAAACATTTTAAAATATAAACGAAAAACAAACATTTTTTTTTATTTACAATGCACCATTGACGATCCGCCATAGAGGTTAAGACGGGATGTAGTTCGAGAATTTTCCATTTGTTATCTTTTTTTATTTTGCTGAATGCCACTTGACCAGTAACTTTTTTCATACAAAATTTTGTATTCGATATCTGTAGTCGTAGAATTATGAGCAAATATTCATGTTCCAAATTCAAAACAATTTCCCGCCCGTGGGTTTCTAAGACCTACTTTGGGCGCACTTATGTGCGAACCAATCGTCACTTTTTGAATAGATAGGATGAAAAGAAATTAGTAAATAGAATACGTCAATCAGGCTTTAGTTAACCGAGCTGGCCCTGTGCGGATTGGTCGACTTCACACACACCTTTGCGTTTCTTCGGAGGCGATGCTTTCCTTCACCATATTAATATGTATCTAAATGCACCGATGAACGTACAATATGGTTCCAATATTCTGAAATGCATTGATTCACAGGAAGTAGTGGTTCTAGCACTACAATACCGACACGCTACTCTTAAACCTTCAAACTTATATACCCCTGTGTTTTCTACAGAATCTATCAAGCAAAAAAGTACTCTGAATAGTGTCTACTCTTTATAGCATAATTTTCTTTCCAAGCACATACTTCATCGCTTCGTAGTTCACTGTGCAGGATCAGAGGCCCGCCTGCGGGGTGCTGCGCTGCGCCGCGCCTCCAATTGACCAGTTGGTGTGATTGACTCCTCACGTCGCACCCGAGTGGTCAATACCCACGGACATAACAGCTCTGCAAACAACAGTGGTTCTACTTTTATTAAAAAATAACCGGCCAAGCACGTGTCGGGCCACGCAAAGTGTAAGGTTCCATAGGTGTCCAACACTACTTAGGCTTAGGTACCTGTTTAAGACATTTCTCATCATTTATCAACATATTTTTCTATGTACTACCAAATTTCTTACTTGTACAAGTACATTTTATAAGCTGGTCTATTATTCGATAATCTATAAAGCTTATTTGATGTAGATCATTTTCCTTTAAATTCATTATATAGATACCGTGATTTTTTTCTCATTTATAAATATAAAGGTTTCGCTGGTAGGTACCCGACCCACTTGATTCTAACAAAAATAAACACTTGTAAACTATTTTTTTTATGAAACGAACACTAGCAAGAATGGTATTAACAAACCCCCATTTATTTTTAAAAATCCCATCCCACGATACCTCACTCTATAAGGTCCCGCCGTAGTAGGTACCCCCACTTCACGTGTACCAGAGGAACACAATTTTTTTTTTTTTAAGATTTTATTCTTTAGCTTTAGATTAATTTAGTAATATTCTATGAAATTCATGAATTCTAAACGAATTATGATTCGAAATAATAAATGTATTTTATTTGTAGCTTGTATGCCTAATTTAGTCTGAAATATTTCGTAACTCCTGTACTTAACTCGTATATCACCATAAAACGTAAAACTTTGTTTGAATGACTGTTATTTTTGACTAGTTATGCAATTTTCCGAATGATGTGGAACAGAAGTTGTTAAATTTCATGGGCTTTTTGAGACTAAAACCGAGAGATCTTGCGCTATTACTTGAACGTTGAAAAATATAGTTATTTCTCCTTATACAATATAACTTTTTGATCCAGGTTAATCCATGTAGGTGAGCAAGTCCAAGCCGATAGCAAACGCACGTGTCGCTAACTCCCGGGGCGCGGGGAGGGCGTGGGAACGCGCGCGCGCACCGTCATGCAGATAAAATCTATATTGGCACTTGTCTGCTTTGTTGTGCTGATAGCAATACAACACACTGACACTTTAACAGGGACGAGATGATACCAGCAAAGCTTTTTAAAGAAGCCGCCGCCACCCAAATTGTTTTTTATCTGGCAATACATAGTGTTTAAAGTGAAAGTAATGTAAATAATGAGACTGCTTCGAGGAACGTATAGGTAATAAAAGGTATATAAATGATTTGTATGTGAGGCCAACCTTTTTTTTAACACTATTAAATGTAGCTTCACGCCACACCTTCAGAAACTCATTTCGTAGCATTTGGTAAAATATAATAAATAATCTTCACCAGAATTAAAAGTTCAAGATATACTTTTATAGCACTCAGATTTAACGTAGCGAAGAATGGTAAGTATTGTCTTCGAAAGACAATTCAAAACATCGTTTTGCCCGCAAATAATTTTCCAAAATGAAGACAATAAAGAAATATTCAACCGAAAAGTATCTGGCTAACATCCGTTAAACGTTAATATCGCACAATAGCAAAGGTGAGTTCGGCGAAAAACTGCGAGAATAAGGAACAACCCCTCGTCTTTGTTTCTAAACTCACGAAATTACGCCCCCGACATTGCAATTTAACCCAGGCGAACAAATCGAGCCATATAATAAAACAATAAAATAATAGGCGAGCGGATGCAGCAAATATGCCGCCCATCAGGTCGTCCCGGCGGCGGCGGCCCCGCACGGACATCTGATGGGGTGGCCGCCGCGCCGCGCCGCCGCCGGCTGGGACATCGGGATTCACTTATTTTTGACTCGATACTACAGGACAACAACGTTGAACTCATCAATTTTCGTAACAAAATATTTTTGAAACTAATAAGTAGGAAAATCATTTGAATTCTAGTCTGTACGTCTTAATTTAAACATACGAGTAAAGCAGCCCCCTACTTCGACGCGCATAGATATCAGATTGAAACAGTTTTACGAGTGGATTTCCAGCGATACAACACAGATATCAATTTTAGTCCCACACTATCGTCCGTAAGTACAAATACTTATCAATTGGGACAATCGGAGCGATCACAAAGCCGAAGGACGAGCGCTCGCCGCCCTCCGCCCTCCGCCCCGGGCCAGCAACGTGCTCTGGACACGTGCCACAGTTTAACTAAACACTATTCCCTTTTTCACTTTGAGCGTTAAGCGACAAGTCCTTTATTCGATACCATTTCTATGTTTCGCATACCTGCTACGCCGTAGCCATTACTGAGCTACGCAAAACGGCGGCACTAAAAAGGTCACAAACAAGTAATTAAACTGTGCTGCAAATATTTATTTTTCTGCAATCTGAACGAAATAAACCAGAATAATTCTGGTGTGCATATTATTAAAATAAAACGGTGTAATCATTTTAAAGAAAAGAAATCTAAGGAATTCTTTTATATTTTCGCATAATCAACACATGAGTATGCATAACCATGGCACAACCCATAGAACAATAAATATATTGCACAACCTAATTTGGAGAGAAAGTAAAAATCTGAAACTTTATTTTATTTTTAATATATTTTTTTAGATTCTGTCCAAAGCCGACCTCAGTACCTAATACTGTTTGTAGCACATTTTGAGTTTGTTTATTAAACATGTAACGATAGGGCAATAAGTTTTTAATAAGCTAGCCAGCCATCAATTTTGTTTGCAGATCATACGCCTGCAGTGTTCCAGCGTTGGCAGCACCCGCTGCGCTGCGTAATCCCGTCTCAGCCGCTTTATGATCAGAATCACGCTGCGCCGCGCCGCGCGCCGTGTGTCGTCACCGTCAAACTGCGCAAGCCCTTGTGCATTGCGCATCCACTCTCGAGCTTATAAAACATTATCTTATAAACTTGATAAGGTCGTGGCGAGTTTGTATTGTGGTATAAGAATACAAATGGAGGAGACTTCAGTATTGGAAGAATAATTTGCCATGGACCTATTTTTTTTTCGGATAAGTGAGTAAATTGTTCAAGAAAAAATATGAAAATAATATTATAATTATTTGTTAGTTCATGTAAAGGCTGTTTCGACAAGACAAGTGACTTTGGCAAGTAGTAAGTTACCTCTAGCCCAGTTAAATAGACAGTAGGAACCTCAGAGGAACAAAAGACGATCGTTTCGCTCGAGACGACGACGCGCGTCTGAAGTCTTTGGTTGGAACAAAACACAAAATAGAAGTCCGTTCTATTTTGACAGCTCGCCGAGATCCCGGTATAATTTTTGGCAGCTACTTACCACTTGCCGAGTTTAGTTGACGGATTAAGTTAACTCGTCACTATACTTGTGAAATAATAAATAATCATATTATCTCTGCTACCCTTATTTGGAGATAATAGATAGAGATAATAGATTCAAACTACGCGTTATAAATAACAAGGATACGTAGAATTGACGTCATAAAAAAATACTTTTTGTGAAGTCATTTTTTTTTATGTAAAATAGGTTAGCGTGTGACCACAGTCACACCTGATGGAAAGTGATGACGAGGTCGAAGATGATACACGCTCACCCAAAAGATGCCTATTCACTTTTGCCTTGAATATACCAAGATTATAAGACTCCGGAAACACATGATTCTGTATGCTTCTTTTTTTCATAATTTTCCAAAATTAGTTTTAACTAGGAATGTTTCACAAAAGTAATCATGGGTCCTGGAGACAGTGTACGTGGGCTTGTTAGTAGGCAGGATCCCCTGATTCCTCCGCCAGGGCTAGCGTTGCGCCCCGACACGCTCCGTGTAAAGCTGGCTGGCAGGGGTTAAGGACCGCGCCGCTCCGCCGCCGCCCCGCCCGCCCCGCGCCGCGCCTAACCGGACGCACAATCACACGACGATTAAATGTTTCCGTCCGAATTGACTTTTACAAATGACTTAACTGTTGCTTTGGAACACGCTAAACACCAACGCAGATGTTTCCGCTCAGCACACAATAGATTAGCAATATAAAGGTAAAATGATCGCAATGCCGTTTTTCGTAGTTCGTGGTAAAAGCTGGACGGGACTGCTACGACTGGCTACGGCTACGAGTGGTGCTAATGTTTCTAGCAAAAAGCTTTTAAATCAGTAAAACAAAAAGTTTACTCCTCGCTCAGCTACATTAATTCCTACACGTTACTAATATTATGCAGATTCGATACTAGTAGAGCCTACCCGTTTTATAAATAACTAAGTACATAAATAATTCAGAAGATACGTGTAAATTATCTCATTTCTCGATATTCCAGTCCCTTTTATATTCATTAGATGCGTATAAAGTTAATCCTCGAGACATTAAGCGCAGGAGCGTGCGGCGGGCGTTCCGTTTCATTACGAATTATATATTTTTTTTAAACGTGCATTGATGCCACAAGGCACCGGCTTGCCTTCTAATCCGAGTCAGTTCAGGCTCTACGGCTCTACCACAGATCAACAGCGAACCAGAAGGACAGTCTGTTTTTACTCCATATGTACCTGTTGTAAAATCATGACGAGTAAAGAAAGTCAAACCAACAAATCAGCAAACCAAGAAACACAATGGCAGATTTAGTAGTAGAATTCAAAGCTCCAAGTATATTTTTCACATATTTACTGACATATTACCATTAATTAGTAAAGTACCATTACTTACAGATTTGTAGGCTACCTGTTTGCTTTGACGGCGCGTTCTTCTAATTCGACGCGTTCCTTTTTAATTATTTTAAATAAATTCTTTGGTACTGATTTTTTTAATAGACATGGTATGTTTGTAAAATTAGTATGATATGTACCTACTAAAAAGGATCTGATTAGGTTCACGGTCTACTAAATCAAATTTGAATGAAATTTTATAAAAAAATAAAAAAAAAAATAGGTGGGAGTTGGAATGGCTATTTAAGGGGAAATAAACAAGATAGGTACGTAGCCATAGCTTATTTTATACGTGTAAATTGTTAATGAATTATCCTACTGTTTAAACGTCCTTGGAATTATCATATTTTACACTTTTGTAACAAAAACCTGACCGCTTGCCGCTTCTGCGTTAACTCATCTACAACAAAATACAACCCCGTGTTTACGATGGGGGAAGCGAAGCGGGTCCCTTTCGCAAAAGATTTCTATGCTCTCACTGCAAATTGTGCCTAAGGTTCTTTGCAAAGAGTTTGCTTTTGCGCCATGGAATAGAATCTGCAGGAATTTTCCGTGTCGGCGGCACGTGTGGTGTACGGCATTTATTGACGGAGGACTCGCCCCTCCCACACTACAGGGAGGCAAATGAAATTCCACCTGCTATAAATACGTACCCTCTCTGTTTGTATGCCAAAACTAAAAATAGTGTTTGGCCAACAAACATCTGATAAACAGATAACAAAAAGGACAGTCAAAAATAATAGCAACGGACTTTCCCACTGCAGTTATAAAACATTCACTGCGCGCTACGTGATGCGAGTGCGTTCAATATTGTACTAAAAATACATAATTGAATTCGAAATCACACATACTACCTAAATGAAAAACCAATTTATCAGTTCAATGGATACGAGTATCAGGAAGTTTGCCTTTCATTGAACTATTATATTTGTAGCTGTTGGTTTACGCAGCTTGCTATTATATATTCTGTTATTATTAATGTATGATACGGCATATCATACGAGACGCGTAAATTATCTTCTATGATCATGAATTAATGAATGACCTCGAAGACCACACCGTAATAACTGTTTATCTGTGATGTTAATATAGTAATGGTAGAAATGGCAGAATCGGTAATATCATCGTCAGATTAAAAATTCCTTGCTACGCTAGTTTTTCATTGCGTCGTGTTCCTAAAACGGACTGTTTTAGTTTTAGTTAATTTCTCAGCGGATGTCTTTTTATTATTTCTGGCCACGCGTTATTTCAATAAAAGTTTTAGAAAATAAAAACTAGTTATCATCACACTAATATTGTAAATGAAAATATGTTTGGATGTTTGTTCCGCTTTCACGCCTTAACTACTGAACGGATTTGGATGAAATTTGAGGAGATAGTTTATTTATACCCTAAATTAACATAGGATACTTTTTACTCCTACATCTTACGTAACGCGACCGTAGCCGGGGGCGGACAGCTAGTGCTAAACTACGTAAAATTCTCTGTTATCTTGTAGGATTTACCTAATTATATTTACATACGCTAAACTTAGCATAGATATTTAGGTAGGTACTTATTATATCTATGTTAGGTTTAGTTTTACCTACAATATATTGGCTCTGATTCCTGTGGGTAGTAACGCTATTCTTCTGTCTCTTTCTGAGTAATAATGATTATAGTTTGGGCGTAACTAAAATAAATGAATAAATAATAAAAATTGGTAGGTACTGTCTGTATTATAGGTACAGGCATTCGATTCTCTTAAGTAAACAAATACTTGCGATACTAATCTTGCTCTTCTTAAATTAAGTAGCCTTTATTATAATGTCAAGTATACAGGTAAATTAAATTATATATGATACAAAGGAAATAAGAAAATTATAATTTATCTAACATAAAACAGTTTTAGGTACAACAACTGTATACAGTTGTGTACCTATAATGTGCATGAAGTGTACGTGTTAGCAAATGGGTCCAAGTGTACAAAGTTTTTACTGTGAGTTTAAATTAATAATATTAAGATAATATCCACGGCGATGTCCCAGTACAATACCATCGCGCCAGCTATAAACCGATAGATCATCGCGGGGTGGTAGCGTCGTCGTCGTACGTAGCGTCAACGTCGTCGTACGTAATTACGTGCGTTACGTTGAGTACGTCGTTCAAAATATTGGTTAATCTTAAAAAACTAATTTTGCCATCTTATTTGACTGTACGGTGACTTCTGTAATTCCTGATTATATTCTACTTGATGACAAATTAGAGATACCTACTTATTATAGTTTATCTTACTGTAATTTCAGTGGAAAGAGTACTTATTTCCGATATCCAGAACAGAATCAATATATGCATTATACACTGGTCAAGGTTTTCAGTATTCTACGTATATATTTTGTACGCAGTCGGATGTTTCCTTTTTATACATTTTAGTCCCAATAAAAACAAAACTATTTAATACAAAACTATATTGTAATAAAAAAAAATATCGGTGAAAAATATTTCGATACGGTCGGAACTATGACGACATAGTTCCGGAGATATTTAATCATCACACTAATAATTTGAAATGTTTAGATGTTAGTTCAGCCTTCACGCACTTGGACTAAAGTCCAAGTACTTAAAGTACTCAACGGATTTGGATAAAATTTTGAATAGAGATAGTTTGTAACCTGGATTAACATAGAATATTTTTACGGGGTTTTTTTAATCTATCTATCTAAATGTTTTATTTAAATTATTAAAATCTTACACAACGAGAGTATAGGCGCGGGCGGTCCGCAGTTTATAATAAATCGCAAGATATATTCAAGATATATTCGACGTCAGAGTCAATCTTAAATGGGTTTATTTATAATTTATGTATGTAAGTTTTATTATATTTTCTAATGCCGTTCAATTCAGACCCAAACATAAACGATTTTCTAAATGTTGGTCACTACGAGTATCATAACATTTATAAGACACTATAGCGGTCCGACCGCGGCTACGCTCGCGTTGCGTAAGATGTTCCCGTGGGAATAAAACTTTTTCCCGTCAAAAGTATCCTATGTGTTATTTCAGGGTACAAACTATCTCTATTCCAAATTTCATTTCAATCCGTTCAGTAGCTTTTGCGTGAAAGAGTAACAAACATCCATCCATACATCCATACTACAAACTTTCACGTTTATAATATTAGTAAGGATTTATAGAGATTTCTGAAGCGTGTCGCCAAAGTGATCGTCTTTTTGTTACTCTGAGACTATGTTGTCCCAAGATATTATGCCGTCTAAATTCCAATTTTAATATTTTACAGTTCTAAACAGTGTTTTTATATTATTTTATTCTGTTTAAGGGGCATACAGCCTTAGCGGCGAGTTCACCAACTACAACGTATTATTACATTTTAATTATTATTGCACAATTTTATAAATAATTTCAAAGGCCAATATAAAGCTTCTACAAATAGACAGAAATATATTAATTATGAGTCTTTACAGGGTAAAAAGTTATGAACAATAAAAAATAACATAGAATAAACCATTAGAATTAAGATGGTTGTTTGCTAGCCAGTTTAGATTGACCGAGTGCTGCTATAGAATAGTAATAGTAAGAAAAATTATAGAACTGCGGTTACAGACTCTAATATTGACACCGTACGACAACTTATTGAAACTGACAAAAAATACTTGCCAGCAAATTCGTGCTGTGTGCCAAAAAAAATTACATGTGTATCTGAAAGTTCGGAAGCTATGCACTCGATGGATACCGCATGACTTAACGGAGGACCAGAAACGACTGCGTGTCCAGTGGTGCCGTAAAATGATAAAAAAGTTTAACGGAGGACAATCATTGGCTGTCTATAATATCGTGATTGGTGACGAAACCTGGGTGTACTGCTTTGAACCCGAAAGTAAAAGCCAGTCGGCAGAGTGGGTCTTTCCTTTTGAAGATTAGCCGACGAAAGTTAAGAAAAGTCGAAGCATTTGTAAAAAAATGGTTGCTTCTTTTTTCGGAAATCAGGACATTACTTTACAGTATCATTTCAAGATCAAAGGACAGTGACTGCAGATTAGTACGTCAACACTAGCTTGCCCAGAGCCTAAGAAAAGCGTCTTGGAAGCAATGTCCTCCTTCATCACGATAACGCATCCTCACATTCCGCTAAGGTAAGGAAAGCCTATTTGAAGGCTTCAAATGTGGAACTGATGACGCATCTGCTCTACAGCCTGGACCTTGTACCCTGCGACTTCTTTTTGTGTCCAAAAATTAAAGACAAACTTAGAGGCACACGTTTTACGAGCCCTGCGGCGCGGTGGTGAATGCGTTCCATGAAGCCATTGAAGAGGTCGGAAGACTGGTCCAACTGCTTTGTACAGTGGTTTCAGCGAATGCAAAAATGCATTAATTGTGAGGGAATATCTTTGAAAAACAATAAATGTATCGTAAGTCTTATATCTAGCCCTATTTATCAGGATCCAAAAACTTTCAGTATGCCCTAAGTAAACTAACCCATTTCTTTCTCACTAACTCATTTTTTCTTTTTTTTTCTTTTATGTAAAGTAATAATGTGTACGTTATATATATTATGTATTAAAAAATACCTTTTTTTGCATAAAATTCATTCATTCTTTATTATGAAACGTATAAAATCGTTTTTATTTATATCTAAGCTCTACACGGTCCAGTAGCCACTAATCGAGTGAATTACGTTTGTGTTACTAGCACATTAAATCGCATACTCGAAATTGGAGCATATTTCCTGATGCAACAAAAACGTCTATAGATTGGGGTACCCATCAACTGCGCTGTGCTTTCGAGCTCACCACAGCGTTGGACTTGAAGTGGTCGAGCTCAATACTCCACAATAGCGGAAAAAACGCACGCAGAGCTATTGAATTCTTTTGGGCAATGAAAACACAATAATAATTCCATGTCAATCCAAAGGGTACGGGTAAAGTATGTTGCGTTTGTAGTAAAAGCGATGTGGTATATATTATGTAGGTATTAATTATATTATATTTTATACTATTTTAGCAATGCAATTCTCTGAAACCAAACCTAATTCATAGTTATGGACTAAATTGTGTTGTTTACTAAAAATAAAAATTACTCAAATCAAATCCCGTCATAATAAAACAAATATTACATATTTACAAAATTATAAAAGAATATTATTTTTATTATAATAATGATAATTATGCTAAGCAGAGCACATAACACGTGCACGTTTTAATCCCAACATTCAAAAGTTTTAATATTTTTAAACAGTAGAACGGTAAACGCAAAGCCTATAAAATTACACAAATTAGTAGTGTTGATCTACCGTAAATCGGACTTTCGCTAACAAGTAATCTGACTAACTAAACAAATGAACCATCTAGACTGTGTTTGTCGAATACCGCATCCACATAGAGCGGGCTCAGTTTGTGCGCGCATCGATCATGTTTACGTGGTGGATGGTGCAAGTATGGGCTCAATGGGAGAATTGGCCCACTCCACTCCACACACAAAGGCCGGTGCCCACGGCGAGACACTCCCGGCGGCCCTCGATCCATCAATAACATGTTTTGTGCCACAGAGCTGCGTATTCCACGGGGAGCACTTATTCCTAGACGAGTTCTGTTCTATTTGAATGAGGGATTATCTACAAATTTAAATTTCTATAGCAAGCAGAGTTACTTATTTTGGTAACAGCTACGAGGAAGCCAACAGACCATAGAAACATACCTATACCGTAATCGTGGGGAAGCCCGTATACTAATTTACGGACGAAAAATATGTGATTGCTTGTGTTAATTGAAAAATGTTTTTTTTTTTACTTATGATCTTTTTTAAGAAAAAGTAATTCTCTCACTTGTTTAGTGGGAAAAAGGGAATAATAATTCCTTCATCATTAACCTACTCGAGCCTACCCTGAATAGGGAACATGCACAATATTTTTAAATTCATTAATATTTCAAGAAATACAGAAATATTTCAAGTTCCAGCCAGACAAACGCATAAAAAATAATTTTCCAAATATCTTGCTCAGAAACAAAGCAAGGCTTCAAAGTTGATGGTTAGACAGAGAGGTCCGACGAGACATGTGACGTCCGTCATAATATGTGTCGCGCGTGGGCTATACAATATACATCCGCCATAGAAAATTTTGTTTTCGTAAAGTGAGACAGATATATGTTTAATAATGTTGTAACTAGTTTGTTTTTCGATCAATTTAGATTCTGTTTTGACTGTCAGTATTCTATTTTTGTATACTTTCAGATGAACTATGAAAAAATATACTTTTTTTTATGCATATTCCCTATTAGGGTGATCGGCCTTAGTCGACTACGCTGGCCCAGTGCGGGTTGGTCGATAATTTCTTAATTCGAACAAATTAATAATTAACAATTCAAAAGTGAAATTATACTGATTATTATCAACAGAAAACATGAAGATGGACCGCAAACGTACCGAACGAAATAATAATCAGTATGGTTCTCAATAACAAATTTTGTTCCGCTATGCACCCACATCCTGTGTAAGTATGTACTCGTATGTTCCTTAGAGAAAGTTGTGCAACTGCGCATAGATTACTAAGGTTTTTCAATTTCACCCGTATGGGGTATTTTCTTTGACTGTCATATTTCATTATTTCATGTCCGGCCCTATACTGTATGCAGAATACACTGTTGACGGTCTGGTTTCGATTTTTTGTGCTTTTTGAGATCGCGTTGAAATTGTTTATCTGTTGCACAAGGTTGACTGTATTTTTTTTAAACAGCAATGCGTTATCCGCTTTAAATAATTTAGTATATTTAAAAATGTCTTTATTTGCTACCAAACTAGCTACCTAGCTAGCCACATACCTATTGTGTAAATAAAAAAACCGGCCATGCGAGTCTGACTCGCGAACTAAGAAAGCAGTTTGTTTGAAAAAATATATATTAATTTTGCTGATTTCTAATTTACATTGAGACGTGAAATTGACGCATTAGACATGTTTTGTTTGAATTTGAAAAAATATTATTATATTGTAATAAGCACAAATTCCGACCTTCAGATCTTTTGCTTCTTGCCAAATTTCATGATTCTAAGTTTGTAGCTTTGATTAAAGTTCGTTCGTTTTTAGGGTTCCGTAGTCAACAAGGAACTCTTATAATTTCGCCCTGTGGTACACTTATTAGTGGGGCGTTATTTTTTTCTTAATAACCCCATACTAGGGGATGTGTACGTTTCAGAAATATTTCGTTTTTAAATGTTCATTTTTACTAGAGTCAAGTGTCTCCCCCCACTACCTGCGAAACCGTTGTTTATTTGGAAATGTGAAAAAATTCATGGTTCATCAACGGTCCGTTACAGTCCACTGCTGGACTATGAGCCTCCACCACTTAAGTGGAGGGTTTTGCCATAATCTCCACGCTTGGCAGGCGGGTTGGAGATCACAGATTAAAAGGTTACTGTATCACAGAGCGCTACTGCCCATTCCCTGTTCAATGTATAGTCCCTAAGTCGCCTCTTACGACACCCACGGGAAGAGTAGGGGTTGGTGTCAAATGTATTCTACTCTGCCGTCACCACACGGCTTACACCATGCGGCATGGTTCACATGATGAATTTAAAAGGAAAGTTATCAACATCAAGTAGGCGTTACAGGTTAACGGATAATAGACCAACTTATAAAATGTGCTTGTACTAATAAGAAATTCGGTACAAATATCATATAACATTATTTTTGTGAACGTTAACTGTCTTAAACAGGTACCTAAGTAGTATTGGACAACGACGACGGAACCCTATACTTGCCTGATCCGACACGTGCTTGGCCAGTTTTTTTTTATTGTTTTGTAAAATTATGAAATTTGAAATAAAAAATATTTAATCATATTTAGTATTTAATTTAATTTGTTGAAATTTGAAGAATTGAAGTCTACACGAAAACTAGTTTTTCACATCGAAACCTGGTTGCAAAACTTGCAAAAGCTTGTGTTTGTCATTTGTCACATTCACATCCATCCACGCACGTCATGTGTACCTACTCAGTAGGTTTTGCTCAAAACAAAGTTTTGAAACGTGCAAATGAAGCTTGAATCATATCCTAGGTCCAATTTTAATAATTTAATTACTGTATATATAGCTCTGCTAGAACATAACGTATTCTTCGTTATCGCTCTCTCTAACAGACTATCTACGAGCAGCTCGCTGTACGTCAATATTTTTTCCGAATGAAAAAATACAATTTGTTGGTAGCCGTTTCAGAGGAGCGGTAAAATATCATAGCCTCAGTAGTGTGTATAATTGGTAGGTGGGGTGACTGGTGAAAGGAGGCGGAGCCCCTTCGACGAGGAGCACTCGGGATTGGTGGTGCGCCGGGCGTCAGGGCGCGATGCCGCGGGGCTCCGGCGGCGCTCCGGCGCTCATTGCGTGACCGAGCGGCGCCGCAGGAGCGCCTCGCGACGTGACGTGCTGTGACGGACTTTTTTTAAAATGTTGGAGTTTTATACAAATATTAACCCGGGATTAATGCAGGACGCCATGCAGCCTCCGCTCACCTGCGCTGGACGAACAGGTCAGTAATACACACATTTTGTCAAAACATCGCTCAAGCGAATACTTTGTATTTTTTTAATAAATAAGTTGATCTAGGTAGGCTAAGTTATTTTGGTAAACATTATCACGGACCATTGCACAGCGAAATTAGCGGTTACCATCCTACCCATGTCTGAAAAACATGAGAATTACAGCCGCCGCCGCCGCCGCCGCCCACCGCGGACTGGAGTTAGTCAACGAACCGGTGAAAACCATGTGTCACCGTAAGATTGTGAACACCGTTAGTTTATAATCTGACTCGGGATATTATAAACTGACGTAAAATTGTGAACTGTAACTAACCACGTACAATTTAATGGAATATTTCTCGATAGTTTATAATCTATCGATTTCTAATATTCAAGTTGTGAAAAAAGCTGCAGAGTTCATAATATGACGGGTTGTATCACCCGTAAAATTGTGAACCGTGTTCCTGATTGGTCGGTTTTGGCAGCAGCTCGTTCTGTAGCCATAGAGTTTTATTTTTTTATTCATAGTCGCAGCCAAAACTGACCAATCAGGGCCGGTTTGCAATTTGACGATTTGATTTCGATAGATTATAATGATTGTAAATGGTTGACTGCAGTTTACAATTTTACGTCAATTTATAATATCACGAGTCAGATTATAAACTAACGATGTTCACAATCTGACGGTGACACATGCACCATGAGGTAGTTTATCCGTTTGCATGTTTGATATCCATAATTTAAATATACATATATATACAACGAATATATAGTTTTCAGCTAAGGTTTACAGATATATTCTACTTAACATTAACGTATTATTATAAATCAGTACTACATTAGCCGTTTGGTGACGGCAGAGTAGAATACATTTGTCACCAACCCCTACTCTTCCCGTGGGTCTCGTAAGAGGCGACTAAGGGACTACACATTGAACAGAGAACGGGCAGCAGCGCTCTCTGATACAGTAACCTTTTAATCTGCGATCTGCAACCCGCCTGCCAAGCGTGGAGATTATGGCAAAACCCTCCACTTAAGTGGAGGAGGCTCATAGTCCAGCAGTGGACTGTAACGGGCTGTTGATTGACTAAATTAGGTATTGATAACCATCATTATAACAGCAAAAAGTAGAACCAGGTAAACGACATATTACAGACATTTTACTGATTTGGAAATATTTACCTACTTAATTAAATAGATACTCTACCTGAATTATACATTTAATAATTACTTCTAGGTGGTAGTAGGATTAATTTGTGAGGTCGGTTATCGACCTTATAACCTACACGTTGAAACAAAGAAGTAGTAATCTTCAATAAAATTTTAAGTAAGTAATATTTTTGAAAGAAATTATTTTTTAAAACTTATATAGGTAATTCATTGTTAAAAGAAATTGCTGATCCTTATGAATGACCTTTACAATTCGAATGGGAAATAGACGAACAAGATATGTGGGTGGTGGGTGGTCGACCAAGGAAGTGGCCGTAGCTGACTGGCTCCGGATCCTGCGACGCCTTGGACGAATTACAACACCCATCGTTTTACTTTTATATTTTACCAGTTTAATTCCCATATCAAATAGGTAATTTGTTTGTTGATTAGGTTTAGGTGATTTATCATATTGAATTATTTTAAATAAAATTATTCAATATGTAAAGTTCTTTTTCTCTAACCACTATGATTTTCTAATCCTAATTATTTTCTATAAAGAAAATAGGAAATTAAAATAATAATAATCCTATTATTCCTATTGCTTGTATAGGTAGCACATAAAGGAAATCTTACAACACTTATGATAAAAAGAAGAAATAAAACAGAAGTCCGCGATTACATGTACCTACCTACTGGTGAGCACTTAACACTCCTTTTCTTCGGGCAGTTGTGTAAAAACAGGGAAAAACAAATAAAATGAATGGAATATAGTTGTAACAGGAATTTATGAATTGAAAGCAGTGTAAAAATATGTAAAATCGATTATAGTTAAAAAAAAGAAGTCAAAATTATATTAGATACGCCCGCGTCCATCTTATTTTTGCCTTTTGGATATAGGTATGGTATTTAAGTTTTTCAGGCCCAGTTAGTCATCATATCAAAAACCCCGCTCCTCCAAATATCAATACTAGTCAATGAAATTAAATATAAGTACTTATGAAAAATAAATAACATGCATGAGTGTACGTGTGCGTGTGTGTTGACTGTTGAACCATCTATTATGTCATAAAAAGTGTTGATTCTTTCCACTCAACGCACATAATATCAAAATGTAAGAGATTGAGCGCTGTTATTGTTTCTACTACAAAATTAATTTGAAATAAATAGTTTTTTTTATTATTATTACCCTTGGTTTTACAGAATTTTAGTTGATGTGTTGAGTCCATTAAACATTTTTGGTAGTTGCGGTTATTTAGTAGGTATGTATTTTTTTATTTAATTTGTTATACCTATGTAAATACCATACCTACTAAATATTTAGTTCCACGATGCGCCAGTAAATATGGCCACGTACTATAGTACTATGGTAGTATGAATGAATGAGTACATTTCCTTTCCTTCACGACTTAGACTAATCAGATCAATTAATTTAAAAATAAGATGGGACTAAATTATAATTTAATCTCACTACATATTCTAAAGAGTCGTTAATTGTCGCCGTCATCGATCGACGTGTAGTGACAGTTATAGTATCACCTTGAAAATTATTTTAATTTTAATAAGTACATTATTATTTTTGCTTATTCTTCTTCTTCAACGTATGAGTTGTAAGGTCGATAACCATCCTCGCAAACCCTATTTGCTTATAAAAATCCACCAGGCGTTTTGGGTATTCAGTACATTTGATACATATCCCATGAGGAAATAGGTACTTACATTCATTCTAAACCTGTCACTATATGAGTTGATGACGTCTTCCATCATCGCACGTACAAACCGAAATGAAACATCACAATTTTATTATCATCATCATTTTTAAATTCTCGTTACGGAATCCTGAAATAAAACAACTACATTACTACGCCACATAGAAATTTTTGCTACGACGACGCGTAGCAGCCTATTCCTGAGCGCGTAGCGACGCGTCGTCGCCCAGGCCTACGTCCTCTACGATGCTACGATTATGACTACGATGATACCTAATAATTTATAAAAACCAACCGTGCAACCGTTCCGAAATATCGAGGTAATAATTTTAAATATACCTATTTTATACTTACCAAATATTCTGCATCGTATCAAAGCTGCTATTTTATTTTCAAATAAATATTTCAACGACGCTACTTTACTTGTAGTTTTTAGTCAGAGGTACATTTCATCAAACTTTTTTAAAGAATAGGTCTTTTTGCGTCAAGACTTTGTAATTTCAGAGACTTACTTGCGTTGTTCCTTCTGTACGTGCCTAAATCTTGTAAATTACTATGAGAGATTTCTTCCAAATTTGATTGACACTTTGGAACCATTACACAATCTCTTGCGAAAGGATTCCAAGTGGAACTGGTTGATGGAATGCGAAAATGCGTTAAGTACAATAAAAAAACAAATGCTGTCTGAGACAGTACTAGCTCACTACTCACCTGACTTACCGCTCATCCTTGCTGTGGATGCCTCTTCGACTGGTGTGGGCGCGGTTCTTTCGCAAGTAATGCCTGATGGGACGGAACGTCCTATTCAATATGCTTCGCAAACTTTAAACTCGGTACAACGCAAATGGGCCCAGATTGACAAGGAGGCTTATGCAATTATCTTTGGGGTCAAACGTTTCTTTCAATACTTGTACGGCAGGAAATTTATCCTTTTTACAGACCACAAGCCTCTTGTTAAAATCTTCTCGCCCTCCAAAGCGTTACCACACCTCTCTGCTGCACGCATGCAACATTATGCCATTTTCTTGCAAGGATTTTAGTATGAGATCAAGTACAAAACTTCGAAGGATAACGCCAATGCCGACGCGTTCTCGCGATTACCTATTGCTGAAACGGTTTCTCCGAAGTCACGTGAGGAAGCCGATATTTATCAAATTGGAATGATCAGTGTTTTGCCTGTGACTGTGAAAGACATTGCTGCAGCCACCGAAGTGGACGATATTTTGAAACCCTTACTACAAGGAATCAGATCAGGTAAAAAAATTCCTCATACCGAGAGGTTTGGCATTGATCAAATGGAATTTTCCTTGCAGGACGACTGCATTATGAGGGGATCACGGGTCGTGGTACCTAAACGTTTGCAGTACACGATTCTAAAAGATTTACACTCGTGCCATTTTGGTGTTACAAGGATGCTTGCACTCGCTAGGAGCTACTGTAGGTGGCCTGGAATGGACAATGATATAAAGGAGATAGCGAAAAATTGCCCCCAGTGTTCCTTGAACTTAAATTCGCCCCCAACAGTGGATTGAAAGCATTCTTGGGAATACCCTTCTAAACCGTTCGAAAGGGTACATATTGATTTCGCGGGAAAATTTCAAAATGTGTATTTTCTTTTCCAAATGGCCAGAAATACACATTTTGAATCGAATTGATACCGACTCTACGATTGAATCTCTAGAGCGAATTTTTACTACTTTTGGCTATCCAAAGATATTATCTAATGATAATGGTGCACAATTCGTTAACCCCAAATTTCAAGAATTTCTTAAAATGCATGGTATTGAACACAAACGGTCTGCCCCATACAACCCTGCCACCAATGGGCAGGTTGAAAGGTACGTTCAAACCTTAAAAAACAAATTGCGTTGTCTCAGTGCCACTAACAGTAAAAACCTGCAGGCTAAATTAAATAGTATACTTTTCCAATACCGCATCACACCACACCCGGTGACTAGCGCGTCTCCAGCGGAGATGATATTCACTTACCGTCCCAGATCTCGATTTTCTATGATGTGTCCGAACAATGGTACTGAACTTTCACAAAGGGAACTTAAAGTTGTGCGTGCAAGACAATTATTATCTGATGATAGAGTTGTTGCGAGAAATTATACGGTTGAAGGAAAGTGGAAGTTGGGGACCGTAGTTGAGGTTCTTGGGTCTTTGTATTACTTGATAAAACTTGACATTGGCATGTTGTGGCGTAGACACATAAGACTTTACCCGCTGGGGGTTTGATGGAAGATCGGCCGCCGGTTTCTTACGCTGTTCCCACTTCTCCTCACTCTCGCATAGATCCACATGACAACACTCGCAAAGACTGTCCGCCGGTTTCTAACACTGCTCCCACCTCTCCTCACTCTCGCATAGATCCACATGACAACACTCGCAAAGACTGTCCGCCGGTTTCTAACACTGCTCCCACCTCTCCTCACGCTCGCATAGATCCACATGACAACACTCGCAAAGACTGTCCGCCGGTTTCTAACACTGCTCCCACCTCTCCTCACGCTCGCATAGATCCACATGACAACACTCGCAAAGACTGTCCGCCGGTTTCTAACACTGCTCCCACCTCTCCTCACGCTCGCATAGATCCACATGACAACACTCGCAAAGACTGTCCGCCGGTTTCTAACACTGCTCCCACCTCTCCTCACGCTCGCATAGATCCACATGACAACACTCGCAAAGACTGTCCGCCGGTTTCTAACACTGCTCCCACCTCTCCTCACGCTCGCATAGATCCACATGACAACACTCGCAAAGACTGTCCGCCGGTTTCTAACACTGCTCCCACCTCTCCTCACGCTCGCATAGATCCAGATGACAACACTCGCAAAGACTGTCCGCCGGTTTCTAACACTGCTCCCACCTCTCCTCACGCTCGCATAGATCCACATGACAACACTCGCAAAGACTGTCCGCCGGTTTCTAACACTGCTCCCACCTCTCCTCACGCTCGCATAGATCCACATGACAACACTCGCAAAGACTGTCCGCCGGTTTCTAACACTGCTCCCACCTCTCCTCACTCTCGCATAGATCCACATGACAACACTCGCAAAGACTGTCCGCCGGTTTCTAACACTGCTCCCACCTCTCCTCACGCTCGCATAGATCCACATGACAACACTCGCAAAGACTGTCCGCCGGTTTCTAACACTGCTCCCACCTCTCCTCACTCTCGCATAGATCCACATGACAACACTCGCAAAGACTGTCCGCCGGTTTCTAACACTGCTCCCACCTCTCCTCACTCTCGCATAGATCCACATGACAACACTCGCAAAGACTGTCCGCCGGTTTCTAACACTGCTCCCACCTCTCCTCACTCTCGCATAGATCCACATGACAACACTCGCAAAGACTGTCCGCCGGTTTCTAACACTGCTCCCACCTCTCCTCACGCTCGCATAGATCCACATGACAACACTCGCAAAGACTGTCCGCCGGTTTCTAACACTGCTCCCACCTCTCCTCACTCTCGCATAGATCCACATGACAACACTCGCAAAGACTGTCCGCCGGTTTCTAACACTGCTCCCACCTCTCCTCACTCTCGCATAGATCCACATGACAACACTCGCAAAGACTGTCCGCCGGTTTCTAACACTGCTCCCACCTCTCCTCACTCTCGCATAGATCCACATGACAACACTCGCAAAGACTGTCCGCCGGTTTCTAACACTGATCCCACCTCTCCTCACTCTCGCATAGATCAACATGACAACACTCGCAAAGACTGTCCGCCGGTTTCTAACACTGCTCCCACCTCTCCTCACGCTCGCATAGATCCACATGACAACACTCGCAAAGACTGTCCGCCGGTTTCTAACACTGCTCCCACCTCTCCTCACTCTCGCATAGATCCACATGACAACACTCGCAAAGACTGTCCGCCGGTTTCTAACACTGCTCCCACCTCTCCTCACTCTCGCATAGATCCACATGACAACACTCGCAAAGACTGTCCGCCGGTTTCTAACACTGCTCCCACCTCTCCTCACTCTCGCATAGATCCACATGACAACACTCGCAAAGACTGTCCGCCGGTTTCTAACACTGCTCCCACCTCTCCTCACTCTCGCATAGATCCACATGACAACACTCGCAAAGACTGTCCGCCGGTTTCTAACACTGCTCCCACCTCTCCTCACGCTCGCATAGATCCACATGACAACACTCGCAAAGACTGTCCGCCGGTTCTTAACACTGCTCCCACCTCTCCTCACTCTCGCATAGATCCACATGACAACACTCGCAAAGACTGTCCGCCGGTTTCTAACACTGCTCCCACCTCTCCTCACGCTCGCATAGATCCACATGACAACACTCGCAAAGACTGTCCGCCGGTTTCTAACACTGCTCCCACCTCTCCTCACTCTCGCATAGATCTACATGACAACACTCGCAAAGACTGTCCGCCGGTTTCTAACACTGCTCCCACCTCTCCTCACGCTCGCATAGATCCACATGACAACACTCGCAAAGACTGTCCGCCGGTTTCTAACACTGCTCCCACCTCTCCTCACGCTCGCATAGATCCACATGACAACACTCGCAAAGACTGTCCGCCGGTTTCTAACACTGCTTCCACCTCTCCTCACTCTCGCATAGATCCACATGACAACACTCGCAAAGACTGTCCGCCGGTTTCTAACACTGCTCCCACCTCTCCTCACTCTCGCATAGATCCACATGACAACACTCGCAAAGACTGTCCGCCGGTTTCTAACACTGCTCCCACCTCTCCTCACGCTCGCATAGATCCACATGACAACACTCGCAAAGACTGTCCGCCGGTTTCTAACACTGCTCCCACCTCTCCTCACTCTCGCAAAGACTGTCCGCCGGTTTCTAACACTGCTCCCACCTCTCCTCACTCTCGCATAGATCCACATGACAACACTCGCAAAGACTGTCCGCCGGTTTCTAACACTGCTCCCACCTCTCCTCACTCTCGCATAGATCCACATGACAACACTCGCAAAGACTGTCCGCCGGTTTCTAACACTGCTCCCACCTCTCCTCACGCTCGCATAGATCCACATGACAATACTCGCAAAGACTGTCCGCCGGTTTCTAACACTGCTCCCACCTCTCCTCACTCTCGCATAGATCCACATGACAACACTCGCAAAGACTGTCCGCCGGTTTCTAACACTGCTCCCACCTCTCCTCACGCTCGCATAGATCCACATGACAACACTCGCAAAGACTGTCCGCCGGTTTCTAACACTGCTCCCACCTCTCCTCACGCTCGCATAGATCCACATGACAACACTCGCAAAGACTGTCCGCCGGTTTCTAACACTGCTCCCACCTCTCCTCACTCTCGCATAGATCCACATGACAACACTCGCAAAGACTGTCCGCCGGTTTCTAACACTGCTCCCACCTCTCCTCACGCTCGCATAGATCCACATGACAACACTCGCAAAGACTGTCCGCCGGTTTCTAACACTGCTCCCACCTCTCCTCACTCTCGCATAGATCCACATGACAACACTCGCAAAGACTGTCCGCCGGTTTCTAACACTGCTCCCACCTCTCCTCACTCTCGCATAGATCCACATGACAACACTCGCAAAGACTGTCCGCCAGTTTCTAACACTGCTCCCACCTCTCCTCACGCTCGCATAGATCCACATGACAACACTCGCAAAGACTGTCCGCCGGTTTCTAACACTGCTCCCACCTCTCCTCACTCTCGCATAGATCCACATGACAACACTCGCAAAGACTGTCCGCCGGTTTCTAACACTGCTCCCACCTCTCCTCACGCTCGCATAGATCCACATGACAACACTCGCAAAGACTGTCCGCCGGTTTCTAACACTGCTCCCACCTCTCCTCACTCTCGCATAGATCCACATGACAACACTCGCAAAGACTGTCCGCCGGTTTCTAACACTGCTCCCACCTCTCCTCACGCTCGCATAGATCCACATGACAACACTCGCAAAGACTGTCCGCCGGTTTCTAACACTGCTCCCACCTCTCCTCACGCTCGCATAGATCCACATGACAACACTCGCAAAGACTGTCCGCCGGTTTCTAACACTGCTCCCACCTCTCCTCACGCTCGCATAGATCCACATGACAACACTCGCAAAGACTGTCCGCCGGTTTCTAACACTGCTCCCACCTCTCCTCACGCTCGCATAGATCCACATGACAACACTCGCAAAGACTGTCCGCCGGTTTCTAACACTGCTCCCACCTCTCCTCACGCTCGCATAGATCCACATGACAACACTCGCAAAGACTGTCCGCCGGTTTCTAACACTGCTCCCACCTCTCCTCACGCTCGCATAGATCCACATGACAACACTCGCAAAGACTGTCCGCCGGTTTCT
Source organism: Carpatolechia fugitivella (assembly GCA_951230895.1). NCBI lineage: Eukaryota > Metazoa > Arthropoda > Insecta > Lepidoptera > Gelechiidae > Carpatolechia > Carpatolechia fugitivella. The sequence continues at coordinate 16,105,387 of OX579645.1, forward strand.
AACACTGCTCCCACCTCTCCTCACGCTCGCATAGATCCACATGACAACACTCGCAAAGACTGTCCGCCGGTTTCTAACACTGCTCCCACCTCTCCTCACGCTCGCATAGATCCACATGACAACACTCGCAAAGACTGTCCGCCGGTTTCTAACACTGCTCCCACCTCTCCTCACGCTCGCATAGATCCACATGACAACACTCGCAAAGACTGTCCGCCGGTTTCTAACACTGCTCCCACCTCTCCTCACGCTCGCATAGATCCACATGACAACACTCGCAAAGACTGTCCGCCGGTTTCTAACACTGCTCCCACCTCTCCTCACTCTCGCATAGATCCACATGACAACACTCGCAAAGACTGTCCGCCGGTTTCTAACACTGCTCCCACCTCTCCTCACGCTCGCATAGATCCACATGACAACACTCGCAAAGACTGTCCGCCGGTTTCTAACACTGCTCCCACCTCTCCTCACGCTCGCATAGATCCACATGACAACACTCGCAAAGAATGTCCGCCGGTTTCTAACACTGCTCCCACCTCTCCTCACGCTCGCATAGATCCACATGACAACACTCGCAAAGACTGTCCGCCGATTTCTAACACTGCTCCCACCTCTCCTCACGCTCGCATAGATCCACATGACAACACTCGCAAAGACTGTCCGCCGGTTTCTAACACTGCTCCCACCTCTCCTCACGCTCGCATAGATCCACATGACAACACTCGCAAAGACTGTCCGCCGGTTTCTAACACTGCTCCCACCTCTCCTCACGCTCGCATAGATCCACATGACAACACTCGCAAAGACTGTCCGCCGGTTTCTAACACTGCTCCCACCTCTCCTCACGCTCGCATAGATCCACATGACAACACTCGCAAAGACTGTCCGCCGGTTTCTAACACTGCTCCCACCTCTCCTCACGCTCGCATAGATCCACATGACAACACTCGCAAAGACTGTCCGCCGGTTTCTAACACTGCTCCCACCTCTCCTCACGCTCGCATAGATCCACATGACAACACTCGCAAAGACTGTCCGCCGGTTTCTAACACTGCTCCCACCTCTCCTCACGCTCGCATAGATCCACATGACAACACTCGCAAAGACTGTCCGCCGGTTTCTAACACTGCTCCCACCTGTCCTCACGCTCGCATAGATCCACATGACAACACTCGCAAAGACTGTCCGCCGGTTTCTAACACTGCTCCCACCTCTCCTCACGCTCGCATAGATCCACATGACAACACTCGCAAAGACTGTCCGCCGGTTTCTAACACTGCTCCCACCTCTCCTCACTCTCGCATAGATCCACATGACAACACTCGCAAAGACTGTCCGCCGGTTTCTAACACTGCTCCCACCTCTCCTCACGCTCGCATAGATCCACATGACAACACTCGCAAAGACTGTCCGCCGGTTTCTAACACTGCTCCCACCTCTCCTCACGCTCGCATAGATCCACATGACAACACTCGCAAAGACTGTCCGCCGGTTTCTAACACTGCTCCCACCTCTCCTCACTCTCGCATAGATCCACATGACAACACTCGCAAAGACTGTCCGCCGGTTTCTAACACTGCTCCCACCTCTCCTCACGCTCGCATAGATCCACATGACAACACTCGCAAAGACTGTCCGCCGGTTTCTAACACTGCTCCCACCTCTCCTCACGCTCGCATAGATCCACATGACAACACTCGCAAAGACTGTCCGCCGGTTTCTAACACTGCTCCCACCTCTCCTCACTCTCGCATAGATCCACATGACAACACTCGCAAAGACTGTCCGCCGGTTTCTAACACTGCTCCCACCTCTCCTCACGCTCGCATAGATCCACATGACAACACTCGCAAAGACTGTCCGCCGGTTTCTAACACTGCTCCCACCTCTCCTCACGCTCGCATAGATCCAAATGATATTGTGACTTCCCATGAGCCGTCAGCTTAACTCCGGCTGACTCTGCACCACCTACTCCGGTGCCATGGGTTAGTAAAAAGGGGCAGGTACCCTCTGTACCTGAATTACGAAGAAGTGAGAGAGTGCGGAAGCCGGTGGTCCGCCTTAACTTGTAATAATAATAATAATAACTGTTACAGTCATTTTGTAGATGTAAGATTTTCTAGTGTTATATTTTTTGTTATATTTTTGTACGTAAATTAAAATATATAGGTGTTACTTTATCGAATTTGATGGCTCAGCAATAGGTATTATTTTTGACTTTTTAAATTTTTGCTTTTTTTGCTTCGGGGGTTTTTAAATTTTTAATTTATTTTTTTCGAATTCGAACTGTACATACCGTAACGAAAATCATCGTAGTAACCACTCGTTAAAAGAAGACGCATCAAAATGGGAATCATCGTAAAGCCGCTTTAGAATAGAGGGAATAATTCTCTATTTAAATGACACGATGAAAAGGACTTAAGGCCACACACTCCTTTAATCAACGATCGTCTTTTATTTGATAAGAATTGATTGTATGTTAATTATAAAGCCTCCGTAAGTACCTTATATACTACTTTTATGAAAAATACTTATTTTTTCCAACACTCAGTTTACTTATAATCTATGGCTCAATCTTTAGAAACCAAGGGAAACGGGGGGGAACGGTATTTTTTTGCACATATTTATCTATACCATATAAAACCGACCTAACAACAATAAACATAGTAGATTGTTAGCCAAGGGGTGAAAGCGATGAATTACACCCGAAGTATTTTGGCGCACGAGCGTAGCAAGGGCGCTTATCGTGCGAGGGTGAAATTGATCAGTTTCCCTCGAGGTGAACTCTCTGCTTTTCATCTCGAATTGTGAGGAATGTAAACAAAACAATTTGTAAAATAAGCTTAATTAAAAATCCTTTTTAAACAAGCTTTTAAAGCCGTGGAGTATCCTTGTCAAGACAAATCCAACGAGCCCAAACACGACTAGGTTGTGGTGCGTATTTAAGAAGTTTCTATGGACACCTTCCGGCTCCATCATGAGTCTCTGGACATCACGTATGACTAAAGATCTTTGTGGTTGATCGTGAAGTCAAAGACAAAAACAAAACATATGAAATTCGGTCCCTTCTCAATTAAAAATGATAGAAAGTGACAGGACTAGTTTTAGTTTAGTTTAGTTGGGCGTATGTCAAATCGACACCATTATAAATAGAAAATAGAAATAAGTAAAGGTAAATGTGCGAAAACGAGCGCGTCTCGCCATCAAACTGTGAAGTTTGGCGAGTTATCTAAGTTAAAAATGTAACCTTACATATATTAAAATAATAATAAAAAAAAAAAATATAGCATAAGTAAAGTGAAAGTCACGAATTTTTCTTATTTTCACAAACAATATTTCCATTTGCATGCGATGCGATGTTTAGGTGCAAAATATTGTTAGAGATGGCCACTTCCGTGATAAAATTAAAAAACCGGCCAAGCACGTGTAAGCCACGCAAAGTGTAGGGCTCCGTAGTTGTCCAACACTACTTAGGCTACCTGTGTAAGATAAGACAGTTCAAAATATTTTTCTATGATATTTGTAGTACCAAATTTCTTATTTGTACAAGTAGTACATTTTATAAGTCGGTCTAATATTCAATAACATGTAAAACCTACTTGATGTTGATAGTTTTCCTTTTATACACTACTACCGTGAATTTTTTCACATTTTCAAATACGGTTTCTCTAGTAGAGTGGGGGAAACTTGACTCTAACAAAAATAAGCACTTTAAAACGAAATATCTCTGAAACTTACACTAGCATCGAAAAATTATTTTAGCAAACCCCGATTATTTAAAAAATATACCTATCCAACGATACCTCACACTATAAGGTAATCGTGAATAAAAAAAATAGCCCCCACTTCACGTGTACCAGAGTAACACTAAAAAGTTTTTTTTTTATATTTTATTCTTCAGCAATGTCGGCATGATTAATTTGTATATCTGGTGGCCAAATCGTAGAATGAAGAATAACACTCTGTTTTTTTAATGTCATCATATAGTCTAAAAGAATTACTTTGATACGATGAGTAGTTCTCGAGTTATTAATTTTTTTAGGCTGGCTGCGCTCGCCTGTGTGACGTCATTTTATAGTGTGCGCGCCACCGCGTCGCTGCCGCTATACTTACCTGTGTGGTAGTATGCACACGCTCCTGCATTTTTTGCTAGAAATTCGTTCAGACAAACGAAATGTCAAAATAAAAGACTTACAAATGGTGTATAGTTCCCAAAATGTGCGTCCACAACTTTCAGTTCGCCGGAATAGTTGGTTTTCTTAGTACCATTTTGAGCCTAAAACTCAAAAAATGGATTATTAAGCAAGATAATCCACCCGGCGACAAAAGTGCTGTGCTTATATTGTTGTAAAGATCACTTTGATGTAGGTAATATTCATGTTAGGTATATATTTTGTAGATACTTAAAGTACATTGTACCAATTCGAGTAAATAATACACATAGGTAGGTACGTAATATTAATTTGATAGGTTATGTTAGGGGTATATAACCTTTCATATTAATTTCATTGCATTTCAATGCTTGACTTATCGTTAAGTTAAAATGTATTTTAGAAATAGTTTACTTGAGTAAACGTATATATTTTTCGTATTGCCAGAGGTTCTGAACCTTTCGTAAAATATATTTCACTGCATAAGTGCATTTACGAAATTTAGTTCAGAAGTCATAACGTCTTCCGGCTAAAACGATGTTGATCAATCAATCAATCAATCAATCGACGCAGTCCACTGCTGGACGTAGGCTTCCCCAAGGGCACGCCTAAGCGCACGATCACCCGCTTTCCTCATTCAGCCGCCACCAGCGACCTTCCTCAGGTCATCAGTCCACCTGGCAGTTGTTGAGGATGATATTTTCTTTTCTAAAAATTCAATTATTTCGGTTTAAAATACAAAAAATAATACGGTGTAATCTGTTGAATGTTAAAATGAATTCTGTACGAGATATTACATATTTATATCATTTGTTATTTTACAGATAGAAAATGACATGGAAAATTACTTACAATTTAAATTGGTCGGAGGCAGAAAACAACTCAAATAAAACCGGCCAAGTACGTGTCTGGCCATGCAAAGTGTAGGGTTCCGTAGTTGTCCAATAAATACGTAACATTCATCAAAATATTTTTCTATGATATTTTTAGTACCTACTAAATTTCTTACTTGTACAAATACATTTTATAAGTTGATCTATTATTCGATAACCTGTAAAGTCTACTTGATGTTGATAGTTTTCCTTTTAAACTCGTCATAATACACTACTACCGTGAATTTTTTCACATTTCCAAATACAATGGTTTCGCTGGTAGGGGGGAAACACTTAACTCTAACAAAAATAAGAACTTACGAAATATTTCTGAAACTTACACTAGCATCGAAAAATGGTTTTAGCAAACCCCCTTTATTTTTAAAGACCTACCCAACGATACTTCACATGATAAGGTAGTCATGAATTAAAAAAATAACCCCCACTTCACGTGTAGGTACCAGAGGAACTTCTTAAAGATTTTATTCTTCAGCTTTGTCGGCATGATTAATACGTACGTTTATATTCCAATTTACAAAACAACACAAATTACACATTATTATAATTAATTTATGCCTTCTAGTATTAAGAGTCTCTGAGCTGTGCCGCGGACGGACAGACAGACGGACAAGGCGAAACTATAAGGGTTCTTTTTTTAGTACGGGACCCTAAAAATTACCTAATACATTTTCTTAATATGTTACGTGCGCGAATTTTTTAAACCTTAATCCTGTCAGTTAAAAACCAGCCATTATGTTTATGTTATAAAACAAATGTCCAACACAAAGAGCCTAGGAACAATACAATACACTCGGAGACGCCCAGCTTAGTGTGAGAACACAAAGGGAACCTGGAATTTCGCAGCAAACTTTTCGTTGTTATTGTTTTAGTAAAAATTATCACACACAACAATTCCTCAATCAGGGTATCCGTTTTAATAATGATTTGATGGAGACCGTGGGGACGTTCGTATGATTATCTATGAATATCACGTTACATTTTGAAAAAATGGTTGTTTTGTTAATAAATGTTACAATTACTACGAGTATCGTTAACAAAATTCTAAACTTACGGAAAGGTTCATAAGCTACGCCAAGATTATGTATACACGCAGTTTGTATCGTTAAGGCTTCGGAACGCCATATTACATTACTTGCGGTGACAAACCCCTTAACTACTTCTATATAACTTTCAGAACTCTCTCGGAAACGTGACTTTCAAAAGAACAACGAAACAAGAAAGGCAAACAAAGGAAAACTTGAGTTGGCATTTCGTATGGTACACGGCGCGCCGCCGCGTTTTCAATGTTTCAGATTCCCTCTGAAGCAGCACTCGTTATTTCCGATGCTCTTTCAGAAAGTTTACACATTCCCCTTACACATTTCCTTCAGTAACCAGTATGTAGATTGTAGGTTCCTGTTTAACGCAGGTAGATTTATTCGTGTAAGACTGTCGGACTAGTGCCTAGCTTACTAGTCTTGTTGTAATTTGCTATTATTTATTTACTTCATCTAATATATACTTATTTATAGCATGCAACTTTGTAAGGTCAAAGTATTAATTCATTATCGGGTTACAGAATATCATAATGACTGTCAAAATTTGGCTAATTTGGCACGTTCACTTATGTAGTACCTACTCGTCAAATGAACGTTTATGCTACAGTACAGTTCGTTTGTCTTGTTTACTAGTAATTTAATTAGTATTATATTTATGTACGAAATATAATTAAATATCTTTTGGTTATTTGGTTACAATTTACAGTAAAATGCTTCTCTTATTTTGACGTTATTTTTTGTCAATAAAGACAAAAAGCAGTACGCACGGTTACTCTGTTGCGTCACATCTAACTATATAGGTAGATATGTAAAAGTTTGGCTGTGCTCTGTTCAACCATGACTTGGGAGAGTCGAGCCTACATCGATTAACCGTCGGCACGGGTGTTTTAACGCCGACATTTTGTTGCCGGGTGATCGTGTGCCCGGGTCACCCGCTCGCCCCGCCCCTCCCGCTGGGCGTGTCCCCCTCGCTCTGAAGCTGTCGTCTAAGAAGCGCTTGAGACGACCGATATTTTCCGCCAAACGCTCCATTTCGACTGGCATGGCGTCTGTACTATTTGCAGAGATAGATATCTGTAAGTATACTGTAGACGTCACCAAAGGCCAAGCTCGATTCACAAAGGTACAATTTTATGTCTGGCAGTACCACCATATCATAATAATATCGTGTATTAAAGTGTTATAGTTCTGTATTTAAAAAAATCAACTTAGGTTTAGGTACTTACCTACGTACTAGTATGCCTTTAGTTTGATAGATAAATTATTTCAAGTTGTGTCCTATGTTTTCGGTTGCTGATTTTACATGTATGTAGGTAGGCGTATTAAGCGATATAATATGTAGATTAAAGAATTAGTCTAGCATAGTTTTTTTTATTTTCTTACACGGCTTTAACTTACGATACGACCACGACCAATCTGTTGATAAATTAATCATAGATCTTGACAAGTAAAAATAATTTGAATTGGATGATTCATTGCAGTTTTATCATGGTTTCGCGATAATCGACTAACGTAGGTAGAGTGGCTGATAAAAGTGCACGTCGGACTACGTATAGACATAACGCAAAATTCCATATACAGCAACTACTTACCCTAGGGTATTTTTCTTACAATAAATTCATAAAACATCACCCGTTTGAATCGAGACGTTTGTATTCCATAACGATAAAATATACAAGCAACACAATACGTACACACTTCAAAATACCTTCCTGAAAAACAAAACAGCCAGTCAGTCAACCAGGTTAAAAACTCCTATTATTCATTCCAACATGCTCAAAAATGTTATGATAATTTTCATGCAAATACTATTATACTAGCACTATGCGAAGTTGTCTCTCATGTTTGGTCGGAACATTGCTCGATATAAACTGCAGCCAAAAATAAACAGAGCCTAGGTCAGTTAATTAATTTCGTCCGAAAATTTCAATGTTTCGCTATTACGAGGGCTGCCTTTTAAGTTTTGTCGTTTAAAATAAGTATAAACAAACTAATATATTATTACCATTTATTGTTTTTCGAAGAATTCTCCGCGATATTTTATACACTTTTCAATACTTTCGACCCAGTTTCAGTAATTCCACTCCGAAGTGGGGGTATGTCAAAATGGCCGATTTGTATGCGTCAACAGCTTCTTCGGGTGAGCTGAAACATTGACCACGAAGACTGCTTAATTTTGGGGAACGTAAAGAAACCGTTAGGGCGCAAGTCAGGGCTGTAAGGTGGGTGATCTAAAATTTCGACATTTTGGCTGCTCAAAACGTCAAAGTTTGGCCGGCGGCGGTGTGCGAGCTTGCATTGTCATGGTGCAGTATCATACGACGTCTTGAGTTGTTTTTTCGAAATTCTGTGATGACTTGTGGCAAACAAACAGTGTTATACCAGTCAGCGTTAACCGTCTTGCGATCTTCTAGTACAATAGTGGCAACGTGACCACCCTTTGCCACAAACGAGGCAACCATTTTTTTTAAGTGCTCCGTGAGCGTATGACTTTGGTCCCAACCAGTTGACTGCTGCTTGGAATCTGGATCGTAAGCATATATCCCTCGTCACCACTCGTCACCACTAACCATATCATAAACGTGTTTTGACTCTCCTCGGTTAAATCGCTGCAGAGTTTTGCGACACCATCTAACACGGGCTGCTTTTTGGTCGTCGCTAAGCAAATGTGGTATTGAGTTCTTCGTGCAGGATTTTTTGGATAGTAGTCCCTGAACTGCCCACGGATGCCTCTATTTCACGGTATGTCACATGACGATCTTCAACGATTAGCTGCACTGCTTCGACATTAATTTCAGCCTTAATACAAATTTTCGAGCTCCCACCTCTAAAAATGACAGACTTTCCACTCAAATTTTGAATCCTTACTTTCCTCCTCCAAATAGGGATTTTGATAAAATACTAAAACACGTGTCAAATGATTTATTAATTTCAGCCTAAATACAAATTTTCAAGTTCCTACTTTTAGAAATGATAAACTCTCAAAATAATAATTTAATTCTTATTTCTCCATTAAAATAAGGATTTCGAAATAATTTTAAAATACGTGTCAATTAATGATTTATTAATCTCAGCCTGAATACAAATTTCAAAGTTCCCACCTTCAGAAATGACAGACGTCCCAAACAATAATTTAATCCCTATTTCCCCATTAAAATTGGGATTTTGAAAGAATGCTAAAATATGCGTCAAATGATTTATTAATCTCAGCCTAAAAGCAAATTTTGAAGACCCCACCTTTAGAAATGACAGACTTTCCATACAAACATTTAATCCCTACTTTCCCCCTCAAAATAGGAATTTTGATAAAATGCTAAAACACGTGTCAAATGATTTGTTAATCTGTTTAAATCCAAATTTTCAAGATCCTAACTTTTAAAATGACGGACTTTCATACAAACTTTAATCCCCCTTTTTCCCCCTTAGAGGGAAAATTTTCAAAAATCCCTTCTTATTGCTTGTCTACGTCATAAGTGTGAACTACTGTGCAAATTCGGTGTTTCTATCTAGCTTCAGTAGTTTCGGCTGTGCGTTGATGAGAGCCTCGCCAGTGGTCTTGTGGTTAGGGCCGCTCCGCTGCCTCCCGTCCGGGAGATGCGGATTCGATCCCCACCACGTACCAATGGGTTTTCGAATTCATGTACGTTTATTCGACGCTCTTACGATAAAGAAAAACATCGTGATGAAACTTGCACACTTCTGCGAAAAAATTCAAGGCCCGCACTGGGTCAGCGTGGTCGACTAAGGCCTAATCATTCTAAATCAGGGTAGGCTCGAACCCCTCGGTGGGGACGTATATTATGAGCTATTGACGGTGATGATGAATGTTGTTTAGCTGTGCATTGTTTGAGTTGTATTTTGTAAAAATTAAATCGTTTTCTTCAACAATAGACCTATAGGTAGTTCGCGGCGTGATTACGTGAGCGAAACGCTCACGTTTTCCGACATTTGAACCGATGAAAGAATTCGTTACCTTTTGAAAACAACTTATAACGATCTTTTGTAACTTCTTGAAGGTGGTGTAAGGCGCACTTTATCACTGAGGCTAATTGAAACGAGTAAAGAGCTAATTGAATTGAGACGTATATGGGCTGTTGATGATGTTGATGAGTCAGTCAGTCAATCAATCAGTCAGTCAGTCAGTACGGACTTCTCTCTTTATAATATTAGTGTAGATAAATTAACTGATTGACATGAATAGACGAGCCGGTTAATGCACTTTTTATGCGACTGTTCGTACTTAATTATTGGCGAATCGCAATGGTTGGCAAAACGCGCCAGTTGGCGTAGGTCGCCGACATCATCTGAAGGTGTACGTCAACAGCTTCCTTTATTCCCGTATGCCACCCCCTATTGTTTAAAATGTATATATAATAAAATACAGGGTCTATCGCACCCTGTGCCTCACTGAATAAGGGAAGTTTTGTGCGAATAACGAGTTTAACGAGTTTTAATTAAGTTTTATTGTAAGTGTAGGAAGAGAAAAAACTATATTCATTGACGGATTTGTTAGGATTTTAAACATTTTGCAATTTTTATTACTTATGGAATCATTCAAGCAGTCCAAACAGAAGTTTCTTTTATATTCCACACATCTAATAATATATTTATTTACTTTTCTGTCACCCTGTTTTTGATAAATCAATCTATAATTCGATTGAATATTTTTATCACTGTCTTCACGAACATCGAAGTTTAAAGGGGATATCTCTTATATTTATGTTGTAATCGCCCGAGTACACTTAGGGCGACATTGAGAGACAAAGCTTAGCCAAATTATGGAAATGAGTTTCCAAGAAGTGCCCTCTTTACTTTTTTCGTTACTTAAAATATGATGCAACTTTAAGGCATCCTAGAAGGCGCTTTCACGTCGGATATCAACCATGTGCGATTTCCGAACATGAGTCCCAGCAAACAAGCTAGTTACAAAAGATTTTGTTCATTTCAGATCTCAGCGCAAGCATAAAAAGGGAGAAAATAGTTGAGATATGCGAAGGGTGCGGGCAGAAAATTCAAGATCGGTACTTGATGCGGGTGGGCGAACTCTCTTGGCACGAGCACTGCCTCAGCTGCTGCGTGTGTGGCACTCCGCTCGCGCACACATGCTACACGCGCAACGCCAAGCTCTACTGCAAACCCGACTACGACAGGTAACCTCACTCCAATCCAAACATTGGAACCCATCCAAACTCAAGCGAAATACTAGCGACTTGCCATGCGAATAGCTGAGCGTTTAATTTCTAGAATTATACCGCGTACCTATGATAAACTTAGTATCCTTGTCCTTAGATTGTTCGGAGTCAAATGCACAAGGTGCGGCGACCGACTCCTGCCACAAGAGATGGTCATGCGGGCGCAGCAGTACGTCTTTCACATACAATGCTTCGTTTGCGTTATGTGCTGTCAACCTTTACAGAAAGGCGAACAATATGTCATCAGAGCTGGCCAAATATTCTGCCGACAAGATTTCGAAAAAGAAATGTATCTAATGCAGCATGCAGAGGACGATATGATAATAGATGATTCTGAAAGGCCACGAGATGGGAGACGAGGCCCGAAAAGGCCTCGTACGATTCTCACATCAGCTCAACGCAGGCAGTTCAAAGCGTCTTTTGAAGTGAGCCCTAAACCGTGCCGCAAAGTGCGTGAGGCTCTCGCAAAGGACACAGGCTTGAGCGTCCGAGTGGTGCAAGTCTGGTTCCAAAACCAGAGAGCTAAGATGAAAAAGATTCAAAGGAAGGCTAAGCAAGAGGGAGACAAGAGCACCGAAAAGGATAAAGAAAAGGACGAGAAAAGCATTAAACAAGAGTCTCCATCGAGTGAACATGGGAACTACCTGGGCTTGGATGGACCTTATTCGACATCTAGTCAGCCTCTTAATCCCAATTTGCCATATTCTCCAGATGGTAAGTTACCTACCTATGCAAGTAGGTACTTATAGATAATGTGTAGTTATCCGCCCGCAGCTAGACGCCCGCGTAGTTAAGATTTTACCCGTGGCAATAAGTTTTTTTGCCGACGTAAAAAGTAACCATATTTTAATCCACAAATTTCATCTGTTCATCCGTTTAGGCTTGAAACCGAAACAAACATACTTACATACTTTTGCGTTTATATAGGTATTAGTGGATAACAAATTAACAACCCAATGAATACTAAGTGTATTACTTATACCTAAGGTATATTTACGAATAGAACAAAACGTTTCAAATTACTGTTATTTTACAGACTACCCCGCTCACTCTGGAGATAGTTTCTGCAGCTCCGATATCTCTCTAGATGGAAGCAATTTTGATCAGCTCGACGAGGGTACCTCTGACACCATGAGCTTGCAGAACTTGGAAGTGCAGCACCACTCGCACCAGCACGGGGCACATTCAGCCCACGAACCTCTCAACCTCGGCACTGGAGCCGTAGTTAATCCCATAGACAAGTTGTACCTGATGCAAAATTCGTATTTTAGCACAGATCATTGATTTACCATGAAGCGTGGTGGTGGGAGGAGGACGAAGGGGCCCCAGCCGCGCCCGCTGGCCGCCGCCGTCGACCTTAGCATGCGCTCCACGGCCACGGCCACCACCTGCACGCTCACTTACACTGACACTAGTGCACTCGCAAGCCCCTCTATGAACATACACAGCACACACACTCGTATGTATAACTTTTACGATGAACCTTACTGACATTTTTTTGTTTGTATCAATACAGAAAATAATAAAATCAACACATTGTTTAGAAAGTTATCCCAGTTTATTAGATGTGAAAAATGTACAGTTCGTAACTAAGTATAAATACAAAATATTTTAGGAATGTGCTGATTTTATGTAAATAAGTATTAAGTATCAAAAGTTAACGCACTAAATCGTGTAGGTACTATAGGTAGAGATATTTGCAAATTATAGTTACCAAGCGTAAATTTTAATGTAGTAGACGTGATTTGAAATACTTAATCGTTTTAATTTTTGTAGACAGGTGCCTATTAAATTAGATTTCGGGTTTAAATGCGGATTAAACAATGCTTTAATTTTACTGATGCGTGTACGTGACCTGTGCAGATAGAAAACATAGTTGTGCTGACGACTGCCGTAGACTAAATTCGAATTAAGTAGATATATTAGGTATGAATGATTTGAATGTCTTTAAAATGTTAAATTCAAATTATGTCTGTATGTCAGTCAGCCCTGAGGCTCATGGTGGAAGATTGGAAGTTAAGTCCAGTGCCATTGATACTCCCCTGCTTCACAGAGTCAAAACGTGCGTTCAATTATGTTCGTCACGTCGTCGTCGTGTGTGCCTAGCTCCTTCTGGCTTGTAAGCTATGAATCCCCTCAGTGACGGATAAACAATTTCTTATTTTGGTATTCAGAACAAACGTGACGCAAGAGTTTAAGAATGATTGACGTTTGAACATGGCACATACGAAACCGTCTACATCTAGCTTATCTGGAATCGATCAATGCAGTACTTACGATACAATTCATGATACAATTTGTATCCCTTGACCTGTTATTTTGTTACGATTACGTATGGCATTCGTCTATATCTTTAGGGAGGATGATTGTCATGTTGTTTTGTTTTGGATGTACTAGCATATTTCAAATATATTACAAAAATAAAATAAAAGCTTTCAAATTAGTGTTCGTTTGTAAACTTTTTATTTATCAATAAGTGCACATGTATGGAAATAAACACAACTTAAAAAAATGTATTAAAGTTAGGATTTTATTTTTTGTACGTTTTATTATACAATTAAGACGGTTTCATGAGATCTATTCTGTTTTTTATGTTGTTCGAGTGTTAAATCTTATTTATTTTGCGTCACTTAGAAATAGGGTACCTAGTGAAACTGGACTTTCGTTAGCTAGTTTTTGTTATTTTCAGCATCCATGATTTTAACTCGTGTCATTTCGTATGTGCAATGTTCAAACGTCAATCATTCATAAACTGTTGCGTCACGTATGTTCTGAATACCAAAATAAGAAATTGTTTATCCGTCACCGAGGGAATTTATAGCTTACAAGCCAGAAGGAGCTAGGCACACACGACGTGACGAACATGTTCAATTCGTAGTACCTATACCTAAATTATTAGAACCTTAACTTGGTACGTAGTTCTGTATGTCTAAAGTGACTTACGTCCCCCCACGAACGTTACCCATCCTTGCTTTACTATCCTGTCTGGGTGTACCAATCTCGGCTGTGGTGTTAGATTAAAAAAAATTAAATACAATAACAACGCAAAAATCATCGCAAAGTACCTATTTACTTAAAAAAATAAAGGTAATAAACGTAAAAAAGTCACGTAAGCGTTAACTAACCATGCATACCCTCCCTTACCCACTGCATGTGTCATCAAAATGATCTAGCTAGTCAAATAGTGTGGTATTACTATAATTTACCAATGGTATTACTGAATCTATGTTTAGAAGTGTATGCGCAAATGTTTTAGTGCAGGCAGTAATAACACGGAGTACAATGATATATACCTATCTGCTTATATACGAGTATCAGCTACTCCTACTTGTTTAAATAATATTTTCCTTTCTAGCCTGCATTTTACGGCTAATTGTGAAATTTTCTTAGACAGGGTTAGCCCAAAGGATTTGATTTTATTTATTTTTTACTTTTTTTAAATTTGTGGATCTCGATAAATTTAGCTATTGGCACCTATAGTTTTCGTATAAATCAAGGATATCGGATTCATTTATTAAAATTTTAAAGCTTAGAATTATAAAATAGCTATATTCGCATTTAAAACAAAAAATTGTGGCGCCACGTTTATTTGGCGTTTTGATAATTCGTCAATATTCTATGAAGACGATAAATAAAAAGAATATTTGTCTGAAATCGATTTCTCTTGAATGCTAAGCAAGTACTATTTCACTTCAAAACTTCCGTTAGACTAATCTACAGAAAAACGATAGAACTTTAAAAAAACATTATATTTCTAAAGCTATCAAAAATCACAGAACAAACGTATATTACGTATAAGGTATTTTCGCATACCCCTAGATATTTCCCCAAGGGATGTAAGTAACTATGAAATTCGAACCTTTTTTTACTATTTTCATAGAAAATTGCACACAGTCATTGGCAAAGAAAGTGACGTATACAGCCTAGATAATTCTACAATAAATTTTATTCCGATAAAGAAAAAAAATGCTTGAATATACTTTATTTAAGCAAGATGAATACGAAATTCTCGTCTTTACCTAGAAATATCAACAAAAAGATTCATTATTATAAAACAAACAAATATTCTTTTAAATATTGGCCAAAAGTGACACGAACGCAATCCTTTAAAAAGGCGGGAATAAAATGTTGGTCAAAAATACTGTTATCTGTGGCTTGTTATCAATGTTTTGATAAATGGTTTTGTAATTTATGTTTATTTTAACCATGAAAAAGTAAAAATAAGTTAATTTAGGCTTGTGCGGGAATTTCTAAACACAATACGCAGTAATTTCAATAAAAACCACCTGAAAATTTACCAGTCTGTGTGTAAAATAGGGTGCGGCGCACAAATATGACACGTAATGGTATGTAGCCCATATATATTTTTTACAAACTGTTTAGTTTACTTTCCTCGCAATCTAGATGAAAAGCAGAGAGTTCACTACGTGGGAAAGATCAATTCCACCCTTACTCTATAAGCGCCCTCGCTACGCTCGTGCGTTAAAATACTTCAGGTGTAATTGGTCGCTTTCACCCCTTGGTTAACAATCTACTATTACGTCACCGTTACGTCGTCGTTTGAACCATCCTGTATTATACTTAATTTTATATTTAATTTAATATAACATTGAATCCCGTGCGTATTAATTAAATTATTTTTGTTAATATTATATATATGCACTTAGTCTGTGCCATTTAAATGTGAATAAATGATCATTTACTACCATGTAAGAATACCTACACTTTTCAGAAACGACACGTTCAAAACCTGAGCGAAATATCGCAAAACACGCTCAACGGGAAAATTAACGACCTTTCCTGCAAGATTTTCAGTTGTTTTTGGTCTCTTTTTGTATATTTAAGTAGCACAAACTTAGCCCTTACCACCGTAATTTTATAAATGAATGTGAATTATATAACGATGATTATTAAATAAGAAAACTAGTTTTATTTTCCTACAAAATAATAGTAGGCACTTAAGTATTTAATTTCATTCATAATACCTACAAGGGCTGCTATTTATGTATCTGGAACTGGCCACTTACATAAACAATATTTAAAAAGAAATTATAACATTTAAAAATAGAACTCTTTGGCTGTAAAATAAAGTTTGTTTCATTCGACTGTCAATTTGTTTTTACATTGTGGCGCCATTTTTAATAGCTATTTATGCAACTGTTGCATAATGAGGGGTATTTAACATGAGTGTGGTTTATGAAACGAGCGCAGCGAGTTTCATAAAAGTATACACGAGTGTTAAATACTAATTATGTACAGTTGCATACAATAGGTTATCTACACTCATACAACAAATTTAAATTAAAGACAAAATAAAGTAATCATTGTTTATTGTAATAATTATTGACATTACAAACGTTAATGGCGCGAAAATAAATTTGCAGTAATATCGCACCGCGCATGCGCGCCGCCAAGGTTGCGTTCCGAAACACGCTAGTGTGCTCAAATAGCAAGCATCTGCGCAAAAAAAAAAAAAAAACTTCATTTTGTTACAACTTTGCGATAACGAAATGAAATTTGTATGGATCCTTAGTCACGGCTCCATCGAAAGGTATATCATTTGCTTAGCGTTTCTGATAAGTAAATGAAGGATTTACGACATGAGTGTAGATAAAATTCATTGTCTATCATCACCATGGATTTGACTCGTGAAAATTTTCGTGCTATGATTTATTACGACTTTCGGCGTGGATTAACTCAAAAACAGTGCATGGATCAACTTTTGTCGACTTTTGGGGAGGAAGCCCCATCGAAAACCACTGTGTATCACTGGTTCAGTGAGTTTAATCGTGGTCGTCGTATGCTTGCGGACGATTTTAAAGAAGGTCGCCCTAAATCGGCTGTTGTACCACAAAATATTGATGATGTTACATATCGCGAGATAGAGACATTTCTGGGCATTAGTATGACGAGTATTTATAAAATATTACACGAACATTTGGCTGTAAAAAAATTTGTTCTCGTTGGATCCCGCACAACTTAACAGTTGAACAAAAACAGGCTCGTGTTGATTGGTGCAAAAAAATGATAGAAAAATATGTGGTACATCAAAAGCTGTTCATAATATCTACACAGGAGACGAATCTTGGATATATGCGTATGATCCCGAAACTAAACAGCAGTCAACGGTTTGGGTGTTCCAAAATGAGCCAAACCCAACTAAAGTTGTTCGTGCAAACAAAAAGCACTTTGAAGCAAATGGTTGCCTGCTTTTTTGGTATTAGTGGACATGTGGCTACAGTACCACTAGAGAATCGTAAAACGGTTTATTCTGAATGGTACACCACCATTTGCTTGCCAGAAGTCTTTGGAGAAATACGCAAGAACAATCGACAACGAAGAATAATCCTTCACCACGATAACGCCAGCTGTCCCACCTCGGCCGCAACAACGGAGTATTTAAATAGTCAAATGATCGAATTGACGGGTCATCCGCCGTACAGTCCCGACTTGGCACCCAACGACTTTTATTTATTCCCAAGCGTGAAGAACAAATTACGTGGACACCGATTTTCGACCCGGGCCTAAGCCATTCGTGGTTCATTCCTTATCCATACTATTTTTCCGACTGTACACAATGCCATAAGAATAATCGTAACAAAATTCACCGCAAAGGGAGTCACTGCAGAGGGAAAGCGACGCAACAAGAAATCGATGCTAGGGTAACAACTCCAATTTTCGAACAGGGTGTATTAAAAAAATATATTAATACTTTTCTCTTTGTAAGAATCGATTAAATTTATTATATAATATTAAAATGATCCTGGCTGAATAAAAATTAATAAGATAGTAGAAATAAAAATAATAAATCGTAATGATCATCGCACTAGTGCGGTAAACCACATTTACCGCACAGTTTGCTGACTTTGTAAGTAAAATTTTCAAGCGTATTGAAAAAAAAATACAGCCTTTGAACAACAGACGTATTAGACCGTCACTGCATAAATAAAATAAGGATAACTTCATTGCTTGGGATTAAATTTAAAGTCGGTGGCAGAGACGACTTGGTCAGGTTAATCTTATATCCATACTCGTTTTATTTTTAATTATTTATTTTCAAAAGTTTTTAGATACATTACTTTATTAAACATAAATCTATTATAACTTAGAAAATTTCATAAGAATAAATATCTTATTTTTTGCGTGTCGATGACAAATCTTTCTGGCCCAGAACTTAGCCACTTCGACTGCACTATTTGTGGCGTTCATTAAGTGCTTATAATGTATGGCACAGTATAGTGAAATAGGCCTGAAGGTTTTGGGGTCATCTACTGATTTCCCTGGCTTTGGAATAGCTATGACCTTCGATTGCAGGCAGATGCATAGGTAATTCTACACCGACTTTAGGAAAAGTGTCTTGGTATTACAAAGTGAAAGATACAAAACATGAGCATTGCTTAGAAGTGAATGTACAACACGACACACACATCTACAGAAACAGTAAAAGCTGCACCTCCGAAATTGGGCATGATTATGCCTAAAATTATGTTTGACCGAGCGAGCAAAGCGTCTCCGTTTCAGCTTGGCCAAAATTGCTTTTGTATGTCTAACTGTCCATCTGTCGATCTGTTTGTTCTCATCTACAGGTCGCGATTCTCAACCGATTCTTGTGAAATTGTGTGAGCAGGTTCGATAACTAAATTTTTTTTGTCGAGTCTGCTTTGGAAATTTAAAAAGTGACAGTGTTATGTGGGTTGAAAACGTAAAAAAATCATAAATCAGCCATTAAAATATATAGGTAGATCTACAGCTCACAGAGCTACTAGTATATTAATTTGTGAAGAACTGGACTACTTAGATCAAATATAGTCGCTGCTTAATTTTAAATATAATACGTTAACTTTGGCAGTTTTAAATATATATTTTTAGAATAACCTTTTCTTCCTACAATAAATAAATTTAAATACCCTTTAGAATCACATATGCATCTGCCTGCAAAGTATAGTCGATCGATCCAACTGAATCATGACCCACTTTGCCTATAACTCCTTAAAACCATCAAAATAAATAACATGACAAACAGTCAGCATTCAGTAACAGTCAACGTCTTATAAAATCATAGATAACAAGTTACATATGACATATACCAACATAATATTATGGGAAGTGGTTAGGTGACAGGATTCATATTATTTCTATTCTAAATATACGTCAGGCGAATTTCGACCTACTTGTGTTTGAATAACTGTAAGAAAATGATTTTATGGTGGGTCATGCTATGATTCAACTTGATCGAGTGTATCTAACTGTTGGAACTTTATTTTCATTACATCCAGAAAGGTCATCTCATCACTCGTTGCCGTAGTCTAGACTTAAGTGCAACACTAAAGAGTAGAAATTAAATATTCCTTTACCAATGCAATGGCAAAACCAAATAAACCGACAGTGATTGGTAAACAACTACAGGAAGTGGCAATGATTGGATTGGAAAAATCAACAGAGTTGCCAATTAATTCCGTACAGCAGCGTCCTCTTGTGTCATCTCTCTTTTGTGGCGCACTGTAGCTGCAGCTTAATTTAAACGTTATAAGGCAATTAAACTATTTTTTATTTACTTTAACTCTACAAATTGTATTATTTCTAGCATATCTATTCAAAGACTTCCAATAGTAAAATGTCTAGCTTTCTATTATACAAAATACATTACATTAAGTTACCATAAAAATCTCCAACTGAGTACCTATTATTATGGCAGCAGCGGTAGCAGACGAGAGCGACGACCAGTTAGAGATACCTACAATAATTCATTGAATATGTAAAAAGACGCATTAATTACTTACATGACCAAAGATTCGTGATCCTAGCATCAACAAGCTACTACTTTTCAATACCCAGATAGATAGTGGGCAAAATAATATTTATACTACAGTTATCCAGTTCTATATACAATGCTCGTTTAGCTGATAGTCCTCCAATAGGACACAGCTAAATTTGCCCGCTGCTTTCAGTCAGGTTACGGCTAACAGACTGATATGGATTCAAATAACATACTATTTTGGTTATAAAAATTGTACACGATCAAAACGGAGATACTAAGTCAGTAAATATTCCTTCATAAGCTTTGAAATATTACTTTTGTCTATTACAAATTATAAAGTAGGACGATATCTGTTTGCAAAACAAGGAACTTACAATAAGGCAGGTGCTCACATATTTCAGGTAAGGTAAATACTAGAAATCTCAAAATAAGTTAATTTTGTTTACTTATAGCATATTAATATTATAATTTATTGCTATCGAAGTAATGCATACCAAGCTCAAACGATGTGGCTTATTACAATATTTAGATAATACTAATAAGGTACTCAGGAAATTGCCCAACAGCAGCGCAGCGAAAGTGATATATATACTTATTAGCTAAATCCATAGCATTTAGCTTTAAAAAAAGTAAGTTGCTTGACGGCAAGGTAGGTAACAATTTATTTTTCTTTGCATTACTTTTACATATTACGTCTGTGTTATCGATTTTGGACAAGGTGCAATTCATCGGCAATCCGGGTCTACTTGACGCAGGCGTATTTCCAATATTATGTTACCAAAGCACTGGGTAAAACTTAACTCTAAGTTACAAAACTTGGTATTCAGGACAGGGAATCTCGTGTGAGAGTCAGAGTACAATTATTTTAATAATTTAACTAACTGTAGCGCAACTGATACTCAATAAAAATATGATCTGTCAAACCAGGGACGCCCGCGCAATCAGCATACTTAGCGGCCTTTATTGCGTAGTTTAAATATCTATGGTTATGTCAGAATGATAGATAATGCTAGATTATGTATGAACCTTCGGGTATGAACCTGTCACAGTTAAGGTCGACGACCATCGTAGCATAATTGATTAAATGCTCCTGTGTTTAGCCCACATTGCCGATGAGATGCAGGTTAAAAATCCAGTCCCAGATCGCCCAAATTTTTAATTTTTCGCTTGACTTGAAAATATTTGATATTCGTATCGTAACCTGTAAAGGCACCTAATCTGTATAGATCAGGTATGAATCTGTCATTGGAAAAATGGCGCTTAAAAACTATTTGAAAGACTAGTAAGTATTTTATAAAAGTTTACAAAGAAGAAAACATAATGTTCAATTAATAGAAGCTGAGGAAATTTATGTCCATTTGCACGTTAACATAAATCTGTATTTCAGTCAACATTTTAAGTTCATTTTAAGCTTAACATAAAGATATATAATTTTCATTTGAATCACAAACATGTCTCCACTAAAATAATGTAACGACCCCATAGCCTAGTCGGTAGTATGCCTACCTTCAAAGCACAAGGTCGCGGGTTCGAATCCCGCCCACAGCATTCATGTGATGAGCACTTGTGTGTGCTTGTGTCTGGATGGTGTAAACAATCTATATAATTATGTATTTATATTTTACATGTCTGCTTGATACCCATAGTATTTTATAATTTCCTCGCATATTTCAGAAAATCATAATTCAAAATCATATTCTAGAAAATCCTCGCCTGTGGCTCGGACTTTAAACGTGCTCTCGTCCAACAATAACTAATTTTGCGGCCGCGGCAGTAATGTACTATTGTTACGTGCGACTTGATAAACCCGGTCACCATAATCATAAAAACTACAAGGTTAGAGAACTTACCACCTCCCGTCGTCATCTTGACAAAACTAATAAAACCTTAAAGAAAACTAACTACCTACCTACCTATATAATATCTAAGTAAAAAACTATTAATTTATGGTGTTTTAGTGCTGAAAACTCATAAGACCTTGCTTAATTCTAAATTGACTCGAGCAAGGATTTAAAAAACAGAATGAGGTCTAACTTTTATATCTAACAGGATTTACCTTATTCAACGTGTTTTAAAGTGCTCATTTTTGTTAAAGTCATGTGTTTCCTCCCCTACCAGCGAGACCGTAGTCGGAAATGTCAAAAACAGAATTATGGTAGTAGTGCATAATATGATGAATTTATAAGGGAAAATATCTAGTAGGCTTTACAGGTTAACGAATAATAGAACAACTCATAAAATGTACTTGCACTAGCGAGAAATTCGGTACAAATATCATAGAAAACTATTTTGATCAACTTTAACTGTCTTAAACAAGTACTTAAGTAGTATTAGACAACTACGGAACCCTGCACTTTGCGTGACCCAACACATGCTTGGCGGGCTATATATGTCGTGGCCATATCGTAGAATTGACCACATCATGATGTGCCTTGGCCAGATCAATGATAAGAAATCGTTTGTCGATATGTTCAACTAAAACACAGCTACTTCATGAAATGGTCAAGATTATTTAATCATATCGTAAAATTATTACATTAATTGCCGATAGAGGTGCTGGAAGCGCTTTGTTTATGTACCAACATGGCGGCCGCGTTATTTCTCGCAGTGAAAGAGTGAATAATTCATTATTAAAATAGGAAGAAAAAAGAGTTTATGATGAAAAAGTACTCTGAAAATGTGTCGGACTTAGAGAACAATAAGTACCAAACATAATTTAGATTCTTATTAAATATTTCGTGTACGCCCTATTTTCACGATATGGCCAATCGTGGACGACAAAATCGTTAAATGTTCACGATTTAATGATCTGGTCAAATTTAGTTGCCCACATCATGAAATGATCGAAAATTTTATGATGTGGTCAATTCTACGATATGGCCACGACATATATACTTTTTAAAACTGTCACGGTTTTCAACATTATTATGATTACAAACGGGATATTTGCCGTGGTATGTGTTGGTTTTTAAGAGTGCCTGATATTTCGACACAGCTGCATGCATCATGATCACGGGTCGACTGACCTTTTTTATTTAAGATTTGTTTGCGGAAATCGGAGACGCACAGAGAGGAAGGTAAGTACATCAATTTTCTAGATAAATAATTTATGAGTTGCAGTGCAAATGGTCATAAACAAGAGCTCATTTTTAAAAGAAAACCCAATGATTACCAACATATGTTGCTAGAAATCTTGTTACATAAGTTTCATATCGCATGGCAACAATGGCTCACTAATTTTCAGAACAGCAAATTTCGGTGATCAAAAGACTTTCTTTTATAAATGGATCTAAAGAAGAAACTAAAAAGACTTAGAAAAAGAAAAGCCGAACATGTTTCAGGTGGCCACCTCCTCATTAGACGCCTCGAACTCCAGCTTTACGTCTCCGCCGAGGCCTTCCACGTCGACCTCGTTCTCCGACGCATTCAGCATGTTCAGCGTCACCTGTTCACATATGAAAAAGTTTAAACTAAGGATCGTTTATATAAGTACATCGTTAAAGTTCTCTTGCGAAGAGACGATTCTGGCTACATTACTAGGGTCTGATAGCATGATCACCAGATACACTGGTTTCAGGTAAAATTGATCCCACCAAAAACATACATGTGAATGTTTGCCAAATTCAAGTAAGGGCTTCGCCAATAAAAGATGTGAGATCTTCCATGGGTACCAAGTTCTATATAAGTTCCTTAAATCATTGCTATAGGAAAGCACAACTTCCTTAAATTGCTTTAAAATTATTTGTATTATATTACTTGCCACTAAACGGCGAACCTTGTCAAGTTTTCACCAATTTTCTTATTGTTAATACAATTTATTTAGTTAAGTAATATCTACTTAATTCACTATTCAAACTTGCCAAATTTCACCGTTTAGTGGCAAGTAATATAACACAAATAATTTTAAAGCAATTTAAGAAAGTTGTGCTTTCCTATAGCAATGATTTAAGGAACTTATATAGAACTTGGTACCCATAGAAGATCTCACAGCTTTTATTGGCGAAGCCTTTACTTGAACTTGGCAAACATCTCATTAGTTGTGGGATCTCATTAGTTTTTATAAAGCAATCTCGTCTTTTTATTTAAGTTTCAGACAATAAGCACAAGCTTTCAAACACTAAAGAAGAACAAGATTTGTCCCTAACTAACACACAGAGCAAGTTAAATAAAAGCTTGTAGCAACAATAATTATAACAGTTAAAAACACTAAAAAACACGCACATGTCAGTAACTACTACTACTACCACTATCCAACTCCTGGTTCCATCACCAACTCCTCGTCACCAACTGCACTATTTACGGCTTATCATAACAAATAAAAAGAACCCAAACTCGAGGCATTTACTAGTAAACATTAAAGAGTTCCACTATTCAGCTTCTGGCTCCATCATCAGACCCTCTTTACTAACTGCACGGTATTCCAACTTATCATAACAAATCAAAAGAACCCAAACTCGAGGAGTTTTATTGTAGCCATTAAAGAGCACCACTATCTAGCTCCTGGCTCCATCATCAGACCCTCGTTACTAACTGCGCTGTATCGGACTTATCATAAAAAAATAAGCCTAAACTCGAGAGGTTTACTAGTAACTATCATCAGATCAGCTCGATGGTACTAAATTATTGTACTGTCATCCGAATTACACAAACTTACAAAATTTCAAAATGATACGAGAGTCAAAAGTATGTTAAAATCTAATTTCAAGATTTGTTTACATAGTTATTTAGTTACAAGTGAACCCAATAAAAATAATTTTGTCTTTTAATTAACTATTACTCATAGTCATCTAAATGCACATAAAACTACCTAACTATAATCAATTAGAAAACAAAGTTATTTTTTCACCTAGCCTCATCCTAGCCTACATACTAAATGCTTGAAAGAAAACTGTATTAATAACTTTGTCTCCTAAAATAAAACATAATTTTGAATTCTCTCTTTTTTCGCTTTACCTACATACGTCTAATGACCTACCTTGATACGAAATCTCAAATTCCTAGGTCACCTGGAAGTAGTTAGACTACTTTTGATGAGTGACTCAGTGAGTGATAAAAATAGCTAACTTCGGATGTCAATATCTAGGGAATGGCACGAGCTACATTCATGAAACTTGTAATTCTAGGTAATTAGACAAAGCTTAATAGACATGCAAAACTTCAAAAGTGTGTAGATCAAATAGATTTTAGTTTTGGGGGGGTTGAAAATGGCTCGTAATGGTTCGTGTAATATAACACACTGGTGCGTTGTCGCCTTTTTCTTTAGCGAACTTGGCGGACACACTGCCGTGTGTCTAGATACGTGATGCTTCCAAGCTCAATTTTTAGTGAAATTAATTGAAACAATTGTTTGTTTATTATATGTTGTTGTACTGGTATTTATAGTAGATTACGATACAAGGATCGTAGGTGGCTAATTACAAATAAGGTGACTTTTGTAAGCCCGAGCCGCAGGCGTGGGTTTATAATGTCACGAGTTTGTTATAAAACCTATGATCCGTGTATTGTACGACGTTTTTCAATACATTTGTGAGAAAACTGATGGTAAATAATTAAATTGAAATGGTTAAGAAGGTACCCCTACAAAAGCTATGATTACTACAGGTAAAATTGATCATGTAGAAGTTGTAAAAACTAAACTTTATTATATCGTGCGCAGTTTGAGCATCCTTACTATTCACATTTATCACTAAATATCAACACTTAATCACTCATAAAACATTCAATGTAAAACAAATGAAAATTTCACAAAATTGGCGCCAATTTCAAAGATTTCAAAAATCGATATTATGTTTCTTTTTTATAAGCATAATTACGGACAAAGGCTCTGGCGGACATTCAGCCTCTACGAATTGATTTTTTGTTAAATCGAGATAATTTTATTTTTATAATTAAAATATTACTGGCTGATAATATTTTTGATACAATTTGTTGAAATTAAAAAATATTAAATACTTTTCTCTTTGTATGAATCGATTTAAATATTTTTTAGTGTCAAAATGATCCTGGCTAAATAATTGAAAACCGTAGGAATTAAAAAAAAATTGTAATAAAATCGCACTAGTGCGGTAAAACGCATTTACCGCACAGTTTACTGGCTTCGTAAGTTCAATTTTCGAGCAAGGTGTATTGAAAAATAATATGTGCGTTACATTTATATTTGGGCGCTGTCAGAAAGGATACTTTACGTAGTGTGTGTAGGCAATAAATAAATGAAATAAGACCATGTACAGTCTTAAAAAAATGTACGTACAGTCAAGAGCACGTCAAGCTATACACTTGGTCTTAGCACAGTTCTTCTATCGTATAGCTTGTGTGGAAATCCATCCTCCCAAACCTGTCCTGTCAACAACTATGTATTTTATGACCGTTGAGTAAATAATCTAAAGTACGTGTCGTAAAGCTTGATCTGTTTTTGATTGTAACGTTTTTATGATGATTATGGTTTTTGCAAATAATTATAGCTATAGAATAAGTAAGTTAAGTCCTTTCGATAATAAACCCTTAGCAAAATCTTTTAATTTTTCAGTTATCACGATTATTTTCTTTTTATGAATGCTATTATACTTGGAGGAAAAGGACTATTATATTATTCATGATCTTACGAGTATGTTAGCGTTACAGTAAAAGTTGTTGGTATTAGTATCATCCATTTGTGTCTTTTCGTTCCCTAAAAAAACAATTATACGTAATCGTACATTCACCTTTAGTATTGGTCACCCTACTGCTAAGTTTGTATGGGAAAATAACAATGATCAATATCTTTGTAACTATGGGAGGGATCGTCGTCACGTTAACAGGTTATCTTCATCGTCCTCGTCACTAAATGTTGAAGAAAACTTGGAAGCCGTAGACCATCAGATAGCGCAGATAAATAAATATGTGGGGACATCTTCACACATGGCCATCTGATCCCAAACTAAGCAGAGCTTGTACTATGGGTACCAGACAGCTGATATACATTACTTAAATAGATAAATACATACTTATATAGATAAATACATACTTATATAGATAAACAACAACCAGACACAAGGCAAACACAAGTGCTCATCACACAAATGTTTGCCCTGGGCGGGATTCGAACCCGCGACCCTGTGCGTCGGAGGCAGATACACTACCACCTGGGCTACGGAGCCGTCATACAATACAACGATCCACCCAGCCAGACTCTGGCTGGCAGTGGCACCAAGTTTTTATCGATTTCTCGTAAACGCTTTTATGTAACGCCATAAAACACACGTTATGACTGTCATAACTTCCGTCACTAAATGCTAGTTTTTACTAGACCAACCTAACCTTGTTCGAAAACGCTTTCGTTATTGAGATTCAGAGGTGCCAGCCAGAAGTATAACACGTAATTTCAGGCTGGCTGGCCACGCTTTTCGTTGTTTATTAGCTAAATGGCTATACATACGTATCTCCAAAATTCTAACTGGATGCCTGTCACAACTTTAGGTGACGCCGTATTAATAAACAAGAAATAGTTAAAATCTCTTCGGAGATTGAGAGACCAGCTTATACGTTTGCGTTCGATTATCTCGGGTTCTCTAGCGTCACATAAACTGAACTAAGGGTGATTAGCCGTCACCTAAAATGGTGTATTGACCTACTTAAACGTGGCTCATTTTGAAGAATTGGCCAGCCAGCCTGAGTCACATGAATTTTGACAAAAATATTAAATTGATGATGTAAGTACATCGTCATTTCTTAAACATATTTTTCAATAGCAGGTTGCACCAACAAGATTTATTTCATATTCCCATAAAGCGCGCGCAATACTATTAAAAATAATTTGGAGCAATTACTAAAATAGATTTTACAAAATATTATTGGTCTAACAAAACAAAAAAAATGTTAAAAATGCAAAACTACACATGCATAAATGGCCGGGTGCAAGTAGCAAAATTAAATTAATTCAAACTTCACTAACTGAAACTCAAAAGACAACACAAAAACTAATAATAAGTGTTTTTTTCATTAGTTAGTGAAGACTTGAACCTCGGCGTTTTTTCCTATAACGCATTGTTGGCTGAGCAGTCTCAGTGAAGAGGCTACCTGAGGAGTCTGCTGCTGGGACAGGCTCGTCACAGTGCTGCTTACCTGCCGCACAGGAATACCTGCATCTTCAAATGCATTCTTCTTAAGAGTTGTGCGGATTTGTGACCTGTAGTTAGAAAATAAATAAGTTATCTATGATTGAAGTTAACTTAGTCATCATCATCATCTCAGCGGAAAGAAGTCCACTGTTAGACAAAGGCCTCCCCTAAAGATCGCCACAACTAGCCCGTTTTTTAAGAGGAAAAAGTACGCCATTTTTTTAGTTCAGCAATGCCACTTGGTACGAATGTTATACACGTCCACCCAAGCCCAAAACGCCCGGGAACCAGATTGAACTCTGCGTCAGGTGGGGGGGAGGGGGGTTCAAAGTGCAGAGCTCCCGGCGCTCAGAAAAAAAATTCTGGCGGATTTGTTTGGACCTTTGAGTCAAGTTTGGTGTCGTTTTCAGATAACTAGATGATGCCCAGTTTATTTCCCATACCAGTTTTTTTAGGGTTCCATAGCAAAATATGACGCAATACTTAAAATAATAAACTTTTAGTAGTAACACAATGTAAACAAACCCTTATATTTTCATATTTTTGTATGAAACTTGGTTCATAAAATACTATCCAAAAGCCCATTTAATGCAGATTATAAAAACATTAACAATAAATATACATTTAACTATTTTCAATGTACAATAAAATAATTACTGCACATACCTACTACAGCCACATAGAACGGTTTATCTTCGAACTACTATGGAACTTTTCATTTGTACTTCCTAACTATCACGACTGGTATCGTTTGATTCCTTGTAACGCCCAAAACAAGAAACTCTCGGTCGTAGAGTGCTAAAGTGGTGGAGGGGGGAGGGGGAGGCAATCAAATATGGCGGAAGAGCAGTTTGGTTTTCACGCCATAATTCGGTAAGTACTGGACCGATTTACAAAATTAAAATGATTTCTTAAAGGTAATAACATGTTTCATGTTTCGTTCATATTCGTCTTAGATGTATTTATTACAGTTGATGAGTTATGTAAAATGAAATATTGAAGTTAACAGAATTTTATTTACAATTTCCTCCACAATAATTCAGTTCATTTGAGCTAGCGTTTGAAGATTTCAAGCACCTACATCTAATCAATTCTAAGCATGCTTGAGCATCCATAGGACTTTGGGTCCACCCACAGTGGACAGTAGCACCCAAACTTCTCCTTCTTTCTGCCAATCCCATTCAGATGGGCTAGGAATATTCTGATTTTTTATTAGGCACTGTCCCTAAACATAAATAGCCTGTAAAACTGCCCTAAAAGTATGTTGTTTGAGGGCAGCTTCTGTGGGAGACAAATTTTCGATTTGCCTGTCCTTTTTTATAAATAAATTCTTGTGACACTCATTTACTGTCTCAGCAAGGCATTATCTGAAAAATAAATACTCTTAGATAAAGGATTAGGTCTCGCCGCACGCAAGTTCTGGATTAAAGTATATTTTAAATAATATCGTTTTCTTACTTGTCATACATTGTCATTACAAATTTTTGAATTTCAGGGTCCGCTCTGTCATATTCCCCTATATAAAGTGCTTCAGACCCTCGTGTGACATTCGGATATGCCTTGCATGCCTCAAACGCGGTTTTCCCCTTCCGTTAGAGGATGAGGTTGTGTCACATCCAATAAAAGAATGGAATAAGGGCAAAACGTGTGTTCTTTCAGTGCCTGAAACAAGAAAGAAAACCATTACTTTAGTATTAAATTTGATTGATCTTGTCATAAAATTGATTGGGGTACTAATAAATCCATTACCTAAACATGAAGATATAGTGTGACATGCCAGGTATTGATGATTGTTCTTCTAGGCCTTCTAGCTTTAGAACACATGATATTTCCAGTACAACGATATCTGTGTCGACTGTTCTTAACATTACTTTGGAGTGTCCTTTTAGCAAAGCGTCAGCAAGATGAAGCATTATCCGTGTGTCCGCTTCTTCATGATTAAACGGTGCCATATTTTCAGTCAGAGTGATTTTACTCAGAGATTCGGAGCCATCAGTTATGATGAATTCTTTACCTATTGGTAAGTCCATGATTGAGTAACAATGTGACGACAAAAGATGATATAGCTCTTCTTTGTTTGACCCTTCACGAAGAAAGTTAACCCTTGAATCCTTGTATGTTCGCCAACTAATAAGCGTTGGCCAGAACCTCGTTTTTTTCGAGCTGTATTTTTGAGATAGTCTTTTTATATGTATCCCAAACCACGTCCAGTCTTTCGATATTAGACAGAAATCTCTTATCAGAAAGGATCACCGTGCAATCACGAAGAAGCGGACACACAGATAAGGCTTCATCTTGCTGACGCTGTGCTGAAAAGACACTCCAAAGTAATGTTAAGAACAGACGACACAGATGTCGTTGTACTAGCAATATCTTGTGTTCCAAAGCTAGAAGGCCTAGAAGAACTATGGGTGCACATCGGAACAGGATGAAATCATCAATACCTGGCGTGTCACACTATATCTTCATGTTGAGGTAACGGACTTATAAGTACCCCAATCAATTTCATGACAAGATCAATCAAATTTAATACTAAAGTAGTCTTCTTTATTGTTACAGGCCCTGAAAGAACACAAGTTTTGCCCTTATTTTATTCTTTTACCAGATGTGACACGACCTCATCCTTTAACGGAAGGGGAAACAAACCGCGTTTGAGGCATGGAAGACCATGGAAGGCATATCTGAATGTCCACGAGGGTTTGATTAACTTTAAATAGGGGAATATGACAGACCAGACCCTGAAATTAAAAAAAAATGTTATTACAATGTATGACAGGTAAGAAAACGATATTATTTAAAATATACTTTTATCCAGAACTTGCGTGCTATCCTTTTATTTGTTTTTCAGATCATGCCCCTCTGAGACAGTAAATGAGTGTCGCATGAATTTATTTATAAAAAAGGACAGGCAAATCAAAATTTTGCCTCCTAAAGAAGTTGCCCTCAAACAACATACCGCAGTTTTACAGGCTGTTTATGTTTGGGGGCAGTGCCTTATAAAAAAGTCAGAATATTCCTTGCCCATCTGAATGGGGTTGGCAGAAAGAAGGAGAAGTTTGGGTGCCACTGTCTACTGTGGACCCAAAGTCCTATGGATGCTCAAGCATGCTTAGAATTGATTAGATGTAGGTGCTTGAAATCTTCAAACGCCAGCTCAAATGCACTGAATTATTGTGGAGGAAATTGTAAATAAAATTCTGTAAATTTCAATATTTTATTTAATATAACTTATCAACTGTAATAAATATATCTAAGATGTATATGGACAAAACATGAAACATGTTATTACCTTTAAGAAATCATTTTAATTTTGTAAATCGGTCCAGTACTTACCGAATTATGGCGTGAAAACCAAACTGCTCTTCCGCCATATTTGATTGCATCCCCCTCCCCCCTCCACCACTTTAGCACTCTACGACCGAGAGTTTCTTGTTTTGGGCGTTACAAGGAATCAAACAATACCAGTCGTGATAGCCAGGAAGTACAAATGAAAAGTTCCATAGTAGTTCGAAGATAAACCGTTCTATACGGCTGTAGTAGGTATGTGCAGTAATTATTTTATTTTGTATTGAAAATAGTTAAATGTATATTTATTGTTAATGTTTTTATAATCTGCATTGAATAGGCTTTCGGATAGTATTTTTTATGAACCAAGTTTCATAAAAAAATATGAAAATATAAGGGTTTGTGTACATTATGTTACTACTAAAAGTTTATTATTTTAAGTATTGCGTCATATTTTGCTATGGAACCCTAAAAAAGCTGATATAGGAAATAAATTGGGCATCATCTAGTTATCTGAAAACGACACCAAACTTGACTCAAAGGTCCAAACAAATCCGCCAGAATTTTTTTTCGCCGGGAGCTCTGCACTTCGAAACCTGACGCAGAGTTCAATCTGGCTCCCGGGCGTTTTGGGCTTGGGTAGACGTGTATAAAATTCGTACCAAGTGGCATTGCTGAACTCAGAAAAATGTACCTCTCCTTATAAGAAATCCTCTTAAAAACGGACTAAACAACTAGTCTGTTGCTGCCTGCTTCCAGTGGCTTCCCGCGACCTTCACCTGATTGTCGGTCCACTTTGTGGATCCACGCTGCTTCTTCTAGTGCGTTAATTTAATATTTTACAGCATAGTCTACTAAGATAAGGTCTTTTTAATTTGTGATACAAGGCTACGTCATCATGATGTTACCATTTAATTGTTACGTAACACAAAACTAAGAAAACGTTTAGTGTTATAGATCGTCTTAAAAAAATAAAAATAACATCCACATTAATTTTGTTTGCGCAATATTCTAACTAAACACGAATCCTTACTCAAAGTTATACAATTTTTTCGCATTCACACAATAAAAATAAAATTTGGGGAATTACAATATTATACCAGCGGCAACACTGGATCGCTCTGTCTGGTCTGACGCTATCCTTGTTTTACGTTTCGTTCATTGTCTGCCGCATACGTAATCATAGTGTTTCTCAAACTTTAATGCCAGCATAATTTGTTTCAGATCATAAAAATAAAACAAAAAAACGATGGTCGGGTGTTCTATTCGGAACTGTAAGAGTAGAAGTGCAAATAGTGGATCTATTAAACTTTTTAGTTTTCCAAAGATAGGTTCAGTAGCAAATGAATGGCTACTCTACTGTGAGTAAGAAAAATGTACACAAAAAAGTTGTTTATTTATGTCTATATTTCATGATCAAATCAAAGTTGTTCTGAAAAAATGCCAGGTTAGAGGAAAAACGACGAGAATGCCTGGAGTGATAAATGTAGACGAAGTGAAGGAAATATGTCTGGATCGTTCGTAGCAAGTGGAAGGAAGTGGTCTCTGCCGATAGGGAACATGCATAAAAAAATATATAAATAGAATACTGACAGTCAAAACAGAATCGAAATTGATCTAAACAAATATATCTGTCCCTCTCTACGAAAACAAAATTTTCTATGGCGGATGTATGGCCCGCGACAAATATGACGTCAGATGTGTCGTCGGACCTCTCTGTCTAACCATCAACTTTGAAGCCTTATAACTTTGTTTCTGAGCAAATATTTGGAAAGGTATTTTTTGTGTGTTTATCTGGAACTTGAAATATTTCGATTAATGTTTTTTTTTTAAATTGTGCATGTTCCCTATTTCTCCGGGAAAAAGGCGTGATTTTATGTATATGTATGTATCACGCCTTTAATTGTGTATTTGTCAGTATTGTATTTATCAGTATAAGCTCAGCTTAATTTGGGATCAGATGGCTGTGTGTGAAGAATTAAGATATCCCTACATACACCTATATATATATATAGATAACTAGCAGTGCCCGCGACTTCGCTCAAGCAACTATGTAAGAAGTTTTGTCTTATGTATCAGTGAGTATAAACAGGCTTCGTGCACTGCTTACTCGTGACAAAGCTACATAAAGCGGGCCGTGTGAAAAACAGGGCTTCCGCAGATCTACACCAACACGACTCATAGTCTGTCCCTGAGCTTTGTTAATGGTTATACAGAAACTCACACTTATTGGGAACTGCACACGTTTAAACCGGAACCCTTATCACGCAGGCGCTATATTCGTATCTCTTATACCTTAGCCGGGCTGCTAGAGTTTCACATCAGGTGTACCAGATCTTCGATTTTTATACCTAAACAGAAAGTGTTCATTCGCCAAACAACCTTCCCAAAGTGCTATATTTGTATCTCTTACAGTTTAGCTGGGCTGCTAGGTTACACATCAGGTGTACTAGACCTTCAATTTTTGTATGTTATTGGAAAAAACTTATCACGCTTAACAACTTTTTCTAAAGAGCTATATTTGTATCTGTTATAGTTTAGCTGGGCTGCTAGGGTTCCACATCAGGGGTACCAGACCTTCAATATTTGTACGTCAATAGAAAATGTTCATTTAGCTAAACAACTTTTCCTAAGGCGATATTTTCATATCTCTCATAGTTTAGCTGGACTGCTATAGTTCCACATCAGGTATTCCGATCTTCAAAATAAATTATAGCCTATATTATGTTACCGAGAACCAATAGCTATACAACAAAAGAAGTTTCATCAAAATCCGTTCAGTAGTTTTTGCGTGAATCGCGAACAAGACATACAGACAAAAATTTCAAAAAACATATTTTTGGCATCTGTTACGTTTAATAAGACCCCCAGAGGTATTTCTATTTTTTTATTTTGAATGTACAGAATAGGCCTCTTTACAGTTTTATTATATGTATATGTAACCGTAAGATTGTGAACGCCGTTAGTTTATAATCTTACTCGCGATATTATAAACTTCCGTAAAATTGTGAACTGAAACCAACTATTTACGTATTATTTCTCGTTAGTTTATAATCTTACGATGTCAAACCGTCAAATTGTAAACAAAGGTGTAAAATTGTGAGCCGTGTTCCTGATTGGTCGGTTTTGGCAGTAGCTACCTACAGAATGACAGCCAAGAATTGCCGCGCTGGACACGTCAAACGTTTAACCAATCAGCGTGCAAGGTGCGTTCCGTCGCATGCCTATTTTTAAGCCCAAGTCACACAGAGCCGTACCGGGGGCGATCCGGGGCCGGGAAAGCGGGACGGTGCTATAGCGCGGCATAGCGCCGTCCCGCTTGTCCCGGCCCCGGACCGCGCCGCTCCCGCTCTGTGTGACTTGGGTTTTAATCAGTTCACAATTTGACGGTTTGACATCGTAAGATTATAAACTAACGAGAAATAATACGTCAAATTGTAAATGGTTGGTTTCAGTTCACAATTTTCCGTAAGTTTATAATATCGCGAGTAATATTATAAACTAACGGCGTTCACAATCTTACGGTGATATATAGATAGATTAGATGAAGGGGAAATTTTCCAGACAAACAAAGATTGAGAACCATAATGGCAATGATGACATAGGCATATTCCAAATTAAAGATTTCCAGGTGCAGTATATTATTATACCATGTTATACAGGAAACAGGTTTTATTAGAGAGGACTTATTTCACCAGGCTTACACTGATATTGGTGTCAATTCCCGCAGCGATATTAAATTTAAATTTAATCTTAGTCTTGTCACTTTCTGACCCACGACCAAAGGACGGGAGATTGTCGGCTCTTTGGAATGCCAAATTTTATGTCACAATTTAAGCAGGATCCTAAAACCAGCTGTTTAAAATTATATTGCACACGTCAAAACTTGACATTTGCACTATAAAATTTGGTGCTCACAATGGTTGATAATCTCCTGTCCTTTTTCATCGTCGTGGGTCAGAAAGTGACAAGACTCAGATTATATTTAAAATTAGTTTCGCTGCGAGAATCGACACTATTATCAATTATAAAAATAAACACCTAAATGCAATACTTACGCTGTTCTGTTCTTGATATGCTGACTAAGTTTATTCAAGTCAATGGCAAAACGATGTACGCAAGCACGGAGCATTTCTATTTCTTCATCTGTCCATTTACCGCTGCGAAAGAAAAGTACATATCAGTATGGTATGGTATGACGGGCTGGTTTCCGCAAATCGACGGCTGCTGCGCCTATTTTGCGTGTGGTGGTTGTATCAGTAAGGTCCAAGCCTCTGTACCTTTATTGCCTTTGCTCGCATAAGGGCAACTTCTAATAATGGCAATTTCTCTAATGAGCAATTTCTCATTATTCATCATCATCATCATCATCATTGCAGCCGAAACTTGTCCACTGCTGGACAAAGACCTCCCAAGGATCTCCACAAAGACCAGACCTGCACTTGCAACAAGTTAGCACTCTTAGAAGGAAAAACCAACTTGTAATTATAATTTGAACTTTAGAATTATGACATACACAACAGCAAGAAAAGTAAATATAAGACATTCATATAAAAATAACTTTCAAAAATAGTGAAATAGTTCCATTCATTTCCGATTTTCTTTTTGCTCAGTCTTATTGTGGAACATATAAACTCAAATTGGGGCCGCTAAGAGAATGCAGTTTTGACAGCTGAAAATCATAGAAAATAAATTCAGGTAGACCAAGATATAGCAACCGACTGGCGGCCAAGTTTAGGTTAAAAGCGTGAATGCGCAAATTGGACAATGGTTGGGTTTAGTTGAATGGCTCAAAGATAAACCTTGTAAATACGACACAGCATTTGAATTATTTTTAATTTATTGGTTTTGTTTGGGGAATGTTTCGTCAAATGGCTTCGTTTAAATAGTCTTTTGGACAAGCACTATCCGCCACAAGTCTCTAGAAGTGACTAAACTTGCTTACCCAGGTTGTGAGTCGCCCATTGGATGCAAGAGCATTGTCATCTCGGAGAGCTTATTAAACGCCGTGCCAGCTTCCCGGAAGATCTCGCCAACCTGTAAGTAGCATTTCATATAGCTTACGCGCAGACGATTTTACTCTGTTATTTAGGGTATGTTTCTACTTACTTTTGCTGCTGAATTGTTCATCTTGCTCCCTAAATATTATGATGATAGATAACATTCACCTTCAGTAACCAAATTCAGAGAAATTCAGTACCAACCAAGTGCGTATTCCGATTCAGACTTTCAGCGCTGTCAGCGATCAGAAAAGCAAAAAAACGTATAAGTTTTGACAGCTGACAGTAATTCGGAACGCGATTACGGGTGCTCGATTTCAGCGCGTCTCGGAACGCAGGGCAAGCAACCCTACAATTTTTTTTTTTTTTCGTTTTGGCATATACCTACGATTTGCCTATATGATCATACATATATTTTTTTTATTAATTTCCTGCGTTCCGAGAAGCGCTGAAGTCGATTAAAGTCAGCTGTCAAAACCTAGTCAAAACTCATACGTTTTTTTGCTTTTCTGATCGCTGACAGTGCTGAAAGTCTGATTCGGAATGCGCCCATTGTGTTTTTTACGGCTCTGGGTGCGGGCCCTTTTACATACATACAGATGAAAATTTTGTCACACTCACTGAAAATGCTTACTGACTCCACCAAAGACTAAGGGGTACGAGCCTTTTTTTTTTATATATTATTGGCATGGTGCGGTTTCTGCTCCCCCGCAAGTCCGCGCCCACTATATTACCACTCTGGTATAAATAGTGATTAGGTCCGTCAAAAAAAAAAAAGACTCCACCAAAGAGTATATGAACTGATTAAAAAAAGCTATTCTCTTTGGATTGGAACTGATGCAGAGTGAGTGAGTGAGTACTATATAGTAGTCAGTCCCTGCGTTCCGAGACACGCTGAAATCGATATTAGCGCACTCAAAGCGCGTACCAATTTGTTTGTATACGAGATAGTCAATTTCCATATAAATCATAATGATAGAGCCTCAGTAAGATACTCAAATATCTTCCAAAATACAATTAAACTTTTTCTGAGATTTATAAACAAAAATCAAATTCCAATAAATTTTTTGACATGGATAAAACCATGAAAATCGATGGTTTGGTGAGGCTGCTAGCTAGACGGAGACACTTCAGTGGATAATAGGTTTGAAAATTACGTATAAGTTTTTTTTTTAAGTAACACGTGCTCGAGCATCGTAATATTTATTTTTTAAATGTTAGTATATACTTGTTATTTAATAGCAACTTTATTTATTTTGAATAAAAATAGTACATCACGTACGATACAAGGATCGTAAGTGGCAAATTACAAACGAGGTGACTTTTGTAAGCCCGAGCCGCAGGCGAGGGTTTATAATGTCACGAGTTTGTTATAAAACCTAAGATCTGTGTATTGTACGACGTTTTTCAATACACTTGTGAGAAAGCTGATAGTAAATAATTAAATTGAATTGGTTAAGAAAGGTACACAAAAGCTGATACTACAGGTAAAATGGATCATGTAGAAGTTGTAAAAACTAACCTGTATTATATCGCGCCTAGTTTGAGTATCCTTACTGTTCACATTTATCATTAAATATCAACACTAAAATACTCATAAAATAAAACAACATTCAATGTAAGACAGTTAAATAAAAATTTTACAGAATTGGCGCCAACTACAAAACGATAGTATGTTTCTTTTTCTTCAAAGTAATGGCTAATGTTTTAATCTTGTTTTTCTCGGATTCTAACGTATTTCACAAATAAAAATATTTTGTTTGGTCCATCCCTGTAGTTTCTCCTAGGTAGTCTGTGATCCCTGTCCGTCCATCCCTCACGGTCGATTTGTCAGCGCTGGCTGCTGGTTGTCTGTCAGTCAGATTCGGAATGCACTCGTTCTCGACTTTTGGTTCAGTTCATTCATAAACTAAATTTTTTTATACAATGGTTCACTGGTTGGTTGGTGCACAGAACACTATTACTCCGGTTGGTGTTCGTTCTAGATCTAGAAAAATAAGCTCTTTTGTTGTACTCTCATTGAAAGTTGTAACTGTTTATTTTAAAGATATTTAATATAAACACTATCCACTAATAACAATTTCCCTATGTAGGTGATTGTGTTTGCTGAATGAATACAAAATGAGGTCCATTGTGGCGCCACGCCTGCCGTGTTGATTTCAAGTGGAAAATGTCTCAAGGTTTTAGATCTTGTGAAACAAAGGTTGTAGTGTGCTGATTTTGACGCAGTTATTTCGTCGTTGTTTTTCTCCTGGTTAACGATGAAAGTGCTAGCTATTTTGTCTTTCGTTTCTCTGGTCGTCGCTTACGACAAAGGTAAGTGAACACATTTCGCATAATATTATATTTATTCATTATCTATATCTAATACACCCGTAATATCGTGATACGACAATAACTACATCAACCAGTTATTTTGTTTAATTTTTTTATTCCCAGGGTTTAGTACCTACTATGTAGGTATATTCCCTGTGTGGCTGTTTAATTAATTTGTTATTTTGTCTGTTATCCATTTTGAATATTTATTTAGCAATAATGGTGAAGACACTGGTCGAACAAAAATTTACTTAGAAAAGCTAAGTATCTCTCAAATCACTCAAAAATTATGGATGATTCCATGCTCGAGCTATGCTTGTGCCATCTGTTGGAAAACTTTCGGACCATGAAAAAATATATAAGAAAATAAATGTAATTTTTGTATATAACAGCTAAATAAGAGAACAACAAAGCAAATAACAAATAAAAAAAGAAATATGAACAAAATAATAAAAATATCTGCCGAGATTAAAAAAACCAAAATAGTCTTTGCAGACTTGCAGTTTCCTGTCTGAGCTATTGTGATATTATGAACAGTGGCAAAATTACCTTTTTCTTTTAATGATATAGCAAATTACCAATTCTTTTAGGTCTGAAAACATGAGCAAATCCTGTTTTACTAAAAATGAAACTTAGCTAGATCGATTTATCACCCCCTAAACTACCATGCTAAATTTCATCAAAATTGTTGCAGCCATTTCCGAGATTCTTATTATGATTTCCTGTTTAACATGATTACCATAATTTAACCTGGTTATACCAATGTCAGAGAAATGTTTTGTATGTTTACAGCCTCATTTTATGGTGCTAGCTATGTGGCATACCCCCTACAAGAGGCCAAAGGTGTGACAGATATTAGTTTTAAGTTTCGCACTCACCTATCTGATGCACTCTTGCTGCTTGCTGCTGGAAAGACTGATTATTGCATGGTGAGTTACACATTTAACATGGTAGCTAGACAACATGTTTTGCACTAGTTAAGTTGTTGTCATAGTATTTAACACTGTTAGTTGCAGACTTATGTTAGTTTTTTCATTGAAATAATATACTTTGTAATGAAAATCTGGTACATTTTTATAGATTCGACTAGAAAGTGGCAGATTAAAGTTACACATCAATCTAGGAGCTGGTGAAAGTGAACTGTCTTCACCAAAAGGGATACACCTTAATGACACTCAGTGGCATCACATTAGCATTGTACGGCGTGAAGCTAATCTTACAATGAAGGTAAATTTGCTATCTAGAAATTTTAATTTCTCCTTATACCTTGTGCCTTTTTTGGTGCACACATCTAAAAAGCAAAATATTTTCCCTGTGTTGGTATTCCCAGAATTATATAACATTGTTGTATTCAAGGCAAAAGTGAATAAATATGTATCTTCTGGGTAAGCGTGTCCCACCCTCGATGATATGCTTTGCATCACATGAGACTAGTAGTTTTGCTAGATATAACAGTTAAAATTTACAGGTTGATGAAAATACAGTTAAAAAACGGCTACCTGGGAGGTTTTTTGAACTCAACATCCATTTTGGTGTGTTTCTTGGAGGCCAAGGAGATTTCTCTGAATTATTCTTAGGCCATATGGAGAATTTTCGAGGCTGTATGGAAGATGTAAGTAATCAGTAAAAAGTGTAGTCATAAACATTACTTCAGTGTGCCTATGCTAGATATTTCTGCAAGATATTATAATAAAGGGATCTGCCCAAGATACCGGTAGTAGTGTTATTTTCTGCTCTGAACACTTGTAGTACTAATTCTGTGACTGAATTAGATAACTATGTGTTAAATGCATCTAACTAGATCACAAAACACACTCGCCCATCTTTGTAATTATTAAGAATGCAATGCAACCCAATGTACTAGAGGTAAATTTAAATGAGATATAATTACTGTACCAGTTACTTATTGTGATAAGAAATTTCCGAGTGCTTATAACCCAAGCATTTTCAACAATTATGCCAACGAAGTGAACAGGCACCTTCTGGGCGAACTCGTTCCATCATCGACCGCATCTCGTCCCTCGCGGACCTGATTGTGGTCAAGAATAAGCCCATCAACTAATAAAAAAAAGAAAAAAAAATGAGGTACTTCTGCAAAACAGTTATAGTGCCCAACTTTAAGTATATTATACAATTTGCAAATCTATCATCAATCACATTTGTATCCTGTATGTCTCATTTAACACTAAGCTTTGTATAGTGATATAATTTATTACAGGTGTATTATAATGGCGTAAAAATAATCGAGAAAGCTCGCAGTCGCAGTGGTTCAGTCCACGTAGAAGGTGTGACTTGGAACTGTGCTCCAGAGTTCGATGCCGACCTCACTTCAGACATCAGCTTCGTCGATGAGGGTGCTTACCTCATCCTGCCAAAGATCAATTCCAGGGCTGGTGGCAGGTAAATACACTTTCAGGTGGAATCAAATTAATATTAATAGTTCTGTCACTAGTAGGTTTGCCAGACCTGTAGTTAGTCTAACTTGACCTGATGCTAGTGTTTGCAAGCTGCCAAATAAACATTTATTTTTATTGTTTGTCATCGTCTATAGAAAAGTGC
The DNA here is from genome assembly GCA_951230895.1 of Carpatolechia fugitivella. Lineage (NCBI taxonomy): Eukaryota > Metazoa > Arthropoda > Insecta > Lepidoptera > Gelechiidae > Carpatolechia > Carpatolechia fugitivella. The sequence continues at coordinate 16,146,677 of OX579645.1, forward strand.
TTATGTTAGAAAATAATATAATCTTATACGAACTTAATGTAGAATTTGCTTTAGTTGCAAGCAACAGGTTTTTCAGAACTTTATTTTTATCTTAGTCGTTTCTGCTGAAGTATTAAAGTTAACTAATTTAATATTTCCAGATGGCAAATAGAGTTTAAAACTATCACTCAGAATTCTATGATCTTGTACAACGGTGGCGGTGGGCGTGGTTCAGATTACTTAGCAGTGGAGATTCTGGACGGAGTCGTCCGCGTGAAGATGGCGCGGGGGCAGATAGCTCACACCGTCCGCGTCAATGATGGACAGTGGCACAAGATGCATTTGCTATTCAACCCATCTCTGATAGAAGTGAGTATTTTATTAACTGTCATGTCAACACTTTTGCTTCCATGAGTTTGAAGACATCGATAAGGTAAACTATACAGGGTTATTTTTTATTCAGTGCACAAACTTTAATATGTCGTTCAGACCATGAAACTAAACAACTTTCCCGAAAAAAATAGGTCCGGAACTGAAAAAAAATTTCGATCTCCCATACAAATTGCCGCAGCCAACTCGGCAATTAGTATGGGAGGTACAAAATTTTGTCATGCAAAAAGTCGACAACAACCAAGATTTAATTTGATACGCCGCATCACAGGAATCAGGATTTGTAAATAAACAATTTATTCCTACAAATTGTATTGGCACTCTGGATAATATGTTATTATGAATTATAAGGCGTGTGTATTAATGTGTGGTTATTGTTAGTGATCTAGTGAATCTGTTTATATTTACGTTAAATAAAATCGGCTAAATGACCAAATGGCTCTGATGTTGGTATACTTATTAGAACCTTTGAATTTTGATCAGAGTGGCAACATACAGTCAGATTTTTAAAAATATCGTAGATATAGTACAACCAAGATATTTATGTACAGTTGGAGATAAGTGCGATTTTTCAACCTAGATAAATAAGTAACATCTAGACACATAGCAAACACGAATTCTCGTCACACAAATGTTTGCGGGATTCGAATACGCGACCCTGAGCTTCGTTGGCTTAATTTTTTTTAATATAATTTAAAAGAACTAGGCACTATACAATAACCAAGAAACAACGTGTAAAGTTACCGCTCAGCAAATAATTAGTATAGAATATAATATGAAATGCGCGTGCGACTGTTATTCATCTACATCATATACTTCAATTACTTCTGAGGCCAATATCTTTAAGCTTGCGAAAATACAACTCCAATCTAAAGGTCACAGGCCGAACAGTTGAGCGTTCGACTCTCAACACGATGGTTCTGGGCTTGGGGGTTATGGTTCCGGGTTGGAATCCCCGTGGGGACATTGTCAAAAAATCTCTTTGTGCATGCAAAATCTCATTGTGAAATAGTTGGCTGCTATAAGTAGTGATTAAGTAAGCCTATTGGCGGCTCCACTACACTGATCCTATAAAGAGGTCGCTTGTCGACGATACAGTCCACACGGTGATGAAGAAGACTTAATCAGTCCGTTAATTGACGTACTCTAAAATGTTTCAATGAACTTAAACCCGGTCAGCTACTTGCGAAAATTAATGACAATATTGTTTGCTGTGCAATTGATAATTACTAATAATTAGGCCTGTAGGTCTAATTAAAAGGTAAGAACGAAAAACTGCTTAGTGTTGTCCAGCAATTAGTATGTGAACATGATTGCACCGCAATTTACGGGGATCGTTGTCCAGCAGTGAACTGGCCTTAATATTAAACTAAAGAAAAATTTGCTTGGCACACCAAAACAGTTTGTATTAGACGAGTCATTAATTAGTGGGTTACGACAGTTATAAATACGACACTTTTGGTTGTTAATTTACCAAAAAATTAGTGCTTTTCCATGATTATATTAGCTACTCATTAAGATAATTGGGAAAATACTTCATATCAAGATTGCTGTGCGTATACCCGTTTTTATTCTTGTATTTGCTGAATGCTTGTAAAGAATCCTAAATGTATTGTTGTGTCAAAATAAACATTGTTTGGCCTTTGGCGGTTCTATGACACTGACACTAGGGTTTGTGAGGTAACAACCCACACGATGAAGAAGAAATAAACAGTTGTGAAATACTCCATTATAATATCCAGCAATGCCCGCTTTTGCGAATATTTTTTGCGAATTATGATTTTAATGTGACGATGCGAATCAACTATGAGGCTATGTGAAATTTTACATAGATTTATATTGTAAGCCTTACCATGGACAAATGTTTAAAAAAATGGGATTCTTGCATAACAAGTACTTACTATAAAAAATACAAGTGGTACATGTTTCAAAATTTTTGTGGTTGTTCACTACACCCGAAAATTGTGATAATGTTGGTGTAAACACAAGTGAGACGGGGAGGCTCGATACTTTCAACCATACATGAGTTATCCAATTTCAAAATCACATGTACGTTTATTCGAGGTTCTCAGTGAAAAAGGAATTATGAGGAAATCTATTCCCGCCTGCAAAGAAATTCAAAGGTTTATGAAGTTGACCAATCCGCTCTAGGGTCGACGTCGTCTAAGGTTGATCGCCTTAATGGATGTTTAGAATTTTTAATACGTAACTTTCGGAACAGACCATGACTTTAAAAAAAAATAGCACTTGCTTTTGCTGCTTGCGAGTAAACTCCTATTTCTATATTGTTTATATATATATATATATTTATATTTTGACCTGGCCAGGACGAGCATGCATGATGAGATTGATGAATGTGGAATTAGTGAAAGAAGAATGTCTGGTACCAAGTGAAAGGTTTCTGTCTACGTCTCCGGGAAAGACGGCAGCGGACGGTGCATATGTCGTGGCCATTTAATGAAATTTTCACTGTCTATTGGCCACATCATGATGTGCCTTGGTCAGATCAATGATAAGAAATCGTTTGTCGATATGTTCAACTAAAAACGCAGCTATTTCATGAAATGGTCAAGATTAAATAAATAAATATGTGGGACATCTTCACACACAGCCAACGGACGGGAAACGGATTATTTGATCGATCGTAAAATTATTACATTAATTGCCGATAGAGGCGCTGGAAGCGCTTTGTTTATGTCCCAAAATGACGGCCCCGTTATTTCTCGCAGAGAAAAAGTGAATAATTCGTTATAAAAATGAGGAAGACAAAAGGAATTTATGATGAAAAAGTACTCTGAAAATTTTTGTCGGACTTAGAGTACAATAAGTACCAAACATAATTAGATTCTTATTAAATATTTCATGGACGCCTTATTTTCATGATATGGCCAAACGTGAACGACAAAATCGTGAAATGTTCACGGTTTAATGATCTGGTCAAATTTAGTTACCCACATCATGAAATGCATTTCACGATGAAATGATCGAGAATTTCATGATTCTACCGATTTGGCCACGACACATACATTGCGTAGCAGTCAATAATAGAAACCCGATTTCTATTTTCATTTACATTCATAATGGACCGTATCAGGTTGTGAAAACTTGTAAATTAAGATGTGTAAACATTCAAAGTCCGTGATATGGATGCCGTGTGGTGACGGCAGAGTAGAATACATTTGTCACCCTTACTCTTCCCGTGGGTGTTGTAAGAGGCGACTTAGGGACTACACATTGAACAGGGAACGGGTAGCAGCGCTCTCTGATACAGTAACCTTTTAATCTGCGATCTCCAACCCTCCTGCCAAGCGTAGATATTATAGCAAAACCCTCCTTTGTTGGAGGAGGCTCATAGTCCAGCAGTGGACTGTAACGGGCCGTTGATGTTGATATGGATAGTGGCAAAAAGATCCGCTCTGTATAGAAAAGGTATACCCCCTTATCTACTGCCTGTTTGAGAATAAGTCAAGTTCAATTCCTGCCAGGAACTTAGTATTATTATTATTATTATTATTCGTATTTATTTACCTTTCACAAAAACAGACTAAAGCCGATCACTTGGGCGTCATTAATATTACAACCATGTGGTATGAACATGAACAGATGATTTGGACTATTAAATCAACGGGATTAAAAGTTAAAGAAAACAAAAATAAATTTGCATGTTGCAGCTGTCAGTGGATAACATAGCGATGAGCACGAGAATCGAAAGCGGTGGCACGAGGTATCTAGACCTCGCAGACTCCTTCTACCTCGGTGGTATCGAAACCGAAAAGCGACAGAGAGCGTTCGCTAAAGGAATCAAAGCGGCTGACTCTAGCATAATGGTAATATCGCCAAATAGTTATGTCCCTTTGTAGCAGTTTAACAAGAGCATAATATGAATAAATAAATGTGTGGGGACAACTCATCTCAGAAAAGTTCTTACTTTTAATTTAGTGCTTCAAAAGGCACGTTACGTTGTGTCGTTGGTCCTCGCTATTATCTACAGAACTAGTCGTTACATGAGAGAGTCCTCTGCTTGCTCAATAAATCTTTGTAATGGTGTAAGAACACAATGTTAATTTTTAAACTTGGCTTTATACTAACATGACGATTATTAAATTTATAACCTGTTGATGGATCAAGTTGAATTTCCATATTACTATTTTCTAGGGCTGCATTAAACCCATTGAGGTAGACGACAAGATCTTTGGTCTGCCCAACGCGGTAGTCACATACGGTGTAAGCCCTAAATGTGTGTGGTGGTACCCTTGCCACGCTAGCCCGGCCCACCCGCCGTGCATCCAGCGGGCCACGTGTGAGCAACATGGCCTAGACCACTTTACTTGCAAATGCGATTCTGAACTATGTATCAATCCTGATTATGCTGAAAAATATAAGGTAAGGTTATTAAAATTTTCTAGCTAAACAGGGAGAGACTTGCAAAACTAAAAGTTTTTGATAATGCGAATCTTGTGTAAAACTCAGGAAATATTTTCCAGGTTTTTTCTAAAACCAGCAGTGAACTTGAATTGGTGGCTCTGTATCCGCTTACGGTGCAAGAGGGGGGAGTAGCGGTGATCACAACACAGAACATTGATGTGGTGTTAGACCACCACAAGTACGGCGTTAGACCTTCAGGAGTTCTTCTGCACGTGGTCCAGTCCCCGCAACATGGCCGGATCGCTGTCGACCTGTCTTTGCAGAGGAATACTCCTCAGTATACTAGTTACATGGAAGGCGAGACCAAATCGAAGCAGGTCTTCACGCTTATGGATCTCTCTCGTGATAAAGTATGTCGCCAGATAATTTGGAGTTAAATGCAGCAGATAGCGAAGTTCTTGAATAATATTCTTTTAATTTATCTAGGTTCGGTATGTCCACGATGGGTCAGAAAATCACCAGGATGCCATAGTTCTAGATATGGAGTTGATTCCGGAGACTAAATTCACACTGCCCAGTTACCTTCAAGGCCGGAATACTTTCGTCCTCCACGTTAATGTGACGCCAGTCAATGACCCGCCTGTTCTCAACCTCATGCCTGGAAAAGTTCTCAGGCTCACACAAGTATGAAAACTAAAATAAAACTTGACTATTTACTGCGTTTTAGTAAACAGTAGTATATATTTTTAAATAACTTATTATTTCCCAATAATCAAGTCGAAAATTAACCTTAGTTTGCATATTGCATCCAAATTAAACCTATTTATCTTTAGATAGTATAAAAATCACAGAACATATAAAAGAGGTTAGAATGGCGATAATGCGCCGTTCGTATGGAAACCGGTGTCGCCGGTTCCGCCCCACCTTTCACCGCCAATTCATCTGTATGTATTAAATATGAAGCTTACGCACATATTTTCAGTTTCAAATCTAGCCAATCTTAGCGCCGCGCAATCACGCTATTTCAAACGGAACAAATCATACGCATGCACGCATACTGATGCACATTTTATAGCTTATGTGTCAATTTGCGTGTAAACTAAACTAGTGCTTGACTATCGATAAACTATTATCGATGTTGAATTATGGGTTTTTACAGTTGTATACAAAAATAAGGTAGTACGTCCAGTGTCCCAATCCACCGTGAAAGTAATAAACAAGAACTAACTGCTTGAAACAAGACTATTCTGCCAAAAATATAATTTAACAGTGTTACTACGTGTAAAATATGTCAATGTTCTTTTAAACTTTATTTTTCATTCATAAAATATTAAATTCATCTGGCCACATTCACATTATTTAAGAAATATGTTTTTATTATAACTTCGAAAGAATCTATCGATATAAATCTTTTACTGCGCCCAGCACTAGAACTAATACCACGTTGCAGCGCACTACATTACGCGTTCTAACTGACGTGTAAAAATAACGAGCGCATGCAGCCCGCAATGTATATTTTCTGTGAAAATAATTATTTGAATGACATTTTGAAGGATTTAGACTAAGAAGGTTTTTTACTTACCGATGAAAAGAAACGCTTCCTTTGTTTAAATTAATCACTTTGCTTCTTGCTCAGCAAGTAATTATCGCACATGAAGGCATTTTCACTCAATTTTGTCGCAGTACTTCTGTACAAACAGCAACACCCTTAACTATACATGTGACGAACCGGAAGAAGAACAAGACAGAGACTTGCATTTGCCGTTGACTGTCACAACTAATAATGGAAGAGCCACTAGCAAACTTTTTAATTTACCCGAGTAATATTCAGCTATCGGCTATTTTCGACTGTTTTCGGTGATCATCGATTTATATCCTCTTCGACTTCAAATCCGGCATTAAATTCCTACCTATCTAACCACAGAATTAATATAGACCAAACCTAACCAATGAAATCTATTAATTAAATACAGTTGCACTATGCAAACTATCTTATAAACTTTCACATTTAAATATCACAACAACAACAGCTTCCGTGACCAAGTGGTCGAGATTTCGACGCCCATTACTGAGGTTCCAGGCTCGATTCCCGGTGGGGACACTGTCAAGCAAAAATCTCTTTGTGAGACTTTCCCCAATTTGGTTTGGTTGTCCGAAAAAGAAATACGATTCCGTGCTTTGGAAGGCACGTTAAGTCGTTGGCCCCGGTTACTATCTAGTCGTTACACGAGTCAAGTTAGTGGCGTTTGGAGGCTCTATAACACTGACACCAGGGTTTATGAGATCGGTTGTCGACCTTACAACCCACATGATGATGATGATCATGATTTAAATATCAAAAGAAATGTAGGTTATAAGAGCTAAAACTATTTATTAAAATGTTAACAAAACCCTAATAATATGGAATATGCCCTCCTCCATTTTCCAGAACATAATTCATCCTGACCCTCATGTCATCCACCATATTCCATTTCATATTTCGCTTCCCCGTAAGGATTACCATATGCAGAATACCACTTCTTTAACGCACATCTGTGGGACCCCAGTTAAGAATCATTTGGCCCCAAATATCCTCAATCAGGTTTAGATCTGGGCTTTTAGCTGGCCATCGTACGAGTGTAATGTCAAACGTTGCGAGCCATTCTTGCACCACGTGTGACCTATGAATTCTGTTAACGAAGAAGCAACCGATTGAGGAAGTAATTATGAGTTTTATTATTTCAGTACAGAGTTCAAAACATAACAACAAAAATATAACAAGACAGATGTCATGTCACAGTCACAGTTACAGAATATCTTCTTTTCACAATCATAGACAAAATAATCAAAGAAGGTGATACTTCTTAACATCCCGTCTCGTTTTTCTTATGTTAGCCCAATTCTTGCCCAATTAGATCGCTTAGTTCTTTTATCCGTGGCTTGAATAGTGGCTTAGTTAGGAAGTCTGCTAGTTGCTTCGCTGCTTCAACTTTCAAGGACCTTGAGGTTTCCTGAAGCACATTCACGCACAAAGAAATGTCTTATCTGAATATGTTTCGTCCTCTGGTGTCTTTCGTACGGTGGGTCATGGGCTAATCGGATCGCAGACTCACTGTCCAGATAAAGTTCTGTATGGACCTCTCCAGTAACCATAAATTCCTTAATTTTCTTTAGCCATATGACCTATCTGGCCGTTTCGCTTCTGACTATCTCGGATTCTGTAGAGGAAATCGCAACTGTCCTCTGCCTTTTGCTTTGCCAGGCGATTGCTCCTCTTGAATATAAGCAGACCATTCCTGTAGTTGATCGCCCTGTAGTACAATCTCCTCCGTGATCTGCATCACTATAACTTTGAAGACATTTTGTCGCAGTGGAATTTTGATATGTGATCCCATGATTAATAGTGCCTTTGATGTAGCATAAGATTCTCTTCACTCTCGCCACATCCCCATTAGCGCCTGCCCCGCCCACAACGCCTTTCTAACCTCTTTTTATATGTTCTGTGATAAAAACAAACGAGTACATATAGAATTGAATAACTGAAAATCAAAGCACTAGGTACCTGGTTATGAAAGTGTTTTTTTTTTGTGTTTTGTTCGTGAAATGCGATAAAATAACTTAAGCTTTTTACGAACATTAGAAAATGCCTAATGGCTGGTTTACACGTATTAAGTTGTCAAGTGGTTAACTTAATTTTAAGCGACTTAATGCGTGTAAACAACGAATTTAGTAGTTACAAGTTAAAATTTAGCGCGCACATTCTACTTGACAACTTAATGCGTGTAAACCGGCCATTACTTAAAATTAAGTCGCTTAAAATTTAGTTAAAATTTACTTACTACTTGACAACTTAATACGTGTAAACCGGCCATAACAGACACAGTTTTAGCAACAGTAGTTTTAAAGACAGCACGAAATTTTAGTTTTCTTTATTATTTTGCATGTTTTTAACTGTTTTGTATGAAATTAGATCGAGTGCAGTAATTTCTGTTTATTGTTTTTTGTTTTCAGACTGATCAATGTGCTTCAAACATTCGTTCATTTATTTTTTATAATTTGCTCTTGAGTAGTTGCATGTTTTATAAGACACAAGCGCCTAAAGCACCAGTTTAACAACTCGATAACTTTAATGTGTGAGTATGATAATGCCCTAGACTATTAAATAAAATATTTATTAATGCCTTGCATGTTCTTTTATAGTAATAATGCTACAGTTTGTTGAATCACTGAAATTACCTAAACTTTAAAGTATTTTGCAGTAAATATATACGAGTTATGTTATGTTATGTTTTAGGGTACAAGAAAAGTTATAACATCAGATATTTTAAAAGCAGAGGATCCAGATACTGCCCCTGAAGATCTCCTCTATAAAGTTCTTCATGGGAAAAATGAAGCTAATAGGTAATGTTAAACTTAGCTATTGCTTCGTGTCTTACCAGTTCGGAAAATTATCATCATGAACAGCCCGTGTCAATGCACTGCAGGACACAAATAAATAACATGAACTATTCTCTTATTTGCCATAAGCTTATTATGCGGAATCAGATTTGTCTGTTCGTTCATCAAGTTGATTTATAGTCTGAACTTAGGATTTTTATTATATTTATAATTATGTTTTCAGCGGGCACATTGAGATGTCTGGCCAGCCAGTTGACTCTTTCACTCAACAAGACGTCGACGCTGGAATAATCTCGTATGTCCACGGCTCGGCTAGCGACAAACAGCTTAATAAGACCTCCATAAGACTTTCCTTGCAGGTAAGAGCATGCTAGATCTTAGCTAGTATCTAAAAAACTTAAAAAAAAGATAAATTGGCTATGACTAATTCGCGATTTACAATACCAAGTGGTCTATAACATTATTTTGTCACAACTATTACACTACGGCCATTTCATCCCAAGCTAGGCAGGCTGTGAAAGTCCCTAAGGCCACGTGGTCCGACCGGTATGTCCGATCGGACGAGCAACATTATAGCACAAAATAAAAAGGGTTACAGAAGGACCACTTCCGCCTTTTTCAAAAATAATTACGTCATCTGCCCAGACTGCTGCTGTATTGTTTCTCAGTTTTGACAAAAAGTAGGTAGTTACAAAATAACCAAATATACTGCAACAGTTACTGTGGTAATGTTTTAGGTAATACTTTTTGACAATAGCAATAAATAATATAAATAAAATTAAAATCAATTTTATAAATATTGGACCAAAATACTATTGTCTTGACAATACTACGTGAAAAACGCCCGCGTTAGCGCTCGCAGATGAAAAATACTTGCGAAAGAGTTTTTAATTTGAGTTTGCGATCGCGACAAACTCTTTGGGCAAACGCTATGGAGCACTGTTTGGGAACTGCGTGGCAACGCCTACGGCACGTCAATATGTGCGTGCCAGAAATGGCAGTTGTTCTGAGTCAAATCTGAGTGGACTCTGTCTGGGGCCCCGCGCCGCTTTACCTACTTTGTGATCAAAAGCTATCTCCAACAGGTGTCAGACGGCATAGAAACGAGTGGGCCCGGAGTATTGCGCATCTCAGTGGTGCCGCTACAAGTCCGCCTAGTGAACAACACCGGCCTGCAATTAGTGCATAACTCGTACGCAATCATCTCCGCCGACAATTTAACTTTCACCACTAATGCTGATGAGCCCACCGTGCAGGTCAAGTAAGTCTGAAGCAAATATACCATTATTACAGTACCCAGTACCCCGACGTGACATTATAGCGCCATTCGTATCGTGCCATCTATCAATTTCTATAATAAAATGGTGTTACTCAATCGAATTTGATAGCTCAACGATAGGTTTTATTTTTGACTTTTTAATTGTTTGCTTTTTTTGCTTCGGGGGTTTTAATTACAAATTATGGTACGTAATACAGTAATCTAAAAGGATCACTATCAGATTGATTCATAAATCATTAATTACTTAAAATATATTTGGTAGTTTGCCTAACTAAACTTCTAAAACTGTTGATTGGCCCCTTTTTACTGCAGAATGTTAAGTTTCTCTTCACATAACATTAATTTATCGTGATGCCACTGTCATACTTAGAATTAAATACTGATAAAAATGAATCCAAACACGATATACGAGTATATGTTATAATTTTTTCAAGAGAGTACTAGTGTGCTGGATATCCTGGCTACAGCATCAGCTCATTGTGTTGCCACCATTGCATTGTATGTAGAATTAAATACTGATCATAACGAATCCAAACACGACATATCTGCTATAATTTTTTCAAGAGTGTTAAGTGCTGGATATCCTGGCTGCAGCATCAGCTTATCTTGTTGCCACCATTGCAATGTATGTAGAATCAAATACTGATCAAAATGAATCCAAACACGACATATCTGCTATTATTTTTTCAAGAGTTTACTAGAGTGCTGGATATCCTGGCTGCAGCATCAGAATAACAATTCCATAATCATGCAAAGTTATATAGCAAACATGGGTGTTTCAAATTTAAGGTCACACGTATGTTTGAACGTAAAAAGTAAATACACTCGTCTAAAAACTCTACCTCAGCTAACCAAAGAGCTGATGACCTTGAAACGGATGTACCGATTTTGATGAAACATGTCTTAAGAACCATCGCTATAAAACCTGCTTTCAAATTAAAAAAATCGCATCCAAATCGGTTGAGCCGTTTAAGACCTACGGTGCCACAGACAGACACACAGACACACATAGCGGTCAAACTTATAACACCCCTCTTTTTTGCGTTGGGGGTTAAAAATACCATTATTACAGGACCGAAGGCTCGGCTCTTTAACACCTTTAACTTTTCTTTGCAATTATTTTTTCTTTCCTTGCAATGACTATAAAAATTTCAGAGTGCGTTGTGTATTTTGTGACCAAGAGATTTTTTTTATGTTTTATCGCGATATACCAAAGACAGAAAAGATAGATAGATAAGACGTTTATTAAGAAGCGGTACAAAAATAAAAGAAAGAAATACAGCAACAAAGAAATTTCAGGAGTTTAAAGCCCAAGTCACACAGCGGGAGCGGCGCGGTCCGGGGCCGGGACAAGCGGGATGCCGCTTTGCCGTGCCATAGCACCGTCCCGCTTTCCCGGCCCCGGATTGCCCCCGGCACGGCTCTGTGTGATTTGGGCTTAAAATGTTAAATGCGATAAATAAAAATATTAAATAACATAAGCTATAATTAGTCGCTACTAAAATCTAACTATTAAAATCCGTATTCACAGGTACGACATAGTGAAGCCGCCACAGTTTGGAGTTGTGGAACGGCTACGTGTGCTGGACGGCACTTGGCAGACGGTAGACACCTTCACCAGTGAAATGGTGAACTTCGGTCGCGTCAGATACATGCATCTACTTGGAAACCCGTCCCACGACGAATTCAAAGTAACTTCATTAATTTCCGAGAATGTTATTTTTTTATTCTAACTAATATTTCTGTTTTTTAATATAACATTATGCCTTGTTCACAGTTCAAAGCGTCTGTCGGCACAATACGAACGAACACACTTTACGACTTTAGACTAACTTTTATCAAACTCGACTTATATCAATCGGTTAACGAGGAACTGGTGCTGAACAATACCAGAGAAGCATTCATATCTTCACAACATTTACAATTCAAAACAAAACCATTAGCTATATCTAGTGACAGGATCCAATACACTGTTATTAGACCCCCAAAGTACGGAATACTACACCTGTCCTCTGGAAAACGTCACTTGCAATCTCACAGTACATTTACACAGATTGACATTGATACGGATCAGTTGTGGTACCGGCTGCACAGGCGAGCCTACTCTTACATTCAGGACGAGTTTTCATTTGTCGTCGGAGCGACTGAGTGCGACAACATTACTGGAGTGATGACTATCAGACACACTCCTGGCGCGATCAGTTCTGATTACTCTTCAGGTAGAGTTCACACAACACTAGAAAGGTTGCACGTTATGGAAGGTTCCCGAATGGCAATACCAGCCACTCACCTCAACTTCAGAACCGATGTCGTAACTAATCTAGTTTTCAACATAACACACCTACCTAAACACGGAAAAATTGAGGTTATCAGTGACAGTTTGAAGGTAGTAAGAGACAATACAACCTATTTCACCCTGCAAGAGCTAAACTCAGATAGAGTTTACTATGCTCACGACGATTCTGAAAGCAGGCATGACTCTTTTCATTTCATGGCGCTAAGCACAGAGCCTGAAGATTTTCAATACGTTGGTGTCTTCCATATAGATATTATTTTGAAGAACGACAACAGTCCAGTTCGGGCGAATGATAACGTGTTCCACATTGTGCACGGAGGCGCAAGACTGATTACTGCCCGTGACCTCAGCTATACAGACGCTGACCTAGATACCAAACCATCTGATATAATTTACACAGTGCAGAGATATACAAAAGATCCTCCAAATGGTGGTATTTTTAGAGCAGACAATCCTTCAGAACAAATTGGTCAATTTTCTCAGGATGACATAAATAGAAATTTAGTTCTTTTCAAACATCAAGGCAAGGAATACGGTAAAATGGCGTTTTGGATATCCGATGGCATGTTTGATGTAAACGGGAATCTCGAGATACAGGCCTCACCACCTTTTATAAGAATGTACCCGACCAACGGCTCCATTGTAGAAAACGGGAAAGCTGTTGTTATTACTACAAGAGACATGCAGGTATATAGATATTATTATAATTAGTTTCAAACCAGTCAGGGCGAAATAACTATCTTTATTTATTTTAAAACCCAAAATCGATGCTTTTACCAGGTCGACACAAATATGAACTGCTTGGAAGAAGACGTTCGGTACGAAATAACCCAGGAACCAAAGCATGGGTCGATCGAAGTAGGAGACGGCCAGGGCGCCTATACCTTTACCCAGCTGGACGTAGCGGCTGGCAGGGTAGCTTACAGACATAGGGAACCAAAAACACCTAATGATCAGTTTAGGTAAGAATATATAAAAAGAGAATATATCACTAGATAAAGTGCACACACACACACGCAAGATTAATAAAGAGAGCGGTAGTCTAGTGAGAGTGTCGGTGGTCTAGTGGCTAGAGCCGTCCGGGAGACGCGGGTTCGATCCCCACCACGTACCAATGTGTATTCGAATTTCGAATTCATATGTACGTTTATTCGACGCTCTTACGGTGAAGGAAAACATCGTGATGAAACCTGCACACTCCTGCGAAGAAATTCAAGGGTTGTGTGTGAAGTTGACCAACCCGCACTGGGCCAGCGTGGTCGACTAAGGCTTGATCGCCCTAATTCAGGGTAGGCTCGAGCCTTTCGGTGGGGACGTATATGAGCTGTTGATGATGATGATGACAAGATTAATACATACAATAGTTTTACAGAAAAAAATGTACAGTTAGGCGGACTACGTAGCAGTTTCTTCCAGACAACCTTCGGAAACGGGAAACAAACTGTTAGCAACTGTAATTTCTTAATGTTTTGGATTGTATCTGGAACGTTTCCAAACATTTCAAAGTAATTCTATTACGTGGGGCATACTGAAAGTCTCTGGATTTGGCCACTTAGAATGAAAAATCAATTATGAAATTCGAAAATGGAACTCTTTGGGAACATATTACTATTTAAGAGCGTAGCCGTGTATGCATGGAAAAGCCGCCCTTTCACCAAATGTTTACTGTATTTTTTTTAATACGAGCTCTTATGACAAGTATTATTTCTTGTAAGTTTCAGTATCCTATCATTGTTATTTTCTGAGATATGATAAAAATAAGTCTTTTTTTCCACATTGACTAATAATGCTGTTTACGCAAACTTTTGCTTAAGTATTCTAATAGACTCTCGCAACATACTATAAATATTTTTTAAATTGCTAAATAATAACTTGGAAAAATATAGGAAATAAAACTTTACTATTTTTTTTCCTGTTTTCTAGAAGGGTGACACCAACAGTTTTTTGATAGTTAATATACTGGCAGATTGCATCCTTATCTTATACAACGTGTTACATAAAATACTAACAAAAAATATATTTTTACCAAAGGCATTAAATTAAATATTCCCATCTCTAGAGATCAGCTGTGTCAAAGAATATTCGGATCAGATAGGTAATTTTAGGTCAATGCGACTATTTTTACCGCTACGGTTAAAAATGTTTACATAATTACTTACTACTTGTACCATACAAGATCAGCTGTCTATAATATCGTGACAGGTGATGAAACCTGGGTGTACTGCTTTGAACCCGAAAGAAAAAGCCAGTCGGCAGACTGGGTCTTTCATTTCGAAGATTTGCCGACGAAAATTAAGAAAAGTCGAAGCATTGGGTTGCTTCTTTTTTTGGCAAATCAGGACATTACACTACAGTATCGCTTGACGATCAAAGCACAGTGGCTGCAGATTGGGTCGTCAACACTTGCTTGCCCAGAGTCTTAGAAAAAGTTCGCGATAAGTGTCCTCGAAGCAATGTCCTTTTCACCACGATAACGCAACGCATCCTCACATTCCGCTAAGGTAACAGAAACCTATTTGAAGGCTTTAAATGTAGGACTGATGACGTATCCGCCTTACAGCCCGGACCTCGTACCCTGCAATTTCTTTTATTAAAGACAAACCTAGAGGCACCCGTTTTACGAGCCCTGCATCGTCGTCGGTGAATGCGTTCCATGAAGCCATTGAAGAGGTCCCTAAAAAAGACTGGTTCAACTGCTTTGTACAGTGGTTTCAGCGAATGCAAAATTGCTTTAATTGCGAGACAATGGCCTTAATTCGGGATGTCACGCTTTAATCCTTTAAGTTAGTCCGTCCTTTTTACCTTTTAAAGATTGAAAAGGGACGGGAGATGGCCATCCTAATATTAGAGCTGTCAAACATCGAATTTGAACCGGCCGTGTCGATTGCACAATTTTAGAGAGCACTTAAAATATGCGACTTAAAAATTTCACTGATAGTTATGACCTTATTTTAGGTTATCATTCGTTCAAATGAATATCATTCGTTCAAATGATTATCATTCGTTCATAACCTCTCTTTCATTGGTCATAAAAACGAAAAGGATAGCTGGATTTTAAAATTAGAATTAGAGCATGACATCCCGAATCGAGGCCAATATACTTTGAAAAGCAATCAATGTATCGTAAGTCTTATAATCTAGTCTAATTTATCAGAATCCAGAAACTTTCAGTATGCCCTAAGCATTGCTCCCACATCGGCTTATAAACAAACATTTCTAAAAACCGGTGTGTGTCCCACAGCAATGTAGTAATCACGGTAATAATAATGTAATTAATTCGCAGGTTTAAAGTAATGTGTCTAGATACGTGGGGCGAAGGAGCTTACCCAATTAAAATATTTCCGTCCAGTTATTGGGAGCCACTTAGAGTAACGACGAATAGGCTATTGGTCGTTGAAGAGTCTACTAGCGTTAATATTACCAAGGAAGTGCTAGAAGTAAGTTTTGAATTCCTTCATCCGTAAATAAAGTTATTATGTTTAGTGGTCCATGAAAAAAAAAGATTCTAACATGTTAAATTGTTGCTTTAGGTAATGCATCCTCAAATTGAGCCGTCTAACATTATTTACCAAGTAACAGAAGGTCCGTACCACGGCTGGCTGGAGATCTCTTCAACTCCGGGAACCATAGAAGTAGAGAACTACAATGAAGAACCAGTCCACACTAAAGTATTTGACCAATCTATAATCAATCTTAATCGACTTGTGTACGTCCAGTCAGGAGTCAATCGCACTAGAGATAAAATTAAAATGGACGTTACAAATGGAATAGTTTGGCTGAGAGATGTCGAACTAACTATCATAATAATTCCTGAGCACTTTTACGTAGTGACGTCTAATTTGACCGTGGTAGAAGGAGAATCGGTTAGCATAAAACCAAGTCTGTTCCGGACGGTGACAGAATTCTACAGAGGGAAAGTTCTTATGTACAAAGTGGTCGTGAAACCGAAGTTCGGTAAAATTGTGATGTCGGATCAGGAACTTCATGTGCTGCCAGTGCTCAAATTAAATTCGGGAAATATACAGGTACGTCTTTGCATAATATTATTGATCAGTTATAAATACGTTTGCCGGGAAGTAACAATGTACACTACTAGGCGATAAATATTGCACATGGGTGTTCGGTTTTGTAGAGCGTTGTCTCTCTCGTATGTAACACTAACAGGTTACCCTCTTTCCAATGCCCGGTGTGAAATATTTATCGCCTAGTACTATAAGGCAGTTTGAATGAGCGTATATTACTAATAAATTCATGTTCACGTTTTGTTATTATGCCAGTCGTTAGTAGAGTACAAACAACCGCTAGTTAAGTGCACAACGAGTGATCTCATCGCTCATACGTGAAACTCGTCAAGGCTTCCGGTGAATGATCCTCATTCCGCTTCAGTCTACATTAAGCCCTATTGTTTAAATTTCGAGTGTTCAAGTTATAAAGCTTTTTAGTTGGCTTAACTAGATTCCATCTCGACTTTATGGACTCTAAAACTGCATGTTCACGTTAATTTCCAGTACGTGAACGATGGTTCTGAAGAGTTATACGACTCGTTCAAAGTAGTGGCTATAACGGAGAGTGGTAAGGAGAGCGAGCCGGCGGTAGTGCGCGTGAACATCGCGCCGGTGAACGACGAGCCGCCCATCGTCGCTGCCAACACTGGCCTCTGCGTGTGGGAGGGCGGCACCTTCACATTCACCAGGAATGAGCTGTGTAAGCTACATCGTGTATTATCTTTCTTTGCTGTTATTCAGTGCTGTCCTGATCAAAGGCCTTCTCTTTCTACCTTTTTCTGTCGAGAGCGGAACCAAGTCAGCTTTTAGACCGAAGTCCTACACGTCGTTGCCTATTAGTTGAAGTGGTCCAGTAGCAACCCCAGGTTGTCAGGCATGCGAGTAATGCGTCTGGCCTAGGCCCACGCGAGCTTAGCACCAGTGAGAGCAACACCAGCAACTTTAATTAATTTCCCTTTCTAGTTGCGGAAACTTTTGTATTATTTGTATCTACCATTAAGTCATGTTCTTAGTCTAAATGATTCATATTTTTTATCCCTTTAAAAAATAATTTTAGGGTATTTTTAAACATACTAAACAGGTACATTTTAAATCATAGCGGGATTATCTATTTTCTGTATCAGATGTAAACGACATCGACACACCGTTGGAGAACGTGACTATTAAAGTGGTAGACATACAGTCCGGATACATCGCTTTAAAAGGAGACATTGACAATCCTGTTCACCACTTTACCCAGGCCGACATTGATCACGGGAGAGTTCTGTTCGTTCACAGAAGTAAGTTTATATCACTTAAGGTTAAATTACACTTTATACGAATGTTAGTATAACTTATTAAATATATTGTATTCCAAAAGGAATGATAGTACAAAACTGCATTGTGACTCCGCTACTGAATTTTGAAGTTCGAAATTTCGATGTATGTTAGTTCACAGTTATACGAGACCGATGTACGTCAGTTCGAAAATACGCTGTAGTGGAAAATTAAATTACGATGTCCGTGAGAAAGAAATTTCTATAGAAACTTTCCATCCGAAACTTAACATGTTGTCATACATAAATGCCCATTGTTCTATTTTAATACTCAAATAGTTTATTGCATGTATTGCATTGTAATTGTACTCGTACAGTGTATTTTGAAAGTCTGAAATGGAGAAATAATTGTATAAGGCTAACTTGGGGCTAAATATTATAGAAAAAAAAAAGAAAATTCAACCTCAAATAGACAAATATGTGGGAATATAACACGACTATATGTTACAACACCAAGCAAAGCCTGTACTAAAACTAATATTATTACGTAAATTTTCTTAATTTATATAAATAAACAGCATCCAGATACAAAGCAAACACAAGTGCTCATCACACCAATGCTTGCATTTGGCGGGATATAAGCTACCAGTATTTTCGTACTGCTGCAGTTTCTATCTCACGGACATTGTTATTTTATTTTTCACTACAGCGTACTTTCGAACTGACGTACATCGAACTCGTAAACTTTCGATGTCACAAACATCGGATTTTTATACTTCGCTACACTGTACATTCAAACTGACGTACATCGAAATTTCGAACTTCGAAATTCATTAGCGGAGTCCTGCATTGTATCTTTACAGATGGAACGAAAGGTAAAATGATCTTCAACGTCACCGATGGTCTACATGAACTGGCTAAAATTACGTTTCTTATATCCACCAAATCAGTGTCCTTAAAACTTATACGAAAACAAAACCTTCGAGTATTCCCGTTGATGCGAGAGCCCCTGAATAACTACATGTTGATGTCAAAATGTTCCGACGCTACAAGAACTATTATCTACAAGGTTGACCGCGCTCCGACACTTGGCAGACTTATTATCATGACTGAGGACAGCCACCATAGGTCTGTAAAACAATTCACTCAGCAAGATGTTAACGACTCTCTAGTGTATTACGAACACACGCATCCATTTTCTGACCTTTATACAAACGATTCTTTCATTTTTACCGTGGAAGCAGCTTTAGCTAAACCAGTCATGGATCAGATATTCAACATTGACATATCCGTCTCGTCCGGCGGCCTAGCAAAGTTTGTTCATATCCCGCAGATAAAGGTACAAGAAGGAGACAAAGTGCCCATTAAAGTGAATGTTACCAATGTAATTTCATACTTGGAAGTACAGGCTGGACTGAGGCAGCCCAAGGTCGAGGCCCAGTGGTCTCAGCCGAGCCACGGCGAATTGAAACCGTTCCTGAGCTCGTTGACCCAAAACCAGCTTGAAAGCGGAGTTGTGAACTATGAACACGATGACTCCGACACACTCCAGGACAAAATAGAAATGGCCCTTTATCTTTTACCAGACAACGTGCTTCTGTGCAATGTTACTATACCAATCTATATTATACCGGTAAATGATCAGCCGTTTAGGTTGTTAACTGAAACGCCTCAGATACAAGTAGTGCAAGGTGAGAACTATACGCTAACCAGGAACGACTTGCTAACCGAAGATACGGACACGGACCCGCAGGGAATCCTGTACGACATCATTAGTGGTCCGACGCAAGGCAGAATCGTTATGCTGGACAAAAACCAAACTTTCGATGAAGCTCAATCTATAAACAAGTTTACTCAAGAAGATATAAATAACGGTAAAATCATATATGAACATTCTGGAATTTTACAGACTGCAACGTTTTACTTTAGAGTTTGGGATGGACAATTCAAACCGACTTATACGGTATTTACTATAGATGTGATTCCGGTGGTTCTTAATGCTACGTCTTTGCATCCTATTCATTTGCAGCAAGGTCATAATGTAGCTACTTTGACCACGGATCAGATTCATCTTGTAACTAACGCTAAAATGTCTAAAGTTATGTACAACATAACCCGACAGCCACAATATGGTATGATCTATGTCGGAAGAAATCCAGTGACACATTTCTCTCATAAAAATCTGATGGAGAGAGTAGTTATATACATGCAAAATGACATGACCACTGCTAACGATAGTTTTGAACTTATAGCGTATGTTCATAATAGCAATGCAACCCTTCCGTTTATGGCGGAAGTGTTTGTTCAGCCACTGATGCATTTAGGGCATTTGCGAGTAGAAGCAGAAAAGACCAGATTTACTCTGAACATCATGGATGCATCAGGACTTGCTACGTTGACAGCTAGCGATCCAGTCTATACGATCATGCGAAAACCCTCCTACGGAACAATCAAGAAAATAATAAGAAGTTCCGGAGAAAAGACCAGTGCGAGAGAACGAGATATCACGTATTTCTCCCACGAGGATATAAAGGCGGGAGTTATATACTTCGTCACAAAAAAACTTATGGAACTGAATGGCTTAGAGGATAGTTTTAAATTTTTACTGCAAGCGACTATTTTTCAACCAGCTGCAGGTGAAGTGAGGATAATTATAGGGAGCAAACCTAAGAAAAACTTACCAGGGCCTAACGACCCGGAAAGTCATGAGGCGATTCCGGTAAGTTAAATCTACTTTTACACGTTTAATTAATGTTAGAAAATGCATGAGATGACAGAATTTTGAAAGGGACACATAATGCTTTGAGTGTGTTAATGTTTGTAGGTGGCAAATGGTGAGACCGCGTCGTACTACATGATGATTTTGGTGGCTCTGTCGGGGACGGTGCTGGCGATCGTGGTGATCTTCGGGCTGTTGAAGTGCCGGCGCTACCTGATGCGGGAACAAAATGCGCTCGCCAAGATTCACGGCCAGAGTCAGGGCGTCGCGCCCATACCGCTGCCGCGCCCTCCCGACCACCTCATGCCTTCGCCTGCTCAAGGCACGCCACCTATTAAAAGGTAATTCTTATCAATATATTTATTTCTGCTCTTATCTGGTTAGGTGGAGGCTACACCACCGTTCCAATTTGATCTGTAACACTATGATGCGTCACCTTAATATGGCCCATCATCTGGTTTGTTCAGCGTGTCATGCGTCGTGTGCGCTAGAATAAAAGCAAGCAGAATAATCTTCGGGTTGCTGAGCACGGGTCTTTGTTGTTCCATCCAAGATCGGTGGAGGGTAGTGGGGTAAGGCCTTTTTCTAGTAGTGTTATGGACCGTAATAATAAGGTGGTGATGTGCGTTGTAGGTATGTGTCGTCGGAGCAGTCGGTGCACACGGGCGCCAGCACGCCGCTGCCATCGGGCGGGAGCGTCGCGTGCAAAGTGACTCCGCTGGCCGACGCCGGACTGCCCGACCTCAACGCGCGGTATCCGTACGGCGCTGACGATCACACTGATGTAAGACCCAATAGGGATTTGCTACTTTTTATTTCATAAATCCATTCTTGTTAGTTCCTGTGACCGAACAGTGAAATAATTTTTGCCCTATCTTTATAAGTTACCGAATTATTAAGATTTGAAATTCAAGATTAGCCAGACCGACAAATATAGACAAGTGACGTCATTAAGTCAGTAGCGCCATACATTCTCTATACGATAAAGTGATTTAGACAAATATTGAATTAAAAATATCTTTTAAGTAGTTTTCCAGTGAACTGTCCTTTTTTTCACGAATCGTCTGCTACTAATCTATAATATATTTTTATATTAATTAATAAAATATGGTAACTTTACGAACAGTCCAATACCTTTCCAATTCGTATTTATATTTTTTCAATACACCTTGCTCGAAACTGAACTTCCTAAGGCAGTAAGTAGACACAGTAATTTTTGTATTTTATTAAAGAATATTTAGCAGAACTTTAAAACTCTAACCAAATCCGAAATTCGGCTAGGACAAATTTAAAAAACTACTTCGGTCTATCCCTACTTTATCAGTATACCCTACCCCAAAATTTACGATATTTAAGAATTATTTGTATTTTACAATGAATAGGCAATTCATTGTTATATTTTATGTGATAGGCGGAAGACTGGAGCAGCTACGAGACGAGCGAGTCTGCATATCCGCTACGCGCAGGCGCCGCGCCCAACCCGATGTTGCGTCGCAACCAGTACTGGGTCTGACCCTCGCATAGCGCAACCTTGCCCAGGATGCCTCGAATAGGTAACACCTTTATTACCCTCGTGCTGTGTCTTGTAACTTGATGGTAAAATTTTAGATGCAATTTTAAAATTGTATTTTTTTCTCTGCTACTCTACACTTTAAAAAATCTACGCTCGTTTGCACTAAATATAGGAACCGCCTTAGTTCTTACCTAACTACCTTAGGCTACTCTTAGTGAAAAATTTGGTTGCACTAACCTTAAGTCATTCCTAAGTTAGCTTAGGAGATTTCTAACTTTATGAGCCTGATATAAAGCGTAGGCAATACTTATTAATTATATTTTTTGTTGAAGAAATTTATTTGGGTTTACAATAATTGAAAACTGACTTAAGGTCCAGTCATTTTACATTTTATAATACAATTACGACTTGGACTAGTACATTATCACAATCACCATAGCGGAGGATATATTATTATTTACTTGAATTCTTAAAATAAGCCGGTTTCTATAATTTAACAAGAACGTCAGGAATCTAAACTTCTTCTAAATGTATGCGCAACATTCGTAAATCTCAAATTAAATCTCTTTCACGTTTTTTTTTTATCTGAATCGAAAAAGGCTGTTCCGGTAAGAATATCATTAACTACTTACTTAATAGTGCGACAAGGCTTTAAACGTGGCAAAAAAGGAACTAACACCACCCGACATTACGGATTTTTAGGGTGCGTTCCAATATTGTATTTAAAATGAAAATCTAAAAAACAATATTGACGTGTGCCAATTATTTTTCGCGCGGATATACGAATTGTTTTTTCCTGCGTAAGATAATGTTTGAAATTCAAACGAATTTTCCTCTCTAGTAATGAAAATGGTTTGCATGTCTAGGAATGAACATATGCGATTTTCGGGCATTATAAGCCATCTTTCCGAGGTGGACAGGTGAAAATAACTATTGTTTTTGATTGATTTATCGATGGTGGGTGTAACAGCAGATGGTGATATTTAAATTCCAGGGGGGCTTCCGGCTGCGCACGATTCGTGCGTGACGCTGAACCGGCGCCTGCACCAGCGGCGCGGCGTCGATCTAGTTCCTACACCGTTTCTACTCAGCAACTACAGGGTGACCAAACACACCAGTTGCGAGATTACACTATAAGCAATAACACGTTCGTACTCGCCTTACGATTTATAGATATTAATAAAAAAATGTCGGTTTTTACGTAAGGAATTTAGAGCCCTGAAAAGGCTTTGCGAAATCGTAGTAAATTTTATTTTTTCCTTACATATGAACCGCCGCATAATATCCAATAATAGCGAACTAGTTAAGATTGTCGTCGTCATTACAAAAATAAAAGTATGTGTTTCTAATGTTTAAGATTTTCTTAAAGGTTACAAATGGTAAAAAATAACGGCGGCGGTGGCGTTACGTTTCTTTGTGATTTCGCTAATGTCATTTGATAGTCACTCTTGCTCTATAGCACCCTCTAGCCCCCAATTCGAATACCAATTACTAAAGGAGAAGAGAAGGTCGCATGCGGAAGGCAAGGAACCTCTCGCGCAATAATATGAAAAGAAATATACAACTTTGTGACCTTTAGGAATTTTCATTCAACAACAGCTCATATACGTCCCCACCACCGACTTCACACACAACCTTTGAATTTCTTTGCAGGAGTGTATAGTTTCATCACGATGTTTTCCTTCACCGTAAGAGCGTCGAATAAACGTACATATGAATTCGAAATTCGAAAACACATTGGTACGTGGTGGGGATCGAACCGGCGGCGTCTCCCGGACGGGAGGCAGCGGCCCTAGCCACTAGACCACCGACGCTCTTACCTTTAGGAATACATAAATAACAATAGTCAATACGCTCTTCTCATATTTTGCAAACGAAATTCTCGTACGGCCTACTCTCCACATAAGACGTTTAACAAATTGTCGTCAAAATTACTCTTATTCGGATTTCATACTTATGTTATTTGTTGTTATTTGGTCGTAGTTAGCTTATAGAAAAACATTATTGAATTTTGCACATAGGTACCTTATTTTGTAATATTTCAGGGTTCGATTCTTTACATTTTACGTAGGTGATAGTGTGTGTGTGTGTGTGAGTATATTTTATGGAGCTGCGTTCCACGGACAGGGTCATGTTTACCACGCATCATTATTATAATAACATAATTTAATAATAAGTATTAACGCTATTGATGCATTATTTCAAAATCGTAAGGCGTTGTTTGAAACTTAGTGTTAAAAATATATAGGTATGCGGTGTTCTAGGACATTTCCTCAGCCACGTTTAGATAGACTGTTTTCTTATAGGGTCATCTCGCATATTTGCAACGACAGCATTTCCAAAATCAATATTAATAAAATTAAGTCTTCGGTGGTTTTTAATTGGTGTTTTAGATAGCAACTGGTCTCTGTTTCATGAAATTGATTGATAGAAAAATATAACAACACTATTTTTTATCGATTAGATTCCGTGTAGAGTGTAATTGATGCTACAAAAAAAGAGAACATATAAAATGTAAAGATAAGGCAGTACCAAAGCACACCCGCATAAATTTCGCATAGCGTGTTGCAGCAGAGGTGTGTTTTTTCAACTTTACCGAATCATAAATATCAATCAATCAATCAGCCTATTGCAGTCCACTGCTGGACGTAGGCCTCCCCAAGGGTGCGCCAAATAAATTATATTCTATTTCATTCTCACTACTTTTTGATCCCTCCTCGTACTTCATGGAGTACCACGTTGTGACCCATCTAAAGCTGTTTGGGATAGGAATGGCTGCTTAAATCTACAGGGTTTCTTGAGCGAATCTTGGAACATGTTGTGTAAAAGAAAAGGTGTTGATTTTTTGTACTTTTTACGTCATCAAGTACCAACTTGAGACCTGGCCAATCCGATAAAGGTCATCTAGGATGCTGCAACCCCAAGTTCCACCTTTTGGTCCACCTGGTGGACCACGTATTACGTAAGCTTGAAGCGGCCCGCGCTCGTATTATGTAGTGCAAGTATCACCACATTATGGTTTCTTCCTTTAATAGGTTCTGAAGTTTTTTGTATTTAATCATAGATCAATGAAACTTACATTGATTTCTACAAATGTTTCATTAAATTATCATAATTTTTCGTTTTTAGCACCAATTTTTCGCGCATTTATTAACTATTTTATAGCTAGTATTTTAAAACATTATAGTGACATGGTATATAATAATTAAGCTTGTTAGATATATCTACATTTTATTTTACTTAAGGTTTTTGTAATAGTTTTGAAGATGTAGATGCATTTGGGAATATGGGAAGAATAGGTAAGTTTATTTATGTGAATATAATATAATTATTATTTCTGAGTCAGCGTCAACATTCTCTTTTGCAACAACAAACAAAGGAAAACTTAAGGACCATTAATCAGTAAAAAACGGAGATAAAAATGTGTATTATCTTTCTATAAAATTTACACTCAAATGTATCTACATAGCTACAGCAGCTACTAATTTAATTATTAACTATTATCAGTTTAGCTTTAATTTAAATATATTTTGAATGTTAAATGAATTCACAATTTCTAAGTCTTGTTATAGAAAGGTTAATATTATTTATCATAACAAATAGTGAAATTTTGTGCCAAAGCGTTTTCTCTAATTATTATTGTTGTTGTATGTTCAATAAAATGCATTAAATATTATTATTTAAATAAAACAATCTAATAATTAGAAGAATAAATCTGAAACTAAGTGGCACCTTAAGCAACTGTATCCGAATAGGTGTAATTGAATGATAAAATATATTAAAAGGACTGTGCAAAAACTCTAACAAATAAAGTGATGTATACACAAGATTTGGTCTAAAGGTCTTAGTAACTGGACCATATAACTTTATAAAAAACAGATAAAACCTACAAAAACCCCATCTCACATTTCACATTTGAATGATAAAACCAAAGATATATGACGCGCGTCGCCTCGCGCATCGTCTTTTGTTTCTTTGAGGATAAAACATAAAAAACCCGTCTGACATTTCACATTGTTTATCCAATGAACGCCTTTTGGGTGTTTTGGGCCCTGCGTCCACATCGTACCACCGGGTGGCACGAGGAGACGTCGTGCCACTGATCGAAATATTCCGGACAAAAACCGAAGGATGCTCTATAATGGGTACAGTCGCTTGTGGTGCCATTTATTCTAGTGTTAATCCCATTGACTGAAATGTAAAATTACACTACTCGATTCCAATTTATATTTTCACCTGTCGAACACCATACAGTGATGTGGTTTGATCTATTTATCTTTGCCCAAAAGTTTTTATTTTACTAAGATTTTAACACTGACATGTTTTCATCAGACGATAATGTCCTCCGAAAGTGTAATCTAATACATAAAAAAAACAGAATGCTCAACCATGTGAATTACTACTAAACAATCGGCCTAGCTGAAATATAATTTATAAACAGAAGTTGATATTTCAGCCTGAAAATCAACAGATTACAGATACTTATGATCTCGGCTAATTTATGCGAGTTTATGGTTATCAGATATTTGGTGTTGTGTGGCTTGTGTGTGGTGCATAACCGCAGTTATAGCCCGCAGTCTTCTATTTTGTAGGTACACCTCTATCAGATTAAGTTGTTCATTCTGCAGCACCAGTTCTGTGTTTTTATTTATTTTGACATGATAGTCATTGTGAAAGAGGTCAATATTTAGTGCTAGTTTGGTTTAAACCACTTAAGTCCAGCGACGTGATAGCGTAATCCTCATGTGCCAATGTGCAATTCACAAAATTTGCACAATCTAGGTTAATTTACTGCTCTGTAAATTAAAGTGCCTAGTTTAGAAGATGTTAAGATTTGTACAAGTTTTCATAGTTGATCATAAGGTAGATTTCATAGAGTGTTAGACTTTAGTTGTTCGTTGGTACTATAACCTGTTTGAGTTTAATTTGTGATAAATTTTAAGACAAGATATGCTCAAAATGTTATGTGACTGCAAAAACATTTTTCTGTTGTATTTCTCCCTATCAATTAGACAGCTTTAAATGTAAGTAAGATGCCTAAATTGTATGTTTTCACTGTAATGTCCATTTAGTTTAAGAACATCTATCCAGTAACAGTTCCAAAGTTTGCTTAACAATTTGATGAAGACTGGTGCAACGCAATGCGCCATCATTTGTATGTACCATTTTGGAGGTAGACATTTAATAATAATTTGATTATTTGTATCATTTAGTATTATGTATTAGTTTCTAAAAATAGGGATAATTTTTTAAATAAATAACTTGATAATTTAAAATTGTTTTTCAGCTTCACCATCATTTATTTTATTAAGATCCATAAATCCTTACGTATATCACTATTAAGTGTAAAATAATATATACTTTTCAGTGTTATTATTATAACATAGTCACCAATATTTTTTTTGTACTTAATCCTATTAATACCTACGAGGTTAGACACATTGTCTACTAAAACACTGCGCTTTCAGTCTAATAAAAATTACAGAATTTATAAAATTCAATCTACTTCTAGTTTCCTAAAGTTGCCTGTGAGCCCCCGCATGGCATCTCCGACGGCGTCGGCGCCGGCGCACGTGTTGGCGCCCGCCCGCAGCGCAGAGACTGCGCCCTCTCGTGCCGCTTCACTGTACATTTCAAGCCGTACTGCCATCTTGTCGTTTAAAAGTAGTATGTCTCTTTTGTTTGCTAGTTCCTCTTTCCACAGTTCTGAAAAAATGAAGTACGCATGTGAGATTTACAAAAAGAAAACGTCTTAGCTCAATGCCTAAGTACTAGCTTTAAAGTAAGTTTCTACTGATGCGGAGCTTTGATATGCAACTCTAGTTACGAATGTAGCTTAAGCGGAGCAGAGCAGGGAAGAGCGGACTTGTGTCAGTCACCAAAACGATCAGAGAGTTTACATGTATTTTAAGTTTTTCAACGCGGACGGCTTAACAACGGTCCGAAAGGAATAATTCAAGTGATTTCTTGACTTATTCTTACCAATCATTTCCTTCATGGGCATTTCTCCACCATATTCCTGTGGCAATAGCTTCTTGTCGATTTCCACTTCTTCGGGGGCGGTGTAGAGACGCACTCTCTTCCTGATCTTTTCTGATATTAGAGCCATGCCAAAGTCTAGGGCGAACTTCACTGTTGGGTGGACATTCACTCCGTAAATCTCTTTGTGTCGCATTGGAATGGTACGCTGTAAATAAAAATAAAATAAATCTTTCACAGTGTCTTGATATTGGATATAGGTACACCACGTTGGTACGGATAGCCTGTAGATGCTTAAAGTCCTATCTAAGGCCCGGTTTCCACCAAAGCTGAGCGAAGAGGAGATGTGTTTGAATAACCAATCAGATCTCGTTATTTCCACATCTCCTCTCCGCTTAGCTTCAGTGGAAATGGATCGAGCGGAG
The DNA here is from genome assembly GCA_951230895.1 of Carpatolechia fugitivella. Lineage (NCBI taxonomy): Eukaryota > Metazoa > Arthropoda > Insecta > Lepidoptera > Gelechiidae > Carpatolechia > Carpatolechia fugitivella. The sequence continues at coordinate 16,175,259 of OX579645.1, forward strand.
CGGAGAGGAGATGTCTAATTTTTCTATAGCGAGGCGCGGTTGTGCGAAGATGTGTGTAGCCGGGCGGCGTGCGGCGTGCGAGGCCTCGCGACGGCGCCCCCACTCCCCCGCCCCGCTGATGCCCGCGCTTCGCCGCTACGGACGCAAAGCTCACATCTCCTCCGCTTTGGTGGAAATAGCCAGCCAGCTTCGCAGCTCAGCTCGACACATCTCCTCTCCTCTCCGCTTTGGTGGAAACCGGGCCTAAAGCTACCAGTAATACTATAATGTTTTATTTCTTAGATTTTAATGTTAATGATGAATGAATGAATATAAGTATATACGTTCTGGGCGCAAAAAAGAAAAAAAAATACACTTAATGGCCCTAGTCACCAAGTGTACTGACTGGTCATCATACACATTCATACATAACAAATCAAATGAACCCAAATTCGAATTACTAGTAGTCCTAGCCATCAGAGTTCTACCCATAGAACAATAAATGTTATTTGTCTGTGGTTCTACCATCCAGCTCTTGGCTCCATGATCAGATTAATTCGATAATACTTAGATATAAGTTCACTATATTTGCCATACTTTTCCGGAGTGAACGTCACATGATGACATTGTATTCATTTAAGATTAATTTATATGTTTCTGTCTGTGGCATGCAATAAACATAATAAGAACTTGACCATTTCTAATCGATATATAAAAGTAGTAAAAGAAGTAAAAGTGGTTTAAAATTGATTTCCAAGTGAAGCTAATAAAAGCGTTTAGAAATAAGAATAATGCGGTTTACAGTAAGGCTGCCTTATTACGGTGTAGCAATGTCTTCCAAGCAAACCATTGTATATATTTTGATTAAACTATCGGTAAATAAAATACTAAAGGTCTTAATACCTCTCCGTTCTTGACGATCCGCACTGCCTCTTTAGGCGTGAAGAGTGTTAGGTGAGGGAAGCTGACTCCGGAGCCGTCCGCGTAATGCACCAGCCCTCGCACCTGGGTTTCCTCGTCCTCCATCAGCGTCTCGTAGCAGATACCCATCACACGACACATGTCCTGGTTCGTATACTTGTATGGGTCGAATACACCTGTTAAAATACGACACTCGAAATATTAATCACGACAATGTTGCATTAGTGTAGAGCTAGTAAAATTATAACTTCAAATACTATTCCCGTGGCTAGGTATGTAAATGGTTTGGTTGCAATAATGAAGCTATAGAAAAATCAAATAAAGTTTCAATTTAACACTGAAGGTCTTCTCGACTAACTACCTCAGAGAGAGTAGGAATAATTACAAAAAAGCGAAGTAAGGGCTCGTTCCCACATTCACGGTTTGCGCCGGACCGGCGCGCCCGTGGACGGCCGCGCGGCGCGGCGCAAACCGTGAATGTGGGAACGAGCCCTAAGAATTCATATTCTTTGGTGAACCTCGGGCCTATCTCGCCTGCCTGAAGGCAAGCAAAACGAAAATCCTTTGGTTTCCAATTACTCCGGCTCATAAGACGATGTAAATTAATGTTGGTTTGATAATTAGGTGATAATTATGTATATAATACCTTCTTCTTCAATATTATTACTTCGTGATAATACTATATAAAAAATGTGCAAAGCTCAGGTAGGCGTATTGTAGCTTATAATGAGATGTTAATGAAGCAAAATATCGATTGCCGTCATCGAAACCTAAACTTCGTAGGTAACTGGTTTCCAAGAGAGTTTATTTTACTCGTGTGTAGGTCTATAACTCGTTGGTTTCGATGGAGCAATTAGTTATTTTTCCATACTATACCTATAATTTTATTCTCTTGTATATCAATGTATAATATAAAAATTTGCGCTATTTTTTTACCTTATCAATCAGCCGCATAAATAAATCATAAGTATGTACTTACATAAATAAATTTCAGTGCAAAAAATATTAATACATAATAAAGACGACCAAAAAATAAACTAAGTACGTGATGAGACAAATGTTTCATGTAGGTATATCTACCAGGCCTGTATATGACTACACGACGTCCGCACTTGTCTTTGAACGGGCTTACAAAAATGTACCTGAAATATAAAGTTTATAAAAGAGGTTAGAAAAATTATCCCAAACAAAAGAGGCTCGGAGTTTATCGAACCGAACCCCACTGTAGAGACAACAGTTTGTGAGCTGATCTGTCCGTACACTTGGATCTACCACCAGGCTCCAGAGGTGGAGCCAAAGTGATTATTTATTTAGTCAGCAATTTTACGCAGCAAAGGCAATATAACTATCTGACACTTGTATCTTCTCGTTTATCATAATTTCATCACCTTCGTTATTGAATTTTTGTTTCTATTTGTAGAAGTAGTTTAATGCAAATCATTGTTCTTACTCTGATCAATTCACTGACGAGTAATAACACAATGCTTTACTACAAAGAGAAGATACGACAAGTTTTACATAAAATACCGATACTTTCATATTACAGAAAAAGCGAATGAAGATTGCTTGCTTGCTTACCCCAGATCAATAAGCTCCATCATAACTGGGAGCTTGTAGTCCAGCTGGTTGAAAGCGATGCCCCACGACTGCCTCAGTAGCACATACCGCTCTATGGCTTCCTGGACCATTGGTACACTGAACTTCTTTGTACGAAGAAAACGAAGCAGGAAGCTAGAATCTGAAATTATAAATTCCTATAAAACTAGAAAGTGATATCATTATAATATAAGTAACACATTTGATGTCATATTTAGATGCCTGTAAGATGTGTAAATATAGTTTTTAATTTCATGGTTATCCGCTTTCACCTCTACATTGGAGTCATGCCGAAAATAAAGTAGAAGTGTGCTAGAAATGGGATACCTGCAGGCCAAATCTAAGTTAGGTGGTGGACCGATGTAGTCCACCATCAATCAAGTCCACCTGATCTTTTTGTACTTATCGAGTCGATACCACCAAACTACATCTGACCAATGCTTAGCGACGCAGACTACATTTAGTCTGATCTCAAAGAGAGACTCCATGGTGCAAATGTGCACATTGTAGGACTCCAGGGCACACCAAACCATATTTTGCTGTTACGCACATCGAATGCTGTTGATGATATCTTCTCTATATAATAAAAATGAATTGCGGTTCGTTAGTCTCGCTAAAACTCGAAAACGGCTGAACCGATTTGGCTAATTTGAGTCTTGAAATATTCGTGGAAGTCCAGGGAAGGTTTAAACGGTAAAAAAATATGGGTAGGGTAGGTGTTGGGTAGGTGTAGGGTAGGTGTAGGTTAGGTGTAGGGTAGGTGTAGGTGTAGGGTAGGTGTAGGGAAAAGTGGCAGGACAACGTCTGCCGGGTCAGCTAGTATAGATATAAAAAACAAATTAACCCATTCTAATCGCCATGAACTTGGGATTTTGTTCGAGCCAGTTTCTGACCGAAGCCAACGCCTGGGACCTTGAGTTTTCTGTCTCTCGGAGCTCCTCTTCGGCAATGGTCTGTGTCTCTGCTGAGAGCGGGCACTTGTAATCGTCTACTGCCGTCAAGTGGCGCAAAGACAGCTTCTGTGCCATGTTTTTGCCCTGAAACGAGAATACATAATTATAAGCACAAGAAACGATATATAGGTATAACTACTTATACTTAATTTAAAAAATACATCAAAAACCACAAACGTATAAGTATAAGATGACTAGAAGTGCCCTTGTTTAGTACATAATATAATGTGGTCTCATCATTCATCATATGCAGGAAAACTCATATAGAAAAATATGCGGGAGTAGCCACGAGCGGATAACTATACTAGCGGGCCGGCCGTGGCTACGCTCGCGTTGTGTAAAATTTTCCCGTGGGAATAAGACTTTTTCCCGTAAAAAGTATCCTATGTGTTAATGCAGGGTACATACTATCTCTATTCCAAATTTCATCTTAATCCGTTGAGTAGTTTTTGCGTGATGGATGTTTGTTACTACATCCATCCATACTTACAAACTTTCGCGTTTATAATATTAGTAAGGATAGGGATAGTACAACCTACGAGGTATAAGCAACAGATAATTCGTTGGGTATTAACACTGAGCCTAAACGCTATATTAATTAACCTTGATTATACTTTTTGTTATGAGATATCTATCAGCGTCATTTCATTGGTCAAATGCAGTTCAAAGTTCAGATACCCAACCCAAGCAATACCACAGAATATGTAATAGTACGCAATACTAAAGTAAAGGACGCATCCTTCAAAGTATCAGCAGTAATAAATAAACGCTTAGTGTTTCTCAACACACTTGCAAAATACATTTATTATCTTCCTTTGCCCGAGTAGGCGGTACACGCTCTCAAAGTGCCAGCTTATTATAGCTGTACTAGTAGTACTATGCTGTGTCTGACTGATATTGGCTCAATAATCAAATAGAATCGGATTACATGTAACGTTAGTGATCATAAACACGACTGTCGGCTAACATATTAATTAAATTAAATTTGTTCTTAAAGTATTATAATAATTATAATATAACATTAAATATCGATAGTATATGTATGAGCACAGAATCTATCGCCATCGCAGCTGTATTATTTGAAAAGCTGTACGTAAATACCATCGTTCGAACTATACAATTTTAGAGTGATAAGAAACAAGAAGCCCTAAATGTCTACAAAGACGGAGAAAACCCACGCAATCGACTGTAGGTAAGGCTGGTGTAACAGAATGTACTTATTGGTAAGATTGCTTTGATCTCGTGCTTGCGCCTATGAACGCCTGCGCGTGCGCTTGCGCTCGTTGAGCAATGAAATGCTGCTGCATCGAAAGGCTTGGGCAACGTTATAATTTTTATGTTATGTAAGCAATATACTTTCGGCTTTCGGACATTGTGCTAAATTACTGAGATGACGAGATCATATTTAGTTGCGGTTATTTCTTGTTATAGTTCATTGACAAACAAAAATGTGTATTCTTTCTACTCATGGATTAATAAATAATAAATACTATTCTATTCTACTGTTGCACTTTATACTTAATTATGACAACTTTTGAGTTTAAATATTGCAAGCTTTTCAATTTATAGGTAACTTTAAAATTTTGCATGTTTGTTTAGTATTAATGACTATGCTCTATAAGTACACTAAAATGATAGAAATATACTGATGCAGTAGCCAGGATTGTCTCATTACGAGGACTCACTTCTTACTTAGGACTTTGCATTTGACGTTTAATTTTGTTAACTAAACACGATCTTCACCTTGAACTGATTCTGCAGCTAGGAATGTCTAGGATTGTCTGGTCGTGAGGGCACTTCTCGATGGTTAGTTCGAAATTTTTATTTTTATATTTAAAAGGAGTTTTAATGAAAACTTATTAAAAGCTTTTAAATCCAAAAGTTTGCGCAATACAAAACAGTAGTAGGAAGTGTGAAATGCAATATAACAATGTAGCTATTTCGTCTTTAAGAAAATTATTATAACAACAGGATTTTCATTAAAAAATACATAACTCGCACCTCGAGATTTTTGTTTCAAATGTTTCAAGTAATTATTATATACATTTAGTCCGTTTTTAAAATGTGGTTCATTTTTAATACAAATTATTATTATTTTAGATAAGATGCAGCATTTCAAAATCCGCGTACTTCACAGAAAACACACTTTTCGAATGCGAATTTTTAAAAGTGATCTAATATATTAAAAATCATAAGATTTTTTCAGTTACGATTTGCATTGTTGCGAATAGCTAACAACTGACTTACTGTCAATCAATCAATCAGCCTATTGCAGTCCACTGCTGGACGTGCCTCCCCAATGGTACGCCAAAGCGCACGATCACCCGCTTTCCTCATTCAGCCCCCACCAGCGACCTTCCTCAGGTCATCAGTCCACCTGGCAGGGGGGCGTCCCACACCACGTTTCCCGAGACGCAGTCTCCATTCGAGAGCCCGTCTGCTCCAACGCTCATCGGTTCTCCGACAGACGTGGCCACTAGTGGCCAGCCCACTGCCACTTCAGCTTGCTACACTTCTGGATGATATCAACCACCTTGGTCCTCTGCCGGATGAATTCGTTTCGGATTTTATCCCGTAGCGAAATACCAAGCATAGATCATTCCATAGCTCGCTGAGTGACATGTAGCCGGTGGGCCAGCTTCACCGTCATATGCTTAAACTGAGTTACTGTATTACAGCTTATCTATATATAAAACCTAATAACCTCTGGATCTTTAGTGCTATTCCGTATAGCAGGTGCGTATATTTTGTATTGAGGGATGTATCTACCAAGAGCGCGGAGGATATGCTCTGATTAAAATATCAATTTCACCTTCTAATTACTTTATGGTACCTTATTTTATTATTATGTATGATCGATACTCTCTAATTGATTTAGTCTGGTATGGTTGACTAAGGCCCGATCGCCCAAATTCAGGTTAGGCTTGAGCTCTTCTGTATGGATGTATATGAGCTGATTCCACTTAGTAACTTCTATAATATAATATGAAAAGCGGAAGGCACCAGTCTAAAGAAAAGTATTTATAAACAGAAAAATCTCATTAGTCATACAGGCATACAATTAATTTAGGCTTCGTTAAAGGGCATCATATAATTATTTGAAATACTTATTATCGAAGTCGTTACCTAATAACAAAGCACAATAGAAATGTCTAAATTTTTTTCCAATACTCAGTTTTGAAATGAGTTCTGCGGTTTCACTTCTAACTGTGGCTGACTGTACCAATTGGCACACTGTAATTAAGGTAACGTTATGAAATGCAACGTCGTAAAATTATTTAACTCGAAAGTTGTTACAGGTGCATAATATCAGTCGACGAATAAACTTTGGTATTTTAATACTTTAGTACTAGATTTCCGTTTGAAGTGTACATAAATAAAGTAGGCTAGACATTCGTGCTGTGGCCAAATGACGAGCCAATCCAAAATTGGTGTTGTGTACTGATAACCCAACAAATTAGAATACAATATCCTAAGATAATCGATCTTCCAGCAAGTTAGAATTAATGCGCCGGTGTCGGGCCTCAACTACAGGTTCAACTCCTGTCCAAGATCGATAACAATTTTAATTTATTGCTTTATTAATATTAAATTAGGATGATTTCTAATTAATTTAGTTAACGACTTGACTTAAGTCGATTGGCTCGTCAATTTGGCCTCATACAGATGCTCCATTAGACCATGCAAAGCAAGCCCAGAGCTGTGGTATTGCATATAAGTGGCACAAAGTAGACCATATAGACCATATCTACACGTCAATGTCGTTATCCGCAAAGTTTGCGTATTGTACTGCCTAGTTGACAGTTTGCGAAACTTGAGATTACGCGGTTTACGTGCAGTTAAACTATGTGAAGATGTTAATCTGGTGTGCAGTAGCCAGCACATCGTAATCTTTACCGACCTGCAATAACCTTACATAACAGCTTGTAAAACTAGACCTCTCTAGACGCAATGTAATAATCCATTGAACTTGACTTTTATAGCTTCGTTCTTAATTATAGCGCAGTTGAAGTCTATTAAAGTTTAGCAAAAAGGAGTATAATTTTATTTCGATAAGTAACCATAATAATGTGTATGTGAATCGATTTTAATAATTTATTATCTTCTTCTTTAATTACTCTGCATGCCCAGCTCTGCCTCTTGCACGTCAAAAAAAACTCAAGAGCTTTTAAACATTATTGGACGAATATGTATAGGTACGAGTATAGTTTAAATACAACAAGAGAATCCTATTATCACGTACCTAGTGATATTTACTAGCGACCCAACCCAGCTTTCAATATTTTTCCATATTTCCGTATTTTTACCATATAAATCTTCCCTGGATTTCCACAAATATAACAAAACCAAAATTAGCCAAATGGGTCCAGCCGTTCTCGAGTTTAAGCGAGACTAACAAACAACAATTTCATTGGTATAATATAGATAAATATTCTGGGAAGAGATCCGAACTGGACCTTTGTTCCCTCTGCTCTGGACTGTACCACACCGGTAGAGCCTCTTCTTTCATATCATAGGATAATTGATTACTTATATACAAATAAATAATTCTGAGTTTTGCGACAAGTTTTACACAATTTAATATTTGTTATTTTAAATCTAAAAATATTCATAGAAAACCTGGGGACAGCTTTATAAATAACTTGCTTTGGGTGATTTTGTATAAAAATATATTTTTTAGCATAACGTAACTGGTAAAAAAGTTTAACTGAAGCCAACATGTTTTTTGAAGTGATAAAATTAAATGTACCAAGCAACTGGCTCTTTTATTTTACTATATGCGGTGTGACTTTAAAGTGTCTAATATTTGCTAAATCCTCACAGAAACTTAAATGGTTGCTTTATGGGAATGAACTTAATTGTTCATCATCCTAATATGACCTTAGAGGCACGAGTGTAACTTTTAATAGAAAAAATAATGCTGCAACTGTAGTAAGTAACACACTGAATCGCTCGCATTTGTTTGTAATAGTTTTCAGTTAAACGTAAAAACAATATTTAAATATATTACAGCATGTCAACAAATTCTTGAAAAGATTGAAAAAATTCCGTAAAAACATATTCGCTCTGCATTTGATAAGAAATGGGTACTGACCTTTTAAAGTCGTGCGAAGTGAAAAGCGCTGGCTGGCGCTGGTAATGTGGAGCACTTATTGTGAACACGTGCGGCGTCCAAAGAGGTCCACAGCACACTGCGCACAGACTCCACGAAACACTGTATTTGGCTGGCAGCGTGGGCACCTCAACCAATTTACATTGCATTATTCTTCTATTTTTATTTATTGCCTAAACTAAGCAGGGGTTTGCAACAATTTTAGATTTTTTATTATGTATAGATGTAATCGTTCTAGATTGCGATACACATGGTAGTACTCAGTAAATACTTAATAGCACGGCCAAGAGACAATAAATTAATAACTGCTGTAAATAATCAACAAAAACAAAGTTTGCTATTTTGGAAAAAGGTTAAAAACGATATACTCACATTAGATTAGGACAAATTAATAAAACACATGCAATGCATTTCTTATCAAATTTATCAAACGAGTGACATGACGTGACCGATGAAAAATGGAAATGTGTTGTCTTCAAACTAAGGAAGTAGGTACATGATTGAATAACAGACCTACTCTGTGACATAGAATGGATCCGGTTGAGTTGCTGATTAGAGTACTGAAACACTGAAGGAACAGTCAGGAAATAATATCTCTGGTGCCGCGGGCGCTATAAGTACCTATAAATAAAACTTATTTTGTATACTCATACAGTAGCTTATAGACTGATCCTGGATATTGTAGTATAACATAAATAGAAGAAAGACGTAAGATGATGCGTGAAATGAAAAGGACCATCTTTTTGTAGTTTCGAATCGTATCCAAAGCGATAAAGAGCCACATTCGTATTTTCCATATCTTCACATTAAAGACCCTTAGCTTGTAACGAGGCATTCGTCCTCTTTCCTGTTTTATGACTGGCAACCTTTCTTGCTGGCAGTTTTATCTTTCATTTTAAATTCATTTTCAAATTTAGCTTTCTAACGTTTCGATTTTGTCTTTTTTCTGCTAAATTCTTCACTTCATGTCCTGATCTCCGACAGTAAACTTCTAAGCTTATCCATGTTAGAATTTTTCCATGTTAGTTATATAATGTAAAATATGTAAATACCTTTTTCTTCGGACTGTGCCCTGGATATTGCCACATATATATACTTATTCTTCGTGTGGTGCAGCAGCTTGTGGCGGCTGCTGGGCGACAAGCTCTTATATTTAACTATTGAGATTGTAATGATGGATAACATAAAACCACGTTCCGTCTGTTTTTGTCATCCGAAGTTCACAAGAACAACAACATTTTTTCCGACCTCATATATTAGCTTATTTACGATCTGTATAAAGGTCTGCATCTGCTTAACCATAGGATTATTTTATTAATAACTTTCCTTCTTGTCTTTTCTATTTGAAATTGATATTATTAAAAGTTTGAAGTTGCTCGCGTTGATGTCTTTTATATGAAGAACATTATTCATTTGGGTATTTATTTATTTTTCAATCGATTCTAACATCTTGGTAAGCTAGGGAGTTCTATAAACATAGCTCAGAACTGGAGGACAATGCAATAATATGGTTTTATGATAACTATTATATATAACTAACTAACTTTTTTAAATATTTCGCAAACATTAGATATTTGTCTGTAGCTCGTTTTAAGTTCGACATTTGGTAGGTATTAACCTAATATTTTTAAATACTGCAATTTTACCACAAAACAAAGAACATGTCGTATAATAACAATTTTGATAGTAATTTTTTAATGAACATAAAAAAATTGCATGCAGTTGATAAAATTACAAGTCACAAAATTAATAATGAGGCATAGTTATAAATAACAGTAAAGTTGTATTTCTGAAATGTTACGAGACTTATCAGGAAACCTAGTATGTCAGTGGACTTACCTATGAGTTAATCAGAGACAGCTACTTTCTTTCAACGCTCTTTACTTTTTTCTATATCTAACACAGACGTATTAATAAAAACAATTATGTATTTGTGAATGTATTTTAATATTCACTGTACTACTTATAATAAAAACTAGCACATATAACAATCTGGAATAAAACAAACTGTTCGTAATCGAACTAGGTGGAATAAACGCATTTTTCGTGTATTCATAAAATGTTTTTAGGAAGACCCGAAGAATTTGTTTTATGTTTGAAGACTTTAATATCAAAGATTAGGCACACCTGAATATTATAATTCTGCCTCGCTAAACAGGTAGACAAACTAGTTTGAATTTGTATAGTGCAAAAACTGTAATAGCAGACATTCATTACAGGATTTTAACTCCTCTTAGTAACTCTCGTAACGCGATTTAAATTACACACAAATTACTTACAGACATTCCTTTTTCCAAGAAGGTTATTAATTATTAAAATCCTATGATCTCATATAACACAAATCCAACTATAATCGTACTACTATCGTACCTTAGTCAGGTCTTCTGTGGTCTGGTCAGGGCAAATAGTAAAAAAGATTTCAAAAGTATATATAGGTACATAAATAGGTGATAATAAATAATAAACAATAGTCCCCAAACCTTCTCCAAGTAGGGAATTTATAAAAAATATGCAGAATCGTGTAATTTTTTGAAAGGTGAGCGTTAGTAAAAATACCGCTCTACGATACATTCGGCAGGTGTACGATGGGCAAGAAGGGGTTTTTTTCCTTATAAACAAACCAAATTATCAACGTTAGCTTTAGCAGGAGTTATCGACGTCATTTGCATTTCGCATGGCGACTTTTTTATTTGCTCGTTTAATGTTTCAAAGTTTTTACAAATATTTTGATACGTTCTAAACGTTCTGAAATAATAATAATTATTATTTATTTAATTCCACTCAACACGTTACATATAAACATTTCTTAAAGTTTTGCTTTGTATCTGAAATGTTTGCAAACGTTAAGAAACATTCAAATTATTATTGCTCCCACGTATGTTTACAAACATTTCTATGCGGGAGCACTTTAAGTACGTTTTTCTAACTTCAATAGATTCGGATCAGTGGTGATGTGAGCCAGTACATCAGTCGAAGACATCAGGTAATCAATACGGTCTTGTCTTTTTCTTTATATAATATTAGTACTTATAGATAGTATAGGCGATTCGTTTTTAATTGAGCGTTCTTTAAAATTATCAAAAATTATGAATATTTTATTTTGGGGTGTGTTCGGACCGGACGCCAAAATGCGCTTAATTGATTTGCTTGTGTAGTTTACAAATATTAAAACTTCCCCTCGTTTTGTTCTTGGCCTTATTTAGCGATTTCGTATTTTTCATGCTTTAAAATTTCCACAAATTGTTGTTTTTTCTATCTAATAATAGCTGTTTAAGAGTGAAAACAGGTATCGAATATTTTTTTGTTTAAATATAAGTTCATTCTAATATGCTGAAGCCGATACATAAGGTACGCCGAAAGCAGTATTTTACAGAATCATAGTTTTCGTGTCATCAAAATAATTTACTAAGTACCTACTAACGTAACATTCATGCTGAGGTTTATGAAACATTAAGAAATATGTACCACATGTACGTTTGGTTATTATTTTAATGCGGCTTTTAGGTACGAAAAAGAACGCAATTTTAATAACAACGCGCCTTGCATAAGTCCGCGACGGGGACGACTAGAATTACAGAGAAGGCAAAAAAGAGAGCCTAAAGCCACTGACAGCAAGTTACATTACGATGACGTAAGTAGTCAGAGCAGAGCCACTGACCTACTGACTGCAATAATATGAAGTTTGTGAATGAGTGTTACAAAGTTGCTCTGCCTTTAATTTTAGTGTAAATCAATCACCGACTGCATCTTGTCAGCTCCTAAGAATCTTAATTACCCAGCTACTGGCGGTTAAGGTAGAATAAAGAAGCAAATAATGGTAGGGGAGTGAGAAAAAAAAATACTGTCATTTATAGATAAAGAATTATAAAGAATTATTATTATTTTTCTTATTTATAAAGAATCTTATTTATTACGTTGACTGTTAAAAATTAAAATAGTACCAGCAAAAATTCGAATCATAGGAAAAGAATATGAATTGAACTCTAGCTAAACAATATATTTTTCAGTCCGGCCACTAGCAGGGGTGTCTTTCAGGGGTGCCTAAGGTGCCTTGGGTCCGGAATGAGGATTTCTATAGTTTATTGCAAGTTTGACGTTCAGTTGTGGAGATGTAAAGGTTAATGATGATGATATTGCTTAAGTTTACCGAACATAAATTTCTGGCAGGCATTGTTAGCAATAATTGCAATCGCCGCCGCCGTGACGTGTCCTCATCTGCGTCCTCTTGCCGCGCCTGCGCAGCGCCTAGTGCGCGCGGTTGAGTCAACGGCACTTGCTGTATGTTGTGTGTGCTCGGGAAAGGCATTCTCTCATCAGGTCAAGGTTAGCGTCTAAAGGGCGCAGTATACTCATCTCGAAATCAACAGTTTGTTTTATTTTGCAGTCCTTGACTCGTTCAAATAATTTAGTTGGAATAACCAGGTGGTAGTGGGACACACAAAAAAAAACCAGGTGGTAGCTCTAACTCAGCCCATGAAACTAAATAACTTTCCTTTTTAAAGTTACGCGTTTACCGGTTTATATACAATTTTACAGGTAAAACACCAGAGTGCCGAGTGGTGACCTAGTGCTATATGTATACCAAAGTAATATAGCGCAACACGGTCTTTGATTTAGGATATTTTGAAAATAAAATGTATTAAGCATAATATATAACAGCTATTAATAGATAGAAAAAAATACAATTTGTGGAAATAGAAAGCATGAAAAATACGAAATCGCTAAAGACCAACAACAGACGTAACAATGAAAAAACAAATGACTGTCTCACAAATTAAAAAGTAACATGTCCTTAAAGAGTTCCATTTTCGAATCCATAATTGTTTTTTCATTGTTTTATTGTAAGTGGCCAGATCCAGAGACTTTCAGTATGCCCCACGTATAATGTGTCTGAAGAGTACATAAATAAAGCTGTTTTTACAAGCTTTTATTTAGTTTCACCTGTCCCGTTGTCTGTCTGTCTGTTATCAAATCTTGCAAGTTAAATTTGATCCACTTCCCAGTTTCCGATTGAGCTGAAATTTTGCATTCATGTATAAATCGGATGACAATGCAATATTATGGTACCTTGGAGCTGGTCTGATGATGGAGACGGAAGGTGGCCATAGGAACTCCTCTAATACAGAACACAACCTAGTCGTGTTTGGGCTCGTTAGATTTGTCTTAACAAGATCTATAGCCATACGTGATATCCAGGGTCTCATGATGGATCCGGAAGGTGGCCACAGGAACTCCTTAAATACACAACACAACCTAGTCGTGTTTGGGCTTGTTGGTTTTGTCTTAACAAGAACTTTAGTCATACGTGATGTTCAGGGTCTCATGATGGAGCCGGAAGGTGGCCACAGGAACTCCACAAATACCTACGTGACAAATACACAACATAACTTAGTCTTGTTTGGGCTTGTTGGATTTGTCTTGACTAGATCTTCAGTCCTACGTGATGTCCAGGGTCTCATGATGGAGCTGGAAGGTGGTCACAGGAACTCCACAAATACACAACATAACATAGTCGTGTTTGGGCTTGTTGGATTGGTCTTGACGAATACTTTGATACTAAATGGTAACCAGAGTCTGATGATGGAGCTAGAAGGTGGCCATAAGAACTCCGTAATTAAACGACGCAACCCCACCGAGTTTGGGCCCATTTGATTTGTCTTGACGAGTACTTTGATACTACATGGTAACCAGGGTCTGATGATGGAGCTGGAAGGTGGCCTTAGGAACTCCGGAACGACGCAACTCCATCGAGTTTAGGCCCATTTGATTCGTCTTGTCGAGTACTTTGATACTATATGGTAACCAGGGTCTGATGATGGAGTTGGAAGGTGGTCATAGGAACTCCGTAATTAAACGACGCAACCCGATCGAGTTTGCGCTCATTTGATTCGTTTTGACGAGCATCTTAGTTGGCGTGAATATGCAACTCCAACAGATTTGGGAAAAAGTTCGTTCCGTTTGTTATGAATGTGGATTATTATATGTCTGATTGATTAGATGGAAGCCCCAATGCCAAGGTGAGCACGTGCCGAGGGCTGAATGGTATGAGAGTGTATAAATATTTCATATCGCTAACGTTGCGCCTCAGGGAACCAGGGCGAACCCTGTTGTACTGAAGCCCTTATCCCTCTACAATGGACCTCGGCAAGGATGGCATTCACATAATACAGCCAAAATCAATTCAATTTCCTGCTAAATTTAATTACGGCACAGCTGAAAGAAGAATGCTTCCGATTGTCTTGTCTTGGGCTTCAACTGTGCACAAAATGCAGGGAACTACTGTAGATCATGCTGTTATTTATCTAGGCTCTAAATTATTTGCTGCTGGTCAAGCTTATGTGGCTTTAAGCAGAGTTAAGTCTTTAGCAGGACTTCGAATCGAAGAACTCGACTGCTCCAAGTTGACTTCGAAGAAACCTTGTAATGTTGATGCATTAAAAGAAATGGATAGAATGAGAAATGTTACAAATAACTAACTAGTGATTACATAACTAATTTAAACATTAGTTTACCCTACTACAAACAAAAAAAATGAAATATTTAAATATAAATAAAATACATAAACTTTAAGTGCTCAAAGCAGCACATTATTATGTGAACGTACTACGGACTACATAACGGAAAAACGCTGCTACGCGCTACTAACTACGTCGTAGTAAATCTCGAATTAAACATACTAAAAAGTTAAAAATAAAATTAAAGAAAAAAAACCTTTTTTAAAAAAAAGCTTTTATTATTTGGAAAATGAACTAAAAAGTTAAAAATAAATTAACTCTAATTAGAAGTATAACACTTTATAAGTTCATTGTAACCTTTAACGATAATTAAGCTTCTTTGTCTACGACAAAATAATTCCATATCGTAATCATATATTTTTAACACCAAAACTTTACACCTTAATTATTAAATCTTCCCGTTTTTATTACAGTCTCAATTTTATAAATAATAAAAGCGTGTTACATTTTGATGGTATAATTAAGCTATCACAATGTAACACGCTTTTTTATTTATAAAATTGGGACTGTAATAAAAACGGGAAGATTTAATAATTAAGGTTGTCAAGTTTTGGTGTTAAAAATATATGATTACGATATGGAATTATTTTGTCGTAGACGAAGAAGCTTAATTATCGTTAAAGGTTACAATGAACTTATAAAGTGTTATACTTCTAATTAGAGTTAATTTATTTTTAACTTTTTAGTTCATTTTCCAAATAATAAAAGCTTGTTTTTAAAAAAGGTTTTTTTTCTTTAATTTTATTACTAATATATTATTCAGACGCGTTTTTTTTGCTCAATAAGTGTTTTAGTTTTACCAGCCTAAGATTATTATAGTAGCCAGCACTTGCAGCTAGACACTGAACCTTATACCAACCACTCCCACTGCCGTCCGAGGAGGCGTCCAGCCGCATACAGGGTGTAATCGTTAAGTGTGCCCAGGCGATTATTCCGAAACAATTACAGATATAAAAAAAAAAAAAACATTAAACTGATATCGAAAGTACGTTACCTAATGAGCAAAATGACATCAATAACTTTTAAAAAATATAACAAGAAGTATCCAAAATTTTGACATTAAACACTCTCATAATAACGCGGCGTGTGTCAAAATGAGCACCCTGTATACCTACTCCTACTCATATACAAATAAAGCAGTACCTACTCTAAGGTTTTGCAGTTTTGAAAGGGTTTAAATAAGACAATAAAAAGTAATATCTATAAGTGTTTTATTATTCAACATGATGATTATTTGATTGAAACCTTATTGATTTACTCTGGGCAACTCATTGAAAACAAGTATATACAATGTCACGCCCAGCAAAATGATAACTAGACATTTGCTGTAAAGATTTGTAATATTATCATTTAAACGAAAATTTCTTCTTTTCATTTTCGCTTTATATTCACTGCAACAAAATAAACAGAAATTCATTCATGCGTCGGCGCAACGAACCTAAGTAGTGTTATGGTTTTAAATATCCTAAGGTGGGAATCATACTGATCAGAGCAATTTCACAGTCAAGTAAAAAATAGTGCTCTTCCACTAATACTGTAAAACAGTGTTATTTTTGGACCTAAAAATTGCTAGTCTTTTGTTTTTTTTTTACGGAATCTAATTCTTGTCTGTGAGAGTTTAATCGAGATGTTTTTTTCTGACTTCGTATGACGACTGCCACCGCAGAAGCGTCGAACAAATACAAATTATTTTTATGAAAATAATAAACTGTTGCGTGGTGAGGTTTGAACCGCGACCTCTTGTTCCCACCGTGAGCAGGTGCTCGGCCACAAATAACACCCTGTAAATTGTTGCAAGTTTCAGTATTATCGAGGAAAGAGTACGTACGTCCTGCACTGTAGTGAGGTTAACATACAGAACAGCCTACTTTGACTACATCTTTCTTATCGTGTGGGTTATAAAGTCGAGACCAACCTCGCAATCCATAGTGTCAAGATTTTCGTGGTTGTTTTAATTTTAGTGTCAATGGTGTTTGACGCTATTGGTATGTTTCGCTTTTTTATTTGACTCTTGAAATAGGTCTGACCTATGTTTCGCTTTTTTATTTGACTCTTGAAATAGGTCTGACCTATGTTTCGCTTTTTTATTTGACTCTTGAAATAGGTCTGACCTATGTTTCGCTTTTTTATTTGACTCTTGAAATAGGTCTGACCTATGTTTTGCTTTTTTATTTGACTCTTGAAATAGGTCTGACCTATGTTTCGCTTTTTTATTTGACTCTTGAAATAGGTCTGACCTATGTTTCGCTTTTTTATTTGACTCTTGAAATAGGTCTGACCTATGTTTCGCTTTTTTATTTGACTCTTGAAACAGCTCAAAGAGCCACTAGTATTTATGAATAGGTATTAAGAGACATCGCGAGGTCTACAGCTCAAAGAGCCACTAGTATTTATGAATAGGTATTAAGAGACATCGCGAGGTCTACAGCTCAAAGAGTCACTAGTATTTATGAATAGATATTAAGAGACATCGCGAGGTCTACAGCTCAAAGAGTCACTAGTATTTATGAATAGGTATTAAGAGACATCGCGAGGTCTACAGCTCAAAGAGTCACTAGTATTTATGAATAGGTATTAAGAGACATCGCGAGGTCTACAGCTCAAAGAGTCACTAGTATTTATGAATAGGTATTAAGAGACATCGCGAGGTCTACAGCTCAAAGAGTCACTAGTATTTATGAATAGGTATTAAGAGACATCGCGAGGTCTACAGCTCAAAGAGTCACTAGTATTTATGAATAGGTATTAAGAGACATCGCGAGGTCTACAGCTCAAAGAGCCACTAGTATTTATGAATAGGTATTAAGAGACATCGCGAGGTCTACAGCTCAAAGAGTCACTAGTATTTATGAATAGATATTAAGAGACATCGCGAGGTCTACAGCTCAAAGAGTCACTAGTATTTATGAATAGGTATTAAGAGACATCGCGAGGTCTACAGCTCAAAGAGTCACTAGTATTTATGAATAGGTATTAAGAGACATCGCGAGGTCTACAGCTCAAAGAGTCACTAGTATTTATGAATAGGTATTAAGAGACATCGCGAGGTCTACAGCTCAAAGAGTCACTAGTATTTATGAATAGGTATTAAGAGACATCGCGAGGTCTACAGCTCAAAGAGCCACTAGTATTTATGAATAGGTATTAAGAGACATCGCGAGGTCTACAGCTCAAAGAGTCACTAGTATTTATGAATAGGTATTAAGAGACATCGCGAGGTCTACAGCTCAAAGAGCCACTAGTATTTATGAATAGGTATTAAGAGACATCGCGAGGTCTACAGCTCAAAGAGCCACTAGTATTTATGAATAGGCACCTATTTTTATTTTTTCTCCACAAAGATCCCCGACCCCTTGAAATTTATTTAATTCACATTTTTTTTTAAATTTAATTTCATTTATTTTAGTTTATTTTATTGTAATTGATTGAGAAATGTGACCTGTAGAGGAAAACAGCTTCAGCGGTAGACCTTGTAAGCTGACAACCCCCTTCTATTCCTTTTTAATTTCCAAAAACTTACTCGACAAAAAAAATTGATTAATTTATCGAACCTGCTCACAAAATTTCGCGAGAATCGGTTAAGAAACGCGACCTGTAGAGTGGAATGGACAGACAGACAGACATATAGACATACAAAAGCAATTTTGGCCAAGCTGAAACAGAGACGCTTCGCTCGCTCGGTCAATTAAACTTAACTTATTTTAGAGATAATTGCTCAGGTCAGTAGAAAAATTCTACTAAATAACTGCAACTACACTGCTTCGCGACTGTTTCGGAATTCTGTTAAACAGTCCTAATGAAGTAATGTTGCTGTAGCGCTGTAGTAAATGATATTCCATTAAAAAAACCTAACTGTAGCTACACATTCACTGTAAAATAATTCTGCTAAATTATTTTGATATTAGAATGACATAGCAGTTATGTTGCAGTTTTTTTTTGTAGTTTTGTTGAAGTTGATCTCAAGCAACTTTTGCATTGTTTTTTTTTTTAATAAAAAATGTTCGGTTTACTTTGGGAGGCGTTTTTGGGTAAATAAGGAGGAAAAAACCAATGTTCAGCCTCAAGTACGCCTACCCAGGCAACCAAGGGAAGTAGCGCCACCCTTTTATCTTTCTGTCAGAGAAAACATTACCAGTATCAATTATATTGCAGGTTGATTGCAGGATTCACATAGTTGCAGTGCAGTGCAATAGTCGTGTGGGAGCAGTGTGGTTTTAGTGCAAGAAATTTTAGTAGAATACGCCTATTTGCACTGCACTGATCCTCCACGGCTCAAATGACAAGCGTAAACGAAACGAGCAGCTGCAGTTGTTTAGTAGAATTGGCCTACAGCTCAACTCAGTCAGCCAAATGATGTCCACTGCTGGACGAAGGTCTTCCCCAAAGAGAACAATTGAATAGCAAATAGTTATGTGCGTGCATCACTCACCATAGATTTTGTATAATTCAAGGAGTTATCGCCTCGGAGACTTGGCGGATTACACAATCACCAGCAACCACGTGAGGTACGTGACAGCTAAAGGTTTAATTATTGTGACGTGTTGAGTGCATATGCTTAAGGAAGGAATATCCCATCCTGTGGAGCTCAGACTCATTTTACCATCTTCTTCATTTTTCCACTTCATCGTGGCTTATTCATGCAATCTTTGGATTTTTTTACTGAAAGATCAATTAATTGCCTGCATATTTATTGCCACATCGTTATTAATATCACCTAGAAAGCATACTAGAGATTCGTCGAATTAGCACTATGAATAAGACTAAAGAAATTCCTAGGGCGGATATTACTAGGGCGTCGTGGAATTTGGAGGCACAGCAAATTATTCCATCACAGCATGTTCCAGTTGTCCCCTGAAAATAAAATGGACTGGGTAGACTTAACAAAAATAAATAATGTTACAATATCCAGGGCCTAGACTTTAAGCAATAGATTGTTTTAAATTATTTGGATAAACCGAGTCTGTGGCCAATTGTACTTCATTTTTTTTTACAGAAACGATACGTAACGATAATAGAACAGCGCGCGGGGTGACGTTACGCGTTGCTATTTGCATTAATCATACTAAGTAATTTCATAAAAAGATGATGATTCGTTTTGAGTAAGTCTGACATCGGAAAACACAGCATGGGTAAGCCCTCCACAAGGTGGACCGACGATCTGGTGAAGGTCGCGAGAAGGCGCTGGATGCGGGCAGCGCAAGACCGGTCGTTGTGGAGATCCTTGGGGGAGGCCTTTGTCCAGCAGTGGACGTCTTTCGGCTGAGATGATGATGATGAAGTCTGACATCAACAACCGGATTTGTACCATCTTTTCATGGTTAAGAGATAGGGTAAGAGACAGGAGTTGTTGAGGACGGTCGTCTGTCCGTAGTCCGTAGGTACTATTAGTCGTACGAGTATTTATTTGTATAATCCTCAGAAACTCTAGGTATCATAGCTATTGGGAATCGGCAGGCCAGATCAACGGCTGAACGCGCGTTTTGAAACACTGAATCGAATCATTAAATGTTTCAGACATTCAGGTGATTCAGCCATTTGTATTACGAACCTCGACGGTCACAGCCGGAGGGGCCTGAGAAGCTTGTTTACCCCACGCAATGTTTACACCAACCCGTTGAGTTTATGGTAGGTATCACTAGTTATATTTAAGCATGTAGAATCTGAAAAAGTTACAATAATATAAAAATTGTTGAATGTACAGAGATAAGTCGTTGCCAGTACTTAAACTTCTTATTAACGCAATTTGGGGGATGGGGGCTACAATTTTTTTAGAATAGCCTAATAGAATTACTGCATGTTCAAGTTGTGCCTAAAAACTTTTTACAAAAAGTACCCAGTAGGTAAGAATATTTCGTCTTAAGGAAGTGTCTACATTTTGTCACTGTTCCTCGCAGTTTAGGTAAATTTACTAGTTTTCTATACTAGCATTATAAAGAGAGAAGCCGTACTGATTGTTGATTGAGTGAATAACTGACTGACTTATCAACGCAGAGCTGAAACTACTGAAGCTAGAAATATCTTTGCAGAGTTTGCATGTTGCACTTATGGCATGCAATAAAAACAGATTAATATTAATATCAACGCAAGGTTACACAATGGGACCCTCATTTAAATACATTATCCGCAAGGCTCATCTCGGCGGCATACGCAGTCAGAAAGATTCGTCAACTGACTGACGTTGCTACTGCCAGACTTGTATATTTCAGTTACTTTCTAGCATTATGTCCTACGGAATTTTGTTGTGGGGTCAAGATGCTAAGATAAATATCATCTTTGTGTTACAGAAGAAGGCGATACGTTCCATAATTATATGAATTGCGTGGTCGCGATTCCCTGAGAGTGATGTTTAAAAAAAAGTGATATCCTCACGGTATCCTCACAGTACATATTTGAAAACATCTTGTATGTCCGGAAGAACAAAACGCTATTTCCTAAGAACTCTGATATGCATAATATAAAAACTAGAAATTAAAATAAAATAAAATTTTGACTGTGTAAGGTTAACAATTCATTCATGGGGAAATGTATTCGCTTTTATAATAAAATATTGTAAATCTGTCCGATAGCCAATTTAATACTAAAATTAAAAATATTTTATGTTCTAAGGCCGATAAATGATTACTTGATGATAAAAACATCTGGTCAACTGTTGTTCCAAATCAGCGGAGTAGATTGTAATTATATACCTACTCTTTATATGGAGGCATGGCAGTGCCACCGCCAAGTCAAGCAAAAAAGCGGCACGGCGGCCGTACCATCGTTTTCTCGAAGCATTTCGACCCCCCTATAACTTAGTCGTGGATAAAACTAGAAGCCTAAGTTTTCAGTAACCAATCAGGCATTGTATAAACACGGTATACTCGTATTTCAAATTTAATTTAATTTGAACCAGTAGTTAAAGAATTATAACTTGTCAAAGTTTCTTAATTTTATCACTCACTCACTCACTGACTGACTGACTGACCGATCATCAAAACTCTAAGGCACTTCTAGCAGACTCAGAAGCTTCAAATTTAGAATACAATTATAGGGACTGAATAAATTAATCGACTTGGTATTACATGGATCTCACACTTTTTACGGTAGAAGAATTGAGTTGCGAGACTTGGTTTTTTTACAAGTTATGTTTTTGATGGCATCACGACGCCTGCTATGGGTCGCTTGCCAACATCCGGTAATGGCGGATCATGTTTTCGTTTTAATTATTTTATTTTAGTTTATTTAAGTGTTTAGTGTATAATTTAGATACTGTATTATCCAGTAAACTACTCTCAACTATAAACTTTAATAAGACAATTGAAACGCTTGCATTTTACTGGCATTTCTTGATGGTGTCAGGCGGCTCTACGTGGCTTCCGTAATTTCGCTATCAAATTACTGGAGTCCTTCACCGTACACAGCTCCCTAGTCTTAGGATTAGGGATGTCTGTGTAATCCAAGCTACTGACTTAGCTAAACCACTTGATACTGGCGAAATACTTTATGTGAAACGCCATAAATAAAGATAAGATAAGATAAGACGCCTGCTATGCACCTACTACGCAGGTGGAGCGTGCTAAGACTGCCGTGCGGGTAAACCCGCCTCGTAGGTGCATAATTTCCTAGACGTGCGCTGTTACTCGAACGTATGCGGCGCACGCATCTACCGAGGCGGGTGAGGGTGCGCATGGCTGTATTTTTGTTTTTCAGCAGCCAAAGTGGTCATTATTGGACTACTTTCAGACCATGAGAGACAAAAAAGAAAATTACAAAAGATACGATTCCTGTGGAGTTTCTTCTGACCGTTCTTCTCCACAGCGAGCGTACACTGGTAGTGAACGAGGCATCCATGATAGCTTTGACGCCGAAAAATTATTTGTAAAAAGTTAATTCGAATTAAATATGTTTTATTTGATTTTGGAAAGGATTTTGAATGTGATTAAAGTTTGTATGAAAGCCCGTCGATTTTAAAGTTAGGAGCTTGAAATTTTGGATTTAGGCTGAAAAAAATAACTTATTTGTCACGTGGTTCAGATTTTATTTTAAATTTTTAGTCTGAGGGAAGTAGGAATTAAAAGTTTACATGCAAAGTTTGTCAATTTTAAAGTAAGAAACATGAAAATTTGAATTGAGACTGAAAATTGTCCAATTATTTCACGTGTTTCAAGATGGAAGTGGGGATTATAAGTTTGGATGAAAAGTTTTTCAAATTTGAATTAAGGAACATAAAAAGAAATTAAGAGACACGTGGTTAAGCGAGGATTAAAATAATGTTACGAAATTTATCTACCTGGGCGAACCTTCGATCAATTTCTCTGATAGAAGGCGCGAAGTCAGGGCGCCGCCCCTGGTGGGTCACTAGTTTTTTTTATATAGCTTAAGCTATAATTGATAATTATAGATCTGTTTATATGCTGATAATTTGCTTATAATTTGCTGCTCATAAATTGATGAACGATTAGCAATTTTTGCTCATAAAAACATTTATCTGCTGAAACGAAATCTTACCTGCTGAGCAGTGAGCATTTACTTAATTGATATCCCAAATAATTCTGTAAATTGTTGGAATTATGCGTTATGTAGCTATTTAGTTATAACAGGTAAGTACAATAAACCTTTTTCTGAGGTATTCACTGTCACCGAATCAAATATCCATAACATGCGATGTAATCATCATCTGACACACTTGTGTCAGTAAAATCAGCAGGAAAGTGAACGCCACACATAATAATACTATTTGAAGTAGATCAAACTCACAAAGGGTAGACTTGGGGGGAAATTCAAACTCGGCTCTGAAACAGATAAAAGAAGAAAGAAAGACAAGAGAGAAGATATAAAAACACTCTTAACTCCACATACAGACGAGTTCTTAAGGCACTCTTATTGCTGGCAATAAGGTTGTACCCACTTCAACTAAACTGTATGTAATACAGATACAAACACTCTTAACTCCACCTACTGACGAGAAGGCACTCTTATTGCTGGCAATAAGGTTGTTCCACTTCAACTAAACTGTATGTAATACAGATACAAACACTCTTAACTCCACCTACTGACGAGAAGGCACTGTTATTGCTGGCAATAAGGTTGTACCCACTTCAACTAAACTGTATGTAATACAGATACAAACACTCTTAACTCCACATACAGACGAGAAGGCACTCTTATTGCTGGCAATAAGATTGTACCCACTTCAACTAAACTGTATGTAATACAGATACAAACACTCTTAACTCCACTTACTGACGAGAAGGCACTCTTATTGCTGGCAATAAGGTTGTACCCACTTCAACTAAACTGTATGCAATACAGATACAAACACTCTTAACTCCACCTACTGACGAGAAGGCACTCTTATTGCTGGCAATAAGGTTGTACCCACTTCAACTAAACTGTATGTAATACAGATACAAACACTCTTAACTCCACATACAGACGAGAAGGCACTCTTATTGCTGGCAATAAGATTGTACCCACTTCAACTAAACTGTATGTAATACAGATACAAACACTCTTAACTCCACTTACTGACGAGAAGGCACTCTTATTGCTGGCAATAAGGTTGTACCCACTTCAACTAAACTGTATGCAATACAGATACAAACACTCTTAACTCCACCTACTGACGAGAAGGCACTCTTATTGCTGGCAATAAGGTTGTACCCACTTCAACTAAACTGTATGTAATACAGATACAAACACTCTTAACTCCACCTACTGACGAGAAGGCACTCTTATTGCTGGCAATAAGGTCCTTTCATAGATATGCAATTAATGCCCCATGCATGCTTTTGTCGACTTCCAGTGAGCTGGTCGTCTGACTATCCAAATCCGTGAAAATACGGTGCGGATTACTCGTAGAACTTTTTGTATGGTAGTTTACGAACTATATCCAATTTCCTACATTCGAACTACCATACAAATAGTTCTACGAATACTCCGTACCGATTTTCCCGGATTCAGATCGGAGGTAGTGCGAAATCGCTCTTACGCTATTTGAAGTGCTTGTTAAAAGCGTAGTAGTGTGCCTTAGGCCTTTTGACTATTACTTTTTATACTACCCTTGATAAGAACGGGGGATAACTGTAAATCAGTAAATAGTTGGAAAAAAATATTCATACTTTGCCATGATTTTCCATCACCTCTCTTATTTTTAATTATTTAGTGCTTTACGTCATTATTGGTGAAACAGTTCCGGTATCGGTATCTGTAACAGAATGATGCAGTTTTATAAGCACAATTTTAAAATTGACACTTCGATTGCTTATTTGAAAACAAATAATAAAATAAAATTGTAATTAGGCAAATACTAAACTAAGGATTTGACCCTAGGGGCTGTTCCATTAGGCTCAAACACTACGGACTGGACTTGACTGCTCAAGACACTACTCGGTTTTCAAACACGTTGCACGTAGACACCTCAAGGCTGGAGCTAAGGGCTGACCGTGCGGGCTCCCGGAACGGAGACACACGTGAGGCGCTAGGAACATTGTTTCACAGCGACGACGCGGGCGGGTCGCATTTATATATATATATACTTACTAAAATGGCATATTTATTTATTTAGTTTGATTGTTTATATACAATAGTACAATAGTACCCGACTGATGAAAGATAAATTAACCAAAGAATGGTAATTTTATGAAATAATGGCGGAGGAAAGAGTTACTTCCTTGGGACTAACTCGCTTTTAAGTCTTGATTATGCATATTTATTTATCCAGGCCAGTAATAATATAGAGCGAGGCCAAAACAAATTCTCTCTCCTTCTCCTCATGAAAACCCGTGTAAAACGCAACGCCTTGACTGATAAGCAAATTCAAGAACGACATCAACACGATTTTTGCAATGGAACTACACTTTTACGTGAATATTTACTGTTAGGTAAAACATGGGATACAGGAAGGATTATGGTACTTGCCCTATTATTAAACTGGTCAATGGGTCATGTCTATTAGCGTGCTTGTAGCGACTTTATTTAGATGAAATGTTTCAAAGGAAAAATTACGTCTTTTACAGAACTAGAATCATTTTGCTGAAATTTTGATGTCACAGTACTCTATCAGTATTTACGACCATCTTACTGTCAATTATAGTATAGATCAGTGTCAGGATGTGACATCCATACTGAAAACTCTTTTCCCTGCGTTCCGAATCGCGCTGACAGCACCTTGAGTACCCAAAACCGCGTACCGAATCACTGTCATTGGGATTACGGCAGCCATTGTGACGTCACGGATTGCGTCATGACCGCCGCCATCTTTCGCTAACGGCGCCCATGCTCCAGAGCGAAATTCACGTAAGCGTAATGTCAAATTCGACTTTGACATATTGTGTATTTATTTTTAAAAGTTAAATGTTTAATGTTTAAATGTAAAACTAACGTGTCTTATATTTATTTGGTTGAACAAAATTAAAAACACGTTATTCAATTATGAAATGGAGATAATTTACTGAAATATTTTAAATCAATCAGTTTTGTAGGTTAGGGTTGCCAGATGTTCGATAGTAAAAGTATCGAGTAGGTTATGTATATGTCGCAGTCATCTGGTTGAATCTCCTATTCAATTGAATGACTAGCGCGTTCATTAAATGACAACATTCAATTAAATGACTAGGCCAAACGTTGATTGAACAAGCGTCACTCAACGTCCAACTAGTTAGCGGATTGTAACATAGCCCTTTGAAAAGAGCGGACGTAAAATCAGTCAGGTGATTCAAATTAAGTTCATTTTTTTCCCACTGCGGCGCTAGTCACCAAAACAAATATGGCGTCAAACAGCTCGGACAGATAGCACTGTGTTGATATTTTTATTGATTTGAATTTCTTGAATTAGTTCGTAGAAATAGGCAGTATTGCCTATCTTAAGACATAAAATACAATATAAAATCATAATAAGGTGTGTTATGTCATGTCCTCATTTTTATTATCTAAAGTAAGGTTAACTTTTTAGTTGCGCACTTATGGTCACCCTAATCAAATATTACAAAGTCGTACAGATCCTATTTAACGAGACATTTTATAATTCATTCATTTTTATTTAAAGAAAGGTTAACTTTTAAGTTGCGAACTCATAGTCACCCTAACCAAACATTACAAAGTCGGCTTTAACCCATTCAACGACTTCGCTAAATGACGTTTAGTCAAGACGTTGAACGTTACATTCAACGACTTGACGAGTTGTCCTTTAGTCATTTAATTGAATGTTGTCATTTAATGAACGCGCTAGGCATTCAATTGAATAGGAGATTCAACCAGATGACTGCGACATATATATTACGATAGTTTTGACTCAGGCACATACATACATAAGATAATATCATAGGCAATCTGATAAAATATAAATATCAAACATTCTTTTTTGTATTTTTTTAATTTCATGTGCTTATTTACATCTCCATTTTTAAAAATTCGCATACCTTTTCTTATTTTGGGTACTAGCCATGCGAAAAGTGCTGTTTTCACAGCTGTACGATACTTTTTTAATACGTATAATAATTTAGAATTTTGCCAGTTTTGGTACGGTAATCAACATCTGGCAAGACTGAGTTATAAGCAGTTTCAGCGCGCTCAAACGCCGTTCCGTTTTGATTTCGCTCATGAGCCGTTATCGCGATTTCTGAATCGGTACGCGAGTAATCGCTGTCAGTACTTTGAGCCGTGAAATCTGATTCGGAATACAGCCTTAGTATTCTCCAACTCTGACACTGGCAGAAGTGTCACCCCAATGACAGAAGCCATTTTTAAAATATTGAAGTCACGACCAAAAAAAAAAAAAAGAATAAAAAAAGTATGTGGCCAAGTACGAGTCGGACCATCCTATATTTTTTAGGCATTTAATTTTGTAAAATAGGTGAGATGAGTGAGATGTTTTAAGTTACCAAAAGCGAATAACGGCTAATTTAATCATAATTAACGTTTTGCATACCTGTTAATCTTAAAAGCTCCTTTGACTATATTTTGGCATCCTAGTATAATTTTATATAACTATTGGACCACTAACACCCTATACTTTGCGTGGCCCGACACGTGGTGGTTGGGCAGTTATTTATTATTATTTAAGCATAATTACGGAGAAAAGGCTCTCGCGAACATTCAGCCTCTACGAATTGATTCTTCGTTAAAATTTTATTTTTACTATAAAAATATTACTGGCAGATATTTTTTATACAATTTGTAGAAATAAAAAAATATACTTAAATACTTTTCTCTTTGTAATAATGGATTCTATTTATTTTTTATTATTAAAATGATCCTGGCTGAATAATAATTACGGAGATCGTTGAAATTAAAAAAAAAAACGCACTAGTGCGGTAAAACTCATTTACCGCACAGTTTACTGCCTCCGTAAGTTCAATTTTCGAGCAAGGTGTATTGAAAAAATACATACCTTGTGAAATATGTTATGATTATATAAAAACCCATGAAAGCATTTTTAGTTACCACACTGATACGTGTAACAAGCTATCCAATTTATTTTATATAGCGCCCTCTCTACGACCTACACAGTTCGAATATGAATAGCAGTGCAACAACCTGGTACCAACAACACGGTGCTCCGTTCTTTCGATAGTGGAGATATTTTTTTAGAAGTCACGGAGCATACAACCGTGGAATAATATACAAACTGACTATAGAAGTCATTTATAGTCAGTTTATAGTGACATACACGTATTTTTTATTTCTAGACACTTGAACTTGTCAAAGGGACTTCCCTTTCCTCACATTTTTGCTGTTGTATCCAACCATTGCATACGTAACTAGATACGGTACTCTTTAGCTAACTTCTCACTAGATGGCTCTTTGAAGGTTTCTCTAAGCATCTTTTTAACGAATTTAATCGCTGTTTCTACCAGTGGTATATAGCAGGCGCAAACTTGAAATATGCATTATTATTATGCAATGCTTGTTTTTTTTTAGTTTAAGGCCTAAATAATTTGCAAATTGTAAGTTTATTTCGGATAAAGCATAAATCATATTTTGAAAAGGAAGGAATTAGCTGTAGGCACCTGTTATAGGTATTGTTATGGAATAGATGCTTTTTTAAAGAAAGATATTATATAAGTATAAAATAGGTCTGACTGAAGTGTCATATTGTAAGCATAATTTATTTTACTATGGTATTCAGCCAAAAAACGACGTGCAAGTTTAAAAAAACTGTAAATAAAACTGTTGTGGTGTTTGATAAGCGTTATCAACGCATGGCAGTGGATTGCTCATTTGAAACAGGTGTTGAATGCACAGCACAGCCATCGTCGTCGTCCGTCGTCGGGTCTGTCCGGGTCAGTCGAGTATTCATCGCAGGTGTCGACGGTCGCCCCGTCGCGCACCGCACCGCACCGCGCGGCACCCACCACGCGCCCGCGCAG
Source organism: Carpatolechia fugitivella (assembly GCA_951230895.1). NCBI lineage: Eukaryota > Metazoa > Arthropoda > Insecta > Lepidoptera > Gelechiidae > Carpatolechia > Carpatolechia fugitivella. The sequence continues at coordinate 16,204,684 of OX579645.1, forward strand.
CTCGCGCACTTTACTAAACCTGACTTCTTAAACGAATTTGTGTTTCAATTAACTAATGTACTGGACATATAGCACCATGTATACACAGTCCAGAAACACAATGTCTGGAAAATCAAAGAGCGAATTTAACAAGCCCGTAGAGTCTATAATGAGATGTGAAGATTTTAAAAGCAATTTTGCAAGGAGGCTCTCTAACCGCTACACGTCCAGATCTTCCGTCTCTCAGCCGAAACAAGACACGGAATTGAATTTGCGACCTCTGGACAGCGCCGTTGCTGCTAACGTCTCTGATATTGTAAGTAGAACAGTTTTTTTTTTACTTAACCACCAAAAAATCGTAATTTTTACTGTAGCTAATAAATGTAATAAATCATTAACGGTTTAATTTGATGAGCTAGTTTTTGTGTTCATTTGTCGTAATAGGTAGTTTATTTATGTAGCAACAGTTTATACAGTCTGCATCTAAGAAGTGAAAGTAGGTGTACCTACTTGCTTGCTTTAGGAAAATGGTAAAAAACTGTATTGTTTGGTAGCTAGGTACATAATATTTAGTACTTACCTACCAACAAATATGAAGTTACTGTAAAACATTCTATTGTTGCTCATACAATACACATGCTCCATTGTTCATTCTAGTAAAAAAATGGGACGAATCTCATAGGATATGCAATATGCATGCAGCACCGCACATATGCCGGTGTTATCTAGAGAGGGACTAATCCCAAAGTATTCGTTCTTCAATCAAAATATTGCATTCATCAGAGAAATGGTAGAAAAGCATGTTTGTACCTCTTTGAGTCGTCTGATCATCGCCTTCGACATCATTGTTTACCGGAGCTAGAACGGAAGCTGAATGAAAAATAAGTATTTGCTAAACACAAACATTGGCTCACAAAATGTGATGCAAACAGGAGCAATGCAATAAGTAAACATCGACAAATGAAGCACTGCAATCCTATTACATGCATTGTTAGAATTATTAATCCGAGAGCCCACTAAACAAGTTGCTGCGATCCATAATACAACCTTAATGTTAGGAAGTTGCTCGCACAAAAATATGCTAAGTAATCGCCTCTTTCGTTAGATCGATGCAATAAAATTTAAAATAACGATGTAGGTAATGTCCCTTTCAATAGAATTCGGCAATAATGTAAACAAACCAATTATTACTCCGTAATTACTTACATTTGAGTATCAATCCTGATCATATTCACTTTTCGTAACGACGTGCTAGTTATAATTTACTTTTTATTAGTCTCATTCATTGATTCTCATTATATTCACACGTCGTTGATTAGGTACTACTATATTTTCTTTGTTACTGCTAGCTAAGTACGAAAATTTTGACCGTAATCATAAATCTAATAACCACGCATGCTCGTGTAGTGTAACGAATCTAGTTAACTTAATTTGCTTTGCTTTGTTTTTTATTCGCGCCAGTTAGTAAAGCGTTTAATATCAAATCAGTCACAGGACTACGTGATTTACATAGAAAAAAAAAATGAAAGCAGTATCTAATTACCTAATTGTTCTCATTTTATACCAGCTCATATAGACCACGCTGGCGCAGTACTCGACTTCGGTTTGGTCGACTTTACACACAATCTTTAAATTTCTTCGCAGGACTGTGCAGAGCAGACACGATTTTATTTATTAGAGCATCGAGTTAACATAAGTATGAAATCGAACCCGTGTCTCCCTAAGGGAAGGTAGCACCTCTAGTCCTCTAGCCACTACACCACGATGCTCTCACCAAACCTATCCTATCATAATAAAGCCTTTCACCTTCTCGCGCTAGTCAGTACATCCTGTTATTAATCAACATAAAACTGTTTATAAAACGTTCCACCCACCCAGGATATGTAAGGGACATGTTTGGGTGGTGCCTGTGTCTGTGTGCGGTGACCGTAACAATGCAGTGGTATAGGATATTTAATCTACTCATGTGATTATAGGGTGCAAATAACACGGCGAACATAAATTCCCGGCACAGCGGAAGTGGTACAGCAATAGACGCAGTACTATTGTGAGTCAAAACAACGTTCTCGCGATATGAAAGGAAGATAGCGGAAACCATTGTTTTTAAGACCTCTATCTCTTTGGGAATCACATCACGCCACACCGTTACGATACATGTGAGAAAATTCGTACTAGATTTATCAATACCGGGTTTAAAAAGTCATTAGTGAACTTAGATAAGCCTATGGAAATAATAATTCAGTGTGCTTATAAATGTATTTTAGATTAGGTTTAATTTAAATTACGAGTAACATCATTTATTTATAGAGAATTTTATAAAACTAGTAAAATCCTCGTCTTTCCTATTCATTATTTTACTGCTTATACGAGTCTTTTAAACGTTTCAAGCCAAACCCGATATTAGGATAAACTATGGATGATAACCCATTCTTTCTAAACATGATAGCATAAACTAGGCTCTAGGCTATACCTCTACTGATTTATCCTACCCCGCATAGGAAAACCCAGTTTATTCTAGTACAAAAGGAACAACAAAAGGAACATCATTCATTCATTTCATGGCGCTAAATGTTGTTATTGTTGTCGTGTTTCGCCAACATGAAAAAACGTTATTAAAAATTGTATAAGGCTGAGAGAGTCCTCACCTTGTATAGAAAATCACAAATATCTTATTAGTATAAGGAATCCTGTAAACTTAATATGACTCATCATAAAGCGACGGCGTTAAAGAAATAGTCTAGACTTATAGGTGATACAGTGGCCACACCAGCCCTGTCGGGCTTAGGATGAAGATGAACCAGTTTGACCTAGGCTATACTCATACCCCCCGTTCGGGTTGTAGGTTTTGTGAGTATTGCAATTTGTATGAAAACGCAACTATAACGTCTACGCCTGTATCTTTTGATTGCGTTGATAAGAAGATTGAAATTTTTATTTTGGAATTAATTTCAACTTGATATATCTACGCGTTTCTGTGAAAAGAGGTCATGTTTTGACAGACAGACGGAAAACGAAGTGATCCTATAAGGGTTCCTTTTTTCCTTTTGAGGAATGGAAACCTAAAAACACCCAAGACAGTAACCGGCCGGCACCACTGAATTTGTAAAAAATCTGACGTGAAATCTTTGTAAGGAAAATTAAATACAATAATTAATTACCTAGGTTTTTACCTAGTATATCAATGCATACAATATTAAAAGTAAATTAAAGAGAGTTAATAAATAACCAATGAAGTTTGTTGCGTAACGAAGGAAATGACATTTGTGCGTCTGTGCAGCTGCATATACTCAGCGCGATATTTTCGCTGCATTTGCAACTAGCCGTTACAAAAGGTTAATCGCTGTTCTAGTTTTTTTAAATATATATACATAGGTATATCTGTCGTGGCCAAATCGTAGAATTATGCCCACATCATGAAATGCTCGATAATTTCATGAAATGGTCGCATTTCATGATGTGGGCAACTAAATTTGACCAGATCATAAAATTGTGAACAATATACGATTATGTCGTCCACGATTGGCCATATCGTGAAAATAGGGCGTCCATGAAATATTTAATAGGAATCTAAATATGTTTGGTACTTATTGTGCTCTAAGTCCGACAGACATTTTCAGAGTACTTTTACATCATAAACTCTTTTTTCTTCCTCATTTTAATAACGAATTATTCACTTTATCACTGCGAGTAATAACGCGGCCGCCATGTTGGTACATACACAAAGCGCTTCCAGCGCCTCTATCGGCACTTAATGTAAAAATTTTACGATATGATCAAAATAAATCTTGACCATTTCAGGAAGTAGCTGCGTTTTTAGTTGAACATATCGACAAACGATTTCTTATCATTGATCTGGCCAAGGCACATCATGATGTGGCCAATGGACAGTGAAAATCTCATGATGTGGGCAATTCTACGATATGGCCACGGCATATCCACTCCTGCACATCTACTACTTAGTTACCACTTAGTAGTCAGCATACTTTCCTGTTTAACTATTAGAACTATTGAAGTGGTGCGTGTGTCCCATAGTACCAACAGTCAACACTCGCTAATAAGTGGGTAGGTACGCTTCCAAACTTCCTGAACAGGCCACGGAATCAGCCACACGCGCGTTTTCCTTTACTTCCCGTGAGTTTATGCATCACTAACCATACGATAGTAAATTAATCTCGTTTGTTTATGCAGGTGCAGCATGTTGTTATCTAACCATATACGTCCCCACCGAGGGGCTCGAGCCTACATAGAATTAGAAAGATCCACGCTTTAGACCTACCACGCTTCACACACAACCCTGCTGTGCGCAGGTTTCTTCACGTTATAGAATATTTAAAACATACCAGGATTTGAAAACACTTAATAAAATATAATATTATCATCATCATCATCATCATTTCAGTCGAAAGAGGTTCATTGCTGGACACGGTTTTCCTGAAGCAAGGAAAGATAGTACTTATTAATATACAGGGTAGGCTCGAGCCTCTCAGTGGGTTTAGTGCGATTGCCAAGTCAATCTATTTATTTAAAACATAAAAGATTTATAACAATTAGATTATTATTAGATTTTTATTTGTTTTTTCATTTCTGGGCATTAATATGACGAGTATTTATAAAATATTACACGAACATTTGGCTGTAAAACAAATTTGTTCTCGTTGGATCCTGCACAACTTAACAGTTGAACAAAAACAGGCTCGTGTTGATTGGTGCAAAAAAATGATAGAAAAATACAAATGTGGTACATCAAAAGCTGTTCATAATATCTACACAGGAGACGAATCTTGGATATATGCGTATGATCCCGAAACTAAACAGCAGTCAACGGTTTGGGTGTTCTAAAATGAGCCAAACCCAACTAAAGTTGTTCGTGCAAAAAGCACTTTGAAGCAAATGGTTGCCTGCTTTTTTGGTATTAGTGGACATGTGGCTACAGTACCACTAGAGAATCGTAAAACGGTTAATTCTGAATGGTACACCACCATTTGCTTGCCAGAAGTCTTTGGAGAAATACGCAAGAACAATCGACAACGAAGAATAATCCTTCACCACGATAACGCCAGCTGTCACACCTCGGCCGCAACAACGGAGTATTTAAATAGTCAAATGATCGAATTGACGGGTCATCCGCCGTACAGTCCCGACTTGGCACCCAACGACTTTTATTTATTCCCAAGCGTGAAGAACAAATTACGTGGACACCGATTTTCGACCCGGGAAGAAGCCGTTGATGCTTTCAAAATGCACGTTTTGGAGATACCCGATACAGAATGGAAAAAACGCTACGAAAGTTGGTTTCAACGTATGAAAAAATGCATCGATCATCACGGGGAATATTTTGAAAAGCAATAAAAGTATATTTGGTTATAGATGTTTGTTATTTTTTGTTATTCCGGATACATAAATACTCGTATTACATGGATCTCACAACTTTTTACAGTAGAAGAACCGAGTTGCGAAACTTGTTTTTTTTTACAAGTTATGTTTTTGATGGATCAAGAATTTAAGTATTTATTTGTCTATTAAACACAATTTATTTCACTAAGCATTCTTAGTTTCCGAGATTTTCAGGTGTGTTCTCTTTACCTGACCCAGATTCTTTGCTGTCGAGTGTATCAGTTTTTTTTTTATTTTGATTAATTCGCAATTAATTGTGATTTTCTATTTAAGTTTTACATAACATATTGCAATGCAACCAATTTTAAACATTATCGAATATGCCGAATATCGATTCTAGTTCCTATAGCCCTAAGACAAAAACGAGCCCAAACACGATGGGGCTACTTTCTGACTACATGATCAAACCAGCTCCATGGTTTTATTGCATTGTTAATTGCAATGTTTGAAGTTTTAAATATATATCTCACTGGGAAGTAGTTTGAAATTTAATGCAAAAGTGCCGTACACGTGTATGTATTCTATGAATAAAAGACATCAACGCGAGCGGTTTTACATTTCCAATACTTTCGACAAAATAAAGCAGACAAATATTATATTAATTAAAGGGATTTTAATTAAATAAATGAATCTCTAAGACGACATTTGCCTATTAGGTTTTGGGAGTGGTTTTAGTTCATCAGAGTTCTTGAGACGTCACTTGAAGTGTTGATAAAGGCCTATCTATTTACAGTGTAGCCGTTGAGTGTTAGTAAAATGACCTAATAATATGTAGGTATTTATTATCTACAACAATACCACAATATGTTATTATAAATACTACTAATACTGAGTACCTACTACTATCGTCATCAACAGCTCATACACGTCCCCGTCAAGTAATACTATAGTTTCGTAAATTCTGGTATTTTGTTATTTTACGTGAGTTAACAAATATATTACTATCGTCATTTAAATGTAAAACAGTTGTCCTATCTATATATATATTTTATTTAAAAATATTATACTAATATTTGAAGCTCACTTAATAATTTATTATTTATACGGTTCAAATAACCGTTAAATAAAGAAATAATTAATCTGAAGAACTGCCCCCCCCCCCCCCCCTCTCCCCGTGGGAAATAAATTGTACCTACTGTCTATATTATTAACTTTATTGTAACAGCCGATTGGATAGAAAGTGCGATTTAAATTTTCTTAGTTCAAAAATTATTCTTTATTTACATCCCACTTGATTTACGTTTTTTTGCGTGAATTTTAAGATTTATTTCTAAATATACGTGGCTACCTCACACCACAGATTTGTGGCAGGCAGCTCGCATCTTAGTAATCTTATCTAACCTAACATCAATGCACTTACAACGGGGCAGTAGGTAGCGCCATGTGTTATAATCGTGGTCAAAATAAATGCCATCTCAATTTTAATATGGAGGTCAGTTAGTATTTAAAATGAAGCTGTTTAAAATTGTTATTTTATACGTTGATGATGTAAATGGATCAAGTTTCATATTATACAACGTGTTACAAATAAAACAAAAAAAAAGAATATTCTTCATCACAGGTATTTAATCAAAATGTTCCCATCTCTAGTTTTGACACCTAAAATTAGAATATCGATTCTCAGAACGTAAAAGTATTTGTACACCATTCGTGCCTGCATTTTTAAGAGAGATGTACTTGAATCAATTTATGTTAGAAAACATTTTATTTTTTGCCTGTTTACGTATTTACAAACATAAATATTATTTTGAAATATTTAGTTTATTATTTAATTAATTTATTATTTCATAACAATTATTTAACAAATCTTTATTTATTTATTTGTAGTTTTTTCATTTTGAAATTAATTGTTCTAATGTGAATATTATGGTACAAGTAGTACGTAAACATTTTTAACCATAGCGGTAAAAATAGGCACATTGACCTAAAATTACATATCTGGTCCGAATATTCTTTGACACAGCTGATCATTAGAGATGGGAAAATTTTAATTAAATGCCTTTGATAAAAATATTCTTTTTTTTGGTATTTTTTGTAACACGTTGTATAGTTACGATAAAGGACGCAAGCGAGCTACTCACATGTTTAGAAAACACATCATCAAAAGCAAAAACAACGTACCAGCCATGTCAAATGCTATCAAAGAAAATAAAAAAAATATTGAAATCCCCAATGACACATTCTATGAGCCAGTGTTTGTCTTCGCTAGCGACAGAAATCAAAGCAATCAAATAAAATGAAACTATCATCTCCTGTCGAGTCGAATACCTTTGAGCTGACTGAGTACGAAACAAGTCATTGGGGTTGTTGCAGACATCTGCCATAAGACAGTACGGTACGGACCTCGGACGGACAGGCTTATAATAGGAGCACCCTTTTAATGCCAAAAGGCGCTTCAACATCAACAACATCAAAGGCACAATAAACAATTTGCCCTTCTTAGCTTCGCGCTGCCGAGCTATTATAAATTCGTATGGTTACGCATCGGCGTTCCATTTGGTTGCACTTTTGCGCGAACAACGAACTTGCCTTCTACTATCTGTATTCCTTCACTAATAAAATTGTCTGGATCCGGTCTAAATGAGTCATGCTTGCTCGTCCCCCAGCAAGCAATTCTTGGTTTTTTGATGTAGAAACACGCATTTCTACTTTATGTTTTAGTAAATTACAATACTACAATGTAACTGAAGCGTGAATAATAGAACTGACTGCGTATACGTATGTAAAGGCAATAACGTCGGTGTGTAAAATTAAAAAATTTGATTGGTTTCTGGATCAATTTAAATATATGTAGCTTATATATAAAGCCTGTGTAAGAATCCTTCGAGATAAGATCTCGCACATCAACAGACGGTATTACTAGAATATGGCGTAATATTAGCCTTAACTGTGCCTTGACACTATAATAAAAATATAAATTGCTGCCGGATCTAACATAGGCAAGTGGATAAAGCACCGTCGTCGGCGTCGCCGTCGCCGTGTCGCACGCAGCGGCCCGTACCCTCTCCGAGCACGAACCCTGGACGTGACCGGCATGCGGGTTTCGCTGCTGACACGATATCCGATTGTGTAACTAAATGGTACACCAACAAAAGGAATAACGCACAAGACACGTTAAATAATGTATATCTACCTCTCGACACGACATAAAACACCCTCACTCTCTCACTTTTGTTTATGAAAATCGATTTTCACGATGTCAATAAATAGCCGCCAAGGTAAAATAATTTGTCACATTCACATCATAATTCCTAATCCTTATCGGCATATGTATATCCATGCCAAATTATAGCCTTCTAATACTAAAAACCTCTGAGCTAAGCCGCGGACGGACAGACAGACCGACGGACTTGGCGAAACTATAAGGATTCTTTTTGACTACGGAACCCTAAAAATAGTCTAGTAATAGACATACCTAGTACTATCATATATTATGTGATAATAGTCCACACGCCATGCTAAAGTTTCAAAGGTACTTTGGTGTGGGTTCTGTAGTGAGTGAGGAGCTCTTTATAGAATGCTCATCAACTTTTGGAATTATGATAAATCTGCACTGTCAAAATCAATTTTAATTAAGGTTGCAGAACTCTCATAATCGAGCTCATAATACCTGTGGAGGTACGTGTAAATTACCACTAGCCAAATGGATAAAAACATAAGATCACCTAAACAACACGTGCAGTACCTACTGCACTGCTCGTCCACCCACACAGCTCCAAATGAGAAGTATCTCAAATACGGCGAAAGGGATTATTAATAAACAAATATGTTTTGTTAGCCGTAGAGCTGTCTGAGGCAGCCGCCCGCCCGATAGCATCCAGTGTGGCGGCATGGCAGCGCAGTGGTAAACAAACACGGGTTCTTTTCTTTGCACCGGGTATGGTGCCGGGCGGGATAATTTGATCGAAATTTACTAATTTGCCCAGGGTTGTACTTTTTTATAATTAGTCAGGTATTTAGTAGCAAGTAATTATTACGATATATAACGACGACTTTGTAATTATTGCCAAGCGACTTTTTTCGCTATTATTACGGGACATTTAAACTAATCTCTGTGAATACAAAAAAGGCGCGAAAGGGTACAGTGGGAAGTATCAAACTAACTTCCATTATTATTGTCAATTTCATTTAACATACAATGCGACAGACAGGAAGGGAATAACAACAATCGTGCACTTGTCGATGTGGTGCGTGGTTGGAGGGTAGGGCCGTCATTAAATGGATCCGAGGGTCTACGCCTGCGTCCGCGCAGCGCCGGATGCCGGCGTCACGCTTCGCCGCCTGAGCATGACGCGCTTGCCTCACCGTGGCACCAACCAGCCCGACTCCAGCGCCGTACCTCCGCCACCCCACCACGCACAACAAAACGATACAGAACGTCGATTTAGGCTGTGTGACTCAACCTTTATGTAACGTAACTATGGTGAAATTTACATCTTTTGAAGTTGGCGAAGTAACTAGCTACTCATTTCTAATTAATGCGATGGAAATGTAAAATGAGACTCGTACGTAGCCCATTGGCCTTGATCACGCGCGTTCAGTTACGAGCCGTTGCGTTCGACACTTGAGAGACTGTGAACCACCCACCCTTAGCAACTTGATCTACGTTATAATCAACACCGGAACTGCTGATAGGTATTCAGAAATAGGTCAAGTAATTACTAGTATAGTACCTAACTACTGCAATTTCTACAAGATCAATTAGTAGCTTCGAAAACATGTTTTTGGTTATTGTATGCGCTAAAGTCAAAAATTATTTCACAACAAAACAACAAGTGATTATTATGAAGAAGTATTCCATTGTACGAAGCGACTGACTTATTTATTGCAATTTGCGGCTCATCTACTATGTTGTTTACTCATATTTTAAATACCATAGCATAGGAACAGAAAACTAATTTTTTTGTAGTTTTTTTTTTACACACCTCATTCTGCTGCTAATGGCATACAGAAAATAATTTAAGTAATAGGATTGGGTTAGTTTTCTACGTTATGAAGGTTGGTATAATCTTTGACCAAATATTCAACGTACAACTTGTATTATTCTAAGCTCGCCTTTTTCTAAAAATCTTAAATTAATCATTTTTTTTTGAGTTTACATTGTGTTTTGTGCTCATATGGACCAGTAGATTTTTTTACAAAAAGAAATGCTGTTATCGTTATGTATAGTTTTGACCTTTATGAACCATTTCAAATTGAATAACCGTTAATATGATAAAATTAACAGTATTTCTGCTTCTTCTTGCATTGTTCGCATGGAGGTCAATAACAATGTTCGAGCAAAAGCGTGGGATGGCTGTGACACTGCCAATCAGTTACACCTACGGGTTCACTTGGGTTTTTGCAGAGCGCACAGTCCGTTACCCGATTCAAATGTTGTTCGCTGCTATCTAAAACATTTTCATCTTTTTGCATTATTTGATACACATTATATGACATTATTTCAAAGTAGGTAGGTAGGTACCAACTTTCTTTTGAATTAAGGAACTTCTGCGCTTATCCCTACACTTTTCCACTCTACCCTGCGCGCGCATACTTTCTCCTGGGATGACCGAGCGAGCGAAGCGTCTCCGTTTCAGCTTGGCCAAAATTGCTTTTGTATGTCAGTCCATCTGTCTGTTAATTCCACTCTACAGGTCGCATTTCTCAACCGATTCTCGTAAAATTTTGTGATCAGGTTCGATAACTTTTTTTGTCAAGTCAGTTTTAGGAAATTTTAAAAAATTACGGAGTTATGGAGGTTGCCAGCTTGCAAGGTCTACCGCTGAGGCTGTTTTCCTCTACAGACCACATAAAATATTTTCTCAACCAATAAAAATAAATCAATAAATAAATAAAATAAATAATAATAATAATAAATATATATTTGAGTTACTTATTAAAAAAAAACATGGGGTCGAGGATGTTTGTGGTGAAAAAATAAATATAAACAGATATGCAAACTCGCAAGGTCTACAGCTCACAGAGCCACTAGTTTAATTTTTATTTATCTTTACATCGTCGGTCGATTCAGGGATTCAAAAAACTGTAATTTTTGTAGAGCAAATTTTATTAATATTGACTATGATTCACGGTTTTGAAGCTTTTACGGTCCGTAATGTTAAAAAAAAGTTACCCGTAACTCTAAATTTGTTTAATAAAATATCTCCACTGTAAAATGAAATCAACTTCATAATTTATCTCACAACATTATTCTAATTACAGTTTATTTAATTTAATGTTAAATATACTTACAGATCCCAGATATAAGCGAGCAAAGTACACGACTTTTGAATAAATCAATGGCGGAAGAAAAAGGAGAGGCAGATAAACCACCAGACAAACCCGCCATTTTGAACTCCGACATCAAACGTACAGAAGTGACAGTGTTGAACATGGAAGTAGAAACACTCAGGTGGCAATTAGCACAGGTAGTTTACTCAATAACACAGTTGTATTTAATATTGGTGCACCAATAATTACTTAATATTTATCATACTATTTTGCGAAAGTGCTTTTGCGAATTACGCCAAGCGAATGTTGCTTGCGTGATAATGTCTCACTCATGCTCAACTAGCCAATGTTAGATAAGTGTCAATTTTTTTTCAGACTGAAGCAAATAGGCAGATGCACATAGCGCTTCTCAAGCAAGTTGTAGCGTTTCTGAACCGAGTAAAGGAGCACATTGAGCGTCAAAATAACCAAACAAGTTTGCAAAAAGACACCTTGCCCACGAGATTGTTGCCAAAATCTTTTAATATGTCTGATCTGCCTCGTTCTCGGTCTGTAGTACAAGTTAACAAAAATTTGGAATACACGCTCACTACACCCAAAAAAATATGTACAAGAAAAATTAGCAAGTCCATTAGCAATGTCAATGGCTTCAAAGAGTACAACAACCTATGGTAAGTACCTCTCCTTAAATATTTTATTTCAGTTATTTTGTGACTATTATAAAAAATTAGTCCAGCTAAACACGCCGTAACTTTCAGTAAGTAGGATTTTCATAAATATAACTTTTCAGGAGTCAATCTAAACTATCACTTGAACCTGAAAAAGAAACATCTCATAAAATTACAGAAGAAATGTCTCGTCTTATTACTCTTGCCAACACTGTTCTAAGCACTAAGATACCTGATTTAGCATACACCTGCAACGATACAGAATCTAACTATTTAAATACTTCAGTCACACTATCGGATGCTAAAATAATGGAAAATTCTGTATTAATCTTAAACCAAAATGAAAAATCTATCTTCGACCAGATTGAGAAGGACGCCAAGACAGTTTTTACGGAAAGAGTTGATAATTTCAAAGAAGATAAAGAAAAGCCTGACGACATTAAGCAGTTATCTTCGTGTTCGCTGGAGTTAGCAAACGGATATCCAGAAATCAAGTCCAACGAAAGAGAGCAGACCAACATTGGCTCAGAGGATGAATCTGTCGCAATGGTTAATGCAAGCATAAAGACTGGAACTGCAAAAAAGAACGATTTCAATACTCCTTTCATAGAAGACGAAAGCGGTTTTTCATCGATGAGTTCATTCCAAGAAATAGGAATTCCCATAATAAGTATTATACCGCCTTCGCCAAGCAAAGAAATTGGATTTTTAGAAGAGATTCCTGATTTAATAGACGACGTGGAGAAATGGAAGACTAACACTGTTGAACTCGAAAAGCAAACTGTGAAAGTGTTTTGGGTGTAATTTAGGCTCTTTTTAGCGTTTATTATCATCAACATTGGCAAAGATTTTAAGCATATTTGAACATCTTTATTATTTATATTTCTATAATTATATTAAACGAGTTCTTACTATAGCAGTATAATTTATTTCTTAAATTGTTACCAGAATGTTTATACTAAATAAATCAATAAGATGGTGCCACCTCTTTTATATGTTCTGTGGGTGTGTGTCTAACGAAGCACGGAATCACAAAGTAGGTAAAGCGGCACGGCGGCGGCGCGGGGCTCCATTTTATTTTGTGACGGAATCATCTCACTTTTTCGACAATCGGGTGATTTAGCCTGCAATGTCTTTAAAAAACTGTTACACTGAAACATAGATATTTAGGGTCCGATGCGAAAGGATTTCCATACTTAGCGCGCGTTTTGTATAGGCAAACCGTCGATCGCCGTCGATAAGTGTGGCCCGACCTTTAAACTTAACATTTGAAACCATCTTGATTTTGAGGAGAGTTTTTTTTTAATTTACTTATTTAACTTTTTTTGGGAATGATTTCACTTCTTAAAATTTCTTAAGGTTCTTAGGCCAAAGGAAATCTCTTATTACTCAATAACAGTAAAATACAGGCTACAAAAACGACTATCAAGAGAGACCTCAAAAGACCACCACCACACACACATACATCACACACTCCCACAGACACCACACACACACACACACACACACACACACACACACACACACACACACAACACACCACACACCCCTATGCTTCTAAAAGAAAAGTGTATTTTCCTTATATCCTTTTATAAAACTCAAAGCCTTGAACCATGTCATGCAGCACACAAAATCTGAAACGCATAGGTGTGTAAAACTTCTGTTTTTCTCAAAATTATTGTAATCATCTCGTGTCGACCACTGCTCCTTAAGATACAAGAGATGATCTTTATAGGTATCTGATACATACAACAAGTTACAGAAGAAGAAGAACAAGACGTTACAACCTCTATCATTGTCATTTGTGGTTTGTAATCAATGTTTTGATAAAATATTTTGTAAATTACAATTACAATGTTTATTTTAACCATGAAATAGTAAAAATAAGTTGATTTAGGCTTGTGCGAGAATTTCTAAACGCAATCTAAATTAAAAGCAGTGTTCACCACGTGGGAAAGATCAATTCCACTCTCACACTATAAGCGCCCTCGCAACGCTCGTGCGCCAAAATACTTCAAGGGTCGTTTCACGAAGCTACAAGTTACAAATTACAAGTACAATTTGATGTACATTGCGTAGACAATGAGGTAAAACGATAAGGGCTTCCAGTTTTGGCGAATTGGCTACGCAATGAATATGAAATTGTAACTTGTCACTTGTAAATTGTTGCTTCGTGAAACGGGGCCCAGGTGTAATTGATCGCTTTCACCCCTTGGTTAAAAATCTACTATTAACCGTAACGGTAACATTTGTCGCATTGTGATCACTAGAGATGGGCACTTTGGCTGCTGAAAAGAAAAACGCAATAATACAGCCATGCGCTACGGGAGCGGGGGCCGTAGGTGGCCGCATACGCGTTTGGTAACAGCATACCTGTCACATAGGAAATTATTGCACCTACGAGGCGGGTTTACGCGCACGGCACACGCTCTACCTACGTCGTAGGTGCATAGCAGGCGTCGTTTTAATGCCTTTGGTAAAAAATATTCTTCTTTTTGGTATTTTTTATAACATGTTGTATATTATATTGTATATAAATGTTCATAAATTCATCAGGGGGTGAATTATGGATCGAGGGTGCTGACAACAACAAACAATGAACAATATTTTATTTAAAAAAGGAAACGCAAAAGATGCGACGACTGCGGAGTTTCTTCGGTGACCTCTTCTCCACAGATTCCGCCATTGTGTTAGTGAACTCACCCAAAAAAATGTAATGACGGATCTAAGTGATGTAATAACATCCTATGGAAATAAATTATTTTGACTTTGACTTTGACTTTTGACTCTGAGTTACGTAGGGATGTTGTGAGTGGATGCGGGTTTGTGAGATCGGTTGTCGACCTTACAACCCACATGATAAAAGATCATACTTACAATGTTTAAGGTCATTATTTATTTAAAACGGAAACTCTAAAACTCAAAAATAAAATAAAAATAAAATAATAAAATGTTCAATAATAAAATGTTCAAGATTTCCA
Organism: Carpatolechia fugitivella; assembly: GCA_951230895.1. Classification (NCBI taxonomy): domain Eukaryota; kingdom Metazoa; phylum Arthropoda; class Insecta; order Lepidoptera; family Gelechiidae; genus Carpatolechia; species Carpatolechia fugitivella. Next base: position 16,219,919 of record OX579645.1, read on the forward strand.
TCTGATAAAGAACTAAAAAAAATTGATGCTATGCTACTGTGAGTGGTGCATAGTTTGCTTTTCCTTCCAGTTGATCTAATCATGGAGTCAGGAGCTGGATGGTGGTACTTTTCAATATGGGTAGACCGGTGGGGACGTATATGTTATGGACCAGATGATTATGTAATGCGGGCATTATTAATAATGTGCGAGCATTATGAATATGTCTAGCTCTATCGGGCTAAGTGATTCATTACTATCTAATCTTCATTATTTATCACACTGCACGGTCATTATTATATTGCTACGTGACAATTGGGCAATTTAATATTAATAATAAAGCTAAATTTGACGCGGTGCGGGGAGGGAAGCACGCATGGGAGCTAAGCGAGCGAAGCGAGCACGGTTCCCTCCGCCATACCCTTCGGGGTTAAGTTATCTTGTAACCCCCATGCCTGCTTGCAGGCATGCCAAGAGCTTATCAACGAATGTACTTACAGACTTTAAAAAAAGCTAAGTCTCCGGGAGGAGAAGGGGGTTTGGGGGGGTCCCTCTTACTCTCACACTCAGAAATATATGTCTCAACATTTAGTTTATTTTAAGTTAAATGGCAATAACAATAAAAAAATATTAATTAAATATGTTTGTATTACTCTGCCCAAAAGGTGATAGACAATATGTATAATGCCCGGTTAATTTGATTATTTGAATAATTATTATCAAATTGCACTCTCATATTGGGCATTTTTCATAATGACCGGGCATGCCCAATTTATCACTTGGTCCATAACATATACTTATGAATGAGCTGTTGATGGTGATGGATGGAGGTGGGTGGATACAAAGTTCAGACTGGAATATTTTCTTGTAGCGTACTTTTACGTAGTCGAGTTTTGTTATTAGTTGGTTTTAGACTTTTTTTTGGTTGATCTTTTTTTATTAAATCGAAACCTTTTTACAATTTGTCATTGTCATAACAAAGTAAATTGAAAGTAAAACAAAATAACAAACAAGTCACTTTTTGGTTAAAAATTTTTTTGCTATGTTTTTACAAAATTATATAAATAACGTTTAATTAAACACTTTTGGCAATTTATTAAGTAAATTTTTTGTGAAAATGCCAGCACCGAATGCTGATGATGACAATGCTAGTGGTGATAAGGAAGAAATACCCAAAGTAGAAGAACTACCGGAACCAGAGCCCCCAAAGCCTCCGGATGTGGAGCTCGTCGTCGACGGATTCGGGTTCATGCCAAGATCAGTACCATCCCGGTATAGACCCTCTTCAAATATATTTGATAAATCTACAAAAACTCTCAAAGAAATAATGCTACCTATGGAAGAAGAACGAAGAAGTCCATGTGCCTCAAGTACAAATATAGATATAGTGAGAAGATATACGTGGAAAACTAAAAATAGGATGATAGTGCAGGTAAAAGAGTTTTTTTCTAATGCATTAATTGACGCTAGCCCATAATGCTGGTTGATGACTTATTTTCAGGTAATAACGTATGGAGCTACCATCACATGTGTCCAAGCTCCCGATAAAAAAGGTGTGCCAGACGACGTCGTGGCCGGCTTCGACACACTAGAAGGTAAACGATTGATGCAAAATTTCGCAGTAAAAACACATAAAATAATCTTAATGATCATCATTAATTGCTAATTTGAAAAAGGGAATTGTAATTAAAAATATTTCACGTTTCGACAGAATACTTTCAACAAAGTAATCCATATTTCGGCGCAACCATAGGACGGTACGCAAACATAATATCCGATGGTACTATGGTTGTGCGACCATCGGGGCGGGTCTACATGCTTTCAACAAACAAAGACAATCATCATTACAATGGCGGATACATAGGATTCGATAAGGTACGTACTTACTTAAATTGGGATTTTTCCAACTTCATAGAAAACTGTACAGAATTTAAATACCTACCTACCTTATATAGGTGAACTGGCGGTCATATGTCAGCGAAAATAAGGTAATAATGAGCCACGTATCGGAAAGATTCACTGAGGGATATCCTGGGACTGTAATGGCGCAAGTTACTTTTGAAGTCACTTGCGATAACACTATAAAAATTGAGATGAAATGCACCACGAGTGAACCAACCGCAATTAACTTGAGCAACTCACCATACTTTAATCTTGCAGGACATGTAAGTAGCCAAGATTTCCTTAAATTATCAATTTATGTTCACACTGAGAGATTCGGGCCTCGGTGGTGCGGATTGGTTGATTTTACATACCTAAATACTACCTACTTAATCTTAGTATTTCATCGCAAGCGTGTAATTATTTTTCACAATGTTTTCATACGCCGCACAATGGGGCCAAAAATATACGTTTGTGATAATAATTATGTTTTTATTTTTTTTGTCGATTACTAACTATTCTACATTTAAAATTATCATAAAATAAAAAAACATATAACGGAATATTTACACAAAATATTGATTTTTTAATATTAAAATCTTATTACTCGAAATCAGGGTAGGCTCGAGCCCCTCGGTGGGTGGGGACGTATATGAGCAGCTGATGATTGATTACTCGAAAGTCGAATCTAGATTAGGCTGTTTAAATATTTCTGTTGCATCCTTATGGAACTGGTTCTTTTACCATCAGCTCTTGGGCTGCATACACTAATTCACTAGTAGATACGGAACTTCGAAGTTCGGCTGTCCATTTACGTTTTATCTGATCACTACTCGAATCAAAATCTCGAGCAGGTCGTCCCACACGGCTACTATTTAAATTTTTAGTAAAACAATATTTAGAAAACTTAACGAGTTTCTTTAAGCCAATTTGATTCATTAGAGTAGAAGGCTAATTTTTTACGATGATATTTCTTCCACTTTGTTTTAAATTGATTTTTAAAATGTCTTATTTTGAATACTAAGTTAGACTTGTTTTTATCATTACATTACGTGTTTTCTCGTAAATATAATACAACTTTCTCGAATTTTTGATCAATATTCTTGTATTTACTTGAACACGAAAAATGTTCCACGTCTGGCAATAAAAATATAAAAAAAATATAGAAATTAATGAAACATATAGCCTACGAATATATTTAAATATATAGACTATAAAAGTTGAATTCTAGTAAAACATATAACGCTTGATGTGAAACATATTGCGCTTGATGTGGATTGATTGATCGGAACCAAATATTAAAAAAAATATTTAAAAAAAAGCGGCAACTCTCCCGTACTTTTAAATTCATAAAATTATTGTAAAGCCCTTCAGAAAGTAGGACTATTGTATATTTCTGCGGGAGAGTTGCCGGAAACAGAAATAATATTATTTACATAATAAATACTATGAAAATCCTATCATTTTGGTTTAACCTAATTTATACATATTATTGAACGATCTAATATTATATTCTTTAGAATACGTAAATCTACATACCTCCATCTACGAATTCCATTTTCAATATTGTAAATAACTCTGATAGTTTCAGAGAAATCTAACAATCAATTCAACACAAAATCTTGAATTCACCCTGCTTTAACGAGCACTTAGTGCCGAATGTGAACTTTGAACATCAATATACATAATATAACAGAGGGTAGAAAGAAAATAAAATTATTTTAACATTGTCCATACCTTCAAGTATGAAAAACAATAATCATATTTACATATTTATCCTATTTGATTACTTTGACTTCTTATCATCACTATGTATGATAAGGACCCATAGTGCGCCGCCATACGAGGATTGAGAAATTACCTAAATATCAAATAATTGCGATCTTCTATTTAGAAGCCGAAGCGATTACAGCCGTTACACCACTGGCACTGACAAAACGGTCTTTTTGAATAATCTGAAATAGCTGTGAACTTTGCGTTTCTAGCATTCTGGCCCTGTAACGATGATGGATCACATGTTTACGATCAACGCGGACAAATACACCGCAGTAGCTGAAAATGGTGTCGTAACTGGTATGTATCTGTATTTGTCTCTGTCGATTTAATAGGCACTGTTCCTGAATTTACCACATTTTATGAATTAATGTAAAAATATAGACTAGTGGCTCTGTGAGCTGTAGACCTCGCGAGTCGCTGTACCTATATCTCTTTATATTTATTTTTTCTCCCCAACCCCTTGAAATTTATTTATCTCAATTTTTTTTTTATTTTCCTTGTATTTTTTTATTGGTTGAGAAACGTGACCTATAGAGGAAAACAGCCTCAGCGGTCGACGTTGTAAGCTGGCAACCCCCAAAATTCCGTATTTTTTTAAATTTCCAAAACTGACTCGACAAAAAAATTTATTAATTTATCGAACTGCTCACAAAATTTCACTAAAATCGGTTGAGAAACGCGACCTGTAGAGTGGAACAAACAGACAGATGGACAGACAGATAGACATACAAAAGCAATTTTGGCCAAGCTGAAACAAAGACGCTTCGCTCGCTCGGTCAATTAATAGCAGTTGATTCGCGAAGAAAAAAACAGAATCGATTGAAAAATCTATACCTATATACAGTGATTTTTTTAAAGTTTTAATGTCTTTCTCTTACTAAATATTTTTATGGAGAATATATGACGCTACTGACTTAGTGATGTCACTGGTCTATATTTGCATCTCTGTCCAATCTTAAATTTCAAACCTTAATAACTCGGTAAAAAGGTATGGCAAAAATTATTTTATATTTCGGTAACAGGAACTAACATGATTGGATTAGTAAATTTTAAATACAGTGGTAAAATACCCTATTGTCGATATTTTTATACAGCATGATTTTGTAATCCCTAGCAAAATTTAAATATGATGTTCGGACCATCATAAGCAACAACTTTTCCCAATGAACATGGGTTGAAAACCTCTAAAAAAATCGACTTTTCATACAAAATACACAATCAACTTTACAAATTTGTATTGGGAGGTCGAAATTTTTTTTGAGGATTTCAACCCATGTTCCTTGGGAAAAGTTGTTTCTTATGATGGTCTGAACATCATATTTAAATTTTGCTAGGGATTACAAAATCATGCTGTATATTAAATTTGGACGTTACTCGCAGGTGAAAAAAAAGTCGTCGGTGGAACTGCCTACGACTTTAGAGTACCAAGAGTTTTGAGGAGTATGCTGCCCAAAATTCCACTGGGAGGATACGACGTAAACTTTTGTGTAACACAGGGCACCGAGCAAGATTTAACGTTCCAAGCAAGGTAAGAGTGTGAAAAATAAAAATATCACAAAACTATTGTACATAAACTATTTGTAAAATATCACTAATTTCTAGTGCGTGCTTTCTTGCAAACTAAAGCACTGCTCGCTTAGGGATAAGAGCATGGACTCATACGTACGTAATAATATACTTAATCGTTTTTTTTCAGAGCTCTTCACCCCGGATCAGGAAGAGTGCTGGAGGTGTACAGTAACCAGCCCGGCGTCCAATTTTACACCGGCAATTTGCTTCCAGATCCCGACAAGATTGTGGAGGTACGATGTCAGACAATGTTTCCCATACTGATAGTACCTATAGTCCCCGCATGGTGATCTAAGTTGCAATCAGCGAGTTGAAAAACCTAGCTAGACGTTGTGCTGATAAAATCAAGGTCTTTGAACGTTAACGGGTTTCTGTGATTAAGCATAGTGTCGTTTTAGGAGAAAAAAAATGCTGCTACAAAGGAAGGCCTTCTTTCTCCCTTTCCTTCCATTGGACTTGGATCTAGGATGACTTTAATACATTGCCTTTCAAGACATTCAATAGTAGCTCTGGTCTTTCTGGGTGCGTTCTACACAAATGCATGACTCACCTACTTAGATTTGTCATTCTCATTCATAATAGGGTTTTTGAGCGTAAATTAGTAAATGTTTTCTTCCAATTATGCGATATTATCTTTATCATTAGCCGAAATTGTGCGCACGAACGGCACTATGCTGCTCCAGTATGTCTGAAATCCATTGTTGCTCTACTTTTGCCCAAAATAATCACAGTAAGACTTAAAGTAAGTGATCATCCATTCCATGGCCAACTGGTTATAGACACGCGGGTCGGTGACAATAAGTAACCTGTGATTGACGGTTGAATGAAATACAGTTGCATAAAAAAATATCGATCTATTCCCGTTGCATGTTCCTTAGGTAGGAACCTTGCGAAACTGATTTTCGAATTACACTCGTGGCCCCAACCATTCCAAACTAACACTCGGTGCGATTAAAAGTCACTTTCGGTACGATGTAGCAATCTACGATAATGGGTCAAAAAGGCAAGGCGAAGTACTTACTTATCAAGCTAGTGACTAATCCTGAATATCAGCTATATAGGTAGATGTCGCACGTCTCACACATGCAATTAGATGTAAGTACTATTGAACTAGTGGACTTATCCCTAAGATATTTCCCTGAATGTCCACTATAGATGCCGCCAGGTGGGGAGGAAGAAGAACACGAAAAAGAAAAAGGAGGAGAGGACGCATCCAGTGAAGGGTCGAGTGCACATGGTGAAGAGGCGATAGAAGAAGGAAGCGAGGAGGTGATGCGGTTCTTTTTATATTTTTTTTCATACGAATCGTACGAGCTCTGCTCAAAAAGAGTGAATGAAACGGGTTTAGAAACTATCAGTATAACTATTAATTTGATAAAGTAATGGTATGTGCAAGTCCTCTCCCCATCGGCTAATTAAATTTTTAGGCATGGAAATAATTTAATAAAATTATAATTTTTTTTAATGTGTACGGAGTTTAAAAGGGAACCGTCTTTTTTTTTTCAGGGCAAAAAGTCCGTTGGCTATGTGCCTCTCATGGGCAAGGGAGGTACTTACTACAAAAAACATGGCTTGTTCAGTTTAATGCCGCAAAATTACCCGGATGCTATTAACCATGTAAGTATGGTGGAGTTCTAGTTATACAAAAGGATTAACAAAGAACGGCAACGGCAGACGACAGGGTGTGCGACTGAGACGTAGGGATTTGGATGGTTCTAGGAATTAGTGTTGCATGATGTGATGTTTTTAATTTATATTTTTGACTTCGCAATTTGCTCTTATAAAGACCCCTCTATATTTTTGCTTAAATAACTTTTATGTACAGGTATAAACCAGTTACAAAGTATGCATAGAAGATGTATAGATGTTCCATTGCTTCGGTCAATTTTGGTATTCTGGATTTAAAAACATGTACTTTCTAATTTCAGAGAAATTTCCCTAACTCGGTTCTAAATCCAGGAGAAGTGTATGTGCATCGGATACAATACAAATTCGGAATACTGCTCGGAAAGTTTGTATGAGCTATAACAAAATGTGTTTTTGAAAATTGATATTTTTACGAAATAATACGAAATTATTTAAATATGCATAACGTTTAATGAGTTGAAAATAAACATTGTATACTTGTGTAAAATAATTATTCTTTGGTAAAACTTTATCATCTATAATAGTCCAATGTAACTGAAAATTATATATAGGTAAATAGCATTAATTAATGTAAATAGTTTAAAGCTGAACAGATCTACCCTAACACTTAACATTAGTTGGATTCACTTTTATCCGAACTAGACCTTTAAACATTGCAATATTCGCAATGCTTTTTTTGTTCTTTGTACACACGTAATTATAACATGAATAAATATTGTAATAGCTAGCTAAATCCAACGCTAATCTATATGATATGTTGTTAAGTTTGAATAAATACTCAATTTATCTGGTCATGCTCGTATCTACGAGTATGTTCTCAGTCAGCCATTGCAAAAAAATTCACAAGTTACCAGAATGTGGATTACTCACTTTTCGATGGCAGCTGAGTGTACATTAATACATGGATACAACTCACCTAAATCAGGCAGGCACATTAATCATAAGCTCAGTGTCAAATTAAGAACCTCCATCAAATTAGTAAACCATTGGCGAGACTCGTAGGGTAAGGCAATATGTTTGTAGTTTTTTATTAAAAGATGTCTTTGTTTCTGCGAGCACAAATTCGCTAATATTTCATAGAGTTCCTCTTCAGTATTGTAAATTTCGTCAACCTCGCCCGCATAGAGCTCTTTATACGCCAAACGGTTAGGAACCACCGGTATACAGCCACAGTACACGGCCTCTAACCTAGAAATACATATTAAAAAACAATGTCATTTACCAAACCTCCAATCAATTAAATAAAAAACAGACATAAAAATATAATACTCACACTGCAACTCCAAAAAACTCGTGTATTGCAGTAGAAACAACTACATCAGCATTATTCAGAATACTGTAGTACTCAAAAAGGCTATCCACAAAGCCACAATGGATTAATTTTGATTTGAATTTGTTTGATAATTCTGTAAATACTTCAGGTTTTTTACTAAATGTCTCTCCCAGGATGCTGACCTGAAATATATTTTATACTCATAAATTAATCAAAGCACATGAGTGCATTGGGATACAACCAGCAAGCTTCCGTCTGGCTAGCAAAATAAGTATTTGCGTCACCGCATCAGATAAAAAATATAATAATTTATGCTTATTTAAGACTTGATGTTTTTATGACCTATTAGACGAGCCTTTACAGGTAGTCTTAATCGAAATTTTCAGCTTCGAGAAACCTGTGCTCACATAAAAAAATTGCCATATTATAAAACATACAAACACAACAAACAAATTCAGCAGTACGTGTCAGTATTGCGCAAAATATTATAATGGAGAGTAGAATCGATTAAATTAGTATCATATTTTACGGAAAAATACTCAGTGCAAGTTTAACTCGTGCTCCGAGGGTCGCGTAACCTGCCTAAAACGGTAAGATACTATTTAGGGCCGCAGATTTAAAAAAAAAAATTCAGCAGACTTGTATGTATGTAGGGATATTGGCCTTCTACGAGCCTTCCTATTGCATAATGATGTAGTCAACGCTTAATTCTAATAGCTTTCTCCAGACCAAAAACTTTGAAGAAGCTGACAATTGACCTCACTAAGTCTGGACTTTCTGCCTTCCTCCACCTTCCCTCCACCTGGATTCACGGCTAGGCTCCAACGGATGGCAAGTTTGGGTCCTGCCAGCGCTCAACTCCCACTTTCAATAAGTACATCGCATTCTCCGAGAATATGAAGCTGATCTATCTGCACGGAATCTACAGAATGCTTCATGCCAATACCTAGTCTCTTCTAAGCTAATATTTGGCGACTGGAACCGGATTTGGGCACAAGCAAGGATGGGCTCAGACAGGAACTGGAGCCATATACCGACAAACGGAATTGGGTTAACTTGGAGGATACTTCGTTGAGACTCCAACGCTTTGCAGGCGGCCTGGCGTTCCGACAGATACTTCTACCAGTAATCCCCAGGAAGAGGTGCACACAGCCAACGATATCGTGCATCTCTGCACGGTGGTAGTACTAATTCTGTGTTTTTGCCTAAGACAGTGGCAAAGGAGGCCAAACTAGTAAACTTCATAAAAATTTTACCATTAGTTTGACCTTGGTTATAATAATATATTGGGTTCGGTCTAAGAGTCTCCTCCAATCACTTTTTAGGGTTCCGTAGTCAACAAGGAACCCTTATAGTTTCCCTGCGTCCACATCGTACCACCAAGTCGTTTGCCATGTCCGTCTGTCTGTTTGTCTGTCTGTCTGTCCGAAGCTTAGCTCAGAGCTCGGAGGTTTCCTCCGAGGCTCAAGGGCATCACACACGGCAGCTATAATATATATTATAGCACGAGGCAGCCAGCTCTCTTGTCGCCATTCACTTTCACGCAAAGCGGGGTCAAGCAAAATGGCCGGCCACTGATTGATTCGCCATTTTGTTATAGCTGCCGTGTGTTATGCCCTTCAGAGAGTCTTTTTACTAGAAAGCTGTAATTTGGCATGGATATAAATATTAATCATGCCGACAAAGTGGTACTTTAAAAATATTCTTTTAGGGTTCCTCTGGTACACTAAAGTGGGGGGGTTATTTTTTTTTCTTACTCCATAGTGTGAGGTGCCATTGGATAGGTTTTTTTTAAAATGATGGATAGGCATTGATGGGGGTTTGCAAAACCATTTTTCGATACTAGTATATGTTTAACAGCCTCCGTGGCTGAGTGGTCGAGAGATTTCGACGCCCATTACGGAGGTTCCGGATTTGATGCCCAGTGGAGACACTGTCAAGCAAAAATCTCTGTGAAACTTTCCCCAATTGACATTGCAGGTTGAATCACCTGATTCTCCAAAAAGAAAGATGATTCCATGCTTCGGAAGGCACGTTAAGCCGTTGGTCCTGGCTCACGGAGACAAATACAAAGAGGAGCTGCCCTAAGACGTTTTCTATATGATAGCGGGGGTCGCCATTGGGAGGGGGTGCGGGGAGATGAAGTTCTGCTAACCATCTAGCGGTCAATAGCAAAACTAGCTTTGCAGCTAGACACTAATGAACCGTACTTAATTTTGCTATTACACACAAGATGGTTCTGTTCGTTAGTTCGTTACGCTGTATAATGTTGCCAGGCAAGTGAAAAAAACAAAAAATTCGGACCATTTATTAAAAATTGATCTCTCTCTTCTTTTTTGTATTATGTAGTCGTTTTTAATGTAGGATTACCTTATAATATGAGCAATTGTGATATACAGGATGGCCCATTTAGATGGGTCAGTATGGGTAACTCTGAAACTATAAGACATAAAAAGATCTGATAAGAAGAAGATCTCTTAATTATCCTGTAAATTTAAGTGTGCAATAAATAATATATATATAAAAATAATATATTATATAAAAAGATCTGTTCAATTTTGACACGGGGTTTCACGTAAGTCCTTTATCATCATCACTTACTTACTACCAAGTATAAGGAAACATCATTACCCAAAATGTGATATTTTGATGTCATGTATTCAATTATAAATATTGAGTAAGTTCATCAATATTATCTGCATTATTTAATTGTATGCTACAAAAATAAATATTTTATACAAATATATTTTTTTAGATTCACCACCACCCAGCTTACTATACAAAATACATGAATGAATGAGCATGAATGAAACAGGTCATATTATAACCTTCTACAGTCAATAAGTTATTCTACTTGGCGATAGATGGCGTTGCTATCGCCGAACTTTCTCGAAAGAATAAGTTACGAACATTAAAAATTGCATTAAAAAAATACATTTGAGTGGAATTGTCTTTTTTTTTTCGTTAGAAATAGTGGTATTACTCGTACTGTTGCACGATACAACACAGCATGTAATTTTTGCGTCACTAATTTCAATTAAAATTGTTGTAATCAAACCAAGTCATATTCGTGTCGTATCCATAAAATCCAAAGTAACACTGACAGAAGCGACGCCTGGTGGTTAAAAGCTAGTAGTAAAGAGTACTTAGTCCGCTATGAGACACGACTAAGTTGCTTGTGGCACCTCCTCTTGGTATTTGTCTCCGTGGTCCTGGCTACTATCTAGTTGTTACATGTGCCAAGTCCTCTGACTGATTATAGAGCCAAAGGCAACTGCCTTTGGCGGCTCTATAACACTGACAACAGGGTTAGTGAGATCGGTTGTCAACCTTACAACCCACACAATGGTGGTGATGATGATGATACATGTATGTTTCAGAAATATTTCGTTTTAAAATGCTCATTATTGTTTGAATCTTCTCGCCCCCTATCAGCTAAACCATTGTTTGGAAATGTGAAAAAAATCATGGTAGTAGTGCATAATATGATGATTAGTGGAACTATGAGAAAACAGCGATGAATTTAAAAGGAAAATTTACAACATCAGGTGGGTTTTACAGGTTAATGAACAATAGACCAACTAATAGTAAAAAATTTTAGTACAAATACATGATTTTGAATGAATGTTAAGTATTGAACAACTTTGCGTGGCCCGACACGTGCTTGGCCAGTTATTTTTTTAATAATTTGACAATATTGTTCTAGTGTGAAAAAGCCCAATTTCCAAAATGTTGCTGAATCTACAAATACTTGCCTATAATAAATCGATTATTATGTGGGACACAATTTAAAGCAGACAGATTCAATATTTTCAAACATACATACCTTAAAATTATGTCCATTTTCTTCCAATTGGCTTAAAACTCTATAAAATGCATCTGGATTTTTATCAAATTCCCATCGATGTGGCCAGATGATATGCAGAGTGTGAGTGCATATTTTGGGACATGTTGAGAGATATGTATCAATAGTATGCAAGTTTATTGGGTAGTATAGGACTCTGCACTTAGACCGTATAATGTAATCAATACCTTTACTCCTATAATCTGGTTGTAACTTGAGATGTCTGTCAATGTGAGACAAGAAGGAGTCTTGATTGTAATATGAGTTGAATAACACTTTATCTGCTGCAATGCTGAAGAATAAATAATAATTTATCAACAATTAAAGAGTATTAAAATGTAAACAAGAATAGAATGTGTAATTGGGACAAACAATAATGATAATGGCTAATGGTACAGATAGTCTGGAGGGTACACTACTAATCTTTATTTCTAACACAATACCAATTATGCATAGGTAAATTAATTTATTTATCAGAGATATTAAGAATATATTAGAGTAGGATTAAATCTATTCTCACTATAGGGAAAACTGAAATTGCTACGGACTCTCAATTCTAATTACAGCAGAAAGACATCCATGCTGTTCAAAAGCCTCTTCCACTATCTCATATTTATATAAAAAATAAAGATTACATACCAAGTCAATATTTCATTAAATCCATATTGAAAGTCTCTCTCTTTTGTCACTTGCACTGGAAACTCCAATTGATTCTCATGGAAATATACCACTTTATATAGGTTAGCAAGGTCAGGTCTAATACCGAGGAGCTCTGCAAGTGGTAGAACTGAAGTGCAAAACAACACCTTGAAGCTGTGACATTGAGGAATTTGAGTGGACATGTGCAGAGCAGCAGTTCTAGCCCTCCAATGCCATTTCTTGGCTCGCATTGTTATCAATAAATACACTTTATTTGGGAGATCTACAAACAACAATAGCCCATTATAACAAATGCAATTTTAAACACCAAGCGACACCAAGCAACACTTTTGTGGTAAGTAAAAAGCAGGTAGAAAAGACGAAATAATTGTCTTACCCTGGCATATTATATCAATTAACTTTTTGTGTGAACCTCCATAAAAGGGTTCTATAATGAGAAACTTTTTATCATCTTGCTCTGCATTTCCAGCCATCTCTGGCCCCTTGTTCTATTTTCAAGGAGAGTAGATTGCGTGGTTGGCACATCCACTGAACAGCTAGTTTCACAATAAGACTAGGTATAGGTACAATACGAGGAGACTAAGGCCACAGAACACTATTTCTCCTTATAGCAGAGCGGTTCGTGGCTGCCAGAGTATTATGAAAAATACGTTTGCTCTGCAGTAAGCTGCCGCATTCCGGTTCAGAACAAAAGATAATGTACCTAACAATAATTCCAGGGGCCTAGTCCTGGTTCACAGCTCAGCCTCAAGCTAAATTAATTCAATTCAATTTTTTAAATAAATCGCTAGATGACAGTATGTAATAAATAAATAATTGTTTTTTCAATTTATCCGAAACGGAAAGGCAATGGATCCAAGCCATACAGCCTAAATAAATAAATAATGAAATGACAGCTGTGAATGACAGACAGACAGCACGCTTGCTCGGGAAGCCGATAATGTACGACCGACAGGCCGGCCCGATCTTTCAAAGCCAAAATTGTATATTCGTCCGTGCTTTCCTGGATGTGCATAATATGGACTGACTGAACAAAATCTGTATGGGCTGATATTTCACAGCTGATAATGTACAGCCAATAATTCGAATCCATGTACACTAATTATCGCCTATACCATTAATGCCCAACCAATAATGTACAGCCCGATAAAACGAAGCCAATCCACAGTGCATGCCAAGTCGTCACCCCGACTTGGTTAGATTAGGTTAGATCGCCTAGCTCCCATCCGCCATACACTTCGGGGTTAGGTTATCTTGTGACCCCCCTATGCCTGCTTGCATGTTAATGTTAATGATTTTCTGTGAAATTAACTAAAATTGAATTTTAAAAAAATAAACATGATGAACATCTGGCAACCCTAACCTATAAAACTGATTGATTTAAGATATTTCAGTAATTTATCGCCATTACATAATTAAATAACGTGTTTTTAATTTTGTTCAACCAAATAAATATATGACACGTTATTTTTACATTGATCATCGGTGCCTTCTGCTCTTCCTTGCGTGTTCCTGCACTTGAGTCGGCGGCCATATTGCTTCGTGTTGGACCTCTCCTTCTTACCTACAAGATGCTAGGTACAGTAAAACGGGGGGCGGTAGCCAGATGGGCGCTAGCTAATTTTAAGTTAAACTCAAATAAATATTGTAGATGAATTTATTATGTCTTTTTGCACTATCACACAGAAAACCGTCTACCCGGTAACAACGTGACGTCCCGAGTCAAAAAAGCAAAAAAAAAACATTCGTATTTCAAAATCTTTAAACTCTATCGAACTATACGAACAGCCAGTCCGCTCAAAGGAGGCCGCTCCTTACATGCCGCGCCCCTATAAAACAAAAAATTACTTGAATGGTAATTTTTTGTATCACATATCAACAAAATCCCTCACTATTACAAACCTACCTAATGCGGATATCAATACAACATGGACACAAAATAGCAGACAGGAGCTACCCGTCAGCTGCGGCAATCATCTTAAACAAAACATGCAAGAAGTTGATAAAAGAAAATGTTAAGTAAAATATGCTATGATCAAGATGTATTGCTGAAACCCTGCATAAATGTAAGGAGCGGCCTCCTTTCGTGCGACGACTCTGAAAGCCTAAACTATATTCCTATGCGTAAAAATACCCGGCGCCTCCACCAAGTAACTCCAAACGGGGGGCGGTAGCCAGATGGGCGCTAGCTAATTTTAAGTTAAACTCAAATAAATATTGTAGATGAATTTATTATGTCGGTTTGTGGTTGTAGGTTTTCTGTGTGATAGTGCAAAAAGCACTATCACACAGAAAACCGTCTACCCGGTAACAACGTGACGTCCCGAGTCAAAAAAGCAAAAAAAAACCATTCGTATTTCAAAATCTTTAAACTCTATCGAACTATACGAACAGCCAGTCCGCTCAAAGGAGGCCGCTCCTTACAGTACCTACCTATACCTGCATTATTCACTAGAAATTGATAATGAATAAATTTATTTGATATCTTTGCTGAGATTTGAACCGCGGTCTGCTGAATTGTGGGGTGGCGCTTGGACGGCACGGCTACGGTGGGAGTGACGTAACGCGGTGAAATAGTGGACCTATTGCTACAGCGCGCTCGGCGGCGACGGCGCTTCTATAATCGAGCTCTTCTACGGGCTACGAGCACATCTACGTCACGGCTACGGCTATACGCTGCTACCATACCGCTACATTGCATCGCTTGTCTAGCTGAAACACTTACCGTCATAGAATAAATATACCGTGGTGCTTCTGTAGAAGGTTTATGCCAACCTTGTCGCACGCAATCAATGTCTGGTCTACGTTCTCCGCCTTCTACTCCAGCGCAAAATATTGGACAAAGCTCCAAGTCAGAGACGGTCATACTCAATGCCGTGCTTCACGGTGACTGCATTACACTGCCGTTTATTCCAATCACCCCCGTCTCTCTCAGATAGTTTTGAATCTCCAGTCTGCGACAGATGCCCTCGGGCAATGGTTCCGCAAATGGAGAATAGAAGTGAACCCCGACAAAAGTTCCGCCATTATTTTCACTCGTGGCCCTGAGCCCACGCTCCCCCAGATCAAACTTCTCGATCACCCGGTACCCTGGGTGCGTGAGGTGAAATATCTAGGTGTCACTCTCGATGCTAGGCTCACGTTCGGTAAGCACATCCAGAAAGTTCGCAATCACGCCGCGTTCGTTTTAGGCCGTCTTCACCCCATGATAGGCAAGCGGAGTAAAGTCTCTCTTAGGAATAAGGTGAGGCTTTCCACCGCTTGTATTAGATAGATAGATAGATAGATAGATAAATCGTTTATTTAGTGATACAGTACAAACACAACAAAACAGGTATCTGAATAAAAAACAGTTTAACACATATTATCCATGCTGTGCTGTGTACTGCACCCCCAAAGAGGCCCTAACTCAGCATAATGCTGCGACACTAGTCGCGTCACAGCGCTGATATTCTGTTAGTGCCCGTAGCAGTGCGAGTGCGTCATCAGAATGGAGTCAAAGATTTTACTATTATATATACTTGATAAAAGTGAAGTGGGTAGATAATATAAAATAATGATATATATATATAAAAAATAAATAAAAAATATATATATATATAACTATGTAAATGAACAAATGCTCAATATTAATATTTTCCACAAGTTATTGAAAATTCAAGTTCACACGCTGAAACTAATGACAAAAATGTAGTCAAACTCACACTCAACCATCTGCCCACCTACCTGTCAGAAAAATGATATATAAAATGAAATGAATTGCGGGTGAAGTAATTTTAAAATCTAGCCGTTGTTATCTACTGCACAGCCTTCTGCTGCATTAAAAAGTGCTTACGTACTTCGTTTTTAAAATTACGTTTGACTGTTATTGATCTAAGTGGCGGAGGAAGGTCATTCCAACACTTGGTGGCTAGAAATTTGAAGCTTCCGCGGAAGGCTGCTGTACGGTGCCGTGGTGTGACCAGCACATGTGAAGCGAGTCTTTTTGAGTGCCTCCAGACGAGTTTGCTGTAAAGATACTTAGGTTTACCACTCTTCACCACGTCGAATAATATATTCGCGAGTTGCAACTTGATGTGACCATTAAGCTTAAGTATATTTGATGAGTTAAAAAATGGTGTCACGTGTGATCGAGGTGGTATGACGAAACAATAACGAGCACAAGCATTCTGAACCCTTTGAATAAGTGCTAAAGTCTTTCCAAAAATACAGTTGCCATAGACCGAAATACAGTGGTTAAATTTTGAAAGTATCAGTGAATCACATAATCTAATGCGCAGCTCAGTATTAATATAAGGTCGGATTTTATATAGGATTTTGAGTCTGTAAAAACAGTTTCGAACAAGATCTAAGCAGTGTCTTTCAAATTTTAAATTCCCGTCCATTAGCAAACCCAAATTTCTAGCAAGCTGTACCCGCTCGACCGGTTCACCCAGGATCTCAACGCCCAGATGGCAAGCCTCCAGATTTCGTATTTGGTTTTTCGAACCGGTGATTAGAACCTTGGACTTCATCGGGTTTAGAAGCAGAGAGTTCCTCGCCGACCAATTTGCAATGCGATCCAGATCGGAATTGATTTTAAGGACAGATGCCTGACAGTCATTGAGATTAATCGGAAGATATAATTGGACATCGTCAGCATACATGTGGTAATTGCAATTAAGTATATGGCGAGGAAGATCTGCTGTATAAATACAGTACAATATTGGACCCAAAATAGAGCCTTGTGTGGTGTCCCGCGAGATATAGGTTCAGCAGCCGAAAATACACGAGAACCATCAGGTTTAGAAATGACAACTTGTTGAGAGCGATCGCTTAAATAACTGTCGAACCATTTCAACGTAACGTGGTCAAATCCATAATATGAGAGCTTTGATAAAAGAAGAGATGTGTGGATGGAATCAAAAGCACGGGAGTAATCAAGCAATACCATTATAGAGCCGTGTCCCTCATCTTGAGCAGTCAACAAGTTATCGATAACGTCCAATAGGGCTGTATCAGTGCTACGTCCCTTGCGGAAACCCGACTGTAGATCCGGAAAAACACCAAACGTCTCACAGAATTTTACCACTTGGTAAGAAACCACCCTTTCCAGTACCTTCGATAAAAATGGAAGAATACTTATCGGTCGCAGATCCTTTACTGTCATCGCCTGTCCCGATTTCGGCAGCGGACGAACTAGTGCCTTCTTCCAGTCAGACGGAAAAGTGTGTTCTGTAATTGATCTGTTTACAATTGCCGTAATGATCCCCAGTGTGCTAGGTAAAGTAAGCAGTACCATATCCCGGTTAATTTTATCTGACCCGCTAGCGTTCGATTTAAGAGACATTATAATTTTAGCGACAACATTCTCATGAACTGGCTGCAAGGTGAACACAGATGAGCAGTGCCGATTAAATTCAAAATATGTCATGTCCGAAATACTTACTCGATCTGAGCCAGGAACGCTTAGGAAAGCTTTATTTATTACATCTGGGTCATTAAAATGCTCCGGTAAGTCAGATTTAGGTTTTATATTTGACACTATTGTTTTTTTAAGATTTGGCCAAAGCAATTTAGGGTTGTTTAAATGTTTATTTATATGTTGGCTAAAAAATCCCCGCTTTTCACTATGAATGCTGACGTTTACCAAATGCTTAAGATCTTTATATTTAGCCCTATCAACGATGCTACCACTTTGGCGCCACTGTTTATGTGCCTCATCCCGAAGATGCATAATACACCGTACATTGCTAGTCAACCACGGTGGTAAGGGTTCTCTTACTGTTATTGTCTTTTCAGGGGCATGTTTATCGAAAATATTTAATATGTGATAACTCAGCATTGAGACTATATCATCTACAGAGCTCAGTTTCGAAATATCATCCCAAGCTATTGACTCAACGTCATTATTAAACGCAGTAATGTTAATATCTTTAATTGGCCTAAAGGTAAAACGTTGAATGGGAGGTTTCGGATTCGCACACTTAATATCTATAGAAACTATAGCATGCCTGCCGAGTGACGGGTGGCGCGTAACTTTTTTATCGTATATGGCGAGGGATGAGTCAGTACAGATTAAGTCAATGAGAGTTGAGCTAGTTTCAGTGAAATGAGTGGGTTCGTCAATGTGATTTTTTAGGTTAAAATAGTGCAAGAATTGTTGTAAGTGTGTTATCTTATAATCTGAAACATCGAGTAAATTTATATTAAAATCACCATTATAGTATTCACTAAAATCACATTATAGTATTCGTCCTATCATGACATATGCTAGTGTAGTTTTCGCTCACACCGGTGTCACTCACATTCGTAAGCTTCAACTCATTCAAAATCGCTTCTTACGTCGGGCAACCGATTGCCCGTGGCTCGTTCGTAACGTCGACCTTCATGTAGATCTCGAGCTACTGTCCATTAAAGGTTTTATGATAGACGCTTCACGTCGCTATTTCGATGCCGCGCCTCACCACCCGAATCCTCTGGTCGTGAAAACCGCCGGTTATTTCCCTTTCCCCGCTACGCGTACAAAACGTCGGCCTAAGCATGTTCTGTCCGATCCTGTCGATCCCATCCAGTCTTTTGTTGAGATAGCCATTGCCAATAGAGTACACTCCACAGAATGCCCTTCTGGTAGCAACCGTACCCGCCGACGGGGACGCGGTAGACCCAATCAAGTTCTGCATAATCCTGGAAGACCCCGTCAGGGTTATTCCTCTCCCGCGCGCTTCTCGCCATGGCAACGTCCTAGGCCGAGGTCCGTGCCCCCAAGTGGGCGCCCTTAGTCTGTTGCTATAATACTAGGGGTAAGAGCCTTCCGCTCCCCCAAAAGTCCGGTTACGCTTGATACGTCGATTTTGCGACACAAACATTAGGTCCATGTTAAAAAAAAAAAAAAAAAGGTGACTGCATTAATAAAAACGTCAGACATAAGCGCCTAAGATCTAATCTGTCCCCTGAAAGTATGTCCTTACAAAACCAATAACCGAATTTGGCTGAATTGGTAACACAGCAAACTGTTATGATTTCACAACTTACTAGTGATTGACGTCACTGACATTAAGAGTCAAAATTCTAAGATACAAAAATCTAACGAGGATATCGGGGAAACTATAAGACTTCTATCAAAAAACTACGACAGCTTAAAAGAGGAAATGATTTCGTTGAAGAAAGAAAACCTTTGGCAAACCGAGTACATACAACATCTGGAAACTAAAATTCAAGACCTCAACTATGAATTAATGTGCGTCAGGATCGCGGGTGTATTTCTCTGATTGGCCGAAATTTATTGCAGATATTTAGTACCTGCTGTGTACTTTTATGTACCTTTACTAAAAATCTGTGTACCTACGCCCGTACAAAGATATTTAGAAAATTAGGTACACCAGCCATCCTGATGTCAGGACCACGGGTGTACTGTTAACCAATGTTTGTAGCTCAATACACTGCTATGTAGATTTGGTACCTTTTGTGTACCTGCAGTACGATGAATTAAGAAAACAAAATACGTTAAGTTTACTGAGAAAATTAAAAAATACATTTTTTATTATTTTTTCTTACCGGCGTTGACATTATTAGCAACTCATATACGTCTCCAACCGTCTCGAG